>OY728140.1:706400645-711200645 GCA_963277665.1 Viscum album
TTATAACCATTAACATAAAGTTTTAAATTTTCATTAATATCTTCTTCATGGATTTCAATCACCTTTTTTATTAATTTTTAATATCTTTTCATCCAAAACTATATACATATTATTCTACCTTTAAAAAATATTATTTAATATATATTTACTCACTTTAGAATGGATAATTGAAGGTTTAGGGTACAATGTAATCATGTCGAGCGGGTCCAAAAAATTCATCAGCTTCTTCAAAAAATATTATTTAATATATATTTACTCACTTTAGGGTACAATGTAATACTGTTGTGGTGCTTTTGAGGTTCTCATCATAACAAGGGATTGTTATAACCTTTCAATGCGACAAGTACACTTAGGCCATTATAACATACTATGTCTCACAGAAGAACCATGATGTGATAAGATATTTTATAAACATTTAAATACATCAATACAAGTAATCATAAAGTACTTAGAAGTCGGTTTTAGGGCACCAACTCCAACAATAATTTCCAATGCATTTAAATTATGAACCTCAATCTTCTTCCAAGCATTTTTCATCTTGAATTCGTCTCTAATTTTATTTTTCTTTTAAATAAATTTAGATACTCTAGTCTTCTTCAATTTAGTTGGAAGAACCATCAAACACTCCTTTGAAATATAATAATTTTTATTACATCTTCCGTAAACTTTATTCAAACAATCAAATTTATTCTTCAACTTTGATTTATGTTCCTTCAGTTTCAACAAAATTTTCTTGTTTGTTTGAGATTTACTCTCACTCAATGATTGTCTACTAGAACTTAGAAGAATGTGTGAACCCTCAATTGAAAGGAAAACTCCTATACATATGCCCATAGCCTTCACGGTGTCAATAATAGTCATCAAAATTCTATTTTCTCACGAAATGAATTCTCTACCCGCTACAAAACTCTTCTAAATTTTGACATGCTGGAACCTCATTTAATCTCTTTTTATTAAAAAAAATATGAATACACTAAATTTCCCCTTAATATAGTGTGTTATTTTTTTATTTTTATTTTTTGAATTTTTAGCTTTCTTGAAATGAGTGTCATTTAATCTCTTTGGTGACTTAAGAAAACATTAAGTTGCTTCATTGCTTTAATTTCCTTCTCAATTCCCTTGAGCATTCATCGACCTTTTTTGAATTTTCAACGTCAAACTTAAATTTTTCATGTATTTTTCTTATTCAAACACATTCATTTGTAGCACCAACTAGAGAGAATTATTCTTCCGCCAAAATGAATATTTGAATTTTGTTTCAAGAGAAACGGCTTCTCGTAAATTAAATCATCATTTGATGAGACTTCTTCAACACAAAGAAATGCATTACTTATGAAAATCAAAAACTAAAAATATAAATATGCAACTTATCATTTGATGAGACTTCTTCAACACAAAGAAATGCATTACTTACGAAAATTTGGGTGTTCTATCATAAAATCTACTGGAAGTCCTTTGTGACATACAAGGGGCATGTTGGAATAAATCGCATCAAAACTACCTCTCTATATATCCCATCATAACCACCAATGATTCTGCTCGAGTTCGAGCCTAACCAAACCAAAACCCCCGCAGCTCCAGACATTCCCACCATGGGTCGTGACCAAATTTCATGTCGTCCCCTTCTCAAATGGGTAGTTGATTAATATACAGGTACCCCATGGTGGCTTCCACGAAGGCTTCCGCCCAGGCTTCCACGTCAAATCGTTCCTCGAGAAGGAGATCACCAGTTTACAAGAGGGGGACGACAATGTCAATAATCTTGGATCCCTCTGTGTTTGTGTCCTTCACCTTGAGACTTGTGAACAATAATCATCCCATATGCCAATCAGTTGAAGAAATATGGGGATTCCAGGACTTGTCGTAAATCGAGATCTCCGCGGTCCGGTAATGGGGGAAATGACAATGTCGGGAATGACCGTTGAAAGTGCACCAACAGCTATGAACAAGAACCCAAATTTAGATGATAAAACATGAAAAAGCAAACAAGCCAAACACTTCAGAATTTTTTTTTTTAAAATGAGAAAAATTGGGGGGTTGTTTTCATGCTTCATAAAAAAATGAAAATTCAATGAGGTAAATTGTATACTTTTTTGTCAAACCCCTACTATCCAAAATATTTTCTAATGCATTTTTAGAAAATAAAAACACGATACATTTTCCAAAACCAAACGCAGCCCTAAAGATATAAGATGCAGTTTCAGAAAGGATGGTTACATTTTCAAGAATCGGTTGTTCATAAAGCTCCACAAACTTCTCTCTCAATATCATGTTCATCACATCCACATCACTCGCATGCGTCCAATACGAATCATGAACTCCTGCATCAGTACAGTGGTTAGTAGAGGAACAATTCAAGTTCGTGTCAAGTTGGCCGGTGAACCCATTTAAGCTCAACCCTAACCCGGCCTATTAAATTAAACGGATTGACCCCCACTCAACCCATTTATGAATGAATCAGCCCTAAATCGGCCCACCAACCTGTTTAATTTCAAATATCCAACTATATAAAACCAAATTGAATTATCTCATTTAGACTAAAAATAACCTAATTAATATGAAACATAAGTTAATCAATGGAAATTTGACCCATTGAAAATGAATAATGCGTGCTAATTATTTCAAATAAGAAAAAAATATATTATAAAATTATTTAGTATTATATTTTTAATATATTATATTATCATTATATTTTTAATTGGGATACACAGAGTTAGACAGGTCGAGAATAGAAACTCAAACCCAACCAAAATATTTTTTGCGTCAAATCACTCTATTCGATTACAACTCAAACCCGTTTATGTCTCGGTCCGATTACAACCCAAACCCGTTTATGTCTGACCCAAACTAGTTTAACTCGTGTCGTGTTGTGTCAGGTTATCATGTCGGGTTCAAAATTGTCACCTCTAGTAGTTGGCATTCCCAATCGACAGGAAAAAATGATACTTAAAACAGCCACGCTTTAAACATACAAAAATAAAATAAAAAAATAAACCACCTGCAAAGTTTAATCCTGTTTCTTGCAAGCAACAACAGTCATCATCATATGGGAACCATCAAGGGAGTGAACAAAATTAGGTGGAAAGGCAGTCCTCTGTCGTGAGGCCATCACCCATCCCAGCCAAACAACCACACATCATCCTAATGTATAGAGTACGAACAGTTGACACAGCAGCAAAGGACCCTCAAGAATACCTTTTCTGTTTCCCTCTGCAGTGTTAAAACCTGAAGGGAAGTCTTAATCTGCATCAAATGACAAGAACTTAGATGCTTCCAAAACATTTCCTAAAACATTATTGGAAAATGAAGAGAGAATGTTTTCATGAACCAAAAAATAAGTAGAAAGTTGGCTGCCTATGAATGATAAAAACATTGATGCTATTGGCTCTGTGCCATTAGAAAATGTAGAGGCTCACCAAGTGAGATCCGAGTTTGCGATAAGGTCGCACAATAGGAAGCCCAAGTGGAGTCGTCCAACGAACTGGCTGATTTTCAGAAGCAATTATCTGTTCAATTTAACATTATCATTCATTGTGTTGCAGAGACCTAACATGAAGCAACGCTTCCCATAAATGTTATAACTGAGACTCAATATACTAGGTGCTTGATTCAACTAAAGGATTTTAAAGCTCAGATTTGAGATGTGCATTGTACTCCAATCAATATTCACGCTGGCTTTATATATATACATATTCTAATCAATATCCATGTTTTCTTAGAACACCAAACAGATCAAGTGCAAGAGAGAGAAACAAGGTATTCTAATGATATTAAAGCGCTACTAACTGGAATTACAGTAACAGTGAGGAAGAAGGAAAATAAAGAAGAAATGGGAACAAGGAGAATCTCCCATAGACTCCCCCTTTAAATACCCCTCCAATCACTAACAACTCCCCTAACTATAAAGGGAAATTACACAGCTGTCCATAGGCAGTTACACACCTCTGTCAGCCCCACCCTACGCTCCTTATCAAATTCCGCCCTCTTAAGACCACCTTATCCTCAAGGTGGTTTATCGGGTGGCTTGGGCGGTGGCCTCGGCCAGCCAACGTATGCAATAGCAGTTGCAATCATCGGACAGTGCTGCCAACCATGCAGTGTGGTTATATCACAAGAATCTGCATCCCGTGCTGCCCTCGAACCGGCAGTCCTCCCGCAGTCAACCTCCTTCCGATGAGGTGGCTCGCGATTCCCAGCTTCAACAGCTGCCTTTAGCAGCTGTTTCAAACTCCCTAATGCAGCCCAGGACTGCTTGCCTTCCTGCAACCACTTCTGCTAGCCAACAACTAATAAAGGGAATTGGGCCATACCGCCCCTGGCAGTAAAAAGTAAACAGCCCCACCCAGCTCCCTTAGCCCCCCACTGCATGCTTCCATCTGGTCGCCACATATAGAGGTTTCTGAATGTCGAACAGTTAGCTCAACAGGAGCCTGGACTGGTACCTGCAATGACTGAACAAGACTGAAAACTTTCAGCTCCTCCGCGGCTCAAAGGCACCAGTGCAGGAGTCTCTATACCAGCAGTTTTCACTCCCTCCGTTTCAACAGCATTTGAAACCTGATGAAACTCCTTTCAGTGCGGTGGTTCTCGTGCCTCAATGCCTTGTTTTTGGTCCCTAGCAACCCATGCAACACCAATCTGGTTCAGCCTTTGAACCTCACAAACAATTTTAATTGTACTAGGCCAACTATTGGGTTGTGGAGCCTGGAACCAAGCAGTAACGGCACAACCCTCCCTTCCTGCAGACAGTGTTCCGGCCACATCAGCACCCTTGCTGTATCCTACCTCTGAACCAGCAACCAAGTGCTGCACCTCCAGTTTCCATTTGGCCCATTGAAGAAGCCCCTGTGGTAATCGGAAAAGCTTCTGCTGCGTTGCTACTTCCTTATAGTCCATATGTACAGCAGAATTTGACAGCAACTCTGTGACACTCATCATTCCAACAACCTTTTCTAGTACTGCAGGTGCCACTCCCAGCACTCACCTCGCTAAAAACTCCCCAAAAACCCATCATCCCTTTTAATGTTACCATCCTGACCATCCACACCTGAGTTTGGGAAAATAATTTCTTCTTCCAGCAATCTCGAACTTATTTCCAGCTGCTCTGGTTTCGTCTGACTTACTGAGTAGTCAGCAGAAATCTTTGTCTGCTTCGGCAACTCATTTTGCATCCCGAACTGCAGTGTCGAAGAACTGGAAAGACGTGGCAGATCAGACCATTCAACAGAAGCTTGCGCTAGCACCGACACCTCCTGCAACTCCTCTCGCCACATCTGTACGGTTTCGAAATGCCTCGTAGCTTCCACAGTCGCGCTTCCAAATCTCCCAAAGAGCTCTTTTTTGAACTGCTTCCAGGTTAGCCTATTCTTATTTGGTTCCAACAAAAAATTCCCAATCCTAGTCGGACATTATATACACAATTCCGTCATTGGTACCATCATTTGTTCCAGAGTTTGGCGGAGGATCGTAAAATAGTCCTCAGCACTTGTGATCCAAGTTACAGGTTCCTCCCCAGAAAATTCCGGCATCATTTGTTCTGCATGCTCCTGACTCCGGGTCAGTTTGGCTATTGATGCCCAAAGCACCTTCATCTGTTCTGCCACGCGTGCGGAAACAGGTGCAAGATTCCTCCAACTACTGTGAGCCAGTTTCCACTGCTGCACTCGCTTGAGAAGTTTAATGATCAAAAGGATCAAGAAGTTGTTGCGCCCGTAGCGTCAGCCTTGAGTTCCAGCCTCTGTTTTAGTCGTATTCGTCTGCCTCAGCCGCTGCCACCTCTGCGAGTCGACTTTTTGTTCCTTTTCCCACTGTTGCGATCGTTAGTCCTCTGCAGCGAGGCGTTTTTTTTTTCTTCTGCTGCGTCAACAGCTGCGTCTTCTTGAATCTTTAGGACTGTTGAAGTATAAAAGAGGTAGACCCGAATCCCCAAGATCCTCTCAAAAAGAGACCTTCAAGTTCCCTTATAATGAATAATAAAAACCACATTGGATCATAAGTCCGATGTGGGATGCAGACTCCAACGCTTCCCCTCAATCTAGGTGTACCTAGGTTGAACACATAAAGGAAAACAAAGCAATCAACAGATGTTGCAAACACTCCCCCTCAAGCTGGGGATATACGCAACTTGATTACAAAACTAGACAAAACAAAATAAAAAAAACATTCGCAATTGCAGCTCCCCCGCAAGATCGTAGCTCCCCCTTGAGATGAAAACGATGGATGATTAAAGATGGCGTTGAAAGACCGGATAGCATCAGTGGTGCGGCATGTCGTCGAGGCGCAGCAACGAAACCGCGCAGGTGGGGCCGGATGTCAGGAAACCCGAACCAGCGGGGTCGGACGATAGAGCGCCGGGAAATCTCAACTAGCGGGGCCGGACGATAGAGCGCTGGGAAAGCCACGCAGGAGTCGTGCTGTAGATCGACGACGCGATGGAGGTGCGGAAGCGAGTCGTCGCAGGAGGCCGCTCAGAAAAAAATGGCCAGGGCGCGCGGGGGGGGGGGGGGGGGGGGGCAGACAAAGGAGGGGCTGGAGCTCTGAAGGGGGCTAGCGTACTGGAGGGGTGGCGCTCTGGAGGGGAGCCTGTCAATGGAGGAAGGCAGGATGGCCATATCCATCGCGGGAGTTGCCGACGGAGGGGCGCAGGAGGGTTCTGCCGGGAGAGATCCGGTCTCCAGAGGAAGGGCCTCCAAGAGGGAGAGCTGCGGAGGAGGAGCCCGCAGCTAACGGGATTCGGCCAGATCTGGCCGGATCTGAGAGATGGAGCCGCCGGAAGTTTGTTGCATGCACAGGAGGAGGACGTCGAGGATTCCGCAGAAGGCCGGAGTGGAACGGGAGAGCACCGCCGAACCGGGTCGCGCTCGGTAGAGAGAGGCCGCCTGATCCGTCGCGAGTAGAGGATGTCGCAGCTCGTGCAGGCCGGCGGAGGGGGAGGAAACCCGTCGGGCGTCTTGCACAGGGAAGGCGCGCGCAGGAGGATGGCTGCAGGCGGGGGAGGGTGTCGCTCGGGCGGGACGAAGGTGCGCGGGCCGGACGAGTCGCATCAGAGGGCGAGAGGGGAGGTCGTCATGGGATAACCGCCGCAGGAGGAGCGGCTGGATCTCGTCGAGATCGGGAGGTGCTGTCGGGATCGGGAGGTGCGGCAGGGCCGGGAGCCGCGACTTAGGCGGGAGGGCCGGGAGCCGAAGGGTGCCAAGAATCCGTTGTCGGGAAGAACCGTCGGGATCGGGATCGCAGCCTCCAATCTGCACAGCAGATTACCACTTCAAAACATCCCCCCCCACTAGAATCACCCCCCCCCACCCCACACACACACTTAATAATCTCCTCCTATCTAACAGCCTTGCCAGCTAGCATCCCACCAAGTATTTACATCACTGCCCCAGGCAGTTGAGAATAGACTCCCTCTTTTAATACCCCTCCAACCACTAACAACTCCTCCAACAACTGTAAAGGGAAATTACACAGCTGCCCCTATGCAGTTACACGCCTCTGCCAGCCCCAACCTATGCTCCCTATCAATTATATACTAACAATACAGCCACTATGATAAAATGGGGCTGCAAAACATTAGTAAAGTTGGGAACACTTGCAACAAAGCATCCATAAAACAGACCAAGATTGACTTGCTGAAAACTGCCTCAGGAGCTTATCACTTATAATAACGGTTCTAAAGATGTTCGTTCTAAGAAAAAAGAAAAAAATACACCATGAATTCTCAAGTACTGGGGTTGTGCATGGTCGGTTTTAACCTGTCAAGGGCACAGGTTTGAACTGGCTGATTGAGAATAGATTATCTTATAAGAAAAAAACTGAAACCAAACCGATGATCAACCCAAAACCGTACTAAACCAAATCTAACGGTTAATAATGGTTCTAGTAAGTCTAAGCCAGTTAAGAAAATAAGCATTGGCTAAAATCATTAAGTGAAAAAACTATGTTTCAAAAAATGTGCATACCACATATACCAAAAAATGCATATAAATAAAACCGGTGATTATAAAAAATGACATCAATCACAAAAAAACAAAATGAGAATAAGGTCAGAGGATACAAAAAAAAAAAACAGTGATCACAGACTAAAAAAAATCAACCAGACTTAAAATCTGTTGTACAATTAAAAAATAAAAATGCCAGTTTTAAATCGACTAAACCAAACCGAACATGGATTCGTGCTTTGCAATGTAAGTTTATAGAGTTTCTTACTGTCGGGATTTTTATTAAAAAATTTATGGTTTTGTTATTTTTGACGGAAATTTCTCCGACTAAAAGATAGATATGTTTTCCTACGCTAACTAAAGTTGATACGGTATTAAAGAGCAGAGAATTCAGAAAAATGGAAGAGCAATGACCAGTACTAGTGATTCTCATGAATCAATCTCTCTTCATTAATTGAAAAGAACTTCACAGTTATAACTCTCTCAACGCACAGATTGAAATCTCAAATCATACATTTCATTCAGTTTGTTAAATTGAGATCAACAACCAATATCTCAGTTGCCGATCTACTACCAGTAAGAGTCGATAAAAGCAACCAGCAATCGTCGAGCACAATGACACAGTCAAACACTCTTTGTACTCACAATCTTCAATCGAGGATTGAGAAATTTAAACAAAGAGAATCAACTTCAAACTCCCACTCAGCCTGAACTCAAGCTGCATTAAGTGATCAACACACTTCAATCGATGATTAATTCGAGATTTACACGACAAATAAACGGTATGATCAACGGAAATGAAACAGAGAATAATTGACGATTGAAGGCCGGAACCAAGACGTAGGATCATCACATATTATTTATAATTAATTTAAACAATTAAAAAATTATCTTGTAATTAATTCTTTCTTCGTTGATGGAATCTTCGGGTGCTAACGCGGTAGATCCCGACGCTTCCATCATTCGTCTTTGATCGCCCCGAGAAACGCTTGAAAAATGATTTTCTTTGATCTCTCTAGACTAGAGAGTGGTGGTGGAGAAGGATCGCTCTCCGTTCTTGAGAGCGTTTATGGGGAGGGAGTTCTCTAGGGCTTCGAGAGAATTCTCTCTGAATATCGTGCACAACCAAATGAAATTAGCAAACCCCTTGAGAAATAATATAATTGGATTTATATACCGCTAGGGTTAAATAATAATAATTGCACATGTGCCCTTATTATTTTTCTTAATTCCTGCGGAACCCCATGTCTATAGTAATAATATTATTATTATTATTTCTTAACAGCACAAAGCCAACTTATTCAAATAATATTCAATATATATTATTTCTCACCGGACCATTAAACTCGATCGGTCATTCCTCTACAATATTTATCGGACCTTGAATAATGATTATTTATTTATTAAATAAATATCACTGCATTATTTCCAATAAATAAATAAATATTATATTCACTAAATAGAAAATAAATACTTATTAAATATTTCGCTCACAAAATATTCTCTAAAACAAATAGTGAAGGACTATATGCAATCAAACAAACATGAATAATTATTAAACCCATAGTTATTTACGGCGCATGGCGCACAACAACGACAAGAGCCCCCGACGCAAAAGCGCACGGCGCGTGGCAATATTAACTTGCGACGCACAAAAGAGGTGTATACCTATATCAACAATAACAAATAATAAATTATACAATTTATATATAAAAAACAAAGATGTATGTCAATAATTCATATTTCATACATCAAAACACAAATGAAGTCCACGACACCTACAATTAAATATTAAAAACTATATATCTCAAAAAATCATATATATCAATTCCTGAAATATATTAAAAACCATATATCTCAAAAAACCAAGATGGGAGTAAAAAACCATATATCTCAAAAAAACAACAGGAGTAATTCGAAAAAAAATAAGGGGCGAGCAACATAAATAAAATTAAATTAAAAACAAAAAAAAAGTTATTGATTCGCACAGAAGGTGCGCCTGCTCTGCACAACATTGCGTATCTAAGTCGCGGTGGTTGAGGGAGCTCGGCTAAGTCGTGGTCGAGTGGGTCACGGCGGTCGAGGGATCTCGGTTTGGTCGTGGCAATCAATGTGGTCCAACACCAGTTGGGTCGCTACGCTCACGGGAAGTGTTGCGTAGAGTCGAAAGGGGAGGTCGTTGTTTGACCTCAAAAGAGGTATTTTTAATTGGGGCGTAAGAGTTGCCAGGTTAAAAAAATACAAAAAAAAATTCAAAAAGGCTCAATGGCGCGCGCCATTGGCGCAACATGGCGCGCGCCATTGCGCAATATGAAGCACGCCACAGTGAGCCATCTTAAATGAGTCATGGCGAAGCCATGGCGCGGCGCACCACTCCCTAGTGCTAGCCATGGCGCAATGGCGCGCCATGGTGCACGCCATTAATAACTATGATTAAACCACGTGTGAGGATAATATTTATTTAACTCATTGAATAATAAATAATATTATTATTTAACTACGGTTATGGATACACTTATTGTGTGACCCTATAAACCTCTTTCTTAATGGCATTAGGCGAAACAGCTCAAATTTCAAGGTTAGCGTCTAACAACATGACAAGACACCCATAAATAAAGAAATTAATGTTGCAATGACATAAAACCATATACAGATGCTTACTGTGTAATATAATTTCTTGATCTCGATATTTCTAATCAAGGAGGTTGCATGCCGGTGTCATCATCTTATGCATTTGATAATTCTTTCTTTGAATTTCTGGAAATTGAACCTGCCCACAGAACACCATGGTTACAGATTTAGTTAGACTATATCATTTCTATCAAAGGGTCAGATATATCAACTTCATTAAAGAACGGAAGAGACAAATCATTTTTCGCATTATTCATTAATGAAATATTACTCGTGACACACCCAACGAACCCTACTTCATCACTGTTAAAACCCTTTTATTATTTTGGGTATTTCCGAGTCCCGCATCGGAATACTCTTATTTGTATTTCTCTTTCTCAATCTATAAAAGGTCTCTGCCTCACCTTGAAGGTAAGGGGGTTTCCCCAATCTACATGGTATCAGAGGGAACCTATTCCCGAGCCCTCCCTCTAATTTTTTTTCCCTCCCAGCTCTGCCCTAAGTGGCTCCCCTCCCTCCTTGGTCTGCCCTACGCATCCCGGCGGCCATGCTCCGTCCGGCCCCGGCCTCCCAGCAGCGCACTCACCCAGCGGCCCAGCTCCGTCCGGCGCTCTCACCTGGCGACCTCCGCCTCCCTACGCCATCCGGCCCCGGCCTCCCCGCGGGCCTGCTCCGTCGCATCGCCCACCCGCCAACCCCCCGGTGCTCAACGCCTCCAGCCCCCCCCCCCCCCCCGGTGCTCAACGCCTCCAGCCCCCCCCGGCGGCCCTCCTCGGCGCTCGACGCCTCCAGCGGCCCTCCTCCTCGGCGCTCGTCACCTCCAGCGCCCCCCCCGGCGACCCTCCTCCTCTGCGCTCGACGCCTCCAGCGGCCCATCCTCATCTGCGCGCGACACATTCCAGCGGCTCCCACCTGCCGCCCTCTCCCGACTGCCCTCTCGTTGCACTAGCCGGCTCGCCATTCCCGGCACGCCCGGCCCCCCGCTGATTCCGGCGCTGCCCACTACTGCGTCTTCACCCGCTACCCGACGTCTCCATGGCAAACTCCTCCCCTCTGCCTCAGATGATCACCGCATCCACCCGCCTCGTCGATGACCGGTTGGACTCTACAAATTTCTCCATTTGGCGGAAGACTGAGGTGACGTCCCTGACCGAGATGGACCTTGATCATCACCTTGAGGATCCTCCCTCGGCTTCAACTGACCCCAAGTACCGTTCGTGGAAGCTTGTTGATAGCAAGATCTTCGCTCTACTGGTCAATTCAATGGATCGATCGGTCAAGGATGTCACCCGCACGGCGAATACAGTCAAGGAACTCTGGGACTCCTTGAACATCATGTATTCCGAGACCAACAATCTGGCTCGGGTTTCCGATATCCTCCAGCGTCTGTCCCATATTCGACAGCAGGATCAGTCCTTCACCACATATTTCATGGAATGGAAAGGGCTTCGTGATGAATTGCAGGAGTTGTGGCCCGTTCCCCAGACACCGGCAGAGGCTTAGACCCAGCGGGACCAACTCTGCATCTTCACTCTTCTCAGCGGCCTCGCTTCGGAGTTTGCCACCACAGCTACCGAGCTGCTCGTCAGCCCTTCGACGTTGGAGATCCCTCAGGTTTATCATCGACAGAGCAAGGCCCAGTGGGCTCTTCCCCCTCCCGCCCCCATTATCGACCACTCAGCTCTCGTCGGTCATGGCGGTGGACACTCCTCGGGCCCTCGTGGACGTGGTCGTGTGGAAGGTCCTCCACGTCCCCTCTGTCAACATTATGGCAAGTTTGGTCATCTGATCGACCGATGTTGGGTTCTGCATGGACGTCCATCTCAGTGCTCGAGGACAAACAGCGGTCCAGGAGGCTTCCTCGGCAGTCGCCACTCTTCCACCATCTCTGGACCTGTCTATGGCTGACATCCGGCTGACTCATGATCCTAGGGACCCCGCAGAACCCGGTCCATCCTCAGCTTCTCTGACCCATTCTGTTCGCTCCACTGCCTTTGTCGGTCGCCGCTCCCCTGCATGGATGCACGACTCAGGTGCCTCCGACCGCCTCACCAGTGATGCTGGTATGTTGACCTCCTACTGCCCTTATACCGGGTCATCCGCCATCACCGTCGCCCCCCATTGCGGGCTTCGGCGCATGCTCCCTGACTCCATCGATTCACCTACCCTTTGTGACACATGTGCCCCGCAGTCCATTTAATCTTTCTTTCCATCAGTAAGCTGACAAAAGATTATACAATTTATATATAAAAAACAAAGATGTATGTCAATAATTCATATTTCATACATCAAAACACAAATGAAGTCCACGACACCTACAATTAAATATTAAAAACTATATATCTCAAAAAATCATATATATCAATTCCTGAAATATATTAAAAACCATATATCTCAAAAAACCAAGATGGGAGTAAAAAACCATATATCTCAAAAAAACAACAGGAGTAATTCGAAAAAAAATAAGGGGCGAGCAACATAAATAAAATTAAATTAAAAACAAAAAAAAAGTTATTGATTCGCACAGAAGGTGCGCCTGCTCTGCACAACATTGCGTATCTAAGTCGCGGTGGTTGAGGGAGCTCGGCTAAGTCGTGGTCGAGTGGGTCACGGCGGTCGAGGGATCTCGGTTTGGTCGTGGCAATCAATGTGGTCCAACACCAGTTGGGTCGCTACGCTCACGGGAAGTGTTGCGTAGAGTCGAAAGGGGAGGTCGTTGTTTGACCTCAAAAGAGGTATTTTTAATTGGGGCGTAAGAGTTGCCAGGTTAAAAAAATACAAAAAAAAATTCAAAAAGGCTCAATGGCGCGCGCCATTGGCGCAACATGGCGCGCGCCATTGCGCAATATGAAGCACGCCACAGTGAGCCATCTTAAATGAGTCATGGCGAAGCCATGGCGCGGCGCACCACTCCCTAGTGCTAGCCATGGCGCAATGGCGCGCCATGGTGCACGCCATTAATAACTATGATTAAACCACGTGTGAGGATAATATTTATTTAACTCATTGAATAATAAATAATATTATTATTTAACTACGGTTATGGATACACTTATTGTGTGACCCTATAAACCTCTTTCTTAATGGCATTAGGCGAAACAGCTCAAATTTCAAGGTTAGCGTCTAACAACATGACAAGACACCCATAAATAAAGAAATTAATGTTGCAATGACATAAAACCATATACAGATGCTTACTGTGTAATATAATTTCTTGATCTCGATATTTCTAATCAAGGAGGTTGCATGCCGGTGTCATCATCTTATGCATTTGATAATTCTTTCTTTGAATTTCTGGAAATTGAACCTGCCCACAGAACACCATGGTTACAGATTTAGTTAGACTATATCATTTCTATCAAAGGGTCAGATATATCAACTTCATTAAAGAACGGAAGAGACAAATCATTTTTCGCATTATTCATTAATGAAATATTACTCGTGACACACCCAACGAACCCTACTTCATCACTGTTAAAACCCTTTTATTATTTTGGGTATTTCCGAGTCCCGCATCGGAATACTCTTATTTGTATTTCTCTTTCTCAATCTATAAAAGGTCTCTGCCTCACCTTGAAGGTAAGGGGGTTTCCCCAATCTACATGGTATCAGAGGGAACCTATTCCCGAGCCCTCCCTCTAATTTTTTTTCCCTCCCAGCTCTGCCCTAAGTGGCTCCCCTCCCTCCTTGGTCTGCCCTACGCATCCCGGCGGCCATGCTCCGTCCGGCCCCGGCCTCCCAGCAGCGCACTCACCCAGCGGCCCAGCTCCGTCCGGCGCTCTCACCTGGCGACCTCCGCCTCCCTACGCCATCCGGCCCCGGCCTCCCCGCGGGCCTGCTCCGTCGCATCGCCCACCCGCCAACCCCCCGGTGCTCAACGCCTCCAGCCCCCCCCCCCCCCGGTGCTCAACGCCTCCAGCCCCCCCCGGCGGCCCTCCTCGGCGCTCGACGCCTCCAGCGGCCCTCCTCCTCGGCGCTCGTCACCTCCAGCGCCCCCCCCGGCGACCCTCCTCCTCTGCGCTCGACGCCTCCAGCGGCCCATCCTCATCTGCGCGCGACACATTCCAGCGGCTCCCACCTGCCGCCCTCTCCCGACTGCCCTCTCGTTGCACTAGTCGGCTCGCCATTCCCGGCACGCCCGGCCCCCCGCTGATTCCGGCGCTGCCCACTACTGCGTCTTCACCCGCTACCCGACGTCTCCATGGCAAACTCCTCCCCTCTGCCTCAGATGATCACCGCATCCACCCGCCTCGTCGATGACCGGTTGGACTCTACAAATTTCTCCATTTGGCGGAAGACTGAGGTGACGTCCCTGACCGAGATGGACCTTGATCATCACCTTGAGGATCCTCCCTCGGCTTCAACTGACCCCAAGTACCGTTCGTGGAAGCTTGTTGATAGCAAGATCTTCGCTCTACTGGTCAATTCAATGGATCGATCGGTCAAGGATGTCACCCGCACGGCGAATACAGTCAAGGAACTCTGGGACTCCTTGAACATCATGTATTCCGAGACCAACAATCTGGCTCGGGTTTCCGATATCCTCCAGCGTCTGTCCCATATTCGACAGCAGGATCAGTCCTTCACCACATATTTCATGGAATGGAAAGGGCTTCGTGATGAATTGCAGGAGTTGTGGCCCGTTCCCCAGACACCGGCAGAGGCTTAGACCCAGCGGGACCAACTCTGCATCTTCACTCTTCTCAGCGGCCTCGCTTCGGAGTTTGCCACCACAGCTACCGAGCTGCTCGTCAGCCCTTCGACGTTGGAGATCCCTCAGGTTTATCATCGACAGAGCAAGGCCCAGTGGGCTCTTCCCCCTCCCGCCCCCATTATCGACCACTCAGCTCTCGTCGGTCATGGCGGTGGACACTCCTCGGGCCCTCGTGGACGTGGTCGTGTGGAAGGTCCTCCACGTCCCCTCTGTCAACATTATGGCAAGTTTGGTCATCTGATCGACCGATGTTGGGTTCTGCATGGACGTCCATCTCAGTGCTCGAGGACAAACAGCGGTCCAGGAGGCTTCCTCGGCAGTCGCCACTCTTCCACCATCTCTGGACCTGTCTATGGCTGACATCCGGCTGACTCATGATCCTAGGGACCCCGCAGAACCCGGTCCATCCTCAGCTTCTCTGACCCATTCTGTTCGCTCCACTGCCTTTGTCGGTCGCCGCTCCCCTGCATGGATGCACGACTCAGGTGCCTCCGACCGCCTCACCAGTGATGCTGGTATGTTGACCTCCTACTGCCCTTATACCGGGTCATCCGCCATCACCGTCGCCCCCCATTGCGGGCTTCGGCGCATGCTCCCTGACTCCATCGATTCACCTACCCTTTGTGACACATGTGCCCCGCAGTCCATTTAATCTTTCTTTCCATCAGTAAGCTGACAAAAGATTATAACTGTGCTGCCATATTTACCTCCTCTGGTGTTGTATTTCAGGAGCGAACTACGAACCAGGAACTTGGTAGAGGCCAACTTCGAGACGGGGTTTACATGTTCGATGGACCGACACCCATCGCTTGCACGTCTGCCTTTACTCGAGCATTGGATCTTCATTCCCAGTTGGGACACCCGCCTGCCTTCACCATTCATCAGTTTTTTCCAAACTTTAGTCGGCATAATTCTTTTCATTGTGAGTCATGTACATTTGCGAAACATCATCGCACTACATACATTCCTCGAGTGGATACAAGAGTCTCACACCCTTTTGATCTGGTTCATTCAGACGTGTGGGATCCTTGTCCCATTTCGAGTCATTTAGAATATAAATATTATATATCTTTCATTGATGATTTTTCACGAATGACTTGGCTTTACCTCATTCGAGAACGCTCTGAAGTGTTTTCCACGTTCCAAAACTTTTACAATGAAATTCAAAACCAATTTTCCATCTTTGTAAAATGTCTCCGCTCAGATAATGGTCGTGACTATCTCTCCACTCTCTTTCGGCAGTTTCTTCAGACAAAAGACATCCTTCATCAAACCTCCTGTCCTAATACACCTCAGCAGAATGGCGTGGCCGAGCGAAATCACAGACATATTCTGGAGACTGCTCGTGTCCTCTTCCAACGACAGGTGCCTCTGCATTTTTTGGGAGATGCAATTCTCACCGCCACCTACCTTATAAACCGTCTTCCTTCCTCTATCATTCAGGGGGAGACTTCTTTTCGGGCTTTGTTCTCCTCTCTCCCTCTTCGCTCTCTTCCCCTTCGCATGTTTGGATGCCTCTGTTACGTTCGCAACACACGTCCTGGTTTCTCCAAACTCTCCCAAATCCCTCCAGTGTATTTTTCTTGGCTACTCCCGCACTCAGCGCGGATATCGCTGCTTCTCACCCGACCTACGGAGGTATGTCATCTCGGCCGACGTCGCATTTGTTGAGAGCTCTCTGTTCCCACTTCCCTCTCCTCATCCTGACTCCGTCATCGATGATTGTCTTCCTCTCATCATCCACCCTCCACTGGTGTCAACCCCTGTTGACACCCATTTTGGTCAGGTCTACTCCCGTTGTCCATCAACTGTTTCCCCCGTCCCGGCCAATGAAACCGTCGTCCCCGCTTCGTCCGACGCTCCTGCCCCGCCGCCCGACGACTTGCCCATTGCCCTATGGAAAGGTACTCGCTTCTGCCAGAGTACTCCTCTATTTGTATCTTCATACAGGGTCTGTCCGCTCTGGAGACAGTTTTTATTCCTCGCACAGTTGGTAATGTCAAATCTCATCTCAGGTGGCTGACAGCAATGCGGGATGAATTGCAGGCTCTGGAAGAAAACCATACTTAGGATCTTGTCCCCCTTCCAGCAGGCAAATAGGCAGTAGGCAGCAAATGGATTTACACAGTCAGGCTGAATCTCGATGGCACTCTCCATCGCCTCAAAGGCCGCCTCGTGGCCAAGGGCTTCACACAAACTTACGGTATTGACTACTTTAATACCTTCTCACCAGTTGCCAAGATGGCCTCCGTTCGATTATTCATCTCTCTGGCCGCCCGTCATCATTGGTCTATTCACCAACTGGATGTCAAGAATGTCTTCCTACATGGCTTCCTTGAGGAAGAGGTTTATCTGCAGTAACCCCCCAGATTTTGTGCCTCCGGCGTCGAATCTCAAGTCTGTCGACTTTGCAGCTCTCTTTACGGCCTCAAGCAGTCTTCCCGTGCTTGATTCGGCCTCTTTAGCACCGTCGTCACTGGCTTTGGGCTCTCTCGCAGCATGAAGGACCACACAGTGTTCTACAGGACGACCTCCGCTGGCTGCATCCTATTGGACGTTTATGTGGATGATATCATCATCACCGGCAGCAACTCTGCAGGTATCACCCACCTCACATACTTCCTCAGCATCGAGGTATCCTATTCTTCGGACACCATCTCTCTCTGCCAACGAAAGTATGCGTTGGATATTCTACAGGATGTTGGGCTGACATAGGCCACTACTGTGGACACTCCTCTGGAGCCTGGGGAACGGTCTCTTTATGCCTCCTCGGAACTGTATCCACATCCAAAGTGGTACCGTCGCCTGGTGGGCAAACTCAATTATCTCCCGTGACTCGTCCCGACATTGTCTGTGTTGTTGGAAAAGTGAGTCAATTTATTGAGCATCCGACCACCTTTCATTGGAATGTTGTCCTCTGCATCGCCAAATACATCCTCGTGGTCTTCGCTACTCTCAGCAGCCTCATCTGCATATTGAGGCATTATGTGATGCTGATTATGCTGGTTGTCTTGCTACTCCGAAATCTACTTCTGGGTTTGTCGTCTTCTTGGCCGGCAACCTCATCTCTTGGCGCAGTAAGAAACAGACTGTCATCTCCCGGTCCAGTGTGGAATCTGAGTACCGTGCCATGGCCACCGTCACTACGAAGATCCTTTGGCTTCGACAACTCCTCCAGGAGTTTGGCTTTCCTCAGCAGACATCTGCTCACATCTGGTGTGACAATCAGACAGCCACCAAGATTGATTCAAATCCCGTCTTCCATGAACGCACGAAGCATATTGAGGTTGACTGCCACTTTCTTCGCCACCACCTGGAGCACAATCATGTCAACTTTAGCCACATCCCGACGGCGGACCAGTTTGCTGACATCTTCATCAAAGGCCTCCCAGGGGCTCGCCTAGCCTCGCTCAGTTCCAAGTTGGGCATCCACAGCATCTGCAGCCCAGCTTGAGGGGGAGTGTCTGGTCTTGTATGATGTCATCTTTCTTTTTTTTTTATGTGGGACTCGTTGTCCAAGTTGGGCATGTCCAGCTTGAGGGGGAGTGTTAAAACCCTTTTATTATTTTGGGTATTTCCGAGTCGCACATCGGAATACTCTTATTTGTATTTCTCTTTCTCAATCTATAAAAGAAGACCTCCGGCTCACCTTGAAGGTAAGGGGGTTTTCCCAATCTACAGTCACAAACATATGACGTTATGCTTTTCATCAATACATCAAAGTACATAACTCATAACATCCATTAATAATAATCTTAAAGTCTAAGGACTAATACACAAATCCGCTGATAGGAACATCCAATGACACATATAAATATGGATTTCCTACTGATGGGTCTCGCTCTCATTTCATACACAGGAAATTACCAAGAGTGTACACCATGAGAAGATGTCTCAAAGTCCTATGAGTCTCCACCCCTGATAGCTTATATCATTTGTGTCCCTCAAATGATTTTATCCGACTATAAAACATATATTTAAGAATGTTGTCATAGCACTTTTGAGTTCTCATCATAGCAGTGAACTGCTATGACCTTTCAGTGAGATAACTACTCTTAGAACATTATCACATACTATTTCACGCAAACGAACAATCATAATGTGATAAGGAGTTTATTAATATTCAAAACAATGAATATAAATTGTCATAAAGTACACAAGTTGGTTCTAGGGCACTAACTCCAACAAATTCGCACTTGCACTAGAGCCAACTACAAACAACCTTCAGTCTGCTAGTTCTCACATGATACTCATGTTTCTGCTGAGATAAGCCCTTAGTCAAAGGGTCTGTCACGTTTTCTTCTGTGGAAACTCTACTTATTGTAGCTTCACTCCTTTGAGAAAAATCCATCCAAAGGTGATACTTCCGGATTATAAGATTTGTCAGTTGGTGTGATCATGACTCTTTTGCAAAAGTCACCGCTGCAGTATTATCACAATACAATGTGAGAGAAACTTTACCGCCATGTACCACATCAAACTCCTAGACAAAATTTCGTATCCAGACGGCTTTTTTGGCTACATCAGAGGCTGTTATATATTCAGACTCCGTTGTAGAATCAGCAACGATTGGCTGCTTTGAATTCTTTCAACTCACAGCTCCTTTGTTAAGACAGAAAACATATCTTGACTCTACTTTAGATCATTCTGATCTGTTTGAAAACTAGCATCAGTATAACCCCTGATGACTAGCTTCTCATCTCCTCCATACACCAGAAACATATCATTAATCCTTCTCAAATATGTAAGGATAGCCTTAACAACAGACCAATGTTGTTCTCCCGGATCACCTTGATATCTGTCTACCATGCTCAATGCGCAGACAACATCAAGTCTAGTACATAACATGACATACATGATTGATCCAATCCCCAAAGCGTATGGGATCTTACTCATTCTCTCTTTCTCCTATTGTGTCTGAGGACACATTTTCATAGAAAAATGTATACCATGTGACACTAGAACCAATCCCCTCTTGGATTGTATCATACTAAATCGCTTTAGTATTTGGTCAATGTATGTAGCTTAACTTAATCCAAGCGACCTCTTGGATCCATAACGAATGATCGTGATCCCAAAAATGTAGGATGTTTCACCTAAAACTTTCATGGAGAAACACTTGTTTAGCACTGTAAGACCGGTATGTCGTTTTCAATAAGTAATATGTCAACAACATATACTACATGGATAACGACCGCACTCCCACTAAAACGCTTGTAAACACATGGCTCATATTCATTCTTAATGAAACCAAAAAAATTATAGTTTCATCAAATCAAATGTTCCATGACTTCGATTCTTGTTTCAATCCATAAATGGAGCTCTGCAACTTACATATTTTTTATCACCGAGAGTCCCAAATCATTCTAGTTGTATCATGTAGACATCTTCCTGAAGGTTCTCATTAAGGAAAGTTGTTTTGACATCCATCTACCAAATTTCACAGTCATGGTAAGCTGCTATAACAAGTAAAATTCTGATGGATTTAAACATGGCAACTGGAGAAAAGGTTTCACCATAGTCAATGTCTTAACGTTGTATAAACCCTTCAACCACTAGTCTTGCTTTATAGGTACTTACTCTACCTTCCATGTCCAATTTTCTTTGAATAATCATTTGCACCCAACAAGCTTCGCATCAACTGGCGGATTGACCAAAACCCAAACTTGGTTCTGATACAGGGAATCCATTTCAAAATTCATGTCATCTTGCCATCTTGCAACTTCTAAACTCTTTATTGCCTCTTTGTATGAGAGGTCCATTATTGTCAAACAATAATGAGTCACCATTTTCGATGACTAGAAAATCATCTCACTGGTTTTCTTACCTCTGGTGATTCTACGCAATACTTGTGTTTCAATTTCATCGAAATCAATCTTGCTCCCACTATCCTTCTTGAGGATGTGCTCCCTCTCAAGAAAGACGGCTTGTCTGGCGACAATCACTTTCTTATCTGAGGGGTTCTATAGGTAATATCTCTTTGTTTCCGTAGGATACCCTATAAAGATACACTTCTTGACCCGTGGTGCTAGTTTGTTGCCTTAGAAGGCCTCAACAAACGTCTCACAACCCCATACACGCGTATGTGACAAAACGGGTTTATTTCCACTCCATAACTCGAAGAGAATTTTGTTTGTCGCTTTAGCTGGTACTCGATATAGTGTGTATGTCGCAATTTGTAATGCATATCCTCAAAAAGATAATGGAAGATCTGCATGACTTATCATCGACCTTACTATGTCTAGCAAAGTACGGTTCCTCCTTTTACTAACATCATTTCACTATGGCGTGTAATGTGGGGTGAGTTGAAATAGAATCTCAAACTCCCATAGAAAGTTGATAAACTCTTGGTTAAAATATTCATCACTTCGATTCGATTAAAACTTCTTTATCTTCTTTCTGAGTTGATTCTTTACTTCATTCTTGAATTCTTTAAATTTCTCAAAGTACTCGGACTATACCTCATCAAGTAGACATAGTCATATCTACTCAAGTCATCAGTAAAAGTATGAAGTAAGAATACTCGCCACCATCTTCTACTGGAAATGGTCAACACACATCAGTATATACCAATCCTAGAATCATTGTGGCCCTTTTACCCTGTCCACCAAATGATGGTTTGTTCATTTTGTCTTGTAAACAAACATGAAGTGGTTTTACCTCAAAAGAGTCTAAATAACCATCTTGACAGAGCTTTGTCAAACGCTTCTCGTTTACATGACCAAAACGGTGATGCCACAAATGGGTGTTATATGAGTCGTGTGAACGTGATTCGTTATCAATTGTCAATACTTGGTTTTTGTAATTTAATACACAAAGACCGTTATTTAAACGTGTCATACCATAACATATATCGTATTTATAAAAGAAACAATTTTTATTTCCAAATTTGAAAATAAAATCATCGGTATTTAGGCAGGATACAAAATTATGTACTTGGTAACAGTTGGTGCATAATAACAATCTCTTAAAACCAATATCAATCATGTTGGTAATGAAAGGTGGTAATCTCCAACGGCTAGAGCAGTCAAGCTCGCGCCATTGGCAGCTCGCAAATTCACCTCTCTTCTGACAATCTTTCAGAATCTACTTGGTTCCTGCATTTGGATACAGATGCGGGCACCACCAACAGTATCTAATACTCAATGTGTAGATATTGAAAAATTACACTCGATAACGAATGCACTTTTAGGTTCCCCTTGCTTCTGGGTGCAGTTCGTCTTCCAGTGGTCTTGCTTGTCACATCCAAAACATACTTCTTCCTTTTCATTTCCCTGCCTCTGGATTTTCCTCTTCTTGAAAGGACGGTGCTCGAGAGCTTTAGACTTGTTACGAGTCTTTGGCATCTTTTCCTTATTCTTCTTTTTCTTATTCGCTATAAGGAATGCGGGTTTGTCACGTCCAACGCCCTTGTCCACTTAGCGAATCAGAGTAAGAAGTTCTAAAATACTCTTCTAGTTATTGTTCATATTATAATTGATAATAAAACTGGAGAAGGCCTTGGGTAGCGAAAAAAAGTATGAGATTCGTGTGCAACTCATCTGGGAATTTAATCCCTAAAGATGCCGTTCAATGTACCCAATAAGCTTGACTACATGAGGCTCAGCTGGCATCGACTCTCCGAGCTTGGTTGTAAACAGAGCATTAGAGATCTCGTATCTCTCTTATCTCGCCTTCTATTGATAGAGATCCCGAATGTGAGACATCATGTTATACGCATTCATGTCTTCATGTTGCTTCAAAAGCTCATTGGTCATTGATGATAGCATGAAACATTGAACATCTGTGACTTCGTTCAAATGTTGCTCATAAAGAGATAACTCTTCTTCATTAGCCACTTAACAGGCGCTTCAGGAATAGGTTCTTCAAGCACATACAATTTCCTTTTATAGCGTAGGATAACGTGTAAGCCTCTTTGCCACTCTTAGAAATTTGTGTCGGTGAGAAGGTTATCCTTCTCAAGTATGGATTGCAGTGATATGTTTGAAGTCATATTTATTGTCGTTCCTGCAAATAAGAACAGAATTTTAGCACTTTATCTAATAAAATTAGACAAATAAATAAATATTATATTTATTAATCTCCCACTCTTATCGAAACCCAATAGCCCTCACCATTGGCTTCGAAATATCATGTTGCAAGGACATTGAAATTCCAAATGTCAACCACATTAACTCACAGTTCCTTGATCCGTTAAATGGACTCCTCAATCCTGAAGTCCTCCAATTTGATTTCCTCAACCTTTACCTGTTAGTTATATCAAGTCCTGCTTTGACAGTCAACCCTTGATGGGAACTAAGTTAAATCAACCCAAAACTTCAAGTTAGAATTCTCTGATAATCGAAAGCACCCCGACTTTGGTCGGTCAAGCACTTTGAACTATGGTTCGATTTTAACTTTAGTGGAAGACAATACCAACTTAATATACATAATTGAGAAATTTTATCTTTATGCGTTAATTGCCCATTTTATCTTTATTACATTCTTGTTAACATTATGTGGATTTATGTAAGAGAATAACAATGTCTTAGATAAAATTAACGCATAAACCAATTTATTTTAGTTATATGTTGTATGCTCGTTAATTCATTAATTCATGTGATCGCAACAAAACATTCATAACGAAATAATCATACAACTTACAAAAATAAAATAATAAAACGGTATAATCACGAACTTTTATTAATGGTTAGTTTATCTAGTGGATGATAAACTAACCCTCGACCTAGAGGAAAAGACACCTTTAACTATTTTATGGTTCATGTTGCAGCTTTCCACCTATCCATCCATGTACTTCTTGGATGGGTTTCGCTTCAGCTCCAAACTTGAACTGTCTCCATTAGATTGGGACCTCCATCCATTACATAAGCTTTTACTCACACACAAGTGAGGGGAACCAAAAGAATAGTTAAGGGGTTCACATAAATGAAACCATGGGCGCGCAAACCCTTACATAATGAGAGGAAGAAAGACCTGCAGACCATCAATTTAATTTAACAATAAATTAAAAAGAAACCAAACAATACAGAAGTCTAGTCTATGCTCATGATCATCCACATACATGTAGCGAATTACGCATTTAATAAAAATAGCATTCAATTCTTATCGTTCTTATTTAAGATAATTTGCGCTCGAATCAATTATATTCTTTAATTAATCAATACTTTTATCTTAATTCTCATTCTAACTTTTCTTGATATTCTCATCAATCATAATTTTAAACAAATTAAATAAATTTATTCAAAATTAATTGTGTACAAAAAATGTACCTTGGAGGTAAAACAGTGAGTACCCGTTCGAACCATTCAACATGTATTATACTCGTATATTGTTTACTAATGTGACATGTGGCATACATGTCTTAACAAGTAATTTCATGGCGTGTATTATCAACTTAATGACCACACGAAACACGTGAAATTTACGTAGCGTGTTATATTTCAATGCGCGTAGAGTAATGATTGTATTGCGACTTATACACGATATCCAGTTTTGAACATTACGCGGAAATTAATTAGACATTTAATATATATATATATATAACACGTTACATGGTGTGTGTTATCAACTTAATGACCATACAGAACACATGTTGATAAGGTTTAAGCGGTATAATAAATTAATTTTAATTCTGCGTAATTTGACAATATACACGGCGTGTTACAATCCAACTATACGGCGTGTATTTTTCCCACCGTCTATCTGTGGCACACGCCTAGGGACTCGGCGTGTAACCGCGCCATGGAAAATAATGAAGTACACAACGTGTACATGGGCTACACGACGTGTGGTCTCCGAGTTACATGATTACCAGTCATGTAGGCCAAGTACAAAAACACATGGTCCGTCTTTGACTAATGGACTACACGTTGTGTACAGATATTACACGGCATGTAGTCCGGCTAACCGTGCGTCGGGGATATGGTCTCACCATTCACATTCCATTTGCTTCATTTTAAACTACTTCATTTAGGAGACAAGTTAAACCCACTAAAAATGTGGTTTGGTCATATACATTTATAGTGTCCAAGGCATTTTATGAAAACACACCCCAGGGGTTGGTTCTAGTCAAGGTAGACGACCTTCAACAATGTCAAGGGTATAAAGGAGTATATCTGACAAAAGATAGCCAATTAAATTAAAGGATTTCACATTTTAGGAGCAATGCAAAGAAAATTCAACGTGCGGCACAACGATGCATTTTATAAACGACGAGACTAAGGGAAAAACATATAGACCACCTACCCCATGCTTTAAGAAGCTCCACTCATCCAATATTGGCCTTTAGTTCGAGCTAAAATGAGAGAAATCGAAAAATCGGATAAACACCCAGAAAATAGGGCATATGAGCTAGCATGGAAATAACATCCAATACGGCGAAAGAAACTGGAAAAATAATCACAAGGAGTCTTGGACTTACCGAGAAGCTTCCAACGCGATGAACGTCGATCGAATCGGAGCTCAAACGAAGGAAGGTCTCAAAACATAGAGAAGAAGCGGGGAGCTTGAGCAGCTTGATGTGCGTGAGAAATGAGGGAGAAAGGGGGAAGAAATAAAATGTTGGAGGGGAAAAACAGCAAATTCACCCATTTTGAAGGGGCGCACGGTTTGCCAAATCGTGCACCAACCACGCCGCTCACACTATCTGAGAGCCACACCTCGCACGGTTTGTGTGCACGGTCAGGTAAACTGTGCGCCAACCATGCCTTTGGCATTGTCTCACCTCCACAACCTGCACGAGCTAGGTGCACGGTTAGACAAACCGTGCGGTTCACCTCGCCATTCCTCTATAGTTTTTCGCACGATCATGTGGCCTCAAGTGTACGATTTGACAAACCGTGCGACACCCCAACAAGGTTGCACGGCTGAGGTGCACAGTTAGCACTAACCATGCATTAACCATGTGTATCCCTTGTTTTTCCAAAAAACCGAGATTTCAAAGCCCGACGCTCCCGAAACTCATACGGGCTCCTGAGACAACTCTTAGGCCTTAAACCCCATCTAAAAACAGCATTTTTATGTGTTAACTCTCATAATTCCTTTTCAACGCTCGATTTAAGATTTGACTCGTCCATCAAACAAAAAATCAAATTCCTTTAGAAATTTCAACTCGTCCAAAGCACAAGATCTTAAAACCTCCCCACCTTAGAACTTCTCGTACCCGAGAAACCTAGAGAGACAACGAAAACATCACTCAACCTACTTGGGTAGTGAATTTCCCGTGGAAATGTTGCGGTCTATGGTGTTTCCCACCATAGGTTCTAGCTTTAAAAGACAAATTCCAAGCCATGGTACTCCCACCATTGGAATTGCCTTTCGAAACATGTCCTTAGCATCCTAACAATGCTCCCGGCACGTTTCACAACTCGAAGCATCCGAACACTCATGAAGATACTGCTCCCCGATCCTCAATTTGATCCAAATAATCAAATTTCCAATCGACCCAACTTAGACCGGTCGCACCAACTTTCCCTTGAAAAGTCACGACCGACTCTTAAATGGCGCATGTCTCATCCCAACAACGTGCCTGATGCGGTTCCTCACCGACCGCATACAACCACTCAAAAGAACTCAAGTCGAATCGCCTCCGGCGGAAAATTTTCCGAAAACGCACGGCTTTAACATCCGACGCGCCACCAAAGCTAGACCTCGACGCCTTTCATCCAAGGCACCCCGAGATCACTTCAAGCATGCTCACTAAGGTCCGTAGCCGACTTCCAATGACGTCTCCTGGCCAAACCATCTTTTGTTCAAAATCGGCATTGTGCCACAACACAAGCATTGGCGCACATCCGATCCAACATCCTTGGATCGTCTCCAACCAACCTGGGCTTGATGCTTGCACTCAGATTCCACTCGAGTCCGTATTTGAACTTACCTGAAAATTACTGAGAAATCCAGTCAAACACAATTCCATTTATCGAACGACTTCTGAAAACTAAAACGGTTGTCCAACGACCGGAATCAAGATCCCACGACGCTTCTCACACGAGGGTCAACTATCGGCGACTGACGTCCCGCACCCTACCTTAGGAGCATTCTTGTCGTCGCACCAACGAAAAGAGTTTCTGATTACCACAACCCATGCCCTGTCCATCCCCGGATATAACGATTGGCATGGCTGAGAACCCGCTCATCCCCGAGTACTAACGCAAACGTGACTCATCACCCGTTCCTGCTTCCCGAGAACGGTTTTCATGGCGTTCACCAAGTTTCAACTTAACGAGGGTCGCCACCCGTAAACAGCCAATGGTGTACTCCCCACCATATGTCTTACCTTAAACCGCTTCTCGAGCACGACTCCCAAGGAGTCCCTCCATCAAACCATAAACGATATTTAGATAGCTCGGCGCATAGCCGACGCACTCTTAGCGTACTCAGGACGATGTCAAGATATTGGGCATGATCACCTCTAAACTATAAGTACACTAAGATTCCATCGATAGATGTGTATAGCTCTCCCGAGTCACTCTCACAACAACCAGACTATGCTTGCCTTAACCAACCCCTCGACATCACGTCTCCCGACAATGTGTGTCACGGTCCTTCCACAGGTCAATCGTCTCACGGTACCCGGTTCATTTCCAAATTAACCCTCATCATAGGGGCATTCTGTTTAATTTACCCAAAGCTCTGGGTTGCCATGCCCTTAAGTGTCATATTTGAAATCGCCAATCCTTGGCCCGTACTCAGCCGCCCACAGACGTTCCATATCAACCATTTACCACGCTCAACCAGTGTGAACTAAATTTTCCATACGCAACAGGTGTACTATCTCGTACCACCTGGTTCAAGACCCGACTCACGCTCCTGCGAGTCGTCCACCAACAAGGCCAAGTTGACAATGCTACAGGGCATGTCGGTCTTAACACGTTAGGAGTTCCCTTGGAGCTCCTCTTCAAAATCGGGCACCTAGTGTTGAGAGCAAGTTGGCTGGAAGTTGGTTTTCGGATGCTGAAAGAAGTTTGTGTTGTTTGTGTTGTTTGTTTTGTATTTTGGTGTCATTACGATAAATCATTTCACTTTGTAAGTTTTGTTGATTGGGCGGAAGAAGTATCAAATTCGGAATATCGAACACATTCTTGATAAGAAAATTCATCGGTTTCAATTTTCTATACTAAAGATGTTTTTTGGGTGAAGTGGTTTTCAGTCTCACATTGTGTCCGGAATGAAGTTTTTTATCAGAGTGAGAAGTTGTATCCGAGTCTAAATGTCTTTTGAGATGTTTGATACCAAAATCTAAAGGTATTTTGTTGTTTTGTAAGTTTTCAATATCATAAGTTGTTTGAAAAACTTGTGATCCAAGCTTCGTGGAAGGAGGAGAAAAGGTTTTGTAAGTTAGACGATGTAAAGTTGATCCTCGTGTTTTCAAACATCATGAAGAAGTCATGATACAAGCAGCAGTTTGTAGAAGAAGATTACGAAGTCAAGGTTTTCCGGTTGCAGTTCATCGGTCTGAAAATCACCAAACGTAAAAATTGTTTGAAGGCTGGGAAGTTTGAAGTTGCTAAAGTCAAAAGTTTTGCCGAAGTACAGATCGACCGATTCATCAGAAAGTCTGATTCACCGAACGAACCAACTCATAGGATCTATCATCGGTTGCAGAGAATCTGGTTGAAAGACGTCACTACCGACACCGGTCCATCGGACACGGTATGCCACCGATCCATTGGAGGAATTCTGACACTAACCCATTAGACAAAGTGTTAGTATCAACAGGGCATCGGATGCAGAGTTTCTATTGGAGGCAGTTCAGAATTGTTAGTAAGGATAAGTGGAGAAGTTATTAGATAAGCTGGAGTTGTTGGAACCGATGAATGAGAAGAGCATCAGAGACCGAACCATCATATGGGATCAGAGACTAATAAATCTAACGGAGTTCAACAATGTAGTCAACCATTTTCAAAAGCTCTGAATTGTTTCAATTGGGTCAAGAGTCATTGGACCAAACATGATTCTGATACATCGGAAAGAATCAGAGAACGATCCATCAAACGCATACTGACACCGATAAGTCATCGGACATTGGATTTTATCGGATGCAGGATCATCGGTTTGAGTTATTGCTGAACAAATGAAAAAAAGGAGAAATGTATTGAAGCTGTTGTCGAAGTGTTGTCAAGGGGTTTCAAAGTCTGCAGAAATTGCATCTATGTTTATGGAAAAACAGCTGAACAATTTGATCGGCCGGAAAAATGCAATCAGGCTGCCAAAGTGATTGAGAAGGGCCATCGGTGTGAGAAAAGCCAAAGTAAAGCAACTGAAATCTAACAAAATTGCAACAATGTTTATGGCTGAACAGTTTTTAAGTTTCAGTTGGTTTCGAGCATCAGAATGAGAATCTTCAGTTTTTGTGTTTCATCGTAATGAGAAACAATATTGGAATGACCAATTGTATCTAACTGACAAATTGTTTGTAAGTTTGAAGCAGACTGAAGTTGTGAGAAAATTCGAGAACAATCAAGAAGAGTTGAGAAGCACTGAAATGGTTAAAGATGAAGTCGAAATGAATGTAAAATTTGAGTTTCTGGAAATTTGGTTGAACAGGAAAATGAAATTGGTTTCCCGACCATTCAATTTCTGGTGCACTTATAAATATAAGTGAAAGTACAACGTACTTTCTAAGTAAGACATTATTCACGTGCGGGGGAGAGCGAGAGCGTTGAAGGTTTTGTGGCAGGGTTGGGAGAAGAAAAGTTTCCAGACATAGTTTTCTTGAGGAAGTTTCCGAACATAAGAAGTTTGAGGAAGAGGTTATCGGATCGGACCGAGCCAACGGACTGACTGTTCCAGACATAGTTTTCTTGTTGTCATTGTGTGATAAGAGGTCATTGATGTTGACTTTCAAAAATGTGACTAATGGTTGGTTGGGATGTTGAACGGATGCTCCTCTCCGTTGGATGGGTCAAACTGATGCTCTAAGCGCCCCGATGTATCGTAGTTTGGGAGGATGGACCGATACTCCTGACACCAAGAGTATGGACATAGCGGTCCATATCATGGTTGGGATGGTTAGAAATGGCGTTCTGAATCCTGATTGGATACTTGGACTGATGCTCCTTGTATGTCAGCCTATGACCCCTATGACACATGGTTCATATGACCGGCACAAGCCGAAGCAGGTTTGTTGGGTATGGGTATCACTTAGAGCTGAGAATAAAAGTGGCTATTTTAAATATTGTTAAATGATGAAACCTGGTTTATCTACTGCTTGTCTTTTGTTTATTGTACTTCTGCATACATTATTTTAGATTGGATATTATTGTAGACACCGTTGGTGGTGGTCAGTTGAGTTGTACTCACACCCCTGCTCGGGTCGTCATTGGCTGATATGAGAAGACAAAGTATGGATGAGAGGACTAGACATGACGTCAGGACCCATTTTGGGGATTGTCTTTAAGGTCTTAGTTTGGATTCCTTTAGCGCTTTAGACTATCATGACATAACATGTTTACTGCTTTGGTTAGTGGGTACTTCCTCGGTTTGGGAATGTGGTATGTGCCGTTTCGGTATTCATTATTATTGCATGCCGATATTTATCTTGATTTCCGCTTGTATTTTACTCTGGTAAAAAAGGTATAGTCGCCTCACGTACCACTTTAGATCCTCGGTGCTAGTTGGCAGCCTCTAGCATACGGGGAGGCGCGTTTGAAGTCATGCCGCACACCGGCTCGAGCACCGGTTTAGTGGCACCCGAACCAGGGCGTTACAAAAACTCTATCACATTATATTATGATAATACTGCAACGGTGGCTCTCGCAAAGGAACCAAAGTCACATCAACGGATAAAGCACATACTTCGAAAGTATTACCTCTTCGGAGATTTTTCTCAGAGGGGTGAAGTTGCAGTAAGCAGAGTTTCCAAGAAAGAAAATGTGGTGGACCCCTTAACTTAAGTCTTATCTTAGCAGAAGCGTGAATATCATGTGACACCTAGCGGAATGAAGGTTGTTAGCAGTTGACTCTAGTGCAAGTGGAAGTCTATTGAAGTTGGTGGCCTAAAACCAACTTATATATACTTTATGATTACCTGTATTCATTGTTTTGAATATTAATAAACATATTATCACGTCATGAGTGTTCTTCTGCGTGACATGGTATATGATAATGTCTTAAGAGTAACCGTCGTACTGAAAGGTCATAGCAGTTCTCCGCAATGATGAGAACCTAGAAGTGTCACGACGGTATTATTAAATATTTGTTCTATAGTCGGATGATATCATTTGACGGGACACAAATGATACAAGATATCAAGGGTGGAGACTCATGGGGCTTTGAAGCACTTTCTCATGGCGCACACCCTTGGTAATTTTTAGTTCATGAGATTATGATAACACGACCCGCTAGTAGGAAATCCACATTTATGTGTCATTGGATGTTGCGGATATGTGTATTAATCCTTCCACTTTAAGATTACTATTAATTAATATTATTAGTCGCGTACTTTGATGTACTGAAAAAAACTGTGACGGCATATGTTCACGGCGAGGTAGGATAAGTTGGGTGCGTCGCGAGTAATATTGCAATAATGAATAATGCAAGAAAGGATTTGTCTCTTATGTTCTTTAAGAGAAGTTGATATCTCAAACTCTTTGATTGAAATAAAACAAGCTAAATAAATTCATGGTCATGGTGTTTTGTGCACAAGTTTATTTACGAAAAGTCAAAAAAAGAGACATCGACGACATAGGTTGATGACACCAGCATGCAACCTGCTTGATTAGAGATATCGTGATAAAGATATTATATTACACAGTAAGAGTTTGTATGAGGTTGTATGTCGTTGCGACATTAACTTCTTTCTTTATGGGTGTCTTGATGTGTTACTACGCTAACCTTGGACTTTGGATGGCTCCACTTAATGCCAGTAAGAGAGAGGCCTAAAAGGTCACACACTAAATACATCCAGAACTTTGGTTAAATATTAAATATTATTTATTATTTAACATGTTAAATAAATATTATTTTCATATGTGGTTTACTAATTATTCATGTTTGTTTGACCGCATATATTCGGTCACTAGTTATTCGAGAGAATATTTTATGAGCGGAATATTTCATAAATATTTATTTGTTATTTAGTGAATATAATATTTATTTATTGATTGATGAATAATGCGGTGATATTTATTTGTTAAATAAATAGTCATTATTCAAAACCCGATAAATATTGTGGAGGAATGGCGGACTGAGTTTAAAGGTTCAGTGAGAAATAATATATATAACATATTATTTGAATAAATTTTAAACAATTTATTCGAGAAATAATATTTAATTAAATTGTTGGTTTTGCGCATGTCAAGAAATAATATTATTATTATTATTATAGAAATGGGAAAATGCAGGGATTAAGGAAATAATGACGCAAATACAATTATTATTTTATAACTCTAACATTATTTAAACTCAATTATATTATTTCCAACTTAAGGCTAGTCATTGTATTGGTTGTGCACGACGACTCTGAAGAATCCTCTCAATTCCTAGAGAGTACCTCTCCAAGAACACTCTCAAGAATGAAGAGCAATCCTTCTCACCACCCCTCTCGATTCTAGAGAGATCAAGAAAAACGCTTCTTGGAAGCAATTCTCGTGGCGATCAAGAACGAACGACGCAAGCGTTCGGATTTTTAGCGCTAGCACTCGGAGATCTCTACGGCGACGCTCAGAGGTTCGTGGTACACGTGTGGATTATCGTTAGAGGGAATCTACACTTGATTCATGCGACACAACGACAGTACAATGTAGATACGTTGTCAGAAGAATTCATCGCAAAGTAATTCTTTAATTGCTTGAATTAATTATAAAAATATTATGCGATGATCTTGCGTTGGGTTTCGGTGTTCTTAAGTCAATTAATCTTTGATTCAATTATGTTGGTCATGGCTTTTTACGTCGATGTGCATCTCAGATTAATCATCGATTACGACAAAAAGTTGAGTGGGGCATGCCCCACCAGCGCTTCCACTGCACTCGGAACCTTCATTTTCAACTTCTCATTCTTTTTTCCTCACCATGTTTCCTCTCTACAATACATACCCTAATTGTTTAATATACTCTGCACTAGATGAATAATTCACTCTTGCATCTGTAAATGACCAACTGAATCCATAAATGCCAAAGTAGCTACCATATCTTTACATTTGATCAATAAATGATGTTTAACAAAAGCCAAAATCAAACAAGGAAAGATACCAATGATTTTTTTTTAAATAACTGGTTTGAAAAAAAAATAAGACAGGAGATATTATCAATTACAGCCAATAGTGGCCAGAAGAAAAGCAAAAACAATCAATCCAAAATTATCTGACCTACATAAGAGGAAAAAACACTTATAAAATAAGACACACCTTTGCACAGTTGCCAAGCCAACCCATAATACTGCGAGAAGCTTCAAACATCTCCCCCAGGGCAGTGAGAGTGACCTGCAAAATAAACCGTCATGTTTTGTGTCCATCTTAAGGGACGAGTGCATTCTTGTAAATAGAACTCAAGACAGTAATAATTAAGGTCTGTTTGACAACACTTGCAGAATACTGCTTGTAGCTGTTAGGACAATGAGAGAGTGACAGAGAGAGAGAAGTAGAAAACAGCCGTAAACACAGTATATCAGTTGTTGAACAGAACCAGAAGAAGAATTACAAAGTTAGAAGAAGTGATTGGGGATGAAGAAGAATCTCCAGGAAGACCAATCTCTGAGAATCCAAGCCGAATCCACCAGCCGGCCACCCAGCTATCAAGCTGAAATGCCCAAATGAATGTCGCAACCCCTTCCCAACACCCAACTGACCAATTTATTAGCCCACCTGCCCAGCAGCAGCCCCTACCTGCTACAGCTGGCAGATACAACTAATTATTACAAAGCACAATATCGCCCTTACTACAACACACACTCACCCCACCTGCTACAGCCCCTTACACAGCAGCCACACAAACAACACACACACATATTCCTAACATTTGCCCCTTCTTAAAAACCTCCTTGTCCTCAAGGTGAGAGGGCCCAAACACTTCCACTTCCATGTTCGTTGTACAGCTGCTTAGTAGCAGCCTTCACCTTATATGATTCTCCAACCAGGTGGATGGGAAGGCGGAGTGTCCACAACTGCTGAGACAGCGATCTCCGAATCGACTGCAGTTTACACCAGCAAGCGTAGGTATAAAATTTGAAACCCTTCAAAGGATCAAACTTTTCCATACTTCTCAAGAGAACTACGTAACTCTACTGATCAACATAGTCATCATCTTGTGATGCAGCATGCTTTTTCTTGTGGGTGGAACCATTATTAAAAGCCACACACTTGCAAAAGCTTTTGTCGAAGCTCTCTCTTTTAGCTTTCCTTCTTAACCATCAGCCAAAACTCGCAGCGATAAATCTTGAAAACTGGGCTTGCAGAGGTCAAGATCTCCATACGTTGGTTCCAACTCATTGAAATCACCTTCTTCAAGCTTTGTGGCTGAAAGGTTGCTGAATATGCTGACATATTATGTGCTTCTAAGTCCACTCTCGAACAGGACAATATCAGGTTTGGATGAAAAAGACTTATCTGCTGAGTATGTTACCTGGCTATTTTTAAACATCAGGGCAGCATCCCATGCAACCACGACAGCCAAACACTCATGCCCCATTCTCTGGTTCATGTATGTCCAATCCTTCGACAGGTGATCTGCACAACCCCCAAAAGAAACCAAGTCACAGCTAACAGATTCATAAGGCTCTACCGCCACAGCAGCAGCAAGATGGTCCGACTCTGATGCACAATTTTGCTCAAAAGAACCAGCCTCAGTAGCAAAATATTCAGGAGTAGACAGGCCCCTCTTATCTAGCAAAAGCTTGTCATTCGGAAAAAACAATCCCAAAACCGACTTGATACCTGCAGGGTAGCACATTTTTCAGCCTTCATGGTTATAAGTTCATTTAATTCATCAGTTGCGTCTGAAAAGCACAAATATAATGCCACTGGCACTCCAAAACAGTTCAAATGTGCAAACATAGAATCGCCCTTACCCTCAAAATCATTGCTCCACAACTCCAACTTCCCAATGGAAAACACAATTTCAGGAAAGACCTCTCTTCTGACAGCATAGTTAAACATAGAATCTCTTTCTTTTCCTTTACAGGCCGATTGAAATCAGTCCCCAAATTATCTACCAGGCTGTCTTCAGATGCACGCACAACATTCCTTGGCTTTGATTCCAATGCTCTCATTAGTGTCAGCTTAACATGTTGGGAAAATGTCAGATCTTAAAGGGAATGTACTGCACCCCAAACAGCGTTATTTTCCTCGTCTTCAAGCTGGAACGGGAAAGAGGTGCTGCCATGAACAGTAAGTAATAGAAATTGTTGCGCATATTAAACACAGAACCTGGAGGTAATCCACACTTGGTATCCCGCTAGCTTCAGCACCCATGCTGTAGCTTTCTCTGACCGTTTCAACATCCAATGGCTGCACTACCAGTGTAGGCATAGCTTGCGAGAAGAACCCTGGCGACGCTTGTGCAGGCTTTTGTTGCAACACCTCAACTAGCTTCAATATATGCGCATCTACGAGACTTGTCTACCAAATTTCCTCTACAATTGCTGCAAAAATCGTTTGCTGTCTCCCAAAAATCGTTCGCTACCTCCCCAGCCTCTTCAGTCTGTATCAAAACAGAATCAGATTCAAGCCAGACCTCACTGCTCAGAACAATCGGACTGAACCCCTCTAGCGTAGGAGGTTTCATCTCCAATGGCTGAGTTTGCACAGACTGTAGCAAAAACTCCTGTATCGCTCATACAGGCATTGGATGCACTGCCATCTCGACCAACTCCCATGAGCAAACAGCAGCACAGCAAGATCGTCCCCCCGCACAGCCCTCAATAAGTTCTTCCTGAAGTCAAGAGTTCTGGTCAGGTTCATCAAGCATCAAACTTCCTCCAAATCTGCTGCCAAACTCCACGTTCCTGCTACCACTTCTGTGTGGAAACACAGCTGGGACTCTTTCTGTCAAAATGCCAGCAGCAGCATGTGTGCGACCTACATCTTCAAAGCTGGATCCAGTCCTTACCTCCTTAGGCGTGGGGTCTTCCTCCATTCTCTGCCACTCCTATGCAGCTGAGAGTTCGGTCTGTCCTATTTCTTTCCCTGCAGGAGACTTTGTTCGCAGACCTGGAATGTGTTGTTCCTCCTTGTCACGCAACCAGAGTGACGATCTTTCATCAGTTTGCCTCAACTGTACATTCACCGAGTGCAGGTACTCGTTCTGTTCATGTTCCAGCTTATCCAAACTACCTTGCATAGCTGTCAGCATCCGTAGTATACTCTCCGCTACCGACTCAACAGCAACAACTCTTTTCTCCATCCTCGATCGCTTCCAAGAAGGAAGAACCTCTCGTGCAACTCAATTTGTTGGCGTTTCACAGTAGATTGCTCAGCAGAAATCAGGTGGAAGAAAGGGGAAAAATCTTGCACAGCCATATTCGTTTATTTTTTTGTTTTTTCAACAGCGTTCATGACTTCTCCAGCAGCGATCATCTTTTCCAGCATGCACAGTACCCCAACGTTGATTGTGGTCCTCAGTCTCCTCTCAACGATCGAATTCCCCGGCTCTGATCATCCTCTAGCTCGCGTGCATCCCCAACGTTCGCGACTTACAGCTTCGATTGCCCTCACCAGATGCCTTCCTTTCAGCGTTCCTCACTCAGCAGCGATCACCTCTCTTCCCAACGGAGTCACCAATTTGTTAGGGCAATGAGAGCGTGAGAGAGAGAGAGAGAAGTAGAAAACAGCCGTAAACACTGTATATTAGTTGTTGAGCAGAACCAGAAGAGGAATTACGAAGGTAGAAGAAGAAAGAGATGGGGGAAGAAGAAGAATCTCCAGGAAAAGACCACTCGCCGAGAGCCCAAGCCGAGTCCACCAGCCGACCACCCAGCTACCAAGCTGAAATGCCCAAATGAATATCAAAACCCCTTCCCAACACCCCAACTGCCCTATTTATTAACCCACCTGCCCAGCGGCAGCCCCTACCTGCTACAACTGGCAAACACACACTCACCCCACCTGCTACAGCCCCTTACACGGGGAGCAGCCACACAAACAACACACACTCATATTCCTAACAATAGCGATCATCGCTTACGCGCAATCAATTTCAGAAACTGAAGAAATACCAATTATTTTTTAAAAATGTCTATCGAAAGTGATAATAAGCAGTTTTCAATAAGTGGTGCCAAAAGGACCCTTAAGGCCATACCCTTGCAGCATAACAAGCAGCACCAAAGAGTTCATCACCATCTGCAATGGGACCGCGTTCCTTCAATCTCCTCATAATCTGATCCCTTGCACCAATATAAGTGACGCCATATACTGATGTCATCACTGTCTGCTTTACCATTTTCCGGTCCACCTAGATCATCCCCAGTTTTGTGGGGCAGACAATAGTTAAGAAAGTACACAAATTTATTTATACAAGAAGCATTTAGGTCATGTTTGGTACGAGGGAAATCTTTCCAAGGGATATGAAAAAGGCATAGGGCAGAGAATGAGAAAGAGATTGATGAGCCATTCGTTTGTTTAATATGCAAAAAAATGTGTGATGGAACATGTTAAATAGTACAAATATATAATAATAAAATATATAATATAAGTTTGCTCCATTGTTTAAGGAGTATTTTTGTCAGTGACGTAAAATCAGCAAGAATTATATCCCCAAAATTTATTTTTCAAGGATGGAACGGACATTCCGCCCAAGTTGGGAGGAATTATTTTGACCTTACATGATGGAATTGGCTTTCCCTCTGCCTCTAACTCAGCCTCGTACCAAACATGGCTTCTGACCATTTTTCTCATCGATTCTTTCTCCCAAATCAGTTTACTTTCACACCAAACATAGCCTTAATACATGGTTCACAGCGGTAAAAAAAAAAAAAAACAAAACAGCATCAGCTGGTTAGAATTGTACAGCACAGCTAGAAAATCATGCACAGAAAGAATTCCACTGTGAACCTGATTTATTAACATCCTCGAATATAGTGCATTGGAATCTGTTGCAGAATCTTTCTGTGAGTCTATTCGCATGATATTACGGACCCTTAATTGAGGAGAAGAGGAGAAAGAAAGGCGACATTATCACAATTTTTTCTGGAGGTAACTTTGAAAACTAAACAATTTATGTCAAATAATCAAATAATAAAACCACTGCACTGCAATGCTTACGACCAATCAGTATTTGCCAATGTACTTTCAGAAATAACAAAAATGATGAAGAATAAACCATGTGAATTGCAACTGTACTATGAAATTTTCCCAGCTTGCTTAGAATCAAAAATTTCCTTCTCTGATCGGAATTAACATCAGACATATTGGTCAAAACTTCAGAACATTGTATCGAAAATAAATCATTAACTTTAAAGAATAAGATTATATGTGCTGAGCAGTAAACTCGTATTACAATAAATTAAGACATAACTATATCATATGTATAACAGGAAACATATGTAAACTGTACAAGGACTCAATTATTAGAAACTTGCTTGAAAAGGGATCATTCCCCTTTTCCACTCACAATGTGCAATTCAGTAAGGTCAAATTATATTTTTCCTAAGCTTCCAAAATAAACCGTTTCTATTACTGAAAAGAATCCCCCATTTTATGCAATAGCACCATCAGAGAGGGCCTTTCATATTGCAAGTTTCTAAGACCAGAAGAAAAAAAGTTTACCTTTCAGCTATTCCTGAATAAACATCTGCAGGCCTCTCCCCTGCCACTAGATTGACTGCTGCAGCACCCAGCTGCACACAAACACATTATGCTTAACAGGAATACAGACATGACAGGAGTAATATATGCAGTTTAAAGACACTAGGGGAAAAATTAGCCTTATTCTGTTCAATCATATCCTCAACAACTGATGCATAAATGCAATAAAAAAACATGGATGCCAAATGAAGATTCAATGGAGAGGGTGTGAGATAAAACAAATTCTTCAATTAAAAATATTAAAGAAATTGGTTATAAAATGCAATATCCTAGAAATTTTTTAATGAATATAAAATTTATCTAATATAAATTTATGTGGCGCCCAACAAAACAATAGGGCAACACCTTGTCTCTTCCCAAGGCAGCATAGTGTTGCAAACCATTACAAGAGCCATCCTACAGCATAAGAGGTAACAGAAAAAGTTAGAATTAAATATATGGGGAAAAACCTAATCAACAGATAACATTAGAATGTGATAGAATTACAAAACCACATATAACCCAAGACTACAGCAGAACAAAAATAATAGCTTGTTACCTAAAACCCCTTCAGTGCAAAATGGAAAACGGAAAATAAATTACATAATATAATACACAGATCTGTGCATAAATCATCTACGCATTAATCTATATAAAACAAAGAAACATTTATCATTGAAGGCATCTAAAACACATGGGTAAAAAATAATTTAACTAGAAAAGCTCTTTGCCAATCAGAAGCTCATAGACCAAGATAAGCACATATATATTCATATGCACAGTCCACTATTTCTATGAGGAAAGTCAACAAACAGTGATGCAAAAATGTTGAAAACAGAGACATTATAAATTCACAAGTAGGCTCAGGATCAGTTTGACACTACTTATTGAAAAAAGTGGCAGAAACACTCATACAAAAACACCTGTCATAAGGAATAAGTGGCAAAAAAACACTTTTTCAATAAGCAATCTGGAAACAGTTGCAAAAAAACACCTATCATAAAAACTAAATGTTGTCAAATGGAGCTCAAAGACAGTATGCTGCTGACTACCTGATGCACAGGGATATGTGAAATGGCTTCCCGTGGTGGTGAAGAGCTTCTTAAGGCTTCAGAGAGATTGATGCATGCAGCCAAGAACTGAAATGGATCCTCTGCATTTAACCACCATCGTCTTCCTTCAAGTGGCCTGTCTACAGAATCAAATATATCATCCAAGCGATTCTCAATGAACGTTATTCGGCCATCATGAGATAGTTTGTCTATGCCACCAGCAAATAAGTTTGCCAGATGTATTTTCAGCCATTGTAGACCAGACTGTCCAAGAGGGCGTCCCTCTGCAAACTCTAAAACGCCGCGACAAAAATCTGAACCAAGATGATTTAAGCAAGGATGCATTGGGTATGCCCGGCCACGAAAATCAAGATTGTGTGGGTAAAAAAAACCAGCTTCATCCTTCATTTTCCTTGCCACCTGATGCAACCAGACAAGGTGACATATATTTCTGATAACAGTTCTTAAATGATTTCAATCTCACAAAAAAAATGAAATTGATCTTACAGAAAGTTTAAGTTCAACATCGCAGCGCTGGGAATGTCTTTCTGCATTCTCTTTACTAACATATTTAGCTTTCCACTTCCATTTCTTAAGGTGTGTTGCATCTTCAGTATCAGGTTTCTCTGGCAAAGGAACCTACCATAACACAGCTTGCATGAGAAAAATGAACACAAATAGATAAATTAGATAAGTACAAGAAACATGAATACTAAAATGAAATCAAATAACTCACATCCATGCGGTCCACCAAATCAGCAATTCGGCCTCCACTAGCCCAAAGTCGATCAACAACACTTAACACCCTTTTATTTATCCTCCATTTGGTATTCCCAAGCATATTCAGGGCCTGGCAAGTTCAGTTAAAAAAGTCAGCTCAGCTTTTTCAAAGGGCAAGGCAACAAAACAGAACCAAACAATTGAGTCATAAATCAACAAAAGATCAAATTGTTGATTCATATTGGTTGGCAGAAAATATCAAGGAATAAAAAAAAGAACAAAAAAAATTTAAAACCTCAAAAACTGGTTTTTACTGCTGTTTAGGGGTTCTCGTGATTGCTTCACGTTGATGTTTTGCTCCATGTGTGCGCATAAGATAGGAAGGCAAGCATAAATGCGCTCCCCGGTCATAACTGCAAAAGGGAAAAAATGAATACCGAAGATAATAGCTGCAAAACACATTTAAGTTTACAACAATGCATGTGTATGTGTATATTTATTTATTTATATATATATATAATGAGGAGGCTATCTTAGCTTGTCCAAACGCTACTACAAAACAATGGGGGCCAACGAATTTTGAAAATTGAATTACAAAAAATGACTAGAATTATAGGACCAATTTTTGATAATTCAGAAGTAATTCTAATCACAAAAATTGATAATAAAGATAAGATATTCTAGAAAAGTAACAAGATTCAAATCAATTGGCAAAAGAAGTAATGGGGAACATGGCATTTAGCATTGTTAGAGTAATTATGTACATGTTACATGGGTATGTCCATATATTTGATGGGATCCATCCTATAACCTTATCCCGAGTGTTTAACTTTTAATGTCCACCTAACTGAGTCTTGTATCTTTTATCATGATCAATGAATAAAGAGACTCAACCTCACTTTTAAGGCAAGATTTTCTTATACCAAAACTCTGACATAGTATCTATGCCCAAGACACCCCTAAAGGGTCTCTCTACTCTCTCCTGTCTCTAGTGTTGAGCACCCCAATGCACACATGTCCTACGCCCCAAGCCCCTCGTGCCTAGGCACCAAGTGCCACAAACATCTTGTGCCTAAGCACCCCGTTACCCTAGGCCTAGGCCACCGTGCCCCAAGAGTCGTTGCTCTCGCTCCCCAGGCACCCCAACCCCTAAGCACCTATTGTGCCCCTCCCACACCCCTATCGTGCACCACTATCGCATTCTGGTATCCTCCACTGCTAGTTTTCCATGAAGTCCGCTGCACCTATTCAACTTAATTTTCTAGCACTACTCGACAATTTTCTCAACAAATTTTATGGCTTCTAACACCGCCCATATGTAAATCAACCTCATTTCTATAAGCCCTACCCTATGTTGTTGTTCGCCGTGTTGTTGCTATGGTCACAACTTTGTCTTTCGTGCCCAAGACAATACTCACGACGATGCCCGATATAATCACAACATCCATGACTCGTAGATGAGGATCTTGATTCCATCAGCTTCACTATGTGGCGAAAGACGGTGGGCATCACCTTAAAGGGGATGAATCGTTATTCTCATCTTGTTAGTCCTCCGCCGAATTTGAAGGATCCTACAATCACGGCTCGAGTACAATATAACAAGATTGTTGCCATTCACCTCAATTCCATGGGCAAATCAGTCAAACACATCGCCCGGCGGAATGTAGCTAATGTGTAGGAGCTCTAATGTGAAAGAGCTCTAAGGCTCCTCATGTTCTCAGAGACAAATAATGTTTCTCGTGTGCTGGCCTCTTTCAGCACCTCGGTGGAACCCATGTTTGATTCCTCTGTATTATAATGAATGGAATGCCATTATGGACAAGATCCATGACTATGAAATGCCATTATGGACAAGATTCATGACTATGGTCAATCCCTCAAACACCCAATGAAATTAAAACTTAACAGGGACAACTTTTTTTGTTTTCTCTTATTTAGAGAATAAATCTAAAGTTTGTTAATACCACAACAAGGATGCTTGCCAGTCCGACTATATTGCATCCCTCACTAGTATATAGTCAGTTGCTTTATATAGGTCAATTGTGCATCAATCTCCATGGCTTTTGTTGACTTCTCATAGCGCAGTGCACTTGCATCCCATGTCAATGGTCAAGGAAGGGGGCACTAGTAGCAGTAGTCGTGCTCGTGCTCATCCACAGTGCACTCACTTTGGCATGTCGGGCCACGTGATTGATATTTGCTAGCACCATGATGGTCATTCCAAATATCATTCGCCTGTTGGTAGATCTCATCCTATTCAAGTTGAAGTTGCTGACTTTGTGACCCCGACTTTTGATATATGTCACACGATGGAGCATTCTGACAAGGAGTACCATCATATGCAGTCTCAAAAGGCCGAGTCCGCCACTTCAGTGCCCATTTAGCCTAAACTGACATTCACGTTGTTTGTTTGTCTCAACATCTTACTACATGGTCGCTTGACTCTGGTGGTTTTGATCATTTCATTGGTACTATAGATATTCTCCAGCCTTACCGTTCGGCCTCCAATGAAAATGTTATTATCATAGTCGATAGATCCTCTATTCCAATTGTGGGGTTCGATATTTGAAATGTCACCTCTGAGATCACGCTCTATTATGTTGCTTTTAATCAATATAACCCATTCAATTTATGGTCAATCGGAAAGCTGGCTCAAGTTTTTTAGTGTACAATTATATTATCATTGACAAAAATTGCATTTCAAGGGCTTTTGACAAATCGTGTGCTTGGTAGAGAGAGGTTGCATTGATGTGACTATGTGTCAAGCACGACACCTTCCCTTTGCATGTGCGTCGCTTCTTGATTGTGTCGTGGATTTCCATTTTCGTCATTGTCACCCACCTTCTCTAGCGTCTTTATTCTATGTTAGGATCACTTTTGTCTATTGATTGAGAATCGCGTCATTTCGTCAAACATCACCAAGTCACATATGTTAAGAGCGACTAAAATTTTTGTGTTAGTGCATTCCGATGTACGATCCCCCAAACTGGGCTACTTCTCACATATGCAATTTCTCGATGACTTCTCACTTACGTAATTTATTGATGAATTCTCACTTATGTCTTAGGTCTATCTCTTAAAGAGCAAGTTTGATCTTAATCACATTGTCAACACCCAACCGAGTCCGAAGTTTGATTTTTTGTTCCTTTGATAATGAAATTAAAACTCAGTTCTTTGTTTTCATAAAATGTTTTGCATTCTAATGATGGTTGTAAATACTTGTTCACCACACATTCCTTAATAAACATGGTATTATTCACCAAAATTTTTGGCCCGACACACCATAGCAAAATGGTGTTGCAGAAGCGCAAGACTCGACATCTCTTGGATGTCACTCGTACTCTTTTATTCCACATGAAGATCGCCACCATGCTTTGGAGTGATGTTATCCTTACAATTATGTATCTTATAAATCATCCATTATCATCGGTTCTTTAAGGTGAGACCCCATGTCGTATCTTTTATTCAGCATCCTCACATCACCCACTTCCACTCTTTGCCTTTTGATGTTTGTGTTATGCTCGGAACACTCACCCATCTCATTCCAAGTTTGATGCATGTTCCCTCAAATGCATCTTCATTGGATATTGTTACAAAACAGGGTTATCGTTATTGCTCCTCAAACCTTTATTGTTCCTCAAACCTGGGACGTTATTTCAATTTCGTTGGTGTGACCTTAGTCAAGACTTCCCCATTTGAGTTACCTCATGTTTTATATACCATCTCCCCTAATGATTGTGAGGGTTGCCTCTTGTCCGTCATTACTGTTGTCATGTCCAGTATGGCAGCTTCTAGGGGGTGATTGAAGTTTAAAAGCAACTTAAAATTTTCTCACTCTAGAAAGTAAATTGTTTGGAAGTTACCAACTCCAAACAAATCAGGGTACAAAGTAGGTGATACACGCAGCGGAAACTAAACTCCAGAATGATGTGGACTTAAACCGTGATCAATAATCCAATCGGAAGATAAAAAACAATTCACAGGGTTTCAAATGACAATCCAAAAACCCCTTTAAAGGATATTATTGTTGTGCCTCTATCTCTCACAGTGTTTTCATGATCACAAACACTTGTGTTTCAAACGATTTCATTTGTGTTAATTCCAGTCTCATCTTTTGGACTTTGAGTTGTGTCTTTTATGGACTAAATAAAGATATTAAAGACAATTCAAAGGCATTGAAAAATCTTTCCTGAAAGGCTTTGATGATCATGTAGAAGGATTAAAGTTGTATTTTATCTTGTGATGAAATCATGTAAGGAAGGCCCAAAGGTTAAATGAAGGCATGGAAGGAATCTTGATGGACCAAAGTGGAGAAGGAGAATTGCAGGAAGAACCGACTAGGCCGGTACAGAGCCATCGGTCAGCCGGGGGTGATGGACAGATTGCCCAAGCTCCTGGGAGTCCACCAACTAACCGGTTGAGGAGCACTAGCAAGCTGGTAGAAGCAGGCAGAACCAGGAGGACCTGAGGTGTCTCACCGACTAGCCGGTGGGATCGATCCAGCAAATCAAATTTCTTAGTTATGGAGGACCCTCCGGCTCTTAAAAGCCTGCTGACGATGCTTAATGACTCCAGCGAATTCCAGAATCTTCCCAACTCTTTTGGAGGCTATAAAAGGACTTTGGAGGCTTGAAGACTAATGGTGGAATTGAACAACGCTTGCAATCAAATCAACAACGTCCTCACGCCAAATCTCTAGCAATCTCAAAGCCTTGTTTCAAAGAGCCAAATCCAATTGTCAATCTCTTAAAGCTCTCATCCTACATTTTCTCTTCAACTCTCTTCTCAATTGTACAAATCCTTACAAGAGATAAGGGAGCGGATTTGCAATGGGTTTGCGCCAAACAAACCTCTCTTCTTCTCATCTCCTACAACGGGTACTCACTACCGAAAAAGTGAGGGAAAGATACCTTGGTTATCGACGAAGTTCAAGAGGGTGCTCACAACCATAATTGTGAGGGACGAGTTTTTTGATCACCGTCAAGATCAAGGGAGTAATAACATAAACCTCTCAACCCAATGGGAGAAGACATAGGGGCTCACACCGAGCTATTGCTGAACACCTTTATCAAACTGTGTTTGCTCTCTATTTTAATTTATGTTTCGCATCATTCAAACTTGATACACGTAATTGCATAAATTCGATACGTCCATTTTTGTTGTGCATACTCACTCAATTTATATTGAAACGAACTTTCTAAAACGTATTGAAATTATCGTTTTATCGTATCAAAATCTTTTAGTTTTGGATTTACCTTTTCTGTTTATTTTAATTTTTAAAAGCGCAATTCACCCCCCATCTTGCCATCTTTCTCCGACCAACAATCGGTACCAAATGTTTCTTTTTGTTTTTCTCAAAAATCTTTTCAAAAATTTTGTTTTTAAACTTGATCGATTTCAAAGTTCGATCTTTTTATAATGGCATCTAACTCTTATCCGCATGCTATAACTTTTTATGGCATGGATTATTCCTGTTGGAAAAATCGCATGTCACCTTTTCTTAGTAGAATAAGTTACCTCATTTGGAAAATGGTCATGCATGAATATACTCCTACTAAAGAACTTGAAGATAAGTGGACACTTGATGATATTAAAGTCATTGAGCTTAATGAAAAAGCCATGGACACTCTACACTGTGGTCTTGACCGAAATGAATTTAATCATGCTTCTACATGTAAAAATGCCTATGAAATAAGGAAATTGCTAGAAGTCGCTCATAAAGGAACCAACAAAGTTAAAGATACTAGATTAGACATGTATAGGCAAAATTTTGAAAGCTTTTCTATGCATTCAAAACCAGTATGCTTACACGTTTTAGTGACATAGGCAACGATCGAAAGTCTCTTAGTGATGATTTGTCTACAGAAACCTTAGTGAAAAAGATACTCTGGGTCTTGCCAAGCAATTGGGCGCCCAAAATCATTGTTATACAAGAAGCGAAGGACATGAAGAAAATGGAGGTCGAAGAACTTATCGGATCTCTGGTGACGTACGAAATATCTATAGAGCTACAAGCTGAGAAGGAGGTCAACGAAGCCAAAGATGTGAAGAAAACAAACGCTTTCAAAACTAGCAACGATGATTCATTCGGAGGTGAATGAGAACAATATAATTGGGATTTATATTACTTAGAATAATAAAATAAATTAATTACCCAAAGGCATTTATTCATTTCATTTAATTCTTAGTAAAACCTCATATCTAATAATAACATTTAACTATTATTATTACTTGACATGCGCCCAACGAATTGCACCAAATATTATTTTATTAAATAAATAATATTATTTCTCACAGAAAAACTACACGGAGTGTACTTTTGTTTTTCCATTTTCTTTATTTCCTCCACCACATTTATTAGAACTTGAATAATGACTATTTATTTCTTAAATAAATATCACTGCATTATTCACAAATAAATATATTATTTTGCCCACAATATATTCTCTCACCATGGGCATGGATTTATTTAGACTATCAATTCCATCAAAGGACCTGAGATATCAACTTCCGTTATGGGACAGAAGTGACAAATCCTTTCTCGCGTTATTTATTAATGCAGTATTACTCGTGACGCACCCAACATATCCTACCTCGCTGCGAACAGTGTGTCGTCACAGTTTTCGTCAATACATCTAAGTGTGCGAGTTGAAATACCCATTAATAATAATCTTAAAGTTTAAGTACCAATACATACGTCCGCAGATAGGAACATCCAATGACACTATGAAGTGTGGATTTTCTACTGACGGGTCTCGTTCTCAAAATATCCTTCTGGATATTACCAAGAGTGCACACCATGAAAAGTGGCTTGAAGTTTTATGAGTCTTCACCCCTAATGGCTTGTATTATTTGTCTCTCTCAAATAACATCATCTGGCCATAGAACATATATTCAAGAATAGTGTTATGGCACTTCTGGGTTCTCATCATGGCAGGGATCCACTATGACCCTTTAACGCAACAACTATCCTTAGAACATTATCTCATGCATTGTCACGCAGAAGAACAATCAAGATTTGATAAGGTATTTATTAATATTCAAATCCATAAATACAAGTTTATCATAAAGTACAAAGTAGTTGGTTCTAGGCCACCAACTCCAACAAGTACCCCGTACCAAAACACCATTTACTTGATGAAGAGCAAGTTCCATGTGACGGGCCAACAGCATAGCCTGTAATCAGGTGACAGGGTTATGGATGCGAGCCTAGGAACGAATTTCTTTGCATTGCCCATATAAAAAATAACCCACATATTGTTCCTCAGGTTGACGCGCCAAGAGAGACGCCAAATATTCATAATGTTCGATGCATTCTTGTACCGAGGCTTGTTGCTGGAGGGCAGCAAGCTCCTCATACGGGTTCCGAATCTCCAGACCGCTAAAGCGTTCTAGTAGTTCGCTTTAAAAATAGGTCAGGATAAATCCGGATGAATTTTTGTCAAAATAGTAAACAAATGGATATCCATGCCATCCATGCTGAGTTGTGTGAGCTGAATCTTTAATTGATTTGGGGTATGATGAATGCGGAAATACAGCTCCGCTCAGGCGAAGCTCGATGCTGTCAACGCAAGACTGAGGGCGTGTCTCCATGCGGCCACCGAAGAAGGAGAAGGCAGGTCGGACCAAGTGATAGGGAACCCCTATCAAGGAGAGATTATATTGCTTGAACAGGGGACCAGAATTACAAAGGACTGGGGAAGATTCGGGAAAACAACCTTCATGAGCACCTCCAGGTCTCCTGCCCAAGAAAACAAACTCCCAACTGCCCAGGAAGGCGCTCCCCCGCACGACTTATAACAGCCCAAGGCCCTACGCCCCCTCGAACCGTTCAGAGCCTCACTCTCCCTCTAAAACCGCACAGGCCCCACCTCCCTCACTAGTAACTCCCTAACTTCCATGTCGGTAGAATGGTTCTCCACAGGTCGGCGCCCCCCCCCCCCCCCCAAATTTGTCAAAGGAGGTGGGCTGGGTTGGTGGTTGGTGGCCAAACCCCCAACAAACCCAGCAGCGGGAGAGGAGCAGCTGGGGGTAAGGATTGCCTATAAAAAGCAAGAGCCTCATCCCATCTCAAATCATCCCAACACCTTCTCATCATCTATTATCATCCCATCCGAGCGATATTTGTGAGGCGGTTTCCCCATTTATTCAAGAGAGAAATTTTCCGAGGGTTTTCTCCTTGTAATAGTGAGGGAGTGTGTACCCACTTTTACCCCAGAGTGATTCTTCTATTTGCCCGTGGTTTTTTACCCCTTCCATTTGAAAGTTTTTCCACATTACATCTGGTGTCATTTATTTTTCCGTATTTGCAATTTATTTTTATCTTGTAATTATCGCTGCACTGATGGGCCAATCATTTACGATCCCAACAAGTGCTATCAGAGGCAAGGTTCCAGCCCGACGTTGTTCACATTTTCGGGTATTAACAATTCCCGTAAATTTGAGTATGCTCTGTGATTGCAACTTCGGTTGATCTGTCACATCAAAAAAAATTATTGAGATTATTAAATACACCGTTGTGAAACGGATGAGGTTCTGGACTGACGGCGCATCCAAATGGCGGTGAAATTTGAGATCGAAAAAATCAATGGGAATAATTTTTCGTTGTGGAAAATGAAGATGCAGGCAGTGCTGCGGAAGGATAATTGTCTGCTGGCAATTGCCGAAAAACAGGCGGGTGCGACGGAGGAAAAATGGAACGATATGGACGGGAATGCTATTGCCAACATCCATTTGGCTTTGACAGACGGGGTCCTATCGAGCATTGCGGAGAAAAAGACGTCAAAGGAAATATGGGATACTCCGACGAAGTTATACGAGGCCAAGTCACTGCACAACAAAATTTTCCTAAAGAGAAAATTGTACACTCTTCGGATGGCGGAGTCATCATCGGTGACCGACCACATCAACAACTTCAATACCCTGTTCGCTCTGCTCACGGCGTTGGGCTGTAAAATTGTGGATACTGAACGTGCGGAGATTCTACTCCAGAGTTTGCCAAATTCATATGACCAACTCATCATCAACCTCACCAACAATATCTTGACGGATATGCTGGCCTTCAATGATGTTGCAGCTACGGTTCTTGAAGAAGAAAGTCGGCGCAAGAACAAGGAGGACAGACAGACAACTTCGCACCAAGCAGAGGCTCTGTCAATGGAGAGAGAAAGGATGATGGAGCGTTGTTCCAGTGGGAGCCAAAATCATGACAGGTTCAAATCAAGAAATAAGAAGAAGAATGTCACTTGTTTCAATTGTGGCAAGAAGAGGAACGTCAAGAAGGATTGTTGGAATAAGAATAGTGAAAAAAACTCTCAGGAGAATGTAGCGAGTACTTCTGGAAAAGGAGATATACAAGTCAATGAAGCGGCAACGACTACTGGAAGCAAGCAGCAGCTCAACGATGCATGGATTATCGACTCGGGAGCAACATGGCACATGACGTCTCAACGGGAATGGTCTGACCAATATGAAACCATCCCGAAAGGACTTATGTACATGGGGAACGATCGCACTCTGAAGATCGTTGGAGTCGGTACCATCAAACTAAATATGCATGATGGCATAGCACGGACCATCTAAGGAGTACGTCATGTGAAGGGCCTAAAGAAGAACATATTGTCTTTGGAACAATTCGATGATATTGGATGCAAGACTCGCACTGAGAATGGAGTAATGAGAATTGTGAAGGGCGTGCTTGTGGTAATGAAGGCGGAGAAGATCTCGAAGAACCTGTACGTCTTTATGGATGAAACGTACAAGAAGGCGGAGATAGTTGTTGCATCAACTACCTCGACAGAAGCATTGGCGGCGTTATGGCATCAGAAGCTTGGCCATATGTCAGAACGAGGCCTGAAGATTCTTACGGATCAGAAGTTGTTGTCTGGGCTGACAAAGGTATCCTTACCATTTTGTGAGCATTGTGTTTTGAGCAAGCAACACGGATTAAAGTTCGGGACGTTAACAACGAGAAGCAAGGAGATCTTGGAATTGATCTATTTCGATGTTTGGCAAGCACCGGTTATATCCCTGGGAGGAGCAAGGTACTTTGTATCATTCATTGATGATTATTCCAAGAGATGTTGGGTGTACTCAATCAAGAGGAAGCCGGATGTTTTTGAAGTCTTCAAAACATTCAAAGCGCGAAAGGAGCTTGACTCTGAAAAGAAGATCAAGTGTCTGAAGACTGACAAAGGTGGAGAATATACAAGCGAAGAATTTGATACTTTTTGTCAACAGGAAGGAATCAAGAGACAATTCACGGTGGCGTACACTCCTCAGCAAAATGGAGTGGCAGAGTGAATGAACAAAACCCTGTTGGATAGAACAAGGGCGATATTAAAGACTGCAGGAATTGTCAAAACATTTTGGGCAGAAACAGTGAATACCGCCTATTATGTGATCAATCGATCTCCTTCAATGGCAATTGAGCTGAAAACACCGGTGGAGATGTGAACTGGTAAACCCGCTGATTAATCCCGGTTACATACTTTTGGAAGTCCTGTATATGCATTGTTTAATGACCAGGAAAGATCGAAGTTGGATTCAAGATCCGGGAAATGTATCTTCTTGGGGTGCGCTGATGGTGTGAAGGGGTATCGTTTGTGGGACCCCACTGCCCACAAATTTATCATTAGCAGAGATGTCATTTTTGCAAAAGACATAGTGAAAATGACAACTGATCAAGACACGAAGAAGGAGAATACAGAAACTACAACAGTCGAAGTAGAGGACAAGTCCAAGGAAGAATCAGTTTCCTCTGAAACATTACCAGAGCACGATAATCAAGTACCGGTTGAGTCTGGACCACGAAGGTCAACTCGGGAGAAAAGAGCACCAGTATGGCACTCAGACTATGTCACTGAGAGCAATATTGCGTACTGCTTATTGACGGAGGATGGAGAGCAATCTTCTTTTGAGAAGGCGACCAGAGCCCAAATGTATCCTCATGGATAGCGGCGATGCAGGAGGAACTTGAAACCCTGCACAGGAACAAGACTTGGGATCTTGTTTCATTACCTCATGAAAAAAAGGCTATCGGAAACAAATGGGTCTTTAAGATCAAGCGGGATGAAAAGAACCAAGTGGAAAGATGTCGTGCAAGATTGGTGGTCCAAGGATTTGCTCAAAAGGTATTGATTTCAATGAAATATTTTCTCCTGTTGTTAGACTGACGACTGTTCGGATAGTTCCAGCGATGTATGCTACATACAGCTTACATCTAGAGCAGCTAGATGTGAAGACTGCTTTTCTCCATGGTACTCATGATGAAGAGATCTATATGCTCCAACCGGAAGGTTTTGCAGAAGGCAAAGAGAACTTGGTTTGCAGATTGAACAAATCTTTGTACGGTCTCAAACAGGCGCAGAGGTGTTGGTATAAGAGATTTGATTCCTATATCATGAGTCTTGGATACGACAGACTTCATTTAGATCCTTGTGCATATTTCAAGGGTTCGAATGGTAATGATTTCATCATTCTTCTGTTGTATGTGGATGACATGTTGGTTGCAGGCCCCAACAATGATCAGATCCAGGAGACGAAGGCACAGTTGGCTAGGGAGTTTGATATGAAGGACTTGGGACCAGCAAACAAGATTCTTGGGATGCAGATTTACCGAGACAGAAACAATGGGAAGATTTGGCTATCACATAAGAGTTACTTACAGCGAGTCTTGAAACGCTTCAACATGCAAGACTGTAAGTCAATCTATACCCCTCTTCCTGTTAATTTCAAGTTATCCTCCACGATGAGTCCTAGCAGTGAAGCAGAGCGGATGGAAATGTCTCGAGTACCGTATGCATCGGCAGTGGGTAGTCTGATGTTCGCTATGGTTTGTACTAGACCAGACATTGCACATGCAGTGGGAGCAGTTAGTCGGTACATGGCGAATCCAAGACGGGAGCATTGGAGCACGGTGAAGAGGATCCTGAGATACATCAAGGAGACCTCAAATGCTGCATTATGTTATGGAGGATCAGATTACACTATCAGAGGATATGTTGATTCAGATTTTACAGGTGATTCTGACCGGAGAAAATCCACTACTGGTTATGTGTTTACTCTTGCAGGAGGAGTTGTGAGCTGGATTTCGAAGTTACAGTCAATTGTAGCTTTATCCACAACGAAGGCAGAGTACATGGCAGCTACACAGGCTTGCAAAGAGCCAATTTGGATGAGAAAGTTGTTGGAGGAGCTCAGGCACAGACAGGAGCAGATTCCATTATTTTGTGACAGTCAGAGCGCCTTGCACATTGCAAGGAATCCATCTTTTCACTCCAGGACGAAGCACATTGGGTACAGTATCACTTTGCCCGGGATGTAGTGGAGGAAAGCAATTAACTCTGATAAGTTCAGATGGTGCAGATCCTCGAGCGGCATTGCAGATACATGAGCAGTATGGTTTGGCAGATAGAAAGGATGTGTGGAAATGTGATTGGTTCTCAATCAAATCTCCAAGTGGGAGATGTGTCGGCATAATGGTTTCTCCACAGGCCGACGCCGCCCCCCACCCAAATTTGTCAAAGGGGGTGGGCTGGGTTGGTGGTTGGTGGTTGGTGGTTGGTGGTTGGTGGTTGGTGGCCAAAGCCCCACCAAACCCAGCAGCGGAGAGGAGCAGGGGGTAAGAATTGCCTATAAAAGGCAAGAGCCTCATCCCATCTCAAATCATCCCAACACCTTCTCATCATCTATTATCATCTCATTCGAGCGATATTTGTGGGGCGATTTCCCCATTTATTTAAGAGAGAAATTTTTCGAGGGTTTTATCATTGTAATAGTGAGGGAGTGTGTACCCACTTTTACCTCATAGCTATCCTTCTATTTGCCCGTGGTTTTTCACCCCTTCCATTTAGGGGGTTTTCCACATTACATCTGGTGTCATTTATTTTTCCGTATTTTGCACTTTATTTTTATCTCGTAATTATCGTTGCACCGGTGGGCCAATCATTTACAATCCCAACATTCCTTCCTTGGGCTGGACCGTATTGCCCCATCTAGAGTAGACCTTCCAGGTGCCAGGGAGGTCTCGCGCCCTATCAAAGGTTTGCTACAATTTTCATTTTGACAACAAAACCTTAGGCTACTTATGTTGGCAACCACCACCCCCACAGAACAAAAATAAAATAAGTATTTGCTATACCCTTACCCTTTCCTTGAAATTTACATATCCAATATGTGATGTTTTCCCTTCTAAATACCACAACTCAATTCTAATAAAAAAGGCAATGAATTAAATCAATCCGTTAAATTCCCAAAGCTTGCTGCATATTCTATTCTAGAGCAGATGAAATTGCTTCAAAACAGTCCTTTAGACCATGTTTTCCTAGAACTAAAACAGCAACAATCTTTGAACACGGTATCCAATCAATAAGGCCCACATTGCATTAGAATCTCAAAAGAAAGTTTCATGGACCCCGATTTTATCATTCGCAGAGGCCTTCCCTGTGATTTGAACAACTACTAGTTTAAGTCTTATCAAGTGGTCAGCTGCCATCAAAATTTTCTCCAGGAAATAAGATTCCAGCAAAACCAAAACAGGAATTGTAATCCTAAATCACCATTCCGATTTTACGATCACCAACGATAGTGAAAAACTTTTTGAAACGAATATATAATGAAAAGGAATAGAAATAAGATTAATGCGGAAAAAAAGAACAAGCAACACTGGAAAAAAAATACAACAAAACACTATACCCAGTCCAATTAACTGGAGGAACAAGCATTGGCATATAAGGGATCACCATATATCTTGCCTGTGGAGAAAGAAATAACAATGTTTATGGCGGGTTATTTAAATATAGAAGTAAAAAAACTAAAAAATTAACTTCTATGATTAAGAGTCTGAGTCTCAGTGATTACGAAGCAATTAGGAATTAAAAAATCTGACAAGAGCGCAGTTCTAACCCAGTATAGATATAAAATAAATGCCAGAAACTGATTTCTTAGTGGCAAAATCAACATCAAAGTCTAAAAAACAAATTGACATACAATGCCAATCAGGGAATACATAAATCGAAAAGCGGTATTAAATTTCACTAATGAGATAAGGAGAAAGGTGCAAATTTCTCGATAAAAAAACTGAGCAGCTTACGTACAGCTCTCTCCAGACCTTTGACAACTAGTGGATCACACTCAATCACGCCAAATCTCTTGCCAGAATTCACATTGCTGAAAACTAGCAAAAGCATCATCTCAGGGTACGGGGAAAAAATAAAATGAATTTAGAAAAATATCTCAAGTGAAATCGTCAAAGTCTCACTTTTTTCTGGTAAGAACATTAGCCATTGTGTGTACAAATGCAGGTCGAATGTCAGGAAGACCATCTGCCATCTGACTGGCCGGAGGTTGTATAAATGCTGTTTGTGTCAACAATTCAATCAAACGGCATCCAACCTGTTAAGAACAAAATTAAATGTTAGTTTTACATAAAATTTTAACCTTTTGACAACTATGAATCATCATGAACCTTTCCATTATATAACAGTAACAAAAATAACAAAGTGCAATCCATAAATGGGACGCGTATACAAACCTTTGCCCTTGCATCTGGGTTCCATGGTCTTGAACCATCCTCTCTTCTTACGATCTGCCTCACTGCCTTCAGCTTTTGTTTCTTCATCAAATCAGTAACTTTTTTCCTCAGTTTATCCTGTTCTTGGCTTGCATTTTCCGATTCACATACATCAGTTTTCTTTGCCCAACCGGCCCTCTTTTTCTTTGTTTTCTCCAAGAAACTGTGTATTTTAATCTGAATAGTAGAAGGAAGAATACTCAGTCAGCATTGTCTCTTGATAGCTCTTAGTACGCACATGCATGTGCATGTTTCAGTGCCTGAGCACACACAGATATATGCATACACATGCATATTCATGAACCCAGAAATCTCACATTGATGCACAAGGAAATTGAGAAACACAGACCAGAGAAATTATCCATTCTAGAGGGTCTTGTAAATGGATGATTTAAAAAACTTCAAAAGACAGATTTTGAAACAATTCAAAGTTATACAACTGTATGGTAAGCAAGTCTGTGTTTGACATCACTTACCAAAAAGTATTTCTGACACTTAGCACTTATATTTATATAAGCGTTTTCATATTACTTCTTGAAAAAAGTGTTTTTATGTCACTTATAAAAATGGTTTTTCTTCTAGAATTTTAATATGCGTTATTTTTTTTAAATGAAACAAGCATTGCTAGATTTTTCAAAACGCTTGTCACTTTTCAATAAGTGTCATCAAATCAAACAAAGTTTAAAACCAACATGAGGGGAAAAGATGGTTACATAAGGACTTCTCAGAATAACTGTCATGGTATTTGTAACACCGACAGACAGCCATGATAAAGTATAAAAATTCAAAGACAGAAACAAACAGACCAACCAAAAAGCAAAAGCATCAATGCCTATGCCTTGGATATAAGCCAAAAATTAACAAAAATGTATCCAAGCAGTGATGCCTAAAATTTTAAGAGCATCAGCATGGGGGGGGTAGTATCGGGACTGAACTTGTCTACAGCACTGCTGATCGTACATCTAACATAGATAAGCGAGAACAGATTAAACTGAATCACGAGCAGTGTTTCTTCAAAAACCTTAAACAAAAGGTGAAAATCCAAAATAAAAGGCTGGGACTCAAGTTGAAAGAAACAGAAATATCTGACAGGTTCACCATTTCAAGTTATCATATTGTGCATTCAATCATGCAGAATTGTTCTCAAAACAGTGGTATGGTCATGAATCATTCTTTTTGGATGTCTTGATTTAGTGGATTTTATTCACCATTGAAACTGACCAAAGCTATAGTTTCTACCAAAAGGTTATAGGCTTCAAATCCTCAGTTTGTATAGAGCACCCGTAATCCTCTGTCCAAGCGATACAAGTGGATCAAACCTACCAACTACATGCATGTGCATCCAAACTTTTGACCTCGCCCGGTCAATGAAAAAATTACACACAGATACCAATAGATTATGGTTTCTGCCGAAATATCATTACTACTGGCACATGCTTGATTCCTGGGTGTATATGAATACAGTAAGTGCAAATTACAGCAGTTTTAATTTAGCATAAAACTATTTTCAAGCACCAACCACTCGTTCAATGGCTTCATCGATCTAAATTTCAGCAGTTGTAATTTTGTTTTCAACTATTTTCAAGCACTTGCTTCTTGTTCAATGGCTTCCCCTATAAGGCAAGCTGCCCGCACAACCCTGACGCTTCCATGTTGAGGTGCAGCCATAACCAATGCCATCATTTTATGCATTGTAATAACTGACATCATCTCTGCTGGTAACTGGTCTAAATATGGTAAATAAGCTGCCTTGCTCTTTCCCTGCCGGCAAATTTCCTGGTCCTTGAGGATGGCATCACGCAGGGGCTCAAACCAACCCAGGAACAATGATTTCATGTATGGTAAGTTTGGTGCGAGCTTCTGCGCACACATATCCATGAGAAGCTTCTTGTACTCGTTTCCAGCCTGTTCCCATGCCTCCGTCTCTACCTTCACCTGCCGACTCCTAAGTTTGTGGAACTGTCTGATAAAGAACTTGCGCTTATTTTCTTTTCCCTGATCTTCCAACAAAGCCCTTTCTGTACCCACCCCGTTCCCCAAGCCCCCGTCTTCGCTCATCATGGCCAGCGAGCCCTCGTCCCTCGTCATTTTTTGCAACAAATCCTGAATTTCATCCACGCCAGGTGAATCTTCCTCGGAATTGATTGAAGATATTGCTTGGGCAACGCTGACGTAACTTTTTATGCAGCTGAAGCCATGAAAGTTCGTCTGATTTCTAGGAGAACAGGTAGTCGGCGTTCCTAAACACACCTGACAGGTCGATGAATCGCCAAATCGAGGAAACCCAAACTCGGAAATGTTGTAATTGGACCGTGGATTTAGATGAAAACGCCTGAAGTCGAGTTTAACGGCGAGCATCGGATTTTGGTGAGATCGTAGGAAACAAGAAGTGCGCGAGAAAGGACTGGAGCCGAAAGAGAACCTCGTCGCTTCTGAAGATAATTGTTTGGATATGTTTCTCCACATAACTGTGGAATTTGGCGGTGTCTTTGGTCGGAAATCTGTAGGTGAGACGCAATGGTCGATCCTGCTGCGAGAACTACTGGAAAATAAGTAGTTTGCTAATTGGACATCAAATTACTTCCAGCTTGAGGTGAAACGACTGAGGGAAACACATGGAACTGTGAAATTGGGAGAAAAAGGAACTAAATACGCGTAGAACGAATATGAGTGAAAGGCTTCCAGAGAGAAAAGTCGCGGCCATCATAAACCCTCCAAAAAAAACTTTCCTCCCCCGGCCGAACAGCCCCATAAACCTACCTAGAGGCTGAACACTCGTCCATCCAATATCCTACAAAACATGTCAATATATATATATATATATATATATATATATATATATATATTATGTAAACAATAATTAACACTGTATTTGATGAGGTTTTAATAAAATAAAATAAATCATTTGATAGTCTATAAAATAAAATAAAACAAGTAATTGTGATTTATCTTTTCATGTTTGGATCAATAACTTAGTAAAATAAAAGAAAATGATTTGAAAATAGGGATAAAATTGGAATTTTGAAATATTAATAACCCTCCACCGTCATTTCCTTCAAAATCATCTCATTTTTTAGATGATTTAAAAACAATAGCAAAAGAGAAGTGTATTTCTCTCAATTTATCCCCTTATCATTTCTCCCCTCTTAACACTACCTCACCAAACATTGTAAATATATTTTTCCCCTCAATATTATTTCTTTTCTCTTCATATCACTCATACCAAACTAGCTCTAAAATTCCTAAATGTGGGCACAATGAAATATTGTCAATAATAAGTCTATAATCTTTGTTGAAACCTATATGATGAAACAAACACACGCATGCCAGAAAGGAAACCAAATATGGAATATTTTAGCTGCTTCGTTGAATTTGATCTATGTCCACGACAAATGATAACAAAACATAACCATTGCAACATAACACTGGTTTTGGGAAGCGAAAATAAAATGTTAAATGGCCTGATCTAACACGTCTTTAAAAAAACAATTCAAATAATATCAATTTTCCACCTTGGCTTGAATTTCCCATATCCCCTCCTGCCAAAATAAACTAAAAGGGCCTCAAATAATACGAACATTAATTAAGTCCAAGTTGTGTCTGAGCTTGTCAGTGGATAATGACTTTGTGAACGTGTCAGTTGGATTGGCTTGCGTAGCAACCTCTACTATGACGATTTGATCTCAATCCATAATGTCCTGAACAAAATTCAAACAAATATCAATATGCTTCAACCACTCGTGATACATTGGGTTCTTTGCCAAGCTCAAAGCACTATGACCGTCATAAAATGTAATTGGCCTCTAAACTTATAAAGTCGGACTATCAATAAAGTCATTTCGCCACATACCATCCTTCACTCCTGGCAATGACATGAACTCCACCTCAATAGTAAATAAAGCAATTGTAGATTGCAACATTGTTTTCTCACTGGCAGCTTCATTAAACAAAGTGAAAATAAAACCATTTCAAGAACCTCTTAATAAGATCTTCGCCATAATCATAGTTTGTGTACCCCGCCACACCCCCACTAACAGCATTGTTCCATAAACCAAACATAAATACGTCTTATCGTTCAAATAATGCATAATCCACTTAACAACCTCCTAGGGATCCTTCACGGAATTACTCATAAATCTTCTTACCACATTAACCACATGAGTCAAATCAGGCTCCATACAAACCATGACACACATCACACTACCAATAACACTGGAATATAAAACTTTTATCATGTAACTCTTCTTAGCATCTGTAATAGGTAAAAGGATGAAATTAAATTTAAAATGAGCTGTTAAGGGCGTATCAATCGATTTGGACCTCTTTATGTTGATTTTTTTCAAAACTCTCTCAATGTATTTCTCTTGAGAAAATAAATTCATCTTGTCTTCATGTCCTTCAAGATGTTCATGACAAGTGTCCTCTTTGTCGCTCCCAAGTCCTCTATTTTAAACTCATTGTTAAACTCATATTTAAGGTTACGAATCTCAACAATGTTCCTTGCTGCAACAAGCATGTCATCAACATACAACAACAGATAGATAAAAGAAACATTTGACACTTTCTTAAAATAAACACAATTATCGAATTGGTTACGATGAAATTATGGAGACACCATAAACGAACCATAACTCTTGTACCATTGCCTAAAAGACTATTTCAACCCATATAGTTTTTTTCCAGTAAGAATGCATGATCCTCCTGACCAAAATTGAAAAAACCCATGGTTGTGACATATATACCCGCTCCTCTGAATTTTCATGAAGAAACATTGTTTTTACATGAAGTTACTCTAACTTAAGATCAAACCTAATCACAATTGACAATAGAGCTCTGATGGGTTTATGCTTCATAACAAGAGAAAATACCTTATGATTATCTATATGCTTCATAGCATATAGAGATCAGATAAGTTGATAGTTATGCCCAGGGTGATGCAGTCATTGGAAAAGAATCATACTTGAGAAAAAATATTGCAATCAGCCTTTCCTTGAACCGTGATAGATCATCTCTCAGCATTCCCTCATTATTATAGAAAACCCACTTACATTCAACAACTTTGAACCCCCTAAGTCGTGATACAACATCTCAAGTATGATTCTTTTCCAATGACTGCATCACCTTGGGCATAACTATCAACCAATCTGATCTCTATATGCTATGAACCACCTCTTTATATGGCTAAGGCTCATCAGATTAAATATTCTATATCATTGCCAGTGCAAAAAACACAAGATTAGTACCATAAATCCTAACACGGTCCGCATATTTGGATGATTTTCTGATTTATCATCTTTCTCTTTTAACTATGATGTTATCATCTTACGTATCATGCACCGCATAAACCTCTATAGACTATTTCTGTAACGTCCCAACCCGGGAGCCACTGAATGGTGCTCCGAGCCGGTTGGTCACAAGCCCTAAAGTGCGCCTCCCCGTACGCCAGAGGGTGCCGACTAGCAGCGAGGGTCTAGTAAGTCAGTCTTGGGGAGACTATACCCTCTGTTATCAGAATAAAATACCAGTGAAAGTAACCAAGCAATAGCGGAAACACATATAAATATAACAGTACAATGTCACTAGAATAATCAAAACTGAAAATACAATACTCAACTGAAAGGTAAAACATGCTACGACTATGCAAGTGCCAAGTGTCTACAATGAAACTGAAAGTAAAGACACAAAGACTCCAAATGGGTCCTGACCCACATCTGGTTCCCTCTTCCATGCTCCAACCCCAAACAACACCCTAACCAGGGCTCTTGCCCTTGTCATGTCCTGCAACAACAAAGTCTATTTGAGTACCAATCAGGTAGCCCGAGTAGGGTGTGAGTACAACTCAGTAGATCACCACCAACAATGTCAAAAAAAAATCCAGTCATAAGCAGTGTATGCAGTTGCATTAATAATAAAGCAAGACAATAGGGAAAACAATTATATTTATCCAATTAACCTTTCTTTAATACGTTAAACATCCAGGTTCCCGAGAACACCCAAAACACAATGCCTAATTCGGCCCGTGAAGAAGCCTAAACCATTTCCACTGTTCAATTCATAATTACTACGTCACAATATTAAGTTTATGAATAGCCAAATGAAACCATAGTTAAAAAATAAATGAAAGAGTGTAGAACGTCATGTCTAGCACACATGTGAGTATTTGGAGCATTAGTCCATGTCTCACAACCCCATGGGTATTTGGAGTATCAGTCCTTGTCCCATAAAATATCAATCTCATGCATGTCATTGGTTCTAAAACGCCATGTCTAGAACCTCTGTGGGTATTAGGAGCATCAGTCCATGTCCCACAACCCTTTTTCAAATCAAATATCCAATTCACATATACAACCATATTCAAATGTTTAATCATCTTTATCCTTCCATCATAACTCTCACCCATATTCAACTAGATCCACAATTCACAAAGAACCGAATAACCAAACCACCAATTAATTATTTATGCCACAAAATTTATACAACTGCACACGCCTAACAAGATGAGACTGTGGGATTGGATTTTAAACCACCTACCTCGATTTATTGATGGAAGTTAACCCAACGAAAATCCCCAAAATTTTAGTGGCACAACGTCATCGATCAAGTTCTGGATCTAAATCCTTAAAACCAAAATAAGATCAAAGGCATTAAGATCTTTCAAAACTATATCTAGATCCACAATCCTAGATATATACCTTAACTCATAGGTTTAGATCCATGTAAATGATGGAAATCTCCCATGAAAAGATCAAGGAAAGTTAGAGGAAAGAACGGAGGAAACAACATGATGAAATCCACTTACTGAAAGGAGAGCGGATCTTCAATCTGAGCCTTCAATCTTGAGAAAAGGTGTTCAGATCGCCTTGGAATCTCTCCAAGAGGCTTTGGAAACACCTAGAAATTTCCAAGCCTGAGCCAAGGATGGAAAATAAGGAATTCTTGGGTTTCGGGTGGTTTTAAAAAGGATTTTCAGAAATAAAAACCGTGTGCACGGCTTCCTAGACAGTGGCGTACGGTTTGTCAAACCATGCGGACCTCACTGTCCAGATTTTCACGGTCCGCATGGTTTGGTCACATGGTTTTTCAAACTGTGTGGAAACTATGCATACCTCTTTGTCGAGTTCTGCTTGGTTGGCACGGTTTGGTCTCACGGTTTGTCAAACTGTGCACAAACTGTGCACAACCCACTGCCCTTTTGTTTTACTTAAAAGTTCACCCAAATGCACCCCAAGTCACTACTCCAAAACAGAGGTACTTAAAAACATCAAAAGTAACTGAAAACGTGCTTGAGATTGACTCTAGAAAAGGACGGGATCCTACAGTTTCTCATGGTCTGAAGAACCCTTGATAGGGGTTTGAACTAAACTCAACCTTATGGCTAGCACCCTGACCTGTATTTCTTGCATGATCCATAACCTCCTCCTTTCATTCACAAACAATAGACTTATTGAAAGTCACATCCCTAATAATAATAAATTTAGGGGTTATCATTTTCCTAGTTCACCACAATATGTACACCTCTACTCCTGTTGTGTGCCTTGAAAACATACACTTCATAGCCTGAGGCTCAAGTTTATCATCATTCATATGAGCATAAGTTATGCTACCAAAATTCCTTAAACTATATTAATCATAAGGTTCATTGTACCATACTTCCCATAGAGTGATAAAATCAATTACAGTTGATCGATATCTATTTACTAGATAATGAGTGGTGTTAGCTAACTCAAACCAGATTTCCTTAGGAAGACTCATATTTACATGCATGCATCTTACCTTTTATAAAAGTGTTTGGTTCATATTTTCCACCACATTGTTCTATTGTGTTGTATATTTAACATTGTGGTGCCCCACTATCCCACATCCCTGTAGAATCCATCAAACAATGCATTGTAGAATTCTAAACCCTTGTCCATTCTAAAAGTTTTACCCTGTTTATCGGTTTGTTTTCCCACCATGGTCTCCCACTTCTTAAACTGACTGGACACTTTATATTAATATTTTAGAAAATAAACCAATGTATTTCTAGAAAATTCAACAATAAAATTAACAAAGTACCTACAACCTCTATTAGACTCTGTTGAAGACAAAACTCACTAATATGAATGAATATAATCTAGGACACCTCTTGAAGAATGTTAATACTAAAACTTACCCTGTGTTGTTTTCCTATGACACAAGCCTCACAAGATTTCAACTTTCTTGTAGAAGCATCCACCAAAAATTCTCTCTAACACAAGATTGCATTCCCTTTCTCAATTATGTTTCTGAGTCTCAGCTACCATAACTCTATCACATCTACTCCATCTAAAGAACATGAAACTATTACTCTCTTTATCATCGAGTTACCCTTTACAACTCCCCTTTCATCATATCTAATGACCCCTTCAATACTTTGAACTCCCTATACTCTCTAGAGAAGTGATATTCCTATTATTTTAGGATACCCAAAGAAATAAGGTTTTTCCGCAATCTAGGGACATACTAGGCATTAAATGATACGACGACTACTCCACCATACATCCACATATGCATTGAGCCACTTCCTTTAACCTAAATCTCATCATCGTTCCCTAACTTCACACCCTTAGACCACTTTTTTAAAGAAGATAACAACTCCTCTAAGAAAGATAAAAGTTATGAAGCACTAATGTCAAGAACCCGAGCATTAGTTGAACCTGATGTGTTGGCATCAAAATTCTGTTGCTCTCCCTATCACCATAACTCTCATAAACAACCATTTCGCTAACATTACTATTCAAACCATTATTCTCACTTCCCTTCGATTTATGTAGACAATATCTTTTGAAGTGTTCTTTATACTTGTATTAAAGACATTATATCTCATATTACCTCGATTTAGAGTATGAATTACTTTTAAATTTTCCATCCCTCTTTTTGCTTCTCCCCTTACAGGTTTTCAGACCGAGATTAGAATAATTTTTAGCCCCTAATGCCATCTTCTTTTACTCATATGAGATACCTAGGTTTGATAATATCACTAATAGGGGGAGGGGTGAATCCTAGATCTCTTTTATTTTTAGAAGTTTCTTCCCTTTAAGAACTTCAATATCTGTGGATGGTTAAAGTCTCAATCCATCCTTATTTAAAATGGTATCCTTACCTTGTGTGCGTATGAAAATGAAATCACAAAACAATAACATGAGGATTTAGAAGGTTTAGAATAAAATCCTACTCCTCACCATGTTGGTTATACACCCCAATATGGATTCTCCACTAACTTAAATAGTAATTGGTTATACATCCCAATTACAATCTTCCTTTGTCTGATTATACACCCCAACATTTCTTAAACAATTGTCTATACACTAAAATTGAAAACTCATTTGGTGATTAGTTATACACCCCAATCACAAGCCTACAACAACCGGTTATACACCCCATCCACAAGGTCCTTCACTCATCTTTATCTGAAACTACAACCTACACTATTCAAAGTAAGAGAGTTAGTGAACACAAATTAATCAGAATGTGGGGTTAACTATTTATTCATATGATAAGAAGATAATTCTCTTGATGCTTTCATATTATTCATGCTTCTATATTGATTCTTTTCAAAAGTAAGACTTTCCTTAGAAATTTCAGTAGTGGCTCTTTTCTCAGATTGTTGTGAAGATTCAACTTGATCAACTTCCACATTTTTCAATTTTATTTCCAACTAAAAACACTTTAAATTTAAAGTGTTCTTCTGATTTTCAAAGAACTTCAATTTTTCTACACATTCAAATTTCAAATTCATAAACTTTTCTTCATGCATATTACTTACTTCTTGTAAATAATTATCAAGCTCTTTGATTTTTCTAGATTTGATCTCGTTTCAAGAGTTATTAATATTTATAATTATTTTTGATGTATATGATACTTAATTAACAATTTACTCTATAACAACATTCTCACAAAAACTTATTTTCAATGATTCTTCAACAAGGCTGAACATTTCTTGAGAATTTAATACTATTTCTTCCTCGCCTTTAGTGAGTTTGGTGAGAGTTTTACACTCACATACCTTTTTAACCAATGCTTCCTCCATTGTATAAGTTTTCTTCTTGAGCTATGATTTTTATTTATAAAGTCCATTGATAAATGTAAATATATACATGAAAACCTTAATGGGAACTTAATTTAGATGATATTTATTTTTAGAGTAAAAATCCATAATAATTTTAAAGGATTCATACTCACCACTCTCAAACATATTTCTTCCAAAGGATTAGATATATCAAAATTTTCAATAGAAATTCCACACACTTTAACTTCTAGAAGTGGTGAATCCTCCTTTTAATATTTTTGAGTGGTTATCTCATGATGCTTTTGAGTCTACTTCCAGTTTTTCAATGTTTTGCCTGAAGCCTTCATGTTTCTTCCACCAGAAATATTTTCAGTTTGCTTCAGCTCAATATTATCTTTCGATAGAGGAATATCTACATCTTCTAGAAATTTTCACTTCATATAAGATAATTAAACACAACTAGGAATGAAATTATAAATCTAAACATATATAACTTTCCCTTTGATACCAATTGATATACCTAGGTTTGGTAGGATCATTGAGCAGGGGAGGGGTGAATCAGGGATCATTTTTTATTTTTATGAAGCTCTTACCTTTAAGAACTCCAACCTTTGTGACCAGTTAAATCCCTAATCCTCTATTCTTTAAAATCTTAGCCTCACCTCATATGCATGAAAATAAAATCACAAAACAATAACATGAGGATTTACAAGGTTCAATATAAAATCCCAATACTTTCCATGTTGGGTATACACCCCAAAATTAACTCTTCATTAACTTCAATAATAATTGGTTTCATACCCCAACTACAATATTTCTTCAACTTATTATACACCCCAAACTTTATTTAACAATTTTTTATACACCCCAATTGCAAACTCCTTTGGTGAATGATTATGTGTCATACCCCGACCTTGGAAATTATTTTATTTTATTCTTTTCTTAGCTTTGGATATTCTGGTGGAGATTTGGGTTGAGTCCCGATATAAATTTTTGAGTTATTGAAGTAAAATGGAGATTTTGGGCTTGGTAGAAGGTGGTGTATAATTAACAAACAGTTAAGGAAAACTATGTGGCTTCACCCAGATAACTGTGAAGCTCATGGCTTGGTGTTTGGGGTATAGTGCATGACCTACTCATGGTTAGGGAAACTGTGTGGAAAACATGTAGTGTGGTTCTATAACTGAATAGAGGCATTTAGCACGATTGGAACACGACTTGGGAAATTGTGAGGCCAAACCGTTCGGGGTTCCCCTATTCTCTAGTAGGGTGTGCACAATTGATGCATGATTGTTAAACCATGCAACCAAACCGTGCGACTTACCCAGATCATTAAAAATGTGAAATTCCAATTTTCCTCCTTCAATATTTTAACCTTATTTCAAGTTTTCCTCCCCTCATATTACCTAGGCACACCAAGTGGATCCAAGATACCCCCTCCCTTACTCCCCTACCTCCATGGATGCTTCTTGAAGGTCCCTAAGGCGAGTTCTTGTGATTTTTGGTCGATTTTCCTCTTCTCCTCTTCCTTCTCTCTTGGTTCTTGGTTATTATTAGTGGGTTTTATCCTTTGGCTGAACCCTAGAGGTAAGGGTTGATGTATGGTGTGATTTATTTGATGTTAGGGTGTGTGGATTGTCTCTTGGGCTTGGATCTTCCTCCTTCTAAAGTTTGGTTGCATTTTTACATCATTGCGGTAGGTGTTTCCATCCATTTCCTTTCCGAAACATTCCATTTAATGCTTGAGCTTTCCTAAATGGTTTGTAAATGTGATTTTATTACTTATGATACATTTTCATGATTTTTTTGGTGTTTTCAAAATGGAATATGAGTGATAAATGGTTTTAAAAGGGTTTTATTGATTATGCCTATGTTAAATGCATGTAAGGTGTTTGTTAAAATGCCAATTGAGTTTTTAATGTGAATTTGAGAACTTATGGTGTTATTTGGACTTGTTTGTGTTTTGATAGCTTGGTTAAAATTATAAATTGGGCATGATGTGTAGTTTGAAAGCCTCTTTATAGTATAGTGGTTTGTGGTAAAATTATTTGGAAAGATTCTCCCAGTTTCTAAATGCTTATTGATGATGTTGTAATTATGTGACTTGTTGTTTTGGTTTAAGGGAAAGTTGTGTTTCTTGAAAATGATTTTTTGATGATTTCATGGACACTTGAAGTGTGTCATTGGATGTTGGCACATCAATGGGTGCACGGGGTGCACACATGTATGGACATTCAAATGATGATGACACTTAAGAGTGATCCCCTTTTTTCTAAAAACATTTCCTTTGTTTCTCAATGGTCTGTTGGTTCTCCTTGTGACTTTAAAAGTGGTTTCAAATGTGTTCCCTGATGCTTGGACCATTTGGAATGTTGTAATGTGGTTAGTACCTAAAATGATATAAAGGCTCATTTTGGCACTTCTCATGTTGTTCCATTTTTCACTTAGCTTGGAAGGAGTTTGGATTTGAAATATAAAGGCTCATTTGGAATTGTGCATGTGAAGTGGTGTTGTATGTTGACCTTGAAATTGGTGTGGAAGTGGTTTGTAAATGTATTTGGAATTGGTTTTGGAACTGTGTTGTCTGATTGGCACTTGAAATATTTTTGGAGTTTTTCTTTAAAACTTGTATGATATTAAAGTTCGATTAACACTTTGCATTGTCTTTGAAAAGAGGTTTTTATGTGAAGTGATGTGAAGTGATGTAAATGCCTTATTGGAACATTGTGATATTTTGGAAAATGGTTTGGAAAACCTGAGTAGTGTGAGGCCTGATTGGTATTTAATAAATATTGTGAAAGAAGTGGCTTTTCTTGTGTGTTGAGATGCTTGGATTATATTTTGAGAACACTATAACTTGGGATTCACTCCTCTATAGTGGCTCGTGTATGGTAATGTTGTGGTATTGAGTCCATTAGACCTTGGGATGGGATCCCCTCTAATGGATTGTGTGTAATAATGATGTTGGTTGTGGTGTTATACCATGTGTTGCAAAGTATTTTATTATTATTATTATTATTATTATCATGAGATTTTTGGACATCATATAGAGGGTCGAGTGATGATTTCTTGTTGACCCCAATTAGACAGGTTGGTACCCCCTTGACTTGATAGGGCTAGGTGGGATGTGCCACTTGATTGACTAGTTTAGAGCAGCCAATTGGTTATTGACTATGGAGATGCACCATATGTTGGTAGGTGATTCTAATCAGAGTATATACAGGGATCACTCTAGGTTTGTTTAGAAAATACTCATGAATCACTATCTATATATTCTGTTTATTTCTGCTACTTGTTGGATATTGTATTTTCTAGTTGTACCTGCTTGATTGGTTTCCTTTACTTTCTGTACAACCCTTTTTATTATCTATCTTGGTTTTATATTTGAGTTTTTTCTCTGAGATGGGTTGTGTAAAGTGAAACCATTTTGAAAGAGTAATGATGTGTGTGATGTTTTAAAAAGAAAACTTATGGGAATTTGGGTTTTTTATTTAAATGATTAAAATCCTGTTTTTGGAATGTGTTTTCAAACTAGTATTTATGGATTGTTTAGGGAAAAGAAATGCATGGAATCTATGGTGATTACCTAATGAGTTGTTTAAGACCACACCCTACTTGTGCCACTCAGCATCGGTAAACCCGAGTTATTTTGCAGGTGTAGGTTTCTAGTTCGGTTTCTCTTAGAGAAGGTTGATCTTGTGGTTGATGGTGACCAAGAGGTCATGTGGAGATCTTGTTAGCATGGTCCAGTTTTGTTTTTGATATTCAGTTTTGTTTTGTTCAGCAGTTGTTGTATCTGGATCTGTTTTGTTTTTATATATAACCAGTTTTTGGCTTTCATTGCATGCTCATCTTGTTTAGTTGATCCTGTTTTATTGGAAAAAAATCATTCCCATAGTGATTAATTTGATGTCTGAAACTTAATTCCATCTTGTGGGGATCGGGAACACCCTTCGGGCCATGTCTTAGATCGGGTCGGGTGTTAGGTTTGATGACATCCTGATTTGATTTGTGGAAAATGGTATCAGAACACGCCCTTTGTTATTTGGGGTGTCTAATAGAATGTATATTAGGAATGTCGGGACTTGGGAGGTAGGTGCGAGAAGAATTTCATGAATCCTTGCTCATTCCGATCCTCGAGTTTCTAGGGGTAGTCTGGTATTTGGGGTTTTTGTCTTTGTTTTGGATTGAGAAATGAAAATGGAGTCGAGTCAGTGTCATGTTGTGATCTCACATAAAGTAGTGACCCATGTGGAGTCCAAGTGCATGGTTCAAGGTACTCTTATTTTTTAATGCATACTTGGGGCACAACCCAATAACCGTGTTGCTAGGTTATAGATGACCACTAGTTCCTCATTCCAGAAGTTTGATAAGAGTTGCGTTTTGGTTTAATTTTGGTTGGTGTAAGTGATTTTAAAATGAAAGTAGTTTTTGAAATGAAAATGATTTATTTCAAGTGGTTTCATATTTAAAAGTGAAGTGATTTTTCAAAAGATAAAGTGATTCAGAATTTTGTAAAGTGTGGGAAAATGTGAAGGAAAAGTGAATTGAGAATTGGGTGAATGTTTGGATTTTATGGTAAGGTGGTATGTGTGACCCTTGTTATTCCTTATGAATGTTCGCATATGTCACTATAAAAAAACAGCAAATTAGCAGCAGTTTTTTAGAAGGGGTTATGAACAACCCCCTATAAATTAATTTTAGAGGGGGTTATGCACAACCCCATCTAAATTTTTTAGAATTTTTTCTTTGTTATATTTGGTTGGATTTTAGAGGCAGTTGTGTCAAAACCACTGCTAATTTAATAATTAGTGGCCCTATATGTTCAGTTGAATTTTAGAGGCATTATATATATATATATAATATTCATTTGGATATTAGAGGCTATATATATAACATGGAAATTGTTTTTTTAAAGTAAATAGTGGGGGTTTACAACCCCCTCCAATATCTTAAATTGAAGGGGTTCATGAACTATCGTTAATCCCATAGATTAGAGGGGTTTTTGAACTCTTCTAATTTAAGAAATTAGAGGGGTTGTGAACCCCCTCTAATATATGACATTAGAGGGGGTTTTGAACCCCCTCTAATATATGACATTATAGGGGGTTTTGAACCCCCTTTAATTGATCAAATTAGATGGGGTTGTGAACCCCCTATAATTTATGACATTAGAGTGGGTTCATGAATCACCGCTAATCCATTTGATTAGATGGGTTTTTTTAACCCCCTTTATTTATTTATTTATTTTTTAAAATAAATATAATATAAATTCAAATTTTATAATATATGTGTGTGTGTGTACACACACACACACATTACATAAACATGTTATATAAATGTATTTAAATACATTATAAACACACACACATATATATAAATATATCATATAAATACTTTAAATAAATACTTATACATATAAACAAAAATGTATACATATATAAATATTGGTATACATAATATAAATATAATTACAAATATATTTATACAAATATATAAAGTTTACATATGTTTTTATAAATATTATACATTTATATTATGATTTATATTATACATATATTATATTAAATATATTTTTATTGTATATTTATGTATAAATACATTTATATTATATTATGTATACAAATAAATATAATATAGATAAAATTAAATATATATATATATATATATATATATATTTATATTATATATAAATTTACATATATTATATAATTATTTTATATATATTTCAGTATACCATATTAATTGTAAACTAATTTAGTAAATATATATATCATTTAATTATATTATATATTTCCAATTATATGATTGTATTTAATTGTATTTATATGTATACAAAAATTTAATTGTATAATTTTATGTACATTTATATATATACTTATTTGTATAGATTGCATTTCATATAATATTATTTATATATAACATAAAACAATAAACATATTACATAAATATAATTTATTTAAAAATATATCATAGAAAAACTCAAGCTTGTAGTTTTTATAATTTATATAATAATAATAATAAATATATTTTTAAATAATATGTTTATGCTTTTATATTATATATAATTAATATTATGTGATATAAAATTTATACATATAAATATATATTAATATATATAATATAATATTATTATATTTATAAAAATACATATATATTAATGTGCATAATAATAAATATATGTATTGAAATACATTATATAAATATTTCTGTAAATTATATTTCATATATAATTAATTAAATATTTGAATAAGTTTTATTACATATATAATATTTGTATAAATTGTATTTCATATAATATTAATTATATATTATATAAATTTTTGTATAAATTTTATTTCACATATATGTGTTTCATATAATATTAATTATATATAATATTATACAATTTATACAAATAAATATATATTAATTTTTATAATAATAAATATATTAATTGAAATACATTATATTAATATATTTTTAAATAAATTATATAAATACACTAAATAAATACTTATATATATATATTATAAATAAACACGTATATAATATATAAATATGTATTTAAGAATATAAATAATTTACATAAATATATAAATATATGTGTATATACATAACATAAATAGAATTATAAAATATATTTAGTCAAATGTATGAAAATACACATATAAAACATATAGTTTATATAAATGTGTAAATTGAATATAATATAAATTTATTATAATATAAATACATAAACACATAATATAAATATATACAATTTAATTCATATAAATATATATGTAGGTTATTTATTTATATGTATTTAAATATTTACTTAAATAATATTTATTTGAATTAACATACTAATACACACACACACACACACACACATATATATGTGTGTGTGTGTGAATAACAAAAGAAATATCTTACTGTAGTGGAAGAGGCGCTGACATTTCTTGCGGAGGTGAGGGTTTTGAATCCCACCAGAAATATTTTTACGAGGGGCTTAAAGGTGGGGTGGTGGGCCATGGGGGACACCCGTGCAGGCAGAAACATAGGGGAGGGAACTGGAATGCAGGAACGAACTTGGGGATGGCGCGAGACACAAGGGGAACATGAGGGGAGGGCGCGAGGCACAAGGGGAGCTGGCGGGAGCGCGGGCGGGGGGAAGGAAGGGAATTGGAGCACAGGTGAATAAGGGGGGAACTGGATGGGGAGGGGAACATGGGTGAATAAGGGGGGAACTGAAGGGGGAGGGGAACTAATAGGGGAAGGAAGGGAACTGGAGCATGGGTGAACAAGGGGGGAACTGGAGGGGGAGTGCAGGGCGATTTATTAAAATATGAAATAAATATTTAGAGGCAGTTCAATGAAACCTCCTCTAATATGGCACAATTATGGCTCAATTAGAGGTGGTTTTAACCACCTTTAATTGATCCATAAATAGAGGTGGTTCCCAGAACCGCCCCTAATATATGGCATATAACACACTTAGTGGCGGTTGGAAGTTGCCTCTAATTTGGATTATATAATAGAGGGGGTTAAAACCCCCTCTAAACTGGGATTTTCTCATGACATTAGAGGGGTTTTTAACCACCTCTAATACAACCACCACTAAATTTGACATCACTTTACCGACAGTTCCTCAAAATCACCTCTAATAAGATTTGGCGGGCACATTAATGACGATTCCTCATAACCGCTGCTAATGTGTTTAGAAGGGGTTATAACCCCTTCTAATCTAAAAAATAACCCCCTCTAATCGGGTTATTTTTTTATAGTGTTTGTGAGTGTGTGTGGAAAGTGTATGTTGGAACATGTTCATGGATGATATAATTAGAAGTGGGATGTACACATATGTGAAGGTTTATAGGATTCCATGGGCGAGTTTTTGATATCAAAGGTTCGACATGGTTTTGTTTCCAAAAATGGTTTTTGAAAGGGGAAAATGGTTTTAGGAATTGATTTTTCTTTGATAAGCAGGATTTGTTTGTGAAAAGTGGCCTTAGAAGAAGGCAGTTTTGAAATTGAGATGAATGGTGGTTTATGAGAAGAGGATTTTTTGTTGTGTTTGGCTCATGAGCCTGATGTTTTGTCTTGAGATATTCTTCTCAATTGTGTTTTGAGTTGATTTTGATTTTGGTTTTATGTTTATCGTGTTTATCAGAATATTCCACCCATAAAAGTCCCCAAAATTTCTAGTGGTTCTTGCCTAGTTTCTGATTCTTCTTGGTTGTTGTCTATCTTCTATGGTGATCAAGGTCTGTTAGAAGCATTGAAATGGCTTGAGGAATTTGATTGTGTCTTCAGATCATGGGGAACTCCTAAAGTTATGAGGGTATGTGTTATTCTAGGTTTATTTGAGGGTCCAGCTTTGGGTCGGTGGAAGGTGGTTTCTCCATCATCAATACAAGTTGGGATAATGTGGGAAGTGTTTAACATCACTTTAATCTGATAGTTCATACCTGAGGAGGTGAATACGGGGAAGGTGGGAGAACTCTTGAGTGTTCAGCAAGGCCAACAGTCAGTGAAGGCCTAGGTTGATCATTTCAAGGAGATGGTTTCTTTCTCTTTGGAGATAGCATCCCAAGATCTATTGATAGATCATCCTTTTATTTGGGGTCTTCAACCAAAGATTAAGAAGAAATTCATGTCATTCGGTGAAGTTCATTTCGAAAATTTAGTGGATGAGGCATTCTTAGCTAAAATGAATTTTGGGGTATAGTCAGAGGTATATGGTGCTCGTGAAGGTTCCCCATATGGTGAGAGGTGTATTCCAAATGAACTTATTCTTGAAGAGTCTCATTCGTTGGTTCCAGCTTCCCATTCATCGGATCATTCACTTGTATGCTTCCAGTGTGGCCAGTTCAGGCATTTGAATCCATCGTGCTGAAATCCTTCGAAGTCCTATCATTGTTGTGGCTGTTTAGGTTATCTGAAAAAGTTTTTTAAGAAGCACTTTCTAAAGAAGAAATATTCATCGGGAGATGTTAGCACCTTACTATGAGGAAATGGATGCTTCAGTCATCATGGCTCTAGCCACAAGCCTTATAGTGAAGCTTGTGCATAGTCAAGGATTGTTGTGGGTGTGGGGAACCTTGTACCAGCTTTTGTCTCCCGTGTTGGGGTTGGGGCGTTTGAAAATTTCTTGTCTTAGTTTTCTTGTTGTTTTAAGTTCATCTTTCTATTGTAAAATTATGATGGACTTGTTCTTTCATAATATGAGTGGTTATGTTTATCAAAATTTGGGTCCTAAATTGTTTGTTGTATCTTGGATGTGCTTAGACCTTGTGCAGGTTAGTTTCGATTTTAGTTTGTGTTTGTTTAGGAATGATGAACTTTGTGGTACTGTTGAATTATGGTTTTAGTTTGCTTTCTAGTTTTGATACCTTCCATGGGTTTCCACTTATGCTTGGGGTTTTTGGATCGGGTGGGGAGTTCCCGGTTTCCCTTATGGCAGGTTTTCAATGTCGGTGTCGCCGTGTTTGGGTTTTAAAATTGGTGGTGTTAGTTGAGTTTTTATGGTGAGGAGAAACCTATCATGTTATCCCATTGTTCCTTATGTTGTGGTTTTATTTAGAACTGGTTGGGTGTGACTTGTGAGGTGAAAGGTCACCTCGAGGTTCATGGTTATTTTTGGCCTATGTTCAGTTTTGGGACCAAGTTTTGTTTATCTTTCGGCTGTGTGACTTTATAGGGAAAAAAGTGTTTGTGGTGGAGATAATTATCACACCCTGAACTCGTAAACTATTTTATTTTATTTTTGTATTAGCTTTGGATATTCTGGTGGAGGTTTGGGTTGAGTCTTGATTTAAATTTTTGATTTATTAGAGCAAAATGGAGTTTTCGGGCTTGGCAACAGGTGGCACACAGTTAAGAGAAACTGTGCAGCTTCACCCAGGTAACCATGTGGCTCATGGCTTGATGCTTGGGGAATGGTGCAAAACCTACACACAGTTAGGGAAACTGTGCGGCAAACATGTAGTGTGGTTTTGTAACTGGATAGAGGTGTTTAGCATGGTTGGCGCATGACTTGGGAAACTATGTGGCCAAACTGTGCGGCTTACCCAAATCATTAAAAATTTGAAATTCTAATTTCCCCCCTCTCTTCTTTTAACCCTATTTCAGGTTTTCATCCCCTCCTTAGACCTAGGTACACCAAGGGGCTCTAGAATACCCTCCTCTCTTGATTCCCTACCTCCATGGATGCTTCTTGAAGGTTCCTATGGAAAGTTATTGTGATTTTTGGTCAATTTTACTCTTCTCCTATTCCTTCTATCTTAGTTATTGGTTGTTCTTGGTAGGGTTTCTCCTTTGGTTTAACCCTATAGGAAAGGGTTGATGTATGGTGAAATTTCTTTGATGTTAGGGCATGCAGATTATCTCTCAGGATTGGATCTTCCTCCGCCCGAAGTTTGGTTGCATTTTCACATCATTGAGGTAGGTGTTTCTATCCATTTCCTTTCTGACACATTCCATTTAATCTTGAGATTTACTATAAGGTTTATAAATGTGATTTTCTTTCTAGTGATACATTGGCATGATTTTTTTGGTGTTTTCATGATGGAATATGGGAGCAAAATGGTTTTAAAAAGGGTTTCTTTGATTATGCATATGCTAAATGCATGCAAGGTGTTTGTTAAAATTCCAATTGAGTTTTAAAAGTGAATTTGAGAACTTGTGGTGTTATTTGCACTTAATTGTATTTTGATATCTTGGTTTAAATTATAAATTGGGCATGATGTGTAGTTTGAAAGACTCTTTATAGTACAACGGTTTGTGGTAAAATGGTTTGGAAAGATTCACCTGATTCCTAAATGTTTATTGATGATGTTGTAATTGTGTGTCTTATTATGTTTGTTTAAGGGCAAGTGGTGTTTCTTGAAAATGGATTTTGTATGATTTCATGTACACTTGAAGTGTGTCATTGGATGTTGGAACATCCATGGGTGTGTGGGGTGAACACATGGATGGGCATTCAAATAACGATGACATTAACAGTGATCCTATTTTTTCTCAAAATGTTTCCTTGGTTTCTCAATGGTGTGTTGGTTCTCCTTGTGACTTTAAAATTGGTTTCAAATGTGTTCCCAAATGCTTGGCCCATTTGGCATTTTATAATGTGGTTAGTCCCTAAAATGATATAAAGGCATGTTTTACACTTCTCGTGTTGTTCCATGTTTTTCAATTAGCTTAGAAGGAGTTTGGATTTGAAATATGAAGGTCTGTTTGGCATTGTTCATGTGAAGTGGTGTTTTATGTTGACCTTGTAATTAGTGTGGAAGTGGTTTGTAAATGTATTTGGCATTGGTTTTGGAAATGTGTTTCTCGATTAGCACTTGATTTTTTTTGGAGTTTTGTTTTAAAAATCGTATGATGTGAAAGCCCAGTTGGCACTTTGTGTTGTCTTTGAAAAGTGGGTTTGATGTGAAGTGATGTAAATTCCTGATTGGAACATTGTGATATTTTGTAAAATGGTTTAGAAAACTCAGGTAGTGTGAGGCCTGGTTGGAATTTAATAATTATTGTGAAAGAAGTGAATTTCCTTATGTGTTGAGATTCTTGGATTATATTTTGAGACCATTAGAACATATGATGCGCTCCTCTCTAGTGGATCGTGTGTGAAAACGTTGTGGTATTGAGTCCATTAGACCTTGGGATGGGATCCCCTCTAATGGTCCATGTGCGAGAATGTTATTGGTTGTAGTTGTTATACCACATGTTGCAAAGTATTTATATTATTATGATGATGATATTCCTGGGCATCATCTAGAGGGTCAAGTGATAGTTTCTTATCAACCTCGATTAAACGAGTTGGTATCCCCCTTGACTTGATAGGTCTAGGTGGGATGTGCCACTGGATTGGATAGTTTAGAGTGATCAATTGGTTATTGAATATAGAGCTGCACCATATGCCAGTAGGTGATTCCAATCAGTGTACATACATGGATCGCTCTAGGTATATTCAAGAAATACTTATGAATCACTATCTATATGTTCTATTTATTTCTGCTACATGTTGGATATTGGATTTTCTAGTTGTTTCTGCTTGATTGGTTTCCTTTAATTTCCACACAACCCTTTTTATTATCTAGATTGGTTTTATATTTGAGTTTTGGATCTAAGATGGGTTGTGGAAAGTGAAACCCTTTTTCAAAAGGGAAAGCTGAATGTGTTGTTTTAAAAAAGAGAACTTGTGGAAATTTGGGTTTGTTTTCTTTAAATGATTAAAATTCTGTTTTTTGAATGTGTTTTCAAACTATTATTTATGGACTATTTCAGGAAAGGAAATACATGGACTTTGAGGTGATTACCTACTGAGTTGTTTAAGTTCATACCCTACTCGTGCCACTTAGCGTCGGTAGACCCGATATGTTTTGTAGGTGTAGGTTTTTGGTTTGTTTCTCTTGGATCAGGTTGGTCTTGTGGTTGGTGGTGACTAAGAGGTCACACAGAGATCTTGTTGGCATGGTCCATTTTTAGTTTTTTATTCAGTTTTGTTTTGTTCAATAGTTGTTGTATCTAGATCTATTATATATATATATATATATATCCATTTTTTGGATTTTGTTTCATGTTCAGTTTGTTTAGTTGATCCTAGTTTATTGGGAAAATGTTATTCCCATAATGATTAATTTGATGCCCGACACTTGTTGTCATCCCATGGGGATCAGGAACGCCCTTCGGGCCATGTCTCAGATCAATTCAGGTGTCGGGTTGGATGACATCACGATCTAGTTCAAGACATTATGCACCCCAACCATAAGCCCTCAACACCTGGTTATACACCTCAGCCACAAGCTCCTTTTACCTTGATGTTGTTTATACAGGAACCGCTAGTCTTTGAGTAATCTCCTCAAACTTCTACATGGATGGTTCTTCAACTTCCTTCCATCTTCTATTATACTCAACTTGCAAGTTGGTACTATCCTTCTGATTCTGGAAGAACATTCTTTCATAACTCCCAATTTCTTGATCTTCAATGTCAGAAACTTCTGTAGGTTAGTGTTTAACGTTAGTCTAACTCACCTCCTCCCAATCTTCTGAATATGGGGAACTTAATTAGTACTTAGAAACTTCAAGTTCCTGTCTTCTCAACTTTGACCCTTCTGATCTTCCGATGGAAGTGCTAGGTCAACTGCTTACTATCCTTTATATTCAATAGCTCTATCAATTCTTCTCCTTTTTTATACTCAACTCAAGTGTTTCCCCCTTTATATAGGCAAAATTCCTCCGATAGATATTGGTAATGTTCAGGCTTTTATTTAAAATTTATACCTTCTCAAATCATGAATTGACTACCTTTATTGTCTTCCAAAGTGTAACAAATTGGCCTAATCCTCCATCCAAATCAGCACCCAAACCTATTTTCCACTTATCTAAGTTGAATCCCCAATACCCTTGATCAGATGAAAAGCATCAAAGGTATCAAACATAACCGTTGAGGATAATATCACCTTTGAAAACCCAAATGAAAACAACATGTCTGAACCAAAGGTAAACCAACATGCAATATCCAAGTGTTGGAAGACATACTACAATAAGTAAGAAGGATCCATAAATATAAGCATCCAAACATGGAATAATAATAGATAACCAATAATAAATTATAACAAATAAATTACTAATAAATATTATTTAATACGAGATTTAAAATACTACAAACTAAAACTGAAAATATAATAGAAGATCAAAGATACTAAAACCCAACACAATCCAACCAGTTCCTTGAAATCTAGGGACTAACCACTATCTCCATGTGACTCTCAAGTCACCACTATGATCCCAACATCTATCTTCTTTTTAAGGAAAACAACACCAAACATAACCTGGAAACTAAGACCTTAAGAAACCTGTATAAGACATAAAGACTACATACCCACCAATGTGAGTATATAGGGTGTGAGATAATGGATAGTAGGATACAATCATGTGTCCATTTAATTCCTTTTATAAAAGGGACTAGGTCTAATAGTTTTAAAATGAATATAAGAAAATAGGTTTTCCTTTCCATTACATAATATGGAAACTAATAAGCAACCATTGCATGTACTTTATTAAAACACACCATTTAATAATACCTACAAAAAATGGGTATTTTACAAAATATTACCATTTTAAAAGCAACCATTTCTCTTTAAAATATTTCACTTTCAAAGAAGGGGCTAAACCGATCCTTTCCTTTTCAAATCAACACTTTTTAAAATAATAAATCACATGGTTTGTAACATTTTCAAAGAAGTTTTAGATGGATTTACCCTTTTAAAACAACCCACTCTTTCCATTTTAAAAAAATAAAACAAACTCACTCCTCAAATATGAGTAAAGATCTGAGGTAAAGCATAAAAGAATAAAATTTCATCCAAATTCATACAAAAATGAAAATAATAACACAAGGAAAGCTTTACAACACTAATATTCAACCATAAATAACATATACATCAATGTAAGAATAAATTAAAAGCAACCAAATTGCATGATAAATAATTAATAATGAAAACATAACATATGATACATGTCATAAGAAAACACCACATGGATTAATGGGATAATTACTAGGTGCACAAAGGTGGACCATTTGTCGATAGGTTAATGGTCACACATCTCGTCACCCAAATCACTCTCAGATAGTCTCATTGGTGACACCCCCTAGTCAAGCCATAATATTCAACTTGGGGCTACTGGGAAATGTGTAAATCTCAACTAGAATAACTACATCACTTTACTCCCTGCTTAGTATCCCATAGTTCCTTAAGTCATAGTTAAAGGAGGCAAGCCACCATCAAGCCAATGCCACACACCTGATAATCACATTTCCCAAAGGCTAGCATCACAATTATATCCTTCCCACCTCCCACATTCCCCTTAACAAGATCCCAAATCCCATAAGCACATCATGAATCAAAATTCAAACATCCATCACATGGACATATATAAACACCATCAACAAATACAATGAGGCTCAACAAGGGTAAAACCAACCAATCAATCAAACATCACTTCACAAAGTGAAAACCAAGCCTTTTACTTATCACTTATAAAATATGCATTTAGAAACCCCTTTACAAAACCATTTTTAAGCTAAAAAAATCCTAGGGAAATCACAGTCAATGCCAAACACAACCACAACAACTCAAAGGAATCATCATTTCATTTCATAAGATAACACCAACATTTAAAACATGGAAACCCTTTGAACCTAAAAGGTAATCCCACTTTGTAAATCAATTTTGGCTTAAAAACAACGAATAAACATTTTTCTTTGAGAAATTCATAATTGGAATTTCATCAAACATATGGAATGCATAAAATACCAATCTACATCAAAGTTCCTTTTAATCATTAAATTCCACCCATTATGCCACATGAAAACCAAGTGATGTCATAAAAAACTTTGATAATTCAAATCTAGATAACCTATAATATACTTATCTAGATTTAAAATTAATTTAGAAAGCCAATAATCCATGGAACTCTTAAATAAAAATCAATGGAATAAAAACACTTACCTCATGTGGTGGAATCATATCACATTTGATGAAATCCATCAGATTATGCCTCAGGAGAGGGCTCACAACCCCTAGAAACTGAAACCTCAATTTAGAACAATCCCAATCATTTAAATTGGACAACCATAGACACTAGGGTAATATATAAAGGATAAAAATTGGATAAAATAAAATAATTTGGAGAAGGGAACCCTAACCTTTCAATCTGGGTGAAGAATTACTTAGAAACCATCAAAAATCCATCATGGAGGGATTGTAGAAGAAATGAGAAGGCAGGCAGAGGAATTTTGATTAACTAGTTAAAAGTGGGAAACCAAGAGGAGGAAACCACAATTAAAAAGAATACAAAAAGGAAAAAAAAACCAAACTTGAGCAGGTCACAAGGCTGTCTCATACAATTTACCAAACTGTGTGTAGACCATGTGATTGTTGATTCTCCTAAACTACTCAGGTTGCATGGTTTCTACTGTATAGTTTCCCAAACTATTCACCTAATCATGTAACCTTGAAAAAGTTACAAAAACTTTAAAATTTCACCCCAGGACACTATAAACTCAAGATAGGATTTAACTACATAAACATAAGTAAGAAATTGGCATTTTGGTGTGTCATAATTCACCCCACCATGCCACTTTATTCCCCCAAAAAGTCCTAGGAAAATTAAGATAAGAGGGAATGTCAATACTACCTTACCTCTGATGTGGAGTTGATATGTAACCAACTTCCTGAACCTCGAGACCAAGGAATTGAGATGTGACAACCCACTTGGAATCTTAAGAAGTATACTCCTCACTGAACAAAAGTGAAGAGACAACAAAAGAAGATATTGGGATAACAACTCCTATGATCTTCTTTAAAATTGATAATATCAAGATATCCACCACCACTCCTAAGCACCCCCAAAATCACAAACCATATAAAAGGTAAAAACATAAACATCACCTCTAGATTTTTGAGGTCACCAGAGCTATAAGGACCCAACTTTAAAAGATCTGTAAATTGTATCTTTAGACAAAAATTCATTTTCTCACATTCCCAAAAATATTTTAGGTTTATAATTTTAGATAATTAGGTCATAAACCTTAAATATATAAATATTACATCACAAAGTTTACAATACCACTAAGTATCCATTTTCCAACAATACAAAACTTTTAAAATATATCAAGTTTTCTTTTCATGACATATCTTCACAATTTTCAACTTTAACACATCCTTGTCCCTAATCATCCTTAAAAACATATGATTTTTTTAAAAATATGGGATGAACACAAAAAGATCAATAAATAACATATGAAAATAAAGAAATAAACCTATTAGTCCATTAATACTCATAAAAATTTTCCCTTTCAAAATAAACTTTGAACTCAAAATAAATATTTTCTTACCCAAAAAATCAACTTCTCTGCCCAAAGATTTTCATAATTTTTTTAATAAGAAATATTAAAGGTAAAATAAAACTCATAAAGGTTTATTTTCAATAATTAAAAACTCATGATTTCTATTTCAAAAAGTTATACATTTAACCCTTAAGAATTAGCATGTACTTTCCTTTAAATATAAACTCATTAGCTTACCTTATAAAATTGTAAGATTTCTGTAAAAACTCATAACAAGCATAAATAAATCATGTGGGTATCTTGGGATATAATTTTCATACCAATATTATAATAACTCTTTCAAATGTAATAACATACTCAGTAAATTCCAATAATCTCTTAGGAGAAACCTAACTGATTAATTCTATCCCTTTACCCAATGCATTGGAGAGCTATATCGGGTTCACCCATCATCATGATCTTTATCGGGATCACCTGCCATAATGAGTTATATCAAGCTCACCCATCATCATAAAAAATTTACAATAACCATAACATAATGATAATATAAGAAATCTTGTATTTTCATCATCATACCTATAAAAATATTCTTTTTAACCATAGGAAAACATTTCCGAATATTAAAATATCCATTCCATTTTAAAAACCCTTTTTGAAAATAACCAGAATAAAAGGAAGAGGGGTTTTTTATTGAAGAAAAAAAATGAAATCTTGTAAAGTAATCCAAACATTAAATAATAGTTATGATGGCGGGAAATTTTTTTTGCGTCGTATATGTTAAAATAGAACATTCCTTTTACCTACTATCAAAACATTCCATATAAAATATGTAAAAAGATTCCTTTTGAAAACCTTTGAAAGAATGTCAAAAGCGACTTAAAATTTTATTTATAATTTATTTATTTCCATATAAATTTACCCACAAAATAATTTTAAGAATATGGAAAAGGAATAAAAAGATTTAGAAAACAAATCTTTAAAACATTTAAAATGAGGTTTTAAGTTAAAGTGTTTCTCACCTCGAGCTTAACTGACCACGTATGCTCTTTATCTTACAAAATAATAAACTTATGTTAATTTTTTAATTTATTAAGAACCATTTTAAAGTTTATTATTACTTTCATTTTATTTATTTCCATTTTATAATCAATTACTTAATCATTTAATTCCATGTCAGATGTTTTGATGATATTCGACTCATATGTCCAAAATGAATTTAGTAGGTTGACTATGGTCAAAGAGGTCATTATTATATCATCTATAGAATAATAATCATTAAATAAATATAATTTTTATTCATTAATTATTTTTTAAAACCAACCATGAAATATGATTATGAAAAATGAATTATGTTACAATCATGGAGACAGTAGTTCGTACGTACGCATGAGTAATATTTTCATTTTTTAAAGATCACGAGGGAAAGAAGGTAAGTATAATTTTATATTTTATAGAATTTATATTATATAATAAATATAATATTATATATTTAAATACACTTATATATAATATCCATTTTATGTGGTCATGAAAAATAAATCACATCAATTCGTGGAGGTGGTAATCCACACTTACGCACAAACAATGTTATCATTTTTCAATGGATAGAAAGGTAAGAAAATAGATAACATATTATATTTACAGAATTATAAATATTTCATGAATAATATATATATATATATATATATATATTAAATCTATCTTTATAACCAGCTGTGAGAGTCAGTAATGGAAAATGAATTACATCGGTTTGTGAGGTGGTAGTCCATCATACACACGAACAACAGTTTTGTTCCCCATTTGATGGAAGAGAAGATATATATAGGTTATAAAATTAACAAAACAACATATAAATATATGTAAAATACTATTTTTATTATTTAATCATGTTTTAATAAGATTTTAAGGTGTTAGAATAAGAAATAAAATGAAAAAGCTTAGTTAAGAACTATACCTCTTCTTCGAACAACCACTTTAGGTCTATACCTAAATCCTTAATAGGTTTTTTTCTAATCAAAATAGGGCCTCTAGGACATTTTTAGGTATTTTATAATGGTATTTTGTTAGTTTTTTAGTGAATCAAATGGATATTGAAGTGTGGATAGGAGAGGAGAAGGGTGTCATTTCATCAGTGGGGAGAGGACACACTTGGAATTTTTAAAAATAATAAAATGTTTCAATGTATTAATCAAGAAAAATGGATCCAAAATATAATATTTATGAATATTTAATGCCTTAGGGTCTAACTATGGTTATAAAATATAATTTAAATGAGTTGTTAGGTCATTTTAACCCTTATATATTTAGATTAACCCCCTGGTAAACTTGTTTTAACCTTAATCACGGTAACACTTTCTTACTGTTTTCACTATTCATTATAACAAAAAATTAAGTTAAACTTATTAAATAATATTAATTATTCTGATTAAAAATATATAATCTATTTTATCAGGTTCAATTAACATAATTATTAAAATTTAATTTAAAATTAAACCCACAAAATGCGATGAAAATGTTTTTTCAGAAAAATGTCTTTTTAAGAATAAAAATATATTTATACCAAATTCAAGTATCGACTTAATTAAAAAGAAAAAAATTAGATTATTAATAATATAATTAAACTAATTTTTATTTTAAACCATTTTAAAACAAAATTTAACTTTTTAAATTCTTGAAACAAAAAGACATTTTTCAATAAAAATCAGTATTTTTCACTATTCTTTGAAAAATCAAACTTTCCAGAAAATTATAAAAAATTCATTTTAAGATAATTTTTACATGTTGAATTTGGAAATTAAGTTAATTTTTTGAAATTAAAATTCTATAATTTCAAAATAAATATTTTAAATAAAACCATATATTGCATGAAAACCCAATTTGGTTAAAAATAAAGTTTTTTTCCTTTTGACTGGAAAATTACCTAATATTATTTTAATGCATATAACTCTATAAAATATAATTAATTAATATTAATAATACATGAAAATTATTTATCTTAACATTACTTGGGTTGCTACATTCCCCCCCTTTTGGAAATTGTGTCCTCGTAGTTTTATTCATTACTTATAGAAGTGGGGATATTTTTCTTTCATAGAATATTCTGATTCTCATGCTGCTTCTTCAAACATATGGTTTTTCCAAAAAACATTTACCTGGTAAATCACTTTATTACATAATAATTTTTTTCTATGATCAAAAAAACTATGCTAGTTTTTCCTCACAAGAAAGTTTTTCTTCCAACTAAACTACTTCAAGGCTCAAAGCATGAGATGCATTCGACACATATTTTCTTAACAAAAAAACCTGAAATACACCATGAACCTAAGATAAACTCATAGGAAAGGCCACTCAGTAAGAAACTGATCCAAATTTATCTAGTATTTTATATAGTACAATGAACCACAAACTTAACTTTCTCTTTTTACTAAAATGTGTAACACTTTTCTATGAAGATACTTTAAGAAAAACGTGACCACTTATCTTGAATAAAATATATTTCCTCTAGCTATCTGCATAACTTTTTTACCTGCTCTTATCTATAATTATGCTATAATAAATCATCTTCACTCTTCCAAACATTTTTATACCAATTCTAGTCCCAATAAATTTCTTTCCCAACTTTATCTCAACAAGCTGCATTCCGACACCGCTTTCCATATAATGCCTCAAAAGGTGTCATCTGTATACTAGAATGAAAACAATTATTATAAGAAAAATCAACTAAAGTTAGATATTGATCTCAAATTCCCTAGTAATCCATTAAATAAGATCTAATCATATCTTACAAAGTCTCAATTTCTCACTTTGTTTGTCCATCAGATTGAGGATGAAAGGTTGCATTGAAGTTTAATTCAATACCCAACATCTTCTAAAGACTTTTCCAAAACTTAGAGGTAAACCTGGGATCACAGTCAGATTAAATAGAGATATAGACTCCATGAAATCTAATCATCACTTTAATATAAAATATATAAAGTTTATTCAAATACATATTATCTCAAATGGGGATAAAATGAGCAGATTTAGTCAATCAATCAACAATTACCCAAATCATGTTACTACCTCAAGATGTATTTGGAAATCCTATGATGAAATACATGGATATATTCTCCCATTTCTATTAAAACACACAAAAAGGTAGAATCATACCCTTCGATAATTTTCATTCAACTTTAACCTATTGATAATTCACACATTTCATAGTAAAATCAACAATATCTTTCTTTATTCCTTCCAATCAAAAATATTCCCAAAGGTCTCTATATTTTTTTAATGCTAGGATGAATAAAAAATGGAGTGATATGATCCTAAATAAATATTTTATTCTTCAACTGGAGGTTACATGAAACACATAAACTTTTTTTTGAATCTCAAAACACCTCCCTTTTCAATATTAAATTCAAGAAACTTACCTTTATTAATTAATTCTACCATTTCTCATAAAGCACTTTCTTCCTTATGAGTTTTCTTAATCCTGTCTAACAAAGACGAGTGTAATGAAACCGAAAAAAATATAGAATAAGTTCTTTAATTCCCAATTTATATACCAAAATTCATCAAATCATTAACTAAAGCATCATGTTCCAATCATAGCATAGTTAATGTAGCATTATCTTTCTGACTCAAAGCATCAATTACTCTATTTTATTTACCTGGATGGTAATGAATTATGATGTATTAATACTTTATTAATTCTAATAATCTACTCTATCTCATGTTCAACTCTTTTTGAGTGAATATATACTTTAACATTTTATGATCAATATATATTTCACACTTTACTCCATATAAATAACTTCTCTAATTTTTTAAATCAAACACTACAGTTGCAAGTTCAAGGTCATTTGTAGGATAATTTTTCTCATGATATTTTAATTGATGTGAAACATAAGCAATTACTTGATTATTATACATTAAAACATAACCCAATCCCTTCAATGAAGCATAATTGTAGATAATAAAGTCACTATTTTTGGATGGTAGAGCCAAAATTGGAGTATTCACTAACCTTATTTTCAATTCCTTGAAACATTTATTATATTATTTTTTCCATGTTTTATTCCCAGAAATCATGTGGGGTTTTAATGGTGTTTTTTGGTGGTGGTGGCATGAATCTTCATGTTAAACACATATTTCTACATCCTTTCTAGGTGGTTTATAATGGGTTTTATTTGTGGAACTGAAAACAACCAAAAATTTCCTTATTTGAGATGTTTTACAAACCTACTCTCCAAAGGAAGGTGGCTATTGGGAAATGGATCCAATAATTCTTAGGGACTCACATTGGTCAAGTGAATGGGAGTTCTGGTTCATCTTAATTTTTTCATGGGAATTATTTCCTACTACGAGACTCTTATAAATTTGAGACATATTCATGAATCCTTTATTAAATCCAATATATGGATAGGTTCACCCTTATATTGATAATAAATTATTATCATGTATAAAATTTAGAATCATCTGTATGTATATGAGGTTCTCCATCGATGATACCCTTTTGTATGTACTAATTAGAGCATTCTTATCATTTATTAACATGATGCTAGTTTTAAGCCACATAGTTGGGAACATTGGAATTTATCTTCATCTAGGGAGACGAGAGTTATTTTTATGTAGAGATCAGACCCATGAGATAGGATTCTTATATATCCTTGTGAAAGGTATCAGAACCCATGTAGTTCAGTGCCACTTAACAAGACACATTATACCTTTTAAGTTCACATGACAAGGACCAAACCGTGCAGTTTAATTTTGTACAATAAGGACGTTTAGTCAAAACGTTCCTACTCAAGGGCTCGTGTAGGACTTGTACCGTAGTGACCCAGGGGACCTGGAAGGGATGTAGCCTATTAATATGGATATGTCCCCACTAGGAATATGTCCTAGAGAATATTATGGTGAATTTGGGGGTACTGGGTTTGAACCTCAGAGAGACTTCCTACATATCCCGTTTGGATAAGAATCAAAACCCACATAGTTCACAACATTGGGGATTACACCTATGGAGGAGTTCCAAGGTTTATTCCTTGGGAATATGGCCCTTTGAAGGTTTTTATTGTAGGGAATATGTCCCTTTGAGAAGATGATAACATGGTTTTGGGGATTACACCGACTAGGAGGCCCATGGTAAGGCAAGAGGAAGATCCAAAAAAGGACTCTCTATCGTGACGGGTATTTGATCACATAGATGATATAATTATCACTAACCTATAAGTGCATGCGAGTATTGTTCTGTGTGAGAAACAAGAGGAAGTAAGAGATCTGAAAAACCACATAATCTCTATCATCTACTGGTGGAAGAGGGCAAGGATACACCCCGCAAGAAAGACTAGGGACTTACTCCAAGAGGGATTCCCTAAGGTGAAATTTTCTCCTCTTCCACTGGTATATGAGGTTGAAGTCTTGGTGTGGGCGTCAGGGATAAATATAGGGCTTAGATGTGCCCATCTCCTCTCTTTTTTTCAACCCTGGGGTCCCGTCATTATTCTTAAGGTTGGGATCCTCATTACTACGAGAATGTATAATCAAGAACAGTTTGAGGATCCCACCTATTAGGTAGGATAAATTTATGAACTCCATTAAATGGGGGTATTCCATCAAGTATTCCATTTATATTAAGACCAGACATCCCAAATTCCTAGCATTGTGGCTAAGAACATATATACTACTAGTCCAAAAATCAAATGGTGGTGTGCATTTATGGACATTTTTCATGGAAGCCTAGCTGGAAAAAGGAGAACACATAGGGTTGATAACCCCTACTTTGGAAAATATCCATCGATGCTTGCTGCATGTGTACACGGGGAAGGCCCCCTTCCAAATTTCAAGGCCTTTCCAAGTACTGTGGGGGTGGGAATAAGTTCATTTTAGATACTAAGTGGTGCTAAGTGGGGTCAACATTTCAGAGCCTCGATTTCAACCTTTTGTTCAAGTTATCTCTAATATTAGACCTTTGGCCATGAAACATGAGGGAGCATTGAAGACTCATAGCATGTTTAATGATTTTAACTTCTTCCTGTATAGTGATACGCTTACCAGAATGATCATTAATAGTGGACACAATACTTATGAGATCAAATCGTACATGATAACCTTCAGATATTGTGTATTGGAGACAAGAGTTGATGGTGAGATTATCTGTGAGAATTATATCCCCTACAAATTTTCACATTAGTTCAAATGTGATTAGAAGCCCACCATCTATTTTCCTGTAGATGTTAGATTGAAGAAATATCTAATGGTGACCAGGAAACTTTAGGTACTCATGGATCAATAATCATATGATGTGGTTATTGAGTTACCTTCCTTGAATGCACCCATCAGAATGACTCAAGAATATGTCTGATCTTGGATATCTTCATAACCATAGGGGTTGTTAGTGAAGTATGCCGCTTGAATTAGGGAAACTTCAACTACTTACAAACAAGGATACAAGGGAAAATATGTTCACTCTGAAAGCCATAGTGATGAGGCTCCTTCATGGCCTTGGTCCTAGGGTACTCAACAATCTAAAACCAGAAATATTGAATCGAGCGGAACTGATCCAAGGAGATCTAGTCATCGTCACTAGGGTATGATTCATGACCTAGCTACCCAGCCTACTCTCAAGGCATAGGGATCTAGAAAACTGTCAAAATCAAAAGATGTTGGGTCCTCTTCATATCCAACCATGAAAATATATGATTATGTGCAACCTGAGGTGATCCGAGTCATGCAGATCACAACCCATGACATAAAGGATTTATGGATATTACTTCAAGATGGTATACATATCCCATAACTTGGGGATATCTGGGCACCCCTTAATATTCAATTTGATTCCAATACTAATGAGGTGGCATGATATGTACATGAGTTGGAGATGATGATATATTCCACTGATGATTAGGTCTCATCCACACAGTGGGTAGAAGATATGCTAGATCAAGGTGCTACTAAGGGAGTGGATGATTGATCTGATGAAAAATGGGATGATTATGTTGACATTAGTGAGGTAACTCTCTCTTCTCTTCTCATTTCCCTTCACCATTCATCCTCATTTATTTTTAGGGGAATTAATTTTTAGTTAGTAGGAGAAGAAGGGGTACCGAGGGTGGTGCCTGAATCACCAAAATATGGGCTGACGAGCACCCCAATCATAGTGGAGGGAGTTAACCTTGAGAATGGGGATTTATCTCTGAGTTAGAGGTCAATGGGAAAAGAGATAGTAGGGGGACCCTTTCAACCTATAGTACCTATATTTGAGAAGATCAACAAAGGCTCTACACCACCTCAGGGGAATAAGTGGAAGAGGGTAAAGACGTTGACCAAGCATATGCATCATAGTAAGTCTTAACGATGTTATTTTGTCCTATAACTCCCCCGACGTGCTCATCTGACCATTATTTCCTTCTACACAATCTAATTCACTTTACTCACTCAATGGGTCCACATTGATCCTTTGAGGACTCAGGGGGACATTACAGATGAGGCATGGCCTCATATTGGTGAGTCCATCCCTTTGATGGGATAAGTTCCAAGAGATGAAGCCACGTCTATTCCTATTACTATGGAGGGGGATAAGAATATTGGCAATGTCAAATGCGCACCATAAGGTGTTCTGCACCAATCACTGAATTCTATTACTTATGATATTTTAGATATTTCACATACACTATAGGAACCTACACCGCCACTGCTGGTCCTATTACTATCATAGAAGGGGTTGAATCTAATCTTGATTCAGTGGGGTCTGAAAGGGTTGTTCCAGCTGAAAATATAGTGGGTGATACTGACAGTAGAGCCAACTTGGGTCCTGAGTCTAGTGTCTTAGATACCTCTAATGGTGAGTATTATTAGAGTCTTGTAGTATTATATAATCAAATAATGGAAGAACTTCACCAATATATTTATATTCCTAGATCCTTGGAGGAGTTTGGGGACTTTAATAAGGAATTGTATGAATGCGATTTTTCGCTTTCTTATGTTTTCAAACATGACTAGCCTCCTTATATTTGATGATTTACATTAAGGATTTACTTGTGAATATTTATCCATAGAAAATATCTCCAAGGTGATCCATGACTAGGTTGTCGAGGTCTATCCTTCTCTTGTTGCTACGTGAACAATAACTGAGGGTCCTGAAGTGGGGGATCCTCATAAGACTTCCATCTTGGGACCTGAGCAAACTTAAGAGAATGTTCCTCATCATGAAATCCCAACTCAAACTGCTAGGTCCAGGGATTATAGGGAGGAATCCAACCAATCAACTGATCCATTAATGGGTGAGTGCCATCAACTGCTTTGACCACCTTTTTACATCTCTATTTACCATCTTGTGATATTGAAGACTAATTCATTTATCCTTCAGTGTTGTCAATTTTAGTTGTCACACCCAAAGGGGAGGCCTCCTCCCTAGCTCACCTGACTATGTATGGAAAGGGAAACATCACTCTAGGAAGGGTAAAACAAGTTACTTCCATGAGAGAACTAATTTAGGAGTACAAATCTCCTCTTGAGATCAGCTCCATGACAATCGAGGAGGCTTAGGATGCTTTATGGACATGTCATCAGTTCATATGGTAGGATATATGGGATTTAGTCTTGAGTAAACCTATGGTGAATCTACCTTCACAGTTCCATCAGATCTAGAGCATGTTTATCATTTTGGGGTATGTTAGATTTGATTACCACATGGTCTACCTTATTGTGAAGGAGATCCTTTGTCGATGGGAGAAAGAGCATGAATTACAATATCTCCTTATCAAAGTATGGATTTTCAACAAAACTGATGATCTATGAGCTTCATTATCATAGGAAGAGATGAAACATGCTAGGGAATTAGAGGGGTGAAAGCAAACAATTGACAAGAAACACCTTCAAATATTGGACCTCTACTAAGAGATGGATACTGCTAAAAGGGGATCTCGTACAACTTCACCATTCATTGAAAGAGGTCCTAGCTGAAGGAAAACTATTATTGTGTCCACAGAAGAGGAGATTCACCTTAATGAAGAGGTTGAGACTACCTAGCTAGCTGATTTTCGACAGGCTATTGATAATTCTCAAGATACCCTTCAACAACTCAAGAGTTATGTTGATGGTATTTTGTAAAATATGACAGATAAGATCTAACTTGTGGATGCTCCTCTAACTTTTTCTCCATGAATGGAAATAATTTTGTTCCTAATCATCTATATCTTCATCCCTATTTTACCCTATAATTATAAATTAACACTAAAGATGATTTATTTAGATAAACTCACTTGTGTTAATTTATCATAATCAAAATGATAGGAATAAGAGGTTTCTCTAATTTTTGGCTAGGTCTTTGGACCTAATGAGCGTAGTTCGATTGTTTCTAGAATTGTTTAGTGGATCCTATGAAATTTTGTGTCTTTTATATCACCACCCTAATTTTTTCATAAATCAGATATGAATAAGGCTTAGTGAGTGATACTTGGATTTTTCTTAGGCCACCATTTTCGGTTTTTCAACCTATTAAGTTTTATGCCTCTTTATTTTCATTGCTCAATTTTTTCCTAAACCATTCATAACGAACATCTAGTGAACTAAAAATTGACTCTTGACCAGGGTTCCCTTTTGTGGTTTTTCAACTTGGTAAATACTATATCTCTTTACATGGGAAATTTATTGTCTTGAAATCTAGACTAATGCAAGTGGTGTTTTTGGTCGAACAACTTTGACCATGAGTTATGGGAGTAACAACTCCAGTGTGGTTTTCTGGCTGAGAATGTTCCGAAATTATTCAAGTATGAGGAGTGAAATTTTAATTCATGATCTTGTGATTTCTAAATATGAAGAAATGACATAGAAAAATTATACAGGGAATGGCTGTAGAACATGTTTAAAAAGTGGTTTCCAAAATGATGTTGTTGGGGATTACGGAGATAAGAGAGTTTTCTCCTGAGGAAGAAGGTGTCTCTAGTTGACAAGCCCCACTATGGGCGACTTATATAGATCCAGATTGGGGAATATTATGCATATTAAAAAACAAATGTGTCTTATGGTATCATATATTCTATTACTGATGTTTAATGGGACTTTATGAAGATCTATATTTCTCAAGACCATAGTGGGTGGTTTGTGAAGGGAATGTTTCTGGGAATAAAGGGAGCATCTGGGTATACAATGAATTATAAACATCTCCAAATATAATTTGTTTTGTATAAAAATAAGGGGGCATTCTATTTCAACCATGGGATTGTAAATGAAGGGTCATGGAAGAAATTAAGAACCTCCCACCCAGATCAGGTTTGTGTCCATTAATGGTGGAACACAAATGTTTTGGCTGCCACAACAGCTGGGCCTAGAATGGAGGATCTAGGCACCACTACATGTATCAATGGAATGAGTATCGAGTCACATACAATTATTTAGGGTGATGTGGTGGATGACTAACAATAGAAAGAAATTCTCCTCCTAGACAAGTTTTGTAGCATCATGTTAATTATTGTCATGTGACTGGGATGTCGACCGTACAATTTAACATCTTATAACAAGGATGTTAAGGGATGAAATTTAAGGTCATTTAGCTTTGACCAGAAGATTAGTGATCCACCGCTTCATGGTGATCTAACCAAGAATGTTCCATCATTTTTTAGCAACATGGAGGGGAAGTTGTAAGCCACAATCCAAGGGCTTCCAGATATGAAAAGTGATATGGGAAAAGTATGCAGGGAATGAACATGGAGCATGTTTGAAAATAAGTTTCTAGCATGATGTTGTCAGGGATTACAGAGATAGAAGAGGTTTCTACTGAGGAATAAGGTGCCTTTGGTTGAAAAAACTTTTAGGGGTGAATTATGAAAAGCTAGATTGGGGCGTATCATGCATAGTCAAAAAAAAGTGTCATCAGGAATTAGACATTCTATCATCCATGGTTAGGGAAATCTTATAGAGATCCATATTTCCCCAGACACAAAGTTCGATTTTTGTAAGGAATGTTCTTGAGTATGGAAGGATTATTTCATGTAGAAATCACTTAATAATGGTGAGAAATGTTTCCTATGTAGTTATGGACCATACGTAGGTAGGGGGGTTATATTATATTTGGGCCCAAGACATAGGATATGGGCATCGCTACACTTTTCATCAAGGAGAGAATCAAGAAACATGTAGTTCTAGGGTAGATTTTCCACATTGATTGAATTATTGTATGGATAGGGGAATTTTTCTTTTGAATACGGGTTCATGAGTAGGGAGAGAGCCCATACTGGACCCTCCTATGTATATATGTCTCATACATAAGAGAGTGGGGGAATTTTTATATTGAGGATTGACCAGTATGTGGGATTTGGGTGTCACTGCACATCTTGTCAAAGAGAGAATCAAGACACATGTAGTTTTTGGATGGAGGGGTGGTGAGAGACTAACACCCAAGATAATGGTCATCTTGAGTGAGAGTCATAAAAATGCACAATTTTACATCATGTAAGAGATGTCAACCATGAAGTTTAAAGTCATGTGGTAAATAAATTTAGTGTTCCTTTTAAGGAATTTCATCTAGGACCATGCTAATCCTGATGTTAACGGATAAACCTTGATCATGTGGGGTATCCTTTACCAAAATTCCCAAACCCACATGATCTATGATCGATGTGAGAAACAAGGAATGATATAAGATTCTTTCACCACATAAAGGAAATTAAAATAAAGGGCATTGGAATTTTTATTATGTGGTGGTTGGGTTAGGATGTAGAATTTGAGTGTCACTACATATCTCATAAAGTTGAAAATCAATCCAAACCTAGATCTTGGATCATCTTAGCATCAAATGATAGGTACGTTAACCATGAAGTTTAAAGTTGTGCAATAAGGATGAATGGTATCTTGCAGTTTTAGGTCATATGACTAGGACCATAAATTATCAAAATGATTAGTGACATGAGGATTACCAGGAAAAGGATGTTCCAACACACTTCAAATGTGAAGAACTAAATTTTAAACCATGATCTTGGGGGTTCTCAGATAAGGATAAGTGGTATGGGACAAGGACATAAGGAGTGACTGCAGAGCACATTTGAAAAGCGGTTTCTAGCATAATGTTGTTGGGGGGAATACAGAGATATAAGAGGTTTCTACTAAGGTCAAAGGTTACTCTGGTTTATGGACCTTTTGGGGGAGACTTATGCAAATCCAGACTGGGGAGTATCAATTCATAGTCAAACAAATGTGTCCTCTGGTATCAAACATTCTATTAATGATGGTCGGATAATGCTTATGGGGATCCAAAATTTCCCAAGACAAGGAGTATTATGTGTAGAGGGAATGTGTACAAGAACAAATGAAGGATTTTGACCAACATTATCTATGGAATAACACCTTTTTATTATATAACTTTTCATTTCATTTTACAAATAGAGGATCTTTAAAGTCTAGTGTCTTGGAAAAAAGGTACATAATACATGAAAACTTAAAAAATTATTCTATTCCACTTGAAAGGATTATTCAAAGTTCATACTATGTACATTTATTTAATCTCATAACCTGGGTATATACATCAAAGGAAAGGGTGAGTATAATGCCTAGTAAGGAATACAAGTGAAAATGGTTTACATGTGAACTTGGGAGATATCAATAATAACATGGGGAATATCATAAAGACGTGTTAAAGAGGCATATCATAATAATAAAAAATTGAAACATAACTTGAAATTGTGTATATAAAATTTAATTTATACATTCATAAGTATATCACCAAGGTTCATCCCCAAGGTGTCATAAAATTACCAAGGTTATTCACCAAGGTATCACAAAACTTGTCATCTATAGAGATTAATTTATTTACCCAATGCATTGGAGAGCTATCATGGCACACCCTTAATATGTATTTATTTTCACGTGATTCAAATATATCATAATCAAACATTTCATAAATAAACCATATAGAATAAAATAAATGGGTTTTATATCAAAATCACGGCGTTTTAAAAAGTGCTTAAAAACATGATCGTTATGTCATTTATAACCCATAGATAAGGAATACGGGATTTATGTATGACAATTACATAATAAAATAAATAATTTTTATGTCATGATAAATACCCCTATAAATGAAAGAGGTTTGGGTATTTATATAAGGAAAATAAAATAATTTCTTGATAAAAAGAGAGAGATTTTGAGACGAACTTTCTGCAGCATAACGACTAGCAACATGGTTTTAGAAAACATTAAAAAGAGAGGGGACAGAGGAAACCCATTAATAAGAAAGTAATAATACAATATAAGGACATAATAACATGAATATAAGAACATGTTATGAAAATTTTCAAGACATACTACATAAAAGATAATTTGAAAGAAAAAAAGAGAAGTTGCAAATTCCCTTATGAAAATTCGGCAGCCTAACGACGTCACTTAAAAATTCAGAAAATTAGTTTATGAGAGAGGAAAGGGTCTCTAATTATTTTTAAATAAAATGTATATAAATAAGGATATATAATAACATACCCTAACATAATAAAAAGTAAATTAAAATACATAACATAAAATAAGTCTTGACTAAAAGACGAGGGTGAAAGGTTTCCTTACCTTGAAGAGTAACTTCAAAAACTTGAAGGTTGGGACCTTGGGGGGATTGTGAGAACATTGGAAGGAATAATTGGGAGTTAAAAGACCAAAGATTAATTGAGTATGAATTTGGAATGAAATGAATGAAAGAATGAGTTGGTATTTATAGAAAAAGTGAGGGAATATTTTATTAATTTCCAAGGGACACCTCATTAGTGGTATTTGCAAAACCATGAGCTTGACCATGGTATTTGCCCATGGTTTTGACCACTTGGGACACATAATATAATATTTTAATCCAAATTATCCAGACAACATTTTAAATTACATATTATATCATTATGATTACATAAAACACACCGAAAACTCAAAAACTGTATTTTTACTATTCACTGAAAAACAAAACAATTTATAAAAATATCATAAATTCACTCTAACCTAATATTGATGTTCTGAATTAAAAAATGAACTCCATTTTATCAAAATAATTTTCTAATTATGGGATATTTAATTTTTAAGTAAAATCACTATTTACCTGAAAAAATACTAATACTTAACTAATAATTTATGAAATAGTTATTTACTTATGCTCTTATATCACATTACCATTCAATATGACTAAATTATATTTATAATTTCTTAAGTGAGGTTACTATTCCATTGATCACATTACCATTCATAAGGGTAATATTAATATTCATAATTTACTATTCACAAAAAAAATTAAGTTGATCTTATTAGACTCTAAATTTATTACTGATCACAACTGTATATGTCCATATTTTGAAAATCATTTCACATTATTAATTATTTAAAGTATAAAACATATTTTAAAAGACTCTCTTTTTTCAATATTTATCAATAATATGAAACTTCTAAAAATTCATCCTATATTTATTTTTACATTTGAAATTCAAAAAATTTACCATAATAAAAAATAACAATTTTATTTATACAAAAGGATTATAGAAAGTAACTAAGGCATCATTACATATCCCATTATAACACCTGCATATGACATAAGAGTAAGATGCGCAATGGTGATAGAATCTTGGGGTGGCTCAAACAACATTTCCCGAGTGGTGATTTCTATCATCTTGAACTTTTCTCAAAGGCAATTACATTCAAGATTAACATGTTGAAGCTCAACTTGGGCTTGGTCGAGAGAAAAACCCTATAATGCTACCTCCTTCCCAAGCTCTGATAGATGGGCTTTGTATGGACCGGGTCTATTGGATGAGGCCATCAACTCCTCTTTCTTCATTAATTATCCATTATTATTTATATTTTAAACAACAATTATAATGTTGAAAATTATTATTGTCTCTAACAGTCATATTGACCAATGGTCATATAATGGTCAAAACCCAAAGGTCACATTTCATTTATACTTATATATTTTTTATTGATTATGAAATAGTAAGACATACATTTTCAGGAAACAAAAATATTATTTGAAATATTGGGTAATTACATTCTTTACCCCCTAAGAAATTTCATCCCCGAAATTTTAACTCGTACCCTCAAAAGAGAAAAGGTGTGGGTACTTCTGCCTTATATACTCCTCTGGTCCCCACATGGATTCTTTGTATTTGTGGTTCCTCCACATCACTTTATCAAGGTGGGTAGTCTTATTGCGTATAACATTGTCTCTACGATCCAAGATCTCCACTGGATAATCCTCATAAGAGAGTTCATGTTCCAGTTGTACCACATCTAGAATTAGTACATGTGAAGGGTCAGATATGTACTTCCTTAAGAGGGATACGTGGAAGACATCATGAACTTGTGCTAGATTTGAAGGAAGTGCAAGACGATAGGACACCACTCCTACACGATTAAGGATTTTGTAGGGGCCAATGTACCTAGGGATGAGATTTCCTTTCTTCCCAAACCTCATGACTCTCTTTCAAGGTAAAATTTGAAGAAATAATTTGTCACCAACATCAATCTCCATGTCCCTTAAACGGTTGTCGGCATAACTCTTTTGTTGACTCTGAGCAGCCTTAATGTGTTTCTAGATGACATGAACCTTTTCTATTATCTCTTGTACAAGATCAGGCCCAAGAAGCTTTCTCTCGCCATCTTCATCCCAACAAGTAGGAGTTCTACATTGCTTCCCATATAGAGCTTCATAGGGTTCCATTTAAATGCTTGAGTGGAAACTATTATTGTAAGAGAAATAAAATAATGGGAGATGTTAATCCCATCCACCCTTAAATTCCATTGAGAACATTCTCAGCATGTCCTAGAGTGTTTGAATAGTCCTTCTATATTGGCCATTAGTTTGAGGGTGATAGGCCGCATTGAAACTCAATTCGGTAAATAGATCATGTTGAAGACTTTTCTAGAATTTTGATGTGAACCTTGGTTCACAATAAGATAAAATAGAAAGTGGAACTCCATGCAGCCTTACCACTTCCTTCATGTAAATCCTAACAAGTTGATCAAGAGATAAATTTTCCGAATAGAGATAAAATGGGCAGTCTCTGTGAGACGGTCCACTATAACCCATATCACATTGTTTATTTTGGAAGTTCTTGGGAGACCAGTGACAAAGTCCATAGTTATATTGTCCCACTTCCATGCTGGCATGGGTAGTGGTTGTAATACCCCTTTAGGAAGTTTTCACTCTACCTTCACTTGACGACATACCAGGAACCTTGCAGTGTAGTTAGCAATCTCCCTTTTCATATTATCCCACAAATAATGATCACAAATGTCTCTATACATTTTTGTGCTTCTAAGATGTGTAGAGAAAGTAGATCTTTGAGTTTCATCCATTAGCTCCTTCTTCATTTCAAGAATAGATGGAACACGTAGTCTTGTACAAAATTTCAGTACACCTTCTTGATCAATATTGAACTCAAGAAACTTCCCATCCTTCATAGCCTCAAATTTCTTCTGTAACAAAGGATCTTCTTTATGAGACTTCTTGATATTCTATAGTAACGACAATTGAGAAATCATTTGGGATAAGGTTGATGATGTCCCTTCCCTTATAATTCACATGCCCATTTTCACTAGGTCTTGGATAAAGGGATCTCTTTGGATCCTCATCATGGATAAAACAACCGGGTCTTTCCTACTTAATGCATCCATGACTTTGTTTGCTCTTCCAGGATGATAATGAATTGATCAATCATAGTCTTTAAGAAGTTCCAACCATCACCTCTGTCTCATGTTCAATTCCTTTTATGTGAAAATATAATTTAAACTTTGATGGTCTATGTATATATCACATTTCTCCCCATAAAGATAGTGCCTCTATATTTTTAGAGAAAAAACAACCACATCCATATCAAGATCATGCATAGGATAGTTCTGTTCATGATTATTCAACTATCAAGATGCATAAGCAACGACTTTGTAATTTTTCATGAGGACTCATCCAAGCCCTTTTAGAGATGAATCACTAAAAATAAAGAATCCTTCTATGCTTGAGGGTAGAGTTAACACGGGTGCAATAACCAATATTTTCTTCATCTCTTGGAAAATTTCCTCACACTCCTTTATCCATATAAACTTGAACCCTTTTCGAGTTAACATGGTTAATAGATTAGAAAGTCGTGGAAAGTTTTTCACAAACCTCCTATAATATCTTTCTAATCCAAGGAAACTATGAATATCAGTTATTGTTTTAGGCTACAACCACTCATATACAACCTTTGTCTTTCAAGGTTCAAATGTGATTCTTTCATTGGTTACAATGTGCCCCAAGAAAGCAACTTGTTGTAACCAAAATTCCCATTTTCTGAACTTTCCAAAACACCTCTCATTTCGTAGAGTTTTCAAAATAACCCTTAGATGATCCACATGCTCCTCACAACTTTTGGAATATATCAGAATATCATCAATAAAATCTACTAAAAAGTTATCAAGGTAGTCCTTAAAGACTCTATTCATCAAATCCATAAAAATATAAGGAGCATTAGTCAAGCCAAAGGGAATAACAACAAACTCATAATGCCCATATCTTGATCAGAATGCATTTTTTTTAATATCTTCTTTATTCACCATTAATTGATGATAACCAGATCGAAGATCAATCTTAGAGAATAATTGATCCCCATAAAGTTTTTCAAATAAGTCATCAATTCTTGGAAGAGGGTATTTTTTATTTACTATGATCCCATTCAGTTCTCTATAATAAATGCATAGTCGCATTGATCCATCCTTCTTCTTCACAAAGATAACAGGTGCTCCCTAAGGATACAAACTCGATCTGATAAACCCCTTATCCAAAAGATCTTAGATTTTTTTCTTTAATTCCTCTAGCTCCATATTTTCCATCTTATACAGGGTCTTTAAATTCAAATGAGATCTATGTGCGAGTTCAATGGAGAACTCTACCTCTCTTTCTAGGGGAGGTTCGGGTAACTCCTCAGGAAATACGTCAATGTATTCCTAGACGATGGGGACATTTTCTATCCTTATACTCTCATTTCATTATTTTTCTTCACTGATCAATTCCATAAAGAAGGATATAAGAGGTTATTCTAGATAAATATCAGGTTGAGATATCTCTACTTAGAAGATAACTTTAGGTTTTCCATCCAAGACTACTAAAATTTCCTTACTTTTGCATTTGATCTTAGCATTATACTTTGATTCCAATCCATCCCTAGTATAATTTTGAATTCCAGCATGGGAATGACTACTAGATATGAGATAAGATTTTTCTCACTAAAGTAAATGCTAGAGTTTCTAAATAATGAAGATGCTTGGATAATCCCACCAAGAGTCTTGACTGATAAATCTCTTTTATAAATTCATGGGTTGATTCTAAATTCTTTGAAAACTTGGAGAAAATAAATAAATGCGTAGAACCAGAATAAAAAAAAGTATTTTCTAGATTTGAGAGAACAATAAGAGTACCTGCCACCACATAATTTGGAGATTCAACATCAGTTGTTGTGATAGAAAAAGTGTGACCTTTCTCCCTTGGCCTTTTCTGAGGATGATGGTTATTCCCCTCCATTGGCCTTGAATTTGGATAGTGATTGGAAAAGTGCCCAAGCTTTCTACACTTATAGAATTGGACTTTAGGTAGAGAATTCACCATATTCCCTTTGTTTTTAGTGTTGGAAAGTTGAGTCTTAACCTCACTACAATAATTCTGCAGGATATGGACATCTATTCTACACTTTTAGCACTTCCTTCTCCTAAGAAGGCAGTTCCCCGAATGCTTTTTCCCAAATTTATTACATGTGAGACATTGCACTTGCTTGCCTCATCTTCCCAGATCAAATATCCTCCCCAATATTGGCTTTATTGATCTCTTCTTATTATTGGATTTATGATACCACTGTGTCCCACTGAAGTCCAGTTCAACTTCATAGCACTCTGCACGATCTCCTCATAGCTATCATAGTCTCGGTTGGCTATATTTTTCTGTAGATGAGGTATTAGTCCACCAAAGAATCTATCAAACTTCTCATTAGGATCCATGAAAAATCTTGAGGTGTAATGGGAAAGTCTTATAAAGTTCATCTCCTAGCTTCCAATAGATTTATTCTCCTTCTGCTTTAGCTTAAGAAACTCCTTATCCATTTTTGTTCTCATCGAATGAGGGAAATACTTATTAAAGAAGGTCCCCTTAAACTCTTACCACTCCATAGTTTTAACATCCACTCTTGTACTCATATTTTTAATTATTTCCCACCACTGATTAGATTATCCCTCTAAGAAGTAAATATCCATGGTGACATTCTATTATTCTGAATAGCAGAGCATAGAAAAGATATTTTTGATAGAGATGATCCACTATTCAGAAATCAATGGGTCGGTAAATACACTAAACTTTGGTGGTTGTTGATGCATAAAAGAATCAACAAAAATTTGTTCCCTTCGTGGTGAAATTGGTCTCTCGGCTTGATTCAAGTTATTTTCCATAACTTGGGTCAGTTGGTCCACCATTCTCATGAAACTTTCCATTCTGGCTTCCATCGGAGGGCCATCGACACATGGTCTATTGCGGTCACCATTTTCGCTATTTCTCCTATTGTCATTAATTTTATAAAATAATAAAACCCTTGTGATAAGATCATTTCATTTATAAATATTTTGACTAAAAAGGATTTTTATTTCTTAAAACTTCATGATTTAACATATTATTCTTTAACAACGATTACATTTCTCTATAAATCCTTCATAATGATTCATAAAAAGCTTGTGATTAACCAAACATATCCCATGGGAGTATCAAATTAGGAGTTCATTAAGGCCTGTTGTCATGCACCAGTTCCCATTTGAGTCTAGCTTAAAGTGGTGTTTTCAGGTTTTACCCCTAGATACATCTGTGTTAGAGCCACATCCACTTATTCGTATCCAGATAGGGATTTATTTGTTTGGAAACCACTTACTTAATATTTCACCAAAATAACAGGAATTTTTCCCATATTTAAACTTTTCTATAGGTTTCTTTATGAGGTTTTCATATCCTAATTTCCAAAAATAAATAAACTATCCTTTAATACCAACTATGGCATCCCGCCCTTTTATTACATAACTTTTCATTTCATTTTACAAACATAGGATCTTTAAAGTCTAGTGTCTTGGAAAAAAGGTACATAATACATGAAAATTTAAAACATTATTCTATTACACTTGAAAAGATTATTCAAGGTTCATCATATGCACATTTATTTAATTTCATAACCTAGGGACATAAATCAAAGGAAATGGTGAGCAGAAGGCCTAGTAAGGAAAACAAGTGAAATAATTTACATGTGAACTTGAGCGATATCAATAAGAACATGGGAAATATCATAAAGGCATGATAAATAGGAATATCATAATAAAAATAGCTTGAAACATAACTTAAAATTATGGATAAAACATTTTATTTAGACATTCATAATCATATCACCAAGGTACATCCACATGGTGTCATAAAATTACCAAGGTTATTCACCAAGGTATCATAAAACTTGTCATCTCTAGAGATTAATTTCATTACCCAATGAATTGGAGTGATATCAAGGCACAACATTAATATGTATTTATTTTAATGTGATCCACATATATCATAATCAAATATTTCATAAATAACCCATATAGAATAAAATAAATGGGTTTTATATCAAAATCATGGTATTTTAAAAAGTGCTTAAAAACATGATCGTTATGTCATTTATAACCCATGGAAAGTGAATGGGGGATTTATGTATAAAAATTATAGAATAAAATAAATCATTTTTATGTCATGATAAATACCCCTAGAAATTAAATAGGTTTGGGTATTCATATAAGGAAAATAAAATAATATCTTGATAAAAAGAGAGAGATTTTGTGACGAAATTTCTACAGCATAATGACTATACAACATGGTTTTAGAAAACATTAAAAAGATAGGGGACATAGGTCAACCATTCATAAGATAGTAATAACAAAGTATAAGGATAGAATAAAATAAAGATAAGAACATGTCATGAAAATTTTCAATACATACCACATAAAAGAGAATTTGAAAGAAAAAAAATAGAAGTTGCCAATTCCCTTACGAAAATTCGGCAGCCTAACGACGTCGCTTAAAAATTCAGAAAATCAGTTGATGAGAGAAGAAATGGTATATCATCATTTAGAAATAAATGGATATTAATAAGGGTATAGAATAACATACCCCAACATAAGAAAATGGAAATTAAAATATATAACATAAAATAAGTCTTGACTAAAAGAAGAGGGTGAAAGGTTCCCTTACCTTAAAGAGTAACTTCAAAAAATAGAAGGTTGGGAACTTGGGGGGATTGTGGACCCCTTGGGAGGTAAACGACCATAGTTTCATTGAGGAGGAATTTGGAATGAAAGGAATGAAGGAATGGGTTGGTATTTATAGCAACAATTATGGAATATTTTATTAATTTCCAAGGGACACCTCATTAGTGGTATTTACAAAACCATGGGATTTACCATGGTATTTTCCCATAGTTTTGGCCAATTGGGACACCTAATATAATATTTTAATCCAAATTATTTGACCAAAATTTTAAATTACATATTACATCATTATGATGTCATAAAACTCATCGAAAACTCAAAAATTGTATTTTTACTATTCACCGAAAAACAAAACATTTTATAAAAATCTCACAAATTCACCCTAACCTAATATAGATGTTCTTAATTCAAAAATGTGCTCCATTTTATGAAAATAATTTTCTAATTATGAGATATTTAATTTTTAAGTAAAATAACTATTTACCCGAAAAAATACTAATACTTAACTAATAATTTATGAAACAATTATTTACTTATGATTTTATATCACATTACCATTCAAGATTACTAAATTATATTTATACTTTCTTAAGTTAGTATATAATTCTATTGGTCACATTACTATTTATAAGGGTAATATTACTATTCACAATTTATTATTCACTAAAAATCAAGTTGATCTTATTAGGCTCTAAATTTCTTATTGATCACAACTGTATATGTCCATTTTTTGAAAACCATTTCACATTATTAATTATTTAGAGTATAAAAAATATTTTAAAATACTCTCTTTTTTCAATATTTATCATTAATATAAAACTTTTAAAAAATTCATCCTATATTTATTTTGACATTTGAAATTCAAAAAATTTACCATAATAAGAAATAACAATTTTACTTATACAAAAGGATTACACAAAGTAACTAAGGCCTAATTACATATCCCCTTATAACACATTCATAAGATCTAAGAGTAAGGTGTGCACTGGTGATAGAATCTTGGGGCGGCTCGGACAACATTGCCCAAGTTGTGATTTCTATCAGCTTGAACTTCCACTACCACAAAACAAGGCAAGGGAAGCGCTTCCCTTTATCAATGCTAAACAGAAAGCACTGATAAAGGGTTATGCCTTTATCAGCGCTAAAATAAGCACTGATAAAGGCATACCCTTTATCATCACATTTTTTAGCACAGATAAAAGGGCACATTTATCAGCGCTTATTTTAGCGCTGATAAAAGTTTTCTAATTATGAGATATTTAATTTCTAAGTAAAATAACTATTTACCTGAAAAAATATTAATACTTAACTAATAATTTCTGAAACAATTATTTATTTATCCTCTTATATCACATTACCATTCAAGATGCCAAAATTATATTTTTACTTTCTTAAGTGAGGATACTATTCCATTTGTCACATTACTATTCATAAGGGTAATATTACTATTCACAATTTATTATTCACCAAAAATCAAGTTAATCTTATTAGACTCTAAATTTCTTATTGATCACAACTGTGTATGTCCATTTTTTTAAAATCATTTCACATTATTAATTATTTAGAGTATAAAAAATATTTTAAAATACTCTCTTTTTTAAATATTTATCAATAATATGAAACTTTTAAAAAATTCATCCTATATTTATTTTGACATTTGAAATTCAAAAAATTTACCATAATAAGAAATAACAATTTTACTTATACAAAAGGATTACACAAAGTAACTAAGGCCTAATTACATATCCCCTTATAACACATGCATAGGATCTAAGAGTAAGGTGTGCACTGGTGATAGAATCTTGGGGCGGCTCAGACAACATTGCCCAAGTGGTGATTTCTATCAGCTTGAACTTCTCTCGAAGGTGATTATGTTCAAGCTTAACATGTTGAAGTTTGGCTTGGGCTTGGTCCAGAGCAAAGCCTAGTTATTCTACCTCTTTCCCAAGCTCTGACAGATGGGCTTCGTACAACCCGAGTCTACTGGATGAGGCCATCGACTCTTCTTTATACATTAATTATCCATTATTATTTATATTTTAAACAAAAATTGTAATGTTAAAAATTATTATTGTCTCTAACAGTCATATTGACCAATGGTCATATAAAAGTCAAAACCCAAAAGTCACATTTCATTTATTCTTATATACTTTTTATTGATTATGACATAGTAAGACATACATTTTTAGGAAACAAAAAGATTATTCAAAAGACCGGGTCATTACATTAGTCATGGAGTGTAAAGTTCCCTACATAGATCTTTGTTTGTATGCAGAAGAAGAAGAATTTTCCTTACTTTATGGTTAGGACCATGACATAAGGTCTGGGCATCACTACATATCCCATTGAGATGAGAATAAAGACACATGTATTTCTAGAATAGGGGTGTAGTGGGAGACCAACACTAAGGATTGCGATCCACTCAAGAAAGAACCAAAATGTTATATAGTTTTACATAGTGCAACAAGGATGTGAATTGTGTAGTTTTACATCATGTGACAAGGATGTTGTTTTACAGTTTAACATCTTATGACTAGGATGTAAGGCTATGTACTTTAAAGTATTATAGATCAGACTATAATGTTTTATAGTTTTAGGTCGTATGACTAGGACCATAAATTATGGAAATGATGAGTGGCATAATTATTACTGAGAAAAGGATGCTCTGATACACTTCGGACATGAATAAGGAAATTGTAAACCATGATCTTAGGGGTTCTCCAATCAAGAGAAGTGGTACAGGATAAGTACGCAAAGAGTGGACATGAATCACATTTGAAAATTAGTTTCCAATATGATGTTTTTGGGGTATACTGAGATAAAAGTGGTTTATTATGATGATGAAGGTGACTCTGGTTGATAGGCCTTTTGAAGCAGACTTATGTAAAGCCAGACTGGGGTGTATCAATGCATAGTCAAACAAATGTGTCTGTTGGCATCATACATTCTATTAATAATGGATATATAATGATTATGGGGATTAGAAATTTCCCAGTACAAGGAGTATGATGTGTAGAAGGAATGTTTCCAAGTAAAAAAGGAAGCATTTGGGATGACATTGTCCATGTAGTGTAAAGCTTCTTGCTAGATGTTTGTTTGTATGTAGGAGAGGGAACATTTTACTTACTTTTTGGTTATGCCCATGAAATAAGGTCTAGGCATCACTATGTATTCCATTTATATGAGAATCAATCCACCCATAGTTTTGGAACAAGGGTGTGGTGGGAGACCAATACCAAGGATTGTGATCTGCTCAAGCATGAACCAAAATTTTATATAGTTTTATGTTATGCAACAAGGATGTGAACCATGAAATTTTACATCATGCGGGAAGGATGTTGTCATACAGTTTAATGTCTTGTGAATAAGGCTTCAGGATATGTAGTTTAAAGTCTTATAAATCGAACTATAATGTTTTATAGTTTTAGGTTGTATGACTCGAACCATAAGTCATACCTTTTAAGGTCATGCGATGAAGACCATTTCATGATTACACAAAGTATTTATTGAGAAACCTTGCATCTGTAGGGGCTGTAACAAGATATCCATCCATCAAGATCATAGAATAATCTCCTTTAGAGTGGAACTTGTGTATGGAATAAGGTTCCTCCTACTTCAGATCAATCTTTGGAGGTTTCTTCCTTGGTATCATTAGGGTTCTAAGGACCAGTACCAACTCTCCTTGGAGAAACGAGTAGAGGTAAAAATTCTTGTTAAAATATTGTGCTATCCAATTTTGGTGGACCTATAAGTGATGTAAAGTATGTAGTCTTTTCTCATCAATTCTCTCCAATTCATCCATATATTTTTGGGATTGCTAATTTGTGGATATATGATCACAAATGGAATGTGTGGTGGTGTAGGTTTTAGTCCAATTAGCCCACAAGGTTTGTAATGATATTGGATTTCATGAAGCTGAAAATGCTTTTGGTCTCGACTTCTTTGATGGGTATTAGTTCATCCCATTTGAATAATAAGTTGGTACCAGTGAGTATATACTTGAATTTCTTAGCCATATTTGGAGGATACAACCCCACAACATCCATTCCGCATACAAAAAATGGTCAGGATTATTTTTCTACGTGTAATGACTTCGAGGGTTGATGGATGAATTTGGCATGCACTTGGAAGGAATGAAACTTTTTTTGGTGAATTTTGTGCAATCCTGCATCATTTAAGGCCATAAGTATCCAAGCATACAGATTTAATGGGAAGGCTTGAACCCTGACTAGTGGACACCACATGTCCTTGTATGCACTTCTTTCATGACAAAAATAATCACTTATCCATCAATGAACCTGTAAAGGACTCCATCAAAGCCGCACTTATAGAGGATTTTCTGGAGATTTGGGTCTTCATAAAGAGTAAAGTTGGTCTCTCATCATCGAGTTTGATCTTTTCTAGATTTTTCTTTTGGAAGAACTCTATTTTAAAGGCGGTACACAATTGAAATCATACAACCATTTTCTAAGCCATCTGGTTCAGGTATGGAATTAATATTGTCGATTTATTCCATGTAAACATGAACAAAAGGGAACACCATTCAATGGTTCACAATTTTGATGATTGTTTCATCCTAGTTTGGATATGCTAAATCCATAGTTGCATTTTTCAATGCATCTACCTAGTCATTTTGTGATTGTGGGATAGAAGTTAACATTAGGTATGAGTGGAATTATACCATTAGTCCCTAGACATAGTTAAGTAGGGGGATTAACTCTTCCTTTTAATGGAATAATCACCATTGATTTACTTGATTATTAACTTTGAATCTCTTTTTACCTTTAAGTGGTCTACTGGAATTTGAAGTGACAGTTCTAACCCTAAAACAAGGGCATGATATTCTACTTCATTACTTACACAACCTTCTTATAATAAGAAGAAGTAAGGTAAGACAACCTTTGATGGATAGATGAACATGACTCTCAACTCGACTTTGTTGAGATTGGGGTCTTCCATTCTCTTCCCTATTTGGATTTTGGATGCACTGTTAAAATACATCTCTCATATCTCAGGGTCCTCTTGAATAGAGAAGACCTCTTAATCAAGAAATTCAGTATTCAATGATGTTATTTTGGTAAATGGTTGTTTTTCAAGGAAGTCTGCTAATTCATGGCCTTTTACTACTTTCTAAGGAATGAACTTAATGTTAAAATGATACAAGATAACCACCCACTATGCCAAACATCTAGTCAACATAGGAAGACTGAGGATGTATTTTATAAGGTTACTACAGGAGACTAAATGGACCTCATGGTGCCACAGGTAATTCCTTAATCTCTAAATAGAAATATTAGCATTGGAAAGCTCTTATCAATATCTGAATAATGAGTCTCAATATCAAGAATGGTTAAACTGAGATAATATAAGCTCTTTTAATTCCCAACGTCATTATCTTGTGTGAGGAATGGACCCAATGATTGTTTAAAGTTTGACACATAAAATATGAGCAGATTCTCCTCAATAGGCATCATAAAAAATAGTGGATTCAAAAGATATTTCTTAAGACTATTGAATGCTTCTTAACAGTCATCAATCCATTGATATGTTCCCCCCTTTTTCATTAACTCAGTTAAGGGTAAACACTTGCCTGTGAAGTTTTCTATAAAGTGTCATATATAGGAAATATGTCCCTATAATCCCCTAAAATCTTTAAAGTTTCGAGGAGGGGACATATCAAGGGTATCCTTTGTATTCTTAGGATTTAATTTGATGCGACAATTAAATACCAAAAATCCAAGAAACTTTCTTGAGGTAACTCTGAAATCACATTTCATAGGGTTAATCTTTAGACTATACTGTCATAGTTTATTGAATATGGTCTCAAGATCAGAAAAATGGTTAGAACGTTGCCAAGATTTAACCACCAGATCATCAACATAGCACTTAATAGAATTTACAAAAAAGGGTTTGAAGATACAACACATTACACATTGGTATTTAGCACAATTATTCTTCAAACCAAAGGAAATTACCCAATAAAAATACACCCCTTAAGAAAATATGAAAGTGGTAGCTTCATCTCCTTTAGAGGCCATACTAAATTTGTTTTACCCTAGATATATATGAAGAAAAGGTCCTAATATCTGTTTTTAGCATCAATTAGTAGTTTTGTGATTGGAACCAGAAAATCATTCTTCAGACAATGTCGGTTGAGATATATAAAGTCGATGAAGACCCTGATTTTACCATTATTCTTCTTTACCAGGTTTATATTGGCTATCCATTTCGGATACTAGAATTCTTGAATTAAATTAGCCTTGATAATATTGTCAAATTTAGCCTCAATTTTTGTGGTGTGAGTAGGGTGCATCCTTCTAGATGCCTATTTGTAACCCTGATGGTTTTTTGGAAAGCCCAGGTGGTGAGTGGCCACCTTAGGATTGAGGCCCAAAATTTCTATGTAATTCTAGAAAAAAACATACCAATGTTACTTCATAAAAGAGATATAAACCTCTTGTTCTTCATAAGATAAGGCCAAATTAATCAAAGTGGTTCATGGGTCCTCCTCTGTACCCATATTTATTTTCCCGAGTTCATAAATAGTGATAAAGAAACCTTCCTCAAATACTGGAGGGGAATCCCTGAGGTCCTACTATTCCACTTCATCTTCATCTTACATTTATTCCTTAATATTAGGGTAAGTGGGTGATGAATGAAATTTCTCAGAGTTAGTATAGGTTTCAACATTTTGAAATCTGGAAGATGAAGTAGCTTCCTTCGACCTGACTGATGAAATGGGGTTTCTTTGAAGCTCAAGGGATGAAGCAAGAGAATTTTCATCTGAGATTTTACCACTTTTTATAGGGTCAATGATATTTTTAACACTAATGAGCTTAGTCTTCATGAATGATATCATGATTTTTTTTGAATATATACCTGAATTGGGACTTATATCTTTGATTTGATTGATAAGAAGCACATATTATTCATTGATCTATTTGAAAGGATTGTTCAGGGTTATGTCTACACCATTTGGGGAAGTGAACCAAGAGACATAATAGTCATGGTTTGTTTCCATTCACTATGGTATAATCCTTCATCAATGTATTGTGATTCATAGGATTTGAATTGAGATTTATCACCATAAAATGTCCCAATTTTACCATTAATTCATTACTTGAGGCATTGGTGGTATTATGAGAGGATTAATTCTTGTTGATGAAACTTATTCCTTAATAATAGAAATTTGAAGGAAACATCTTGTCGAACAACTAAAAATTATAAGTTAGATATGAGGTCCTCAAACTGATCTTTGAACTTGATCCTACTAAGAGGATTTTGATCATTTTTCTCATAACCCTGTAGTGTTAAAGCAGAAGAGGAAAAGTTGGCCTCACTGTAACTCAGTTGAGAAAGTGTTAAAACTAGAATGAGGCCAACTCCTAAGATATTATAAATGAAATCTTATTGTATATCAACACTATTTATTCCTCCATACACATATAGGGGTATGATGTGTCCCTATATAATGACATCTTCGTCTTGCTCTATGAAAGAGATGATCATGTGGAATTCTGAAGGATCGATCTCTGCATGATATATTTCAGTAGATCCAACCTTAGATTCAAACTCCCTAGGGATCAACATATCCTCTATGAGTATTTCCTAGAGATATTTTGATAAACTTATAGCATCCAGGATCGACAACCTAGCCGACATCGGGGACAATTGCTTTAAAATAACATACTTATGGGATAGAGTTATGCGCTTCCCAGTATGAGGTTTCTATTTTTTTAGGAAATTTAGGAGCTTAAGTACTTGATTTTGGTAGATCAAGACTTATAATAGGAGTTAAAGGTGTTATTTCCCTTGGTGGGTTAGGCTGAACAGGTATGCCTTCTCACTGGGGTTGATCGAATAATTACACCCCACTAATCGATCTTCCAGGATGACTGATTCATGGAAAACCCTAGAATATATGGTGGAACATTATTTCTCTCACTGGGCTTGATGGAGGTCACTCCCATGAGTTTTGGAAGTACAGGTAGTCTGACTAGGGACATGGCCAGGGTATTGAGTTCTTCCATTATTATGTCTTCCCCTGTACCCTCATCCCCTGCAGCTTCTTCCTTTGGTTCCCCAATCAGATATAGGGAAATCAGGTTCATGGTCATACTCATCATCATATAATGAATCTATTAAGTGAATGAAATTAATAGAATTTAATATTAATTCTTTTTATGATGAGGGTTCTATCTGGCAGGTTAACTTTTGTGGTGCCATTTGGTTGGGCGGTACCTGTACTTTCAAGATTGAAGGCATGAAGTCTGAGAGAGTCAAAAATAACTTTGGATTTGGTATAAGTTTATCTGTATTCTTTTTTTTTTCTTCACTTTCAACCATGTCATTTTTTATAAGACTGGCCTTTGGAGGGATGCAGTGCTGACATAGTCATATTTTCCATAGTAGAAGTGACTGGGGGAACAATTGGTTGTTTCAACTTTGCTCGGAGGATAACACGAGTCTGTTTTGTTATTTTTCTAGTCATACAATCACTAAAATTATATGAATTATTTTTTTAACTTTATTTTACTCACTCTTTTCCTTTGAAGTGGTGGTGAAAACACATACTACCTATGTGGGTGGTTTTCCTAGCTTCACTTACCCAAAATCAACCATCTTTTATAGGACATATTTGAAAAATAAATAGTTATGTATGGTTTCACCCAATATTCAATGAAAGGGGAAATAATTTGGGTGATCATAAAGGACAAATTGGCAAGGTATTTTGGGTTTTATAAGTGTTAATGAGTTGTTTTCCAATGCTAATAAGAAGTAGCTAGGAACTTACTCATATAGAAATGTGTAGACTTTGTTCTTATATTATCAAAATTAGGATCATTTTGGCTCTTTACTTTCATCTCAATAAGGATAATACTACTGATGATTCCATTCGGGAGGAGGTACCACACAAGTATGTGCGATCTTTGGAGTTGGAGCTATCATAGAGTCCAATTTCAATGTAACTATTGCAACTTCCACTCTACCCATCCTCTTCCCTTGAGACTTTGACACAGGATGGGAGTTAGCCTTGGTTCACAAAATAGAATATTCTAAACTTTGTGATACTATGGCAAGATCTCAAAATATTCCTAGATACTTTACTGGGATATTCATGTTTGTAGTTGGTCATGAAGATTATTAATGCAAAAACCCAACATATATTCTTGTCGGAGTTTCAAGTTTAGGGAATAAATTAAACTCTTACACCTAGCAATAAAATCTGACACCCTATCATTTTTTTAGTGTCTATATTTTTAGAGATCAAGTACTTTTATCTTCTATAATTTATATTTTAATTGATAGAGGAATTGTAGGTAAAGATTTTCCCATCCCTTGATTGATATGATTGGTAGAATGGTTTATGAGGTTAATGATTGTTCTTCTAAATTATGTACAAAATATATGATCTTATATGATTATTTATGCTCAAGGGTCCCCATAATGGGGATAAACCTAGACACAAAGTGTGTGAGATGTTGTTTTGAATCCTATGAACCATTAAATGTTGGGAATATAGGATCCCTAAAGTTTGATGGGGGAATAGTTTCATCCACCCATTCAGGGTAAAGCTTCCTTTATGGATGTATTGGAACAAATCAGCCCTCTACATCTTCTAATCAATCCACTAGTGTTTCTATAGTGTTGATGAGCTGAGGAGGAATAACCAAATAGGTAGGAGTTTAAGTAAGGGGAACATCAGGTTAGGATAGTTGTGGCAGTTTTGCTTGTACTTGCGGTGGGTAACCTACAAGGATGGTTTATAAGGATGTGTCTAACCTAGCTCTAGTCATATAGACAATGGAGGGAACTCATTATACCTTCCTACCATGGGGTTCAAATATATTTTTTGTTATTAACCCATGTCAAGTGGATGTTCCAGGTCCATTTCAATTATTGGGAAAAACTCTCTTGGGAATGGGAGCATGAGGTGAACCTCCACTTATAGAATATATCTAGTAGGGATGTTGTCTCCAAATAGTTCTACATTGAGTTTTCTTAACTCCTTTATCTCTTTCTCTTGCAGAGAAAACCTTTCATTAAGTTTGAAGAGGTCAACCTATTTGGGTTGTGGGTGAGATATGGTCACACATTTACCCTTTTATTTGGTATATTCTCATTAAGGAGGTAGTAGTGGAGCGGTTAAGGGAACCCCCAAATTCATATGAAGACTCTAGTTTTAGGTACTCACGAATTATTCAATCATTTATGTGTGGACCGTATTACAGATAGAAACCTCCTCCTCATGTTCCTCTGCATTGGCCTCATATTTTCTAGCGTCTCCAAGGGTGGTGAAAATGAAATTCATCGATGAATAATGCCTTGAAAAGGGCACATTTGTATCAGAATGATAAGAGGGCCAGTTCTCTTAGGGATATATTCTAAAAGAACTATGACTGCCAAGAGCAGTCATACCCTTAAGAGACTAATTTTGTTTGAACCTGTCACAGGGCCTCGTCCTTCCCTTTGAAGGTCCTCTTTTAATATTCTAATAAAGGGTGATCCTAATGGAATATCTATACAATTTTATCATGGGTGCTCCTAGTAAGGAAATCATGTCATGAGATAGGATGAGCTGGGAAGATTTGTTTTACAACACTCACCCTAAAGGTAAAAAGATTGAATTCTATTGAGGAGGAGGTTGAGGTAAAAACTCCCCCATGCATGTGGGATGGGGCTACTCCTGTTCCATTTTCACAACCTTTAAAGCTTGGTTTATTAGCCTCGAAGGTTGTTCTAGAAAATCCCCTAGCCCTACGGGCATGAGTTTCTCCTAGATTGTCATGGATACTGCTACCATGATTTCTCTCTTGATTTTATGGAGTTTTGATCGAACATGGGTTGGGTGCATTATATGATTTTAATTGTAGACACCTACTTCCAAAGATATTATCACTTCCTGATGATTAGCTTCCCTTAAGTTGGAGGCGTGCTCAATATTTTCGGATGATTGGTGCAAGAGTCTTTCGATGGATTGCTCTATTTTGGCCCAATGTCTTCGAGATTCATTCATGGATGATTTTTATTGATCATACCATCTATTGTGAGTAGATACCATTTTTCAAATCCATCCCAAGGACACGACATTACATGATTTCACCTTTGATAGACTTTGCTAATCGAGGAATGAGGTAAAATGCAACACCCCATATTTTCCCCATCCTTTGATATGAACACCGGATGGGGAATCGATGATCAGCTGACACAACTCTTTTAACATATCAAGACATGCGCACTGAATGCATCCTTACTATTTTCCCAATTTTGGGTGTTGTGCATATAGGAGTGCCACCAAGTCGATTTGATGGTGTATCCCTTCAATTACCTTAATGTGTCTTGGATATTCATCATAATTTAAGACTTCTATTTTTAAGTTATAAAGAGTGGTCTATAAGTTTAGGTGGATTTATTGCACACATTATTTCTAAAATTCCTCTAAAATGATGTATTGGGGAGAAGATAAAGACCAAAACATGATTGGTATATTATCTTCAACCAACTATCTCTTTATTATCAATATGTCTTATTTATCTTTTACAAGACATTCCTTAACTTGATCTGACTAAAGTGGATGTTTACGAGTTACTTTATTGTAAATAGCAGGGTCGATAGGGATTTTCTATGTCATATTTAATGTTAAGAAACCCAAGAGTGGTTTAAAGAATGACTGTTTCCTTGGGCTATCTTTCGATTAAGAAAGAATGTCACTTTCCAATGATGAGGCATGAGGCATGACTGACATTATTTTCCCAAGTTCCTTATGATAGGAGGTCATTATCATTGTTGATTCGGAAATGGGAGGACCACCTTGATGAAATGAAGTGTCATTGTGGGTAGGAACTTTGCAAAAAATTCCATAATGGGGAGGACTACCATCATGACTTGACGTATGACTGTAAGGGCAATTCCTGCAGTGTATACTCTAGAGAGGACCTTCAGAACAGACGACAGAAAAGGGAGGGTCTTCTTTTTTTTGATCTTCTAGACATGGGGGGGGGTTCATTGCTCTCATTAGGAGACGAGATCTCATGATCAATCAGATTGTGGGCATGAAGTATGCCTTCATGGTAATATGTACGTGGAGGACCTCTAGAATTTCTAGCAACAAAGTTGTGAAGAGAACCTTTAAAATTACAACTTCTATTTCTGTAATTTAGCAACAGATGAGTAGAAACATGAGTTATTATAGATAAACATACGAGGGCTTCAATAACACCAACATTTAGCAGAGCAGGATCATATAATGGCTCTTCATTTTCCAATCTCCTTTAGTGAGGATTCTTTTTGGATGCTCTCTTGTGGGTGACTAGGGACACCTATTATGGATAGAAACTTTCATAAATGAGGGCCTATTTGAGCATATCCTATGTTGTTTCTAGAATTTTATTATAGATTTCTAGAATTTTGAAAGAGATATATGTCTTCCATGGAGTGGCCACTCAGATGGATCGATGACCTGCAGTTGGAACAAGGGTATGGGCTAGATCCGGATGTCCATTTATCATGGCATTTAGCCCATGACCCTCCTATATGGGACAAGATATATGTTTCTACTCTAGAGTGACCCTTGTATTATATTGATGAGTCACCCCAATTATAGGGAGAGAGTTGTTGTTGGATTGTTATTGATGGAAAATATGACTAGAGGGGGGTAAATAGTCATTTAAAAAATTAATGAAAAAATAAGAGTTTTATAAAATATTAATCTGTAGTGAGTGCAATGTTATTGAGTTGAGTTGTAGTGGAAATAAAAAAACAAAGAACATAATATTTATAGTGATTTGGATAAAAAATATCATATTCCACTCCTCAACCTCCTCTAATCCTTGAGGATATTGGTACCCAATAAGAACTTAACTTTTAAAGGTGTGAGAACCTTATTACAGACCCTATATTTTAAATAACCTAGAGGCACAACCTAGTCTTGATATAGGAGACCAACCCAGTCTTATTACCCAAATTTTGACCAGGAGTCACAAACCTGACTTCCTTTTAGGAGGTGGAATAAATAGAGAAATGAAAGAATTGATTTTTATGGGAAAAGCATAAACCAGACATGAAGAAATTTCAAACAAAAGGAAAAATATTACATGAATAAAAACTAATATAGAGAAAAAAGAAGATGATCATTAATATTGAAGAACTTGAAGTTTGATGATCGTTGATCACTTGGAAGGAAAAAATATTTAAGATGAAGTTTTTCTATGATCACAACAAGAATATAAAATTCACATAAGTTCATAAACAATTGATAACAACAAGAATGACAAAGATATATCACAAGCAATATGTATCAATCGATCTGCACTGGTATATTTTTTTATTCCTTGAATACATATCCTAGAACATTAAAACAAAATCCTCTAGGAGTGTGTCTGAATCTAATATCTGTATGACACTTGTTAGTGCACAACAATAGAATAATATGACTATTACCTTTCTTTGTTAAAACCACACTGAATAACATAAAATACAATCGGGATTTATATTTTTTCAAGAAATATTAATATAAAAAAATTAAGATGTTAAGTATATCAATTGTAAACAATTCACAATTATAAAACAATTGAAATAAAAATATAATATTATTGATTATACATTCTATAAAAACTACAGTAAAATAGACCATGGAATGAACTTCAATACGCATGAACAAATATTCATAAAATAACATTACAATTATTTTTACACACTCTACAATTATATTTCAAAATAAAATAATATAAATTTTAACAAAAGAATTTATTTTAAAAAAATAAATTGAAATAAGAAATATTTTTTTGAAATAAAAAATTTAATGAACAATGATTTATTTTTGTAGGTGGTGACTCATGACCCACTATTGAAAATAGAGAGTGACGACTCATAACACACCTCTAAAAATAGTGAGTGGTGACTGATGAATCAACACTGAAAACAGAGAGTGGTGGATCATAACCTACCATTGGAATAGAGTAGATGTTACCATTGCACATTCAATTAAAAATAAAAAGATCCAACCAAAACAAAAATTATTCCACACCACTAAGCAATCAAAGGCTTCAAGAAATGCAATAAAAAATTTCTACTATTGAGTGACCAATGGTGACTCATGAATCAACATTGTAGATGTTGAATGATGACTCATGAACTATAGTTGGAAGTGTATAATGGTGGCTCAATGAATTTTTTTTTCCAAACAACAGAGGCAGACTAAAAAATAAAACTCTCAAAGTAGCTTCTGAAAAATAGGATGATAAAGAGATGATAAAAATAAATCTTATGATAAAAAATAAAAAAAAAATTAAATAGAAGGATAAAAACTACTACAAACGATCGATTAAGGAAGAAGAGATCCTGTTAGACCTTGAATATCTTCTACCAAGACTCTATACAATAGAAATACCCATGGTGACTTGACTCACTATTTGAAGACCAATGGTGACTTGAATCACCATTGATTCCCAATGGTGACTCGACTCATCGTTGATGCCCAATAGTGACTTGAATCACCATTTGTGTTCAATGGTGACTTGACTCACTGTCGATTCCAACGGTGACTCATGACTCACCATCAAGCAACCAGTAATGGTGAAGTTTTCAAACCAGACAAACCAAGATATGATAGAAGACCTTGAAGAAGAAGAAGAAAAGAGAATCTATTGTAGAAACTCGAATGAAGAAACATAAAGAAAATATAAGACCAAACGAGATAAAACCATTAGCTTGAAGAAACATTGAACTAGTACGAAAACCTTAAATTAAATGAGCAGAGTGAGTGAAACATGCAAGCAAACTGGGTTGAAAGAACTGTCATGTTGAAGAACACCAGTTTACTGGAGAATGAGTAGATTACTAAAGAAGATGATGGGATTTGAACACAGGTGCATGATAGTTCAAAAATAACACACAGGATAATCAAGGAGATTGGATAGCTTGTGGGTTTAAAATTGAATGGCTGAGATATATTCTAGTTTTTTTGAACTTGGATGAATAAAAAAAATCAAAAACAACATCCCACATCAATTCGGTGATAAGGTGAGTGAGAGACATAACATACAAGTTGCACTGATCCTCAGTTTGAGCTAGCTACTAGGGATCGACACCAGTTTATACCTTGCACACACCCAGACCTAGAACCCAACGGGTGACCTATGCCCAACCCATGCACCTCCAGGCATGCTCTGCAAGACTTATACACAGGCCCACATGCATTAAGTGCACACTATGCACACTGACATCCGACCTCCTTATGGGATGCCTTTTGGTGGGCCTTCCCATGGGGTGACCCATTGGGAACCTTATGTGGTTGAGGGCTAGCCAGGCAGCTCACTAAGGATGACCTAAATTTTTATATGAAAAATATAAACCTTAATTAAATAAATAATAGATCAATAATACATATTATCATTTTTAAAACATGTAATTAATACAATATTAACTATTTTTAGAATTTTTAAATAAAAAATACTAACTAATTAAAACACTTGAGAATTTAATAAAATGTTAAAAGATAGTAATTTGTCAGAATAAGTAATAGTGATAAATTATTAAATAATTTTAAAATACTAAAAAAAATACCCCATTTTGTAAAATAAAAAACATAAATTTTATTAAATTTTCAACAAAAATCTCCCTGTTTTGAAATTTATCAAAAATAACATTAAAACTAATATATAAAAGAGACTCCCTTTTAAAAAAATCAACTACTTTAAAGAAAATAGAGTAATTTATTATTATGATTGTAGTCATTAATTATAATATTTAATGAAATAAAGAATTAAGACAATGTTATTGTATAACAATGCAATTTTAAATAGTATGAACTACTTAGCATATCATCAGAGTATAAAAACATATTCAATTACATAACATACGTGAAAAGTTAAATAATAGTGATTATACTTATAGATATTTTAATCTTATAATATACCCAATTCAAATTTAATCTTCTCCAATTTAACATAATCTAAGGGTTTTTTGAAAATGTCAGCTAATTGTTTCTTAGTAGGAACAAATTCTGAGCATATATCACCTTTATTTACATTATCCCTTAAAAATTAAATATTACATCTATGTGTTTAGTTATAGAGTGTTGAAGAGGGGTTTTATAAATTGAAATAAAACTTAAATTATCACAATAAATAGGAATTTTATCAAAACTAATATTGAAATCATACAAAGTTTGTTTTATCCAAATACTCAGTGAACAAAAACTAGCATCAACAATATAATTAGCTTCGGTTGTTGATAGTGCTACTGAAATCTGTTTCTTAGAGCTCCATGAAATTAAAAATTTTCCTAAAAAGTGACACATACTTGTATTTCTTTTCATGTCATGTCTGTAACCTCCAAAGTCAGAGTTAGAGTAAGATAGTAAAACAAAACTGTTATCATTAGAATAGAATAGTCAAGTATAAATAGTTCCCTTCATATATCTAATTACTCTTTTAACAGCTTTAAGGTGACTTTATTTGGTGTTTGGATGAAACCTAGCACATAAGAAAACTGATAACATGATATCTGGTCTAGATTCAATGACATACAATAAAATACCCATCATGCCTCTATACAGTTTAATATCAACTAACTTACGATATTAATCCAAGTTCAATTTTGAATTAGTACTCATAGATGTTTTCATAATTTTACTAGAATCAAGTCCAAATCTTTTTATAAGTTATTTATCATACTTGTCTTGATTTAAGAAAATACCATATTTCTTTTGATTAATTTGTAAACCAAGAAAAAAATTTCTCCCATTAAGCTCATGTCAAATTTACTTGTCATTATTTTAGAAAAATCATTGCATAGAGAATCATTTGTTGATCTAAAAATTATATCATCAAATATATTTGTATAACCAGTACATCACTTGAAAATCATTTTATAAACAAGGTTGGATTTCATAGCAACCTCTCATAGCTTGTTTAAGACCATATAAGGCTTTATTATGCTTAAAAAAATGATTTTTTAAATTATCATTTTCAAATCCAGGGGTTTTCTAACATAGACTTCCACTGAAATAATTCCATTTAAAAGACACTTTTTACATCCATTCAAAATAATTAGATGTTTTGAAAACTAGAAAAGTCTACTATAATTATAACTTCCATCCTTTCAATAGGAACAAAATAATCTTCAAAGTCAATTCCCTCTTCTTGGTAATAACTTTGAGCTACTAGTCTTACTTTATTTTTAACCATGTTACCAACTTCATCAAGTTTATTATGAAAAATATATTTAGTTCCTATAAAAAGTTTACCTTTTGGAAAAGAAACTAATTTCCACACTTTATTCCTTTCAAATTGATTTAATTCAGCATGAATAGAATTAATCCAATTTGAACCATTTAAATCATTTTCAACATTGACAGGAATAAAGTTAGCAACAAAAGAAGAATTGGAATATTAAAGAAAAATAAATTTTATGGTTTGAATACCAGATTCTACATTACCAATTAATTTTTAAATAGGGTTATATTTAAGAGTTTTCTATTACTTTGGATTAGTTTGAGAAGATATATTCACCCATTCCAACTTGGGACCAACTAGATCAGTAGCATAAAACTTAGGCATCCAAATAGATTTAAAGAATTTATTAGTGGGTTGTTTAAAAAGTAAATTATTAGAAATTAAAGTTCTAGTATTCCCAAAAGATTATGTAATTCTCAGTGAAAACTCATTGGAATAATTACCTTTCATTATTCATTTAAAATAGGTTACACTTGAAATTATTTCTTTTGATCTTTTGAAAAATTTAGTTTTATTTAAACTTAGAGTTATACTGGTGTATCCAAAACCATTATTTTTGTTGTTTAGTTTAATTAAATACATAATGTTATCATATTGTTGTTTACATTTTAAAAATTAGATACTTACTCTTTAAGATTGATAACTTCATTTTTCAAATCCATATTTTCCTTTTGAACCATTTCTAAATATGTAAAGACTTTTTCATTGGATCCATAATTGTGTTTCTTAATTTTTTATTTTCTTACTTTAATTTCTTACATTCATTTTATACTTTAGTTATATCATAAAAAACTAAATTAAATATCCTATATTGATATTTATCATTTACATCCCGAAAGTTTGTAATCCTTTCGTTTTTATCTTTTAGTTTTAGAAATTTAGAATTACAATCCTATTTAGATTTATCATTTTGGGAAACACAAATTTTCAAATTTTTACATTCCCTTTTCATTTTATCATTTTATTTAATCAAATTATTATTCTTAATTTTCAAGCTAGTATACTTTTCAATAATTCTATCTCCATTATTCTTTAATTCTTAATTTTCTTTAAGTAATTCCTTAACTTTTTAATTTTCAGAATTAGAATCAGAACATGAATCAAAAACAATTTCAGTTTCATTTATAGATAAAGAATAATGATAAAAATTTTGCAGAAGTTATTAATTGAGTAAAGATATAATAATTTACCTCACATGTAATACCCATTAGGGAAAGATTCTCTGTCTCCTATTCACTTCCAGAATCACCACTTGAGTCAGAACTGTCTGAATAGTCCCAACCACCAAACAAAGATTTTTTTCCTTTCTTATTTTATCTTTGTATTTATATGGATGTTTGAGTTTAGGGAAGTCCGTCCTTATGTGACCTTTCTTATTTCACTCATAATAGGTTAATTCTGAAACATCATTGTTTCTAATAGTATTACCTTTCTTAGAGTTCTTTCTGGACTTCCTCTTGAATTTCCCCTTTACACCTTTGTTTTTCATGAACTTGAAAAACTTCTTACTAAAGTGAGACATATTCTTGTCACTTTATGGGCACTCAGATTTAGAGGAATTAGAGGTATAAATAAAATTATATTTAAAATCAATACCTTTTCTTTTAGTATACTCCTCATTAGCAATATTTTTTAGCTCCAACTCATACTGCAACAGAGAGCCTATTAGTTCATCTAAAGTATATTCCTTAAAATTCTTACTATCATCGATGGCCATATTCTTTGCATGCCATATTTTTAGAAGAGATATCAGTACTCTTTCCACTTGAGTTGTGTTGTCCAAGACTTATCTAAGAGCACTTATAGCATTGTTTATACTTGTGAACTGATGGAACATATAGTTTACAAATTATTCATATCCCATCTTGAAGTCCTGGTATTCTGCTCGGATCATTTCTAACTTGGTTCTCTTCATATTGTCAGTACCATAATGAGTCACTTGTAGTATCCTCTATATATCATGGGCTATCTTACAAGCTAAAACATGGCTATAGACATTTCTTCTTATAGCATAATACAAAATATTTTTAACTTTTTAATTCAAAATGCAACACCCCAAGCTTCTACGATACATTTCCCTTTGAATATTTCAATATCTTGCATTGTACGCAACTTCGAGATTCTAACACATCATGACAAATCAAACTAGCCGTTATGAATAGTAATGCCCAATTTTTGAAATTTTATAAATTTTATTTTTCAAAATGAACTTTATTTTTGAATTCGAAATATTGAAATTAGCTTAGGGTGAATTTTTGGTATTTTTTCTGAAAACATTCAATTTTTGATGAATAGTGAAAAACACTGCGTTATTGGTTAAAACTGACTTTTTATTTAAACAATCATTTATTTTATTTAAATTTATTTTAGGTAAAAATAGATACATAATACCTATATGAGTTCAATGTAATTCATTGGAGTTATTTTATAATAAGTTTAGAAATATAAAAATTTTATTGAACTTTTTACCGTCTTTTACCCACCTCCTAGGAGCATTTGCAAATTTGCATAAAATTTAATTTTACCAATTATGTGAGTTGAATTTCAGAAATCTGAGAGACACAGTTAATATCAGTACGTAAAATTTGGTTCAATAAGATGAAAATAATTTTTGGTGAATAGTAACTTTTGACTTATTTACCACGGTTAAAAGTAAATAGAATAATTAAGGGTAAAGATGATATCATAATTACCCTAACACATGTCCTAATTCTATTGGATAAGTATAATTCGACCAAAAAAAATCTTAGGAATAAAATATGACCCCTTTTGGTCCACTTGGATTAGATTAGGACATTTATTATTATTTTATTTAAAGAAGAGTTAAAAGAGTTAAATTCAAAGTTTAATAACAAAACCATTTTTAATATAGGGTTATACACAATATAAATTAGACTATAAATATTCATTAGAAAGATAAATATATTTCCTAAATAATGGTATTTTATTTATAATTTTTAGACATTAAATAATTTAATTTATTTATGACACAATGATGATGTAGTAATTACATTATTAATGAAATATTAAAATAATTGATATTATAAATATCCAAATAAATGTAAATTGAGACTTCAGATGAATTACACTAATTTTCAAGGTTAATATGAAATGTTAGGGTTGGTTAAATAAATTTTATACTAAGTGATAAAGTTTTAATGGCTTTCAAAAAAATCAAATACTAAATAGTGTCAAAATTGACATAATTGAGTTTTTAAAACAAATACTATATTATTAATTGATATAATGTTCATAAAAATCTAAGTTTCAGCCAAAAAACTTAGATAAGGTTATATATATTAATAATGTACCACTTGGGATTCTCTTGGTAGTTTATAGTAAGTTTATTAACCATATAATATAAAAATACAAAGAGACATGGTAAATGTCAAATTATTTAACTAAGAGTTAAATCTAAAAGATAATGTTAATATGGTGACTTAAACCTGTCTAAAACCTATTGGTTGAGATTTTTTCGAACCATATCCACCTTATCCTCTAAATAAATCATTTTGGAGCCATTAGAAACTGAGAATGACTTTATTATAAAATAATATTTCAAGCTTTTCCTAAAGTGACCCTCACCTCTCTTATAAAAGGGCACTTCCCCTTCTCTTAAAATCATACCTCAAAATCCATTTGGATTGGAAAAAATCTGCCCAAATATCCTCCCAAATTTCCTTACTTCATCCTATAGTCCTTCCTTTGGTCATAAATCCAACTTAAGGATCCCTTTTGATCAAATCAAAAGGAAGAACCAGAAGAAGAGTTAAATATTTCATCACCTCTTTCATGTTCTTTTCCTCTTCCACTTCCTCTTTCTTTGTTATTTACATAACAAAATAATAAATCTAGTACTGTCTACATACTGTGATGTTATTATAAATATGGTACAACCATATTCGTTATTCTATCCATCCTATAAATGACAAATTCACCATATGTGCGTACGTATGACTTACCGTCTCCACGTCGTGGTGTAGTATGTTATTCAAACACTTAATTATTTGGATGGGTATAATGATGAGTATAAATAATGTAAATAGTAAATATAACATGTTAATTATTCTTTGTATATTATATACCATCCAATTACATACGATTTCTCCATCAATATAATGATATTGTTGCTCGTGCATACGTAAAGATTACCGTCTCCACGAACGCGATGAGATTCATTTCCCCATCGTAACCATTCAAGAATAATTTTCATTTGATGACTAAAAATAGTGTTTATGAACATAATATAATTATGTATATGAATCAAATACATCCTATCTATAACAAACATGACTTACGTAACCAAGCATATAAAGGAAAATGAATCAGTTAACATCTGAAACAATGACACTACTGAAATGTTATTAACAAAGCAATATTAAATGATCATATATGATATCATATTTATGTATATAGTTCTTGTATAATTTAATAACAATGATTTAACTATTATACAGGAGGTTAACGTACCATAGACCAAGGAAAAGTACAAGGTAAGGGTTAATTTCACAATCTCTTTATTATCCGAGATTGTTTTTTACGTAAGTATCTTCTGGGACCTCTTTATCATCCATATATATGTTTTTCTTAAAAATGTATTTCAAAACATTTTTACTATTTACTAGAATATGGGTTAAATTCATTTATACCCTTATTTGACTTTATATGTTTTGAAAGGAATCTTTCCGTCGTTTTCCAAACAAGGTACTTTATGACTTTTCGACAAAATTAAAGTAAAAGTGTTTTTTTAACTTATACGGTGGGTGCAGATATTTTAAGTCGTTATAACATCATCAAATCTTCCCTTAAAATATTATAATAATATTTTCAAAATAAATGTTTACTTTTATAATTATGTGAATTTTAAATGGTTTCAAAATAGAAAGAGGTATTTCTTTCAAATAGTTTTCATTTCATCTATGTCAACATCCTTTGATGGATTTTAAACTTTTTTGAAGTTGATTTATTATGATACAAATCTTCCAGATTGTATTGAAGGTTTTGTGATATGTTTGACTATGGATGTGTTATTTTATACCATTCATGGTTTATGGTTAAAGTATTGACATTTCGTATGCTAGTTTTAATATGAATGTTTATATTATGTTTCAACCTTTTCATATGAGAAATGTATTGGACTTAGCATGTGATGGGTGGAGCTAGCTATAGCTCCTCGGTGCATCGGTATGTCTCATGAGACAATTATACATGGAATTGGCCAAGGCCTTTCCCAATTTGATATATGGTTTTGGTCGAGACCTAAATCATTTTTAGACTTCTTGGTCGACGCTTTGACAAGATGTTTCAGAATTTCCATCATTATACATCCCCTCATTATGAAAATAATAATGATGGTTCATGTGGTTATTCGATTAGTAGAATAACCATGACTATCTTTTATTATGGCATTATTTACTCAGCTCATATTCATACCATAAAGTTTTCATGTTAATTATTTGTAAAGACATGTGTTTTTAATTATTCACCATGCCAAATGTTTATGTTATCTTTTGCTATATTGCTTACCCTTAATGAGAATTTGATCTCACCCCTTTCTTATGTTTCATTTTCCCAGGATATGAAGAAGTTAGTTATGAGTGACTTACAGGCATAATCTAGGAGGCTTGGATGTTTCTAATGGAATAAATTACTGTTGTATTTCTTTTCAAGTTGTAATGTTAAACTTATGTATGCATCTTGTTTCCAATAATACTAAACTGATCGGTCTTTCGGGACATGATTCCTTGTATCATGCCAATGTTATGTAATAAAGCACCGAATCTGGGTAATTAGGGTAGGGGCATTGCAGTTGGTATCAGAGAAAGTTTAGCACAAACCTTGGAAACTAGATTTAGAAAAACTCTGATTAGAGAACATTACCCTAAGATAGACTTTGATGATTGGTACAGAAGAACATCCTAGAATTTTGGTACTGTAGAGATTTTGTGAGTTTTCCAAGAAATACATCTCTGTCTGGATACAAGCAGGTAGAGGTGGCTCTAGTAGAGATGTACCTAGGGGTAAAACCCGAAAACACCGCTTTGAGCTAGACTCGAACGCGAACTAGTGAATGACAACAGGCCTTGATGCACTCTTGGTTACGAAAATCCCGGGGGAAATGCTTAGGATAATTCTCATTTTATTTACAAATCATTATGAAGGATTTATGAGTATATACCTGCTCAAATAAAACATTTTTATGATTATGGATTATATCCATAAACTGTTCAATTTATGTTATGTGTTTTACAAGTTCAGAATTATGTATTGCGATTCATAAACTAATCTACTGTATGCCATTGTCTAGAAATGGTGCCTAGTGGAAGGAATGAAAACCGTATCAATGCACGTAATCTATGTAGGGATTTCCCTCCTACTTAAGATAATTATAGTGGAGTTGGTGATGCAACTGATGCTGATCAACTTATCACCATACTGGGATAACTCACTCAGGTTATGAATAATAACCTTACCCATATGGAGCACCCTAATTCACAACACGAAGGATCAATGTTAGATCGCTTCATGAGGAAAAAACTACCAAAATTCAATGGGAGTACAAATCCGTTAGTAGCTGAGCAATGAATAAGTTCCTTAGAGAAAATATTTCATTATTTGGGGAGTAACGAGAGGGAAAAAGTTGTCATGGAAGTTTATCGCCTCCTGGGAGATGCAGATCAATGGTGTTCATTGATTCAAAAAAAAATATAAAGAAGTATCAAACATGGAATTGAGGGAGTTTAAATAGATTTTCTTAGAAAAATACTTTCCTCGTGACCATCGAGCAGATATGGAAAGACGATTTCTGAGTCTGAGGCAAAAGGAGGATGAGAATGTCGCAAAGTATGAGGCTAACTTTACAAGGTTAGCAAGACATGATGCAGATTATATATGTAACCCAAGAAGTAAGATTGATCATTTCTTTGATGGGTTAAAACCATTTATCCATTGAGCATTAGTCTTGAAATCCTTCTCATTGTATGAAGATAGTGTCTCATGTGCTATCAAGATAGAAAAGTAATTCTCTATGTCTTACAACTTTAAAACAAAACAAGAGAAGAAGAGATCTTCTGAACACTCTGGGAAAGGAAATAAGGAAACAAGGAAGAAGGGAAGAATTGAATTTCCACCCTATGATAATTGTGGAAGGAAGCACCCTGGTGCCTGTCTAAAAGGAAAATGAGTATGCTACAAATGTGGATAGAAAGGAAATCTTTATAATGATTATAAGGGGAAGAAAGAAGCTACCAATGTTCAATGCTACAATTTCAGGGAGATGAGACATTATGAAAATGAATGTCCTAAGCGTTAGGGAAACATACCTCAGAAAAGGCCAAGGGATCAACGCCAAGCTTATGTGATCACTACTGCCGAGGTTGAAGCTCCGAAAGATGTGGTGGCAGGTAATTTAATGGTTTCCTCAAGTTTATCCAATGATTTATTTGATTCCAGATCATCGTATTGTTTCATATCATCCCAGTTTTCTAAGAAAATTAGATATTTCCTAATAGTGGGTTATGTTTTAATAATCTCATGCACTGAAGATTATCAAGTGTACACCATGAGAAAGTGTTTCAAAGTCCTATGAGTCTCCACCCCCTGATAGCCAATATCATTTGTGTCCCGTAAATTGATATCATCCGACTATAGAAGTTATATTTAATAATATTGTTGTGGTGCTTTTGAGGTTCTCATCGTAACGAGGAATTGTTAGAACCTTTCAGTGCGACAAGTAAACTTAGGACATTATAACATACTATGTCTCACAGAAGAACCATGATGTGATAAGATATTTTATAAACATTTAAATACATCAATACAAGTAATCATAAAGTACTTAGAAGTTAGTTTTAGGACACCAACTCCAACAATAATTTCCAATGCATTTAAATTATGAACCTTAATCTTCTTCCAAGAATTTTTCATCTTGAATTCATCTCTAATTTTAATTTTTTTTAAATAAATTTAGATACTATAGTCTTATTCAATTTAGTTGGAAGAACCATCAAACACACCTTTGAAATATAATAATTTTTACAACATCTTTCGCAAACTTTATTTAAGTAATCAAATTTATTCTTCAACTTTGGTTTATGTTCCTTTAGTTTCAACAAAATTTTCTCATTTTTTTGAGATTCACTCTCGGTCAATGATTGTCTACTTGAACTTAAAAGAATGTGTGAACCCTAAATTGAATGAAAAACTCCTATCCATATGCCCATAGCCTTCACAGTGCCAATAATAGTCATCAAAATTCTATTTTCTCACGAAATGAATTCGCTACCCACTACAAAACCCTTCTAAATTTTGACATGTTGGAAGCTCATTTAATATCTTTTTATTAAAAAAATATGAATACACTAAATTTCCACTATATATAGTGTGTTATTTTTTTTATTTTTTTTTTGAATTTTTAGCTTTCTTGAAATGAGTAGATTTGGCTTCAACGTGGTGCATCTCATAAAAATTAAACTTATGATTTTTTTTACTTTTTTGCAATAAATTAAGTTTCCTTCATCTTTACTTGGACATGTTGAGTTCTTTAAACACAGTCAAGATCTTTCTTGTCATAGGAGTGCAGTCTTTGGTGACTTAAGAAATCACCAGGTAGCTTCATTGCTTTAATTTCCTTCTCAATTCCCTTAGAGCATTCATCAACCTTTTTTTGAATTTTCAACGTCAAACTTAAAATTTTCATGTATTTCTCTGATTCAAACACCTTCATTTGTAGACCTTTAACTTCCTTCACAATGATGAGAGTTTTATTTTAAAGGTATTAATTTATTTTTCTTCTCTCTCCAAAAAAAGTGTTAGGTCTTTAATTTTCTTTAGCATGCTGATTTCCTTTTCTTCAAAAACAAATTTATCAACAATTCGTGTCAACTTCTTCTACATTTTCTCAGAAAACCTTACACCTTGTCCCATTCCATTCTTTATAATTTTTATTCATAAACATTTGTCACCAATTAAGATGAATGGTAATATTTTAATTTTAACTGCTCCGTTTTGAAAATTAAACAATTCAATGCAAAGATAAACAAATCATCAGGCACGAAAAACACATAAAGTTGTTTATAATAGTAATAAGTATTCATACATGTATTGAACAATGTAATATACCAATAATAATGAAGAACGCTCAAACAATGAAAGTCATCACACCAGCAACTAGAGTGAATTATTCTTCTGCCAAAATGAATATTTGAATTTTGTTTCACGAGAAACTGCTTCTCATAAATTAAATCATCATTTGATGAGACTTCTTCAACACAAAGAAATGCATTAATTATGAAAATTAAAAACTAGAAATATAAATCTTCAAATTATCTTCAGATGACATGATATTATGAGTTTTGGGTAAAAACTAGCCTTTCCCATGGGGCAACATTAAGTCAACACACTAATACAACAACATGTGATGAAAATTTGGGTGCTCTATCATAAAATCTATTGGATGTCCTTTGTGACATACAAGGGTTCTGTTGGAATAAATCACATCAAAACTACCTCTCTATATAACCCATCATAACCACCAATGATTCTGCTCGAGCTCGAGCTCGATCCTAACAAAACCAAAATGCCCGCTGCTCCAGACATTCCCACCATGGCCGTGACCAAATTTCATGTTGTCCCCTTCACAAATGGGCAGTTGGTTAATATACAGGTGCCCCATGGTGGCTTCCACAGAGGCTTCTGCATAGGATTCCATGTCAAATCGTTCCCCGAAAAGGAGATCACCAGTTTACAAGAGGGCGACGACAATGCCAACAATCTTGGATCCCTCTGTGTCTATGGCCTTCACCTTGAGACTTGTGAAAAATAACCATTATCCCATATGCCAATCAATTGAAGAAATATGGGGATTCTAGGACTTGTCCAAAATCTAGATCTTCGCGGTCCGGTAATGGGGGAAATGACAATATCAGGAATGACTGTTGAAAGTGCTCCAACACCTATGAACAAGAACCCAAATTTAGATGATAAAACGTGAAAAGGAAAACAAGCCAAACACTTAATATTTTTTTTAAATGAGATAATTTTGGGGGGTTGTTTTCATGCTTCATAAAAAAATGAAAATTCAATGAGGTAAATCGCATAATTTTTTGTCAAACCCCTACTATCCAAAATATTTTCTAATGCATTTTTAGAAAATAAAAACACGATACATTTTCCAAAACCAAACACAACCCTAAAGATATAAGATGCAATTTCAGAAAGGATAGTTACATTTTCAAGAATCAGTTTTTCATAAAGCTCCACAAACTTCTCTCTCAGTATCCTGTCCATCACATCCACATCACATGCATGCGTCCAATACGAATCATGAACTCCTGCATCAGTTCAATGGTTAGCAGAGGAAAAATTCAGGTTCGTGTCAAGTTGGCCGGTGAACCCATTTAAGCTCAACCCTAACCCGACCTATTAAATTAAATGGATTGACCCCCACTCAACCCATTTATGAAGGAATAAACACTAAAAATAGCTTAATTAATATGAAACATAAGTTAATCAATGGAAATTTGACCCATTGAAAATAAATAATAATCAAATTTAATTATAATCAAATTGAATTATATCATTTAGACTAAAAATAGCCTAATTAATATGAAACATAAGTTAATCAATGGAAATTTGACCCATTGAAAATAAATAATGTGTGCTAATTATTTCAAATTAAGTTGATTATAAGAATAAAATATATTATAAAATTATTTAGTATTATATTTTTAATTGGGATACACAAAGTTAGACAGGTCAAGAATAGTCAACTCAAACCCAACCAAAATATTATTTGCGTCAAATCACTCTATCCGAGTACAACCCAAACCCGTTTATGTCTCGATCTGATTACAACCCAAACCCGTTTGTGTCTCGATCTGATTACAACCCAAACCCGTTTATGTCTGACCCAAACTACTTTAACTCGTGTCGTGTTGTGTCAGGTTATCATGTCAGGTTCAAAATTGTCACCTATAGTAGTTGGCATCCCCAATCGACGCGAAAAAATGATAATTAAAACAGCCACGCTTTAAACACACAAAAATAAAATAAAAAAATAAACCGGCAAAGTTTAATCCTGCTTTCTTGCAAGCAACAACAATTATCATCATATGGAACCATCAAGGAAGTGAACAAAATTAGGTGGAAAGGAGGTCCTCTATCGTGAGGCCATCACCTTTCCCAGCCAAACAACCACACATCATCCTAATATACAGATTACGAACAGTTGACACAGCAGCAAAGGACCCTCAAGAATACCTTTTCCGTTTCCCTCTGCAGTGTTAAACCTGAAGGGAAGTCTTAATCTGCATCAAATGAAAAGAACTTAGATGCTTCCAAAACATTTCCTAAAACATTATTGGAAAATGAAGATAGAATGTTTTCATGTACAAAAAAAAATTAGAAAGTTGGCTGCCTATGAATGATAAAAACATTGATGCTATTGGCTCTATGCCATTAGAAAATGTAGAGGCTCACCAAGTGAGATCCGAGTTTGTGATAAGGCTGCTGTTTCCGACGCTTTTACGCCGGGGCGCACGCGTGTGTCCGTCACGCATGGGAGGATGCGTGGCTCGTTGCCCCGCATTCCCGCTTTCCAAAGGCGGCGGGCGGTATTCATTCCTTATTCAGGGACGTCTGCTCCTTGATCGAAACCGGGATGATGGGATGTTGGTTCTTCCTTCCGTGGATTCCTCCTTGGAGCTCGTCACCTAATCCGGGTCTCCCTTGTATATTTAAGACGGGTTCGTGAAGCTCGTTCTTGGCGCCATATCTGCATGGATGCCAGTTAATTGCACTGCTTCCGTCGAGACGCTCCAAGGGGTCTTGTCGGGGCAGCAACCTTCGGTGAGGAGAATGGTCACGTTGGGGTGTCGGTGGCATGTCTTGAAGCTGGGGATCAGCATGTCTGTCTTTTGTCCCTTATCACAGGGCTTCTCGAGGGCACGGAAGCCCGAGGCATACCACATCAAACGCGGGGAATATGTACCATCTGAGGTTTTCCTCAGCTTCCCATGTTTAACACGAGGTATGCCGTGAGTTTAACGACTTGCGGAGACGGATCAGACTGATCGAAACACTGAGAGTGGATCAGATTGAAGGACCCCTTAGGGGGAACACCGATGTTGGGGCCAACACGTGGGCGGCTTCCCGGATACTATGGAGTGGGATGGGGTGGCATGATCTCACCGGGATGTGGCGGCCCGGGTAAGGATCAGAATGGATGACGGAGTGATGGGCTTGAACCTCGTGGAGGCTTCCTACGTATCCCCGTGGCAGGGAATAAAAGTCAGCGTAGTTCGGTGATACGGTGGGATACCTGAAAAGGCGACCCGTGAGAATGGATTCATGGATTAAAGCTTGGAGGAAGTGAGATCTCTGGGCTAGGGCATGAGCTTCCCCAGGCATGTGGGATTGAGGGGGGAAGTCAGGATGAGACGTGGATGTGAGGCATGGGGCTTATGCTCTGAGACGACCCAAGAGGGGGGGATACAGTTTAACGTCATGCTGGACGAGATACAGTTTAACGTCATGTGGGACGAGGGATCTGGGGCTTACGCTCTGAGGCGGCCCATGGTGGATATGGGGCTTACGCTCTGAGGCAGCCCATGGCGTCCGGGGAACCGACGTGGAGAGGTCGGAACGACCGGGTGGTGGGCTTGAACCTCGTGGAGGCTTCCTACGTACCATGCGTTAGCACGGATCAAAGTCCTCATAGTTCACTGGTATGGGGCTTACGCTCTGAGGCGGCCCATAGGAGGATGTCATGGTCGATGCGCGCTCTAATCCCACGTGAGTCATGCTCGGTGTGAGAAACAAGAGGCAGCAGGGACCAGGCGATCACGTCGCGAAGGGTGCGTCCGTGAGAAGCGGAATGGGGCTTACGCGTGGAGCGGCCCAAAGAGGAAATAGGGGCTTACGCGTGGTTAGCGGCCCTGGGTGTCGGGGCTTACTCCAGAGTGGAGGCCCATGGTGCGACAAAGCGCAGTGGGAAAGGGACTCCACTGGCCTTGGCAGGGGGAAGTATGGAGGTGCATGTGTGCAACCTTCCGTAAGAGAGGAAAGGGGCTTACGCTCTGAGGTAGCCCTTCCCCCGTGGACAAACGCCACTCCGACAAGAAGGGTCTCATTCCATGCGAGGAAGAGTCCATTCCCGTGGAGACGAGAGGCGTAAAAAATTTCCGAGCTGGGGGGACCCTGCATGCGAAGCACGGGGTCGGACCACAGTTTAACGTCATGTGTTAAGGACGAGGTGCTTGGCAGTTTAACGTCCTGCAGCTTGGACGAGGTGGGTCCGCTCCACACCCCTAGGGCTTACATGCCCAATGCCCTCTACCCCTTGTAGGAGGGAAGGCATCGACAAGGCTGTGGTGAAGGGGGGTCGCATGACGAACCATTGAGGGGTCCACGTTAGCGTGGCTATGGTGGATGGGGCTTACGCAAGGAAGCTGCCCAGGTGCCACTAAGGAGCGGCAACGATGGACGGGGCTTACGCGTGGAAGCAGCCCATAATGTCTTCCTCATGTCTGGTCATGAGGGCATCCCAACTCACTGGTGGGTTGAGGTATGCACCTATGCGCAAATGCACAAGCGGGATAATGTCAAGGGCGTTGGAATCGGATCGAACAAAGGGATATGAAAAGTGTGAATCACATGCCCGACATTCGGAATGCAATGAGAGCGGCATGGCGATAGAGGATAACTGTTGACCATGTTCGCAACACATCATCCTGTCGCGTTAGCCTAGAATGGGGACAAACAAATGAGGGGTCGACTACTGACCGTGTTCGAAACACAGGACCTGACTCAAAGTGTCACCCAAAGTCTTTCGGGGCGTTGGCCCAAGACAGCAGGCGGACCATAGGTCAATCATCCATACTGTGACAACAGGCGGACCAAAGGTCTATCATCCATATTGTTACAGAAGGCGGACCACAAGTCAATCATCCATACCGTTAGGGGGTCCCTCTAGACTTGGAAGTGGATTCAAATTCGAATGAAGGACACGCAAAGCGTGGAGTGGAGTGATGGAATGTTTGAATGGATTCCAACGCTCTTGAAACTACGCCACTGTAATCATGGCATTAGGCATCTTATGCTTGATGCACAAGGCATCTCTTATTTGGAACAAGAGGCATCCTATGTTTGGAACACAGGGTTTACTACAATTTATAGTCATGTAGATAGGACTATTACATCTCATGCTTAGAGCATAAGACATCTCTTATTTGGAACAAGAGGCATCCTATTATTGAATGATAGGGCATTCTTCTCAGGGGAATCGATGATGAGAATCTCAACTCACAACATAGGAAACGAACCAAGAGGAATATGTCAACTCAAGGTGTTTCGCAGTGTGCGGAGGAGTATCTCAAATCATGTTATCCCCTAGGTGGAAGGTGGGTGCGCATAAGGGCGCAATGGAGAATCCCGACATCCCGGCCCGAGAAGTTCGCGGTGCGACTCTCCATTTTTCATGGGGGTCTGTGACGGTAGTGAAGGGACCGGCCCGGAGGGCCGGGACCGCAGCTCGGCACTGACACTGTTGCGCGTAATAGGAGCGACACACAGGATAGGCTGCGTGCAATTGAGGCTGTTGTGCGGAAAACACCGGGTCAGCACGCAATTCAGGGATGCACGCGAAAACGGCCGGGTCGGCGCGCAAAAGGATTGCGCGCAAAAGAAGGAATTGCGCACAAGGGAAGGGGTGTGTGCGCAAAGGAAGGATTGCACGCGACTTGGCCGGCCTGCGCGCAAATGAAGGAATTGCGCGTAAGGGGCGGACCCCGAAGGGGATGGACTTTAGTCTAAGCCATGGGGATCTCGCGCAAAGGCGGATCCCGGGGTGACTTGGCGTGGAAAAGAACCATAACTCGAGACCGTTTTGAGCACACAATTACGCGCTCGGGAGCCGGTTCAAATTCCTCAACCCCCGAAACCGAAGGGGTCGCCTTCTATTTATAGGCACCTGGTGGCGCAGAATCCAGGGGTGTGCGAAATAATTGCGTGACAGAGGCGGCATGAGAAATATCAACCGTGCGGGACGCGGGCACGAAATTATTTCGTGCCGGCGCCGAGACTTTTCACGAATCCCGGGTTGCCTTTCGCGCGGGGCATTTTTTTTTGCGCACTTCACCCTTTTTTTCACGCAACACTTTCGAGACCTTCGGACTGGGCCTACGGGTCCGAATATGACTTCGCTTTTCCGTTCTGGAACTTTCTCCGATAGTTAAGCACTTTTCGGCGTCTACAGCTGCACGACAGGAAGCCCTAGTGGAGTCGTCCACCGAACTGGCTGATTTTCAGAAGCAATTATCTGTTCAATTTAACTTTATCATTCATTGTGTTGCAGAGACCAGAAACAAAAACACTAACATGAAGCAGCGCTTCCCATAAATCACTACAACAAAAACCGGGTTTATCGGCGGTTTTGTGGTGGTGGTTCACAAAACCGCTGCTAAACGTTTTCGCCGAAAGGTTTCGCGGCGGTTTTTAATAAACCGCCGCGAATCCCGAAATTTTTAAAACATTTGCGACCCTTCCCTACCCCCACCCCGATCTTTCCCCCAAACCCCCGTGCCCTCCCTTCTTCCCCTAACCCCCCCCCCCCCCCCGGCGACCCGCAACCCTCGACCCCCAACCGTCTGGCGACCCGCGACCTCCGGCAACCCCGCGACCTCCGGCGACTCCGCGACCTCCGTCTCCAGCGACCCCGCGACCTCCATCTCCGGCGACCCATCTTTTCCAGGTATGTATCCATTTAACTAGGTTTGAAATATAGAAAATTTTGATATAGATTATGGTTATGGTAGGTCTTGTGTTATATTTGAATATTTGAATTAATTTTTAGTATTTTTTTGTTTCTTTGATATTCAGTTTGTGGATGTGCTGTGAAAATCATTTTATGTGCATCAAAAAATAGATTTCCCTAGAAAACATTCCTTTGGTTATAAATCAATGCCATATAAATTGTTTGTAAAATGTGCTTGGTTTGATGAAATATTTTGAAACCATTGATTTTATTGGGAATTTAGAAAATAATTGATGTGATTGTTGTGTGAAATGTGTGTTTTTTAAATGAGTGTTTTATGGAAAATCATTCTAATTTGATAGGAATCCTTTGGGATTTGTTTGCTAATTTTCTGTTTTTTGGAAAATTATTGGGATTTTTTTCTTATTTTAAATCATTTGAATTGGTTTTCTGTAATAATTTTTTCTTTTAAAAACCAATTCAGTTTTAAAGGAATTTGGAACCCCATGGGGGGTTTGAAAAACAGACTATTTTCATTTAATGAAATTGATATAGTAAATGTTTTTTACATTAATTAAATATTGAGATTTGAGAATCTTAAGTGGTATCAAGAAATGGTTGATAATGTTTTAGGATTTACGCATGCAATTTGGTTCTTTTACAAGAACATGTGTTATTTGAAAAATTTATTTTTGGAAAATGCATTTTTTGAGAATGGTTTTTTATTCTATTGTGAATTTTGTTGTTTTAAAAGAATTTATAGGAGAATGTGATGTTCCATTTAGGATGTTTTGGGATATCTTGGTGTGATTTTGGGGAAACAAATACTTAAGGGTTTATGCTTTAGTTTATTTGATGTGATCCCCCCCCTCCAAAAAAGATCTATTATGAAATTAGAGTGTTCATATTATGGGTTCTTCCAACTTTTTTTGACCCTGTCTATGATCCAATTGGAGTGGTTAGTGTGGTTTCATTTTTGGGGTGATGTGATTTAGTTTACTTAAGGCATCACATCATTAGTGGCTCTATTAGGGATTTTCTAGTCTAGTAGTTTAGAAACTTGAACCTTGGAATAACTGTTAGATCGATGAGGATATGTTTTTCTTGGAGTCTACTGGGTGATAACATGGAATGATAAGCAGTAATGAAATTTTATAGAAAACATGGGTAAAAATTTCCCTTTTTCCTAGTTCTAAACAAAAGTAGGTACATAATGTATATCAATTATAACTCAGAAATCCAATCAGTACAAAATAAAATAAGTATTAGAGGCATAAGTACCAAGGAACACTATAGTTTAGACTAGAAGAATACTTATACCATAATAAATCATGTGCACAATCCAATTCCTATAACACATGCCTAGGAAGAAGAGGAATACCCCATGAGTAACACCCCCCCCCCCGAAAATGCTAAGTTGTCCCCTAGAACAATGGGACTAGGAAACCAAGGAAATAACCATGAGAAAACCTCCTAATAATCACAAAACATGGACAATGGACTCAAGATAAACCTTCCACCTAAGTACCCAAGGTAACCTAAGTGCTCATTTTCACAAATCAATTTCAATATTTTAAAAGTACCCATTTCATTTTCATTTATCAAAAATCATGGAAAAACATTTCTCTCAAAAACCCCTTCTTAAACAAATGAAAATAGTCATTCCAATTTGATAAATCAACTTATAAATTAAGAGAAATTAGGCTAATTATCATAGGCTAGAGATGGAACCACCTACCTCAAAGCTCAAGTCACACATTCCCGTAATGGGATCCGCCAACAATGAAAACCCAATGATGAAAACGAAGGCCCTAGAATATAATAAAAACATTAATATTGATATAAATTAGAAAAGAAGGGGTTGGTGGAAAGGGAAAACACCAAATACCTCAAGAACAGACATCCGCCGCACCACAACTAACCAAGGAATGGCCTCCATAATGAGATCTCCCAAAGGATCTAGAAGAATGCACAAAGATTCAAAAACTTAGGCCACCAGATCTGATAATGTTACCCTAGGGTGCCACCATTATCAAGAGAAACGAAGAATCAGAAATATTTCTTACCCAGAGAGATGCGCCACGACTATAATAAAAGATCCAATGTTGAATGTATCAATCTAGATGGATCATAGTCTCCCAAAATAACCCGAGAAGATCTCTAGGTAGGGATCCAAGGGCCTGGAGAAAAGAACTGAAACCAAAATAGCCACTCGCCTGTTTTAAAAACTACACGAGGGTCATTTGATGATGTGTAATACTATTACCTTCTGTGAAATCCATGGTGTTCTAATATGTTGAAAAATCCTTCACCTTGAATTAAAAATCCATTATTTTAAAATTTACGATGTGAAACCACTCTTCCCGAGGTGTAAACTTTCACAGCATGAATACCCTTTCATGACTTGTATCTAGTAATAGTTACACAGTGTGTAACCTAGTTATACAGTGTGAAAGACTTTTGAATCATGTAGAAAAAGCTGGTTAAAGATGAAAGTACAACAAATATCTGACTTCACCATTTTAGGTATCTTACCAATTCCTTCCTAGTCCTTTACAGACAATGGAAAAAATGAAAACCATGAAGAGGATAAAAAAATACCTGATAGATCAGTAATAGGATCTTACAAACTCCCCACTATAAATAATTTTTGTCCTCAATAAGTCATGTAAAAGATGTAATCCATGGAAAAATATGAGTTCACTGCTCCTTCATCAACGACTCGTGTTCTCTGTCTCCAACTCAACGACACCCTCATGAGGAACTCATGGAAGGTACAACCATGTAATATATATGGATAATAGATATATGAATATTTTTCTTTGGTTTATGAGGATAAATGGGATAGAACCATTTAATTCTTTTAAAAAAAGTATCATCACTCAAAATAAAAGATCACTTGAACCATATGCTTATTATATAAATAAAAGGTACTTGATTATATGTAATGAAAAGATAATAATTTATAGTAATGTTGATAAAGACCAAAAAAATAAAACTCATCTTTTTAATGAATTAAATAATCCTTGTCCATCTTTGAAGAATAGGTAATCACGACTAAATAAATGGTTAATAGATAAAAAAACATTGAAATTAAGTGGGGGAATTATCATAATGTGTTATCACTGTGTTGGATCTAGTGAGAAGAATATTCATTGGCTTATAAACAAGTATCAACAACATTGTTCAAATTATGAAACTAAATATGGTAAAAAAATATTCCATATTATTTTTATTGATCTATAATATTGATAAGTGAAGGTAATGATTATTAAACATAATCCAATGAGGGGAAACTCTAGAAATGGGAACCCATGCATTGGTATTCTATATTAGTGATTTTGGATGGATGTTATAAATACCGACTGGTATCCCATTTCTAGATATGGAAAATAAAATAAAACATTTAATTGAGATGACCAAGCACGTGAGTATATGAGATGTTCAGGAAAGTTGTAGTATTTTTTGTGAGGGTGTGGAAGTAATCTGAGTGGACCAATGTATCTCATTAATGTAGTGGGGATAGAAATTGTTTGAGGCAACATAAATGTGTGATTGACAGTGTTATGATAATTGTGTAACCCGATATTCTTACTGCTCCTCAATGAGGTGTTCACGCTGTCTCCTAAGGACCAGACTTGTTTGGTTTGTCTGGGCATGCTAAGTGGTAAATGTGATCAATGAATCATCTTTATTATATTATGCATACTTTATGATCAATGTGTCACCTTTATTATATTATGATTCTGCAATCTTACACTATCGTATATTTTGTGTAGGCACATTGTGATATACATGGATAAAAGTTGGATCACATTACCGAGGAACACACCTCAGTATGTTAAGGGTTTGAATGATTTTTTAGATTTTGCAATTTCTAATCGATCCGTTGAAGGGAGAATAAAATGTCCATGTCCTAAATGTAAATTTAGAACATGGTTGAAGAGAGATGAGGTTTATGAACATTTAATACTGAAGCAATTCCCTGATCAATATTTGTGTTGGATTTGGCATGGAGAATCAAACGTTACAGAAAGATTAAGCACTGATGTTAATCCGCAGAATGAGGTCCCAAGTTCGTCGACAATGGAAAATGAAATGCAAAACTCAATAAATGATGCATTCGGCACTGCAAGGCACCACTATCAGCATCAAAACATATCAGAACAACCAGAAGAGGGTGCTACAAATTGCAACGTGACAAGTGATGTTATTGAGACTGTAACCCAGGTAGATCAAGATTGTCACATATCATTGGATCATCCTCTTGATTCTGTAGATCCAAATGTAAGAGAAAACTTCACTGAGGAAAATGTGTTTCATGATTTAGTTGATGATGGAAATCAAGAGTTGTATTGTGGGTGTTTGAAATATTCAAAACTTTCATTTCTGCTAAAGTTGTATCACATCAAATGTCTATGTGGAATTACAAATAAGGCAATGTCCATGATATTGGAATTGATACGTGATGCATTTCCTGAAGCAAAAATCCCAGAATCTTTTTATGATATGAAAAAAGTTGTTAACAAGCTTGGTCTGAATTATACAAAAATACATGCGTGTCCCAATGATTGTATGCTTTATTGGGGAGAGGATTCAAGTAGACAGAATTGCAAGAAATGTTCTTCTTCTAGATGGCAGGCAAAGGGTGATGTTGGAAGTCTGAATGAACATAATTTCATGGAGAAAAAGAAGAAAAGGAGCACACCTGCAAAGGTTTTGCGTTACTTTCCTTTGAAGCCTCGATTGCAAAGATTATTCATGTCATCGAAAACCGCTGAACACATGAAGTGGAATTCTGTAGATAATAACAATGATGGGTTAATGAGACATCCACGAGATTCCCAATCATGGAAGACATTTGATTCATTACATCCAGATTTCTCAGCTGATCCTAGGAATGTTCGATTGGGATTGAATGTCGATGGATTCAACTCATTTGGGACTTTGAGTACAAGTTATAGCATTTGACCAGTTGTTTTGATCCCTTATAATCTGCCTCCGTGGATGTGTATGCGACAGACCCCTTCCAGTTCATCCCGGACATACTGGAGGGTCACAGTCATAGGTATAAATTTTAATTAAATAAATTTATTGCATTTTGTTTATACTAATTGTTTGCTCATTGAAGATGACAAAAATGAAACCGTGGAGAAACACTTAAAAAACTCAGATGTTTGGAAATTGAATGGCGAAAAGATAGTCGTGCCATTTGATTCTTATGGAGTCCCTACGGATGATGTCGCGAGGTTACTTGGCCAGATTATAGGTCAGTTGGCAGCGGAGCCCATTTCCCTTCCCATTTCATATGATGATTGGAGACATATGCCTCCAAACTGGAAAAATGAAGTTTTTGATTCTCAAATAAAGGTAATTTTATTACATTATGGTTTAATTGAATGTCATGTTACTAATATGTTCAAAATGAATTTCTGTATATAGATGTTCTTTCACTTCACAGTTGCTGATGTGATAGCACAGAAGTGGACTTTGAAAAATCTTGGTAAAAAATGGAAAGATTTCAAATGGAGATTGTGGTGTGATGTAAACGATACTTCGTTGGCCTTGGAACAAATGTATGACAAGCTACCCAGTGGGGTACCGAAAGAGCAGTGGAAAGTTTTTGTTGACAGGAATCGTGATGAGAAGCGGATGGTATTGAAATATATATTATTATATTATCCTCATTTTACATTAATACATGTTTATGAAGAGGAAATGACATTGGATACATTACTGTTAAATTGAATTTTATTTATTTCAGGATCTCTCATGACAGAATGCATCAAACAGGGCGAAGCAAGTCATCCCTCACACGGCAGGCTCAAAAAGCTTTTCTAGAAGCCAAATGTCATTGGTAATATTTTAAATAGTTTAAATATTTATAATAAAATATTATCTATTTAATATATTGAATTTTTTATTTATCTTTGCTTAATGCAGTCACAGAGTTTAGGGCACGAAGCCTCCCGGACTGAACTGTGGTTGGATGTTCACAGAAAATCAGATGGCTCTTTTGTTAATGAGCCTACCAAAGAAGTTGGGGTATGAAGTCAAATTTTTATTATAATAACTTATTATCAGTTTTTACTGTGTTAATATGTATTGATATTTGATTTATAGGTAAAAATTAAAGAACTATGGGATGCCAATCCTCGGCAGTCCTACTCAGTCTCCCAGGATGACCTGGTTGCTCAAGTCCTTGGGAAAGAGCATCCTGGTAGAGTGCGCGGGATGGGTTTGGGACCCGTACCATCTGAGGTCTTTAGCAGGCCATTAGGGATTCCAGCCGCATCTACTCCTGGTTATAGTCAGCCCATACCTGAAGATGCTCAGAGGGAGATTTCTTCTCTATGAGCCACAGTTGAAGACCAAGGGGCTCAGATATCCGCTATGCAGAAAGCGTTGACTGATTTATATCAGCAGATGAGCAGATATGCCCCCAGTGGTAGTGCACCGAGTGGTGGTGAGCAGGTAAATCACAAAAAATCAAAATCATTTAGTTTTCAAATTTTTATTGGTTTTAAGTTTAATTATAAATATGCAACAATATTTAATTTTCAATATAATGTTCTTACAGGTGGCAGCAGGAGATGGAGGTGGAGAGGGTGATGATGCATCATCGGACCATGAGTAGTATTGTTGATGTGTTGAACAAATATGGGAAAGGTTGGTTTATATATATAACATGTGTGGTGTATGGAACCTTTAAAAAACCATTGGTCTTGGAGGAGCTTCAGTGGCTAACCTTGAATGATCACAATAACCTCAGGTGGTAAAGAGAATGATGTGTTTGTTTCATTGGTTAGATGATCTATGGTAATAGGCTCTTTGATGTTTCTATTGTAAATTCAGTATTGGGAATTGGACTCATTAGGGTGTTGCATGTCCAAACAGCCATGTTGAATGGATATCACTAGATCAAGATGGTTTTCTGAGGTGATTTTCATGATCATTAGTAGTTTTTATGAGGCACGTAACCACATCACATGAAAACCAATGCAACTCCCTTCCCATGAAGCTTCCCTCTTTTCTAACTTTTATTTTATGAACATATTGGGAGATTGTTAGATGACATGTCATATGATAAAAAAGAATAATCAGAGGGGTTTTACATGATTAATTGGGCTATTTGATGGGGCTTCACATGATCAGGAACAAATCACATGAATTGCATAACCCCTTTGCATGATGTTCCTAGGGTCATGTGATCATGAGCCTCATTGAAGTTCACATGGTCCTTGTGACCTAGGTGATTAATCTATATGTATACATGCTATAATTTTCTTTCCTTTGGGTATATATTAATACCTATGCTTTGGGTATTTCTTTGTTCCTAAAATATACAATGCTCATTTGGCTAGCGTCAAAAAATGCCCCCCCCCCACAAAAGTGATGTTCGAAGGAACAAGGACTCAGTTATGAGGTAGGAAATGACTTTATGAGTCTCTTATGCTTTCTCTGGTTGGAATTCAAAACATCTTTTGGTCTTCTATAAGTCCATTCATATTCCTTGAGGTTCCCTATAAATAGGGGTGAGAGGCTGGTCAATTGACCGGTGACATGAAGCTCCATAGCTCTCAAAACCTCCTCTCTCGTGCGATTGTTTTGCAAGACAACTTTGCATGACCTCATCACAAGAACCATACAAGAGACCTAATCATGTGATCATTTCACTTGACCTCTTTGTGTGATCACCTTGTCTAAATATCTCACTTAATCAATCCATGAACTAATCAATGGTAATTTATTTGAACTTTGATGCACACCCTTGGCCATTAGTCTATCTTATGTGATTCGGTTGTCTTTTGAGGATTTTTTCATGATCTACTAATCTTTATGTGATTCATGTGACCTTCACATGGTAACATGATTATATGTATTAAGAAAAATCATGTGATCAAAAGATGTTTTATGGGTTATGTGATTTTCGTGACCTAGAATGGATCATGTGGTCCATGTAATGTTTTCCAGGTTATGCACTTATTTTGTTTGATTAGCACAACTGATTCTCTATTAATGGTTACATATCTTCTAATATATTCTCTATTCTCTTTAAATATGTCATCTATTTCTCAAATGTCTTCTTATGTGGTAGACTGGAGAGACCTTATTTCCTGGAACCATAATGTCAATCATCGATACAAAGTATTTTATAACAATGATGTTTTAAAGGTTCTTATTCTGACTGAACATCAACCCATTTAATCCTCGTTCCTCCTCCTTATAGGACAAACGACTAGTAGTGATCCCTCCCCTCTCTTCTTTGGCACATTTTGATCCATACACTTTAATCCTTTATGGAATCAAATATTTTCAATTTTGATCATCTCTAAACTATAAGTATAAATCCATGTGACCCACAATCTCTTGTTTCATTTGATGTTATCTTGTGTTTCATTCTAAATCCATAATTTTAGGTATTTTGTATGCTTTAGGTATTCTTATTGAATTGGATCAACTTTTTCATCAACATTAAATGAAAGGGTGTTTATGAATATTGCGTAGGTGGTGCATAAATTTTCTCCTCATTATATATATGTTGTATGTGTTGTTTGATGCACAAGTGTAGAAGGGAAGGTAACAATGGATCAGGATGGAACAAAATTAGATTTCCTCATAGATGAGATTCAGGAAGGGTTTGTTAGGGTTGTGTAAGGTCCTCTGGTTTATAATTATTAATCACGTATATCCATGAATTAAATTGAAATTGGTGGTGGAACTTGGAATGATAACCAAGAGGGGTATGTATTAATGTGAAATGATAATATCTTAAAAGTTATTTAAAGAAATTCCTCAATGATGGTGAATTATATACAACATAATTGATAGTGGAGATCTTATCCAAGTAAGAGTGACTTTAGTAAAATGATGTATATTTTTGGTTAGGTGTAATTAAATTCTTGTTATTACTTGGTCCTTTAGTTGGGTTTCATTCCAATGATGTTTCTATATTGTTAATTAGGTTTGGCATAATGCAAACCATTTCTTTGGCATGCTATATAGGTTGGCTATTTTTTAACCATGTTGAACACTTTATAATAAGTTGTATAAGATGCCAACTATCATTCTTATTGGTATATGGGTTGGGTGTGATTCCAACCAAATTTTTGTGGTTATGTAGGTTATACATGATTCTGACAATTTATCTTGGTTTTTACATAGATTGGGCATAATTCCAAATATTCCTATGACTTCTTATATGGGTTGGGTGCAATTAAAACTAGTGTTCTTGTTAGTTACATGGGTTGAATGTAATTCCAACTATTGTTATTATTTATTATATGGGTTGGGTGTAATGTTAACTATTGTTATCTTCATGTATATATGTTGGGTGTAACACCAAACCTTCTCTTCTTTGATAGTTGTGTTGGGTGTGATTAAAACCATGAATGTTTTTAGTACTTGTGTTGGGTGTGATTAAAACCATGAATGTTTTATTATTTATAAATGGTTTCTTGTTTGGTTTGTTTTCCAGGGCAGTGGTGCAGTATAAGCAGAAATGCTATTTTTTTTTCGGGTCAGCATTTCGCGGCGGTTTTAACCGCCGCTAATGTTTTACCACTTATACATTTAGCGGCGGTTTAAACCACCGCTAAATGTATTCGGCAATAAACTTAGCGGCGGTTAAAACCGCCGCGAAATCACGCCGAAATTAGCGGCGGTTTTAAGCGCCGCTAAACAGGCACATGACACGCCTGAATTTCGCGGCTATTATAGCCGCCGCTAATTAAATAGCCCGTAAAACAGCCGCTAAATTTACCAAAAACCGCCGCGAAATGAGGTACTACGACACTTTTCTTTGACCGCCGCGAAATGCATAAAACAACCGCTAATAGATTGCCGACGCCCCGTTTCGCGGCGGTTTCTGTAAACCGCCGCCAAACCATATAGCGGCGGTTTAAACCGCCGCTATATGAAAAAAAAACCGCCGGTAAGAGGCGGTTTTCTTGTAGTGAATGTTATAACTGAGACTCAATATACTAGGTGCTTGATTCAACTAAAGGATTTTAAAGCTCAGATTTGAGATGTGCATTGTACTCCAATCAATATTCACGCTGGCTTTATATATATATACATATTCTAATCAATATCCATGTTTTTTTAAAACACCAAACAGATCAAGTGCAAGAAAGAGAAACAAGGTATTCTGATGATATTAAAGCACTACTAACTGGAATTACAGTAATAGTGAGGAAGAAGGAAAATAAAGAAGAAATGGGAAGAAGAAGAATCTCCCATAGACGCTGCAATGAGAGTCGTAGGCCACAACTTCCAATTTGCACAGCAGATTACCACATCAAAACATTCGTCCCCCCACCAGCAGCAACCCCCCCTCCTATCAAACAACCTTGTCAGCGAGCATCCTACTAAGTATTTACGTCACTGCCACTGGCAGCTGAGAATAGACTACCCCTTTCAATACCCCTCCAACCACTAACAACTCCCCTAACAACTATAAAGGGGAATTACACAGCTGCCCATAGGCAGTTACACACCTCTGTCAGCCCCACCCTACGCGCCCTATCAAATTCCGCCCTCTTAAGACCACCTTATCCTCAAGCTAGTTTATCGGGTGGCTTGGGCGGTGGCCTCGGCCAGCCAACGTATGTAATAGCAGTTGCAATCCTCGGACAGTGCTGCCAACCATGCAGTGTGGTTATATCACAAGAATCTGCATCCCGTGCTGCCCTCGAACCGGCAGTCCTCCTGCAGTCAACCTCCTTCCGATGAGGTGGCTCGCGATTCCCAGCTTCAACAGTTGCCTTTAGCAGCTGTTTCAAACTCCCTAATGCAGCCCAGGACTGCTTGTCTTCGTGCAACCACTTCTGCTAGCCAACAACTAATAAAGGGAATTGGGTCATACCGCCGCCAGCATTGTTTCATATCTTCCCAGTTTGCTAAAAAAATTAGATATTTCCTAATAGTGGGTCATGTTTTAATATTCTCATGCACTGAAGATTATCAAGTGTACACCATGAGAAAGTGTTTCAAAGTCTTATGAGTCTTCACCCCTGATAGCCTCTATCATTTGTGTCCCGTCAATTGATATCATCCGACTATAGAAGTTATATTTAAGAATATTGTTGTGGCGCTTTTGAGGTTCTCATCGTAACGAGGAATTGCTATAACCTTTCAGTGCGACAAGTACACTTAGAATATTATAACATATTATGTCTCACAGAAGAACCATGATGTGATAAGATATTTTATAAACATTTAAATACATCAATACAAGTAATCATAAAGTACTTAGAAGTTGGTTTTAGGGCACCAACTCCAACAATAATTTCCAATGCATTTAAATTATGAACCTTAATCTTCTTCCAAGAATTTTTCATCTTGAATTCGTCTCTAATTTTATTTTTTTTAAATAAATTTAGATACTCTGGTATTCTTCAATTTAGTTGGAAGAACCATCAAACACTCCTTTGAAATATAATAATTTTTACTACATCTTCCGCAAACTTTATTCAAACAATCAAATTTATTCTTCAACTTTGATTTATGTTCCTTTAGTTTCAACAAAATTTTCTTATTTGTTTGAGATTTCTCTCGCTCAATGATTGTCTACTTGAACTTAGAAGAATGTGTGAACACTCAATTGAACGAAAAACTCCTATCCATATGCCCATAGCCTTCACAGTGCCAATAATAGTCATCAAAATTCTATTTTCTCACGAAATGAATTCTCTACCAACTAGAAAACTCTTCTAAATTTTGACAAGTTGGAAGCTCATTTAATATCTTTTTATTAAAAAAAATACGAATACACTAAATTTCCCCTATGTATAGTGTGTTATTTTTTTATTTTTTTGAATTTTTTGCTTTCTTGAAATGAGTAGATTTGGCATCAACGCGGTGCATCTCATAAAAATTAAATTTATGATTTTTTTACTTTTTTGCAATAAACTAAGTTTCCTTCATCTTTACTTGGCCATGTTGAGTTCTTTAAACAGAGTCAAGATCTTTCTTCTCATAGGAGTGCAGTCTTTGGTGACTTAAGAAATCACCAGGTAGCTTCATTGCTTTAATTTCCTTCTCAATTCCCTTAGAGCATTCATCGACCTTTTTTTGAATTTTCAACGTCAAACTTAAAATATTCATGTATTTCTCTGATTCAAACACCTTCATTTGGAGACCTTTAACTTCCTTCACAATGATGAGAGTTTTATTTTAACGGTATTAATTTATTTTTCTTCTCTCTCAAGAAAAGCGTTAGGTCTTTAATTTTCTTTAGCATGATGATTTCATTTTCTTCAAAAACAAATTTATCAACACTTCGTGTCAGTTTCTTCTACATTTTCTCAGAAAACCTTACACCGTGTTCCATGCCATTCTTTATAATTTTGATTCATAAACAATTGTCACCAATTAAGATGAACGGTAATATTTTAATTTTAACTGCTCCGTTTTGAAAATTAAACAATTCAATGCAAAGATAAACAAATCATCAAGCACGACAAACACATAAAGTTGTTTATAATAGTAATAAGTATTCAGACATGTCTTCAACAATGTAATATACCAATAATAATGAAGAACGCTCAAACAATGAAAGTCATCACACCAACAACTAGAGTGAATTATTCTTCCGCCAAAATGAATATTTGAATTTTGTTTCAGGAGAAACTACTACTCATAAATTAAATCATCATTTGATGAGACATATTCAACACAAAGAAATGCATTACTTATGAGAATCAAAAACTAGAAATATAAATCTTCAACTTATCTTCGGATGATATGATATTAGGAGTTTTGGGTAAAAACTAGCCTTTCCCATGGGGCAACATTAAGTCAACACACTAATACAACAACATGTGACGAAAATTTGGGTGCTCTATCATAAAATCTATTGAAAGTCCTTTGTGACATACACAGGGTCTGTTGGAATAAATCGCATCAAAACTACCTCTATATATCCCATCATAACCACCAATGATTCTGCTCGAGCTCGAGCTCGAGCCTAACCAAACCAAAACACCCGCTGCTCCAGACATTCCCACCATGGGCCGTGACCAAATTTCATGTCTTCCCCTTCACAAATGGGCAGTTGGTTAATATACAAGTGCCCCATGGTGGCTTCCACAGAGGCTCCCGCACAGGCTTCCACGTCAAATCGTTACCCGAAAAGGAGATCACCAGTTTACAAGAGGGCGACGACAATGCCAATAATCTTGGATCCCTCTGTGTTTGTGGCCTTCACCTTGAGACTTGTGAAAAATAACCATTATCCCATATGCCAATCAATTGAAGAAATATGGGGATTCGAGGACTTGTCGTAAATCGAGATCTCCGCAGTCCGGTAATGGCTGAAATGATAATGTCAGGAATGACTGTTGAAAGTGCTCCAACACCTATGAACAAGAACCCAAATTTAGATGATAAAACATGAAAAGGCAAACAAGCGAAACACTTAAGATTTTTTTTAAATGAGATAATTTGGGGGGGTTGTTTTCATGCTTCATAAAAAAAAATGAAAATTCAATGAGGTAAATCGCATACTTTTTTGTCAAACACCTATTATCCAAAATATTTTCTCATGCATTTTTAGAAAATAAAAACACGATACATTTTCCAAAACCAAACGCAACCCTAGAGATATAAGATGCAGTTTCAGAAAGGATGGTTACATTTTCAAGAATCGGTTGTTCATAAAGCTCTGCAAACTTCTCTCTCAGTATCCTGTTCATCACATCCACATCACATGCATGCGTCCAATACGAATCATGAACTCCTGCATCAGTACAGTGGTTAGTACAGGAAAAATTCAGGTTCGTGTCAAGTTGGCCAGTGAACCCACTTAAGCTCAACCCTAACCCGACCTATTAAATTAAACGGATTGACCCCCACTCAACCCATTTATGAAGAAATCAACACTAAACCAGCCCACCAACCTGTTTAATTTCAAATATCCAACTATATATAACCAAATTGAATTATCTCATTTAGACTAAAAGTAGCCTAATTAATATGAAACATAAGTTAATCAATGAAAATTTGACCCATTGAAAATAAATAATGTGTGCTAATTATTTCAAATTAAGTTGATTATAAGAATAAAATATATTATAAAATTATTTAGTATTATATTTTTAATATATTATATTATCATTATATTTTTAATTGGGATACACAGTGTTAGACAGGTCGAGAATAGTCAACTCAAACCGAACAAAAATATTATTTGCGTCAAATCACTCTATCCGAGTACAACCCAAACCCGTTTATGTCTCGATCTGATTACAACCCAAACCCGTTTGTGTCTCGATCTGATTACAACCCAAACCCGTTTATGTCTGACCCAAACTACTTTAACTCGTGTCGTGTTGTGTTAGGTTATCATGTCAGGTTCAAAATTGTCACCTATAGTAGTTGGCATCCCCAATCGACGAGAAAAAATGATAATTAAAACAGCCACGCTTTAAACACACAAAAATAAAATAAAAAAATAAACCGGCAAAGTTTAATCCTGCTTTCTTGCAAGCAACAACAATTATCATCATATGGAACCATCAAGGAAGTGAACAAAATTAGGTGGAAAGGCGGTCCTCTATCGTGAGGCCTTCACCTTTCCCAGCCAAACAACCACACATCATCCTAATATACAGATTAGGAACAGTTGACACGGCAGCAAAGGACCCTCAAGAATACCTTTTCCGTTTCCCTCTGCAGTGTTAAAACCTGAAGGAAAGTCTTAATCTGCATCAAATGACAAGAACTTAGATGCTTCCAAAACATTTCCTAAACATTATTGGAAAATGAAGAGAGAATGTTTTCATGAACCAAAAAAAAAAAAAAATTAGAAAAGTTGGCTGCCTATGAATGATAAAAACATTGATGCTATTGGCTCTGTGCCATTAGAAAATGTAGAGCCTCACCAAGTGAGATCTGAGTTTGCGATAAGGCTGCACGACAGGAAGCCCACGTGGAGTCGTCCACCGAACTGGCTGATTTTCAGAAGCAATTATCTGTTCAATTTAACTTTATCATTCATTGTGTTGCAGAGACCAGAAACAAAAACACTAACATGAAGCAACGCTTCCCGTAAATGTTATAACTGAGACTCAATATACTAGGTGCTTGATTCAACTAAAGGATTTTAAAGCTCAGATTTGAGATGCGCATTGTACTCCAATCAAAATTCATGCTGGCTTTATATATATCCATATTCTAATCAATATCCATGTTTTTTTAGAACACCAAACAGATCAAGTGCAAGAGAGAGAAACAAGGTATTCTGATGATATTAAAGCACTAAGAACTGGAATTACAATAACAGTGAGGAAGAACGAAAATAAAGAAGAAATGGAAAGAAGGAGAATCTCCCATAGACGCTGCAATGAGCCGTAGGCCGCAACCTCCAATCTGCACAGAAGATTACCACATCAAAACATCCGTCCCCCCACCAGATTCCGCCCTCTTAAGACCGCCTTATCCTCAAGCTGGTTTATCGGGTGGCTTGGGCGGTGGCCTCGGCCAGCCAATGTATGCAATAGCAGTTGCAATCATTGGACAGTGCTGCCAACCATGCAGTGTGGTTATATCACAAGAATCTGCATCCCGTGCTGCCCTCGAACCGGCAGTCCTCCCGCAGTCAACCTCCTTCCGATGAGGTGGCTCATGATTCCCAGCTTCAACAGCTGCCTTTAGCAGCTGTTTCAAACTCCCTAATGCAGCCCAGGACTGCTTGTCTTCGTGCAACCACTTCTGCTAGCCAACAACTAATAAAGGGAATTGGGCCATACCGCCCCCAGCAGTAAAAAGTAAACAGCCCCACCCAGCTCCCTGAGCCCCCCCCCCCCCCGACTGCATGCTTCCATCTGGTCGCCACATATAGAGGTTTCTGAATGTCGAACAGTTGGCTCAACAGGAGCCTGGACTGGTAACTGCAATGAATGAACAAGACTGAAAACTTTCAGCTCCTCCGCGGCTCAAAGGCACCAGTGCAGGAGTCTCTCTACCAGCAGTTTTCACTCCCTCCGTTTCAACAGCATTTGAAACCTGATGAAACTCCTTTCAGTGCGGTGGTTCTCGTGCCTCAATGCCTTGTTTTTGGTCCCTAGCAACCCATGCAACACCAATCTGGTTCAGCCTTTGAACCTCACAAACAATTTTAATTGTACTAGGCCAACTATTGGGTTGTGCAGCCTGGAACCAAGCAGTAACGCCACAACCCTCCCTTCCTGCAGACAGTGTTCCGGCCACATCAGCACCCTTGCTGGATCCTACCTCTGAACCAGCAACCAAGTGCTGCACCTCCAGTTTCCATTTGGCCCATTGAAGAAGCCCCTGTGGTAATCGGAAAAGCTTCTGCTGCGTTGCTACTTCCTTATACTCCATATGTACAGCAGAATTTGACCGCAACTCTGTGACACTCATCATTCCAACTACCTTTTCTAGTACTGCAGGTGCCACTCCCAGCACTCACCTCGCTAAAAACTCCCCAAAAACCGATCATCCCTTTTAATGTTATCATCCTGACCATCCACACCTGAGTTTGGGAAAGTAATTTCTTCTTCCAGCAATCTCGAACTTATTTCCAGCTGCTCTGGTTTCGTCTGACTTACTGAGTAGTCAGCAGAAATCTTTGTCTGCTTCGGCAACTCATTTTGCATCCCGAACTGCAGTGTCGAAGAACTGGAAAGACGTGGCTGATCAGACCATTCAACAGAAGCTTGCGGTAGCACCGACACCTCCTGTAACTCCTCTCGTCACATCTGTACGGTTTCGGAATGCCCCGTAGCTTCCACAGTCCCGCTTCCAAATCTCCCAAAGTGCTCTTCTTTGAACTGCTTCCAGGTTAGCCTATTCTTATTTGGTTCCAACAAAAAATTCCAAATCCTAGTCGTACATTATATACACAATCCGTCATTGGTACCATCATTTGTTCCAGAGTTTGGCTGAGGATCGTAAAATAGTCCTCAGCACTTGTGATCCAAGTCACAGGTTCCTCCCCAGAAAGTTCCGGCATCATTTGTTCTGCATGCTCCAGACTCCTGGTCAGTTTGGCTAATGATGCCCAAAGCACCTTCATCTGTTCTGCCACGCACGCGGAAACAGGTGCAAGATTCCTCCAACTACTGTGAGCCAGTTTCCACTGCGGCACTCGCTTGAGAATTTAATGATCAAAAGGATCAAGAAGTTGTTGCGCCCGTAACGTCAGCCTTGAGTTCCAGCCTCTGTTTCGAGTGGTATTCGTCTGCCAAAGCCGCTGGCACCTCTGCAAGTCGACATTTTGTTCCTTTTCCCACGGTTGCGATCGTTTGTCCCCTACAGCGAGGCGTTTTTTTTCTTATGTTGCGTCAACAACTGCGTCTTCTTGAATCTTTAGGACTGTTGAAGTATAAAAGAGGTAGACCCGAATCCCCAAGGTCCTCTCAAAAGGAAACCTTCAGGTTCTCTTATAATGAATAATAAAGACTACATAGGACCATAAGTCTGATGTGGGATGCAGACTCCAACACTTTCCCTAAAGCTAGGTGTACCTAGCTTGAACACACCAAGAAAAACAAAGCAATCAACAGATGTTGCAAACACTCCCCCTCAAGCTGGACATACCCAACTTGATTACAAAACTAGACAAAACAAAAAGAAAAAAAACATTCGCGATTGCAGTTCCCCCTCAAGATCGTAACTCCCTCTTGAGATGAAAACGATGGATGATTGAAGATGGCGCTAAAAGATCGGATAGCATCAGTGGTGCGGCATGTCGTCGAGGCGCAGCAACGAAACCGCGCAGGCGGGGCCGGATGTCGGGAAACCCGAACCCGCGGGGCCAGACGATAGAGCGCCGGGAAATCTCAACTAGCGGGGCCGGTCGATAGAGTGCTGGGAAAGCCGCACAGGAGTTGTGCTGTAGATCGACGACGCGATGGAGGTGCGGAAGCAAGTCGTCGCAGGAGGCCGCTCAGAAGGGAATGGCCAGGGCGCGGGGGGGGAGGGGGGTAGACGGAGGGGCTGGAGCTCTGGAGAGGGCCGGCGTACTGGAGGGGTGGCGCTCTGGAGGGGAGAGCTGCTACTGCGGAGCCCGCAGCAAACGGGATCCGGCCGGATCTGAGAGATGGAGCCGCCGGGAGTCTGTCGCGTGCACATGAGGAGAACGTCGGGGATTCCGCAGAAGGCCGGAGTGGGAGGAAACCCGTCAGGCGTCTTGCACAGGGAAGGCGCGCGCAGGAGGATGGGTGCGGGCGGGGGAGGGTGTCGCTTGGGCTAGACAAAGGTGCGCGGGCCGGACGAGTCGCATCAGAGGGCGAGGGAAGGTCGTCACGGGATAACCGCCGCAGGAGGAGCGGCTGGATCCCGTCAGAATCGGGAGGTGCCGTCGGAATCGGGAAGTGCGGCAGGGCCGAGAGCCGCGACTTAGGCGGGAGGGCCGAGAGCCGAAGGGCGCCAAGAATCCGTTGTCGGGAAGAACCGTCGGGATCGGGAGATGCGGGTGGCGAGGCAACGGCATCAGGATCGGGATGCGCGGCGCAGGACAGAACCGGGAGGCCGCCTGGGAAACAAGCCCGAAGGGGGTGTGACGCCTGGGAAACGAGCCCGTAGGGGCGGCGGCTGAAAAAAAATACCAGCCCTACTGGCGATGGGGAGGGGGGGGGGGGCGCCGCCCCCCAAGTAGGAATTATGGAAAACCCAAGGCATGGAAAAAAAATGGTCGGGAGGGTTCGGGTTTAGAGACCACCCTCTGGTACCATGTTAAAGTATAATAAAAGAGGTAGACCCAAATTCCCAAGGTCCTCTCTAAAAGAGGCCATGAGATTATTTTATAATGAATAATAAAGACCACATCGGACCATAAGTCTGATGTGGGATGTAGACTCCAACAAGGACAATAAACACTTTCTTGAGTACCTCTCTCATGATTCTCTCTCCCTCGCAAATTCCGATCTCTCAATGAAAGCACCAAATGATAAGTGCGCGAGAGAGAGAGAGAGAGAGAGATAGTGGGGGGGAGAGAGAGAGAGAGGGGGAGAGGGGGAGAGAGAAGGTATTCTAATGACATTAACAGCACTATTGATTGGAATTACAGTAACAATGTGGGAGAAGGAAAATGAAGAAATGGAAAGGAGAATCTCCCGCTGCAACAAAAGCTGTAGGCCGCAGCCTCCAATCTGCACAGCAGATTACCACTTCAAAACATCCCCCCCCCCCCCACACACACATTTAATAATCTCCTCCTATCTAACAGCCTTGCCAGCTAGCATCCCACTACGTATTTACATCACTGCCTCAAGCAGTTGGGAATAGACTCCCTCTTTTAATACCCCTCCAACCACTAACAACTCCTCCAACAACTGTAAAGGGAAATTACACAGCTGCCCCTATGCAGTTACACGCCTCTGCCAGCCCCAACCTATGCTCCCTATCAATTATATACTAACAATACAGCCACTATGATAAAATGGGGCTGCAAAACATTAGTAAAGTTGGGAACACTTGCAACAAAGCATCCATAAAACAGACCAAGATTGACTTGCTGAAAACTGCCTCAGGAGCTTATCACTTATAATAACGGTTCTAAAGATGTTCGTTCTAAGAAAAAAGAAAAAAATACACCATGAATTCTCAAGTACTGGGGTTGTGCATGGTCGGTTTTAACCTGTTAAGGGCGCAGGTTTGAACTGGCTGATTGAGAATAGATTATCTTACAAGAAAAAAACTGAAACCAAACCGATGATCAACCCAAAACCGTACTAAATCAAATCTATCGGTTAATAATGGTTCTAGTAAGTCTAAGCCGGTTAAGAAAATAAGCATTGGCTAAACACTAAAATCAAATAGTCATTAAGTGAACAAACTATGTTTCAAAAAATGTGTATACCACATATACCAAAAATTGCATTAATAAGACCGGTGATTATAAAAAATGACATCAATCACAAAAAAGCAAAATGAGAATAAGGTCAGAGGATACAAATAAAAAAAACAGTGATCACAGACTAAAAAAAAATCAACCAGACTTAAAAATCTGTTGTACAATAAAAAAATAAAAATGCCAGTTTTAAATCGACTAAACCAAACCGAACATGGATTCGTGCTTTGCAATGTAAGTTTATAGAGTTTCCTACTGTCGTGATTTTTATTAAAAAAATTATGGTTTTTTTATTTTTGACGGAAATTTCTCCGACTAAAAGATAGATATGTTTTCCTACGCTAACTAAAGTTGATACGGCATTAAAGAGCAGAGAATTCAGAAAAATGGAAGAGCAATGACCAGTACTAGTGATTCGCATGGATCAATCTCTCTTCATTAATTGAAAAGAACTTCACAGTTATAACTCTCAACGCACAAATTGAAATCTCAAATCATACATATCATTCAGTTTGTAAAATTGAGATCAACAACCAATATCTCAGTTGCCGATCTACTACCAGTCAGAGTCGATAAAAGCAACCAGCAATCGTCGAGCACAATGACACAGTCAAACACTCTTTGTACTCACAATAGGATCAACTTCAAACTCCCACTCGGCCTGAACTCAAGCTGCATTAAGTGATCAACACACTTCAATCAAAGATGTGTTGTTCTCGGAATGGAAGTGAAGGTTTAGGGAGCGTCGGAAGCGCCGGATGGGGCATGCCCAACTCGACTTTTTTTCGTAATCAATGATTAATACGAGATTTACACGACAAATAAACAGTATGATCAGCGGAAATGAAACAGAGAATAACTGACGATTGAACGCCGGAACCAAGACGTAGGATTACCACATATTATTTATAATTAATTTAAACAATTAAAAAATTATCTTGTAATTAATTCTGTCTTCGTTGATGGAATATTCGGGTGCTAACGTGGTAAATCCTGACGCTTCCGTCATTTGCCTTTGATCGCCCCGAGAATCACTTGAAAAATGATTTTCTTTTATCTCTCTAGACTCGAGAGTGGTGGTGGAGAAGGATCGCTCTCCGTTCTTGAGAGCATTCCTGGGGAGGGAGTTCTCTAGGGCTTCGAGAGAATTTTCTCTGAATATCGTTGTGCACAACCAAATGAAATTAGCAAACCCCTAGAGTAATAATATAATTGGGTTTATATACCGCTAGGGTTAAATAATAATAATTGCACATGTGCCCTTATTATTTTTCTTAATTCCTACAGAACCCCATGTCTATAGTAATAATATTATTATTATTATTTCTTAACAGCGCAAAGCCAACTTATTCAAATAATATTCAATATATATTATTTCTCACCGGACCATTAAACTCGATCTGTCATTCCTCCACAATATTTATCGGACCTTGAATAATGATTATTTATTTATTAAATAAATATCACTGCATTATTTTCCAATAAAAAAATAAATATTATATTCACTAAATAGCAAATAAATACTTATTAAATATTTCGCTCACAAAATATTCTCTAAAACAACTAGTGAAAGACTATATGCGATCAAACAAACATAAATAATTATTAAACCACGTGTGAGGATAATATTTATTCAACTCGTTGAATAATAAATAATATTATTATTTAACTAAGGTTATGGATACACTTATTGTGTGACCCTTTAGAACTCTTTCTTATTGGCATTAGGCGAAACAGCTCAAATTTTAAGGTTAGTGTCTAGCAAAATGACAAAAACACCCATAAATAAAGAAATTAATGTCGCAACGACATAAAACTATATACAGATGCTTATTGTGTAATATAATTTCTTGATCTCGATATTTCTAATCAAGGAGGTTGCATGTCCGTGTCATCATCCTATGCATTTGATGTTTCTTTCTTCGAATTTCTTGAAATTGAACCTGCCCACAGAACACCATGGTCACAGATTTAGTTAGACTATATCATTTCTATCAAAGGGTCTGATATATCAACTTCATTAAAGAACGGAAGAGACAAATCATTTTTCGCATTATTCATTAATTAAATATTACTCGTGACACACCCAACGCACCATACTTCGTCACAAACATGTCGTCATGATTTTCATCAATAAATCAAAGTACGTAACTCATAACATCCATTAATAATAATCTTAAAGTCTAAGGACTAATACACAAATCCGCAGATAGGAACATCCAATGACACACATATATATATATGGATTTCCTACTGATGCGTCTCGCTCTCATAATTTCCTACACAGGAAATTACCAAGAGCGTACACCATGAGAAGATGTTTCAAAGTCCTGTGAGTCTCCACCCCTGATAGCTTATATCATTTGTGTACCTCAAATGATGTTATCCGACTATAAAACATATATTTAAGAATGTTGTCATGGCACTTCTGAGTTCTCATCATAGTAGTGAACTGCTATGACCTTTCAGTGAGATAACTACTCTTAGAACATTATCACATATTATTTCACGCAAAAGAACAATCATAATGTGATAAGGAGTTTATTAATATTCAAAACAATGAATACAAGTTATCATAAAGTACACAGAAGTTGGTTTTAGGGCGCTAACTCCAACAAATTCGCATTTGCACTAGAGCCAACTGCTTTTTTGGCTGCATCAGGAGCTGTTATATATTCAGACTCCGCTGTAGAATCAACGACGACTGGTTGCTTTGAATTCTTTCAGCTCACAGCTCCTTCATTGAGACAAAAAACATATCTTGACTGCGACTTCAGATCATTCTGATCTGTTTGAAAACTAGCATCAGTATAACCCCTGATAACTAGCTTCTCATCCCCTCCATACACCAGAAGCCCATTAGTCCTTCTCAAATATGTAAGGATAGCCTTAACAGCAGACCAATGTTGTTCTCCCGGATCACCTTGATACATGTGTGGATCATCGTTAGAGGGAATCTACACTTGATTCATGCAACACAACGACAGTACAATGTAGATACGTTGTCAGAAAAATTCATCGCAAAGTAATTCTTTAATTGCTTGAATTAATTATAAAAATATTATGCGATGATCTTGCGTTGGGTTTCGGTGTTCTTAAGTCAATTAATCTTTGATTCAATTCTGTTGGTCATGGCTTTCTACGTCAATGTGCATCTCAGATTAATCATCGATTACGACAAAAAGTTGAGTGGGGCATGCCCCACCAGCGCTTCCACTGCACTCGGAACCTTCATTTTCCACTTCTCATTCTTTTTTCCTCACCATGTTTCCTCTCTACAATACATACCCTAATTGTTTAATATACTCTACACTAGATGAATAATTCAATCTTGCATCTGTAAATGACCAACTGAATCCATAAATGCCAAAGTAGCTGCCACATCTTTACATTTGATCAACAAATGATGTCTAACAAAAGCCAAAATCAAACAAGGAAAGATACCCATAATTTTTTTTAAAATAACTGGTTTGAAAAAAAAAATAAGACAGGAGATATTATCTATTACAGCCAATAGTGGCCAGAAGAAAAGCAAAAACAATCAATCCAAAATTATCTGTACTACATAAGAGGAAAAAACACTTATAAAATAAGACACACCTTTGCACAGTTGCCAAGCCAACCCATAATACTGCGAGCAGCTTCAAACATCTCCCCCAGGGCAGTGAGAGTGACCTGCAAAATAAACCGGCATGTTTTGTGTCCATCTTAAGGGACAAGTGCATTCTTGTAAATAGAACTCAAGACAGTAATAATTAGGGTCTGTTTGACAACACTTGCAGAATACTGCTTGTATCTGTCAGGACAATGAGAGAGTGACAAAACTTGCAGAATACTGCTTGTAGCTGTTAGGACAATGATAGAGTGACAGAGAGAGAGAAGTAGAAAACAGCCGTAAACACAGTATATCAGTTGTTGAAGAGAACCAGAAGAAGAATTACAAAATTAGAAGAAGTGATTGGGGATGAAGAAGAATCTCCAGGAAGACCAGTCTCTGAGAATCCAAGCCGAGTCCACCAGCCAACCACCCAGCTATCAAGCTGAAATGCCCAAATGAATATCGCAACCCCTTCCCAACACCCAACTGCCCAATTTATTAGCCCACCTGCCCAGCAGCAGCCCCTACCTGCTACAGCTGGCAGATACAACTAATTATTACAAAGCAGAATATCGCCCTTACTACAACACACACTCACCCCACCTGCTACAGCCCCTTACACAGCAGCCACACAAACAACACCCACACATATTCCTAACATCCGCCCCTTCTTAAAAACCTCCTTGTCCTCAAGGTGAGAGGGCCCAAACGCTTCCACTTCCATGTTCGCTGTACAGCTGCTTAGTAGCAGCCTTCACCTTATATGAATCTCCAACCAGGTGGATGGGAAGGCGGAGTGTCCATAACTGCTGAGACAGCGATCTCCGAATCGACTGCAGTTTACACCAGCAAGCGTAGGTAGAAAATTTGAAACCCTTCAAAGGATCAAACTTTTCCATACTTCTCAAGAGAACTACATAACTCTACTGATCAACATAGTCATCATCTTGTGATGCAGCATGCTTTTTCTTGTGGGTGGAACCCTTATTAAAAGCCACACACTTGCAAAAGCTTTTGCCGAAGCTCTCTCTTTTGGTTTTCCTTCTTAACCATCAGCCAAAACTTGCAGCGATAAATCTTGAAAACTGGGCTTGCAGAGGTCAAGATATCCATATGTTGGTTCCAACTCATTGAAATCACCTTCTTCAAGCTTTGTGGCTGAAAGGTTGCTGAATATGCTGACATATTATGTGCTTCTAAGTCCACTCTCGAACAGGACAATATCAGGTTTGGATGAAAAAGACTTATCTGCTGAGTATATTACCTGGCTATTTTTAAACATCAGGGCAGCATCCCATGCAACCACGACAGCCAAACACTCATGCCCCATTCTCTGGTTCATGTATGTCCAATCCTTCGACAGGTGATCTGCACAACCCCCAAAAGAAACCAAGTCACAGCTAACAGATTCATAAGGCTCTACCGCCACAGCAGCAGCAAGATGGTCCGACTCTGATGCACAATTTTGCTCAAAAGAACCAGCCTCAGTAGCAAAATATTCAGTGTCAGCTTAACATGTTGGGAAAATGTCAGATCTTAAAGGGAATGTACTGCACCCCAAACAGCGTTGTTTTCCTTGTCTTCAAGCTGGAATGGGAAAGAGGTGTTGCCATGAACGGTAAGTTATAGAAATTGTTACGCGTATTAAACACAGAACCTGGAGGTAATCCACACTTGGTATCCCGCTAGCTTCAGCACCCATGCTGTAGCTTTCTCTGACCGTTTCAACAGCCAATGGTTGCACTACCAGTGTAGGCATAGCTTGAGGGAAAAACCCTGGCGACGCTTGTGCAGGCTTTTGTTGCAACACCTCAACTAGCTTCAATATATGCGCATCTACAAGACTTGTCTACCAAATTTCCTCTACAATTGCTGCAAAAATCGTTTGCTGTCTCCCAAAAATCGTTCGCTACCTCCCCAGCCTCTTCAGTCTGTATCAAAACAGAATCAGATTCAAGCCCGACCTCACTGCTCAGAATAATCGGACTGAACCCCTTTAGCGTAGGAGGTTTCATCTCCAATGGCTGAGTTTGCACAGACTGTAGCAAAAACTCCTGTATCGCTCATACAGGCATTGGATGCACTGCCATCTTGACCAACTCCCATGAGCAAACAGCAGCACAGCAAGATTGTCCCCCCGCACAGCCCTCAATAAGTTCTTCCTGAAGTCAAGAGTTCTGGTCAGGTTCATCAAGCATCAAACTTCCTCCAAATCTGCTGCCAAACTCCACGTTCCTGCTACCACTTCTGTGCGGAAACACAGCTGGGACTCTTTCTGTCAAAATGCCAACAGCAGCATGTGTGCAACCTACATCTTCAAAGCTGGATCCAGTCCTTACCTCCTTAGGCGTGGGGTCTTCCTCCATTCTCTGCCACTCCTATGCAGCTGAGAGTTCGGTCGGTCCTATTTCTTTCCCTGCAGGAGACTTTGTTCGCAGACCTGGAATGTGTTGTTCCTCCCTGTCACGCAACCAGAAGGACGATCTTTCATCAGTTTGCCTTAACTGTACATTCACCGAGTGCAGGTACTCATTCTGTTCATGTTCCAGCTTATCCAAACTACCTTGCATAGCTGTCAGCATCCGTAGTATACTCTCCGCTACCGACTCAACAGCAACAACTCTTTTCTCCATCCTCGATCGCTTCCACGAAGGAAGAACCTCTCGTGCAACTCAATTTGTTGGCGTTTCACAGTAGATTGCTCAGCAGAAATCAGGTGGAAGAAAGAAAAAAAATCTTGCACAGCCATATTCGTTTATTTTTTTGTTTTTTCAACAGCGTTCATGACTTCTCCAGCAGCGATCATCTTTTCCAGCATGCACAGTAACCCAACGTGGATTGTGGTCCTCAGTCTCCTCTCAACGATCGAATTCCCCGGCTCTGATCATCCTCTAGCTCGCGTGCATCCCCAACGTTCGCGACTTACAGCTTCGATTGCCCTCACCAGACGCCTTCCTTTCAGCGTTCCTCACTCAGCAGCGATCACCTCTCTCCCAACGAAGTCACCAATTTGTTAGGACAATGAGAGCATGAGAGAGAGAGAGAGAGAGAGAGAGAGAGAAGTAGAAAACAGCCGTAAACACTGTATATTAGTTGTTGAGCAGAACCGGAAGAGGAATTACAGAGGTAGAAGAAGAAAGAGATGGGGGAAGAAGAAGAATCTACAGGAAAAGACCACTCTCCGAGAGTCCAAGCCGAGTCCACCAGCCGACCACCCAGCTACCAAGCTGAAATGCCCAAATGAATATCAAAACCCCTTCCCAACACCCCAACTGCCCTATTTATTAACCCACCTGCCCAGCAGCAGCCCCTACCTGCTACAACTGGCAAACACACACTCACCCCACCTGCTACAGCCCCTTACATGGGGAGCAGCCACACAAACAACACACACTCATATTCCTAACAATAGCGATCATCGCTTCCGTGCAATCAATTTCAGAAACTGAAGAAATACCAATTATTTTTTAAAACTGTCTATCGAAAGTGATGATAAGCCGTTTTCAATAAGTGGTGCCAAAAGGACCCTTAAGGCCATACCCTTGCAGCATAACAAGCAGCACCAAAGAGCTCATCACCATCTGCAATGGGACCGCGTTCCTTCAATCTCCTCATAATCTGATCCCTTGCACCAATATAAGTGACGCCATATACTGATGTCATCACTGTCTGCTTTACAATTTTCCAGTCCACCTAGATCATCCCCAGTTTTGTGGGGCAGACAATAGTTAAGAAAGTACACAAATTTATTTATACAATAGGACATGTTTGGTACAAGGGAAATCTTTCCAAGGGATATGAAAAAGGCTAGGACAGAGAATGAGAAAGGGATTGATGAGCCATTCGTTTGTTTAATATGCATAAAAATGTGTGATGGAACATGTTAAATAGTACAAATATATAATAATAAAATATATAATATAAGTTTGCTCCATTGTTTAAGGGGTATTTTTGTCAGTGACACATAAAATCAGCAAGAATTATATCCACAAATTTTATTTTTCAAGGATGGAACGGACATTCCGCCCAAGTTGGGAGGAATTATTTTGACCTTACATGATGGAATTGGCTTTCCCTCTGCCTCTAACTCAGCCTCGTACCAAACATGGCTTCTGACCATTTCTCTCACCGATTCTTTCTCCCAAACCAGTTTACTTTCACACCAAACATAGCCTTAATACTTGGTTCACAGCGGTAAAAAAAAAAATAACAACATCAGCTGGTTAGAATTGTACAGCACAGCTAGAAAATCATGCACAGAAAGAATTCCACTGTGAACCTGATTTATTAACATCCTCGCATATAGTGCATTGGAATCTGTTGCAGAATCTTTCTGTACGTCTATCCGCAAGATATTACGGACCCTTAATTGAGGAGAAGAGGAGAAAGAAAGGAGACATTATCACAATTTTTTCTGGAGGTAACTTTGAAAAGTAAACAATTTATGTCAAATAATCAAATAATAAAATCACTGCACTGCAATGCTTACGACCAATCAGTATTTGCCAATGTACTTTCAGAAATAACAAAAATGATGAAGAATAAACCATGTGAATTGCAACTGTACTGTGAAATTTTCCCAGCTTGCTTAGAATAAAAAATTTCCTTCTCTGATCGTAATTAACATCAGACATATTGGTCAAAACTTCAGAACATTGTAAGGATAATAAATCATTAACTTTAAAGAATAAGATTATATGTGCTGAGCAGTAAACTCGTATTACAATAAATTAAGACATAACTATATCATATGTATAACAGCAAACATATGTAAACTGTACAAGGACTCAATTATTAGAAACTTGCTTGAAAAAGGACCATTCCCCTTTTCCACTCACAATGTGCAATACAGTAAGGTCAAATTATATTTTTCCTACGCTTCCAAAATAAAACGTTTCTACTACTGAAAAGAATCCCCCATTTTATGCAATAGCACCATCAGAGAGGGCCTTTCATATTGCAAGTTTCTAAGACCAGAAGAAAAACAGTTTACCTTTCAGCTATTCCTGAATAAACATCTGCAGGCCTCTCCCCTGCCACTAGATTGACTGCTGCAGCACCCAGCTGCACACAAACACAATATGCTTAACAGGAATACAGACATGACAGGAGTAATATATGCAGTTTAAAGACACTAGGGGAAAAATTAGCCTTATTCTGTTCAATCATATCCTCAACAACTGATGCATAAATGCAATAAAAAAAACATGGATGCCAAATGAAGATTCAATGGAGAGGGTGTGAGATAAAACAAATTCTTCAAATAAAAATATTAAAGAAATTGGTTATAAAATGCAATGTCCTAGAAATTTTTTAATGAATATAAAATTTATCTAATATAAATTTATGTGGCGCCCAACAAAACAATAGGGCAACACCTTGTCTCTTCCCAAGGCAGCATAGTGTTGCAAACCATTACAAGAGCCATCCTAAAGCATAAGAGGTAACAGAAAAAGTTAGAATTAAATATATGGGGAAAAAACTAATCAACAGATAACATTAGAATGTGATAGAATCACAAAACCACATATAACCAAAGACTACAGCAGAACAAAAATAATAGCTTGTTACCTAAAACCCCTTCAGTGCAAAATGGAAAACGGAAAACAAATTACATGATATAATACACATATCTGCGCATAAATCATCTACGCATTAATCTATATGAAACAACGAAACATTTATCATTGAAGGCATCTAAAACGCATGGGTAAAAAATAATTTAACTAGAAAAGCTCTTTGTCAATCAGAAGCTCATAGACCAAGATAAGCACATATATATTTGTAGGAGGATAAAATGAGAGAAACCGAACCCCCCAAGGTGTCCTCTCTAAAGGAGCCCTTGGGGTGCTTTTATAACAAATAGTAAAGACCACACCGGACCTTAAGTCCGATGTGGGATGCAGACTCCAACAATATTCATATGCACAGTCCACTATTTCTATGAGGAAAGTCAACAAACAGTGATGCAAAAATGTTGAAAACAGAGACATTATAAATTCACAAGTAGGCTCAGGATCAGTTTGACACTACTTGAAAAAAGTGGCAGGAAACACTCATACAAAAACACCTATCATAAGGAATAAGTGGCAGAAAAACACTTTTTCAATAAGCAATCTGGAAACAGTTGCAAAAAAACACCTATCATAAAAACTAAATGTTGTCAAATGGAGCTCAAAGACAGTATGCTGCTGAGTACCTGATGCACAGGGATATGTGAAATGGCTTCCCGTGGTGGTGAAGAGCTTCTTAAGGCTTCAAAGAGATTGATGCATGCAGCCAAGAACTGAAATGGATCCTCTGCATTTAATCACCATCGTCTTCCTTCAAGTGGCCTGTCTACAGAATCAAATATATCATCCAAGTGATTCTCAATGAACGTTATTCGGCCATCATGAAATAGTTTGTCTATGCCACCAGCAAATAAGTTTGCCAGATGCATTTTCATGCAAACTCTAAAACGCCTCGACACAAATCTGAACCAAGATGATTTAAGTAAGGATGCATTGGGTATGCCCGGCCACGAAAATCAAGATTGTGTGGGTAAAAAAAACCAGCTTCATCCTTCATTTTCCTTGCCACCTGATGCAATCAGACAAGGTGACATATATTTCTGATAACAGTTCTTGAATGATTTCAATCTCACAAAAAAAATGAAATTGATCTTACAGAAAGTTTAAGTTCAACATCGCAGCGCTGGGAATGTCTTTCTGCATTCTCTTTACTCACATATTTAGCTTTCCACTTCCATTTCTTAAGGTGTGTTGCATCTTCAGTATCAGGTTTCTCTGGCAAAGGAACCTACCATAACACAGCTTGCATGAGAAAAATGAACACAAATAGATAAATTAGATAAGTACAAGGAACATGAATACTAAAATGAAATCAAATAACTCACATCCATGCGGTCCACCAAATCAGCAATTCGGCCTCCACTAGCCCAAAGTCGATCAACAACACTTAACACCCTTTTATTTATCCTCCATTTGGTATTCCCAAGCATATTCAGGGCCTGGCAAATTCAGTTAAAAAAGTCAGCTCAGCTTTTTTCAAAGGGCAAGGCAACAAAACAGAACCAAACAATTGAGTCATAAATCAACAAAAGATCAAATTGTTGATTCATATTGGTTGGCAGAAAATATCAAGGAATAAAAAAAAGAACAAAAAAAAATTAAACCTCAAAAACTGGTTTTAACTGCTGTTTAGGGGTTCTCGTGATTGCTTCACGTTGATGTTTTGCTCCATGTGTGCGCATAAGATAGGAGGGCAAGCATAAATGTGCTCCCCGGTCATAACTGCAAAAGGGAAAAAATGAATACCGAAGATAATAGCTGCAAAACACATTTAAGTTAACAATGCATGTGTATGTGTATATTTATTTATTTATATATATATAATGAGGAGGCTATCTTAGCTTGTCCCAAACGCTACTACAAAACAATGGGGCTATGCCAACGAATTTTGAAAATTGAATTACAAAAAATGACTAGAATTATAGGACCAATTTTTGATAATTCAGAAGTAATTCTAATCACAGAAATTGATAATAAAGATAAGATATTCTAGAAAAGTAACAAGATTCAAATCAATTGGCAAAAGAAGTAATGGGGAACATGGCATTTAGCATTGTTAGAGTAATTATGTACATGTTACATGGGTATGTCCATATATTTGATGGGATCCATCCTATAACCTTATCCCGGGTGTTTAACTTTTAATGTCCACCTAACTGAGTCTTGTATCTTTTATCATGATCAATGAATAAAGACACTCAACCTCACTTTTAAGGCAAGATTTTCTTATACCTAAACTCTGACATAGTATTTGTGCCCAAGACACCCTAAAGGGTCTCTCTACTCTCTCCTGTCTCTAGTGTTGAGCACCCCAATGCAAACATGTCCTACGCCCAAGCCCCTCGGGCCTAGGCACCAAGTGCCACAAACATCTTGTGCCTAAGCACCCCGTACCCTGGGCCTAGGCCACTGAAACGCACGGCCGATTGTCGCCTATCGACCGGTCAAAGTTCCGGTGCTCTGCTAATGTGTATAGCAGCACTCGGGTCGAATCCTCGGCGATGATACTTCGTAATAGTCAATTGTTTTTAGTTGATTGTATTTTGATTGGGGGGGTTTGTTTGCAGAGCTTAATTGAAATGATTTATGGATGAGGTTTGATTTACCAAATTGATAAAGATTGGGGTGAGTTCATCATTGGGGAGTTAAGCATGTGATATCCTTGAGCCTTACTTTGTATTGCATTAAATTAACACCCATGTCATAAGTTGACGTTGATTGGAATTCCTAAGTGTGAAGGCTTTAATCCAAGCCTTAACTTAACTTAGGGTTCTAATCTCAATCAAAACTTATTTATGGTAGTGTATTTATGGTTCCAATAATCCATGGAAACCACTCGTTAAACAAAACATATCATTAATCCATGACATATTGAGTTTAACATACACAATATTAATTTAAAAAATACTCATCGAGCAAAACTCTCAATCACTTAACATCCCCGAATTATAACTCACCCCAATGAAAGATTTACTCAGCCATTTGGATGTTTAATATTCTGGTTAAAATAATTATGATGATAAATTAAGAATAGAAGGAAAAGAAAGGGATTAGAAAAGAGTGGTACGTTGACACACAAACACGAACGATGATGATAATTAAAAACGGATTTTCGATTGAATGAGGAAGCAAAAGAAGGGAAGGGGATTCAACTGAATTTAAACTATTTTAGGAACATAAATATTAAACTACAGAAGATGGATGAGAATAAGAGATATTGAAGAAGTAACTTGTATTAAAACAGAATTACAAAGAAAGAGAATTACAAGATTACAAAAATGAAGAACACAAAAGTAAGTGAAAACAAAGAGAGGAGGAAAGGTCTCTCAAGTGAAAACTTGAGTATGGCAGGTCCTCCCAAGCCTTTGGCAAAGCTTTGGTCGTGCCAATATGATCTCCTCTCTTCTGAAATGCCAACCCCTCTCAAGGAGAGAAGGGGAGAGTATTTATAGCCCAAGGAGTGGACTGTTTGCATTCCCAATCTGTCCCTCCACTTGCATCGCCAATTTGGCAATTCAGACAGCCGAATCTCCAAATATCTCCTTCTTCAAAGTTGTAGATAATAAAGTTGTCCGACTACTGTCAAAATATGGAGGCATTTGGACAAGTGGATCCAAAGTTATGGCGGTTTTATTAAACAAAGGTAAACTGTCCATTTCTATCCATGCTTTTTCAATGTCCAAAATGTGAATGGATTTTTGAACAGGAAGATGCCTTCAAATCCGAATGACTTCTTCAACAAAGTCGGCCGCCTATATCTCCTCTTTCACAATGCAAAATCTCAGCTCACTTGGATGCTTACATCAGGAGATATGTCATGCATACTATACTGATTTTAATTCTCGGCCAGAATGGTGGGCTGGAATTCAAAGATTTATTTGGGCCCCTTGTACTTGGATTTGGGCCTTGAAATTTTTATCCAAGATGAAATGTAGTGTCCCCCGAATTATGGTGGAGAGTTAATGTTTTTGGACTTCTGGATTGATCCCAGTAAATCAATCTTCAAGGCTGGTCCAGTTTGTTCACAGATTCTTTGGTCTTGTTTGTGAGGACCATATGACCCTTCAAATGGCAGAATTGGATCATGGTTCCTTCTAATGAAATGTTGTATATTGAAAGGAGAATCCTACAAAACAAGAACCACACAATTTGGATCAGTATAGTGATAGTTATAATTAAAACATTAAACTGACTCAATTTGACTACTTCTAAAAATGCTCAAATATTATACTTAATATTAAAACATTAATATTTCACACAAATTATGCACATTTCATATAAAATAAGTAAAAGGAGAATATAATAAGTCATGAAAATATTAATAACATCAGCCACCGTGCCCCAAGAGTCGTTGCTCTTGCTCCCCAGGCACCCCAACCCCTAAGCACCTATTGTGCCCCTCCCACACCCCTATCGTGCACCACTATCGCATTCTGGTATCCTCCACTGCTAGTTTTCCATGAAGTCCGCTGCACCTATTCATCTTAATTTTCTAGCACTACTCGACAATTTTCTCAACAAATTTTAAGGCTTCTAACACCGCCCATATGTAAATCAACCTCATTTCTATAAGCCCTACCCTATGTTGTTGTTCGCCTTGTTGTTGTTATGGTCACAACTTTGTCTTTCGTGCCCAAGACAATACTCACGACGATGCCCGATATAATAGCAACATCCATGACTCGTAGACGAGGATCTTGATTCCACCAACTTCACTATGTGACGAAAGACGGTGGGCATCACCTTAAAGGGGATGAATCGTTATTCTCATCTTGTTAGTCCTCCGCCGAATTTGAAGGATCCTACAATCACTGCTTGAGTACAATATAACAAGATTGTTGCCATTCACCTCAATTCCATGGGCAAATCAGTCAAACACATCGCCCGGCAGAATGTAGCTAATGTGAAGGAGCTCTAATGTGAAAGAGCTCTAAGGCTCCTCAAGTTCTCAGAGACAAATAATGTTTCTCGTGTGTTGGCCTCTTTCAGCACCTCAGTGGAACCCATGTTTGATTCCTCTGTATTATAATGAATGGAATGCCATTATGAACAAGATCCATGACTATGAAATGCCATTATGGACAAGATTCATGACTATGGTCAATCCCTCAAACACCGAATGAAATTAAAACTTAACGAGGACGACTTTTTTTGTTTTCTCTTATTTAGAGAATAAATCTAAAGTTTGTCAATACCACAACAAGGATGCTTGCCAGTCGCACTATATTGCATCCCTCACTGGTATATAGTCAGTCACTTTATATAGGTCAATCGTGCATCAATCTCCATGGCTTTTGTTGACTTCTCATAGCGCAATGCACTTGCATCCCATGTCAATGGTCAAGGAAGGGGACACTAGTAACAGTAGTCGTGGTCGTGCTCATCCACAGTGCACTCACTTTGGCATGTCGGGCCACGTGATTGATATTTGCTAGCATCATGATGGTCATTCCAAATATCATTCGCCTGTTGGTAGATCTCATCCTATTCAAGTTGAAGTTGCTGACTTTGTGACCCCGACTTTTGATATATGTCACACGATGAAGCATTCTGACAAGGAGTATCATCATATGCAGTCTCAAAAGGCCGAGTCCGCCACTTTAGTGCCCATTTAGCCTAAACTAACATTCACGTTGTTTGTTTGTCTCAACATCTTACTACATGGTCGCTTGACTCTGGTGGTTTTGATCATTTCATTGGTACTATAGATATTCTCCAGTCTTACCATTCGGCCTCCAATGACAATGTTATTATCATAGTCGATAGATCCTCTATTCCAATTGTGGGGTTCGATAATTGAAATGTCACCTCTGAGATCACCCTCTATTATGTGGCTTTTAATCAATATAACCCATTCAATTTATGGCCAATCGGAAAGTTGGCTCAAGTTTTTTAGTGTTCAATTATATTATCATTGACAAAAATTGCATTTCAAGGGCTCTTGACAAATCGTGTTCTTGGTAGACTGGTTCCATTGATGTGACTATGTGTCAAGCACGACACCTTCCCTTTGCATGTGCGTCGCTTCTTGATTGGGTCATGGATTTCCATTTTCGTCATTGTCACCCACCTTCTCTGGCGTCTTTATTCTATGTTAGGATCACTTTTGTCTATTGATTGAGAATCGCGTCATTTCGTCAAACATCACCAAGTCACATATGTTAAGAGTGACTAAAATTTTTGTGTTAGTGCATTCCGATGTACTATCCCCCAAACTGGGCTACTTCTCACATATGTAATTTCTCGATGACTTCTCACTTATGTAATTTATTGATGAATTCTCACTTACGTAATTTATTGATGAATTCTCACTTATGTCTTAGGTCTATCTCTCAAAGAGCAAGTTTGATCTTAATCACATTGTCAACACCCAACCGAGTCCGAAGTTTGATTTTTTGTTCCTTTGATAATGAAATTAAAATTCAATTCTTTGTTTTCATAAAATGTTTTGCATTCTAATGATGGTTGTAAATACTTGTTCACCACACATTCCTTAATAAACATGGTATTATTCACCAAAAATATTGGCCCAACAAACCATAGCAAAATGGTGTTGCAGAAGCGCAAGAATCGACATCTCTTGGATGTCACTCAAACTCTTTTATTCCACATGAAGATCGCCACCATGCTTTGGAGTGATGTTATCCTTACAATTACGTATCATATAAATCATCCATTATCATCGGTTCTTTAAGGTGAGACCCCATGTCGTATCTTTTATTCAGCATCCTCACATCACCCACTTCCACCCTGTGCCTTTTGATGTTTGTGTTATGCTCCGAACACTCACCCATCTCATTCCAAGTTTGATGCATGTTCCCTCAAATGCATCTTCATTGGATATTGTTACAAAACAGGGTTATCGTTATTGCTCCTCAAACCTTTATTGCTCCTCAAACCTGGGACGTTATTTCAATTTCGTTGGTGTGACCTTAGTCAAGACTTCCCCATTTGAGTCACCTCATGTTTTATATACCATCTACCCTAATGATTGAGAGGGTTGCCTCTTGTTCGTTATTACTGTTGTCCTGTCCAGTATGGCAGCTTCTAGGGTGTGATTGAAGTTTAAAAGCAACTTAAAATTTTCTCACTCTAGAAAGTAAATTGTTCGGAAGTTACCAAAACTCCAAACAAATCAGGGTACAAAGTAGGCGATACACGCAGGGGAAACTAAACTCCAGAATGATGTGGACTTAAACCGTGATCAATAATCCAATCGGAAGATAAAAAACAATTCACGGGGTTTCGAATGACAATCCAAAAACCCCTTTAAAGGATATTATTGTTGTACCTCTCTCTCACGGTGTTTTCATGATCACAAACACTCTTGTGTTTCAAACGATTTCATTTGTGTTAATTCCAGTCTCATCTTTTGGACTTTGAGTTGTGTCTTTTATGGACTAAATGAAGATATTAAAGACGATTCAAAGGCATTGAAAAATCTTTCCTGAAGGGGTTTGATGATCATGTAGAAGGATTAAAGTTGTATTTTATCTTGTGATGAAATCATGTAAGGAAGGCCCAAAGGTCAAATGAAGGCATGGAAGGAATCTTGATGGACCAAAATGGAGAAGGAGAATTGCAGGCAGAACCGACTAGGCCGGTGCAGAGCCATCGGTCAGCCGGGAGTGATGGACAGATTGCCCAAGCTCCTGGGAGTCCACCAACGAACCGGTTGAGGAGCACTGGCAAGCCGGTAGAAGCAGGCAGAACCAGGAGGACCCGAGGTGTCTCACCGACTAGCCGGTGGGATCAATCCAGCAAATCAAATTTCTTAGTTATGGAGGACCCTCCTGCTCTTAAAAGCCTGCTGACGATGCTTAATGACTCCGGCGAATTCCAGAATCTTCCCAACTCTTTTGGAGGCTATAAAAGGATTTTGGAGAGTTGAAGACTAATGGTGGAATTGAACAACGCTTGCAATGAAATCAACAACGTCCTCACGCCAAATCTCTAGCAATCTCAAAGCCTTGTTTCAAAGAGCCAAATCCAATTGTCAGACTCTTAAAGCTCTCATCCTACATCTTCTCTTCAACTCTCTTCTAAATTGTACAAATCCTTACAAGAGATAAGGGAGCGGATTTGCAATGGGTTTGCGCCAAACAAACCTCTCTTCTTCTCATCTCCTACAACGGGTGCTCACTAACGAAAAAGTGAGGGAAAGATACGTTGGTTATCGACGAAGTTCAAGAGGATGCTCACAACCATAATTGTGAGGGACGAGTTTTTTGATCACCGTCAAGATCAAGGGAGTAATAACATAAACCTTTCAACCCAATGGGAGAAGACATAGGGGCTCACACCGAGCTATTGCTGAACTCCTTTATCAAACTGTGTTTGCTCTCTATTTTAATTTATGTTTCGCATCATTCAAACTTGATACAAGTAATTGCATAAATTCGATACGTCCATTTTTGTTGTGCATACTCACTCAATTTATATTGAAACGAACTTTCTAAAACGTAATGAAATTATTGTTTTATCATATCAAAATCTTTTAGTTCTGGATTTACCTTTTCTGTTTATTTTAATTTTTAAAAGCGCAATTCACCCCCCATCGTGTCATCTTTCTCCGACCAACAATCGGTACCAAATGTTTCTTTGTGTTTTTCTCAAAAATCTTTTCAAAAATTTTGTTTTTAAACTTAATCGATTTCAAAGTTCGATCTTTTTATAATGGCGTTTAACTCTTAATCACATGCTCCAACTTTTTATGGCACTGATTATTCCTATTGGAAAAATCGCATGTCACCTTTTCTTAGTAGAATAAGTTACCTCATTTGGAAAATGGTCATGCATGAATATACTCCTACTAAAGAACCTGAGGATAAGTGGACACCTGATGATATTAAAGTCATTGAGCTTAATAAAAAGCCATGAACACTCTACACTGTGGTCTTGACCGAAATGAATTTAATCATGCTTCTACATGTAAAAATGCCTATGAAATAAGGAAATTGCTAGAAGTCGCTCATAAAGGAACCAACAAAGTAAAAGATACTAGATTATAGATGGGCAAAATTTTGAAAGCTCTTATATGCATCCAAATAAATCCATAACCAGTATGTTTACACGTTTTACTGACATATGCAACGATCGAAAGTCTCTTGGTGATGATTTGTCTACAGAAACCTTAGTGAAAAAGATATTTGGGTCTTGCCAAGCAATTGGGCACCCATAATCATTGTTATACAAGAAGCGAAGGACAAGAAGAAAATGGTGGTCGAAGAACTTATCGGATCTCTGATGACGTACGAAATAACTATAGAGCTGCAAGCTGAGAAGGAGGTCAACGAAGCCAAAGATGTAAAGAAAACAAACGCTTTCAAAACTACCAACGATGATTCATTCGGAGGTGAAGTTCAAGAATTTTCTCAACTCATCAAGAACATGAACAAATTCTTCAAGAAAAAGAAACTTTCCAATCGGATCAAGAAGATAAATCAAAAGGCGAAACCCAAAGTGATATGTTAAGAATGCAATAAAAAGAGTCACATCAAACTAGAATGTCTAGTCTACAAAAAGAAGGTTAAAGAAAAGTGTTAAAACCCTTTTTATTATTTTGGGTATTACCGAGTCCCACATCGGAATACTCCCATGTGTATTCCGTTTTCTCAATCTATAAAAGAAGGTCTTTACCCCACCTTGAAGGTAAGGGGGTTTCTCAACCTACATGGTATCACAAGGAACTTAATCCCGACCCTTCCTCCCAGCGGCTACCCGGCACTAACCGGCCCCGCCTCTCTCGCGGTCTCCCGGCACAGATCGGCCCGCCCTCTCCAACGGCTTCCCGACACAGTCCGGCCACGCCTCCCCGGTGCGTTCCTGCACCCTCCTTCCCCGGCACAGCCCGGTCCCCCCCCACCATCCTCGGCGACTTCCCTCCCAAAGCGCGCCCTTCCCGTCGCGGCTCCTCCCGAACAGAACCCTCCGTCGCGGCCCCTTCCGGCTCTCGCGCGACCCTCTGTCGCGGCTCCTCCCGAGCACGCCCCTCCATCACGGCCCCTTCCGGCACCAGCGCGCCCTCCCGGCTCTTCCTGACGACCGCGCCTCCCGTCGCCCTCCCCGGATCTTCCCAGCGGTCCCAGCTCCCACAGATCCGGTTGTCGGCTCTTCCCGGCGGGCCTGGAGCCCGTCGCCTCCCGTTGTCGTTTCCAGACACAGCTCCTGGCTCCGGCAGATCCTCCCGGCAACAGATTGATCCAGCGCGGCGCATTCCCCTCCTCCATGGACGCTTCCTCGGCTCTGCCTCCACTGATCACTGCCTCCACCCGCCTCGTCGATGACCGGCTGGACGCAACCAACTTCTCCATCTGGCGAAAGACGGTATTGATGTCCCTGCGAGGTATGGACCTTGATTCTCATCTTGAGAAACCTCCATCCGCATCGACTGACCCCAAATTCCGATCGTGGCAACTTGCGGAGAGCAAGATATTCGCTTTACTGGTCAATTACATGGACTGCTCGGTAAAGGATGTTACCCGGACTGCAAATACTGTCAAGGACCTCTGGGATTCCTTGACTATCATGTATTCCGAGACCAACAACTTGGCTCGGGTCTCCGACATTCTTCAGCGTTTGTCACACATCCGACAGCAAGATCGGTCCTTTCCGGCATATTTCTTGGAATGGAAAGGTCTCCGCGACGAACTGCAAGAGCTATGGCCCGTTCCTCAGACACCGGCGGACGCACAGACTCAACGGGACCAGCTCTGCATTTTCACTCTCCTCAATGGCCTCGCCCCTGACTATGCCACGACGGCTACCGAGATGCTTGTCAGCCCTTCTACGCTAGATATACCACAGGTATATCATCGCCTGAGCAAGGCTCAACGGGCTCTCCCATCGACCCCCCCCATCATCGATCACTCGGCTCTCATCGGTCGTGGCGGTGGACGCTCATCCGACCCTCGTGGTCGTGGTCGCATGGAAGGACGTCCTCGACCCCACTGCCAGCACTGTGGCAAGTCTGGCCACCTGATCAACCGATGTTGGGTCCTTCATGGCTACTCATCCCAGCAACCACGGCAAGGTCAGACCGCGGTCCAGGAGACTTCTCCGTCAGTCCCGGCTCTGCCATCCTCCCTCGACCTCTCTCTGGCGGACCTCCGGCTACTCCACGATCCTCCAGCATCCGCCGGACCCAAACCATCTTCGGCGTCTCTCGCCCACTCGACTGGCTCTGTTGCCCTCGTTGGTCATCGCTCCCCGAGCTGGATGCTCGATTCAGGTGCCTCTGATCACCTCACTAGTGATGCAAGTATTTTGACCTCCTACTCTCCTTATGACGGTTCATCATCCATCACCATCGTTGATGGCACTACGATACCCATTGCGGGGTTCGGTGCATGCTCTCTGACTTCATCAATTCATCTGCCCTCTGTGGCACATGTGCCCCGTAGTCCTTTTAATCTTCTTTCCATCAGTAAGATTGCAAAGGATTACAGTTGTGTTGTCATATTTACCTCATCTAGTGTTGTGTTTCAAGAGCGAACTACGAACAGGAAACTTGGTAGAGGCCAGCTTCGGGACGGGGTCTACATGCTCGATGGACAGCCACCCATGGCCTGCACCTCTATCTCTACTCGGGCATTGGATCTTCATTCCCGGTTGGGTCATCCACCCGCCTCCACCATTCATCATCTTTTTCCAGATTTGAGTCCACATTTTTCTTTCCAGTGTGAGTCCTGTAAATTTGCAAAACACCATCGCAGTTCATACATTCCTCGAATAATAAAAAGGCCTCCAAACCTTTTGATCTGGTTCATACAGACGATTGGGGTCCCTGTACCACCTCGAGTCATTTGGGACATAAATATTATATATCTTTCATTGATGATTTTCCCCGAATGACATGGTTGTACCTCCAACGAGACCGCACTGAAGTCTTTTCTACCTTCCAAACATTTTATACTGAAATCCATACCCAATTTTCCACCTCTATTAAACGTTGCCGCTCAGACAATGGGCATGAATATCTTTTCACTCCTTTTCGGCAGTTCCTCCAAGAAAAGGGTATCATTCATCAGACCTCCTGTCCTGATACACCCCAGCAGAATGGCGTGGCCGAGCGGAAACACAGACAGATACTGGAGACTGCTCGCGCTCTCCTCTTTCACCGCCAGGTGCCTCTGCTTTTTTGGGGAGATGTCATCCTCACTGGTACCTACCTCATCAATTGTCTTCCTTCTTCTATCCTTCAAGGGGAGACTCACTTTCGGGCTCTATTCCCCTCTCCCTCTCCATTCCCTCTCTCTTCGAGTGTTTGGCTGCTTGTGCTATGTTCGTGACACTCGACCCGGCCGCTCCAAACTCTCTCCAAAATCCCTCCGCTGCATATTCCTTGGCTATTCCCGCACTCAAGGCGGATATCGCTGCTTCTCACCAGACCTTCGACGGTATGTCATCTCTGCGGATGTCTCCTTTGTTGAGGGCTCTTCATTCTCATTTCCCTCTCCTCATCCTGACTCTGCTATTGATGACTATCTTCCCCTCATCATCCATTCTCCTCCGTGCTGCCTCCTCCTGCTCATCGGTATGGTACAGTTTACTCCCGTCGCCCATCGAGTGCCCCCCCGTCCCGGCCAACGACACCGTCATCCCCGCTTCGTCCGATGCTCCTGCTACAACACCAGACGACTTGCCTATTGCCCTCCGGAAAGGTACTCGCTCGTGCCAGAGTACTCCCCAATTTGTCTCTTCATACAGGGGTTTGTCAGCTCTGGAGACAGTATCTATTCCTCGCACAGTTGGTGATGCAAAGTCTCATCTGGGATGGCTAGCAGCAATGCAGGATCAGTTGCACGCTCTGGAGGAAAACCATACTTGGGATCTCGTCCCCCTACCAGCAGGCAAACAGGCAGTGGGCAGCAAATGGATTTACACAGTCCGGCTAAATCTTGATGGCACTCTCCATCGCCTTAAAGCCCGCCTTGTGGCTAAGGGCTTCGCACAAACTTACGGGGTGGACTACTTTGATACATTCTCTCTAGTGGCCAAGATGACCTTTGTCCGGTTATTCATCTCTCTGGCGGCATATCATCATTGGCATCTTCATCAACTGGATGTCAAAAATGCCTTCCTCCATTGCTTTCTTGAGGAAGAAGTTTATCTGCAACACCCACCACCAGCTTTTGTGCCTCCGGCGCCGAGTCTCAAGTTTGTCGATTCCGCCGCTCTCTATACGGCCTCAAGCAATCTCCTCGTGCTTGGTTCGGCCGCTTCAGCACTGTCGTCACTGAGTTTGGCATCTCTCGGAGCATGAAAGATCACACTGTCTTTTACAGAACGACTCCTGCTGGTTGTATCCTATTGGTCGTTTATGTCGATGATATCATCATCACCGGCAACGACTCTGCTGGTGTCACTCACCTCAAGCAGCATCTTCACCAGCACTTCCACACTAAGGATCTCGGTACTCTCACATACTTCCTAGGCATCGAGGTGTCCTATTCTCCGGACACCATCTCCCTTCGCCAACGGAAGTATGCGTTGGATATTCTGCAGGATGCTAGGCTAACACAGGCCACTGCTGTTGACACCCCTCTGGAGCCTGGGGAACGATCACTTTATGCCTCCTCAGAACCATATTCGCATCCTGAGCGGTACCGTCGGTTGGTGGGTAAACTCAATTATCTCACAGCATCCTCATCTGAACATTGAGGCCTTTTGTGATGCTGATTATGTTGGTTGCCTTGCCACTCAGAGATCTACCTCTGGGTTTGCCATTTTCTTAGCCGGCAACCTCATCTCTTGACGCAACAAGAAACAGACTGTCGTGTCCAGATACAGTGCGGAATTTGAGTACCGAGCGATGGTCACCGTCAATACGGAGATCCTTTGGCTTCAACAACTCCTCCAAGAGCTTGGTTTTTCTCCTCCCACATCTACTCACATCTGGTGTGACAATCAGGCAGCCACCAAGATTGCTTCCAATCCCGTCTTCCATGAACTCACGAAACATATTGAGGTGGACTGCCACTTTCTTCGACACCACCTGGAGAACAATCATGTCAGTTTTGGCCACATCCCGACGGCGGACCAACTTGCTGACATCTTCACCAAAGGCGTCCCAGGGGCTCACCTCTCCTCGCTCAGTTCCAGGCTAGGCATCCATAGCATCTTCGGCCCAACTTGAGGAGGAGTTTATCTGGTCTTGTATGGTGTCACCTTGTTTTTTCTTTGTGGGACTTTTTTGTCCAAGCTGGGCATGTCCAGCTTGGGGGGGAGTGTTAAAACCCTTTTTTATTATTTTGGGTATCACCGAGTCCCACATCAGAATACTCCCATGTGTATTCCTTTTTCTCAATCTATAAAAGAAGGCCTCTACCCCCGCCTTGAAGGTAAGGGGGTTTCTCAACCTACAAAAAGAAACAAGGTAAGAAGGCTCTTAAAGTCACAACCTGGAGTACAAGTGATGACTCCATGAACTCACAACTTGCACAATATTTTTTTTTTTTTAAGTGGTAGGGGGTTCGAGTCTCGCGGCCTTAGAAACATGTGGTAGGGGGGTCGAATCTCCCTACCGGCAGTTTCCCAATATTTTTTTTAAGTGGGCGGGCTTTCCGGGCCGGGCCGCTCGGGCTTTCGGGCCGAGCCGATCGGACTTTCGGGCCAGAATTACACCCCTATTCATATCCATCACTCTCGCATTAAACACATTAACCTTAGGCACCATTTCTTAAGAGATCACTTCCAAAAGGGTGATATATCTTATTAGCATTTTTGTTAGGAGGGACTTTCAACTAGCAGATATTTTCACTAAACCTCTAGCAATTGATCGTTTCGATTTCATTAAAGGGGGGTTAAGAATGGTACGCTTGTGACGCTTTCCATTTGACCATGACTCACCTGAGTATTTTTTTTAAAATTTATTTAATTTAATTCTTGATTTATTTTGAATTGTATTCCTTTTTCTCTCATGGCTATGATCCATATATCTCATTTGTGCATTCATTCGAGGAGGAGCCTTCTATGTTTTTTCCGAAATTTTCCTTATGAGACTTGTTTTCAAGTTACTTTTTAAAATCTAAAAATGTTCTCTTATTTTCAAGCTTCAAAGACAAGCTTTCAAAAACAAGTGTTTTTTACCATTTTAAGTTTTTAAAATAAATTTGTTTTCAAGCTTTAAATATAGTTAATGTATTGTTTTTGTTTTAAATTTGTTATAAGATTGTTTTCAAGACTAATATGAGCAATTATGTATATGCTCTACTTATTCTTAAAAATTTGTCTTTCTCTCTCTTCAAAGAAGATTAATGATGAGTAAAAATTTATATATATACTTGTCTCTCTAACAATGTTTTTAAGTAGTCTCTAACAAAATGCAAATGGAAGGATGCTTTCAAGGAATGTTTTTACATCTAAAGGAAACTTTTTCAAGCTATTTCAATGAAGGGATCATTCAATGGTGGAAAAACCATTCGTTGAGGGTATAAGTATTTTGGCAAAGGTATGTACCAAGTTTTTGATACCTTATACTCTTTCTTTTTTATCTCTTTCTCTATTTCTTTCTCTTTTCTAAATCTCTTTATTTTTTCTCATAAAACTTCTTTTAAACTTTCGTCTCTTTCTCTCTAATACTCTTATTAAAGAGTTTGGAAGCTAAGAGAAGTTTCAAATTTTTTGATTTTAATTCTCTTTTTCAAAATCTATTTGTCTCGCTTGAACTTGATTTTCAATCTCTAGTCTGAGTTCCCAAAATCTCTTTTCAGTTTTTTCTTCAAATTCCAAGTTTTTTTTCTTCTCTCTCCTTGTTTTCTTTTTAATAATCATAAAGGAGGAGAAAGTCATTGAAATTATAGCAACATCTCTCGGACTTCATTACTTTAGACTTCCCTAACCCTGTTTTTCTATGGATTCATTTAATAAAAAATTTTACTTTGGATGGATGGTTGGATATCAACATGTTTATTTTTATCACAATGGGGGGTATTTTTCATTTGGGGGGAAATTTGTTATTTTATGCGTCATTGATTAATTGTTTCTTAAAGGGGAAGTTAATTTTGGAAGTTAACTGTTTTTACTCTTGTTTGACATATGGCTTATTTGATTTATTTACTTCTTGAGCATATTAAATATTTTGTTTAACATGTTATTGAATGTCTTGAATATATTACTATATCTTTCACTCTTGATTTACACTTGATATGTCGTTTTATATTAAGCTTTTCATAATCATCAAAAAGGGGGAGATCAGTGTACCTTTCTATCTCTCATGATGTTTCCATTATCACAAACTCTTGTGTTTATAACGATTTCATTTGAGTGAATTTCAATCTCATCTTTTAGACTTTTAGCCATGTCTTTTATGGACTAATGAAGATATTAAAGACTATTCAAAGATTGCTTAATTGTTTCTTAAAGGGGAAGTTAATTTTGGAAGTTAAATGTTTTTACTCTTGTTTGAGATATGGCTTATTTGATTTATTTACTTTGTTAAATATCTTGTTTAATATCTTATTGAATATCTTGTATACATAGATATCTTGAATACATTGTTATATCTTTCACTCTTGATCTACACTTTAAATGTCTTTTTATATTAAGCGATCATGATCATCAAAAAGAATAAGATTGGTGTACCTTTCTATCACTCATGATGTTTTCATGATCACAGACTCTTGTGTTTATAACGATTTCATTTGAGTTGTTAAATCCTATTTTCTAGATGTTTGATGGACCGACACCCGTCGCCTGCACATCTATCTCTGCTCGCGCCTTGGATCTTCATTCCCGGTTGGGACATCCCCCGCCTCCACCATTCATCAGCTTTATCCAGATTTCAGCCAGCATATTTCTTTTCATTGTGAGTCTTGTACTTTTGCGAAACATCATCGCACTTCATACATTCCTCGAGTGGATAGAAGGGCTTCCAAACCTTTTGATCTGGTTCATTCAGACGTTTGGGGTCCCTGTACCATCTCGAGTCATTTGGGGTATAAATACTATATATCTTTCATTGATGATTTTTCGCGAATGACTTGGCTATGCCTCCTTCGAGAACGCTCTGAAGTGTTTTCCACATTTCAGACATTTTACAATGAAATCCATAACCAATTTTCCACTTCTGCTAAATGTCTCTGCTCGCACAATAGGCGTGAGTACCTCTCCACTCCTTTTTGGCACTTTCTCCAGGCGAAAGGCATCATTCATCAAACCTCCTGTCCTGATACACCCCAGCAAAATGGAGTGGCCGAGCGGAAACACCGCCATATTTTGGAGACTGATCGTGCCCTCCTCTTCCACCGACAGGAGCCTCTGCATTTTTGGGGCGATGCGATGCTCACTGCTACCTACCTTATAAACCATCTTTCTTTTCTTCGGGGGGAGACTCCTTTTCGAGCCCTGTTCTCTTCACTCCCTCCTCACTCCCTTCCGCTTCGAGTATTTGGATGCCTATATTATGTTCGAGACACACGTCCCAGACTCTCCAAACTCTCTCCCAAATCCCTCCGGTGCATCTTCCTTGGCTATTCCCGCACTCAGCGCGGATATCGCTGCTACTCACCGAACCTCCGGAGGTATGTCATCTCTACTGACGTCTCATTTGTTGAGAACTCCCCGTTCTCCCTTCCCTCTCCTCATCCTGACTCGGTCATCGATGATTGTCTTCCTCTTCTCATCCACCCTCCTCCGGTGTCTCCCCCTGCTGCTGACACCCATTTTGGTAGGGTCTACTCACGTCGTCCATCACCTGTGTTCCCCGTCCCGGCCAATGACACCGTCGTTCCCGCTTCGTCTGATGCTCCTGCCCCGGCACCAGAGGACTTGCCCATTGCCCTCCAGAAAGGTACTCGCTCTTACCAGAGCACTCCTCTATTTGTATCTTCCTACAGGGGTCTGTCACCTCTGGAGACAGGTTCTATTCCTCGCACCGTGGGTGATGCAGAATCTCACCCGAGATGGCTAGCCGCAATGCGGGATGAGTTGCAGGCCTTGGAAGAAAACCATACTTGGGATCTTGTCCCCCTTCCAGCAAGCAAACAGGCGGTTGGCTGCAAATGGATTTACACAGTCAGGCTGAATCCTTATGGCACTCTCCATCGACTCAAAGCCCGCCTTGTGGCCAAGTGCTTCGCCCAAACTTACGGTATTGACTATTTTGATACCTTCTCTCTAGTTGCCAAGATGGTCTTCGTTCGGTTATTCATCTCTCTGGCAGCTCATCATCGTTGGCCTCAACTGGATGTCAAAAAATGCATTCCTCCATGGATTTCTTGAGGAAGAGGTTTATTTGTCCTGCTGTCGAATATGGGACAGGCGCTGGAGGATATCGGAAACCCAAGCCAGGTTGTTGGTCTCGGAATACATGATGTTCAAGGAGTCCCAGAGCTCCTTGACAGTATTCGCCGTTCGGGTGACATCCTTGACCGATCGATCCATTGAATTGACCAGCAGAGCAAAGATCTTGCTGTCAGCAAGCTTCCAGGAACGGTATTTGGGGTCATTCGAAGCCGGGGGAGGATCCTCAAGGTGATGATCAAGATCCATCCCAGTCAAAGACATCACCACAGTCTTCCGCCAGACGGAGAAATTTGTGGAGTCCAACCGGTCATCGATGAGGCGGGTGGAAGCGGTGATCATCTGAGGCAGAGGGGAGGAGTCTGCCATTGAAGCGTCGAGTAGCGGTCTAGGACGCAATTGTGGGCAGCGCCGGAATCAACGGGAGTTTGGACGTGTCGGGAAGCCGTGTGGAGCCGCGAGAGGTAGCTGACAGTGGGAGGGGCGCCGGGAGTCGGTGCAAGCTATGCGCAGGAAGAGCCGGGAGGATGCTGGTTCGTCTAGAGGGAGTCGGGTCGCCTAGAGGGAGTCGCATGGACCGGTTTGCCTGGACCGGTTTGCCGGGAGGGAGCCGGTTTGCCTGGAGGGAGCCGCCTGGACCGGTTCGCCTGGAGGGAGCCGGTTCGCCTGGAGGTAGCCGCCTGGACCGGTTCGCCTGGAGGTAGTCGCGGCTAGAATGGAAGAAACCGGACGGGCGGGCGCCGGGAGGGATCCGTTGGGAAAGGAGCAACCGGACGGAGCGCGCTGGGAGGGCGGGAGCCGTCGCGCGGGTAGGGAAGGGGCGGTCGCGCGGGGAGAGCTGGGGCCATTGCGCCGGGGAGGGCCGCAGGAGGCGTCGGGCGCACAAGAGGAGGGCCGCCTGGGCAGCGCCGCACGCACAGAAGGAAGGCACAGAAGGAGGGCCACTGGGTAGCGCCGCGCGCACAGGAGGGAGGGCCGCCGGGAAGGGAGTCGCTGTGTACAGGAGGGAGGGCCGTCGTGTAGGTCAGATCCGGAGGGAAGGGGAGTGGCCACATAGGGTAGACCCAAGGGGCCGATCACACCGAATAAAACCGGGAGGAGGAGAGAGGCGGGGCCGAACAGAACCGGAAATCCGCAGGGGAGGGAGGGTTCGGGATTAATTTCCCTCTGATACCATGTAGAATGGGAAACCCCCTTACCTCCAAGGTGAGGCGGAGGACTTCTTTTATAGATTGAGAAAGAGGAATACACAAAAGAGTATTCCGATGTGAGACTCGAAAATACCCATAATAATAAAAAGAATAAAAAAAAGGGTTTAACAATACTCCTTAATAATAATCTTAAAAGTCTAAGGATGTATCCACACGTCCACAAATAGGAACATCCAATGACACTATGAAGTGTGGATTTCCTACCGGCGAGTCTCGTTCTCATAATATCCTCCTGGATATTACCAAGGGCGCACACCATGAGAAGGTGTCTCATAGTTTTATGGGTCATCACCCCTAATGGCATGTATTATTTGTGTCCCTCAAATAACATCATCCAGCCATAGAATATATATTCAAGAATAGTGTTATGGCATTTCTGGGTTCTCATCATAGCAGAGATCCGCTATAACTCTTTAGTGTAACAGTTTTCCTTAGAACATTATCACATGCATTGTCACGCAAAAAAACAATCAAGATGTGATAAGGTATTTATTAATATTTAAATCCATAAATACAAGTTTATCATAAATTACAAAATAGTTGGTTCTAGGCCACTAACTCCAACAGACTCTCACTTTGACTAGAGTCAACAGCTAACAACCTTTAACCCGCTAGCTCTCACATGATATTCATGCTTCTACTGAGATAGGTCTTTGGTCATGGGGTCCACCACGTTCTCTTTCGTGGACACTCTGCTCACTGCAACTTCACCCATTTGATAGAAATCCCTCAAGAGGTGATACTTCTGAAGAATGTGTTTTGTCCGTTGATGCGACTTTGGTTCTTTTGCAAGAGTCATCGTTGCAGTATTATCACAATACAATGTGATAGGGTCTCTACTGCTCGGAACCACATCAAACTCCTGGACAAAGTTCTGAATCCAGACGGCTTCCTTGGCTGCATCAGAAGCCGTTATATATTCAGACTTCGCTGTAGAATCGGCGACAACTAACTGTTTTGAACTCTTCCAGCTCACAGCTCCTCCGTTGAGACAGAAAACATATCCTGATTGCGACTTCAGATCGTTCTGATCTGTCTGAAAATCAGCATCAACATACCCTCTGATGACAAGCTCCTCATCTCCTCCATGCACCAGGAACATATTCTTAGTACTTCTCAGATACTTAAGGATAGTCTTAACAGCAGTCCAATGTTGTTCTTCTGGATCTGCTTGATATTTGTCCACCATACCCAGTGCATAGACAACATCAAGCTTGGTAGATAACATGGCATACATGATGGATCCTATAGCCGAAGTGTATGGGATCTTAATCATCCTATCTTTCTCCTGTTGTGTCTGAGGACACATTCTCTTAAAAAGATGTAGGCAATGTGACATTGGAACCAATCCCCTCTTGGATTGTTTCATACTAAATCTCTTTAGTATCTAGTCAATGTATGTACCCTGACTTAGTCTAAGCAGCCTCTCAGATCTATCACGAATGATCTTGATCCCTAGAATGTAAGTTGTTTCATCTAAATCCTTCATAGAGAAACACTTGTTCAACCAGTCCTTAACTGACTGTAAGACTGGTACATCGTTTCCAATAAGTAATATGTCGTCAACATATACTACTAGGATAACAACCGCATTCTCATTAAACCGCTTATAAACACATGGTTCGCATTCGTTCTTAATGAAACCAAATTCCTTTATGGCTTCATCAAATCGAATGTTCAATGACCTGGATGCTTGCTTTAATCCATAAATGAATTTCTGCAACTTGCAAACCCGTTTGGCTTCACGTGGTGTCACAAACCCTTCTGGTTGTGTCATATAAACATCTTCCTAAAGGTTCCCGTTAAGGAATGTTGTTTCGGCATTCATCTGTCAAATCTCGTAGTCATGGTAAGCTGATATGGCAAGTATGATTCTTATGGATTTAAACATGGAAACTAGCGAGAAGGTTTCATCGTAGTCAATTCCTTGACGTTGTCTGAATCCTTTAGCCACTAGCCTTGCTTTATAGGTGCTAACTTGACCTTCCATGTCCAGCTTTCTCTTGAACACCCATTTGCATCCAACAGGCTTTACATCAACAGGCTCATCGACCAGAACCCAGACTTGGTTCTGATACATGGAATCCATCTCATAATTCATAGCTTCTAGCCATCTTGCAGCTTCTGAGCTCTCTATTGTTTCCTTGTAGGAGAGAGATTCATCGTTGTCCAACAATAATGATTCACCATCCTCGGTGACTAGAAAACCAAATCTCTATGGTTCTTACCTCTCTTGAGCTTCTACGCAGTACTTGTGTTTCTGGAACATCTTCCACAGGAACCTGTGGAACTTGTTCTTGTACCAACTCTTGTGTATCTTGAGTATCAACTTCGTCGAAGTCAATCTTTCTCCCACTATCCTTTTTGAGAATGTACTCCCTCTCAAGAAAAACAACTTGTCTGGCGACAGTCACTTTCTTGTCTGAAGGGTTATATAGGTAATACATTTCATTTCCTTGGGATATCCTATAAAGATACACCTCGTGCCTCGGGGTGTTAGTTTGTTGCTTGAGAAGTTCTGAACAAACGTCTCGCATCCCCATACACGTGTGTGCAACAAAATGGGTTTTTTTCCATTCCATGACTCGGAGGGAATTTCATTTGTCGCCTTAGTTGGTACTCGGTTTAATGTGTATGTTGCGATTTGTAATACATATCCCCAAAAGGATAATGGAAGATTTGCATGACTCATCATCGACCTCACCATGTCCAACAAAGCGCGGTTCCTCCTTTCACTAACACCATTCCATTGTGGATAAGGAAGAGTGAGTTGAGATAGAATCTCAAACTCCCGTAAAAGGTCGATGAACTCTTGGTTCAGATATCCTCCACCTCGATCTGATTGAAACTTCTTTATCTTCTTACCAAGCTGATTCTCTATTTCATTCTTAAATTCCTTAAATTTCTCCAAGGACTCTGACTTATACCTCATTAAGTAGATATAGCTATATCTACTCAAATCATCAATAAAGGTAATGAAGTAAGAATATCCACCTCTAGCTTCTACTGGAAATAGTCCACACACATCCGTGTGTACCAATCCTAGAAGCTCTGTGGCCCTTTTAACCATGTCCACCGAAAGGCGGCTTGGTCATTTTTCCTTGTAAACAAGTGTGACATTTATAGAGTGTTTTAGCTCAGTAGAGTATAAATAACCATCTTGGCAAAGCTTTATCAAGCGATTCTCGTTTACATGACCGAGACGGTGATGCCACAACTGGGTGTTGTATGAGTCATGTGAGTTTGTTTCGTTATCGATTGTCAGCACTTGGTTTTCGTAATTTAATACATACAAACTGTTATTTAAATGTGTCGTACCATAACATACGTTGTTCTTATAAAAGAAACAACCCTTATTTCCAAACTTGAAAATAAATTCATTCATATCCAAACATGATACAAAAATTATGTTCTTGGTAACACTAGGTACATAATAACAGTTATGTAAAACCAAAAACATCTCAGTTGGCAATGAGAGATGGTAATCGCCAATGCCCAATGCAACTAGCCCCGCGCCATTGGCAGCTTGAAGATCAACCTCTCCTCTGAAAATCTTTCTAAATCTACTTAGTTCCTGCATTTGAATCCAGATGTGAGCCTCACATGTTGTATCTAATACCCAATGTGTAGAAATGGAAATATTACACTCGATAACAAACGCACTTTTAGCGTCCCCACGCTTCTGGGTGCAGTTCCTCCTCCAGTGCTCTGGCTTGCCACATGCAAAACATACCGCCTCCCGTTCCCTGCCCTGCCTCTGAATCTTCCCCTTCTTGGAGGGACGGTGCTCGGGAGCTTCATACCGTTTATAAATCCTTGACCCATTTGCCTTGTCTTTCCTCTTCTTATTCACCATAAGGACTACGAATTTGTCACACCGCATGTTCTTGTCTACCTGGCGAATCAAGATCAGAAGTTCCGATAGACTCTTCTCATTGTTGCTCATGTTGTAGTTGACAATAAAACTAGAAAAGGTCTTGGGCAGTGATGATATGATGAGATGTGTACGCAACTTATTCGGAAACTTAATCTCTAAGATGTCCAGGCGTTCAATGTAGCCAATAAGCTTGACTATATGAGGCCCAACTGGCACAGACTCTTCAAGCTTAGTTGTGAACAAAACGTTAGAGATCTCATATCTCTCCTGTCTCGCCTTCTCTTGATAGAAATCCTTAAGGTGGGACATCATGTCATATGCGTTCATGTTTTCATGTTGCTTCAAAAGCTCATTAGACATTGCTGATAACATGAAACATTGGATATCTGTGACATCATCCAAATGTTTCATATAGAGAGATATTTCCTCATCACTGGCCTCGTTTCCAGGTGCAATTGGAACAGGCTCCTCCAGCACATACAATTTCCTCTCGTCGCGAAGGATGACGCGTAAACGCCTCTGTCACTCCTGGAAATTGGTACCGGTGAGAAGGTTTTTCTTCTCGAGTATGTTTCGCAATGATATGTTTGATGTCATTTTTCTTGTCGTTTCTACAAATTAAGATGAGCAAAGATTTAGTACTTTATCATGATAAAACTGAGACAAATAAATAAATTAATACTTACTAGTCTTCAACTAATTTATTGAACTCCAATAGTCCTCACCGTTGACTTCGGAATATTCTGTTGCCTGAATATTCTAGTGGCAAGGATCCATATTGCCCTTCGCATTACCCCGACTAAGGTTGGTCAAGCAACTTGAAAGCTTTTAGGTAGGCATTCCAAATGTCAACTGCATTAACTCGGAGCTCCTTGATCCGCTGAATGGACTCCCCAATCCTGAAATCCTTTTATTTTGGATTTCTCCGACCTTTGCCTCTTGGTCACACCAAGTCCTGCTGTGGCAATCAACTCTTGATGTGAAACAAGTCAAGTCAACCCAAAACCTCAAATTAGAATTCTCCGATAATTGAAAGCACCCCAACTAGGGTTGGTCAAGCACTTTGAACTATGGTTCGATTCTAACCAAGATTATAGAAGGTTATACCGACTTAATATTTCCTTAAGGGATTTTATCCTTACACGTAAATTGTCATTTTATTATCTTTCTTACATGCTTTTTAATATTAAGTAGGATATACTTAAGTGATTAATCATGTCTAAGATAATATTTACGCATAAACCGGTCTTATTTTAGTTCCAACTTGCATGCTTGTTTAATTCATTAATTGTGTGATCGTGACAACACACCCACAATAAATAAACCATGCAACTAACAAAAATAAAACAAATGGCGTGATCGTGAACTTGTTCTATTGATTAGTTTATCTAGCGGTCGATAAACTAACTCAAGACCTAAGGGAGAAACACCTTGAACCTTTTGGGTTCGTGTTTACAGCTTTCAACCAATCCACCTTTGTATCAAAAGAAACATTGGGCACGCAGACCCTACATATTAATGAGGAGAACGCTCACGGGCCAACAAATTTAATTTAAATGAATAAATTAAAAGAAATCATCCACATACAAAGGTCAAGATCTAGCTCATGATCATTCATACATGCACGATATTTACGCATAAATAAAACTAGCATTCAATTATTTAATCGTTCTTGTTTAAGATAAATCACGCTCGAATCAATTAATTATTATCTTTAATTAATCAATAATTTTATCTTAAACCCTTTTCTGAATTTCTTTGATATTTTCATTTATCATAATTTTAAAAAAATAAATTCATTTAAAATTATCTTTGTACGTAACTTGTACCTTGGAGGCAACCCGGTGAATTCTCATTCATAACTACTCAATGAGTAGAAATGAACATTACGCAGATGTTAAATTAAACACATATGTATAAAACACCTATCACGTGTTGTGCCTCAGCTTTACGTCTGCACCATGGTACACATCTCAAGGGTTTGTATAATATAATAATAAATTTTAATAAATCTGCGTAATTTGGATGAGTACACGGCGTGTAGTTTCCTACTACACGGCGTGTACTATCGTTCACCGTCCATCCGAAGTACACGCCCAGGGTGTCGGCGTGTAGATGTACTTCGGAATTTTTCGGAGCACACGGCGTATCCAGTGGGCCACAGCCATGTAGTATCTGTCTATGGCCGACATCTGGCTGACTCATGATCCTCGAGACCTCGCAGGACCCGGTCTATCCTCGGCTTCTCTGGCCCATTCTGTTCGCTACGCTGCCTTTGTCAGTCGTCGCTCCCCTGCATGGATGTTCGACTCAGGTGCCTCCGACCACCTCACCGGTGATGTTGGTATGTTGACCCCCTACTGCCCTTATACTGGTTCATCATCCATCACCATCACTGATGGCTCCACTATCCCCATTGCAGGCTTCGGCGCATGCTCCCTGAATCCATCGATTCAACTACCATCTGTGGCACATGTGCCCAGCAGTCCATTTAATCTTCTTTCCATCAGTAAGCTGACACAAGATTACAATTGTGTTGTCATATTTACCTCCTCTGGTGTTGTATTTCAGGAGCAGACTACGAACCGAGAAATTGGTAGAGGCCAGCTTCGGGACGGGGTCTACATGTTCGATGGACCGGCACCCATCGCTTGCACGTCTGCCTCTGCTCAAGCATTGGATCTTCATTCCCGGTTGGGACACCCGCCTGCCTCCACCATTCATCAGCTTTTTCCAGACTTTAGTCGGCATAATTCTTTTCATTGTGAGTCATGTACATTTGCGAAACATCATCGCACTACATACATTCCTCGAGTGGATACAAGGGCCTCAAACCCTTTTGATCTGGTTCATTCAGACGTGTGGGGTCCTTGTACCATTTCGAGTAATTTGTGGTATAAATATTATATATCTTTCATTGATGATTTTTCCCGAATGACTTGGCTTTACCTCCTTCGAGAACGCTCCGAAGTGTTTTCCACATTCCAAACCTTTTACAATGAAATTCACAACCAATTTTTCATCTCTGTAAAATATCTTCGCTCGGATAATAGACATGAGTATCTCTCCACTCTCTTTTGGCAGTTTCTCCAGACAAAAGGCATCCTTCATCAGACCTCCTGTCCTGATACACCCCAACAGAATGGCGTGGCCGAGCGGAAACACAGACACATTCTGGAGACTGCTCGTGCCCTCCTCTTCCACTGACAGGTGTCTCTGCATTTTTTGGGAGATGCAATTCTCACCGCCAACTACCTTATAAACCGTCTTCCTTCCTCTATCCTTCAGGGGGAGACTCCTTTTCGGGTTTTGTTCTCCTCTCTCCCTCTTCACTCCCTTCCCCTTCGAGTGTTTGGATGCCTCTATTACGTTCGCGACACACGCCTTGACCTCTCTAAACTCTGTCCCAAATCCCTCCGGTGCATTTTTCTGGGCTACTCCCGCACTCAGCACGAATATCGCTGCTTCTCACCCTACCTACGGCGGTATATCATCTCGGCCGACGTCGCATTTGTTGAGAGCTCTCCGTTCTCCCTTCCCTCTCCTCATCCCGACCCCGCCATTGATGATTGTCTTCCTCTCATCATCCACCCTCCACCGGTGTCAACCACTGTTGACACCCATTTTGGTCAGGTCTACTCCCGTCGTCCATCAACTGTATCCCCCGTCCCGACCAATGACACCGTCATCCCCGCTTCGTCCGATGCTCCTGCCCCGCCGCCCGAGGACTTGCCTATTACCTTACGGAAAGGTACTCGCTCCTGCCAGAGTACTCCTCTATTTGTTTCTTCATACAGGGGTCTGTCCGCTCTGGAGACAGTTTTTATTCCTCGCACAGTTGGTGAAGTCAAATCTCACCCCGGGTGGCTAACAGCAATGTAGGATGAATTGCAGGCTTTGAAAGAAAACCATACTTGGGATCTTGTCACCCTTCCAACAGGTAAACAGGCAGCCGGCAGCAAATGAATTTACACAGTCAGGCTGAATCCCGATGGCACTCTCCATCGTCTCAAAGCCCGTCTGGTGGCCAAGGGCTTCGCGCAGACTTACGGTATTGACTACTCTGATACCTTCTCACCAGTTGTCAAAATGGCCTCCGTTCGATTATTCATCTCTCTGGTCGCCCATCATCATTGGTCTCTTCATCAATTGGATGTCAAGAATGCATTCCCAGCAACTCTGCGGGTATCACCCATCTCAAGGGGCATTTTCACCAACACTTCCACACTAAGGATCTCGGTCCTCTCACATACTTCCTAGGCATCGAGGTCTCCTATTCTTCGGACACCATCTCCCTCTGCCAACGGAAGTATGCGTTGGATATTCTGCAGGATGCTGGGCTGACACAGGCCACTGCTGTCGACACTCCTCTGGAGTCTGGGGAACGATCTCTTTATGCCTCCCCGGCACTGTATCCACATCCAGAGCGGTACCGTCGACTAGTGGGTAAACTCAATTATCTTACCATGACTCGTCTCGACATTGTCTGTGTTGTTGGCAAAGTGAGTCAATTTATGAAGCATCCGACCACCTCACATTGGGATGTTGTCATCCGCATCGCCAAATACATCAAGCGAGATCCTGCCCATGGTTTTTGCTACTCTCAGCATCCTCATCTGCATATTGAGGCCTTTTGTGATGCTGATTATGCTGGTTGTCTTGCTACTCAGAGATATACTTCTGGGTTTGTCATATTCTTGGCAGGCAACTTCATCTCTCAGCGCAGCAAAAAACACACTGTTGTCTCCCGATCCAGTGCGGAGTCTTAGTACCGTGCCATGGTCACGTCACTACGGAGATCATTTGGCTTCGCCAACTCCTCCAAGAGCTTGGCTTTCCTCAGCAGACATCTGCTCACATCTGGTGTGACAATCAGGCAGCCACCAATATTGCTTCGAATCTCGTTTTCCATGAACGCACGAAGCATATTGAGGTGGACTGTCACTTTCTTCGACACCACCTGGAGCACAATCATGTCAGATTTCGCCACATTCCGATGGCGGACCAGCTTGTTGACATCTTCACCAAAGGCCTCCTAGGGGCTCGCCTAGCCTCGCTCAGTTCCAAGTTGGGCATCCACCGCATCTGCAGCCCAGCTTGAGGGGGAGTGTGTCTGATCTTGTATGATGTCGTTTTTTGTGGGACTCGTTGTCCAAGCTGGGCATGTCCAACTTGAGGGGGAGTGTTAAACCCTCTTTTTTATTCTTTTATTATGGGTATTTCTGAGTCCCACATCGGAATACTCCTTTGTGTATTCCTCTTTCTCAATCTATAAAAGTAGGCATCCGCCTTACCTTGAAGGTAAGGGGGTTTTCCCAATCTACAACATGCATTGTCAAGCAAAAGAACAATCAAGATGTGATAAAGTATTTATTAATATTCAAATCGATGAATACAAGTTTATCATAAAGTACAAAGTAGTTGGTTCTAGGCCACCAACTCTAACAAGTACCCCGTACTGAAACACCATTTCCTTGATGAAGAGCAAGTTCCATGTGACGGGCCAACCGCATAGCCTATAATCGGGTGACGGGGTTATGGATGCGAACCCAGGAACGAATTTCTTTGCACTGCCCATATAAAAAATAACCCACATATTGTTCCTAGGTTGACGCGCCAAGAGAGACATCAAATATTCATAATGTTCGATATATTCCTGTACCGAGGCTTGTTGCTGAAGGGCAGCAAGCTCCTCATACGGGTTTTGAATCTCCAGACCGCTAAAGCGTTCTAGTAGTTCGCTTTAAAAATAGGTCAGGATAAATCCGGATGAATTTTTGTCAAAATAGTAAACAAATGGATATCCATGCCATACATGCTGAGTTGCGTGAGCTAAATCTTTAATTGATATGAGGTATGATGAATGCAGAAATACAGCTCCGCACATGTGAGTCAGCCCCGAGGATCCGATCCTTCAAAAGTAGGGAGTTCAACTCGTTTACCTGCAAGAAGGGATTCTGAAAAGGGAAAGGAATCGTCAAAAACAGGACGGGGATCTGCCGGGCGTGGAGGAGGGACATCGACGGAGGTCCCCGAAACCGCAGAAAACAGGGGTTGGCGTGTGTCTGGTGGCAAAGGTTGCTTCTTTTGTTGGAGCATCATGTACTTCCAGAATTCGGTTTAAACGGTCATTTCTTGATCCCATTTGTGTTGCCCCTACCGGAGGTCATGAAGATCCTACTGGAGGTCAGTGAGCGAAGCGGACAACTGGGACAGAGGAGTTTCGACGGTGCCCAGGCGAAGCTCGATGCTGTCAACGTGGGACTGAGTGCGTGTCTCCATGCGCCCACCGAAGAAGGAGAAGGCAGGTCGGACCAAGTGATAGGGAACCCCTATCAGGGAGAGATTATATTGCTTGAACAGGGGACCAGAATTACAAAGGACTAGGGAAGGTTCGGGAAAACAGCAGAAAATACAGACCTTCATGAGCACCTCCAGGTCTCCCGCCCAAGAAAACAAACTAACTCCCAGCTGCCCACGAAGGCGCTCCCCAGCACGACTTATAACAGCCCAAGGCCCTATGCCCCCTCTAACCGTTCAGGGCCTTACTCTCCCTCTAAAACCGCACAGGCCCCACCTCCCTCACTAGTAACTCCCTAACTTCCATGTCGGTAGAATGGTTTCTAAACAGGACGGCGCCCCCCCCCCCCCAATTTGTCAAAGGGGGTGGGCTGGGTTGGTGGTTGGTGGCCAAACCCCCACCAAACCCAGCAGCGGGAGAGGAGCAGCAGGGGGTAAGGATTGCCTATAAAAAGCAAGAGCCTCATCCCATCTCAAATCATCCCAACACCTTCTCATCGTCTATTATCATCTCATTCGAGCGATATTTGTGAGGCGGTTTCCCCATTTATTCAAGAGAGAATTTTTCCGAGGGTTTTATCCTTGTAATAGTGAGGGAGTGTGTACCCACTTTTACCCCAGAGTGATCCTTCTATTTGCCTGTGGTTTTTAACCCCTTCCATTTGGGGGTTTTTCCACCTTACATCTGGTGTCATTTATTTTTCCGCATTTTGCACTTTATTTTTATCTCGTAATTATCGCTGCACTGGTGGGTCAATCATTTACGATCCCAACAAGGGGTACTAGAGGCAAGGTTCCGGCCCAGCGTTGTTCACATTTTCGGGTATTAATAATTCTCGTAAATTTGAGTATGCTCTGTAATTGCAACTTCGGTTGATCTGTCACATCAGAAAAAATTTATTGAGATTATTAAATACATCGTTGTGAAACGGAGGAGGTTCTGAACTGACGGCGTATCCAAATGACGGCGAAATTCGAGATCAAAAAATTCAATGGGAATAATTTTTCGTTGTGGAAAATGAAGATGCAGGCAGTGCTGCGGAAGGATAATTGCCTACTGGCAATTGGCGAAAAGTCGGCGGGTCCAACGGAGGAGAAATGGAACGATGTGGACAGGAATGTTATTGCCAACATCCATTTGGTTTTGGCAGACGGGGTCTTATCGAGCATTGCGGAGAAAAAGACGGCAAAGGAAAATTGGGATACTTTGACGAAGTTATACGAGGTCAAGTCAATGCACAACAAAATTTTCCTGAAGAGAAAATTGTACACTCTTCGGATGGCGGAGTCATCATCGGTGACCGACCACATCAACAACCTCAATACCCTGTTCGCTCAACTCACAGCGTTGGGCTATAAAATTGTGGATATTGAACGTGCAGAAATTCTACTCCAGAGTTTGTCAAATTCATATGACCAACTCATCATCAACCTCACCAACAATATCTTGATGGATATGCTGGCCTTCAATGATGTTGCAGTCGCGGTTCTTGAAGAAGAAAGTCGACGCAAGAACAAGGAGGACAGACAAACAACTTCGCACCAAGCAAAGGCTCTGTTAATGGAGAGAAGAAGGATGATGGAGCGTGGTTCCAGTGAGAGCTAAAATCATGGCAGGTCCAAATCAAGAAATAAGAATATCACATGTTTCAATTGTGACAAGAAGGGGCACGTCAAGAAGGATTGTGGGAATAAGAAGAGTAGTGAAAAAAAAACTCTCAGGGGAATGTAGCGAGTACTTTTGGAAAAGGAGATATACAAGTCAATGAAGCGGCAACGACTACTGGAAGCAGGCAGAATCTCAACGATGCATGAATTATAGACTCGGGAGCAACATGGTACATGACGTCTCGACGGGAATGGTTTGACCAATATGAAATCATCCCGAAAGGACTTGTGTGCATGGGGAACGATCACACTCTGAAGATCGTTGGAGTCGGTACCATCAAACTGAATATGCATGATGGCATAGTACGGACCATCCAAGGAGTACGCCATGTGAAGGGCTTAAAGAAGAACATATTGTCTTTGGGACAATTCGATGATATCGGGTGCAAGACTCGCACCAAGAATGGAGTGATGAGAATTGTGAAGGGCGAGCTTGTGGTAATGAAGGTGAAGAAGATCTCGAAGAACTTGTACGCTGCTTATGGGTGAAACGTACAAGAAGGCGGAGATAGTTGTTGCATCAACTACCACGACGGAAGCATTGACAACGTTATGACATCGGAAGCTTGGTCATATGTCAGAACGAGGCCTGAAAATTCTTACGGATCAAAAGTTGTTGTCTGGGCAGACAAAGGTATCCTTACCGCTTTGTGAGCATTGTGTTTTGAGCAAGCAACACGGGTTAAAGTTCGGGACGTCAACAACGAGAAGCAAGGAGATCTTGGAATTCATCTATTCCGATGTTTGGCAAGCACCAATTATATCTATGGGAGGAGCAAGGTACTTTGTATCATTCATTGATGATTATTCGAGGAGATGTTGGGTGTACCCAATCAAGAGGAAGGCGGATGTTTTTGAAGTCTTCAAAACATTCAAAGCGCGAAAGGAGCTTGACTCTGGAAAGAAGATCAAGTGTCTGAGGACTGACAATGGTGGAGAATATACAAGCGAAGAATTTGATACTTTTTGTCAACAGGAAGGAATCAAGAGACAGTTCACGGTGGCGTACACTCCTCAACAGAATGGAGTGGCAGAGCGAATGAACAGAACTCTGTTGGATAGAACAAGGACGATGTTGAAGACTGATTGTCAAAACATTTTGGACAGAAGCAGTGAATACCGCCTATTATGTAATCAACCGATCTCCTTCAATGGCAATTGAGCTGAAGACACCGATAGAGGTGTGGACTGGTAAACCCGCTGACTAATCCCGGTTACATACTTTTGGAAGTCCTGTACATGCATTGTTTAATGACCAGGAAAGATCGAAGTTGGATTCGAGATCCAGGAAATGTGTCTTCTTGAGGTACGCTAATGGTGTGAAGGGGTATCGTTTGTGGGACCCCACTGCCTACAAATTTATCATCAGCAGAGATGTCATTTTTGTAGAAGACAAAGTGAAAATGACAAAGAGAACTTAGTTTACAGGTTGAACAAATCTCTCTACGGTCTCAAACAGGAACTGAGGTGTTGGTACAAGAGATTTGATTCCTATATCATGAGTCTTGGATACGACAGACTTCATTCAGATCCTTGTGCATATTTCAAGGGTTCGAATGGTAATGATTTCATCATTCTTCTGTTGTATGTGGATGACATGTTGGTTGCAGGCCCCAACAATGATCAGATCCAGGAGACGAAGGCACAGTTGACTAGGGAGTTTGATATGAAGGACTTGAGACCAGCAAATAAGATTTTTGGTATGCAGATTTACCGAGACAAAAACAATGGGAAGATTTGGCTATCACAGAAGAGTTAATTACAGTGAGTCTTGAAACGCTTCAACATGCAAGACTGCAAGCCAATCTCTACCCCTCTTCCCGTTAATTTCAAGTTATCCTCCACGATGAGTCCTAGCAGTGAAGCAGAGAGGATGGAAATGTCTCGAGTACCGTATACATCGGCAGTGGGTAGTCTGATGTTCGCTATGGTTTGTACTAGACCAGACATTGCACATGCAGTGCGGCAGTTAGTCGGTACATGGCGAATCCAAGACGGGAGCATTGGAGCATGGTGAAGAGGATCGTGAGATACATCAAGGAGACCTCAAATGCTGCATTATGTTATGGAAGATCATATTACACTAACAGAGGATATGTTGATTCAGATTTTACAGATGATTCTGACCGGAGGAAATCCACTATTGGTTATGTGTTTACTCTTGTAGGAGTTGTGAGCTGGATTTCGAAGTTACAGTCAATTGTGGCTTTATCCACGACGGAGGCAGAGTACATGGCAGCTACACAGGCTTGCAAAGAGGCGATTTAGATGAGAAAGTTGTTGGAGGAGCTCAGGCACAGACAGGAGCAGATTCCGTTATTTTGTGACAGTCAGAACGCCTTGCACATTGCAAGGAATCCATCTTTTCACTCCAGGACGAAGCACATTGGGGTACAGTATCACTTTGTCCGAGATGTGGTGGAGGAAATGTGGAAATGTGGACATGCAGAAGATTCATACTACAGAAAATCTGACAGATTTCCCAACGAAGGCAATTAACTTTGATACGTTCAAATGGTGCAGATCCTCGAGCGGCCTTGCAGATACATGAATAGCATGGTTTGGCAGATAGAAAGGATGTGTGGAAATGTGATTGGTTCTCAATCAAATCTCCAAGTGGGAGATGTGTCGGCAGAATGGTTTCTCCACAGGTCGGTGCCGCCCCCCACCCAAATTTGTCAAAGGGGGTGGGTTGGGTTGGTGGTTGATGGTTGGTGGTTGATGGTTGGTGGTTGATGGTTGGTGGCCAAACCCCCACCAAACCCAGCAGCGGGAGAGGAGCAGCAGGGGGTAAGGATTGCCTATAAAAGGCAAGAGTCTCATCCCATCTCAAATCATCCCAACACCTTCTCATCATCTATTATCATCTCATTCGAGCGATATTTGTGAGGCGGTTTCCCCATTTATTCAAGATAGAAATTTTTCAAGGATTTTCTCCTTGTAATAGTGAGGGAATGTGTACCCACTTTTACCCCATAGTGATCCTTCTATTTGCCCGTAGTTTTTACTCCCTTCCATTTGGGGGGGTTTTCACGTTACATCTGGTGTCATTTATTTTTCCGTATTTTGCACTTTATTTTTATCTCGTAATTATCACTGCACCGGTGGGCCAATCATTTACGGTCCCAACATTCCTTCCTTGGGCTGGACCGTATTGCCCCATCTATAGTAGACCTTCCAGGTGCCAGGGAGATCCCGCGCCCTATCAAAGGTTTGCTACAATTTTCATTTTGACAACAAAACCTTAGGCTACTTATGTTGGCAACCACCACCCCCACATAACAAAAATAAAATAAGTATTTGCTATACCCTTACCCTTTCCTTGAAATTTACATATCCAATATGTGAGTTTTTCCCTTCTAAATACCACAACTCAATTCTAATAAAAAAGGCAATGAATTAAATCAATCCGTTAAATTCCCAAAGCTCGCTGCATATTCTATTCTAGAGCAGATGAAATTGCTTCAAAACAGTCCTTTGGACCATGTTTTCCTAGAACTAAAACAGCAACAATCTTTGAACACGGTATCCAATCAATAAGGCCCACATTGCATTAGAATCTCAAAAGAAAGTTTCATGGACCCCGATTTTATCATTAACAGAGGCCTTCCCTGTGATTTGAACAACTACTAGTTTAAGTCTTATCAAGAGGTCAGCTGCCATCAAAATTTTCTCCAGGAAATAAGATTCCAGCAAAACCAAAACAGGAATTGTAATCCTAAATCACCATTCTGATTTTACGATCACCAACGATAGTGAAAAACTTTTTGAAACGAATATATAATGAAAAGAAATAGAAATAAGATTAATGCAGAAAAAAAGAACAAGCAACACTGGAAAAAACAATACAAGAAACACTATACCCAGTCCAATTAACTAGAGGAACAAGCATTGGCATATAAGGGATCACCATATATCTTGCCTGTGGAGAAAGAAATAACAATGTTTATGGCGGGTTATTTAAATATAGAAGTAAAAAAACTAAAAAATTAACTTCTATGATTAAGAGTCTGAGTCTCAATGATTACGAAGCAACTAGGAATAAAAAATCTGACAAGAGCACAGTTCTAACCCAATATAGATATAAAATAAATGCCAGAAACTGATTTCTTAGTGGCAAAATCAACATCAAAGTCTAAAAAACAAATTGACATACAATGCCAATCAGGGAATACATAAATCGAAAAGCGGTATTAAATTCCACTAATGAGATGAGGAGAAAGGTGCAAATTTCTCGATAAAAAAACTGAGCAGCTTACGTACAGCTCTCTCCAGAACTTTGACAACTAGTGGATCACACTCAATCACGCCAGATCTCTTGCTAGAATTCACATTTCTGAAAACTAGCAAAAGCATCATCTCAGGGTACAGGGAAAAAATAAAATGAATTTAGAAAAATATCTCAAGTGAAATCGTCAAAGTCTCACTTTTTTCTGGTAAGAACATTAGCCATTGTGTGTACAAATGCAGGTCGAATGTCAGGAAGACCATCTGCCATCTGACTGGCCGGAGGTTGTATAAATGCTGTTTGTGTCAACAATTCAATCAAACAGCATCCAACCTGTTGAGAAAAAAGTTAAATGTTAGTTTTACATAAAATTTTAACCTTTTGACAACTATGAATCATCATGAACCTTTCCATTATATAACAGTAACAAAAATAACAAAGCGCAATCCATAAATGGGGCGGGTATACAAACCTTTGCCCTTGCATCTGGGTTCCATGATCTTGAACCATCCTCTCTTCTTACGATCTGCCTCACTGCCTTCAGCTTTTGTTTCTTCATCAAATCAGTAACTTTTTTCCTCAGTTTATCCTGTTCTTGGCTTGCATTTTCCGATTCACATACATAAGTTTTCTTTGCCCAACCAGCCCTCTTTTTCTTTGTTTTCTCCAAGAAACTGTGTATTTTAATCTGAATAGTAGAAGGAAGAATACTCAGTCAGCATTGTCTCTTGATAGCTCTTAGTGCGCACATGCGTGTGCATGTTTGAGTGCCTGAGCACCCACAGATATATGCATACACATGCATATTCATGAACCCAGAAATCTCACATTGATGCACAAGGAAATTGAGAAACACAGACCAGAGAAATTATCCATTCAAGAGGGTCTTGTAAATGGATGATTTAAAAAACTTCAAAAGACAGATTTTGAAACAATTCAAAGTTATACAACTGTATGGTAAGCACGTCTGTGTTTGACATCACTTACCAAAAAGTATTTCTGACACTTGGCACTTATATTTATATAAGCGTTTTCATATTACTTCTTGAAAAAAATGTTTTTGTCGCTTATAAAAATGGTTTTCTTCTAGAATTTTAATATGCGTTATTTTTTTTAAATGAAACAAGCATTGCTAGATTTTTCAAAACGCTTGTCACTTTTCAATAAGTGTCATCAAATCAAACAAAGTTTAAAACCAACATGAGGGGAAAAGATGGTTACATAAGGACTTCTCAGAATAACTGTCATGGTATTTGTAACACCGACAGACAGCCATGACAAAGTACAAAAATTCAAAGACAGAAACAAACAGACCAACCAAAAAGCAAAAGCATCAATGCCTATGCCTTGGATATAAGCCAAAAATTAACAAAAATGTATCCAAGCAGTGATGCCTAAAATTTTAAGAGCATCAGCATGGGGGGGTAGTATCGGGACTGAACTTGTCTACAGCACTGCCGATCGTACATCTAACATAGATAAGCGAGAACAAATTAAACTGAATCACGAGCAGTGTTTCTTCAAAAACCTTAAACAAAAGGTGAAAATCCAAAATAAAAGGCTGGGACTCAAGTTGAAAGAAACAGAAATATCTGACAGGTTCACCATTTCAAGTTATTATATTGTGCATTCAATCATGCAGAATTGTTCTCAAAACAGTGGTATGGTCATGAATAATTCTTTTTGGATGTCTCGATTTAGTGGATTTTATTCACCATTGAAACTGACCAAAGCTATAGTTTCTACCAAAAGGTTATAGGGTTCAAATCCTCAGTTTGTATAGAGCATCCGTAATCCTCTGTCCAAGCGATACAAGTGGATCAAACCTACCAACTACATGCATGTGCATCCAAACTTTTGACCTCGCTCGGTCAATGAAAAAATTACACACAGATACCAATAGACTAAACTGATGGTTTCTGCCAAAATATCATTACTACTGGCACATGCTTGATTCCTGGGCGTATATGAATACAGTAAGTGCAAATTACAGCAGTTTTAATTTAGCATAAAACTATTTTCAAGCACCAACCACTCGTTCAATGGCTTCATCGATCTAAATTTCAGCAGTTGTAATTTTGTTTTCAACTATTTTCAAGCACTTGCCTCTTGTTCAATGGCTTCCCCTATAAGGCAAGCTGCCCTCACAACCCTGACGCTTCCATGTTGAGGTGCAGCCATAACCAATGCCATCATTTTATGCATTGTAATAACTGACATCATCTCTGCTGGTAACTGGTCTAAATATGGTAAATAAGCTGCCTTGCTCTTTCCCTGCCGGCAAATTTCCTGGTCCTTGAGGATGGCATCACGCAGGGGCTCAAACCAACCCAGGAACAATGACTTCACGTATGGTAAGTTTGGTGCGAGCTTCTGCGCACACATATCCATGAGAAGCTTCTTGTACTCGTTTGCAGCCTGTTCCCATGCCTCCGTCTCTACCTTCACCTGCCGACTCCTAAGTTTGTGGAACTGTCTGATAAAGAACTTGCGCTTATTTTCGTTTCCCTGATCTTCCAACAAAGCCTTTTCTGTACCCACCCCGTTCCCCAAGCCCCCGTCTTCGCTCATCATGGCCAGCGAGCCCTCGTCCCTCGTCATTTTTTGCAACAAATCCTGAATTTCATCCACGCCAGGTGAATCTTCCTCGGAATTGATTGAATATATCGCTTGGGCAACGCTGACGTAACTTTTTATGCAGCTGAAGCCATGAAAGTTCGTCTGATTTATAGGAGAACAGGTAGTCGGCGTTCCTAAACACACCTGACAGGTCGATGAATCGCCAAATCGAGGAAACCCAAACTCGGAAATATCGTAATTGGACCGTGGATTTAGATGAAAACGCCTGAAGTCGAGTTTAACGGCGAGCATCGGATTTTGGTGAGATCGTAGGAAACAAGAAGTGCGCGAGAAAGGACTGGAGCCGAAAGAGAACCTCGTCGCTTCTGAAGATAATTGTTTGGATATGCTTCTCCACATAACTGTGGAATTTGGCGGTGTCTTTGGTCGGAAATCTGTAGGTGAGACGCAATGGTCGATCCTGCTGCGAGAACTACTGGAAAATAAGTAGTTTGCTAATTGGACATCAAATTACTTCCAGCTTGAGGTGAAACAACTGAGGGAAACACATGAAACTGTGAAATTGGGAGAAAAGGGAAATAAATACGCGTAGAACGAATATGAGTGAAAGGCTTCCAGAGAGAAAAGGCGCGTTCATCATAAACCCTCCAAAAAAAACTTTCCTCCCCCGGCCGAACAGCCCCATAAACCTACCTAGAGGCTGAACACTCGTCCATCCAATATCCAACAAAACATGTCAAAATATATATATATATATATATATATATATATATATATATATATTATGTAAACAATAATTAACACTGTATTTGATGAGATTTTAATAAAATAAAATAAATCATTTGATAGTCTATAAAATAAAATAAAATAAGTAATTGTGATTTCTCTTTTCGTGTTTGGATGAATAACATAGTAAAATAAAAGAAATGATTTGAATTTCTCTGCATCTTGTTTGATTGGTCTTTAAAAAAAACTTTTGTGATACCTATAGAAAATAGGGATAAAATTGGAATTTTGAAATATTAATAACTCTCTACCGTCATTTCCTTCAAAATCATCTCATTTTTATATGATTTAAAAACAATACCTTAAGAGAATTGTATTTCTCTCCATTTATCCCCTTATCATTTCTCCCCTCTTAACATTACCTCACCAAGCATCGTAAATCTATTTTTCCCCTCAATATTATTTCTTTTCTCTTCATATCACTCATACCAAACTAGCTCTAAAATTCCTAAATGTGGGCACAATGAAACATTATCAATAATAAGTCTATAATCTTTGTTGAAGCCTATATGATGAAACAAACACACGCATGCCAGAAAGGAAACCAAATATGGAATATTTTAGCTGCTTCGTCGAATTTGATCTATGTCCACGACAAATGATAACAAAACATAACCATTGCAATACAACACTGGTTTTGAGAAGCGAAAATAAAATGTTAAATGGCCTGATCTGACACGTCTTTAAAAAATCAAGTCAAATAATAACAAATCTCCACCTTGGCTTGAATTTCTCAAATCCCCTCTTGCCAAAATAAACTAAAAGGGCCTCAAATAATACGAACATTAATTAAGTCCAAGTTGTGTTTGAGCTTGTCAGTGGATAATGACTTTGTGAACGTGTCAGTTGGATTGGCTTGCGTAGCAACCTCCATTATGACAATTTGATCTCAATCCATAATGTCATGAACGAAATTCAAACAAATATCAATATGCTTCCACCACTCGTGATACATCGGGTTCTTTGCCAAGCTCAAAGCACTATGACCGTCATAAAGTGTAATTGGCCTCTAAACTTATAAAGTCGGACTATCAATAAAGTCATTTGGCCACATACCTTCCTTCACTCCTGGCAATGACATGAACTCCACCTCAATAGTAAATAAAGCAATTGTAGATTGCAACATTGTTTTCTAATTGGCAGCTTCATTAAACAAAGTGAAAATAAAACCATTTCAAGAACCTCTTAATAAGATCTTTGCCATAATCATAGTTTGTGTACCACGCCGCACCTCCACTAACATCATTGTTCCATAAACCAAACATAAATACGTCTTATCGCTCAAATAATGCACAATCCACTTAACAACCTCCTAGGGATCCTTCACGGAATTACTCATAAATCTTCTTACCTCATTAACCACATGAGTCAAATCAGGCTCCATACAAACCATGACACACATCACACTACCAATAACACTAGAATATAAAACTTTTATCATGTAACTCTTCTTAGCATCTGTAATAGGTAAAAGGATGAAATTAAATTTAAAATGAGTTGTTAAGGGCGTATCAATCGATTTGGACCTCTTTATGTTGATTTTTTTCAAAACTCTCTCAATGTATTTCTCTTGAGAAAATAAATTCATCTTGTCTTTATGTCCCTCAAGATGTTCGTGACAAGTATCCTCTTTGTCACTCCCAAGTCCTCTATTTTAAACTCATTGTTAAACTGATATTTAAGGTTACGAATCTCAACAATGTTCCTTGCTGCAACAAGCATGTCATCAACATACAACAACATATAGATAAAAGAAACATTTGACACTTTCTTAAAATAAACACAATTATCGAATTGGTTACGATGAAATTATTGAGACACCATAAACGAACCATAAATCTTGTACCATTGCCTAAAAGACTATTTCAACCCATATAGTTTTTTTTCTAATAAGAATGCATGATCCTCCTGGCCAAATTTGAAAAAACCCATGGTTGTGACATATAAACCCGCTCCTCTGAATTTTCATGAAGAAACATTGTTTTTACACGAAGTTACTCTAACTCAAGATCAAACCTACTCACAATTGACAACAGAGCTCTGATGGGTTTATGCTTCCTAACAAGAGAAAATACCTTATGATTCTCTATATGCTTCATAGCATATAGAGATCAGATAGGTTGATAGTTATGCCCAGGGTGATGCAGTCATTAGAAAAGAATCATACTTGAGAAAAAATATTGCAATCAACCTTTCCTTGAACTGTGATAGATCATCTCTCAGCATTCCCTCATTATTATAGAAAACCCACTTACATTCAACAACTTTGACCCCCCTGAGTCGTGATACAACATCTCAAGTATGATTCTTTTCTAATGACTGCATCACCCTGGGCATAACTATCAACCAATCTGATCTCTATATGCTATGAACCACCTCTTTATATGGCTAAGGCTCATTAGATTCAATATTCTATATCATTACCAATGCAAAAAACACAAGATTAGTACCACAAATCCTAACACGATCCCCATATTTGGATGTTTTTTTGATTTATCATCTTTCTCTTTTAATTATCATGTTATCATCTTATGTATCATGTACCATAAACCTCTATAGACTATTTCTGTAATGTCCCGGCCCGGGAGCCACTGAACGGTGCTCCGAGACGGTTGGTCACAAGCCCTCAAGCGCGCCTCCCCGTACGCCAGAGGGTGTCGATTAACAGCGAGGGTCTAGTAAGTTAGTCTTGGGGAGACTATACCCTCTGTTATCAGAATAAAATACCAGCGGAAGTAACCAAGCAATAGAAGAAATGCATATAAATATAACAGTACAATGTCACTAGCATAATCAAAACCGGAAATACAATACCCAACTAAAAGGTAAAACATGCTATGACTATGCAAGTGCCAAGTGTCTACAATGAAATTGAAAGTAAAGACACAAAGACTTTAAATGGGTCCCGACCCACATCTGGTTCCCTCTTCCATGCTCCAAACCCAAACAACACCCTAACCAGGGCTCTTGCCCTTATCCTGTCCTGCAACAACAAAGTCTATTCAGGTACCAATCAGGCAGCCCGAGTAGGGTGTGAGTACAACTCAGTAGATCACCACCAACAATGTCAAAAACAAATCCAGTCATAAGCAGTGTATGCAGTTGCATTAATAATAAAGTAAGAAAATAGGGAAAACAATTATATTTATCCAATTAACCTTTCTTTAATATGTTAAACATCCAGGTTCCTGAGAACACCCAAAACACAATGCCTACTTCGGCCCGTGTAGGAGCCTAAACCATTTCCCCTGTTCAATTCATAATTACTATGTCACAATATTAAGTTTATGAATAGCCAAATGAAACCATAGTAAAAAATAAATGAAAGAGTGTAGAACGTCATGTCTAGCACACATGTGAGTATTTGGAGCATCAGTCCTTGTCTCACAACCCCATGGGTATTTGGAGCATCAGTCCTTGTCCCATAAAATATCAATCTCATGCATATCATTGGTTCTAGAACGCCGTGTCTAGAACCTTTGTGGGTATTAGGAGCATCAGTCCATGTCATTGGTTCTAGAACACCATGTCTAGATTGCATGCCCTTTCTCAATCATGTTCCTGAGTCTCAGCTACCATAACTCTATCACATCTACTCCTTCTAAAGAACATGAAACTATTGCTCTCTTTATCATTGAGTTGCCCTCTACAACTCCCCTTTCATCATATCTAATGATCCCTTCAATACTTTAAACTCCTTATACTCTCTAGAGAAGTGATATTCCTATTATTTTAGGATACCCAAAGAAATAAGGTTTTTCCGCAATCCAGGGACATACTAGGCATTAAATGATACGACGACTACTCCACCATACATCTAGATATGCACTGTGCCACTTCCTTCAACCTAAATCTCATCATCGTTCCCTAACTTCACACCCTTAGACCACTTTTTTAAAGAATATAACAACTCCTCTGAGAAAGATAAAAGTTATGAAGCACTAATGTCAAGAACCCGAGCATTAGTTAAACCTGATGTGTTGGCATCAAAATTTTGTTGCTCTCTCTATCACCATAACTCTCATAAACAACCATTCCCCTAACATTACTATTCAAACCATTATTCTCACTTCCCTTCGATTTATGTAGACAATCTCTTTTGAAGTGTTATTTATACTTATAGTAAAGACATTATATCCCATATTACCTCGATTTAGACTATGAATTACTTTTAAATTTTCCATCCCTCTTTTTGCTTCTCCCCTTACAGGTTTTCAGACCGAGATTAGAATAATTTTCAGCCCCTAATGCCATCTTCTTTTACTCCTATGATTACATATGAGATACCTAGGTTTGGTAGGATCACTAATAGGGGGAGGGGTGAATCATAGATCTCTTTTATTTTTAGAAGTTTCTTCCCTTTAAGAACTTCAATCTCTGTGGATGGTTAAAGTCTCAATCCATCCTTATTTAAAATGTTATCCTTACCTTGTGTGCGTATGCAAATGAAATCACAAAACAATAACATGAGGATTTAGAAGGTTTAGAATAAAAGCCTACTCCTTACCATGTTGGTTATACACCCCAACATGGATTCTCCACTAACTTCGATAGTAATTGGTTATACAGCCTGATTACAATCTTCCTTTGTCTGATTATACACCCCAACATTTCTTCAATAATTGTCTATACACCCAAATTGAAATCTCCTTTGGTGATTAGTTATACACCCCAATCACAAGCCTACAACAACCGGTTATACACCCCAGCCACAAGGTCCTTCACTCATCTTTATCTAAAACTACAACCTACACTATTCAAAGTAAGAGAGTTAGTGAACACAAATTAATCAGAATGTGGGGTTACCTATTTATTCATATAATCAAAAGATAATTCTCTTGATGATTTCATATTATTCATGATTCTAGATTGAGTCTTTTCAAAAGTAAGACTTTCCTTAGAAATTTCATTAGTGGCTCTTTTCTCAGATTGTTGTGAAGATTCAACTTGATCAACTTCCACATTTTTCAATTTTATTTCCAACTAAAAACACATTAAATTTAAAGTGTTCTTATGATTTTCAAAGAACTTCAATTTTTATACACATTCAAATGTCAACTTCATAAACTTTTCTTCATGCATATTACTTACTTCTTGTAAAGAATTATCAAGCTCTTTGATTTTTCTATATTTGATCTCGTTTCAAGAGTTATTGATATTTATAATTATTTTTGATGTATATGATACTTAATTAACATTTTACTCTATAACAAAATTCTCACAAAAACTTATTTTCAATGATTCTTCAACAAGGCTGAACATTTCTTGAGAGTTTAATACTATTTCTTCCTACCCTTTAGTGAGTTTGGTGAGAGTTTTACACTCACATACCTTTTTAACCAATGCTTCCTCCATTGTATAAGTTTTATTCTTGGGCTATGATTTTTATTTATAAAGTCCATTGATAAATGTAAATATATATATGAAAACCTTAATGGGAACTTACTTTATATGATATTTATTTTTAGAGTAAAAATCCATAATAATTTTAAAAGATTCATACACACCACATCTTGAACATCTTTCTTCCAAATGATTAGATATATCAAATTTTTCAATAAAACTTCCACACACTTTAACTTCTAGAAGTGGCGAATCCTCCTTTTAATATTTTTGAGTGGCTATCTCATGATGCTTCTGAGTCTCCTTCCAGTTTTTCAATGTTTTTCCTGAAGCCTCCATGTTTCTTCCACCAGAAATATTTTCAGTTTGTTTCACCTCAAGATTATCTTTCGGTAGAGGAATATCTACATCTTCTAGAAATTTTCACTTCATATAAGATAATTAAACACAACTAGGAATGAAATTATAAATCTAAACATATATAACTTTCCCTTTGATACTAATTGAGATACCTAGGTTTAGTAGGATCATTGAGCGGGGGAGGGGTGAATCGGGGATCTTTTTTTATTTTTATGAAGCTCTTTCCCTTTAAGAACTCCAACCTTTGTGACCAGTTAAATCCCCAATCCTCTCTTCTTTAAAATCTTAGCCTGACCTCATACGTATGAAAATAAAATCACAAAACAAGAACATGAGGATTTACAAGGTTCAATATAAAATCCCAATCCTTTCCATGTTGGGTATACACCCCAAAATGAATTCTTCATTAACTTCAATAATAATTGGTTGCATACCCCAAATATAATATTTCTTCAACTTATTATACACCCCATCCTTTATTTAACAATTATTTATACACCCCAATTACAAACTCCTTTAGTGAATGATTATGTGTCATACCTTGACCTTGGAAATTATTTTATTTTATTCTTTTCTTAGCTTTGGATATTCTGGTGGAGATTTGGGTTGAGTCCCGATATAATTTTTTGAGTTATTGAAGTAAAATGGAGATTTTGGGCTTGGTAGAAGGTGGTGTATAATTAACACACAGTTAAGGAAAACTATGTGGCTTTGCCCAGATAACTGTGCAGCTCATGGCTTGGTGTTCGGGGTATAGTGCTTGACCTACTCATGGTTAGGGAAACTGTGTGGAAAACATGTAGTGTGGTTCTATAACTGAATAGAGGCATTTAGCACGATTGGCACACGACTTGGGAAATTGTGAGGCCAAACCGTGCGGGGTTCCCCTATTCTCTTGTAGGGTGTGCACAATTGATGCATTATTGTTAAACTATGCAGCCAAACCATGCGACTTACCCAGATCATTAAAAACGTGAAATTCCAATTTTCCTCCTTCAATCTTTTAAACTTATTTCAAGTTTTCCTCCCCACCTATTACCTAGGCACCCCAAGGGGATCCAGGATACCCTCCTCCCTTGCTCCCCTACCTCCATGGATGCTTCTTAAAGGCTCCTAAGGCGAGTTATTATGATTTTTGGTCGATTCTCCTCTTCGACTCTTCCTTCTCTCTTGGTTCTTGGTTTTCTTAGTGGGTTTTATCCTTTGGCTGAACCCTATAGGTAAGGGTTGATGTATGGTGTGATTTATTTGATGTTAGGGTGTGTGGATTGTCTCTTGGGCTTGGATCTTCCTCCTTCTAAAGTTTGGTTGCATTTTTACATCATTGAGGTAGGTGTTTCCATCCATTTCCTTTCCGAAACATTCCATTTAATGCTTGAGCTTTCTTAAATGGTTTATAAATGTGATTGTATTACTTATGATACATTGTCATGATTTTTTTGGTCTTTTCATGATGGAATATGGGTGATAAATGGTTTTAAAAAGGGTTTCATTGATTATGACTATGTTAAATGCATGTAATGTGTTTGTTAAAATGACAATTGAGTTTTTAAAGTGAATTTGAGCACTTATGGTGTTATTTGGCCTTGTTTGTGTTTTGATAGCTTGGTTAAAATTATAAATTGGGTATGATGTGTAGTTTTAAATCATCTTTATAGTATAATGGTTTGTGGTAAAATTATTTGGAAAGATTCTCCCAGTTTCTAAATGCTTATTGATGATGTTGTAATTATGTGACTTGTTGTTTTGGTTTAAGGGAAAGTGGTGTTTCTTGAAAATGGTTTTTTGATGATTTCATGGACACTTGAAGTGTGTCATTGGATGTTGGAACATTCATGGGTGCATGGGGTGCACACATGTATGGACATTCAAATGATGATGACACTTAAGAGTGATCCCCTTTTTTCTCAAAACGTTTCCCTTGTTTCTCAATGGTCTGTTGGTTCTCCTTGTGACTTTAAAAGTGGTTTCAAATGTGTTTCCTGATGCTTGGACCATTTGGAATGTTGTAATGTGGTTAGTCCCTAAAATGATATAAAGGCTCATTTCGACACTTCTCATGTCGTTCCATGTTTTTCACTTAGCTTGGAAGGAGTTTGGATTTGAAATATAAAGGCTCATTTGACATTGTGCTTGTGAAGTGGTGTTGTATGTTGACCTTGGAATTGGTGTGGAAGTGGTTTGTAAATGTATTTGGAATTGGTTTCAGAACTGTTTTTCCTGATTGGAACTTGAAATATTTTTGGAGTTTTGCTTTAAAACTTGTATGATATTAAAGTCCGATTAACACTTTGCATTGTCTTTGAAAAGTGGTTTTGATGTGAAGTGATGTAAATGCCTGATTGGCACATTGTGATATTTTGAAAAATGGTTTGGAAAACCCGAGTAGTGTGAGGCCTGATTGGTATTCTTGTGTGTTGAGATGCTTGGATTATATTTTTAGAACACTATAACTTGGGATTCACTCTTCTCTAGTGGCTCGTGTATGGTAATGTTGTGGTATTGAGTCCGTTAAACCTTAGGATGGGATCCCCTCTAATGGACTGTGTGTAAGAATGATGTTGGTTGTGGTGTTATACCATGTGTTGAAAAGTATTTTATTATTATTATTATTATTATCATGAGATTTTTGGACATCATCTAGAGGGTCGAGTGATGGTTTCTTGTTGACCCCGATTAGATGGGTTGGTACCCCCCTTGACTTGATAGGGCTAGGTGGGATGTGCCACTTGATTGACTAGTTTAGAGAAGCCAATTGGTTATTGACTATGGAGATGCACCATATGTCGGTAGGTGATTCTAATCAGAGTATATACAGGGATCACTCTAGGTTTGTTTAGAAAATGCTCATGAATCACTATCTATATATTCTGTTTATTTCTACTACTTGTTGGATATTTTCTTTTCTAGTTATAACTGCTTGATTGGTTTCCTTTACTTTCTGTACAACCCTTTTTATTATCTATCTTGGTTTTATATTTGAGTTTTTTCTCTGAGATGGGTTGTGTAAAGTGAAACCATTTTCAAAGAGTAATGATGTGTGTGATGTTTTAAAAAGAAAACTTATGGGAATTTGGGTTTTTTATTTAAATGATTAAAAGCCTGTTTGATAAAACACTATTTTGTTGAATATTTTATTGATAATAAATGATATAATTTCCTCACATTGTGTTAAATATGTTTATTTATAAAATATTTGGGATTTGATCATTCATTTGAAAATTTGGTGAAAATTCCAGTTTTACCCTTTATAGTGCACTGTAGTATTTCGAAGATAAATATTTTTATATTAATTATTTGAATTTGAAATTTTTTAAAAGTGTTCCTAACTTAATTTTATACAACTTTTATTCAAGACACTAGAGCTAAATAGTGCATGTGGTTGTTGAAAATGGGCCATGAAGTCAAAGTTGGGCTGGACTCGCCAGAATGGAGAAGCTTCTGTATTTTGGCCATAACTCTTTCATATGGGCTTGGATTGAGCCCAAATTTTTAGAGTAGATAGATGACCCATATCCTCACATATTATACTAGTGGAAGGCTGGCCAATTCACGCGTTTTGGTGGTCAAATGGGTGGTGTAAGTTGGCATAAAATATTTGGCCGAGATTCCCCATTCACACTTGAAACCACTTTGAACCTAGCCTCTCCACCACTCTCTAAATTGGTGTTTTTCTCATTTGGTGGGGTTGGGACGTGCATTAGGAAGTTTATGGAAGAGGAGAAGAGGTTCCACTCCAATTATTCAAGAAATTCAATAAGGGTAGCTCTTGAAGCAAGGATCCCTTCGTCGAAGCTCTATTCTTCTTCCTCATGTTGTAATGTTTGTGTTTTCTTAATAAACTTCTTTGTTCTTCTTTTATTTATTATCTTTTCTTATGTTTTTTTTTAAATTTATTATTCTCTTAATATTCCTCTTTGGGCTGGAATTCTTGATTAGAAGCGTTATTGAGTTATACCCATTATAAACTTTTGCACATGCAAAACGCTTCTACGATGATTACGCCACCCATGAAAGAGTAGTTCTTTTTAGTAATCGATTGACCTCTATCCTTATTCATTCATTTATTTTGAATCAATGAGATAATGTAATTCAATTAATATGATCCATGAATTATGTTTTTAAATTGTAAGAAACTAAGCAAGCAATTGAACAATTAATACAAAAATACGCGAGGTCGAGATTTTGTGTAAATTGTGAGAGCGCGATCTTAATCGGTAATACAAGACCATACAGGATAAATTTGTAGAGTTAAAATATAATACCTAAACACAATTCATCCTCATTTCCATAATGGATATGTGCCTTAATTTACCACTGACCATAAGCTATCCTTAGAACATCAATCAAAGCAGGGTGTTGTGATTGCATGTTCCGAAGTTAGCCTAAGGTTGAATTCACTTCATCTTTGTGGTAAGGTTTATTCTCGTAGGGTTCGGGGGTTAACAAATTAAGGGATAATAATTAAGTGAATATTAATTTAAATGATAATGATTAATAAATGATTGAAGAGGTAGAGTAAGACCAATTACGTATTTTAAATATTGTCTAAAAAAACATCTTTTTGTTGTGTCATTTTAATCGAACTTCATTTCAAAACTAAAAACAAAAAAAAATACAATCTTCTTCCAACAAACTTCTTCTAGATTCATAAACTATAACCAACCCCCATCCTTTAAAGTAGTTTTTTTATTCTCTTTTATTTTATTTTTAGAATACCTTTAAAAAGTTGTTTTAATTCACTTCCTCCTTTGAGAGACGACCTTGGTCAGCCACTCTGCTGCACCTAAGTACCCCAAAATCACACTAATCATTTGAGGGCGCCCACGACAGTGCTCTTTCACCGTTTTTGGAATGTGTTTTCAAACTAGTATTTATGGATTTTTTAGGGAAAATAAATGCATGGACTCTATGGTGATTATCTAATGAGTTGTTTAAGCCCACACCCTACTTGTGCCACTCAGCATCGGTAAACCCAAGTTATTTTGCAGGTGTAGGTTTCTAGTTCGGTTTCTCTTGGAGAAGGTTGGTCTTATGGTTGGTGGTGACCAAGAGGTCACGTGGAGATCTTGTTAGCATGGTCCGGTTTTGTTTTGTTCAGCAGTTGTTGTATCTGGATCTATTTTGTTTTTATATAAAACCAGTTTTTGGCTTTCATTGCATGTTCATCTTATTTAGTTGATATTGGTTTATTGGGAAAAAATCATTCCCATAGTGATTAATTTGATGTCTGAAACTTAATTCCAGCTTGTGGGGATCGGGAACGCCCTTCGGACCATGTCTTAGATTGGGTCGGGTGTCAGGTTGGATGACATCCTGATTTGATTTGTGGAAAATGGTATCAGAGCATGCCCTTTGTTATTTGAGGTGTCTAATAGAATGTATATTAGGAATGTCAGGACTTGGGAGGTAGGTACGAGAAGAATTTCATGAACCCTTGCTCATTCTGATCCTCGAGTTTCTAGGGGTAGTCTGGTATTTGGGTCCTTTGTCTTTGTTTTGGATTGAGGAATGAAAATGGAGTCGAGTCAGTGTCATGTTGTGATCTCACATAAAGTAGTGACCCATGTGGAGTCCAAGTGAATGGTTCAAGGTAATCTTATTTTTTAATGCACACTTGGGGCACAACCCAATAATCGTGTTTCTAGGTTATAGATGACCACTAGTTCCTCATTCCAGAAGTTTGATAAGAGTTGCGTTTTGGTTTAATTTTGGTTGGTGTAAGTGAGCTTTTAAGATGAAAATAGTTTTTGAAATGAAAATGATTTCTTTCAAGTGGTTTCATATTGAAAAGTGAAGTGATATTTCAAAAGATAAAGTGATTCAGAATTTTGTAAAGTGTGGGAAAATGTGGAGGAAAAGTGAATTGAGAATTGGGTGAATGTTTGGGTTTGATGGTAAGGTGGTATGTGTGACCCTTGCTATTCCTTATGAATGTTCGCATATGTCACTATAAAAAAATAGCAAATTAGTAGTATTTTTTTAGGAGGGGTTATGAACAACCCCCTCTAAATTAATTTTAGAGGGGGTTATGCACAACCCCCTCTAAATTTTTTAGCATTTTTTCTTTGTTATATTTGGTTGGATTTTAGAGGTCGCTGTGTCAAAACCACTGCTAATTTAATAATTAGTGGCCCTATATGTTCAGTTGAATTTTAGAGGCGTTATATATATATATAATATTCATTTGGATATTAGAGGCTATATATATATAACATGGAAATTGTTTTTTTAAAGTAAATAGTGGGGGTTTATAACCCCCTCCAATCTCTTAAATTGAAGGGGGTTCATGAACTGTCGTTAATCCCATAGATTAGAGGGGGTTTTGAACTCCTTCTAATTTAAGAAATTAGAGGGGCTGTGAACCCCCTCTAATATATGACATTAGAGGGGGTTCATGAATCGCCGCTAATCCATTTGATTAGATGGGTTTTTTTAACCCCCTTTATTTTTTTATTTCTTTTTTAAAATAAATATAATATAAATTCAAATTTTATAATATATGTGTGTGTGTACACACACACACATTACATAAACATGTTATATAAATGTATTTAAATACATTATAAATATATTTATATATATATAAAGATATTATATAAATACTTTAAATAAATACTTATACATATAAACAAAAATGTATACATATATAAATATTGGTATACATAATATAAATATAATTACAAATATATTTATACAAATATATAAAATTTACATATGTTTTTTTAAATATTATACATTTATATTATGATTTATATTACACATATATTATATTAAATATATTTTTATTGTATATTTATGTATAAATACATTTATATTATATTATGTATACAAATAAATATAATATAGATAAAATTAAATATAAATATAAATATAAATATAAATATATATTATATATTATATTATATATAAATTTATATATATTATATTATATATAAATTTATATATATTATATAATTATTTTATATATTTAAGTATACCATATTAATTATAAACTAATTTAGTAAATATATGTATCATTTAATTATATTATATATTTTCAATTATATGATTGTATTTAATTGTATTTATATGTATACAAAAATATAATTGTATAATTTTATGTACATTTATATATATACTTATTTGTATAGATTGCATTTCATATAATATTATTTATATATAACATAAAACAATAAACATATTACATAAATATATACATAAATATAATTTATTTAAAACTATATCATATAAAAACTCAAGCTTGTAGTTTTTATAATTTATATAATAATAATAATAAATATATTTTTAAATAATATGCTTATGCTTTTATATTATATATAATTAATATTACGTGATATCCAATTTATACATATAAATATATATTAATATATATAATATTATATAATTATATTTATAAAAATATATATATATTAATGTGCATAATAATAAATATATGTATTGAAATACATTATATAAATATTTCTATAAATTATATTTCATATATCATTAATTAAATATTTGTATAAGTTTTATTACATATATAATATTTGTATAAATTGTATTTCATAGAATATTAATTATATATTATATATTTTTTTGTATAAATTTTATTTCACATATATGTGTTTCATATAATATTAATTATATATAAATTATATATAAATTATATATAATATTATACATTTTATACAAATAAATATATATTAATGTTTATAATAATAAATATATTAATTGAAATACATTATATGAATATATTTTTAAAGAAATTATATAAATACACTAAATAAATACTTATATATATATATTATAAATAAACATGTACATAATATATAAATATGTATTTAAGAATATAAATAATTTACATAAATATATAAATATATGTGTGTATACATAACATAAATAGAATTATAAAATATATTTAGTCAAATGTATGAAAATACACATATAAAACATATAGTTTATATAAATGTATAAATTGAATATAATATAAATTTATTGTAATATAAATACATAAACACATAATATAAATATATACAATTTAATTCATATAAATATATATGTAGGTTATTTATTTATATGTATTTAAATATTTACTTAAATAATATTTATTTAAATTAACATACTAATACATACATACATACATACATACATACATATATATGTATAAATAACAAAAGAAATCTCTTACTGTGGTGGAAGAGGCGCTGACATTTCTTGCGGAGGTGAGGGTTTTGAATCCCACCAGAAATATTTTTACGAGGGGCTTAAAGGTGGGGTGGTGGGCCATGGGGGACACCTGTGCAGGCAGAAACATAGGGGAGGGAACTGGAATGCAAGAACGAACTTGGGGATGGCGCGGGACACAAGGGGAACATGAGGGGAGGGCACGAGGCACAAGGGAAACTGGCGGGAGCGCGGGGCGGGGGGAAGGAAGGGAACTGGAGCATAGGTGAATAAGGGGGGAACTGGATGGGGAAAGGAACATGGGTGAATAAGGGGGAATTGAAGGGGGAGGGGAACTGATTGGGGAAGGAAGGGAACTTGAGCATGGGTGAACAAGGGGGGGACTGGAGGGGAGTGCAGGGTGATTTATTAAAATATGAAATAAATATTTAGAGGCGGTTCAATGAAACCTCCTCTAATATGGCACAATTATGGCTCAATTAGAGGTGGTTTTAACCACCTTTAATTGATCCATAAATAGAGGTGGTTCCCAGAACCGCCCTTAATATATGACATATAACACACTTAGTGGCGGTTGGAAGCTGCCTATAATTTGGATTATATAATAGAGGGGGTTAAAACCCCCTCTAAACTAGGATTTTATCATGACATTGGAGGGGTTTTTAATCACCTCTAATACAACTGCCACTAAATTTGACATCACTTTACCGACAGTTCCTCAAAATCACCTCTAATAAGATTCAGCATGCACATTAACGGCGATTCCTCATAACCACTACTAATGTGTTTAGAAGGGGTTATAACCCCTTCTAGTCTAAAAAATAACCCCCTCTAATCGGGTTATTTTTTTATAGTGTGTGTGAGTGTGTGTGTAAAGTGTATGTTGGCACATGTTCATGGATGATATAATTAGAAGTGGGATGTACACATATGTGAAGGTTTATAGGATGCCATGGGTGAGTTTTTGATATCAAAGGTTCGACATGGTTTTGTTTCCAAACATGGTTTTGTTTCCAAAAATGGTTTTTGAAAGGGGAAAATGGTTTTAGGAATTGATTTTGCTTTGAGAAGCAGGTTTTGTTTGTGAAAAGTGGCCTTAGAAGAAGGCGGTTTTGAAATTGAGATGAATGGTGGTTTCTAAGAAGAGAATTTTTTGTTGTGTTTGGCTGGTGAGCCTGATGTTTTGTCTTGAGATATTCTTCTCAATTGTGTTTTGAGATGATTTTGATTTTTGTTTTATGTTTATCGTGTTTATCAGAATATTCCACCCATAAAAGTCCCCAAAATTTATAGTTTTTCTTTCCTAGTTTCTGATTCTTCTCGGTTTTTGTCTATCTTCTATGGTGATCAAGGTCTATTAGAAGCATTGAAATGGCTCGAGGAATTTGAGAGTGTCTTCAGATCATTGGGAACTCCTGAAGTTATGAGGGTATGTGTTATTCTAGGTTTATTTGAGGGTCCAGATTTGGGTTGGTGGAAGGTGGTTTCTCCATCATCAATACAAGTTGGGATGATGTGGGAAGTGTTTAAGATCACTTTCATCTGATGGTTCATACCTGAGGAGGTGAAGACGAGGAAGGTGGGAGAACTCTTGAGTGTTCAGCAAGGCCAACAGTCAGTGAAGGCCTAGGTTGATCATTTCAAGGAGATGGTTTCTTTCTCTTTGGAGACAACGTACCAAGATCTATTGAAAGATCATCCTTTCATTTGGGGTCTTCAACCAAAGATTAAGAATCAATTCCTGTCATTCGGTGAAGTTCATTTCAAAAATTTAGTGGATGGGGCATTCTTAGCTGAAATGAATTTTGGGGTACAGTCAGAGGTATATGGTGCTCATAAAGGTTCCCCATATGGTGAGAGGTGTATTCCAGAGGAACTTATTCTTGAAGAGTCTCCTTTGTTGGTTCCAGCTTCCCATTCATCGGATCATTCACTTGTATGCTTCCAGTGTGGCCAATTCAGGCATTTGAATCCATCGTGCTGAAATCCTCCGAAGTCCTATCATTGTTGTGGTTGTTTAGGTTATCTGAAAAAGTTTTGTAAGAAGCACTTTCTAAAGAAGAAATATTCATCGGGAGATGTTAGCACCTGACTGTGAGGCAATGGATGTTTCGGTCATCATGGCTCTAGCCACAAGCCTTATAGTGAAGCTTGTGCATAGTCAAGGATTGTTGGGGGTGTGGGGAACCTTGGATCAGCTTTTGTATCCCGTGTTGGGGTGGGGGCATTTGAAATTTTCTTGTCTTAGTTTTATTCTTATTGTAAGTTCATCTTTCTATTGTAAAATTATGATGGACTTGTTCTTTCATAATCTGAGTGGTTATGTTTATCAAAATGTGGGTCCTAAATTGTTTGTTGTATCTTGGATGTGCTTAGACCTTGTGCGGGTTAGTTTCGATTTTAGTTTATGTTTGTTTAGTAATTATGAACTTTGTGGTACTGTTGAATTATGGTTTTAGTTTACTTTCTAGTTTTGATACCTTCCATGGGTTTCCACTTATGCTTGGGGTTTTTGGATCAGGTGGGGTGTTCCTGGTTTCCCTTATGGCAGGTTTTCAATGTCGGTGTCGCTGTGTTTGGGTTTTAAAATTGGTGGTGTTAGTTGAGTTTTTATGGTGGGGAGAACCCTATCGTGTTATCCCATTGTTCTTTATGTTGTGGTTTTATTTAGAACTGTTTGGGTGTGACTTGTGAGGTGAAAGGTCACCCCGAGGTTCATGGTTATTTTTGGCCTATGTTCAGTTTTGGGACCAAGTTTTGTTTAGCTTTCGACTGTGTGACTTTATGGGGAAAAAAGTGTTTGTGGTGGGGATAATTATCACACCCTGAACTCATAAATTATTTTATTTTATTGTTTTATTAGCTTTGGATATTCTGGTGGAGGTTTGGGTTGAGTCTTGATTTAAATTTTTGAGTTATTAGAGCAAAATGGAGTTTTCGTGCTTGGCAACAGGTGGCACACAGTTAAGAGAAACTGTGCAGCTTCGCCCAGGTAACCATGTGGCTCATGGCTTGATGCTTGGGGAATGGTACAAAACCTACACACAGTTAGGGAAACTGTGCAGCAAGCATGCAGTGTGGTTCTGTAACTGGATAGAGGTGTTTAGCATGGTTGGCGCATGACTTGGGAAACTATGTGGCCAAACTGTACGGCTTACCCAAATCATTAAAAATGTGAAATTCTAATTTCCCCCCTCTGTTCTTCTAAACCTATTTCAGGTTTTCCTCCCCTCCTTAGACCTAGGTACACCAAGGGGCTCCAAGAGACCCTCCTCTCTTGATTCCCTACCTCCATGGATGCTTCTTGAAGGTTCCTATGGCGAGTTATTGTGATTTTTGGTCAATTTTACTCTTCTCCTATTCCTTCTCTCTTAGTTATTGGTTATTCTTGGTGTGGTTTCTCCTTTGGTTGAACCTTGTAGTCAAGGGTTGATTTATGGTTCAATTTCTTTGATTTTAGGGCGTGCATATTATCTCTCGTGCTTGGATCTTCCTCTGCCCGAAGTTTGGTTGCATTTTCACATCATTGAGGTAGGTGTTTCTATCCATTTCCTTTTCGACACATTCCATTTAATCTTGAGATTTACTATAAGGTTTATAAATGTGATTTTCTTGCTAGTGATACATTGGCATGATTTTTTTGGTGTTTTCATGATGGAATATGGGTGAAAAATGATTTTAAAAAGGGTTTCTTTGATTATGCATATGCTAAATGCATGCAAGGTGTTTGTTAAAATTCCAATTGAGTTTTTAAAGTGAATTTGAAAACTTGTGGTGATATTGTCCTTGTGTTTTTATATCTTGGTTGAAATTATAAATTGGTCATGATGTGTAGTTTGAAAGACTCTTTATAATATAACGGTTTGGGTTAAAATGGTTTGGAAAGATTCACCCGATTCCTAAATGTTTATTGATGATGTTGTAATTGTGTGTCTTATTGTGTTTGTTTAAGGGAAAGTGGTGTTTCTTGAAAATGGATTTTGGATAATTTCATGGACACTTGAAGTGTGTCATTGGATGTTGGAACATCCATGGGTGTGTAGGGTGAACACATGGATGGGCATTCAAATAACGATGACACTTAACAATGATCCTATTTTTTCTCAAAATGTTTCCTTGGTTTCTCAATGGTGTGTTGGTTCTCCTTGTGACTTTAAAAGTGGTTTCAAATGTGTTCCCAAATGCTTGGCCCATTTGGAATTTTATAATGTGGTTAGTCCCTAAAATGATATAAAGGCATGTTTTACACTTCTCGTGTTGTTCCATGTTTTTCACTTAACTTGGAAGGAGTTTGGATTTGAAATATGAAGGTCTATTTGGCATTGTGCATGTGAAGTGGTCTTTTATGTTGACCTTGTAATTGGTGTGGAAGTGGGTTGTAAATGTATTTGGAATTGGTTTTAGAAATGTGTTTCTCGATTGGCACTAGATTTTTTTTGGAGTTTTGTTTTAAAAATCATATGATGTGAAAGCCCAGTTGGCACTTTGTGTTGTCTTTGAAAAGTGATTTTGATGTGAAGTGATGTAAATTCCTGATTGGGACATTGTGATATTTTGTAAAATGGTTTATAAAACTTGGGTAGTGTGAGGCCTGGTTGGCATTTAATAATGATTGTGAAAGAAGTGGATTTTCTCATTTTTTGAGATGCTTGGATTATATTTTGAGACCACTAGAACATATGATGCGCTCCTCTATAGTGGATTGTGTATGAAAACGTTGTGGTATTGAGTCCATTAGACCTTGGGATGGGATCCCCTCTAATGGACCATGTGCGAGAATGTTATTGGTTGTAGTTGTTATACCACATGTTGCAAAGTATTTATTATTATTATGATGATGAGATTCCTGGGCATCATCTAGAGGGTCAAGTGATAGTTTCTTATCAACCCCGATTAGATGAGTTGGTATCCCCCTTGACTTGATAGGGCTAGGTGGGACGTGCCACTGGATTGGATAGTTTAGAGTGATCAATTGGTTATTGAATATAGAGCTGCACCATATGCCGGTAGGTGATTCCAATCAGTGTACATACACGGATCGCTCTAGGTATGTTCAAGAAATACTCATGAATCACTATTTATATGTTCTATTTATTTCTGCTACATGTTAGATATTGGATTTTCTAGTTGTGTCTGCTTGATTGGTTTCCTTTAATTTCCACACAACCCTTTTTATTAGCTAGATTGGTTTTATATTTGAGTTTTGGATCTAAGATGGGTTGTGGAAAGTGAAACCCTTTTTCAAAAGGGAAATATGAATGTGTTTTTTTTAAAGAGAACTTGTGGAAATTTGGGTTTGTTTTCTTTAAATGATTAAAATTTTGTTTTTTGAATGTGTTTTCAAACTATTATTTATGGACTATTTCAGGAAAGGAAATACATGGACTCTGAGGTGATTACCTACTGAGTTGTTTAAGTTCATACCCTACTTGTGCCACTTAGCATCGGTAGACCCGAGATGTTTTGTAGGTGTATGTTTTTGGTTCATTTGCTCTTGGATCAGGTTGGTCTCGTGGTTGGTGGCGACTAAGAGGTCACACGAAGATCTTGTTGCCATGGTCCATTTTTAGTTTTTTATTCAGTTTTGTTTTTTTCAATGGTTGTTGTATATGGATCTATTTTGTTTATATATATATATATATCAATTTTTTTGGCTTTTTTTGCATGTTGGGTTTGTTTAGTTGATCCTGGTTTATTGGGAAAATGTTATTCCCATAATGATTCATTTGATGCCCAACACTTGTGGTCATCTCCTGGGGATCGGGAACGCCCTTCGGGCCATGTCTCAGATCAGGTCAGGTGTCGGGTTGGATGACATCACGATCTAGTTCGAGACATTATGCACCCCAACCACAATCCTTCAACACCTGGTTATACACCTCAGCCACAAGCTCCTTTTACCTTGATGTTGTTTATACTGGAACCACTAGTCTTTGAGTAATCTCCTCAAACTTCTACATGGATGGTTCTTCTACTTCCTTCCATCTTCTACTATACTCAACTTGCAAGTTGGTCCTATCCTTCTGATTCTGGAAGAACATTCTTTCATAACTCCCAATTTCTTGATCTCCAATGTCCGAAACTTCTGTAGGTTAGTGTTTAACGTTAGTCTGACTCACCTCCTCCCGATCTTCTGAATATTGGGAACTTAATTAGTACTTAGAAACTTCAAGTTCCAGTCTTCTCAACTTTGACCCTTCTGATCTTCCGATGGAAGTGCTTGGTCAACTGCTTACTCTCCTTTATATTCAATATCTCTATCAATTATTCTCCTTTTTTTATACTCAACTCAAGTGTTTTCCCCCTTTATATAGGCAAAATTCCTCTGATAGATATGGGTAATGTTCAAGATTTTATTTAAAATTTATACCTTCTCAACTCATGAATTGACTACCTTTATTGTCTTCCAAAGTGTAACAAATTGGTCTAATCCTCCTTCCAAATCAGCACCCAAACCTATTTTCCACTTATCTAAGTGGAATCCCCAATACCCTTGAGCAGATGAAAAGCATAAAAGGTATCAAACATAACCATTGAGGATAATATCACCTTTGAAAACCCAAATGAAAACAACATGTCTGAACCAAAGGCAACCCAACATGCAATATCCAAGTGTTGGAAGACATACTATAATAAGTAAGAAGGATCCATGAATATAAGCATCCAAACATGGAATAACAATAGATAACCAATAATAAATTATAACAAATAAATTACTAATAAATATTATTTAATACGATATTTAAAATACTAAAAACTAAAACTAAAAATATAATAGAAGATCAAAGAGACTAAAACCCAACACAATCCAACCAATTCCTTGAAATATAGGGACTAACCACTATCTCCATGTGACTCTCAATTCACCATTATGATCCCAACATCCATCTACTTCTTAAGGAAAACAACACCAAACATAACCTGGAAACTAAGACCTTAAGAAACCTGTATAAGATATGAAGACTAAATACCCACCAATGTGAGTATATAGGGTGTGTGATAATGGCTAGTAGGATACCATCATGAGTCCATTTAATTCCTTTTATAAAAGGGACCAGGTCTAATAGTTTTAAAATGAATATAAGAAAATAAGTTTTCCTTTCCATTACACAATATGGAAACTAATAAGCAACCATTGCATGTACTTTCTTAAAACACACCATTTAAGAATACCTAAAAAAATGGGTATTTTAAATTTTTTTACCATTATAAAAACAACCATTTCTATTTAAAATATTTCACTTTCAAAGAAGGGGGCTAAACCAATCCTTTCCTTTTCAAATCAACACTTTTTAAAATAATTAATCACATGGTTTGAAACATTTTCAAAGAAGTTTTAAATGGATTTCCCCTTTTAAAACAACCCACTCTATCCATTTTGAAAAAATAAAACAAAATCACTCCTCAAATATGAGTAAAGATCTGAGGGAAAGCATAAAAGAATAAAATTTCATCTAAATTCATACACAGATGAAAATAATAACACAAGGAAAGCTTTATAACACTAATATTCAACCATAAATAACCTATACATCAATGTAGGAATAAATTAAAAGCAACCAAATTGCATGATAAATAATTAATAATGAAAACATAACATATGATACATGTCATAAGGAAACACCACATGGATTAATGGGATAATTACTAGGTGCACAAAGGTGGACCAATTGTCGATAGGTTAATGGTCACACATCTTGTCACCCAAATCACTCTCAGCTAGTCTCATTGGCGACACCCCCTAGTCAAGCCATAATATTCAACTTGGGGCTACTAGGAAATGTGTAAATCTCAACTAGAATAACTACATCACTTTACTCCCTGCTTAGTATCCCAGAGTTCCTTAAGTCATAGTTAAAGGAGGCAAGCCACCATCAAGCCAATGCCACACACCTGATAATCACATTTCCCAAAGGCTAGCATCACAATCATATCATTCCCACCTCCCACATTCCCCTTAACAAGATCCCAAATCCCATAAGCACATCATGAATTAAAATTCAAACATCCATCACATGGACATATATAAACACCATCAACAAATACAATGAGGCTCAATAAGGGTACAACCAACCAATCAATCAAACATCACTTCACAAAGTGAAACCCGGGCCTTTTACTTATCACTTATAAAATATGCATTTGTAAATCCCTTTACAAAACCATTTGTAAGCTAAAAAAAATCCTAGGGAAATCACAATAAATTCCAAACACAACCACAACAACTCAAAGGAATCACCATTTCATTTCATAAGATAACACCAACATTTAAAACATGGAAACCCTTTGAACCTAAAAGGGAATCCCACTTTGTAAATAAATTTTGGCTTAAAAAACAATGAATAAACATTTTTCTTTGAGAAATCCATCATTGGAATTTCATCAAACATATGGAATGCATAAAATACCAATTTACATCAAAGTTCCTTTTAATCATTAAATTCCACCCATTATGCCACATGAAAACCAAGTGATGTCATAAAAAACTTTGATAATTCAAATCTAGATAACCTATAATATACTTATCTAGATTTAAAATTAATTTAGAAAGACAATAATCCATGGAACTCTTAAATAAAAATCAATGGAATAAAAACACTTACCTCATGTGGTGGAATTATATCACGTTTGATGAAATCCATTAGATTAGGCCTCAGGAGAGGGCTCACAACCCCTAGAAATCGAAACCTCAATTTAGAACAATCCCAATCATTTAAATTGGACAACCATAGACACTAGGGTAATATATAAAGGATAAAAATTGGATAAAATAAAATAATTTGGAGAAGGGAACCATAACCTTTCAATATGCGTGAAGAATTACTTAGAAACCATAAAAAAACCATCATGGAGGGATTGTAGAAGAAAGGAGAAGGCTGGGAGAGGCATTTTGATTGACTAGTTAAAAGTAGGAAACCAAGAGGAGGAAACAAAAATTAAAAATAATACAAAAAAAATACCCAAACTTGAGCAGGTCACAAGGTTGTCTCATACAATTTACCAAACTGTGTGTAGACCATGTGATTGTTGATTCCCCTAAACTACTCAGGTTGCATGGTTTCTACTGTATAGTTTCCAAAACTATTCACCTAATCATGAAACCTTGAAAAAGTTACAAAAACTTCCAAATTTCACCTGAGGATACTCTGAACTCAAGATAGGATTTAACTACATAAACATAAGTAAGAAATTGGCATTTTGGTGTCTCATAATTCACCTCACCATGCCACTTTATTCCCCCAAAAAGTCCTAGGAAAATTAAGATAAGTGGGAATGTCAATACTACCTTACCTATGACGTGGAATTGATCTGTAACCAACTTCTCGAACCTCGAGACCAAGGAAGTGAGATGTGACAACCCACTTGGAATCTTAAGAAGTAGACTCCTCACTGAACAAAAGTGAAGAGACAACAAAAGAAGATATTGGGATAACCACTCCTATGATATTCTTTAAAATTGATAATATCAAGATATCCACCACCACTCCTAAGCACCCACAAAATCACAAACCATATAAAAGGTCAAAACATAAACACCACCTCTAGATTTTTGAGGTCACCAGATCTATAAGGACCCAACTTTAAAAGATCCGTAAATTGTATCTTTAGACAAAAATTTATTTTCTCGCATTCCCAAAAATCTTTTAGGTTTATAATTTTAGATAATTAGGTTATAAACCTTAAATACATAAATATTACATCACAAAGTTTACAATACCACTAAGTATCCATTTTCCCACAATACAAAACTTTAGAATATATCAAGTTTTCTTTTCATGACATATCTTCACAATTTTCAACTTTAACGCATCCTTGTCCCTAATCATCCTTGAAAACATATGATTTTTTTAAAATATGGGATGAACACAAAAAGATCAATAAATAAAATATGAAAATAAAGAAATAAACCAATAGTCCATGGATACTCATAAAAATTTTCCCTTTCAAAATAAACTTTGAACTCAAAATAAATATTTTCTTACCCAAAAAATCAACTTCTCTGCCCAAAGATTTTCATAATTTTTTTAATAAGAAATATTAAAGGTAAAATAAAACTCATAAAAGGTTTATTTTCAATAATTAAAAACTCATTATTTTTATTTCAAAAAGTTATACATTTAACCCTTAAGAAGTAGCATGTACTTTCCTTTAAATATAAACTCATTAGTTTACCTTATAAAATTGTAAGATTTCTGTAAAAATTCATAACATGCATAAATAAATCATGTGGGTATCTTGGGATATAATTTTCATACCAATATTACAATAAATCTTTCAAATGGAATAACATACTCAGTAAATTCCAATAATATATTAGGAGAAACCCAACTGATTAATTCTATCCCTTTATCCAATGCATTGGAGAGCTATATCAGGTTCACCCATCATCATGATCTTTATCGGGCTCACCTGCCATAATGAGTTATATCAAGCTCACCCATCATCATAAAAAATTTCTAATAACCATAACATAATGATAATATAAGAAATCTTGTATTTTCATCATCATACCTATAAAAATATTCTTTTTACCCATAGGAAAACATTTCCAAATATTAAAATATCCATTCCATTTTAAAAACCCTTTTTGAAAATAACGAGAATAAAAGGAAGAGGGGTTTTTTCTTGAAGATAAAAAATGAAATCTTGTAAATTAATCCAAACATTAAATAACAGTTACGATGGAAGGAAAATTTGTTGACGTCGTATATGTTAAAATAGAACATTCCTTTTACCTTCTATCAAAACATTCCATATAAAATATGTAAAAAGATTCCTTTTGAAAACCTTTGAAAGAAAGTCAAAAGCGACTTAAAATTTTCTTTATAATTTATTTATTTCCATATAAATTTACCCACAAAATAATTTTAAGAATATGGAAAAGGAATAAAAAGATTTATAAAATAAATCTTTAAAACATTTAAAATGAGATTTTAAGTTGAAGTGTTTCTCACCTCGAGCTTAACTCACCACGTATGCTCTTTATCTTCCAAAATAATAAACTTATGTTAATTGTTTAATTTCTTAAAAACAATTTTCAAGTTTATTATTCCTTTTATTTTATTTATTTCCATTTTATAATCAATTACTTAATCATTTAATTCCATGTCAGATGTTTTGATGATATTCGACTCATATGTCCAAAATGAATTTAGTAGGTTGACTATGGTCAAAGAGGTCATTATTATATCATCTCTAATATAATAATCATGACATAAATATCATTTTTATTCATTAATTATTTTTTTAAAACCAACCATGAAATATGATTATGAAAAATGAATCATGTTACAATCATAGAGATAGTAGTTTGTACGTACGCATTAGTAACATTTTCATTTTTCAAAGAGCATGAGGGAAAGAAGGTAAATATAATTTTATCTTTATAGAATTTCTATTATATAATAAATATAATATTATATATTTAAATACACTTATATATAATATCCATGTTATGTGGTCATGAAAAATAAATCACATCAATTCGTGGAGGTGGTAATCCACACTTATGCACAAACAATGTTATCATTTTTCAATGGATAGAAAGGTAAGAAAATAGATAACATATTATATTTACAGAATTATAAATATTTCATGCATAATATATATATATATATATATATATATATATTAAATCTATCATTATAACCAGTTGTGAGATTCAGTAATGGAAAATGAATTACATCGGTTTGTGAGTCGGTAGTCCATCGTACACACGGAAAAAAGTTTTGTTCCCCATTTGATGGAAGAGAAGATAGATATAGGTTATAAAATTAACAAAACAACATATAAATATATGAAAAATACTATTTTTATTATTTCATAATGTTTTAATAAGATTTTAAGGCGTTAGAATAAGAAATAAAATGAAAAGGCTTAGTTAAGAACTATACCTCTTCTTCGAACAACCACTTTAGGTTTATACCTAAATCCTTAATAGGTTTTTTTCTAATCAAAATAGGGCCTCTAGGACATGTTTAGGTATATTATAATGGGATTTGGTTAGGTATTTAATGAATCAAATGGATATTGAAGTGTGGATAGAAGAGGAGAGGGGTGTCAATTAATCAGTGGGGGGAGGACACACTTGGAATTTTTAAAAAGAATAAAATGTTTCAATGTATTAATCAAGACAAATGGATCCAAAATAAAATATTTATGAATATTAAATGATATAGGGTCTAAATATGGATATAAAATATAATTTAAATGAGTTTTTTGGTCATTTTAACCCTTATATATTTAGATTAACCCCCTGGTAAACTTGTTTTAACCTTAATCACGGTAACACTTTCTTACTGTTTTCATTATTCATTATAACCAAAAATTAAGTTGAACTTATTAAATAATATTAATTATTCTGATTAAAAATATATAATCTATTTTATCAGATTCAATTAACATAATAATTAGAATTTAATTTGAAATTAATCCCACAAAATGCGATGAAAATGTTTTTTTCAGAAAAATGTCTTTTTAAGAATAAAAATGTATTTATACCAAATTCAAGTACCGACTTAATTAAAAAGAAAAAAATTGGATTATTAATAATATAATTAAACTAATTTTTATTTTAAACCATTTTAAAACAAAATGTAACTTTGTAAATTCTTGAAACAAAAAGACATTTTTCAATAAAAATCAGTATTTTTCACTATTCTTTGAAAAATCAAACTTTCCAGAAAATTATAAAAAATTCATTTTAAGATAATTTTTACATGTTGAATTTGGAAATTAAGTTAATTTTTTGAAATTAAAATTCTATAATTTCAAAATCAATCTTTTAAATAAAACCATATATTGCATGAAAACCCAATTTGGTTAGAAATAAAGTTTTTTCCTTTTGACTGGAAAATTACCTAATATTATTATAATGAATATAACTCTATAAAATATAATTAATTAATATTAATAATACATGAAAATTATTTATCTTAACATTACTCGGGTTGCTACATCCCCCCCCCCTTTTGGAAATTGTGTCCTCGTAGTTTTATTCATTACTTATAGAAGTGGGGATATTTTTCTTTCATAGAATATTCTGATTCTCATGCTGCTTCATCAAACATATGGGTTCTCCAAAAAACATTTACTTGGTAAATCACTTTATTACATAACAATTTTGTTCTATGATCAAGAAACTGTGCTAGTTTTTCCTCACAAGAAAGGTTTTCTTCCAACTAAACTACTTCAAGGCTCAAAGCATGAGATGCATTCGATACATATTTTCTTAAAAAAAACCTGAAATACACCATGAACCTAAGATAAACTCATAGGAAAGGCCACTCAGTAAGAAACTGATCCAAATTTATCTAGTATTTTATATAGTACAGTGAACCACAAACTTAACTTTCTCTTTTTACTAAAATGTGTAACACTTTTCTATGAAGATACTTTAAGAAAAACGTGACCACCTATCTTGAATAAAAGATATTTCCTCCAGTTATCTACATAACTTTTCTACCTGCTCTGATCAATCCTTATGTTATAATAAATCATCTTCACCCTGTCAACCATTTTTCTACCAATTCTAGTCCCAATAAATTTCTTTCCCAACTTTATCTCAACAAGCTGCATTCCGAAACCGTTTTCCGTATAATGCCTCAAAAGGTGTCATCTTTATACTAGAATGAAAACAATTATTATATGAAAAATCAACTAAAGTTAGATATTGATCTCAAATTCCCTAGTAATCCATTAAATAAGATCTAATCATATCTTACTAAGTCTCAATTTCTCACTTTGTTTGTCCATCAGATTGAGGATGAAAGGATGTATTGAAGTTTAATTCAATACCCAACATCTTCTAAAGACTTTTCCAAAACTTAGAGGTAAACCTGGGATCACAGTCAGATTAAATAGAGATATAGACTCCATTAAATCTAATTATCACTTTAATATAAAATATATAAAGTTGATTCAAATACATATTATCTCAAATGGGGAAAACCTCCCAACGCGACAACGGTGTTCTTGACAAGCTTCACCGGCGACGACGATGCGGTGACCGGATCTTCGCCAAAAAATGCCGCGGATCCAGGTATGATGTTTGTTTTTGATTTCCTTCCCCACTTTTGGATTCCACGACAAACGCGAACTAATCCACGAATAGATTATACCGCGGATCGACCGTTCTTGTGGGATGGGTTTTTGCGGGGATTTTGAGGTTGTTTTGGTTTTGATCTAATGGCGACGAACCCAGATCGTCATGAACAACGACCAAGGTTCGTCCCTCTTGTTCGATTTCTGTGATTCTTTCCTCGCGTTCTTCGCGCGCGTTCTTTGTTCTTCGTGGGATAAGAACAACTATCGATTACACCTCCGATCTACGACATAACGATCCGAGATTTTAGATCTGACACCGGGATGAACCAATGGAGCTGCGATTGTGACGACAGCGGACAGATCTAAGCGATTCAGGAGAAATCACTCTTCGAGCGTATTTCCATCAGAAGATCATATGTTGTTCGTCGAGCTGATTCAAGGCCCAAAACCCTCAGATTCGACATCACGACGTCGAGACGACCCTTGATCTTGAGTTTCGCGGCAAACAGACCATAGAAACGCGATCCGGAGAATCGGACGAGGCGTGAGGAGGAAGACGACGCTTTTGGAAAAACCCTGACTACACGCCGTGTAGTATGGGCTATACGACGTGTGTTCATCGGCGGGTTTACCTGGCGTGTACTCCGGGAGTACACGAACACGGGTTGGGTACACGGCCAAGGACACGCCGTGTATATCCCTCCCCGACCAGATACACGGGATACCCTGTATGCTGGTACATGGGCAGGCGACACGGACAGAGACCGTGTACGGGCACATGGCCAGCGTATACGGAGCGAGCCCCAGGTGCTCGGACACAATGTGTGATTATTCTACACACTGTGTAGTTACTTTCCATCCGACAAGCCGAGTGACACGGGCCGTTTACACGGGCATTACCCGGAGTCAAGGAACACGACGTGTGATCCTTCTACACGCCGTGTAATCCAGTGTCACACAGACTGTACAGATGACACAGGCCGTTTACACGGGCAGTACCCGGAGTCAAGGAACACGGCATGTGATCCTTCTACATGCTATGTAATCTAGTTTCACACAGACTGGATAGATGACATGGGCCGTTTACACGGGCAGTACCCGGGGTCAAGGAACACGACGTGTAACCATACTACACGCCATGTAACTTATTTTCTTCATGGCTTGAGTCACTTGTCTTCTGTGAATTGGACTAGTTTTATTAGGGTTCGTACCCTTGGTCTTTTACCTGAAGGTTCTGGAATCATTTCCTTTATACAGGAGTATGATCCCTTCAACAGGACTTCCTGAATAGAGTTGTTGGAATCCCCTCTGTGAGACTTAGAGATGGATCCTCTATTCATTCCTGGAACCCTAGGTAGAGTTATTGGTATCGACGTGACCAAATTTACCCGGGCGCCGATCCTCTTCTTAGCGGATTAGCTCAGACTGAGTTGTCGGAATCACCCCATGACATGGTTGTGATCCTCATCTAAGCAACATGTTCATAAAGTACTTGTGGAGTGTGTTCTCCTAGAATGAGTACTTCGTATCTCTCTCTTCATACCTAGGAGTGTGTTCTCCTTATTATGTGCTTAGTGGAATCTTTGAGCTAGATCTTAGGGTGGTTTCGTAATAGCCGATCATGTATGAGTATATCTGGATATTCTTGTTATATGTTCTGTAGACATATACTATGTGAAGCTGACTGTATCTTTCCTTTGTGGTATTTCCCTTATTGTATTTTTCCTTTGTGGTTTCAGGGTGTCCTACTGGGTATTGTTATACTCACCCCTTCACGGGCTCTGTCTGCACGTGTCGTGTCTTGTGCAGACGAGCGAGCCTTTGACAATATTCTAGGTGGACCAGGACGGGACAGTGCTCAGTGAGATCAGGCGGGCCGAGATGTGTTCCTACGACTACAGATTGTAGTCCCATTGGACTTTGTTACAAACTTTTTTTTGGTGGGATTGTACTTTTGGCCTAGGGTTTTACACTTACTGTATTTTACTTTCTTGTCGTACTCTGTTGGTTGAGATTTTTAGTGTATGCATGCATTTCCATTTTTTTAGTTGAATTTTACTTTTCAGCTTTGTGGGCTTGGAGATGTGTGTGCGTGTGTACAGGTTTATAGGAAATTCCTCCCATGTTAGTAGCATGCCTACTCGGTGCTAGTCACAAGCCCCTGGCCTATTGGAGGCGGGCTTGGGGAGTTGCGGCTCGGTCCGCACTGGGACGGGTCATGACAGAGTGATATCAGAGGTGATCGATTCTACCTTAGGACCGAGAGTCTGTGAGTTGATTTGGGGCAACAGTGTTAAGTGTTTCGAGTTCGGCTTTCAGGCCAGGGACCCCAGTGTTGGTGCGGGCGGCTGACGTATCCATACACCAGAACTCTGATAAATTGCTTTTCGACTCAGAACATGAGAACACTAGTTGCAGGGGAAAACAATGGTACATACATCATATAAGAATGGGTTGTGGTTTCCATGTCCTTCTTGAGTCAGCTCTCCAGATATACTCACTGACTGAGATACATCTTGTTTCTTTACAGGATGCCTCCGCGACGAGCACCCGCTAGGATCCAGTAGATCGATCATGAGGATGACCCCCTCAGTGATGAAGCTTCGATTCAGGGACCGGATCCCCCAGTTTTACCATCAGGTGGTGTTCCAGTTATCCTGCCACCTATGGAGCAGTGTTTAGTGCCTGCTGTATCAGTGGAGGAGGAGCGCGGGCTGAGCGCGCTCCATGAGTTTCAGAGACAGAGACCCCTCAGGTTTCGAGGTGAGCCTGACCCTCAGGCAGCAGAGGAATGACTTGAGGCAGTGACCAGAGTCTTCTGTTTAGTCAGGACACCAGCAGACCAGATGGTGATCCTGGCAGCTAGCCTTCTGCAGGGCTCGACAGGGCGATGATGGAGTTTGGTTATCCAGACTCACGACGAGGAGACTCTTGCATGGTCGGAGTTTGAGTGTCTCTTCCGAGAGGAGTTTTCACCGGTTACCTTGAGAGCAGTACGTATACATGAGCTTCTCCAGCTCCAGCAGGGAACCAAGACGGTGGCTGACTATTCATCGAGGTTTACCGACCTCTCGCGGTACTCGATGGATATGGTCAGTGATCAGTACTTCAGAGATCAGACTTTTGAGCGGGGTTTGCGCAGAGATATCTGAGCTAAAATCATCCCTATGAGCATTCCTACTTATGCTGGGGTGCTCGAGCGGGCTTTGGTGGTCAAGAGCTTCTTGGCAGAGCAGAGACAACCGGTAGTTGTCAGAAGTGGGCGAGCTGGAGCAGAGACCTTGGCAGCAGGGAGCCGACATCAGGAACCCAGGCGTGGGAGACGTTTTCATAGGAGATCCCAGGACAGGGGATCTGCCGTACAGGGTTTGCAGGGAACATCCAGCCAGCCTTGAGAGAGATGATGCTACTCATTTTATGGCAGGGGACATCTCGCTCGAGATTGTCCGACCCACCGTGCTACTGACACGGGAGCAGTGGATGGACCACCGAGGTAGAGGAAACGTGTGGAGTAGATAGATCCAAGGGGAGGCGAATGCGGTAGAGGAGCTGGGAGAGAAGCTGGAGGTGGTCGGTGTTTTGACCCTTTACCACCACCACCCCCAGGAGGTCCACCCCAGGCTCAGGGAGCTGGTGGACAAAGGCAGGGATAGCTGCAGGTGGCAGAGGCTTATGACCCAGGTACTCCCGAAATTATTAGAGGAACAATCTGTGTCTTTTCTACTTTGGCTGCCGTATTGATAGACATAGGTTCTAGTCATTCCTTTCTGGCTTCTTATCTTGTTCGAGACCTTGAGATTCCAGTTGAGCCGTTGACTTGACCCTTACGCTTAGAAACACTGACTGGAGAAGATTCAGAGATCACACACCTCTGTAGACAGTGTGACTTGACCCTTGGAGGTGAGAGTTTCAGTTGGATCCTCTTGGTGGTAGCGTCGAGGCCTTACGATGTCATTCTTGGTATGTATTGGCTATCCACAGTTCATGCCCAGATCGACTGTTTTAGGCGAAGGGTGCGGTGTGTCCGCAGTGATGGAACGAGGTTTTCTTTTGTCAGTGAAAGAGACTCAGGCAGTGTAGGATGGAATCGTGCATAGGAAGGCACAACCGATATCCTATCAGTTGGATAGCCTAGCCCTTGGCAAAACAGATGTCACGAGTTTCCAGTTTCCAGTAGTAGTGGCTGAGTACGAGGACATCTTTCCGGAGGATATCCCCGGGCTACCTCCCCGTCGGGAGAAGATTTTTGCATTGAGTTGCAACCTGGGACAATGCTGATATCAGCATAAGCATATTGGATGGCTCCTGCAGAGCTTTGTGAGCTGAGAGTGCAGCTGGAAGACTTGCAGAAGAAGGGCTTTGTGAGACCCAGCGTTTCACCCTGGGCGGCCCCAGTGCTGTTTGCCAAGAAGGCAGACGGGATCTTGAGGCTATGTGTGGATTACCGGCGCTTGAACCAGGTAACCGTGAAGAACCGGTATCCACTACCAAGGATCGATGACCTCTTCGACCAGTTGAGAGGGGCACAATGGTTCTCGAAGGTTGATCTACAATCATGCTATCACCAGTTGTGGGTACGGGATGAGGATATACTGAATACGGCTTTCAGATGCCGCTACGGTCACTATGAGTACTTGGTGATGCCCTTCGGCGTGACGAATACCCCAGAAGTGTTCATGGGACTCATGAACCAGATCTTTCATCCCTATCTAGATCGGTTCGTAGCGGTCTTCATCGATGATATCCTTATGTACTCTGCGTCCGAGGAGGAGCATGCGAGACACCTAAGGATGGTTCTGGACACACTCCGAGAGAACCAGTTGTATGAGAAACTCTCGAAGTGACAGTTCTGGATACAGGAGGTCCATTTTATGGGACACATTATCTCAGCAGATGGTGTAGAAGTGGACCCAGCCAGGGTGGAGGCAGTACTAGCATGGGATCCACCTCAGAGCATGACAGAGGTGTAGAGCTTCTTTAGATTGGAAGGCTACTATCAGAGATTCATTCTTGATTTCTCCAGGATTTCAGCACCCATGACAGCTTTGACCCGAAAGGGGTAGCCTTTCGTGTGGACCGAGAGATGCCAGCAGGCTTTCCAGCAGTTGAGACAAAGTCTGACGAGTGCCCCGATCTTGAGATTATCGGAGGAGGGTGTCGAGTATGTAGTGTTCTGCGACGCATCAGGAACTGGGCTTGGTTGTGTCCTAATGCAGAGGAAAGCAGTGATTTCCTATGGCTCATGCCAGTTGAGGCCACATGAGCAGAACTACGTGACCCATGATCTTGAGTTGACAGCGGTAGTCTTCGCATTGAAGATGCGGCGACACTACCTGATGGGCGAGCGGTTTACCATCTACTCTGATCACAAGAGTCTCAGATATATCTTTTCTCAGAAAGATCTGAATTTTAGGCAGAGGCGGTGGCTTGAGTTCCTCCAGGATTACGACTTTTAGATCGTTTATACTCCTGGGAAGGGGAACGTAGTGGCAGATTCTCTCAGCATGAAATCCAGTTCGCAGTTGCTGGATGAGGCGACGAGGCAGTTGGCCTCCTTATAGTTATCCTTCATGGATGGAGATGAGGGAGCTTACCTTCAGTCGATGGTTGTTACCCCTCCACTCTTACAGTGAGTCAGGAAAGCACAACGTGAGGATGCTAGCTGTGAGACTCTACGCACTCAGATATCCACAGGTGTTACGACTGATGGATATTCAGAAGGTGGGGAGCATGTTGTTCTTTTTAGAGGGCATACAGTATTACCAGTGACGTTGCGGGAGGAGGTTCTAAGGGAGTTCCATACATCCCCTTTGGCGGTGCATCTAGGTGTGGAAAAGATGTATCGGGACCTCCGACGTCAGTTCTGGTGGCCATGAATGAAGAAGTGTGTGGCAAAGTTTGTTTCTCGGTGCCTTACTTGTCAGCAAGTAAAGGCTGAGCACCAGGTGCCAACAGGCTTGACTCAGCCCCTTGAGGTGCCAGAGTGGAAGTGGGATGAGATATCCATGGACTTCGTGACGGTTTTACCACGTACGTCCAGGGGACACGATGCCATCTGGGTGATCGTTGATCGACTCACCAAGTCGGACCACTTCCTAGCCATACAGGAGCAGAGTTCAGTAGAGAGCTTGGGATGCCTCTACGTGCAGGAGATAGTTCGACTTCATGGAGTGCCATCCATGATCGTCTCAGATCGTGACACTCGTTTCACATCCCGGTTGTGGAAGGGATTGTATGAAGCTTTTGGGACTCAGTTACACTTGAGCACAGTGTTTCATCCCCAGACTGAAGGTCATACAGAGCGGACCATCCAGGTCCTAGAGGATATGCTTCGAGCTTGCATACTTGACTTTGGTCGTAGCAGGGAGGATCACCTACCAATGGTGGAATTTGATTATAACAACAGTTATCATTCCACTATTGGTATGACACCATTCGAGGCTCTGTACGGGCGACCTTGCAGGTCACCGTTTTGCTGGACTGACCCAGGAGAGTCAGCACTCATGGGCCTAGAGATGGTGAGAGCTACTACATAGAAGGTACAGGTCATCCAGGAACGGATGAAGACTGCACAGAGTCGGCAAAAGTCTTATGCCGATAGGAGGTGGAGGCCCTTGGAGTTCGATGAGGGATACCATGTGTTCCTTCGAGTCTCACCTTGACGGGGATTGTAGGGATTTGGATGAGGCGACAAGCTATCTCCGAGGTTCGTTGTCCCTTTTCAAATTCTGAGTAGAGTTGGAGAGGTGGTGTATCGCTTGGCTCTACCTCCTCAGATGGACCGGGTACACAATGCCTTCCATGTGTCGCAGCTACTGAGGTACGTGCATGATCCATCGCACGTCATCGACTGGGGCGAGCTGGATGTCAATGATGGAGCGACCTTTGCTGAGTACCCAGTGGAGATCGAGGATCGGTAGGAAAAGATCCTTCGTGGGTGAGTTATTCCCTTAGTGTGTGTTCGGTGGCAGCACAGGAATCTCCAGGAGAGCACGTGAGAGTGGGAGGCTCAGATTCGCGTGCAGTACCCACATCTTTTTGAGTAGCCTTTGTTTTGGCTTTTTAGGGATGTAAAATCCCTAAGGTGGGTGTGATGTAATGTCCCGGATTTTTCCATGTATTATTTTAATATTATATGGAAATTAATTCGAGACTCAGCTCTGAGACGACGTGCAGTTCCGAGGCCCAATGAGCCCAGAACAAATGTTTGAATTTAATTTAATAATTAAATAATGCGCGCGTGCGGTTTTCCTGAACGGGTGCTCAGATTAGAAATCCAAGGGCACCGTTGCATTTAGAACAACGATTTTACCTTAGGCGAGGCCTAACATCAGCCGGCGCAGGTCGATGGTGAAATCTGGTTTTTGGATGCAACCGTGATAAAATATTTTATTTAAATCCTCGTTGCAGCGAAATATCTTATATTTTTAAATATAGATTTCGCAAGAGATCAGGGTTACAATTTTCCATAACCCTGAATTTCCCTGGAGGCTCTGGAGAAAACCTCCCAACGCGGCGACAGTGTTCTTGACAAGCTTCGCCGACAACAACGACGCGACGACCAAATCTTCGCCAATGAACGCCGCGGATCCAGGTAGGATGTTTGTTTTTGATTTCCTTCCCCGCTTTTGGATTCCACGACGAACGCGGACTAATCCACAAACAGATTAGCCCACGGATCGATCGTTCTTGCGGGACGGGTTTTTGCGGGGATTTTGAGGTTGTTTTGGTTTTGATCTAACGGCGACGAACCCGGATCGTCACGAACAATGACCGATGTTCGTCTGTCTTGTTCGATTTCTATGATTCTTTCTTCGCGTTCTTTTCACGCGTTCTTCGTTCTTCGTGGGATAAGAACAACGATCGATTACACCTCCGATCTACGACGTAACGATCCGAGATTTTAGATCCGACATCGGGATGAACCAATGGATCTGCGATTGTAATGACAGCGGACAGATCTAAGCGATTCAGGAGAAATCGCTCTTCGAGCGTATTTCTATTGGAAGATCATATGTTGTTCGTTGAGCCAATTCAAGGCCCAAAACCCTCGGATTCGACATCACGACGTTGAGGCAGCCCTTGATCTCGAGTTTCGCGGCAAACGGACCAGAGAAACGCGATCCGAAGAATCGGCCGAGGTGCGAGGAGGAAGACGGCGCTTCTGGAAAAACCCCAACTACACGCCGTGTAGTATGGGCTACATGGCGTGTGTTCGTCGGTGGGTTTACCTAGCGTGTACTCCGGGAGTACACGGACACGGGTTGGGTACACGACCAAGGACATGCCGTGTATACCCCTCCCTGACCAGATACACGGGATACCTTCTGTGCCGGTACACGGGCAGGCGACACAGACAGAGAATGTGTACGGGCACATGGCCAACGTACACAGAGCGAGCCCCAGGTGATCGGACACGGCGTGTGATTCTTCTACATGTCGTGTAGTTAATTTCCATCCGACAAGCCGAGTGAAATGGGCCGTTTACACGAGCGTGTGATCCTTCTACACACCGTGTAATCCAGTTTCACACAGACTGGACAGATGACATGGGCCGTTTACACGGGCAGTACCCGGAGTCAAGGAACACAGCATGTGATCCTTCTACATGCTGTGTAATCCAGTTTCACACAAAATAGACAAATGACACGGGCCGTTTACACGGGCAGTACCCAGGTTCAAGGAATACGGCGTGTAACCATACTACACACTGTGTAACCTATTTTATTCATGTCATGAGCCACTTTTCTTCTGTGACTTGGACTAGTTTTCTTAGGGTTCGTACCCTTGGTCTTTTCCCTAAAGGTTCTGGTATCATTTACTTTATACAGGAGTATGATCCCTTCAGCAGGACTTCCTGAATAGAGTTGTTGGAATCCCCTCTGTGAGACTTAGAGCCGGGTCCTCTATTCATTCCTGGAACCCTAGGTAGAGTTCTTGGTATTGATGTGACCAAATTTACCCAGGCGTCGATCCTCTGCTTAGAGGATTAGCTCAGACTGAGTTGTCGGAATCACCCCATGACATGGTTGTGATCCTCATCTGAGCAACATGTTTACAAAGTACTTGTGGAGTGTGTTCTCCCGGAACGAGTACTTCATATCTCTCTCTTCAGACCTAGGAGTGTGTTCTCCTTGTTACGTGCTTAGTGGAATCTTCGAGCTGGATCTTAGGGTGGTTTAACGATAGCCGATCTTGTATGAGTATATCTGGATATTCTTGTTATATGTTATGTATACATATACCGTGTGGAGATGGCTGTATCTTTCCTTTGTGGTATTTCCCTTGTTGTATTTTTCCTTTGTGGTTTCGGGGTGTCCTACTGGGTATTGTTATACTCACCCCTGCACAGGCTTTGCCCGCACGTGTCATGTCTTGTGAAGATGAGTGAGACTTTGACAAGATTCTAGGTGGACCAGGACGGGACGATGCTCAGTGAGATCAGGCGGGCCGAGGTGTGTTCCTACGACTACATATTGCAGTCCCAGTACCTTTCCTTACAGGTTGGACTTTGTTACAGACTTTTTTTTGTTGGGCTTGTACTTTTGGCCCAGGGTTTTACACTTACTGTATTTTACTTTCCTGTCGTACTCTATTGGTTGAGATTTTTATTGTATGCATGCATTTTCATTTTTTTTAGTTGAGTTTTACTTTTCAGCTTTGTGGGCTTGGAGATGTGTGTGCGTGTGTACAGGTTTACAGGCAATGCCTCCCATGTTAGTAGCATGCCTACTCGGTGCTAGTCACCAGCCCCTGGCCTATTGGAGGCAGGTTTGGGGAGTTGCGGCTCGGGCCCCACTGGGACAGGTCGTGACATTATCACTCTTCCTTCACTTGATGACATACCAGGAACCTTGTAGTGTAGTCAACAATCTCCCTTTTCATATTATTCCACCAATAATGATCACAAAGGTCTCTATACATTTTCGTGCTTCTAAGATGCATAGAGAAAGTAGATCTTTGAGCTTCATCCATCATCTCCTTCTTTATTTCAAGAATAGATGGAACACATAGTCTTGTACAAAATTTCAGTACACCTTCTTGATCAATATTGAACTCAAGAAACTTCCCATCCTTCACAGCCTCAAACTTCTTCTGTAAAAAAGGATCTTCTTTCTGAGCCTTCTTGAACTTCTCTAATAACGATAGTTGAGAAATCATTTGGGATAGGGTTGATGATGCCCCTTCCCTTATAATTCTCATGTCCATTTTCACTAGGTCTTAGATAAAGGGATATCTTTGGATCCTCATCATGGATAGAACAACCGGGTCTTTCCTACTTAATGCATCCATGACTTTGTTTGCTCTTTCAGGATGATAATGAATTGAGCAATCATAGTATTTAAGAAGTTCCAACCATCACCCCTGTCTCATGTTCAATTCCTTTTATGTGAAAATATAATTTAAAATTTGATGGTCTGTGTATATATCACATTTCTCCCCATAAAGATAGTGCCTCCACATTTTTAGATAAAAAACAACCACAACCATATCAAGATCATGCATAGGATAGTTTTGTCCATGATTATTCAACTGTCAAGATGCATAAGCAACGACTTTGTAATTTTTCATGAGGACTCATCCAAGCCCTTTTAGAGACGCATCACTAAAAATAAAGAATCCTTCTATGCTTGAGGGTAGAGTTAACACGGGTGCAATAACCAATCTTTTCTTCATCTCTTGGAAACTTTCCTCACACTCCTTTATCCAGATAAACTTGAACCCTTTTCAAGTTAACATGGTTAATAGATTAGAAAGCTGTGGAAAGTTTTTCACAAACCTCCTATAATATCTTTCTAATCCAAGGAAACTATGAATATCAGTTATTGTTTTAGGCTACAACCACTCCTATACAACCTTTGTCTTTGAAGGGTCAAATGTGATTCCTTTATTGGTTACAATGTGCCCCAAGAAAGCAACTTATTGTAACCAAAATTCACATTTTTTGAACTTTCCAAAAAGCCTCTCATTTCGTAGAGTTTTCAAAATAACCCTTAGATGATCCACATGCTCCTCACAACTTTTGGAATATATCAGAATATCATCAATAAAATCTACTACAAAGTTATCAAGGTAGTCCTTAAAGACTCTATTCATCAAATCCATAAAAATATAAGGAGCATTAGTCAAGCCAAAGGGCATAACAACAAACTCATAATGCCCATATCTTGATCAGAATGCATTTTTTTGAATATCTTCTTTATTCACCCTCAATTGATGATAACCAGATCGAAGATCAATATTAGAGAATAATTGAGCCCCATGAAGTTGTTCAAATAAGTCATCAATTCTTGGAAGAGGGTATTTTTTCTTCACTATGATCCCGTTCAGTTCTCTATAATCAATGCATAGTCACATTGATCCATCCTTCTTCTTCACAAAGAGAACAGGTGCTCCCTAAGGAGACAAACTCGATCTGATAAACCCCTTATCCAAATGATCTTAGATTTTTTTCTTTAATTCATCCAGCTCTATATTTTCCATCCTATACGGGGTCTTTGAATTCAGATGAGATCTCTGTATGAGTTCAATGGAGAACTCTACCTCTCTTTCTAGGGGAGGTCCGGGTAACTCCTCAGGAAATACATCAATGTATTCCTAGATGATGGGGACATTTTCTATCCTTCTCATTTCATTATTTTTCTTCACTAATAAATTCCATAAAGAAGGATATAGGAGGTTCTTCTAGATAAAGATCAGGTTGAGATATCTCTCCTTAGAAGATAACTTTAGGTTTTCCATCCAAGATTACTAAAATTTCCTTACTTTTTCATTTGATCTTAGCATTATACTTTGATATTCAATCCATCCCTAGTATAATTTTGAATTCCAGCATGGGAATGACTACTAGATCTGAGATAATATTTTTCTCACTAAAGTAAATGCTAGAGTTTCTAAATAATGACGATGCTTGGATAATCCCACCAAGAGTCTTGACTGATAAATCTCTTTTAGAAATTCATGGGTTGATTCTAAATTCTTTGAAAACTTGGAGGAAATAAATAAATGCGTAGAACCAGAATCAAACAAAGTATTTTCTAGCTTTGAGAGAACAACAAGAGTACCTTCCACCACATAATTTGGAGATTCAACATCAGTTGTTGTTATAGAAAAAGCATGACCTTGCTCCCTTGGCCTTTTCTGAGGATGATGGTTATTCCCCTCCACTAGCCTTGAATTTGGATAGTGATTAGAAAAGTGCTCAAGATTTCTACACTTATAGAATTGGACTTAAGGTAGAGAATTCACCATCTTCCCTTTATTTTTAGTGTTGGAAAGTTGAGTCTTAACCTCACTACAATAATTTCGCGGGATATGGCCATCTATTCTACACTTTTAACACTTCCTACTCCCAAGAAGGCAGTTCCCTGAATGTTTTTTCCCAAATTTATTACATGTGAGACATTTCACTTGCTCGCCTCATCTTTCCTGATCAAATCTCCTCCCTAATATTGGATTTATTTATCTCTTCTTATCATTAAATTTATGATACCACTGTGTCTCACTGAAGTCCAATTCAACTTAATTAGTTCCCACCACTAATTAGCTTCTCCCTCTAAGCAGTAAATAGCCATGGTGACATTCTTTTATTCTGAATAGCAGAGCATAGAAAAGATATTTTTGATAGAGATGATCCACTATTCAGAAATCAATGGGTCGGTAAATCCACTAAACTTTGGTGGTTGTTGATGCATAAAGGAATCAACAGAAATTTGTTCCCTTCATAGTGAAATTGGTCTCATCTTGATTCAAGTTATTTCCCATAACTTGGGTCAGTTGGTTCACCATTCTCATGAAATCTTCCATTATGGCTTCCATCGGAGGGCCATCGACACATGGTCCATTGTGGTCACCATTTTCAGGGTTTCTCCTATTGTTATTAGTTTTATAAAATAATAAAACCCTAGTGAGAAGATCATTTCATTTATGAATCTTTTGACTAAAAAGGATTTTTATGTCTTAAAACTTCATGATTTAACATATTATTCTTTAACAACAATTTCATTTCTCTATAAATCCTTCATAATGATTCATAAAAATCTTGTGATTAACCAAACATATCTCATGGGAGTATCAAATCAGAAGTTCATCAAGGCCTGTTGTCGTGCACCAGTTCCCATTTGAGTCTAGCTTAAAGTGGTGTTTTCAGGTTTTACCCCTAGATACATCTGTCACTTGTTCGTATCCAGATAGAGATTTATTTGTTTGGAAACCACTTACTTAATATTTCACCAAAATAAAAGGAATTTTTCCTATATTTAAACTTTTCGATAGGTTTCTTTATGAGGTTTTCATATCCTAATTTCCAAAAATAACTAAACTATCCTTTGATACCAACTACGACATCCCACCTTTTTATTGCATAACTTTTCATTTCATTTTACAAACATAGGATCTTTAAAGTCTAGTGTCTTGGAAAAAAGGTACATAATACATGAAAACTTAAAACATTATTCTATTACACTTGAAATGATTATTCAAGGTTCATAATATGCACATTTATTTAATTTCATAACCTAGGGACATAAATCAAAGGAAATGGTGATCAGAAGGCCTAGTAAGGAAAACAAGTGAAACAATTTACATGTGAACTTGAGCGATATCAATAAGAACATGGGGAATATCATAAAGGCATGATAAATAGGCATATCATAATAAAAATAACTTGAAACATAACTTAAAATTATGGATACAACATTTTATTTAGACATTCATAATCATATCACCAAGGTCCATCCACAAGGTGTCATAAAATTACCAAGGTTATTCACCAAGGTATCATAAAACTTGTCATCTCTAGAGATTAATTTCTTTACCCAATGAATTAGAGTGATATCAGGGAAAAAACTTAATATGTATTTATTTTCATGTGATCCACATATATCATAATCAAATATTTCATAAATAACCCATATAGAATAAAATAAATGGGGTTTATATCAAAATCATGGCATTTTAAAAAGTGCTTAAAAACATGATTGTTATGTCATTTATAACCCATGGAAAGTGAATGGGGGATTTATGTATGAAAATTATAGAATAAAATAAATCATTTTTATGTCATGATAAATACCCCTAGAAATGAAATAGGTTTGGGTATTCATATAAGGAAAATAAAAGAATATCTTGATAAAAAGAGAGAGATTTTGTGACGAAATTTCTACACCATAATGACTATGCAACATGGTTTTAGAAAACATTAAAAGGATAGGGGACAAAGGTCACACATTCATAAGAGATTAATAATAAATTATAAGCATAGAATAACATGTAGATAAGAACATGTCATGAGAATTTTCAATACATACCACATAAAAGAGAATTTGAAAGAAAAAAAGAGAAGTTGACAATTCCCTTATGAAAATTCGGCAGCCTAACGACATCGCTTAAAAATTCAGAAAATCAGTTGATGAGATAAGAAATGGAATCTCATCATTTGGACATAAATGAATATTAATAAGGGTATATAATAACATACCCCAACATAAGAAAATGGAAATTAAAATATATAACATAAAATAAGTCTGGACTAAAAGAAGAGGGTGAAAGATTCCCTTACCTTAAAGAGTAACTTCAAAAAATAGAAGGTTGGGAACTTAGGGGTATTGTGGGCCCCTTTGGAGGTAAACGGCCATAGCTTCATTGAGGAGGAATTTGGAATGAAATGAATGAAGGAATGGGTTGGTATTTATAGCAACAGTGAGGGAATATTATATTAATTTCCAAGGGACACCTCATTAGTGGTATTTACAAAACCATGGGCTTTACCATGGTATTTTCCCATGGTTTTGGACAATTGGGAAACCTAATATAATATTTTAATCCAAATTATTTGACCAACATTTTAAATTAAATATTACATCATTATGATGTCATAAAACTCACCGAAAACTCAAAAACTGTATTTTTACTATTCACCGAAAAAACAAAACATTTTATAAAAATCTCATAAATTTACCCTAACCTAATATCGATGTTCTTAATTCAAAAATGTACTCCATTTTATGAAAATAATTTTCTAATTATGAGATATTTAATTTTTAAGTAAAATAACTATTTACTCGAAAAAATATTAATACTTAACTAATAATTTCTGAAACAATTATTTACTTATGCTCTTATATCACATTACCATTCAAGATTCCTAAATTATATTTATACTTTCTTAAGTGAGGATACTATTCCATTTGTCACATTACTATTCATAAGGGTAATATTACTATTCACAATTTATTATTCACCAAAAATCAAGTTGATCTTATTAGAATCTAAATTTCTTATTGATTACAACTGTATATGTACATTTTTTAAAAATCATTTCACATTATTAATTATTTAGAGTATAAAAAATATTTTAAAATACTCACTTTTTTCAATATTTATCAATAATATGAAACTTTTAAAAAATTCATCCTATATTTATTTTGACATTTGAAATTCAAAAAATTTACCATAATAAGAAATAACAATTTTACTTATACAAAAGGATTACACAAAGTAACTAAGGCCTAATTACATATCCCCTTATAACACATGCATAGGATCTAAGAGTAAGGTGTGCAATGATGATAGAATCTTGGGGCGGCTCGGACAACATTTCCCAAGTGCTGATTTCTATCAGCTTGAACTTCTCTCGAAGGTGATTATGTTCAAGCTTAACATGTTGAAGTTCGGCTTGGGCTTGGTCTAGAGCAAAGCCTAGTGATGCTACCTCCTTCCCAAAGCTCTAACAGATGGGCTTCGTACGACCCGAGTCTACTGGATGAGGCCATCGACTCTTCTTTCTGCATTAATTATCCATTATTATTTATATTTTAAACAAAAATTTTAACGTTAAAAATTATTATTATCTCCAACAGTCATATTGACCAATGGTCATATAAAAGTCAAAACCCAAATGTCACATTTCATTTATTCTTATATACTTTTTATTTATTATGACATAGTAAGACATACATTTTTAGGAAACAAAAATATTATTCAAAAGATCGGGTCGCTACATTAGTCGTGGAGTGTAAAGTTCCCTACATAGATCTTTGTTTGTATGGAGAAGGAGAATTTTCCTTACTTTATGGTTAGGACCATGACATAAGGTCTGGGCATCACTACATATCCTATTGAGATGAGAATAATGACACATGTATTTCTAGAATAGGGGTGTAGTGGGAGACCAACACTAAGGATTGCGATCCACTCAAGCAAGAACCAAAATGTTATATAGTTTTACATCGTGCAACAAGGATGTGAATCATGTAGTTTTACGTCATGCAACAAGGATGTTGTCATACAGTTTAACATCTTATGACTAGGATGTAAGGCTATGTACTTTAAAGTATTATAGATCAGACTATAATGTTTTGTAGTTTTAGGTCGTATGACTAGGACCATAAATTATGGAAATGATGAGTGGCATAAGGCTTACCGAGAAAAGGATGCTCTGACACACTTCAGACATGAAGAAGGAAATTGTAAACCATGATCTTAGGGGTTCTCCAATCAAGAGAAGTGGTACAGGATAAGTACGCAAAGAGTGAACATGAATCACATTAGAAAATTAATTTCCAATATGACGTTTTTGGGGTATACAGAGATAAAAGTGGTTTATTATGATGATGAAGGTGCCTCTGGTTGATAGGCCTTTTGAAGCAGACTTATGTAAAGCCAGACTGGGGTGTATCAATGCATAGTCAAACAAATGTGTCCTTTGGCATCATACATTCTATTACTAATGGATAGATAATGCTTATGGGGATTAGAAATTTCCCAGTACAAGTAGTATGATGTGTAGAAGGAATGTTTCCAAGTAAAAAAGGAATCATTTGGGATGACATTGGCCATGGAGTGTAAAGTTTCTTGTTATATGTTTGTTTGTATGTAGGAGAGGGAACATTTTACTTACTTTGTGGTTGGGCCCATGACATAAGGTCTAGGAATCACTATGTATTCCATTTATATGAGAATCAATCCACCTGTAGTTTTGGAACAAGGGTGTGGTGGGAGACCAATACCAAGGATTGTGATCTACTCAAGCATGAACCGAAATTTTATATAGTTTTATGTCATGCAACAAGGATGTGAACCATGAAATTTTACATCATGCGGCAAGGATGTTGTCATGCAGTTTAATGTCTTGTGAATAAGGCTTCAGGATATGTAGTTTAAAGTCTTATAACTCTAATTATAATGTTTTACAATTTTAGGTTGTATGACTAGGACCATAAGTCATACCTTTTAAGGTCATGCGATGAAGACCATTTCATGATTACACAAAGTATTTATTGAGAAACCTTGCATCGGTAGGAGTTGTAACAAGATCTCCATCCATCAAGATCATGGAATAAGATCCTTTAGAGTGGAACTTGTGTATGGAATAAGGTTCCTCCTACTTCGAATCAATCTTTGGAGGTTTCTTCCTTAGTATCATTGGGGTTCCGAGGACCGGTACCAACTCTCCTTGGAGGAACGAGTAGAGGTAAAAATTCTTGTTAAAATATTGTGCTATCCAATTTTGGTGGACCTATAAGTGATGTAAAGTATGTAGTCTTTTCTCATCAATTCTCTCCAATTCATCCATATATTTTTGGGATTGCTCATCTGTGGATATATGATCACAAATGGAATGTGTGGTGGTGTAGGTTTTAGTCCAATTAGCCCAAAAGGTTTGAAATGATATTGGATTTCATGAAGCTGAAAATGCTTTTGGTCTCGACTTCTGTGATGGGTATTAGTTCATCCCATTTGAATAATAAGTCGGTACTAGTGAGGATATACTTGAATTTATTAGCCATATTTGGAGGATAAAACCCCACAACATCCATTCCCCATACAGAAAATGGTCAAGATTATTTGGCTATGTGTAATGACTTCGAGGGTTGATGGATGAATTTTGCATGCACTTGGAAGGAATGAAATTTTTTTTGGTGAATTTTGTGCAATCCTGCATCATTGAAGGCCATAAGTATCCAAGCATCCAGATTTAATGGGAAGGATTGAACCCTGACTAGTGGACACCACATGTCCTTGTATGCACTTCTTTCATGACAAAAATAATCACTTATCCATCAATGAACCTGTAAATGACTCCATCAAAGCCGCACTTATAGAGGATTTTCTGGAGATTTGGGTCTTCATAAAGAGTAAAGTTGGTCTCTCATCGCTGAGTTTGATCTTTTCTAGCTTTTTCTATTGGAATAACTCTATTTTAAAGGCAGTACACAATGGAAATCATCCAACCAGTTTCTTAGCCATCTGGTTCAGGTATGGAATTAATATTGTTGATTTATTCCATGTAAACATGAACAAAAAGAAACATCATTCAACGATTCACAATTTCGGTGATTGTTTCATCCTAGTTTGGATCTACTAAATCCATAGTTGCATTTTTCAATGCATCTACTTTGTCATTTTGTGATCGTGGGATAGAAGTTAACATTAGGTATGAGTGTAATTATACCATTAGTCCCTAGACATAGTTAAGTAGGGGGATTAACTCTTCCTTTTTGATGGAATAATCACCATTGATTTACTTGATTATTAACTTTGAATCTCCTTTTACCTTTAAGTGGTCTACTGAAATTTGAAGTGACAGTTCTAACCCTGAAACAAGGGCATGATATTCTACTTCATTACTTACACAACATTCTGATAACAAGAAGGAATAAGGTAAGACAACCTTTGATTTAGAGATGAACACGACTCTCAACTCGACTTTGTTGAGATTGGGGTCTTCCATTCTCTTCCCTCTTGGGATTTTGGATGCACTGTTAAAATACATCTCTCATATCTTAGGGTCCTCTTGAATAGAGAAGACCTCTTAATCGAGAAATTAAATATTCAATGATGTTATTTTGGTAGATGGTTGTTTTGCAAGGAAGTCTGCTAATTCATGGCCTTTTACTACTTTCTAAGGCATGAGCTTAATGTTAAACTACTGCAAGATAACCACCCACTATGCCAAACATCCAGTCAGCATAGGAAGACTGAGGATGTATTTGATAAGGTTACTACAAGAGACTAAATGGACCTCATGGCGCCGTAGGTAATTCCTTAATCTCTAAATAGAAATATTAGCATTGGAAAACTCTTATCAATATCTGAATAATGAGTATCAGTATCGAGAATGGTTAAACTGAGATAATATAAGCTCTTTTAATTCCCAACGTCATTATCTTGTGTGAGGAATGGACCCAATGATTGTTTGAAGTTTGAAACATAAAATATGAGCAGATTCTCCTCAATAGGCATCATAAAAAATAATGGATTCAAAAGATATTTCTTAAAACTATTGAATGCTTCTTAACAGTCATCAATCCATTGATATGTTCCCCCCTTTTTCATTAACTCAGTGAAGGGTAAACACTTGCCTGTGAAGTTTTCTATAAAGTGTCGTATATAGGAAATATGTCCCTATAATCCCCTAAAATCTTTAAAGTTTCGAGGAGGGGACATATCAAGGGTATCCTTTGTATTCTTAGGATTTACTTTGATGCGACAATGAAATACCAAAAATCCAAGAAACTTTCCTGAGGTAACTCTGAAATCACATTTCAAGGGGTTAATCTTTAGACTATACTATCATAGTTTATTGAAGATGGTCTCAAGATCAGAAAAATGGTTAGAACGTTGCCAAGATTTAACCACTAGATCATCAACAAAGCACTTAATAGAATTTCCCAAAAAGTGTTTGAAGATACGACGCATTACACATTGGTATGTAGCACAATTATTCTTCAAACCAAAGGACATTACCCAATAAAAATACACTCCTTAAGAAAATATGAAAGTGGTAGCTTCCTCTCCTTTAGAGGCCATATTAATTTGATTTTACCCTAGATATATATGAAGAAAAGGTCCTAATATCTGTTTTTAGCATAAATTAGTAGTTTTGTGATTGGAACCAGGAAATCATTCTTCAGACAATGTCGGTTGAGATATATAAAGTCGATGCAGACCCTGATTTTACCATTCTTATTCTTTACCAGGACTATATCGGCTATCCATTTCGGATACTAGAATTCTTGAATGAAATTATCCTTGATAATATTGTCAAATTTAGCCTCAATTTTGGTGGTGTGAGTAGGGTGCATCCTTCTAGATGCCTATTTGTAACCCTAATGGTTTTTTGGAAAGCCCAGGTGGTGAGTGGCCACCTTAGGATTGAGGCCCAACATTTCTATGTAATTCTAGGAAAAAACATACTGATGAAACTTCATAAAGGAGATATAAACCTCTTGTTCTTCATAAGATAAGGCCACATTAATCAAACTGGTTCATGGGTCCTCCTCTGTACCCATATTTATTTGCCCGAGTTCATCAATAGTGATAAAGAAACCTTCCTCAAATACTGGAGGGGAATCCCTGAGGTCCTACTATTCCTCTTCATCTTCCTCTTACATTTCTTCCTTAATATTAGGGTAAGTGGGTGATGAATGAAATTTCTCAGAGTTAGTAGAGGTTTCAACATTTTGACATCTGGAAGATGAAGTAGCTTCATTCAACCTGACTGATGACATGGGGTTTCTTTGAAGCTCAAGGGATGAAGCAAGGGAATTTTCATCTGATATTTTACCACTTTTTATAGGGTCAATGATATTTTTAACACTAATGAGCTTAGTCTTCATGAATGATATCATGATTTTTTTCCAAATATATACCCGAATTGGGACTTATATCTTCGATTTGATTGATAGGAAGCACATATTATTCATTGATCTATTTGAAAGGATTGTTCGGGGTTATGTGTACACCATTTGGGGTAGTGAACCAAGAGACATCATAGTCATGGGTTTTTTCCATTCACTATGGTATAATCCTTCATCAATGTATTGTGATTCATAGGATTTGAATTGAGATTTATCACCATAAAATGTCCCAATTTTACCATTAATTCATTACTTGAGGCATTGGTGGTATGATGAGATGATTAATTCTTGTTGATGAAACTTATTCCTTACTAATAGAACTTTGAAGGACACATCTTGTCGAACAACTAAAAATTATAAGTTAGATATGAGTTCCTCAAACTGATCTTTGAACTTGATCCTACTAAGAGGATTTTGATCATTTTTCTCATAACCCTGTAGTGTTAAAGCAGAAGAGGAAAAGTTGGCCTCACTGTAACCCAGTTGAGAAAGTGTTCAAACTGGAATGAGGCCAACTCCTAAGATATTATCAATGAAATCTTATTGTATATCAACACCATTTATTCCTCCATACACATACAAGGGTCTGATGTGTCCCTATATAATGACATCTTTGTCTTTCTTTGTGAAAGAGATGATCATGTGGAATTCTAAAGGATCAATCTCTGCATGATATATTTCAGTAGATCCAACCTTATATTCAAACTCCCTAGGGATCAACATATCCTCTATGAGTATTTACTAGAGGTATTTTGATAAACTTAGAGCATCCAGGATCGACAACCTAGCCGACATCGGGGACAATTGCTTTAAAATAACATACTTATGAGATAGAGTTCTGCGCTTCCCAGTATGAGGTTGCTCTTTTTTAGGAAATTTAGAAGCTTAAGTACTTGATGTTGGTAGATTGAACCTTATAATAGGAGTTAAAGGTGCTATTTCCCTTGGTGGGTTAGGCTGAACAGGTCTGCCTTCTCACTAGGGTTGATCGAATAATTACACCCCACTAATCGATCTTTCAGGATGACCGATTCATGGAAAACCCTAGAATATATGGTGGAACATTCTTGATCTTACTAGGCTTGATGGAGGTCTCTCCCACGAGTTTTGGAAGTACAGATAGTCTGACTAGGGACATGGCCAGGGTATTGAGTTCTTCCGTGATTACGTCTTCCCCTGTACCCTCATCCCCTGCAGCTTCTTCCTTTGGTTCCCCAATCAGATATAGGGAAATCAAGTTCATGGTCATACTTGTAATCATATAATGGATCTATTAAGTGAATGAAATTAATATAATTTAATATTAATCCTTTTTCTGATGAGGAATCTATCTGGCAGGTTAACTCTTATGGTGCCATTTGGTTGGGCGGTACCTGTACTTTCAAGATTGAAGGCATGAAGTCTGAGAGAGTCAAAAATAACTTTGGATTTGGTATAAGTTTATCTTTATGCATTTTTTTTATTCTCTTTCAATCATGTAATTTTTTAGAAGACTGGTCTTTGGAGGGCTGCGGTGCTGACAGAGTCGGATTTTCCATAGAAGAAGTGATTGGGGGAACAATTGGTTGTTTCAACTTTGCTCGGAGGATAACATGAGTCTGTTTTATTATTTTTCTAGTCATACAATCACTAAACTTATATGAATTATTTTTGTTAACTTTATTTTACTCACTCTTTTCCTTTGAAGTGGTGGTGAAAACACATGCTACCTATGTGGGTGGTTTTCCTAGCTTCACTTACCCAAAATCAACCATCTTTTATAGGACATATTTGAAAAAGAAATAGTTATGGATGGTTTCACCCAATATTCAATGAAAGGGGAAATAATTTGGGTGATCATAAAGGACAACTTGGCAAGGTATTTTGGGTTTTATAAGGGTTAACAAGTTGTTTTCCAATGCTAATAAGAAATAGCTAGGAACTTACTCATATAGGAATGTGTAGACTTTGTTCTTATAGTATCCAAATTAGGATCATTTTGGCTCTTTACTTTCATCTCAACAAGGATAATACTAACGATGATTCCATTCGGGAGGAGGTACCGCACAAGTATGTGCGATCTTTGGAGTTGAAGCTATCGTAGAGTCCAATTTCAATGTAACTATTGAAACTTCCACTCTACCCATCCTCTTCCCTTGAGACTTTGACACGGGATGGGAGTTAGCCTTGGTTCACAAAATAGAATCTTCTAACCTTTGTGCTACTATGACAAGATCTCAAAATATGCCTAGATACTTTACTGGGATAGGCATGTTTGTAGTTGGTCATGAAGATTATTAATGCAAAAACCCAATATATATTCTTGAGGGAGTTGTAAGTTTAGGGAATAAATTAAACTCTTCCACCTGGCAATGAAATCTGACACCCTATCATTTTTTCACTGTCTATATTTTTAGAGATCAAGTACTTTTATCTTCTACAATGTATATTTGAATTGATAGAGGAATTGTAGGTAAAGATTTTCCCATCCCTTGATTAATATGATTGGTAGAATGGTTTACGAGGTTAAGGATTGTTCTTCTAAAGTATGTACAAAACCTATGATCTTAGATGATTCTTTATGCTCAAGGGTCCCCATCACGGGGACTAACCTAGACACAAAGTGTGTGAGATGTTTTTTTGAATCCTCTAAACCATTAAATGTTGGGAACATAGGATCCCTAAAGTTTGACGGGGGATTAGTTTCATCCACCCATTCAGGGTAAAGCTTCCTTTATGGATGTAGTGGCACAAATCATCCCTCTACATCTTCTAATCAATCCACCAATGTTTCTATAGTGTTGAGAGCTGAGGAGGAATAACCAAATAGGTAGGAGTCTAAGTAAGGGGAACATCAGGTTAGGATAGTTGTGGAAGTTTTGCTTGTACTTGCGGTGGGTAACCTACAAGGATGGTTTATGAGGATGTGTCTAACCTAGCTCTAGTCATATAGACAATGGAGGGAACTCATGATACCTTCCTACCACAGGGTTCAAATATATTGTTTGTTAGTAACCCATGTCAAGTGGATATTCCAGGTCCATTTCAATTGTTGGGACAAACTCTCTTGGGAATGGGAGCATGAGGTGAGCCTCCACTTATAGAATATATCTAGTAGGGATGTTGTCTCCAAATAGTTCTACATTGAGTTTTCTTAACTCCTTCATCTCTTTCTCTTGCAGAGAAAACCTTTCATTAAGTTTGAAGAGGTCAACCTATTTGGGTTGTGGGTAAGATATGGTCGCACATTTACCCTTTTATTTGGTATATTCTCATTAAGGAGGTAGTAGTAGAGTGGTTGAGGGAACCCCCAAATTCATATGAAGACTCTAGTTTTAGGTACTCACGAATTCTTCAATCATTTATGTGTGGACCGTATTACAGATAGAAACCTCCTACTCACGTTCCTCCACATTGACCTCATATTTTCTAGCGTCTCCAGGGGTGGTGACAATGACATTCACTGATGAATAATGCCTTGAAAAGGGAACATTCGTATCAGAATGATAAGAGGGTCATTTGTCTTAGGGATATATTCTAAAAGAACTATGACTGCCTAGAGCAGTCATACCCTTAAGAGACTAATTTTGTTTGAACCTGTCATAGGGCCTCGTCCTTCCCTTTGACGGTCCTCTTGGAATATTCTAATAAAGGGTGATCATAAGGGAATCTCTATACAATTTTATCATGGGTGTTCCTAGTAAGGAAACCAGGTCACGTGATAGGATGAGCTGGGAATATTTGTTTTACAACACTCACCCTAAAGGAAAAAAGATTGAATTCTATTGAGGAGGAGGTTTAGGTAAAAAATCCCCCATGCATGTGGGATGGGGCTACTCCTGTTCCATTTTCACAACCTTTAAATCTTGGTTTATTAGCCTCGAAGGTTGTTCTAGAAAATCCCCTAGCCCTACGGGCATGAGTTTCTCCTAGATTGTCATGGATACTGCTACCATGATTTCTCTCTTGATTTTATGGAGTTTTGATCGAACATGGGTTGGGTGCATTATATGATTTTAATCCGAGACACCTACTTCCAAAGATATTATCACTTCCTGATGATTAGCTTCCCTTAAGTTGGAGGCTTGCTCAATATTTTCGGATGATTGGTGCAAGAGTCTTTCGATGGATTGCTCTATTTTAGCCCAATGTCTTCGAGAATCATTCATGGATGATTTTTATTGATCATACCATCTATTGTGAGTAAATACCATTTTTCAAAGCCATCCCAAGGACACGACATTACATGATTTCACCTTTGATAGACTTTGCTGATCGGGGAATGAGGTAAAATGCAACACCCCATATTTTCCCCATCATCTGATATGAACACCGGATGGGGCATCAATGATCAGCTGACACAACTCTTTTAACGTATCAAGACATGCGTATTGAATGCATCCTTACTATTTTCCCAATTTTGGGTGTCGTTCATATAGGAGTGCCACCAAGTCGATTTGATGGTGTATCCCTTCAATTATCTTAACATGTCTTGGATATTCATCATAATTTAAGACTTCTATTTTTAAGTGATAAAGAGTGGTCTATAAGTTTAGGTGGATTTATTGCACACATTCTTTCGAAAATGCCTCTAAAATGATGTATTGGGGAGCAGATAAAGACCAAAACATGATTGGTATATTATCTTCAACCAACTATCTCTTTATTATCAATGTGTCTTATTTATCTTTTACAAGATGTTCCTTAACTTGATCTGACTAAAGTGGATGTTTACGAGTTACTTTATTGTAAATAGCAGGGTCGATAGGGATTTCCTATGTCATATTGAATGCTAAGAAACCCAAGAGTGGTTTAGATAATGACTGTTTCCTTTGGCTATCTTTTGATTGAGAAAGAATGTCACTTTCCAATGATGAGGCATGGGGCATGAATGACATTATTTTCCCAAGTTCCTTATGATAGGAGGTCATTATCATTGTTGATTCGGAAATGGGAGGACCACCTTGATGAAATGAAGTGTCACTGTGGGTAGGAACTTTGCAAAAAATTCCATAACGGGGAGGACTACCATCATGACTTGACGTATGACTGCAAGGGTAATTCCTGCAGTGTATACTCTAGAGAGGACCTTCAGAACAGACGATAGAAAAGGGAGGGTCTTCTTTTTGTTTGATCTTCTAGACATGAGGGGGGGTTTCATTGCTCTCATTAGGAGACGAGCTCTCATGATCAATCAGATTGTGGGCATGAAGTATGCCTTCATGGTAATACGTACGTGGAGGACCTCTAGAATTTCTAGCAACAAAGTTGTGAAGAGAACCTTTAAAATTACAACTACTATTTCTGTAATTTAGTAACAGATGAGTAGAAACTTGAGTTATTATAAATAAACATATGAGGGCTTCAATAACACCAACATTTAGCAGAGTAGGATCATAGAATGGCTCTTCATTTTCCAATCTCCTTTGGTGAGGATTCTTTTTGGATGCTCTCTTGTGGGTGACTAGGGACACTTATTATGGATATAAACTTTCATAAATGAGGGCCTATTTGAGCAGATCCTATATTGTTTCTAGAATTTTATAACAGATTTCTAGAATTTTGAAAGAGATATATGTCTTCCATGGAGTGGCCACTCAGATGGATCGATGACCTGCAGTTGGAACAGGGGTATGGGCTAGATCCGGATGTCCATTTATCATGGGATTTAGCCCATGACCCTCCTAGATGGGACAAGAGATATGTTTCTACTCTAGAGTGACCCTCGTATTATATTGATGAGTCACCCCAATTATAGGGAGAGAGTTGTTGTTGGATCGTTATTGATGGAAAATATGACTAGAGGGGGGTAAATAGTCATTTTAAAAATTAATGAAAAAAATAAGAGTTTTATAAAATATTAATCTGTAGTGAGTGCAATGTTCTTGAGTTGAGTTGTAGTAGAAATAAAAAAACAAAGAACATAATATTTATAGTGATTTGGATAAAAAATATCATATTCCACTCCTCAACCTCCTCTAATCCTTGAGGATATTGGTACCCAATAAGAACTTAACTTTTAAAGGTGTGAGAACCTTACTACAGACCCTACATTTTAAATAACCTAGAGGCACAACCTAGTCTTGATATAGGAGACCAACCTAGTCTTACTACCAAAATTTTGACTAGGATTCACAAACTTGACTTCCTTTTAGGAGGTGGAATAACCAGAGAAATGAAAGAATTGATTTTTATGGGAAAAGCATAAACCAGACATGAAGAAATTTCAAACAAAAGGAAAAATATTACATTAATAAAAACTAATATAGAGAAAAAAGAAGATGATCATTAATATTGAAGAACTTGAAGTTTGATGATCGTTGATCACTTTGAAAGAAAAAATATTGAAGATGAAGTTTTTTTGTGATCACAACAAGAATATAAAATTCACATAAGTTCATAAACAATTGATAATAACAAGAATGAAAAAGATATATCACAAGAAATATGTATCAATCAATCTGCACTGGTATATGTTTTTATTCATTGAATAGATATCCTAGAACATTAAAACAAAATCCTCTAAGAGTGTGTCTGAATCTAATATCTGCATGACACTTGTTAGTGCACAATAAAAGAATAATATGACTATTACCTTTCTTTGTTAAAACCACACTAAATAACACAAAATACAATCGGGATTTATATTTTTTCAAGAAATATTAATATAAAAAAATTAAGATATTAAGTATATCAATTGTAAAGAATTCACAATTATAAAACAATTGAAATAAAAATATAATATTATTGATTATACATTCTACAAAAACTACAGTAAAACAGACCATGGCATAAAATTCAATCTACATGAACAAATATTCATAAAATAACGTTACAATTATTTTTACACACTCTACAATTATATTTCAAAATAAAATAATATAAATTTTAACAAAATAATTTATTTTAAAAATATCAATTGAAATAATAAATATTTTTTTGAAATAAAAAATTTAATGAACAGTGATTTATTTTTGTTGGTGGTGACTCATGACCCACTATTGAAAATAGAGAGCGACGAATCATAACTCACCTCTAAAAACAGTGAGTGGTGACTGATGAATCAACACTGAAAACAGAGAGTGGTGGATCATAACCTACCATTGGAACATAGTAGATGTTACTATTGCACATTCAATTAAAAATAAAAAGATCCAACCAAAACAAAAATTATTCCACGCCACTAAGCAATCAAAGGCTTCAAGAAATGCAATAAAAAATTTCTACTATCGAGTGACCAATGGTGACTTATGAATCAACATTGTAGATGTTGAATGATGACTCATGAACTATAGTTGGAAGTGTATGCTCAATGAATTTTTTTTCCAAACAACAGAGGCAGACTGAAAAATAAAACTCTCGAAGTAGCTGCTAAAAAATAGGATGATAAAGAGATGATAAAAATAAATCTTCTAATAAAAAATAAGAAAACAAATTAAATATAAGGATAAAAACTACTACAAACGATCAATTAAGGAAGAAGAGATCCTGTTAGACCTTGAATATCTTCTACCAAGACTCTATACAATAGAAATACCCATGGTGACTTGACTCACTATTTGAAGACCAATGGTGACTTGAATCACCATTGATTCCCAATGGTGACTCGACTCACCATTGATGCCCAATAGTGACTTGAATCATCATTTGTGTTCGACTGTGACTTGACTCACTGTTGATTCCAACGGTGACTCATGACTCACTATCAAGCAACCAGTAATGGAGAAGTTTTCAAACCAGACAAACCAAGAGATGATGGAAGACCTTGAAGAAGAATAAGAAAAGAGAATCTATTGTAGAAACTCAAATGAATAAACATAAAGAAAATATAAGACCAAACGAGATAAAACCATTAGCTTGAAGAAACATTGAACCAGTACGAAAACCTTAAATTAAATGAGTAGAGTGAGTGAAAGATGCAAGCAAACTGGGTTGAAAGAACTGACATGTTGAAAAACACCAGTTTACTGGAGAATGAGTAGATTACTGAAGAAGATGATGGGATTTGAACACAGGTGCATGATAGTTCAAAAATAACACACAGGATAATCAAGGAGATTGGATAGCTTGTGGGATTAAAATTGAATGGTCGGGATATATTCTAGTTTTTTTGAACTTGGATGAATAGAAAAACTCAAAACAACATCCCACATCAATTCAGTGATAAGGTGAGTGAGCGACATAACATACAAGTTACACTGATGCCAACGAGCATGTACCCTAGTGGTACAGGCTCCTGCTTGGCATCCAAAAGACCCAGGATCAAATCCGGACAGGGGCGAATTTCCCAGGTACTGTAGCAGTACTGTTGCAGCGCCGGCACTGTAGCAGCGGCAGCACTGTAGCGGCGGAGGGACTGTAGCAGATACTGTAGCGGTGGTAGTACTGTAGCAGGTACTGTAGCGGCGCAGGTACTGTAGCAGTACTGTTTACCGAGGGGTCCTTTGGGCCATTAAATTGGGCTTTCGAGCCTTGTATTCAGGCCACTTGGCCTTGGGCCTTCGGGCTATGTAATGGGTCTCCTCTACCCAGTTTAAAGAGGTCTTTGCTTTCAAATAATAAATTGAGGCTTCAGCCCAAACCTTAAAAAAAAAAAAAACAAGTTACACTGATCCTCAGTTTGAGCTAGCTACTAGGGATCAACACCAGTTTATACCTTGCACACACCCAGACCTAGAACCCAACGGGTGACCTATGCCCAACCCATGCACCTCCAGGCATGCTCTGCAGGACTTATACACAGGCTCACATGCATTAAGTGCACACTATGCACACCGACATCCGACCTCCTTATGGGATGCCTTTTGGCGGGCCTTCCTATGGGGTGACCTAATGGGAACCTTATGCGGTTGAGGGCTAGCCATGGCCTAGATTTTTATATGAAAAATATAAACCTTAAGTAAATAAATAATAGAGCAATAATACATATTATCATTTTTAAAACATGTAATTAATAAAATATTAACTATTTTTAGAATTTTTAAATAAAAAATATTAACTAATTAAAACACTTGAGAATTTAATAAAATGTTAAAAGAGAGTAATTTTTTAGAATAAGTAATAGTGATAAATTAATAAATAATTTTAAAATACTAAAAAAATCCCCCATTTTGTAAAATAAAAAACATAAATTTTATTAAATTTTCAACAAAAATCTCCCCCTTTTGAAATTTATCAAAAATAACAATAAAACTAATATATAAAAGAGACTCCCTTTTAAACAAAATCAACTACTTTAAAGAAAATAGAGTAATTTATTATTATGTGTAGTCATTAATTATAATATTTAATGAAAGAAAGAATTAAGAAAATGTTATTGTATAACAATGCAATTTTAAATAGTATGAACTACTTAACATATCATCAGAGTATAAAAACATATTCAATTACATAACATACGTGAAAAAAATTAAATAATAGTGATTATAATTATGGATATTTTAATCTTATAATATACCCAATTCAAATTTCATCTTCTCCAATTTAACATAATCTAAGGGTTTTTTGAAAATGTCAGCTAATTGTTTCTTAGTAGGAACAAATTCTAAGCATATATCACCTTTATTTACATGATCTCTTAAAAAATTAAATCTTACATCTATGTGTTTAGTTATACTGTGTTGAAGAGGGGTTTTATAAATTGAAATAAAACTTTAATTATCACAATATATAAGAATTTTATCAAAACTAATATTGAAATCATACAAAATTTGTTTTATCCAAACAATAAAAAAAACTAGCAACAACAATATAATTAGCTTCAGTTATTGATAGTGCTACTGAAATTTGTTTCTTAGAGCTCCATGAAATTAAAATTTTTCCTAAAAAGTGACACATACTTGTATTTATTTTCATGTCATGTCTGTAACCTCCAAAGTCAGAGTCAGAGTAAGATAGTAAAATAAAACTATTATCATTAGAATAGAATAGTCAAGTATAAATAGTTCCATTGATATATCTAATTACTCTTTTAACAGCTTTAAGGTGACTTTATTTGGTGTTTGGATGAAACATAGCACAAAAGAAAACTGATAACATGATATCTGGTCTAGATTCAGTGACATACAATAAACTACCCATCATGCCTCTATACAGTTTAATATCAACTGACTTACGATATTCATCCAAGTTCAATTTTGAATTAGTACTCATAGATGTTTTCATAATTTTACTAGAATCAAGTCCAAATATTTTTACAAGTTATTTAGCATACTTGTCTTGATTTAAGAAAATACCATATTTCTTTTGATTAATTTGTAAACCAAGAAAAAAAACAGTTCTTCCATTAAGCTCATGTCAAATTTACTTGTCATTATCTTAGAAAAATCATTGCACAGAGAATCATTTGTTGATCTAAAAATTATATCATCAAATATATTTATATAACCAGCACATCACTTGAAAATCATTTTATAAACAAGGTTGGATTTCATACCAAGCTCTCAGAGCTTTTTTAAGACCATATAAGGCTTTATTATGCTTAAAAAAATGATTTTTAAAATTATCATTTTCAAATCCAGGTGTTTTCTAACATAGACTTCCTCTAAAATAATTCCATTTAAAAGACACTTTTTACATCCATTTGAAATAATTAGATGCTTTGAAAACTAGAAAAGTCTAATATAATTATAATTACCTCCATCCTTTCAATAGGAACAAAATAATCTTCACAGTCAATTCCCTCTTCTTGGTAATAACTTTGAGCTACTAGTCTTACTTTATTTTTAACCATGTTACCAACTTAAAAAGTTTACCTTTTGGAAAAGAAACTAATTTCCACACTTTATTCCTTTCAAATTGATTTAATTCATCATGCATAGAATTAATCCAATTTGAACCATTTAAATCATTTTCAACATTGACAGGAATAAAGTCAGCAACAAAAGCAAAATTGGCATATTAAAGAAAAATAAATTTTATGGTTTGAATACCAGATTCTACATTACCAATTAATTTTTAAATAGGGTTATATTTAAAAGTTTTCTATTACTTTGGATTAGTTTGAGAAGATATATTCACCCATTCCAACTTGGGACCAACTAGATTTGTAGCATAAAACTTAGGCATCCAAATAGATTTAAAGAATTTATTAGTGAGTTGTTTAAAAAGTAAATTATTAGAAATGAAAGTTCTAGTATTCCCAAAAGATTATGTAATTCTCAGTGAAAACTCATTGGAATAATTCCCTTTCATTATTCATTTAAAATAGGTTACACTTGAAATTATTTCTTTTGATATTTTGAAAAATTTAGTTTTATTTAAACTTAGAGTTATACTGGTGTATCCAAAACCATTCTTATTGTTTTTTAGTTTCATTAAATACATAATATTATCATATTGTTGTTTACCTTTTAAAAATTAGATACTTACTCTTTAAGATTGATAACTTCATTTTTCAAATCCATATTTTCCTTTTGAACCATTTCTAAATATGTAAAGACCTTTTCATTGGATCCATAATTGTGTTTCTTAATTTTTTATTTTCTTACTTTAATTTCTTACATTCATTTTCTACTTTAGTTATATCATAAAAAACTACATTAAATCTCCTATATTGATATTTATCATTTACATCCAGAAAGTTTGTAATCCTTTCATTTTTATCTTTTAGTTTTAGAAATTCAGAATTACAATCCTATTTAGATTTATCATTTTGGGAATCACAAAATTTCAAATTATTGCATTCCCTTTTCATTTTCTCATTTTATTTAATCAAATTATTATTCTTAATTTTCAAGCTAGTATACTTTTCAATTATTCTAGCTCCATTATTCTTTAATTCTTCATTTTCTTTAAGTAATTCCTTAACTTTTTAATTTTCAGAATCAGAATCAGAACATGAATCAGAAACAATTTCAGTTTCATTTATAGATAAAGAATAATGATAAACATTTTGCAGAAGTTATTAATTGAGTAAAGATATAATCATTTACCTCACATGTAATACCCATTAGGGAAAGATTCTCTGTCTCCTATTCACTTCCAGAATCACCACTTGAGTCAGAACTGTCTGAATAGTCCCAACCACCAAACAAAGCTTTTTTTCCTTATTTTATCTTTGTATTTATATGGATGTTTGAGTTTAGGGAAGTCAATCCTTATGTGACCTTTCTTATTTCGCTCAAAATAGGTTAATTCTGAAACATCATTGTTTCTAGTAGTATTACCTTTCTTAGAGTTATTTCTGGACTTCCTCTTGAATTTCCCCTTTACACCTTTGTTAAACTTCTTACTAAAGTGAGACATATTCTTGTCACTTTATGGGCACTCAGATTCAAAGGAATTAGAGGTATAAATAAAATTATATTTAAAATCAATACCTTTTCTTTTAGTATACTCCTCATTAGCAATATTTTTTAGCTCCAACTCATACTGCAACAAAGAGCCTATTAGTTCATCTAAAGTATATTCCTTAAAATTCTTACTATCATCGATGACCATATTATTTGCATGCCATATTTTTAGAAGAGATATCAGTACTCTTTCCACTTGAGCTGTGTTGTCCAAGACTTCTCTAAGAGCACTTATAACATTGTTTATACTTGTGAACTGATGGAACATATGGTTTACAAATTATTCATCTCCCATTTTGAAGTCCTGGTATTCTGCTCAGATCATTTCTAACTTGGTTCTCTTCATATTGTCAGTACCATAATGAGTCACTTGTAGTATCCTCTATATATCATGAGCTATCTTACAAGATAAAACATGGCTATAGACACTTCTTCTTATATCATAATACAAAATATTTTTAACATTTTAATTCAAAATGCAACACCTCAAGCTTCTACGATACATTTCCCTTTGAATATTTCAATAGCTTTCATTGTACGCAACTTTGAGATTCTAACACACCACGACAAATCAAACTAGCCGTTATGAATAATAAGGCCCAATTTTTGAAATTTTATAAATTTTATTTTTTAAAATGGACTTTATTTTTGAATTCGGAATATCTAAATTAGCTTAGGGTGAATTTTTGGTATTTTTTCTAAAAACATTCAATTTTTTATGAATAGTGAAAAACAATGTGTTATTGGTTAAAACCGACTTTTTATTTAAATAATTATTTATTTTATTTAAATTTATTTTAGGTCAAAATAGATACATAATACCTATATAAGTTCAATGTAATTCATTGGAGTCATTTTATAATAAGTTTAGAAATATAAAAATTTTATTGAACTTTTTACCCTCTTTTACCCACCTCCTATGAGCATTTGCAAATTTGCATAAAATTTAATTTTACCGATTCTGTGAGTTGAATTTCAAAAATATGAGACATAGTTAATATTAGTACATAAAATTTGGTTCAATAAGATGAAAATAATTTTTGGAGAATAGTAACTTTTGACTTATTGACCACGGTTAAAAATAAATAGGATAATTAAGGGTAAAGATGATATCATAATTACCCTAACACATGTTCGAATTCTATTGGATAAGTATAATTAGAACAAAAACAACCTTAGGAATAAAATATGACCCCTTTTGGTCCACTTGGATTAGATTAGGACATTTATTATTATTTTATTTAAAGAAGAGTTAAAAGAGTTAAATTCAAAGTTTAATAACAAAACCATTTTTAATATAGGGTTACACACAATATAAATTAGACTATAAATATTTATTAGAAAGATACATACATTTCCTAAATAATGTTATTTTATTTATAATTTTTAGATATTAAATAATTTAATTTATTTATGACACAATGATGATGTAGTAATTACATTATTAATGAAATATTAAAATAATTGATATTATAAATATCCAAATAAATGAAAATTGAGACTTCCGATGAATTACACTAATTTTTTAGATTAATATGACATGTTAGGGTTGCACTACCAGTGTAGGTAATCCACACTTGGTATCCCGCTACCTTCAGCACCCATGCTGTAGCTTTCTCTCCAACAGCCAATGGCTGCACTACCAGTGTAGGCACAGCTTGCGGGAAGAACCCTGACGACGCTTGTGCAGGCTTTTGTTGCAACACCTCAACTAGCTTCAATATATGCGCATCTACGAGACTTGTCTACCAAATTTCCTCTACAATTGCTGCAAAAATCGTTTGCTGTCTCCCAAAAATCGTTCGCTACCTCCCCAGCCTCTTCAGTCTGTATCAAAACAGAATCAGATTCAAGCCCGACCTCACTGCTCAGAACAATCGGACTGAACCCCTCTAGCGTAGGAGGTTTCATCTCCAATGGCTGAGTTTGCACAGACTGTAGCAAAAACTCCTGTATCGCTCATACAGGCATTGGATGCACTGCCATCTCGACCAACTCCCATGAGCAAACAGCAGCACAGCAAGATCGTCCCCCCGCACAGCCCTCAATAAGTTCTTCCTGAAGTCAAGAGTTCTGGTCAGGTTCATCAAGCATCAAACTTCCACCAAATCTGCTGCCAAACTCCACGTTCCTGCTACCACTTCTGTACGGAAACACAGCTGGGACTCTTTCTGTCAAAATGCCAGCAGCAGCATGTGTGCGACCAACATCTTCAAAGCAGGATCCAGTCCTTACCTCCTTAGGCGTGGGGTCTTCCTCCATTCTCTGCCACTCCTATGCAGCTGAGAGTTCGGTCGGTCCTATTTCTTTCCCTGCAGGAGACTTTGTTCGCAGACCTGGAATGTGTTGTTCCTCCCTGTCACGCAACCAGAGTGACGATCTTTCATCAGTTTGCCTCAACTGTACATTCACCGAGGGCAGGTACTCATTCTGTTCAAGTTCCAGCTTATCCAAACTACCTTGCATAGCGGTCAGCATCCGTAGTATACTCTCCGCTACCGACTCAACAGCAACAACTCTTCTCTCCATCCTCGATCGCTTCCACGAAGGAAGAACCTCTCGTGCAACTCAATTTGTTGGCGTTTCACAGTAGATTGCTCAGCAGAAATCAGGTGGAAGAAAGAGAAAAAATCTTGCACAGCCATATTCGTTTATTTTTTTGTTTTTTCAACAGCGTTCATGACTTCTCCAGCAGCGATCATCTTTTCCAGCATGCACAGTACCCCAACGTGGATTGTGGTCCTCAGTCTCTTCTCAACGATCGAATTCCCCGGCTCTGATCATCCTCTAGCTCGCGTGCATCCCCAACGTTCGCGACTTACAGCTTCGATTGCCCTCACCAGACGCCTTCCTTTCAGCGTTCCTCACTCAGCAGCGATCACCTCTCTCCCAACGGAGTCACCAATTTGTTAGGGCAATGAGAACGTGAGAGAGAGAGAGAGAAGTAGAAAACGGCCGTAAACACTGTATATTAGTTGTTGAGCAGAACCGGAAGAGGAATTACAGAGGTAGAAGAAGAAAGAGATGGGGGAAGAAGAAGAATCTACAGGAAAAGACCACTCTCCGAGAGCCCAAGCCGAGTCCACCAGCCAACCACCCAGCTACCAAGCTGAAATGCCCAAATGAATATCAAAACCCCTTCCCAACACCCCAACTGCCCTATTTATTAACCCACCTGCCCAGCAGCAGCCCCTACCTGCTACAACTGGCAAACACACACTCACCCCACCTGCTACAGACCCTTACACGGGGAGCAGCCACACAAACAACACACACTCATATTCCTAACAATAGCGATCATCGCTTACGTGCAATCAATTTCAGAAACTGAAGAAATACCAATTATTTTTTAAAACTGTCTATCGAAAGTGATGATAAGCAGTTTTCAATAAGTGGTGCCAAAAGGACCCTTAAGGCCATACACTTGCAGCATAACAAGCAGCACCAAAGAGCTCATCACCATCTGCAATGGGACCGCGTTCCTTCAATCTCCTCATAATCTGATCCCTTGCACCAATATAAGTGACGCCATATACTGATGTCATCACTGTCTGCTTTACCATTTTCCGGTCCACCTAGATCATCCCCAGTTTTGTGGGGCAGACAATAGTTAAGAAAGTACACAAATTTATTTATACAATAGGACATGTTTGGTACAAGGGAAATCTTTCCAAGGGATATGAAAAAGGCATAGGACAGAGAATGAGAAAGGGATTGATGAGCCATTCGTTTGTTTAATATGCATAAAAATGTGTGATGGAACATGTTAAATAGTACAAATATATAATAATAAAATATATAATAATAAAATATATAATATAAGTTTGCTCCATTGTTTAAGGGGTATTTTTGTCAGTGACACATAAAATCAGCAAGAATTATATCCACAAATTTTATTTTTCAAGGATGGAACGGACATTCCGCCCAAGTTGGGAGGAATTATTTTGACCTTACATGATGGAATTGGCTTTCCCTCTGCCTCTAACTCAGCCTCGTACCAAACATGGCTTCTGACCATTTTTCTCACCGATTCTTTCTCCCAAACCAGTTTACTTCCACACCAAACATAGCCTTAATACTTGGTTAACAGCGGTAAAAAAAAAAAATAACAACATCAGCTGGTTAGAATTGTACAGCACAGCTAGAAAATCATGCACAGAAAGAATTCCACTGTGAACCTGATTTATTAACATCCTCGCATATAGTGCATTGGAATCTGTTGCATAATCTTTCTGTGCGTCTATCTGCATGATATTACGGACCCTTAATTGAGGAGAAGAGGAGAAAGAAAGGAGACATTATCACAATTTTTTCTGGAGGTAACTTTGAAAAGTAAACAATTTATGTCAAATAATCAAATAATAAAACCACTGCACTGCAATGCTTACGACCAATCAGTATTTGCCAATGTACTTTCAGAAATAAAAAAAATGATGAAGAATAAACCATGTGAATTGCAACTGTACTCTGAAATTTTCCCAGCTTGCTTAGAATCAAAAATTTCCTTCTCTGATCGTAATTAACATCAGACATATTGGTCAAAACTTCAGAACATAGTAAGGAAAATAAATCATTAACTTTAAAGAATAAGATTATATGTGCTGAGCAGTAAACTCGTATTACAATAAATTAAGACATAACTATATCATATGTATAACAGCAAACATATGTAAACTGTACAAGGACTCAATTATTAGAAACTTGCTTGAAAAAGGACCATTCCCCTTTTCCACTCACAATGTGCAATACAGTAAGGTCAAATTATATTTTTCGTAAGCTTCCAAAATAAACCGTTTCTACTACTGAAAAGAATCCCCCATTTTATGCAATAGCACCATCAGAGAGGGCCTTTCATATTGCAAGTTTCTAAGACCAGAAGAAAAACAGTTTACCTTTCAGCTATTCCTGAATAAACATCTGCAGGCCTCTCCCCTGCCACTAGATTGACTGCTGCAGCACCCAGCTGCACACAAACACAATATGCTTAACAGGAATACAGACATGACAGGAGTAATATATGCAGTTTAAAGACACTAGGGGAAAAATTAGCCTTATTCTGTTCAATCATATCCACAACAACTGATGCATAAATGCAATAAAAAAAACATGGATGCCAAATGAAGATTCAATGGAGAGGGTGTGAGATAAAACAAATTCTTCAAATAAAAATATTAAAGAAATTGGTTATAAAATGCAATGTCCTAGAATTTTTTAAATGAATATAAAATTTATCTAATATAAATTTATGTGGCACCCAACAAAACAATAGGGCAACAACTTGTCTCTTCACAAGGCAGCATAGTGTTGCAAACCATTACAAGAGCCATCCTACAGCATAAGAGGTAATAGAAAAAGTTAGAATTAAATATATGGGGAAAAAACTAATCAACAGATAACATTAGAATGTGATAGAATTACAAAACCACATATAACCCAAGACTACAGCAGAACAAAAATAATAGCTTGTTACCTAAAACCCCTTCAGTGCAAAATGGAAAACGGAAAACAAATTACATAATATAATACACAGATCTGCGCATAAATCATCTACGCATTAATCTATACGAAACAACGAAACATTTATCATTGAAGGCATCTAAAACGCATGGGTAAAAAATAATTTAACTAGAAAAGCTCTTTGCCAATCAGAAGCTCATAGACCAAGATAAGCACATATATATTCATATGCACAGTCCACTATTTCTATCAGGAAAGTCAACAAACAGTGATGCAAAAATGTTGAAAACAGAGACATTATAAATTCACAAGTAGGCTCAGGATCAGTTTGACACTGCTTATTGAAAAAAGTGGCAGGAAACACTCGTACAAAAACACCTATCATAAGGAATAAGTGGCAGAAAAACACTTTTTCAATAAGCAATCTGGAAACAGTTGCAAAAAAACACCTATCATAAAAACTAAATGTTGTCAAATGGAGCTCAAAGACAGTATGCTGCTGAGTACCTGATGCACAGGGATATGTGAAATGGCTTCCCGTGGTGGTGAAGAGCTTCTTAAGGCTTCAGAGAGATTGATGCATGCAGCCAAGAACTGAAATGGATCCTCTGCATTTAACCACCATCGTCTTCCTTCAAGTGGCCTGTCTACAGAATCAAATATATCATCCAAGTGATTCTCAATGAACGTTATTCAGCCATCATGAGATAGTTTGTCTATGCCACCAGCAAATAAGTTTGGCAGATGTATTTTCAGCCATTGTAGACCAGACTGTCCAAGAGGGCGTCCCTCTGCAAACTCTAAAACGCCTCGACACAACTCTGAACCAAGATGATTTAAGTAAGGATGCATTGGGTATGCCCGGCCACGAAAATCAAGATTGTGTGGGTAAAAAAAAACCAGCTTCATCCTTCATTTTCCTTGCCACCTGATGCAATCAGACAAGGTGACATATATTTCTGATAACAGTTCTTGAATGATTTCAATCTCACAAAAAAAATGAAATTGATCTTACAGAAAGATTAAGTTCAACATCGCAGCGCTGGGAATGTCTTTCTGCATTCTCTTTACTAACATATTTAGCTTTCCACTTCCATTTCTTAAGATGTGTTGCATCTTCAGTATCAGGTTTCTCTGGCAAAGGAACCTACCATAACACAGCTTGCATGAGAAAAATGAACACAAATAGATAAATTAGATAAGTACAAGGAACATAAATACTAAAATGAAATCAAATAACTCACATCCATGCGGTCCACCAAATCAGCAATTCGGCCTCCACTAGCCCAAAGTCGATCAACAACACTTAACACCCATTTATTTATCCTCCATTTGGTATTCCCAAGCATATTCAGGGCCTGGCAAGTTCAGTTAAAAAAGTCAGCTCATCTTTTTTCAACGGGCAAGGCAACAAAACAGAACCAAACAATTGAGTCATAAATCAACAAAAGATCAAATTGTTGATTCATATTCGTTGGCAGAAAATATCAAGGAATAAAAAAAAAAAAGAACAAAAAAAAAATTAAAACCTCAAAAACTGGTTTTAACTGCTGTTTAGGGGTTCTCGTGATTGCTTCACGTTGATGTTTTGCTCCATGTGTGCGCATAAAATAGGAGGGCAAGCATAAATGCACTCCCCGGTCATAACTGCAAAAGTGAAAAAATGAATACCGAAGATAATAGCTGCAAAACACATTTAAGTTAACAATGCATGTGTATGTGTATATTTATTTATTTATATATATATAATGAGGAGGCTATCTTAGCTTGTCCCAAATGTTGTGATATTCGGTGGGTGGACGCGCAAGGAGTTTTAGAACATCTTTTATGAAGGAAAGGCCGCGGGATTTGGCCGTTTGAGGGTCCATTAAAGCTTCCTAATCCGGGGGTTGGCGTTTTGGAGAGTCTGACTGGACATAATAAATGCTCAGAGTAAAACGGCCATAACTCTCGAAATACATGTCCAAATCCGCTGAGATTTTGAGGGGAAACACACAAGAAAATTATGAACAACATTGAAGAAGGGCTCAACGCATGAAGAGGTCATTTATTGGGTCCAAAACGCGACAACATTCGGAGGACAGAAATCTGGCTATAAAAGGAAGAGAGCTCCTCCTCCTCAAGGCATCCCATATTCCATCTCATTCCTTCTGGGACACCACAATCGGAGATGGGAGGAAGCCAAGGGACACTCCAGGAAATTCTTCTTCAGCATCATTCTGTTTCTTTCTTTTATTTTTCTTTACTTTAAAATGTCTCTCCTCTCCCGCATCATCTCGTTTACCCCATCCATGAAGGGGTAGTTTCATTTGAGTGATCGGAAATAGGGGAGGCTGGACCTATGTGTTGTGTTTGAGTTTTTGTGCTTGAAATGAATAAAATTTCTTCTTCTTTCTTATTCTGGTTTCAATTCTTAATTCAGTATTAAATTCCGAATGCGGTAGTGTTAAGTTTTTGATTCTGAAATTATAAATTGCTTGGGTCGATGATCATATCTCCCTCCACCCAATTCTAATCTGTATACGGTGGAACAAGATTAGGGTTGGGTGGTGATTGCTCGGCGGTTGTCAAGCACGTGTGTAGGATTGTATGTCAAAATCTTGGTTAATTAGGGAACAACAATTTCAGGTCTGGGATTGTTCTAATTAATCAAGAGACCTTCTACAACCCTAAGCACATTGGAAGGAGGATAAACCAATCTAAGGTTTTAGAAAAGAAAATTTTCATCAAATCTATCTGACTAAGGGAGAGAGAGGACTCGGTGGATGAATCTCTCTCTTACCAGTTTAAGGAAGAAGAGATAAAATTTGGAAACCATGATGGCACAACACTAGGTCTAGCCGAACCCAATCCGATCACCGTCTTTATCATTTGTTAAAATCAATCAATTTCTGTTGTTTGTTTCTCTCATAGTCATTCAAATTAATTAAAACCAATCTTTTTAAGAAAACCAACAAAAAGTGACAACCTTGTTTTGTGTGCACTCCTCTTCGGGAGACTACCTAGGATCAACTGCTATACTATACTTAGGTAAATAAAATATTGTTTTGCCACGCCCCACGACAGGCGTGCGTCACACCCCGTACCCTGGGCCTAGGCCACCGTGCCCCAAGAGTCGTTACTCTCGCTCCCCAGGCACCCCAACCCCTAAGCACCTATTGTGCCCCTCCCACACCCCTATCGTGCACCACTATCGCATTCTGGTATCCTCCACTGCTAGTTTTCCATGAAGTCCGCTGCACCTATTCAACTTAATTTTCTAGCACTACTCAACAATTTTCTCAACAAATTTCATGGCTTCTAACACCGCCCATATGTAAATCAACCTCATTTCTATAAGCCCTACCCTATGTTGTTGTTCGCCTTGTTGTTGTTATGGTCACAACTTTGTCTTTCGTGCCCAAGACAATACTCATGGCGATGCCCGATATAATCGCAACATCCATGACTCGTAGACGAGGATCTTGATTCCACCAAATTAACTGTGTGGCAAAAGACGGTGGGCATCACCTTAAAGGGGATGAATCGTTATTCTCATCTTGTTAGTCCTCCGCCGAATTTGAAGGATCCTACAATCACTGCTTGAGTACAATATAACAAGATTGTTGCCATTCACCTCAATTCCATGAGCAAATCAGTCAAACACATCGCCCGGCAGAATGTAGCTAATGTGAAGGAGCTCTAATGTGAAAGAGCTCTAAGGCTCCTCAAGTTCTCAGAGAGAAATAATGTTTCTCGTGTGCTGGCCTCTTTCAGCACCTCAGTGGAACCCATGTTTGATTCCTCTGTATTATAATGAATGGAATGCCATTATGGACAAGATCCATGACTATGAAATGCCATTATGGACAAGATCCATGACTATGAAATGCCATTATGGACAAGATCCATGACTATGGTCAATCCCTCAAACACCGAATGAAATTAAAACTTAACAGGGACAACTTTTTTTGTTTTCTCTTATTTAGAGAATAAATCTAAAGTTTCTTAATACCACAACAAGGATGCTTGCCAGTCCCACTATATTGCATCCCTCACTGGTATATGGTCAGTCGCTTTATATAGGTCAATCGTTCATCAATCTCCATGGCTTTTGTTGATTTCTCATAGCGCAAAGCACTTGCATCCCATGTCAATGGTCAATGAAGGGGACACTAGTAACAATAGTCGTGATCGTGCTCACCCACAGTGCACTCACTTTGGCATGTTGGGCCACATGATTGATATTTGCTAGCAGCATGATGGTCATCCCAAATATCATTCGCCTGTTGGTAGATCTCATCCTATTCAAGTTGAAGTTGCTGACTTTGTGACCCTAACTTTTGATATATGTCACACGATGGAGCATTCTGACAAGGAGTATCATCATATGCAGTCTCAAAAGGCCGAGTCCGCCACTTCAGTGCCCATTTAGCCTAAACTAACATTCACGTTGTTTGTTTGTCTCAACATCTTACTACATGGTCGCTTGACTCTGGTGGTTTTGATCATTTCATTGGTACTATAGATATTCTCCAGTCTTACCGTTCGGCCTCCAATGACAATGTTATTATCAGTCGATAGATCCTCTATTCCAATTGTGGGGTTTGATATTTGAAATGTCACCTCTGAGATCACACTCTATTATGTGGCTTTTAATCAATATAACTCATTCAATTTATGGTCAATCGGAAAGTTGGCTCAAGTTTTTTAGTGTTCAATTATATTATCATTGACAAAAATTGCATTTCAAGGGCTCTTGACAAATCGTGTGCTTGGTAGAGATAGGTTCCATTGATGTGACTGTGTCAAGCACGACACCTTCCCTTTGCATGTGCGTCGCTTCTTGATTGTGTCGTGGATTTCCATTTTCGTCATTGTCACCCACCTTCTCTGGCGTCTTTATTCTATGTTAGGATCACTTTTGTCTATTGATTGAGAATCGCGTCATTTCGTCAAACATCACCAAGTCACATATGTTAAGAGTGACTAAAATTTTTGTGTTAGTGCATTCCGATGTACTATCCCCCAAACTGGGCTACTTCTCACATATGTAATTTCACGATGACTTCTCACTATGTAATTTATTGATGAATTCTCACTTACGTAATTTATTGATGAATTCTCACTTATGTCTTAGGTCTATCTCTCAAAGAGCAAGTTTGATCTTAATCCCATTGTCAACACCCAACCGAGTCCGAAGTTTGATTTTTTGTTCCTTTGATAATGAAATTAAAACTCAATTCTTTGTTTTCATAAAATGTTTTGCATTCTAATGATGGTTGTAAATACTTGTTCACCACACATTCCTTAATAAACATGGTATTATTCACCAAAAATATTGGCCCGAAAAACCATAGCAAAATGGTGTTGCAGAAGCGCAAGAATCGACATCTCTTGGATGTCACTCAAACTCTTTTATTCCACATGAAGATCGCCACCATGCTTTGGAGTGATGTTATCCTTACAATTACGTATCTTATAAATCATCCATTATCATCGGTTCTTTAAGGTGAGACCCCATGTCGTATCTTTTATTCAGCATCCTCACATCACCCACTTCCACTCTGTGCCTTTTGATGTTTGTGTTATGCTCGGAACACTCACCCATCTCATTCCAAGTTTGATGCATGTTCCCTCAAATGCATCTTCATTGGATATTGTTACAAAACAGGGTTATCATTATTGCTCCTCAAACCTTTATTGCTCCTCAAACCTGGGACGTTATTTCAATTTCGCTGGTGTGACCTTAGTCAAGACTTCCCCATTTGAGTCACCACATGTTTTATATACCATCTCCCCTAATGATTGTGAGGGTTGCCTCTTGTTCGTCATTATTGTCGTCCTGTCCAGTATGGCAGCTTCTAGGGGGTGAATGAAGTTTAAAAGTGTAAATTGAGAAAAATGAGAGGAACCCGAACCCCCAAGGTGTACTCTCTAAAGGAGCCCTTGGGTGTATTTATGATGAATATTAAAAACCACACCGGACCTCAAGTCCGATGTGGGATGCAGACTCCAACACTCCCCCTCAAGCTAGGTGTACCTAGCTTGGACACATAATGAAAAGAAAACAACAAAACAGACGCCAACACTCCCCCTCAAGCTGGACATGACCAGCTTGATTACAAAACCAGACGAAATAAAAAGAACGCTCCAAAGACTGCTGCTCCCTCTCACGATCAAAGCTCCCCCGCAGGATGATGGATGGATGATGTTGCGGGCGCAGCAGATGAACCACACAGAGACCGGGTCGGTTGACGGAACGCCAGGAATGCCGCACTAGTGGGGCCGGTCGATGAAACGCCGGGAAATCCAAACTAGCACCGGGAAAACCGCACTTGCGGGGCCGGCGACGGGAGGCGGGGATTCCGCAAAAGTGTTGCGGGGTCTGGCGGCGCCAAATGGCCCGGTCTGAGTCGGGCAAAGTGTTGCGCCGCGGTGGAGGAAGCGCACGGGCGTGCCGATGGACAGGAGGAGGCCGCCAGCGTGGAGGGGCCGGCCAGGGTGGAGGCCGGTTGCTGGAGGCCGGCTGCTGGAGGTGCTGGCAGGAATGGAGGCCGGTGAAGGAGGCTGCCTTGGAGGAGCGCAGCTGGAGGGCCGCAGCCTGGGAGAAAGCCGCAGGAATGGAGGCCGGTGAAGGAGGCCGCCGGTGAGGGGGCAGCCGGGCTGCCTGGGGGGGGGGACTGGTTCGCCGGGAGGCACCAGTCTGCCGTAGGAGGAAGCAGCGCCGTGGGAGGGAAGGCGCAGGGGACCGCTCAGGTGGGGCGACGCGCAGGGAATCCACCGGGAAGAGATGTCGTCGCCGCGCCTGGGTCGGGAGCGTGAATCGCGTCGGTCTGCCGGGAAGAGAAGAGCCGCGCCGGGGAGAGCCGCGCTGCGGGAGAGGAGTCGGGCGCAAGATCTGCGGGAGGCGGGGAAGACCGCCGGGAACTGAAGAGACGCCGCAGTGAGAAAGTCGCCGGGAACTGGAGTCGCGGGAGAGACCCGCGGAGGGACCTGCGGCCGAAGGAGACGTCGGGGAGCCGGGAGCCGCGCCAGGCAGGAGCGGCCGCCCGAACAGAGAGGGCCGCTAGGAAGGAAATCCGCCGGGAGAGATCGTGCACAGGAGGGGGACGCGCCGGCTGGGTCGGGAGCCGAGTCGCGCCGGGGTCGGGAGCAGAATCGCGCCGGGTAGCCGCGCAGGGAGGAGGAGTGCGCACGGCGGAGGGGATAGCCGCCTGGAAAGGGAGGACCGCCAGGGAGCCGCGCATGGCAGAGGGGCGGCGGCGGTAACCCTACGGGGCTTTGAGGCCGCCGCCCCCCCGGACGGGGAAACCCTAAAGGAAGGGGAAAAAATAGGGAGGGAGGGATTGAGTTTCAAAAAACCTCCTCTGATACCATGTAAATTGAGAAAAATGAGAGGAACCCGAACCCCCAAGGTGTACTCTCTAAAGGAGCCCTTGGGGTGTATTTATAATGAATATTAAAAACCACACCGGACCTCAAGTCCGATGTGGGATGCAGACTCCAACAAAAAACAACTTAAAATTTTCTCACTCTAGAAAGTAAATTGTTCGGAAGTTACCAACTCCAAACAAATCAGGGTACAAAGTAGGCGATACACGCAGGGGAAACTAAACTCCAGAATGATGTGGACTTAAACCGTGATCAATAATCCAATCGGAAGATAAAAAACAATTCACAGGGTTTCAAACGACAATCCAAAAACCCCTTTAAAGGATATTATTGTTGTACCTCTCTCTCACGGTGTTTTCATGATCACAAACACTCTTGTGTTTCAAACGATTTCATTTGTGTTAATTCCAGTCTCATCTTTTGGACTTTGAGTTGTGTCTTTTATGGACTAAATGAAGATATTAAATACGATTCAAAGGCATTGCAAAATCTTTCCTGAAGGGCTTTGATGATCATGTAGAAGGATTAAAGTTGTATTTTACCTTGTGATGAAATCATGTAAGGAAGGCCCAAAGGTCAAATGAAGGCATGGAAGGAATCTTGATGGACCAAAATGGGGAAGGAGAATTGCAGGCAGAACCGACTAGGCCGGTGCAGAGCCATCAGTCAGCCGGGAGTGATGGACAGATTGCCCAAGCTCCTGGGAGTCCACCAACGAACCGGTTGAGGAGCACTGGCAAGCCGGTTGAAGCAGGCAGAACCAGGAGGACCCGAGGTGTCTCACCGACTAGCCGGTGGGATCAATCCAGCAAATCAAATTTCTTAGTTATGGAGGACCTTTCGGCTCTTAAAAGCCTACTGACAATGCTTAATGACTCCGGCGAATTCCAGAATCTTCCGAACTCTTTTGGAGGCTAAAAAAGGATTTTGGAGGGTTGAAGACTAATGGTGGAATTGAACAACGCTTGCAATCAAATCAACAACGTCCTCACGCCAAATCTCTAGCAATCTCAAAGCCTTGTTTCAAAGAGCCAAATCCAATTGTCAGTCTCTTAAAGCTCTCATCCTACATCTTCTCTTCAACTCTCTTCTCAATTGTACAAATCCTTACAAGAGATAAGGGAGCCGATTTGCAATGGGTTTGCGCCAAACAAACCTCTCTTCTTCTCATCTCCTACAACGGGTGCTCACTACCGAAAAAGTGAGGGAAATATACGTTGGTTATCGACGAAGTTCAAGAGGGTGCTCACAACCATAATTGTGAGGGACAAGTTTTTTTATCACTGTCAAGATCAAGGGAGTAATAACATAAACCTCTCAACCCAATAGGAGAAGACATAGGGGCTCACACCGAGCTATTGCTGAACTCCTTTATCAAACCGTGTTTGCTCTCTATTTTAATTTATGTTTGGCATCATTCAAACTTGATACACGTAATTGCATAAATTCGATACGTCCATTTTTGTTGTGCATACTCACTCAATTTATATTGAAACGAACTTTCTAAAACGTATTGAAATTATCGTTTTATCATATCAAAATCTTTTAGTTTTGGATTTACCTTTTCTGTTTATTTTAATTTTTAAAAGCGCAATTCACCCCCCATCGTGTCATCTTTCTCCAACCAACAATCGGTACCAAATGTTTCTTTGTGTTTTTCTCAAAAATCTTTTCAAAAATTTTGTTTTTAAACTTAATCGATTTCAAAGTTCGATCTTTTTATAATGGCGTCTAACTCTTCATCACATGCTCCAACTTTTTATGGCACGGATTATTCCTATTGGAAATATCGCATGTCACCTTTTCTTAGTAGAATAAGTTACCTCATTTGGAAAATGGTCATGCATGAATATACTCCTACTAAAGAACCTGAAGATAAGTGGACACCTGATGATATTAAAATCATTGAGCTTAATAAAAAGCCATGAACACTCTACACTATGGTCTTGACCAAAATGAATTTAATCATGCTTCTACATGTAAAAATGCCTATGAAATAAGGAAATTGCTAGAAGTCGCTCTCTGGCGGCACATCATCATTGGCATCTTCATCAACTGGATGTCAAAAATGTCTTCCTCCATGGCTTTCTTGAGGAAGAAGTTTATCTGCAACACCCACCTGGCTTTTGTGCCTCCAGCGCCGAGTCTCAAGTCTGTTGACTCCGCCGCTCTCTGTACGGCCTCAAGCAATCTCCTCGTGCTTGGTTCGGCCGCTTCAGCACTGTCGTCACTGAGTTTGGCCTCTCTCGGAGCATGAAAGATCACACTGTCTTTTACAGAACGACTCCTGCTGGCTGTATCCTATTGGTCGTTTATGTCGATGATATCATCATCACCGGCAACTGCTGGTGTCACTCACCTCAAGCAGCATCTTCACCAGCACTTCCACACTAAGGATCTCGGTACTCTCACATACTTCCTAGGCATCGAGGTGTCCTATTCTCCGAACACCATCTCCCTCTGCCAACGGAAGTATGTATTGGATATTCTGCAGGATGCTGGGCTAACACAGGTCACTGCTGTTGACACCCCTCTGGAGCCTGGGGAACGATCACTTTATGCCTCCTCATAACCATATTCGCATCCTGAGCGGTACTGTCGGTTGGTGGGTAAACTCAATTATCTCACCATGACTCGTCCCGATATTTCCTGCGCCGTTGGCAAAGTGAGCCAATTTATGGAACATCCGACCACCTCTCATTGGGATGTTGTCCTCCGCATCGCCAAATAAATCAAGCGCGATCCTGCCCGTGGTCTTCGCTACTCACAACATCCTCATCTGAACATTGAGGCATTTTGGGATGCTGATTATGTTGGTTGCATTGCCACTCGGAGATCTACCTCTGGGATTGCCATTTTCTTAGCCGGCAACCTCATCTCTTGCGCAGCAAGAAACAGACTGTCGTGTCCAGATCCAGTGAGGAGTCTGAGTACCGAGCCATGGCCACCGTCAATACGGAGATCCTTTGGCTTCAACAACTCCTCCAGGAGCTTGGTTTTCCTCCTCCCACATCTGGTGTGACAATCAGGCAGCCACCAAGATTGCTTTCAATCCCGTTTTCCATGAACACACGAAGCATATTGAGGTGGACTGCCACTTTCTTCGACAGCACCTGGAGAACAATCATGTCAGCTTTGGTCACATCCCGACGGCGGACCAACTTGCTGACATCTTCACCAAAGGCGTCTCAGGGGCTCGCCTCTCCTCGCTCAGTTCCAAGCTAGGCATCCATAGCATCTTCGGCTCAGCTTGAGGGGGAGTTTATCTGGTCTTGTATAGTGTCACCTTGTTTTTTCTTTGTGGGACTCTTTTGTCCAAGCTGGGCATGTCCAGCTTGAGGGGGAGTGTTAAAACCCTTTTTTATTATTTTGGGTATTACCGAGTCCCACATCGGAATACTCTCATGTGTATTCCTTTTTCTCAATCTATAAAAGAAGACCTTTACCCCGCCTTGAAGGTAAGGGGGTTTCTCAACCTACAAAAAGAAACAAGGTAAGAAGGCTCTTAAAGTCACAACCTGGAGTACAAGTGATGACTCCATGAACTCAGAACTTACACAACCAATTCAAGTGACTCAAGTGTTAAGTGCCTAATGGCACAAAGAACTTGATAAGAAATATAAGGAAGTGCTTAATGAAAAAGAACTTCTAAAAGAAAAGGAACAAATCTTCAATGAAAAGGAAGAATTATCCAGAAAAATTAAAAATCAACCGGATGTTAATCAGCTCAAATCGACAATCAAAGACCTTAAGAGATCTCTTTCCAAATTCACTCAAGGTAAAAATAATCTAAATAAAATTTTGGGCTCTCAAAGACATGAAAAGAAACGGGATGGTCTTGGTTTCTCAAATCATGCAAACTCCTCAAAAAATCCAACGAAAATCACTTTTATTAAAGGATGCTCGCAAGATAAGTTTTGCAATTTTTGGAAAAGAATTGAGCGTTTAATTTATGAATGTGATTGCAAGAAAGCAAGAATGCACGATATGGGAGACCAAAATCAATTCATCTTTCATCCAAAATTTCAAAAGAAAATCTCATACTAAACAAATCTGGATACCTAAATCGTTATTGGTTAACATCAATTGACCCAAGTTCGTTTGCGAGTGTCTTGAGAGCAAAGCACGAGAAGCATTATGATACCTTGATGGTGGTTTCTCAAGACATGTGTGGCGACCTCTCTGAATTCAATCAAATCGATAAAATGGAAGGAGGTCACATCACCTTCAATGATAACTCTATGGGTAAAATAATCGGTGAAGGTATCATGGGTTTATCTAACTCAACTCTTATTAAAAATGTTTTATTTTTGAAAGTCTTGAAACACAATTTGTTAAGCATTAGTTAATTTTGTGATAGCGGTTTTAAAATATCTTTTGAAAATGATTTTTGCAAAGTTTTTAAACCAAAAGGAAATCTTTTATTTTCCACTTCTCATTTTCAAAATGTTTATACAATCAATTTAAAATCTCTCACTAGCCAAAAACATCAAATGTTTGAATGCACAAGTTAGTGAGTTGTGCCTTTGGCAAAGACACCTCGGTCGCTGTACCACACACTCACTTGACAAACTACGAGATTTATCCAAACTACATTCCAAAGATGACATGGTTTGTCAAGCATGTCAATATGGTAAGCAACACAAATCTTCTTTTAAATCTAAAAAAGGGATTTCTTCTTCTAAAGCTCTCGAATTATTTCATCTTGATTTATTCGGAGCTTCTCAAATTGAAAGTCTCGGAGGTGAGTCATACACTTTTGTTATTGTTGATGACTTTACATTTAGGCTTCTTATTTCATAAAAGCGAAGCTTGCAAAGCCTTTATCAAGTTTTCAAAAAAAGTTAAAAATGAAAAAGGTTATCAAATTATTTCTATTCGAAGTGATCATGACGGAAAATTCAACAATAAGGAATTTGATGATTTATGTTCTTCTTAAGGCTATAATTATTCTTTTTCTGCTCCTCGAACCCCTCAACAAAACGGGGTAGGAGAGAGGCGAAATCAAACTATCCAAATTAATTTAATTTGCCACTATTTTTTAGCTAAGACTTTCAATATTGCGTGCTTTATCATTAATCGCGTTCTCATAAGATATTTTCCCAAAAAGATCCCTCATGAACTTTGGAAAAATAAAAAACCTAAAGTCGGTTTTTTTAAAGTTTTTTATTGTAAATGTTTTATCCTCAACACCAAAGACGATCATGAAAATTTTGATTCAAAATCCGATGAAGGTGTCTTTCTTGGGTACTTCAACTCAAGCAAGGCATACCGAGTCTTTAACAAAAGGACTAAAACGTTGGAAGAATCAATTCATGTTTTTTTTATGAAAATTAGTCAAAATTTCTTTCTCAAAATGTTTTCATTGAAAATGATGTTTTAACTTCAAACGATTATTTTCAATTAAAGAAGTTGATGCAGAACAAGAATCGTCTTCAAATTCTTAACCTAAAGCTTTTAAAAAATCTAAAGACCATCACCTTGGAAATATCATTGGAGATTTGCAAGAGGGAACTCATACTAGAAGATCGGTCCTAAATGAGGTCGAACATCTTGTCTTTGTCTCTCACTTAGAACCCCAAAATATAAACGATGCCCTTAAAGATGAAAATTGGCTTCTTGTCATTCAAGAAGAATTAAATCAATTCACTAGGAATGATGTATGGTTTAAAACAAGTTCATCGGGCTTGGTACAAACGTTAATCTAATTTTCTTTTATCAAATGGTTTTAAAATGGGAAAAATCGATTCTAACTCTTTCTAAAACACATTTCAAATAATTTGTTTGTCCAAATTTACGTTGATGGTGTGATTTTCAGCTAAACCAATGAATCTCTTTGTTTTGAATTTTATGATTTAATGAAAAAGGAATTTGAAATGAGCTCAATGGATGAACTCAAATTTTTTCTCGGATTTCAAATTTCTCAAAATAATGATTGTATTTTTCTAAACCAAGGCAAATACACTAATGAACTCTTAAAATGATTCGACATGGATCAAGCTAAGGAAATTAGTACACCCATGAGTACAACTTGTAAGCTAACATTGGATGAAGCCGGTAAGCCAGTCAGCAACAAGCTTTATAGAAGTATGATTGGTAGTCTACTTTACCTTACTGTGACCCAGTCTGACATCACGTTCAATGTTTGTTTTTGTGTTCATTTTCAATCAAATCTAAAAATAATCTCATCTCAAATCAGTTAAAAGGATTTATCATTATTTAAAATGAACTAAAGATCTTGGTTTGTGAACTTTTGAATTAACTAGTTTTTTCAATGTTGATTTTGGTGTATGCCAACTAGATAGGAAAAGTATAGGTGGGACTTGTCATCTACTTGGAAAATCCCTCGCATGGAGTAATAAGAAGCAAAACTTTATTGCTCTTTCTACAGCCGAAGCGGAATACATAGCTGTTGGGAGTTGTTGCGCCCAAATAATATGGATGAAACACTCTTCGACTTCGCTCAAAAAATGACTATGTCCCCATAAGATTAGATAATACTAGTGTCATTAATATTTTTTAAAATTCATATCTAAGGGTGTAATTTCAACCCGGCCCTACCCTCCAAAAAAACTGGGTCGGCCTGAACAAGCCCATGAAGCGGCCCGAGCCCGGCCTCGGGCCAGGCTTTTCGGACTGGGCCACGGGCCGACCCGTGCATGTCGGCCTTTGTGGGCTTTTATTATTTTTTAAAATAAAATATATAATAAATTAAAAACATTTTTATGTTTTTTTAACATTTTTTTCTAAATGTTAATTTTAAAATGTTTTTTTTTTAATGTTTTTTTAAGACTTTAATAGCGTTTTTTTAACCTATTTTGTAACATCTTTTTTTAAACATTTTTTAAATGTTTTTTAACATTTTATTTAAAACATTTTTTAAAACATTATTTTAACATTTTTTAGTTTTTTTAAACGTTTAACATTTTTTTTTAAAAACGTTTATTTTCTTCTTTATCAACAGTTACATTTTACAACTGAAACGTTTTTAAATAGATTTAATGAGGGGTTGGAGGTGCGCAGCAATGAGAGGATGTGTTTTTTTTCTAAATAAATTTATGTTTTTGTAAATGTTTTTTTAAATCATTTTTTTTCTAAACATTAATTTTTAATAGTTTATATTAAACGTTTATTTTAAAATGTTTTTAAACATTTATTTTTATGTTTTAATTTTTTTAAATAGATTTATATATGTTAATATATATATATATATATAATATGTGCGAGTTAAAAAAAAACAAGGGGTTGGGGTTGCCCAGCAATGAGTGGGTGTGTTAATTTTTTTTCTAAATAGATTGATGTTTTTGTAAATGTTTTTTTAAATCATTTTTTTCTAAACATTAATTTTTAAATGTTTATATTAACGTTTATTTTAAAATGATTTTTAACTTTTTTTAAAACATTTCTTTTTAAGTTTTAATTTTTTAAAACAGATTTATATATGTTAATATATATATAATATGTGCAAGTTATGAAAAACATTAACAAGGAATTGGGGATACGTAGTAGTGGGTGGGTATGTTAATTTTTTTTTCTAAATAGATTCATACATGTGAATATATATATAATATGTGCAAGTTGTAAAAAAAATTAAGGATAGGTTCACAAAAGTGGGTGAGTTGATTTTTTTTTTCTAAATTGATTTATATATGCATATATAATATATATAATACATGCAAGTCGCAACATACATAAAAAATAATAATGTAAGAGGGGCGTGCGCAAATATCAGTGAGTGTTTTTTTTGTTAATATATGAGTTATTATCTATCTATATATATATATTATCTTACATCGTTTATTTTAAAACGTTTTTTTAATGTTTTAATTTTTTTTAAAAAGATTTATATATATAATATGTGTAAGTTGTAAAAAAATGAATGAGGGTTTGGGCAGTGTGTTAATTTTTTTTCTAAATCGGTTTATACATGTAAATATATATATAATATTTGCAAGTTGTAAAATAAAATTATTGAGGGGTGTGCAACAGTGATTGAGTTATTTTTTTTAAATAGATTTATATATGTATATATAATATATACAAGTTGCAACAAAATTAAAAAAAATAAGATGCGAGGGGGAATGCACGAACATTAGTGGGTGAGTGTTTTTTTTTGTTAATATATATATATATATATTGTTAAATCGTTGCTATATAATTATATATAAATATATTTATTATTAATATATATATAGTCTGGTAATTTTAAACCAATAGTGGGTGGATGTGTTAAATTTTTTTTCTAAATAGATTGATGTTTTTGTAAATGTTTTTTTAAATCATTTTTTTCTAAACATTAATGTTTAAAAGTTTATATTAAACGTTTATTTTTTAAAAAAAATTAAACCATTTTTTTCTAAACATTATTTTTTAAAAGTTTATATTAAACGTTTATTTTAAAATGATTTTTTAACTTTTTTTAAACATTTTTTTTAATGTTTTAATTTTTTAAAATAGATTTCTATATGTTAATATATATATAATATGTGCAAGTTATAAAAAAAATAACGAGCGGTTGGGGGTGTGCAGCAGTGGGCGGGTGTGTTAATTTTTTTTTCTAAATAAATTTATACATGTGAATATATATATAATATGTGCAAGTTGTAAAAAATATTAATGAGGTGCTTAGAAGTGGGTGAGTTAATTTTTTTTCTAAATTGATTTACATATGTATATATAATATATGCAAGTTGTTACATAAAAAAATAATAATGTGGGAGAGGAGGCGTGCACAAACATCAATGGGTGAGTTTTTTTTGTTAATATATAATGAGTTATTATATATATATATATATATATATATTATGTTATATCGTTTATTTTAAATGTTTTAATTTTTTTTAAAAGATTTATATATATAATGAAGATATTAAAGACTATTCAAAGATTTCTTAATTGTTTCTTAAAGGGGAAGTTAATTTTAGAAGTTAAATGTTTTTACTCTTGTTTGAGATATGGCTTATTTGATTTATTTACTCTGTTAAATATCTTGTTTAATATCTTATTGAATATCTTGTATACATAGATATCTTGAATACATTGTTATATCTTTCACTCTTGATCTACACTTTAAATGTCTTTTTATATTAAGCGATCGTGATCATCAAAAAGAATAAGATTGGTGTACCTTTCTATCACTCATGATGTTTTCATGATCACAGGCTCTTGTGTTTATAAAGATTTCATTTGAGTTGTTAAATCCTATTTTCTAGATGTTTGATGGACCGACACCCGTCGACTGCACATCTATCTCTGCTCGCGCCTTGGATCTTCATTCCCGGTTGGGACATCCCCCCGCCTCCACCATTCATCAGCTTTATCCAAATTTCAGCCAGCATATTTCTTTTCATTGTGAGTCTTGTACTTTTACGAAACATCATCGCACTTCATACATTCCTCGAGTGGATACAATGGCTTCCAAACCTTTTGATCTGGTTCATTCAGACGTTTGGGGTCCCTGTACCATCTCGAGTCATTTGGGGTATAAATACTATATATCTTTCATTGATGATTTTTCACAAATGACTTCGCTATGCCTCCTTCGAGAACGCTCTGAAGTGTTTTCCACATTTCAGACATTTTACAATGAAATTCATAACCAATTTTCCACTTCTGCTAAATGTCTCTGCTCGGACAATAGGCGTGAGTACCTCTCCACTCCTTTTCGACACTTTCTCCAGGCGAAAGGCATCATTCATCAGACCACCGGTCCTGATACACCCCAGCAGAATGGAGTGGCCGAGCGGAAACACCGCCATATTTTGGAGACTGCTCGTACCCTCCTCTTCCACCGACAGGTGCCTCTGCATTTTTGGGGCGATGCAATGCTCACTGCTACCTACCTTATAAACCGTCTCCCTTTTCTTAGGGGGGAGACTCCTTTTCGGGCTCTGTTCTCTTCTCTCTCTCCTCACTCCCTTCCGCTTCGAGTGTTTGTGTAAAGACCCGTAAATTTCAAGGAAATTTTTTTCTTAATTTTCTTTGGAATTTTAAAAGAACGCAGTTTCTGACGGCACGTGATTCCGAGGCCCGGTGTGCCCGGAATCATTTTTCGAAATTTGGCTCGGGTATGTTCAGTGAACGAACGAGCGGGTTTTTCTAACTTTTGAACCGGTGCTCGGAATCAAATTCTGAGGGCACCGATGGAATCGCAGAGCTGATATTTGCTTAGAAACGCCTCTTCCGGAGTTGCGTTTTCTCGGGTGTGGTTTTTAATTTTTTGGGCTTTAAGTTAAGAAATAAAATAAAGTGGTGCGACAACTTTATTTTTATTTCACTTAAACCGCTTAAAAGCCACTTAAGGCCACTTAAGCTGAGTTGAAGCGGATAGGGTGGAATTCAAAATATCCTACCCTCTTGGTAGGATATTTGTGAGGTGGGGCCCGCACGAGCCCCACCGTTTCTTTTCCGCTAAGTAACGCACCCGCGAAAACCCCTATTAATTGAAAGTCAACTGGGGCATTTCTTAATATATTAAACGCTCCTTTTAATTGGGCGGTTTTATTCGTTGAATTAATTCTATGAATTAATGGGTCGTTACTTAACTTAGATTTTTTTCGTTTGTTGGCATGTAATAAAATAAGACCAACATTCTTCTTCTTGTGTGTTGTTCGTTGAGAGGATTTGACAGAACCTTAAGTCCTCCAACCTCCTTCGCGAAGAACGCGAAGAACGCCGGCCTTCGACGAAAGGGCGACGAAGAACGCCGAGCCCTCAGAGATAGACGACGCGACGCCAAGTACCGCGACGCCGAAGATTCTTCTCCCACGACGTTCCTCAGCGACGTTCCTTCTTCCGCGACAAATCTTCGAACATCCGCTTGAGGTAGGAATTTAAAATCTTTTAAATTCTTTTGTGGTTTCTATCCTCAACATGGATTTAATTGTTATAATTAAATCCGTGTGTTTCTTAAACCCTCGGAGATCGTCGACGCGACGCCCTTCCGCGATGACGCGACGCCCTTCCGCGACGACGCGACACCCTTCCGCGACGCGACGATCACCTCCTACCGCGACGGTCAATTCCGCGATGAACTCGCATCCGACGACGAGGTAGGGATTTTTTATTTGAAAATAATATTTTATTCCCGTTGTTTCCTTCTAAAACAAAGAGCAGGGATCAAGGTGCAATTCTAATTTACTAAAATTGTATCTTGTTATGTTTTCATGTGTCGAATATCTTTCCCGATTGTTATCACCTAACGCGGAGGGTGCGGGCCAAACAAACACGGCCGGACAACCCTTCGCAGTTCTTCGTTGATGTGCGGAATGGCGGACGACGACAAAACGGGTTGCAGAGACAATTTGTTGATTCCGCAGTGAAGAACGGGACCCGGGAGGAGCCACGACGCAGACGGAAATGGAATCGGACCACCAGAGCAACTCCGGTGGCCCGCGGAGTCCACCGGCGGCGCGGGTCGCCGGTGGCTGGAGGCGGCGGCCGACCAGACCCGCGACCGCGCGGGTCCGGTGACACACGGGACATGGCAAAGCCGCGTCCGCTAACCGAGCACGGCCCCACGCGGGGCCGCGGCGCTTCATCCCGCGGGGGCAGCGCCCCGCGGCTTCCTCCGCTCGGCCGAGCCGAGCTGGGCCGACCCGCCGGTCCAGGTCGCGCCAACTGGGTCGGACCCGGACCCGGGTCGGTCCGGGCCCAGACCCCCCGTTTCCAAACCTTTTTCGGTCTTGCTCATAACTTGAGCTACGGGCCTCCGAACGACGCGCCGTCAGCGGCGATGCGATCCTTGGATCGAGACGGTCGTTTTGGTATATCGCACTCAAGGCTTCGGAATACTTTGGATTCAGCCGGGTTGGTTCGTACACAAAACCAACCGGGCCCTCGGAGCGGAAACACTTATATCTTGAGCTTCGGACGTCCGATCGACGTGCCATCGACTTTGTTGAATTCCTCTAAGTGAGACGGATCTTTTGGCATACTCCGCCCGAGGTTTGGACGCAGGTGGAGTACGGACGGGTTGGTTTTGCCTTAAAAACCAACCGGGCCCCTGGGACGAAAATGTCAATAACTCTCAGACCGGGCGTCCGATTGACGCGCCGTCTGCGACGTTGAGTTCCTGTTGACGATACGAAACTTTTGGATACATCAACTCTGGACTATGTGTCAGTTGATGTATCAGCCTCTCGGCTCGTGGAGCGGACCCTCCCGAGTGAGCTTGCTGTGTGCGGGAACCCTAGAGCTGGCTGCGACTGCTACTGTGATGACGACGACTGTGCAGAGATCCTCAGTGGATTCGACGACGACGACTACAGCACTCAGCAATCCTGTGTGGATCAGTGCTACCGATCCTGTGTGGGTCCGATCCTGTGTGGGTCAGCGCTCAGCGGTTCTGTGTGAGCCAGCGCCTACAGGTCCTGTGTGGGCCCGATCTTGTGTGGGTCTTTGCGGGGGTTAGTACCTATCGATCCTTTGTGGGTCCGACGACTTAGATGGATCAGTGATCATCTCTATCGTCATTCGAAAAAGTATATCTGTGTGAGCTGAAACCTGTTTGCCTTCCTGTGTGGATTGTGTTGTGCTATCCTGTGTGGATTACGTTTTGCTTTCCTGTGTAGAATACGTATACTTTCCTGTGTGGACTGGGTTGTACTTGGGCTCGGAGGTTGGAGCGTACTGGAATTGATGACTTACGTATATGTATGGGCATATACCTAAGCAGTGTCGGATGTTACTTCGTGATTGTATCTTTCCTTTGTGGATTATCCTTTGTGGATTCTGGGAGACCTTCGGGGGTCTCGGGGTCCCTACTGAGTAGCTTATACTCACCCCTGCACGGGCTATGCCCGCACTACGTTGTGTTGGTTGCAGACGACAGACAGCGCTGATCGTGGTGGAGGCTTGCAGAGCAGGACGGTACCTGGAGGTGGACCACTGGGCGGGACGTACTCGGAGCGGTCGGCTGGACCCGAGGAGCAGTGGAGGCTTTCTGTACCCACCCTTCAGGTGGGACTTCCAGAGGACGGCTCGACGCTGCGGCTTTTCCTTTCAGTTGCTATTTTTCCTTTTCGAGTTGTACTTTACTTTCAGTTTGGGTTTGTATTCTGGCCCACTTACTTTCCGCACTTACTGTTGTACCAGTTTTTACTTAGTGTTTACTTTTTCCTCTTGATTACTCTGTGGTGCTTGTTTATTTTACAAAGGCAATGCCTTCCCTTTACCGGAATTTATGCCTTGGTGCTAGTCGCCAGCCCCGGGCCTATGGAAGGCGGGCTTGGGGTAGTCACGGCACGAGCCCGGAGGACGGGTCGTGACAAATTGGTATCAGAGGTGGTCGGTTCTACCGCAGACTCTGATCTTTCTTCTATGTGAAGCAATAGTGTTAAGAGTATTGAGTGTGGTTATCAGTCCAGAGAGCCCAGTGTTGGTGCGGCGGCCGACGTATCCGTACACCAGGACCCTGACTTCTGATTTCAGACTTAATGCACGAAAACATTGATTGCATGTGTGTTTCAAGTTTTCTTTGTGATTACTTTATGTCAGCTCACCAGGTATACTGTTCTGACCGTGGCGCACCTGTTTCTTTTCAGGATGGCCCCACGATGGCAGCCAGCAAGGGTTCCAAGAGTGGTACGTGACGACAGCCCGCTGAGCGATGAGGCCTCGGTACAGGGCCCTTTGACAGCAGAGGCACCGGCGGTACCTCTACCCACCGAGCCACCGATGCTTCCAGCCCCAGCCGCTGACGATGCACGTCACCTCAGTGCACTGCATGAGTTCCAGCGCCAGCGACCGCCCAGGTTCCGCGGGGAGACGGACCCCCAGGCAGCCGAGCACTAGCTGGAGGCAGTCGTACGAGTTTTGAGGCTAGTAAGGACACTAGCAGACCTCATGGTGATCCTCGCTGCGAGCCTACTGCATGCGGCAGCAGGCCGATGGTGGAGCTTGATGCTCCAGGTGCACGATGAGGCATCTCTCCTCTGGAAAGACTTTGAGGGCCTCTTCCGCTCAGAGTTCGTCTCGACCACCCTCCGTGCGGTGCGCATCCAGGAGCTTCTTCAGCTGCGGCAGGGCAGCTTGACGGTCGCCCAGTACTCGGCGAGATTTACTGATCTCTCGCGCTACTCTACCGACATGGTACGGGACTCATTCTTCCGGGCCCGGATCTTTGAGCAGGGATTGAGACCCGAGATCAGGGCATCGCTGATCTCCCTCAGCATTCTGACTCATGCAGGAGTACTGGAGCGAGCCCTTCTGATCGAGAGCTTTCTTGCTGAGTCCACAGCAAGACCTACCGCAGGGCGGCAGGTAGCAGAGTCTTCGGCACCAGGTAGCCGACGGATGACTCATGGGTCTAGGCAGACCAGACCTTCCGGCAGACGACCTCAGGACACTGGCTCAGCAGTGCGGGGCACAAAACGCGGAGCCAGTCTTTCGAGAGGCAGGCAGTGCTACACATGCGGCGGGCAGGGCCACATGACTCGTGACTGCCCGACCCGTCGTGCCGAGGAGCAGCAGACGGTGGAGGGGCCACCCAGGCAGAGGCAGAGGGTCGACCGTGGCGGTCCGCAGGGAGCAGGCGGACGAGGCAGGGGAGCTGGCCGAGCAGTAGGTGGTGGGCGACGCTTTGAGGCTCTGCCACCACCACCACCAGGAGGTCCACCTCGACCACAGGGAGCTGGCGGCAGAGACAGGCACAGCTCCAGGCAGCGGAGGCCTACGACCACGGCGCGCCCGAGATGATTCGAGGTACGATCTGTGTCTATTCCACCCTTGCTGCAGTTCTTATAGACATAGGAGCGAGTCACTCTTTCATAGCTGCTGCCCTTGTTCGGAGCTCGGAGATTCCGACAGAGCCGTTGGCTCGATCCTTACAGCTAGAGACTCCTACGGGAGCAGACTCGACGATTACGCACTGGTGCCGGCAGTGTGAGCTTACTCTAGGAGGCGAGAGCTTCGGATGGGATCTTCTTGTAGCGGCGTCGAGGCACAATTATAACTGCGTTGCCAAATTTACCTCCTCTGGTTTTGTATTTCAGGAGCAGACTACGAACCGGGCACTTGGTAGAGGTCAGCTTCGCGACGGGGTCTACATGTTCGATGGACCGGCACCCATCGCTTGCACGTCTGCATCTGCTCAAGCATTGGATCTTCATTCCCGGTTGGGACACCCGCCTGCCTCCACCATTCATCAGCTTTTTCCAGACTTTAGTCGGCATAATTCTTTTCATTGTGAGTCATGTACATTTGCGAAACATCATCGCACTACATACATTCCTCGAGTGGATACAAGGGCCTCAAACCCTTTTGATCCAATTCATTCAGACATGTGGGGTCCTTGTACCATTTCGAGTCATTTGGGGTATAAATATTATATATCTTTCATTGATGATTTTTCTCGAATAACTTAGCTTTACCTCCCTCCGAAGTGTTTTCCACATTCCAAACCTTTTACAATGAAATTCACAACCAATTTTTCATCTCTGTAAAATGTCTCTGCTCGGATAATGGGCATGAGTATCTCTCCACTCCCTTTTGGCAGTTTCTCCAGACAAAAGGCATCCTTCATCAGACCTCCTATCCTGATACACCCCAACAGAATGGCGTGGCCGAGCGGAAACACAGACACATTCTGGAGACTGCTCGTGCCCTCCTCTTCCACTGACAGGTGTCTCTGCATTTTTTGGGAGATGCAATTCTCACCGCCACCTACCTTATAAACCGTCTTCCTTCCTCTATCCTTCAGGGGGAGACTCCTTTTTGGGCTTTGTTCACCTCTCTCCCTCTTCACTCTCTTCCCCTTCGAGTGTTTGGATGCCTCTCTTACGTTCATGACACACGTCCTGACCTCTCTAAACTCTCTCCCAAATCTCTCCGGTGCATTTTTCTGGGCTACTCCCACACTCAGCGCGGATATCGTTGCTTCTCACCCGACCTACGGCGGTATGTCATCTCGGTCGACGTCGCATTTGTTGAGAGCTCTCTGTTCTCCCTTCCCTCTCCTCATCCTAACCCCACCATCGATGATTGTCTTACTCTCATCATCCACCCTCCACCGGTGTCAACCCCTGTTGACACCCATTTTGGTCAGGTCTACTCCCGTCGTCCATCAATTGTATCCCCCGTCCCGACCAATGACATCGTCGTCCCTGCTTCGTCCGATGCTCCTGCCCCGCCGCCCGAGGACTTGCCCATTGCCTTACGGAAAGGTACTCGCTCCTGCCAGAGTACTCTATTTGTATCTTCATACAGGGGTCTGTCCGCTCTGGAGACAATTTCTATTCCTCGCACAGTTGGTGAAGCCAAATCTCACCCCGGGTGGCTAGCAGCAATGCGGGATGAATTGCAGGCTCCGGAAGAAAACCATACTTGGGATCTTGTCACCCTTCCAGCAGGCAAACAGGCGGTAAGCAGCAAATGGATTTACACAGTCAGGTTGAATCCCAATGGCACTCTCCATCACCTCAAGCCCGTCTGGTGGCCAAGGGCTTCGCGCAGACTTACGGTATTGACTACTCTGATACCTTCTCACCAGTTGTCAAGATGGCCTCCGTTCGATTATTCATCTCTCTGGTCGCCCATCATCATTGGTTTCTTCATCAACTGAATGTCAAGAATGCCTTCCTACATGGCTTCCTTGAGGAAGAGGTTTATCTGTAGTAGCCCCCCGGATTTTGTGCCTCCGACGCCGAGTCTCAAGTCTGCCGACTCCGCCGCTCTCTTTACAGCCTCAAGCGGTCTCCCCGTGCTTAGTTCGGCCGCTTTAGCACGGTCGTCACCGACTTTGGGCTCTCTCGCAGCATGAAGGACCACACTGTGTTCTACAGGACGACCTTCGTTGGTTGCATCCTATTGGTTGTTTATGTGGATGATATCATCATCACTGGCAGCGACTCTGCGGGTATCACCCATCTCAAGGGGCATCTTCATCAGCACTTTCACACTAAGGATCTCGGTCCTCCCACATACTTCCTAGGCATCGAGGTCTCCTATTCTTTGGACACCATCTCCCTCTGCCAACGGAAGTATGCGTTGGATATTCTGCAGGATGTTGGGCTGACACAAGCCACTGCTGTCGACACTCCTCTGAAGTCTGGGGAACGGTCTCTTTATGCCTCCTCGGCACTGTATCCACATCTAGAGCGGTACCGTCGACTAGTAGGTAAACTCAATTATCTTACCATGACTCATCCCGACATTGTCTGTGTTGTTGGCAAAGTGAGTCAATTTATGGAGCATCCGACCACCTCACATTGGGATGTTGTCATCCGCATCGCCAAATACATTAAGCGAGATCCTGCTCATGGTCTTTGCTACTCCCAGCATCCTCATCTGCATATTGAGGCCTTTTGTGATGCTGATTATGCTGGTTGTCTTGCTACTCGGAGATCTACTTCTGGGTTTGCCATATTCTTGGCAGGCAACCTCATCTCTTGGCAGAGCAAGAAACAGACTGTCGTCTCCCGATCCAGTGCGGAGTCTTAGTACCGTGTCATGGCCACCGTCACTACGGAGATCCTTTGGCTTCGCCAACTCCTCCAGGAGCTTGGCTTTCGTCAGCAGACATCTGCTCACATCTGGTGTGACAATCAGGCAGCCACCAAGATTGTTTCGAATCTCGTTTTCCATGAACGCACGAAGCATATTAAGGTGGACTGCCACTTTCTTCGACATCACTTGGAGCACAATCATGTCAGTTTTCGCCACATTCTGACGGCAGACCAACTTGCTGACATCTTCACCAAAGGTCTCCTAGGGGCTCGCCTAGCCTCGCTCCGTTCCAAGTTGGGCACCCACCGCATCTCCAGCCCAGCTTGAGGGGGAGTGTGTCTGGTCTTGTATGATGTCATTTTTTGTGAGACTAGTTGTCCAAGTTGGGCATGTCCAACTTGAGGGGGAGTGTTAAACCCTCTTTTTTATTCTTTTATTATGGGTATTTCCGAGTCCCACATCGGAATACTCCTTTGTGTATTCCTCTTTCTCAATCTATAAAAGAAGGCATCCGCCTCACCTTGAAGGTAAGGGGGTTTTCCCAATCTACAACATGCATTGTCACGCAGAAGAACAATCAAGATGTGATAAAGTATTTATTAATATTCAAATCCATGAATACAAGTTTATCATAAAGTACAAAGTAGTTGGTTCTAGGCCACCAACTCCAACAAGTACCCCGTACCGAAACACCATTTCCTTTATGAAGAGCAAGTTCCATGTGACGGGCCAACCGCAAAGCCTGTAATCGGGTGACAGGGTTATGGATGCGAACCCAGGAACGAATTTCTTTGCACTGCCCATATAAAAAATAACCCACATATTGTTCCTCAGGTTGAGCGCCAAGAGACACCAAATATTCATAATGTTCGATATATTCCTGTACCGAGGCTTGTTGCTGAAGGGCAGCAAGCTCCTCATACGGGTTCTGAATCTCCAGACCGCTAAAGCGTTCTAGTAGTTCGCTTTAAAAATAGGTCAGGATAAATCCGGATGAATTTTTGTCAAAACAGTAAACAAATGGATATCCATGCCATCCATGCTGAGTTGTGTGAGCTAAATCTTTAATTGATATGGGGTATGATGAATGCGGAAATATAGCTCCGCTCATGTGAGTCAGCCCCGAGGATCTGATCCTTCAAAAGTAGGGAGTTCAACTCGTTTACCTGCAGGAAGGGATTCTGAAAAGGGAAAGGAATCGTCCAAAACAGGACGGGGATCTGCCGGGTGTGGAGGAGGGACATCGGCGGAGGTCCCCGAAACTGCAGAAAACAGGGGTTGGCGTGTGTCTGGTGGCATAGGTTGCTTCTTTTGTTGGAGCATCATGTAATTCCGAAATTTGGTTTAAACGGCCATTTCTTGATCCCATTTGTGTTGCCCCTACCGGAGGTCATGAAGATCCAGCTGGAGGTCAGTGAGCGAAGCGGACAACTGGGACAGAGAAGTTTCGACGGTGCCCAGGCGAAGCTCGATGTTGTCAACGTGGGACTGAGTGCGTGTCTCCATGCGGCCACCGAAGAAGGAGAAGGCAGGTCGGACCAAGTGATAGGGAACCCCTATCAGGGAGAGATTATATTGCTTGAACAGGGGACCAGAATTACAAAGGACTGGGGAAGGTTCGGGAAAACAGCAGAAAATACAGACCTTCATGAGCACCTCCAGGTCTCCAGCCCAAGAAAACAAACTAACTCCCAGCTGCCCAGGAAGGCGCTCCCCCACACGACTTATAACAGCCCAAGGCCCTACGCCCGCTCTAACCGTTCAGGGCCTTACTCTCCCTCTAAAACCGCACAGGCCCCACCTCCCTCACTAGTAACTCCCTAACTTCTATGTCGGTAGAATGGTTTCTCCACAGGTCGGCGCCCCCGCCCCCCCCCCCAAATTTGTCAAAGGGGGCGGGCTGGGTTGGTGGTTGGTGGCCAAACCCCCACCAAACCCAGCAGCGGGAGAGGAGCAGCGGGGGGTAAGGATTGCCTATAAAAAGCAAGAGCCTCATCCCATCTCAAATCATCCCAACACCTTCTCATCGTCTATTATCATCCCATTCGAGCGATATTTGTGAGGCGGTTTCCCCATTTATTCAAGAGAGAAATTTTCCGAGGGTTTTCTCCTTGTAATAATGAGGGAGTGTGTACCCACTTTTACCCCAGAGTGATCCTTCTATTTGCCCGTGGTTTTTAACCCCTTCCATTTGGGGGGTTTTTCCACCTTACATCTGGTGTCATTTATTTTTCCGCATTTTGCACTTTATTTTTATCTCGTAATTATCGCTGCACTGGTGGGTCAATCATTTACGGTCCCAACAAGGGGTATTAGAGGCAAGGTTCCGGCTCGGCGCTGTTCACATTTTCGGGTATTAATAATTCTCATAAATTTGAGTATGCTCTGTGATTGCAACTTCGGTTAATCTGTCACATCAGAAAAAATTTATTGAGATTATTAAATACACTGTTGTGAAACGGAGGAGGTTCTAGACTAACGACGTATCCAAATGACGGCGAAATTCGAGATCAAAAAATTCAATGGGAATAATTTTTCGTTGTGGAAAATGAAGATGCAGGCAATGCTGCGGAAGGATAATTGTCTACTGACAATTGGTGAAAAGTCGGCGGGTGCAACGGAGGAGAAATGGAACGATGTGGACAGGAATGGTATTGCCAACATCCATTTGGTTTTGGCAAACGGGGTCTTATCGAGCATTGCGGAGAAAAAGACGGCAAAGGAAATATAAGTTATACGATGTCAAGTCACTGCACAACAAAATTTTCCTGAAGAGAAAATTTTACACTCTTCAGATGGCGGAGTCATCATCGATTACCGACCACATCAACAACCTCGATACCCTGTTCGCTCAGCTCACGGCGTTGGGCTATAAAATTGTGGATATTGAACGTGTAGAAATTCTACTCCAGAGTTTGTCAGATTCATATGACCAACTCATCATCAACCTCACCAACAATATCTTGACGGATATGCTGGCCTTCAATGATGTTGCAGTCGCGGTTCTTGAAGAAGAAAGTCGACGCAAGAACAAGGAGGACAGACAAACAACTTCGCACCAAGCAGAGGCTCTGTCAATGAAGAGAAGAAGGATGATGGAGCGTGGTTCCAGTGGGAGCTAAAATCATGGCACGTCCAAATCAAGAAATAAGAAGAATGTCACATGTTTCAGTTGTGACAAGAAGGGGCACGTCAAGAAGGATTGTTGGAATAAGAAGAGTAGTGGAAAAAACTCTCAGGGGAATGTAGCGAGTACTTCTGGAAAAGGAGATATACAAGTCAATGAAGCGGCAACGACTACTGGAAGCAGGCAGCATCTCAACGATGCATGGATTATCGACTCGGGAGCAACATGGTACATGACGTCTTGACGGGAATGGTTTGACCAATATGAAACCATCCCGAAAGGACTTGTGTACATGGGGAACAATCACACTCTGAAGATCGTTGGGGTTGGTACCATCAAACTGAATATGCATGATAGCATAGTACGGACCATCCAATGAGTACGTCGTGTGAAGGGCTTAAAGAAGAACATATTGTCTTTGGAACAATTCGATGATATCGGATGCAAGACTCGCACCAAAAATGGAGTGATGAGAATTGTGAAGGACGAGCTTGTGGTAATGAAGGCGGAGAAGATCTCGAAGAACCTGTACGCTGCTTATGGGTGAAACGTACAAGAAGGCGGAGATAGTTGTTGCATCAACTACCTCGATGGAAGCATTGACGACGTTATGGCATCGGAAGCTTGGTCATATGTCAGAACGAGGCCTGAAAATTCTTGCGGATCAAAAGTTGTTGTCTGGGCTGACAAAGGTATCCTTACCATTTTGTGAGCATTGTGTTTTGAGCAAGCAACACGGGTTAAAGTTCAAGACGTCAACAACGAGAAGCAAGGAGATCTTGGAATTGATCTATTCCGATGTTTGGCAAGCACCGGTTATATCCCTAGGAGGAGCAAGGTACTTCGTATCATTCATTGATGATTATTCGAGGAGATGTTGGGTGTACCCAATCAAGAGGAAGGCGGATGTTTTTGAAGTCTTCAAAACATTCAAAGCGCGAAAGGAGCTTAACTCTGGAAAGAAGATCAAGTGTCTGAGAACTGACAATGGTGGAAAATATACAAGCGAAGAATTTGATACTTTTTGTCAACAGTTCACGATGGCGTACACTCCTCAGCAGAATGGAGTGGCAGAGCGAATGAACAAAACCCTGTTGGATAGAACAAGGGCGATGTTGAAGACTGATTGTCAAAACATTTTGGGCAAAAGCAGTGAATACCGCTTGTTATGTGATCAACCGATCTCCTTCAATGGCAATTGAGCTGAAGACACCGATGGAGATGTGGACTGGTAAACCCGCTGACTAATCCCGGTTACATACTTTTAGAAGTCTTGTACATGCATTGTTTAATGACCAGGAAAGATCGAAGTTGAATTCGAGATCCAAAAAATGTCTCTTCTTGAGGTACGTTGATGGTGTGAAGGGGTATCGTTTGTGGGACCTCACTGCCCACAAATTTATCATCAACAGAGATGTCATTTTTGCAGAAGACAAAGTGAAAATGACAACTGATCAAGACACGGAGAATGAGAATACAAAAACTACAACAATCGAAGTATATGACAAGTCCAAGGAAGAATCAGTTTCCTCTTAAACATTACCAGAGCACGATGAAGTACCGGTTGAGTCTGGACCACAACGGTCAACTCGGGAGAAAAGAGCACCAGTATGGCACTCAAACTATGTCACTGAGAGCAATATTGTGTACTTGCTTATTGACGGAGGATGGAGAGCAATCTTCTTTTGAGGAGGCGACCAGAGTCCAGATGTATCCTCATTGATAGCGGCGATGCAGGAGGAACTTGAAGCCCAGCACAGGAACAAGGCTTGGGATCTTGTTTCATTACCTCATGAAAGGAAGGCTATCGGAAACAAATGGGTCTTTAAGATCAAGCGGGGTGAAAAGGACCAGGTGGAAAGATATCATGCAAGATTGGTGGTCAAATGATTTGCTCAGAAGGAAGGTATTGATTTCAATGAAATATTTTCTCCTGTTGTTAGACTGACAACTGTTCGGATAGTTCTGACGATGTGTGCTACATACAGCTTACATCTAGAGCAGTTAGATGTGAAGACTGGTTTTCTCCATGGTGATCTTGATGAAGAGATCTATATGCTCCAACCGGAAGGTTTTGCAGAAGAAGGCAAAGAGAACTTGGTTTACAGGTTGAACAAATCTTTGTACGGTCTCAAACAGGCACCGAGGTGTTGGTACAAGAGATTTGATTCCTATATCATGAGTCTTGGATACGACAGACTTCATTCAGATCCTTGTGCATATTTCAAGGGTTCGAATGGTAATGATTTCATCATTCTTTTGTTGTATGTGGATGACATGTTGGTTGCAGGCCCCAACAATGATCAGATCCAGGAGACGAAGGCACAGTTGGCTAGGGAGTTTGATATGAAGGACTTGGGACCAGCAAATAAGATTCTTGGTATGCAGATTTACCGAGACAGAAACAATGGGAAGATTTGGCTATCACAGAAGAGTTACTTACAGCGAGTCTTGAAACGCTTCAACATGCAAGACTGCATGCCAATCTCTACCCCTCTTCCCGTTAATTTCAAGTTGATGAGTCCTAGCAGTAAAGCAGAGATGATGAAAATGTCTCGAGTACCGTATACATCGGCAGTGGGTAGTCTGATGTTCGCTATGGTTTGTACTAGACCAGACATTGCACATGCAGTGGGAGCAGTTAGTCGGTACATGACGAATCCAAGACGGGAGCATTGGAGCATGGTGAAGAGGATCCTGAGATACATCAAGGAGACCTCAAATGATGCATTATGTTATGGAAGATCATATTACACTATCAGAGGATATGTTGATTCAGATTTTACAGATGATTCTGACCGGAGGAAATCCACTACTGGTTATGTGTTTACTCTTGTAAGAGGAGCTATGAGCTGGATTTCGAAGTTACAGTCAATTGTGGATTTATCCACGACAGAGGCAGAGTACACGGCAGCTACACAGGCTTGCAAAGAGGCGATTTAGATGAGAAAGTTGTTGGAGGAGCTCAGGCATAGACAGGAGCAGATTCCATTATTTTGTGACAGTCAGAGCGCCTTGCACATTGCAAGGAATCCATCTTTTCACTCCAGGACGAAGCACATTGGGGTACAGTATCACTTTGTCCGAGATGTGGTGGAGGAAATGTGGACATGCAGAAGATTCATACTACAGAAAATATGACAGATTTCCCGACGAAGGCAATTAACTTTGATAAGTTCAGATGGTGCGGATCCTCGAGCGGGCTTGCAGATACATGAGTAGCATGGTTTGGCAGATAGAAAGGATGTGTGGAAATGTGATTGGTTCTCAATCAAATCTCCAAGTGGGAGATGTGTCGGCAGAATGGTTTCTCTACAGGCCGGTGCCGCCCCCCACCCAAATTTGTCAAAGGGAGTGGGTTGGGTTGGTGGTTGGTGGCCAAACCCCCACCAAACCCAGCAGCGAGAGAGGAGCAGCAGGGGGTAAGGATTGCCTATAAAAGGCAAGAGTCTCATCCCATCTCAAATCATCCCAACACCTTCTCATCATCTATTATCATCTCATTCGAGCGATATTTGTGAGGCGGTTTCCCCATTTATTCAAGAGAGAAATTTTTCAAGGGTTTTCTCCTTGTAATAGTGAGGGAATGTGTACCCACTTTTACCTCATAGTGATCCTTCTATTTGCCCGTGGTTTTTTACTCTCTTCCATTTGGGGGGGTTTTCACGTTACATCTGGTGTCATTTATTTTTCCGTATTTTGCACTTTATTTTTATCTCGTAATTATCACTGCACCGTTGGGCCAATCATTTACGGTCCCAACATTTCTTCCTTGGGCTGGACCGTATTGCCCCATCTAAAGTAGACCTTCCAGGTGCAAGGGAGATCCCGCGCCCTATCAAAGGTTTGCTACAATTTTCATTTTGACAACAAAACCTTAGGCTACTTATGTTGGCAACCACCACCCCCACATAACAAAAATAAAATAAGTATTTGCTATACCCTTACCCTTTCCTTGAAATTTACATATCCAATATGTGAGTTTTTCCCTTCTAAATACCACAACTCAATTCTAATAAAAAAGGCAATGAATTAAATCAATCCGTTAAATTCCCAAAGCTCGCTGCATATTCTATTCTAGAGCAGATGAAATTGCTTCAAAACAGTCCTTTGGACCATGTTTTCCTAGAACTAAAACAGCAACAATCTTTGAACACGGTATCCAATCAATAAGGCCCACATTGCATTAGAATCTCAAAAGAAAGTTTCATGGACCCCGATTTTATCATTAGCAGAGGCCTTCCCTGTGATTTGAACAACTACTAGTTTAAGTCTTATCAAGAGGTCAGCTGCCATCAAAATTTTCTCCAGGAAATAAGATTCCAGCAAAACCAAAACAGGAATTGTAATCCTAAATCACCATTCTGATTTTACGATCACCAACGATAGTGAAAAACTTTTTGAAACGAATATATAATGAAAAGAAATAGAAATAAGATTAATGCAGAAAAAAAGAACAAGCAACACTGGAAAAAACAATACAAGAAACACTATACCCGGTCCAATTAACTGGAGGAACAAGCATTGGCATATAAGGGATCACCATATATCTTGCCTGTGGAGAAAGAAATAACAATGTTTATGGCGGGTTATTTAAATATAGAAGTAAAAAAACTAAAAAATTAACTTCTATGATTAAGAGTCTGAGTCTCAATGATTACAAAGCAACTAGGAATAAAAAATCTGACAAGAGCGCAGTTCTAACCCAATATAGATATAAAATAAATGCCAGAAACTGATTTCTTAGTGGCAAAATCAACATCAAAGTCTAAAAAACAAATTGACATACAATGCCAATCAGGGAATACATAAATCGAAAAGCGGTATTAAATTCCACTAATGAGATAAGGAGAAAGGTGCAAATTTCTCGATAAAAAAACTGAGCAGCTTCCGTACAGCTCTCTCCAGACCTTTGACAACTAGTGGATCACACTCAATCTCGCCAGATCTCTTGCTAGAATTCACATTTCTGAAAACTAGCAAAAGCATCATCTCAGGGTACGGGGAAAAAATAAAATGAATTTAGAAAAATATCTCAAGTGAAATCGTCAAAGTCTCACTTTTTTCTGGTAAGAACATTAGCCATTGTGTGTACAAATGCAGGTCGAATGTCAGGAAGACCATCTGCCGTCTGACTGGCCGGAGGTTGTATAAATGCTGTTTGTGTCAACAATTCAATCAAACGGCATCCAACCTGTTAAGAAAAAAGTTAAATGTTAGTTTTACATAAAATTTTAACCTTTTGACAACTATGAATCATCATGAACCTTTCCATTATATAACAGTAACAAAAATAACAAAGCGCAGTCCATAAATGGGGCGCGTATACAAACCTTTGCCCTTGCATCTGGGTTCCATGATCTTGAACCATCCTCTCTTCTTACGATCTGCCTCACTGCCTTCAGCTTTTGTTTCTTCATCAAATCAGTAACTTTTTTCCTCAGTTTATCCTGTTCTTGGCTTGCATTTTCCGATTCACATACATCAGTTTTCTTTGCCCAACCGGCCCTCTTTTTCTTTGTTTTCTCCAAGAAACTGTGTATTTTAATCTGAATAGTAGAAGGAAGAATACTTAGTCAGCATTGTCTCTTGATAGCTCTTAGTGCGCACATGCATGTGCATGTTTGAGTGCCTGAGCACCCACAGATATATGCATACACATGCATATTCATGAACCCAGAAATCTCACATTGATGCACAAGGAAATTGAGAAACACAGACCAGAGAAATTATCCATTCTAGAGGGTCTTGTAAATGGATGATTTAAAAAACTTCAAAAGACAGATTTTGAAACCATTCAAAGTTATACAACTGTATGGTAAGCAGGTCTGTGTTTGACATCACTTACCAAAAAGTATTTCTGACACTTGGCACTTATATTTATATAAGCGTTTTCATATTACTTCTTGAAAAAAATGTTTTTATGTCACTTATAAAAATGGTTTTCTTCTAGAATTTTAATATGCGTTATTTTTTTTAAATGAAACAAGCATTGCTAGATTTTTCAAAACGCTTGTCACTTTTCAATAAGTGTCATCAAATCAAACAAAGTTTAAAACCAACATGAGGGGAAAAGATGGTTACATAAGGACTTCTCAGAATAACTGAACACCGACAGACAGCCATGACAAAGTATAAAAATTCAAAGACAGAAACAAACAGACCAACCAAAAAGCAAAAGCATCAATGCCTATGCCTTGTATATAAGCCAAAAATTAACAAAAATGTATCCAAGCAGTGATGCCTAAAATTTTAAGAGCATCAGCATGGGGGGGGGGGAGTATCGGGACTGAACTTGTCTACAGCACTGCCGATCGTACATCTAACATAGATAAGCGAGAACAAATTAAACTGAATCACGAGCAGTGTTTCTTCAAAAACCTTAAACAAAAGGTTAAAATCCAAAATAAAAAGCTGGGACTCAAGTTGAAAGAAACAGAAATATCTGACAGGTTCACCATTTCAAGTTATTATATTGTGCATTCAATCATGCAGAATTGTTCTCAAAACAGTGGTATGGTCATGAATCATTCTTTTTGGATGTCTCGATTTAGTGGATTTTATTCACCATTGAAACGGACCAAAGCTATAGTTTCTACCAAAAGGTTATAGGCTTCAAATCCTCAGTTTGTATAGAGCATCCGTAATCCTCTGTCCAAGCGATACAGGTGGATCAAACCTACCAACTACATGCATGTGCATCCAAACTTTTGACCTCGCCCGGTCAATGAAAAAATTACACACAGATACCAATAGACTAAACTGATGGTTACTGTCAAAATATCATTACTACTGGCACATGCTTGATTCCTGGGTGTATATGAATACAGTAAGTGCAAATTACAGCAGTTTTAATTTAGCATAAAACTATTTTCAAGCACCAACCACTCGTTCAGTGGCTTCAACGATCTAAATTTCAGCAGTTGTAATTTTGTTTTCAACTATTTTCAAGCACTTGCCTCCTGTTCAATGGCTTCCCCTATAAGGCAAGCTGCCCGCACAACCCTGACGCTTCCATGTTGAGGTGCAGCCATAACCAATGCCATCGTTTTATGCATTGTAATAACTGACATCATCTCTGCTGGTAACTGGTCTAAATATGGTAAATAAGCTGCCTTGCTCTTTCCCTGCCGGCAAATTTCCTGGTCCTTGAGGATGGCATCACGCAGGGGCTCAAACCAACCCAGGAACAATGACTTCATGTATGGTAAGTTTGGTGCGAGCTTCTACGCACACATATCCATGAGAAGCTTCTTGTACTCGTTTGCAGCCTGTTCCCATGCCTCCGTCTCTACCTTCACCTGCCGACTCCTAAGTTTGTGGAACTGTCTGATAAAGAACTTGCGCTTATTTTCGTTTCCCTGATCTTCCAACAAAGCCTTTTCTGTGTTGACTATTTTTATTAAGAATTTATTTCACCGGTTTTTTTTCTTCCCCTCATTGATGAGTCAACGCGGTTTGACCTCATTAAGGCTGCCGCGTGGTTTTAATTACGTTGTAAATACGTCTTGTTTTTTTTGCCTATATAATGAAATGAAAACCTCTCCAGAAAAGCATCCCAATTGGTGGTGCACAAAACATCATTTGTGTTCAAGTTTTTTTCCTTCAATCATCTTTCCATTCTCGCTTGTGTTTTCGTGTCGAACGGTCAGGTTTTTCCAACATTTGGTATCAGAGGGAGGATGACTTCATCCACAATGCCGAACTCCGAGCCCTCATCGCCCCGACTCTCCCAGACATCATCGGCACGTCCCAGACCCCCCGTTGACAGCGGTAGCGGCCCTCTGGTGGTACATCGAGTGGTGAAGGAGATCGGGGGATCGGCGACGTACCCGATCCTCACGAAGACAAACTACAGCGACTGGTCCTTGATGATGAAGGTCATGCTTCAAGCACGCGGTCTTTGGGATGCCGTCGACAATGGCAGTGCGGAATTCCAGGAAGATCGGATGGTGCTGGAGGCCATCCTCCGCGCTGTCCCGCCGGAGATGATCTCCATACTCGCCGTCAAGGAAACTACCAAGGAAGCGTGGGACACCGTGAAGACCATGCGCATCGGCATTGATCGCGTTCGCAAGGCCAATGCTCAAAAGCTTCGTAAGGAGTACGAAGGCATTGTTTTTCACAACGGCGAATCGGTGGACGACTTCGCAATGCGGCTCACCGGGATGGTCAACCAACTCACGATCCTCGGCGATCCGGAGCCTCAAGACAAGGTCATTGAGAAGTATTTGCGCGTCGTCCCCTCCAGGTTCTCCCAAATTGCCCTTTCAATTGAGACGCTTCTCGATATCTCTACGCTCTCTGTGGAGGAGGTAACAGGGAGACTCAAAGCGGCGGAAGACCGTTTTGACCCGGCACCCACCATCGACTATGGAGGGAATTTGCTCCTCACCGAGGAGGAGTGGGATGCACGGATGAAGGAGCGGCCAGCGAGGGATGGACCCCTCAACGACTCCAAGACTGGCAACTGGCGTCGCCGACAACCACGAAGGGATGATAGGGGATCCAATGACAGTCATGACGCCTCAAGAGACCAATGTCTCTACTGCGGAAAAATGGGTCATTGGGCCAACAATTGTCGCAGCAGGATGAGACATGCTAAGGCTCTTCTAACCCATGGTGACGACGACGAGCCGACACTCCTTATGGTAAGGGCGTGTACTGCGATGCCCGATACACCACCACCACAATCTGCCACTTCGAACTCCTCACTGCCACATTGCAGTCCTCTCCGAGTGGTCGAGGCGAAGGTCTTTGCACAACATGCTCAAAGGGAGGCGTGCGACGACGACCTGTGGTACCTCGACACTGGTGCCACAAACCACATGACCGGTTCCCGTGCTGCCTTCTCTGAGCTTGACTCTGGGATCCGCGACACCGTGAAGTTTGGTGATGGATCTGTCGTCAATATCGAGGGGTGCGGGACAATCTTATTCACTTGTAAAACCGGTGAGCACCACGCACTCACGAGGGTATACTTCATCCCGAGCCTCACCGCCAACATCATCAGCATCGGACAACTCGATGAGAATGGTTGTCAGGTTTTAATCGAGGGAGGCATCATGAAGATTCGGGACAAGCAACGACGCCTGCTGGCTAGGGCGCAGCGCTTCCCCGACCGGCTGTACAAGCTAAGACTCAACATTGCACAACCTACATGCTTGTCAACAAGGGGGTCAGAGGTGGCATGGCGATGGCATGAAAGGTACGGCCACCTGAACTCCCATTCTCTGCCCAAGATCGCTCAACACGATATGGTGCGAGGGCTTCCGCGGATTGATCAAATAGATCAAGTCTGCGACAACTGCCTCACTGGGAAGCAGCAACAAGCGTCTTTCCCCGAGCAAGTGAAGCATCGTGCAGAACAAGTCCTCGACCTTGTCCACGGTGATCTTTTTGGGCCGATCACGCCAACAACGCCAAGCGGGAACCGCTACTTTCTGCTACTCGTGGATGACATGAGCCGCTACATGTGGGTCAAACTTCTTGCAAGCAAAGACCAGGCTCCAGCAGTAATCAGACACTTTCAAGCCACAGTGGAGGTGGAGACAGAGCGCAAGCTGAAGGTTCTCCGCACTAATCACGGTGACGATTTTACTTCAGTAGAATTCGGTGAATACTGTACTGATCGTGGCGTACAACGACAACTCAAGGTTCCCTTTTCACAACAGCAGGGTGAGGTCATTGAACAACACAACCAAACCGTGGTGTCTATGGCTCAAAGCATGCTGAAGGCTAAGGGTCTTCCCGGGATGTTTTGGGGTGAGGCTGTCTCCACCGCCATCTTCATCCTTAACCGAGCGTCGACTCAGAGCCTTGACGGAATGACACCGTATGAGGCCTGGCATGGAAAACGACCGACGGTGCACTTTCTTCGCACCTTTGGCTGCATCGCGCATGTTAAGAATGTGAAGCCTCACCTGAAGAAGCTGGATGACCGGAGTACGCCGATGATCTTCGTCGGGTACGAGTTCGGGTCCAAGGCATATCGCGTGTATGACCCTGTCAGAAAGCGCGTGCATGTAACGCGCGATGTCACCTTCGACGAGGCAAAACAGTGGGATTGGAGTGCTCATGGTGAACAAGTTGTGTGGAGTAGTGAGGATCCATTTACCGTCGAACACACAAAGGCATGTAGACCAAGGAATGTGGAGGCCGACAACACTGTTGGAGACCAGAGCTCATCACTCAAACCCATTAGTGCGAACTTAGCAGAAGATGCAACACCAGATGTGGTTAAGGTGATACCCGTGGCATCAACCACAATGGAGTTTGCTTCACCGCCATCCAATATGGCAGAAGCACTGGACATTGATCACGACGACGCCCCGCTTCGATTTCGCACCATCGGCAACATTATCAGTCCGACAACACCGCCTGGGTTTGCACAACGCAAGCTCGACCCTGGTGAGTTACACTTCATTACGGCCAACGAGCCAAGCCCGCCCACCTGCATGCCACATTCATTGCAGAGAAGCCGGCGACGAGCAAGGAGAAGGTTTCGAGGGAGGAATAGCAGCCTGCAGACATTCTCACGAAGTCACTTGGGCGCGCCAGTTTCAGAAGTTGCGTGCGAAGATCGGCGTCGTTGAGATCCAGAGAACGCAATAAAAATTAGGGGGGTGATTGTTGACTATTTTTATTAAGAATTTATTTCACCGGTTTTTTTTCTTCCCCTCATTGATGAGTCAACGCGGTTTGACCTCATTAAGGCTGCCGCGTGGTTTTAATTACGTTGTAAATACGTCTTGTTTTTTTTGCCTATATAATGAAATGAAAACCTCTCCAGAAAAGCATCCCAATTGGTGGTGCACAAAACATCATTTGTGTTCAAGTTTTTTTCCTTCAATCATCTTTCCATTCTCGCTTGTGTTTTCGTGTCGAACGGTCAGGTTTTTCCAACATTCTGTACCCACCCCATTCCCCAAGCCCCCGTCTTCGCTCATCATGGCCAGCGAGCCCTCGTCCCTCGTCATTTTTTGCAACAAATCCGGAATTTCATCTACGCCAGGTGAATCTTCCTCGGAATTGATTGAAGATATTACCTGGGCAACGCTGACGTAACTTTTTATGCAGCTGAAGCCATGAAAGTTCGACTGATTTCTAGGAGAACAGGTAGTCGGCGTTCCTAAACACACCTGACAGGTCGATGAATCGCCAAATCGAGAAAAAGGAAATAAATAAGTAGTTTGCTAATTGGACATCAAATTACTTCCAGAGAGAAAAGTCGCGGCCATCATAAACCCTCCAAAAAAACTTTCCTCCCCCGGCCGAACAGCCCCATAAACCTACCTAGAGGCTGAACACTCGTCCATCCAATATCCAACAAAACATGTCAAAAATATATATATATATATATATATATATTATGTAAACAGTAATTAACAGTGTATTTGATGAGATTTTAATAAAATAAAATAAATCATTTGATAGTCTATAAAATAAAATAAAATAAGTAATTGTGATTTCTATTTTTGTGTTTGGACCAATAACTTAGTAAAATAAAAGAAATTATTTGAATTTCTATGCATCTTGTTTGATTGGTCTTTAAAAAAAACTTTTGTGATACATATAGAAAATAGGGATAAAATTGGAATTTTGAAATATTAATAACCCTCCACCGTCATTTCCTTTAAAATCATCTCATTTTTTAGATGATTTAAAAACAATAGCATAAGAGAAGTGTATTTCTCTCCATTTATCCTTTTATCATTTCTCCCCTCTTAACATTACCCCACCAAACATCGTAAATCTATTTTTCCCCACAATATTATTTTTTTTCTCTTCATATCACTCATACCAAACTAGCTCTAAAATTCCTAAATGTGGGCACAGTGAAACATTATCAATAATAAGTCTATAATCTTTATTGAAACTCATATGATGAAACAAACACACGCATGCCAGAAAGGAAACCAAATATGGAATATTTTAGCTGCTTCGTTGAATTTGATCTATGTCCGCGACAAATGATAACAAAACATAACCATTGCAATATAACACTGGTTTTGGGAAGCGAAAATAAAATGTTAAATGGTCTGATCTGACACATCTTTAAAAAAACAAGTCAAATAATATCAAATCTCCACATTGGCTTGAATTTCCCATATCCCCTCTTGCCAAAATAAACTAAAAGGGCCTCAAATAATATGAACATTAATTAAGTCCAAGTTGTGTCCGAGCTTGTCAGTGGATAATGACTCTGTGAACGTGTCAGTTGGATTGGCTTGTGTAGCAACCTCCACTATGACGATTTGATCTCAATCCATAATGTCCTGAACGAAATTCAAACAAATATCAATATGCTTCAACCACTCGTGATACATCGGGTTCTTTGCCAAGCTCAAAGCACTATGATCGTCATAAAATGTAATTGGCCTCTAAACTTATAAAGTAGGACTATCAATAAAGTCATCTGGCCACATACCTTCCTTCACTCCTGGCAATGACATGAACTCCACCTCAATTGTAAATAAAGCAATTGTAGATTGCAACATTGTTTTCCAACTGGCAGCTTTGTTAAACAAAGTGAAAATAAAACCATTTCAAGAACCTCTTAATAAGATCTTCATCGTAATCATAGTCTGTGTACCCCGCCGCACCTCCACTAACATCACTGTTCCATAAACCAAACATAAATACGTCTTATCGCTCAAATAATGCATAATCCACTTAACAACCTCCTAGGGATCCTTTACGGAATTACTCATAAATCTTCTTACCGTATTAACCACATGAGTCAAATCAGGCTCCATACAAACCATGACACACATCACACTACCAATAACAATGGAATATAAAACTTTTATCATGTAACTCTTCTTAGCATTTGTAATAGGTAAAAGGATGAAATTAAATTTAAAATGAGCTGATAAGGGCGTATCAATCGATTTGGACCTCTTTATGTTGATTTTTTTCAAAACTCTCTCAATGTATTTCTCTTGAGAAAATAAATTCATCTTGTCTTCATGTCCCTCAAGATGCTCATGACAAGTATCCTTTTTTTCGCTCCCAAGTCCTTTATTTTAAACTCATTGTTAAACTGATATTTAAGGTTACGAATCTCAACAATGTTCCTTGTTGCAACAAGCATGTCATCAACATACAACAACAGATAGATAAAAGAAACATTTGACACTTTCTTAAAATAAACACAATTATCGAATTGGTTATGATGAAATTATTGAGACACCATAAATGAACCATAACTCTTGTACCATTTCCCAAAAGACTGTTTCAACCCATATAGTTTTTTTCTAGTAAGAATGCATGATCCTCCTGACCAAAATTGAAAAAACCCATGGTTGTGACATATAAACTCGCTCCTCTGAATTTTCATGAAGAAACATTGTTTTTACACGAAGTTACTCTAACTCAAGATCAAACCTACTCACAATTGACAACAAAGCTCTGATGGGTTTATGCTTCATAACAAGAGAAAATACCTTATGATTATCTATATGCTTCACAGCATATAGAGATCAGATTGGTTGATAGTTATGCCCAGGGTGATGCAGTCATTGGAAAAGAATCATACTTGAGAAAACATATTGCAATCATCCTTTCCTTGAACCGTGATAGATCATCTCTCAGCATTCCCTCATTATTATAGAAAACCCACTTACATTCAACAACTTTGACCCCCCTGAGTCATGATACAACATCTCAAGTATGATTCTTTTCCAATGACTGCATCACCCTGGGCATAACTATCAACCAATCTGATCTCTATATGCTATGAACCACCTCTTTATATGGCTAAGGATCATCAGATTCCATATTCTATATCACTACCAATGCAAAAAACACAAGATTAGTACCACAAATCCTAACACGATCCGCATATTTGGATGATTGTGCGATTTATCATCTTTCTCTTTTAACTATCATGTTATCATCTTACGTATCATGCACCACATAAACCTCTATAGACTATTTCTGTAACGTCCCGACCCGGGAGCCACTGAACGGTGCTCCGAGCCGGTTGATCACAAGCCCTCAAGCGCGCCTCCCTGTATGCCAAAGGGTGCCGACTAGCGGCGAGGGTCTAGTAAGTCAGTCTTGGGGAGACTATACCCTCTGTTATCAGAATAAAATACCAGTGGAAGTAACCAAGCAATAGCGGAAACACATATAAATATAATAATACAATGTCACTAGCATAATCAAAACCGGAAATACAATACTCAACTAAATGGTAAAACATGTTATGACTATGCAAGTACCAAGTGTCTATAATGAAACTGAAAGTAAAGACACAACGACTCCAAACGGGCCCCGACCCACGTCTGGTTCCCTCTTCCATGCTCCAACCCCAAACAGCACCCTAACCAGGGCTCTTGCCCTTGTCATTTCCTGCAACAACAAAGTCTATTCGGGTACCAATCAGGCAGCCCGAGTAGGGTGTGAGTACAAATCAGTAGATCACCACCAACAATGTCAAAAAAAAATTCAGTCATAAGTAGTGTATGCAGTTGCATTAATAATAAAGCAAGACAATAGGGAAAATAATTATATTTATCCAATTTACCTTTCTTTAATACGTTAAACATCCAGGTTCCCGAGAACACCCAAAACACAATGCCTACTTCGGCTCGTGTAGGAGCCTAAACCATTTCCCCTATTCAATTCATAATTACTATATCACAATATTAAGTTTATGAATAGCCAAATGAAACCATAGTACAAAATAAATGAAAGAGTGTAGAACGTCATGTCTAGCACACATGTGAGTATTTGGAGCATCAGTCCCTGTCTCACAACCCCATGGGTATTTGGAGCATCGGTCCTTATCCCATAAAATATCAATCTCATGCATGTCATTGGTTCTAGAACGCCATGTCTAAAACCTCTGTGGGTATTAGGAGCGTCAGTCCATGTCCCACAACCCTTTTTCAAATCAAATATCCAATTCACATATACAACCATATTCAAATGTTTAATCATCTTTATCCTTCCATCACAACTCTGACCTATATTCAACTAGATCCACAATTCACAAAGAATCGCATAACCAAACCACCAATTAATTATTTATGCCATGACATTTATACAACTGCACATGCCTAACAAGATGAGACGGTGGGATTAGATTTTAAACCACCTACCTCGATTTATTGATGGAAGTTAGCCCAACGGAAATCCCTAAAATCTGAGCGGCACAATGTCGTCGATCAAGTTCTGGATCTAAATCCTTAAAACCAAAATAAGATCAAAGGCATCAAGATCTTGCAAAACTAGATCTAGATTCACAATCCTAGATATATACCTTAACTCATAGGTTTAGATCCATGGAAATGATGGAAATCTCCCATGAAAAGATCAAGGAAAGTTAGAGGAAAGAACGGAGGAAACAACAGGGTGAAATCCACTTACCAAAAGGAGAGCGGATCTTCAATCCGAGCCTTAAATCTTGAGAAAAGGTGTTCATATCACCTTGTAATCTCTCCAAGAGGCTTTGGAAACACCTAGAAATTGCCAAGCCTGATCCAAGGTCAGAAAATAAGGAAGTATCAGGTTTCAAGTGGTTTTAAAAAGGATTTTCAGAAATAAAAACCGCGCACACGGTTTCCTAGACAGTGGCGCACGGTTTTTCAAACCGTGTGCAAACCGTGTGGACCTCACTGTCCAGATTTTCACGGTCCGCACAGTTTGGTCGCACGGTTTGTCAAACCGTGCGTAAACCGTGCATACCTCTCTGTCCAGTTCTGCTTGGTTGGCACGGTTTGGTCGCACGGTTTTTCAAATCGTGCGCAAATCGTGCACAACCCACTGCCCTTTTGTTTTACTTAAAAGTTCACCCAAACGCACCCCAAGTCACTACTCCAAAACAGAGGTACTTAAAAACATCAAAAGTACCTGAAAACGTGCCCGAGATTGACTCCAGAAAAGGACGGGATCCTACAATTTCTCATGTTCTGAAGAACCCTTGATAGGGGTTTGAAATTCAAACTCAACCTTATGGCTAGCACCCTGACATGTATTTCTTGCAGGATCCATAACCTCCTTTTTTCAGTCACAAACAATAGACTTATTGAAATTCACACCCCTGATAATAATAAATTTAGGGGTTATCATTTTCCCAGTTCACCACAATATGCACATCTCTACTTCTGTTGTGTGCCTTGAAAACATACACTTCATAGCCTGAGGCTCAAGTTTATCATCATTCATATGAGCATAAGTTATGCTACCAAAATTCCTTAAACTAGATTAATCAGAAGGTTCATCAAACCAAATTTCCTTAGGAAGTCTCATATTTACATGTAGACATCTTACCTTTTATAGAAGTGTTTGGTTCATATTTTCCACCACATTGTTCTGTTGTGTTGTATATTGAACATTGTGGTGCCCCACTATCCCCCATCCCTATAGAATCCATCAAACATTGCATTGTAGAATTATAAACCCTTTTCCATTCTAAAAGTTTTACCCTATTTATCGGTATGTTTTCCCACCATGGTCTCCCACTTCTTAAATTGACTGGACACTTCATATTAATATTTTAGAAAATAAACCAATGTATTTCTAGAAAAGTCAACAATAAAAGTAACAAAGTACCTACGACCTCTATTAGAATCCACTAAATCCAAACCTCACAAATATGAATGAATATAATCTAGGACACCTCTTGAATAATGTTAATACTAAAACTTACCATGTGTTGTTTTCCCATGACACAAGCCTCACAATATTTCAATTTTATTATAGAAGCACCCACCAAAAAATATCTCTATCACAATATTGCATGCCCTTTCTCAATCATGTTCCTGAGTCTTAGTTACCATAACTCTATCACATCTACTCCATCTAAAGAACATGAAACTATTACTCTCTTTATCATCGAGTTACCCTATACAACTCCCCTTTCATCATATCTAACGACCCCTTCAATACTTTAAACTCCCTACACTCTCTAAAGAAGTGATATTCCTATTTTTTTAGGATACCCAAAGAAATAAGGTTTTTACGCAATCCAGGGACATACTAGGCATTAAATGATACGACGAATACTCCACCATACATCCAGATATGCACCGAGCCACTTCCTTCAACCTAAATCTCATCATCATTCCCTAACTTCACACCCTTAGACCACTTTTTTAAAGAAGATAATAACTCCTCAGAGAAAGATAAAAGTTATGAAGCACTAATGTCAAGAAAACAAGCATTAGTTGAACTTGATGTGTTGGCATCAAAATTTTGTTGCTCTCTCTATCACCATAACTCTCATAAACAACCATTTCCCTAACATTACTATTCAAGCCATTATTCTCACTTCCCTTCGATTTATGTAGACAATCTCTTTTGAAGTGTTCTTTATACCTGTAGTAAAGACATTATATCCCATATTACCTCGATTTAGACTATGAATTACTTTTAAATTTTCCATACCTCTTTTTTCTTCTCCCCTTACAGGTTTTCAGACCAAGATTAGAAGAATTTTCAGCCCCTAATGCCATCTTCTTTTACTCCTATGATTACATATGAGATACCTAGGTTTGGTAGGATCTCTAATAGGGGGAGGGGTGAATCGTATACCTCTTTTATTTTTATAAGTTTCTTCCCTTTAAGAAATTCAATCTCCGTGGATGGTTAAAGTCTCGATCCATCCTTATTTAAAATGGTAGCCTTACCTTGTGTGCGTATGAAAATGAAATCACAAAACAATAACATGAGGATTTACAAGGTTTAGAATAAAATCCTACTCCTTACCATGTTGGTTATACACCCCAATATGGATTCTCCACTAACTTCAATAGTAATTGGTTATACAACCCAATTACAATCTTCCTTTGTCTGATTATACACCCCAACATTTCTTCAACATTTGTCTATACACCCAAATTGAAAACTCATTTGGTGATTAGTTATACACCCCAATCACAAGCCTACAACAACCGGTTATACACCCCAGCCACAAGGTCCTTCACTCATCTTTATCCGAAACTACAACCTACACTATTCAAAGTAAGAGAGTTAGTGAACACAAATTAATCAGAATGTGGGGTTACCTATTTATTCATATGATCAGAAGATAATTCTCTTGATGATTTCATATTCTTCATGCTTCTATATTGAGTCTTTTCAAAAGTAAGACTTTCCTTAGAAATTTCAGTAGTGGCTCTTTTCTCAGATTGTTGTGAAGATTCAACTTGATCAACTTCCACATTTTTCAATTTTATTTCCAACTAAAAAAACTTTAAATTTAAAGTGTTCTTATGATTTTCAAAGAACTTAAATTTTTCTACACATTCAAATTTCAACTTCATAAACTTTTCTTCATGCATATTACTTACTTCTTGTAAATAATTATCAAGCTCTTTGATTTTTCTAGATTTGATCTCGTTTCAAGAGTTATTGATATTTATAATTATTTTTGATGTATATGATACTTACTTAACAATTTACTCTATAACAACATTCTCACAAAAACTTATTTTCAATGATTCTTCAACAAGGCTGAACATTTCTTGAGAATGTAATACTATTTCTTCCTCTCCTTTAGTGAGTTTGGTGAGAGTTTTACACTCACATACCTTTTTAACCAATGCTTCCTCTATTGTATAAGTTTTCTTCTTGATCTGTGATTTTTATTTATAAATTCCATTGATAAATGTAAATATATACATGAAAACCTTAATGGGAACTTACTTTTGATGATATTTATTTTTAGAGTAAAAATACATAATAATTTTAAAGGATTCATACTCACCACATCTTGAACATCTTTCTTCCAAAGGATTAGCTATATCAAATTTTTCAATACAACTTCCACACACTTTAACTTCTAGAAGTATTGAATCCTCCTTTTAATATTTTTGAGTGGCTATCTCATGATGCTTCTGAGTCTCCTTCCAGTTTTTCAATGTTTTTCCTAAAGCCTCCATGTTTCTTCCACCGGAAATATTTTCAGTTTGCTTCAGCTCAAGATTATCTTTAGGTAGAGGAATATCTACATCTTCTAAAATTTTCACTTCATATAAGATAATTAAAAACAACTAAGAATGAAATTATAAATCTAAACATATATAAATTTCCCTTTGATACCAATTGAGATACCTAGGTTTGGTAGGATCATTGAGTGGGGGAGGGGTGAATCGGGGATCTTTTTTTTATTTTTATGAAGCTCTTCCCTTTAAGAACTCCAACCTCTATGACCAGTTAAATCCCCAATCCTCTCTTCTTTAAAATCTTAGCCTCACCTCATACGTATGAAAATAAAATCACAAAATAAGAACATGAGGATTTATAAGGTTGAATATAAAATCCCAATCCTTTCCATGTTGGGTATACACCCCAAAATGAATTCTTCATTAACTTCAATAATAATTGGTTGCATACCCCAAATACAATATTTCTTCAACTTATTATACACTCCAATTTCAAACTCCTTTGGTGAATGATTATGTGTCATACCCTGACCATGGAAATTATTTTATTTTATTCTTTTCTTAGCTTTGGATACTATGGTAGAGATTTGGGTTGAGTCCTAATATAAATTTTTGAGTTATCGAAGTAAAATGGAGATTTTGGGCTTGGTAGAAGGTGGTGTATGATTAACACACAGTTAAGGGAAACTATGTGGCTTCGCCCAGATAACTGTGCAGCTCATGGATTGGTGTCTGGGGTATAGTGCATGACCTACTCATGGTTAGGGAAACTGTGTGGAAAACATGTAGTGTAGTTTTATAACTGAATAGAGGCATTTAGCACGATTGGAACACGACTTGGGAAATTGTGAGGCCAAACCGTGTGGGGTTCCCCTATTCTCTAGTAGGGTGTGCACGATTGATGCATGATTGTCAAACCATGCAGCCAAACCGTGCGACTTACCCAGATCATTAAAAATGTGAAATTCAAATTTTCCTCCTCCATTATTTTAATCTTGTTTCAAGTTTTCTTCCCCTACTATTACCTAGGCACACTAAGGGGATCCAATATACCCTCCTACCTTGCTCCCATACCTCCATGGATGCTTCTTGAAGGTTCCTAAGGCGAGTTCTTGTGATTTTTGGTCGATTTTCCTCTTCTCCTCTTCCTTCTCTCTTGGTTCTTGGTTATTCTTAGTGGGGTTTCTCCTTTGGCCGAACCCTATAGGTAAGGGTTGATGTATGGTGTGATTTATTTGATGTTAGGGTGTGTGGATTGTCTCTTGGGCTTATATATTCCTCCTTCTAAAGTTTGGTTGCATTTTTACATCATTGAGGTAGGTGTTTCCTTCCATTTCCTTTCCGAAACATTCCATTTAATGCTTGATCTTTCCTAAATGGTTTATAAATGTGATTTTATTACTTATGATACATTGTCATGATTTTTTTGGTGTTTTTATGATGGAATATGGGTGATAAAAGGTTTTAAAAGGGGTTTCATTGATTATGCCTATGTTAAATGCATGCAAGGTGTTTGTTAAAATGCCAATTGAGTTTTTAAAGTGAATTTGAGCACTTATGGTGTTATTTGGAATTGTTTGTGTTTTTATAGATTGGTTAAAATTATAATTTGGGTATGATGTGTAGTTTGAAATCCTTTTTATAGTATAATGGTTTGTGGTAAAATTATTTGGAAAGATTCTCCCAGTTTCTAAATGCTTATTGATGATGTTGTAATTATGTGACTTGATGTTTTGGTTTAAGGGAAAGTGGTGTTTCTTGAAAATGGTTTTTTGATGATTTCATGGACACTTGAAGTGTGTCATTGGATGTTGGCACATCCATGGGTGCATGGGGTGCACACATGTATGGACATTCAAATGATGATGACACTTAAGAGTGATCCTTTTTTTTCTCAAAACGTTTCCTTTGTTTCTCAATGGTCTGTTGGTTCTCCTTGTGACTTTAAAAATGGTTTCAAATGTGTTCCCTGATGCTTGGACCATTTGGAATTTTGTAATGTGGTTAGTCCCTAAAATGATATAAAGGCTCATTTTGTCACTTCTCATGTTGTTCCATGTTTTTCACTTAGCTTGGAAGGAGTTTGGATTTGAAATATAAAGGCTCATTTGGCATTGTGCATGTGAAGTGGTGTTGTATGTTGACCTTAGAATTGGTGTGGAAGTGGTTTGTAAATGTATTTAGAATTGGTTTTGGAACTGTGTTTCCTGATTGGCACTTGAAATATTTTTGGAGTTTTTCTTTAAAACTTGTATGATATTAAAGTTCGATTAACACTTTGCATTGTCTTTGAAAATTGGTTTTGATGTGAAGTGATGTGAAGTGATGTAAATGCCCGATTGGCACATTGTGATATTTTGGAAAATGGTTTGGAAAACCTGAGTAGTGTGAGGCCTGATTAGTATTTAATAAATATTGTGAAAGAAGTGTATTTTCTTGTGTGTTGAGATGCTTGGATTATATTTTGAGAACAATATAACTTGGGATTCACTCCTCTCTAGTGGCTCATGTATAGTAGTGTTGTGGTATTGAGTCCATTAAACCTTGGGATGGGATCCCCTCTAATGGATTGTGTGTAAGAATGATGTTGGTTGTGGTGTTATACCACGTGTTGCAAAGTATTTTATTATTATTATTATCATCATGAGATTTTTGGACATCATCTAGAGGGTCGAGTGATGATTGCTTTTTGACTCCGATTAGACGGGTTGGTACCCCCCTTGACTTGATAGGGCTAGGTGGGATGTGTCACTTGATTGACTAGTTTAGAGCGGCCAATTGGTTATTGACTATGGAGATGCACCATATGTCGGTAGGTGATTCTAATCAGAGTATATACAGGGATCACTCTAGGTTTGTTTAGAAAATACTCATGAATCACTATCTATATATTCTGTTTATTTCTGCTACTTGTTGGATATTGTCTTTTCTAGTTGTACCTGCTTGATTGGTTTCCTTTACTTTCTGTACAACCATTTTTATTATCTGTCTTGGTTTTATATTTGAGTTTTTTCTCTGATATGGGTTGTGTAAAGTGAAATAATTTTCAAAGAGTAATGATGTGTGTGATGTTTTAAAAAGAAAACTTATGGGAATTTGGGTTTTTTATTTAAATGATTAAAATAATGTTTTTGGAATGTGTTTTCAAACTAGTATTTATGGATTTTTTAGGGAAAATAAATGCATGGACTCTATGGTGATTACCTAATGAGTTGTTTAAGCCCACACCCTACTTGTACCACTCAACATTAGTAAACCCGAGTTATTTTGTAGGTGTAGGTTTCTAGTTCGATTTCTCTTAGAGAAGGTTGGTCTTGTGGTTGGTGGTGACCAAGAGGTCACGTGGAGTTCTTGTTAGCATGGTCTAGTTTTGTTTTTGGTATTCAGTTTTGTTTTGTTCAGCAGTTGTTGTATCTGGATCTGTTTTGTTTTTATATATAACCAGTTTTTGGCTTTCGTTGCATGTTCAGCTTGTTTAGTTGATCCTGGTTTATTGGGAAAAAATCATTCCCATAGTGATTAATTTGATGTCTGAAACTTACTTCCAGCCTATGGGGATCAGGAACACCCTTTGTACCATGTCTTATATCGGGTCGGGTGTCGGGTTGGATGACATCCTGATTTGATTTGTGGAAAATGGTATCAGAGCATGCCCTTTGTTATTTGGGGTGTCTAGTAGAATGTATATTAGGAATGTCAAGACTTGGGAGGTAGGTACGAGGAGAATTTCATGAACCCTTGCTCATTCTGATCCTCGAGTTTCTAGGGGTAGTTTGGTATTTGGGTCCTTTGTCTTTGTTTTGGATTGAGGAATGAAAATGGAGTCGAGTCAGTGTCATGTTGTGATCTCACATAAAGTAGTGACCCATGTGGAGTCAAAGTGCATGGTTCAAGGTTCTCTTATTTGTCAATGCATACTTGGGGAACAACCCACTAACCATGTTTCTAGGTTATAGATGACCACTGGTTCCTCATTCCAGATGTTTGATAAGAGTTGCATTTTGGTTTAATTTTGGTTGGTGTAAGTGAGCTTTTAAAATGAAAATAGTTTTTAAAATGAAAATGATTTCTTTAAAGTGGTTTCATATTGAAAATTGAAGTGATTTTTCAAAAGATAAAGTGATTCAGAATTTTGTAAAGTGTGGGAAAATGTGGAGGAAAAGTGAATTGAGAATTGGGTGAATGTTTGGGTTTGATGGTAAGGTGGTATGTGTGACCCTTGCTATTCCTTATGAATGTTTGCATATGTTACTATAAAAAAATCAAATTAGCAGTGGTTTTTTAGAATGGGTTATGAACAACCCCCTCTAAATTAATTTTAGATGGGGTTATGCACAACCCCCTCTAAATTTTTTAGCATTTTTTCTTTGTTATATTTGGTTAGATTTTAGAGGCAGTTGTGTCAAAACCACTGCTAATTTAATAATTAGTGGCCCTATATGTTTAGTTGAATTTTAGAGGTGTTATATATATATATATATAATATTCATTTGGATATTAGAGGCTATATATATATATATATAACATGGAATTTTTTTTTTAAAGTAAATAGTGGGGGTTTACAACCCCCTCCAATCTCTTAAATTGAAGGGGGTTCATGAACCATCGTTAATCTCATAGATTAGAGGAATTTTTGAACGCCGTCTAATTTAAGAAATTAGAGGGGTTGTGAACCCCCTCTAATATATGACATTAGAGGGGGTTGTGAACCCCCTCTAATATATGACATTAGAGGGGGTTTTGAACCCCCTTTAATTGATGAAATTAGATGGGGTTTTGAACCCCCTTTAATTTATGACATTAGAGGGGGTTCATGAATCGCCGCTAATCCATTTGATTAGATGGGTTTTTTAACCCCATTTTTTATTTATTTATTTTTTAAAATAAATATAATATAAATTCAAATTTTATAATATATGTGTGTGTGTACACACACACACATTACATAAACACGTTATATAAATGTATTTAAATACATTATAAACATATATATATATATATATAAAGACATTATATAAATACTTTAAATAAATACTTATACATATAAACAAAAACGTATACATATATAAATATTGGTATACATAATATAAATATAATTACAAATATATTTATACAAATATATAAAATTTAAATATGTTTTTATAAATATTATACATTTATATTATGATTTATAGTATACATATATTATATTAAATATATTTTTATTGTATATTTATGTATAAATACATTTATATTATATTATGTATACAAATAAATATAATATGGATAAAATTAAATATATATATATTATATTTATATTTATATTATATATATTATATTATATATAAATTTATATATATTATATTATTATTTTATATATATTTCAGTATACCATATTAATTATAAACTAATTTAGTAAATATATATATCATTTAATTATATTATATATTTCCAATTATATGATTGTATTTAATTGTATTTATATGTATACAAAAATATAATTGTATAATTTTATGTACATTTATATATATACTTATTTATATAGATTGCATTTCATATAATATTATTTATATATAACATAAAACAATAAAAATATTGCATAAATATATACATAAATATAATTTATTTAAAAATATATCATATAAAAACTCAAGCTTGTAGTTTTTATAATTTATATAATAATAATAATAAATATATTTTTAAATAATATGTTTATGCTTTTATATTATATATAATTAATATTATGTGATATACAATTTATACATATAAATATATATTAATATATATAATATTATATAATTATATTTATAAAAATACATATATATTAATATGCATAATAATAAATATATGTATTGAAATACATTATATAAATATTTCTATAAATTATATTTCATATATCATTAATTAAATATTTGTATAAGTTTTATTTCATATATAATATTTGTATAAATTGTATTTCATAGAATATTAATTATATATTATATAAATTTTTGTATAAATTTTATTTCACATATATGTGTTTCATTTAATATTAATTATATATAAATTATATATAAATTATATATAATATTATACAATTTATACAAATAAATATATATTAATGTTTATAATAATAAATATATTAATTGAAATACATTATATGAATATATTTTTAAAGAAATTATATAAATACACTAAATAAATACTTATATATATATATATATTATAAATAAACATGTAAATAATATATAAATATGTATTTAAGAATATAAATAATTTACATAAATATATAAATATATGTGTATATACATAACATAAATAGAATTATAAAATATATTTAGTCAAATGTATGAAAATACACATATAAACATATAGTTTATATAAATGTATAAATTTATTATAATATAAATACATAAACACATAATATAAATATATACAATATAATTCATATAAATATATATGTAAGTTATTTATTTATATGTATTTAAATATTTACTTAAATAATATTTATTTGAATTAGCATACTAATACATACATACAAATATATATATATATATATGTATGTATGTATAAATAACAAAAGAAATCTCTTACTGTAGTGGAAGAGGCGCTGACATTTGTTTCAGAGGTGAGGGTTTTGAATCCCACTAGAAATATTTTTACGAGGGGCTTAAAGGTGGGGTGGTGGGCCATGGGGGACACCTGTGTAGGCAGAAACATAGAGGAGGGAACTGGAATGCAGGAACGAACTTGGGGATGGTGCGGGGCACAAGGGGAACATGAGGGGAGGGCGTGAGGCACAAGGGGAACTGGCGGGAGCACGGGCGGGGGGAAGGGAACTGGAGCACAGGTGAATAAGGGGGGGACTGGATGGGGAGGGGAACATGGGTGAATAAGGGGGGAACTGAAGGGGGAGGGGAACTGATAGGGGAAGGAAGGGAACTGGAGCATGGGTGAACAAGGGGGGAACTGGAGGGGGAGTGCAGGGCGATTTATTAAAATATGAAATAAATATTTAGAGGCGGTTCAATGAAACCTCCTCTAATATGGCACAATTATGGCTCAATTAGAGGTGGTTTTAACCACCTTTAATTGATCCATAAATAGAGGTGGTTCCCAGAACCGCCCCTAATATATGACATATAACACACTTAATGGTGGTTGGAAGTTGCCTCTAATTTGTATTATACATTAGAGGGGGTTAAAACCCCCTTTAAACTGGGATTTTGTCATGACATTAGAGGGTTTTTTAACCACCTCTAATACAACCGCCACTAAATTTGACATCACTTTACCGACAGTTCCTCAAAATCACCTATAATAAGAGTCGGCGGGCACATTAATGGCGATTCCTCAAAACCGCTTCTAATGTGTTTAGAAGGGGTTATAACCCCTTCTAATCTAAAAAATAACCCCCTCTAATCGGGTTATTTTTTATAGTGTGTGCGAGTGTGTGTGGAAAGTGTATGTTGGCACATGTTCATGGATGATATAATTAGAAGTGGGATGTACACATATGTGAAGGTTTATAGGATTCTGATTAGTCACTTAAAGTGGCTAATATTCATTATTAATATCTTAATATTAATGTGTTTAAAAGTTCATAAACATCAATTTTAGTCCAATTCAGAAATTGAACTTCATTTCCCATCATTGTGCAATTCATGCTTAAAGTGTCAATTTGGGCCCACTCAATAATTTGCTTGTGGAAATTAAAATATTCATAATTTTAATTTGATATTTTGGTATATGATTAATCACTTTATTTGGAACATTTTTTCTTTTAGGTCTTATGGATTAATCACAAGTGAAGATGGAGATTTTTGCACCTGAAGGCAGAAACTTTCTGGAAAAAGCATAATGGGCCTAAGGCCCATCAAACAAATGTGGGGCCCACAAAAAAATCCCAATGAAGCTCAAATTTATACAGTAGAAATATAAAAATATGAGGATCATTTTATTCAACTATGTCTGGAGCTAATTCTAATGTTTTCATGATGATAAAGGGATCTGAAGTTGAGATTTAAATGGTGGACCTGACATTAATGCACAGAAATCCGTCCTACCATTTCAACCATAACTTCCAAACGGCTGAGCCAAATTTCCTGAAATGTTTACAGATAATATATGACAGATGTAAGAATATATTTTTCTTCTAAAACCCCTCCAGATTTGGCCTTCTTAAATTACAAATTCACACGTCAATATGGTGGACGAATCTGGACAGTTTTCCGGGTCAAATTCGAAACATCAATTTCCTTTTGATTATTCACCCTCCTTTTGACTCTATTAATTGTTGGGGGTGAATTAATTGTTGGGGGATGGACCTAAGGCTCCTAATATTCCTATATAAGGAGATAGTGGTGAAGAGAATGGTGGTGGATATGTTTCTTATCATCTTTTGTTGCTTGTTTCATTGTAAGGTTATGCTTCCAAATTTCCTTTGTAATGTTTTCCATTTCAATGTAAGTTTCTTTTTTGTATCTTTATGTTCTTAATCAACTTCTTTCTATTCTATATTTTCCATTTCATTTATTAAAACTTTATTATCACAAAGCACAGTGATATCTCTGTGTTGTTGTGAATTAGTTCACACATAGGTGTGAATTTCATTCACACGCACAGAGGAGTGCTCGTTATTTCCGCAGTTTTAATTTCTTCAATCCAATTCTTATTAGTCATCTTCTTCCCACCATTGAGAGTATACCATCAATGGAGGGATAACCCTTTAATGTGTTGATCTTAAGAGGATGCAAAGGCTGGATTGAATGTAATTTTATGAACGAATTGTTGTTAATTGGATAATTAATTTAAGACATCCATTCTTCAGTAATTTCTACTCTTCATCTTTAATGTGTTTGAGCAAACTAAATTCAATTACTAAATGACCATATACCTCGGAGAGATCATGAATTTGGTTCTCTAAGTGTATAGGGGATTATTAATTGTGTTTAGTAAGCACCAAACCAGAAAATGATGAAGGTAGTGTTATTTTTGAAGAATGGATTCATCAAGAATTAATAAAACCAAAATTGTCTAAAGAAGTAAAATTCATTCAATCCACCCCGAGCATAATCCTAAGATCAACCCATTTTCTTTGAATTTAATTCACTTAGGTTTCTTAGTGTTCTTTAAACCATCCAAAATCAAACCCAAAGTTGGCTACTTCATAGCCCATACTTCACAAAATCATAGCATCTCAAGGTTACTTCTTCGGTCCCTGTGGATTCGACCCCTACATGTACTACATCGACCGCTTTTACCAGTAGGGTAAATTTGGGCGCAACCAGATTCCATGGGAGAGTTTTTAAAATCAAAGGTTCGACATGGTTTTGTTTCCAAACATGGTTTTGTTTCCAAAAATGGTTTTTGAAAGGGGAAAATGGTTTTAGGAATTGATTTTTCTTTGAGAAGCAGTTTTTGTTTGTGGAAAGTGGCCTTAGAAGATGGCGGTTTTGAAATTGAGATGAATGGTGGTTTCTGAGAAGAGTATTTTTTGTGTGTTTGGATCATGATCATGGTGTTTTGTCTTGAGATATTCTTCTCAATTGTGTTTTCAGTTGATTTTGATTTTGGTTTTATGTTTATCAGAATATTCCACCCATAAAAGTCCCCAAAATTTCTAGTGGTTCTTTCCCAGTTTCTGATTCTTCTCAGTTGTTGTCTATCTTCTATGGTGATCAAGGTCTATTAGAAGCATTGAAATGGATTGAGGAATTTGAGTGTGTCTTTAGATTGTTGGGAACTCCCGAAGTTATGAGGGTATGTGTTATTCTAGGTTTATTTGAGGGTCCAGCTTTGGGTCGGTGGAAGGTGGTTTCTCCATCATCAATACAAGGTGGGATGATGTGGGAAGTGTTTAAGATCACTTTCATCTAATTTTTCATACCTGAGGAGGTGAATATGGGGAAGGTGGGAGAAATCTTGAGTGTTCAGCAAGGCCAGCAGTCAGTGAAGGCCTAGGTTGATCTTTTCAAGGATATGGTTTCTTTCTCTTTGGAGATAGCGTCCCAAGATCTATTGAAAGATCATACTTTCATTTGGGGTCTTTAACCAAAGATTAAAAAGCAATTTCTGTCATTCGGTGAAGTTCAGTTTGAAAATCTAGTGGATGAGGCATTCTTAGCTGAAATGAATTTTGGGGTACAGTCAGAGATATATGGTGCTCATGAAGGTTCCCCATATGGTGAGAGGTGTATTCCAAAGTAAATTATTCTTTAAAAGTATCCTTTATTGGTTCCAGCTTCCCATTCATCGGATCATTCACTTTTATGCTTCCAGTGTGGCCATTTCAGGCATTTGAAGCCATCGTGCTGAAATCCTCTAAAGTCCTATCACTATTGTGGTTGTTTAGGTTATCTGAAAAAGTTTTGTAAGAATCACTTTATAAAGAATAAATATTCATTGGGAGATGTTAGCACCTGACTGTGAGGCAATGGATGCTTCAGTCATCAGGGCTTTAGCCACAAGCCTTATAGTGAAGCTTGTGCATAGTCAAGGATTGTTGGGGGTGTGGGGAACCTTGGCCCTGCTTTTGTCTCCCGTGTTGGGATGGGGGAATTTGAAATTTTCTTGTCTTAGTTTTATTGTTGTTGTAAGTTCATATTTCTATTGTAAAATTATGATGGACTTGTTCTTTCATAACTTGAGTGTTTATGTTTATCAAAATGTGGGTCCTAAATTGTTTGTTGTATCTTGGATGTTCTTAGACCTTGTGCGGGTTAGTTTCGATTTTAGTTTGTGTTTGTTTAGGAATGATGAACTTTGTGGTATTGTTGAATTATGGTTTTAGTTTGTTTTCTAGTTTTGATACCTTCCTTGGGTTTCCACTTATGTTTGGGGTTTTTGGACCGAGTGGGGAGTTCTCGGTTTCCCTTATGGCAGGTTTTCAATGTCCGTGTCGTCGTGTTTGGGTTTTAAAATTGGCAGTGTTAGTTGAGTTTTTATGGTGAGGAGAACCCTATCATGTTATCCCATTGTTCCTTATGTTGTGGTTTTATTTAGAACTGGTTGGGTGTGACTTGTGAGGTGAAAGGTCACCCCGAGGTTCATGGTTATTTTTGGCCTATGTTCAGTTTTGGGACCAAGTTTTGTTTATCTTTCAGCTGTGTGACTTTATGGGGAAAAAGTGTTTGTGGTGGGGATAATTATTACACCCTGAACTTGTAAATTATTTTATTTTATTGTTTTATTAGATTTGGATATTCTGGTGGATGTTTGGGTTGAGTCTTGATTTAAATTTTTGAGTTATTAGAGAAAAATGGAGTTTTCAGGCTTGGAAACAAGTGGCACACAATTAAGAGAAACTGTGCAGCTTTTCCCAGGTAACCATGTGGCTCATGACTTGATGCTTGGGGAATGGTGCACAGTCTACACACAGTTAGGGAAACTATGCAGCAACCATGCAATGTGGTTTTGTAATTGGATAGAGGTGTTTAGCATGGTTGGCACATAACTTGGGAAACTATGTGGACAAACTATGCGTCTTACCCAAATCATTAAAAATGTGAAATTCTAATTTCCCCCCTCTATTCTTTTAACCCTATTTCAGATTTTCCTCCCCTTCTTAGACCTTGGTACACCAAGGGACTCCATTATACCCTCCTCTCTTGATTCCCTACCTCCATGGATACTTCTTGAAGGTTCCTATGTCAAGTTATTGTGATTTTTGGTCAATTTTACTCTTCTCATATTCCTTCTCTCTTAGTTCTTGGTTTTTCTTGGCGGGGTTTCTCCTTTGGTTGAACCCTAGAGGCAAGGGTTGATGTATGGTGCAATTTATTTGATATTAGGGCGTGAAAATTATCTCTCAGGCTTGGATCTTCTTCCGCCCAAAGTTTGGTTGCATTTTCACATCATTGAGGTAGGTGTTTCTATCCATTTCCTTTCCGACGCATTCCATTTAATCTTGAGATTTACTCTAAGGTTTATAAATGTTATTTTCATGCTAGCGATACATTGGTATGATTTTTTTGGTGTTTTCATGATGGAATATGGGTGTAAAATGGTTTTAAAAAGGGTTTCTTTGATTATGCATATGCTAAATGCATGCAAGGTGTTTGTTAAAATTCCAATTGAGTTTTTAAAGTGAATTTGAGAACTTGTGGTGTTATTTTTCTTTACATGTGTTTTGATATCTTGGTTGAAATTATAAATTGTGCATGATGTGTAGTTTTAAAGACTATTTATAGTATAACAGTTTGTGGTAAAATGGTTTGGAAAGATTCACCTGATTCCTAAATGTTTATTAACGATGTTATAATTGTGTGTCTTATTGTGTTTATTTAAGGGCAAGTGGTGTTTCTTGAAAATGGATTTTGGATGATTTCATGGACACTTGAAGTGTGTCATTGGATGTTGGAACATCCATGGGTGTGTGGGGTGAACACATGTATGGGCATTTAAATAACGACGACACTTAACAGTGATCCTATTTTTTCTCAAAATGTTTCCTTGGTTTCTCAATGGTGTGTTGGTTCTCCTTGTGACTTTAAAAGTGGTTTCAAATGTGTTCCCAAATTCTTGGCCCATTTGGCATTTTATAACACGGTTAGTCCCTAAAATGATATAAAGGTATGTTTTTACACTTCTCGTGTTGTTCCATGTTTTTCACTTAGCTTGGAAGGAGTTTGGATTTGAAATATGAAGGTCTGTTTGGCATTGTGCATGTGAAGTGGTGTTTTATGTTGACCTTGTAATTGGTGTGGAAGTGGTTTGTAAATGTATTTTGAATTGGTTTTGGAAATGTGTTTCTCGATTGACACTTTATTTTTTTTGGAGTTTTGTTTTAAAAAATTTATGATGTGAAAGCCCGATTGGCACTTTGTGTTGTCTTTGAAAAGTGTTTTTGATGTGAAGTGATGTAAATTACTGATTGTAACATTGTGATATTTTGTAAAATGGTTTAGAAAACTCAGGTAGTGTGAGGCCTGGTTGGCATTTAATAATGATTGTGAAAGAAGTGGATTTTCTCATTTTTTGAGATGCTTGGATTATATTTTGAGACCACTAGAACATATGATGCGCTCCTCTATAGTGGATTGTGTATGAAAACGTTGTGGTATTGAGTCCATTAGACCTTGGGATGGGATCCCCTCTAATGGACCATGTGCGAGAATGTTATTGGTTGTAGTTGTTATACCACATGTTGCAAAGTATTTATTATTATTATGATGATGAGATTCCTGGGCATCATCTAGAGGGTCAAGTGATAGTTTCTTATCAACCCCGATTAGATGAGTTGGTATCCCCCTTGACTTGATAGGGCTAGGTGGGACGTGCCACTGGATTGGATAGTTTAGAGTGATCAATTGGTTATTGAATATAGAGCTGCACCATATGCCGGTAGGTGATTCCAATCAGTGTACATACACGGATCTCTCTAGGTATGTTCAATAAATACTCATGAATCACTATCTATATGTTCTATTTATTTATGATATATGTTGGATATTGGATTTTCTAGTTGTGTCTGCTTGATTGGTTTCCTTTAATTTCCACACAACCCTTTTTATTATCTAGATTGGTTTTATATTTGAGTTTTGGATCTAAGATGGGTTGTGGAAAGTGAAACCCTTTTTCAAAATGGAAAGCTGAATGTGTTGTTTTAAAAAATAGAACTTGTGGAAATTTGGGTTTGTTTTCTTTAAATGATTAAAATTTTGTTTTTTGAATGTGTTTTCAAACTATTGTTTATGGACTATTTCAGGAAAGTAAATAAATGGACTCTGAGGTGATTAACTACTAAGTTGTTTAAGATCACACCCTACTTGTGCCACTTAGCATCGGTAGACCCGAGATGTTTTGTAGGTGTAGGTTTTTGGTTCGTTTTCTCTTAGATCAGGTTGGTCTCATGGTTGGTGGTGACTAAGAGGTCACGCAGAGATCTTGTTGGAATGGTCTATTTTTAGTTTTTTATTCTGTTTTGTTTTGTTCAATAGTTGTTTTATCTGGATCTATTTTGTTTATATATATATATATCCATTTTTTTGGCTTTTGTTGCATGTTTAGTTTGTTTAGTTGATCCTGGTTTATTGGGAAAAATTTATTCCCATAATGATTAATTTGATGCCCAACACTTGTTGTCATCCCATGGGGATCGGGAACGCCCTTCGGGCCATGTCTCGGATCAGGTCAGGTGTTGGGTTGGATGACATCACGATCTAGTTCGAGACATTATGCACCCCAACCACAAGCCTTCAACACCTCGTTATACACCTCAGCCACAAGCTCCTTTTACCTTGATGTTGTTTATACTGGAACCACTAGTCTTTGAGTAATCTCCTAAAACTTCTACATGGATGGTTCTTCGACTTCCTTCCATCTTCTACTACACTCAACTAGCAAGTTGGTCTTATCCTTCTAATTTTGGAAGAACATTATTTCATAACTCCCAATTTCTTTATCTTAAATGTCCGAAACTTCTGTAGGTTAGTGTTTAACGTTATTCTGACTCACCTCCTCCCGATCTTCTGAATATGGGGAACTTAATTAGTACTTAGAAACTTCAAGTTCCGGTCTTCTCAACTTTGACCCTTCTAATCTTCTGATGGAAGTGCTTGGTCAACTGTTTACTCTCTTTTATATTCAATAGCTCTATCAATTCTTCTCCTTTTTTTATACTCAACTCAAGTGTTTTCCCCCTTTATATAGGCAAGGCAAAATTCCTCTGATAGATATGGGTAGTGTTCAGGCTTTTATTTAACATTTCTACCTTCTCAACTCATGAGTTGACTACCTTTATTATCTTCCAAAGTGTAAAAAATTGGCCTAATCCTCCATCCAAATCAGCACCCAAACCTATTTTCCACTTATCTAAGTGGAATCCCCAATACCCTTGAGCAGATGAAAAGCATCAAAAGTATCAAACATAACCATTGAGGATAATATCACCTATAAAAACTCAAATGAAAACAACATGTCTGAAACAAAGGCAACCCAACATGAAGTATCCAAGTGTTGGAATACATACTATAATAAGTAAGAAGGATCTATAAATATAATCATCCAAACATGGAATAACAATAGATAACCAATAATAAAGCCCCCTTTCTCCCTTTATTCCCAGACACATTCCCTTCACAAACCACCCAATATGGTCTTGAGAATTCTAGATCTTCATAAAGTCCCCTTGAACATGAGTAATAGAATATATGATACCATAAGACACCTTTGTTTTTACTATGCATAATATTCCCCAATCTGGATCTGTATAAGTCGCCCATAGTGGGGCTTGTCAACTAGAGACACTTTCTTCCTCAGGAGAAACCTCTCTTATCTTCGTAATCCTTGACAAAATAATTTTGGAAACCACTTTTCAAACATGTTCTACATTTATTTAATCTCATAAACTAGGTACATACATCAAAGTAAAGGGTGAGAAGAATGCCTAGTAAGGAAAACAAGTGAAACAGTTTACATGTGAACTTGGGAGATATCAATAATAACATGGGGAATATGATAAATACATGATAAAGAGGCATATAATAATAATAAAAAATTGAAACATAACTTGAAATTGTGTATATAACATTTAATTTATACATTCATAAGTATATCACCAAGGTTCATCCCCAAGGTTTCATAAAATTACCAAGGTTATTCACCAAGGTGTCACAAAACTTGTCATCTATAGAGATTAATTTATTTACCCAATGCATTGGAGCGCTATCATGGCGCACCCTTAATATGTATTTATTTTAATGTAATTCACATATATAATAATCAAACATTTCATAAATAAACCATATAGAATAAAATAAATGGGTTTTATATCAAAATCACGGCGTTTTAAAAAGTGCTTAAAAACATGATCGTTATGTCATTTATAACCCATAGATAGGGAATGCAGGATTTATGTATGACAATTATAGAATAAAATAAATAAATTTTATGTCATGATAAATACCCCTATAAATGAAAGGGGTTTGAGTATTTATATAAGGAAAATAAAATAATTTTTTGATAAAAAGAGAGAGATTTTGAGACGAACTTTCTGCAGCATAACGGCTATGCAACATGGTTTTAGAAAACATTAAAAAGAGAGGGGATAGAGGAAACCCATTAATAAGAGAGTAATAATACAGTATAAGGACATAATAACATGAAGATAAGAACATGTTATGAAAATTTTCAATACATACTACATAAAAGAGAATTTAAAAGAAAAAAAGAGAAGTTGCAAATTCCCTTACGAAAATTCGGCAGCCTAACGACATCGCTTAAAAATTCAGAAAATTAGTTTATGATAGAGGAAAGGGTCTATAATTATTTGGAAATAAAATTTATATAAATAAGGATATATAATAATATACCCTAACATAATAAAATGTAAATTAAAAGACATAACATAAAATAATTCTTGACTAAAAGAGGAGGGTGAAAGGTTTCCTTACCTTGAAGAGTAACTTAAAAAACTTGAAGGTTGGGACCTTGGGGGGATTTTGAGAACATTGGAAGGACTAATTGGGAGGTAAAAGACCAGAGATTAATTGAGGATTAATTTTTAATGAAATTAATGAAGGAATGAGTTGGTATTTATAGCAAAAGTAAGATAATATTTTATTAATTTCCAAGGGACACCTCATTAGTGGTATTTGCAAAACCATGGGCGTTCCCATGGTATTTTCCCATGGTTTTGACCAATTGGGACACATAATATAATATTTTAATCCAAATGATCCAACCAACATTTTAAATTACATATTACATCATTATGATTTCATAAAACACACCGAAAACTCAAAAACTGTATTTTTACTATTCACTGAAAAACAAAACATTTTATAAAAATATCATAAATTCACTCTAACCTAATATTGATGTTCTGAATTCAAAAATGAACTCCATTTTATCAAAATAATTTTCTAATTATGGGATATTTAATTTTTAAGTAAAATCACTATTTACCTGAAAAAATACTAATACTTAACTAATAATTTCTGAAATAATTATTTACTTATGTTCTTATATCACATTACCATTCAAGATGCCTAAATTATATTTATACTTTCTTAAGTGAGGTTACTATTCCATTGATCAAATTACTATTCATAAGGGTAATATTACTATTCATAATTTACTATTCACAAAAAATTAAGTTGATCTTATTAGACTCTAAATTTATTACTGATCACAACTGTATATGTCCATATTTTGAAAATCATTTCACATTATTAATTATTTAAAGTATAAAACATATTTTAAAATACCCTTTTTTTCAATATTTATCAATAATATGAAACTTCTAAAAATTCATCCTATATTTATTTCTACATTTGAAATTCAAAAATTTTACCATAATAAAAAATAACAATTTTATTTATACAAAAGGATTATAGAAAGTAACTAAGGAATCATTACATAGCCCCTTATAACACCTGCATATGACCTAATAGTAAGGTGTGCAATGATGATAGAATTTTGGGGTGGCTCGAACAATATTTCCCGAGTGGTGATTTCTATCAGCTTGAACTTCTCCCGAAGCCAATTACATTCAAGATTAACATGTTGAAGCTCGACTTGGGCTTGGTCGAGAGCAAAACCCAATAATGCTACCTCCTTCCCAAGCTCCGATAGATGGGATTCGTATGACCCGAGTCTATTGGATGAGGCCATCAACTCCTCTTTCTTCATTCATTATCCATTATTATTTATATTTTAAACAACAATTATAATGTTGAAAATTATTATTGTCTCCAACAGTCATATTGATGAATGGTCATATAACGGTCAAAACCCAAAGGTCACATTTCATGTATAATTATATATTTTTTATTGATTATGACATAGTAAGACATACATTTTTAGGAAAAAAATATTATTCAAAAGATTGGGTAGTTACATTCTTTACCCCTTAAGAAATTTCATCCCCGAAATTTTAACTCGTACCCTCAGAAAAGAAAAGGTGTGGGTACTTCTGCCTCATATACTCCTCTGGTCGCCACATGGCTTCTTTGTATTTGTGGTTCCTCCACATCACTTTATCAAGGTGGGTAGTCTTATTACCGACCGCCACCCTCGTCCGCCGACGCCAGTTGCCAGCACCGCCGCTCTGGTGCCATGCCGACGCTTCTTCTGTGGGGCTCTGACGATGCTCCAGAGCTCCATTTTTACTCCCTTCTATGCCTACGAGCCTCCCGGGATGCCATATTTGTTGCATGGCTCCTAGTTTAAAGGTTCTGTTTAGTTAAGAAATCCACCCCTGAAGAACACAACGATAAAAAAATAGACAGAGAGTTCAGTCCTTATTCGTTTGGCTCGTGCCCTCCGCGTTAGCATCATAACATGAGTGAGATTAATTCATCTTCAAACACTTAGAATTTATCAAGACAAAACCCATATAATTAATAAAGACAAAACCCCCTACCCTGAGAATTGTTGGAGGTGTTGCAGTTGTGGAGGGAGAAGAGTACTCATTGGATGAAGTCGCTGGCATTCGTCGATCCTGGATCGTTGCTGCCCAAGCTTCCATCCTCCATTGGTGGAAGATGCTGTAGTACTTTGCCAGAGGTTCCTCAGAGTCATCTCCATAACCCCAACCCGAGCCTCAATTAAATAGAGGGGGAGGGTAAGCCACACATCAAAAGAATTAACGAGGTTCGTTAATTAATGAACCTCTTAATTCCCAACAGTGTGGTTACACAACTGAAGAGTCAAGCCATTAAATGGATTGACAACCCATCAGTCCCACCACCGCCTCTCAATAGGAGGTAGGAAAATAAAATAACAATTTTTATGTTATTTTATTATTTCTTTAAAAGTCGCAAAAAATAACTTTTTCACTCGACTTATTACAGTCGAAGTTAAGCCTCCCTTAAGTGAATCCCGGAGCTGCAGATTCAACAGTGACCTTGGATTTTTAATCTGAGCACCGGTTTAAAAGATAGATAACACTGCCCGTGCGTTTAGTGAACGTACCATAAAAAATTTCAAAAATCCATTCCAGGCACACCGGACCTCATAATCAAGTGCCATCAATTTTCACAGACTCGTAATGATCCCAAATAATTTTAAAAAAATTATATGGAATTTTTAGGTCTTTACAATCGAAGGGAATTGGAGTTTGACATTGGAGATAAAGTCTTCCTTAAAATATCACCATGGAAGAGTCTTTCGGTTTCGAAAGAAAGGGAACACTACTACAAAACACAACTTTAACAGTGCCAACATTTAGCAGTGTTAGAAAAATGCGCTAATAAAGTGAACCTTTATCAACGCTAAAATAAGCATTGATAAAGCTCTAAAATAAGCACTGATAAAGGGAGACCTTTATCAACACTTTTTATTAGTGCTAATAAAGGGAACCATTTATCAACGTTTTTTAGCACTGATAAAAGGGAACCTTTATAATCACTTTATTTTAGCACTGATAAAGGTTACTGTTTATAAGTGCTTTAGTTTTAGCGCAGATAAAGGGTACCATTTATCAACACTAAAAATAATGTGCTAAGAAAGGGTAACATTTTTAGCGCTTTATTAGAGCTGATAAAGGTCCACAATAAAATGAAATAATTTAAAAGATAAAAAGATAAAAATAAAAAATTTCATTAATTAAATAATTATTATTTAAAATGAATAAATTGAATATACATATATATAAATTTTAAAAATTAATAAATAATATATATTAAATATATAGACATGTAAAGTGAATAAAATTAAATAATTAAACAAATAAAAAATTAAAATGAGTAAATTAAGAAAAATATTAAACATTTTATTAATTATATAATTATCCATAAAAATAAATAAATTTAATATACATATATATATAGATTATAAATATTAATAAATAGTATATATTAAATATAGATATATAAAATGAATAGATTTTAATAATTAAACAAAAATAAAAATAAAAATGAATAAATTACAAAATTATTTAAAAATTTATTAAAGAAACAATTATTAATAAAAACGAATAAGTATAACATGATACATTTAATATATTATATGTTTTTAATCGGTCGATTTTTTTAATACTATTACAGATAGGGTATTCATTTTTAATATATATATATATATTTAATTTGATCATTTTCTATTATTTATTTATATATATTTTATTTACTATGTTTTAGTATTTTCAATATGTATTCATATTTACTTCAATATATATATATATATATCCATATTTTTTTAATAATTTATATTTAATTAATAAAACTTATCTATTTTTTCAATATTTTTAAAGTGTACTCATTCTTAATTATTCAATTTCACTCATTTTTAAAATTCGTGTATTTAAGATTATATATCCACTAATAATGTTAAAAATATATTTATAAATAAATATTTATAAATAAATATATTTATAAATAAATATTTATAAATAAATATATTTATAAATAAATATATTTATAAATGTATATTTACTATATTGATAAATTTATATATTTATAATTATTATAAATAAATAATAATTATTTTTTAATAAATATTTATATAATTATAAATAAACAATTATATATATTTAAATAATTATAAAATTATAATAAATTTATTTAAATAATTATAAAATTATAATAAATTTATTTATATAATTATAATTATAAATTCTTTATCAGTGTTTTTTTAGTATTGATAAAGATCCCTTTTATTAGCACTTATAAATTTAGCACTGATAAAAGGTATTTTTATCAGACTTTTATGGAAACACTGTTAACATAATCCCTAATCTATTTAAAATTACCCTAACCGTGACTCATTCACTCATAATTCTCAAGCTCTCATAGAAATCCTCTACTATTAGCTCGAATCCTATACGATCCCTCGAGCCAATCAAGGCTAGAATCTAATGTTTGTTATTTTCTATTTTTTCCTCTATCTTTGTTTGATTTTTTGGGTTCCGTATTTTGTGTTTCTACACTGTTCTTAACCACAAAGAACCCTACATCTCATCTCCTCACCACTGAAATAAAAAAAAGTGGTTATATTTTATCTTATTTCTCCATAGATAATGGTTTCGAAGAAAGATAATGATATTTTCATATAGTATGGTAAGTTGACATATGTGTATGGGCCTGTATGGATAAATAAAATAGATTTTCACCACACGCTACTACAAAGTTAATATTATCTATACCCCTTAGAATTGAAACAAGACTTTAGTGATTGAGAAGTGTGTCTGAGGTGATACGATGACCTGAATTGGGAACTATTTTGGTATACTAGATGAAAAATGTTACAAAATGGAATTAGAGTGAAACTAGGGATATTGGTATTGATTATATACAAAAGAAAAAACTTTCCAAACATAAGAATTAATCCATAAATATGTCTGGATAACATAATTATGTTGTATACTTGAGTTACCAAATGAATTCTATGTTGTTTTTTCTTTTATTTTTTCCTTGGCCTAACTTCTCAAGTCTCATGCCTCTTATTTAGGAGTTGATAGGTAGGAATCAGTAAGAATATATGAAATGTCATGTTCTTATGTGTCTTTGTTTATTTTTTTTCTAGATTCAATTATAAATTTATATTAATAGAAACATGAATAATAAATAAATAGCATATTATTATTTACTTATTAGTGATGATTAGGTTTATATAACTTATTAATTGATTGAGTTTATTTAGTAACCTCTTTATCAATAATATTATTTAGTTGTTTCATACTTATATTTAAAATAATGATTCTAACATCTTTTAAATTATATTTAAATTATGAAAAGATTTATTAAAAAATAAATGAATGAGAGATAGGGGAAAGGGGTTCACATTTAATATAGATTATTTTATGCTTAGTTCTGAAAGATTATTGTTTTTTGGAAGGGAAAAATTATGTAAATCTCTACATTAATATAGAATATGTCACTACTCTGACCCCTAGATATTCATAGTAAGGATCCAATGAACATCCTATGTATTCTAGAACTTATATTGATCTTCATTCCCTAGAGGTAATTATAGATCTAATTCAATCTATTTGGTATAATTTCCAATGACGGTAACATATAGTATCTATGAGTCCTCTAAGATTTTATAGTAATATATCATAATAATAAATTTAGGATTGCATTGAATATATTCATTTAATTTATAAGAGTAAAAAAATTCTAGATCAATACTGAACATAAGTTAAAAAATTCACCCTTTAAAGGGATGAATGTTATTGGAGGGATCTTATGGTGGATTAAAAAAATATCCAAAATTGGAAGGTGAGGAATACTTGAGTAGACAGAAGTGATTTCGGATTTAAGTGGGGTGATATTCATTTCTTTAAGACCATTATAGTGGAGGTATTCTAATTCCCCTTCAATTGAGGAGACTTTTTGAGTGATTCCATCAATGCAGGTTCCTAGGACACTTTAATCCTTATTTCCTCTTTGATGTGAATAAATTTCTATCAATGTGGTTAGTTGGGGAACCTCCAATGGTCCTTTTGAGATATTCCTTATAATAAGGGTCATTAAATATGATTGGTAGATTATTTATGGCTAAGTAGTCTATGGATGATTCTAGAAAGGGTTCTTCTATAGTGATAGTTACAATACTAGTATATTATATTCTTGTTGATGGTCTTAGGACACAAAAGATTACTATTCTTAATTTATGAGTATCTTATATTTCATCTGGGATTGAAATTATAAATTATTCATAATGTTATTAACATCAATATTCTCTATAAGTAAACATATGAAAAAATAGTAATCAATGTCAATTTTATTTATGAGTAAATAATGATTTTTTGGTAAGATAGATATAAAATACAATACACTCCATACATAAAAGTCTACAACTGCATGTATCTTGCATGAAAATTATTACTATCTTGAACTGAGATATAATACTTCAATAATGCAGTAAAAATAACCTTTAATAACTTTATTTAACCCATCCTAAGATGCTTGCTTGTCTTCCATCTCTTAATGATGGATTGGACTCCCTCTTTCAAACTATCCTTCCTCCCATCATTGTGGTTCCAAAGTTCCTTGATAACATACCTCCTGATTGGATTGTATTCATTAATCTCCATCAAAGATTCTACCATGGCTTTGAATACCGCATCTCCCAACCTATTATTCAACTCTTTCATCCTTTCATCATTCTCATCCACTACTCCCTGGGAACACAAAAAATGACACCGAAACATTAATCCAAACAAAATGAATGATTTTTTTGGTTTATTATTATGAATTTTCTTATATGACTCAATCAGTTACTTCTAAAAAAAATTCATAAAAAAATTACTTTTATTTTTAGTGCGGTCACATTAGATCCTATAATAATTAAGCATACTTGGATGAGAATACTACTACGATGATTCATCTAATCTGACTCTCAAAGGTATTCCTCCCACAATGAGTAGAGCTCTCCAACTCTGTTTTTAGGTTCATCTTAAGGATAATTTCACTTGGAAGCTTGAAGAAATGGCCATTTGTCAAGATCTCCCATCTACCTCACATCAATACCACCAAAAGTTTGTGTCTCCTCTAAGCCCTACCAAAAAAAGAAACATTTCATAGGATGTGAAAAATAATTAATGTTTGTGAATGGAAGTAAATGACTTGATTAGTCACTGAAAGTGGCAAATATTAATTGTTAATATCTTTATATTCATTGTTCCAAAGTCCATAAACATTGTTTTTAGTGAATTACATAAATAGAACTTCATTTCTCATCTAAAATGCAATTCATGTTTAAAATGAAAATTTGGGCCCAATCATTAATTTGTTTGTGGACAACATTATATTAATTTTATGAATTTTAAATTTTGGGATATGATTTATTACTTTTTTTGGAACATTTTATCTTTTAGGTCTGATGGATGAATCCCAAAGGAAGATGAAGAATTTTGCGCCTGAAGGCAGAAACTTGCTGGAAAAAGCATAATGGGCCTAAGGCCCATCAAACAAATGTGGGGCCCAGAAACCAAGCCCAATGAAGCTCAAATTTATACAGTAGAAAGATAAAAATATGAGGATAATTTTATTCAACTGTGGACAGAGCTAATTCTGATGTTTTCATGACGATAAAGGGATCTGAAGTTGAGATTTAAATGGTGGACCTGACATTAATGCATAGAAATCCGTCCCACCATTTCAACCATAACTTCCAAACAGCTGAGAAAAATTTCCTGAAATTTTTACATCACATATATGACAGATGGAAGAATATATTTCTCTTCTACAACCCCTCCAGATTCGGCCTTGGTCAATTAAAAATTCACACGTAAATATGGTGGACGAATCTGGACAGTTTTCCGGGTCAAATTTGAAACATCAATTTCCTTTTAATTATTCACCCTCTTTTTGACTCTATTAATTGTTGGGGGGTGAATTAATTGTTGGGGGATGGACCTAAGGCTCCTAATATGCCTATATAATGAGCTAGTGGTGAAGGTAATAGGGGTGGATATTTTTCTTATCATCATTTGTTGCTTCTTTCATTATAAGGTTATGCTTCCAAATTTCCTTTGTAATGTTTTCCATTTCTATGTAAGTTTATTTTTTTGTATCTTTATGTTATTAATCAACTTATTTATCTTCTAAATTTTCAATCCCATTTATTAAAACTTTATTATCACAAAGCACAGTGATATCTCTGTGTTGTTGTGAATTAGTTCACACATAGGTGTGAATTTCATTCACACACACAGAGGAGTGCTCGTTATTTCCACAGTTTTAATTTCTTCAATCCAATTCTTGTTAGCCATCTTCCACCCACCATTGAGAGTATACCATCAATGGAGGGATAACCCTTTAATGGGTTGATCTTAGGAGGATGAAAAGGCTAGATTGAATGTTATTTTATGAACGAATTGTTGTTAATTGGATAGTTAATTTAAGACATCCATTATTTAGTTATTTCTACTCTCCATCTTTACTGTGTTTGAGCAAACTAAATTCAATTACTAAATGACCATATACCTCGGAAAGATCATGAATTTGGTTCTCTAAGTGTATAGGGGATTAGTAATTGTGTTTAGTAAGCACCAAACCAGAAAATGATGAAGGTAGTGTTATTTTTTACGAATGGATTCATCAAGAATTAATAAAACCAAAATTGTCTAAAGAAGTAAAATTCATTCAATACACCCTGAGAATAATCCTAAGATCAAACCATTTTCTTTGAATTGAATTCACTTAGGTTTCTTAGTGTTCTTTAAACCATCCCAAATCAAAACCAAAGTTGGCTACTTCATAGACCATCCTTCACCAAATCATAGCGTCTCAAGGTTACTTCTTCGGTCCCTATGGATTCGACCCCTACATGTACTACATCGACCGCTTTTACCAGTAGGGTAAATTTGGGTGCAACCATGACTGCAAGTTGAAGTCATGTGGATTTGAATATTCATTCCTTCATTTTTTTAATGTAATATTTTAGAATCCATAATTAAAATTTCATTTAAGTTATTTTTTAACCTCAATGGAAACTCAACTCTCATTTCCCAAACAATTATTATTGAATTTTGTTACTTGATACTCACCCCCATCTCTTCTATTTTTCTTGAACTACTCTGAGTAGTAGTCATCCAAAATGATCTTGGGATGAATTTTGTTTAGATTAGTTCAATAAAAATAGGTTGATATTCACAAAATATGGGAGATAAATATCAAACAACAAAATATAATCATAACTGTTTGGGAGGTATGTCATTAAGGAACTTTGGAACCATAATGATGGGAGGAAGGATAGTTTGAAAGAGAGAGTCTAATCCATCATCAAGAGATGGAATACAATCAATGTCGGAGTAAGGATTAAATAAAGTTAGTGAAGGTTAGTTGTATTAGAGTATTTAAGTATTATATATTTGTTCAAGACAATAAAAATTTTCATGCAAGATGCATGAAAATGTAGACTTTTATGAATGAAGTGTATTGTATTGTTGTTATTCAAGACAAATTAAATGTTTGACTACTCATGCAGACAATGTATTCTGAAAATGATGATGTTACCAATCCCGAGGAAGAACAGACTATTGATGATGAAACTAAGGAATTTTTAGGGGATCAACAACATGTTGATTAAAAAAAACAACAACACAACATCATAGTTTTGAATAAAATTATCAAGGCAAGAAGTCATGTTATAAAATTTGAGGTTGGTTGGAATCAACGCTTCCAACCTATTAACCCTAACAAGTCAATGTTTATTAATTATCTTAGGGTCACAAAAAGTATGAATTTGATGATTAATATTGGCTCATGGCACCATGTCCAACCTATAACGAAGGAAATACTTTGAAAAGATAAATGATAATGTTACAACATACTTTCTACATTTTACTAAAAAATTATATAATGAAACATTGATTTAGTTTTAATTATTCCTTGAAGACTTCATTTATTTTAGAATATTTCCATAATAAATTTGTCTTAATGGATATTAGAAAATCCCATATAGGCTTCTGGACTCTTCTAATAAAGTTATATCTTAGGGATGATGAGGGGAAAATAAATCCTCACCCACCAATTAGTTATGAACACATTATAAAGAAGGAAACATGGACTGATTTCATCAATCATCATAATGATAAATCATTTCAAGTGCATTATAGTTGATAATATATCATTTATCATTATTTATTTTATCCAAATTGATTCAAAATTGTTAATTTATGAAACAAAAAAAAGAGTGCAGAAAATAAATAACATGCATCAAAACCAACGTACCCCTATCATAAAGGAAGGATGAGGTACACTTCATTAGAAAAGAAATTGGTATGTATTTTAAATTAACAATAAAAGTTTAATTATGTGATATGAAACAAAATATGTTCCTTTGTTTATATGCAGATTGATGAATCAAAATCTAAACCCATTTCCATCCCACGTTACGTGCTATGGAAGGAGGCTCGTGTAAATAAGGTGGGTAAATTAGTTGATAAAAACACAAAAATAGTATGGAAAGAACGTGTAAGTATGAAATAATTGTAATTCATTATGATTTATAAAAATATTACATAAAAATAAATATGTTCATATTTTGTTATATGTTTTAGTCACAAGAATCAGCAATGGCCATACGAGAAGAAAGGCCACCTTCAATAGCTTTGAATTGGCCTAAAAAATATTATCATGTTATAGGATTAGGTTTTAAAGTATCTCCTTGAACATATTTTGAGAAGATAAAACCACATTAAGATACATATAATATGGTGAGATAAATGAAAAAACAAATAAACTCATTGCAAGATATTATTTTGCGGTCTGGTTTGGCAGACCAATGTATAAGAACAGATCAAATCAAATCGACGATGAAGCAAAGATCCACATATGAATCAAATGACCCCACCAGATTTTAGGTTATTCATTCCCTCAAACCGCATATCTTGCCTAGGGTAATCAATTTTTTCATTACTCTTTATCCTAAATGTGAATCAGACAACTTACGATAACTTGATATCACTAAAATTCTATAGGGTATAGTTGTATGTGATTTTTATCTGTCAACACCTACCTACCGCCATGTTGTGATGGGTACAATGTATAATATCTTGGGAGACCAGATACAAAATTAATCCCTCCCAAATGATCACATGAGAGTGGGGATTGAGGTATCTTATGAGTAGACTGCTGACTTACATGTTCCACTTGATGATTCAGATATTACAATAGTTGAAGCTATTATTGAAGATTTCATATCATGGACATTTAATCTTATAAATATACATTAGGTATGTATTTAATTTTTTTTTCATATTAAAAACATATAATAGTTGATGATAAAAGGTTTGAAGTGAGGTATGATATTACATATGGATAAAGTGATGGAGAAACAGAAAGTCAAATCAAGAAAATCTAGTGAATCGACCAAGAAAAAAAACCACATTTCGAGAGTACCTTCTCCCTGCTAGTTCCAGAGAAACATTTATTACCATTACAACTTCATGTAGAAACAACATTTAAAGATAAAAATATATCTTACATTGAATATGAAGAAAAAATATATGGATATTCCTTCACAGACATAATTAATCTCGAGACTCTAACTAAGATTATCAAGCATAAATGGCTAGGCATCTCAGTTGTGAATACATATATAAGGTACATTTTCATAATACGTCTATAAAAATAGTGAGATAATATGTTTATTAAAGTTAATAACTATTCATATTTTTTATAGGTGTTTATATAACAACTATATAAAGGAAAGATCATGAAAATCATTATTTAAATTCATTAATCTATGTATCATTTCTACACTAGAACTTACTTTGGAGAACAATGAAATTGAGAAGAAAAAGGTTCATTTACTATGATAATTTAATAAAAAAGCATCATATGATATAATCTTTTTGATGCCTACAATGCAAAGGTAAAACTCTATAATCTAATCTCATAAAATATATTTTTAATTTTTACATTACTTAATTTTTTTTAGGATGCACTGGATGCTGATAGCAATCAATCTGAACACCCTGAATATTTATTTTTTAGATCCAATGTATGGATATCCAACCAAACAACCACACATGATGTGTATTGTGAATATATAATACACTAAAATCAACATTTTATAGATAAAATTCAAATTATATGTGCAGTTTGTATTTTAACAAGAATTTTGTTATGATAGGGTGATCACTAAATACAAGCTAGATCATGGAATGGAGTCAATGTATGAAGGGATAAAGCCTATGAATTACTAAAAATGGAAACAAATTAGGGTACATATAGAAATATTTAACTATCAAAATATTTTAAAACAATTTAATTATTTTTTTCAATGTTTCGATAGTGTCTGAAACAAGATAATAACACCGATTGTAGATTTTATGATTTAAAATTTTTAAGAGAAATAATAAATCATGAAAAGACCAGCATCCCCTAAATGGTAATTTCTGAAGTTAATTAAAATTTTATTAAATATATTTCATAATATTTTTTTTTGTTTAAATTTTCTCAGTATTATCAAGATTACCGATAACCTAGTTACTCAAAATAAGAAATAATTTTTTTAGAGATGAGTGGGCAATGTACTTTTTGTCAAAATGTATACTAATAACAAATTTAGGTGATTACCTACTATGGTTGTGATCTAGCATGAGTTATGACCTTAACAAGATATTTGGGGTGTGAAACATTAGTGTCAGAATTCTTATATATATTTTTTGATCTCTTTCTCAAGGATAAGAATAATGGAGGAAATAAAATTTCTTATAAGTGCTAACCTACAAACAATAAAATTGTTGGAAAATCACGGAGGTGGAGGTGGAGGCAGAGGTGGAGGCGAAGGTGGAGGCAGAGTTGGAGACTGACGTGAAGGAGGAGGCAGAGACAAAGACCGAGGTAGAGTTGGATAAGAAGTTATAGCTTGTAAACAATAAAATTGTTTGGAAATGAAGTAGAATGAGGATCATACCATGATTGTGTTTGATAACAATTGTTTAAAAGTACACACAACACTTGTAACTTAAGATAAGATCCATTGTGCAAGTGTTTCAGGTGACTTGTTGAATTAATGTTTTTCACCACTTATCTTGATAATTTGGAACAATGATTCATAATTCATTTGTGACGTGTATGAATCAGTCTCATGTCAAACCCACACATGATTCCACCTGTGTGGATCAAAGTACATGTTTCCATTTTAAAATGAAATTTTAGTAAAAAACATAAGTAGAAACCTCAAAACCAAGTAAACACATTCATATTGTTTTGGTAATTTAGGGAAATGATCCATAAGTAATTTTTGACATGTAGGAATTAGACACACCTCAATCCAATGCATGATGTGACCGGTATGACTCGAAGTGCATCTTTTTATTCAAAAGTGACATAATTTTAGTGTAAAAAACAACTGAAATACTCAAAATAAAGAAAAAACATTCATATTGTTTTGTTACTTTAGGAAAATAATCCATAAGTAATTTGTGATGTTTAAAAATCAGCCACACCTCAACCCGATGTACGGTGTGACCGATATGACTCTAAGTGTATATTTTTATTCAAAAGTGACATTAATTTTAGTGGAAAAAACAACTGACATAATCAAAACTAATAAAACACATTCAGATTGTTTTTTTACTTTAGAAAAACTTCAATAAGTCATTTATGATGTGTATGAATCAACCACACCTCAATCTGACACACAATGTGATCGGTATGACTCCAAGTGTCTGTTATCAGTTTAAAATTGACATTTTAATACAATAAAGTTTCATTCACTAAAAAATGTGCAAACATGCTTTTATTGTGTTGATATTTTGGGACAACGATTCATAAATAATTTTCCACATGAATGAATCAGTCTCATGTCAAATCCACACACGATGCCACATGTATGGGTCAAAGTGCATGTTTCTAGTTTAAAATGACATTTTAGTAAAAAAACATAAGTGGCATACTCAAAACCAAGGAAAATAATTTGGATTGTTTTGTTACTTTAGGAAAATGATAAAAGAGTTATTTTTTATTTTTAGTAATTAACTGCACCTCAATCCGATGCACAGTGTGACTGGTATGACTCAAAGTGCATCTTTTTATTCAAAAGTGACATTAATTTTAGTGGAAAAAACAATTGACATACTCAAAACCAATATAAAACATTCAAATTATTTTATTATTTTATGAAAATTATACATAAGCCATTTTTGATGTTTAAGAATTGGCCGCACCACAATCTGACGCACGATGTGACCAGTATAACTCAAAGTGAATCTTTTTATTCAAAACTAACATTAATTTTAGTGAAAAAACAATTAACATACTCAAAACTGATAAAAAACATTCTGATTGTTTTTTTACTTTATGAAAATTATCCATAATTAATTTTTGAAATCTATGATTCAGATACACCTCAATCCGATGCATGGTGTGACCGATATAACCCCAAGTGCATCTTTTTATTCAAAACTGACATTAATTTTAGTGAAAAAACAACTGATATACTCAAAACTAAGAAAAAAAATTTAATATTGTTTTGGTAATTTATACAAATGATCTATAGGTCATTTTTTATGTGTATAAATTATCCTCACCTCAATCTGATGCAAGGAGTGACCGATATGACTTCAAGTGTCCATTATCAGTTTAAAATTGACATTTTATTACAAAAAAGTGCCATTCACTGAAAACTGAGAAAACATGCTCACATTGTCTTGATAATTTTGTAAAATGATTCATAATTCATTTTTGAAATGTGTGAATTAGTCTATTTTCAAACCCACACATGATACCACTTGTATGGCTCAATGTGTGTGTTTCCAGTTAAAAATGACATTTTTTGTAAAAAACATAAGTGGAACACTCAAAACTAAGGAACACATTTGGATTGTTTTGGTACTTTTTTAAAACTATACATGAGTTATTTTTGATGTTTAGGAATTATCTGTACCTCAATCCAATGCACGGTGTGATCGGTATGACTCCAAATACATATTTTTATTCAAAAGTGACATTAATTTTAGTGGAAAAAACATCTGAAATACTCAAAACTAAGAAAAAACATTTGGATTATTTTGGTACTTTAGGAAAACAATAAATAAGTAATTTTTGACATGCAGGAATCATCCAAACCTCAATCCGACACACAGTGTGACCATTAAGACTCCAAGTGCATCTTTTTATTCAAAACTGACAATAATTTTAGTGAAAAAACAACTAACATACTCAAAACTAAGAACACATTTGGATTGTTTTTGTACTTTATGAAAATGATTCATAATTAATTTGTGATGTGTATGAATCATTCACACCTTAATATGATGCACGGTGTGACCGATATGACTCCAAGTGTATTATCATTTTAAAATTGACATTTTAATACAAAAAGTGTCATTCACTAAAAACCAATAAAACATGATCGGATTGTCTTGATAATTTTGGAAAATGATTCATAATTCATTTTTTATGTTTATGAATCATTCTCATGTGAAACCCACACACAATTCCACATGTTTGGCTCAAAGTGCGTGTTTCCAGTTTAAAATGATATTTTAGTAAAAAAATAAGCGATGCACTCAAAATCGAGGAAATGAGTTCGAATTATTTTTGTACTTTAGGAAAATGATCCATGAGTCATTTTTGACGTGTATAAATCATCCTCACCTCAATCTAATACACGGTGTGACTGTTATGACTCCAAGTGCATCTTTTTATTCAAAAGTGACATTAATTTTAGTGGAAAAAATAGCCTACATACTCAAAACTGAGCAAACACATTCATATTGTTTTGGTACTTTAGGAAAAATATCTATAAGTCATTTGTGACATGTAGGAATTATTCACACCTCAATCCGACACATGGTGTGACCAATATGACTCCAATTGTGTCTTTTTATTCAAAGATAACATTAATTTTAGTGAAAAAAACAATGACATACTCTATAATAGTGTTTTTTCTTGTATTTGTGTTATAAATTTTATTTCATTCAAATTTAGTATTTTTATCTTATTTTGTTAATTTTTTTTATTTTTTGTGATGCAGTGTGTTGTTACAGCACACTGCACCTGTTTATAGTGTTGTAGTGTGCTGTAACATCACATTGTAGTTTTCACGTTTGTCAGCACTGATAAAGATATCCTTTATCCATGCTTATATAAGTATTGATTTATTTTTTTATTAGTGTTAATAAAGAAATATTTATCAACACTTTTAAAAGTTCCAATAAAGGGTTTCTTTATCAGCGTTAAATAAAAGCATTGATAAATGGGGTCTTTTATCAACATTTTTAAAATCACTGATAAAAGTATGACTTATCAGTGCTTTTTATTTACATTGATAAAGATTCCCTTTATTAGTGCTTTTATAATGCTCATAAAGGACTTGGCCTTTCAACTGCACTGAGGTAGTCAACGCTTTTCTAGCACTGATAAAGGAATATTCTAGCACTGTTAAAGGCATGTTTTGTAGTAGTGGAATCTAAGACCAAGGTACATTGGCCCCTTTGAGAGCCTTGATCACATAGGAGTCATGGACTATCATCTTTCACTTACACCAAGTATGTATAGTGTTTATTATGTGTTCCACGTATCAATCCCGAGGAAGTACATACTAGATCCCTTTCATGTACTGAACTCAGAGGTGGTACAAATAGAAGATGATCTCTCTTATGAAGAGCAGCCAATAAAGATTCTGGACCAGAGAGATAAGGTTCTATGAAAAAAGACAACCCACCATGTCAAATGTTTTGGAAGAACCATAAGTATTAATAAGAAACTTAGGAACCATAGGAAGCGATGAAGGATAAGTACCCTCACCTGTTTATGTAAAACAAAATTTTGAGGGTGAAATTTCAAAAGGGGGGAAGAATGTAACAACCCAAACTTTTATCAATGGAATTTATCCTTTCTTATAGTAATGTTATATAGTATAAATCACATAAAATAACTTATAGGCCATAATAAAAACTTTATAAATAAAGAATTAGTGAAATAAGAAGTATTTCTTGAAGTTAAGGAACCTATACTGATGAAATAATAACTTGGCCCTAGGAATAGTAATATGACCGTTATGAATACTAAACTAGCCAAATTAAAAGTAACCCCACCCATGAAATTATAAATAAAATTTAATAATCTTATAAATGAAATTATGGTATAATTATATCATAGAATAAGTAATTAAATGTTTTAAAAATTATTAATTAAGTGTTGGAATTTTTATAAGTCATAAATATTTAATTACAATTTTATAATTAATTTAATAATTTAAAAGAAAATTTATGTTCAAAAAATGTATCTATAAATTAATATTTTGATGTATTATTATTTTAATATAATTTTATGATACCTTAAGTAATTTTTCAAAGTGTTACAAAATCAGTTATAATTTTAAAATCTGTATTTTCCAAGTAAACGATGATTTTAATTAAAAATTAAATTAATCATATTTAGAAAATTATTTTCATAAAATTGAGTTCATTTTTTAATTATACACTTTGAAAAATGGTTAGGGTGATTTTTTGGTATTTTCCTGAAATACTTGAATTTTTTATGAATAGTAAAATATGATAATTTTCAATAAATGCTAAGTACATGAATTTTTAAGTCATTGTTAATGTAAGGATAATTTAAGCACATTAATCTCGAACCATAATTAATTATTTTAATATATTTATATATAATTCTCAAACTATTCATATTCTTGAGCCAAAATAATAAACTAATGAATATAATAATGGGAAAACACCCCTCTCCTCCACTATAAATACCACCCCTCACACTCTCTTCTCCTCACACCTCTCAAGCTTTTAGCCTTGTCCAAATTCTGTCCAAAACTCTCCCCAATTACCTTTCCCACTTCCAGGAGCTCTTGGTATCACTAAAAGACCAAAACCTTTACCTAAGGAGGTTCTTAAGGAGGATAAATCCAAGAGGTAAAATCCTCTTCCTTTTTCTTTTAATTTCTTTCCAATTTCATGTACATCCTTCTATTATCCTCACCTTATTTTATCCAAATGGAATGATAGATCCAGTATTTTTGATATAATTTAATTATATCATGTTAATGGAAGATACATCATTGAACTACCCCTCTATCTAATTCTAAAAAATGAAATTGTTGCCCATGTTGTGTCAATTTACCGACATCATGGGTGCACTTTCATTTTCCTTTAACACCTTCAAGGATGTTAATAAAACCATTATAATGTTTGAAATATATTATAAAGTTTATTTTACAACCCTATTTATATTTTTTAACTAAATTATACACATAACACTAAATGATAAAACAAAACGAGTTCATTGTGATCGAAAAACTGCTAAAATTAACCTAAAACGATCATCATTAACTTGTATCTAATGATTCATCCTCATAACATATATTCAATTTATTTATAATATAATTTAAAATTATGTAATATCATTAATAACATATATTATAAATTATGGATATTTATCTGCATTTTACACAAACTTCCATTCATGAATACAGGTGAACCGATCATGAAAACCATGAAAACGAATGCTCCCGAATGATGAAATTAAACTTCATAACTCATCAGAAAGCCCATAAATGAACACAATAAAACCAAAATGAATAAACTTAATATATAAAAGGTTTTTTATTTTTAAATTAACGAATATAATCTGATTATATTTGATATTAAAGTGAAGAAAGCAGCCAGACTCAAGGTAAGGGGAATTCTCAAACCCAACTCTCTTTCTTTGGGTTTTCCCTATTTCACCCCATTTTCAGTATGGATACTAATTAAATATATTTTCTTAATAATTATATTACCTTTTATGGGATATAAATGTTTTCTACTTGAGTTTATGATAAATATAATGTTTTCCAAAAGAACACTTCTTTCAAAAAGAACACACCTTTTACTTCTTGAGATTGTTTCTTCTTTATTCAACGTTGATGATTCTCATATCAAGTATGTTATTCCATATTTAATTTAGGAAACCAAATTTTATGAATGTATGATTTATGAAATTAAACACATGGTTCATTTTATGTCCAATATTGATATACATTCTATGTGGAATGCATGATAATGTAAATGCTACGATGTGACAGGTGCACCCGAAATTATATAGCGTAATGTAAATGTTATGATGTGATGGGTATCTCCAGAATTATACAGTGCTCCAATTTATTGGGTAATATGAAAAATCTCATGATAAAAGTTAAATATGCTTGAACATTATGCTAGCTTTGTTCACAACTATGTGTGGTGGTTGACCACTAAGACATGATGTTTCATTTTTATGCATTGCCACATTCGATGCATTTTCTTAATGATTACTCCCATGATTATGATCCTATGCCTATGTTATGATGATAATGATTATTATCACCCCATTTCATATTATTTCATGTTCTTATATATCCTATTATTAGGATTTTATCTCAACCATTTTTGATTTCTATCCTCATATGATTACTTATACTAAGGAGAATGCGAAGACCACTAAGAAGCTAGAGAAGAAGGAATTAAATAAATGTTTATGTTTTATTTTGTAAATGTTATATATGTTCCTAATTTTACCAATACACTAAACCATTGGATCCTAGTTATGTAATGATTTTATGTTATTGTCTTTAAAATAATGTAATAAGATATATAAGAAAAATATGGGTTGTTATACTAGATACAAGTGATCGCATCCCAAAGGACCTAATAGTTTAGTAGTCTTGATAAACTAGATACAAACTTGAATCTCACATTATATTTGAAAATATAAAATACAAAACATAGTGAAAGTAAATATCCTTCATTCTTGAACTCATTAAAATATTCCTTCTTCATATCCTAGGAAAGGAAACAAAATAAGGGTGATCTCATATACTTAGTAAGGGTCACATATAATGGAATCTATCATGAGTAAATAATTCATAATCAATATGACAATGTAATTAACTAAAATTCATTCCATTTTACCAATATCTTAAGAATGAAAAATAATATGGCAGGAGTAAATGAAGATAAAATGATTCCATATAAATAATCACATGAGATTGAAACTAATCCATGTATATTATTCAAAATAATTTCATGGTCATCAATAATTGATCTCATAATTATGGAATTCATAATTCCATACATCTGAAACTTATCATCAAGACCTTATGTCAAGATAGTTTAAACTATGGGTTGGTATACACTAAAAACCCATTTAATAAGGCTATCCAATTAGTTTGTCTCATGATACCTACCAATTAATTGAGGGGCTATGTAATTCTGATCCCCACACATAACTTAATAAGTACAATGTATTAATATTATGAATAAACAATACAACTTAATCAATATGACTTAAAAATCAATAACAATTCGTATTGGAAGAACTAACATACAAAATGTCAATAATTTTCACAAAAAAACTGAACATAGACCATCCAAAAAAATATAGTGGATGGTATATTTGGATTATATCATCATTAAATAATAATATTCAATAATTTATGTTGACATAGTTGAAAATAATTTAAAAATATCACTGGAAAATTTCTTGATGAAAATACCCCTTTTCAATTTGAAATCACTTATTTAAAATCTAAAAAATTATCAAATATTAAGGACAAATTTTTCTTTGAAAATAAAATTTTAAAATTGTAAAGAAATCTTCAAAATATTGAGTGTTAATAACTTTTTAAAATTTTATTCATGTCATATAAGTTAAAAAACATTCCTTTCACACTTTTGTAAGCAAAGCCAAACATTTCCTCATTCAGAAAATGATAGGAATATTCCTTTTAAAATATTTTGTAAAAGTAAAACATGGGTAAAGATTTATTTAATAAATAATTGGATAATATTAAATTTTTTTTAAAATATTTTAAGTAAAATATATATATGTAATAAAAAGATTCCCGATCGAGTAGAAAAAAAAGTCAAGTTTCCTTAAAAACATGATTTCGGTATCTTGAGTACTTAAAGAGTGAAAAAATAAAGGAAAAATTATAATTTCTAGAAAAAATTAAATGGGAATAAAATATATTGTGTTAAATATATAACAATCAAATAATTCCCCCAATAAATATTTTAACATAAACAATCTCGAATAATGAAGAGATTGTTAAATAAACCCTTACCGCTTTGGTAAATTTTGAATCATAACCCCCAAGAAAGGAATAAATTCAAATGAAACTTTAAAAACCATTAATATACAATTAATAAGGATATATTATATCAAATGTTAAGTATATACACTACATGAAAGAAACAAGTGGTGAATATGACATATGTCTCATGGAAACAAAAGTGAGACGAGAAACCCTTACCTCATGCCTAACTTCCTTCGTATGTGTTAAGACGTATTGTATAATAAATATAGATTATTATACATATATTACATAAATAAACTCATATATATCATACCATATATTATTTATGTATAATGTTTTATCACCCATTTATTAAATTTTTTTTTATTAAAATCTCCATTCTGGGTGATGATTGCTTCATTTTTCATGTATCTTTTGGTTTGGTAGTTTTGGTCCTTGTACTTTGATCATGGTTACATGATATTTAGAATTTTAATAATTATATGAATATAATATATATTTATTAAATATATCCTTATTACCATATATGTAATGCATAAATGAAAAATGAATCACATCGCTTTGTGGAAGTGGCAATCCACACGTATGCAAAAGCAATGTTATCATTTTCCAATGGGTTGGAAGGTAAGAAGATATATATGAAATTATAATTAAATAATAATATTTATGTAATAAATATTATATATATTAATTAGTTCCATATTTATAATCTTCCAAGTAAATTGGTGATAAAAAATGAATTACACTGCTATATGGATATGACAAATTATACGTACGCATGAGCAATGTTTTTGCTTTTCTTAGGATGAAAATGAGATGGAAAATGGTTATAGAATAATCATAATAAAATTTAATTATATTTATGATGATGTATTTATTATTTTAGTATAGTTAAAATATATTTATAGTAAGTATAATAATAAATAAATTTGAAAGATTCAGTAAAGACGATTACATATTCTTCAAAAGATCTCCTTTAGATCTTCTCTTAAGGGACCTAGGGTTGGTCTTTTTGGAAAACTAGCACCTCCAGAACATATCTAAAATATATAAATTAAATATATATATATATATATAAATTTTTTAGGTCACTATAAATCACTCAAAAAACATTACTTTCAGTATTTTTAAAATAGTTTATTTTATTTTTATATTAGTTAAATAAATACTATATTGGCATTGCGTAAGAATTTAAGGTAATTATTTAAAAATTAAAAATTAAAAATTAATTAACATGATGAAAAAAATATTTTATATTTCAAAAAAACATTTATAACCAAAATTTAACTATTTTTATCATTATAATAAAAATTTAGAGTTATTAAAGTCAAGAGAGTGACATTTTGTATTTATTCTTTTCTTAAATTAATATAAAGGTCCCAATCAAAGAAATATGACACAAAGTGGCCATATATTAGATAAGTTTATGGTAATGGATAAATTATACCCATACAATAGGATAAATATAAGTTTAGAGTTGATTTTGAGACCTTATCTCAAGGTTTTAACCCTATTTTACCCATTTTACCCTAAACAAGGTGATGCAAATTTACCATGATTACTATTCACAATGAAAAAAATAAAAGGGGTATATTTATAAAATTTTTACTCATGATTTAAAATATAGAATCTATTTTTTAAGATTCAATTTCTAGGAGTGGAATAAATTAATTTAATAGGAAAACACAAAATTCATCAAAAAACAGTTTTTCAGAAAAATCCCCTTTTAAGTATAAAAATGTTTTTATACAAAATCCAACCATAAAATTGATTCCAATGAACTTAATTAGATTATTTATAATATATTAGGACTAATTTTACTTTTAAACTATTTTAAAACTAAATGGTACTTTGTAAATGCTTGAAACAAAAATACAGTTTTTAATAAAATAAATATTTTTCACTATTAACTGGATAATAAATCTTTTCAAAAAAATAAAAAAAATTAACTTTAATATAATTTTGAAATTATGATTAAAAAATTATATCCATTTTATCAAATAAAATTTCTAAAATTTATATAAATTAATTATAATATTGACTCACAAAAAATAATAAAAATCATTTTTTAAAGAAAATGTTTTTTGAAGAATGAAACATCTTTACTAAAAATTGAGTACTTATTTCCTAAGAATTAATCAATAAATTTGTATTGAATATGTAATTTATATATATATATATATTATAATATGGTTAATCCTATTAATACCATATAATATGGAGGATACTGATTAAAAAACTCTTATGCACGATCCACAAGCTGGGAAGAACATGGCTCTGCCACTCCATTATTGGTCTGGGTAGAGTTAGATACTGGAAGGACAACTACTAGATCCATAGGAAAACAACCCATGGCATTAAATTTTTAAATTGTCACCTCTTTCTTAGGGGTCACATTATTAAACATCAGAAAACACATATCCCAATCAAACCACATTAGATTATAACACAAAGAGAACAAACACAATCCCAATAATCCAAAATTACAAAACTACCTCAAAATCCCACATAAGAGAAACCAATTTTTGAAGCAAAAAAATTAAGGTCACATATAACCATTTAAAATTTTACCCAAAATCTTTGAAATTATTTCCTACCACACCTAAATCATTTTAAAACTAACACAACCCCAAAATCATTTACTTTAGTCAAATCACTTATAATAAAGTTAAAAAATTTTCATAAGAACACCTCAACTCACCTAAGAAATTTATTTTAAAATAAACCTAACTACTAAATCATAAAAAATTGTTTCAAAAAATGATTATATAAACTTTAAAATCTAATAAATTCCACTCAAATACATATAAACAAACACCATCAATCATGGAAGAATAAAAAAACATCAAAAAAGAGAACAAAAAAAATTACAAACTTTCTCCACTGCACACGGTTTGTCTTCACAGTTTTTTAGACCATTATCTAACTGTTAGAGTGCCACCAGAAGTTTTATAGAGTGGTTCACATAGCCTACACATGATTTGAGAGAGCATACACCTTAACTGCACACCCCTAGATTTCCTCTAGTTTCACTCTAAAACTAGGAATTTCTTGAGATGTCGCCCAAGGCCTTCCTACCAATTAGATTAGTAGAAAACCACATCAAAATATCTCAAAAATAAATAACCATAAATCTTGAACTCAAAATAAAAATCCTGAACACCCATGGAAACTCAAGATCTAATATAAGGAAGAGCTGACCATGAACTTCTCTATACCCACCACCCGAGTCCTGATGATTCTAGCTCCTTTCTACCACTAAACCCCTAATAAAAAACCCATATGATAACATAAAATTAGCCCATGATTCCATCAAAACCAAAAATCTAAATGACCCTCCACTGACCTGAGGAGTTTCCTTGATCCCCTGATATGATAATAAGCTTCAATCATATCAAACATATCCATTGGGGGCAATTTCATCCTCGAAAACCCAAAAACAAACAATAGGTCCTAACCAAAGGCAACCCAACATGAGGTATCTTGGTGTTGGACAACATGAAACAATAAGTAAACAAAATCCATAAACATAAATATCCAAACATGGCACAAAAATAGAGAAAAAATAATAATTATAACAAATACATTACCAATAAATTCCATTTAACAAAAAATTTAAAATACTATAAATTGAAACTAAAAATAGAACAGAAGGCCAAAGAGACAGAAACCCAACATTATCCAACTAGTTCCATGAAATCGAGGGACCAACCACCATATTTATGTGACTCTAGAGTCACCACCACAATCCCAAAATCCATACACTTCCTAATGAAAAGCAACACCAAACCAAATCCAAAAAACCAAGACTTGAAGTAACATATATAAGACATGAAGACTACATGCCCACCAACATGAGTATTTAACCTGTGATCCAAAGGAAAATAAGATACCACCATGATTCCATTTAATTATTTTATAAAATAAACAAATTACACTATTTTGAAAATAAATATAATCAAATAGTTTTTAATTTCCTTTGAACAATATAAAAATTAATAACCAATCATCACTTGTACTTTCTTAAAACAAACCATTTAAGCATACCTTCTACAAATAGTTTTTTTCTAAAATATTACCATTTCAATACCAACAATTTATATTTAAAAGATATTGATTTTAAATAATCATAATATAAACCAATACTTTCATTTTTAAAACATAAATTTTGAAAACAAACCATCACATGGTTTAAAACATTTTCACATAATTTTAATATGACTTTTCCCTTTTAAAACAACCCATATTTACCTTTGGAAAAAATAAAACACACTCACTCATCAAATATGAGTAAATATTAAAGGGAAATCATAAAATAATACAATTACATGTTATTTAATACATAAATGACAATAATAACACAATACAAGATTTACAACACTAATGTTCAACCAAAAAAATAATCTCTACAATAAAGTAGGAATAAATCAAGAGTAATAAACTCCCATGATAAATAATATACAAGGAAAACATAACACATGGTACATATCCTGAGGCAACACCACATGAACTAATTAGATAATTACTAGATACAAAAAGGTAGAGAAACCGCTGTAAGGTTAACAATCGCACATACTATCACCCGATTCACTCTCAACTAGTCCCATTGGTGACACCCCCATAGCTAGGTCATATCATTCAACAAGGTTATACTAGAAAGTGTGTAAATATCAACTAGTATATCCTCATCCCTTGAATCCCCACTTAGTATCCTAGGGTTTCTCATGTAATAGCTAAAGGAGGGAGGAAACTCTCAAGATGATTATAAACACATGACAATCACATTTCCCAAAGGCTAACATCACAATCATATCCTTCCCACCTCCCACAATACCCTTAACAAGAGATTTAATATCATAATCACATAATGAATCAAAATTCAAACATCCATCACATGGACATGTAAAAAAATCATTAACAAATGAAATGGGTCTCAATAAGGGCACAACCAACCAATCAATCAAACATCACTTTACAAAGTTCCAACCGACCCTTTTACTTATCACTTATAAAATATATATGGAAATACCATTATAAAACTATTTGGAAGACAAAAAAAATCCATGGGAAATAAAAATAAATACCAAACACAACTACAACAACTCAAAGGAACCATTATTTCATTTAATAGGACAACACCACCCTTTAGAACTTGAAAACCCTTTAAACCTGAAAGGTAATCCCACTTTGTAAATCACATTTGGCTTAAAAAACAATGAAAAAAACTTTTTATTAGAGAAAAAACATCATTTTCATTTTATCAAACATATGAAATTCATAAAATACCCATTTAAATTAATGTGCAATTTAATCATGAAATTCCACCCATTTTTCCACATGAAAACCAAGTGGAGTCATAGAAAACTTTGATAATCCAAATCTAGATAACCTACAATATACTCATCTAGATTTAAAACAATTTTAGAAATCCAAGCATCTATGTAGCTCTTAAATAAAAATAAATGTAATGGAAACCCTTACTACTTGTGGTGGAATCATACAGCCTTTGATGAAAACCATTGGATTAGGTCTCAAGAGAGGGATCACAACCCCTAGAAACAAAAACATCAATTTTAGAATAACCTTGGGTATGGAAATCATCCAACCATAGAAACTAGGGTTATAGATAAAGTAAAAAATGTGATAAAACCAAAGAAGAATGATAAGAAACCCTAAAATTTATATCAAGGTGAAGAATCACTAATAAACCATCACAAATCCATCATAGAGGGTTTGGAGAAGAAGAGAAAAGGCTGGGAGAGGTGTTTTGGTTGGTTGGTTCGAAGTAGGGAACTATGAGGAGTAAACCACAATTAAAAAGGAGAAAAAAGACAAAATACGCAAAATAAAGTATGTATTATGGTTTTCTCATATGATTTACCAAATCGTACATAGACCATGTGATTGCCATTTCCCTTAAACTACCCAGATCATACAGTTTATACTATATGGTTTTCCAAACTTTTTCCCTAACCGTACAACCCTAGAAAAGTTACAAAATCTTAAAAACTTCACCCTAGAAACCTCAAACTCAAGGGAGGATTTAATTTCATAAAAATAATCATGAAAATGAAATTTTGGGGTGTCATACAGAGATATCAATATTTTAATTTTTCAGAGCTCCAATAAAACTTTGTGTTAATAATCTATAACTCATTCGTAGATATTTACTTGAATTACAAACTTTAATTCCATGAATATTTATCTTTGAACATCCATATTAACATCATTATAATGTATGAATTTAAAAAAATTTAAAGTATTTATTTCATCTTTTGAAACATGTTCTTCCATAAAAGTCAATTAGCTCCTTCTGGTTATGCCATTATCTCATCTCAATCTTCTACAACCCTTGGTACTTTAAAAATTATCTAGTTTAATTCATGTTATTTTGGTGGAATCCATATATTTCACCTTTATTTAGTTCAAACTTAGTCTTACATATTTTTCTTCCAATATAATAATCATTTCCTTTTTATGATCTAATCAATATCCAGCTTTCGATGTTCTGACCTTCCACTTATTTGGACTCAACTTAACTTATTGTTTCACCTTGTTCTTTCTCCTTAAGTATATCTATCTTCTAAATATTCTTCATCTGGTCTTTAACCATGATTAACCTTTTTATCATCCTAATCTTAATAATTTTCTCAGGAACCTCTTTAACCATGATTAACATTTTTTCCATTAATCCATCTTACAGTATCTTCAAAACTTTATGATTCGTTACATGAATCCTTAACTTCCGATGACCAGGATATTTTAAATTCGACTTATCTTGGATCACTGTTGGACTTCTTCCAAAATTATGTTATTATAATGAATTAAAAATTCAAAATTGTATTAATTAAATGGATGCTTCCATATATAATTTTTTATGTATTTCTTCCTCATCGGTCATCAGTAATAACTCCTCTTATATTTACTAATCCCGATCATCTTATGGAAGTAGATCTTGAATTTTTGGTGTTTATTCTTAAATTAGTTTCTACTTTGAGAATAAGTTCTTCTAGTGGAATTATTCTGGAACATAGGAACATTTTCCTTAAACTTACTCAATGAATTTTCTACAATCTATTAGCAATAAATATAATATATCATCATCATCATTCGATGAACACTTTAATCCCCCCTTTGTATTTAATGTAAATACCCATTTAAAATACTAAGGTAAATAATATTTCTCCCCCTTATTGGAAATAAATTAGAAGTATCTTTCATTTTATTCTTTTGAGAACTTTAGGTTATGGACTTTCATCAGTTTTTCATATTATCCCATTTTCTTCCCTTGATCTGAATATAAACCTTGAACTTCTTTAGAAAAGGATACATCACTTTTATTAAATAAATAAGTCAAAAATCAATCGACTCTAAGTCTATGAAAGTGATGATCATTATTGAAAACAAGAGTTATTAACTCGAACATTAAAGTTGTCCATAAAATTTACCATGTGATGTAAAATTTTATAATATCTTAATTTTGGGGGTAAGTTCATCAGATTTTCATTTAACTTACTTTACTAAATACATCTCAATAAATAGATTTAAAATATTCAAAAATAAACCACATTTTTATCCTACTTTATAATATAATTCTTAATTTTTCATCAACAAATAATTTACCCCCATTTTAATTTTAAATTCAGTTTTTATATGAGGATGGGAGAGTATAGAAAACAAACCTCAAAGATAACAGTAGATTTAATTCTCAAAATCTTTTCTATCCTGAACTTCATCATCATACAGAGTTTTTCCCCTAGGAAATTTAATATTTAATCCATCACATTTTTCAGTATCTAGTGTTGGAATACTTTAGTTGTTCAAAATATGACTTTTTAATCCAATTTATAAATATTTTAAAAACAACTTCAACTTCACTTCAAGGCTCCCCTTAAATCCCATCACCTTCAATTCCCTTTTCAATGTAGGTTTTAAAAAATATTTGATGAAATAAGCTGGATCTTTATTTTATCATCATATAGAGAAATAATGTTAAGAAAATTTTCTCAACCTAGGAAATTTCTCCAATTTAGCTTCATTTTTCTTCATTCCTTCACCCTTATCTTTATAAGAATCAATATTATTAGGTGGTATGGATTTATTCTATTTACTTTCTCTTTTCACTTTTTGTGGATTATTAATTTCAAATTCATCTAGAAATTCACAATCATTCTCCTTTTCTTTCACTTCAATCATCTTTAGTTTCTCAAACTATTTTATTCCATACAATCATGCAAGCCTTTGAAACATTCTCTGGTTTCTTCTTCCGCTGGGAGTTTTCTTTCATAGTAATATTTATAAATTCTGAAGCTTGTTTCTTTTTATTCTCCAACTTATCCTATCTAGGTAACATTTTCATGTAGTTTTTAAGATTGTGTTTGGACAACTTAAACCTTCCACACAAATTTTTTTCTTCCAGTAAGTTACTTTTCAAAGGTGACATCCTTTGAAGTTGAACTTCTTCATCAGATTTTTCTTCCACCATTCCAATTCACTTGTGTATTTCTTGGATTGAATAAATTGGTTTCTCAAGTTTTATTATGTAAACTTGAACATTCATGGGGAATTTATGACTATCCATGAAGTGACCTCATCTTCTATAGAAGTATCATTTTTTCTTGGGCATGATATTTTTTGAAATTTTTTTCTTCGGTGCAACCTTTCTTAAAGGTTATAATGATTAGAACCTCAAGGTATACTTTCATTATATCTTTGTTTCATCTTCCTTTAGCCTTGTTATCCTCATTCTGTTAGTCTTAGATGATTTTTTCTTGGTATATGTAAACTAGTACTCTGCATGACCACTTCACCATAACTTGCATAGAAATTTTCAATACGTTCAAATATGTTTGTTGTCAATAAATTTTTTCTTAATATGTGAAGGTTGGGTGTACTTATTTGAGTTTTTCTTACCTTTAATTTTAACTCTCCTTAATTTTTTACTTATTTATTTTCTATACCTTGGAATATTATACCAATAGTTGATAACCATGAATCTAAACTTTCCACAACAGTAGCTAATAAGCCTTAGGTTTTTCTGTTGTATTGCATTTCGGCTAGTGGAGACTTATTTTGAAACTAATTTCTTATAGATATTAACTTATGTCTTATAAACATGTTGAGTGGAAATCCTTACTTATTATTTTATTACTTATACCTTCACAAAATAGGTGGTCCTCTCCATTTTTTTCAACCATCTTCATCTGGAACTATAACCTATATTATTTAAAGTACGGGAGTTAGTGCACACAGATTCATCAGAACATGGGCTTACCATTTTATTCATCTTATCAAAATATGACACTTACAATGATTTCATATTCTTACTAGTATTAGATTGATACTTTCTAAAATTAATATTTTTCTTGGAAATTTTGATAATGGTTCTTTTCTCGGATTCTTATGAAGATTCACCTTAAGAGGATCCATATTTTTTTTAAGTTTATTTCCAACTCAGGGAACTTTAAATTTAAAGCGTTCTTCTTGTTTTCAATAAAATTAAAGTTCTATTTATATTGAAATTTAAACTTCATAAAATTTTCATTATGCATATATTTCTTCTTGTAAAGAATTATCAATCTCTTTGATTTTCTATATTCGATCTCCATATGAGTATTATTGATATTTATAACTACTTCTGATGCATGAGATACTTTTTTAACAATTTAATTTACCAAAACATTATAAAAACACTTCTTTGAAATGATTCTTCTGTAAGGTTTAAAATTTATTGAGAATTTAATACCATGTTTTCCTTACCTTCAATGTGTTTAGTGAGAGTTTTACACTCACTTACCTTTTTAACTAATGATGCCTCCATTGCATCACCTTCCTTCCTAAGCCATGAGTTTTCTTTATAAATTCAATTTATAAATATAAATATATACATGGAAAACTCAATGGGAATTTCCTTTAGATGATCTTTATTTTCAGAGTAAAAATCCTTATTAATTTCAATGGATTCATACTCACCATAACTTGAAAAACTTTCTTTCTAAGGATTAAATTTTGTATATTTTCCATATAACTTCCACACATTTTAACTTCTAGAAGTGGTGGATCCTCCTTTTATTGTTTTTGGGAGGCTATTATTTATTTCTTTTAATTCTCCCTCTTCTTCCAATTTTTTAATGTTTTGGATGAGGACTCATTGTTTCTTCCACTTTCAGTTTGCTTTAGCTCAGGATTATCTTCTAATAGAGGCGTCTCTATATATTCTAAAAATATGAAATTCATGTAAGATAATTAAACACAAATGGGAATAAATTTATAGATCCAAATAGAGGTAACCTTCCCTTTGATACCAATTGAGATACCTAGGTCTGGTAGGATCACTAAGAGGGGGGGGGGTGAATTATCAATCTTTTTTTATTTAAAATATTATCCTTACCTCATATGTATGAAAATGAATGAAAAAAACAAGAAAACAAGGATTTAAAAGTTTTGATATAAAAATATACTCCTTTACATGTTGGTTATACACCCCAGTATGGATTCTATATTAACTTCAACAATAATTGGTTATTCACGCCAACTAAAATCTTCCTTTGACTGGTTATAAACCCCAAAATTTATTCAATAATTGGTTATATACCCCAATTTTAAACTCTTTTTTTGATTGGTTATACACCCCAACCACAAGCCTCCAATAGTTGATTATACACCCCAGCCATAACCTCCTTTTACCTTGGAATTGTTTATACTAAAAACACCAGTATTCGTGTAATCTCCTTGAATTTATTCATGGACATTTCTTCATCTGCCTTATATAGTCTGATGTACTCAACATGCAAGTCAGTACTATCCTTCTTCTTCAGAAAGAACATTATATCATAACTCTCAATGGCTCGATCATCAATATACATAACTTATGCAGGATAGTGATTGATGTTGGTCTAAATCTCCTCCTTCTAGTCTTCTTAATTTGAGGAACTTACTTAGTATTTGAAAACTTCAAGTTTTAGTCATATCACCTTTGACCCTTCCGATCTTCCAAAGTAATTGCTTGGTCAGCTACTTCATCTCCTTTATATTCAACAACTCTCTCAATTATTATCCTTTTTTTCATGCTCAACTTATTTATATAGGAAAACCTCCTCTGATAGATATGGGGAATGTGCAAGATTATATTTGAAATCCCCACCTTCTTAACTCATGAATTGAATGCCTTTACTATCTTCCAAAGATATTTGGATTTAACTTCATCAGAGATCCAACAAAACTTGTCATCAATAATATTCAACTCATCCAAAGATCTTGTCTTGAATCAAATAATTTATTTCTATGAATATTTCTATTTGAACATCCCGAGAAATATCATAAAAAATTATAAATTTAAAAAAATATATATTTATTTCATCTTTCAAAATGTGTTCTTCCATATAATTCAACCAAATATCTTTGGTCCAACCTTTGACTCAACTCAATATTCTGCATCCCTTAGTACTTTAGAAATTCTCCTATTTAATTCATGTGTTTCTGGTGGACTCCATATGATGAAACTTCATTTAGTTCAAACTTGGGATTACAACTTATTTTTCTAATTAGATCATCTATTCCTGCTTTTGATTAACTCAGCCTCCAACTTACAAAGTTCTAACATTCTGCTTATCTGGACCCAACTTAACTTTTAGCTTTAACTTCTTATTCCTCCTTCTAGATATCTATCTTCCAAATATTATTCATCTGATATTTACCCAAGATCAATATTTTTATTATCTTAAATATAGGAATTTTCTAAATCACCTCTTTATTCTTTCACTAATTTCTTTTTCTATTGCTCCATATTATGGTATCTTAAAAAATAAATGATTCTTTACATGCATCCTTAACTTTTAATGAGTAGTATTTTATAAATTCAAATTAGCTTGGATCACTATTGTTCTTCTTCCAAAGTGATGTTATTCTAATGAAAAATCTATACAACACCATCTAACATAAATTACTTCTTCAGGATATAAACATTTCCATGTATTTCTCATTCATCTATCAACACCAATAACTACATTTATCTATATTACTTCTAATCATCTTCCAAAAGCAGATCTTGTATCTACGATTTTACTTATTCATTTTTTCATTGGATTATTCTTATGATATATGTTCTTCAAGTGGAATTATTATAGAATATCCATATAAACCTTTTCCTTAAAATTACTCATTGACTTTACTACAAACAATTAAAAAAATATAATATATCATAATCATCATCATATGGGTAATTCATTATAAATTCCTTCACAATTTTTGATGTAAATTTTGTCTCTAACATATATCATAGATTTAGTAACTTTTTTTAAGAATCCTAAAAAATCATATAGAAGAATAATATCTTGATATTTAGCCTCTAATTTCACAAAAACTCCCTACAAATATAGATTTTTTTTTTCAAAATTATCAATATGATCTCGAACTAACATACCTTCTGACATCTTTAGTATATACATACATTATTTTTATTCATATTATGTTCACCAATGATTTTTATAAAATTTTTCTTCTAATTTATTCCAAATCCCTAGAGGCACCTCTTCATTAATATCCTCCCATAAAACCTCATAAAATAAACTAAAAAAATTACACTTTGTATCCTCTATATAATATTCACTTGATATATCATACTTAGATATGTTATAAACTTAGTCTGATCATCCATCACCAGTGCACATCCTTGCTGAACTAGAAGTGAATGCATCTTTACCTTTCATAAAACAAAATCATTTGACCCATTAAATTTCTCAAAATCAAATTTGTGTGTTATTGAAATATTTAGTTTGTAGAAACTATAATCCCTAGATTAAATATTTAGTCACTAAAGAGAAAACCAAACATATATATTATAATACCAGTTATTGAAACCTAAATGATGAAACAAACCCACACACACCAATAGAAAGGAAATTGAACACAAAATATTTTACATGGTTCAATCAATTTGACATATATCTACAAACAGGTGGGAGAATTTCCATTAAAGATAGTAGTAGTTAAAAATTATAAAAAACCCTAACCATTACATATATAATGCCAGTTTTGGGTCATAAAAATAAAATTATAAACAGGAAAAGTACAAAACCCCTTTAAAAATCATGTAAAATAATTGAAATTTTATTAGATTTTGTTGCATCATATTATTTATTTTGATAATAACAAAATAAATTTTAATAATTTAATAATTTTCTTAAATAAGAAGAATTAATATTTTCCAAAATTTATAAACAATTAATGTTTTAATGCACCAATCATAATAACTACAATGGAACTATAAATGACTCTTTTAGATAGTTGTCTTACTAATTTTTTTTTGTAAGTGTGGGAATTGAAAGGATTATGTCTTAAAGATTTGGATAACAAATAGTATGATGGGTATTTTAATAGATTATGGAAATCATATGGAAAAATACATTTATTTAAGCCCATGCTCAAACCGTACTTGAAAATATGGGGTGTCGTAAAGACTATTTAGCACAATCATATTTTCAGCAAGGCATTATCGTATGTTGGCTGCATGACTTATCATTTTATATGATATGCATGAATTATAATACCAAATACTGAATGGTTCGACACTATCATGATTTACTCAGTCCATCTGAATGTTAAGGAGTTAATGTACAGAGACTTCTACACATCACCCATCATTAAACATGGGAGTTATGGTTGTGAGTTACAAGCGATGTAAGTGGATCCATTACTCACATATTTTTGGAATGTAAAATTAATGACATTATGTAGATGAATGACTCGAATAGTTTAACACATTGATATTTTAGTATATATTTTACTTTAATTAAATACTATTTTAAATTATTTGTTTCACATGCAACACTGAACTAGGATGAATGAAAATACATTTTATTAATAAAAAATTCTAAGTATTGAATATGACTGTTATAAAATAACCATTAAATTGGAAAGTATAAATAAAAGTAACCAAATTATGGAATATATATAGGAGTTCAGATAACATGAACATGTAATTATTAATGTAATAATTTTATATTAATACATGTATTTTATACAGTTGGTACTTCCATAAAATTTATGTTTTAAAAATGAATTTAATTAAATAATAAATGTTTTATTTAATAAAAATATATTTATAAAATTTAATAAATAAATAATAAATAATTTAACAATCTTAAATAATTAGAAATAAAATTATTTAAGATCCATTTTTTGAAGAATTGTATTTTTCTATATATTATGTATATTTCATTAATAAACCAAATTGATAACTTTTAAAAGGATTATTTTAAAAGTTACAACGAGAAAAAAATATATAAATAGTCATTTCAAATTATTAATTAATATGAAATAAGATTAAGAATACTTAATTACATTTAAATATCACTTTTCTATAAAAACAATTTCTTTTCTATATAAATTATGTTTTTATTTAAAAGTTAAAATCCTTATATCTAGAAAATTATTTTGATAAAATTAATGTAATTTTTAGATTAAAAATATTATAATTATCTTAGGGTGAATATTTGTGATTTTTCTAAAAATATTGATTTTTAGGTGAATAGTTAAAAATACCGTTTTTACAAATACCATGACTTTTATGACATTATTTGGATATGAGCACGACTTAAAAATTTATGAATTTTTTTCCTCATGAAATATTTTTTTAATAAGTAAAAATATATATTTAAAATATTATGTTTAATTCATAAACCTATAATTGACATTTTAAAACATAAGTAATATTATTTTATAAAAACTATTTTTATGCATTATACATTTATTATCTTAAAATTATTTTTTTATCAATTTTAGAAATTTAATATTATAAAATGGATTTAATATTTTGAAGCATAATAATAAAACTAGATAATAATGGTAATTTAATTTTTAGTCACAAAAATAAGTTATCATGGTAAAAAAATGAGTTACCATAGTAAAAGTAAATTATAGTAAAAAGTTAAATTTAGTGGAAAAAGTTTAAATATCTCAAAAATTCATGCATTATTTGCATGGATGAGAGGTGTATTGACCAAGAATCATCCCATTTCCATTATTTTCCACTTTATGATCCACCTTCCTTTTAAAATTTCACGCCTTTAATGTTAAGTTATAAATATTTACAAAAGTGACACCTCTCTCACTTATAAAAGGAGGCTACCACAAAACCTTAAATACTAAAAAAAATTCTTCCCTATTATCTACCCCATTTACTTCACAAATAGTTATATCCTACATTCATGATCTTCTGGACCCTATAGATTTCCCAAATCCCTTCAAAATCAAGAAGGTTTCCAAGAAGAAATCATATTCTTTTATGTAAGTATTTTATCCTCTATAAGAACTAATTTATATATTCTTCTTCCATATATTTTTAAATTTATTTTACCCATTATAATATAATGACATCAGTATTATTACTATATTTAATTTTTTTATATTTATGGAATTACTAGGGGTGTGAAAATTTTGATTTTGGTTATAACCAAATCGGAAATCGATAACCATATGGTTTTTCGATCATCATTTTAATAACTAAATCAAATAACCATTATTATTATTATTTTTGGATTTGGTTATTAATTTTCCATAACCATTAAGTTATTTTCATTTTGGTTTCCAGTTACCCATTCAATTGACCATTATGTAAAAAAAATCTCGCTCTAACCGTGTTGAATAAAAACTAAAATTCATATATAAATATTTAAATTTTATAAAAAATTATTTTAAAACAAAAAAAAAATTATAAACAAAAATGTATTTTTTTATGGTTATAATCAATATCACAGGTTATTTAAAATATTAAATTAATAAAAAATGAAATAAGTATAAATTAAATTATTTTTTTAGTTTTTAGTTATTAAAATTAATAACCAAAACTAACAATTTTTTTTAGATATTAGCTAAATAAAATTTTAACTAACCAAAAATTATTTTAGTATACCCATTCATTTTTTAATTTGGTTTTTGTATTCCCATTTGATTAACCATCCCCACCCCTAGTAATAACCATTATCTAACTTTCCTCTTTTCCTTAGAAAAGAAAAAATATCATTCATGTTACGTGCAGACTACCACCTACATGAACAACATGTTTTATTTTTTATCATCACATTACATAGACGGTTCAAAAGGGAAATTTAATGAATAAATATGATATTTAAAACATTATTAAGACTCTAAAAAGATAAATTTCTACCTTCCCATCGTTTTATGAAAAATGAAAACATTGTTCGTGTATACCCTAGAACTACCACCTCTATGGAATGACGTATTTAATTTTTCATCATCATCTTAATTGGATGATTCTAAGAATGTATTTAATGAATTAAAATAATTTGTATCACATGATTAAGGTTCGAGAAATTTTATATTAATATTTAACGCGTTATTAACATACCAAATTTTGTTCATGAAAAAGTTACGAAACTAGATCTTCACTCATTCTGTATTTACGAATCTTGAGTAAAATTCCCATGGAATGAAATTAGAACTTTATTAATCATTAATAATTATATATTAAAGTAACCTAGATAATCTTTTAACAATAAAATTGGTATCAATTAACAATAATGTGAGACCCAAAAATTATAAAAGAATAAAATTTTATTAGATAGCATATCTGACACACAACATCAATCTTAAACAAGATACAAAATATATTTCTTTAAATTTAATCCCTCAAATAGCTTGCGGAACACGCAACCCCATGTCTAAATTAAATCTAATTATAACAACCCTACTCTTTAATACACACTTAAACATGATTTATTACATCAAATTTCACTTAATACAACTCCGATGATAGATAGTTCTAGTGTATTTAGAAATTAGGAACATTATATAACAAATTAGAACATAAAATACACATATTTTTTGAAAGCTTCTTTTACATGACCACACACATTCCTTCATACTTAGCATTTCATGGGATAACCTGAGGACATGCATAAGAAAAAGGTGAGATATAAATCCCAATAAGGGAGTAAAAAATTCATAACATGAAGAATATAGTATATTATATGAAATAGACATACCAATGGAGCACAAGAGAAACATGAACATAAAGGAATGATATAGCATGATTATCATAACATGGAAATGTGGAAACAACATTTAACATGATATTATCACGAGACAAGGCTCATTGAACATGGAGCATAAGTAAAAACTCATTGCACTTGAATTATGATGAGTAAACACTCATTGCAGTTAACTTATCATGATACTAGTCTTTACCCAATGCATTGGAGCGCTATCAAGGCACACCCTTCTTAATCATTTCATTTCATGCATAAGTGTTCCGCATGGATCATATGACATGGATTCATTAAACATTATCATTTATTACACGATAAATGAATGTGTAATTTATACATGAAACTATATAATCAATAAGTAAATGTACATAAAGATGAATACTCTTGATAGATAAATGGGCACAATATTCACTACACAATGACTTTGACTTGGAAAATTGCGTCGCAATTTCAGGAGCATAACGTCATGACATAAGAATTCATAAAAATGGTTCCTGAGAGATAAAGGGGTGTATCATCACATGTAAATGAAATTTACAGTAATGTGGTAATATAGATACATGTACCAACATATGTAATGGAATTTATATTCATAAAACAAAATAATTGCTTGAATGTAAATGAGGAGAGAGAAATCCCTTACGGAATTTTGGTATGGTAACGGGTGTACTTGGGAGGAATTAATGAGAGATAAATGGGTATATAATCATTAAAACATAATAAGGGAAGTATAGGGGAGGTTTGAAATCATAACCCAACATTTTTAATTGAAAATACAAGGGAATAGAAACATAAAGAAACATGGACAAAAAATATGAGAGGAAGAAATCCCTTACTTGGAAGTGTGATTCCAAAGGATTGGGAAGGGATTGACAGAGGATTATTTAGAGCTTTGGGTGCATTAGGAGGATTTTAGAGAGAGGAGGTACGGTTATGGACGTGCTCCAAGGGTTTCTAGTGAATAGTAATGATATATTGAGTGGGTTTATATAGGAAAGGAGAGAGAATTATTTATTATTTAGGTTTTGGACACCACATATTAAACTAATAAAAAACACAAAAAAACCATGGTTTTTGCCCATGTTTTTTTTAAAATGTGATTGGAAAAAATTATTTTATAATTCTAATGTCCTAAATTCTTAAAATATTATTCTTTCTTATATAAAGGTGAGTCACACTCTCAAGGAAATCATTTTGAAATGTTAAAATGTTTTATAAGTCTTGGAGGGTCCATTAAGGTTTTGTAAAATAAATAAAACAAACCTAAAATCAAATTATTTTAAAGTTAAAAAATATATTGGCCAAAAATACCATTCATAGTATTTTATTACATCACTATTGGGTCATTATGATGTTATAAAACACATTATATATTTAATAGTATTTAATTTTTACCCAAAAATTCAATTGTCTCAGAAAATTATGAAAAATTCACCGTTAGATAATTTTGAAGTCCTGAATCCAAAAATAATATTCATTTTATCTAAATAATTTTATAAATTTTTGAGTTTTTTACTTTTAAAATAAAAACTGACATTTATCGAAAATTCATGGGTTTTGTCAAAAACGTCTTTCAAACCTTAATAAAAATTACAATTGTATTCCTAAAAATTATATAATAATTTATATTTAATAAAAATTAATTTAGTAATAATATATTATTAAAATATTATTTAATTCAAAAATCCATTAATTCATCAAAATAGATTTTTTAATTGAATATTAACTAAAAATATTATTTTTTCTTTAAAAACTATTTAAAAAGTAACAATAATAAAATGAATGTATATTATTTATTCTATAAAAAAATAATGCACATAATCATAGTGCTAGGGTCTTGTTACATAACCCCTTATAACACACACATAAGACCTAAGAGTAAGGCGTGTGATGGTGACATACACTTGGGGAGGCTCAAATAACATCGCTTGGGTGGTAATTTCTATTAACTTCCACTTCTCCCGTAAGCGGTTCTGTTCAAGATTAACATGTTGAAGATCAACTTGGGCTTGGTAAAGAGAGAATCCTAGTGATTCCACCTCCTTTATGAGCTCCAAAAAATGGGCCTTATATGGATAAATTCTACTGGATGAGGACATCGCTTCCTTTGTGTAAGTAAATTGTATTTGTTAAAGCCCTATATTTATAATAATCATGCGATCTCTGTTCAACGACTATATTAACAATGATAAAAATTCTTAAAGATATTTTAAAATCCAAAAACATAAAACCAAGGAAGTTCATATGTTTTACATAACCATTTTACACAATAAGACATTTAATTAGATTAAGATGAATTTTCATTAATAAAAGTTTGGATCGTTACAATCTTCCCCACTTAAGAAATTTATGCCTCAAAATTTCCTTTTACCACACTAAAACAGATATGGGTAAATCCACCTCATCACTTCCTCCGATTCCCACATTGCTTCTTCAAACTTGTGGTTTCTCCAGAACACTTTCATGAGGGGCATTATCTTATTTCGTAGAACTTTTTCTCTACAATCTAAGATCTTCACTAGGTTCTATTTATAGGAGAGTTTATTCTCCAATGGTACCACCTATGGATTGAGTACATGCGATGGGTCAGGTATGTACTTATTCAAGAGTGATACATGGAATACATCATATACTTGAAATAGGTTCGGCGATATTTCTAGTCGATAGGCCACTGCTCCAATGCGATCAAGGATCTCAAAAGGGACAATGTATCTTAGAATAATATTTCCCTTCTTCCTAAATCTCATAATTCTCTTACACAACAATATATAGAGGAATACCATGTCTCCAATATCGAACTCTAGGTCTTGTCTATGATTATCAGCATAGCTATTTTGTTGACTTTGATAAACTTTAATGTGCTGCTGTATAGTCCTAACATTCTCCACCATTTCTTCAACCATTTCCGGATCTAGGAGTTTTCGCTCCCCAACTTCATCCCAACATGCCGGTGTTCTACACCTCTTCCCATACAGGGCTTCATAAGGATCCATTTGTATACTTGAGTGGAAACTATTATTATAAGATAATTCAACCAGAGGAAGATGTTGATCCCATCCTCCTTTTAATTCCATTGAGTATAATCTCAAAATATCCTCAAGTTTTTAGATAATACACTCATATTGGCCATCATTTTGAAAATGATAATCCATACTAAAGTTCAACTCAGTATTCAGAGTATATTGAAGACTCTTCCATAACTTAGAGGTGAATATTTGTTCTCGATCAGATATAATAGATAGTGGTACTCCATGAAGCCTTACCACTTCTATGATATATACCCATTCTAGTTGATCCAATGAGAAATCCTCTCGAATTACAATGAAGTGTATAGTCTTTGTAAGATGATCCACAAAAACCTAGATAGCATTGTTTCCTTTGGATGTCTTCAGAAGTCCAGTGACAAAGTCCATGGTGATGTTCTCCCATTTCCATGTTGGTATGGGTAATGGTTGCATCATCCAATTAGACTTATGCCACTCAAACTTCACTTGCTGACATACCAGGCACTTTGATGTATACTCAGCGATCTCCTACTTCATGATATCCCACCAATAAAGCTCTCAGAGATCTTGATACATCTTTGTGTTTCCTGGGTGAATAGAGAAATTTTAACTATGTGCATCATCCAAAATTTCTTTCTTTAACTCTGGATTTGATGGAACACATAGTCTTAACCAAAATATCACAATTCCTTCTTCATTAACATTAAAATTTGAGGATTTCCCTTTTCCGATAGTTCCCACTTTCTTTTAAATTCCCATATCATCCTTTTGAGCATCCTTTAACCTTTCCAAAAGATATGGCTGAGAAATCATTTGTGAAAGGATTTATGATGATCCCTTATTTATGATTCCCATTTCCATATTCATAAAATCTAAGAAGATTGGATAATTTTAAATTATCATCAATGATAGAATCACTGGGTCCTTTCAAATTAGAGCATCCAACCCCTTATTCGCTTTCCTAGGGTGGTAATGGTTTGAATAGTCATAGTATTTGATCATCTCTGGCCATCTTCATTGGAGTATATTCAACTCTTTCTATGTGAATATATACTTTAGGATTTTGTGATCCATGTATATTTCACACTTCTCCTTAAAGAGGTAATGTCTCCAAATTTTTAAAGTGAAGATTACTGAATCAAACTCCAAATCATGTGTTGGATAGTTTTTCTCATGAACTTTCAATTGCCTTGAAACATAGGCAATGAATTTGTCATTTTTCATCAACAAACAACCCATAACCTTCTTTGAAGCATCACTAAATACCACAAAAAGTTCTCCACTTGTGGGTAGTGTGAGCACAGGTGTAGTGATAAGCCTCATTTTTAACTCCTTGAAGATATCTCCACATTCATAACTTTAAGAAAACTTGACTCCCTTCTGAGTTAGCTTGGTAAAAGGGTTTGATAATCATGAGAAATTTCTCACAAATCATAGATAATATCCAGATAACCCTAGGAAGATACGGATATTCGTCACTAATGTTGGCCTTAGTCATTCCTCAATTGTAGCTGTCTCAGAGGGATCCACAGATATCCCATTGCTTGTAATGATATGACCTAAGAATGAGACCTCCTTCAACTATAACTCATACTTTTTGTACTTTTCATAGAGCTTCTCTATTTTCAAGGTCTCTAGTATAGTTCTTAGATGCTCCTCATGCTCCTCCTTAGTTTTAGAGTATATTTAAATATCATCTATAAAAACTACCAAATTTTTTTAAGGTAATATATAAAGACTATATTCATTAATTCCATGAATATTTTTGGAGAATTAGTGAGTCAAAAAGGCATTACTATGAATTCATAGTTCCTGTATCTTGTATGAAAATTAGACTTTGGGATATCCTCCTTCTTCACCCTTACTTGATAATATCCCAACTGCATATCCACCTTGGAGAAATATTGTGATCCACGCAGCTGATCAAACAATTGATCAATTTGTGGAAGAGGATACTTGTTCTTTATCTTGATTTTGTTGAGATCACGATAATTGATTCAAAGGTGCATGTACCCATCCTTCTTCTTGATGAAGAGGACTGGTTCACCCCATGGTGAAGCACTTGGGTGTATAAACCCTTTATCTAGATTCTCCTGTAGTTGTTTCTTCAGATCCTAAAGCTCCAAAACAACCATTATATATAGAGTATTGGATATTGGAAATTCCCTAGGTATAAGATCAATTGAGAATTAAACATCTCTTATAGGAGGAAGACCAGGAAATTCCTTGGAAAAAACTTTAGCAAATTCCCTCACAATAGGCATGTCTTCAATGATGGTTGCTTCCTTAGACTCAATCATCCGAGAAAGATATGCATGATCATAGGGTAGTAATATATACACTTGAGATGATGGTGCTAAATAAGATTCATCCTCCTCCTTGCACTGGTACAAAATCGGGGTTCGATTCACTATATGGAGAGTGATTCCCTCTCATGGAAATTTATGTTGGCTATATATAAGGAAAACCTATCCATGCCAATAATTGCATCAAATTCCACCAGTGAGAGTATACCAAGGTTTTTCGGGAAGTTTAATCCACAAATTATGATAGGGGAGGTGTTATATTCATGGGATGAAATGATTTCCCCATTTTCTGTTCTCACCGACATCTTTACTTCCATGATTTGTGGTGGTGTTGGGATTGTTCTACTAAACTTTTGTGATATAAAAGAATGTGTAGAACCAAAATAAAAAAGTATGTTCTCTATTATTGAATGAATAACTAGCGTACCTGTCACCACTTCATTTTCAAGGTTCACTTAGGTAGTAGTGATAGAAAAAGCTCACCCTTGCTGCCTTGGAGGTTGTTGGTTGCCTCCGAAAACCCTTATCTTAGGGAACTGGTTTGAAAAGTGCCCTTGTTATTTACAGTTGAAGTAATGAACATCGTGTTGAGGGTTGAACGGAATGTTCCTCTCCTCTGTCGCAGCCGCGTGTTTTTCTTTTCAGCATTTAATGTCCAGGTTCCCTTCTCTTCCACACCTAAAGCATTTCCTCACCCCCTTCAGGAAATTTCCGGGGTGCTTCTTTTCGCACCTTTGGAAACTGGGGTGCTGGATTTTCTTAGCACCATTAGATTTATCCATTGGATTTCCATAATTAAATTCCACCTTAAGCTTCTTATCCCCATGATAACCCTGAGATTCTTCGATCTCTATTTCGACTTTGAGGGCACATCAGACAATTTTCTCATAGTTCTCGAAGTCACGAATCACTAGGGATTTTCGTAGGCTAGGTTTTAGACCACCAAAGAAGTAGTCAACCTTGCATTTGGGGGTAACGATAGAGACATAAGCATATCATGCAAGACTTGTGAAGTTTTCCTCACATGCTCTAATAGATTTGTCGTCTTTTTTATTGAGGGAAAGGAAGTCCCTTTCCATCTCAAGTCAGAGGGTTCGAGGAAAATATTTATCGAAAAACATTTTCTGGAAATCCTTACATTCCAATGCCTTGATCTCCTCCTCATGATTTGTATTTCTTATCAATGTTAACCATTGATCAGCTTCACCCTCCATATGATAAGCAGCCAGAAGAAACTTCTTTTTTTGTAACATTGAAGGATAGAGAAGATCTTTTCAATAGATTTGATCCATTGTTCGACAATTGGTGGATCAGATGATCCATTAAAAGTATAAGGCCTTTGTCTCATGAAGCTCTCTATTGTGACTTATTATTTCTTGGGGGGGGGGTTGAATGTTCCTCTTGACCCAATTTTCTATTAAAAACTTGAGTTAACTGAGAGATTATTATGACAGAGTTTGTGATTCTCGTTCCCATCGGACTGGACATCTCATTAGAACAGTCATCACATTGATCTTTGCATCAGTTGTTAGCCCGATTCCTCATATTACTGGCCATTAGATAGAATAAAATGAAAGTTAGGGGTAACACATAAAGGGTAGTCCAAAGACAAAAACGGATGACTTATAAATTACTTTTATTTTTTTAACTTATGAATTTATAGGCTTCAATCTATGTTATCCATGATCTACTTCCCAACATATATTCTTAGAGGAATTTTTTTATTCCCTTAATAATGATTCATACTAAGATTATGAATTTACCAAAGCATATCCCCCGGGAGTGTCATAACCAAGATTACAACAAGGCCTATTGTCATGCACTAGTTCCTGTTCAAGTCTAGCTCAAAGCGGTGTTTTCGAGTTTTACCACTAGATACATCTATGCCAGAGCCGCCTCTACCTGATTGTATCCAGACAAGGATATATTTTCTTGATAAACCACTTAATCAATACTCACCAAAATTTAGGTATTTTATTATTATACTTTGTCTTATCCCTAAGTCTTTCACTAGGGTTTTCTAATCCTAATCCCAAAAATAACTAAACCTATCCTATGATACCAACTATAACAACCCTGCTCTTTATTACACACTTAAAAATGATTTATTACATCAAATTGAACTTAATGAAAATCTGAGGATTTAAAGGTTTAGTGTCTTGGAAAATTAAAAACATTACATAACAACTTAGAATATAAAATACATGTCTTTATTTAAAACTTCTTTTACATGACCACACACATTCCTTCATACTTAGCATTGCATGAGATAACCTGAGGACATGCATAAGAAAATGGTGAGATATAAAGACCAGTAAGGGATTAAACAAGGAATAATGTGAAGAATATAGTACATTCTAGGAAATAGGCATATCAATGGATCATAAGAGAAACATGGACATAAAGGCATGATATCTCATGATTATCATAACATGTAAATGTGACAATAATATTTAAATTGATATTAGCATGAGCCAAGGATCATTGCACATGAAGCATGAGTAAACCCTCATTTAACTTGAATTATCATGAGTAAAAAATCATTGAACTTGAAGTATCATGATACTAGTCTTTACTCAATGCATTGGAACGCTATCAGGGTGCACCCTTCTTAATCATTTCATTTCATGCATAAGTGTGCCACAAGGATCATATAACATAGATTCATTAAACATCATAATTTATTATATGATAAAGGAATGGGGAATAAATAAATGAAAATATATAATAAATAAATAAATGTGTATAAAGGTTAATACCCTTGATAGATAAATGGACATGGTATTCACTATACAATGACTTTGGCTTGGAAAATCGCGACACAATTTTGGCAGCTTAACGACGTGACATAAGAATTCATAAAAATGTTTAATGAGAAATAAAGTGGTGTATAATAATATTTAAATGAAATTTAAAGTAAGGGGGTCATATAGATACATGTCCCAACATATGTAATGGAATTTAGATTCATAAAACAAAAGAATTTCTTGAATGTAAATGAGGAGAGAGAAATCCTTTACAAAATTTCGGCATGTTAACAGGTGTACTTGGGAGGAATTAATGAGATAGAAAGGGGTATATCATCATTAAAATATAAGTATGGAAGTATAGGGTAGGTGATAAGTCATAAATCAAATTTTTTAATTGAAAATACAAGGGTATATCAACATAAAAAAACTTGTACAAAAATGAGAGGGGAAGAAATCCCTTACTTGGAAGTGTGATCCCAAAGGCTTGGGAGGGGCTTGAGAGAGGATTTTTGGGATCTTGGGGCACCTTGAGAGGATTTTATAGAGAGGAGGGAAGGGTAGGGATGTGATCAAAGGGTTTTCAGTGAATATGAATGGGATATTGAGTGGTTTTATATAGGAAAGGAGAGAGAATTCTTTATTATTTAGGTTTTGGACACCACACATTAAACTAATCAAAAACACAAACCAACCTATGGTTATTGCCCATGCTTTTTTTCCATAGGGGAGTAAAAAACATTATTTTATAAGGAAAATGGCCTAAATTATTAAAATATTAGGATTGATTATGTGGAGGTGAGTCACACTCTCAAGGAAATCATTTTAAAATGTTAAAATGTTTTATAAGTCTTGGAGGGTCCACTAAGGTTTTGTAAAATAAATCAAACAAACCTAAAATCACATTATTTTAAATTTAAAACATATATTGGCCGAAAATATCATTTATATTATTTTATTAAATCACTATTAGTTCATTATGATGTCATAAAACACATTATATATTTAACAGTATTTAATTTTTACCAAAAAATTCGACTGTCTCAGAAAATTATGAAAAATTCACCGTTAGATAATTTAGATGTCCTAAATCCAAAAATAATATTCATTTTTTCTAAATAATTTTCTAAATTTTTAATTTTTTAATTTTAAAATAAAAACTGACATTTATAGAAAATTCACGGGTTTTGTTAAAAATGACTTTCAAACCTTAATAAAAATTACAATTGTATTAATAAAAATTATATGATGATTTATATTTAATAAAAAGTAATTTAGTAATAATATTTTATTAAAATAATATTTAATTAAAAAATCCATTAATTCATCAAAATAGATTTCTTAATTGAATATTAACTAATAATACTATTTGTGCTTTAAAAATTATTTACAAAGTAACAATAATAAAATGAATGTATATTCCTTATTATATATAAAAATAATGCACATAATCATAGTTCTAGGGTATTGTTATATAAAACCTTATAAAAACCACATAATATCTAAGGGTAAGGTGTGAAATGATGATATACTCTCAGGGAGGCTCAGATAACATCGCTCGGGTGGTAATCTCTATTAACTTATACTTCTCCCATAGGCGGTTATATTCAAGATTAACATGTTGAAGCTAGGATTGGGCTTGGTCAAGAGAGAATCCCAATGATTATACCTCCTTTTTGAGCTCTGAAAATATTCCTCGTATGGATCAATTCTACTGGATGAGGCCATCACTTCCTTTTTCTGAGTAAATTGGATTTGTTAAAGCCCTATATTTATACTAATCACGTGATCACTGTTCAACGACTATATTAGCAAGGTTAAAAATTCTTAATGGTATTTTAAAATCCAAAAAAATAAAACCAAGTAAGTTCATATGTTTTACATAACTATTTTATATAATAAGACATTTAATTAGATCAATAGGAATTTTCATTAATAAAAGTTTGGGTCGTTACAGTAATATCGTATAACGTTATAAAATAATCGTTAAATTAGAGGGTATGAATAGTACTAACTAAATTATTAAAATTATATGGTTTAAATATGTAAAAAACAAATTCATTGGTTATCTATTGATTAGGAACAAAATAAGAATCATTTGAAATAAAATGAATGGTTTTATGAAAAACAATATTTTTTCTAAAAAATAGTTTAGTCACTCTTTACAAACATACTTTAAAATTATTTTTTTACCAATTTTAGAAAATTTATTTTTGAAATTAGAATATCAAAATTATATTAGGGTGAATTTTTGAGTTTTTTTTGAAAAGTTTCATTTTTTATAAATAATAAAAAATACTAATTTTTAATTGAAAACTGTCTTTTCATTTAAATAATTTATAATTATATTTTGAATTGGTTTTAAAGTAAAATTACTTCAAATTTATATCAATTTTTCTAATTTAGTTCATTTTAATCATTTTCATATTTAATTTAGATATAAAAACTTTGTAAAATTTTGAAAATTTTCTCTTTAAAATCCATATTATCATCGGGTTTGCGAGACTAATTTTAAATTATATTTTTCTAATTATTTGAATTAAATTTTTAAAAATGGATTCCATATTTTTAATTATAATAATTTATATTTTATAATATGGTCAAATTAATTTTTGACCAAAATTAATAGTGAAAATAGTAAAAAATTAATTACCACAATTAAGATAAAAATGGATTTACCAAGGGTTAAACTAAAATGATAAAGGTTAAAATAACCTAAAAACTTGTATAAAATATATTTTATTACCATATTTAGAACTTATATATTCTAGGTTCTATAATTATCCATTTTTGAGGCGTTTTTCATGATAAAAATGTGCGTATGATTGAATCTTTTCAAAAAATTACAAGTGTGTCACTCACCTCACTTATAAAAGGTCACTCCCTATCCTCTCATATTCACACCTTTAAAACCTTTTGGTTCAAAAAATACCTAACAAAATAACTTCACAAAATATATACTCTCATCCTATATGCCTTAGTTTTTGAATAAATCTAACCTTTTAAGTATTTGGTGCAAACATAAAGAGGTTACCGAGGCAACGTTCTTCTTCAAGAGTTTCATTTTATTTTTTCTCAAAATACTTAAATTATTATTAAAAAATGATTATATAATAACAAAATTATATTATATATACTTTCATATTGTTATGTTAAGTTCATTAACTAAAACCATCTCCACTTCCACCAAATGAGTTATGAAATCATCATTTGTGTGTACGAAGGACTACCGCCTCACGAACCATTGTCATTCATTTTTCCATTTCCACCTCTCAGGATTAGTTATGATGATATATTTAAAGTATATATATATATATATAATATTTATAACATAATTATACCTTTTGAGTCATTATATCAGATATACCTTTTTTAATTTTTATTACACAGGGGATAAGATAACGTCACTCGTGTGTGTGGCAGACTATCACCTCACGAAGCGATGTGATTCGTTTTTCACTAATGCTTTACATGGAAGGTAATAAGGATAAATTTAATAAATATATGTGATATAAATGAAATAATTATTATATTTATGATATATTTTTCATTATTAAAATATAATATATCATTTTCTTTCTTACCTTTTCACTCACTTAAAGATGGTAACATCATTCGTATATGTGTGGACTACCGGCTTCACGAAGCGATATGGATCTATTTTCATCACCAAACTACATAGATGATATATATAATTATATTTAAATAAATAATATGTTATTATTATTATTATTATTATTATTTAAGATAAAATATTACTAACCATATTTCCATAATGATCATTGAAAAATGGAAACGTTACTCATGCCCACGTACGACCTACCTTCTCCATGATCATAATGCAATTCATTTCTCAAAACTATATTTCATGATTGGTATTAAAAGTATAATTGATGTATAAATATAATAATTATTTTATGATTATTATTCTAGATATTATGGAACTATATAATATACACAAGAAATGAAAGATTCATGAAAAATAATGAATGATAAAATAAGGAAATTAACACCTGAAACAATGAAAATAATGAAAGATTATTAACAAATGAGTGATATGATGTTATAAAAGGATCATATGTGATATTATTAATATTAATACGGTTTTATTATAAGTTAATAACATGTTTAAAGCTGTTATAAATGAGGTTAAATCATGTTCCACCAAAAGAAGCACGAGGTAAGAGATTTAGTCTCAATTCAATTTCATTGAGTCATATTGTAATGTTATGCACATAGTTTTTTTATATGGTGTATATACCACCCATTTAATATGTAATATCATGAATAATTTATTCTTAATGGTATTTTAAGTTTCAATTTGAATTATTTTATTTTTGGGTTCGTAAAAGTTCACATGGAAGATCATAATGGTTTTATGAGTTTGGAAAGGCTGGAAGAGTTTAATGAAGTTAAAAATGGTTAAAGATATAGAGCCATAAAAAAAACCTTATCTCCAACATAGAACACCCACTATGTGATTTAGCACTCTTGCATAGCACCCCCATAAAAGAAAATTCATTTGTGGGGTGAGGTGTGATCTCCAGGTCCCCTGCAAATGAAAATTCATTTGTGGGGAAATGTATGACTTACAAGCCCCCCATAAATGAAAATTCATTTGCAGGGTGAGGAATTATCTTTAGGCCACCCAAAAACCAAAATCATTTACAGGTGATAGTTTTTTTATTTTTTAGTAAAACCAAGAAAATGGTTACATCCACACCCCTATAAAAACCCCACACAGTAGACAGGGACAAAGGGAAGTAGTCTGAGTAAGCGATTTTAGTAGGTAATCAATTACCGCATATCGAAAATTTAGAAAGGGAACTCACCAAACCACCTATAATGTGTTGGCCTCTCATAAGAACCCATATACATGGAAAATTCCTTTTAAATCAATCATTCCATGAACCATATACTGATGGAGTCTTTGTGGACCACCATCCTGTATAGAAAACAATATGTGGGATGAAGTCCTTTAGTTTTGGTACCCTTCGATGTAGCATTTGGACCCTCAGCTCCTCTATGAACTATCCAAATAATCATCTCCATCAACCTCTCCCACAAAGTTATAGGACCCATGTTTCCCCTTCACAAATTAATCATGGATATCATTCACTGAGGACTCCAGACTTGCATGATCAGGGAAAAGGACACATCAACATGTACCCCTTTTGATTATGCATTACCTTAGTAAAAGTTATCCCAAAATTATCCTACCTAAGGGGTAAGGTCCTCAGGATGTTTTCAATTTTTCATCCCCTCAATAATGAGGACCCCATCCTTGGAGGCAGTGCCAAAGACCTCCCCTTTTTAGAAAGTGAGGAGAACCACTTGCCTTTCCCTTGGATGAGGGCTAGTACCTTATCCTCCTCTCATCTTATTTGAAATAGGGGATAGGGAATCCCTCATAGAGTAATCCCCTAGTCTTTTGTATAGGAGGTCATACCCCTACTGCCTTCCATCCCTCAAGGTTACAAAAAATAAGATAGAAGATGGGAACATCAGTTCCATTTCTCTCTCTCATAGCCCCAACCTCATCCACCAGTGTACAAAGAAGATTATGTGGTTTATCATATCTTCGACTTCATCTTGTTTCTCACACTGAGCATGAATCACATGGGATTATAGATTAGTGATTATCATAACATCCATAAAATCAAATACATGTTTTGGGAGGAGATCCCCTTTATGGATATTTCTCTCACATATCCATTGGGTCTCCTATTAAGTATTAGTCCCACCCATGTTATCACCACCTTAAAGGGATATATTCCCAATGAGGCAACCCATTAGGCCTCCTATTCGATATTAGTCCCAAACATGTTATCACCACCTAAAAGGGACATATTCCTAATTAAGAAACCCATTAGAACTCCTATTCAGTATAATCCCCAACCATGTTATCACCACCTCAAAGGGACATATTCCCTATGAGGAAACCCATTGAGCCTCATATTCTGAATAATCCCCAACCATATTCACCCAGTGGGACTACTCTATAGGTGTAAGCCCCGACCATTACAAACTATGTGGGATTGTATTCCCATCCAAATAGGATATGTAAGAATCCTCCTTGAGGTCTATACCCAACACCCCAAACTCACCCTAATATTCTTTAATCCATATTACCAGTAAGGTCACATCTATCCTGGGAGCTATATCCATTCAAAGTCTCTTGATCCGATTCAATATAAGACCCACAATAGCCCTTGACTAGGAAACTTTCACCTAGATTTCCTTTCCGCATGACGTTAAGCTATATGATTTGGTCCTTATCACACAAACTTAAAAGGTATGACGTGTCCCATTAAATGGCATTGAACTATGTGGGTTCTGATTCTTTTCATTAGGATATGTAGGAAGCCTATCTTATGGTCCTGATACTAACATCAAAATAAATACCATCTTCCTAGATGATGACAAACTCTAGAGAACCCCAATGTGTGGCTTAAAACTAGCATAATAATAATAAACCATATAAGAATCACTAATTCATATAAAAAAGGGTACCATCAATGGAGAACCACAGATACATACATATGTCTACATAAATAAAGAACCTCATATAAATATAGATTATTCTATAATCAATACATGATAAAAATTAAATGTTAATATAAGGGTGGCTTGTTTTATATTTTGTATTTAATATAGGATTAATAAATATGCCTTAAATCTATAAGAGAGTCCCGAAGTAGGAAATAATTCCCCCTGAAAGGGTTTAATGAGCCCGACCTCCCATCCTCTTGAACAAAACATTTTATAATATCTCATTGGATAAATCCAAGTGGTTTCCCAGCTTTGTAAAGCAGGTCTATATCAACTCAAAATGATTACAGACGTAAACTATACCAGAAACAAAACAAATGGTGAACCCGATGTGAATCCTTAAGCAAGATGATTTTGTTTCCCACATGTCAGGCCCCTTTAAAACACAAAATGAAAGAGGTCCAATCATGGATACAAAATAATTAATTATACATGTGTTTATTTATTGAGATGATTATTTAAGAGGTTTTCTTGTTTGTGTTTTTCATATGTATTCATACACTTTTGACAAGAACTCTCTTTAATCCAATCCAATGACATCCTTTCAACTAACCCAAACTTATCAATCTTCTGTCGTATAGACAAGGTATTAATCAAATAAAAGGACACTGTCACCAACCCAGTATCTCTAATATTGGGTTTCAAATGCGCTCATTAGGGAGTACCTCTTAAATGGTACCATCCAAACCTTGGAGGTAGCTCGACATTTCCTATAGCTCATGAAGCCTCACTAACTGTCCACTCAACGATGATTGGTGGCCTAGAACCCAACAACACCGGTTTCCATATAAAATCATTTCAGAATCCTATCCCTAGAATATAATAACAAGTTCCTACCTTATCATAGATAGGTATATCAAGAGTTCACAAATGGCCTCATTCATACAACAAAGGGGTCCCTCCAAAGGGCTCCTGCCGGCATCCATCACCACCAATGCCTAACACAACAATAAACCATCAACATGATGAGGGTGTTACAATCGAGAGTCCAACCAAGGTCACCCAGAATCGGGCACTCATGATAGCCCATAAAGGGTAGTGACCAGATAATAAGGAGTAGTTCCACACCTCTATTCCCTCTAGATAATCCTGCCAACCAAATATGGCGGCAAACCATGAATAGACACACACACACACCTTCCCGCACCTACCAAGCCTACCAGCACAGATTGGAAGCATCAAGAGAAGCCCTCCAGTAAAATATGGTGAAAAAACATGAGTAAGCAGACACTCCTTCCCACATCCACCAAGTATTCCATCATTTTTTTGGTGTCACCTTGAGAAACAAGTTGGAAGATCCCGACTACAAATAGGGGGTGCGACCATATCTCTACCACGACTATAATGATTGTCATTATATCCTATAAATAAATAGAGGAAAATAGAAGGAATGCATCCCTACTCTAGATACATAATGGGAATATATTCCCATTATGTTTGAAGAAGTAACCCATTATATCCTAATAATGATGAAAGGACAAACATATATTCCTGTCAACATTTTATAAGTTTTCTAGGATATAATAATTGCATTAGCAGTGACTTGGAGTAGTGCATACAACTCCGCCTCCACATTTTAAGTGACTCATAAGTATAATTAAAGATTCCCCATAGATAAGACACATTTTTTGCTCCCTTTTAGGAGGTTTATGGCCAAAATATCATGATAAATGGAAAATTGGATTGATAGCAAATCCCCATTCCAATTGGAAGTCATTAGTCTACACCAGTGGAAACTCTAGGGGAGGAACATGTCCTTGTAAAAATTCTTGAGATCCATAAAAAAATTATAGAAATGAAATAGAATTTAATTAAGAAAAATTTAGTATATGATATCCATCACCCACAACAGGAGGCCCCAATCGCTTGCAGGAAGGCATCTAAAAATATATCTAACCAAAGACAATTTGAAAATGAAGATCCAATCTATGAAACTTCTCTGCTGAATGATGGTGTTCTTGAATCCCTAATATGTCTTTCTACAATGGATCAAAATACTGCTCCTATATTACTAAATTATGAAGTTATTAGAGGAAATTTTGAAGGTACTTCTCTCAAATTTTCCAACATTAGTTCTGGAGGTCCTCCCTGAACATATTTCCCAGAAGACTTCATATAATTTTTTTTATCGATCTCAATTTCTCATCTCTTGATGAGTGCCGCGACAAACCTACTCATGGATAGAATATCAAACAATAAGAAGGTACTCCCCTTTCTACCATCTGTTCTAAATTCCCCCCCATGGTATATAATACAAACTTTCTCCTTATAGTTGGATGTTAAACCATTATGATGTTCCTCCACATGATGACATTGTTTATGAAGGTCCTACCCAAAATGAAACTTTATTTCATTAATAAGGTTCTCCCCTTGATGAATCAACTCTGAGAAATCCATCCTATCATGATACACTTGAAAAAATGAGGTCAGTGATGCCTGATGCCTCATTATTGAAAAATGATATTCTTTCTCAACCAGAAGACAACCCGAGGTAGTGGTCATTCTCCAAACCACCCTTGGATTGAAATCCTTCCAATAAAATAGTGTAAATCCCTTCAAACCCTATTGTTTACAATAAATAAATATGGAAACATCCACTTTGGTCAGATCTAATTGAGGAACATCTTGCGAAATACGAAAGAGACATATTTCTAATGAGGATAAAATTGGATAAGGACAATATACTAATAATATTTTGGAATTTAGCCACTCCCCAATTCAGCATTCCAAAGGTGTTATTGAAACATTATGTGCATGAAATCCACCTAAATATATAGACCAATATTCATCACTTAAAAACAAAAGTATTTTCTTATGATGAATATCCAAATCACATTAAGGTAATAGATGAGATGCACTATCAAGTTGACTTGGTGGCCCTCTTAGCCACACGAAACCCAATATTGGGAAAATATAAAGGATTCCTTCAGCATGCTTGTTTAGACGAATTAAAATAATTGTTTCATATGATCATTAATTTCCCATCAAATTTTTATATTAGAGGATGGGGTAAACATGAGGTGTTGTATTTCACTTTTCTCTCTGATCAACAAAGCCCGTAGAAGGTGACATTATGTAATGTCATAGCCTCATGTTGACTTCAAGAAATCGACTCTTCTCACAACAGATGGTATGATCAGTATGACCTGGCCCATAATAACTCTCAAAGATGTTGGTCTAGAAGAGGGTGAACCATTGAAATACTCTTACACCAAGAATATGAAAATATTGATCAAACCTATCACTTTATAGAATCCAATCGTTAAGAAGTGACAATATCTTTGTAAGATGATGATTCAGGTAAGAATCATACAATTCAACCATTCCATGTTCAGACAAATCTCTATAAAATTAGAATATCTTACACAATAGTTGAAACCACGATAATATATGATCAACCCCAACTCATAGGGATAAGGGGCATTTTTAACACAACCTTCGAGGAAAAAAAATTAGGATAAAAAAATTGTGAAAATGGAACAGGAGAACCCCTAGTTTGTAGGGCGAGGGGAATTTTTAACTCAACCTTATCCTCAATGAAAGTATGAATTTTCTCAGTTGGGAGTAGTTCCAAAAAATGAATGTTCCCTATTCATCCCTGCCCATGATACAATTTCTTCTTGAGAGATGTGAAAAAAAAAGTTATCTAGAGGTTCCCTTCAGATCACCCCTCACCAGATGTATTAGAAGGGATCCTTGAAAGAAATTATAGGCTCCCATGAAAATCACAAAAAAAAAATGGCATGTAAATAGAACAAACACTACTAGGAATCAAAACTCTTCTTATGGACACTCTCGAAATAACTAGTTCTCTCATTATTTGGAGATCAATGAAATGATTTCGATGTAGTTCGCATTAGTAAATATCATTAGCACCGCTTCTGAAAATGCTTCAGAACATAAAGAAAATGTAGTCAAACACAAATAGGATATGTCCATTCAAAATACGATCCACACTAAAATAAATGAAAAATATGTGTATACCAAAAAGCATAGTATTTACAAATTTTTTTGGATTCCTTCAAATGATCCATTACCCCCCGCAATGGGAATCAACCAAGGAAAAAGGTAAGGCTATAGTTAAATCCCACCTATTACCTGAGGGTGTAAAACCCCTCACACTTAAGGAAAGACTGGGTCACTATGAGATATAAATGAGAGAAATAAAAAGGATTTATGTTGAACTACTTAGAGATAGTATTCCTACTGGATATGTTCTTCAAGAAGAACCTAATTTCACTCCCCCCAGCTGATGTCCCTGCCTAAGAAGAGATTGTCATATTAGTGAAAATATATTCAAAATGTTCGCTCAATACAAGATAAAGGAAAAAAAATTTATTTAGAACTGGTGATAGTTGAATATTGAGACTTCCCTCCATTTTCCAAACAATCAGACCAATGTCAGTTAAGTCAAAATCAACCAAATCAAGCATAAGTGCAGATAGGACCAACACATTCAGTGTAACCCATTGTCCCCCCTAATCAGTTGAACATTCCCACAATATTTTTTACACTATTAAATCTTTTATAGCATTATTAGAAGCTATAGAGGGATAATGTGCACTAATATAGCTGAAAAGAAAACCTTACCCCAAATGGGTAGATGCAAATCTTCCCCTTCCTAATTTGGAAATCCTTTATTTCCAACATTAGACAGTTCAAGAGAATCGAACCATCATCTAAAACATTATGTATATCAGTTTTACCCCATCATAATAATTTTATTACAATAATAATCCACAAAAAACTGGATTTTTTCACAAATATTATAGGGACTAGCCTTCGTATTATACACCAGTTTACCCACTGGATCGATCAAAATATGGGAAGATCTATATCGATAATATCTTTATGATTTCATATCAACATTGTGAAATAAAATGGTCCTCAACCTCTCAAACTATAAATAGTGAGAAAATAAGAGTCTCAGACTTTATTTCCAGGTGGAAGGGTCTAACCTATTCCCTAAATTTGTAGTTTCCACAGGAATATTTACTGGGTCTTTGCATAGAAAACTTCCACGATGAGTTTAAAACACCACTCATTCTTGAAAAATATATGGGTGGGTTTTGATACATTTATTTAGTTACAATTTTTTTTAAGAATCCATCTTATTAACCATATCCAAATCCTGATCAGTACCGGTAGCCCAGGGAAAGAGGAAAGACAAAGTAGAAACAACAACTGTCACTCTAAAACCATATCTTTCACTAAATATTGCTATGAATACTACTCCTTTTCATGAATCACCCCTCCAGTATGGAAATATAAGAAAAAAAACCTAATCAGGATAGAAGATATATCCAAAATTCTCCCAATTTGAAGACCATAAAATAAAGGTCTATTTCTTATGAGATAAATAGGTTCCTAGACACTTCTTAGCAACCTTGAAAAAAATATGATAACTCTACCAAAACTCAAAAGACCTAATCAAACCAGAATTTATGATAAACATAATTATTGACCCTTTCACTGAATATTGGGTCACACCATCCAATAATTTTTTTTTCAAAGACATCCTTCCAAATATGGTTGATTCTGGGCAGGTGAAACTGGGTAAACCACCAGTAAAGATAACATGTTTTTCTACCACTGATATGGAATAAGGAAGTGAATGAACAAAAGTTATCAATAAGAATGCACAAAATTTAAGTGATTAGATGACTAGAAAAATGGTCTATAGAACTAATTCTATTCTCTAAGCACAGTTAAAACAACCAATTGTGATCCCAATCACTCCTACCACAATACAACAAACTCCTTCAACTCCATAACCCTCTAAAGTAAAATCTTTTAAGAAATGACATGAATGAAAGGGTGGGAAAAAACACAAGAAGATGTACCTACACTTAGGATAATTATATCCTTGAATATCTTAGAATTCATGCCTTTAGTCCCAAGAGAATGGGTTTCATACCACCAAATGGTACAACGAGTGCCATCCTATCAAACTGTCAATGAGCACTAACCCATAAAATGGATTCCTCATTAGATGAATAATTTATCTTTAGACCCATTAATGCCATTAATTTTATGGATCCCTTATTTTATGATGAGTATTATTAAGCATTAGCTTCCCGCACCAAATTGGAGAGACATGAATTGAGGCTGTAAGAGCCAATGAAACATAGGAAGGTGTAGCCGTGATCAAACATAGTATAGAATATGAATCCCTAATAGAGCTATCTATTATACTAAAAACCATGTAAAATACATTTTGAAAATCCCACCAAGAGTAATAAAATTCATCCACACATGTAAAGAATCAGTTGGAACTGATCATTTTGGAAGACCGATTGATGGTTAGGTGACAACCTAACTATCCCAGGAAAGTGGGTAGGCCAAGGTGGCCTGATCCAACAAAAAAATATGCCCTCCAATTTTTTTCAACAACTTGAATCATCTTCCCCAGGCATGTCAACTTTGAAAATTACTTTTAGGTAACAGTTAACCATAGGGAAACATAGACCCTTGACCCAAAAGTATGATATCATGATGCAATTAGCCACAATTATATAAAATATTTAAATTATAGATGCTCTTGATCCATCAAAGGATATGTGGGAAGCACTTGCAGAGGATCTGATGTGCCCTCAAGAATTTGATGCTGAAGTTGTTTCTACCAAGGTATATAATGTGGAGGTTGAGCCTATAGAATGTTATTTAGTTATATATTTCACCGAGGAGGACATATATGATGTTATATAGGGACACATCAGGTCCCTATATGTATCCAAAATATTAGATGATATTGACATCCGTCGAGATTTTATTGAAAATGGATCAGGAGTCAACCTAATTATTTTCAGAACACTTCCCCAACTTGGAAACACTAAATATAATCTATCCCATTCTAATCTAATTCTATAATGGTATTATAAAAGTGAATATAAACCCCTCAACCAAATTAATCCTAGAGCTTAGTTTGGGTATATGGTTTCTGATTATGAGTTCCCAGCCATCTGACAAGATAAAAATTTCAATGTATTTCTAGGAAGGCCTTAGTTTCATCAACATGTAGTGATCCCTTCATTATAACATTAATGAATTAAATATTATAGTAAAGGGAATATTGAGACATTAAATGGTGAAAAATCACCATCGGAGTCCTATGAATCTCAATATATCGATGTAGGATTCTACCAAAGAGAAAGGACGCAACCCATAACTGATGGTGTCACTAGGGTCACCACTCCAAATGGTATGGAAATGATCCTAGATATCCCATTTAAATACCTAGATGATGAATATATACTGCCCATCAGTCAGGTCAAATACATCATCTCAAATTTAGAGATGTGCTCACCTGTATTTATGATATCATCCACATTAGTTGAACTTGAGGGCACTGAAGAGATATTTGATTCCTTCTTGGGAGGTGATACCTCAAATGGAAATGATCAAACTTATCCTTAAAAATTCATCATGACACTATTTCATCCAATAAACCTATGGAGGTCATAATATCACTGTTGGAATCTATCTCTTAGGAAACTGACCTTTTCCCCTAATCTTATGATTCCCCTTTATATCCCATCAATACTGACATGGGAACAAAGGGAGAGGAAGTGGAAAAGGAAAAAGAGGAATAAAATGACCTCAAAGATGATCCTCCAGCATTCAAGGAAGGATTATCCACCATTTTTAATGAACTTTTATAGATAAATCTAGGCGTAGAGGAGGATCTGTGACCAATGCTGAAAATTGAAACTATGCCCCTCGATGAACAAGATATTTACACCTATTTTCTAAAGTAGAACCGGGACATGGTTTCTTATAATTACAAATAAATTCTAGGAATTGATCCTAACGTGGCTACCCATCACTTAGGATTTCCAGAAGACCATTGTGGTTAAAAGTAGGTGTCCAGAAGGACACATCTAACTCATGCTACCAAGGTTGAATCCAAAGTTAATAAACTCAACAAATTTGATTTCATTCAGGAAGTAAAATACCTGAAATGGATCTCCAACATTGTCCCCATCAATAAAAATAATGGGAATATCATAGTTTACATTGATTTTAGAGACCTCAACTAGCACTGTTTAAGAGACGACTTCCCAATTCCAATTATAGAACTTATGATAGATGAAATGACTAAATATAAAGTGCTATCCTCTATGGATGAATATTAAAGGTATAATTAGGTCCTAATTTACTTAGAAGATGAATAATACACCACATTTAGCCCCCCTAGGGAGTATTCTTCTATTAGATGATTCCTTTCGGATTAAAGAATGCTGACACTACATATCAATGTACCATGCATCACATCTTCAAACCCTTCCTAGGAAAATCAGCTGAGTGGTATGTCAATGATTTGGTGGTAAAGTTATGACAACGTTATGATCACATTACCGATTTGAAAATCATTTTCGATAAACTTCGACAACACAGTCTAATGACGAATCCACTGAAATGTGCTTTCAGTGTTAATTTAGGAAAAGTTATCGACTTCATTGTACACCATCATGTCAACAAAGTTTAAACTAATAAGAAAAAGTAATTTTTGAGAATTTCACCTCCTCACAAACTAAAATAGTTTATAGTACTACATGGACACCTTGCCTACATTTGATTCTTTATGGAAGACATCACAGAAAAGTGTTTTCCCTTTAACTAGTTAATGAAGAAAGGGTTTGTGTTTCAGTGGACTGATGACTACCAAGAAGCATTAAACAATATCAATAGATATATCTTGATCCAACAAGTTCTGATGCCTCAAATAAAAGGAAATAAACTCATACTATACGTGACAGCTATGGAATAGTCACTGGGTGTTTTCCTTATGAAGAAAAATGATGCTGGTAGTGAGAATAGTATTTCTTATCTCAGTCTCACCATGATCGACACTAAGACCTGATATTCATATATGAAGAAGAATTATTTCACGTTGATTTTTTTAATTTATAAATTAAGGAATTAACTAAATCAACATGAGTTCCATTTTCTCTCTCAAAATGAACTGCTCAAATATATCCTTAATCATCCCATGTTGAATAGATGTTTGGAATGATGGGAGATCATTCTACAATAGTTTGACACCTATTTCATACCAAAAAAGGAAATAAAGGGCATGCCTTATAAATTTTTTTAGCATAAAATCCATCTTTGGAAGAAGTGTTAATGTGTATAGAAATTATAGATGAGGAAATATTATTTTTTTAGGACTCTACCCAGATGTGGGAAATATAATTTGATGGGGCATCTAGAAGCCCAACCAGAAAAATATTAGAATACCCCAAGCTCAATAAAGTCATATTGGGAATCATTATCATTTCTCCAGTAAAGTCAGTTATACCTTACTCCTTTCCACTATTATAATGTTTCACTAATAATGAGGATGAATACCTAGACCTCATTGTAGCATTAAAGAAGTTGTACCATGATCACAACATTGAATCCAACCATTCTTCCTGCTACTATGAAATGGAAAATGGAAATATATAGGATTTTAATAAAACTATATTAAAAATTATCTAGAAAATTGTGAATATATGGAAGAAATATTTTCCCAACAAGATACAATACACCCTATGGGCCTACTGAACTATAACATGCACTACTACTAAAAAACCCCCGTATTTTCTGGTTTACAGAATAGGAGTAGTGCTACCCATTGAGGTATAATTTTGCTCACCTCTAATAGCTATATGTGAACAATTATCAAGTGATTAACAATCATAGAAGTGATTGGATGAGTTAGAGTGACTTGATGGGAAAAGGTTTTATACCCTAAATCATTTGAAAATATACCAGAACCAGATAACATGAGCCTTCTATAATAAAGTTTGTCTCTATTAATTCCTTCAAGGTGAATTGGTTTTGGATCTGAAGACTCCAATGATACCTGGTAAGAAACTCCCAAAGCTTGAACCAAAGTGGGAAGGACCTTACATCATACATAAAGTATATCCCAATGGAGCTTACTCATTAGTCACAATTGACGGGGAGCACACTATTCCCCTACCAATGAAAGATTTATTAAGAAATATTTCATGTGATAAATACATATTTTATATATGTTGTAGAATGTTAAAATGTATATCATCTGTGGTCCTATATGAAATACTTTAAAAGGAAAATATTTCATCCTTATCACATGATGATAAACTTCATGAAATTTGGTCCTATATGCACAACCATAAAAGGCACAACACATGTTCCTTGTCCTATGACCTAAAACTATAATACGTCATAGTTATATTTGTAAGACTCTAAACTACATAATATAAAATCCTAGCCATAATAAATTAAACTATTCAACAAAGTCCTTACTGCATGATGTAAAATTTCATAGTTGACATCCTTGTTGCATGATGTAGAACTGCATAACATTTAACTCCATGATTAAATGGATCACAACCATTGGTGTTGGTCTCCTACTACACCTATATCCTAGAACTATGTGTCGCTTGATTTTCATCTCAATGAGATGTGTAGTTAATCCTATACCTTATGTCTTGGACTCAATAATGAAGTAAAAAAATACCCCTCTCCTACATGAAAACAAAGATCTATGAAGGAAAATTCACACTCCATGGCCAACGTCAGTCCAAATGCTTCCTTTATGCTCAGATGCATTCTTTATACACATCATACTCCTTATCCTAGACAATTTTGGATCTCTATAAGATTTCTTTGTCCATTAGTGATGGAATTTTATATTCTTGAGGACAAATTTGTTTTGAATATGAAAAATATACCCCAGTTTGGCTTTGTGTAAGCTCCCTCAAAAGGCCTATTAACCAGAGGCACATTTTTTTAGGAGAAACTTCTTCTATCCCTATAAGCCCCAAAAACATCATGTTGGAAACCACTTTTCAAACATGGTTTGTGTTCACTCCTTATGTACTTGTCCCATTTCATTTCTAATGACCTGAGAACCCCTAAGACCATGGTTTACAATTTTATTCATCACATCTGAAGCATGTTGAAGCATCCTTGGCCTGGTATGCCTTATATCACTCATCATTTCCATAATATAAAGTAACCTTAATCCTTTCCACATGACATTAAATGACATGGTTTCCCATAACTATGTACAACTTGAATATCATTCCAATGGGATATATAGTGATGCCTAGATCCTACATCCTATTCCATCTACTAACATATGATCAAATTACCCTGTCCTTTATTCTAATCTCCTATGTGTGGTGAAATAAACCTTTTACACTCATTTTTATCACATAGATCATAGATCATGTGGGATTAGGAGTTATAGTAAAGGCCACCAATCATGATCAAGGCATATTAATTCACATCAAGGTTAACATGGTCCTAGAATCAAGAACTTAAAAGGAAAACCAAACATCCATGCAAAATGATGTTAAATTGCATGGTTTAAATCTCTCGCTTGATGTAAAATTTTAAATTTCTACAACCCTCACCTGAAAATACCACTATACTGGGTGTTGGTATCCCACCATCCCTCCTTATAAGAACTACGTGTTTATTGATTCTTTCTTTTATGGGATACGTAGTGGCGCTTGAATCCTACATATTATTCTAGCCACAATATATAAAAAATACCCCCACTCTCTTATGTACAAACCAAATCTTCATAGAAGGGAAAATTATAGGTTCTCACCCTTCCCATGATCCTGTATTCAAAAAAATCTCCCCTATCCACATAAAAATTTGATCAGTGTAGGGAACCTTTCCTAGAACTATGCGTGTCTTGAATATCACTTTGACAAGATATGTAGTGATGCCCATACCCTATGTCTTAGAACCAGCTAAAATATATAAAAAATCATTTCCTAGTGTATGGGTCAGACTTATATAGGAAAAATTTCTCTCCATTATCAAGTTATTTTGACATAAAATGATCCTTATATACTAAAACACATTCTTTATACAAATAAAACTTTGTGTATGAAAAAAAATATACATCTCCATAATTTTTCTTTGTCCATCAATGATATAATGTTAGATTCCTAAAGAAAACTCTATTTTGGCTATGTATAGTATGCCCTAATTTGGATCTACATAAGTATCTTTCAAAAGGTTTTTCAACCAGTGGAACATTGGTTTTTAGGATAAACCTCTTCTATCTCTATAAGACTCGACAACATCATGACAAAAACCACTTTTAGAACATGGTCCATGGTTATCCTTTGTGTACTTGTCTCATATCACTCCCCTTGATCTGAAAGCCCCTAGATTACTGATTACAACCTTCCCTCTTCATTCCTAAATTATGATTGAGCATTCACAGTCTGATCACCATGGAATGGAAAATTACTAACCTTTTGGTCAAATACATGAAACTTTAAAATATAAAAATCATACATACCTATAACATGACATTAAACTATGAAACTAGTTTTCTTATCAAAATGATGTTAAACTGTATGACACCCATCTAATATATACAACATTAAACTGTGAGACAAGTTCCTCATCACATGACCCTAAACTATAGAACATCTAAGCCCTAATAGAATAACATTAAACTACATAACACATGGTCTATTCTACATGACCCATTACCTACATGATATCTAGATCTATAAAAAGGTACCTGGTATATGACCCCTATCTATGATAAACAATAGAGTTAAATACTGCATTACTTTAGGAGACTCACATTATTATAATCCAATACTAGGATAAAATATGAAAATTTTATTCCCCTATATAATAATTTGATCTATATAGGGGTTAAATCCTTTATCAAGGATTCATTGGTTATAGATATCAGACCCAATGATGAGTTTTCATTAACTTCAATCATGTCCTCCATGAAATCTGATTGGGGTGAAAATTCTACCACATGTTCCCTATCATACAACCCCATTTATATTAAAATGATTTCTCAAGTTGCCTCTTGTTTCTCAAACTAAGCATGACTTATGTGATCTTAGAGGATATAGAGAGTCACCTTGATTAACACAATTGAGTTGCATTTCTTTTTCAAAGACAATAAACTTTTCCCCATGGCACGACCTTAAAATGAGAGGTAGAATTCCACCCCATATGACTCAAAAAAATACTCAAGTGACCCCTTTATTGTGGCCTCTTTCTTCCCTACACATGAGATCTCGATACATGTAGAAGTATCCGGCACACAAACCATATATGACTTAGAGGATTAATACTCATTTACTGTGTATGAGTTTTATGTACATAGAATATTCTGAAGCATGTTCCCTGATCTATAGAAACATGCTAAGAATAAAATTCCCCTCTCCCTATATGTGAGTCAGATCTATGCAGGGAGTTTCATATTCATGGATTTAAATACTTTTTTGGGCTTATTAGTCTCACAATTATTGGTCAAATCTATTTGAACTAAAACACCAACTATATTGGTTAGTCCTACAAGACCCTAAAATTGCCAATGAGAAGGGATGTAACACTCATCAAGTTGAAAACCTGAAAATGGATACCTAATAAAAAGTCGAGTCTCAACTCTCTAGGCCATATGACCTAAGCAAAATTTAGATAATTTTTCCTATTACCATTATTTCAAGTTAAATAAATTAATACATGAACATTCTAACAAGTGATCCAACTCCAGTATTATTCTTAAAATTATAAGGGAAAGTTGGAATGAAGGGACAAATGATTGAGAACAAATACTTTTTCATTTCATATATTTAGAAGATAAAGGAGCATCCAAAACTTAGAGTCTCACCATATAATTGAATAAGTGTTCTTAGAAGTCTTGTTTTATAGATTCATATAAATAAATCATTACATGATCAGAACCCTATACTTCTTGAAACAACTCCGACAATGTTAAAGCCTCTGTTTATGCATCATCTTATAGTAATTTTACCTTCTCTATAGAGTCTAGCCTGACTTTCTGTGGATATTACACCATCTAATACCCTTCATTAGCCACTACTTCATAACGATACAATTCTTTATTGATCTAATATATTTCTTAATAGGGATATTCCTATAAGGTCCTTTATTCTAAAATTTGGATTTGGTGTCAGGTTTCCACTTCATCTTATTCAGAATCCTCATTAAGAAAAATATTTCTAGTTTCATCAAAATGGGCCATAGATTCCACAGTTGTGAGTTGATACCATAGCATGATCTATATCTATCGGATAAAACCCACCCCTTTTACCTTGGTATGTATGGTTTGGTAGTTAAACCCCCCCATAACCGAGCACAAAGAACATGCGACACAACTTGGAAAATTTTGATTGTAGATTTGACAGAGGGGTCTGAGAAATCAGTTTCCATATATCCCTCCACATTGTTTGTCAGGTGACATGGAAATTATTGAGAATATTCTGGTCTACTTCATAATCACTATTCTAAGTTAAGAACATATTCATGGACCAAATCAACATGATAATTCCTATCATCAACATTTTCTAATAAATAGGGCTTTGAAGTAGTCAAAGTTAGGTTAACCTTAGCTAATTGAAAATTTGAAGAACTTAGGATCTTAGGTAATTATTCTAATGATCCTAAAATAGGTATCCAATAATCATTACATGGTAAGAAAGGATATAAAATATCCAAGATTTCAAGGGACCCACCTTCATTTTCGGAGGCACCGACCTCCTTGGTCACCATCACCTCACTAGAAGGCATTATAGTAATTATATCTCCAATTTTTGGATTGGAATCAGTAGGTAATTATATTGGTGATGTAGGTACAATGTGTGCATGTTTGGATAGGTCAGTAACCTCTAAAAGATCACTCACAAACGTCGAGCCTACATGGATAACCATCAACGAACTTGGAACAAAATTTAGGATCAAACCTTTATAAGATCACATCACTACTTCCACCACTATTTTGATATTTGAGGGAATGTGAGTTGACCCTAAAGATGGATCATTAGATCCATCAACTTATTTTCTAGAAATTACACCTATTAGTATCAGTTCTTTATTCAGTTTATATTGCATTGGAACCATCATTCCCACTACATTAGGTTCCACAGGAAAAGGGGACACATGATCTCGAATAGTTGGAACCTCATGAATTGTAGAACTTGTGACAAACCCTACACAATTTTAATCATTAACATGATTGGACATATAGAAAAAAATTAAGTAAGAAGGATACAATGCTTACTTGTTTTCCCAGACCAAATGTGAATTTACAACTTCCTCACTTTTCTATTCCTTTTGATGTCCCATGATGATAATATCACAGGTGATAGTAGGTGGAGGAGGGGATGGAAATTATCCTATAGGATCTATAATCATATCCTTCATATGTTTGGATACCTTGAGAGAGACTTCTTTGACGACCCTTTCACCCACAAGAACATCTATTCAAATAGTAGTTCCTCCCTCTATATATTTTGGGTAAGGAATTTGTGACAAATCAACCATATCCTCCTAAAAAATGGTGGAGGGGTGAGATAAGAAGGGTTAAAAGATTACAGCGAGAGAAAAAAGAAGAGTTTATGAAAATAATATTACCTCTTCGCTATCATTGTATTCCTCCACCATTTCTATCACCATATCTCACACCCATTCAAACCAATTAATACCACCATTAAATGAATAGATGAAGGCATCCATATCTTCAAGATACACACTAACATATTCAATATTATCTTTCAAATTGATATGTTTAGGTGTGGTGATTAGCCTGTATCTAGGCAGATAAATTTCCTATTCTTAGAGAACAACCCAGATTTCCTTAGTATAATAACTCATTCTACAACCGTCCCATTCTCTCCAAGATTTTGGAAATGTTTCTAGTATATGGATGGATAATGTATAGGAGGCAAACCTCATAGGTAGGGTGGGATCAAGTCACCACACTTGTTTCCTTGGAATCTATGATACCAATCCCCTTGGAGTGGGGTGATTCTGAGGACCTAATTGTGAGAAATAAGAAATTTCACTGAGTTCACAAGGAATTGGAAAATTTTCCTCATCATTACCCTATGAAACAATACTGTTATCTTCAATCTCGATTTCATATAGTCTAAAAATTTCAACTACCTGATCCAAAAATATGAATTGACCTTAGAGTGAATGAATAGAGGCTTCAAGGTTTTGGATGTAAGCCTCAAAAAAATCAGGATTCCCTATATAAGAAATGATTTTGACTATAAATATGCCACCATACCAAGTCAAAATGATTTCCTCTTCCAGAAGGAAGCTCCAAATCCTATTAATAGGCATAAAATTCCTCTATGTGTCCCATTCTCCCTAAGACATGGTATATACAACCTCTGAGGGAATGAGAACTTGGTAATATGGATTAGTAGCTTGTACAGTGGGGGCATAACCAATATTTTGAGGGGTTCGACCCATGATCCTAAACCTTTTTCTTTTCATTTGAAAAATGAATGGTTTCTTCGGTGTAATCCCCTTTCCTAGCCTAACCACCTTAGTTGTCTAGTTTTATCCCCCCTCGGTGGAACAATCAGGTGCTTTTCTCGACACACACTGTTAATTGTTGCAGGGAACCTTATTTGGATGATATGAAATTGACGCAAAAATCAGTAGGTTTAATACCCTTCAAAGATCATCTTTCTATCACTTCTGGAAACCAAAACACCCTCCCTCAAGGAAATGAGGTACCCCCGTATGGTGTTATCACTAGATTCATCATTTAATAGGGTACCAGTGGGAGAAGAATAAGGAATATATAAAAAATGACAATGGTATTTGAGATGGTCCATTAAATACTATCCTCCCAAGGCCAATGGGTTCACCTCACTTATAAATTGTAAGTAAGGTTGGAATTGAGCATCCATGATATGTTGGTCAATGATGAAATTGTATCCTCTTATGTGGATACTATCTAGCCCCAAAAAACTTGAAATGGGACCATGAGCGAGTAGGGTGACTTCCTCCTACTTATACATCCCAAAAAATGATATATCTTCACCAGTACTGGGACAAAAAGATCAATACACTCCCAGTAGACAACTGAGGTTCCCTAAAAAAATTTGTAACTCTAAATCTGATGATAGATTTGTACATCGATAATAACCAACCACTAAGAAACATGGAATGAAAGGTTTTAAGTTAAACCAACTGGTCAACATCAGGGGAAACTTTCCAACCCCACTAATTAAAGAGATATTCCTTGACCATCAACTTATAAGTGTCATCACATATGTAAGTGATAAGAGTATAATAGGTCCTCTACCTTCTTGTATTGGGTTTATGGATGCTCGGTTTAGAAAATATCGAATCCAATTAGATAAGAGAACATCCATATTTAGATGGGGTTTAGCATTCATATGATCCATTTATTTGTCAAGAAGTTTCTTTTAAAGTGGGGGAGGGGGTCCTCTCTGTGTCATCCCAAGATAATGAGGGAGGAAAGAATTTATCATACACGTCCCCCATAATTGGATCCCCTAAGATCATCTGGATATACCAGAGGCTGATACAAACTTCCCCATGAACTAAGTGGAATGTATTGGTATCTAGGATCCATCGACCGAGTAGTTGAGGAATAATAGATTGATTCTGATGGGAGAAGGTTTGTGATACCAAAACAACCTTATATAATCCTATGACCTTTAACTTAGATTTAAACTCTTTACAAATTTGATAAACCCAGAAAGACTATCCCCAGTCCAGAATGAATGATCCTCTGGGGAGATGATCCCATTTGGACGACCATATTAATGAATCATTGTATTTGGATTTCCTTGAAATGGAATTATATAAATGGATGTCCAACTCTAGTACTCATACCGTTTCCTCTAATGAAAAAGGGGTGTAATTCAGAACAAACCCTTCAGAGTAAGCCTCCCAGATAAAAGACCCCCTTTTCTAAGATATTGGCCTGGGGTGTGTTGCTGCAATTGATTATCCAATCCACAAGTTGATTCTTCTAGAGTGATGCTGGAATAGGGACATATGATAATAATATAAATCCATAAAGGGGTATCTTATCTAAAACTGGATACTCTCGAAGTCCATCACCCATAAGTTCTGCTAAAATTTGATGATATGGGATGATAGTATGTGTTGATTTTTTTTATGATTTCAAAAATGGAGTTCCTATTCTCATCAGTAGTGGAATCAACAATGAAAAAAGTTTTTATAGGTTCTATTTCTTATCTTTTATAAAATTATAAAAGGAAATGTTGGATACAAATAAGTTCCACAAAACATAAAGACCCCCGCATAGAAAATTTTAGTGAACTACATAACATGCTATACAGGCCACGAAGTGCTTAAGACACTATGAAGAACTCTCTATTGCTATGTGGGAATCAGTCATACTTAAAGAAGAATATATATTTTTTAGAAAAAACCAGTTTGAAAATGAGATTCTTTGTTATGTGGGAAAGTCTATTTGTAAAGGAAAATACTATGCAAATAGAGTTGTCAACAGAGAGCTCAGACTAGAATAAAAAGTGATTGATTCACTACATGAAAAATGAATTGATAGGGTTTTATGAGTTTTAAAAGGATGGAAGATATCAATGAAGTTAAAAATGGTTAAATATCTGGAGATTTAAAGAAAAACCCATATTCTACTTAACACACCTGCTATGCGAGTTAGCTCTCCCACATAGTTCCCTCACAAACAAAACTTCATTTATAGGGAAAGGCATGATATCTAGTCCTCTAAAAAATAAAAATTCATTTTTAGGGTGAGGCATGTATTCTAGGACCCTTGCAAACAAAAAATTGTTTTCAGGGTGAGGCGTTATCTTCAGGCTGCCCAAAAACTAAAATCCTTTGCGGTCGATGATTTTTTCACTGTTTTCAGTCAACCCGAGAGAATGGTTGCATCCATACCCCTATAAAAACCCCACACATGAGATAGGGAGGGAGGTATACAATTTTATCAAGTAATTATAGTAGGTAATCACTTACCATATATCACAAAGTTAGAAAGGGAACTCACCCGACCACCTGCAAAGGGGTGACCTCTCACAAGAACCCATTCGAATAGAAAACCCCTTTGCGAATATCCATTCACTTGGAAAATTCATTTTTAGACAATAATTCTAAAAACAATATGCATATGGAGTCTTTGAGGACCACCATACCATATATAAAATAGTATACATGATGGAGTCCTTCAGTCTCAGTACCCTTCCGCATAGTGTTTGTCCCCTCAACCCCTCTACGAACTGTCCAAATAACCCTATCTATCAACCTATCCCGTAAAGAACTAATACCCATGTTAGAACCTTTACAAATTAATTAATTATATCATCCACCAAGGACTCCAGAATTTCATGATTAGGTCAAAGGAAACATCAGTGTGTCCCCCATTCGATTATACATTCACTTGGTAAAAGTTGTCCTGCACTTATCCTACTTAAGGGGTAAGGTCCTCAGGATGTTTAAAATTGTGAATCCACTCGGTAAGGAGGAACCAAACCTTATAGATAGTTCCAAGGACCACTCCATTTTAGAAATCAATGGGAATCACTTACCTTTCCCTTTGATGAGGGCTAGTACCCTATCCTCCTCTCATATTCTCTGAAATCAAGGATAGGGTATCCCTCCTGGAGTAATCCCCTAGTATTTATTTCAAGAGTTCATACCCCTCATGTATTCTATCCCTCAGGGTCACAAAAATAAGAGAGTATACGAGCACATGATATCCCTTTCTCTCTCTCTCTCGTAGCCTCGACCTCATCCACCAAAAGACAAAGGAGATTATGTGGTTTGTCAGATCTTCAACTTCCTCTTGTTTCTCACACCGAGCATGAATCATGTGGGATTTGAGGTTAATGATGATCATGAAATATGCACAATAAAATAAATGTTTTGGGAGGATATTCCATTTCTAGATCTTCCTCACACCTACCCATTGGGCCTTATATTCAGTATAATCCCCAACCATGTTATCACCACCTTAAAGTGGCATATTCCCAATGAGGAAACCCATAAGACCTCCTATTAGGTATAATCCCCAACCATATTCACCCAATGGGCCTCCTATTAGGTATAATACCCAACCATATTCATCCAACACGCCTCCTCTATAGGTGTAATTCCCAACCATTTCAAACTATATGGACTTTGATTCCTATCCAAATGGGATACGTAGGAAGCCTCCTTGAGGTCCAAACCCAACACCCCAAACTCACCATAATCTTCTATGGTCCATATTCTTAGTAGGTTCACATCCATCTTGGGAGGCTATATTTCTAATAGATCTCTCAGGACACTTTGGAATAAGTCCCACACTAGCCCTTGACTAGTCACCTTTCACTTATACATCCTTTCCACATGATGTTAAACTGCATGGTTGGTTCCTTGTCACATGACCTTAAAGGGTATGTTGTGTCCCATTAAGTGTCACTGAACTATATGGGTTCTGATTCCTTTCATAAGGATATATATAAAGTCCATCTCATAGAACTGATATTGACATCAAAACAAATTCCATATTACTGTAAGATGATAAACCATAGAGCACCCCACTGCATGGATTAAAACCAGCATCATAATAATAAATGACATCAAAATATTTAATCCATATAAGAAAAGGGTACCATCGATAGAGAAAAATGGATACATAGAGATGTATCCATCGATGAAGAACCAAAAATACATATAGATTATTATATAATTAATACATGCTAATAATTAATTATTAATATAATGGAGACCTGTTTTATATTTGGTATTTAATAATGGATTAAAGAATATGTCTTAAATATATAAGAGAGTCTTAAAGTAGGAAATAATTCCCCCCAAAAGGGTGTGATGAGCCCAAACTCCCATCCTCTCATCCAAATAATTTTCTAAGATCTCATTGGATAAATCCAAGTGATTGAATGTATTTGGAAATTAGGTATACATCAACTCAAAATGAGTACAAGTGTGAAATACATCAAAAAAATTCATCCAAGGGGATTCAACTTGAAAATTACAAACTGGTAAAGAATTTCATAACTTAATTTCTTTTCATTGGTTTGTATTATTTCTCTGTTGTCTTTGAAATTCTTTGGTTATGTGTGTATTTACTTTTGAATAAATTATGTTTTATATCTACTTGTTTTATGTGTATTTACATTTAAGACAAATAATCGATTCATTGGTTAATTCTCACTTCAACGTTATGATCCTTATAAGGGTTTATTTCAGAATATCATTTTAATTGAGATTGTTTATACTTGAATTTCCATTAAAGGAAATTATTTGATCATTGTTCAATAATCCCTTTCATTTTGTTCTTATCTGGTTATTCATGAACTTTTCCAAGTAATAATACCATTTTCTACTCTATTTTACTTAAAATTATAGAGAAAATGTTTTAATAAAACCTAACTTCATTTTTCTCTTCAGTAGGAAAACATTTTTCTTTAAAAACCATGTTTTCAAAAAAAAAAATCATTTTTTTAAAATAATTTTTCAAATATATTTTTAACAATTTTTAATTTTTAAAAAATGTATTGAAAGTAATATTCATGTAATTTTCAAAACAATTCCCCTTTTTATTTTACTAAAAAATTATAAGGAATCTTTATTTTAACATACTCGACATGTATGGAATTTATTTCCATCATGACCACTAAATGTTTTAAAGATTATTTTATAAATTTCAAATATTATTTTCAAAGAAAATTATTTTTAATTTTTTTTGAACTATTAGTTTTAAAAATTTATTTTTATAATGAAAAGGATATTTTTGTCAAGTATGTTTTTTCAAAGATATTTTTATTGTATTTTCATTCACTAATAACAAAAACCTTTTATTCTTACTCCAATGGGTATATGTTTGATTGATACTATACTTATTATTTATATGGATGGTTTATGATAAATTTTACCAAGTAAAGTATTAAAATTCACTCTCTTGATTCATTTTTGTAGTCATTAACTTTCCCTTGAAATATTCACTTACCAGTGATCATTGGACATTAAATTTACCCTAAATATATATATTATTTATCATGGATATTTTTATTTATTAAACTATATATAATTTCTACATATGGTGTTCTATATTGAAATTTATTTATTTATATGGGGAAATATTGATAAATTTATGGTCTTTACTCAATACAGATATTTTATTATATAGAACATTATTCAAGAATTAAATCTATTATTTGATATATGAGGAATTATTTGGACATGTAGATTTGTGTGGGGCCCATTTATATATAGACCCTTAATGCATTAGTAGGTATCGTGAAAAAAATTAGTAAGGTAGTATTAAATGGGTTTTTACTTGTAGTTTTAAACCGTCTTGTGAAAGGTCTTGACGTTAGAGGTATCATGTGCCTGAGACATGACGTTCAATAATTAAGAATTTATTTCATTTAGAATTAAGTTATTATTATCTATGAGACTTTTATAATGATATTATCTATGGATGCATTTCACTCTCAATATATTGATTAAATGACATGTGTTTTTAGTTATTTACCTTACCATATTTATTATGCATCATCCAATTGTGATACCGACATTATTGATTAAATGGATTGTTTTTAAAATTATTTACCTTTCCATGTTTATTATATTTATTAATTCATGATAAATTACACTTTACTTAACCCTTAATAATAATTTGATCTCACCCTTATTTTTTACTTTCTCAGGAATCTATGAAGTGTACTATAATTGATATGTAAGGATATTCTAGAGGGAATAATGTTATTCTCAAAAAAAAATCATGTCGAAATTTGTGTTTTAAAATGTAATATAGGAATAATGTATATATCTATTTTACCAAGAATACAAAGCTATTTAGTCCTTTGAGATGTGATTCAATATATCTTATGCCAATGTAATAAAGTAATACACAGACTCCAAGCTACTAGGTTTAGGGTCATTACATTAGACTTAAAAAAATTCATCTCTTAGAGTAAGAGATTAAGTGGAAATTGATCAAGGAATAACTAAATAATAAAATTACTCCTATGAAATAAAAATATATTAAGTAATTAAAATTTCATATGTTCTTAGTCTATATATAAAATAAATTCCCCAACATTAGTTCAAGGATCTTAAAATTAAAATTTATCCTACTATCATCATTTTTGATGATATCAATGACCTTTTTCACACCTATTTGGTTTATGGTTTTGTGTTTGTTAACCTTATTTGGATCACCTACTTTCTTGTGATCAATGATCTCTATCAAAATCTATAATTATTTGTTCTTTTATTCTATATCCATATCTTCAATTCCCACCTATGTTTTCATATTTGGAAACCTAATACGTGTTATTTTGGATTACCTTTTCACACCCCTTTTCTATTTTTCAAGAGGATTTTTTATTAAACCTTTTTATGATTTGAGTTTATATAAAAGAGTTTTTAAATGTTAAATCTTTGATGACCGAGATAAATTTTGAGGGTGAAATTCATTTTAAGGGGGGCAGAATGTAACACCTTAAGATTTTGTGCAATATTTTTTTTCAAATGAATTTAATATTTTTTGATATTTTGTGTTACACACAATTCCATTTTTATCTTTCATTACATGTAATACCAAGTTTAGATTTCATTACATGCGGTGTCGATTTTAAATGAAACATGACTTACTATTAAGAAATTAATATTTAATATGATAGTTATTACATAGCCATTAGAATGGATGGTATGAATAAGATTAACTAAATTATGAAAATATATGGTTTAAAAATGTATATAAAATGAATTATTTTGTGAAAAATTAATTAAAAATAAAAAAAAAGACTATTTTAAAATATAGGAAATCTTTTTCTGAAAAAACAATTTTTATACAAAAAAACATTTTTTACCTCAATAAATTAAAAAAACCAATTTTGGTGAATTATTTTAATGTAATTTATATAATATATATTCAATAATTTTTTTTAACATTCATCTTATGTGTTTTCTAGAAAATAGATAATAATAAATCCAATTTTATTCTTAAAAATTGTATTTTTCTAAAAATAGGTTTTTTTTTCACCTTTTTGTGCACTTATTTTAAAAAAATTTTTTCAAAATTTTATAAAATTTATTTTAAAATATAAATTTCATTTTTTAAATCATAATTTCAAAATTATCTTATGGTTAATTTTTGATAATTTTATGAAAATATTAATTTTTTGGTGAATAGTGAAAAATACCGAATTTTAATTGAAACTGCCTTTTCTTTTAAACTATTGTTAAATTTAAGTTATATTTTTTTTTAAATAAATATTATATAAATTAAATATATATTAATATAATTTATATCATTATAATCATTTTTATATTGAATTTTTGATATAAAAACCTTGTAAACTTTTTAATGTTTTCTCTTTGAAAACCCGCATTTTCATCGCATTTACGAGATTAATTTTAAATTAAAATTTTCCACTTATATGAATAAAATTTGAAAAAATAGATTCCATATTTTTAATAATTATAAATTATATTATATAATTAGTTAAACTTAATTTTCTAACATAATGAATAGTAAAAATAGTAAAAAATATTTACAACAATTAAGGTAAAAATGTTTTTACTGGCAGGTTAAAATAAAAAGATAAGTCTTAAAATGACATAAAAACTTATATAAAATCTATTTTATGGATATATTATGAACATATCATGCCTAAGTATCAATAATACCCCATTTATGATCCTTTTTATATGATAAAAACATGGCCACACCTTTTTATTTTCAAAAATTTACAAGTGTGCCGCTCACCTCACTTATAAATGAACACCCTATATTATATATTATTAACAACTTAGAACCATTTTGGTTAAAAAATACCTACCCAAATCCCTTTAAAATTTACCTTATATAATATTAGAATCCTTATTTTGGTCATAAATCCAACTTAGGAAAGATTTTGATGCAAACCTAAGGAGGTTACTTGAAGAAGAGGTAACGTTTTTCAACGAGCATTTTTATTTTATTTATTCATAGACCTCATTAAATTATTATTAAACCATAATAATATAATAAAATAAGTATATTACATATAATAATTTTTTTTTCTGTTAAGTTAATTTCCTATAACCATCTCCACTTCCATCAAATGGGTTATGAATCGTCATTCATGTGTACGACAGACTACCACCTCGCGAATTGATGTCATTAATTTTTTTATTACCACCTCACACGACAGGTTATAATGAAAAATTAAATGTTTATATATAATATTTATTATATTATTATACTTTTTTAATTTTTATATCACAAATACCTTCATACTTTCTATTCTGTGGGAATACGATAACGTCGTTCCTGTGTACGACAGACTACCACCTCACGAAGTGATGCGATTCATTCACACTTTACATGGAAAGTAATAAGGATGGGTTAAATGAAAATATGTGATATATATGAAATAAAAATTATTCTTTAATTATAATTTATCATTTAACTTTATTTCATTATTTCTGTTAGGAAAACAAAAACAACATTCATGCGTACATGCGACCTACTGTCTCTATGAACGATGTGTTTAATTTTCTATCTCTAACTTTTATGGATCAATATAAATACATATATACTGAATATATATAAAATTTATATAATTTTTAACATTATTTAGATTATGTAATCACAATCAAAGTAAGAGGACCAAAAATAAAAAATCAAAACATATATGAAAAATAAAGAGGTTATTACTTGAAATGTGATTTTAATAAGGAATTTTTAATAAACGGGTAATAAGAGGTCATAAGTAAATAATATATGGTATTATATATATAATTATGGTTATATAATAGATATATAATAAACTTATATTTATTATACATGAGGTTTGAATGTGTATGAATGAATTCAAGACTTACAATAAGATATTTTTATCTCATTTTTCTTTCCTTGAGACACATGTTATGAACCTATATTCTTTTATGAGGTGAATATACAACCCATTTGACATGTAATAACATGAATTTATTTATTATCATGAAATTTTAAGTTTAATTTAATGTTATCACTTCATGGGGATTACAATTCAATGTTACCAAAGTGGTAAAGATTTTATGTTATAACATCATCATTTATTAGGATGGTTTATGATTATATTTACGATGATGAAATATTATGATAAATTTCTCAATAAAATAATTCATTTTATTATAATATGGTTATTTCATGAGAATATACATTTTCCATTAATTTTCCTCTTCTTATTTACTAAGAGTTAAAAATGATGTTTAAAAAAAATCATCTTTATTTCTCTCTTTGGTTGAAAACCCCTTTTCTTTCAAAACCATGTTTTCTAAAAATATTTCCAAAAATGTTTTTAAAATTATTAAAATGATTTATTAAATACATTTTTACCCATTTTTTACTTTTTACAATTTTTTTTGAAAGGAATCTTCATATCGTTTTTCAAACAATGACCATTTGGCTTTTACTAAAAATATGAAAGGAATCTTTGTTTTAACGTGTACAACTTGAAATTTTTTTTCCGCCATCATGAAAATTATTTTCTCTGAATATTACTTTATAATTTTTCAAGTTTATTTTTAACTAAAATTATTTTTAAAATTTTTTATGATTTTTTATTTTTAAAAAGTAATTTTCAAATAAAATTTATTTTCCTCAGAAAATGTTACAAGTGATATTTTAAAATCATTCTGTATCTAAGATCATATAATTTTATGTAACTTATGTTTTTATTGAGATATGAACCAAGAAAACCATTATTATTATTTTTATGAATTGTTTATGATGAAAATATGTTTATGAAACCCATTTCTCTTCCACGGGTTATACCATGATAAAATTATTATGAAACCTGCTTATTTTTCTGTGGGTTATGCTATGATGAAATGATTATAAAACCTATCTACTTTTCAAAGGTTAAGATATAATGAAATGTTTATAAAAACCCATTTTAATTTAATGGGTTATGATATGATGAATATTTTATGATATTATGGCAAACATATATATGATTTTCATTATGTGATGGGTGAGACCTATATCTTCCTCTAATGCATTGGGTTATGATTAATGTTATATGAGATCAAAGGGTACATGAGAGGATATCCCAAGACCAAAAGAGGGTATAATGGAGTTCATACCAAGATATAAGTAGGTACATGAGTGTTTATCCCAATCCTAACATGTTATGAATGTCTTAGTGGGTAGCCTTGACATAAGATTCTCTATGCTTATGTGTGTGGAATAAATCTTCGTCTTATGCCAATGTTATTCCCTCATGGATCATGTTATTTGATTATATTATGATTAATGTCTTATGAACTTCCAATATTTATTCTATGAATCAATATTATGATCTTTGATATAAAGGGTATGATTTTCAAATGTTATACTCATGTTCTCATACCCTTATGTTCATGTTATGCTTACGTATCTCCCTCGCTTACCCTTACTGAGAACCTGAGCTCACCCTTTATTATGTTTTCTTTCCCCAAGTTATGAAGAAATGTATTACATATGATAATTATAATAAGGGTGATATTTATTAAGAACATAGTGAGAGATGATGTAGTTTACCTATGAACCAGTTGTTTGTGTTTCCAATTTTCCAAAGGCATAATACCATTATGATCCTAAATCATATGTTTATGTAATATAAAAAAGGTTTATAAAAATTATGTAATATATATGTATGAAAATCCTGGGTCTCTATGATGAAATCCCTATTTGGGTAAAAAAAAGTGGATGTAGGATTTGGTACAAATGCACCTAGGGGTAATAACCCTGAAAAGGCTAGTGGAGTATTAACTCGATCTTCATCTAATGCATGAAAAATATGTTGAAGTTTGTTCTCTAAAACCAAATTATATATACTTTATGATAAACATGTATTTATTATTTTTAATATTAATTAACTACTTATCACATCATGATTATTATTCTTCATGAAATAGTATGTGATAATTTCCCAAGAGTAGCTGTCACACTAAAAGGTCATAGCAGTTCCCCACTATGATGAGAACCCAGAAGTGCTATGACACTATTCTTGGATATATGTTCTATGGCAGGATGATATTATTTGAGGGACACAAATGATATAGGCTATCGGGGGTAGAGACTCATAGGATTTTGAGGCACATTATCATGGTGTACGCCCTTGGTAATATCCAATAAGAAATTATGAGAACAAGGCCCGATAGTAGGAAATCCACATTTATATGTGTCATTGGATGTTCCTATCTACAGATGCGTGTGTTGGTATTTTTAATTTAATAATATTATTAATGAATATTATGATTTGCGTACTTTGATGTATTTATGAAAACTGTGATGACAGATGTTTCCCATGAGGTAGGATATGTTGGGTGCGTCACAAGTAATATTGAATTAATGAATAATGTGAGAAAGGATTTATCCCTTCTATTCATTAACAAAATTTAATATCTCAAGTCCTTTTATGGAAATAATATAGCCTAAATAAATCCATGTCCATGGTGTTTTATAGGAAAGTTTTATTTTTGGAAAGTCAAAGAAAGAGATATCAAGAATATAGGTTGATGGAATTGGTATGAAACCTTCTCAATTAGAGATATTGTGATAAAGGGATTATATTACATGGTAAACATCCATATGAGGTGACATGTCGTTGTAACATTAACTTCTTTCTGTATGGGTGACTTGGTGTGTTGTTAGATGCTAACCTTGGACTTTAGGCTACTTCGCCAAATTCCACTGAAAAAGAGGCCTAAAGGGTCACACACTAAGTGTATCCTGAATCTCAATTAAATAATATATTATTTATTGTTTAACAAGTTTAATAAATATTATTTCTGATCGTGGTTTAATAATTATTCACGTATGCTTGATCTCATTTATTCCATCACTAGTTATTAAATAGAATATACTACGAGTGGAATATTTAATAAATATTTATTTTCTATTTAGTAAATATAATATTTATTTATTTATTGGTGAATAATGCAATGATATTTATTTAATAAATAAATATACATTATTCAAGGTCTGATAAATATTATGGAGGAATGGAGGACCGAGTTTAATGGTCTAATGATAAATAATAATATTAAATATTATTTGATTAAATAATATTTAATTATAATTTTAAAGTTAAGCGCATGTTAAGAAATAATAATATTATTATTTAACATGGGTTTTTTCTAAGATTAGATAAAACAAGTAGGGGAACTTGTGTAATTATTTTATTTTAACCCTAGTAATATAAATACCCAATTATGTTATTTTGTCATAATCAAATTCAATTGTGCACAATGGATTTGGAGAAAAACTCTCAAGCCTAGAGAGCTTTATTCTCTAAGGATTCTCTCAAGAACAAAGAGAAATCCTCCTCTATCAGATCAAAGATAATTCTTTTGAAGTGGTTCTCAAACCGATCAAAGGTGGACGATGCAAGCACAATGATCTTCTATTCTATCACCTAGAGACTCCTTTGGTGATGTCTGAAGATTCGTGGAACACATGTAGATCACCACTAGAGGAAATCTACACTTGGTTTCTACAATGCAATGATATTTCACTATAGATCTATCACCATAAACCTCACCAAAGAAAGAATTTATTTGAGGTAATTCTTTATCTAATTGAATTAATTATAAACAACATTTTTTTATCTCCTCTCTCTGGTTCTGGTGTGATTAACCTTGTCTGATCTTGTTGATACATTTTGTAAATCATAGTGTTTATCATCGTAGATATCAGATTTGTTATCAATCATGAAAAAAGAAAAGTTGGGCACTGCCTTTCATACACTTCCACTGCGCCCGGAACCAATAAGTGGTATTAGAGTAGGCACATAATTGTTTATAATCAATTATTTTTTTGGTGATTTACGCATAAGTAATTTAGTTTTTCAATTCAAGTTTAATCATTATTTTAATATAAATTGTGAGATCTACTTATTCCTTCATCGTTTCATGCAGATCTAATGCAAACAATTAATTTTATGATTAAAATAAAATCAAGTAATTGATCCAGAGGTTCCAAGGTTTCTGGTTGTACAACACCATATTACACACCGTGTAACTAGAGTTACATGCAGTGCAGTCATTTTCAATGCATCATATTTGATTTGGAGATCAATTCAAGATTATGCATTGATTATGGAATTAATTTCACCATTAATGCACCGTGTGTTGACCAGGATTAACTGGAACACAATCAGCTGGACTACACGCCGTTTGGCCCATTGGACACGGTGTGTAGTTCATTTGGGTTAGTAAAGGGTCATGTACTCCATACATGGCCTACTCGGCCAGTGAACATGTAACACATATTCAAAATGGTGTGTGACCTATTATACATGCCATTTACTCCAAATTTTCAAGGAACATTTAACACACTGAGTCCCTAAGCATGCACCTCAAATAGATGGTGAAGGGTGTACCCACCTTGTAGATAGGATCTAAAAACCATTTACTTTTACCTGATTACATAGATTTAAAATTTATTTATTTTACTATGAAAACCTTGATACATGTACTTGCATGTGGCCGTAAAGATAGGATACACCATGTGATAGGTTTTAATATACATAAATATTTAAATGTTTAATTAACATCTGTGTAATTTTCAGATCTACATATCATGTATGGGTCATATTACAAGTTGTTAATATACGTGCATTGAAGCATAACATGTGGCCAAAAAATCATGTAATTCATGTAATCATCTGTGAAGTACATATTGTGAAAGTACGTGATATGTCATATATTCCATATGTCACAAGAGTAAAAATAGTATATGAATATAATATATGTTTGGTAGATTCAGAAAGGTATTCACCATGTTACCTTCAAGGTACATTTATGTAAAAGGTTAATTTTAAATGAATTTATTTAATTTGTTTAAAATTATAATAGTTGAGAATATCAATGAAATTCAGAAAAAGATTAAGATAAAAGGATTGATTAATTAAATATAATAATTAATCAATTAGAGCGTGATTTATCTTAGAAAATAATGATTAATAATAGAATTATAGTTTTATTAAATGTGTAATTTGTTTCATGAATGTGGATGATAATGAGTTAGACTAGACCTTTTATTTGTGGTTGGTTTCATTTAATTTATTATTAACTTAAACTGTTGTCTTGCATGCCTTGTCCCCTTTCATTATGTAGGGCCTTCATGTCCATGGTTTCTTTTATGTAAACTCATTTTCCCCTCACATGTGTGTGATTAAAAGTCATATGTAATGGATGGAGATCCCAAGCTAGTGGTGGAGGTTCAAGTTCAGAGTTGATGCAAAACCAATCCAAAGAGATACAAAGGTGGATAGGTGTAAAGCTATAAACATGAACCTAAATTGGTTCATGGTGTTTCTCCCCTAGGTCAATGATTAGTTTATCAACCGCTAGATAAACTAAACATTAGTATAATCTCATGATCATGCCCTTTATTTTATTTCTATGAGTTTCATAATTATTTAATTATGGATGTCTTGTCGTGATCACATAATTAATGAATTAACTAACAAGCATGAAATATGAAACTAAAATAAATAGGCTTATGCATAAATATTATCTAATACATGGTTAATCACTTAAATAATCCCACTTAATATTAATAAACATGTGATAAAGATAGTAATTGTAAATTTACGCATAAATGATAAAATCTCTCAATAATATATTAAGTCAGTATATACTTCCATTACTTCAGTTAGAATCGAACCATAGTTTAAAGTGCTTGAATAGTAAAAGTTGTGGTGCTTTCAATTATTGGGGAATTCTAATTTGAGATTTTGGGTTGACTTGACTTAGTTTACATCAAGAGTTGACTGCCAAAGTATTACTTGGTGTAACTGAAAGGCAATGGTTGAGAAAATCCAAATTAAAGATTTCAAGATTAGGGAGTCCACTCAATGGATCAAGGAACTGTGAGTTAAAGTAGTTTACATTTGTAATGTCTACCTAAAACATTTCAAGTTGCTTGACTAACCAAATTTGGGGTAATGAGAATGGAAATATGGATCCTTACCACTAAAATTTCTAAGAAATATGATATTCCTAAACCAATGGTGAGAGATATTGGGTTTTGATAAAATAGTAGGAGACTAATAAATATAATATTTATTTATTTGTATAAATTTTATTAGATAAAGTACTAAATCCCTGTTTATCTTATTTGTAGAAACAAAATTAAAAATTACATCAAAAATATCATTGTGATCCATACTTTAGAAGGAAAACCTTTTCATCAACACTAATTTCCAAGAATGGAAAAGGTGCCTACGTTTCATCCTTCACCATGAAAGGAAATTGTATATGTTGGAAGAACCTTTACTAGTTGTGCCTAAGAATGAGGAAAATGATAAAGAGCTATCTCTGTATGAGAAAAATTTGAATTACGATACAGATGTTCAATGATTAATTCTATTATCTACGTCTAATGAGATTTTGAAGCAACATGAAAACATGGAAGTATATAACATGATGTCTCACCTTCAAGATCTCTATCAAGAGAAGGTGAGACAAGAGAGGTATGCGATATCCAATGCTTTTTTACCACTAATCTTGGAGAGTCTGTGCCAAATATGCCTCATGTAGTCAATCTTATTGGATATATTGAAATCTTAGACATCTTAGGTATTAAATTACTAGATTATTTGTGTACGAATATCATACTTTTCTGAATTCCCAATACCTTCTCTAGGTTTATTATAAATTAAAACATGAGAAATAATGAGAAGAGTCTATCAAAACTTCTGACCTTGATTCACCAATTGGATAAGGACATGGGGCATGATAAACCATCAGTATTTATGGTGAATAATAAAAGGAAGAAAAGGTAAAATGATCCCAATAATTATAAATAGTATAAAGCTCCCGAGCACTGTCCTTCCAAGAAGGGGAAGATCTAGAGGCAGGAAAGGGAAAAGGAGCCAGTATGTTTTTCATTTGAAAAGTTAGGCCACTGGAAGCGGAACTGCACCCAGAATCAAGGGTAAGATAAATGTGAATTTGTTATTGAGTGTAATCTTTAAATATCTACACATTGGGTATTAGATACAAATTGTGGTGCTCACATCTATATCTAAATATAGGAACCTAGTAGATTTTGAAATATTGAGAGTGGAGAGGTGGATCTATGAGATGATAATGGTGCGAGACTAGATTCTCCATCCATTATTGACTACCACCTCTTATTGATAATGATAATGATTTTGGTTTTAAAAGATTGTTATTATGTACCTACTGTTACCAAGAACACAATTTCTGTATCATTTTTAGATATAGATGGGTTTATTTTCAAGTTTGGAAATAAAATATGTTTCTTTTATAAGGAGATCATATGTTATGGTATGGAACATCTAAATAATGGTCTTTATGTATTAAATTATAAAAACCAAGTGTTGAAAATTGATAATGAATGATGTTCACATGACTCATATAACACTCAGTTGTGGCATCATCATCTTGGTCATGTAAACAAGAAGCGTTTGACAAATCTCTATCAAGATGGTCATTTAGACTCTTCTGATCTAAAACCACTTGATAGATGTCATGATTGTTTATAAGAAAAAATAACCTAACCACTCTTTGTTGGCTAGGGTGAAAGGGCCAAAAAGCATCTAGGATTGGTACACACTGATGTGTGTAGACCATTTCCATTAGAAGCTAGAGGTTGATATTCTTACTTCATAATTTTTTACTAATGAATTGAGTAGATATGACTATATATACATAATAAGGTATGAGTTTTAGTCCTTTGAGAAATTAAAGGAACTCAATAATGAAGTAGATAATCAGCTTGGTAAGAAGATAAAGAAGCTTTGATTGGATCAAGGTGGTTAATATCTTAACTAATAGTTCATCAACTTTTATGGGAGTTTGGGATTTTATCTCAACTCACTCAAACTTATACACCACAGTGGAATGGTTTTAGTAAAAGAAGGAATTGTACCTTTTTGGACATGGTAAGGTTGACGAAGAGTCATACAAATCTTCCATTATAATTTTGGGGATATGCATTACAAACTACAGAATACACATTAAACCGAGTACTAATTAAAGTGGAAAATTTAATTCCCTTATATTTATGGAGTGGAAGGAAACCCATTTTATTTCATACACATGTATGGGGTTTTGAGGTATTTTTTAAGGCTTTCTTGGGAAACAAAATAGCACCTCAGGGCATGAGGTGTATCTTTATAGGTTATCCTAAGGAAACAAAGGGATACTACCTATAAAACCCCTCAAACAAGAAAGTGACTGTTTCCAAAAAAGACGTCTTTCTTGAGAGGGAGCACATCTTAAAAAAGGATAGTGGGAACAAGAATATCTTCATTGAAGTTGATGCTCAGAATACACGGAAGTTGGTGTAGGAGAAGATTCCATAGGTCCCTATGGAAGAAGTAGTTCCTAAAACATAAGTACTATTTAAGAGTGTAATAGATGTAAGAGAACCAGAGAGATATGGTTTTCTAGTCCCTGAGGATGGTGACTCATTATTGGTTGACAATGATGAAGATATTTCATACAAGGAGGCGGTAGAGATATTAGAATATGGAAGATGGATAAAAGCTATGAATTTTGAGATGGATTCCATGTATTAGAACCAAGTTTGGGTTCTAGTCGATGCACTAGTTGATGTAAATCCTGTTGGGTGTAAATGAGCATTCAAGAGTAAACTGGACATGGAAGGTAAAGTAAGTACCTATAAAGCAAGGCTAGTGGATAAAGGGTTTAAACTGCATCAAGGAATTGACTACAATGAAACATTTTCTCTATTTTCCATGTTTAAATCCATAAGAATCATATTTTATATAGCAATTTATCATGAATATGAGATTTGGTAAGATGGAATTAAAAACTACATTCCTTAATGGGAACCTTTAGGAAGATGTCTATATGACACAACCAAAAGGGTTTGTGACTCCAGGTGATGCAAACAATATTTTCAAGTTTCAAAGATCCATTTATGGATTGAAGAAAGCATCTAGGTCATGGAACATTCGATTTGATGAATCCATAAAATAATTTGGTTTCATTAAGAATGAGTGTGATTTGTGTGTTTATAAGAGGTTTAGTGGAAATACGGTATTTATACTAGTATTATATATTGATGACATATTACTTATTGGAAACAACATACCAGTCTTACAGTTTATTAAGGACTAGTTGAACAAGTGCTTCTCTATGAAGCACTTAAGTGAAGTAGCCTAAATTCTAGGGATCAAGATCATTCATGATAGATCCAAGAGGATTCTTGGATTAAGTCAATGTACATATATTAACTAGATACTAAATATATTTAGTATGGAATAATCCAAGAGGGGATTGGTTTTAGTGTCAAATGGTTTACATATTTCTAAGAAAATATGTACCTAGACACAACAAGAGAAAGATAGAATGAGTAAGATCCCACATGCTTCAATGATAGGATCAATCATGAATGCCATGTTATATACTATACTTTATGTTTTTTATGTATTGATCATGGTAGGAAGGTATCAATCATATTTAGAAGAACAATATTGGACTATTATTAAGGCTATCCTTAAGTATCTGAGAAGAACTAGGGATATGTTACTGGTATATGGATGAGACAAGGAGATGGTCATTAGGGGTTATACTGATACATGTTTTCATACACATCAGAATGATATGAAGTTGCAATCGGGATATGTTTTCTGTCTCAACGGAGGATCTATGAGATGGAACAGTTCAAAGAAACCAATTTTCACTAATTTTACAACAGAGTTTGAGTATATATCAGCTTTTGATGCATCCAAATAAGCTGTTAGGATTCAGAACATTTTCCAGGAGAATTATTTGGTACCTAGTAGTAAATACCCTATCACATTGTATTGTGATAATACTACAACAATGACTCTTTCAAAAAAGACATGTTCACACCAATAGATAAATAATATACTCCAGAAGTATCACCTATTGATGAATTTTTATCAAAGGGGTGAAGTTATAGTGAGAAGAGTACCCACATAAGAGAACATGGTAGAATCATTTACTAAAGGCCTATCTTATCAAAAGCATGAGTATCATGTGAGATCTAGCATACTGAAGGTTGTTAGCAGTTAGATCTACTGCAAATGAGAGTCTGTTGAAGTTTTTACACTAGAACCAACTTCTATATACTTTATTATAAACATGTATTCATTATTTTGAATATTAATTAACTACTTATCAAATCATGATTGTTCTTCTACATAACATAGTATGTGATAATGTCCTAAGAGTAGTTGTCACACTAAAAAGTCATAACATTTTCCTACTATGATGAGACCCCAAAAGTGCTATGATACTATTCTTGAATATATGTTCCATGGCTAGATGATATCATATGAGGAACATAAATGATACAAGATATCAGGGGTGGAGACTCATAGGACTCTGAGACACCATCTCATGGTGTAATCCCTTGGTAATATCTAGTAAGATATTATGATAATGAGACCTGACAATAAGAAATCCACATTTATATGTGTCATTGGATGTTCCTATCTGAGGACATGTGTATTGGTTCTTATACTTTAAGATTATTATTAATGAATATTATGAGTCACATACTTTGATGTATTGATGAAAATAGTGACGAAATATGTTCGCGTCAAGGTAGGATATGTTGGGTGCGTCAAAAGTAATATTGCATTAATGAATAATGTGAGAAAGGATTTATCCCTTCCATTCATTAATAGAAGTTAACATCTTAGGCCCTTTGATGGAAATGATATAGCCTAAATAAATCCATGGCCATGATGTTCTATAGGCAATTTATATTACCATAAAGTCAAAGAAAGAGATATCGAGTGTATAGGTTGATGAGACTGACTTGAAACCTACTCAATTAGAGATATTGTGATGAAGAGATTATATTACATGGTAAGCGTCTGTATGAGGTGAAATGTCATTGTGACATTAACATATTTCTCTATAGGTGCCTTGGAATGTTGCTAGACACTAACCTTGTACTTTTGGATACTTCACCTAATTCCACTAAGAAAGAGGCCCATAGGTCACACACTAAGTGTATCTAGAATCTCTGTTAAATAATATATTATTTATTATTTAACATGTTTAAGAAATATTATTCCCAGTTGTGGTTTAATAATTATTCATGTATGCCTGATCTAATTTATTCTATTGCTATTTATTCAAGAGAATATATTATGAGTGGAATATTTAATAAATATTTAATTTCTATTTAGTAAATATAATATTTATTTATTTATTGGTGAATAATGCAGTGATATTCATTTAATAAATAAATAGACATTATTCAAGGTCTGATAAATATTATGGAGGAATGGCATACCAAGTTTAATGGTCCAGTGAGAAATAATAATATTGAATATTATTCAATTAAATAATATTTAATTATAATTTAAAATTTAAGCGCATGTCAAGAAATAATAATAATGTTATTTGACATGGGTTTTTTCTAAGATTAAATAAAATAAGAAAGGAAACTTGTGAAATTATTTTATTCTAACCCTGGAGATATAAATACCCTGATATGTTATTTTCTCATAATCTAATTTAGTTATGCACAATGGATTTGGAGAAAACCTATCAACCCTAGAGAGCTCTATTATCCAAGAACACTCTCAAGAACAGAGAGTAATCCTCCTCCATCGAATCAAGGAGAACACTTTAGAAGTGGTTCTCGAGCCGATCAAAGGAAGACGAAACAAGAATAAGGATCTTCCCTGCTAGCACTGGGAGACTCCTTCAGCGATGTCTAGAGATTCATGGAACACATGTGGATTACCGCTAGAGGAAATATATTCTTGGTTTATAAAACACAACAATGGTGCACTGCAGATTTTTTGCTAGACACATCAATGAAGAAAGAATTCCTTATAGGTAATTATTTATCTAATTAAATTAATTATAAACAATATGTGTTGATCTACCCTCTCTCTAGTTCTGGTGTGATTACCCTTGTCTGATCTCGTTGATCCATTCTCTAGATCACAACATTTATCGTTGTAGATCTCAGATTGGTCATCAATCGTGACAAAAAGAAAATTTGGGCATCACCCTTCCCGCACTTCCATTGTGTCCAGAACCCAAAAAAGAGGCATTACTACAAACCCAGTTTGACACTCCCGAGGGATATTCTTTGGTGATTCACATGATCTTTATGAACCATTATGAAGGAGTTGGGCACATTTTTATGGTATGGTTAGAGAACCTAATAAGAAAATGACCATAGTCATCCTAGGTTAAATTGAAGGAGTTATAGGTCGATCCAATTATATCATAGTTGAACTAAAAGTATCATAGGTTTAAATACTGGTGTTACAAGATAATACATCTTAACATTGATTTTTCATATTCATATGATCACTTAATTTGATTTTATTATATATTATCATAACCATTTTGGTTTTAGTATTTGGTTGGAAAAATGATCATGAAAATGAAGTTGTGAAAGGCATGTCCCTAGAATCTCTTATAACCATTTACAGAAGAATATTTGATATAAATTATTAAGATAAAGAAAAATATAAATACATACATATTATGAGGTAAAAATGTGTTTCCCAGTCTTACCTAAGATTTTGAGGTTGATATCACATTAGAAAATATATCTTGATTATTTTCTATATTATAGATACCCTTAGATATTTTCATTATAGAGTGAAAATTAAAATTTTGGGGATACAATTTATTTAAATAAGTGAATGTAATGCCTTGATATTTTAGTATATATTTTCAATATATTATATTATATTTTGAATTACTTGTTTCATTTGTAACATTGAATCAGGATGAAGTGTGATATATTTTATTAAGAAAATTTTTTATGTATTAAATATGACCATTATAATATAGCCGTTAAATTGGTGATTATAAATTAAAGTAACCACATTATTAAATATATATAGGAGTTAGGATTATATGAACATGTAATTATCAATGTAATAAATTTTGTATTAATAAATGTATTTTATACATTTGATATTTTTATAAAATTAATTTTTAAATAATTAAATTCATTAAATAATAAATTTTGTATATAATATAAACATATTAATGAAATTTAATAAATACTTATCAAATAAATTAATAATAATAAACAATTGTGAATAAAATCAATTAAGATCCATTTTTTGAAGAATTTTATTTTTCTATATATTATGTATATTTTCATTAATAAAAATTTATCAATTTTAAAAGGATTAATTTAAATTTTATGATGATAAAAAATATATAAATTCTCATTTCAACTTATTAATTAATATAAAATAATATTAATAACACTTAATGATTTTTAAATATATTTTCTCTACAAAAATATTTATTTTCCATATAAATTATGTTTTGATTTAAAATTATTATATATATAATTTTTTTGATAAAATTAATGTCATTTTTGGATTCATAATATAAAAATTATCTTAGAGTGAATATTTTGGATTTTTATAAAAAGAATGATTTCTAGGTGAATAGTGAAAATACCATTTTTTAAAAATACCATGGATTTTATGAAATTATTAGGATAGAAGAATAGATTAAAATTTTATGAATCATTTTTTCAAATAAAACATGTTTTTAATAAGTAAAATTATTTATTTAAAATATTAATTTTAATTTAGAAACTTATAATTGACATTTTTGAACACAAGTAATATTTTTTAAAAAAAATTGTTTTTTTGTGTTATACATTTATTATCTTAAAATAACTTTTTATTAGTGTTATAACATAAATTATAAAATGTTTTTAATATTTTAAATAATAATATTCAAATTAGTTAATACAGTTAATTTCATTTTTTTCACAAAAATAAGTTATTAAGGTAAAAAAATGAGTTACTATGGTAAAAGTAAATTATGGTAAAAAGTAAAATTAAGGGGAAAATGCATAAATATCTCAAAACATTATCCCTTATTTATGTAGATGATAGGTGAATTGAACAAGACTCACCCCATTTCAACTATTGTCTACTTTAGGTGTATAGACCCGGTTTTTTCCTTGTAAGAATTTGAAATATTTCTATATATATTTCAAGAGCAAGGTGTCGAGACAATGTGTGATTCCAAGGCCAGGTGTACCTAGAATTAATTTTATAAAAATATTAAAAATATTTTATATTATTCACATTTAGTTCTTAAATAAAACGGGATAACCATTAAATGGAAGTTTGAATCAGAAATCAAATACCACAGTTGAATCTGAAACACATTATTTACCCTAGGTGTGACCTAAAATATGTTGGCGCGGTGCGTTAAGATATCTAACCCATTAGCACTATGTTCATTTGGTTAATTAATTAATTAATTTAATTAATTTATTATTTTAACCTAACTAAATTTCTACAAATATATCATCATGTAGAATCCTCTAGGGTTAGCCACATAAACCCTATGAGGATTCCAAAGCTTCTTTCCCTCCTTCCATTGGAGAATCACCTCAAACGATGATGAAATTATGGATCGAAGAAGATAGGGATGAAGCAAATGAAATAAAATACTTTGATCATTGGTGATAACATTATTTTATGACGAATGATTTAATATCCAGGTAAGACTTTTTAATTTGTGGTTTATTCCCTTTTTGATTAAATAGATTGAGCATATTGTTCTCTTTCTTTGATCTGCGCCAATTGTGGCCTGAGCATGAAAATGTGTATTGAAATTTTAATTGGTTATTCTTGTTTTTAACCTGAATATCCCAATTCTTGATCATTTTCCAAGAATTATTTTTCAATGATGGTTAAACTTATTTTCTTGTTCTTTTCTCCACCAATTTCTTTGTGTCCTTCACCAGTAGGACCCTATGGTCCCAATTCGACATTGTTGGGTAGTATCGAGCCTGATTGAACCCCCAAAATAAAGATAAAATGATGAATGAGGAATGGATCAATGGAACAATGATAGATACAGTATGTTCTTGGGTTGTGGATGATTATTTTGATGATCGAAGAACAAATCATCAATGGTAGAAGGATCAACGACGTGCAGTGTGTATGATGAAACCCCACGGTCAATAGAATCATATTTTTGACCACCAGATGGCGAAAAATGATAAGAGATAGCTAGATACACTATTTTAGGGTAGAATAAAGGCCATAATTGAAGATAATCATACGTATTTGAATCATGGATTGCAGATATGAAATTCTTGAAAAATCCTGACTACACATCGTGTAGTTCGAAGAACAAATGAAATTTCAGGCCCTGGCTATGACAACTAGGGTTTCAATATTTCATAAGGATATAAATCCATATAGACTCTCTACACACCATTTATATCCTTCCTTATGTGGATAATCTATGTGATGGAACACATAGCCAGGAACACACCATGTTCTCGAGTACACGAACACAACCATAACACACAGGTGACACCCCGTGCAAAGAGGCACGCTATGTAATACAATACAATGACACATGGTAAAGTACACAAACATGATTTGGATACATGGACATAGCCAGAGCACATGAGAAAGACCCTGAGTGGCATGATCATGCCATGTATATCCCCCAAACGCCATATACCACTACATGGTTGATAAGCCACATACCTCCAGGAACACGGCCAGGTGAAGGAATGGGACCACACGCTATGTGTGTCCCCTAACACGTCGTGTACCCCTTAGTTCCATTTTAAAAAACTTAAATATTTTATATCTCCTTCATTTGAACTCATATTTTTTCCCACAAATAGCCCATCCTTAGTGTTTTTCCATGTAGAACGTGATGGTTCTACCTATTGTGGATTTTGAGATATGATGTGAAATGTTCCAAACATGAAACTTATTGAGGTGATGTCCGATGACAGTAGTGATTAAGCATGATCAACAGAGGCTTACTATAGAGTGGAACCCCCATCATTCTGGGCATGAGTCCTCTATGGATTATTACTAATTGAAACCCCTATCAGATAGGGTGTGAGTCCTTGATGACTAGAGTGGAACCCCATATCAAACTAGGGCATGGGTCCTCAACCTATAGAGTGGAACCCCACATCATATTGGACACATGTCCTCTAACTTCCAAGTGGAACCCCCTATCGGATAGGGAATGAGTCCTCGATGACCAAAGTGGAACCCCCTATCCCACTAGGGTGAGATTCCTCAACCTATAAATTGGAACCCCCATCATCTTGGGCATGATTTATCTACTGATAGAGTGGAACCCCCTATCGGATAGGGTGTGGGTTATCGTGACAATAGAGTGGAACCCCCTGATGTATCAGGGTGTGACTCCTCTATGGATACTTACAGTGTGGTACCCTCCTGACACACTATGGTGCATGTACTCTACTTAGAGTTTGTACCCCTTGGCTATGCAGTATAGTGGTGAGGCATGAGTCTTCATATAGAGATAATTGGAACTATTGATGACTCTTTTTCTTGGGTAGAGTTGTGAGATACAGATCTACTTTCTTTATCAGTTGGGATTATTTTTACTAATAAAATATATATATATATACACCTCTATACTTACCATTGGATTTGGTTACTCTATTTCCATGATATGAGAAGACATGAGAGGTACTCCATGTGCTTTGATTGTTTATATTATCATGTTGGATGTAACACCCCGAGATTTTATGAAAAATATTCTTTTTAATTTCATTAATGTCTTGTGTTATACGCTACACCAAAAGGAGCTTTCAAAACACACATCCCTGACTTGGCTTGCATTACACGCAATCGCGACCTTCCTCGATAGCGTGTGTTGTACGCAATACCGGGTTTTAATAAACAATGTTATATTATTATAATATTGTCATGAACTAGCCGTTATGAATAGTATTAACTAAATTTTGAATTTTATAACATTATTATTCATCTTACACATTTCTAGAACATGGTATAAGAACAAAATAATTTTTTCGGGTAAAATAAGTATTTTTCAAAAAAATGCAGTTTTGTCGCCTTTTGATGGCGCACCCACTTTAAATATAGTTTTTGACATGTTTATAAGTTCAATTTGACAAAATAAAATACTTCTTTGGAATCAAGAAATAAAAATTTACTTTGGATAAATTTTTCATATTATTCTGGTAACTTTCACATTTTAATGAATAGTAAAAACACGCTATATTTTAATTAAAAACAACTTTTTTCATCGTAATATCTTATGTGGTTAAATTATAATATTGAATGGTTTTAAAGTATAAATAGAATATATTTTTACCATTTAATATAATGTATGTCATTAGCATTGATTTTACCTTGAATTCGTAGGTTAAATCAATTCAATCTTTTGCAATGTTTTAAACAAAAACCCATTTTTATTCGACAACGGGATTAATTTTAATTTAATTTCTACAACTTCTGTGTATTGAATTTTAAAAAATGGATTCCATATTTGGAATCAGTGGGTCCAAATTATGTTAATAGGCTACTTTTTATTTTTGGGAATTATGAATAGTAACTACAGTAAATTTTATTTACCATAGTTAAAGGTAAATCGGGTAATTAAGGGTAAATATAATATTTTAAAATTACCCTAAAAAATTTCAAAATCCTATTGGATGAATAAAAGTCGACCCATATCACCTAAGAGGCAGATTAGATTCATTTAATTAGATTTTTTCAATGAAAATAATTTAATTATCATTAAAACTAAAGAATGTGACAACATGTCACTTTCTTAAATCTTATAAGTATAATAATTTTAATCTAGTGATAAACTTCATGAAACTTCGAACATGAATAGTATACAGAAATATAATACAATTATCTATATCATAGGAATTTATTTAGAATTTTTAGGGATTAAATAATTATCATTTATTATGACACATAGATGATGCAGTAATTGTCTTATTAATGAAATATTGACATAATTGATGTTATAAATGCCCAAATAAATGTAATTTGAGACTTTTTATGAATTACACTAATTTTCTAGGTTAATATGACATGTTATTGTTGATTTAAGTAACTTGGTTCGAACTTATTATTCTGTTATGAATTTCATAAAAATCATATACCAAATAGTGTCAAAATTGACATAAAATAGTTTTTAAAACAAATATTATATTATTAATTGTTATTTTATTCCTAAAAATCTAAGGTTCGGCAAAATGACTTAGATAAGATTATATATATTAATAATAAAAAACTTGGGGTTCTTTTGGCTTGATATAGTAAGTTTATTAACCATATAGTGTAAGAAAACAAAATGACACGGTAAAAGTTAAATTATTTAACTTAGAGTTAAATCTAATTGATAAGGGTAAAATAATAACCTAAACTTGTCTAAATCCTATTGGATGAGATGATTTAGACCCATAACCACCTTATCCTCGAAATAAATCAATTTGTATCTATTTAAAACCGAACTTGACTTTATAATAAAATAATATTTTTAGTTATTCCAAAGGTGCCCCTCTCCTCCCTTATAAAAGGGCACCTCCTCCCTCTCTTCCTCACACAACTTTGAGCCTTCAAGCTCGTCAAAACCCTACCAAATTCTCTTCTCCACTTCCCTAGAAACATCCTTGAGGTTCTGGTCTTCATCAAAGACCAATTTTAGTGCCCTAAGAGGAGGTCTTAAAGAGGCGCTTCAAAGAAGAGGTAATTTCCGTTACCGATTCTTTCACCTTTATTTCTTCTTCCACTTCTTCTTATTAGGTTGTTTCATTATGAAGTAATAACATAAGTATCACTCATATACTGATATGTTATTATAAGTATTAAACAATCCTATTTCACCAATCTATCCATCCTACGGAAAACGAAATCACCGCACGTGCGTACGTACGGAATACCGTCTCCACGCCGTGGTGAAATCTATTTTCCACCACCACCTTACTTGGATGGGTAAAATGGTGTAAATAATAACTATATATGATTATTATAAAGTGATATTGATACTGAAATAGTATACATACACTTCAACACAAGTTCACGAACATGAGAACGATATCATCGCTTGTGCATATGTACGGACTACCATCCCCACGACGCGATGAGATTCATTCTCCATGTTAACCATTTAAGAATGATTATAAAGTATATATAAGAAATAATAATGAAATATATGACATTATAAAGCTACTGGATTTATGTATATATGTATGTCATCTACTTACTTCCATTCAAGGTAATAAAGAAAGGAAAACAGCGTTCATGCGTACGTACGGACTACCATCTCCATGAACGGTGTGTTTCATTTCATTTATCTATCTATTATATATATATATATATATACTGAATATATATGATATATAAATCATGTTTTATATTCTAGAAGTAAGTAAATCATGATATAAGTAATAATAATGTCAAGAACAACAAGTCCAAACACCTACGATAAATGAAACGATTTTACCCAAAACGCTTCTTTAACATGGAATTTACAAAAGAACGTGTAATATAAAGTCATAAGTGAACCATATATGATATCATAACAATGAATATGATTCTGTAATAAGTTAATGACATTATTTAAATCATTATACAGGAGGTTCGGATACGTACAAAGCATATCAGACATAAGGTAAGGGAAATATCACAATCTCATTTTAATCCGAGATTGCTTATACTTTGGTATTTACTGGGGTGTATTTTATCATCCACATCCATGTTCCCTCAATATGTAATATTATTTCCATCCACTTACAATAGTTTATATCCAATTTTACCCTTCGGTGAGTTTTTAGTAAAATATATGAAATGAATCTTTTGTCGTTTTTCGTACGAGGTACTTTTTGACTTTTCCGACAAAAGTACGAGAAGAATGTTTTTTTAACTTATACGGAATGAATGGATTTTTAAAACATTATTTCCAAGAATATTCCTTTACAAGTTTTCAAGTTTATTTTTAATCAACTTCTTTTAGTTTAAAATTGTATGACATGTTAAGAAAGGAAAAGTGTTTTTGAAGTAGAAAGGATATTTTCCTCAAGAATGAAGTTCAAGTGTTTTATCAAAATTATTTTCCATCTAAGATAATAAAGGGTTCTGTTTTTATCCCTATTATTAAATTGATTTGATTATGTTGTGATGGAATTATTTTTATGAATTCCTTTATCGTATATGAATTGTTTTATGATGTCATGATGTTTAAGATTCTCATTTTTATTTCATGGGTTATGTAATGATGTATGATTTATGATTTTGTGGAACACATAAGAATGGTATCATTATGAGATGGGTGGGACCTATATCTCCCTCCAATGCATTGGGTAAAGATTTCATATCTCATGAGATAGACATGGCTGGAATGGTAGGTTATACCGGTTCAGTGAAACAGGACTGAAAGGAGGGTGACTCGGTTCAGAAAGGGACATTGTCCACTAAGATAGTCTTGGCAATGAGTCTTGACTAACAAGAAATGATTCTCTATGATTATGTGTGTATTCCACAAAGTTTAATGTTTTAAGTTATGATTATTGGGACTTCATTTCACTACTATTATTTTTCCCATGTTATGAAATTATGCTCTCTTTTGCAGGTTAAGATTTCCAAAAGTTATGTTCTTATGAATATGATGTGATTGATTTTTCTTTTGTTTACCCTTACTGAGCATTTGAGCTCACAATTTTATGTTTTCTTTTCCCCAGGATATAAAGAAAGGTTTTAGGTAAAAAAAGGGAAGATCTTTATGGGAGATATTGAAGATCTTTCACCACGATTAGAAGATTACGTTCCGAGTTTCCAAAGACACTAAACTATTACAATACTTGTGTGTGTGTTTTTTTTATGTACTAAGTATTCCACAAAAGTAATGTAATGTTCATGTACGTCAAGATTTGGGTCTCTACAGTTGGTATCAGAGGAAAGGTTTAGTCAACCTTTGGAAACTAGGAGGTGAGAACGTTAGTGAGATCTCTAGAGATATTTCTAAGGTATGACTAGGGATGTCCCTAAGGATAAGTATACATATAGGTTATAGTCCTAGAATTGCGCTAAGGATATTATAATTTAACCAAAGATGTTAGATATTGAAGTTAATCCCCCTTTATTATGATTTTTTCCTCTCACACTATTCTTTTTGGGTTTTAGAAAATGGATGGAAACAAGATGATTCACGATAATGGAGGATATGATGGACAATGGAATGATATTCTTCATGAGAAACCAAATGAAATGGGATTTGGAGGTCCAAACATCATTATTATGCCGAATCAGAAATCTCATAATATGATCAATAAAGTAAAATTTGGTAAGTTTCCTGACTCGGCTAATAAGAGAAAGATGGAGTTTCATGATGATCATAGAGGAAAGAATGTTCAATTTCCCCTTTGTAAATCATGTAGGAAGAGGCATCAAGGAGAATGTTTCAAAGGAACTGGAAGATGCTTTGGGTGTGGAAAAGAAGGACACAAAGCCAGTAAGTTCAAAGGAAAAGGTTCAGTTAACACCAGGGATGAGGATAATGGTATTACTATGACATCAACAATGGTTAAATGTTTTAAATGTGGAATGTACGGGCATTATGAAAACCAATGCCCTAAAGGAAAGTCTCATGAAGAGAATCAGTATGGTCGTATGGGTAGTATTTATGTGGATGATGATGAAGAGACTACAAATGATATGTGAGATGAAAGAATTGTTGAAGCTCAGTCAATGGTTTAAGAATGTAGTGGAATGATTACATATTTATCATGTGTAATGTTGTATAAGTAATCTCATGGTACTATGGAATAAAGAGACATCTAAGGATTGTTACACTGTTGTCTTTCCTTGAGTTTTGAAAGAGTATGATTAATGTTATCAGTATCCATGAAAGGTTATTCAGATATTTTTGGAATGTAGATGATATGCGCATAATGAAGGGAAAATGAGAAAATGAAATGTTTAACAGTATTCATGAGCTCATGATTTATATAAGGACTAAGTGATATCATGGTTTGAGTATATAGAATTTTGAGGATTTTGGTATGTGGAAAGTGTTAACTTTTAACTGCATTCATGTTTTCACTAAGGTTCAATGGGTATTCATTCTTCAAGAGAATACATGATTAAGGTATTCACATGTTTGTAATTTCACCAACAAGATATATCTTATGATATATGGGGGATAAATGATGGCATTCACGTGATTGTTCTGTGACATTTCAAGTAATCATTTTCTTTATACTATGAGCTTGGGCCGAAGTATTTTAGATAAGCCTAAAGATTAGAATGGATTATGTTGGACATATGTTAGGATAAAACGTTTTTTGATATTATTGATGGGATGTTATAGTAATATAGCTTTAGAAAAAGGACAACTTGCAAAATGGGGGACAACCCATCGCGTCGGACAAGGCTGTGGGAATCGAACCCACAACCGAAGTGCGACTGGCCTTTATCGCCTACCACTGGCCTACAGGAAGTCCCTATTTAGTAAAAACTAGTTTTATTATATTAAGCATTATGATATATGAAGTATAAGTCCATTTTAGGAACCATATATGATTAATATCACTATAGAATCACTTATGTATATTTAATAACTTTTGCTAAACTTTTGTTTGAGACATATGGAATGACCCGTCATTCTATCACATGATCTGCTAACACTTCACGAATAACAAATTCAACTTCATTTATTTAAGAGATGAAGTGAAAATTGTTCAAGGCACAAACAACAGTGAGATTGTACCAAAATAAAGTAAGTATTTATTCTAATTCAAATTCTTCAACTTTAGGGAAATGATCTTGAAAACCAAAAATGTTGTCTTAGTGCTCTTATATCTGATGAATCAGATGGTACCTTAGATCGTCACAAATTTATGGCTTTGTGATTGCTAGCTTTTCCATAGCCATGTTCTCTACCACTCTCCATCAGAACATGATGGTTAGATTTTTCTTCCATATCCATATTTTCACCTATGTGGAAACCTAGTGATTAGTTTATTTGGGTAACCGTTAAATTTCATACTTTTGTTTTTAAAGATTGGTTTTGGTATTCCTTTTTACGATGTGGGTTTATATTAAAGAAACTTTCGAGTAGTAAACCATTTGTAACCCCGACGAATTTCGAGGGCGAAATTCATTTTAAGGGGGGTAGAATGTAACACCCCAAGATTTTATGAAAAATATTATTTTTAATTTCATTAATGTCTTGTGTTATACGCTACACCAAAAAGAGCTTTCAAAACACACATCCCTGACTTGGCTTGCATTACACGCAATCGCGACCTTCCTCGATAGCGTGTGTTGTACGCAATACCGGGTTTTAATAAACAATGTTATATTATTATAATATTATCATGAACTAGCCGTTATGAACAGTATTAACTAAATTTTGAATTTTATAACATTATTATTCATCTTACACATTTCTAGAACATGGTATAAGAACAGAATAAATTTTTCGGGTAAAATAAGTATTTTTCAAAAAATGCAGTTTTGTCGCCTTTTGATGGCGCACCCACTTTAAATCTAGTTTTTGACATGTTTATAAGTTCAATTTGACAAAATAAAATACTTCTTTGGAATCAAGAAATAAAAATTTACTTTGGATAAATTTTTCATATTATTCTGGTAACTTTCACATTTTAATGAATAGTAAAAACACGCTATATTTTAATTAAAAACAACTTTTTTCATCGTAATATCTTATGTGGTTAAATTATAATATTTAATGGTTTTAAAGTATAAATAGAATATATTTTTACCATTTAATATAATGTATGTCATTAGCATTGATTTTACCTTGAATTCGTAGGTTAAATCAATTCAATCTTTTGCAATGTTTTAAATAAAAACCCGTTTTTATTCGACAACGGGATTAATTTTAATTTAATTTCTGCAACTTCTGTGTATTGAATTTTAAAAAATGGATTCCATATTTTGAATCAATGGGTCCAAATTATGTTAATAGGCTACTTTTTATTTTTGGGAATTATGAATAGTAACTACGGTAAATTTTATTTACCATAGTTAAAGGTAAATAGGGTAATTAAGGGTAAATATAATATTTTAAAATTACCCTAACAAATGTCAAAATCCTATTGGATGACTAAAAGTAGACCCATATCACCTAAGGGGCGGATTAGATTCATTTAATTAGATTTTTTCAATGAAAATAATTTAATTATCATTAAAACCAAAGAATGTGACAACATGTCACTTTCTTAAATCTTATAAGTATAATAATTTTAATCTAGTGATAAAATTCATGAAACTTCAAACATGAATAGTATCCAGAAATCTAATACAATTATCTACATCATAGGAATTTATTTAGAATTTTTAGGGATTAAATAATTATCATTTATTATGACACATAGATGATGCAGTAATTGTCTTATTAATGAAATATTAACATAGTTGATGTTATAAATGCCCAAATAAATGTAATTTGAGACTTTTTATGACTTACACTAATTTTATAGGTTAATATAACATGTTATTGTTGATTTAAGTAACTTTTTTCGAACTTATTATTCTGTTATGAATTTCATAAAAATCATATACCAAATAGTGTCAAAATTGACATAAAATAGTTTTTAAAACAAATATTATATTATTAATTGTTATTTTATTCCTAAAAATCTAAGGTTCGGCCAAATGACTTAGATAAGATTATATATATTAATAATAAACAACTTGGGGTTATTTTGGATTGATATAGTAAGTTTATTAACCATATAGTGTAAGAAAACAAAATGACACGGTAAAAGTTAAATTATTTAACTTAGAGTTAAATCTAATTGATAAGGGTAAAATAATAACCTAAACTTGTCTAAATCCTATTGGATGAGATTATTTCGACCCATCCCCACCTTAGCCTCGAAATAAATCAATTTTTATCTATTTAAAACCGAACTTGACTTTATAATAAAATAATATTTTTAGTTATTCCAAAGGTGCCCCTCTCCTCCCTTATAAAAGGGCACCTCCTCCCTCTCTTCCTCACACAACTTTGAACCTTAAAGCTCGGCCAAACCCTGCCAAATTCTCTTCTCCACTTCCCTATCAACATCCTAGAGGTTTTGGTCTTCATCAAAGACCAATTTTAGTGCCCTAAGAGGAGGTCTCAAAGAGGCGCTTCAAAGAAGAGGTAATTTCCGTTACCGATTCTTTCACCTTTATTTCTTCTTCCACTTCTTCTTATTAGGTTGTTTCATTATGAAGTAATAACATCCGTATAACTCATATACTGATATGTTATTATAAGTATGAAACAATCCTATTTCACCAATCTATCCATCCTACGGAAAACGAAATCACCGCGCGTGCGTACGTACGGAATACCGTCTCCACGCCGTGGTGAAATCTATTTTCCACCACCACCTTACTTGGATGGGTACAATGGTGTAAATAATAACTATATATTATTATTATAAAGTGATATTGATACTGAAATAGTATACATACACTTCAACACAAGTTTACGAACATGAGAACAATATCATCGCTCGTGCGTACATACGGACTACCGTCTCCACGGCGCGATGAGATTCATTCTCCATGTTAACCATTTAAGAATGATTATAAAGTATATTTAAGAAATAATAATGAAATATATGAAATTATAAAGCTACTGGATTTATGTATATATGTATGTCATCTACTTACTTCCATTCAAGGTAATAAGGAAAGGAAAACAGCGTTCATGCGTACGTACGGACTACCGTCTCCATGAACGGTGTGTTTCATTTCATTTATCTATCTATTATATATATATATATATATACTGAATATATATGATATATAAATCATGTTTTATATTCTGGAAGTAATTAAATCATGATATAAGTAATAATAATGTCAAGAACAACAAGTCCAAACACCTACGATAAATGAAACGATTTTACCCAAAACGCTTCTTTAACATGGAATTTACAAAAGAACGGGTAATATAAAGTCATAAGTGAACCATATATGATATCATAACAATGAATATGATTCTTTAATAAGTTAATGACATTATTTAAATCATTATACATGAGGTTCAGATACGTACAAAGCATATCGGACATAAGGTAAGGGAAATATCACAATCTCATTTTAATCCGAGATTGCTTATACTTTGGTATTTACTGGGGTGTATTTTATCATCCACATCCATGTTCCCTCAATATGTAATATTATTTCCATTCACTTACAATAGTTTCTATCCAATTTTACCCTTCGGTGAGTTTTTAGTAAAATATATGAAAGGAATATTTTGTCGTTTTTCGTACGAGGTACTTTTTGACTTTTCCGACAAAAGTACGAGAAGAATGTTTTTTTAACTTATACGACATGAATGGATTTTTAAAACATTATTTCCAAGAAGCTTCCTTTACAAGTTTTCAAGTTTATTTTTAATCAACTTCTTTTAGTTTAAAATTGTATGACATGTTAAGAAAGGAAAAGTGTTTTTGAAGTAGAAAGGATATTTTCCTCAAGAATGAAGTTCAAGTGTTTTATCAAAATTATTTTCCATCTAAGATATTAAAGGGTTCTGTTTTTATCCCTATTATTACATTGATTTGATTATGCTGTGATGGAATTATTTTTATGAATTCCTTTATCGTATATGAATTGTTTTATGATGTCATGATGTTTAAGATTCCCATTTTTATTACATGGGTTATGTAATGATGTATGATTTATGATTTTGTGGAACACATAAGAATGGTATCATTATGAGATGGGTGGGACCTATATCTCCCTCCAATGAATTGGGTAAAGATTTTATATCTCATGAGATAGACATGGCTGGAATGGTAGGTTATACCGGTTCAGTGAAACAGGACTAAAACGAGGGTGACTCGGTTCAGAAAGGGAAATTGTCCACTAAGATAGTCTTGGAAATGAGTCTTGACTAACAAGAAATGATTCTCTATGATTATGTGTGTATGCCACAAAGTTTCATGTTTTAAGTTATGATTATTGGGACTTCATTTCACTACTATTATTTATCCCATGTTATGAAATTATGCTCTCTTTTGCAGGTTAAGATTTCCAAAAGTTATGTTCTTATGAATATGATGTGATTGATTTTTCTTTTTTTTACCCTTACTGAGCATTTGAGCTCACCCTTTTATGTTTTCTTTTCCCCAGGATATAAAGAAAGGTTTTAGGTAAAAAAAGGGAAGATCTTTATGGGAGATATTGAAGATCTTTCACCACGATTAGAAGATTACGTTATGAGTTTCCAAAGACACTAAACTATTACGATCCTTGTGTGTGTGTTTTTTGTTATGTACTAAGTATTCCACAAAAGTAATGTAATGTTCATGTACTTCAAGATTTGGGTCTCTACATTGGATGAGTTTAATCTCCTAATATGGGTACCAAAGACTCTATGTGTAATTCATTTACTCACCGTGTCGAGCCCCCTATGCTTGGAAGTGGTTACCCTTTTTCTTTCTTGGGTTAAGCTATATTCTATTTACTATCTATTGTATTTCTATTCCTGTTATATATCTTACTTATCCCCCTTAAAATTTTGGTATGTCCTACTGGGTATATATATACTCACCCTTGTATGGGATTTTCCTTCACATTTCATGTCTTATAAAGATGACAGACAGGTCGGTGGTGAATTTAGAGGGGATTAGGACAACTGGTACTTTGGACCATGTATGGTGGTCATAAATTAGAGATTAGGATATGGGATCTTTCACCATTTTAATTTCCAGTTTTTTTAGGTTGGGACATATTTTTGGTTGGATGTGTATTTTTCTCATTTACTTTTTAGTTTACATTATCATACTCTTGTACTGTCTATCTGTTTTACATTCATGGTTGTTCCCTAGTATTTTTGCATCCTTTTAAATTTTTCCTCTACACTTATGAATCGATATGGATATTTTTTTTCATAAAAATACTCAATAAAAGTCTTCCCTGTGTTAGTTATGCCTTCAAAACTATTCATTAGCCCTTGTACTATGAAGACAGGCTTGGGGTAGTTGTGGCTTGAGCCCAGGATTTGATTAGGTTATGTTAGATTGGTATAAAAGTTGGTTCAGTCCTTAGGATGGTTTTTGGAGTAGTAAACTTATGAGGATTTGGTTGGGATTAGTCTAACAATGTTAGAGTGTCTTGAGTGTGGCTCTCAGGATAGGGAATCCAGTGATGGTATGGGTGGATGATGTATCTATTCACTAGGAAATTGAATGCCTACTCGTCGACTCAAAATACCAAGACATTGGTTTTGGGGATCAATGATACAAACATCATATAGTATTGAGTCTTTGACTATACTTGAGTAATATTTCCATTGTTTTTATATATATATATATGATCATGTGACCATGGTACATCATGATTAAAATTTTAGTATACCTCTTTGATGAGAGCCTGTCGGGATACCAGTTTCATATTATGATGAAAATCAGATGAGCAATGTGGCCATAATTCAGGGTCCATCCCATGATCTTCTTACTCCAGGAAGGAATGTAGTAACACCTCCACCCATCGAGCAGCAAATCATCCTAGCAGAGAAGGCTGAGAATGTGCACAATCTTAGTGAGATCCATGAGTTCCATCACCAGAGGATGCTGAGGTTTCATGGAGAACCAGATCCTCAGATAGTATAGGATTGGATACAATTAGTGGTTCATGTTTTCAGACTCACTCAAACACCGAAATATCAGGTAGTTATTATGGTAGCTATCCTTTTTCATGGATTAATTGGATGCTGGTGGAGTCTCATTACCCAGATGCATGATGAGTCAACACTCTCATGGACTGACTTCTAGAAACTGTTATGTGAGAAGTATTACCCCTCCTGTTTGTGATCAGTTTAGATTCAGGAGATTCTTGAGTAGCATTAGATAGGGATTATGATGGATCAGTACATAGTTATGTTTACATAACTTACTTGATACTCCCTTGACATGATTCGGGATAGCTACTTCTGAGCTTGAAAGTTTGAGCATAGACGCTGCAGAGAGATCCATTCCAGCATAGTAACCTTATGCATCCCCACCAATGATGGGGTGATGGAGTGGGAAATAGTGATAGAAATATTTCAATCGGAGGGACACCAGAAAGATGTAGCTGGTAGTGGGCATCACAAGGTTGAGCTGTCTGCAGCAGCCAGTAGATGCTAGATTATAGGATCTCAATGCAGTAAAACTACCCATGATCAGACTCATGCATGTATTTAGAGTCAGCACAGAGGACCAGATCATCCCAGAGAGGGTTGGTTCTATGCTTGTGATGAGAGAGGTCATAGAGCATGTGAATTCCTGACCAGATACATTTAGGAGCATAGGAAGGAAACTGATAGACCACCATGACAGTGACAATGCCATGATCGAGGATCTCTCAAGATAGGGTAGGGTGGTACCTAGGTAGGTATAGCTGGTAGAGGAGCATGGGGAGATATGATTGGTGTATGATTCTATGATATCCTTCTATCACCACCATCAGGTGGCCCATATCAGGCTTAAGGAGTTGGCGGTCAGGGTCACAGAAAAATGGAGGATCTAGAGGCTTATGATCAAACAACACATAAGATGATTAAAAGTACTATATGTATTTATTATACTCTTTATTCAGTATTAATAGACACAAATTCCAGTCATTCCTTTATCACTATACTCCTGGTGTGTGAGCTGGATATCACAGTTGAGGTTCTGTCCCAACAACTTCGTCTTGAGGTTCCTACAGGGAACACTTATTTTGTATCTTTGATCTTTCAGTAGTGTGATCTATCGCTTGATGGAGAGAGGTTTATGTGGGAACTTTTGGTTATCATGATAAAACCCTATAACATCATCTTGGTTATGTATTGGTTGTATATGGTTCAAGACTAGATTTATTTTCACTACAAATGAGTCAGATTTATATGCACTGATGAGACGAGATTCGCCTTTATGGGTGAGAGAGATCTTATGGCGGGATGAGTGGGTTATGTGAGCATGAGGATGCATCCCATCACCCATCAGTTGGCGAGTATATCCATTGGTGTAGAAGAATCTTATGGAATATGTATTTCTTCAGTTGTAGAGGATTATATGGACATCTTCCCAAAGGATGTTTCAAGACTACCTATGAGGAGGGAGATGGAATTTTTCATTGACCTATATCTCAAGACCACTCCTATATATTCTACGGAATATCATATGGACCCTACTAAGCTTTGAGAGTTGTAGTTACAATTGGAGGATATTTAAGAGAAGGGTTTCATTAGGCCCAATGTACCCCCCCCGTGTGCAGCTACAATGTTATTCATGAAAAAAGTGGATGAGAGTTTACAACTTTGTGTGGATTATCATTGCCTGAACTAGGACATGATAATGAACAATTACACCTTTCCAAGTATTAACGACCTCTTTGACCAGTTGTGAGGTGCGAGATGGTTCTCGAAGATCGATCTCTAGTTCGTCTACCACTAGTTGAGGGTTTATGAGGTTTATATTCCAAAGATGGCATTCCGATTTTTCTATAGAAACTATGAATTCCTAGTGATTCCATTTGTTATGAAAAATTCCCCCACTGTGTTAATAGATTTGATAAACCAAATCTTTTAGCCATACTTGGACTAGTTTTTGGCCATCTTCATCAATGGAATACTCATCTACTCTGCATAAGAGGAGGATCATGCAGATCACTTGAGGATGATTTTAGATTTTATTTGAGAGCACCATATTTAAGGAAAACTCTTGAAGTGCTAGTTTTGGATTCATGAACTTCACTTTATGGGGCATGTCATTTCTGATCATGATTTAGCCATGGAACTAGAGAATATTGATGCAGTTATTTCTTGGGATCCACCCAAGAGTATGTCAAAGGTGTAGAGATTTCATAGCTTGGAGAGGTAATACAAGTGGTTTTTGGAAGATCTATATATAATTAAAGCCCATTTGACCACCCTAACCTGGAAAGGGAATCCATTTACCTAGACTGAGTAGTGTTAAAGGTCCTTCGAGGAGTTGAGGATGAGGATGATGAGTGATCCTATTTTGAGACTACCAGAGGAGGGAATGGATTATGAAATGTATTGAGATGAATCAAGAGATAGGATCTACTGCATGTTGATGTAGTAACATGAAGTTATCGCATACGGGTTGAGGCAGTTGAGACCCTATGAGTATAACTACACGACTCATGAACTAGAGATGGAAGGAGTAGTCTTTTCTCTAAGGATGTGGTGGTACTAACTTTTAAGGGAGTGATTTATGGTTTAATCATATCATCATAATCTCAGGTACATATTTACATTGAGAGACATGAACCTGAGATAGCGATACTGGTTAGAATTTTTATAGGACTATTACTTTGAGATATTATATACTCTAAGGAAGATAAATGTTGGAGTAGATGACCTTAGTAAGAAGTCATAAACTTTCTTGGTGCAGGAGGATTGTGAGTAGTTGGCTTCCTTGCATTTGACCTTAGTGGAGTAGGAGGGTAAAACTTTTTTTCATTCAATGGTGTTGACTCCTCCACGTCTCGAGTATGTGAGAGAGTCCTAGCCGGGATAAATCAATTGTGAGGTCTTTCATGGATAGATATCCATGGTGGATTCACCATATGTTTATTTTGAATGCAGTAATCATATTATCCTTTTCCAGGGATTGAAGGTGGTCCCAATCACAATGCGGGAGGAGGTGATGTGATAGTTCCACGCTTCTCCCCTAGCTGTACATCCCAGTGTGAGGAAGATGTACATAGACCTTAATCATAAGTTTTGGTGGTCTGGTATGAGATGGAGTGTAATTGAGTTCATCTCTTGTTTTCCTATCAGTAGGTGAAGGATAATAAACAATTTCTGGTATATTTGTTGTAGAACCTTTAGTGGAAGTGGGATGACATATCTATGGACTTTCTTATAGGGATTCCATGCACAAAGAAGGGTCATGAGACCATGTGGGTGATATTTAATTGAATCATGACTTTAGAAAACCACCTTGATATCAAGGAATAGAGTTTGTTGGAGAGTTTGGGGAAGTTTTATGTATGGGAGATCATTTGACTTCATGGGGTTCCCTCAACGATTATCTCCAATTGTGAAGCATGGTTTACATCACAGTTTTGGAGAGGCCTGAAAGATCCATTCAGGACCCAAATGAGGATGAGTGCAGCCTTTAAACCCTAGACTGATGGGAAGACTAAGCATACTATCTAGGTGTTGGAGGATATACTGAGGGCTTGTGTGTTATACTTTGTCCAGATCTGGGAGGATCACTCTACCTTGGTAAAATTTGTGTACAACAACAACTAACACTCTATCATTGACATAACACCTTTTGATGCCCTTTAAGGGAGACCCTATAGGTCACCCTTGTTCTAGATAGAGATCAATGATACATATCTTGTGAGCCCATAGATGGTGTAAGTGACAATGGAGAAGGTCTAAGTCATCCATGAGTAGATGAGGATGGATCAAAGTAGGCAAAAATCTTATGCACACCGCTGTCATAGGCCCTTTGATTTTGAATAGGGAGACCATGTTCTCCTGAGAGTATCCTCAAAATGAGGATTGTAGAGATTTATCTAGGGATCCAAGCTATCCCTGAGGTTCATAAATCCATTCAAGATTGTACAGAGGGTTGGAGAGGTTGCTTACTACATATCCCTACCCCCCATAGCTAGATCGGGTACATGGAATCTTCCCTATGTCACAGGTGAGGAGATATGTGCATGACCACATGCAAGCCATCGACTAGGGAGAGTTGGACATCAAGTATGGAACCACCATTGTGGAGAACTCTATGGAAATCAAGGGTCAATAGGAGAGGAAACTACATGGATGGACCAACCCCTTGGTTCACATTTTGTGACAACATAGGAATGTGAAAGAGAGATCCTGAAAGCAGGAGATCTAGATGTGAGCTCAGTATCATGAGTTGTTTGTTTAGTTTTTCTTTTCAGGGAAAAAAATATTAAAGGAGTAAATGATTTAGGGACACAATATTTTCCTTTTAGGACTTTGAAATATTTCTATATATATTTCTAGAGCGAGGTGCTGAAACAGCGTACGATTTTGAGGCCCAATGTGACCAAAAATAATTTTATAAAAACATTAAATATATTTTATATTACATGCACAAAAATCATAAATAAAATGGAATAAATCTTAAATAGAAGCTCATATCAGAAATATAAGACCACAGTTGAGTATGGGACATGTTTTTTACACTAGCTGTGACCTAAAATATGTTGGCTCAGGGTGTTCAGATTTCACACCTGTTGGCAGTACATTTAGTTGCTTAATTAATTAAATTAATTTAATAAATTGATTATTTAACCTAACTAAATTTATAAAAATATATCATTATGTATAATCCTATAGGGTTATCTACATAAACCTTGATAGGATTATAGAGCTTCTCCCCTCCTTCCATTGATGAATCACCTTGGATGACGATGAAACACTGGATTAGAGTAGATTAGGACACAGTGAACACTACGACATCCTTTGATAATTAAAAATAATGTTCTTTGATGATGAACAATCCAATATCTAAGAAGGACTTTTAAATTTGTGTTTTACACCATTTTTGATTAAATTGATTGATCATATCAATATCTTTCTTTGATCTATGCCAATTATGGCCTGATCATGCACCCGTGTATTGGAATTTTAATTGGTCATTCTTATTTTTTTACTCAGATATCCACATTCTTGATCGTTGTCCAAGAACGCTTGGACAACAATGGTTAAACATATGTTCTTATGATTTTATCCCTGAATTGATTTCTGTAATTCACCGGTAGGACCCCGCTATTCTGGTTTGATGTTACCAGGCGGTACTGAGCCCGATTAGACCTCCCAAAATCATGAAAAAATGATTAATGAGGAATTGATTGATGGAACAAGGACATATTTGGGATGTTTGTAGGTTATATATGATCATTTTGATAATCATATATCAAATCATCAATAGTGTACGGATCAGTGACGTGTGGTGTGTACAGAAAAACCCCATGGTCAACATAATTGAATTTCTAGCCACCGGTTGGAAGGAAACAACGAGTGACTTCTAGATCCATTATTTTTGGGTGGAATCAAGGCCAGAATTGAATCAAAATGGTTGGATTTGAAGTGTGGATTGTAGATATTAAATTCTTGAAAAATACTGACTATATTACATGTAGTTTAAAGAACACATGGTGTGTCAGTCCTTGGTTGTGGTAGTTAAGGTTTCAAGTTTTTATAAGTATGACATGCTATGTAGACCACCTACATTCCGTGTACCTCCTTCCCCATGTAAATGAGTCATGTGATGGAGCACATAGCCAGACATACACAATGCTACCGAGTACACAGACATGACCGGAGCACACAAGCAACACCTTTTGTGAAGAGGCACATCATGTACTATAGTACATGAACATGAAGTAAAGTACATAGACATGGCTTGGATACACATAGATGATCAGATCACACAGGCGAGACCCTGAGTGGCATGGGTACACTATGTGTATCTCCCAAACTCCATATAACCCTACATGGTTGATGATCCATGTACCTCTAAGAACATGACTAGGTGAAGGAGCGGGACCACACACCATGTGGTTCCTCTCACACACTGTGTACACCTTAGATCCTTTTGAGAAAACTTAAATATTTTGTATCTTCTTCATTTGAACTTGGATTTTGGCCTGCGAGTAGCCTATCCTGAGTGTTTTTCCACATAGAACATGATAGTTCCCTATTTTTTAGATTTTGAGATATTATGTGAAATATTCCAATAATGGTGCTTATTGAGGTGATGCTTGATGATGAAAGTGATTAGGCAAGATCACTAGAGGCTTCCTATAATGTGGAACCCCCATCAGCTTAGGCATGAGTCCTTTATAGATTGTTACCAAGTGTAACCCCCTGTTGGATAGGGCGCATGTCCTCTATGACCAGAGTGGAACCCCTATCACACCGGGGAATGGGTCCTCGACCTATAGAGTGGAACCCCCATCATCTTGGGCATGGGTCCTCTACCTTTGGAGTGGAAACCCCTATCAGATAATGTGTGGGTCCTTGATGACCATAGTGGAATCTCCTGTCACACTAGGGTGTGGGTACTCGACCTATAGACTAGAAACCCCCATTATCTTAGGTTCAAGTACTCTACCAACCAAGTAGAACCCCCTATTAGATAGGGTTCAGATCCTTGTGACATTATAGTGGAACCCCCCTGATGCATTAGGGGACAAGTCCTCTACATATACTTATAGAGTGGAACACCCCTAATACACTAGAAAATATGTCCTCTACATAGAGTTTGTGCCCCCTCAGCTGTGTGGAATAGTGGAGAGATGTGGTCCTCCACATGGTTACTTATAAGTAGACATGTGAAATGCTGTGCATCGTAGATGTAATTTTTTGAACTGTTCACGACGCTTCTTCTTGGGATGAGCTATGAGATGGAGTTACTCTATTTCTCCTTTTGTCTTCTTTTGACTGAAAATATATGTATATACACATGTATCCATACCTTTGTATTTGGTTACTCTTTTTCAATGATATGAAAAGACATGAAGGGCATAACACATGCTTTACATGTTTAGGTTCTCATGGTTGGATGAGTTTACTCTACTTCTATGGGTGGAAAAGACTTGATATGTAGTTAATCTACTCACCTTATTGAGCCCCTGTGCTTGGATGCGATTACCCTTTTTCTTTATTAGGTTGAGCTACATCCTATTTACTATCCACTATATTTTTATTCCTATTTTATCTCTTATTTTCCCCCCTTCAGCTTTCGAGGTGTCCTACTGGGTATATATATACTCACCCCTGCATGGAATTTTCCCATATGTGTCATGTATTATGAAGATGATAGAAAAATCGGTGGTGACTTTAGTGGGGCTTAGGGATACTTGGTACTTTGGACCACATATGGTGGTTGCAACTTGGAAATCAGGAGCTAGACTCTCTCAGTGTTTTACTTCACAGTTTTTTTAGGTTTTACATATTTCTGGTTGAGCGTGTATTTTCACCTTTACTTTTCATTTTACACTACCGTACTCTTGTAATGTCTATATGTTTTACATGCATGGTTGTTACCTATTATTTTTTTCATATTTTTTTATCATTTATTTACATTTCTGCATTGAGATGGCTATGCGTGTGCATATAGGTATTTAGTAAAAGGCCTCCCCATGTTATTTATTCCTTCGGCACTAGTTTCCAACTCCTAACATATGGAGGTGGGATTGGGGTAGTTATGGATCGAGCCCCAAATTGGACTGGGTTATGAAATTAGGAGCCACCTTCCTTTCAAAATAACATGCCTTAAATATTAAGTTATGAATATTTACCAAAGTTTCAGCTCTCTCAGTTATAAAAGGTTCCTCCCATAACTCCTTCAAATATACACCAAAAATTTTAATTCTCCTATACACTCTACCCCATTTCATTCCTAAATAAGCCACTCCCTCATTCTTTAGATTCTGGTCCCTAGATATTTTCCAAATCCCTTCTAAATCAATAATGTTTCCAAGAAGAAATAAAATTCTTATATATAAGTATTTTCTCTTGTATAATCCTTCTTCCATTTATTCTTATGTTACCTCTTCTTAAATTTCTTTCAACCATTATAATATAATTAGATAAGTATTGTTAGTATACTAAAATGTTTTTATATTTATGTAATAAACATTAAATATCATGCCCTTTTTCCTTAGAAAAAAGAAAATGTTGTTCATGTTATGTGTATATTGATGCCTCCATGAATGATGTGTTTTATTTTTTCATATAGTAACCCTGAACCCAGTATCCCAGAGTTAGTGAATTATTTTATTATTAGCATAGATATAAAGGGTTAAATATGGAAGGACCGATCAATTTTGAATTTTTGAAGAACTAGATACATACATGTTACCAAATTTACATTGGTAATAAAAAATAAAACATGATACATAAAAAAATCAAATGAAATACATACTTGAAAAACCATTCCAAGAATTATTCTTTATATCATGGGGAAATGAAACAAAATAATGGTGAGATCAAATGCTAAGTAAGGGTTAAGTAAAATAGAAGCTATCATGAATTGATAAAGAATAATCAATATGGAAAGGTAAATAATTTAATGCATATTCCATTTAAATAACTTGAATTCATGAATAGTTAAGGAAAAATCTTTATGGAAAGGTAAATAACTGAAAACACATGTCATTTAATCAATAATTGAGAATGAAATGCATATAGAGATAACATCATATAAAAAATATCTTAGATAATAATAAAAAATTAATTCTAAATGAATTAAATTCTTAATTATTAGACATCATTTTTCCCAGGAACCTGATACCATTACCACTAAGATCTATCCTCAAGATAGTTTAAAACTACTCAGTAAAAACCCATCTGATTTGGCCAACTGATTTGTCTCATAAGACTATTGATGCATCAATGAGATATATATAACTAGATACCACCCATGTATTTAATGTCCAAATAATTACTCATATATTTAATAATCAATTTAATTTATAAATAATGTGCCTTATCATCAAGTATCCATATTGATTAAGGGATAAAAGTTTATCAATATTTCCCCAGTAAATAAAATAAATTTCAAAGTAAAAATCATATGTAAATATGGTATAAAATTTAGAAAAAAATAATATACATCACACAATAATATGGATATTTAAGATAAATTTAATTTACAATGAAAAATGATCACAAGAAAGTGATTTTTTTAAGATAAAGTTAATAATCACAAAAGAAAGTGAGATTGTACAATAACTTTTACCAGTTGGTAATTTTCAATTCTAATACCCTTGGATGAAATAATTCAAATTGTAATTTAAAATACCATGAATTATGAATGAATCATGATATTACATGCAAAAGGTAAGTATATACACCATATAAAATAAATCAGGTGCATAACATTACAATATTCCTTAATGAAGAGAAATCGAGACGAAGTCCCTTACAAAGATCATATCATTGAAGTGTGAATTAATAAATTAATTAAATATATGTATAAAATGTAAATACATATAAAATAAGTAGAAATAAAATATAATATAATAAAAAATCATTGTAACCTTTACAAATATCATTTTATAACATTTCATCACTCATTAGTTAATAACCTTTTATTATTTTCATTATTTCAGGTGTCAATTGCCTTGTTTTCTCATTTGTGATTTGTCATGAAAGTTCTGATTCTTGTGAATATCATGCATTTTAATCATCTATAAAATAATAATAATAATGAAAAAATTATCATAATTACACATAAATTATAATATTAAGTCCAATTATGAAATATGGTTTTGAGAAATGAAGTACATTACAATCATGGAGACGGTAGGCCGTACATACGCATGAGTAACATTTCCATTTTCCAATGATCATTATAGAAAGAAGATAAGTAATAAATTATATTTACATAATGATAATAATATCATATATACTATATGATTTATTTAAATATGATTATATATGTCATCCATGTGGTGTGTTTATGATAAGAGGGTCACATCATTTCGTAAAGGCGGTAGTCCACACATACACGAATGACATTATCATCTTTCATTGAGTGAAAAGGTAAGAAATAAAATGACATATATTATATTTAAAAAATGATAAATATTTCATTAATATAATAAATATTTTATTTATATCACATATAATAATTAAATTTATATTCATCACCTTCCATGTAAAGCGTTAGTGAAAGACAAATCACATCGCTTCGCGAGTCGGTAGTCCATCGTACACACAAGCGGTATTATCGAATCTCCTACGAATTGGAAAGAAAAAAAGTTATATATATGATATAATGAACCCATATGTATAATTATTTTATCAATATAATATATATACTTTATATTCATCATCATACTCAGCCGTGAGAGGTGGTAATGGAAAAATGAATGACATCAATTCGCAAGGTAGTATTCCGCTGTACATACGAATGATGATTTCATAACCCATTTGATTGAAGTGGGGGTAGTTTTTGGTGATGAACTTAACATAAAAAATATCAGTATATTTAATATACTTATTTTATTATATCATAATGTTTTAATAATAATTTAAGGGTGTGGAGGAATAAATAAAATCAAAATGCTCATTGAAGAAAGTTACCTCTTCTTTGGGTATCCTTCTTAGGTTTTCACTAAATCCTTCCTAGGATAAATTTATACTCAAAATAAGGATTATAGTACGAAATTATAGAATTTGGGAAGTTATTTGGGAATTACTTTCCCAAACCAAAATGTTTTTAATGTGTGAAGAATATAGGATAAGGGGTGTCCTTTTATAGGTGAGGTGAGTGACACACTTGTAATTTTTTTTGAAAAGAATGAATTAAAAACATGTTTTTATTCATGTAACAAGGATCTAATAATGAACCATAATTGATCCTAGAAATAATAAGGTCAAAAAAATTCTATAAAATATATTTTAGATAAGTTTTTAGGTTATTTAAACCCTTATTTTTTTAGTTTAACCCCTGAGTAAATCCATTTTTACCTTAACTATGGTAATTAATTTTATAGTTTTCACTATTAATTTTAGTAAAAAATTCAGTTTAACTTATTATAAATTATAAATTATTATTATTAAAAATATGGAATCCATTTTTTTTAAAATTAAATTTACATAAGTGAAAAATTTTAATTTAAAACTAACCCCATAGACATGATGTGAAATTGAGTTTTTAAAGAGAAAATGTTCAAAAGTTTACAAAGTTTTTATATAAAAATTCAATATGAAATTATATCAATAACCTAAATTGGTTTAATTTACATAAAATTTATATAATTTTATTTTAAAACCAATTAAAAATATAATTTAACATTATAACTTATTTAAATGAAAAAGTAGTTTTCAATTAAAATTCAGTATTTTCTACTATTCATCAAAAAATGAAACTTTTCAGAAAAAATATCAAAAATTCAACCTAAGATAATTTTGATACAATGATTTAAAAAATTAATTCTATTTTTTAAAATAAATTTTATAATTTTTTTAAAAAATTATTTTAAATTATGTGTGCAAAGTCCGACTAAAATGTCATTTATAAAAATATACATTTTTTCAGAAGACATTTATTTTTTAAATGATTATTATTTTATTTCTAATAAAAAATAACCATAATTTCACAATTTATTTAGTACTATTCATACCCTCCAATTAATCTACTAGGTGATAACTATCATGTTAAATTTTAATATTTTATTAATATGTCATGTTTCATTTAAACTCGGTGTTGCGTGAAACATAAGATAAACTCAGTGTTGTGTGTAACGTAAGCTAAACTCAATATTGTATGTAATGAAATATAAACTCAGTGTTGTATGTAATGAAATCCAAACATAGTGTTACATGTAATACAATCTATTAAAGATATTGAATTTATTTAAAAATAAATATATCATAAAGTCTCAAGGTGTTATATTTTATTTGAAGTTTAGTATTGCGTGTCATAGATAATATCAAATAAAATCTTATTATTTTATAATTTTAGGGTGTTATAGTATCCCTATGTTAAATAAATTTCATCCTCTCAATTTGAACTTGATATCGATAATGAAGGGTTTGGAATTTGAGAATACCATTTTTAAAAAACCCACATCATAAAAAGGAAAAACATCCTCTTAATAAGAGAGAAAGGGAAGTACAAAGGTCATATGAAATAATTAATAGTAGATTTAAAAATAGGAGAACATAGGTGGGAAGTGAAAACATGGATATAAACGATAAAACTAACACCCAAGTACTGATGGAGAGTGATTAAGACCATGGTCCAAAGGAAGTTGATGACCACAAATCCATAAATAAGAGGTGCGAAAAGGTCATTTATATCCTAAAAAAATGATGATAACATGACAATTTTTTTTGTTTTAAGATACTTTTATAAGAGAAATTATTTTACTATATAATAATATAAGGAAATATTCTTAATTGATATATTTTTATTTCATAGGCATATTTTCATCCATTGGTTGTGCTTCAATCAATTTTTACTTCATCTCCTATTCCAAGAAATGAATATCCAAAATAATTTTTTATGCCCGAAGCATTAAAATTAATTTTTAATGGATTATAAGATCCATAATAGAATGAAAATTAATTCCTTTTATATCTAGTTATTATTGAAACAAAATGGTTAGTACAGGTTATCCAATATGCATAAATATTCATACAGTGAATTAATACTTTAATCTCTAAATCCTCACCCAAAGTTCAACTTAAAATATTTCATAAACGATTAACCTTATTACCCTTACAAAATATTAAGATCAAAAACTTTAGAAATAAGGTCTCTAAATTTCAAAAATGTACTTATTATTAACCCCCTAAACAATATAAAGTATCTCTTAATTATCACATAACAAACATGTGAATGCCATCATCATGTATTCTCTTGAAACATGGTAATAACCTGAATTACCATAAAAAAATTATTGAAAACATAAATAATTCCTTATTACTTAAATAAAATGAATATTATTTGATATATTCTTTAAATCCAAAAATGATATTAGCTCCATCAATGATAGAATAAACCACTTTTTCAAAAAATCATTAATCACTTCCAAGGTAGTTGACACTATCCAATTTACTTTATCCATATCAATCATCTCTTTATACCAACATCATTATATCAACAGTAGGAACATATTAAGGGTTATATTTACCATAATAATGTTTTTTCCAAGAAGTTAAGCTTGCCACCAAATCAATTTTCTTTTTACCATTCAATACATTCTTTAAAATCCTTTAATAAATAGTATTATATTACAATCCTTATACATTTTATAATTTTTATAACCAGAATATCATCAATAAAATAATTTAAAAATATTATAATTATACAAATACTCAAGCACATTAATCATTCCACTTCAGCTATATCAATAGCATAATCTTGACCTTGATCCATTAGATTCTTTTTAGGTATATTCCATTGATGCTTAGGAAATTCCTTTGCTAATGCCCTATCTCATTATAGTTTAAGTATTAGAAAATGGAAACTTATTTATTAACCTTTAAATCACAATAAGGGTGTAATTTATACCCAAAATTATAGAAAACTCTCATTCCCTTCAAGTAAGCACCATAGTACTTCTTTCCAAAACTATCACATGTGAGAAAATCCTTCTTTCCTTTCTTCCCTTTAACTATTTTTTTCTCTGTAATCCACTTATTCTCTTGCTTCCCATATAATACATAAGACTTGGAGAATTATTTATCTATATTTATAACATATAAAACAATTTCATCATTTGAAGAAATAGTTTTATATATCATCACCCTTTAACGGCTTGGCTTATTCCCTTTAAAGAAATGATCAATCTTGCACTCTGTGTTACATATATAATCCATAGACAACCTAGCTAACCTTGTAAAGGTAGATTCATACTACAAAACAATTTCTTATTCCTTTTTATTTAATATAAGTAACTTTATCTTTATATTAGTTTTTTTCTCATGAGGGAAATATTTTTTAAAGAATAAATCCTTAAAATATTTCCATTCCATGAGTTCTATTTCCTCTTCTTCCCTAGTATTCTGGATCAATGACCACCATTTATCAACATCAACTTTGAGAAAATAAACTAAAAGTGTAACCTTTTGATTTTCACCACATTTTAATGGAATAAATATCTTTTCTAGAGACTTAATCCATTTTTTTCTACCATTGGATTAATAGTCCCACCAAATGATGAGGGATTATGTCACATAAAGCGATCCAGCATAGAAGAATCTCATTATGGAACATTTTTCTCCATTAAGGAATGGTTATTTTTCATAACTTGATTAAGATTCCCTAATATATACATAATTTTCTCATTTATAATACCATTGGTTTTGTCTTACCTAGTAGGAAAATATTTACATTGGCCACGAGTATTGATACCCTTCTTCCTTCCAGGTTCCATTTATATAAAATAACTTATACTAGATTAGCACATAAAATTATGAATTTTAAATCATAATTTATAATACCAAATATGGAATAACACTTAGTATAAAATAAAATTTATACATTTCTAATCTCAGAATCATAAACTTGGTTTCTTTCAGGATATCTTTATTTTCAAATCCTTTATAATGGTTTGTAAAGAAAATGTGAATTATTCTAAGTATATCCCTTGGGAGTGCCAAAATAGGTGAAAAGTAAGGCCTATTGTTGTACACAAAGTGGTGATTAATTCTATCCCAATACACCTTTTCAGATTTATTACCCCTAGGTATCTCTATTCTAAAACCACGTCCACTTATAGTATCCATACATGGATGTATTGTAAGGAAAACCCACATAATATCTTCTTTACCAAAACTTTAGGATGTTCTTATATAATTATCCTCAAATTTTATCATAGGTTTATGTTCCCTAATCCATGTTTTCCTAAATTTAGTTCCCAAGGTTTCTACTAAATTTCCTCTAATACCAATTATAGCGACCCCGACCCTAGTAGCCTGAAGTCGATGCCTCACTTTATTACATTGGCATAGATACAAAGGGTCAAATACCTAAGGATTGATAAATTTAGAAATTTTGGAGAACCATGTACATAAATTTTACCCATTTTATTTTGGGAATATAAAATAAAACAAAATACATAACAAAATCAAATGAACTACATCCTTAAAAAATCATTCCAAGAGTTCTTATTCATATCCTAGGGAAAGGAAACAAAATAAGAGTCAGATAAAATGCTCAGTAAAGGTTAAGTTCAATGGAATATATCATGAATCAATAAATAATAATCAATATGAAAAGGTAAATAACCAATCACACATTCCATTTAAATAATACGACTGCATGAATAGATAAGGAAAAATTTTTATGGTAGGGTAAATAACTGAAAACACATGCCATTTAATCAATAACTGAAAATGAAATGAATCTAGAGATAATATCATAGATAAAATCTCATGGATAATAATAATAAATTAATTATCAATTAAGTAAATGATTAATTATTATACATCATTTTTCTTAGGCACATGATACCTTTATCATCAAGATTGATCCTCAAGAACGTTTGAAACTACTAGGTAAAACCCCATCTAATTTGGTCAACTGATTCATCTCATGAGACTACAAATTCATTGAGGAGATATCTATAACTAGTACCCACCCATGTCTTTAATTTATAAATCATTCCTCATATATCAAATAATTTATTTAAATCATAAACAATGTGTCATATCATCAAGTATCTGTATTGAGTAAGGGATGCATATTTATCAATATTTCCCCAGTTAATCAAATATCTTTCAAAGTAAAAACCATATATAAAAATGGTATATGGTTTAGGAAATAATAATATCCATCTAAAAATAATATTTATATTTAAGATAAATTTATTGACCAATGAAAAATGATCACAAGAAAGTGACTATTTCAAGATAAAGTTAACAATCACAAAAGAAAGTGAGATTGCAAAATTAATTTTTCCACTTGGTAATTTTCATTTCAAATAAAATTGGATGAAATTATTCAAATTTAAACTTAAAATACCACAATATTTTAATTAATCATGATATTACATGTCAAAAGGTAGTATATACACCATATAAAATAAATTAGGTACATAACATTACAATATGCCTCAATAAAGGGAAATTGAGATGAAGTCCCTTACAAAGATCATATCATTAAAGTAGGGATTAATAAATTAATTTATCATGTGTATAAAATATAAATACCAAAAAAAAAGTGTAATTACAACATAACATAATATTATCATGATATAATCAATAAAGTATAGGTTTAACATAATTAATGGAATTTGAGTTTATAAATCTCTTACTTGACATTTCATTTTGGTTGAACGTTCTTTAACCTCTTGTATAATGGTTTTAAACATGTTATTAACTTATAAAAGAACTATATAAATATTTATAATATCATATATGATCCTTTTATAATATCTTATCACTCATTAATTAATAATATTCCATTATTTTCTCTGTTTCGAGTGTTAATTTCATTATTTTCTCATTTGTGCTTTATCATGTAAGTTCCAGTTATTTTGAATATTATATAGTTTCATCATATAAATAATAATAATAATAAAATAATTATAATAATTATATATCAATTATACTTTTAATACCAATAATTAAATATGTATTTGAGAAATGAAGTATGTTATAATCATGGAGACGATAGACTTTACGTACGCAAAAGTAACGTTTCCATTTTCTAATGATCATTATGGAAAGAAGGTAAGTAATATATTATATTCCCATAATGATAATAATATAATACATACCATATTATTTCTTTAAATATAATTATATATATCATCCATGTGGTGTGGTGATGAAAAGATACTCACATTCTTTTGTAAAGGCGACAATCCACATGTACACGAATAATGTTTTCATCTTTCATTGAGTGAAAAGGTAAGAAATAAAATGGTATGTATTATATTTTAATAATTATAAATATGAAAATAATATCATAATTATTTCATGTATATAATTTATAATCATTAACTTTATCCTTATCACCTTTCATATAAATCATTAGTGAAAGATGAATCACATCACTTTGTGAGGCAGTAGTCCGACGTACACACGAGTGATGTTATCGTTTATCCTATGGAATGGAAAGTAAAAAAATTTATATATGATATAATAAATAAATAGGTATAATTTTTTTTATAAATATCATATATATATATATATTTATATATATTTTATATCCATCATCATACCTAACCATGATAGGTGATAATGGAAAAACAAATGACTTTGGTTTGTGAGACAGTAGTCCAGCGTACACACAAATACCAATTTCATAACCCATTTGATGGAAGTGGGTGTGGTTTTAGGTCATGAAATTAACAAAAAAAATCTCAATATATTTAATATAATTATTCTACTATATTTTCTTGGTTTAATAATAATTTAATGGGGTGGAGGAAGAAATAAAAGAAAAATGATCATTGAAGAACATTACCTCTTCTTTGGGTATCCTCCTTAGGTTTTTTGCTAAATACTTCTTAGGTTGACTTTATAAAATAAATAAGGAATATAGGATTAGATTATGGATTTTTGGGAATTTATTTGGGAAGGTATTTTCTGAACTAAAATGGTTTGAAGGTTTGAAGAATATAGGAGAGGGGGTAGCCTTTTATAGGTGAGGTGAGTCTCACATTTGTATTTTTTTTGAAAAGAATGAATTCTACCCATGTTTTTTTATTTAAAAAGGCTCACATAATAGACTATTATAGATCCTATAAGGGATAATTTTTAAATATTTCTATAAAATATATTTTACACAAGTTATTATGTTATTTTAACCCTTATATTTTTAGTTTAACCCCTGATAAATTCATTTTTACCTTAACCGTAATAATTAATTTTTATAGTTTTCACTATTTATTTTGGTAAAAATTTAATTTTAAATTATTATAAATTAAAAATTATTCTGATTCCAAATATGGAATCCATTTTCTAAATTTAATTCACATAATTGGATAATTTTAATTTAAAATTAATCCCATAAACATGATGAGAAAACGGGGTTTTAAAGAGAAAATATTCAAAAGTTTACAAAGTTTTTATATCAAAATTCAATATTAAATTTTTTAAAATGGAGTAAATTGTATTAATTGATATAAAATTAAACTAAAATTACTTTAAAGAAAATTCAAAATATAATCTAACATGATAAATTATTTAAATGAAAAGGTAGTTTTTAATTAAAATTCAGTATTTTTCACTTTTCATCAAAAAAGTGACACTTTTCAGAAAAATATAAAAAATCAACCCTAAGATAATTTCTATATGATGATTTCAAAACTAAAGTTTATTTATTTCAAATAAATTTTCTAAAAATTTTAAAAATTAATTTTAAATTATGTGCGCAACGCATGACTAAACCGTTATTTAGAAAAACATATAGTTTTTCAGATTACATTTCTTTTTCTTTTAAATGATTATTATTTTATTTATAATCAATATATAACCATAATGTTCATAACTTAGTTATTAATATTCATAGTCACCAATTTATCATATAGGTGATAACCATCATATAAATTTTAATATTTTAATAATATGCCACATTTCATTTAAACTCGGTGTTATGTGAAATGCAAGCTAAACTCAGTGTTGCATATAACACAAGCTTAAATCAGTGTTGCATGAAACACAAGATAAAATAAATATTTCATATAATTCACACTGAACTCAGTGTTTCATGTAATCCAATCTATTAAATATATTTAATTTATTTAAAAATAAATATATCTTAAAGTATCATGGTGTTATATTTTATTCTATACTTAGTGTTGCGTGTCATACACACTATCGAATAAAATGTTTTTATTTTAGAATTTTAGGGTGTTAAATTTCATCACCTCCTTACATGGATATTTAAAAAGGAAATTTAATAAATAAATATTATATTTATAACATTATTAATATTCTTAAAATAAAATCAATTTATACCTTCTTTTCGTTCTATGGAAAATGAAAACATCATCCATGTGTACATACAGACCACCACCTCCATGGAATGATGAATTTAATTTTTCATCACCATTTTATTAGGATGATTATAATAATGAAATTAATAAAGTAAAATTATGTTTATGAAATTTTTAAATACCTATAAATTTTATATTAATATTTAACTCGTTATTAATATACCAACTTTTGTTCGTCAAAATTTACCAAAACAAGCTCATAACAGATTCCATCTTCACGGACCATAAATAAAATTCTCATGGAATTAAATTAGAAATTTATAAATTATTCTAGTACCTTTAATAATCTTATAATTATGATCTTGGTATCAAATAATAAGAATCAATATCGACTTTTTAAAGTATACACAAAATAGTTAAAATTAATAACATCTAATATAAAAAATAAACATTAACTAGCAAATGAATGTATAAATAATGATTATAATTAAATATTATAGAAGGTAATGTATATGGTATTAAAATAAGTTATTAATATTTTTATTTTTATTATACAGAATGTTGATGTGCTTTCATGAAAGTTGAGAGTTAAGGTAAGGGTTTCTCATCTCACTTTTATTTCTTTGATTCATATACCATATTCACCACTTTTTATATTTTGTGTGATGTATATACTTCCATATTGATTACCATTGTCATAAAATTAATTAAATTCAAGGGATTTACACATCCTTCTTAAGTTACCTTTTTTCATGGGCTTTCAATCAAAAAGTTACCAAATTCATAAGGGATTTTGTTAACTCAACTCCCTTTCATTGAGTTATATGATTTATTTTTAAAATTATTTATTCTATGTTTGATTTATTCCAACCTAAGGTTTTATTATATGACACTTTATATTTCTTTCTAGGGAAAATGAAAATTTTAATTCAAATCTTATTCCTTTTTTAATTTCTTTCATATAAAAGTATAATGTTTTTTAGAATAATTTTCATCCTCTTTAAAGATTATTTTTCTTTCATATTCATATTATTTCTTTCCACCAATGTTTTAATTTATTATTTTGAAATTAAAGTATTTATTATCTTATGTGACCTTATTATTTATATTTATCTCTTTTCCACATAAATTTTTATTACCATTTTTACGACATGGGTTTTCATAAAGATATTTTAAAATATTTAAAAGGAATTTATTTTAATGATCACATATTTTATCTTCCAATCTAAATTTTTTGAATTAAAATTTATTTTCTATAGAGGTTACATTATTGAAATTTATTTTAAAATTTATTTTTATGTTACCTTCTTGAAAATGATTTTTGAAAGTGATTTATAATTTCATCGTTTTACAATTACATTAAAAAGGTTTTATGAAAACTTTTTTTCATGGTTCCACTTACAATTTATTATTGATATCCAAAAGATATATATCCATTGGAGTTATTTTTTATTAATAACCCTTTAAATTACCTTAAGAAATACTCCTTTTAATTATTAATTACCTTAAGAAATACTCCTTTTGGTATCATCCAATCCAATTCATGATGTCATTTTTATGTGACACCACTAGAACGATACAAAACCCATTTTATTTGAAATTGTTCTTTATGAAATTATTGATTTCCTATGGAAAATATATGTATATATTATTTTCATGTGATGGGTGCTGTAATTTATCACCCTAAAATTCATTGGTTAATATTTTTTATCACATGATATAATGATGATGTTGTGTGGAAATGATTACAGATAGATTTTTTTATATTTTTTGTGTGTGGACATGATTGTAGATAGATTTTTTCACAAGTTTATTATATATACATGATTTTATATAGATTTTACCACAATTTTATTATCTGTACATGATTGAAGTTATCTTTGTTCAAAATTTTGTTATGTGGATATTATTGTAGGTATATTTGTTCATAATTTTGTTGTGTGGACATGATTATAGGTACCTTTGTTAACAAGTTTGTTGTGTAGACATTATTGCAGGTATATTTTTTCACAAGTTTTTTTGTGTGGAAATGATTTTATATATATTTATTTATAAGTTTATTATGTGGAAATAATTTCATATTTATTTATTCAGATTTTTTTTGTGTGGACATGATTGTGGGTGTATTTGTTTATAAGTTTGTTATGTGAACACAATTACAGGTATATTTTTTCAGAAGTTTGTTGTGTGGAAATGGTTCCAGGAAACTTTTGTCACATTTTTTTTATGGAAATGATTTAAAATAGATTTTTTCACAAGTTTTTTGTGAGGACATGATTTCAGGAAACTTTGTTCATAATTTTGTTGTGTGGACATTATTTTAGATAGCTTTGTTCATAAGTTTGTTTTGTAGACATGATTGCAGATAGCTTTGTTCACAAGTTTTTTTTGTGTAAATAATTAAAGGTAGATTTCTTCATAAGTTTGTTTTTTTGGAAATTATTATAAATAGATTTTTTCATAAGTTTTTTTTGTGTACATGATTGTAGATAACTTTGTTCACAAGTTTTTTTGTATGGACATGATTGTAGATAACTTTTTTTGAAAGTTTATTATGTGGACGTGATTGTTGGTAACTTTGTTCACAAGATTGTGCATAGACATAATTTATGATATCCTTTCTCATATTGTTACAATTTACCATGATTATGCATATACTGTATTTCTATGTTATATGTATTTGTTATTCTCACGACATGTGATTATTTTTTTCATGATTTTATACCCTTATTCCATGGTATATATTTGATTATATGATATCACATATTATATCATATTGACAAATATTTTTAACACATGATCATGTTTACTTAAATTCTTATGATCTAACCCTTAATGACATATTGATAAGTTTTTCCATTATTTAGAATTTGAGTACACCACTTTATTTTATTTTCCATTCCCTAGGTTATAAAGATGAGTATAACCTCGGAGATGTCTAGAAGTGAATCTAGTATGGTGTGATTGTGGAGGAATATTCACAATTATATTTTTATGTAGCTAATCTCCAAAGATACTATACCTTTGTGTTATGTGATTATTATATTATTGAAATATGTAATGTTATATTTTGAAAATATATGTAAGTTTGGATTGAGTTATCTCACTCGATATCAAATATGGTATGTAAACTATGTGTTTTTAGCACTAGATCTGGGAGTGTGGGTTCATATCACCTCAGGGAGCATCCCCATATCCTATATAAGTGAGGCCAAACCTTTATTCAAGGTTTTTGAACCTCTCTAAGATCCTATTGGTTGAAAATATCCCTCTTAATGCTCTTTCTTAATCCATTATTTACTATCGAGATACAAGAATATCTTGAAAGGCTTGAAGAATCACACTCAAAGTTTTTTGGGTGATTTAGTGATTCTAGTGGACACACCTTAGAGGGAAGAACCATTTGGTTGTTCCTATGGTGTTCACTATCAAATATATAAGCAACAACAACCTATGATGGATAAATATATGAACATTCTTCATTTTAGTTCCACATGGTTTCTATTTATATAGCAAGGATATCTTTTTTATGGTTTATTTTATGATTATACTAGTTATATTCATTGTTAATATATTCTTAGAGACCCATTAATGGAATTAGATCCATCCTATTCATTTATAATCGATAAATAAATTTAAAAATGAATATTTTCTATTTTATAATACACATTGTATTTATAGGCATAAAATAAAATATCTATTTTTGTTCTACCTGATCAAAACACAACTTACGATATGAGGATATCATAATATGTGATTTAGTGAACATATTTGATTTTTTATAGACTGTAGTAAATGATGTTGATATGTCATATCTTATGATTTCATTACTGTAGGTTTAAAAATAGAGTTCCATATCATTAATACAACATATTTGTTTATCACAAAATATAACTATATATTACATTTAATGATTTGTATATCTATTATAAAATATAACATCTATCATGTAAAATATTTATGTTTTTCTTAGTATTAATCATATCCTATAATGGATCTAGATTTGTTAAATAAAATATACCGAAGAAAAAATGTTTTATTTATTTTCATTTATGAATTAAATTTTATTATTTATAAATTGTTTATAAATAATAGAAAAATGAATTTTGGAATATTTATTAATTTATAAAAGTGTTTTATAAATTAATTAATAATAAAATGTTTATAATTGATTAAATAAAAATTCCCTTAATATTAAGAGTTAATATTAAAAAGCACACCCTTTTAATATTATATGGAATATCTTATAATTTAAATATAAAGTTTTTTTTTTGAAAATTATAAGATTAATTTATGAAGTGTTTATAAATTACAAAATAAGGAAAAGTATATAGTTTTTATATTTAAAAAATTATGAATTGTTCAAAATGATTCATTTGAAATGTTCAAATTAAAGGACCCTTATTTGGAAATTATTTGGACCATATCAAAAGGATTTTGATAAATGATATGCTCAAAAGTTTTAATAATATCAACATATGATATTTAGATTATTTAAAATGTTTAAATAATTTGAAATTGAAATATAAAATGTTTATATTTAATAAAATATTTTATATTAAAATAAAATTTCATATAATGAATAATACAAAGGAGTTCATATTGAAAATAAATATAAAAATTTTATATTTAACTTATTATGGAATGTATATAATGAATTATAAAATGTTTATAATTATTATTTCATGAATTGTTCATAAATTTTGTCTCATGTTAAATTATTGAATTTTTTATTCATTTAATATTCCCATTCGATTCATAGATATAATTTTTATATTATGAATTATTATGTATGGTCAGTTTATAAGATAAAAAACTTTTTATATATTGGCATACCATTCCATGAACTACTACATAAGATCTAATTTTTATGTACCTTGACCTCGGTTTTTTATTTAAGTTATAAGGTTGAATTTAGCTGTTAACTATAGTTTATAAATAATAGGTTTTAGAATTATCATGAATTAGATTCTCTCTTGAGTAAAGTTTCCCTAAGAAGAGGGACTTTGGGCCAGACTTTCCACTAACCTAGAGTCTTATGCCTTATTCTAGAAAGGCGGAGGATGTCTATCTGTGGCTTTGGGATTACTCTTGCAAAGATTATCAATCTCATATAACTATAAACCTTTACATGAAGAGTTTATGTACCTTTTTTCATGATATGAATTTTCATATGTATGAATCTGTTTTAAATTCTATTTTTGGGTGAGTAACATAAACTTGTGGGTTGTTTAGAGGACTACACATTAATATGGTGTGAAAATATTAATTTGGTGGATGAAATATAGAATTTAAAAACTATATCATTAGATATATGGGTACATAAGGGAATATAACACAAAATAATAAATATTTAATGTGATGTAATGAATTTAATATGCATATGATGTATATTTAATTGGTGATACTTTTAAAAGAAAAACCATCAAATACTAAGTGTGAGTGTAGACACCATGAAATGTGTTCCATTCACTTCTCCACCAAATGTCGTCAACCAGGCTCAAAAAGTTCGCGATGAAACTTTGTATTTTTCATAGGGGTCAGTGACGGTAGTGAAGGCACTGGCCTGAAGGGATGAGACCACATCCCGACACTGATCCCAAGCAGGGTTGTGCGGGTGTAACCCTCGTGGTATGGAATAATAAATTTGGATAAGTCCTCAAGGAGATGCCCAAGGTACCTACGTGAAAAAACCTACACGCCACCATACTGGAGCTGAATGAAAGTATTATTTTGGCTAAGTCCTTAAAGTGACGCCCCAGTGAGTCCAAATCACCAGAAGCATGCATGCCTACTTGGGCACCACCCATCCGGTATGAAACCACTTGCACACCACAAAATTGGCATGCAACCCACTTGCATGAACAAACTCCTTTCGCCCAAGGTCCTATATTTTCCTATAAATAGACCCTTGGGGCCTTCATTTGGATGAAAGAATTTCCCTGAAGCCTAATTGCTGCTCTGGTCTCCCTAGTGCTTCGCCCAAGTCCTCTGAAACTTTCAAGGTAGTTCTTTAACACCTAAAGAGGATGAATTGAAGGAATATCATAGGACTTAAGTCCTTTTAGTGTTTGAAATACATAACACTTACGTGCCTAAAGCGCCCAACCTCCCTAAAATTAGAAACACTTGTGTACCACCTATTCCTTTCACAGGAACTTGAGTGCCCCACTTCTGGGATCACCTGTGAATATTTCTAAAGGTTTGAGCTGGGTCTCGCCAAAGTATTACTGTATAGGTTTTTAATCGCTTAAGTGAATATCAAGTCTCCCAAGCCTACTTGTGCACCCATACTTTTTCACCCTTATCTACTTGGGAACCCCTATTTGATTCACATACTCTCTTCAGTCTAGAAGACATAAAGTCCTCCTCAAATCCATTCCTTGCAAGGATTATTATTCATTGGATCCCTGGTTTAAAAGGGATTCTTTTAAGACCTCCACAAAAACCTCCCAACTTATCAAACCTTTGGGAAAGGCACATCAGTATTTCTTATATTTGGGTTTGTATATCTGTAGTAAAAGGTTTCCCACATTTTTTTCAAAATGGAGTTTGGATTCTTGGAGTTTATTTAGGTTTGTATAACCATAGTCACATGGACCTTTCACCCAGGAATAGAGTTGGGAAGTTCCTAGTTTTGAGAATAAGGGTTTAGGTCTCGACATATCCCTTATCAAAGAGTCAGAACCTCAAATTTTTGGTAGGGAAGGTAAGGTTCACGCTTGATTTTCCATTCAAGAGAATGAAAAGTCTCCCTCCCCTACCAGGATCAATTTTAGGGCAGCCATCCCAGTGTAAGAACCTAACCTTAATCTCTCCTTCCTTTTATTAGACCCTTGTCCAATGTAAAGAGAATATAGGGAGGGCTCATCGCCTCACCCTCTTCCTAGGTCGGCTCAACCTTGTCCACCCTGGCTACTGTAGGTGTGCCCTCTTCCACCAGTGGAGGAGGAACAGTGTGGGTGCCTTTTTTGAATCTCTAACATCCTCTTGTATCTCACACTGAGCATGACTCACGTGGACTTAGAGATTTTTCATGATCAAAATATTTTCAAACCACCTAAACTATGAGAACTCTAATTCCTGTTCAAACCAAGATACGTAGGAATCCTTTTTAAGGCACGAGCTCATTAAATATTATCACGAACCGGCCCGAGTCGACCTAAAACCGGTCACAAGGTCCAGCCCGCGACAAGTCCCGAGATGAATTCCCAATCCTCCCGGGATGAAGAAAAGCACTAAGGGCATCAATAGAGTACACAAGGGAACGATTTCTCCCATATATAAACAATCAAACAAACAATGGAAAGAAATGTACAACCCAAAATACATTTATATAAACACTGAAATGAACATTATTTTTACAAGAAACTGAAAGTACAACTAAACCAACAACAAAAATGACCAAAAAATATAACCAACTAACTCCATGTGACCTGCTGGTCACTATCAAACATAATGATCACACATCACCCAAGGCAATCGAACTCAGTCTAAAACCTGCACAAGGGTTAAAAACAGAAGAAGACTATAGGCGTGAGTATTAAAACTCAGTAGTTTAGACCGATATTCTATTCCCAATGCACATCCTTTAAAATAAAAGAAACATCAATTTCAAGTTTTAAAAAAAAATATGAAGGTATGTTTTCCAAATGAGGTCCCATGCTATAAAAAAATTACTAGACAAAAACTTGCATGTTTTATAAACAAGAATGCTAGTAACAATTTTCAAAGAGGTGCAACTTCAAAATGAAACTAGTTTTCAAGAGGGATTATTTAAAGAATGTACACTTTTAAATAAATAACACACACTTATGAATTTACCAACCAAAAACACCATATTCCAATGATGAGTAAATAATATCCAATGAGCACAAGTCATGGGAACACCCCTAGGCACTAGTTAGTTGTGAGCTCCAGGTACCTCGTATCTCAGTGAAAGTAACCATAATAAATATCCTTTCTCATGTACACGAGCCACTATTAGGGAGAATACCAATAACCTATTGGTCACCCAACATCATCTTCATCATATTTTAGTTAGTGTTTTCATCATCAAACTTGCTACATGAAACAGGGGCCAAACCCCACGAGATCACTAGCATACTAGTACACGTCTTCCCACCTAGATACCTGGGATTCCCTTTAGTGCTCAATCAAGTTACACATATAATAAAATACACCTTTCACATAAAAATCAAATTACAAAATCATAAACACACAAATAACCCTCAAACATGATTCACATTTCTTTCACAAATCAATAAACCACTAAAAAGTTTCGTAAAACAATTTCAAGGAGTATAATGAGGCCTTGCACATAAAATCCATTAAAAAATGATCTTTTAAGGACAAAAAACAATAAATAACATAAAAAAACAGATTTTTAAGCCCCAAAACCAATTAATAAATAACTTTCATGGATCATAAAATGGCCCCAAAAGATAGAACATAAAATGCATATGGAAACCATTTTTACAAAAAAATACCAAACAGGCCATTAAGCCTTTCTCAAAACTTAAATTTGACCAAGGTATGAATTTCAATTTTATTAAGGAGGTGTATAAATACCATTTAAAGTAGAAAAACACATTCATAAATCCCTTAAACCACTCAGGTTACATATTCAAAACACAACCATTTTCATAAGGATGTGAAACATGCCATTTTCCAACAACTCAAGCCAAAACATATTGTAAACCAAAACCCATTTGTTTGTAAAAACAAATACAAATTGTAAATAAATATAAGGACCCAATAATACCATTTATAATTATTAAAATAAATTTTTAAATCCAAAAAAATAATTTTTAAATCACAAATCACACATAAAATCCAATCAAGCAATTTACCGAACACATGACATGCCCTTTTTAAAGAAAACAATTTATTTTAAACCTTGACAAGGAATAAAAAACCAATTTCATGCCATATTTTATTAGATCTACTATAACATGTTCAAAATACCATAAAAAAGATTTTAAACCTCAAAAAATAGTTGTTAAAGATAGCAGAACATTTAAACAAACACTTGGTGCACACTTTTATGACAAAACAATTATACCTTTCACAAAACAAGGCTTAAACAATCATTTTTCACACCAATAAAATTATCCAAAGGATAAAAAAAATAAACATATATATCAGAAGTTAAAAATAATAAAATGATGAAACTTAAATGATAAAGACACGTGTAAGGGATATCCTACCTCAAATCCTTGGCGTAATGGAAATTCACACCCAATATCACCATCCACAGATTTATAAACCCTAAACCTATGAAGACCAGACCCAAACGAACACAACCCCAATAAAAAATCATGAGATAACAGAACCATAAGTCTAACATGACTAGGGGAGAATAGAAAACCAATAAATAATGAAAGGAGGAGGAAGAGGGAGGAGAAAGGAGAAGGAATATCACTTTTCCACCTAGAAAACTCTTCGTATTCCATTATATATGCACCCTTAGAGAAAAGGGAATATCTTAGAACTTATTGAAGAGTCTCCTAAGTTCTTAAAGAACCAGGGAAAGAAGATTTGTGGGAAAAATAGTATGAATTTAATGAGTTGTGGATGAAATAATTTACCTTCTCAATTATGGACGTTTTGAGGAAACCTGATAACCTTTTCCCTAATATGCGATGAAAATGAGCTCAAAATAGGTAAAAGCGATAATGGGGGTGAATATAGGTATGGTGTATTCGAATGGGAGACGTAATCACCGAAAACTATTAAAAAATGGAAATGATATAAAAGAAACAAATTATTTTTTTAAAAACGGAAATGGGCCCACATCCTGGACCAATGCCTAAATAAGTAACCCAAATTCACCATGCTTATGAATTTCTAAGAGATCAAAAAGGATATGGTAGTTTTAAAATTTCAGTGTAGGAAAATTCAGAAGTGGAATGAATGAAATTTTTTGAAAAATGAAGGAGTTATAAAAGAAACAAATTTGGTTTTTAAATTTGGAAATGGGCTCACGGTTGGCCCAAATCATGAAATAACCACCATTTCTCCAAAATATACTAAACACGAAATGAGGAACCCAAATTAGGGTGATAATACATATATGGGAGTTCAAAATTATTCTCACCCAACACCCATAAAGGATCAGGATTTTCAATGAATCAGATCAAATCCATGACATGAAAAGAAAAAAAACGGGTGTGACAGATATCCTCTTTATGAATCCAAACCTAATTCCCTTAATCTGGGCATCCTCCTTAGGAATAAATCCAAAATTAAACCCCTAAATCATCAAGGCATCCTTTTCAGAAAGTAAATCATTTCTTTCAAAGTACTATACTCTTATATGAGACTTACCGAACTGCATGGGATTTGATTCCCATCCACATGGGATACGTAGGAAGCCTCCTTGATTTTCAAACCCAACACTTCAAATAAACCCTTCTCTCCTTGGGACATATTCCCAACAGGGTCTAATATTACATGAAAATCCATATTCTTTCCAAGTTAATTGGGCTGCTTAGGCATAAGTCCCACACCAAACTTTGACTAAGAACCTTTTTATTAAGTGGTCCTTTTCACATAACCTAAAAAGGTATGACGTGTCCCTTTAAGTGGTACTGAACTACGAGGGTTCTGATTCCTTTCACAAGGATACATAGGTATCCCATTTTATGGGTACGATCCCAATATCAAAAAAACCTTTGTCTCCCTGGATGATAATAAATTGTAGAGTGCCCCACTGAGTGGCTTCAAAACTAGTACCATCATAATGATGATTAAAATAATCTCTAAATAGTATATGAGAGGATACCATTGATGGAGAACCTCAAATACATACAGATATCTCCATTAATGAAGAACATCGAATACATACTGATGATTCTAAATTTCACACATGTTAATAAGTGATTGAAAATTCCAAGGGAAACTTATGTTATACTTGGTGAATTAATAAGGATTCATGAAAATATATTAAATTTATAAAGAGAGTCATGGAGTAGACAATAATTCCCCCCCAAAAGGGTGTGATGAGTTCGACCTCCCATCCTCTCGACCAATGTACGTTCCTAAGTATCGTATAGTTCAAACTCAAAGATCACATACCTTTGGAAAGTAGGTTCCTTTTGGATAAATAATTGTTGGGTGTTTCCGGTTCCATGAATAAATCCAATGGAAACTGCCTGGAAGCAGTGATTCATAAAACTAGAACACATGTTTTAAGGAACTACAAAACAATGAGATTCATTCCAAAGAAACACATCTTAAGACTTTAATCATTCAACTAAGTAGTTTATGCTAAATTAGGGTGCCCATGGATTATATTGTGTAATACATGGTGGAAATTACTATTACTAAAGGTTAGGTAACCAAGTCTCACTGTGAGATTTGAGAGACAATTAGTTAGGAAACCTTAAAATTTAGGATACCAGAGAAATAAAGTTGAGTTAATATCTATATGTTGGATCTATAAAAAGAGTTTTCTACTCACCTATCTAAGAATAATAACTATTATGAATAGAAGGTATGCTTAACTAAATAACCAAGTTATGATATGACCACTAAACTGGACTCAAATCACAACAAAGTATGTTTCTTGACTCACTAAATGAACATAATATAAGGGATTATAAATTTTAATGAGATAAATTTTAAGTAAATTAATCATTAATTGAATTTAAATCATGATACTCATCTGATAAAGATTTTATTGTAGATAATAGAATCATAATTAAAGATATTAACCTTGAGATCTATTTTGAATAAGGAAAAACTAAATGGTAGTAATTTCCTTGACTGGTACCAGAATTTGAGAATAGTTCTCAAGTAAGAGGGAAACTTCTATGTGTCAGAGGAACCCCTTCCTAAGAAACTTACTGATGAAACTGTTCAACAAACAATGATATATAAGCATGATAAGCATCTAAAGGATTCACTAGAAATCTCCACCCTCATGCTTGTGACCATGAAAACTAATTTATATAAGAAACATGACACCGTGGAAGCTTATAAGATAATAGAAAACTTAAAAAGGATCTAGTAAGAATATTCTAGGCATGAAAGGTATGAAATGTCAAAGGCTCTCTTTTAGTGTGTAATGGTGGATGAAACCTCAGTCTCAACACACATGCTTAATATGATTGGGTATGTCAATGAATTAGAGAGACTAAGTTCACCACTTAAACTCGATTTATCAATAAACATCATTCAACAATCTATAATAACCCAATTCTCATACAAAATTTATTACATGATTTTTATTATAAAAATCCAAAAAAATACAAACTTAAAATATATGGACCTAGTGTCTTTGAGAGATTAGATACATAAAACATCAACTTAAATGTAAACCAAAACATCTTTATTTAATCCTCTATAATGTGATCTTAATATTTAATTATTCTACTAATATTTTAAATGGTAACCTAGGGATATATATAAGAAAAGTGGGTGAGATATAAAGCACGGTAAGGGAATAATTGGAGTAAAACATGATGGCGAATCCAAACATATGAGTCAAGATAAATAACATGATATCATAAAGAAAAGGATCCTAAACATGATATCGTGGAATAAGTTACATATTGATATAAGATCATGATATCATAAATATATGGAAATGAAAAAACATAACATTATAAGAATGTGTCAAGCCTTACTTACAAGGCCATCATCACACATTGAACAAATTCCTATAATAGATTGAGTTTACTACCCAGTCCCATACATCTCATATCATGAGATATAAAACTTTAACCAATACATTAGATGGACATATAATTATAGGCCCAACCATCACATAATAATATGCACATGCATATGTGTGACAAATAAAGAAATCATATGTAAAGAATTAACATAATTAAAACCCATGAAAATAAAATGGGTTACATATTGATGTCTTAAGGCATAAAAAAATGAGTTATCATAGAGATTCCCATGAGGAAAAAGATTTTTTTATTTAATTTTGGGATGTTAATACTTGGATAAGGAGTCATGAGCTTTAAATATGGATTTCAATAGAGTAAAAGTCATATGAATGTATAAGGGAAGTTAGTATAGAAAAGAACCTTATAAGTGGTGATTTTTGGAAAAAATGTAAGGAATCCATAAACAATGTAAGAACAATTTTTTTTTATTAAAACAAAAAATGAATCCAAATTATTTTACAAAATATATTTAATGTTTTTAGAAACCATATAATATTAAGAACATTTTATGTAGTGGTATATAAAATGAGATATGAAATTGAGAAGTTACCTTTAAATAGGTTTCCTTATGACGAGTAATTGAGAAAAGTACTTGATGAAAATGCATTATTCCAAAAAAATAAAGGTAATGTAACACCCTAAATCTAGTATCCTAAAGCTGGGGGTTATTTTACTATATTGGAATAAGTAAAATGGATATAATCCGGAAGGATCAAATTGTAACGACCCAAAATTTTGAATAAATCTTGTTTCCTAATTTTGTGTGTTATTTTATTTTTATACTCAACAAAACTATTTTATTTAATAACATGAGTATAATTAAAATGAGACCGTTGGGTTTTGACTGTTATATGACCATTGGTCAATATGACTGTTGGAAACTAAATGTTTCGATTATTGTCTCTAAATACAAGTGATCTTGGTTAATTAATATAGAAAGAAGATTCAATGGCCTCATCCAGTAGTCTTGGGCCAATCAAAGCCAATCTAACAGAACATGGGAAGGAGGTAGTAGCACTGGGCTTTGCTCTGGACCAAACCCAAGCCATACTTCATCGTGTGAAGATAGAACAGAATCGCCTTCGTAAGAAGTTCAAACTGATATAAATTACTACTCGTGCAATGTTGGCCAAGCCACCCTCAGATTCTCTCACCTTAGCACACCTTACACTTAGGTCCTATGATGGGGTTATAAGGGGCTATGTAAGGAGACCGCAACTTCCTTATGTAATCCTTTGATTTAAATAAAAATTGTGATTTCTTCTTATGATGAAATTTGTGAATTTTCAAATGTCCGGATAAATATAGTATGCATATTTTTGATGAATTCTAGAAAAAATGATATTTGAAAATATTTATGTAAACCTTAAATAATTAATTATGTGTAATGATTTTCAAAAAATGGTCTTCTACAATTAAGTTTAGTATGAAATTTAGAGTCTAATAAGATCAAATTAATTTTTGATGAATAATAAATTATGAATAGTGATTTTATGCTTAGGATTAGTAATGTGACCAAATGGATTAGTAATCTCACTTAAAGAAAGAATTAATATAATCTAGGGACCTTGATTAAGTAATGTGATTCAATAAAATAGGTAAATAACTGTTTCAGAAATTATTAGTCAAGTGTTAGTTTTTTCGGGTGAATAGTGTTTTTTAATTAAAAATTAAATTAAAAATATTTAGAAAATTATTTTTATAAAATGGATTTCATTTTTGAACTCAGAGCATCGATATTATGTTAAGGTAATTTTTGGGGATTTTTCTGAAAAAAATTAATTTTCGATGAATAGTTAAAATACAGTTTTTAAGTTACGGGTGTTTAATGACATCATTAAATGATGTATTAGGTATGTGATCAATATGGTCGACTTATTAATAGTAAGATAAGTTATGAGGTGTCCCAAGTGGAAAATACCATGGGCAAATACCATGGGAAAGCCCATGGTTTTGCCAATACCACCAATGAGGTGTCCCTTGGCCATTAATGCCTTGTCCCCTCACTTTCCCTATAAATACCCACCCTTTCCTCCTTTAGTTTTCACTCCCAACTATCTCCAAATGAAGCTCTGGTCTTATTACCTCCCAAGGAGTCCTCCCAAGGTTCCCCCAATCCCTCAAGGTCCTGACCTTTGAGTTTTAAGAGATACGTTTTAAGTTAAGGGATCCTACCACTCTCTTTCTTTCCAAGTACTCTCTTTTATGTCATTTATTTTAAGCTCCATGTTCTTATGTTGGGGATATTATTTTATATTCATCCTACTGTCCTTTTTATGTTCATATGATTATATACCCTCTCTTTCTCTCATCAATTCATTTTAATAATGTTTAAGTGGCGCCGTTAGGCTGCCGAATTTCTAAGAGATTCTTTCACCCTTCTCATTTTCAAGTTCTATTTTGATGTCAAGTCTTTCAAGTTACTTTTTATTGTGTTGGGGTATGATATCTATATCTATCATATTGATCTTTTATTTTCATATAATTAGAGACCCTATTTTATCCAATCAATTCATTTTTTGAAGTTTAAGTGACGTCGTTAGGCTGTCGAATTTTCATAAGAGAAATCTTATTTTTGTCTTCCTTTCATGTTCTTCATTTCATATGGTATATCTTTAAAATTTCATTACCATGTTCTTAAATCCTTTATATTATGTCCCCCTACTGTTTTATGGATAATTTATGAGTGGGTGACCCATGTCCCCTCTCTTTTCAATGTTTTCTAAAACCCTGTAACATAGCCGTTATGCTGCCGAATTTTCGTCTCAAAATGTGTCTCTCTTTTTCTCAAACTATTTTATTTTATTAAGTGAATAATCAAAGATATTTCTTCTATAGGGGTATTCAAATATATATCAAAATGTTCTATTTTTATTCTGGGACTTACATACATAAAACCCGCTTTCCTTTTCCATGGGTTTAAAGTGACATAAAGATCATGTCTTTACAACAGTTTTTAAAAGGTTATGATTATGAAAGGAAACCCATTTATTTTATGATATATGGTTTATTTATGAAATGTTTGATGATGATATATGTGGATCACATCATAATAAAGACAAATTTAAGGATTCACCCTAATAGCGCTCCAATTCATTGGGTAATGATGTAACCACTAGAGATTACAAATTTAAGGGTGCGCCCTGATAGCGCCCCATTGCATTGGGTAATGATGAAAACACTAGAGATTACAATTTTGACGATACCTTGGTGAATAACCTTGGTAATTTCAAATGAAACCTTGAGTATGGACCTTGGTGATATGTTCATGATTGTCTAAGTTAAATGTTGTAGCCACATATTCAAGTTATGAAACACATTATTTTTATTATGATATGACTCATGATCTCTTTCTCATGCCTTAAAGTTATTTTTCATGACTTTATTGATGTATCTTAGGTTTACATGTTAAATGTTTCCCCTTGTTTCCCTTACTGGGCCTTCTGCTCACCCTTTCTTTTGATGTATGTCCCCAGGTTATGAGATGCAGTAATGAACCTAGGTTGAACATAAGGAGAAGCCTTTAAAGTGTTTAAGAAGAATGTTTTATGTTTTCATGTATTAAGTTCCTGGTTTCCAAGACACTAAACCTTAAAGATCCTCAGTTTTTTATAATGTAATGAAAGTTTATGTTATAAAAATGCGGGATGTTATAAAAATAGTTTAATAGTCTTGTGAGACTAGATACATACATGATTCTCACATTACATAATAAAACATGAAATATAATATAATTATTCTTGTGAGAAATTTATTATTTGTTCTATTAAATATATTATTTAATTCATATATCCCTTATTATTATCATGGGTAAAGGAAAATATAATAAAGGGTGATCTCAAATACTTAATAAGGGAAAACATACAACAAAAGCTATCATAAAGTAAATAAAACATGAATAATATGTATGAGATAAACAATAATCAAATATTCCATATAAATAATATCATAAAAATGGGACTAAATCCATGGATAAAATAACAACATAAATAATCACATTGATAATAATTACTAGTTTTATAATGATTTAATTCATAATGTAGGAAATCAGAAACTTACTATCAAGACCTTGTTCGAAGAAAACATACAAAAACAGGTAAGGTGTATGAAAAATATCCAAACTAGATGGTCTCATGATACCTACCAATATATCTAGGGGTTATAGAAGTGCCCTCCCATTACTTACTAATTCCAATGAATTCATCTTATGAAAGGGGTGAAACATAATCAATATAATCATTTGTATTGGAAAACTAGCATATGAAATGTTAATAATTATATAATAAATAAACATAATAATAATACATCCATATTAATATGGGGAGTGTTATGATAAGATTAAATACCCATTAAATCATAATATTCTCCAAATATTGTTGACATATAATAATATACTTTTAAAAGATCAATAAAATGTTTCTTGAGGTAAACACCCTTTTTATTTTGAAATAACTGATTCAAAATCTAAAAATTTCACAAATAATAAGGAAAACATTTTATTTTAAAGGAATATTATAAAATTTAAAAGGAATATATTCAAATAAATTATTGTTCATGATGGTGGGAATTTACATTCATGGCGTATAAGTAAACAAACATTCCTTTCACACTTTTTTAAAAATGTTAAAAGTACCTCCTTCAGAAAATGACAAGAAGTTTCCTTTTATTTTTTTTAAAAATAAAAAATGATTAAAAATTTCTTCAATAAATCATTTGAGAATATTAGATATGTTCTTTTAGACATTTTAAGGGAAATATGGACATGGAAGAGAAATATTCTTTACAGGGTAGAAAAACATGGTCGGTTTTCCTTAAAAAAATATTTCAGAATCGGGAGTACTTATAGAGAGTAAAATGAAAGGAAATTTTTTAATTTAAATAAATAAATAGAGAAGAATAAAATATATTGTGGTTAAGATATACATATCATATAACCCCCCAGTGGATACTTAAATATAAACTATCGTGAATAATAATGAGATTATGAAATAAACCCTTACCTCAGATTTGACTTCCTTCATTGGTGTATGAACCTATTGTATAATAATTATATATTTATTATTAAAATATTAAAGAACCATAATCATATATATAATACCATATATTATTTAATTATAATCTTTTATCACCAATTTATTAATAATTTGTTGTTTAAATCACTCTTTCAGGTAATAACTACTTCATTTTTCATATATTTTTTAGTTCAGTAGTTTTGATACTTATACTTTGATCATGGTTAAATTACATATATAATTATTTTTATGACTTATCCCAGAGGGTCCCATTCCATGACTACCCCAAACCTGCCTCTAATAGGCCACGGGCTGGTGACTAGCACCGAGTAGGCATATCCCACAAATGAGAGGAATTAGCCTAAGTCCCTGTACACACACACTCACACACACATCTCCAAGCCACAAATGATGAAATGTAAAAACACTAAGTAAAAAATACATGAAAACTACTAAGATCCCACAACATGGTATGATATGAAGTATAGTAAAGTAAACATGTCTAGAATATAAGCCCACCAAAAATATTATGTAAAAAAACCAATAAAACATGGTGAAGTGTTGCCCACATCATCATAGTCTAGAAAGGTGAATTCACAAGTTCCTAAAAATCATCCACAAAAAACACTACCTGATCCAACCTGAGGGAAATGGTACTGGGAATACTGTCTGAATCCTTAGGAGGACACTCCATCTGTCTAGCCTTGCTAAGCACCACCTGGTCCTGGTTCACCTAGGACTCCATAAAAGGGTCGATCATCTTCACAAGACACGACACATGTGGGAATAACCCATACAAGGGTGAGTAAAACAATACTCAGTAGGACACCCCAAAACCACAAAGTAAATACTATAAAGGAAATACCATAAAGGAAATATCACAAAGGAAATACCATGAAGGAAATATACCAGTAAGATCTACACAGGTATATGTGAACAACACATATAACAAGAATATCCAGATATACTCATGAGAAACATCACACCATTAGGTGGTCTTAACCATCTATCAGCCACATGATCCTACTTGAAGCACACTTGTTCTGGGAGAACTCACTCCTTGAGCCATGATACCATCAGAGATACTCACGAAGAGGTCTAGATCATTTATGCCCTACCCAAATGAGAATGTATTAGTCAAGAAAAATCACGATGTTACAGAGTGGGGATCACACCCAGTCACATTGGGGGATACCACAGATCACACCCAAATACACTGGGGGATACCCCGTACCCAATCTAGATCAATTTACAACGTAGGGGATCATGCTTGGACACCCTGGGGGATACCAAAAATTATGTCTAGATACACTAGGGGATAACACGTACCCTAACAATGTATCCCACTAGGTGGAGGATCATTTCCCTACTCATAGAGGTTACATGATTCCATAGACTCCACTAAGGGTGATAGAGTATAACACTCTTATCCCGGGGAGGGATACCAAACTCTATCTGGGACTCAACCTCTAGAGGTGGTTATATTCCAGTGATGTGGACATAAGACCATACTAAACCTTAGAGGAAAGGACCAAGGGAATGTTCTCACCCTAAACTGGACCAAGATAAATACCCCCCTTAATATGAAAAAGGACCATCTCATCATTAGGGTCCTAACTCTACAGATGTCTTGTCAAACGGATGCACCATTTGCAAGATATGGTCATTTGAAGATTCCGAAGGAAGGGGGTCACTAGGTCGTGGACCGATCGTGGCAGTCAACTGCCCCCAACTGTTGCGGCCATAGAAAGCTGGAGCTACCATGTCTCACAGTTGACCACTACAGTCGACCGTGGCCTGACTCTAGGCTGGTCACCTTGGGTCTGATTGGGATCTGACCCGACCCACTAGGTCTGACTTGGCCTGCTAGGTCTGACCCATCCCATTGGGACCAGACCATTTTTTTGACCCAACCTATTGTGCCTGGCCCCGACCCGCTCCACCTAGGCCAGAACCATCTCCCCTAGCCCAACCCGCTCATGTGTGGGTCGTCTGGCTCAGTCAATGCGATCACCATCCACGTACCACATAGTCGTCACCACATCTCGTAGCCTATCTGAATTCCATAGCTTCCGCCTCTACACATGGATTCCCACCGCGTCCACAAACCTCCATCTCCACACGCAGCCTCCCGCCATGTCCCACATGGCCTTCCATAGTCTTCCATGGCCACTTCCATGGCCTCCACCTCTAGTCATCACGCCACCTCGCCAGACCACTATGCCACCTCGTCATACCACCATGCCAGATTGCCACACCAGTGGTCCCTTCTGTGGACCACCAACTCACCTTTGATGCCATTATTTCTGAAACAAAGTCATATCTATGATTCTATGGTCCCGATCTACACAAATATGAACTCTTTTTCAGTTTGCCTACAATATGGGGTCCAATTGCATTTAGAACCTCCTGGAAAGTTGATCCATGACCAAGAGGGTCCAACAGTGAAGAATATGAGGAATGAGGGTGATAAAATAATGAAGAACAACTTTAGGAATGAACCTCAACCTTTTTTTCATGTCAGACTCAATATGTTCTTGTTTGAATGAATAATGAAGAACGAAAACAATTCCATCAATTTAATTCCACCGATGATGCACACATCAATTATTGTTCGTTGAATTGATCCTCATTCGTCCTAGATTAAGAACATGATAAAAAAATCATAAAACAAAAATTCTACCTAGAGTTTGGATCAATCATTAATGAATAACAGTTACATTTTCATCATTGACGAGATCCTCCAACTCTGTTGGCATGATGATCCACAATCCGCTCGACCCGTCATCATTCATCGAAAAATCTCTCCAACGGTTGTTTAAATCTCTAGGGTTTGAGGGGCCAACCTTGAGGAAATTATATAACCATACATTTAAAGGAGAATTGGTCATTGAATCAATATAATTTTTTATTTAAATTCTTTAATGATGATTATGTCCTTTTCAAGTTTTTCCATAGAAGACCCATGCTGACTAAAGTTAAGTCATGCCTAGGGAAAATACCACATTAAAAAATCAATGGTGGTATTATATTTCCAATCCGATTCACCATTTATAAGTTATTAGGATTTTAAAAATAAAATAATTTTATTTAATTATTTTATTTACGGTTATGTCCTTGGTGACTTTTCTAAATATGACCCACGCTGACCAAAGTTAGGTCATGCCTAGGGTAAAGCCGCCATTATGAGCTCAACAGTGCCATCATATTTCTGATCCAGGAACCTGTTTAAGAGTTATTCTAATTTTTCAAGAAAACCATATGTGCATGATATTAAAATTTTAATATATTTAAAACAATTATTCTTAGAATAATGGGCCTCGAAATCACATGCCAACTCAGATTCTGGTCTCAAAATCATTACATATAATTTATAAAATTAATACATGGAAAATATGAGATGTTACATTCTCCCCACCTTGGGGATTTACATCTCAGAAATCCAAAACAAGGGATACTCAAACATATGAGGGTACTGATCATGAATATAATCCTCCTACTCCCATGTTCTCTCCTAGAGATTCCCGTACTTCCACCAGACATGCACCAAAGGAATCAACCACCCATGAAGGATCCTTTCCTACCTATACTCAATATCCACTAGGTACTCAACAAAAATTATCCCATCCTTGATGTCCATCTCACCCCAGTTAATGAAGTGAAATGGGTCATGCATGCACCTCCTCAGTTGTGGCATGTGGAAGATGTCATATACCTGATCTAACTATGGTTATAAAGCCAAGCAATAAGCCACATCATCGACTCTACATAGTATCAGGAAAGATCCGATGAACCTCAGAGATAACTTGCCGCCCTAGCCAAATCTCTGTAATCTACATCAAGGTGAGACCCAGAGGAACACATGGTCTCCTTTACCGAACTACAAAGGGATCCTCCACCTATTAGAATAAGACTTATGTTGAATCTGTGTAGTTTTCATCCGCTCCTGGATGATCTATAATTTCTCTGTGGTAGCTTACACCAACTTTGGCCCCATGACTTTTGATTATCCTGGGTCGGTCCAGTAAAGTTATTACCTATAGGTTCACCCATATAAGTCTCGAATGGTTCCATACCAATGATGGAGTGATAACTATTATTATAAGAAAACTCCAATAGTGGTAGGTGTTCCACCCAACTATGACCAAAATCCAAAATGGATGCCTGTAGCATGTCCTCCAAAACTTGAATGGTCTGCTTATTTTGGACATACATCTAGGGGGTGAAATGCTATGCTCAATCATAAGTGAGTCCCAAAATCAGCCTATAATTCCTTATAAAACAAGGATGTAAAGCATGACTCGTGATATTAAACTACAATCTATAGAAATCCATGGATTCAAACTATCTCCTACACATAAAGAAGTCCTAATATCTCTACTGAACTATGCTCCCAGATAGCGAGGAAGTGGGCCAACTTGGTGAGTCGATCAACAATCACCTAGATAGCATCATGTCCCCTGGACATATGTGTTAAACCCATCATGAAGTCCATTGATATCCCATCCCACTTTCATTCTACCACCTCAAGGGGTTGGGATAAACTTGTTGAAACCTGGTTCTCATCCTTCATTTACTAACAAGTGAGGTATCAAGGGACAAACTATGAAACCCCCTTCTTCATCCTTGGACACCAAAAATGACATCAGAGGTCCTGATACATCTTATCCACACCTGGATGTACCTCTAAAGGGGATGTATGAAAATCCCTAAAAAAATCCTCCCACAACACCACTAGTAAAACTATGCACCCTCTAAAAAGAACGACGTGATCCCCACCTTTAAAATATCCATCAGGAGAATGTTCTATGGAAAACTGAGCACATAGGGTCTCACAGTCAGTATGACCAATCTGTGCCTCCCTAACTTTATGTAAGAGTGGAGGGGTTACAACTATCGACCAGAGGTAAGCTGCTCTATCTCCATCCACAAAGGATAACTGCAACAAGGACAACTAATCTGATGCATCATTCAACAACTGTAAACTAGATATCCTACTAAAAGCCTCTACCACTGTAACACCCCAAGCTTCCACGGTACGCTTCTCTTTAAATAATACAGTAGCGTGTGTTGTACGCAACTTCGAGTTCTAACACACACCACAACCAATCAAACTAGCCATTATGAATAGTAATACCTACTTTTTGAAATTTTATAAATTTTATCTTTCAAAATGGACTTTATTTTTGGATTTAGAATATCAAATCTATCCTAGGGTAAAATTTTGGAACTTTTCAGATAACTTTTATATTTTGATGAATAGTGAAAATTACTAAAAACAACAGTTTTAATAAAAATAATTAATAGTGATAAATTATAATATTTAGTGGTTTTAAGGTATAATTAGAATATAATTTTACCATTTTATCCAATGGTGGTCATTAGAATTAATTTCACTTTGAAATTGGACATAAATAATTGTCAATCTTTTGATATATATTGTTTCTTAAAAACACACCATTTGTTATGACAACGGGAATTAATTATTAAATTAATTAATTAGACTTATATGTTTTTAATTTTTTAAAATAGACATTATTTTTGAATTAGGAATATCAAATATATCTTAGGGTGAATTTTTGGCATTGTTCTGAAAAACTTCAATTTTTGATGAATAGTGAAACCAGTAAGTGGTAGTTAAAAAACTGATTTTTCGTTTAAATGAAACTTTACCGCTTATATGAATTGAATTTAAAAAATCCAACATACATGGTTGTCATTAGGATGTAAAATTTGGTTCAATGGGATTAAAATAATTTTTTTGGTGAATAGTAACTTTTAAGTTTTATTAATCGTGATTAAAGGTAACTAGTGAAATTTAAGGTAAAAATGATATTATAAAAATATGAAAATACCCTTACACTTGTACTACCCTTATTGGATGAGTCATGGATGACCAAGAAAATCCATGGGTCAACTTGGGGACCCCATGGAGACACTTAGGTAAGAAAATGACATTAATAACTTTTTATTTAAAGTAAAAATAAAATTTTCACAAACATGTGTTGTTTTACTAAAACAATTATTACATGGGGTTATATAAGTTAAAGTTTCAACTATAAATATTCATTAGAAATATAAAAATATTTCCTACATCATGGTAATTTTTTTATAATTTTTATACATTAAATAAATTAAATTTTGTATGACATCATGATGATGCAGGGATTACCTCATTAATTAACGATTTAAATAAAATAAAAATATAATGTAAAATATAATAATTACACTTGTCAAAAACCTATTGGATGAGTAGATTTAGAACCCTTATCACCTTATCTTATAAATATATAGTTGTGGGACCTTTGAAATCCAAAAATCATTTCATAATAATGTAACATTTCATGAGTTTCCAAGAGTGCCCCTCCTCTCCTCTTATAAAAGACCCCCACCTATACCACCTTACTCACACCATCAAAGCCATTTGGCTCGGAAAAACTATGCCAAAATAATCTCCAAACTTCCCTCTATTACTCCTATAAGCATCACTTTGGGAAGAAGTCTTCCCAAGGAAGCCTTTGGCTCAAATCAAAAAGAGTTACCCGATTTTAAGGTAATGTCTTCTTTTATGTTCTTTTGTTTTATTTTGCTTCTCCAACCCCCTAAACTCTTTTTATTACTTTCTTTTGTAACAAAAACAGTATCTTAAATATACTAGGATGTTTTTATGATAATTATTAGAGCTAAACTTACACACACCTTCGTCTAATGGTTAAAGAACATACTGTTTCCATGGATGGCGAATTACTGCCTCACGAAACGATGATTGTTCTATCTTCTCCTACCACCTCTCATGGTGGACATTATGATGGAACTATATTTATTTATGATATATATTATATTTATTTCCTCTATATGCTTCTGTATTTTACATTTAAAACAAATCTTTATGCTTTTCATGTTGTGCAAATGCGATAATTTCATTTGAGGAAGTGTGGACTACCGCCCCCTCAAAGTGATTTGAATCGTTAATGCCATATACGGGATGTATAAAGGATGGAGTAAGTGATATTATATATGATATTGTACTATAATTATAATATAACTTTATATCATTATGTTTCATTCCATTAAAATACGAAATAGAAATGAAAGTAGCGTTCATGCGTACGTACGACTTACCGTCTCCATGAACGGTGCATTTCATTTATTACCTCTAAATGTTATGTAATATTATAAATGAATGTATATAATAGATATATATGATATATATGATATCTACATCATGAATATAATTATGGATATAATGGATATTTTACCACATGAACAACTTGTAATTATAAGAAATTTATTTTTTGACCCAAGCACCAAAGATCGACAAAATGACTGTTATTAACTTAAATAATTACATAATGTTCATAACATGGTAATAAGTGATATAAAAGGAATAATGAACTTGAAAAATTTTCTTAAGCAAGTATAAATTAACTCTAGTTTATTATTTAGGAGATTAAAGAACGATCGAGTCAAGTCGGACACGAGGTAAGAGAACTTCTTAACCCAATTTCTGTTATTTGGGTTAATCTCCTACTTTCAAATTATGTCTTGATATTATTATTTATTATCTTGAATTAGTACTTTATTTATGTGTACTTATAGTTAATATACACAATAGATCTATTTTATTTAAAAAATTATCTTTGTAAGGGTCTTCGTCTCAATCTCATTTCATTGAGGCATATTTTGTTTTATACAAAACTTTCTTTTATACTGTGTATAAACCCCTTTGAATTTTACTTTTTTTCAAAAGAAATATTTTTATATGAAGAGTTTTTACTAAACAACAAAAGGAATGTTTTGTCTTACGTATGCGGAGACAACGACTTCTCCGCCGCCGTTACCATTATTTGAGTTTTGACTTCCTCTACAAGCCATAACTTTTTTTAAAATGAAAAACAAATACCATGTTTTACTTTTATTTTATTTTGGTATTGAAAATGGTATGTATCAAAATTTGTTTACAAGTTTTAATATATGAAAAACCAATGCAAATGTATATGTATTTAACACAAGATTAAAAATGTTTTCAGAAAACCCAACTCTCGAGTGTGGTAGACAGGAAGGGATTGGGCGTGGACCCATCATGGCCTGTAATTAGTTGAGTAGTCACATAATTAGTTATTTTGATTTCAGAAGCTTGCATAATGTTTTTATAAAAACACTGGAGTATATTTGAGCAATTTTAAATGTAAGTATCTTCTAAAAATTGAACTGGTATTTTGATGCCGTAATTAATTTCAAACGTTATCTTAAAAAATTGTATTCCTAAATGTTTATATATCATTTTTCATATGTGGAATGAATTAGACTTAATAAGTGACAGGTGGAGACTGCTATAGCTCCTCAATGCATCGACAGGTCTCATGAGACAAACTAGTGTCTTGGCACGAGGCCTTGAAAAAATATTATTTGTAGTCTTGGCACGAGGCCTTGGATATGTGGTTATGATAGTCTGGCATTATGCATTCCATCATTATGAAAGTGGTTATTGATATTTCATGTGATTATTCGACTAGTAGAATATCCTTGTGAATAAGTAAATGACATTATTTCATTTTATTGTTTCTATATTATGCTGAAGTTCAAGTTTAAAAGGCTTTTGTTTTAGTTATACATTGCCTTATATGTTAATGTTTATTCATGAAAGCTTCCACTATATTATTATCCTTAATGAGCATCTGAGCTCACCTCTTCCAATGTTTTAATTTTTCCAGGATGTGAAGAAGTATATTATCAATGACCTGCAGGGATAGTATGAGGGGATATGAAGAAAAGATGTTGTTGTAGTTTTGTTTTACTTTATGATGTAATGTAAGACTTATGAATGTATCTAGTGTTTCCAAGGCTACTAAACTAATCGGTCATTCGAGATTTGATCTTTTGTGATCATTCTAATGTTACATAATAATGCACCGACTCTGGGTAGCTGGGGTCGGGGCGTTATAGTTGGTATCAGAGGTAGTTTAGTACTAACCTTGGAAGCTAGATTTAGAAAAACTCTGATTAGAGCACATAGCCATAAGATAGACTTTGAGGATTAGTATAGAAGAACTTACTATAATTTTGGTATTATAGAGATTTTGTGAGTTTTCTGAGCAATAAATCCCTATTTGGATACGAGCATGTAGAGGTGGATCTGGCACAGATGTACCTAGGGGTAAAACCCGAAAACACCGCTTTGAGCTAGACTCGAATGAGAACTGGTGCACGACAATGGGCCTTCCTGCATTATTGGTTACGACACTCCCGGGGGATATTCTTAAGATAAATCTCATTTTCTTTACGAACCATTATGAAGGGTTTATGAGTATATACTTCCTCAAAGAAAACATTTTTATGATTATGGATTATATCCATAAACTGTTCAATTTATGTTAAGTGTTTTACAAGTAGGGAATTATGTATTTTGATTCATAAACTGATCTAGTTTATGCCATTGTTTAGAAATGGTGCCTAGTGGAAGGAATGGAAACTGTATCAATGCACGCACTCCATGTAGGGATTTCCCTCCTGTGCAAGATAATTATAGTGGAGCTAGAGATACAACTGGTGCTGATCAACTTATCACCATACTGGGAAAACTCACTCAGGTTATGAATAATAACCTTACTCGTATGGAGCACCCTGATCCGCAACGTGGAGGATCAATGTTAGACCACTTCATGAGGCAACAACAACCAACATTCAATGGGAGTACTAATCCCTTAGTAGCTGAGCAATGGATAAATTCCTTAGAGAAAATATTCCATGCCTTGGGGAGTAGTGAAAGGGAAAAGGTTATCATGGCAGTTTACCGCCTCATTGGAGATGCTGATCAATGGTGGTCATTGATTCAAAATACAAAGGAAGAAAATAAATTATCTAATATGGGATGGAGGTATTTCAAAGAGATTTTCTTAGAAAAATACTTTCCTCATGACCATCGAGCATATATGGGAATGCAATTTCTGAGTCTGAGACAAAAGGAGGATGAAAATGTCGCAAAGTATGAGGACAACTTTACAAGGTTAGAAAGACATGTTGCAGATTATATACATAACCCAAGAAGTAAGATTGATCGTTTCTTTTATGGGTTAAAACCATTTCTTCGTCGAGCATTAGTCTCACAAACCTTCTCGTCATACGAAGATATTGTCTCATGTGCTATCAAGACAGAAAATAAATTCTCTAAATCTTATGACAATAAAGTAAAGCAAGAGAAGCAGAGAATGGTGGAACAAGAGACAGATAAAGGGAAAAAGGGAAATAAGGATTTTCCATTATGTGATAATTGTGGGAAGAATCACCCTGGTACTTTCCTAAAAGGAATGAGAGTTTGTTATAAATGTGGAGAAAAAGGTCACCAGGCTCGTGATTGCAAGGGAAAGAAAGAGTCTATCAACGTTGAATGCTAAAATTGTAGGGAAATGGGGCATTATGCAAATGAATGTCCTAAGCTTCAGGGAAACTTACCTCAGAAAAGGCCAAGGGATCAAGGAAAATCTTATGCTGTTACTACAGTTGAAGTGGAATAATTAATGTATTGGTGCTTTTGGACTCAAGGATTATATTCTGGTTATAAGAATAATGTGATATATATAAGGATTGTACTACAGTACTTGTTGTTTTAATTAAGGTTTTAATATGATGAAGGTAATCATATTTTTGTATGTGACAATAAGAGAAACTTTACTTTGTTTGAGGAATCTGATGATACAATTGATTTTGGAATTTAGAGACCTTTTAGAAAAAGTCTGGACATAGGTATTTTGGATAAATATAAAGGTTGAAATGGATTAAGTTGAACTTTGGGTAGTATTGTTTAAGGTTAAAACATTTATGAAGATTATTTTTGGAATATTATAATACTATAGTTTTAGGAAAAGGACAACCTACAGGTTGGGGGATAAACCGTCACGTTGGACAAAGCTGCAGGAATCAAACCCACAACCATAGTGCGACAGACCTTTATTACCTACCACTAGCCTACAGGAAGTCCCTGGTTATTAAAAAATAGTTTTCCTAATCTAAATGGTATGTGTTAATATTTTGAACCTTTTACTATTAGGATAAATATAATATTTTTGAGTTCTATTATCTTTTTGAGTGAAACATGAGTTTGTGGTAGAAATTAGTTGAAGGTTGAAACTCTACTTGTCAAGCATAAATATATATATACCTATCTTTTATTCTATGAATAAATTAATTCTTAAACTTTATTAAAGGGATATTAAAACAAAAAATGTGTTATCCTAATACCTTATGTCTTGTTGAACTGATAATATTTTAAATCAACATAGATTGAAGGCTTTGAGGCCCTCAATTTTACACTTGTTTGTGATTGATGACCTCAAACACTCCCTACAAATATTTACGTTTTTCCTCAAATTATATGTCTCTAATTTCCACCAATGTTCTCCTTATTGAGATCATAATTTGGTGGTGACTTTTTCATTTCTCTTTCCCTCTTATTAATGCTAAATTTTATTAACCTTATTTCCGATGTGGGTTTTCCACAAAGGTATTTTATACTTTCAACCTTTTATTTTTAAAGAAAAATTTCAAATTGTGAGGATGGAATTTATTAAAGGAGGGGAGAATGTAACACCCCAAGCTTCCACGGTATGCTTCTCTTTGAATAATACAGTAGTGTGTGTTGTACGCAACTTCGAGTTCTAACACATACCACAACCAATCAAACTAGCCATTATGAATAGTAATACCTACTTTTTGAAATTTTATAAATTTTATCTTTCAAAATGGACTTCATTTTTGGATTCGTAATATCAAATTTAGCCTAGGGTGAAATTTTGGAACTTTTCGGATAAATTTTATATTTTGATGAATAGTGAAAATTACTAAAACAACTGTTTTAATCAAAATAATAAATAGTGATAAATTATACAATTGAGTGGTTTTAAGGTATAATTAGAATATAATTTTACCATTTTATCCAATGGTGATCATTATAATTAATTTCACTTTGAAATTGGACATAAACAATTATCAATCTTTTGATATATATTGTTTCTTAAAAACACGCTATTTGTTGTGACAACGGGAATTAATTATTAAATTAATTAATTCAACTTATATGTTTTGAATTTTGTAAAATAGACATCATTTTTGAATTAGGAATATCAAATATATCTTAGGGTGAATTTTTGGCATTGTTCTGAAAAAAATTCAATTTTTGATAAATAGTGAAACCACTAAGTGGTAGTTAAAAAAATGATTTTTTGTTTAAATGAAAATTTACCGCTTCTATGAATTTAATTTCAAAAATATGACATAAATGGTTTTAATTAGGATGTAAAATGTGTTTCAATGGGATTAAAATAATTTTTTGGTGAATAGTAACTTTTAAGTTTTATTAATTGCGATTAAAGGTAATTAGTGAAATTTAAGGTAAAAATGATATTATAAAAATATGAAAATACCCTTACACTTGTCCTACCCTTATTGTATGAGTCATGGCCGAACAAGACAATCAATGGGTCAACTTGGGGACCCCATGGATCTACTTGGGTAAGAAAATGACATTAATAACTTTTTATTTAAAGTAAAAATAAAATTGGCACAAACATGTGGGACCTTTGAAATCGGAAAATCATTTCATAATAATGTAACATTTCATGAGTTTCCAAGAGTGCCCCTCCTCTCCTCTTATAAAAGGCCCCCACCTCTACCACCTTACTCACACCATCAAATCCATTTGGCTCGGCCAACATCTGCCCAAATACTCTCCCAAATTCCCTCTATTACTCCTAGAAGCCTCAATTTGGTCAGAAGTCTTCCCAAGGAAGCCTTTGGCTCAAATCAAAAAGAGTTACCCGATTTTAAGGTAATGTATTCTTTTATGTTCTTTTGTTTTATTTTGCTTCTCCAACCCCCTAAACTCTTTTTATTCCTTTCTTTTGTAAGAAAAACAATATATTAAATATACTAAGATGTTGTTATGATAAGTATTCGAGCTACACTTACACACACCTCCGTCTAATGGTTAAAGAACATACTATTTCCGTGGATGGCGAATTACTGCCTCACGAAACGATGATTGTTTTATCTTCTCCTACCACCTCTCATGGTGGACATTATGATGGAAATATATTTATTTATGATATATATTATATTTTTTTCCTCTCTATGATTCTGTATTTTACATTTAAAACATATCTTTATGCTTTTCATGTTGTGCAAATGCGATAATTTCATTTGGGGAAGTGCGGACTACCGCCCCCTCAAAGTGATTTGAATCGTTAATGCCATATGTGGGACGCATAAAGGATGGAGTAAGTGATATTATATATGATATTATACTGGAATTATAATATAATTTATATAATTATGTTTCATTCCATTAAAATACAAAATATAAATGAAAGTAGCGTTCATGCGTACGTACAACTTACTGTCTCCATGAACGGCGCGTTTCATTTCTTACCTCTAAATGTTATCTAATATTATAAATGAATTTATATAATGGATATATATGATATATATGATATATAAATCATGAATATAATTCTGGATATAATGGATATTTTACCACATGAACAACTTGTAATTATAAGAAATTTATTTTTTGACTCAAGCACCAAAGATCGAAAAAACGACCGTTATTAACTTAAATAATTACATAATGTTCATAACATGGTAATAAGTGATATAAAAGGAATAATTAACTTGAAAAAGGTTCTTAAGAAATTATAAATTAACTCTAGTTTATTATTCAGGAGATTAAAGAATGATCGAGTCAAGTCGGACACGAGGTAAGGGAACTTCTTAACCCAATTTCTGTTCTTTGGGTTAATCTCCTACTTTCAAATCATGTCTTGATATTATTATGTCTTATCTTGTATTCATACTTTCTTTATGTTTACTTATAGTTAATACACATAATAGATCTATTTTATTTAAAAAATTATCTTTATAATGGACTTCGTCTCAATCTCCTTTCATTGAGGCATATTTTGTTTTATACACAACTTTCTTTTATACAGTGTATAAACCCCTTTGACTTTTAATTTTATTCAAAAGGAATATTTTTATACGAAGTGTTTTTACTAAACAAAAAAAGGAATGTTTTGTCTTACGTATGCGGCGACAACGACTTCTCCACCACCGTTACCATTATTTGAGTTTCGGCTTCCTCTACAAGCCATAAATTTTTTTAAAATGAAAAACAAATACCATGTTTTACTTTTCTTTTATTTTGGTATTGAAAATGGTATATATCAAATGTTGTTTACAAGTTTTAATATATGAAAACCCAGTGAAAATGTATATGTATTTAACGCAAGCTTAAAAATGTTTTCAGAAAACCCAACTCTCGAGTGTGGTAGACAGGAAGGGATTGGGCGTGGACCCATCATGGCCTATAATTAGTCGAGTAGTCTCAGAATTAGTTATTTTGTTTTCAGAATCTTGCATAATGTTTTCAGAAAAACACTGGAGTATATTTGAGCAATTTTAAATGTAAGTATCTTCTAAAAATTGAACTGTATTTTGATGCCGTAATTAATTTCAAACGGTATCTTAAGAAAATGGTATTCCTAAATGTTTATATACCATTTTTCATATGGGGAATGCATTGGACTTAATAAGTGACGGGTGGAGACCGCTATAGCTCCTCGATGCATTGACAGGTCTCATGAGACAAACTAGTGTCTTGGCACGAGGCCTTGAAAAAATATTATTTGTAGTCTTGGCACGAGGCCTTGGATATGTGGTTATGATAGTCTGGCATTATGCATTCCATCATTATGAAAGTGGTTATTGATATTTCATGTGATTATTCGACTAGTAGAATATCCTTGTGAATAAGTAAATGACATTATTTCATTTTATTTTTTCCATATTATGCTGAAGTTCAAGTTTAAAAGGCTTTTGTTTTAGTTATACATTTCCTTAAATGTTAATGTTTATTTATGAAAGCTTCTGCTATATTGTTATCCTTACTGAGCATCTGAGCTCACCCCTTTCAATGTTTTAATATTTTCCAGGATGTGAAGAAGTATTTTATGAATGACCTGCAGGGATAGTCAGAAGGGGATATGAGTGTAGACTATGAAGACTTTGTTATTAGTTTTTCACTTTATGATGTAATGTAACATTAATGAATGTATCTAGTGTTTCCAAGGCTACTAAACTAATCGGTCTTTCGAGACTTGATCTTTTGTGATCATGCCAATGTTACGAACTAATGCACCGACACCGATTACACTAAAACTTTGAGAGCTTTCCATAGAGTTGGTTTACTCAGAGTGTTTCTAGGACCATCCTCAAGTGTTTTTCATACTCCTCCTCAGACACCGATTACACTAGGATGTCATCGATGAAGACTACCATGAACTGATCTATGTAAGGCTGAAAGATCTGGTTCATGAGTCCCATGAACACTGCTAGGTAATTATTCATTCCAAATGGCATAACAAAGTACTCATAGTGGCCGTAATGACACTTAAAGTCCATCTTTGGTATATCCACATCTCGTACTCGTATATGGTGATAGCCTAATTTGAGGTCAATCTTTGAGAACCACCGATCCCCTTTCAAATGGTCCAAGAGTTCATTAATCCTCAGTAGTGGATACTTATTTTTCACAGTCACCTAGATTAATTTTTAGTAATCCATACATAACCTAAAGCCCTCATCTTCCTTCTTGGAAAACAAAATTGGGGTTGCCTAGGGTAAAACCCTAGGTCTCACAAAGTCCTTCCTCTGTAAGTCCTCCAACTACACCCTCATCTCGTGAATCTCTCTGGGATCCATCTGATATGTACGTGTAGATATCAGTGCCTTCTATGGGTGTAGATCAATGTAGAAACCCATATCCTTATGGGGATATAAACCTAGAATATCTTCAGGAAATACATCTTCATACTCTATCATCACTACAGGAAATTGAGGACTCATATCATCCACCACACTGAGAATGAGTCTAGCCAACTGATGAGTAATCGGCTACACCATCCTATTTTTGAGTCCATCCTATGATTTATGTGTTTCCTTTTCACCAAAAAAAGAAAACCTAGTTCCATAACTATGGACACACCACACTCTACACCTAAAACAGTCAATCTGAGCATGAACCATGGATAACAAGTCTATACCAAGAATAACTTCGTAAGGAATCGACACCACTACCAAGAGATCCCAACTAAAACTCTTGCCTCCAAGAGTTAGGTCACACTATTAGCACCAATGTGTGATTATCAAATCCCCTACCGTAGGGGTCTATTAGCGTAAGGTTCGAGTCAACGGTTCAACTGGAATCTCTGAGTCTCAAACAAGGTTTGTGGAAAGAAAAAAATGGATAACACCTATGTCTATAAAAACTATAGATAAGGGGGAAAAGACCTAGATCATACCTTGAATCATCCATGGAGTACCAGGTTCATAAGCCTCCATCGCCTGTAGCTGGACTCATCCCTATCCACCAGTTACCTGAGCCTGGCTTGGACCACCTAGGGGTGATGGTGGTAATATGTTAAACCTCCGACCACCTCTTGATACCCTATCTACTCCTCTACCACATTCTCAGCCCTACAGACCACCCTGATCATGTCTTTTCCTCTACCTCGGTGGTCCTTATACCATCCCTCAATCAATTATATGATGGGCCGAGCAATCTCGTGCCAGATGTCTCTTACTGCCACATGCGTAACAATATCTATCTATGGGATGACTCGAGCCACCCTAGGATCCCTAAACCCCTAAAACTGTATCTTGGGATCGTCCCCTGAAGTGCCTGACCCACTTGGATCCCTGTGATTACCATCGACTTCATACTATTGAGGTCTCAGCTACCCGATGCCCACTACTGGCTCCCACTACTAGTGTCTAATCCACTAGAAAACTCTCCACTAATAGGGATTGCTCAAGTACCTCAACATAAGTAGGAATGATAAGGGATACCACTAACACACTAATGTCAGGGTGTAATCCATGCACAAAGGTCCGAGCCCTAGATAACTGTTCTCATACCATGTTCATGAAGTAGCATTATAGTTCTGTAAACCTCACTAAATACTCCACTATGGTCATGATACCCTACTATAGATGCAGGGGATCCTATATGTGAACTGATCAAAACATGTTCAGATAGAACTCCTCTCTGAAGATATGCTCTAAGTTTTTATAGGAGAGAGTTGTCTCATCATGAGACTGTGTCAACAAGCTCCATCACCACCCCATGGAGCTCTAAAGAAGACTCACAATGAGGACTTCCATTTGGTCGGCATGTGTCCTCAAAAGGGAAAAAACATGGTTGACTGCCTCTAGAAAATCCTCATCCAACTAGGGGTCTGGCTCACCCTAAAAAATGGGATGTCACTACCTATGAAAATCTTACAATGCACTTAGCCTGTGTGCATACTTAGCTTCTAGTTCTGGTAGTAGCTACTGCTCAATGGGTGGTGGTATAGCTGGTAAACCACCTAGAGGTGCTATCACTATTACATACCCCTGTACCGGTACCTCATCACTAGGAAGATCATCCTCATGATCACATAGTGGAATCCTGGTAAGCTGTCTATGTGGAGGTATCCTGAAATAAAACAAGATATACAACAATGAAAAGAATATATTTGGAGAGCTGATTCAAGAAGGATATGTAAAACACAACCATTCCTATATGATTCATGTACCATTATTTTCCCCGAAACTAGTGTTTTCATGTATGAATCGAAAAGTAGGTAATCAGAGTCCTAGTGTATGGATACATCGGTAGCCACACCAACATTGGAGTCCCTAGCCTAAAAAAATCTGAACTCAAAACACTCAACACTGTTTCCTCAAACCAACCTCACAGACTCCTAGTCCTAAAGTAGAATAGACCTCCTCTGATACCACTCTGTCATGAACCATCCCAGAGGGGCCCATTCCATGACTACCCAAAGACTTCCTCTAATAGACTAGGTGTTGGTAACTAGAACTGAGTAGGCATATCCCACAAATAGGAGGTACTAGCCTAAGTACCTGTATGCATGCACACAAACATTTCCAATCCAAAAATTCTGAAATGTAAAAACCCTAATTAAACAAGGAATAAAAACCAATAAGATCCCACAATAGAGTAAAAAAGTAATTATGGTAAAGTAAACAGGTCTAGAATACAATCCCACCAAAAAGAGTTTGTAAACAAAACCAATAAAACACGAAAAAGTGTTTCCCACTTCATCCTAGTCTAGGAAGGTGAATGCACAAGTTACTAAAACTCATCCACAAAAAACCCCACCAGATCCAACCCAAGGGAAATGGTACTGGGATTGCTATCTAAATACATAAGAGAACACCCCATATTTCTAGCCTCACTAAGAACTGCCTGGTCCTAGTACACCTAGGACTCTGTAAAAGGATCGATCATCTACACAAGACACGACACGTGTGGGCAATTCATGTGCAAGGGTGGGGAAAACAATACTCAATAGGACACCCTGAAACCAAAAAGGAAATACCACAAAGGAAATAATACAAAGTAAATACCACAAATGAAGTAACAAAAAAAATATACAAGTAATATACACACAGGTTTATATGAAAAACCCATGTAACAAGAATATCTAGATATACTCATGAGAAACACCATGCCATCAGGTGGTCTTAACCATCTTCTAGCCACAAAATTCTGCTTGAAGCACACTCATTTTGGGAGAACTCACTCCTCGATCCATGATACCATCAAAGACGCTCACAAAGAGGTCTAGCTTATTTGGGATCTGCCCAAATGAGAACGTATTGGTCAAGGAAAATCATGATTCCACAAAGAGGGGATCACGCCTAGTCACATTAGGGGATACCAAATATCACACCCAAATAGACTGGGGATACCACATACCCAATCTGGATTAACTCACAATGTAGGGGATCACATCCGAACACCATGGGGGATACCGTGGATCATGCCCATATACACTAGGGGATACCATGTACTCTATCGATGTGGCCTGCTAGGTGGAGGATCAAAACCCTTCTCACAGAGGTTATGTGATTCCATAGACTCTACTAGGGGTGATAAAGTATTTCACTCAAGTCTCAGGGAGTAATATTTGACTCTATCTGGGAATCGACCTCTAGAGGGGATTATAATCTAGTGGTGTAGATGTAATACTGTACTGAACCCTCAAAGAAAGAACTAAGGGAACAATATCAACCTATACTAGTCCATTCTAAATAATCACCAAAATATGTCAAAAGGACCGTCTCATCATCAGGGTACTAACTCTATAGACAGATTTTCAAACGGGTGCACCGTTTGAAAGATATGATCATTTAAAGATTTAGAAGGAAGGGGGTCACTAGGCCATGGACCGACCGCCATGATCGACCGTGGTGGTCGAAAACACCCAACTGCTATGGATGCATGATAGCTAGAGCTATCATGGATCATGGTTGACAACCATGGTCAAACGTATCCTAGATCCATCCTGGTCACCTCGGGTTCGACCTGGCCTACTAGGCCCAACTCATCCCATTGGGTCTACCCATCCCGTTGGGCCTGACCAGTTTTTTTCGGCCCGACCCACTGTGCTTGGGCCTGAACCACTCCACATGGGCCTAACCCATCTCCCCTAGCCCAGCCCTGTCGCTCTTGGGACATCTAGCCTAGTAAAAATGGTCACTGACCACATCCCACTGCCCAACTGCATTCCACAGCCACTGCATCAGCAGCCCGTCTTTGCCTTCCATTAAAACTGTTGCAGCCGCCACCTCCAGTCGCTGCGTTGCCTCGTGCCACCTTATCAGATTTCCACACCACCTATCTAGACCACCTTGCCAGTGGTCCCTTCTGTGGGTCACCAATCCACTTCTGATGCTTGGATTTCTGAAACAAGGGCATATCTGCAATGCTCAGATCCCGATCTACACAGATCCAGCCTCTATTTCAGCTAGCCTCTAATCCAGAGGTATGATTGTGTTTGGATCATCCTGACAAGTCGAGCTGCGACCATGTAGGTCCAAAGGTGAAGAACACGAAGAACAGAGGAGGAAAAATCATGAAGAAAAACTTGAGGAACAAACCTTGGCCCTTTGTTCGTGTCGGCCTCAATCCGTTCTTGTTAGAATGGAGAACTAAGAATGAAAACAATTCCATCAATTTAATTCTACCTATGGTGCATGTATCAATTATTATTTGTTCAGTTGATCTACATTCACTCTAGATTAATAACATGATGAAAAAATCATAAAAAAAGTCCTTCCTGGAGTTCAGATCAATCATTGATGAAGAACGACTATGTTTCCATCATTGACGAGATCCTCCAACTCCGTTGGCGCGACGATCCACAATCTGGTTGACCCATCACCGTTCATTGAAAAATCTATCCAACGGTTGTCAAAATATCCAGGGTTTGATCCTCCAATCCTGAGGAAATTCTATACATTTAAAGGAGAAGTAGTTGTTGCATTAAAATAATTTTTTATTTAAATTATTTAATGATGATTACATCCTTTTTGAGTTTTTCCACAGAAGACCCATGATGACTAGGGTTAATTCATTACTAGAGAAAACACCACATTAAAAACTCAATGATGGTCTCAAATTTCCAATCCGAGTCATAGTTCATGAGTTTTTAGGATTTTATAAATATAATAATTTTTTTAAATAATTTTATTTACTATTATGTCCTTGATGACTTTTTCTACAGATGACCCGTGCCGACCAAAGTTAGGTCACACCTAGGGAAAAGATGCCATTATGAGCTCAATGATTCCCTCATATTTCTAATCCGAGCACCCATTTAAGTGTTATTCTACTTTTTTAGTAAAACTAATCACATGTACTATTAAAAGTTTAATATTTTTTAAACAATTGTTCTGAGCACACAGGGCCTCAGAATCATATACCGTCTCAACAACTTGTCTCAAAATCATTCCATATAATTTATAAAATTAATACAAGGAAAATATGATATTTTAAAATTATAATAATTATATAAATATCAAATATATTCATTACATATTTATTTAGGTTAATCTATAAAATTTATATATAGATAAATGAATTTTACCGTTCATGGAGATGGTAGGTCATACGTATGCATGAACACAATTTTTCATTTCATTAAAGATCAAAAAAATAAGGGTAAATAATAATTCAACTTCATAGAATCATTTTTATATCATATATATCACATATATTTATTAAATATATCCTTATTATCATCTATGTAAAAATAAAATAAAAAATGAATGACGTCGTTTTATAGAGGTGGTAGTCCACATACATGCATGAGCGACATTATCATTTTCCAAAAGATTAGAATGTAAGAAGGTAGATGTGATATTATAATTACAAAAGTATAATTATGTTAGAAATATAATATATATAAATTAAATTCATCATTATATCAAACTGTGAGAGATGGTGATGGAAAATGAATTACATCTGTTCGCAAAATGATAGTCCGCTGTACACACGATCGACAGTTTTATTTCCCATTTGATGGAATAGGAGATAGATAAATATTATTACTTAAACATAATAAAATAACAGTATATGTTATATATTGGTGTTTTTATATTTTAATTATTATTACATAATCAAAGCTGGAAAAATAAGAAGTAGAAAATGAAGAGCTTGGTGAAAATGACCACATTCTCTTAGAAAAACCTCATTTGGATATCTTATTAAGAACCCTATGGTTGGTATTTTGGAAAAAATAGTATCTCTATAAAATGTATGAGGATATTTGGAAAATATTTTAATAGGTTTTGGTTATGATAAATGTCTCAATAGGTGTGATATATTGAGGGGAGGAGGCACACTTTTATAATTGAGGTGAGTGGCACACTTGTAATTGTTAAATTTTTTAAAATAATGTTGTTAGGAACAATAGGGGCCTATATACCTTGAGAGAGGGGTGAATCAAGGTATGGATATTATTTATTAAACTTTTTCCTGCCCCACTATATCTTGACCTCTTTATCACAAGGGTCACTTTGTTTGCACTTGTGTATTTATTATGATCATTTATTTTCTTCTTTATCTGATGATGATGATGCTTTGGGTTCAATGCAAGGAAGAAAGTAGGAAGACACATAGATTTTTACTTGGTTCACCCTCACTGGGCTACATCTAAGGAGCATACAATGATGATGTGCCACTGTACAAAATCCACTAAATCTCACTACCAATAATGTTCAGGATAGATCACTTCTAAGCTCGAGCTCACTACCTTTACAATGTTTAGGGTCATCTCACTACTTTCCCAAGGTTCAGTCCCTATTTCTCTCTCTCTGGCTCACTACCTATTGAAAGGATAACCTTCTTCCTCTTATTCTTCTCACTACACTTGGAATGGATCCACTCACAGTTTATGGACTTGTAGGTCTGTTCATTATCACTAATGAGTACATCCTTCACTGTATGTTGATGATCTATTGAAGTCCAAATTTCATCCACTGATGCATACCCCTTTTCCATAGATTCATTGGGAAATGAATTCTAATAACACTTTGCGATTCCCACTACCTTCAGGAAAAACCCTCTTTCACAAAGCTTCTCTGTAGAGCTCTTTGCAAAGACCCTTTTCAAAGATCAAATGGTCTTCGTGAAACTCATATAATTCAACAAAACCCAAAATAGTCTTTTGGATTTTGTATCCTTCACGAATCTCTTAATTTTCCTTGAAAATAACTTTTACTTCATGACACAATTCTATTTCACAAATCTTAGAACATTCAGTTGTCTTTTAGCCTTCGCGAATGTCTTTGAATACCACCTTCAAGAATGTATTCATGAATTTAGAGCCTTAAATTTTTTGTTAATTCTAGCTCACTTTTCTTCTTAAGGGGGTAGGGGCCTTTTTATAGGCATTTCCACTGAACCTTCTGGCTACATCATCACCATTTCATGAAGCACCTCCTTTACCTTTGCAATGCTTCCTTTTTCGTGGAGACCACGGTCAGAAACATTCACGTCTTTGTGAACCACCCTTTGCAAACTCCAATTCTTCGCAAAAATCAAACCTTAGCTATATTTTCATAAGGCCTTCAGGAAAAAACACTTTCATGAAGATTTATCAGAATCACAGAGATCACCATCAAAGACTTTCATCTCTTCATGAACTACCCTTTATGAACTCCCACTCTTCACAAAAATCATACCTTATCCATATTTTCATATGGTCTTCAACAAAATGCACTTTTGAAAATATTTGACGTAATCATGAAGATCACCATCAAAAACTTTTGAGTCTTTGCGAACCACACTTCTCAAACTCCCAGTCTTCATGAAATTCACACCTTTTCTATATTTTCATGAGATATTCAAAGAAATCCACTTTCCGTGATGAAAACCAAAATCCAAATTTTGGATCCCAATGACTTAGAAAACACTGGAAAATAATGCCACCCTGTATCTGTTCTTTTGTACTGCCTCCATATCTTCAATTCCTTTGTCATGGTTCTTTTTCAACATGGATTGTCATTGAAATATCTGGAACTTGAAAATTCATCATGAAAACCTTCTTTGTCCACAAACACAACCAAATAAAAAATGCTGCAATGTTTCCATGAGGTATTTTTTTCCAAAAAATATCCCCCTTTGGGTTTGTTGACAACTCTTCTCATAACAATTTTCTGTAATTTTATTCCTCACTAAAGTTCCTTCCATCAAATTGCATCATTCGCCTCTTGCGATTTAGATAGAGACCAAAGATTCACTCACCATATACTCTAAGCCCACATGAGAAATTCTCGGCGTGAGAAACATGAGTTGTATGAGAAGTTCATCAATAAATCACTTCATTTCTGACCCCAATTGTTGATACCAAACTGATACCATTTTCTAATCACTGGAAACCTTCTGAAACTATTCTAATGCCACTCTTCTTCTTTTATCACGATCCTCAGCTATCGTGATATCTAATCTTTGATCGATCACTTCTAGCATCATCAGATTTAAAACTCTACCCCTATCTCATTGCTCTCCCCCTATCTCAATGCTCCACCTGTCAGCTTATCCTAGTATCTTTGACTATTACATTTTAACTCTCCCCCTATCTCATTTCTCTCCCTCTATCTCACTGCTCCACCTGCCAGCTTCTCCCCATGTCTTTGACTAATACATTTTCTCCCTTCCTTAGCCACAGTTTCTCCCCCTTGAGGAGTCACTATTTCTCCCCTTTGTCAATGAACTCAAAGTCCACTCCTCTATGGTTTGAGACATTGGAAATAACATAGATTAACACAGTAGAGAAAAACACACCATACCTTGGGGGGGGGGGTCCCATATCCACACCGTTTCAAGTGTGGGGATTCGACTGAACTCCCAGAGCCAGTCGATGCCTCTCAAAAGCTTCCTTGGATAAGGCTTTCATCATAATTTCTGTAACCTATAGTTCTGTAGGCATATACTCCAACTTCACGATTCCATGCTCAAACTTTTCCTTGATAAAATGATACTTTATCTCAATGTGATTTGTCCTTGAGTGATAGAAGAGAGTTTTGCTAATATTTTTAGGACTTGAGTTATCACACTAAATTCAAATCGGAGACTTCACTTCAACTCCCATATCATCATGCTACAGCTTCATCCACAATAGTTGTGTGCATGCTTGAGTATCTTAAATATACTCATCTTCTATAGTACTTAATTAAATTCAATCTTTCTTCTTGCTGAAAGAATAAATACACAATCCACCAAGATAGAATGCACCTCCTGACATTGATTTCCTGGCATCCTAATAAACTGGCCCAATCTGCATCAATATATCCTAATAACTCTGACTAAGATTTTTCATTATATATCAAGACAAAATTTACTGTGACCTTGATACAGCGAAGTATTATTTTCACTACAAGCATGTGTCTTTCCTTGGGATTACTTTGATATCGCACTGCTTAGTATGTGGTGAAAACAATATCAGGTCTTGTCACTGTCAGGTATAGTAAACTCCCAATAATCTACCCGTATTCTGTGATATTAATTTCCTTTACATTACCATCTTTTGATAATTTCATTTGGGTAGAAACTAGAGTCTTCATCTCCTTGGAATTTTCCATTCCAAATCTTCTCAGAACCTCCTTGGCATATTTGTATTGAGAAATTAATGTGCCATTCCTTCCTTGTGTCACTTGTAAACCAAGGAAAAATGTAATCTCACCAATCATATACATTTAAAACTAATGTTTCATGAATTTGGAAACACATCTCATATAATTCTTAAATACTTTCTCACTAGTGTCAAGAATCTATATAGGATCTTAAAAATAAGATAGATCTGGTTCCAATTCCATTTCTTTAAAGGTGAGAACATGCATTGGGTCTGGCAGGTAATTCTTTAATAATGATATATGAAATACATAATGTACTTATAGATGATTAGTGAAATTTCCAATTGGTTATCTATAACTCCAATTCTTTCTAGAATTTCAAAAGGTCTACTATACCCAGGGCTTGGTTTTCCCTTTTTACTAAACCTTATAACACCCTTCCATGGGGATACTTTAAAGAAGACATGATCTCCTCATTTAAATCACAAATGTTTCCTCTAGTTATCAGAATAATTATTTTTTTATAATTTTAGATACTTTAATATGAGTTTTAATAGAATTTAACTTTGTCATTTTCTCCTTAACAACTTCTGGTTCTATAATTTTTCTTCCACCAACTTCATCCCAACAAGTTAGAGTATGAAATATCTTTCCATATAATGATTCATACAAAACCATTTTAATACTTGAATGAAATATATTATTATATAAAAACTTCACTAAAGGTAAATATTGATCCCACATACCTTGAAATTCAAGTGAGAACGATATTAACACATCTTATAATGTTTTAATAGTCCTTTAATATTTTCCATAAATTTGAGGATGATATGCGGTGCTCAAATGAATCTTGGTATCAAGATCCTTATTAAGAATTTTCAAGAATTTTTATGTAAATTGTGAATCATTATTAGATAAAGAGGCAACATTAAGTCTTATAACATCATTAATATAGAGTCATGAAAGGCGCTTTAGAGGTAAATCTTCTTTTATACAATAAAATATATAAATTTTGTAAGGTGATAAACAATAACCCATATTACATCATTATTTCTAGGAGTATTTGGTAATACAAATAAAAATTACCTAGTAATGTCATCCCATTCCCAAATAGGAATAAATAGAGGTTTCATGACTCCTATAGGATGTCGTATCTTAGCCTTCACCTTTTGAAAAACTAAGTATCTTGATACATAATCAAAAATTTCCCAGTTTATGTTATCCCACCAAAAAAGTTCATTAAGATCCATGTACATCTTAGTGAAACTAGATTTTATAGAGAAATTTGAGCTATGATCATCATATAGTAATTCCTTTTTCAAGTCAGGCATAGATAGAATACATAGCCTCCCAAATTTTGGAACACCACCTTAAAATATAAAGCCTACCAATTTCCCATCATTCAAAACATTAATTTTATTTTGAAAATTCTCATCATTAGGCTGAGAAAATTTTATCTTTTATAATAAATATGGTTTGGAAATAATTTGAAAAAAGAGTTATATTTCCCATTCTTTAATAATTCCTAGATCCATCTTTACTAAATCCATGAAAATAGGATCCCTATCAATACTCATTTTGGTTAGAACTCCATGATCTTTCCTACTTAGTGTATCTGCTACCTTATTTTCCTTTATTGGATGGTAGTGTATTGATAAATCATAATATTTAAGTATCTTGAGCCATATTATTTGCCTAATTTTGAGATCTTTATATGAAAATATATATTTTAGACTCTTATGATTTATTTATATCACACATATTTCATGATAGAGATAATGTATCCATATCTTAAAAAAAAACTGACTACCAACTCAAGATCACGAGTTATATAGTTATGTTCACGTGTCTTTAATTACCTTAATACATAAGAAATAACATTATCATTTTGCATAAGGACACAATCGAGTCCCTTTTTTGATGAATCACCATATATCAAAAATACATCATTTCCTAATGGTAGAGTAAAAATCAAATCATTTTTCAATCCCCTCTTAAATTCTTAAAAACATTCTTTACATTCCTTTGTCCATATGAACTTAACCCATTTATGTGTAGGCTTGGTTAATGGGTTATCCAATCAAGATTTTTTTTAGATAAATTGTCGATAGTAACCTACTATACTAATGAAACTACATACCACAGTTATGTTTATTGGTGTAGACCATTATTTTATTTTTTTTCTTTATAGGATGAACTGAGATTACATCCTTAGAGACAATATATCTAAGAATTTTTTTTGAGGCCATAATTTACACATGATAAATTTACCATATAAATATTTTCTTTTAAGAGTCTCAATAATGATTTGTAAGTGATTCTCATAGTCCTCAAAACTTTTATAATACATCAAGACATCATCAATAAATACCAAAAATATCATCAAGGTCTTCATTAAATACTCTATTTATTAGTTCTATAAAAATAGAGGGTGCATCAGAACATCCAAAAGGAATTAATGTAAACTAATTATGTCCACACCTCATTCAAAAAAATTTATTTAGAATTTATTCCTTATTTATTTGAAATTGACGATACCTAGAATAAAAGTCAATCTTTGAAGAATATTGATATCCGTGAAGTTGATTAAATAAGTCATTAATGCAAGGAAGATGATACTTTTTTATTTATTGTAATACATTTCTTTACCTATAATCAATGAACATACCCATAGATCAATTTTCTTCTTAACAAAAAGAATAGGGGATCCCCAAGGTGAAACACTATGGTGTATAAATTACTTATTACAAAAATCCCCTAGTTGTTTCTTCAATTCCACTAATTCTAGAGTGTCCATTCTATAGAGAGTCTTTGACATAGGTCTTTCATGTAATGCCCCGACCCCAAAAGCCCAAAGTCGGTGAATTATTTTAATACATTGGCATGATTACAATGAATTAAGTCCTAAAAGACCAATAAGTTTAGCAGTCTTGGAAAATAGATTACATACATCAACTTCACATTACAATTTCAAACATAAAATACAGTATAGATAGTTCTTTGATAAGGCCATTATTCCCTTTTAGCTTAACCCTGCATATCAATCATAATACACTTCTTAGAAATCATGGGAAAATAAAACATAAGAAAGGGGTGAGCTCAGATTCTCAGTAAGGGTAAACAATTTAGCGGAAGATAACATAAAAAATAGGCATGGTGAATAATTGAAAACACATACCTTTATAAATAATAAACACGAACAATTTATGGAAAATATGAGCTGAGTAAATAATGTCATAATAAAACGTATTCATGGGTATTATACTAGTCTAATAACCACATGAACCATCAATATTATTTTCATAATGAGGGAATGTATAACACTAGAAATTTTGAAACATTTTTTCAAGGCCTCATCCAAGACGTCTAAAAATGATTTAAGGCCTCGGCCAAAACCATATATCAAATTGGGAAAGGCCTCAACCAATTCCACATATAATTGTCTCATGAGACATACCGATGCATCGAGGAGCTATAACGGGCTCCACACACCACTTAATATGTCCAATACATTCCTCATATGAAAAGGTTGAAACATAACATAGACATTCATATTAAAACTAGCATACAAAATGTCAATACTTTATCCATAAACCATGAATGGTATAAAAATAACACATCTACAGTAAAACATATAACACAACCTTTAATAAAATATGGAATATTTTTATCATAATAAATCAAACTAGATCAATAATAATATCCAGTAAAGGATGTTGACATAGTTGAAAATGACCAGTTAAACACTTTGAGAGAAATATCCTTTTTTCCTGAAATCATTTTAAAAGCCACACAATTTATAAAGTAAGTCATTTAAAAGATATTTTTGAATCAAAGTGTCCCATAACACTTTGAAACTTTTGAAAGGAATTATCATTTAAAAACATTCATATTCATATAAATAAATCCTTAAAATCATTTTGAAAACATGGACATTAATGAGAAATGTTTAGAAGAATAAATCTTTAAAACATTTAAAATGATGTTTTAGTAAAAGAGTCCCTTAAAATAATCCCTTTTAAAACTATTTTATGAAACATGGACATGGATAATAAATATTTCCTAGTAAAAAATTACACATAAACAATCTCTAATAATAATGAGATTGAGGAATTAACCCTTACCTTACACTTTCCTTTGGTCGAGGGTACGTTTAACCTCCTCTTCTTCAGGTTCTTCCTTTTGATTTGATCAAAAGGGCTCCTTAGGTTGGCTTTATGACCAAAGGACTAACTCTATGATGAAAATAGGAAAGTTGGGAGGATATTTGGTTAGGGTTTGGCCGAGCCAAATGGATTTTTTGGTGTGAAATTAAGAGAAGGGGAAGTACCATTTTATAAGAGAGGTGAGAGTCACTTTAGGAAAAGATTGAAATATTATTTTATAATAAAATAATTTCCAGTCTATAATGGATAAAAAATTATTTATTTAGAGGCTAAGGTGGGTATGGGTCGAAAAACTCTCAAAAAATAGGTTTTAGACAAGTTTAGGTTACCATTCTAACCTTATCTTTTAGATTTAACTCTTAGTTAAATAGTTTAACTTTTACCGTGTCTTATTGTATTCTTACACTTTATGGTTAATAAACGTACTATAAACTTACAAGAGAACCTAAAGTGGTTCTTTAATGGCATATATAATATTATTTAGGTCCTTTGGCTGAATCTTAGGTTTTTAGGAATATTATATCAACCAATAATATAGTATTTGTTTTAAAAATTAATTTATGTCAATTTTGACACTATTTGGTATTTTGTTTTTGTGAAAGTCATAACAACCTTATCACTTAAAAAAATTATCTAATCAACCATAACATGTCATATTAACCTATGAAATTAGTGTAATTCATCAGAAGTTTCAATTTACATTTATTTGGATATTTATAATATCAATTATTTTAATATTTCATTAATAAAGTAATTACTGCATCATCATTGTGTCATAAATAAATTAAATTATTTAATGTCTAAAAATTATAAATAAAATACCATTATGTAGGAAATATTTTTATATTTATAATTAATATTTATAGTCGAATTTATATTATGTTTAACCCTATATAAAAAATAGTTTAGTTATTAAACTTTGAGTTTAACACTTTTAACCCTTCTTTAAATAAAACAACAATAAATGTCCTATTCTAATCCAGGTGGACCAAAGAGGATCATATTTTATTCCAAATTTTTTTTTGGTCTAATTAAACTTATCCAATAGAATTAGAACATGTGTTAGGGTAATTATAATATCATTTTACCCTTAATTACCCTATTTACTTTTAACCGCGATAAATAAAATTCAAAATTTATTATTCACAAAAAATTATTTTCATCTTAGTGAACCACATTTTACTTAATGATTTAAATTGTGTGTCTTGTATTTTTTAAATTCAGCTCACAGATGCAGTAAAATTAAGTTTTATGCAAATTTACAAATGCTCCTAGAAGGTGAGTAAAAAACGTTAAAAAGTTCAATAAAATTTTATACATCTAATTTTATTATAAAATGACTCCAATGAATTAAATTGAACTTATATAGGTATTATATATCTATTTTTACTTAAAATAAATTTAAATAAAATAAATAATTATTTAAATAAAAAGTCGGTTTTAAATAATAACGCAGTGTTTTTCACTATTCATCAAAAATTGAAAGTTTTCAGAAAAATACCAAAAATTTACCCAAAGCTAATTTTGATATTCTAAATAAAAAATGAAGTCCATTTTACCAAATTTAAAACATTGAAATTTCATTTATTAATTTAAAATTAATTCCTGTTATCAAAACCAAAAAGAAGGTTTTTAAAAAAGTAAAAACTATCAAAAGATTGACATGTGTTTATGTCAAATTTAAATGTGAAATTTATTATAATGACCTAAATTGTATAAAAATGATAAAAATATAATCTAATTATAATTAAAAACCATTCAAATGATTAATTTAACACTATAAATTATTTTTGTTAAAAAAGTTGTTTTCAATTAAAACAAAGTATTTTTCACTATTCATCAAAATATGAAAGTTATCAGAAAAGTACCAAAAATTTATCCAAAATAAATTTTTATGTCCCTATTCTAAATAAGAATTTAATTTCATTAAATTGAATATATAAAAGTGTCAAATATTGGTTTTAAAAAGGGCTCTCCATTAAAAGGCGGTAAAATTTCATTTTTAAAAAAATACTTCTTTTATCTGAAAAAATGAATTTGTTCTTATATTATGTATAAGAAACACATAATATGGATGTTAAAATTATATAGAGTATATAAGATTCAAAATGTAGTTAATACTATTCATAACTGCTTTTTGAACGGCTAGTTTGGTAAGTTGTGGTGCGCTCGAACTCGGTGTCGCGTGTAGCGCAAGCTATTGAATTACATTAATGGGATAATGTTCTATGAAATCTTGGGGTTTTACATTCTAACCTAATTAAATAAATTGTTCCCTTGCAATTTAAAATTGTTCTTTGAAAATAAAAGGTTAAAAATAGAAAAATACCTTTATAGAAAATCCACATCGTAAATTGGTTCAATAAAATTTAGTCTTAATAAGATGGAAAGAGAAATGAAAAAGTCACCACCAAATTATGATCTTGACTAGGAGAAAATTGGTGGAAATTAGAGACACATAATTAGAGAAAAAACTTAAATATTTATAGGGAGTTATTGAGGTCAGCAATCACAAACCAGTGTAAAATTGAGGGCCTCAAAGCCATCAATCTAAGATGATGTAAAATATCATCGGTTCAACAAAACATATGGTATTAGGGTAACACATTTTTGGTTTTAAGATCCATTCCCTAATGTTTAAGAATTAATTTATTCATAAAATAATATGGAACACACACACACACATAGATATATATATATATATACTTGACAAGTATAGTTTCATCCGTTAGCTAATTTCTACCACAAACTCATATTTCACTCCAAAAGATAACAGAACTCAAAAATATTCTATTTATCCTAATCGTATAGGGTTAAAAAAATGAATTTATAATTTATATGTCATACCATTTTATAAAATTAAATTATACAAACCAAGACATCACTTGGGCTAGTGGTAGTTGATTCACCCTTGTCGCCCTTCGGTTGCGAGTTCAAGTCTCACGACCTTACCGGACATGACGAGTTGTCACCCGACCTCTGAGTTGTCCTTTTTATAACAATACAAAAAATAATATTAAGAAGTTTTTTTTAAAACTTAAACAATAGTATCCAATGTTTAACTTAATCTATTCCAACCTTTAGACTTATCTAGAATACATCTGTCCAAACTTACAGTCCAAAATTTATAAGGAAGGTAAACACAATAAAGATCCTTTTTTCCATGTAATAACATGTGAATACCTTCATCATGTATTCTTTTAAAACATAACACCCTTAATTACCATAAAACCTTATTTATTACATTCATGCTCCCTTATTCCTTACAGAATACTTGATATACTCCTTATATCCAAAAATGTTGTATAACTCCAACAATGATGGAATATACAAATTATTAATCAGTTTCAAGGTAGTCAAGAATATACAATATAATTTATCCAAATAATCCATCTCTTATTCCAAAATCACTAACTCTGTATCAGGACCATATTATAGTTTACCTTTCCTTCAACCATTTATTTTCCAAAAAGATTAACCTGAAACTGTGTCACTTTACTTGGTACCATACAATCTCAAATCCTTAATGAAATAATACTACAGTAAAATCCTTATTTATTTCCATAATTCATATAACCAGTACATCATTGATACAACACTCAAATGAAATAATTCTTTAATAAGAATATAATAAAACTAGTTATTCATCTTCATCTGTGGTAGTATAATAAATTGATTATTATCCAATAGAACCATTTGAGGCATACTATGATGATTTGGACATTGATCTACATAGTGTCGCAACTCCTTGCAGATGAAGAATTGTACATTTGAAACCTTTTTCTTACCCTTGAAATCACATACTTGGTGTCCTTTTTCTCCACACTTATAACAAACTCCCATTCCCTTCAAGCATTTACCAAGGTGATTCTTTCTACAGTTATCACATATGGGAAAATCCTTCTTTCCCCTCTTCCCTTTATCCATCTTTCTCTCTACCATCCTTTTCTTCTCTGGCTTCCCTTCAAATCCATAGGACTCATATAATTATTTACTTATCTTATTAACACATGATACTATTTCTTCATATGATGAGATAATGTGAGAGACTAATTCCCTTTTAAATGTTGGCTTAATACCATGAAAGATATGATCCTTATTAATCTTTCGATCATGTGTATTTCTAGAATTATCATTCCTTCTACTAGACACCATTTCTAAAAAATGGCATACACTAGGTTAGTAAATGAATCACAATGCATAATTCCAAACTTGTAAAATACCTAACATCAATTGAACAATTTATGGATATAATTCATAATCATAAAAATGTTTTCTTTGAGGAATTATTTACTCTTAAATCCTTCATAATGTCTTATAATAAAAATTTAAATTATCCTAAGCATATCCCCCAGGAGTGTCGTTACCAAGAGTGCAGAAAAGCCCGTAGTCGTGCACCAGTTCCCATTCGAGTCTAGCTTAAAGCGTGTTTTTAGATTTTACCCCTAGGTACATCTGTTCCAGAGCTGCCTCTACCTACTCGTATCCAGATAGGGATGTATTGCTCAGAAAACTCACAAAATATCTACAGTACCAAAATTCTAGGAAGTTCTTATATACTAATCCTCAAAGTCTATCTTAGGGTATTGTTCTCTAACCAGAGTTTTTCTAAATCTATTTCCAAGGTTATTGCTAAACTTCCTATGATACCAACTATAACGCCTCGACCCAAGAAGCCCAGAGTTGGTGCATTATTTTAATACATTGGCATGATTACAAGGAATCAAGTCCCGAAAGACCGATCATTTTAGCAGTCTTGGAAAATAGATTACATACATTAACTTCACATTATAATTTCAAACATAAAATACAGCATAGATAGTTCTTTGAGAAATCCATTGTTCCTATTTAGCTTAACCCTGCATATCAATCATAATACACTTCTCCAAAATCCTAGGAAAATAAAACATAAGAAAGGGGTGAGATCAGATGATCAGTAAGGGTAAAAAATTTAGCGGAAGATAATATAAACAATAGGCATGGTGAATAATTGAAAACACATGCCTTTACAAATAATAAACATGCACACTTTATGGAAGAAATATGAGCTGAGTAAATAATGTCATAATAAAACATAGTCATGGGTATTCTACTAGTCGAATAACCACATGAACCATCAATATCATTTTCATAATGAGGGAATGTATAATGCCAGACATTCTGAAACATTTTGTCAAGGCCTCGGCCAAGACATTTAAAAATGATTTAAGGCCTCGACCAAAACCATATATCAAATTGCGAAAGGCATCGGCCAATTCCATGTCTAATTATCTCATGAGACCTACCAATGCATCGAGGATCTATAGAGGGCTCCACCCATCACTTACTATGTCTAATACATTCCTCATATGAAATGGTTGAAACATAACATAAACATTCGTATTAAAACAAGCATACAAAATGTCAATACTTTATCCATAAACCATGAATGGTATAAAAATATCACATCCACAGTCAAACATATCAAAAAAATTCAATACAATATGGAATATTTTTATCATAATAAATCAACCTTAATCAAGAATAATATCCAGTAAAGGATGTTGACATAGTTGAAAATTATTAGTTAAACACTTTGAGAGAAAAATCTTTTTTCATGAAATCATTTTAAAAGTCACACAATTTATAAATGAAGTCATTTAAAATATATTTTTGAATCAAAGGGTCACATACCACTTTGAAACTTTTTAAAGGAATTAACATTTAAAAACATTCATGTCCATATAAATAAATCTTTAAAAATCATTTTGAAAACATGGACATTAATGAGAAAGGTTTAGAAGAATAAATCTTTAAAACATTTAAAATGATGTTTTAGTATAAGAGTCCCTTAAAAGAAACCCTTTGAAAAATATTTTATGAAAAATGGAAATGGATAATAAATATGTCCCAGTAAAAACTTACACATAAAAAATATCGAATAATAATGAGATTGAGGAATTAACCCTTACCTTGCACTTTCCTTTGGTCGATGGTACGTTTAACCTCCTATTTTTCAGGTTTTTCGTTTTGATTTGATCAAAAGGGCTTCTTAGGTTGGATTTCTCACCAAAGTAAGGCCTCTAGGATGAAGGGATGAAAGTTGGGAGGATATTTTGGTAGGGTTTGGCCGAGCCAAATGACTTTTTTAGGTGTGAAATTAAGAGAAGGGGAAGTACCCTTTTATAAGAGAAGTAAGGGTCACTTTAGGAAAATCTTGAAATATTATTTTATAATAAAATTGTTTTCGGTTTATAAAGGCTCTAAAATAATTTATTTAGAGTATAAGGTGGGGATGGGTAGAAAAAATCTCAACCAACTGGTTTTAGACAAGTTTAGGTCACCATTTAACCTTATCTTTTAGCTTTAACTCTTAGTTAAATAGTTTAACTTTTACCGTGTCTTATTGTATTCTTACACTAAATGATTAATAAACTTACTCTAAACTTCCATGAGAACCTCAAGTGGTTCATTAATATAATATTTAATATTATTTATGTACTTTGGACTAATCTTAGGTTTCTAGGAATATTATATCACCAATAATATAGTATTTGTTTTAAAAATTAATTTATGTCAATTTTGACACTATTTGGTATTTTGTTATTGTGAAATTCATAAAAACCTTATAACTTCGAAAATAATTTATCTAATCAACCCTAATATGTTATATTAACCTATAAAACTAGTGGAATTCATCAAAAGTCCCAATTTACATTTATTTTTATATTTATAATATCAATTATTTTAATAGTTCATTAATAAGGTAATTACTGCATCATCATTGTGTCATAAATAAATTAAATTATTTAATTTATAAAAATTATAAATAAAATACCATTATATAGGAAATATTTTTATCTTTTTAATGAATATTTATAGTCGAATTTATATTGTGTTTAACCCTATATAAAAAATGGTTTAGTTATTAAACTTTGAATTTAACACTTTTAACTCTTATTTAAATAAAAGAATAATAAATGTCCTAATCTAATCCAAGTGGAGCGAAGAGAATTATATTTTATTCCTAATGGTTTTATGGTCGAATTACACTTATAAAATATAATTAGTACATGTGTTTGTGTAATTATAATATAATGTTTACCCTTAATGACCCTATTTACTTTTAACCGTGGTAAATAAAAGTCAAAAATTATTATTCACCAAAAATTATTTTCATCTTATTTAACCACATTTTACTTACTGATGTCAATCGTGTCTCTCATATTTTTAAAATTTAACATACAAAAGTGGTAAAATTAAGTTTTATGCAAATTTTCAAATGCTCCTAGAAGGTGGGTAAAAAACATTAAAAAGTTCAATAAACTTTTATACATCTAATTTTATTATAAAATTAATCCAATGAATTAAATTGAACTTATATAGGTATTATATATATATTTTGACTTAAAATAAATTTAAATAAAATAAATAATTATTTAAATAAAATATCGGTTTTAAATAATTACGCAATGTTTTTCACTATTCATCAAAAATTGAATGTTTTTAGAAAAATACCAAAACATTTACCCTAAGATAATTTTGATATTCTGAATTCAAAAATGAATTCAATTTTACCAAATTCAAAACATTGGAGTTGAATTTATTAATTTAAAATTAATTCCCGTTATCAAAACCAAAAAGCAGGTTTTTTAAAAAGTAAAAAGTATCACAAGATTCACATGTGTTTATGTCAAGTTTAAATGTGAAATTACTTATAATGACCTAAATTGTATTAAATGATAAAAATATAATATAATTATACTTCAAAACCATTCAAATGCGTAATTTAAAACTATAAATTATTTTGATTTAAAATGTTGTTTTCAATTAAAACATATTATTTTTCACTATTCATCAAAATATGAAAGTTATCAGAAAAGTACCAAAAATTTATCCCAACTAAATTTTTATTTCCCACTTCTAAATAAGAATTCAATTTCATTAAATTGAATATATAAAAGTGTCAAATATTGGTTTTAAAAAGGGTTCTCTATTAAAAGGCTGTAAAATTTTATTTTTTGAAAAATACTTTTTTATCTGAAAAAAATGAATTTGTTCTTATATTATGTCTAAGAAACAGATAATATGGATGTTAAAATTATATATAGTATATAAGATTCAAAATGAAGTTAATACTATTCATAAAAACTTTTTGAACGGTTAGTTTGGTAAGTTGTGGTGCGCTCGAACTCGGTGTCGCGTGTAGCACAAGCTATTGAATTACATTAATGAGATAATGTACTATGAAATATTAGGGTGTTACATTTCATCATGGATTAAATAAATGTAAAACTAAACCTCATGCTCTGGTGGATATCTAGGTTATTACTTAGAAAATACATCAATGTATTCTTGTACAATCGGAGTATCCTCGATTTGAAGATTAAATTTTCTATTTGTAGGTTATGTCTTATCTTATTCCCCAAGAATCTCATTCAGAAGAACTACTAGGGGTGGATCTAGACATAACTCAGATGATGACATCTCCCCTCTAAATATAAAGAATTCCACATCTTCATCATGAATTTTAATTTCCTTCTCTTTTCAATATAGTTTTTCATTATATTTTAAAATCTAGTCCATAACAAGGATTATATCAAAATCAACCATAGGTATAATAATAAAATCATCAAATAGAGAACATTTATATGTCATAATGGGGACTAGATGACACATCCTTATTGTGGTGAGACTTCCACTAGGAGTATTGAATGATTACTCCCTTCTTAAGGTGTAAGGGAAACGGATAATTTTCTTAAAAAACATGGAAGATATAAAAGAGTGTGAAGAACCAAAATTAGATAAATCATTAACTAAATTTTAGGTTATGATTAAAGTACCTTCCAATACATCTTTGTGAACTTCATCCTTTACTGTTGTGATCACATAAACTTGGCCTTTCTCCCTAGTATTTTTCTAAGGAAAATTCCCTTGAAACCTAGGAAAATAATTTTCATAGTGTCCCATCTCTTTACAGTTAAAGCATCGAATATTTGAAGTTTATTTCTTACCCTTTCAATCAAAAGACTGATGGAATTTATATATACACTTGAAGAAAACCCTCATTCACAGTAAGCATGTTCCACGATGTGTCTTTTCACATTTATTAAAAGTCGGAATTTCACCCTTCTCTTCTTCCTTTTTTATATATTTCATTTTCCAAAGTGACCGACCGCCCTATTCTTATATTTATTTCCTTCAAATTCATTATACTTGGATAATTATTTCTCTATATTGATAGCACATGATACTATGTCTTCGTATGATGAGAAGGTTTGGTACTCTATTTCCCTTTTAAGGATTGGATTTAGCCCATCAAAGAAATGAATAATCTTACTCTTTGGATTATATACATTGTCCACAACATGCCTTGATAACATTGAAAGGTTGGATTCATACTTAGCAACATTTTCATATTCCTTTTATCTTAGACTCTATAATTATCTCTCTATATCTACTCATTACTCATGAAGAAAATCTTTTTCCAAGAAAAGTACCTTAAAATCCTTCCACTCCATGTATGTTATTTATTACTTATCCTTAGTGTTTTGAATTAATGACAACCAATGATCTGTATAACCAGTGAGATGATTAACTTCCATGAAAACCTTTTCTATTTCATTACTTCTTAATGAAAGAAATATATTCTCTAAAGAAATTATCTATTTCTCAGTCAAAAATGGATTTGTAGTCCCATTGAATGATGGAGGTTTCTAAAGAATGAAATGATCCAACATTATTGGACCACATTTTGGATTAGTAGGATTCTCCACACAAGAAAGGTTATTGATCATAACCTGAATCAGCTACCCCAATATAGTTATAATTTGTTCAGTTCCAACAGCAGTTCCATCTCCATATTCATTATCTTTCTTAGGAGGAGAATCCATACATGTATTATTTGCATTAATATGGTTCCCATTCCTTCTTCTAGGAACCATTTATAAATAATTTCATATACTATATTAGATCATAACATTATGAAACATAATTTATAATTTCAAAAATTGTGAAACACTTTATATCACATGAAAATTTATTCATAGCTAATATTAGAATCATAATCTTAGTATAATTAGAAATATTATTAATATTTTCTAATATTTCATAATGTTTTGTAAATATAATGTGAATTAAGCTAAGAATATCCCCTGAGAATGTCAAACCAAGTTCACGGTAAGGGAACACTCACCGTGCACTATAATTATGGCCAAAAGATTATTGAAAAACTATTTTTGGGATTATTACCCCTAGATGAATCTATTCCAAAAAACCACATCCACTTTTGGTATCTAGATAAGGGTGTATTTCTAGGAAAACCAAATAATCTCCACCTTATTAAAAAATTTATAATATTATTCTACAATTATACATATCCTCATATTTTTTCATAGGGTTATGTTCCCTAATATATGTTTTCCTAAATATAATTCCCAAGGTTTATACTAAACTTCCTTTGATATTAACTATAACACCCCAAATCCCATATATTAGAGAAAGTGTTTATTTTACTACATTGGCATAAGTACAAGGGATATAATCCTAAAGGATTGAATAGTTTAATAGTCTTGGGAGACTAGATACACACATTATTATCAAATTACATAAGAAAACATGAAATTTAATATAATAATTATTAGGAGAATATTATTATTTATTCTAATAAATCTAAAATTTCATTCATAGATCACTTATTCACATCATAGGGAAATGAAAACATAATAAAGGGAGATATAAGGTTCTCAGTAAGGAAAAATGTACAACAGAAGCTATCATAATGTAAATAAAACATGAATAATATGGTCAATATAAAGAATAATAATATATTCCAGATAAATAATACTATAAAAAGTAGAAAAAATCCATGGATAACATATCAACATAAATAATCACATGGATAATAATAACTAGTTTCATAATGATTTAATGTATAATACTGGACATTGTAATCTTACCATCAAGTCCTTATGCTAAGACAATATACATATATAGGTAAGGTGTATGCTAAATACCTAAGCTATTTTTTTATAATGAGATCCACCAATGCATATAGGGGATATATCAGGCTCTTCCCATCATAGGCTAAGTCCAAGGCATTCATCATATGAAAGGGGTGAAAATAATCAATGCAAACATTCATATTAGAAAACTAGCATATAAAATGCTAATAATTACCTAATAAATAAACATAATCATAATTCATATAGTGTAATATGATGAATGATATGATAATAGTACATTTCTATCAAAGTATAATATTCACCAAATAATTTTTACATAGATGGATATATTTTAAAAAGATCACTAGAAGGTTTCTTAAGGGAAATACCCTTTTCGTTTGAAAATAACTTATTCAAAATCTAAAAAGCTACCAAATATTAAGTAAAAAATTTTATTTGAAATTAATCTTTTAAAATTTTAAATTAATCTTAAAATTAATGAGTGGTAATGGAAGCGGGAAATTTCATTTATTCTATATAAGTAAAAAAATGTTCTTTTCACACTTTTATAAAAAGTTCAAAAGTAAATCATTTAGAAAATGACAAGAAGATTACTTTTAAAAATTTTTGTAAAAATTTAGATGTGGGTATAAATTTATTTAATAAATCATTAGATAATATTAAAAAAATTAGACATTTTAAGGGAAATATGGACATAGAAGAGAAAGATTATCGACCAGGTAGAAAAACAAGGCGAATTTTTCTTAAAAATATTATTTTGGTATATTGAGTACTTTAAGAGATGAAAACGAAAGGAAAACTTGTAATTTAAATAAATAAAGATATAATAATAAAATATATTTATTTTAAGATAGAAATATCAAATAAATCTCACAATAGAGACTTAAACATAAACAATCCTGAATAATGATGAGATTGTGAAATAAACCCTTAACTCAAGTTCAGATTCCTTCAAATGTGTTTAAAAATTATATATAATAAATATATATTTATTATAAATATATTATAGAACCATAAAAATTTATATATCATACTATATATTATTTACTTATAATATTTTATCACTTTTTATTAATAATTCTTCATTAAAATCAACGTTTTGGGTAATAATTACTTTATTTTTTAAATATGTTTTAGTTCAATAGTTTTAGTCCTTGTACTTTGACCATGGTTAAATTATATAATGAATTATAATAATGATATAAATATCATATATATTCATTATATATGTATTTAGAGTAATCCATAAAAGTTAGATATTGAAAAATGAATTACATCGTTCATGGAGACGATAAGCCGTACATACGCATGAACACCATTTTCATTTTTATACCTATGGAAAAAAATAAAGTTAAATAGAAAATAAAATTTAAAAAATAATTATTATATAATATAAAACATATATATTCTTTAAAAATTTCATTAATACCATCTATGTCAATGTAAAAGGAAAAATAAATCACACTGCTTCATGGAGGTGGTAGTCCACACATACACTCGAGCAACATTATCGTTTTTCAAAATATTTGATGGTAAGAAGGTATATGTGATATTTTAATTAAAAAATAATAATTATTTAATAAATATCATATATATAATCCATCATTATATCCAACTGTGAGAGGTGTTGATGGAAATGATTTACATCAGTTTGTGAGGTTGTAGTCTACCACACACTTGATTGATGGTTTCATTTCCAATTTTATGGAAGAGAAGATGGATAAATATTATTAAATCAATATAATAATATATTATTATATGTTATATACATATTTTATAATATTTTAATTATTAATACATAATTTAAGGTGGAAAAATAAGAAGTAAAAAAGAAAGATCTTGGTGAAGATGATTATCTTCACTTAGAAAAATCTCAATTTGATCTCTTATTTGGAACCTCAGGGTTGGTATTTTGGGAAGAATAAAAGATATAGAACGTGTCTAAGGATTTTTTGGAGATATATTTTCATGTTTTTTGTAATGTTAAATGTCTCAATAGGTTTGAATGAGTGAGGGGAGGAGGGTCCCTTTTATAATTGAGGTAAGTGAAAAACATTTAATTTTTCAAAGTTTTAAAATAATTTCAAGTCACTTTCTCATAAAAATGGAAAAAATGGATATTATTTTAAGGTTATAATGTTACGGTAGAAATAAAACCAACCAATGGGATTTAAAAATTTTTTTAGGTCATTTTAACTCTGATCTTTTTAGGTTAACCCCCAATAAACAAATTTTAACCTTAAGTGAGGTAATTAATTTCATATTGTTTTTACAATTTAGTATGGAAAAAAATTAATTTGAAATTATTAAATAATATTAATTATTTTGATTCAAAATATTTAATACATTTTCTTAAATTATATTCATATAAGTGGCATAATTTAATTTAAAAATAAACCCATAAATTGTGTCGAAGAACGATTTTTCTAAGAATGCATTTTTCAATCTTAAGATGATATTACATTAACTATATGAATAGTAATCATAATTATATGGATTTAAATTCATATAGATAGATATATAATCTATTAATTTCATTTAAACCATTCATCATTAAATATAATTTTAATTAATTAAAATGGAAAGACATTATGCATTTAAAAATAGTTTTCTGAAAAATATCCCTTTTTACCTCCAAATGATCTTATATTTATTTCTATAAAATTAATTTTAAATACATTGTTAATTATATAAATTATAACACATTATTATAAATAAAATTAGTAATAATTAAATAATAAATTTTCAATTATTCATATAAGCTAATTTCTAAGGGAAAATTTCAAAAACTCATTCTAGTTTATTTTGACCTAGTAAATTTGAAATCAATATTCATCCTATCAAATTAAAAATTTTATAACTTGAAATAATAGTGAATTGAATTATATTTTTATTAAAATAGAATGTTTACTTAAGATAATTTAAGCTTAGGTGTTATAGGAAAAGTAAGACATGTATACATTTTAGTAAAAAATATAAAAAATATAATAGAAGTACATGGGAAAAAGATTGAGTAAAAATTAAGAAAAAGAAAAAGAAATCATAACACCAAATTGAAGGGGTGGTGTGGAATATTCCTTAACTTGAGTCCCAACTAGCTTTGTACATGTTATTAACTCCCTAAATAATCAAATTAAATTATTAAATACTCTCTTAAGAAAATTATTAAGAGAAACACATATATAAACACACACACACACACACCATTTATTAAGATACTTTTTGTGTCACATTTTATTCATTTTTTATTAATACTGACCACTTTGGGTAGTTCAGTTAATTTTCTCAACAAAACTCTATTATTTTTTTCATGGTTAAATAAGTTTTATATTAGATTCAAAATCTCTATAATTATAGATTTTTATCTTCTTTATCAGTTTATTAGAATAAAATTTATTAAGTTTCATGGGTTGTACAAAATAGATTTAAATAAATAAAGTTTTTCCTGTAATTCTCATTTTTTTGATTAAAATTACTATAAAAATTATTTGTTTTTAAAATTAATTTAAAAATAATTTTTTATTTCTATAATCTTAATAATGTTATAAAAATTCCATTTATTCATTGAATACTTTTTTAAAGCATCCATGAAAGGAGGTAATGTAAAATTAAACACAACATCCATAGAGGCGATGAATCAATCATATTACTGGTGATGATTTCATTTTAGAATTAATAAGAAGTAAAATAGTTAAATAATTGATATAATAACATTTAAGTATAAATAATGTAATCATATCATTATGGATTGAAGAGATTTATAGGAGGTATACCAAGAAAGAAACATGAAAGGATTTGGTTAAGATAAATACCTATTCTTGGATATCCTCCTTTATATCACACCTTAGGTCTTCTTAGGTTGGAATTTTGAGAATACCAAAATCTATAGGAAGTATCTAAGAGTTTTGGGGAGGGTGTTTTATAGGTATTGGTAAAGCTAATGAGCTTAAGGGGTGATTAGAAGAGGAGGATATGATATTCATAAGGGAAGGAGAGGGAGGTTTTAGAGTAAAATATTGATTATTTTATAATTTAGGCCAGCTAATTTTTTTCAAAATTAATTTCAATGAAATTAGTTGGTTTATTATTAATTAAACTAGGGTTGTTTAACATATGTCTCATGAAAAAAATGAATGGTACCTTCTACAACATCATTAAATTCAAGGAACTAAAATATATTTTTTAATTATAAAAAACATAAATTAAGTTCTAAAATGTCAAATATAGGTTTCTAAATTCAAATTAATATTTTTAAATTAATATCTATTCATATTTACATAATAAAAGTTACATATTTTCCTAAAAAAAATATTTTTACTATTTTACCAAAAAATAAACTTTTTTATAAAAATAAAAACAATTTATCCTAAGATAATTTCATTGTGATGATTTAAAAAATGATATCCATTTTTTTAATTTTTTTTATAAATATGATAATGTTTTTAAACAAAATCCCTTATTTATGGAAAATACTGATTTTTTTCTGACATGATCTAATTTCTAACCTTGAAAAAATTATCTATTGTTTCATAAAATTATATTATAATTTATAAAAAAATATATTGTTTAAAAACTATTTTATGGGAATACAAATTTATTTAAAAAACATACATGTTTTCTATAAATTAAATTATACTTTATTTGCGTCAAAGATTTTTTTTTCATATTTAATTTTTTTATTTAATTATCTTATGTTATAAATTTTTTATGTTTAATATTAAAAATTAATATAATGAAGTTTTAAAATGTGATCCTAAATATGACATAGGTTTAATTTACAAAGGAAATCCATTGATGAGATTCCGAGTCATTTCATTCTTCCCCCTTTCAAGAAATTTTAGCACCAAAATTTCTTTTCACACACTAACATGAAAACATATGTGGGTACTTTTATTTCATTGCTTCATTAGGTTCTTGAATTACGTACTCATACTTATGAATATTCCAAATCACTTTGACAAGGTGATTTTTCTTATTGTATAGAAATTTATCTTTATATTCCAAGATCTTCACCAACTTCTCTTCATAGGAGAGGTAATGTTTGAGCTATAATACCTATGGATTCAATACATATGAGGGATATGATATATATTTCCTCAAGAGAGATACATGGAACACATCATTAAGTTGAGATAGGTTTAGTGTATGTTCTAGATGATAACCCACAACTCCTATCTGATGAAGGATCTCAAAGGGAACAATGTACATAGGTATGTTCTTTCTCTTTGTTATATACCTCACGACTCTCTTCCATGGTGATATTCAAAGGAACAATTTATCTTTAACCCCAAACTCAAAGTACCTTCGATGATTATCAACATAATTATTTTTATGGATCTGAGTAACCTTAATATGTTTCTTAATGTCATTGAATTTATCTATCATCTGTTGAATATGATCAAGTATAATTAGCCTAAATTCAAAAAATAAATCCCAACATATAGAATTTTTACATCACTTCCCATACAGATCTTTATATGGGTAAATTTAACTAATTGATTGGAAATTGTTGTTGTATGAGAACTCAACCAATGGGTGATATTGACCCCATACTCCTTTGAATTTCATTGATCATGCTCTCAAAATGTATTTGATTGTTTGAATTGTAATTTCATATTAACCATCATTCTAGGGGTGATAGACCATAATGATGTTCAATTTAATAACTAGGGATGTTAAATACTTATCTAGAATTTATAGGATAATCACAGATCATGATCAAACATAATCAAAAGTGATTCTACATGTAGTTTCACTGATTTATTTATTTATATCTTATCAATTTGATTGAGAAAGTAATTTTTCTTAATAATGATGAAGTGGGAAGTCTTAGTGATTGTATATGTGAAAACCTATATTGCATTGTTTCCTTTAGATGTCTTTGTAATATCAGGGACAAAGTCCATCATGATGTTCTTCTATTTTTATTTTGGCATGGGTAATGATTGTATAATATCTTTGGATTTTTATTTCTCAAATTTAACTTGATGAAATTCAAGGCACTTAGAGGTTTACTCAACAATATATTTATTCATTTTACCCTACTAATAGTGTTATTTAAGATCTTGATACATCTTTGTTCTTCTAGGATGAATAGATAAATATGATCTATATGCATCATCCAACAATGATTTATTTATCTCAGGTGACAATTTTTCACAGTCTTGTTCCAAACCAAATGAATTAATCTTTATCAATATAAAATTCATGAATATTTCAATCTTTTATTTCTACCACATTTTTTGTAAGATCTAAATGATCCCATTATGGATCCTTAATCTTCTCTTGGATAGATGGCTGGGCAATCATCTGGGAAAGGTAGGATGTCTTTTTTGAGGATAGGTTGGTCCCAAGTTTAATGTATTGTGGGGATATTTACCATATATATTTGTCACGTACTGAGTTGGATAATGGTTAACATCACATGAAGACACCATGGTCAAGTGGGGACCTTGAGTTCAAATGGTGAGGTTGAGTGCATTCCTGGGGGAAATGATTATAATTCAGGGTTATCACCACCTAGGGGGAAGACTGACATATTTAATGGTGATGCTGGTGGATCAGGATTTAACCTTAGGGATGAATCTTATATACCTTATTAGGATATAGGGATCAAAATCCATGTAGGTCATGTGCACAGTTTAATGTTGTGTGTCAGGGTTGGTCCATGAAGTTTAACATCATGCAGTAAGGATGCTTGCATCATGGAAGGAGTGATAGAAACAGATGGTTTGGGTCTTATGAATAGGGGATACCCAAATTATATTAATATTTAATAATGGTATGAGTGGGGTTTACACATAGAATCTACGTATAGAGTGGGGTATCATTCCATGTGATTCATAAATGAGTCATCCTATGTTCATCACATAGGATAAGACCACATTTTAACATCATGTATTGAAGATTCTGTCATGCAGTTTAACATCATACGAATAAGATATTAGGATATGTAGTTTAAATTATTAAAACTTAGATATGGTTTGGGTTTAAAACTAGGGATACCATTTCCATGTAATAGAGAAGAATATGACACTATCCCTCTTAATAGGGAAAATTAAGCAGTTTCTCATTATGATTCCACCTTTGGGGATTACATGTCTACTGTGTAGGTGCTTTCGGATGGTACAAGGCATAAAAACTGGCATGTTTGGGTGGCATGAAGGAGTTGTGACATTAGGGTTCCTATTATTAGGATAAATAGGTATATTTTCTTCCTAACCCTTGTTTGGAGAAAAGATTCTTGGCACGGGGGTTGATTATACCAATCACGAAAAAGGTTAGGACATGAATAAACCCAGTCTGAATGGGTATATGGCCCTTGGGCACTCCAATTTTGTGAAGGTATGTATACTGGAAGGAGGAATAAAATATGGTCATGTGAGGTGGGTTTTAAAAGGTATTGGGGGTTTATAAAGGCCAAAAAATTAAGGGGAGGCCTTCATGAAACACAGATGCCTTTCCTAAGGATGATGTCTTGGTTCCTATAGGGAATGTTTCATGAAAGGTGAATGTATCATGAAACCCAAATAGGCACTAGGGAGTTTCCTCTAGCATGAAGATAATGATCCTTAATGAAGGTGATCTCCACCATGGTCTTAAGGTCTCAAATACTCATGGGAGGATGTTTGTGGAAGATGGATGACACGTGGGATCCATCTCCACTTTGGGTTGTGAAGGATGCATTTTCATGAATTCATATATTTTGATAGAAGTCTAACGGTCATGTCCCCTTAAATGTGGGGTGAAGGGACGTATTTATAGGTGTTGTATATGTGGAGACATACATTGCATGAAGTATTACCATCTTTTCATAAGACAATATTTTGTTATGCTCTAACAACCTTCATGAAGCCCTTGCCCCTCATGAAGGATTCAAAATTTGAAAATATATATCCTTAGGTTTATTTTGAGCATATTTTGGCCCAGATTAACCTTGAAATTCTTATTAATTCCATAATATGTCTCACAACATGTTTTTTTGCATTAAAAAGTGCCCCCTTAGAATGGGAACAAACATGTGAGAGTAAGGTTAGATTCTGAGGTGAAATCATTGAAAATAAGTAATCTAGGAATTATACTTAGAAAAATATGTTCAATACCTAGCCTAAAAATAGGTGGAGGGACCCCAAGGGGGTTTGTGAGATTCTTGGACATGATTGGATGCTCCTCTATTTTCGCGAAACTCACAACCTTAATGAGCATTATACGACTTTGATTCTTAGCAATAATTCAACATGTCATCTCTATGAATGATTCTTCCATGAGGAATTGTCTTAATGAACTTATTTCAAGAGTAAACGTTTTAAAAACCCATAAGTTTTGATAGTATTAATGTTTTAAACTATACTTCCAAAATTTACAGACTCCTTAAGATGGCCACTAAAGGTGCTGAAGCTACAACTGCTCGACAGAGGACCTTCTTAATATCCCTTAATTAAGTAATGTTTTCATATTTCACACCTATTAATATTTTATATGGTATAATTACTACCCAATGTATTCTATTATATTTTCTAATAATTATTTCATTAGATTTATAATTATTTTCATGAATCCTTCTTTCCAATGCTTTTGATTATATTAGTACCAATTTTGTAATGGGTTTTCTTGACTCAAATTATTTTCTTGAGTCATAATGATTCCTCTTTGACTATCATTTTTACAAGATGGATTTCTTCAATTATATCATGATATTATATTTTCTTTCCTCCTTTTCTTGGTTATTAAATTCATGGATATCTTTCTTCATAAAATTTGATGATGTTAAAAATAATTCTCATTCTCTCAAGATGAGTTTTTTCTTCTATATCTACATTCACTATCCCATATAATGTTATCATTTATTATTTTTAAATCAAAATATGTTTTATTTCTAATGATATTAAAATTTATCTTTACCAATTTTCTAATGAAATTTTTGTCACTCTCTTTATGACATGGGTTTTAATAAATTTATTTTAAAAATAATTAAAAAGGATTCTATTTTACATTCATAATTTTTATCTCTCACTTCACATTTTCTCAAGATAACCTTTATGCTAATTTTTAAGGTTCAATTATTGAATATTATTTTTAAGATTTAAAGTATTAAAAATTTCTCACTTCAATTTTCTTAAAAAAGGATTTTGAAAAAGACTCACAAATTCTTATTTACGACTATGATAAGAAATGTTTTTGAAAGACTAATTTCTATTTAAATTAAATTTTCATCTTTTAATAAAAAACTATGACTCTTATGGTGTTATTATTTATGAATAATTTTATAAATTCCTTTATGAAATATTACTTTAGGGTGATTTTTTTGGTATCAATTAGTCTATTTATTGAATTCATTTTATGTGATACCATTTGGATATATTATGAAACCCATTTTATTTCCATGAGTTCTTTATGATATAATGGATATTTGATTTCATGTGAAAAATATATATATGTATGATTATTATATGATGGGTGGGTCCTATATAACCCTCCCATGAATTGAGTAAATCTTTAAATCTCAAGAGACAATAATGGGAAACATGTAATGATGCTTGATCTACTATTGGAAATAATCTATTTTACTAGATTCATTATGGGAAACATATTATGATGCCTAATTCATTATGGGAAGCATGTTGTGATTCCTAATCCACTATGTGAAATAGGTTGTGATGCCTGATCCATGAAGGGAAATGAGAAGTTATTCTTGATCTACTATGTTATAATTCTTACGCTTATTATTATTCTACATTTCTATGTCATATTCCTATGATTATTCTCCATGGATCATGTTTTTATCTCACACTATTATATCCTGGTACATTTTTGTTTATATGAGATTACATGTTTTTCTATTATCACTTATGAAAAATATTATTATTATATGTTCTTTTTAATAAGACATTTCTCACATGATCATGTTTTCTCATATTCTTATGATCTAACCCTTGATGACATGTTGATTAGTTTTCCCTTATTGAGTTTTTGAGCTCAAACCTTTATATGTTTCCATACCCTAGGTTATGAATATGAGTATACATTTTTATAAGTCTATAAGGGAGTATAGTGTGGCTTAATTATGGAGAGATGTTCACAAGTGTTGTAAAATAAATTTCTTATATAGCTAATTCTCAAAGACATTAAACCTTCAGTTTTTGGGATTGTGTGTTTATTATGAGATGTAGTGTTTAACTTATTTAAATGATGTAAAAAAATATATGTTTATATTGTATCATATCAATTGGTGTCAAACCCCATGTGTTGATTATGTATTTTTATCACTAGATTTAGGAGTGTGAGTCTGAGGAACCTCAGTTGGTATCAGAGCAAGGTTTAGTTTTTTTAAGATTAATATAGTTATTTTAGTGATTAGGATGAGATAAATTTAGTAAAAACACTATGAATAATTCTAATTACAATATAATATCATAAAATTTTATTAAAGTATCAATTTTTTGTTTTCTTGTCAATGAAATCCCTATCTAGATACTAAAAGTGGATGTAGGATCTGACATAGATGTACCTAGGGGTAGTAACCCTAAAAGAAGAATATTGAGTATTAAATAAATTATCACTCAATTCATTATAATGTGGCTAAAAACTCCATGAAATGTTTTGCATGCACTTATTCGAAATTGAAGATGTATTTCCATGTGTTGCGACCCAAAATGACCTCAACCGGGCTGGAAAAGTTTGCAGTGAAACTCTGCATTCTTCAGGAGGTTAGTGATGGCAGCAAAGGCACCAGACCAACTCTAATACCAAGAAGGGGTGCGGGGGAGTAGCCCCCGCAGTATGAAATAATAAATTTGGCTAATTTTTCAATGAGGCTCCCAAGGTACCTACGTGCAAACACTTACACGCCACCACGCTGGAGATGAATAAAGCTATTATTTTGGATAAGTCCTTGAAGCAGTGCCCTAGTTAGGCCAAATCACCAGTGGTGCACAAGCCTACTTGGGTTCCACCCATATGGTGTGCATCCACTTTCACGCCAAAAATTTGGTATGCAACCCACTTGCGTGACCAAAATCCATTCACCCAAGGTCTTCTTTTTGCCTATAAATAGACCCTTGGGGCCTTCATTTGTATGGACAAATTTCCATAAAGCCCAATTACTGCTTTAGTCGCCCTAGTGCTTTTCCCAAGTCCTATGAAACTTTAAAGGTAGTTATTTAACACCTAAATCATAGGAATTGAATGATAATCATAGGACTTAATCCCTTTTAGTGTTTGAAATCCATAACACTTGCATGCCTAAAGCGCCCAACCTCCCAAAATCAGAAACACGTGCACGCCACCAATTCCTTTCACAGGAAATTAAGTTTCCCACTTTTGGGATCACCTGTGAATACTCCTGAAGTCTTGAGCCAAGTCTCACTCAAGTATTACCATATAGCTTGTTCACCTCTTAAGTGAATATCAAATCACCCAAGCTTACTTGAACGCCCATACTTTCACACCCTTATCTACTTGGGCGCCCCTCTTTGATTCACTTACTCTCGTTAGTATAAAATCCATCAAGCCCTATTCAAATCCATTCATGGAAATGATTCTTCTTCATTGGATCCCTTGTTTGAAAGGGATTTTATTGAGACCTCCACCAAAACCTCTTTACTTATCAAACATTTGGGAAAGGCACATCAGCGTGCCTCCTATTTTGGGTTTGTATATATGTGGTCAAAGGTTTCCAAAATTCATTTCATGATGGGGTTAGGATTCATGTAGTGTATCTGGGTTTTTATATCCGCATTTACATGAAAATATCTCCCAGGAATAGTGCTAAGAAGTTCCCAGTTCTGAGAATAAGGGTTTGGGTCCTGACCTCTCCCTTTTCAAAGAGCTGGAAGCTCAAATTTATTGGAGGGAAGGTAAAGTTCGCACTTGTTTTTTCATTCAATAAAATGAAAAGTCTCTCTCCCTTACCAGGATAAATTTTAGGGCATACATACTAGCATAAGACCCTAACATTCATCCCTTCGTCCTTTTATTGGACCCTTGTCCAATGTAAAGTGAATAGAGGGAAGGATCGTCACCTCACCCTCGTCCACCCTGGCCAACGTAGGCTCTCCCTCTTCCACCAGTGGAAGAGGAAAAGTGTATGTGTCATTGTTGAATCTTTCAAATCCTCTTGTTTCTCACACCGAGCATGACTCACATGGGTTTAGAGATTCAAGATGATTATAAAATTTTCACAAACACCCACAATTGAAGGAACTACAAGAACTATGATTCCTATTGTAACGCCCTAACCCCAGTTACCCAGAGTCAGTTCATTATTACATAAAATTGGAATGATCACAAAATATCAAGTATCGAAAGACCGATTAGTTTAGTAGCCTTGGAAACACTAGATACAATAATAAAGTTTACATTACATCATAAAGTGAAAAACTACAACAACATAGTCTCCACAGTCCACACTCATATCCCCTCAAACTATCCCTGTAGGTCAGTCATAAAATACTTCTTCACATCCTGGGAAAAATAAAACATAGAAAGGGGTGAGATCAGATGCTCAGTAAGGATAACAATATAGCAGAAACTTTCATAAATGAGAATAAACATTTAAGGCAATGTATATCTAAAATGAAAGTCTTTTAAACTTGAAATTTATCATAATATGGAAAAAATGAAATGAAATAATGCCATTTACTTATTCATATGGATATTCTACTAGTCTAATAATCACATGCAATATCAATAACCACTTTCATAATGATGGAATGCATAATGCCAGACTATTATAACCACATAGTCAAGGCCTTGTGCCAAGACTACAAATAATATTTTGTCAAGGCCTTGTTCCAAGACACTAGTTTGTCTCATGAGACCTACCAATGCATCGAGGAGCTATAGCGGGCTTCACCCATCACTTATTAAGTCCAATGCATTCCTCATATGAACAGGTTTAAACATTACATAAACATTCGTATTAAAACTAGCATAAGAAATGTCAATACTTTATCCATAAACCATGAATGGTATAAAAATAACACATCCATAGTCAAACATATCACAAAAACTTAAATACTATATGTAAGTTTTGTATCATAATAAATCAACTTCAAATAAGCTTAAAATCCATCAAAGGATGTTGACATAGATGAAATCAAAACTATTTCAGAGAAATATCTCTTTTTTTGAAATCATTTAAAAGTAACATAATTATAAAATAAAACATTTACTTTGAAAATATTCTTATAAGCTTTTAAGGGAAGCTTCAAAGATTTTATAACGGCGGAAAATAGCCGCACACACCGTATAAGTTAAAAAGACATTCTTACCTTAATTCTGTTGAAAAGGTAAAAAGGGCCTTGTTTGGAAAACGACGGAAAGATTACTTTATAAACTTCTTATAAAAAGTAAAACAAGGGTATAAATGGATTTAACCCATAGTATGTAAAATATTAATAATTATTTTAAATACATTTTTAAGAAACATGGATGTGGATGATAAAGATGTCCCAGTAGATAATTACGTATAAACAGCCTCGGATAATGAAGAGATTGTGATATAAACCCTTAACTTGTAATTTTCCTTGGTTGAGGGTAGGTTAACCTCCTGTATAATGGTGAAATAATTTTTATTAAATTATAAAAAAATTATATACATTAATATGATATCATATATGATCTTTTAACATTGCTTTGTTAATAATATCTCAGTATTATCGCCGTTTCGGGTGTTAACTTACTCATTTTCTTTTATATTTTTTGTTACATAAGTCATGTTTGTTATGGATAGGTTGTATATTATTCATATCCAAAATGATATCAAGTCCTTAAAAATTATTTTTAATCATCAAATGAGAATTATACTTGAATGGAGAGGATGGGGAATGAATCTCATCACATTCGTGGAGACGGTAGTCCGTACGTACGCACAAGAGACAATATCATTGTTTTGATATTAAAATAATATATAATTGGATGGTATATCATATATACAGTATCAATATAATTTTATATTTATTATTTACTTTAATTACAAATCATTATCATACCCGTCCAAATAATAATGTTTTGAATAACAATTACACCATGACGTGGAGACGGTAAGCCATACGTACACACGTTTGGTGACATGTCATTCAAAGGATGGATAGAATACTGAATATGGTTGTACCATATTTATAATAACATCAAAGTATATAGAAGATACTGGAGTTATTATTTTAGAATGGAAATAACAAAGAAAGAAGAAGTGGAAGAAGAAAGGAACTTGAAAGAGGGTGGTGAAAACATTACCTCTTCTTCGGGTTCTTCCTTTTGATTTGATCAAAAGGGATCCTTAGGTTGGCTTTCTGATCAAAATAAGGAATATAGGTTGAATTGAGAGAATTTTAGAGGATATTTGGGCAGGGTTTGGCCGAACCAAAAGGCTTTGAATGTATGAATTTGAGAGAAGGGGGAGTGCCCTTTTATAAGAGGGGTGAGGGGCACCTTAGGAAAAACTTAAAATATAATTTTATAATAAATTCATATTCGGTTTATAATGGCTCCAAAGTGACTTATTTAGAGGTTAAGGTGGGTATGGGTCTAAATCCTTTCATCCAATAGATTTTATACAGGTTTGGGTCACTATATTAACCTTATCATTTATATTTAACTCTTACTTAAATAGTTTGACATTTACCATGTCTCTTTGTATTTTTATATTATATGGTTAATAAAATTACTATAAAAATACAAGATAACCCCAAGTGGTTAATTATTAATATATATAACCTTATCTAAGTCATTTGGCTAAACCTAATATTTTTAGGAATAGAATATCAATTAATAATATAATTTTTTTTAAAAACTCTTTTATGTCAATTTTGACACTATTTGGTATTTTGTTTTTGATAAATTCATAACAACATTATTACTTATAAAAAAATTTATATAACCAACCCTAATATGTTATATTAACCTATAAAATTAGTTTAATTCATAAAAAGTCTCAAATTACATTTATTTTGATATTTATAATATCAATTATTTTAATAATTCATTAATTAGGTAATTACTACATCACCATTGTGTCATAAATAAATTAAATTATTTAATGTCTAAAAATTATAAATAAAATACCATTATGTAGGAAATATTTTTATCTTTCTAATTAATATTTATAATCGAATTTATCTTATGTATAACCCCATATTAAAAATGTTTTAGTTATTTAACTTTGATTTTATCTCTTTTAACTCTTCTTTGAATTAAATAATAATAAATGTCCTAATCTAATCCATGTGGACCAAAGAGGTTAATATTTTATTCATAAGATTGTTTTTGGTCTAATTATACTTAGCCAATAGAATTAGGACATGTGTTATGGTAATAGTAATATCATTTTTACCCTTAATTACCCTATTTACTTTTAACCGTGGTAAATAAAAGTAAAAAGTTACTATTCACCAAAAATTATTTTTATCTTATTGAACCAAATTTTACTCCTTAATATTAATCGTGTCTCTCATATTTTTAAAATTCCACTCACAGAAGTGGTAAAATTAAGTTTTATGTGAATTTTCAAATTCTCTTAGGAGGTGGGTAAAAGACGGTAAAAAGTTCAATAAAATTTTTATATATCTAAAATTATTATAAACTGACTCCAATGAATTACATTGAACTTATATAGTTATTATGTATCTATTTTGACCTAAAATAAATTTAAATAAAATAAATAATTATTTAAATAAAAATTCGGTTTTAAACTATAACTTAGTGTTTTTCACTATTCATCAAAAATCGAAAGTTTTTAGAAAAATACCAAAAATTCACCCTAAGATAATTTCGATATTCTGAATCCAAAAATGAAGTCCAATTTGAAAGATAAAATTTATAAAATTTTAAAAAGTGAGTATTACTATTCATAACGGCTAGTTTGATTGGTTGTGGTGTGTGTTAGAACTCGAAGTTACGTACAACACACACTACTATATTATTCAAAGAGAAGCGTACCGTTGAAGCTTGGGGTGTTACACCTGTTCAAACAAGGATATGTGGAAATACCTTCTAGGGCCTGAGCTCATTGGATATACTCTCTAGGAATCAAACCCCAATTCCCTTAATCTGGTCATCATCCTTAGGAATAAGCTCCAAATTAAACCCCCAAATCATCCTTTTCAGGAAGTAAGCCCAAACTAATTTCTCACAAAATACTATACTCTCCTATAAGACTCATCGAACTACATGAGATTGGATTACTATCCACATAGGATATGTAGGAATACTACTTGAGGTTCAAACCCAACATTTCAAATCAACCCTGTTCTCCTGGGGACATATTCTCAACAGAGTATAATCTTACTTGGAAACTCATATCCTTTCCAAGTTCATTGGGCTATTTTGGAATAAGTCCTACACCAAACTCTAACTAAGAACCTTTCACTTAGATGTCCTTAACACATGACATTAAACTGTATGGTTAGGTTCTTATCACATGACCTTAAAAGTTATGATGTGTCCCATTAAGCGGCACTGAACTATAAGGGTTCTGATTCCGTTTACAAGGATACATAAGTAACCCATTTCATGGGTAAGATCCCAATATAAAAAAAACCTTCATTTCCCTGAATGACAATAAATTTCAGAGTGCCCTATTGAGTGGCTTAAAAACTAGTATCATCATAATGATGATTCAAAGAATCTTTAAATTATATATGATAGGATACCATTAATGGAGAACCTCAAATACATACAAATATCTCTAGTAATGAAGATCCTTGAATACATACTGGTGATTCTAAATTTTACACATGTTAATAAGTGATAGAAAATTACAAGGGAAACTTATTTTATACTTGTTGAATTACTAAGGATTCATAAAAATATATTAAATTTTAAAGAGAGTCTTGGAGTAGATAATAATTCCCTCCAGAAGGGTGTGATGAGTCTGACCTCCCATCCTCTTGACCAATGCACATTCCTAAGTATTGTAAAGTTCAAAATTGATGAACGAATGCCTTTGGAAATAAGGTCACTTTTGGATAAAGAACTTTAGGAAGTTTCTAGTTCCATGAATAAATCCAATAGAAACCGTCTGGAAGTAGTGATTCTTAAAACTAGAACACACATTTCAAGGAACTAAGAAACAATGGCCTAAAAATTAACATAGTTTGAAACTCATTAGGGATATGTTTTTTTATACACATCATCTTTATAAACCATTATGAAGGATTTGAGTACATTTTTATGGTATGTCTTGAGAACCTATTAAGAAATAACTAGTGAATAACATATATTGAATCCGAAAAATTTGTAAGTTAGGATATATATTTGATTTATGATTTTTCCCTTTTATGTAAATAGTTTTACTTTTTAGGTTAAGTATTATTATATTTAACTTTTATTTATTTAATAAATGTATAGATAATGGAGAAACTAGGTTAAGAGTGGGTTCAATGGGCAATGTGATGATTGTACCAATGAGTAACCAAATAATATGAGAGAATGAGTAAAAAATCTTGTGGTTATTCTCACTCAACTCTCTCAATATATGAATAATAATGAAAACTATGTTTAGCTTTCAAATGTACCAAGGAAGGAGCATCTTACTATTGAGCCTTTCATTCAACAACATCCATCTTCCTTCAGTGGCTCTTCCAATCCATTTATTACTAATAAATAGATCAATGTGATGGAAAAAATATTTTTTTGTTCTCTAGTACTCAAAACATGATAAATTTGTACTGGTTTTTTATCATTTGGAATATGAGGTTTCCCAATGGTAGAATCTCATTACGAATACAATAGAAAAGGAGGAAGTGAACTCTATGAAATGGGAGGAGTTCAAAGTATTATTTATCAAGTATTTTACTTAAAATATTCATATAAAGATAGAGAGATAATTCATAGAGTTAAAACAAAATGAGGATAAATCCATTGAAACTTATGAAGCAAAATTCATGAGGCTCACAAGGTATGCCTCCAGTTTTATCTCTAAACTTGAGAGTAAAATTAACCATTTATTTCATGGATTAAATCCAAGTCTTCAGAATAAATTAGCTTTAAGATACTTTGGTAGATAAAAATAGATTTTTTCAATGCATGATACAAGTAGAGAAAGAAGTTGCAGAATTTTAATATTATGGAGAGAGAAAAATAAAATGATAGTATCATGGAATTTTTGATGAAAAGTCACATGGTAGAAAGAAATTTTAACTACTTACATGTCAAAAATGTTTTAAGAATCACCTGGAAAATTTCCTAAGAGGTCTAGGAATATAGTAGGCCATGATTTTAATATATAAATATTACTTCATTTTAGATGAATATTTAATACCTAACATTATGATCCACACTAGAAATGTACAGGTTTAGTGTCTTTGTAAAATTGAATATATAAAAATTTAGTTCATAAAAGATCTTAATCATTTTACACTTAGATATTTACAACTAGAAACCTTCTTAGACATATCATAATTAAAATCTTTCATCATATCATGGGGAAAGTAAACATAAGAAAGGAAAAAAATCAAATGCTTAGTAAGGGTTAACAAGGGAGATACCAATGATAAATTAATAATAACATGGGAATAAGGGTATGAGAACATGAGATTGAAATTTTAAAACAATAATAATCATATCATAGATCATAAAATTGAATCCTAACATCAATATTGGTAGTTCATAAGACATGAATCATAAAGGAATTAAGGAACATGATCCATAAGAGCATAACATTAGAATAAGATATATTTTTTTTAGAATACACATAAGCAAAGAAAATCATTTCATTATTAGTCCAGGATCATCAAAAATACTATCATAGTAGAATGGGTTCACTCCCCAAACCATTGTATCCTTATTCCAGGTTCACTCCTAAGACTATCATAGTGGATAAATTCCCTTACCGAACAAGGTTAACTCCCTATTCTAGTCCTTATTATCTCATGAGATGTCCATATTTACCCAATGAGTTAGAGGGATATATATTTCTTTTCCCACCCATAACATAATGAAAATAATATGTATATGTGCCATAATATTATGAAACATTCATCATAGCATAACCTATGGAAAAGAAACATGTTTCATAAAAATTTCAATATGTCATCATAGCATAACACGGGGAAAAGAAATGGGATTCACAAACATTTAATCATTTCATAATCATAAACATAAACCATATAGATAAATAATAAGGATGGTATCATTGGATAATATCCGTAGTAAATCATAAGTAATATAAAAGAATGTTATATAGATAAAAAATTATTTTTAATGATCACTTGAACATTTCTTGAGTAAAATACCCTTTTCACTTTGAAATCACTTATTTAAAATATAAAAATTTCCCAAATATTAAGGAAAATTTTCTATTTTAAAATAAAATTGAATTTTTTTAAATTAATATTCAAATAATTGATTAGTCATGATTCTAGAAAATTATATTTATGTTGTGTACATTAAAACAAAGATTCCTTTCACATTTTGAGTAAAAAGTTAAAACTACCTCATTCGGAAAATGATAAGAAGATTCATTTACAATTTTTTTATAATAATTAAAACATGGGTAAAAATGACTTTAAAATTTCATATGATAATATTAAAACATTATTGAAAACATTTTAATGAAAACATTGACATGGAAGAAAAATATTCCTAACCCAAATAATAAAATAGAGTTGGTTTTTCTTAAAAATATCATTCCAGTATCTCGAATACTTTAAGAGAGAAAAGTGAAAGGAAAAAATTTAATATCCATAAATAAATATAGTATAATAAAATTCATGAGATTATTTATTAGTAGATCATGAAATTTTATCATCAGAAACTTAATCATAAATAATCCTAGTAAATAGTGAGATTATAAAATAAAACCCTTACCTCAAGATTGAATTGATTTTAAAGTGATTTAGCTTAATATATAATAAATTGAAATTTATTATAATTATATAACAGTCATTTAAATAATTTTAATAACATATTTTGTGCACTTATAACATTTAATCACCCATTTATTAACAATTCCTTATTAAAATTCTCATTTTCAAGTGTTAATTATTTTGTTTTTTTATGAGGATTTCAAATTGGTAGTTCTAGTATTTATAATTTGATCCTAATTAAATTTAATATATAATGTTAAAAATGATATAAATATCATATATATTCATCATATATATGTTTATCATCATCCGTAAATGGTATAAATAGAAAACTAAATTACACTCTTCATATGTATGGTAGGTCGTATGTATGCATGAATGCTATTTTTATTTTTTGATGGATGCAATGAAAGAAAGGTAAATAATAATTAAAATTAATAGGATAATTTTTATATCATATATATCCTATATATTCATCAAGTATATCTTTATTATCATCCATTTAAAATAGAAATGAAAAATGAATCACATCATTTCGTTGAGGTGGTGGTCCACATGTACGCATGAGTGACGTAATCATTTTCAAATGGTTGGGAAGAAGGTATATTATGGTTGTGACATAATCAAAATAATATTTTAGTATATTTAATATAATTAATTAATTATTTTATAATGTATAAAATGGTTTTAAATTTGTTATAAGAATAAATAAACTTGAAAACACTTGGTTTAGAGTTATACATCTTTATTGAGAAACCACTTTTGGTTCACACCTTAAGCCTTGAGGTGATGGTATTTTGGAAATACAAGAAGATATAGGATGTGGTAAAGGAATATAGGAAGGAATTATGGATGGTATTGGATAATATAGAAGGCTCAAAATGTTTTAGGGAGAGAAGAGAAGAGGTACCCATTTATAAGTGAGGGGAGGGGCACTCTTGGAATTACTTAAATAATTAAATTTATATAAATTAATTTTTAGGAAAAAATGGATCATAATAGATAAAATTTAAATATGGGATTAGTATGAGTCTAAATAATCTCATAAAATAAAAATTTACAAGTTTAGGTGATGTTTTCACCCCTACCACTTTGTTTTAGCCTCCGTTAACCATTTTTTACAATTAATGAACTATCAAAGTTTTCTACACTTTAAGGGTTAAGAATGTTATAAAAAAAGGAAAAGTGACTCATAAATAGAAAACGGTTGATATTTTAAACCATATTAAATTAAATTTCATTAATATAATATTTTTATGAATTTTAAATCATTTAAAAAAGTATTATTTATTATAAAATATAATTAATGACATTTTTGACACTATTAAATTAATTTGACTTTAAAGATAACATGAAAACAAATTAATTCAAATATAAAACTTCTAAAATTTCTTAATATATTATATTTATCTATAAAAATCTTTTAAAATAATAATTAACCCATATTTTTATTACTTTTAATATTTTTTAAATTTTTTATTTAATTTTTCTATCAATTTAAAAAAAACCATGTTGACACTGTGTAAGAATTTAATGTAATTATTCAATCAATAATAACTATAAATAACTTAAAATGATAAAAAAATTAATTTATATTTCAAATAATCATTTAGAACTGAAATTATTATCATTTTATCCATATGTAAGAAATTTATAGATCTTAAAATTCAAGATAGAGACATTTTGTATTTAGTTTTTTCTTAAATTAATATAAAGGTCATAATCAAAGAAAAATTGAACCAAGTGGCTATATTTTTAATATTAGGATGTAAATTTATGAACTCCACTCATAAAATAAGATAAATTAACGTATTATAAAAATTTTAAGGCCTTATCCCAAATTTTTAAACTCCTCTTTACCTGTTTTACCCTTACCAAGGTGACATAAAGTTACTAATGTTACTATTCATAATAACAAAAAATAAAAGAGACCTATTTAAGAAAATTTAGTCTCTTGATTACAATTTTAGGATAAATTTTTCAATATTTAATTTTTATATGTGGTATAAATGTATTTTAAAATTAGCGCACAATGCACGCCTGAAAACATTTTTTAGAAAAATGAATTTTAAGCATAAAACTAGATTTATACTTATACCATGCCTATAAAAAACATTAGATGAATTTTAAAAGATTTTATTGAATATATAATATATAATTTTTTTTAAAAATCATTCACTAATAGTGATTAATTGAATTAATTAAGATAAAAACACATTGCACACATAAAAATAGTTTTTTTTTAGAAAAAACATCCCTTTTACTTTAAAATTATTTTTATTTTCATTTATAATCAATTGATAACTTGTGAATTAATTATATATATATTTAAGACATAATTTTTTATAATTTAGTTAGTCCTATTTGTACCCAAAAATCCAACAGTTATGTGATATCACATTAAATAATAATATTTCAATAGTATATTATGGTTTGTTTAAACTCGTTGTTTCATATAAAGAAATATATCATAGAAATAAAATTTATTTATAGAGAACTATATCCTAAAATATTAGGGTTTTACATTCTAACCCCACATTTAAATTAATTTCACTTTCGAAATTCTATCACTCTGATACAAAAAAATGAGGATATATCTATTTCATCACATCCTTGGGTTCATTAGAAGCTTCTATGAATTTGTGATTCCTCCAGATTACTTTAACCAGGTGAGTAGTCTTATTCCATAGTACTTTATCTATAAGATCCTATAAATATACTGGTTTTTCTTCATATTAAAGATCATGCTTCAGAGGTACAACCTCCGAGTTTGGTATATGTGATGGATTAGGTATGTACTTCCTCAAGAGAGATACATCAAACACATTATGAACTTAAGAGAGGTTCAGTGGAAGCGTTAACTGATAAGATACCATATCTAATCAATCTATAATCTTAAATGGGTTAATATACCTAGGGATTAACTTTTAATTATTGCTAAATCTCATAAATTTTGTTCTATAGATAAATTCAGAAGAATACAATCTCATCAACTTTGAATTCTTAATTTCATTGATAATTGTCAGCATTACATTTATGTCGAATCTAATATACCTTGATGCTCTACTAAATAGATTTTAATTTATCTGCTATTTCCTCAGTAAGATTATGTCCAAATAGATTTCTTTATCTAACTTCATCCCAGTACATTGGATTTCTACACTTCCTTCCATAGAGGGATTCATAAGGAGTCATTTGAATGATCAAAAGGATTTTTTTATTATAAGAAAGCTCAACTAGAGAAATGTGTTGATCCCAACCACCTTTAAAATCCATAGAAAATGATCTCAACATATAATCTAGGGTTTGAATGGTTTTCTTAGACTGACCATATTTCTTTGGATGATAACCAGTACTAAAACACAACTCTATATATAGAGCCTATTGAATACTTCACCAGAAATTTGAGGTAAACCTCAGATCCTATTCATATATAATAAAATGTGGTACTCCATGAAACCTTACCAATTTTATAATGTATATACTAAAAATTATGATAAAGATATAAATCTTACCTGATATCATTTAAGTGTGATGACTTCATAAGGTGATCAACTACAACCCAAATATAATTATGGCCTTTAGATATTTTTGGGGAGTCCAATGAAAAATATACATGGTGATGTTTTACTATTTACATTCTGGTAATAATAGTGGATATAACATACCCTTAGGCTTATGTCTCTTATCCTTAACTTATTTACATACCAAGAACTAAGATACATAATCTATAATATCTCGCTTCTTACTGTCCCACCTTAAATAATCTTTCAGATCTATATACATCTTTATACTTCTAGGATGAATAAATAATAATGAACTATAAACCTAACCTAATAGTTTCTTCTTCAAATCTAGTATTAATAGAAAACATAGATGATTTCTGAAACTTATCTTTCCATTATAATCAAGGTTGATCTCAGGAACATTTATCACATTCTTTTGCAATTCCACATATTCCATTCTCACCTATTTAATCCTCACATGTATAGATGGTTGAACACTCATTAGAGTATGATATGATTTATAAATTTACTTCAATATTTCTAGATCCATCCTTTGAAAATATATAAATAATTTATCTTTTTTGTTCCTCAACATAGATAAGCTAACATGATCCTTTTGACTCGGATCATTTACCACATTGTTCTATTTCTTAGGGTGGTAATGTATTGAGAAGTCATAATCTTTAATTAACTCAAACCATATTATCTAGTGCATATTTATCTATCTCTGAGTGAATATATACTTTAAAATTTTATGATTAGTATATATATATAACACATTTCTCTACAATGATAATTCCTATATATCGTTAATGAAAAAATTACCACAACTAACTCTAAATCACGTGTTGGGTAATTTTTCTCATGAAACTTTAATTTTCATGAGCAATATGCTATAACCATATCATTATGCACAAGAATGCATCCCAATCTATTATTCAATGCATAATTATAGATTACAAACTATTATCCACTATAGGATAGTGTAAGAACATCCGTGTTGACTAACCTTACCTTTAGTTTTATGAAATATTCCTTACATTCATCTCTCCAAAGGAACTTAGATCCCTTTTTTGTTAATTTAGTGAGTAGATTATATAGTCATGATAAATTATCCACAAATCATCAATATCAATACAAATCAAGAAAACTAAGAATCTCAGTCATAGTGGTTGGCCTATGACAACATTCAATAACATCCACCTGTGATGGATCCACAGATATACCCTCACTTGAGATTATATTACAAAAAAATGAAACATTTTGTAGAGAAAATTCATACTTTTTAAATTTCACATACATATTATATATTCTTTTGGTATTCATTATAATACTCATGTGATATTTATGATCTTCATTGATCATTGAATATATAAGTATATCACCTATAAAGACTACCACAAACTGATCTAGGTAATTTCTAAAGGTGCTATTCATTAAATCCATGAAGATAGATGGGGAATTAGTATGACCAAATGACATCACTATAAATTAATAGTGTCTATACCTTATACAAAATGTGTTATTGGGTATATACTACTTATTGAGCCTCGATTTATGATATATAGAATGATGTTAATTTTTAGAAAAATATTTATCTCTATGTAGTTGATCAAACAAGTCATCATTTTGGGGTAGATGATACTTGTTCTTGATAATTATCTTATTCAGTTATATATAATCAATGCATAGTTTCATCAATTCATCTTTATTATTAATAAAAAGAATAGGTTTCCCCTAAGGTGATGCCCTTGGATAAATGAATTCCTTATCAATATTCTCATATAGTTTCTTCTTAAATTCCTACAACTCAATAGGGGACATTCTATATAGATTCTTTGAAATAATTATAGTACCAGGTGTGAGTTCTATTGAAAAATAAACTTCACAATTTAGAGTAAGATAAGGAAACTATTCTGAAAAAACATCAAAAAACTCTCATACAATAGGCATATATTCAATGTTTAGTTTCTATATAATCATCTTAGATAAACACCCCTTTTGAATAGGAATCAAGACCCATATAATGGATGTGACATCTATTAGAATTTAATATTTATCATTGCACTAATATATGATCATATGTTGGTTTATAATATCAAACTTGAATTCCCTCCCTTCGAAATTAATGTGGTATTTATGTAATTTTATATATTCCATGACTAATATAACATAAAATTCAACTATAAGAAGAATAGTGATATTTAAAGGAAGAAAATTCCCACAAACATCAAATGGATAAGAATTATAGAATTGAGAAGAAATAATCACACAATTAGGGATTTTCAATACTAATTCAACATCTATTTTTTGAGGTTATGAATGATAATCCCTAGATATGTTTAATGATATAAAGGAATTCATATAACTAATATGAAATTAGATACTTTGATATTTGAGCATGCCAATCACCACCTCAAATTCATTGTTCTATCTTTATGCACTTACTAAAACCAAAATGGTTTGTGTGATAATCAAAAATCATTGTGAGGAATCATGTAATAATGTAAAACCATTCATAGTATGTCTAAATCATGAATCATTTTCAATCTATGAAACCTTATGTTTAACCTAAGTCATTCATGATCATAATCGATTCAAATCCTTTATAATGGTTTATAAATAAAATGTGAGTTATCCCAAGAATATCCCTAGATTTTTTCAAACCAGGTGTGCAGTAAGGGAATACTCACCATGAACCAGAATGAAGGACATAATATATTCAACCAAATATTTTAGAGGTTATTACCCCTAGATGAATATGTGTGAAAACAATTTCCATTTATAGTATCTAGAAATGGATATTTTTCTAAAAAAAACCACACTCATTTCTCTACCATAAACTAGGTTGTTCTATGATATATAGAATTATCCTAAGGGTTCTCATTAATTTTTTTTCTCATACTAGTTTTTATAGGCAACTAAAACTTTCCTTTATTCCAACTATAATAGTCTATACTTTTCATATATTGATATTAATTCATTTTAGATGAATATTCAATACATAAAATTAAGATCCATTCTAGAATTGTAAAGGTTAAGAGTATTTGGAAATTTGGATACATGAAAAACTAGTTCATAAAATATCAACTTCATCTCCCAATTAGTTCTTCACAACTATCACCCTTCTTAGACATACCATACTTAAAATATTTCTCCACATCAAGATGGAATTAACATAAGAAATAGAAAGATCAGATGCTCAGTAAGGGTAAATTTGAGAGATATCAATGATCAATTAAGAATAATATGAGCATAAGGGTATGAGAACATGATGTTGACATTTTAAAACCATACACAACATATCATAGATCATAAATTTTAATAATGGGATAAATCTTGGTAGTTTATAAGACATGAATCATAAAGGAATCAAATAATATAATCCGTGAGATCATAATATTGTCATAATACATATTTTTGTGTCATACACATAATCATATAAAATCGTTTCCTTAGTATTCAGGGATCAATTCCAAGACAATAATAGTGGATTGGGTTCACTCCCTAAACCATCGTACCCTTAGTCAGGGTTCACTCCTAAGACCATCATAGTGGAAAAAGTTTCTTATTGAACTTGGTTCACTCCATATTCCATTTCTTATTATATCATGAGATATCCATCTTTAACTAATGCATTATATAGATATATAATTTTTGTCCCACCCATAGCATAATTAAAATCATATATAGACATGGCACAAGATCATAAAAAATTTAATATTTTATAACCCATGGTAGGGAAATGAGTTTTATAAACATTTCACCATTTCATCATAACATAACCCATGAAATAGTAATAGGTTTCATAAAAATTTCATCATTTCATAATCAAAACCATAAACCATATAAATAAATAATAAATATGAAATCCTTGGATAATATCCCTAATAAATCATAAGAAACATCAAAGGATGTTACCATAGATAAAAAATTCCTTTTAAACATCACTAGAACATTTCTTAAATAAAATACCATTTTCACTTTGATAAAACTTATTTAAAATATAAAAATTTCCCAAATATTAAGGATATTTTTTTAAAAATAACATGGGGAAATTGTAAAGTAATCTTCAAATAATTTATTGGTCATGATAGTGGGAAATGTTTTTCATGTCGTGTATGTTAAAACAAATATTCCTTTCACATTTTTGGTAAAAAGTAAAAAGTACCTCATTTGGAAAATGATAAGAAGATTCCTTTGAAATATTTTATAAAAATTAAAACATGGGTAAGAATGAATTTAAAAATTTATAGGATAAAAGTAAAATATTCCTAAAAACATTTTAAAGAAAACATGGACATGGAATAAAAATATTCCCGATCGAATAATAAAACATAGGTGATTTCCTTAAAAATATTATTCCGGTCTCATGAGTAATTAAAGAGAGGAAAGTAAAAGGAAATAATTTAATATATAGAAATTACTATAGTAGAATAAAATTCATGATATTATTAAGAGGTATATCATGTAATTTCATCATTAAAAACTTAATCATAGATAATCCCCATAAAAAATAAGATTGTAACATAAAACCCCTACCTTGAGTTTGAATTTCTTCAAAATATCATTAATAATCAATTTAAATTTATTATAATTCTATAATAGATTCATTTACATACTTATTTTGTACTATTTTATCCAGTTATAAAATTTAAAAACCCATTTATTAATAATTTCTTATTAAAACAATCATTTCATTGTGCTAAATGTTTCATTTTTGATGAGGATTTCAGTTCGGTAGTTCTGATCCTTGTACTTTGATCATAGTTCTATCATATAAATAATTTTATACATGATATAAATATCACATATATTAATTATATATGTATATATATTTATATTTTACCATAAAACTTAGAAATTCAAAAATTAATTACACCATTCATAGAGACGATAGACTGTATGTACACATGAACACTATTTTCATTTTTTGATGGATGGAAAAAATAAAGGTAAATAATAATTAATATTCATAGGATATTTTTAATATTAAATTTATCTTATATATTTACTTAATTTATCCTTTTTACCACCCATTTAAAATGTAAATGAAAAACTAATCACATCCCTTTGTAGAGATGGTAGTCTACACGTATGCACAAGTGATATTATCGTTTTCCAAAAGATGGGAAGAAGATGAATCATGGTTGTTAAACCATCATGATAATAATTAATTATATTTAATATAATTATTTAATTATTTTATAATGTATCCCATCTATTTAGATGAGTTATAAGAAGAAATAAACTTGAAAACACCCAGTTAAAATTTATGCATCATCATTGAGAAACCTCTCTTGGATTACACCTTAATCCTTGAAGGGATAATATTTTGGTAAGAAAAGAAGATGTAGGATGTTTTGAATGAATCTAACAAGGTATTATGGTAGTTATTGTTTTATGTATAATGATAAAAAGGTGCAAGGAAGAGAGGAGAAGGGGTGTCTTTTTATAAGTGAGGGGAGGGGGAGTCTTAGAATTACTTAAAGTATTAAATTAATATAAATTATTTTTCATGAAAAAACAGATAAAAACTGATATAATTAGAATATGGTATGTGTATTAGTGTAAATAATCTCATAAAATAATTTTTTTTATAAGTTTAGGATATGCTTTCACCCTTATAACTTTGTTTTAACACCCGTTAACCCTTTTAACAATTACCACAATATCGAAGTTTTCTACAATTTAAAGGATAAGAATATAACCATAAAAGGAAAAGTGATTCATAAATAAGACCATTATTGATATGTTCAAACATATTCCATTAACTTGGACAAGGATAATATTTTTATTAATTTTAAATCATTTAATAAAATATTATTTATTATAAAACATCATTAATGTTATTTTTGACACTATTCATTTAAATTGACTTTAAAGACAACATGAAAGAAGAGGAATTCGAATATAAACCTTTAAAACATTCCTAATTTGTTAAATTTATTTATAAAATTAATGTAACACAATAATTAAACCAAATTGTTTTACTTTTAATATTTTTAAAATAATTTAATTAATTATTATATTAATTGAATAAATATTATGCCGACATTGCATAAGCATTTATGGTATTTATTCAATCACTAAAAATTAAAAATAAATTAAAATGATAAAAAATTAATTAATATTTTAAATAAATATTTACAACCTAAATTATCCTCTTTTTACCATTATGTAAAAATCTTAGAGATTTTAAATTCAAGGGAACACCATTTTGTATTTATTCTTTTCTTAAATTAATATAAAGGTCACAATTAAAGAAAAATGGAACCAAGTGGAAATATATTTTATAGTTGGATGTACATGGATGAAATAAAATCATCCAATAGTATAAATTAAAATTTTATCATAACACCCTAATATTTTCTGGTATATTTCTTTTTAAATAAATTTAATCTTTTTGATAGGTTGCGATACACGCAACCTTGAGTCTAAATGAACCGTAATATAGAATACCATTATAAAAAAACCATTAAATTAATGGGTATGAATGTAAATAATTAAATTATGAAAATTATATGTTTTACACATGTATAAATAAATTCATCGGTTATCAATTGATTAGAAATAAAAAAATAAAAATCATTTGGAAATAAAAGAAATGTTTTCCTAAAAACCCATTTTTTGGCACGAAATGCATTTATATATTAGTAAATTAAATTAATAACTATTTTTGAATGATTTTTAATGAAATTTATACATTATATATTCAATTATATTATTTTTCATTCATTTAATATTTTTTACAAGCAAGAGATAAGAATAAATATAGTTTTATGCTTAAAAACTGTATTTTTGCTAAAAAGCGATTTCACTTTGTTTTTGTGAATTTATATTGAAATTAATTTTCAGAATTTTTGAAAATGAATTTTAAAAAATGAAATTAATTTTTTAAATCATTATTTAAAAATTATCTTAGAGTGAATTTTTGATAATTTTCTGAAAATATTAACTTTTTCAATGAATAGTAAAAAATATTGATTGTTATTAAAAATAAAATTTTCATTTAAAGCATTTAAAAAGTTATATTTTGTTTTAATTTTTTTAAATGTAATATTAGTTAAATTATATTATTATTAATCTAATTTATATTTTTTGAATCAATTTTATGTTGAAATTTTATATGAAATATTTTTTGTACTTAATAAAACTTTTATTTTGAACACCACATTTTCATCACGCTTATTGGTTTAATTAAAAATTAATTTTTTTACACTTCTATGAATTGAATTTATTAAAACAGAGTCCATATTTTAAATTATAAAAATTTATATTTTACTTAATTTTTGGTCATGATGAATAGTGAAAACAGTAAAAAATTATTTAGTATAGTTAAGTTTAAAAAGAGTTTATGGGGGGGGGGGGCTAAACCAAAAGATAAATGCAATGTTTCCAATTTAAATTTTTATAAATACTATTGTATGAACTTATTTATACCTTATCCTATCCTAAATTCAAATATATATTTATTTGGATGTATTTTTCTTGGGAATGACTTTATCATTTTGTATTCTCTTAGGAAATTTTCAAGGGAATCCCCTGCCCCACTTATAAAAGGACACCCCTATACTCTCCTATAAACCCTTAAATAACTTTTTTTCAGCCAATAATTGCCTCAATAACTTACTTAAATCCCTAAAAAGGACCCATATTCCCTAGTTTGATCATAATAGCATCCTAAGAAGGCTTTAGGTATAAACCTAAAGATGTTTTCTGAAGAAGAGGTATTGTTCTTAACCATGTGTTTTGATTTTATTTCTTATTATACCTCCTATAAATATTATTAAATAATAAATAAGAATATTCTATATAATTACATTTTATTATTTTAATTTAATAACTTAAATCCATCTAATCTTCTATTAAATGAGAAATGAAACCATCGATCATGTGTACAGTAGACTATCACCACACAAACTGATATAATTTGTTTTCCATCACTGCCTCTCATGGATAAATATAATGATGGATTTAAATTATATATATATATAATATTTATGAAATAATTATGATTTTTTAATTATAATATCACATATACCATATTACCTTCCAATCCATTGGAAAAGGATAATATCACTCGTGCGTATGTGTGTACTACCGCCTCCATGAAGCGATGTGATACATTTTTCATTTTATTTTGACATGGATTTTAATGAGGATATATTTAATGAATATATATGATATATATGATATAATAATAATGTAAAAGTGAGTTATTATTTACCTTTATTTCATTCCATCCATCGTAAAAATGGAGACAAATTTCATGCGTACATACGACCTACCACCTCTATGAATGGTGTAATTCATTTTTCTATATCTAACTTTTATGGATAAATATAAATATGTATATAATTAATATATATTATATTTAAATAATGACAAATTTTATTTATATTATGGAGCTATGATCAAAGTACATGGAATGAAACTACCAAACCAAAATATACATGTAAAATGAAGCAATTATTACCCAGAACAGTAATTTTAATAAATATTTGTTAATAAATGAGTGATAAAAGGTAATAAATAAATAATATAAGATATAATATATATGATTATGGTTATTTAATATATTTATAATAAATCTATTTTTATTATATAAGAGTTTTAGACCTATATGAAGGAAGTTAGACCCGAGGTAAGAGTTTATTTCATAATCCCATTATTATATAGGATTTTTTATGTTAAAGTCCTAGATGGGGGAATTATTTTATCTTTCTATATTAAAACCAATATATTTTATTATAATCTGGTTATTTATGGAAATTATATATTTTTCATTCATTTTCCTCTATTGATATACTCAATATTATAAAATAAATTTTTAAGGAAAAACCAACTTTATTCAACTCTTTGGTCAAAAATCCTCTCTTTTCCATGTACTTATTTATAAATTTTTTTAAAGAAATGTTTTTAATATTCTCCAAAGATTGTTTAAAGTCAGTTTTACACATGTTTTAATTTTTAAAAAATGGGTTAAAATGAATATTCTTGTCATTTTCTGAATGAGATACTTTTGAATTTTTACCAAAACATTTGAAAGGAATATTTGTTTTAACGTACACAAAATGAAATCACTTTTTTACCGTTATAACCAATAAATTATTTAAAGTTTATTTACAAGTCTTAATTATTATTTTCAAAGAATTTTTTCCCAATATTCTAAAATTTTTTAGTTTTTCAAGGAAAATTTCAAAGTGAAAAGTGTATTTTCCACTAGAGTGTTTTAATGTCATTTTATGGAATTTCAATTCATCAATGAAAAAAACTAATTTTACTTATTATATAATGGTGATATATTATAATGAAACCATATTTATTATTTCTCTAGATGGTTTATGATTAGTTTGACTGGGGATGTACTATTTTTATAGCATTTACCATATTATTTTGGATGATTTAAGATTATGTTTATTGATTTGGTAAATTATTAAGATTTTATATGCTAGTTTTCAATAAAAATGTTTATATTGATTAGGGTTCACACTTTAATATGAGTAATTCATTGAACTTAGTTAGTGATGGGTGGGGATCATTATAATCCCTCGATGCATCAATAGGTCTCATGAGACAAACTAGCTTGGGTATTTGGCTGAGGCCTTACCCATTTATGTAAAATGTCTTGGTACAAGGCCTTGATGGTATGTTTATGATGTATGAAATTATAAATTACCTCATTATGAGATTATTTATTGATATACATGTGATTATTTGATTAGTTATGATATCTATGGATAATTTTCAAGATCATGTGATTATTTATATGATATTATTTAATCAATATTTAGTTATAACATATTATTATTCCTGCTCAAGTTATTGATTAATTGAATGTGTTTTTAGATATTTACCTTGCATTATTGGTTATTACTTATTTTTTCATGATATATTTTTCTGTACACATACCCTTACTAAGTATACGATCTCACCCTGTTCTTATGTTTCCTTTCCCCGTGATTCCAGGAAGTGTATTATGATTGATATGTAGGGATATTCTAAAGGGAATAATGGTGTTCTCAAAGAAAATACTATGTTATATTTTTAGTTTTCAATTTTAATGTGAGACTCAAGTATGTATTTATTTTACCATGAATACTATAATATATAATATTTTGGGATAAAATCAATTGTATCTTATGATAATGTAATAAAGTAACCACCAATTCTATGATACTAGGGTCAGGTTATTTACAATTGGTATCAGAGAAAGTTTGGTAAAAACCATGGAAACTATATATAGGAAAACATCGATGATAGAACAAAACCATATGAATGAATTTGAGGATACATATAGGCTAAAATCAAAAAGTTTTTTCAAGGTAGATATTATGTGGATTTCCAAGAAATATATCCATGTATGGATACTATAAGTAGATGCGGTTTTGGAATAGTTGTACCTAGGGGTAATAACTATAAAAAAGGTGTATTGACATTTGACTCAATTGTCACCTGGTGCATGAAAATAGGTCTTGTTGTACAACAAGTTTGACACTCATAGAGAATATTCTTAGGCTAATTCACTTTTTATTTAAAAACCATTATAAAGGATTTGAAAATCTTTTTATGATTTGAAAAATTTCCTAAAGAAACCATGTTTATGATTCTAATATTAGATATGCATAATTTTTTCAATTTATGTGTAGTGTTTCACTAGTTTTAGAATTAAAAATTATGTTTCATAATGTTACAATCTAATCTATTGTATTCTATTATTTAGAAATGGTATGTAGAAGAATAAATGGGAACCATACCAATGCATTTAATCCATGTAGGGATTTCCCTCCTGGTAAAGATAATGAAGTTGGAGCTGGTGATGTAGCTAGATATGAAAAACTTATAACTATATTGGGGTAGTTTAATCAATTTATGTTCAATAAAATTTCCCATATAGATAAGATTGTTAATAAATAATGTGGTGTAACAATTTTAGACCGTTTTAGGCATCAATAAACTCTATAATTTAATTTTAATAAATATACAGTTTTAGATGATAATAAATAATTTCATTAGGGAATATATTTATTGATCTAAGAATTAATTAAATGGATATGCTTGTAAAGGTAGTTTATATTCTCTTAGGATATGAATATCAATGGTGGACATTGATTCAAAACACCAAGGATGAGGTACAAATAAAGATCATATAATATGAGGATTTTAAGCTACTCTTATTATTAAAATATTTTCCTCATTATAAATGATCAGATATTGAGAAAAAATTCCTGAGTCTAAGACAATAGGAAGATAAAAATGTTTTTACACATGAATCCAACTTTAAAAGGTTAAAAAGTAATGATACAGACTATATAAATAATCCAAAGAGAAATATTGGCCATTTCCTTGATGGGATTAAGCTCATCCTTTCAAGGGAACTATTTTGCCAAAAATTATCTTCATATTAGGATATAATATCATGTTATATAAAGATAGAGAATGAATTCCCCAAGTTTTATGATTTCATATGAAAAAAAGATAAAAATAGGATAGCTAAGCACTCTAGAAAAGGAAATATGGAAAAATGGAAGAATATAAGGGTAAAATTTACAACTTATAATAAATGTGGAAAGAAACACCATGGGACATTCTTTCTAGGAATGTGAGTTTTCTATAAGTGTGGAGATAAAGGCTTATATTTTCATGATTGAAAGGGAAAAAAAGAAGCTGCTAATATGAAATGCTTCAACAGTAAGGAGATGGGGCATTATAAAAATGATTATCCCAAACATCAAAGTAATTTCCCCTAGAAAATGATAAGGGAGAAAGGATAAAATTATATGATCACAACAGCTAAGTTTTAAGTTCCTAAATATATGGTGGAAGGTTCTTTCATCATGTCATAAAATTTATATAATGATTTATTTGATTTTGGATCTTTTCACTCTTTTATATCTTCCAATTTTTCCAAGAAAATGAGATATTTTCCTAGAACCTTTAAAAGGGAGTTATCAGTCAAGCTCCTCATGGAAGTCTCACTGTAATAAAGATATATCAGTTAGCTCCCATTATGACACATAAATTTTCCCTATTTTCTGACTTCAGTATTACAGCTATGATATATTTTGATATAATCCTTTATATAGTCTGAATTTAAAAACATGATTCCAAAATTTATTAAAAATAGAAGGAAATTATGATTTATCATGAAAATGTGGAATTCCTTATCTTTAGATGGGATACTTCATTATCCAATTCATGTCTATATCCACCCCTAGTAGCTCTTCTGAATGAGATCATTAGGGAAGAAGATCATACATAAGTTATGAATGAAAAAGATAATATTAAAATTGAGGATATAACTATTGTATAAGAATAAATTGATGTATCTCCTAAGTAATTACCTGGACATCCACCAGAGAATTAAGTTGAGTTTTCCATTAATTTAACCCATGATGAAAAACCTATATAAAAGACTCCCAATATAATGGAAACTGTTGAAATAGTATAGTTAAAGAAACAACTAGAGGAGTTGTGTGATAAGGGATTTATATGCCCTAATGTTTCACATTGGGGATCCCCTATTCTTTTTGTTAAGAATAAAGATGGATATATGAGGTTGTGCATTGAATATAGTTAAATAAATGCTATTACAGTAAAGAACAAGTATCATCTACCTAACATTAATGACTTATTCAATCAACTTCATGGATGTCAATATTTTTAAAATATTGAACTTCATTCTTGGTATCATAAATTTTGAGTAAATAAGGAATACATTTAAAATAAAAAATTTCAAATGAGGTAGGGATATTATAATTTTATAGTAATTCCATTTGGATTGACTAATGAATCATCTATTTTTATAGATCTAATTAATAGAGTATTCAAGGAATATCATGATAGTTTTGTGGTATTTATTGATGATAAATTGGTGTACTCTAAGTTATATGAGGATCATGATAATAACTTGTAGATCATTTTTTAGACTCTTAGAAGAAAAGAGTTATATGGGAAATTTAGAAAGTTTGAATTATGGATTTATAAAGTTTCTTTTATTGGTTATATTATCTCCAAGGATGAAATCTCATTTGATCCCACAAAGAAAAATACATTCCAAGAATGGAATATATGAGCGAACACAGTTGAGGTGCATATTTTCATTGGTTTAGTAGGTTACTATTAGTGTTTTGTTCAAAAATTTTCCCGATTGGCTAAGATGCTAACCAAATTTACCCATAAATGAGTTAAGTTCATATGAAAAAAGGAATGTGAAGACTGTTGTGAATAATTAAAGAATATATTTTTAAATGATTTGATTTTGAATCTACCATCTAGAAATGATGTATTTTTGATATATAGAGATTCATCAAATATGGGACTTGGTTATTTACTTATGTAGAATGATAAAGTTATTGCTTATGAATCAATGATGTTAAAGATTCATGAACAAAACTATCCAACCCATGATATTGAGTTGGGAATTGTAATCCTTTATTTGAATATATGGAGTAATTATCTTTATGGTGAATAATGTGAGATATATACAGATTATAAGATTCTCAAATACATATTTTCATATAAATAAATCAATATGAGAAAAATATGATGGTTCAAGATACTCAAGGATTAGTATTTATCAATACACTACCACCTAATGAAGGAAAATAAGGTAGAATATTAATTGAACAATAAATATCATGAAGTTATAACCAAAATGGGGACTTATAGGGATCCTATATTCATGGATATAATAAAGATGTATATGAGAATTACTAAGGAGATACATCACAAATTTTTCAGATGATTTCCAAACTATATTTATTGGAGAAGATAAAAAGTTTTCAATCTAATGATGATAATATTCAAAAGAAAATTAAATATGTGAATGATGTAAAATTAAAAGATTTTATCTGTGAATACAATGTTATTAAATTTAGAAAGAAAATATATGTTTCTTCTTACTTTAGTTGAATAGGGAATTATTGGATGATACACATAGATTGATTTTCTCTATAAACCATAGTAGTACAAAGATGTATAAATATTTTAAAGAACATTTTGGTAGGATAAAATGAAGTGGGAAATTGATTAATATGTGTTAAGATGTTTGGTTTTCCAACTGGAAATAACTAAGAGACAGAATCTTAAAGGATTCATGTAACCTCTTCTTATTCTTATATGAAAATAGAATGAAATTACTATGGAATTTTTCACTGGATTACCAATAAATCCTCAAAATAATGATATAATATGGGTTATTGTTGATCACCTACAAAATACACACATTTCCTTACTATAAGATAAGATTTACTACTTGAGAGCCTTACACAACTCTATATTACTAAATTTGTAAGACTTCATTGAACATATCTTTCAATTATTTCTAATCGTGGTCCATGATTCAAATAGAAATTCAAGAAAATCCTTCAAAAGGATCTTGATACCAATCTTTGTTTGAGAACTTCTTATCACCCTCAAACCAATAGATAGTATAAAAGGACTATTCAAACATTATAATACATTTCAAGGTTGTTCTCTCTTGTATTTAAAGGTATGTGGGACTAGTATTTACATTTTTTAGAGTTTTCCTACAAAAATATATTTAATTAAAGTTTTTAAATGGTGTAATATAAATCATTATATGGAAATATATGTCATACTACAACTTGTTGGGATGAAGTTGGTGAAAGGAAGATTGTAGGACCAAAACTTGTGGATGAGACAATGAAAAAGTTAAAGACTATTCAAACCCATATCAATGTAGCTCAAAGTAGGCAAAAGAGTTATGTCAATAACCAAAGGAAAGATTTGTAATTTGAAGTGGGAGATCACATTTTCTAAACAATATCTCCATGGAATGGTGTTATAAAGTTTGGTAAGAAATAGAAACTGAGCCCAAGGTACATTATACCATTTTAAATCCTGGAAGGAATTGGAGTTATGGATTATTTTTTGGAAATTACACTAAGTCTCTCTAAAGTACATGATGTGTTCCATATATCATTGTTAAGGAAGTACATTCCAGAACCAATGCATGTGATCGCCTCTAAAGAAATAGAATTATAACCTGACCAATCTTACTATGAAGATCCAATCTAGATTTTCGACACTAGAGAACAAGTGTTTAAAAATTGGATGAATCAAAAAGTAAAGGTACTTCAGAAAAATCATTAGATAGAAAAGGTGGTGTGGGAACCTGAAGAAATTATAATGAAAGAATACCCAAATCTGTTTAAAAGGTGAAATTTTAGAAATTTCAAGATGAATGTTTTTGGAGGAGGGAATAATGTAACACCTTGAGATTTTATAGTATATTTCTTTTTCAAATAACTTTAATATTTTCGATATCTTATGATACATTCAACCCCAAGCCTAAATAAACCATAATATAATATACCTCTATAACCTAGACATTAAATTAAAGAGTATGAATATGACTAATTAAATTATGAAAATTATATGGTTTATACATTTATATATAAATTCATTGGTTATCAATTTATTAAAAATAAAAAAATAAAAATTATCAATTGAAATCAAAAGAAATGTTTTTATGAAAACCAATTTTATGCGCACAATGTGTTTTTATATTAGTAAATTAAATTAAGAACTATTGGTTAATTTTTAATAAAATTTATATATTATATATTCAATAAAATATTATATCATTCATTTTAAGAATGGTATAAGAATAAATCTAGTTTCATGCTTAAAAACTACGTTTTTTCTAAATATTGGTTTATAGTTTTTTAGCGAACTTATATTAAAAGTAATTTTCACCACTTTTACAAAAATTATTTTAAAAAATTAACTTCATTTTTAAAATAATCATTTTAAAATTATTTTAGAGTCAATTTTTGATACTTTTTTGAGAAGATTAATTTATTAGTGAATAGTGAAAATACCAACTTTTATTGAAAAACGCTGTAACACCCCAACCCCAGTTACCCAGAGTTGGTGCTTTATTCCAAAACATTGGAATACACTAGGTTAGTTTATGAATCACAATGCATAATTCCAAACTTGTAAAATACTTAACATAAATTAAATAGTTTATAGATATGATCCATAATCATAAATATGTTTTCTTTGAGGCGGTATATACTCATAAATCCTTTATAATGGTTTTTAAAGAAAATGTGAATTATCCTAAGCATACCCCCCAGGAGTGTCGTAACCAAGAGTGCAGCAAGGCCCGTTTTCGAGCACCAGTTCCCGTTCGTGTCTAGCTCAAATTGATGTTTTCAGGTTTTACCCCTAGGTACATCTATGCCAGAGCCGCCTCTACCTACTCGTATCCAGACATGGATGTATTGATTGGAAAAATCACAAAATATCTACAATACCAAAATTCTTGGTAGTTCTTATATACTAATCCTCAAAGTCTATATTAGGGTAATGTTCTCTAATCAGAGTTTTTCTAAATCTAGTTTCCAAGGTTTGTACTAAACCTCCCTCTGATACCAATTATAATGCCCCAACCCCAGAAGCCCATAATCAGTGTATTATTTTAATACATTGGCATGATTACAAGGAATCAAGTATCGAAAGACCAATCAATTTAGCAGTCTTGGAAAATATATTACACACATGAACGTTACATTAAACATTACAAAATAAAACACAAAATAAATGATCCTTTGAGAACGCCATTAATCCCCTAGATTAACCCTAATTATCAATCATAATATACTTCTTGGAATCTGGGGAAAATAAAACACAAGAAAGGGGTGAGATTAGAATCTCAGTAAGGATAAAAATATAGTGGAAACTTTCATAAATAAGCATAAACATTTAAGACAATGTAAAAGACTAAAACAAAAGTCTTTTAAACTGAAACTTCACCATAATATGGAAATGATAAATCAAATAATTCCATTTACTTATTCACATGGATATTCTACCAGTCGAATAATCACATGTAATATTAATATCTAATTTCATAATTATGGAATGCATAATTCTAGACTTTATAACCACATAGTCAAGGCCTTGTGCCAAGACTACAAATAAGATTTCGTCAAGGACTTGTACCAAGACACTAGTTTGTCTCATGAGACCTACCAATGCATCGAGGAGCTATAGTGGTATCCACCTGTCACTTTCTAACTGCAATACATTCTTCATATTAAAAGGTTTAAACATAACATAAACATTCGTATTAAAACTAGCATACGAAATGTCAATAATTTATCCATAAACCATGAATAGTATAAAGATAACAAATCCATAACCAAACATATCAAAAAACCTTCAGTACAATATGGAAGATTTTTATCATAATAAATCAGCTTCAAACAATTTTAAAATCCATCAAGGGATATTGACAAAGATTAAAATGATTTGTAAAACTCTTGAGAGAAATATCACTTTTTCATGAAGACATTTAAAAGTTACAAAATTTAGAAAGAAATAGATTTAAAGAAATTTTTGAATAAATGTGTCCCACACCACTTTGAAACTTTTTAAAGGAATTAACATTTTAAAAACTTTCATGTCTATATAAATAAATCCTTAAAAACAACCTCGGATAATGAAGATATTGTATAATTAACCCTTACCTTGCACTTTCCTTTGGTCGAGTGTATGTTTAACCTCTTGTATAATGACCATAGTATGTTATTAAATTATAAAATAACCAGATTCATATTTATTATATCATACATGATTCATTTATGACTTTATACTACCCATTTAATAATGATTTCCAAGTTAAATTAACATTTTAGGTAATAATCGCTTTCTTTATCGTATGTGTTTTTACTTGTTATTCTTGATCGTATCATTTAGATCAGGATTTACATAATTCCTGAATATAAAAAATTATTTATATATTATATATATTTATAATGTAAATATGTATAATAGATAGATATTTGAAATGGAAAACACCGTTTATGGAGACGGTATACCATACTTACGCATAAACGTTGTTTCCGTTTTCATATCGTATTGAATGGAAGTAAGTGAATAAGATATATGTAAGTACATACATACATACATAAATATATACATATATATATATATATATTAAGTATAATTATTATGTCATATATTACATACTTATTAATAATATATATTTTTATAATCATCGTTGAATGGTGAATGTGGAAATGAATCTAATCGCATCGTGGAGACAGTAATCCGTACGTACGCACACGAGAAAATATCATTATATTGATGGTAAAATAATATGTAATTGGATGGTATATCATATATAAATAATCATGAACATTTTATATTTATTATTTAAATCAGTTATACTCATTATTATACCCATCCAAATAATGAAGTGTCTGAATAACAAACTACACCACGACGTAGAGATGGTAAGCCGTACGTATGCACGTATGGTGACATTGTCATTTATAGGATGGATAGAATAATTAATATGGTTGTACCATATTTATAATAATACCACAGTATGTAGAAGGTACTGGAGTTATTATTTTGGTATGGAAACAACAAAGAAAGAGGAAGTGGAAGAACAAAAGAACTTGAAAGAGGGTGGTGAAATATTTACCTCTTCTTTGGGTTCTTCCTTTTTATTTGATCAAAAGGGATCCTTATGTTGTATTTATGACCAAATTAAGGCCTCTAGGATGAAGGGAGTAAAGTTTTGAGGATATTTGGGTAGAGTTTGTCCGAGCCAAATGGCTTTGGAGGTGTGATTTTGAGAGAAGGGGAAGTTCCCTTTTATAAGAGAGGTGAGGGTCACTTTAGGAAAATCTTGAAATATTATTTTATAATAAAATAATTTTCTATTTATAATGGATCTAGAATAATTTATTTAGAGGATAAGGTGGGTATGGGTCTAAAATATCTCAAAAAATATGTTTTAGATAGGTTTAGGTCACCATATTAACATTATCCATTAGATTTAACTCTTAGTTAAATAGTTTGACATTTACCATGTCTCTTTGTAATTTTATATTATATGGTTAATAAACTTACTATAAACTACCAAGAGAACCCCAAGTGGTTAATTATTAATATATATAACCTTATATAAGTCTTTTGGCTGAACCTTATATTTTTATGAATATTATATCAATTAATAATATAGTATTTGTTTTTAAAACTCAATTATGTCAATTTTGACACTATTTAGTATTTTATTTTTTTGAAAGCCATTAAAACTTTATCACTTAAAATAAAATTTATTTAACCAACAATAACATGTTATATTAACCTATAAAATTATTTCAATTCATCAAAAGTCTCAATTTACATTTATTTTGATATTTATAATATCAATTATTTTTAATATTTCATTAATAAGGTAATTACTGCATCATCATTGTGTCATAAATAAATTAAATTATTTAATGTCTAAAAAATATAAATAAAATACCATTATGTAGGAAATATTTTTATATTTCTAATGAATATTTATAGTCTAATTTATATTGTGTGTAACTCTATATTAAAAATGTTTTAGTTATTAAACTTCGAATTTAACTCTTTTAACTCTTCTTTAAATATAATAGTAATAAATGTCCTAATCTAATCCAAGTGGACCTAGGGGGTCATATTTTATTCCTAAGGTTATTTTTGGTCGAATTATAATTATCTAATAGAATTAAGACATGTCTTAGGGTAATTATGATATCATTTTTACCCTTAATTACCCTATTTACTTTTAACCGTGGTAAATAAGTCAAAAGTTACTATTCACAAAAAATTATTTTCATCTTATTGAACCACATTTTAATTTCTGATATTAAATGTGTCTCTCTGATTTCTGAAATTCAACTCACAGAAGTGGTAAAATTGAGTTTTATGCAAATTTGCAAATGCTCCTAGGAGGTGGGTAAAAGATGGCAAAAAGTTCAATAAAATTTTTATATATCTAAACTTATTATAAAATGACTCCAATGAATTAAATTGAACTTATATAGGTATTCTGTATCTATTCCAACCTAAAATAAATTTAAATAAAATAAATAATTATTTAAATAAAAAGTTGGTTTTAACCAATAACGCATGGTTTTTCACTATTCATCAAAAATTGAATGTTTTCAGAAAAATACCAAAAATTCACCCTAAGATAGTTTTGATATTACGAATTCAGAAATGAATTCCATTTTGAAAAATAAAATTTAAATTTTTTAAAAAGTGGGTATTAATATTCATAATGTCTATTTTGATTGGTCGTAGTGTGTTAGAATCTCGAAGTTGTGTACAATGCAAGCTATTGCATTATTCAAAGGGAAACGTACCGTGGACGCTTGGGGTGTTACAACTGCATTTTAATTTAAAGAATTTACAAATTTACATTTTGTTTTTAAAATTATTTTAAAGAAAAATTATTTTAATTATATTATTATTAACCTAATTTATATCATTGGAATCAATTTTATGATGACATTTGATATAATTGTTTTTTGTACTTAAGAAAACTTTTCTTTGGAAAACCACATTTTCATCATTCTTGTGGGTTTAATTTTAAATTAAATTATACTAATTCTATAAATTAAATTTGATAAAATGAATTCCATATTTAGAATAATAATAATTAATAATAATTAATAATTTATAATTAATTTGGTTATAATGAATATTGAAACCAATAAAAAATTACTTACCATTGTTAGGGTTAAAATGTATTTATCGGGGACTATCCCACATTTTAATCTATGGCCATTTGATGTCATTTTTCTTAGGAATGACTTTATCATTTTTATTCTTTTAGGAAATTTACAAGGGGGTCCCCTCTCTTAATTATAAAAGGGCATCCACCTTCTCTCCTCTCCACACCTTAAGAGAATTTTGGTTCAACCAATAGTTTCCAAAATCACTTACTTACATTCCTACCCATGATCAGAGTCCCTAGTTTTATCATATTACCATCCCAGGAAGGGTTTAGGTATAAACCTAAAGAGGTTATTCAAAGAAGTGGTATAGTTATTAACCATGAAATTTCATATTATATATTCCTATACCTCATAAAAATATTATTAAATTATTCTAAAATAATAATACCAGTATATTCTATATACTGATATTTTATTATGTTAATTTTATAACCTAAATCCATATTATCGTCCTTTAAATGGGAAAAAAACCGTCGATTGTGTGTACAACGGACTACCACCTCATAAATCGATGCAATTCATTTTCCATCACCTCATATAGAAGACAGATTTAATGATGTGTTTAAAGTATATATATTATATTTATGACAAAATTATACTTCTGTAATTATAATATCACATCTACCTTCTTATCTTCCAATCTGTTGGAAAACGAAAAAGTCACCCAAGCTTATGTATAGACTACTGCCTCTATAAAGATATGTGATAAATTTTTCATTTTATTTTGAAATAGATAGTAATTAGGATAGATTTAATGAATATATATTATATATATGATATAATAATTATGGAAAGGTGAATTATTATTTACCTTTCTTTCATTCCATTCGTTAAAAAATAGAAACAATGTTTATGCGTACGTACATCCTACCATCTTTATGAATGGTGAAATTAATTTTTCTTCATATAAATTTTATGTATGACTCTAGATGTCGTAAAAATGATAAAATTACAATAAAAAAACTAAAAAAATATACATGAAAAATGAAGCAGTTATCACCCAAAGTAGAGATTTTAACAAATAATTGTTAATAAAAGGGTGATAAAAGGATATAAGTAAATCATATAAGGTATAATATATATATTACTTTATTTCCTTAATATATGTGTAATAAATATATATTTATTATACAGAAGTTTTAGACACATATGAAGAAATTCAGACCCGTGGTAAGACTTTATTTCACAATCAATTTATTATTCGGGACTGTTTATGTTAAAGTCTTTGCTGGTGGAATTATTTTATATTTATATATTAAAACAAATATATTTTATTATTATCTATTTATTTATATAGATCGCATGTTTTTATTTCATTTTCTTCACTTGTTATACTCGATATTCCAAAAGAATGTTTTTAAGGGAAATATGGATTTATTTCTCTCTTCGGTCAAAAAACCTTTCTCCTCCATGTTTATGTTTTATAAAAATGTTTTCATGAATGATTTTGATATTATTAAAAGATTTTTTAAAGTCATTTTTATCAATGTTTTATTTTTTACAAAATAGTTTAAAATGAATCTTTTGGGTTTTTTCCAAATGAGGTACTTTTGACTTTTTACTGAAAATGTAAAAGGAATATTTATTTTAACATACACGAATTGAAGGGAATTTTATACCATCCTTACCACTTAATTATTTTAAACATACTTAAAAAGTTCCCATGATTATTTTCAATTAATTATTTTCTTAATATTTTGTAAATTTTTAGTAATTAAAGGTTATTTTCAAAGTGAAAAGGGCATTTTCATGAATATTTTAGTGACATTTTTATGGGTTTTCAATTCATCAACTAAAAAAACCCTTATTTTACTTATTATTAACTGAGGATATATTGTAATGATACCATATTTATTATTTATTTAGATGGTTTATGATCAGTTTGACTAAGGATTTACTATTTTGTTATCATTCACCATGTTACTCTGGATGCTTTGAGATTATTTTTATTGATTAAGGAAATTATTAAGATTTTGTATGCTAGTTTTTTAATAATTCTATTTACATTTACTATTTTTCACCCCTTTCATATGAGGAATGAATTTGGATTAGTAAGTGAGGGGCGTGGATCTCTATAGCCCCTCGATACATCTGTAGGTCTCATAAGACAAACAAGCTTGGGTATTTGGTATAGGCCTTACCCATTTATGTAAGATGTCTTGGAATGATGGCTTGATAATATGTTTATGATTTTTATATTAGTTATTGTTTTCCATGTTATTATTTTATTAATTATGATTTTCATTGATAAGTTTTAAGCTCATGTGATCATTTATATGGAATTATTTGAACATAATTTTGTCCCTCCATATTATTCTGCCTAATCAAATTATTTATTAAATGGAATGTGTTTTAAAATATTTACCTTTTCATATTTTTTATCCCTTATTTATTCATGATAGCTTCTAATACACATGTACCCTTACTGAGTATATGAACTCACCCCTTTCTTATGATTCCTTTCCCCAGGGGCTAGGAAGTATATTATGATTGATATACAGAGATATGATAAAGGTAATATTGGTGTTCTAAAAAAATACTATGTTATATTTTAAGTTTTCAATTGTAAAGTGAGATCCAAGTAGGCTTTCAGTTTACCAATATAACTAAATTATTAAATCCTTTGGAATGTGATCACATGTATATTATACCAATTTAATAAATTAACCACCGATTATGGGATACTAGGGCCATGTTCATTATAGTTAGGGAAATTTTAAATCCTTACCTCAAAGTTTTAACCACACAGTACTCATTTTACCCTTACTGAGGTGACAAAAATTTACTAAGGTTACTATTCATAATGAAAAAAATAAAATGTTCTTATTTACAGAATTTTAATATCCTAATTCCAAATATGGGATCCATTTTTTAAGATTAAATTTCTATAACTGACATAAATACATTTTAAAATAAGTGTTGAAAAGACGAGGAATTTTTTTTAGAAAAATAATTTTTTAAGCATGAAACTAGATATATTATTATCTCATACCTATAAAAAACACTAGATGAATGTTAAAAAATTTGATTTAATATATAATATATACATTTCATTAATAACATTCACCAATAGTGATTAATTTAATTTATTAAGATAAAAACACGTTGCAAACATAAAAATAGTTTTTTTTTTCAGAAAAACAACTCTTTTATTTTCAAATGATTTTTATTTTTATTTATATTCAATTTATAACTAATAAATTAATTTTATATATGTGTAAGACATACATTTTTCATAAATTAGTTTTTTCTATTCATACCCTCCTATCGAATAACTAAGAAATAACAGTCACATTAAATAATAATATTTCAATAGTATATCATGGTTCATTTAAACTAGGTGTTGTGTGTATAGAAAGATATCAAAGAAATAAATTTTTATAGATAAATATATCATAAAATATGATGGTGTTATATGGAATATGTTTTGAATGTGGTAGATCAGGCATTCAAGTACACGATTACAAAAAATATATAAAGTGGAAAATTAACACAATTGAGGAGAATAATTCCCCAACTAATGTATCGCCCACACTTAAATACTTAAAATTTAAGGAGTTTTGGAATTATGAAAATCAATTCTCTAACACCATAGTTAATTAAGAGATTAGGAACCAATAATATCCTAGACCGAGGGATAAAGGAAGAGTGTATTCTATCACTACCACTAAGGTGGATCATGATAATGAAGTGTTATAAGGTAAAATCATTCTACACTCTAGATTAATGAATTAATTATTTGATTATAGTTATTAAAATTCATTAATATAATAAAACTTTACTAATAATATTGATTTACTATCACAATCCTTAGATATTTAACTATCTACGAAAACACCTGGTGGAATAATGATCGCGTCTAAGATATATAACTATTCTCCAATAAAATTTTGTGGGAAGTTAATTACCATGGATCTAGTTATTATTACCTTGGTTGATTTTGATATAATATTAGATATGTATTGGATTTACCTATATAGAGCACATATTAATTATCAGGATTCAGAAATCACATTACATATCCTAAATCATCATGTTAGTAAATATCAACATAAGGATGATCATGAAATCACTTTGAAATAAAATTCTATAATATGGGTCCTAATTACTAGTAATAAAGGACTTATATATCAAATTATTGAGGAGTAATACAACATTTCTAATATAACTATTGTATGGGAATATAATAATGTATTTCTAAATGAATTTCCTAGTCATTCCCCAGAGTGTGTAGTTGTATTTTCTATTGAACTCATACTTGAATCCATGACTAGCTTAAAGAGTCCTTATATAATATCTCCTATTGATTTGTAATAATTAAATAAATAGATATAAGAGAATTTTGGAAAGAATTTTATATGCCCTAGTGCTTCACCATGGGGTGCATCAGTCCTATTTGTCAAAAAAAAGTATAGATCAATGCATTTTTGTATAGATTATCACAAGATCAATAAAATCATATTCAAGAACAAGTATCCTCTACCCTAGATCGATGATTTTTTAAATAAAATTAGAGAAGATCAATACTACTCAATGATTGGACTTAGATTTGGATATCATAAATTGAGGATTAAAAGGAAGGATATTTCCGAGACAAATTTCCATATGAGGTATAAACACTAGAAATTTATAGTGATGCTATTTGGGATTACAAATGATTCTGTTAACTTCACAGATATAATGAATAGATTCTTTAGAGAACACCTTAACCAATTTGTGGTTGTCTTCATAGAAAATATTCTCATATATTCTAAAATCAATAAATAGCATAAAGACCATCCAAGAATTATGTTGAATACCATAAGAAAAAAGAAACTGTACACCAAATTTAGCATGTGAGAATTATAGATACTAAAATTATCATTCTAAAATCATGTAATAATAAAAAATGGTATATTTTTAAATCCTTCAATGATAGATGTTATTGAATAATGGCCCAAATCGACTACAGTAATTGAAATCCAAATTTTTCTTGGATTAACTGAACACTACTAATTATTTGTGATAAATTTCTCACAATTTTCCAATCTTATAAGTTAACATGGAAGGGAGTGAAGTTTCTATAGATGAAAGAATGTGAGGAAAGTTTCAAGGAGGTTAATAAGAGACTATGCACTAAATATACACTTACATTAACCTATAATGGGGAAGGGTTTGTAATATATAGTAATGATTCATTAAAGGGATTGGGATATATAATAATTCCTAATTATAAGGTAATTGCATATTTCTCATGTCAATTAAAAACTCATGAGAAATAATTACCCAACACATGATTTGGAGTTGGTAGTAATGATCCTTGCATTAAATATTTAGTGATAATATCTCCATAGTAAAAAGTGTGATATCTATTATAATCACAAGAGATTGAAATATTTATTAACATAGAAAATTTTAAACATGAACTAATGGAGATGGTTATAATTGATCAAATACTATGACTGCTCAATATATTACCACTTGAGGAAGGAAAATAAGGTGGTTGATGATCTGAATAGGATTGATCATTCCACCTTATCCATGATGAGGTTTTAAAAATACCTAATACTAATGAATTTTCATAGGATGAATCTTAAAGTCATATGTAAATATGATAAATCCTATCTTTCCCAAATAACTGCTCAAAAATCCATTTACATAAATATTAAAGGATCCAATAAAGATGATGTGGAACTATAGAAACATGTATTGAATATTTTTGAGTTCAACTTTTATAAAGAAGAATTTATAAGGTTTTGAACCCAGATACACATTCTATAAAAAAATAAAGAGGGAACTATTGGATGATGCATATAACTCAACCTTATTTATTCATACTATAAGAATGAATATGTATATAAATATAAAGAAAAAATTATGGTAGGATAACATAAAGAGGGAAATCGTAGAATACATATCTCAATGCTTAGTATGAAAACATGTTAAGGATAAATGAAAAAGTATAATGAGATATTATAACCATTACCAATACAAGAATGTTAATGAGAAAAATCACCATGGATTTTTTTATAGGACTTCCCAAGGCATCAAAAGTGCATAATGCTATTTGAGTTGTAGCTAATCATATTATAAATTTAGTAAATTTTATTACCATCAAATAAGGTTTATCACTTGGATAACTAACTAATATATACATAAAATAAGTGGCAAGGATATATAGAGTACAACTCGACATTGTATCTGATCAATATTTGAGGTTTAACTTAAGATTTTAGAGAAGTATTTTTCAATAATTAGAGATATATCTAAGTTTCATAACTGCTTATCACCCTAAGATAGATAGTTAGTCTGAAATAATCATTCAAACTCTTGAGGATATAATTAAATATCATTCAGTGTATTTTCAAGTATAATATGATCAACAACACCTAGAGTAGAGTTCTTATATAATAACCATTTCCATTCTAGAAATAAAATGACACCATATATGAATTTATATGGAAAGAGATAAAGGAAACCAATATTCTTGGATAATGTTGGAGAAAAGAAGATGATATGACTTGAAATTATTAGAGAAATGATGGAAAAGTTTCAAACCATTTAGTGACCTATGAAAGTGATACAATTTCAACTAAAGAGTTATATAAATAATCATGGATGAGATATAGAGTTTAAAATTGGTGATAAAGTGTTTCTACAGATATTTTCATGGAATCAGGTTAAGATATTTTGGAATAAATGGATGCTAAACCCCTTATATATTATTCCATTGAACATCCTTGTTCATTCGAGGACTATAGCTTATCGCTTGTCACTCCCTCTAAATATCTCCCAAGCACATGATGTGTTTAATGAATTTCTCTTGAGGAATTACATACTATAACCTTCACATGTACATAAATTAGAAGTTGAGAAATTAGAATATGATATCTCATATGAGGATCAACCGGTGGATATCATGGACTGAATAGATAATGTTTTATAGAATGAGACCGCTCATTTGTAAAATTTTTATGTTGGGATCATAAGTTTAAGGAAGCTATGTGGGAACTTGAGGATATAATGAGAAAAAATATCCTCATTTTTTTCATCATTATAATGAAATTTTGAGGATGAAATTATTTTATGGGGGGGGGGGGATGTAACAAACTAAAATTTTATTAAATTTTCCACCATGAAATAAACATGTGTTAAATAGCTTGTTTCACATGCAACCCATACCAAAACGAACCACGAAAAATTTTAAACCATTATAAAGTATATGTTGAATTAGGAGGGTATAAATAGAAGTAACAAAATTATGAAATATATATAGAAATAAAACTAAAGGTTAATTTTAATACTAATACATGGATGAAATTTAATCAGTTTAGCTAAACAACTAATAAGGCCATTTTAAGATAAAAAATGTATTTTTTTTCTAATATTTGTTTTTTAGGAATGATGAATTTTATTTTTAAAAAATAAATATATTATTATTAAGTTATGATAAAATATATGAATAATATGATAAAAAAAAATTAATTAAAAAATTTTAGGAAATAAGAGAAAAATCACTTAATATTTGAAAATTCATTTTCATATTTTTTTTATATTTTATATTTTAATTTAAAAGATAAATTACGAAATTATAGAATTTTAATTTGATAAATAAAATTTATTTTTTGGATTCATCATAACAATATTAGGGTTAATTTTTGGGTTTTAATGAAAATATTGATTTTTAGGTGAATAATACAAAATAACATTTTTACAAATACCTAGACTTTTATGGTATCATTAGGATGTAAACATGAATTAAAACTATAGAACCTTTTTAATAATAAAATAAGTATTTAATAAGTAAAATTATTCTTTTAAAATATTACATTTAAAATATAAAACCTATATTTAGTATTTTGGAATCTAAATTATATATTTTCTAAAACGGATTTTATGCATTATATATTTATTATTTTAAAATTTATTTTTATAAATCTTAAAAATTTAATATTATAAAATTGTTTTCATATTTGAATTCATCATATACAAATTATATAATAAGTTCTATTTAAATTTTAGTCATAAAAATAAGTTATCGTGATTAAAAATGATTTATAAGGGTAACAAGTAAAAATAGTAAAAAGTTAAAATAAAGGGCAATTGACTTAAAACATGATAAAAAAATGTCTTCAAATGAGAGTTTCAGGTGTAGATTGACAAAACATTATCTCATATACATTATTTTTTACTTTCTATTCCACTTTTTATGTTAAACATGTGTTGCTTTTATATTTAAAGGTCATATTTACAAAAAAATAATTTCCTCCACTTATAAAGGGCCCTTACACCACCCCATTAAGGGAACTATTAATTTTGAATTCCTCTTGAAAATCTAACCTTTTTTAATTTCCATAGACACCTATCTCAATTTTGGTATCCCCTTTATCCAAAAACACATGAATATTATTTTTTATATTTTGAATATATAAATCTCATGATTTTTGGAATAATGATCTTCTCTAACTTGTCTCAATCAGTATTTCAGAAATACCTATATTCTCATTTAAAAATAGTTAACAACATTCTTGGTAAAACCTTCAGTTTTAATATGTATAATGGATTTAAAATATTCATATTTTAAATACAAGGTTTATCACACAAAGTCTCTTTCACTTTATTTTCATTTAATTCTCCAATAATCTTAGCATGAATCACTATCGATTCTCTAACAACATCCAGATATTTAATATTTTAAATCCAATATAGTACCATTTTACTTTAAACTCTATACATATCACATTTCCTCAAACTCTTAATAAAAAACCCATATGTATCACCAGAAAGAGTCTTAGTGACTCTTATGTATTTACTTTAATACCCTTATATGTTCATTAAATAATCAAATGATTCTTATGTATCATATTTAATATCCATGAGACTCTTATATATGATATTTTCAACTCTTACATATGAAATATATATTTTTATTCACTCTTATGTTTCATAGTTCCACTCTATACTTCTCCAAATTCTCAAAATTCCCTTCGAGTTCCCTTATGAATCCCTCTATGATGACCTTTATCTATCAAGAAATGTGCCTTTATGTATCATAGTACAGATCTGGTATTTTTTCAAATCTCACTACCTTCCAAGAACCTTTACGTATGGAATTTGAAAAACTTTTAAGACCCTTATATATCAAGTAAAGGAATATTATGTATCATAATGTGTCTTAAGAAATTTTCATAATCTCATTTCCTCTAAGTACCTTTATATATCCACTGTGACAACTCTAATATATTAATAAACTGGCCTTTATGTATCATAGTATAGCTATATACTTAAAAAAAAAATCAGTTTTCAAGATCTAGGCTACCTTTATGTATTTACCTAGAATCCATGTTCAATCTTATGTATGATTCATAATTTTGGAATGACTCTTACATATCTATCTCATAAATTCTTCAATGTAGTATTACATCTAATGATTGCTAAGCTATACTTAATGAGATTCAACAATAAATAATTATAGAATATGAGAGCATTTTCTACCACATAATGAGGTGTAGAGATATGCTATGTTATAGAAATTTGAGTTTAAATATATTAGTGTGAGGTTAGTTAAGTTTCATAGAAATAATCAAATAAAGTTCACATAGGCCGCAAGATGCTTCGAAAGGTAATGGAACTTATTATTTTTAAATAGGATAGAATCTCCCATCTCATGTATTCCCTTTACATGTATTCATCCTTCCAAATGGTTTAGTTTAGAATCCACATTCCTTCACCAAAATAACTATGTTCAAACCATATTAATGTATATCCCTTTACACAACCCATAACTTGTGTTAATAACATAAATTAAAATCTAACTTTGTTTATACACATCCAAATTCATCACATTCATAATATATACAAAATCCTTTTATGTAAAGGATTATAATCACATGAATAAAAAATCCACACAAGAGTAACCATGGATCGACATATAGATAACCCCTATATTTCTATACAAGTCATAAGCCTTTAAACCAAGGAGTAGTCCCACCCAAAGAAATTCTACCTAAGGATACTTTACTTAATAGAGACCTCAATTCAATCACAATTCTGACACCTAATATGTATAAATGGTAATTAAATTCTCAATTCAAGCTTATAACCTAGTATGATCCAAAGTCACAACATAAGAAAACCAAATCAATTATCATACCTAGCATATAACTCCTTATATACTTGTATGAAAATTTATATAACCATTTTAACAATTTAAAATAAATAATTCATTCATTCATAATATTAAAATTATATTTATGAAAAATGTAGGTAATAAAACTAAATAAATGAACAATTCATAAATTTAGACATGATATGCACATTTATTAAAAATTCATAAATAAAGAAATTATAAACACTTTATAATTTATCCATGTAATATGAAATTTCTATAATCAAATAAATGTAGATATTTTATATTTATATCTAATATTAACTCCCTTATATTAACCATTTATAAATAATTATACTTAAATATATGATATTAAATTAAATATAATCATTTTATATTCGAATTATATTATTTAAAAAATTTATATAAACTAAATATCATATATTTAATATTATTTAAAACCTAATCATATCAATTTTTAAAAATACTTTTGATATGATTTAAATAATTTCTCAAATAAGGCATTTAATTTAAACATTTGAAATGAATAATTATGAAAAATTCACAGTTTATAATTCTTTTATATTTTACCTATTTTTTTAATTTATAAACACTTTTACAAATTGAACTTATAGTTTCTATATAAACATTTTACATCCAAATTATATGTTATGCCACATAATTTCAAAAAATATTCAATATTAAAAATTTATATATTTTTTATTTTTAAACCAATAGAAAGGAATAGAAATCACAAACAACTTACACACCCTAGGCACTCCAGCCGACCAAGATGTTATCCCTCTCCACAAGGATTTGAAAAAACCTCACATCACCTTTTTTATTCCATTTTGTGGCCTAAAGGGATTAGTGTCTTGAAATCCATTACATCAAGGGAAAAGGTCCTATAGAAGACCTAAATGACCCCTACCATTGGAAAAAGGCCCATAACCCATGGGCCTTGCGAGTGGCCCAAAGGAACAAGGCATGTAGGCCCTATAAATAGAGAAAATTCCAAAGCCCATTCCCTTCCCAATCCCAACCCTCCTGTGGTTGGCCCATTGACATCCATCCCTCCCTATTACAGCACACCTCCCCTAGATCTCCCACATATATCCCACCTCATCTTATACTCTGGCATACCTGTGCTCACCCGCACCGCCGCACAACCTTATCTGCTACTCAAAATCACTTCCCCATGCATACATGGGGATACCCTCACACACCTTTTGGCGTCATCAAGTTAATTTCAACAACCTCTATTACTATTTACTTTTTTCTTGAGATAAAAATACACTACCCCCCAAAATGTGGGGGGGGGGGGGATGTTATGGGTGATATTTGATCCCCTCTCCCAAAATATATTTTTCCATAATTTATAATTATTTATAAATTATATAATTCAATTATTAAATGAAAATTGGAAAAATAATTTTTTCTTCATATAACATATTTAATGATATAACTAATGTTGTAATCCATGACACAATATTGCTTCTTATTATTAGGGAATCATGATTTGTGGTAGTTTATACCACATTTTCTATCATACTCTATGATTGGCCCGCAATATAACCTTTGGTTCCTAGAGTCATATTTAACGATATTATCAATATTTACATAATGATATGAGGCTTTTTTATATCATGCATAAAATTAAAACTAGTGCCATCATACCTTATAAATTACCATATCATATACTATGTTATATCATAAAACTTAAGGATTACACTTTGTTTTCACCTATAATATCCTATATCGTATGGTGAAACCAACTAAGAATATAAGATATCTTATATCATAAAACAATATTATTGGGTTTACAGGGATCAAATGAAACTCATTCAATGTAGTGAAAACAATTTGGAACCTTGAATTCCTATAATAACCATGATAGAAACCAAAACCATACTTAGATAAAATGAAGAAAAAGCTATTGTATACCTCACACCGATGAACTACCACAACTATCTTCATTATTTAGTTGATGAGGATAAAAAATAGGTATCCAAAGGACTCACTTATATGTGGTGTATCCATGGTCTAACATAAATCATTATACATTCTAGGGGATCTACCTATCTTTCATGACATGATAGTGCCTAATGATGGTAAAGGGAGGAGTAAGGTAGAAAACTATAAGGAGAATATATAGAATGTGTTGACAATATCCATGGCATTTATCCTATTTATATAAGTCTTGAGGATAATTTTTGAGTCCTATGAATTTAATCAAGCATTATAAAACACATGAGTAAATGGTATACAACTAAAATGGTTTTTAACCCTTTATCCATGCAATTAAAACTTAGGTGAATTGATTCTCTATGAACTACTACAAACTTACATGGAAGAGTAACAAAATATTAAAGTTTAAAATTCATCTACCATAATCAGTCCTAATATATCATATGAATCATATGATATGATCCTTTACACGATACTTTATTATAATATAACCAATTATATGATACGATTGGCTAAGGTAGAGCCAATATGATATTTGTATATTGTACCAAACAATAGGCCCAAACTATGCAATACAATATATTATGGTCTCCATACTATATGAAAAGTACATTTCATACACCATGATATGAGTTATTTAGGTTATATATCATTCAATATCCCATTTACACTAAATCCTCACAGAATTAATTGTATTTCACCTATATTGTATCATATAAAATAAACTATGAAACCATATTCAAAAATCCATTTGGATATCTTCTAAAACACATTTGGTAAGCTATTTTTAACTTCACTATGCATCACATCATATAAAATACCTTGTGGATAACATTCTGAAACTCATTTTAAATAAACTATAAAAAAATTTTAGAGTGGATCACTGATTCAAACTCATTCCCCATTTAGACAACCACAAAGTGTGACCCCATGAGACTCTGTTCCATTGAAAAAAAATAAAAATGCCTAAATTAATAAATTTAAGAAAAGAGTATCCTCAATAAAATCCCTAGTGCTTATCAAGCTATAAAAGTACCTAACACGATATTCATCAAACACATGTATCTATATATAAATGTCCACCAACTTAGTAATATACAATTATGCATTTTCATATGATTTAATTGTCTAAGACATCAAGTTACCATGGGACTTGAATTATGTAAATACCATATATCCTACTCACATGTTCAAAATTCTCTAAGTATAAGCTAAACAGTTGATGGATACATCACATGTCAATCAACTTTATGGACGAGTACATCACATGCCCCTCACCCAATTGATAAGAACACCATATATACTATCTAATTATAACCTGACACTTACTCAGTTTATCTCAATTGAGGAATTTAATTTCATACTTTTTGAAATTCCCTAGTAGAATCGTAAAGTCACTCTAGGGGGGGGGGTGAATCAATGTGACCCTATTTTACCAAAATCTTTTATCTTTTAATTTCACCTCTTAATATTCATACCTCTATATTGGTTAAGATGAGTGTATCCACTTATGATTACCCAACACACACCACCACATGAATAGTGGTAAATAAATTAGATAATAACACATAATATTTTTACAAGGTTTGATCCCAATGTGGTTTTATACTCTTTTATGTGTTTGAGTCTAGTCCAAGACATATATTATATCACTAGTGTATAAAAGTGATTTTAATGGGTGAGAAAGTATCATCCTTAACACAACAACCACACTGATATTTTTTACTCTAGATGAAACCTTTAAGCTGGGTCAACATCCACATATGTAGGAAAATCACTATCTCTTAATAGTTTTATAATATACAGACTGGTTTAGTTAAGATTATTATGAATCCCGAAAAAATTCAATGATCCTTCATAACTCCTAAACAAGATCTAAAATATGATCCTAGATGTTACTACATCAACTGGTGAGATCATATTACTCAATCAGATTATTTGAGAGTTAAGTGATAATCTACTACAATCACATGCACATCAGTCTCTGTATCTCAAATCAAACTCAATATTCTTTAATACTTATGTGATATTCAATCAAAACAACCCCTCAATCTCAATATTCCTCTTCAAGGGTCTCAAAACAAATAAAATTCACATGAAACAACAATTTTGAACTTTCTCAACTCTCCTATTATTTCTTCTCACTTCTTCTTCATTATTCTCTTCTACCTTAAATGATAATAGGGTATGTTATTATAGATTTTCATAAACCTCCTCATCCTAATAATCCTTTTTTTTTCTTTGAAACTTAGGATATTCTATCTCTATAATATCATCAACTTATATCTCATTGATACACACATTATGTTAAAAAAATAAGTATAAGTTTCCTCACTTATTCTCAACAACTATACTTATTATTATTCATTTTATATTCTCAGAAACATGTAGATATTATTTCTATATTTTGAATTTATAAGTTCCATGATTTTTGGAATAATGAAATTCCTAAACTATTCTCAACTAGTATTCCAAAAAATAACCATATTCTCATTTAAAACTGGTGTACAATATTCTTATAAAACCTGTTTTAATCTTTATAAATGATTTCAAATATAAATATTTGAAATCATTGATTTATCACACTAAGATCCTCTAACTTTATTTTATTTAATTCTATATAAATATTATCTTTAATCACAAATGAATATCTAACAACATCATGATACTTAATCTTTTAATTCTAATATAATATCATTTGAATTTTATCTCTAGATATGTCACATTTTATGAAACTATTAACAGAAAACCCTTACATATAACTTGAAAGAGTCTCAACAACTATTACGTATTACTTTGACAACCCTTATATATCCTTTAAATATTTAGGGTAACCTTATATGTCCCTTTTAATATCTAGGTGAATCTTATATATGACATTGTTAAATCTTACTTATGCACAAGATGTTTTTATTCACCTTTATTTATCATAACAAAGATCAGTCTTGTTTTATATTCTCAATCTACCATCTGAGTACCCTTATGTGTCCCTCTGTGATAATATTTATTTATCGAGCAATGTAGATTAATGTTTTAGAGTGTGTATCTGGTACTTTTTCAAATATCACACTCTTATGAGTACCCTTACACATTTCCTTTTAAGAACTATGATAACCCTTATATATCAAGAAAATGTCTCTTAAGTATCATAGTGTGTCTTGAGTACATTTCCATATCTCATTCCCTCAAAGTACCTTCATCCGTCCATTTTTATAACTCTTAAATATCAATAAACTGATATTTACATATCATAGTGTGGATCTATACTTTTCTAATTTTTATTCTACAAAATCTTGACCACCTTTACATATTTCCTTAAAATTTATCTTCACTTATGTATATGATTCCGAATCATAGAATGGATCTTATGTATCCAAGTAGCTTCCAAAACTTTTACAATTTTCTAATATATAAGTTTTAGATAATAATTACATATCCAGAGTAACTTTATAGGTACTCTTATGTATATAATAGTTTTCCTTTACCAATTTCCTTCTTTAACTCAGAATTTTAAAATTTCTTTAAATTATCTCAGAAGTTCTTCAAACATTTTCATGGCTTATTTGACCACTCCAAATCATCTCAAAATAAATTAAATGACTATAGGAATATATCAAACCTTTTAGAACTATTCAACACAATTTCCAAATCATGTTGTTATATATATAAACTCTATTTGAGTCTTTTGATGAAAATTAATTTTCCCTACACTTCTAGGTTCAAAATTGAATTTCTATAACACAAAAAAATATCTCAGCCTCATTAAGTATCATGTATTAGACACTAATATCTTCTTACATCAGTAATTATAATTTAATATCATGAATTATAGATTATTAATAATCATATGTAATGCTTCTTCTTTGAATCCATTTATCCAAGAACTCCTAGAAGTAGTAGATCTTACCCATCATCAAGGGAATTATTTAAATATCTTGATTCAATAACCTTTACCAACTTATGAATGGATCTTCTTTAGGATAAAAAATAATATACAAAACATACACTAACCATAGGAATTACAAGACACATCTCATAAATCTCAAATGAGTTTTTCAATTCCATTTTTAGAGTAATATTCATCAAGCATGAGGCACTTCAAACTCTTAACTCATTATGATCTTCATTATCTTTCAATACATTATGAAATTTAATACCTATTAAAATATTAAAAATAAATATATAAAATTAAACTCTCTTAATCACAATCCATTTAGGAACTTCACTCATCATATGAGAAGGTAAATACCATCTTTGTTAAGTTCTAACTAGAGATATTATTAGCAACATACCCAAACACCCCCTGATCAGATAAGCCTCAATACTTTTATAAGAAAGGTATAAAAGTATAAATTTTCTCATACTAGGTATCTCACAAACATTAGGTATTTGGGACTCCAAATATGAACTATGAACCCATAATATATTAAATAAATAGTAAATGACACTTAATATTGTATACTTCGTAGGTCATCCAGTGACTAGAACCCATTTTGTACCTCATTATCATATTTCGTATCTCAATATAACAATCCTTATCATGAAAATGTTATCATTTCATCAAAACCTATAATATTCCATGACTAACACCGGTTAGGGATAAATCAAATTTATACTTTTATAGGCCAATTATCATTTCAATTCATTATATATCTATAATAAACATGAAAGAATGATAAATTGTGTATATTGATTTTTTATATCATGCTACACTTTATTTCCTTAAACATATTTAATAAAACCATACATAAGTTCCCATATAATATATCACATATGATAAACTGCTAGATCATCCTTATGTTTGCTTCAATTTTAGGGGTTTTGTTAAATTCATTACATATCTATATAATTACAACCACATCACTATGTTACCACCTAATAAAACTCTCACACTAAAATATTTAGTGACTAACTTCTCTGAATAAAGTTATTTTGAATAATAGTGATACTTATGAATCATATTCATAATGTTCAACTCCTTGAATATATTCAAATTCCTTAAATCCACAATATCCTATATTTCAATGTTAATAACTTATATTTTCTACTTATAAGTCTATAAGTTCATAATAATCATATTCCTTGGAACATTTTCAATAAAAAAAATTTATATGAAATATTATGGTTAATAATATAACTATTTACATAAATATTTTTCTGATACACCCTAAACTATTTAGGATATAAATTCATATTCAATTTGGAATAATATTTTATTTTTTAACTTTTAACTTCTCAAAGTCAAAACATACCCCCAATAGCCTCTTAGAAACTTTGTTCTCTTTTAAATATCATGTTATGATAAAAAAATTCTTTACGTTATGAAATAACTCTAATTTTCTTAAGTGGGAATATTTAATAAATAAACTATCATTTCCTTATCATATATAATATTCTATGTGTTTTAGAGAATTTTATTAAAAATAATATTATTATTTAAAATATTCTATTGATTGTGGTGGGATCAAATCCCTCTTATTTTAATACAAATTTTGATAAACACTTTTATCCTATATAATTTTTTTATCCTTGTGTCCTTTTTCAAACATGTTATAGACATTAATGAATCACAATAAATTTGTATTGAATCTATAATCTCACGCTATTTATAAAAAATATTTGTTATGAAACAATTTATATTATCATATAAGAGATATAAGATGAAAGAACAACAATCTTTATTTAGATCTATTTGAGATTGACATATTATTTTTCATTTAACTCTTTGATATAAAAACTATTTTCTCTATCAATTGAATGAAAACTACAATATTCATAAATTATTCACTTGTTTTTAAACTCATATATATTTATAACACTTTTAAAATATACATTTGATCTCATATACCATTCAAAATCAATGATTTGTTTCTATAATATCAATACCGGTCATGTAAATTCCATGGAGTTTCTAAAAATCCTCCTGTTATTCTAGATAATTCCTTCATATGGAATCATTACCCCTATTTCATAGTAAAACCTTTAGGTTTAAATTACCTTTAATGAATACTCAAAGTTTTTTTTTGGAATTTATAACTAACTTTCCTTTTTATGGTTTGAAATTTTATTGACTTCTACTAATAATACAACATCAAAACCTAAACATCACATGCCCCAATTCAACTATCCTCAACAATATAAGAATATTTTGAACACTTATATTTAATTCATTAACATTTTTGTAACATTTACATCAATTAAAATAGAATTAATTATATAGTATAAACAACCATTAAATATACCTTGAGTGAATCAAACTATGCCACTTATAAGCATCTAAATTTACTTTTCAAAAAACTTCAACAATTTTTTTATCTAGGAATCTGTTTTACTAACACATATATATTTTTTACTTAAGAACTATTCTTATGTTTTATAATTTTTTAATAAGTTCCTTATATTATATTTTCCCATTTTTATAGGGTTGATCTAAAAGTTATGTTTGATGACGATGATTCCATTTATCTACAAAAAAAGATTTTATTAGATGAGTATCATGTTTTACATTACTTTAATAAGGAATTTTATTAAATTTACTCCCACTAAAAGTATAACCCCTTTTAAATTAATAATATATATTAGTGTCTCAAGATCCATATTTAATTATGAAAATGACCCCGATTTTGCATGAACCTCACCACTTAACTATTTAGATAGTCCATTGTACCAATCATGTTATATACGACTCTTGTATGGTTGAACATATAAATATTTTCCCAATGCATCATATGGATAAAATCAACACCATTACTCTAGTATCATAACTCTTAGGGTTTCCTAGTTAAGTTTAACCTAAATAAAATGGAAATAACAAGGCACTAAACTATTAGGGTGACCTCGTTATTTTCTTATCATACACTAGATAATCTAAGGCCACCCACATTAGCATGAACCTAATCAGTTGGATGATCGAGTTCTTGAAAAGTGTTTTCTTTGTAAGGGATATGAAACTAAGTATTTTTAAATTGGATTTAATCTCACCATATTATCTCATGTATTCCTTTTATGTATGAATACTTTTGATGATTTAGTTTGGAATCATATTCCTTCCACCAAATTAATATTTTGAAACTATATTGATGTGTAACTCTTTATAAAACTCATAGATTATCTTACAAACTCAAAATTAAATCTAACTATATTCATAAATATCTAACTTCATCCTATGAATAAGGTATATGAAACCCTTTCATGTAAATATTTAGAATAATATGGAATAAAAAACCCCACACATGTAATCCTAGAGTCACATATAGTCAACTCTCACTTTTCTAGACAAGGAATAAGCCTATAAGATAGTGAATGGTTTGAACCACAAGAATTTAACTAGGGATACTTTACTCAATAGAGATTTAAATTACATAATAATTCTAAAGTCTAATATTTATAAACTATAATTAACTTTTTAATTTAAGCTCATAACCATGTATAAGAAAAATTCAAGGTAAAAAAAACTAAATCAATTATCATACCTAATAAGTATCTTCTTATATGAATGTATGGAAATTTAAAAATATATCTTAACAAATTTAAACTAAATAAAACATTGAAATACATTATATAAAATTTGTATTCATGAATAATAAACAAAAGAATAAAATAAATAAATGAACAATTTATATATTTATATATGATATAAAATATTTATAAACAATTCATAGATTGGGAAATTATAAACACCTTATAACTTATAAATATATTATATAAATTTTATAATTAAAATAAATATAAAAAATTTATATTTATTTCAAATATACACTCCTTCATAATTCAACTATTTGAAATTTTACTTAAACATATGATATCAAATGAAATATAAATATTTTAAATTACAAATAAATTATGTAAAATTTTTACATAAAATGATTTTTTTTTGAATTTTGAAATCCACTTTTAGGTTAAGTGGTAACCTCACATGCATTATAGGTCTAATAAAACACAACCACCACTATAAAACAAATTTTTGTTCCCAACTTTAAAATTTAAAATCTATAAAACACACATATGAAGTGTGAATGAAAAATATAGTGATGAACTCAAGTTAGGAGACTTTGACATGACAAACTAGATAATATCTTGAGTTGTTCACATAACAAATATCATTTGACTTCAAATATAAACAAATATCCCCTCACCTCTAATACAAGAACTCACCGAAAAAACTAGAGCTGAAGAATCCACCTAAAAGATTACATTGGAAAAAAACTTCAACAAATCATCAAAAAACTTCATCTTCTAGGAATAAAATAAAAAAATACTTCAAAACCAAATTATAAAAACACAAAGTAACCAAAAAAATCATTATTATCGATTTATACTAATAAAAAATCAATCCATCAAACAAGACATGATGTTAGAAGCCTGAAGTAAAGAATGAATGAACTCAAATTGTACTGGAAATCCTTGTCTGAATAACTAACACATCTAAAAACCTCACAAAATATACTACACCATACTGATAAGGGGGAGAATTATATTCATGAATCCAAATAAGATATAAATTATGAAAATGGATTCAAAAGTGATCCATTCTAGGATACAAATTCAACCTTTAAAACCATCTGCGAGAGAAACCTTCATCTATACCACCTCTACGAGATAGAAGATGAACAACCATAATTAATTAAAAATAGAAAAATAGTGAAAAACACAAGAAATAACCCATGGTAATGAAATATGTTATGAATAAAGAAAATTATGTTTGAAAATATCTCTAGATATATCATGTAATCCACTATAAAAAACCCCAAACCACCTCAAACACCAATTTACTAGACCAAAACTTGGTCTTTCACATTAGGATAGGTAAAAAGAGAGGAGATGAGGAAAAAAAGCTCATTCCTAAAAATCAATCATGGGAAAAAAACCATATAAGAAAATATAAAACTAGGGCATCCAAGACACCCAATATTCTCTACCAACATAAACCCAAGACACCTTAAACTCTATAAGACCAAACTAAATGTGGTGTCTAACATGATGGGTTAACTATAAATAGAAGAGGTAGAAAATATATTATTATCACGAATATTAGAAATAGAATAGGAGTAACAAAAATCCTTAAACTTGGAGAATCTATGAAAAATAGAAACCGAAAAATAGAAGAGGAAAAAGAAACTAGAAAGTGAAAAAATTGATAAATGATCCAAACTATGGAAGATAACTCACTAAAAAGGTATAATAAAGGAAACCGAATCATGATAGTGAGGTGAATAAAGCTAATGTATATGAGCCTAACAAAATCATAGGATAACCAAAGAAGGAGACACATCGTCAAGTGAGGAAACCCTAGGTTGGGTGCTCCTGGTAATAGAGAGATCCCAAGAGCACCTAAGATTCCAATTAACATAAAATAAATATAACATATTTAATATTATTTAAATATTTTTAATATAAATTAACAAACATTATTTTGATATGGTTTAAATAATTTCTTTAAATAAGTCCCTTAATTTGAAAATTTTAAATTAAATAATTATAAACAATTCATAATTACAAATATAAACTCCTATATTTTTTCCTTAATTTTTAATTTATAAAAACTTTATAAATTACACTTATAATTTCTATATAAAAGTTTTATATCTAATAATTAAATGTTTCAAAAATATTTAATTAATTAATTATAAACAATATATAATTAATTAAATTTAAAACACCTTTTTTGAATGTCACTTAGACAGCTCTCGAATCCATGATGGTTTAACATGAAAATATTTATTGACCTACTTTATAAAGGAATGTGGTCTTTAGGATTTTTAGAAAGAGTCACTTAAAAAGGAACATTGGTCAAGAGTATAGGAGGTTGATCCCATCTCATATTTTTGAGGGGACTCTTTCCAACTAATGGAATCTATTATAGATTTAAGATGTTTTCATGAAACCTTCCCAAATCAAAATGTGAGACTAGTTACCACTATTCCAACAATATGATTGAATCCATTTAGAGATATGAGCATCTATGTCTATAAGAGGTTCTCCATCCCTCTCTTATTAGTTAGGAATTCTCTAGTTAAAATCCCCAATTGGTTACTCTAGAGTTTATAGACATCCAAGAAGGTTGTGGGTGATTTGATGTTGGGATCGAGCACCTGAGAAGGGATTTTTAAATATTTCGATAAAGGGAATAAAAACCCACATATTTTAGTACCACATAACCAGATTCATTTTACCTTTTAGGGTTGTGTGAAAAGGACCACTTACACATAGTTTAACATTATGAAGAGTGGAATATAACATGAAAGGTTCCTAAAAATGTCTAGTGTGGGAATAATATATGAGAGACCTTTTCTATTTTATCATGTTTGATAGAAACTAAAGAAAAGAAGGCATAGATCATATCTAGTTTATCACAAGTGTAATACCTAGCTCATCACCAAATAAGGATGATTATACCTATTCTCATTAGCATAAGGAGGTCCTATTCTTTTTTATATAAAAGTTAGATAGACCATATAGCATCCCACCTTTTTATAACATAAACTTTCATTACATTACACAAAACTGAGGATCTTTAAGGTTTAGTGTCTTGGAAACTAGGAACATAATACATGAAAACAACATAAAACATTCCTCTTAAACACTTGAAAGGCTTCTCCTTATGTTCATCCTAGGTTCATTACTGCCTCTCATAACCTGGGGACATACATCAAAAGAAAGGGTGAGCAAAAGGCCCAGTAAGGGAAACAAGATGAAACATTTTACATGTGAACTTGAGATACTTCAATAAGGACAAGAAAATAACTTTAAGACATGATAAAGAAATCATGAGGCATTTCATAATAAAAATAACATTTTTCATAACTTGAAGATGTGGCTGCAACATTTAATATTGACAATCGTTTCATTTCACCAAGGTCCATCCCCAAGGTGTCGTTAAAAATTACCAAGGTTATTCACCAAGGCGTCGTTAAAAATTACCAAGGTTATTTACCAAGGCGTCGTTAAAAATTACCAAGGTTATTCACCAAGGCGTCGTTAAAATGGTCATCTCTAGAGATTAAGTCTTTACCCAATGCATTGGAGCGCTATCAGGGCGCACCCTTAAATTTGCCTTTATTATCATGTGATCCACATATATCATAATAAAACATTTCATAAATAACCCATGTAGCACAAAATATATGGGTTTCATTTCGTAATCATAACGTTTTAAAAACTGCTTTAAAGACATGATCTTTACATCACTTTAAAACCCACAGAAAAGGAAGGTGGGTCTCATGTATGTAAATACCATAATTTAAAATAGAACATTTTGGTATATATGTGAATACCCCTTTAGAATAAAGAGCTTTGAGTATTCACTTAATAATATAAAAGAACTTTAGAAAAAGAGAGAGACATTTTGAGATGGAAATTCTGCAGCATAACGGCTATGTTACGAGGTTTTAGAAGACATTAAAAAGAGAGGGAAAATGGGTCAAACATTCATAAATGACCCATAAAACAGTAGATGGACAGAAGAAGAAGGATACATGATCATGGTAATGAAATTTCAAGGACATACCATTTGAAATGAAAAACATGGAAGAAATACAAAAATTAGATTTCTCTTATGAAAGTTCGGCAGCCTAACGACGTTACTTAAACTCCAAACACAATGATTTGAAAAGATCAAATAGGATATCTCATCATGTGAAAATAAGAGTTAAGTATGATAGATATAGAGATAATTCCCCAACATAATTAAAAAGGAACTTGAAAGAATTGACATGAAAGTAGAACTTTGAAAAGAATGAGAAGGGTGAAAGAATCCCCTAAAAATTCGGCAGCCTAACGACGCCACTTAAAACTTCAAAATACTGAATTGAAGAGATCAAATGGGGTCTCTCATCATATGAACATAAGAGTCCAGTATGATAGATATAGAGATCATACCCCAACATAACAAAAAAGAAACTTGAAAGAATTGACATGAAAGTAGAACTTCAAAACGAGAAGGGTGAAGAACCACTTAAAAATTCGGCTGCCTAACGGCGCCACTTAAAACTTCAAAATACTGAATTGAAGAGATAAAATGGGGTCTCTCATCATATTATCATAAAAGATCAGTATGATAAATTTATAGATCATACCCCAACATAATAAAAAATAACTTGAAATACTTTACATGAAAATAGATCTTGAAAAATGAGAAGGGAGAAAGAGTCCGTTACAAAAATTTCGGCAGCCTAACGACGCCACTTAAAACTTCATAAAACGAAATAATGAGAGTAAGAGGGGATCTCTAATTATATGAACATAAAAAGGGAAGTAAGAGGAGTATAAAATAACACCCTCCAACATAAGAACATGTAGCATAAAAGGAATGACATAAAAGAGATTACTTGAAATGAAAGAGAGAGGTCGGATCCCTTACCATAAAACGTGACTCTTGAAACTCAAAGTTTTGGACCTTGAGGGCTTGGGGGAACCTTGGGAGGACTCCTTGGGAGGTAAGGAGACCAGAACTTCGTTGGGGGAGAGTTGGGAGTGAAAACCCAAGGAGGAATGGGTGGGTATTTATAGGGAAAGTGAGGGGACAAGGCATTAATGGCCAAGGGACACCTCATTAGTGGTTTTGGCAAAACCATGGGCTTGCCCATGGTATTTTCCCATGGTATTGGCCACTTGGGACAACTCATACCTTATCTTACTATTCAAAATTCGACCATACTGAATATATACTTAATAAATCATTTAATGATGTCATTAGACACCCGTAACTTAAAAACTGTATTTTCACTATTCATCGAAAATTCAACTTTCTCAGAATAATCCCAAAATTTCACCTTAACCAAATATCAACGCTCTGATTAAAAATATGAACTCCATTTTATAAAAATAATTTTCTAAATATTTTTAATTTAATTTTTATATAAAAACACTATTCACCAAAAATTCATTTTTTCAGAAAAAACCCCAAAAATTACCATAGCATAATATCGGTGCTCTGAGTTCAAAAATGAAATCCGTTTTATAAAAATAATTTTCTAAATATTTTTAATTAAATTTTTAATTAAAAAACACTATTCACCCGAAAAAAACTAATACTTGAATAATAATTTATGAAACCGTTATTTAACCATTTTATTGAATCACATTACTTAATCAAGGTGCCTAGATTATATTAATACTTTATTTAAGTGAGATTACTAATCCATTTGGTCACATTACTAATCCTAAGCGTAAAATCACTATTCATAATTTACTATTCATCAAAAATCAAGTTGATCTTATTAGACTCGAAATTTCGTAGTGAACATAACTGTAGAAGACCATTTTTTGAAAATCATTACACATTTTTATTTATTTAAGGTTTACATAAACATTTTTAAAATATACTTTCTCTAAAATTTATCAAAAATATGCATACGATATTTATCTGGACATTTGAAAATTCATAAACTTCATCATAAGAAGAAATCCAAATTTTTATTTAAAACAAAGGATTACACAAGGCAATTACGGTCTCCTTACATAGCCCCTTATCACACCAGCATAGGACCTAAGTGTAAGGTGTGCTAAGGTGAGAGAATCCAAGGGAGGCTCGACCAACATCGCACGAGTCGTAATTTCTATTAGTTTGAACTTCTCGCGAAGGCGATCCCGTTCTAGCTTCCCACGATGAAGTTCAGCTTGTGTTTGGTCCAGAGCAAAGCCCAGTGGTGCTACCTCCTTCCCAAGTTCTGTTAGATGGGCTTCGATCGGTCCAAGACTACTGGGTGAGGCCATCGAATCTTCTTTCTATATTAATTAACCAAGATTGCTTGTATTTAGAGATAGTAATCAAAACATTTAGTTTCCAGCGGTCATATTGACCAATGGTCAAATAATAGTCAAAACCCAACAGTCTCATTTTAATTATACTCATGTTATCAAATGAAACATTTTTGTTGAGTATAAAAATAAAATAAAATAACACATAAAATTAGGAAATAAGATTTATTCAAAATTTCGGGTCGTTACAATCTTCCCCCCTTAAGAAATTGCGTCCTCGCAATTTTTAAAATTGGGTTTTGAAATTTCATTGAAAGTCCCACATCGGAAAAGGAGTCAGTAAAACTATTACTTTAAAAGAAAGAAAGGGAAGTACAAAGGTCACCCGAGTTAACCCATACTAGGATTCCATGGAGGAAAACATGGACATGGAAGAAAAACAAAGGGTCAATTTCTGGGGGAGAGTGATAGAGAACATGATTATGAGAACGTTAACCATAAGAAAATCCCAAACTTATGATGTGTGTAAACGGTCTTTGATTACCAAGTAGGAAACATAAACCAACAACGTTTTTGTTTCACGTTCCTTTTCATAATTTTTAGGAATTCATTTACAACATAAAACAAAAACATAAGAAAATATACCTATCTTCATGTAGAGTTTCATCCTTTAATAAGTTTATACCCAAAACTAATCTTTTCTCCAAATTATGAGCATTCAAAACTAATTGGTCTCATCAAAACACAAGAATCATCTTCATAATCCACAAAAGATTAACTATCTATTTCTTTTATCTTTAAACATTATCCCAAAAACAGAAAGGGTAAGGTAAAACAACTCTTCAAAAAGAAATAATCCCATAGGAATGGAAACTACTTTTAAATCTTCAAAGTTCCATGGTACTACCCAAAGTTCATCATAGTCCATTCCATAAATAACTGTCCTTAAAAAAATCCTCAAAATAAACCAAACTAAGATTGAAACCCAAATACAAGAAGGATTTGATAACATAGTCTTCCAAGGTAAACTTTATCATTCATCTCCAAACAACATCAACCACTCCTAACATCTTATAAAAAAAAGTAACTAACCTAAACATATTTACCCCAAGATAGGTTAATAATTTCCATAAGTAACCTAAATTACTATAATTCCACCTTAAATTCATCGATTCTTCAAAATATAAGTCAACCCTACTCTTCAATGAAAATACCGTAGTAATCTATTTACCTCGATCATATAGGGTCCCCAAAATAGTGAACATCTTCCAAAATAATAATCATATTTTAATCCCCTAATCATCCCTATCATTTTAATACGACAATTGTCGCATTTCCTATCAAATTGGTTGTTTTGACATGTTATTCCATTTCCCACCATTAACTATGAAGAGAAAGCATAATTAGGGGCTTAAGTACTTAGCAAATAATCATGAAAAGGAACTGAAAGCATATAAGGATAACTTGTAGAAGAAAAGTATACCCTAACTTGTGATCCCCTAGGTTCCCATCTAGGTTATCCATGATCATATATTCTTATGTGAATCTTTATTTTATTTTATCTTTGTTCCTTTAACAATGGTTTATACTAAGCTTATGAATTTACCAAAGCATATCCCCCGGAAGTGTCGTAACCAAGAGTGCAGCAAGGCCCGTTGTCGTGTACCAGTTCCCGTTCGAGTCTAGCTCAAAGCGGTGTTTTTGGGTTTTACCCATATGTACATCTGTGATAGAGCCACCTCTACCTGCTCGTATCTAGACAGGGATGCATTTTCTTGGCAACCCCTTACTCAATACTCACCAAAATACCAGGAAGATTTCCTATTTTTTTAACTTTTCTATAGGGTTCTTCCTAGAGTTTTCATATCCTAATTTCCACAAATAACTAAACCATCCTTTGATACCAACTATAGCATCCCGCCTTTTTATAACATAAACTTTCATTACATTACACAAAACTGAGGATCTTTAAGGTTTATTGTCTTGGAAACTAGGAACATAATACATGAAAACAACATAAAACATTCCTCTTAAACACTTGAAAGGCTTCTCCTTATGTTCATCCTAGGTTCATTACTGCCTCTCATAACCTGGGGACATACATCAAAAGAAAGGGTGAGAAAAAGGCCCAGTAAGGGAAACAAGATGAAACATTTTACATGTGAACTTGAGATACTTCAATAAGGACATGAAAAGAACTTTAAGGCATGAGAAAGAAATCATGAGGCATTTCATAATAAAAATAACATTTTTCATAACTTAAAGATGTGGCTGCAACATTTAATATTGACAATCGTTTCGTTTCACCAAGGTCCATCCCCAAGGTGTCGTTAAAAATTACCAAGGTTATTCACCAAGGCGTCGTTAAAAATTACCAAGGTTATTTACCAAGGCGTCATTAAAAATTACCAAGGTTATTCACCAAGGCGTCGTTAAAATGGTCATCTCTAGAGATTAAGTCTTTACCCAATGCATTGGAGTGCTATCAGGGCGCACCCTTAAATTTGCCTTTATTATCATGTGAGACACATATATCATCATAAAACATTTCATAAAGAACCCATGTAGCACAAAATATATGGGTTTCATTTCGTAATCATAACGTTTTAAAAACTACTTTAAAGACATGATCTTTACATCACTTTAAAACCCACAGAAAAGGAAGGTGGGTATCATGTATGTAAATACCATAATTTAAAATAGAACATTTTGGTATATATGTGAATACCACTTTAGAAGAAAGAGCTTTGAGTATTCAGTTAATAATATAAAAGAACTTTAGAAAAAGAGAGAGACATTTTGAGATGGAAATTCTGCAGCATAATGGCTATGTTACGAGGTTTTAGAAGACATTAAAAAGAGAGGGAAAATGGGTCAAACATTCATAAATGACCCATAAAACAGTAGATGGACAGAATAAGAAGGATACATGATCAAGGTAATGAAATTTCAAGGACATACCATTTGAAATGAAAAACATGGAAGAAAGACAAAAATTAGATTTCTCTTATGAAAGTTCGGCAGCCTAACGACGTTACTTAAAATTCAAACACAATGATTTGAAAAGATCAAATAGGATCTCTCATCATGTGAACATAAGAGTTCAGTATTATATATATAGAGATAATTCCCCAACATAATTAAAAAGGAACTTGAAAGACTTGACATGAAAGTAGAACTTTGAAAAGAATGAGAAGGGTGAAAGAATCCCCTAAAAATTCGGCAGCCTAACGGCGCCACTTAAAACTTCAAAATACTGAATTGAAGAGATAAAATGGGGTCTCTCATCATATGAACATAAGGGTCCAGTATTATAGATATAGAGATCATACCCCAACATAACAAAAAAGGAACTTGAAAGAATTGACATGAAAGTAGAACTTCAAAACGAGAAGGGTGAAGAACCACTTAAAAATTCGGCAGCCTAACGGCACCACTTAAAACTTCAAAAATACTGAATTGAAGAGATAAAATGGGGTCTCTCATCATATGATCATAAAAGATCAGTATGATAAATTTAGAGATCATACCCCAACATAATAAAAAGGAACATCTTGAAAAATGAGAAGGGAGAAAGAGTCCGTTACAAAAATTTCGGCAGCCTAACGGCGCCACTTAAAACTTTATAAAACGAAATAATGAGAGTAAGAAGGGATCTCTCATTATATGAACATAAAAAGGGCAGTAAGAGGAGTATAAAAGAACATCCTCCAACATAAGAACATGTAGCATAAAAGGAATGACATAAAAGAGATTACTTGAAATGAAAGAGAGAGGCCAGATCCCTTACCTTAAAACGTGACTCTTGAAACTCAAAGTTTTGGACCTTGAGGGCTTGGGGGCAACTTGGGAGGACTCCTTGGGAGGTAAGGAGACCAGAACTTTATTGGGGGAGAGTTGGGAGTGAAAACCCAAGGAGGAATGGGTGGGTATTTATAGGGAAAGTGAGGGGACAAGGCATTAATGGCCAAGGGACACCTCATTAGTGGTTTTGGCAAAACCATGGGCTTGCCCATGGTATTTGCCCATGGTATTGGCCACTTGGAACACCTCATACCTTATCTTACTATTCACAATTCTACCATACTGAATATATACTTAATACATCATTTAATGATGTCATTAGACACCGGTAACTTAAAAACTATATTTTCACTATTCATCGAAAATTCAACTTTCTCAGAATAATCCCAAAATTTCACCTTAACCAAATATCAATGCTCTGATTAAAAATAGGAACTCCATTTTTTAAAAATAATTTTCTAAATATTTTTAATTTAATTTTTAAATAAAAACACTATTCACCAAAAATTCATTTTTTCAGAAAAAACCCCCAAAAATTACCATAGCATAATATCGGTGCTCTGAGTTCAAAAATGAAATCTGTTTTATAAAAATAATTTTCTAAATATTTTTAATTAAATTTTTAATTAAAAAACACTATTCACCCAAAAAAAACTAATACTTGAATAATAATTTATGAAACCGTTATTTAACCATTTTATTGAATCACATTAATTAATCAAGGTGCCTAGATTATATTAATACTTTATTTAAGTGATATTACTAATCCATTTGGTCACATTACTAATCCTAAGCGTAAAATCACTATTCATAATTTACTATTCATCAAAAATCAAGTTGGTCTTATTAGACTCGAAATTTCGTAGTGAACATAATTGTAGAAGACCATTTTTTGAAAATCATTACACATTTTTATTTATTTAAGGTTTACATAAACATTTTTAAAATATCCTTTCTCTAAAATTTATCAAAAATATGCATACTATATTTATCTAGACATTTGAAAATTCATAAACTTCATCATAAGAAGAAATCCAAATTTTTATTTAAAACAAAGGATTACACAAGGCAATTAAGGTCTCCTTACATAGCCCCTTATCACACCAGCATAGGACCTAAGTGTAAGGTGTGCTAAGGTGAGAGAATCCGAGGGAGGCTCGGCCAACATCGCACGAGTCGTAATTTCTATTAGTTTGAACTTCTCGCGAAGGCGATCCCGTTCTAGCTTCCCACGATGAAGTTCAGCTTGGGTTTGGTCCAGAGCAATGCCCAGTGGTGCTACCTCCTTCCCAAGTTCTGTTAGATGGGCTTCGATCGGTCCAAGACTACTGGGTGAGGCCATCAAATCTTCTTTCTATATTAATTAACCAAGATTGCTTGTATTTAGAGATAGTAATCAAAACATTTAGTTTCCAACGGTCACATTGACCAATGGTCAAATAATAGTCAAAACCCAACAGTCTCATTTTAATTATACTCATGTTATCAAATGAAACATTTTTGTTGAGTATAAAAATAAAATAAAATAACACATAAAATTAGGAAATAAGATTTATTCAAAATTTCGGGTCGTTACAGACCATGTTGGGGATCATGAAAAATCAAAGTCTTGAATATGGGAACCAAGAAGAGTATCTCAACTCGAGGTATATTAGGGAATCTATAAGAGAATCATGAATCAATAAGTATATGGGGGAACCAAGTTGAGTTTTTCAACTCAAGGTAAAATGGTTTATCTTTTTCTCACTATATAAGAGAAAAGGTGTGTTTGAGGGTATCAGGTTTGAACCTCAAAGAGAAAACTTACATGTCCTAAAAGAATAGGAATAAAAGACCATGTAGTTTGAGTGAAATAGTTTAATAAAATATATAAATATCATTCCATACAATTTTACATAATGTGGTATATATGTGGTCTATGTAGTTTAGAGTCATGCATCCGGGATTAATGAGATGATTCTAATGATTCATATTAATTATTATAATGAAATGATCAATTAAACCTCTAAGCCCTTTCAATTCATTCTTAGTGTGAGAAAAAATACATAATATAAAATCAACCATATTTAATGAGAGTGTATGGATAGGTATTGAGTGGGGATTATGGATTGATGTTACCCATATATGATACATATTTCATGAAAGGTGTGACAATAGGGGACTGAGTGGGGCTTATACATTGGTGCTTCCCTTTAAGGTAGGGTTTGGGATTACACCTAGGAGGAGTCAAATATGTGATAACCTAGAGGAGTATATAAAATTAAGGTGATTATGTGGGTATTATTAATGCATGATTCCCTTTAGGGAATGTCTAGTTTGTTAGTGAGTAAATAGGATAAGGTATTATTGGGGATTACACTTGATAGGAGGCCTAACTCACTGATGTAGGAATGGGGGAAAGATGATCAATGAGGAATACCAGAGGAGTATCTCCACTCAAAGTGGTGATGGAGTCAAGAATAGTATCTCAACTCAAGGTAAATGATTAAACTAAGAGGATTTTGTTAAGTCAAGGTGATTTTAGAAGCCCTGATGAGTATATCAACTCAAATGTGTTCATCCTAGATCATTGTTGAGGTCATAGGTATTACAACCCACAATATATCCGACATAACCTAAACAGTTCATAGTGTGACTCTCAATTATTCATGAGGGTTAGTGATGTAAGAAAAGGGTCTAGATCAAACACTCAGGACCATAGATCAATGTTAATATTGATATGGGGTTTAAGGGAAGAGCCCCTAATGGACCAGTGGACTTTGAGGTAGTCAACATAAAGGGGTATTCTAAGTGTGTTCATATAGTAGGCTCTACGAAGTGAGTTTGTAGAGTATGCTCCACAAAGTGTGTTCATAGAGGAGGCTCCATGTAGTGTGTTCACAAAGGGGGTATACTTATAAGAGTTCATAGATAGGGGTACATGAAGTGAGTTTGTGGATAGGGTCCATGTAGTGAGTTCACAAATAGGGATTCACATAGTGATTTCATGGATATGGTCTGTATAGTGAGTTCACATATAGGGGTCTGCATAGTGAGTTTGAGGATAGGATTATTTTTACTAATTTTTTGGACAATAGGCTTTATAGAGTGATTTTATGGAGGATAATCATTGTAAGATGTTTCTATAATGGTTTGCATGAAGTCATCTCCACATACATGATTCATATAGGCAATTCTATATAGGGGCCTTGTGAACTGAATTCCATAGATAAGACCTTATAGAGGGCCTCTACGAACATGATCTCATGAAGTATCTTCATGAATGAAAACTCATGAAAGTATTTTTTAGGAATATTTCTGTCTTTAATTCAGGTTTAACTAAATATTTCATCAAGATTCAATGAGTTTTATCTAGGCCAAAATAATTCTCCTCCTCACTTTAGTTCAGGTGATGGTGGGGGAATTTATAGGTAGTGTTGAGTAACTACCTCACTAGAAATGGGTGACCACATACATATGAGACATAGCCATGAGGTAGTACACCTCATTACTATGTGAGTCTATTTAAAGGTTTTCTCAATTTCTCTAAGGTCCGATGCTCTATGAGGTTTGTCACTTCGTAAGGTTCAATGCTATGAGAGGTATAGTGATCTATGAGGTTAAGTTCTATAGAAGAACTGGTTCTCTGTGATATTCAGTGCTCCATAAGGTGATCCCAAATACACAACAATTTTCTCACCCTGAAGGCACCACACAATTCCCTAGAAAATGTTTCTCTAACACCATGAGGTTGGTGAAATCACGACTCCAGATGTTCTGTGAGGTTGGTGACTTTTTAATTTAGTTGATCTGTGAGGTTGGATATTTTGAAGAGTATTACCTATTCTTTGTGAGTTTTTAGACTTCATGGTTTAATTTATATATGAGGTTGTAGAATTTTTGGATTAGTTTCTTCATGAGGGAATTTCCATTTTCATTTTCCTGAAATGTTTTTTTGGCTTCAAACAACCATAAATTGTAATTCATATTTTTTTGGATCAACGAGAAATTAAATATAATATTTTAAAGAAAAATACTCTCCTAGATACTATGTATCCTTTAAAAGGTGTTTTCAAAAGTCCAAAAATTCCCAAAAGACCCTAAAAATGGGTTCTAAGGCTTTGCCACCATTTTTATCCGTAATGTGTGAAATCCAAAACCCACTCTCAGTGAAGGTTCTTACCACTAAATTACCTATCTAGGAAATGTTTTTGAGGAATCTATATACATATTCATTTGATAATTCTTTCATTATGTATAAATATCATCCAATTCTTCTTCATAATGGGAGATAATTTTCTCTCAAACTCGAATTGTGTTGTTTCAGTGAATGAAATTAATTTTTTGATGAAGAAAATCTTTTATAAATCAATAAATATCCCAAATTTCCTTTTTATATGCTTTATAAAAAATTTATAAACACTTTTACTCAATTATAAATGTAAATATAGGAAAATATAATTTTCTACCATATTTTTTTCAATGATATATGGATAATCATAGAATTTGATTGGAAATGAACAATTCTAAAACCTATTTTAGAACTATTATTCATATTCTATGACTGATAATCTTGATTATCAATAAATAATATATTTTGTGATATAATCTCAATATGGAAGGAAATAACAACTTATGTTATAAACTCTACATAATATTAAGCAAGTGGTGAAATGTCATATTTTATGTAACATTAACCCCATATAGTGATGGACTGCGTAGAAATAATATGACACCTACATCATTTGTGACTTATGATAAGATTCCAAGTATGAAAAACTATCATCTGACACCATATTTTATGATATCACTTATATCGTATTAATGAAGTGTCATTTTGTTTTTCTTCTATGGATTAGTACCATCATAGAGTATGATATTCTATATCATATGATATGATTTAAAGAATCTAAACAATTCAATCTAGATCACATAATATTATAACTTATATCATATCAAATGAACCCATAACAACTTATAATATCAAATATCATATTTCTATATGAAATTAAAATTCTTAATCATTTTTATGGAATAAAATATGACATAAAAATGATATCAAATATTCTTAATTTAAAGCATGATTTTATAAATAGAATTACATGATCAAGATTTGATACCACTATTGGGTTTCTAGGGATCTAAAGAAACCCATTTAATATAGTATAAACAATTAGAAACCTCAAATTCCAATGATCAACCTTGATAGAATCCAAAATAATGATTTAATAAAATGAATAACAATCTTATGTGTACCTTAAAAGGATGAATTTACACAACTATCATCATTATATAGATGATAAGTATAACTAAGAGGTAGTTTAAGGAATACCTATTCTATGGGGTATGCATAGGATAACATGAACTAATCAACATTTGAGTGGGATCCTACTATCTCCAATGACATGCTAGTGCCTCACGATGGTAAAGGGAGGAGGAAGGAAGAGAGATACATGGAGAATCCAAAAAATAAATCAACCATATACATGTACTTTAACCTATTTATATAATTCCTAGTAACACTTACCAAGGCCCAATAATTTACTCATGTGTTACCCAACACATGAATAAATGTTATGTTGGTACAATGGTTTGTAACCCTTTATCCATTCATGTAACACTTAAGTAAAACGATTCTCTATGCACTAATGATAGTTTACAAGGAAGAGTAATGTTAAAGTTTAAAATTTATCTTCCATAATAAGTATTAACAAATCACATAAATATAATCCTTTATGAAATACTATATTAATACATATCCAATCATACGATATGACTGTAAAATGTAGTTCTAATACAATATCTATATATCGTACTAAATGATATACCCAAACCATGAAATACAACATGGTTTATAATCATTCATTTCATACTATATGACATGCACAAATTTCACACTATGATATGAGGGAATTTTGAAATATCTCATTTAAATCCTTAGTGAAAAGTCATAATCGTTTCCTATGATATGTAATACAATAACTATACAATATATGATTTATTCATTTTATTCAACATGATTTCATGAATCAAGAAGCATGAAAAGCTCTACTACCACTGATAGGTTTCTAAGTATAAAAACACCTTTTCAATGCAAAAAAGACAATAGAAACATCATTCCTAATATTACTATGCTATATAAAACTGAAATCATGTGTAAACAAAATGATGAATATGAACCTTTCACCATTGTTGTTTATTTATTATATATTTAATCATAGTGGTTTGATGAATATCCTTGAGGAGAAAGTAATGGGCTCCTCCCTCCATGGTGTATCGATGGGATAATTTAAATCACCCAACAATCTGGGTAGGACCCTTAATTCATTCATAATATGATAGTATCTAGAGTTTCAAAGGAAGGAAGAGGAAGTGAGAAACATGGGAAACCTGTATGAGGTTTGGGAAATATTTAAACACCATCTCATTTGAATAAATTTCCTTTTATACTCCACAATGATTCTCCATGAGTTTCCATACATTTTCATATATGTTCGTAATATATGAGTAAATTACATGTCAATTACAACTCCTTGTAATCATTCGATAATGCCAACTCTCCCATGTGTTTTATATAATAAAACATAAATAATAATGATATAAATTTATAAAATATTCCCAAATGTTATCTATTAACAATTATCTTACCTTTTAATTATAAGGTCCTATAATTATCATATAACATTACGATATACCTATATTGTACACTATGATAGGCCAAAGAAATGGCAATACAATATCACCATATTATACTAAATTATATTCCAAAACCAATATATATTGTGGTTTATATATGGAATACCATAAAACATATCGACATCATACACTATGATATTGGAATATATACATATATGGTTTTAGGGAATAACTTCATCAAGTAACACAAGATATGAGTTGTGTAAATAGTTACACCTCAATATGGTTTAAAAATATTGATTTTTATACAAGGAATAAGGATTAAAAAATTAAAAAATGTTAATCATGAATACATGTAAAGAGAATAAATGAGATAAGATGATGAGATAATTAATCCACTTTAAAATACTAAGTGTTAGATTTCTTCCAAAAAAAACTTTTCAAAACCTCAATCATCCAACCAGGCTAGTTATGTCATTGTAGGGTTCCCATGGATTATATGATGCAAGGTAAGAAAGTTATGGGTGACCTTGATAGAATTTGGTTCCTATATTTGGTGTATGATTTGTGTTACACTCATATGGGAAACCCTAAATTTTAATACATAAAAGGAATAAAATTTTGATATTGAATAAGTTATATTAATAAAGGTGTGGTCCACTAAATTATCCAAGAGTCATATGTGATATGATTGAAATGATAGCCTACCTAAATAATTATTTGATTATAAGAACACCAATATGGATACATTACTTAGTGAAATATAGTTCTTGGCCCACTAATGGATATGATATAATTTAAAAGGGGTGATCATTTTAATAGGAGACTATTTAATAAAATCCATTATTAAATGATTGTATAACCTAATAAACATCTGATAAAATATTCTATTATTGATATAACAGATTAATCATCATTAAATTTTACTATTATTTAAATTCTAAAAAAATAAAATATTAATTATAGAAACTTTATGAGTTTCTATAAAAAATTAATAATAATTCTTAAAAATGGATGCTAATTCTATGTGTTAGAGAAAATTATTTCTATGTATCCAAATGTTTAATTTTTTCAACAAGTGAATCTATATGATTACAATAATTATAGAATTTTTCACATGAGTTTTCAAAGGAATTATATAAAATTTTATATAAGAAACTTCGGTCTCCACGCATGTACTCATTATGATTTGGTATGATAATGATCTAGAGAGGCTGGGGGTTCCTTAAAGAATTTTTTATGGATATGGATTTTATTATATAATATTTTTGGAAGGGTTTAAATAGTATGAGTTAATTCAATTAATTTTTACTTGATATCCTCAGTGTGTTAAGGAAAGTTGAGTAAGATATGGGTTGTCTATGATATAGTTCTATTTGGACAGAACAAAAAGGTAAAAGTTTAAGTTGAAAGAAGACAATTGGATTGTATAATTTCTAATATTGGCCATTAAAACCCAAAGGTAGTGTTGAGATATATGGGAAATTTTTCCATTGGATATAATTGTTTGATACAACTGAATAGGTTTGAGAAAATTTATAGAGAGTCCTAGTTATGTATCAGTATTATTGAATTAGTTATTCAATTTTTAATGGGTATATGATACCAAATGTATTTGTTATAATTTATGTAAATATACATGAGTTCAAAATAAAAGTAATAACTAGTAAAGTTTATAGTTCTCATTAAATTTTAGTAGAAAAGTTTGTTTCTATGTACATTTAGAATGCAATGGAATAATTCACTCTAAAATGGATCTAAATAAAGTATATTCATTTTCATTTTATTACTCTTATATGATAAGATAATTTTTTTTGTAAATAAATATTTATTATGAATAATATGAGATGGTTACTTATATGTAAATGAATTATGATATATTCATATTTTATAACAAGTTTTGTAAAAATAATGTTAAAAATGTTTGATCCTAGATAAAAGAGTTTATCTAATATATTTTTCAAAATGCGAGGGAAAGATTTTCCACCACTGAAAATGGAATATTTTAAATAATAAGGTCTTATTTTTAGAATATTTACTCAAAAAATATAGATTGACATATAAGATATGGTTGTTAAAAGTTTTTTTGATAAATATTCTTAGTAAAGTAAATACATGTCATTTCCAAACAAAAATGAGATTTCATATCTTCGAATGATATTATAGAGAAAATTTCATTTCTAAGTGGTGAGTAGGAGTATGATTGGACTTAGATAAGTTCAAATTTTAATAAATTAAATATTATACTAGTTAGATTCAAAGTGAAAGTATGTTTATATATTAATTTTTTTAAGTTATGTTGGAAAAGAAAAATAATGTAATGAGTTAGAATTTTATTTTTAAAATGATATCAAAGAAATGTTTAAAATAGAAAATATCTATTAAGGATGATGATGATATACTTATATATAGTTCTTAATAGGTAATCAAATATACTAGAATTGTAACATCAAATTCTGTGAAGTAAATTATTTTGAATAATTATTCAAAGTTACAAACTAGGAACATGATTCCTAGCCTAAAAATTATTCAAAAACATTTATTTGTATATTTTAGTCACTAAATGAGTTTAGTGAGAGGTTTTATTAGATGGTTACATTGATACATGGTTGTAATTACATAGATATGTAATGAGTTTAACAAAATCCTTAAAAAAAATAGAAAATTCAAGTCTATTATAATGATATATCATGTCATATATGATTATACGAGGGCTTATGTATGGTTTTTAGTATTCATAAATGTGTTTAAGAATATAAAATGTATTATGATATATAATATATAATCTCTAATTTATTATTATTTCATGTTGGATTCATATATTCATGAAGTAAAATGATAATTGAACTCTCAAAGTATGAATTTGAGTTATCCTCAATCAATATTCATCATATATTATTATAGGTTATGATAAATTACTTAGGTTATTTTATGTAGGATTTCATATAGATATACATAATATGCTCATGATACACAAAAAGAGTTTTTTGTGTTGAGTGACCCACCAATTATACCATATAGAGTGTCATACACTAAGTCTTTAGTATGCTAGGGGTTCATGTTCAATATTGAATCCTCATACCTAGGGTTAGAAAGATATATAGAATGAGAACCTATATACTTTAATATATTTATTATTCTATCCTTGAGGATGATATAATTAGGGGTGGTTGGGTATGTTTCTGATCATGTCATCAGTTGAGGCTTAACAAAGATGAGATTTATACTCTCATATGATGAGTATGACATATGGGACCTCAATTGGGATAAAATGGGGAAGTTTATGGCCATAAACAGATAAGGTACATGTGATGTGATTATCTATTTGGATAATTTATATGTGATGTGGCCATCTACTTGGGTGAATGAGATGAGATGCATTCATTTATTTGGTATGTATATACCCGGAGAATCAAGAACATATGAGTTGGAAATACAAGATTTATATACTATATGTTATATTGTGACAAGATGTCTTGGAAAATGTATTATATAATTATGCATATTTTTATATGATACATATATTGGAAACATATATGTAGAAACATGTGTTAGATATGGATAATTCTAGATCCCTTAATATATTGAGTAGAATTAAGAATTTTCTAGAGGCTTATCTATTCTTAAATTCATGAAATATTGAATTCATAATTGTTTTCAATGATACAAAGGCCTTTAGGGCCATAATTCTTGGTTTTGTGAATGTGGATTAAGATTTTTTACAAAGTGTTTGTGTAAAACATTTATATCTACACTAAAATTGTTTTGGAGGATATCTAAAAGACATTTTTATATATATATTTAAAAGTTTTTACATATGATGTAATATTCAGTGAAAATGTATAATAAATTTTCCAAAATTATTTTGGGAAGATATCAAAAATTATTTTTTTGAATATATCCAAAAGGATATATAAAATACATCCAAAAATATTTTTGGAAGACATCCAAAAGGATTTTTGGATATGGTTTCATAAAATTGTTATATATGATGTGACATAAGGTGAAAGTGTACTTATTCTATAAGGCTTTAGTGTAAATGTTTTTTTTGGAAATATGAATAAAGGGAAACACCAAGACATGGTGGTGTAGACTACATTTTAGTATGTGTCGGTATAGATCACTTCATGGTGAAAGTCACCATGCCATGGTGAAATGCACAGAATTTTACATGATTATATGATAACACATGATGTTGAATCCTTATTATACCTTAATCTATCATAATAAATTTTTTCATCATGTAATTAAATTTTTAAGAGTTTTAATGTTAATAATTATCATTTAAATATTATACAATCAGTATATAATTGAATTGTATGTTGTAAATAGTTGTAATTTTTCAACATTTGAGAAATATTTCATCAATGTGGACAAATATTTCAATTCAAAGGAGGGTACTTGGATGTATATATAAATATATACAATCATTGGATGATGGTGGTGTGATACTAGCATCTAAATTATTTAAAACACCTCATGCCAAAATCTTCTTACTATTATTATCGATTTCTATTAAACTCCAAGGTTTTATCAAACCATGAGGAAGATATAGTTCTTCCAAAGTGTTTGAATATTTTTATAACCCATGAAAACAATGGTGGAAGGATCTCATTGGATATTTAACAGTGTTGTCTATAAATATTATATCAAGGAGCCTGGATAAGCTATATAACTAGAGAAAAAGGTATACTATTATTCATTTATTTACTCATTCCATTATTAATGGAATTTTTCATGGATTAAATTGGTTTTGGTTAAATTTTTACACTATGTTTGGGTATGTTTTATCCCCTCTAAAACCCACCATTTTTTCATATCACATTAATCATGTCAATGGTTTTTTCAAGGAAGTAGGTTAACATTAATTATATTTATTCTAAAAATCATGACAAGCTATTTAAATATTATTTTCAGAAAATATCACTTTAATGTAGTTGGTAGAGTTTGAATACATCTAAATAAATAATCACAAGAATTACAATATATAATACTTATTAATTTATAAAATGTTTATAACTCGAAATTAATTAGTATAGAATAATGAATAAAAATCACAAAAAACCTTAGTATTGTTCTTTGAGAAAAAAAATAACACCCAAGAGGAATAATTAGGGGTGTTCAATATTTGTTTTAACTCATTAAGGGTATTTATTTAAACTAAATTATTTAAAATTTATTACCTTAATTCAAAAACTAAAATTGACCAATGATCAAAACATAACTATTTAAAACTAAATTGATCGGTCCATGTCGATTCTAGTCAGTTTTAATTAGTTAAGAAAAAAAATATGGGTTAAGTCATTAAGTGAATAAAATAAATGTCACAAAATTTTTATAGCACCATATATATATAAAATATATAATTAATTTTAATAGTAAAAAATTTAAAAAAAACACTGATCATGGTAGAATAATAAATCAATGAACATTGAAAAATTCAACGTTCATAACAAAAATTTGTAAATAAGAACATATGATATAATAAAACCACTAATCCTAAAATAATAGATCATCAATTAGTTTAGTTTTTATTTTAAAATAAAAAATCAAAATACATTTTTTAAATTAATTGAATCAAGTTAAAGACATGTTTTTATTTTTTAACATATCTTGATGTATTTTTTTTCAATTTAATTTAATCTTAATATATCAAATTCCATTATAATAAATATAATGAAAGGAATTTATATTAAGTTTAAGGAAAATAATTATCACTATCAGTTTCAATAAATATTTATACACTTTATTTAATTATTCATTTTTAGTTAAGAATATATAATAATGATTAAACCTAACAAAACCAAATTTAATTGAAAAACTTGAATTATAAAATATTCATCAATTGATTTTAAATATTTTACTAACTTAAACTATCCTTTATCTATTTATGATGACTTTGTATAATTAGTTTTTATTGGTTTGGTTTATATTAAAAACCCCTCAGAATAATCAATAATATTTAGTTTTCACATCAACAAGACAAATTACTCAAATTTTATAAATTATTTATATGATTTGATTTTATATATTTTAATGTATATATTTTCATCCATTTCATTATTATGGTAAAATTTAATATAAAAGTCGTATCCAAAGGTTGTATATTGGATTTTTTGTAAATATATATAGACAACCTATAATGTCAACATATAACAACCTATAATGTCATCCTATGTCATCCTATGGTTTAAAAATATTTAACTTAATCAAGGAAGGGATATATATTTAATGTATTTTCAATCATGGATAATGGAGAATGGATTGAATGAATTATAATTGGGAAAATATTACAATCATGAAGAAGTGAGAATGGATAGATGAATTATAGTTGGGAGAATGTTATGATAATTAAATATTATAGGTTATATTTATTATCATCCTTGGTAAAGTTATAAATGTAGATTAAGGGGAATACAGTTAACACTAGAAGAATAAGATCTATTTTATATGATATCACCCGAATACTTGAATGCTGCTTAATAAATATACTATAACTTAAAGGAATTATTTATAATATTTTTGGCTAGTGTTACATGGGATTTGATAAAATACTATGGTGAAGGTAGATATTTATTATTTATCATTTAATAATTTCTAAAAGTGGGTAAAGTATTTGAATATGTTTGAAGAATTTTGGTGATGTTTGAAGTTGTTGTGTAATTGTTAAATAGAAATTTCATTATCGATATAATAGTAATTTTGTTTCCAAAGGCTGCATTAGAATGTTTTTACATTACATAAGTGTTTCATGAAAATTAACTTGATATATATATATATATATATATGGAGTTTTATGAACACACTGGTTGTGTATGTGTGGAATGTGTGTAAGAGTTTCTTTGTAAGTAAGAATTTACTTTTTTATGGCCATATAAGTATGAATACATGAAAGAAAAGTTACATCGGTGTGATTTTAAATTTAAATTGGAAATGTAAAAGTTCATTTTATATAAGTGTATACATGTGTGAGACTTGTTTTTTATATGGTTATCAAGTGTTGGTGATATATATTAGGTTTTTTTGAAAGAATTAATTGAGTTTTTCAAAGCTGATGTATGTGAGATTTAAGGATGTGTGACAATAACCTAGAGCTATGAAAGATAATTTTTCTTGAAATCAAGAGAGTTATTTTGAATATTTTCTAAAAAATAATTGTTTGGAATTAATGGAAAAAATCATGGGAGATTTCAATAAATAGTTGAATGATGTTTTTTGATGTTTTTAAGAGGTGACTTATTTACAAAATATGAATTTGAAAGATGTATCATATATAAGAGGATTTTAAACAAAAAATATGGTCTGATTTTCTTTAAGATTTTATCTTTAAATATTCAACAATATTTCAATGGGAAGATAGGAATATCAAATAATAATATAAATATATATTTTATGAATTTTAGATGGGAAAAACCTTATCTAAATTTAGAAGAAAATAAACAAACCAAACCCATTTTAATATAATATTTATCCATATATTTTAATTAAATAAACATAAATGAAGAAAATACCATTTCTATAATGAAATTAGACATTAAAGGATATTCTATATGAGGTTAATAGAGATACCTGACAAGCATAAAAAATATACCTTCCTCATAGGGCATCAATGGGCTATTATGAATCTCCCAACACCTGGTAAGGATTTATTCTTCCTCACGGTCAATTTGAACCCTATATTTAAAGATAATGAGGGAATAATATCTATTAATTAGGGAGAATCACATACTGTCTAATAATATTTTCATTACGATAAAACATTTTTATATAGTCACCAAAGATTCTACTTGGACTTTCAAATGTTACATAAATGTTCTACTGTCATCAAAATGTTTCACAAATGTTCCAAAACATTACATCTATTTTTAATGTTAAATTAAATTATTACACTAATTTTTTAATGTTTAAATAATCATTTGGGATGTTCAAAACTTTTTAAACATCATTACATGATTTTTCATCCAAACATGATAGTTTAGAATAAAAGAAATTATCTTAAAATACATTCACTACCATGCACTAAACCATGATGTTGTGACCTTTACTATAATGAAATTTACACTAGAATAAACCAAAACATAGTTAACACCAACACATCATGGTTTTAGATTTAGTGGAAATTTTAATCAATATATCACTTATAATAAAGCTTAATAAATTTAGTATACTTTCAACATATGTCACATCACATTTAAAAAACTGTGAATCAATATTCAAAAATCATTATGAATATTAACCAAAACTAATTTTTTGAAGCTATAATTCATAATCACCATAAGTTATATCAATTTTAGAATTTTCTAAAAAACATCAAAAAATAGTTTTTGGATATCCTTTACAACACTTTTTGAGTATCTATTATAGTTTTATATAATTTCTTTGATACAAATTAATCCTCATTAGCATAACAATAATGAATTACCCCATAGGTCTCTATAGTATTGATTAACTTCATTAATTATATAATCCATAATTATAAGAAAGGAGTGGCCACTATAAAAATAATAGTCCTAATTAAGATATAAAGGGATTTGACATGATATCTATCAAATACATGTATATGTATACAAATTTACACTATTTATATCATATATAATAAGCATAATTATATAATCCATTTGTAAAAGACATAAATCAAAAATGATACATGAAGTATGTCAACCTTATATAGCTAACTCGTATATTCTTGATTCATTAAGTATAGATTGGCTAGACATATGAACACATAACATGTCATTCATCTAAATGGATGATCAAATCATATGTACAAACCATTTTTATTCCTTGTAATACTTTTGAATATATCTAGAATTATTTTTAGAGCCAGGCATTGAGATGACATGCGATTTCGAGGCTCGATGTGCCTGAAATTAATTTTATTAAAATATTAAATATATTTTACATTACGCATGCATAGTTTCTTAATGAAAATGTAATAAACACTAAATGGAGTCTTGAATCCAATATTCAAGACCACTGTTGAATCCATAATGTGAGGTTTACCCTAGGCGTAACCTAAAATGGGTCAGTGTGGGGCGTTAAGATAAAACGGCCATTGGCGGTATGTTCAGTGGGTTAATTAAATAATTAATTTATTAATTGATCTAAAAATAAATTCTCTATATAATAAATGTTATGGATGATCTCTAGGGTTATCCTCATAACCCTGAGACCATTGATTGGAGAGTTATACCACCTCTCATTGGTGGATCGAAACCAGATGATGAGACTCTAAATCGAAGAGAATCAAGGTGCAATGAACACAACGACTTCTATTATTTTTTAGAGAGCACGATCTTCATTGAAGAATGATACAAATTGAGGCATGACTCATCAAATCATGTATTTTACCTAAATTTATTAAATATATTTATCATGATCAAATTAATCTCTTTATTTTCATTAAATCAATCCTTTATATGCACCTATGTATTGGTTTTCAATTGATTATTGAATTAAATATTTGATATGCCATTTTTCTCACCTGGGCATCCTGATTATTATTTTTTAGTCAAGAACACTTGACCAATGATTGTATATTTTTTTGGTGATTTTCCCCCTCTAGTTATTCACTTTTTTCTCCATTGGGATTTGGGTCCATGGCTCAACATTGACGGGTGGGATTGAGCCTGATCAGACCCCACAAATTCATGATGGATTCATGTGCGATGATTGGATTTGCGATCAAGGATAGATTTGAGATGATTTGTGGGTTGGAGATGATTTCTTTGTGGATCTAGAATCTGATGTGGAGATCAACAAAAAATCGGGGCATATGAGGTGTGTGGGGAATACGACGAATCCACATGGATCCAAATAAACAATTTTCGACCACTAGATGGATGAAAATGAAAAAAAGAGGCCCTTCCCTTTGGTTTTGAGTGGTCTTGATGTGAGATCCACTATAGAGGAGCCGGATCTAGAACACCAATTAACAAATCTAGATTTTTGTGAAAATACTAACTACACATTGTTTAGTTCGGAAGAACACACAATGTATAGGGCCCTTGCTACAACGACTAGGATTTTGGGAGAGAAAAGTATCACACACCATGTGGGACCCTTACATGCTATGTAAACCATGTGCTGAAGACCTAGTGTGTTCATCAGGAGTAAATGGGCATAATTATGGCCAGGTGCATCCTGAGTACCAGAACGCATCCAAGAAATATGGACACAACCCAAAGGGAATGGGTGGGACCCCATATTGGAGGAAATTTCATGCACTGAAGTACACAGACTTGGGATGAGGTTAAACATACACAGCTAGGGGCATGATAAGGACCCCTGGTGACTGATACATGCCGTGTAGTGATCTTACATGTTGTGTATGGATAAATGGGTGGTTAGTTATGTTTCAAAAGGGAAATGGCCTGATAGTGGAGTAGGAACACATGCCTTGGGGGTCCCCATACATGTCATGTACTCTTCCTCATTTTTTAGAAATATTATACTTATCATATATCCTATAATTGGACTTGAATTTTGGTCCGTGAGTATCCTATATTGAATGTTTTTATATGTAGAATGTGATGGTTCCCCTCATAGTGGCATTTGAGATACAATTCAAGGTGTTCCAAGTGTGGCGCTTCTTTATCCGGTGTTTGGAGATGGTAGTGATCAACTATGATCATTAGAGTGGTACCCCATATGTCATTAGGGTGCAGGTCCTCAATCTACTAAGTGGTACTCCCCTATGAAATTAGGTCACAATTCCTATATCTACTGAGTGATACCCCTTGACAGAATAGAGTGTGGGTACTTTACCTACCGATTGTTACCCCCATATGGAATTAAGTTGTGGTTCCTAAATCTAATGAGAGGTACCCTCCCTATAAAATTAGGTATGGATTTCTCTATATAATGAGTGGTACCCCCTGATGCTCTAGGGAATAGGTCCTCTACCCATTGAGTGGTATCCCCTATGGCATTATAGTGGGAGTCCTCTACCTACCAAGTGGAACCCACTATCAACTAGGTTGTGGTTCCTCCTTATACTAAGTGGAACCCCCTAATGCAATAGTGAATGGGTCTTCTTCTTAGAGATTATGTTCCATTGATTGTACGGTATAGTGGTAAGGCATGGACCCTCCACATGGTTGCTTCTATGCTAGATACATGAGATTCTTGGAATCATTGATGGAACTTCTAAAACTAATGGCACTCTTTTCCAGGGTTGGGATGTGAGATGACACCCTTTCACTCTCATTTGAGATTATTTTTTTGAGTATATATATATATATCTATATCTATATCCATGCCATTAATATTTTTACTCTCTTTGTGTTGAGATGTTTATTTTCCATCATGTATCTTACTTCTCCCCTATTATCTTTTAGTACGTCCTACTGGGATGTATATACTCATCTCTTCATGGGATTTTCCCACATGTGTCATGTCTTATGAAGACAAAGGATAGGTCAATGAAGATTATAGAAAATCATATATAAACCTGGTACATTTGACCTATATAGTGGTCAGATCTTGGATATTTAGACCTAGGATCTATTAGCATTTATTTTTCCAGTTTTTTCTGGTTGGGACATCTTTATAGTTTGGTGTGTAATTTTCCCTTTTTACTTTTTAGTTTACACTGTAGTATTATTGTCCCCCTATATATTTTACATGCATGGTTTATTCTCTATATGTTTTTTCTTGTATTATTTTTCCTCTTCACTTCTGCATCAAGATGGTTGGGTGTGTGCATATATGTAAATTATGTAAAGGACACTCATATTAGTTATGCCTTTCAGTGATTGTTGACACCCCTGGCCTATGGAGGAGGGATTAGGGTAGTTACGACTTGAGACCCATTGAGGCAGGTCACGACATATTAGTATTAAAATAGTTTATTCATAGGGATAGTGTTTAGAGTACTCCAATTTCTAGGATTTGGTTTGGATTTAGGGAAATAGTGTCAAATTGTCTTGAGTGCAGCTTTTAGACTAGGGAACCCAATGCTGGTGTAGCATCTGACGTATCCATTCACTAGGACATTGACTACCTACTTATTGACTAAACATAAATAAGTAATTTTTTATAGGGATCAATGGTACTTGCATAATATAGGATTGAATTATTTAACTATCCATCTTAAGTCATCTACCCACATATATATGCTCATTTGATTATGGTATGTCTTGATTAAATTTTTAGGATTCCTCCGTGATATTAACCAACCAAGTTGCCAATTCTAGATCATGATGATGATATTATGAGTGATGATTCCTTAGTTCAGGGTTCGTCCCATGAGATTCTTCCTCTAAGGGGATAGGTAGAATCACCCCCACCTATCAAGAAATAGATCATATTAGTAGAGTAGGATGAGGATAAGCATAGGATTAGCGCACTCTATGAGTTCCAACAATATAGGATGATGAGGTTTTGTGGTGAGATAGATCCATAGGTTGTGGAGGATTGACTAGATTTAGTGATCTATATATTTAGGCTTATCCAGACACAGACTTATCTAGTAGTCACATGGATAGCTATCCTTTTCCATAGAGTAGCTAGGTGCTAGTGGAGTCTAGTCACATAGATTCATGATGAGTCTACACTTTCATGGAATTAATTCCTATAGTTGTTCTGTGAGGAGTACTACCCCTACTATTTGTGATTAGTTTAGATTCAAGAGCTACTAGAGATAATTTAGTGAGGGATGATAGTGGCTTAGTATTTTGTGAGGTTCAAAAACCTTACATGGTACTCCCTTAACATGATTCTAGATGGATACTTCTGGATATAGAAGTTTGAGTAGGGTATCCACAGAGATATCTATGCTAGTGTAGTGTCTTTATTTATTCATAGATATGCTAGGGTGTTGGGGGGAGCACTGGTGATGGAGATGTTCCTATCAGAGGGATTCTAGATAACTGGAGTTATAAGTGAGCGTTATAGGAATGGGTTATATACAGTAGATAGAAGGAACCAGTTGGAAGTATCTCGACATATAAGACCTCCCCATGACCTAGATCAGACACATGGTAATGTGGGATATATACCATGCAGAGGACTAGGTCATCCTAGATAAGGGTGGTTCTATGCATGTGACGGGTGAGGTCACATGGCACGTGATTTCTCGACCAGATGTGATGAGGAGGGAAGATATGTAGTGGATGAATCACTATGTCAGAGGCAGAATTATGATTACCAATATCCCAGGTGAGGGAAGGGTGGCCCCTAGAGAGTAAGAGTAGGTGGGGATCCAATAGGAGGTTTTGTGGATGGTGGAAAATGCTATGAGATCATTCCACTAGCACCGCCACGTGGCCCACATCAGGATCAGGGAGCTGACAGTTGAGGCCACACACAATAGAAGGTTATGGATGAGTATGACCCAATGAAACATAAGATTATTAGAGATAAAATATATATTTCTTCTACACTTTCTACAGTATTATTAGATATAGGTGTGATTCATTACTTCATCTCTTTACTCCCAGCACAAGAGATGGATCTCTCAATTGATGATTTATCCCTATAACATTCTCTTGAGGTTCCTACAAGGAATGTTTCTTCTATATCTTTTATCTTTTGGTAGTGTGAGCTATCAATTGGTGGGGAGAGTTTCTCATGTAACCTCTTGTTCATCATGATGGAACCATATGAAATCATATTGGGTAAGGATTGGTTGTCTATGATGTGAGCCCAGATTTACTATCAACAAAGATGAGTCAGATTCCTTTACACTGATGGGACAAGATTCTCCTTTATGGGTGAGAGAGATATCATGGAAGGGTGAGTGGGTTTTGTGAGTAGGATTCTTCATCCCATTAACCATTAGTTGGTGAGTGTATCCCTTGGTTCAGTAAAATATTCATGAAGCTAGATTACTTTAATCATGGAGTATTTTATGGATGTATTCCTCATGTATGTTCTAGAACTACCTATGAGATAATATATGAAGTTTTTTTATTGACTCTCACCCTATAAATGATTTGATATATCCTGAAGCATATTAGATGGCCAATTCCATGATCCAAGAGCTGTGGTTGTAGTTGTATTACCTTCAAGAGAAGGGTTTTATCAGATCCAGTGTGTCCCCCTAGATAGCTATGATCTTATTCATGAAAAAAGAAGATGGGAGCTTATGGATTTTGTAGACTATCATCACCTGAACCAGGCCACGATAAATAAAAATTACTCCTTGCTAAGGATTGGTGAAATCTTTGACCAATTTTGAGGTATGAGTTAATTTTTGAAGATTGATCTCTAGTCCAGCTACCAATAGTTGATAGTTCCTGAGGCTGATATTCTGATTTTTGAATTTTGATGTCGCTATAGACACTATGAGTTCCTAGTGATTCCATTTGGTGTGAAAAATTCCCCCATCGTGTTTATAGATTTGATGACCCGGATATTCTAGCTATACTTGGACTAATTTTTTGTTGTCTTCATTGATGAAATACTCATATACACTATATTAGATTAAGTGCATGAAGAGTACTTGAGGATGGTCCTATATTTTCTTCGGGAGCACCATATTTATGGTAGGATCTTGAAGTGTCAGTTTTAGATCCATGAAGTTCACTTCTCGGGCCATGCCATTTTTGAGCATGGATTTGCTATGGACTTGGTGAATATTGATGCAACGCCTTCTTGGGATCCACCCAAGAGTGTACCATAGTTATAAAGTTTTCTTGGATTAGTAGGGTACTATAATATATTTGTGGCATATTTATATAGGATTTTATCAAAATTGACCTTCCTAATGTAGAAATGGAATCCATTTACCAAGACTAAGTGGTGCCATAGGGCCTCTGAGGAATTGAGGAAAAGGATGATGAGTGCTCTTATTTTGAGACTAACGAAGGTGGGTGTGGAGTACATAGTGTATTGTGATGCCTCATGATCTGGTCTCAGCTACGCATTGATGAAGTTATAGGAAGTTATCACATATGGGTTGATTCAGTTGAGACTGCATGAGTATAACTACAAAACCCACAAACTAGATCTAGAGGAAGTAGTATTCACACATAGGATGTGGAGGTACTTTCTTCTAGGATAACACTTTGTTGTTTACTTAGACTATCAAATCCTTAGGAATTTCTTCACACAAGGATACTTGAACCTAATACAGAGGAATTTTTTGGAGTTCCTGTAGGACTATGACTTTGAGATAGTCTATACTTTTGGGAAGGAAAACATGGTGATAGATTCCCTTAGCAGAAATTCATAGGATCATTTGGTGAATGAGGTGTATGATTAGTTGTATTCCTTGAAGCTGAACTTGGTTTTGTAGGAGGGTGTAACTTTTCTTCATTAAATGATGTTGAATCTTCTTCTCCTTCAGCTTGTGAGAGAGTCCTTGTTAGGAGACATCAATTGTGAGGTATTGTATGACTACATATCCTTATTAGATTCACCAGATGGATTTTTTTGGAGGAGGGAATCATGTTATTATTTTCTAGGGATAGATGGTGGTCCTAGTCATGATGCCGGAGGATGTGATGAGAGAGTTTCAAACATCTCATTTTGATGTACATCCCAGTCTGGGTAAGATGTATAAAGACCTTGAATGGTGGTTCTGGTGGGCTGTTATGATACTAAGTGTGGCTGAGTTCATCTCTCGGTGCCTCACCTGTCTGTACGTGAAGGATGGGAACTAGGTTATGGAAGGTTTTTTTCAATTCCTTGAGATCCCAATGTTAAAATGAGATGACATATACATAAAATTAATGATAGTAATCCCATGGACAACGAGATTACATGATGCTATCTGGGTGATAGTTGATCAACTCACGAATTTAGCACACTTTCTTACTATTAGGGAGTAGAGTTTGGTTGAGGGTTTGAGGTAGTTGTATGTATGAGAGATTTTTCGGCTTCATGGGGTTCCCTCAACTATTGTATTCGACCATGATGCATTGTTCACTTCACAGTTGTGGAGATTACTGGAAGAGTAATTTGAGACCCATATGAGGATGAGTACTAACTTTCACCCCCAAGAATATGTAAAGATTGATCATAATATCTAGATTCTTGAGAATATACTGAGGGATTTCATTCCAGACTCTGGCTGGATTTAGGAGGATCATTTTACCTTGGTAGAGTTTTCATACAATAATATATACTACTCGAATATATATATGAATTTTTTTAGTCCATGTATAGAAGACCTTGTAGGTCACCCTTATTACGAATAGAGATCCACGGGGCATCTCTTGTTGGGCCATAAATGGTTCATGCAATGAGAGAGAAGGTCTATGATATCCATGAGTTGATGAGGATAACCTAGATAATCTATAAATATTATGTAGATGAATGCCATAGGCCCTTGGAGTTTGAGCAGGGAGACTACATTTTTGTAAGAGTATCCCCATGATGAGGATTGCAGAGATTTATCTAGGGAGACAAGATATCACTGAGGTTCATCGGGCTATTTAATATCTTATATATGGTTGGAGAGGTTTATTACCACCACAAACTACCCCCATAATTAGAGAAGGTGCATGATGTCTTCCATTTTTCATTACCGAGGTGATACATGCATAAACCTACACATGTTATTGATTGGGGTGAGTTAGACCTCGAGGCAAGAGCCACTTTTGTGGAGAACCTAGTGGAAATTAAGGATTGTTAAGAGATTAACCTATGTGTATGAACTACCCCTTGTTTTTTGTGATGTGGCAATATGAGAACATGTATGAGAGTTCCTGAGAGTAGGAGTACCAAATGTAGGCTCATTATCCCAAGTTTTTTCTTTTTTATTTTCTTTTTGAGGATGAAAATATTGGAGGAGGGAATAAATTATAGACCTTGTTATTTCTTTATAAGACTTTGGAATATATCTAGAAATTTTTAGGATCTAGGAGATGAGATGGGGTGCAATTCTGAGGCCCAATGTGTCCAAAATTAATTTTATAAAAATATAAAATATATTTTATATTAAAAACACATATTTTCTTATAAAAATAGAATAAATATTAAACAGAGTATCAGATACAAAATTTGAGACCACAATTGAATTTAGAATGTGATTTTTACCTTAGGAATGACCTAAAATGTTTCAGTGCATGGTGTTTGAATAAAACAGAAATTGACCATACACTCAGTGGGTTAATTGATTAATTAATTTAATTAATTCATTAATGGACCCAAATAGAAATCCTATATATAAAAAACTTTATGATGGATCTCCAGGGTTAGCCATATAACCCTAGGATCATTGGTAGAGGAGATTTACCACCTCTCATTGGTGGATCAAAATCAGTTGATGATGAGACTCTAGATCCAGGTGAACCAATCCACAAAAAATGAAAAAACATATCTTCTTCATTGGAGAGCTCATTCTTCATTATCAAATGATCTGAATTGAGGTGGGAATCATCAATTTTTGGATTATTCCCTAATTGATTAAATATATTGAGCATGATTGAATCTATCTTTTGATATGAATTAAATAATTCATTTTCATGCACACATGTATTAGTTTTCAATTGATTATTGAATTAAATCCCTATTATGCCATGTTTATCACCTCGAGAATCCCAATTTTTATTATTTTTTCCAATGATTGTTACACCTTTGTTCTGGTACTTGTTATCCCACTTGTTATTTTCGTTCTTTTCCATTGGGCTAAAGCCTTGACTTGACATTTTCAGGTAGGATCGAGCATGAACAGACCCCAAATTCATGGAAGATTCACATGTAATGAATTGATCAATGATCAAGGATGTATTTTGGATGATTTTTGGGTTACATATTATTGATTCTTGGATCCAGGATATAATGTTAAGAAATTAATGACATGGGAGGTATGCGAGGAGTGTATGGCATACAATGAAATCCCATGGATCAACAGAACCAATTTTTGGACACTGGATGGCCAGAAACGATGAATGGATACACTTTCCTTCAGTTTTGTGTGACCTATAGGTGATATCTATAGCGGGGGAACAAGATTTATAATTCTAGTGAATATATTTGGAGTTTAATGAAAATCCCTGACTACACACCATGTAGTTCAGAAGAATACAGGACATATAGGGCCCTGACCATAGGGGCTAGGGTTTTGGGTGAGAAAATTATCACACACCATGTAGTACCCTTATAAACTATGCGACCCAAGTGATGGTTACCCAATGTTTACCCCAGGAGTACATGGTAATAGGCACAACCATGCACATGCCGTGTACCGACACATGACTGGGATATGCATACACAACCCAAAGGACCCGGACATGACCCCATTCTAGAGGACACTTTCTGGACTGAATTATAGAAACATGGGCTAAGGTTACACAGACATGGCTAGAGGCATGGACATGACCCCTGGTGGATGAGACATGCTGTGTAGTTCTATCACACCCATTTTTTAGTCCTTTTATTCATTTTATTTCTCTTGGCGTCGAGTGATTTTGCGTATGTGCAGGTGAGTCTCGGTTTAAAATTTTAATTTTGGGTTGAGTTTATGGTTTGGGATAGTGCGTGAACACCGTACGTTTAAGACGCGCTATCCGCTTGGGTACCGTACGTTGTGAAAATACCACACGGTCATCCAGTTTTAACGTTATGTGTGTAGATATATGTATATGTATGTTTCTACATTTATATATGTGTATATATATGTGTATCTACATTTGTATATGTTTATGTTTTAACGTTGTGTGTATATATATATCATGTATGTGTATATATGTTTATAGGTGTATATATATATACACATATGTTTATAAATAAATATGTTTTAACGTTATATGCTTATGTGTATACATGTTTATATTTATGTTCACATATGTTTATATGTTTATATATGTTATATATATGTTTATATATATATATATATGTATATATGAATCCATGTTTATATATGTTATATATGTTTATATATATATATATGTTTATAATAACTATTATTTTTATTTGATTGGAATTATTATTATTATTATTATTGTTTGTTATTTGGGTATAATAATTATTATTTTTAAAGTTTGTTAAATTATTATTATTATTATTATTATTATTATTAAGATGAAAAAAGGGAAAACCCTAAGCTACCCGGCCGCCCCCCTTTTCTCCCCCGCGTTAGCCCCCCTCCCCCCTTCCTTCTGTCCGCCACACAACCCCCCCCCCCCCCCCCCCCCGGTCGGATTTTCCTCCCCCTAGCCACGCCGTCCCCACCGGCTTCCCCTCTGCTCTCGCCGGCCGACCGCGCAGCCGCACCCTCTCGGCGTTCCGGCCCTCCGCTGCGTCTCCGCACCCCTCCCTGGCTCCAGCTCCCCATCCGGCCCCTTTTACGCTGCCCGAAAACCACCAGCACCTCCGCCTCTCCCCTCTGTCGGCGCCCCCGTCTGGCTCCCTATCCCGCTGCCCAGAAACCGCTGCTGGTCCTGTTCCGGCGCCGCCCTGTTGCCCTTCACCCGCTTAGCACCCGCTGTCTGAACCCGACCCCCCTTCCCGGCACGATTCCGGCGAGCCTATCCCCCTTTCCGGAACGATTCCGGCGAACGCGGCATTTCGCAGCACCTCTGCATTGCTCCGACATGGCCAATAATCCCCTTGTCGGGTTTGCGAAGGGTTTCTCAGATCATGTCGGACCGCGTCCCATCCACCACCGCCAAAGACGAAGCGTTTCAGATCTTTTCGGTCTGCTCACCATTTTTTGGGGTAAGGATATATATTTATACTTTGTTATATTTTATTACGCCAATTTTTTTGTGTGAAATTGAGTTGCGGACCCTTGAGGTCTTTATCTGGTCCAAAGTTGGCTTTAACTGAATTTTTATTTTAGAAATGTCCCGCTTTGCTTCTGTTGTTTAGGGTAAGAGTTTATACTAGATAATTGGTTTTGCACTGCTTGATTTAGTGTCTTATGTTGTTTTGAGTCCCTAGTTTTCTTTTGGGTTGTGTGTTGGTCTTCGTCGCACTGACTTTGGGTGTCGACTGTTTTGTTAAGGTGTGGCGAAGTTGTTTTTCTAGTGCGTGCACTTCTATGGGAGTACGTGTACGTGAGCAGGTGGCCATGTGAGTTTGAAAGTGTTGGATCATCCAATTATTTGAGGTAGGTATTTCCAACCATTTCCCTTTTTAATTCAAACCTAGAGCACTTGAATGTTTTCAATTAATCCTTTTATATCATTTTCAACTCTATCGTATTTATGAAAAGCATCTGGATTAGTTATATTGCTGTTTTAAATTCCTAAAAGTGGATTTTGATGTTGGTTTATATGAAATTCATAGGTTCTTGGTAAAGTTAAATCAATTTCTTTGTGATGTGTTTGGTTTCAATTGATAGTGATTGTGTTTTGGAAATGTAAAATTTCTTTGGTGTGTTTGTTTAACAAAAAGACGAACCAATAAGTTGTTTTAGAAAAGATTTGGAAATGGTGGTTGGTTTGAAAGATGCATTTTGCTTTTATAAAGTGTTGTGAAAGAATTGAGTTTGGTTTCAATGCTAAAGTGTTTTATGAAAGATGGTTTTTAAGGTGATTCTTATAAAAACTAAAGGTGCCATTGGATGTTGGCACATCCATGGGAGCACTAGGTGCTCCCATGGATGTGCCTCCAAATGAAAATGACACATTAAATCTATGTTTTCTTAAAAATAGGTTTCAGAGAAAATAATGTGTTGTTTCAAAGGGAATTGAAAGAAGCTGGTCTGGTTGGCTTTTGGTGGGAGTTAGATGGTCGTTTTGCTCAAAGGCCCATTTGGCTCTTTCAAATCAATTGTAATATTTGTGTTGACTCTTTGGAAATAATTCTTTTTCACTGACCTTTGGAAAAAATGTGGGTGCCAGATTGGTAACTTAACTCGTTTACGAAATGTTTTGAAACTGCGCATGCTGTGAAGGCCCGGTTGGCACCTTGTTGAATGTGAAAGAATTTTATATGTGCATATTTATGGGGAATCTCTACAGGGGGACTTCCCTTTGAGTATTGTCATGTAGTGGTGTCCGTGTAAGGGGTTGGAAAGTGCGGTGATATGAGTTACGCGTGCGAGGGCCTCCACTTACACAGTATTATTAAAACCACTGTGGGTTTCTGGGCATCTTTTAGATAATCGAGTGACAGTTGCTGGATAACCCCGATTAGATGGGTTAGTCCCCCCTTGGTAGGTAAGCCTTGTGGGGTGTGCCACTGGTTGGCTGTTAGGGTGGTCAGTTGGTTATTGACTGTGGAGTACCATGCCGGCAGGTAGTCTGAACCCGAGTACGTCCAGGGGTTTTCTAGGGATGTTGAGGATCACCCATGGTTATGGCTTATATCTGATTGTTTACTTTTACTTGCACTTGGTTTCCAGCATTTACTTATTACCTGTTCTTCTTTTGCACAAATGTGATAAACATGGATTTGAAATTTAGTTTTCAAGAAATGCATTGTTTTGGGGAAAACGGGTTGTGGCGTGTGTTGGTTTTGAAATGGTAGACCAGGTTCCTTTTTCTCCTTTAAGATATGAAAACCCTATTTTTTATCTTTGTACATGCAAACTTGTGTTTTTGGGATTGTTTCTGGAGAGTGGTCTTGGTTGGATTCTGTGGTTTACTTTGGCATCCCTACTAAGCATTTTAATGATCATGCCTATTTTATCTTTTCAGTCGCAGGTTTCCCTTGTTCAAGTTTTCTTAGCTGAGTTGCTCATTTTGGGAGAAATGTTGGCCTTGGTTGGTAGGTGACCGAAGGGTCACATGGAGGTATGTCTATTGTTTGGTTTTATTTATTTCCACTTCTAGAGTTTAGTTATTTTTTTCTGTTTATTCTTATTTACTTATTTATCTTTTATGGTCCAAATCATTCACAATGTTTTAACTTTGATGCCCGACACTGGTTGCCAGCCCGTGGGGATCGGGAACGCCCCTCGGGACTTGCCACAGGTTGGCTCGGGTGACCGGTTTAGGGCCGACCTAGGTTGGTTCATGACAAAATGGTATCAGAGGATGCCCTTGTTATTTGGGATGTCTGGTAGAAGGATATTAGGACTGTCGGGGCTCAGGAGGTAAGTTACGGGTTGGTGCCTGATCACCACCGCTCACAACGATGCCTGAGTTTCCAAGGTTAGTCCAGGATTTGATCCTTTTGTCTTTGGTTATTTTGGATTGAGGGATGAAAATGAGAGCGAGTCGGTTCACATTACGGCCTCACGTGGGGTGGTGACCCATGTGGAGTCCAAGTTCCTGGTTTAAGGTCCTCTTAGTGTTATGTCTTACTTAGGGAATGGCTCACCACCATGTCGTCGGGTTAAGCACAAACGCTAGTCCCTCATTCTGATGGTTTATAGTTGGTTGTTTTTTGTTTTGAACTCAGTCTCTCTGTGTGTGTGTGTTGAAAATGAAAGTGTTTTTGAAATGAAAAAAGGGTTTCTTCCAAATTTTTTATGAAATTTGTAAATTGAGTTTTTAAAGAGAAAGTGTATTGGTTTGGAACAATATGGTATGTGTTTGGATTTGGTAAAGAAATAAGTTTTTGAACCTTGGAACTCCTTATGGAGGGTCACACGTGCGTGGGTATGTACGGAGAGTGCATAGGGGCACTTATTTGCAGATGATGTGAGCGAGATTGAATAAATGCACATGTGATGGTTCATAAGGTGCCATAGGTGGGTTTTAAAATTTTAAGGAAATAATGGTTTTGGAAAGTGATTTATTCTTGTGTTTGTATATGTTTGGATTATGGGCCTATTGACCTTGGATTATGTTGTTTCTTTGATTGAGTTTTGGCATGATGCTGGTTTCGATGGTGTTTTTCGTGTTGTTATGAGTATGCCGCCCAGAAAGCCTCCAAAATTTGTTAATGAGTTTTGCCTAGTTCTCAGTTATTTTGTGTGTTGCCTTCTTATCGAGGTAGTCAAAGTCTGTTAGAGGCAGTTTTGTAGTTCAGAAAGATAGTGTGTCTTCGAGTTGTTGGGAACTCCCAGGGTAGTTAGGGTTCGTACAGTCTCAGGTTTATTTGAGGGTCCAGTTTTTGACTAGTAAAGGTGAAATGTCTCTCCATCGTTGAAGTTTGGGGTGTGTTTAATGGTAATTGGATCTGGTTCTAGTTCCCCATCTGGCAATGAGTGTATGCCGGAGGAACCTGTCGCCAAGACACCATATTCATCGGTGCTGACTTCCTATTGTCTAACCGTTCTCTTGTGTGCCACCAGTATGGTCAGTTTGGGCATTCTAAGCTACCATATTGCATCCCTTTTAAAACGTGCCACCATTGTTGTCGTTTGAATCATCGAGAAGAGGAAGAAGTTGGGGACTGGGGAATGCAAATGCCTGACTGTGAGGCAGAGGATGCTTCAGCCATCAGAGCCCCAACCACAGGTCTCGGGGTGAAGCTCGCGCACAGTCAGGAGTTGCCGAGAGTGTGTAGAACCTCGCTTCGGACTATGTTTCCAGATTTCTGAAGGGAAGAATCAAAAGTTTCCTTATTCTGTTCTTGTCACCGTTGTAAGCTCATCATAGTTGTGGTAATGTGATGAACTTGTTCTACCGTAATCTAAGCAGTCTTATCTGTTCTTAGTGTGTTCTCAAATCGTTTGGATTTCCTTGAAGGATGTTAGCCCCACAAATAAATGGGTTATTATAATTTTGAGTTGGGTCTCAATTGTGTGCGTTAGGGGGATGTTTGGTTTCGTGAAATTAACAGGCGTTATTTTGGGGTCCTTTCTGAGTTCGGGCTAGGAATTCCCTAGTCTCTAATTTCGGTGAGGATTTTATTTGGTCAGTGTGTGAGGGGTTGAGTTAATTCCTTATCCTCGGGTTGTTGGGTCGTTTCATAGAAAGCTTTATGTTTAAGTCTCTGAGTGTTGTTTGGTCTATGTGAAGAAATTAAATGGGTTCAGTTTGGGAGTTCTTGTGTTAGCCCCCCCTCAGGGGTGGTGTGTTCGAGTTTCAAGGTCTCCGTGTTAGTAAATTTCTGTGGTGGGGAGAACCCTCCCATGTTCTCCCCTCAACCTCAGACAATGTTTGTACTCGAGTTGGTCGGGTGTGACTTGTGTTGGAAATGGTTACCCCGACCCTCTTAGTTTCTTCTGGTTTTGCCTGGGCACGGATTGGAGTTATGCTAATTGTTGGCTTGGTGACTTTCTGGGGGCAGAAAGTGTTTGTGGTGGGGAGAATTGTCACACCCGTTTTTTTAGTCCTGTTATTTATTTTATTTCTCTTGGCATCAGGTGATTTTGTGTAAGTGCGGGTGAGTCTCGATTTAAAATTTTAATTTTGGGTTGAGTTTATGGTTTCGGATAGTGCGCGAACACCGTACGTTTAAGATGCGCTGCCTGCTTGGGTACCGTATGGTGCACAAATACCGCACGGTCATCCAGTTTTAACGTTATGTGTGTAGATATATGTATATGTATGTTTGTACATTTATATATGTGTATATATATGTGTATCTACATTTGTATATGTTTATGTTTTAACTTTGTGTGTATATATATATCATGTATGTGTATATATGTTTATAGGTGTATATATATATACACATATGTTTATAAATAAATATGTTTTAACGTTATATGCTTATGTGTATACATGTTTATATCTATGTTCATATATGTTCATATGTTTATATATGTTATATATATGTATATATATATATATATATGCATCCATGTTTATATATGTTATATATGTTTATATGTTTATAATAACTATTATTATTATTATTATTTGATTGGAATTATTATCATTATTATTATTTTTTATTTGGGTATAATTATTATTATTCTTAAAGTTTGTTAAATTACTATTATTATTATTATCATTATTATTATTAAGATGAAAAAAGGGAAAACCCTAAGCTACCCGGCCACCCCCTTTTCTCCCCCGTATGAGCCCCCCTCCCCCCTTCCTTCTGTCCACCACACAACCCCCCCCCCCCCCCTGGCCGGATTCTCCTCCCCCCTGCCACACCGTCCCTGCTAACTTCCCCTCCTCTCTCGCCATCCACCGCCGCCGAAGGCGAAGCATTTCAGATCTTTTCGGACTGCTCGCCATTTTTTTGGGTAAGGATATATATTTATACTTTGTTATATTTTCTTATGCCAATTTTTTTTGTGTGAAATTGAGTTGCGGACCCTTGAGGTCTTTATCTGGTCCAGAGTCGGCTTTACCTGAATTTTTATTTTAGCAATGTCCCGCTTTTCCGCTATTGTTTCAGGTAAGAGTTTATACCAGTTAATTGGTTTTGCACTACTTGATTTAGTGTCTTATGTTGTTTTGAGTCCTTGGTTTTCTTTTGGGTTGTGCGTTGGTCTTCGTCGCACTGACTTTGGGTGTCGACTGTTTTGTTAAGGTGTGGCGAAGTTGTTTTTCTTGTACGTGCGCTTCTGTGGGAGTGCGTGTACGTGAGCAGGTGGCTGTGAGAGTTTGAAAGCGTTGGCTCAGCCAATTCTTTGAGGTAGGTGTTTCCAACCATTTCCCTTTTTTATTCAAACCTTGAGAAGTTGAATGTTTTCAATTAATCATTTTATATCGTTTTCATATCTATCGTATTTATGAAAAGCATCTGGCTTAGTTATATTGCTGTTTTAAATTCCTGAAAGTGGCTTTTGATGTTGTTTTATATGAAATGAATAGGTTCTTGGTAATGTTAAATCAATTCCTTTGTGATGTGTTTGGTTGCAATTGATAGTGATTGTGTTTTGGAAATGTAAAATTGATTTGGTTTGTCTGTTTAACAAAAAGACGAACTAATAAGTTATTTTAGAAAAGATTTAGAAATAGTGGTTGGTTTGAAAGATGCATTTTGATTTTATAAAGTGTTGTGAAAGAATTGAGTTTGGTTTCAATGCTAAAGTGTTTTATGAAAGATGGATTTTAAGGTGATTCTTCTAAAAACTAAAGGTGCCATTGGATGTTGGCATATCCATGGGAGCACTAGGTGCTCACATGGATGTGCCTCCAAATGAAAATGACACATTAAAGCTATATTTTCTTAAAACTAGGTTTTAGAGAAAATAATGTGTTGTTTTAAAGGGAATTGAAAGAAGCTAGCCCGGTTGGCTTTTGGTGTGAGTTAGATGGTCGTTTTGCTCAAAGGACCATTTGGCTCTTTCAACTCAATTGTAATATTTGTGTTGACTCTTTGGAAATAATGCATTTGCACCGACCTTTGGGAAAAATGTGGGTGCCCAATTGGCAACTTAACTCATTTATGAAATGTTTTGAAACTACGCATGCTGTGAAGGCCCGGTTGGCACCTTGTTGAATGTAAAAGTATTTCATATATGCATATTTGTGGGGAATCGCTATAGGGGGACTTCCCTTCGAGGATTCTCGTGTAGTGGTGTCCGTGTAAAAGGTTGGAAAGTGTGGTGAGATGAGTCACGCGTGCGAGGGCCTCCCACTTACACAGTATTATTAAAACCACCATGGGTTCCTAGAAGTCTTTTATAGAATCGAGTGACGGTTGCTAGCTAACCCCGATTAGATGGGTTAGTCCCCCCTTGGTAGGTAGGCCTTGTGGGGCATGCCACTGGTTGGTTATTAGGGCGTCCAGTTGGTTATTGACTGTGGAGTACCATGCCGGCAAGTAGTCTGAATCCAATTACGTCCAGGGGTTTTCTAGGGATGTTTAGGATCACCCATGGTTATTTCTTATATCTGTTTGTTTACTTTTACTTGCACTTGGTTTCTAGCATTTACTTATTACCTGTTCTTCTTTTTTCACAAATGTGATAAACATGGATTTGAAATTCAGTTTTCAAGAAATGCATTGTTTTAGGGAAAATGGGTTGTGGTGTGTGTTGGTTTTGAAATGGTAGATCAGGTTCCTTTTTTCCTTTAAGATACGAAAGCCCTATTTTCTATCTTTGTATATGCAAAATAGTGTTTTTGGGATTTTTTATGGAGTGGTCTTGGTTGGATTCTGTGGTTTAATTTGGCATCCCTATTGATCATTTTTAATGCTCACGCCTATTTTATCTTTTCAGTCACAGGTTTCCCTTGTTCAAGTTTTCTTGGATGAGTTGCTCATTTTGGGAGCAATGTTGGCCTTGGTTGGGAGGTGACCGAAGGGTCACATGGAGGTACGTCTGTTGTTTGGTTTTATTTCTTTCCGTTGCTAGATTTTAGTGCTTTTGTTCTATTTATTCTTATTTACTTATTTATCTTTTATGGGCCAAATCATTCCCAACGTTTTAACTTTGATGCCCGACACTGGTTTCCAGCCCATGGGGATCGGGAACACCCCTCGGGACTTGCCGCGGGTCGGCTCGGGTGACCGGTTCAGGGTCGACCCGGGTTGGTTTGTGAAAAGTTCCCTTACACACCATGTAGGATTACATGGGTAATTATCCATGTACTGGAAGGGACACAACTATGTAGCAGAGTAAGACCCCATATTGTGGGGTCGACCTTACACATCACATACCCCTTCCTCCTTTTTGAGGAACCTATTAATTCTTTTATATACTTCGTTTAGACACATATTTTTCCCATGAGTATCTATTCCAAAGTGTTTTTTCACATAGAATTCCATGGTTCCCTTCATAGTGTATTTTTAGATATAATGAAAGGTGTTCTGAGTATTATTATTCTTTAGGTAGTGATCGATGATGACAATGATTGGGAAAAATTATTAGAGAGGTACCCCCCAATGGAATTAGGGTGTGGGTCCTCTATCTACTGAGTGGTACCCCCTTTGAAATTAGGGTGAATGTCCTCTATCTATTTAGTGGTACCACCATGAAAGACTAGGGTGTGGGGCCTCTACCTACTAAGTGGTACCCTCTATGGAATTTGGGTGAAATTCCTCTTTTTATTGAGAGATACTACCTATGTAATTAGGGGGAGGTCCTCCATCTATGGAGTGGTACCCCCTGATGGACTAGGGCATGAGTCCTCTATCTACTTAGTGGTAACCCATATGGAATTAGGGCATGATTCCTCCACCTACTTAGTGGTACCCCTATCTAATAGGGCGTGGGTCCTCATTAAACTGAGTGTCACCCCCTAATGAACTAGGGCATGGGTACAATTGTTTGATATTATCCCCCCTCGACTATGCGACACATTGGTGAGGTGTATAACCTCCACCCAATTACTTCTATGGTCAGATATATAAGATAATGGGCATCATTTATGGAAATTCTGAAACTAATGGAACTCTTTTCTTGGGCTGGGTTATGAGATGAAGATCCACTTTCTCTCTCATTTGGGATTTTTTATTAAGAACCTATATATCTATATCCATGACATTATATTTTGTTACTCTTTTTATTTGGGTCGAGCTTTCTATTTTCCACCATGTCTCTTACTACTCCCCTTCCACTTTCTGGGCATCCTACCAGGTATGAATATACTCACCCTTGGATGGGATTTTCCGACATGTGTTGTGTCTTATGTATATAATGGACTTGTCAAAATTGATTACATAGAAGCATAAGCACACCTGGTTTATTTCACCATGTATGGTGGTCAGAGTTTGGATATTTGGAGCTAGGATATCTAAGAATATAATTTTCTGGGTTTTTTTTCGGTCGGGACATCTTTCTAGTTAGGCATTCATTTTTCCCTTTTTACTTTTCATTTTATACTATCATACTCTTGTTACCCTAGTGTTTTTACAAGCATGGTTTATTCTCTAGATGTTGTATATTTTATCATTTTTCCTCTTCAATTTTTCATTGAGATGGTTGGGTGTGTGTATATAGGTACCTTAGGAAAAGGCCTCCCATATTAGTTATGCCTTCTGGTAATTGTCGCCACCCCCTAGGCTATGGAGGTGGGCTTGGGGTATTTTCAGCTCAAGCCTCGTTGGGTCGGTTTGTGACATCACATTCCCCTCATCCAAATATATAAGAACTTCACATTTCACTTATCTTGGTATGGGAATAAACTTCCCCAAATTATTTTAATCTAGGGACTAGATTTCGTAATCATCATATAAGAGGAAAAAATACCATATCAGTAAAATCTGAACCAATGGCCTGATCTTCAAAATAACCCACCACCACCTGATTCTCCTAGGATAAAGGATGATATAATAAAAATTTCAAAGTATGAAGTCATCCATGCTAGGTTTATTATAAAACTTAGTTAATATATATTCAATTTGAAATGTACAACCTTGGAATACTGAAGAAACGGGGCATGGGACTTTAAGTGGTATATGTAGTGGGTCATCATGTACATAAAACTCTTTCTTATGCTTAATGATAAAATTATATATCTCTATATGAAACCCAAACCACTCTAATATTAACATGTGATCACAAATTATAATACTCTATAATTACCATCAATTAAGGATAAATCAAAGTCATAATTTGTTAGTATAATTATCATTTCAATTCATGTTATATATACATCCAATATAAATGAATGATAAAGTGGATACTAAAATTTTTATATGAGGATAACTATTAGATATTATTAAATAAATTTAATAATGCTAATAAAACCATACATAATTTATAGTCTAATCATATCCCAAAAGATAGACCATTAAAGAAACTTTATGTTTCCTATATTTTTTACAGTTTTATTAAAATCATGACATCATCATACAATTCCTACTACATCTCTATGTGACCATATGATAAATTATCCCACCAAAATCCTTTAATGGGTAGTATATATGAAGAAATATTGTTTTAATAATGGTGATATTATGATTCATAATCCTTATGTTTATCCTTTTTACCATAATCTTCAAACTTCTTTACTTACCAATATCCAATATCACAATGTTAAAAAATTATGTCATCATGAATACTTATAACTCTTTCTAATTTTGTAATTATTATCTTGGAACATTTTCATTAAAACTTTTCTTTTAGATCATTTTTTCATCAAATTTTAACTGTAACTCTTTACATTAAGATCAATCTTTACCAACATATCGTAAACTCTTTCGCAATTTAAATTGAATTTCACTTTGAATTAGACTAGTATAATTTATTTATTTATTATAGTTTGAACTTGTATAATTCTAAAAATACTCCCACCATCCTATAATAAATTATATTTTCTATAACATATATTTCTAAGACACAAACTTATTTGTGTCAGGAAATAAAACATATTTCCATTAAAATAATATTTAAAAAATAAAATATTAAAAACCACATCTTACATTGTATTTTATGTTTTTGTAATAATATTCTAAAAATAAGGTTTTATTATTTAAAATATTCCATAGTTGATTATCTGGAACTATTTTCATTATATTTTAAAAAATAACATTGATAAACTTATTTATCCTTGATAAAACATTTTTATCCTTATCTTGTTTTCCAGTATGTTATATAATGGATCAATAATAATCCATGAGTATAAAAAATATTATATTATTATATTTTAAATAAATTCTTATTTAAAATCAATATACTACCATATAAGAGAAATAAAGTTATATATAATACACATTATTTATTATTATATATTTAAATTAATTCATTTCATTTATTTATTTTATCAACAATAAACCATGTGGATCAAAAATACTATTTCATTTTTTAAAATAAATCTTTGTTTAAAATAAATCTCTTACCATACAGGAGAAATAAAATGCGATACAATACAAAATCTTTATTATCCAATTTTTAAATCAACTAATTCCATTTACATATTTTATTTAACAACACTTTACTTCATTACTTGAATAAAAACTTCAATATCCATCTTCTAATTATTCCTTATTTTTGAATACCTATACATATTTAAAAAATTTATATAATGTAACCTTGAAAACTAAAAAATATATTTATACAACAGAAATACATTATGTGTAATTTCAATAGATTTTTTTTCACCCCTTAAGGTATTATAGTAAATCCCCCCAATGTTTATTCTTTCCATAATAAAAAAAATCCCAATTATTCTTAAATACAATATTAGGTTTTAATGACTAAATATGACTATTGGACACTCCAATATTCTTCTTCTAGGTTAAAATTTGATACTAATTTACTATCAACCCAACACTATATCCATGACCTCCCATGTTTTTCTTAGTTATCCTCAATATATCAAATAGAATAGGTAAAATTTTATTGAACTCATTCATATTGCAGTTTATAATAAATTGTTGCAACATATCTAGAAATGATTATAGAATGTTTTTTGTAACCATATTTAACCTTAAAAGTAACCCCAATTTATCTATGTCATTAATATACCTAATTAAATTGAGTAAATAAGCATATATTTAAGTTATTTCAACCATTTTTTATATAAAAAATTATTTTTAAAACATTAATAAAATATTTATTATGCTTCATATAAAAATCAAGATTCTATTATTGAGAAACTTAACCAAATGGATGACCATAAAGTGGTTACTATAATATATAAAAATTTTCTTATTAGTCAATTATTATTCCCAAGTTCATATACTTGGCTAGGAAGTTTCTTTTATTAAGATTTTTCTTTTCAAGAATTGATCCAAAAGTTTTGTTTGATGATGATGATGTAATTTTTATTTATAATAAAAGCTTTTAACTAATTAATATCATGTTTTACAATCATTTAATAAGAAATTATATAAATTTTCTCCAACTAAATTGATAATATAGTTTATACATCATATTAATTAGTGGTTCAAGATCTATATTTCACTAATATTTATGTCCAATTTAGTATTCCTCTCAAAATTTATCCTTTTAGGTAGACTGTAATGTCAATTTTAATGACTTGTTTCATTGGGTGTCAATGGAATTAGAGAAAGGATAAACTCAAATGAAACTATAATTAGGGTTTATTTACAAATATGGATTCATAATTGGAAAGAGAGTTTATAGACATGATTGAAATATTTAAAAATAGTTTTGGAGGTAAAAATTCAGTTGGAAAATGCCTAGATTATATTTTAAAGTGTTGGGAAAATAAATATACATGGGTAGACTATAAAAACAACTACTATAACCCTAATGGAACTAGGGTTATGGTCATGGGAACTAGGGACCCAGATACTTCTTCAACCTCTACTTCGAATGAGAGTATTTTTAGTAAATTAGGGGGGTATTTATAAAAATCACCTCATATTTTCCTCTTTTTTAGATGCCGAAAATTTTGTGATATTTATCCATTATACACCTTATTTATGGTCCAGAGGCATTTTAATTATTCATTAAGGTAATTATTTTTCCATTCTTATCCTCTTATATCCTACTCTTATTATTTGATACATTTTAGGTGAAAATATTAGAGATTTTGTTTTCTATTTCACTAGAGCATGTTAGAACCACATCAAAATATTGGGTCTTTGATATATAATGATTATAAGTGGATTCGGAGTGATTAACACACATGGTTACTCACAATTTTTCAAGTGATAAATCACCATAATAATTATCATTTATTTTTTTTAATTTGGTTAAAAATTGACTGATTAATTGAAGATGGAATTTTGATTTTTTACACATAAAGGGATGCTAATTTTTCTAATATTCACCCACCATTCATTATAGGAGATTTTGGTATTGATATCCCCCTAAATAAGTTTTTACCTTCCCACCATGCAGATCCCAAGGATGGATTTACCACTGAGAGGAATGGGGGGGGGGGGGGTGAATCAGCAGTTTAATTTTATGAATTCTTTTCATTTGAATTAAATCAATGGTACTTTTAAGGTTCTCAATCCACTCAATGATATCTCAAAGTATCGAATTTTATATAGAAATAACAAGAGAGATCACAAAACATGGTATTTACAAGTTTCTATGAAAAGACCTACTCTTTTCTATGTTGGTTATACCCACCAACATGGATTATCAACTATAATCATTTTATCAATTACAATGGTCAATATAGAGTAACACTATATATTAACTCTTGATTCCACATAAGAGGATATTTATACTACTTCACACAATGTTACTGGAATCCCCACTGGCCTTATACTACTTCCAGAACAACTTAAAAGTCTTCTCCTACTCCCAAATCCAATTTAGAGACTTATTTTGCTTCCAACACCAACTGAAAGACTTATACTATTTTTAGTATCAACTGAAATAATTATTCCCTTTTGGGGTTGATCTATAGTTAAGAATATTTCAAAAAATTTGGACTAAAATATTCATCCATTAGCCTATAGGATTGTGTTTTCTGAGGTCCACTTCAGGTACTTTTAACATCCACTAATCCAGTATATCGATCTTGATCAAATATTATGATCACCTATATATGATCTATTGCCTCAATAAAAATTTCTCTGGCTCAAATTATTCCTTCTTCATATGAATTCCCAATCTCACTTTAATGTGTGCAAGTGAAGAACACAAATTCTCTAATATTATTTTATGAAAGATATAAATTTACTAACTCAATGAATATTTAAAGTATCTAAATAGTACTTTATGAAATAATTTCATGGGATTATTAGATTCATAAACCATACCCTATAAAAATTTATTATTGATATTATTTTATGTGCTATGTTTCAATACTATTTATTACCTTACTTAACTTATCACTTCGTTGCACAAAAAAAATATTTGGATATCCTAGGTTATGTATTCTATTTTGGTTAAATTCTAAAATGTTTATGCATTCATGTATAAATGAATGCATTCACAATATTCTCCCTTTTTATTACACTCTCATACTTTTCACAATAGTAAACATATATCCTCAAATTCTTCATGTAAGTAAGTTGTAGTATCTCCTATATTCCTAAATCCTACTTCCTTCATTTAATATTCTCATATATAATATAGCACTTTAAGGAACTCAATATATATATACATATATATGAATAGTTAGTGTTTTTTGTCTTTGTGATACAAAAGGAGGTTCATGAAACTCAGGGTGAGCTTCATGTAACAATGTATACCGAAGCTAGATCCTTTCCTTCTTCATGACCAAGGAGGCTCATGGAAGGTATTTCTTCTTCATGAAAGAAAGGAGCATCACATAATTCCTTATGAAACAAATTTTTTATAGATGATTTGTTTTCCTTTAGAAAATGAGAGCCTCAATATTATATATCACTGTAAATTTTCATCTAGCTCAAGGTATAAATATTTATAAACCTATATCACTATCTTTGATCCAAATTTCATGCCACATCAAGGATCCTGCAAAATGTATCATAACATGGATTTTATAAACACTAAATATCTTAGTGTTTCAAATATTCGTAGAACATAGGTTTCCTTGTTTTTATTTGGATCATATTGATGATGAAAATAATAGGGTCTTCATGATGAACTACAACAACCCATACATTACATACATTTTTAAGACTTTAGAATTGAATTATATTTATTACACCATATAACAAAACCATGATAGGACCGTATAAGTATAGTGTCTTTAGAAATTGGGAAACATAAACAACTGGTTCATAAAGTATCTACGTTGTCTCTCGTTTATTTGATCATATCTAAATTCCTTTTTGGCATATCATATTTAATACCCCTATTTCTGACCTGGGGAAAAGAATCATACAAAAGGGTGAGATCAAATGACCAGTAAGGGTAAAAAAATGAAATGTCAATCATATCATATTCTTAAGATCATAACATTTGAAAATCTTATCCAGCATAAGAGGTTATAATATCATGTCATGGGATAAATCCTAGAACTACAATGTAATCCCAATTATCATAAAATAATACATGAAACTTTTTGGCATACACACATAATCATAGAAAATCATTTCATATTAGTCATGGCTCATTGCCAAGACCATCGTAGCGGACAATGTCCATTACTGAACCGAGTTCACTCTTCATTCCAGTCCTGTATCACTGAACCAGATTAACTTTCCATTACAGCCATGTTTATCTCATGAGATACAAATCTGTACCCAATTCATTGGAGGTAGATATAGGTCCCACCCATCTCATGATGAAACCATTCTTATGTTCTAAAAAATCATAAATCATACATCATAGCATAACCCATGTAATAAAATTAGATTCTTAAACATCATGTCATCATAAGATAAAAGGAATTCATAAAAATAATTCCACCAGAACATAATCAAATCAATGTAATAATAGAGATATAAACATAACCCTATATCATCTTATAAGGAAAATAATTTTGATAAAACACTTGAACTTCGTTCTTGAAGAAAATATCCTTTCTTCATCAAAACAATTTTCTTTTCTCAACATGTCACACAATTTTAAATTAAAAGAAGTTAATTGAAAATAAAATTGAAAAATTGTAAAGGAATCTAACATGAAAATAATTTCCCATAAAAGCATAAAAATCCGCTCATGTCGTATAAGTTAAAAAAACACTCTTCTCGTACTTTGGCCGGAAAAGTCAAAAAGTATTTTGGACTAAAAAAGACAAAAATATTATTTTCATTTATTTAATAAAAACTAAAAAATAGGTAAAATTAGATTGAAACAATTTTATTAGGATAAAAATAATATTAAATATTGAGGAAACATGGATGTGGATGACAAATATTCCCCAGTAAATACTGAATTATAAACAATCTTGGATAAAAAAATGAGATTGCGATATTTTCCCTTACTATAGGTCTGATTTGATTTGTACGTATCCAAACCTCTTGTATAATGATTTAAATAATTTCATTAACTTATTTCAGAATCATAGTCATTTTTATGATATCATATATGGTCATATTCTTATCTGTTTATTCATAACATTTCATTGTTACTCGTTATTCGGTTGTTAACTTCTTTATATTCTTATGCATGTTTTGTTAAATAAATTCTTATTACTATTTTTAGGGTATAGATATATCATTTAAAGAATGTTATTAGTATAATATATATCATATTTATTCATTCAATTCATTTTTATAATCATTATTCAATGAATATCATGTAGAAAAAATCACATCACATTGTGGAGATGGTAGGCCATACGTACGCACGAGCCATGATATAATTCCCATGATTGATGAATTGTATTGAAGGGTATGGTGTATAATATTTAAGAATCAATATATCTTTAAAATAATAATATATAGTAATTTTTTCCATCATTATACCCATCCAATTATGTTGGTGATGAAAAAAATATTACACCACAGCGTGGAGACGGTATTCCGTACGTACACACGAGCATTGATTTCATTTTTCGTAAGATGGATAGAAGGTGAAATAGGATTTTATGATATTTATAATAAGATATAATTATATGAATGATAGTTATGTTATTACTTTATAATGAAACAACTAAATAAGAGGAAGTAGAGGAAGAAATAAATTTCAAAGAATCGGTAGAAGATATTACCTCTTCCTCGAAGTGCCTCCTTTAAAATTCCTCTTAGGGCACTAGAGTTTCTCTTTTTAGAAGACCATAAATTATATTATGTAACTATAGAGGTTTATAATAGGAATTTTCAGGTGTTTTATGATCTTGAAGGCTCAAAATTGAGTGAATAGGAGAGGTAAGGAGGTGACCTTTTATAAGAGAGGAGAGGGGTGCTTTTGGAAACCTCAAACATATTAATTTATAATAAAGACCGACCCCACATAAAACTTCAAAAATGACTCAAATTAAAATATGAGATGAATTAAGGTTGTAATATCATCAAAAAATAAATTTTAGATATGTTTTGATTTTATTTTAAACCTTATCATTTTGATTTTTCCTTATTTAATCTATTTAATTTTATTTGTGGTAATAATGTTTTGAATTTTAAATGGTTATAAATACTTACTTATGTGTTATTAATTGTACATAATTGGATACATTATGACATTTTAGACCATATAAATTTTAATTTGTAATTTTTAATTTTCTTTGTGATTTTAAAACAATTTAATGATATGTTATTTTCATAAAATATCAATAGTGTCAATTTTGACACAATTCATTTATTTGAATTTAAATAAAATCCACACAAAATATATTTTCAAAAAAAATATTTAATATATTCCTAAAAAGTCATAGTCATCTAGAAAATTCGTGTATTACATTAATTATTTCATATAATATTTATTTTAATATTTTTAAAACTATTTATTTGATATTTCTTTTGATAAAATAATTACTACAACATTTTTGTATAATTATTTAATCTACTTATTTTTTGAATAAAAATTAAAAATAAAATACTATGATTAATATAAATCTAATATATTTCATAATAATACTTTTAGTTGATTTTATCTTCTAAAAAAATTATGAAGGTGACAATTTTGACATCATTTAAAATAAACAAATACAACTGTCCTAATCACTTTTATAAGGCTTACAATGGTCCACAAGTAGACCATTGGATTCTTATGGTTTATATTTACTATAAAAATATGGTTTGGTCAAGTTTTTGTTCCTTTTAATTGGTATTATAATTTTAATAAAAACTATATTATTGATTTTTCACTAAATAAATAATTTCCGCATCATTAATGTATAAGCTATTAATGTAATTATATATTTTATAAAAATTACAAATAAATTACCATGATAAATAAAAACATTTTATCTTTCATATGGGTATTTATAATCTAATTTATATTCTATATAACCTTATATTAAAAAAAATTTAATTATTAAAGTTTGAGTGAGACATATTTCACTTTCCTTTAAATAAAATAAATTAATTGTCCCAATCTCACCCAAGTCGGTTCCAATATATACCATTTATACCCAAGTATGTTTTTTGATTAAATATAATCATTCAATTATTTTAATACAAGTTTTAGGGTAATTTTACAATATTATTTTTACCCTTAATTACACGATTTACCTTTAACTGTGATAAATAAAATTTACCATAGTTACTATTCATAATGCCCAAAAATAAAAGTAGCCTATTAACATAATTTGGACCTACTAATTAAAAATATGGAATCCATTTTTCCATAATTCAAGACATAGAAGTTTCAGAAATTTAATTTAAAATTAATCTCGTTGTCGAAAAAAATGGGTTTTTGTTTAAAACAATGCAAAAGATTGAAATGATTTTACCTATGAATTCATTGTAAAATTAATGATAATGACTTAAATTATATTAAATAGTAAAAATATATTCTATTTATACTTTAAAACCATTAAATATTATAATTTAACCATATAAATTATCTCGATGAAAAAAAGTTGTTTTTAATTAAAATCTAGCATATTTTTACTATTCATCAAATTATGAAGTTTATCAGAAAAATATCAGAATTTTAACCAAAGTAAATTTTTATATCCCTCTTCCAAAGAAAAGGTTTACATTGTAATATTAAAATTATTAATGTGCCTAAATCTTAAATTAAAAAGGTTTTTTCCATTAAAAGGTGGAAAAACATTCTTTTAATATCTATTTGATGAATATCAAAAATATCATTTTAATTATATAACATACATATCTTATTAATTTCATTCACTAAAATAAATAATATGACATAAAATTTATTTAAATTTATCATATATTTTAAAATTCAGTTATATTTACTCCCGCTACAAAAACGGCTAGGTTGTAATAGAAATTTTATATTAAGGGAATCTCACAGTTTGTTTAAACTAACGATTGCATGAAAAACAAGCTATTGAAGAATATTTTTTTTAAATATTTCATAAAACACATGGGAGTTACATTATATCCCCCTTAAACTAAATTTCTCCCTCAAAATTCATCACTTGGAAATAAACAGATGAGGATACCTCTCCCTCATCATATCCTCAAGTTACCATGTAACTTATTCTAATTGGTGGTTCCTCCATAAAACTTTAACCAATCGATTGGTCTTGTTTCGTAGAACTTTTTCACTACAATCAAGAATCTCAATCGATTGTTATTCATAAGAAAGATCTTGCTCCAGTGTTACGACTTATTATCTTAGTACATATGAAGGATTAAGAATGTATTTTCTCAAGATGGATACATGGAACACATCACGAACTTGAGAGAGATTTGGTGGAAGCGCCAATCAGTAAGCTACCTTCCCAATACAATCCAGAATATCAAAAGGGCCGATATACCAAGGGATCAAATTTCCCTTCTTTCCAAATCTCATTACTCTCTTTCAGGGAGATATTCATAAGAACACCTTATCTCCCACTTCAAACTCTAGGTCTTTTCTTCGGTTGTCAGCATAACTTTTTTGTTGACTCTAAGATGATATTATATGTTGTTGAATAGATTTGACCTTTTCTGCCATTTCATCAACAAGATCTGGTCCTAATAGATTTCTTTCCCTAACTTCATCCCAGCAAGTTGGGGTTCTTCACTTCTTTCCATAGAGGGCTTAATAAGAAGCCAACTTAATACTGGAGTGAAAGCTATTATTGTAAGAAAATTCCACCAATGGTAGGTTTTGATCCCAAAAACCTTTTAAATCCATAGTGCAATCTCTCAACATGTCTTCTATAGTTTGAATTGTGCTTTCAAACTGACCATCTGTCTGAGGATGATAAGAAGTGCTGAAACTCAACTCTGTATCAAGAGTATGCTGAAGACTTAACCAGAACTTCGAGGTAAACCTCAGATCCCGATCAGATATAATGGAAAGTGGTACTTCATGCAATCTTACCACTTATTTTACATATATCCTGGAAAGATGATCAAGAGATAAATCCTATATAATAGCAATGAAGTGTGCCGACTTCGTAAGACAATCAAATATAACCCAGATAGCATTATTGACTTTGGATGTTTTGGGAATTCTTGTTACAAAGTCCATAGTGATGTTTTCCCATTTCCATTCTGGTATGGGTAATGGTTGCAACATCCCCTTAGACTTCTATCTTTCATCCTTAACTTGCTGACAAACCAAGCATTGAGAGGCAAATATTTCCTTCTTTAATTCTGGTATGGGAGGAACACAAACCTGATTCCTAAACCTTATTATTTCATCACAGTCAACGTTGAATTTAGGAACATTTCTCACCTTCTTTTGTAACTCTACATCTTACTTCTGTGCCTCTTTAATCTTCATCCGTATAGATGGTTGAACATTCATTTTAGAAAGACAATATTTTACCCTTCCATTATAATTTCAAGATCTATCCTTTTCAAATCCATAAATATTGGATCTTTCATGATCCTCATCATGGAGAAGATGGCATGGTCTTGTCGGCTTAATTCATCTTCCACCTTGTTTTCTTTACCAAGGTGGTAATGTATGGAGAAGTCGTAATCTTTAATCAACTCCAACCATCTTCTTTGGTGTATATTCAGCTCATTTTGTGTAAAAATATACTTTTAAACTTTTATGATTAGTATAAATATCACACCTTTCACCATAAAGATAATGACACCATATTTTTAATGCAAAGATTACCGCAGCTATCTCCAAATCATGAGTTGGGTAATTTTGCTCATGGATTTTCAATTTTTTCGAGGCATAAGCTATCACCATATCATTTTTCATGAGAACAAACCCTAATATCTTCTTGGATGCATCACTATAGATCCCAAACCTTTCTCCACTACAAGGTAGTGTGAGCATGGGTGCACTGGATAAACTTATTTTTAACTCCTTGGAATTCTCTTCACACTCCTTCATCCAAATGAACTTAATTCCTTTTGGAGTCAACCTGGTGATTGGATTAGATAATCATGAAAAATATTTCACAAAATGTCGATAATATCCATCCAAACCAAGAAAACTTTGGATTTTAGTTATAGTTGTTGGTCTCGACCATCTTTCAATAACCTCTATTTTTGCTGGATCCACAAATATACCCTCTCTTCAGATTATGTGACCCAAAAATGAAACTTTTTTAATCCAAAATTTACACTTGGTAAATTTGGAATAAATATTATCCTTTCTCAGTGTCTTCAATACAATTCTTAAGTGATATTAATGTTCTTCCTTTCTCTTTCAATAGTCAAGAATATCATCTATAAAGACTACCACAAACTGGTCAAGATAATCTCTAAAGACTCTATTCATTAGATCCATGATGATAGCTGGGGCATTAGTAAGACCAAATGACATCACTATAAATTCATAGTGTCCGTACATTATACAGAAAGCCGTCTTTAGTACATCCTCCTTTTTGAACCTTAATTTATGATACCCTAAATTAAGATCAATCTTGGAAAATTATTGAGCTCCACTTAGTTGGTCAAATAAGTCATCAATGCGTGGGAGAGGATATTTGTTCTTAATAGTGATCTTGTTAAGTTCTGATTAATCAATACAGAGTCTCATTGATCCATATTTCTTCTTAACAAATAGAATAGGTGCTCCCCAAAGTGATGCACTAGGGTGTATGAATCCCTTATCAAGATTCTCTTGGAGTTTCTTCTTCAATTCCTGTAACTCCATTGGGGCCATTCTATAAGTTGTTTTTGAAATGGGCATAACACCCGGTATGAGTTCTATTGAAAACTCAACTTCACGATTTGGTGGAAGACCTGGAAATTCCTCTGCAGAGACATCATCAAACTCCCATACAATAGGAATATTATTAATAGTGAGTTTCTCGCCAACCATTTGAGATAAATAACATTTATTTATTCGAATCAAGACCCATAAGATAGAAGATATTTACACAAGAAGGTTATATTCATCATTGCATCGATAAATGATCATAGATTGATCTGTAATGTGAAATGTGACTTTCCTTCTTTGGAAATTGATATGGGATTATTATAAGGAAAACCAATCCATGCCAAGAATCACATCAAATTCCACTATAGGAATGATCAAAAGATTTTCAAGAAGCACTTTCCCACAAACATCAATTGGAGAAGAATTATAAACTTTTTATGCAACGGTCGTGACATCAGGATTTGTCACAGATAACTCAACATCTAATTGTTGAGGTAGTACAATGATATACTTAGAAAATTTTTCAGAAATAAAAGAGTAGGTGGATCCAGAATCAAATAAAACATTTGATAATTTATACTGGATGGTAAGTGTACCTTTCACCACTTCGTTATCGTACTCCACATCACTGATAGAAATTACATGTGACATTTCTTTGTCTTTGGACTTAAGAGTTTTTTGACTTCAATCATCATAAAAAACCCTTGGATTAGGGCATTGATTGGAATAATGCCCCATTTCCTTATACTTGTGACATTTAAGTGTAGGAGGTGAATTCTGTGTAGCCTTTTCTCTATTCACATCATTAGACATCTTTTTCCCATCACTACAACATTCAATTTACCAATGACCTTCTTTTCCATATTTAAAACATTTACTTGTCCCTTTAAGAAAATTCCCTCCATGTTTCTTTCCACACTTTGAGCATAAGGTAAAACTCATCTTCTTTTTTAGTGTGGTCTTTATATTTTCCTTTGAATTCCATTTTCTTCTTCTCATTAAAACCATATGAATGATGGGTTACTTCAATCTCCATCTCAACCATGACATCAAATCGAACAATTTCCTCGTAGCTATTGAAGTCCATTATGGATAAAGCCCTTTATAGACTTGGTTTTAATCCAATAAAGAATCGATCGATCTTACTCTCAGGTTGGATAATAAATTCAGAAGCATACCTTGCAAGTCTTGTAAAATTTGCTTCATAGGTACCAATGGATTCATCATCCTTTTGTTTTAGTTTAAGAAACTCATTCTCCATCTTTTTTTGAAGAATATGAGGGAAGTTCTTATTGAAAAATAAGTTCTTTAACTCATCCCATTCCATGGACTCAATTTCATCTCTTTGCCTCGTATTCTTGATAATATTCCACCATTGATCAGCTTCACCTTCCAAAAGATATACTGCTAAGATTAATTTATCATGTTTAGAACATTTTAGAACTGAAAATATCTTTTTAGTGGTAACTATCCATTGTTTAGCCACTAATGGATCAAAAGACCCGCTGAATGAAGGTGGACGCTGCCTCATGAAGGATTCAATAGAATGTTGCTCCTTCCTTTTCTCATTTCGAAGTCCTACATGATTCATAGCTTGAGAAAGTTTTGTGAGCATGTCTAAAAGATTTTTCATTCTAGATCTTATAACATTTGGTTTCTCAGGGGGACAATAATTGCATTGCCCGTCACATTCAGCATTAACATGGTTCCTTCGGGTTCCAGCCATTGACTAAAACCAAGAAGCATAGTGTGAGAAACACTAAATACAATAGGAAAACCACATAATCAAGAATAAAATTTCACACTTTAGGTATTATCATAGGTTATTCATGAATATTTCTAAAACACTAGGATTGAGTCTTATGCTTAGACATATCCTTAGGGTTCTTACTAAGGTGTTTACATCCTAGTTTCCAAATATTAACTATACCTTTCCGCTGATACCAACTACAACAACCCATAGATTACATACATTGTTAATACTTCAGAATTGAATTATATTTATTACAACATATAACAAAACCATGATAGGCCCATATAGGTATAGTGTCTTTAGAAACTGGGAAACATAAAAAACTGGTTTATAAAGAATCTACATTATCTCTCATTTATTTGATCATATCTAGAATCCTTTTCAGCATATCATATTTAATACCCTTCTTACTGACCTATGGAAAACAAACATACAAAAGGGTGAGCTCAAATTCTCAGTAAGGGTAAATAAATGAAATTTCAATCATATCATATTCTTAAGATCATAACGTTTGAAAATCTTATCCTGCATAAGAGGTCATAATATCATGTCATGGGATAAATCATTGAACTGAAATGTAATCTAAATCATCATAAAATAAGACATGAAACTTTGTGGCATACACACATATTCATAGAAAATAATTTCATATTAGTCATGGCTCATTTCCATGACCATCGTAGCGGTCAATGTACATTACTGAACCGAGTTCACTCCTTGTTCTAGTCCTCTGTCACTAAACCAGATTAACTTGCCATTCCAGCCATGTCTATCTCATGAGATACAAATTTTTACCCAATTCATTGGAGGGAGATATAAGTCCCACCCATCTCATAATGAAACCATTCTTATGTGTGCCACAAAATCATAAATCATAGATCATAGCATAACCCATGTAATAAAATGGGATTCTTAAACATCATGTCATCATAAGATAAAAGGAATTCATAAAAATAATTTTATCAGAACATAATAAAATCAATGTAATAATAGGGATATAAACATAACTCTATATCATATTATATGGAAAATAATTTTGATAAAACATTTGAACTTAGTTCTTGAGGAAAATAACCTTTCTTTATCAAAAACATTTTCTTTTCTCAACATATCACACAATTTTAAATTAAAAGAAGTTAATTGAAAATAAACTTGAAAACTTGTAAAATAATCTTACATGGATATAATTTCCTATTAAATAATAAAAATATTCTAATGTCGTATAAGTTAAAAAAACATTCTTCTCATACTTTGGCCAGAAAAGTCAAAAAGTATCTCGTACTAAAAACGAAAAAATATTCTTTCCATTTATTTTACTAAAAACTCATCAATAGGTAAAATTGGATTTAAAAATTGTAGGAGAATAAAAATAATATTACATATTGAGGAAACATGGATGTGGATGATAAATATTCCCCAGTAAATACTGAAGTATAAACAATCTCGGATAAAAAAACGAGATTGCAATATTTTCCCTTACCTTAGGTCCGATATGCTTTGTACATATCCAAACCTCATGTACAATGATTTAAATAATGTAATTGACTTATTACAGAATCATATTAATTATTATGATATCATATATGGTCATATTCTTATCTTTTTATTAGTAACATTTCATTGTTACTCGTTATTCTGGTGTTAACTGCTTTATATTCCTATACATGTTTTGTCAAATAAATTCATATTACTCTTTTTAGGTTATAACTATATCATTTACAGAATGGTTTTAGTATAATATATATCATATTTATTCATTAAATTCATTTATATAATCATTATTTAATGAATATCATGTAGAACGAATCACATCACATCGTGGAGACGGTAGGCCATACGTACGCACAAGCGATGATATCATTCCCACAATTATGGAATTGTATTGAAGTGTATGGTGTATAATATTTCAGAATCAATATAAATTTAAAATATTCATATATAGTAATTTCTTCTATCATTATACTCATCCAAGTATGTTGGTGATGAAAAAAAGATTACACCACGGCGTGGAGACGGTATTCCATATGTACGCACGCGTGGTGATTTCGTTTTTTGTCGGATGGATAGAAGGTGAAATAGGGTTGTTTCATATTTATAATGACATATAAGTATTTGAGTGATACTGATGTTATTAATTTATAATGAAACAACCAAATAAGAAGAAGTATAAGAAGAAACAAATTTGAAAGAATCGGTAGAAGATATTACCTCTTCCTCGAAGTGCCTCCATTAAACTTCCTCTTAGGGAACTAGAGTTGGTCTTTTGAGAATACCAACACTTCTATTATGTAAATATAGAGGTTGAGAATAGTAATTTGTAGGGTTTGGATGATCTTTAAGGCTCAAAATTGAGTGAAGAGGATAGGAAAGGGGTACCCTTTTATAAGAGAGGAGAGGGGCACTTTTGGAAATCTCAAAAATATTAATTTATAATAAAAACCAAACCCACATAAAATCCCCAAAATGACTAAAATTAGAATATGAGATGATATAGGGTTGTAATATCATCAACCAATAAAATTTAGACATATTTTGATTTTATTTTAAACCTTATCATTTCAATTTATCCTTATTTAATCTATTTAATTTTATTTGTGGTAATAATGTTATAAATTTTAAATGGTTATAAAAAATTACTTATGTGTTGTTAATTATACATAATTCGATACTATATGACATTTTAGACCATATAAATTTTAATTTTTAATTGTTAAATATTTTTGTGATTTTTAAACAATTTAATAATATGTAATTTTCATAAAATATCAATAGTGTCAATTTTGACACAATTCATTAATTTGAATTTAAATAAAATAGACACAGAAGATATTTTTGAAAAAAATATTTAATAGATTCCTAATAAGTCATATTAATATATAAAATTCGTGTATAACATTTATTATATTATATAATATTTTTTAATATTTTTAATACTATTTATTTGATATTTTTATTGATAAAATAATTACTACAACATTTTTGTATAATTATTTAATATACTTATTTATTGCATAAAAAGTAAAAATAAAATAATATGACGAAGATAAATCTAATATATTTCATAATAATACTTTTAGTGTATTTTATATTATAAAAAAACCAACTTTTAAATTGTTATATTTATTAAATTATGAATGTGACAATTTTGACATCATTTAAAATAAACAAATATAAGTGTCATAATCACTTTTATAAGGATAAAAATGGTCCAAATGTCGACCCTTGGATGATTATGGTTTGTATATACTCAACCAATAAGGTTTGGTCAAGTGTTTGGTCCTTTTAATGTGTATTATTATTTTAATAAAAACTATATTATTGATTTTTTACTAAATAAATAATTTCTGCATCATTAATGTATAAGCTATTAAGGTAAATATATATTTCATAAAAATTAAAAATAAATTACCATGATAAATAAAAAAATTTATCTTTCAAACTATTATTTATAATATAATTTATATTTTGTATAACCTTATATTAAAAATAATTTAATTATTAAAGTTTGAGTGAGACATATTTCAATTTCCTTTAAATAAAATAAATTAATTATCTCAATCTCACCCATGTGGGTTCCAATAGATACCGTTTTGACCCAAGTATGTTTTTGGATGAAATATAATCATCCAATTATACTAAGACAAGTGTTAGGAAATTTTATAATATTATTTTTACCCTTAATTACCCGATTTACCTTTAACTATGGTAAATAAAATTTACCGTAGTTACTATTCATAATGCCAAAAAATAAAAGTAGCCAATTAAAATAATTTGGAGCTATTGATTCCAAATATAGAATCCATTTTTCCAAATTCAAGACACAAAAGTTTCAGAAATTTAATTAAAAATTAACCCCGTTGTCGAAAAAATGGGTTTTTGTTTAAAACATTGCAAAAGATTGAAATGATTTTACCTATGAATTCATTGTAAAATTAATGATAATGAAATAAATTACATTAAATAGTAAAAATATATTTTATTTATACTTTAAAACAATTCAATATTATAATTTAACTATATAAATTATCTCAATGAATTTTTTTTAATTAAAGTTTAACGTATTTTTATTATTCATCAAATTATGAAGTTTATCAGAAAAATATCAGAATTTTAACCAAATTAAATTTTTATATCCCACTTCTGAAGAAATGTTTTACATTTTAATATTAAAATTATTAATGGGCCTAAATCACAAATTAAAATGGTTTTTTCATTAAGAGGCAGAAAAACATTATTTTAATATCTATTTGATGAATATAGAAAATATCATTTTAATTATATAACATACATATCTTATTAATTTCATTTACTCAAATAACTAATATGACATAAAATTGATTTACATTTATCATAGATTTTTAAAAGTTAGTTATATTTATTCCTTTTAACATAACAGCTAATTTGTAACAGAAATTTTATGTTAAGGGAATCTCACAGTTTGTTTTAACTAACGATTGCGTGGAAAACAAGCTACTAATGAATAAAAATTATTTAAATATTTCATAAAACACATTGGCGTAACATGAACTCCTCACATTCATGTGATTATGATTTCATGCATCAATTCATGAACCAGAATTACCTCAAACAATCTTTATATTGATATTTTTTCTTGGAAGTGGATCAATCTTCTAACAAGATCTTTCATGCACATAATGTCTTGTATATATGGATATCCAGTGATTATTATACTCAATATCTTGAGTAAATAACAATATTGAGCTCGACTATGGTTGTGGAAGCTCTTGACATGTATAACTCTGGTGAAGAAAAACCCTCAAGTGTCAGGAGGTTGAAGATGATTCCCCATGATGATTGAGAAGAATATATTAATTTGATCATGTGGAAAATGTTACAATTGCAACATTTTTAACACACGAAAAATATATGTGAGGATACCATCCATATAAAACTTTACCTTGATTGAAAAATCATTTTCAAATCATTTCATTTTGCTTCACCCTCAATCTGGCACCAAGGTCAGCATCTGGATACACAATCACACACTGTGTCACACTGTTGTGCCACCCCACACAATGGGTCTGGAACCTTCATGAACCCACTCACCCGTGCATAGTATATGGGTTCTATGCAGACCCACTAAAACTATATGTCTAGGAATCATATCTATCCATTCTATTTCACCTCCAATCTGTGTGATCTAGCTCTCCTACATGGTTGAGGCCACCTTCCACATGTGTGGGATTAAGATGGCTCCTAATCTTGGATGGTTGACCAATTTTTTTCCAATCACTTATAAAATATCCAATTAAAAAATGCCACCATTTAAATACAAATTCCAAACCAAAATTCATGCTTCTTCAAATATTATTCATGTAAAATATATATTTTTCATGGTCTTCTTAATCCTTATGAAATAATGTAATTATTCATGTCCATATTAAACTACTCTTATTCATCTTTTTGTACACAATGTTTCATAATTGACACAAATATTTGGCATTAAATAACAACACATCAATCTTCACACTTATCCAATAGAATTGTTCAATCATGACATCTAATTCCATAAAATGATTCCATAACAATTATATAAGCATCAACACTTAATATTAACTCACTAAACACATATTGAAATGTAATTGAAAACAAATGAAACAATTAGGCTAAAAAATCTTCCTATTTATATTTTGATGTAAATATCTCTTCACATTATAAATGTAAATATGTGTGCTAAATTATTTCATCCCCATATTGAAAATAAAATCCAAACGATAAGTGGGGGTATTATCATCTCATAAGTTTTTCTAGAAACCATTCCCTTCCCTTATATGATTGTTTCTTGAACACTTATGAGAGAGGCATGATATCACTTGTTTTTATTTAAAAAAGAGAATATAGTCAATAAAATCTAAGTCTATGTGGGAAAATATAGTGTCGAAAAAAGAGATATATAAACTAGGTTATCCAAGCTATCTATAAATTTCCATGCATGTAAAATCATGATAAAAATTCTAAATTATCATTTTAGGGGTTTCAGGTAATCAGATTTATCAATAAAATGTGAAATCCTTCACACATTCAATAAACACATCATAAATTTTAGTTGAAAAAGATATATATCCCACTTATAAGTTAAAAAACCCCTTGATAATTATTATTTATTCAATTAGAGTAGGGATAAGGGAGTGATTATCCTACCTCATCTTCAAATTTTATAAAGTTTTTAAGAGTTTCCACATTAACTATATAATGAATATTTAAAATCTCTATCTCAATAATTCTCCCTATAAAGGGATACATCTATATAATTAAATTCTATATAGTTTAATATAAACACACAAAGACACACACACACACAAATTAATAAATAGGGGCCTTATTGTTCTACAAGAGTAACATTATATCCAAGAACTTCAACACAACATGGACCATTATTTTACCCCAAACTCAGTAAACTTGTAATAAACTTTGTGTGGAATAATTTTTTCCACTCCAGCTTATGTAGCCACTTTCTTTTCTTTAGAATTAACATGTTTTTCAACTTCCACCAGATTCTTAGACAATTACAGTTGATCTATCCAAATATCTAGATACTCTTTTATAATATTCTTTATCTTCTCATAATCTTCACATGACATACCACTATATTTATTTTGAAGGATCTACCCTTTCAAAAAATAGAGAATATCTCATGGTATTCCTATCATTTATTTCTTATTTGTGTGACCCTTCTACTTAAATCTTCCAAAAAATTCTTTTAAGCAATCAAATCTATTATGAATTTGAATTTGGGATGGATTTAGTGTCACAAAATCATTTATTATAGAACTTATTATCATATATTCACCATGAAATCCCATTAATTCCTGAATGTTTCTTTGAAATTAAATGTTATACTATAATGAGTAGGCTTTAGGGATATACTTTTCATAACACCATAAAAAAACACTAAACTTAGATAATCTACCTTGATAAATATGTTTTATAGACACATGTTTTTATTGTATTACTTCAAAATAATACTTCTTTTTTACTAGGGGAATTTATTTTTTATGACGTTTCTTTCTCCTTTTTATGAAAGATAAGATCCCTCACTTTTATTCCTTTTTCAACTAGGTTTAGATTTATTTTTTGAACCTTTAATTTTATAAATAATAGTTTTTATTTGAGAAAAATTAGGTGTAGATCTAGATTTCTTGTTTAGGCCCTTTATTTCAAAAGAATTTGAATATTAACCTTTAACCATAGTTGACTTGGTTAAATATTCTTTAATTACCTTATGTTTTTATTTTATTGTTATTTTCTCCCCTTGATTATGTACTTATATTATTTTCATGAATTTTCATTCTATTCTAACATTCCAATGCCTTATTCCCAATGTTTTACAAATACAGATAATATACTATGAATCTTATTCTATTTTTTTTGTTTAGTCATCTTAGATTTCATAGGATGTGTAACTTGCTATTTTTTGAGTGAAACCACCACTCTTTTGGACACTTGTGAGGAAGAATCTATTACTCTAGTAATTTGGGAAGTTTTATATTGTGGTTATTCCTAATTATTCAATCTCACCATTAGTTCTAAACACTTCATGTTGAGATAATTGATCTCATCCTTAAAAACTCTCATTTTTCTTCCCAATACTCATTTATCTTCTTTACTTTTTATTCATGCATTTTTCTTGATTTTGGTAATGAATTTTCAATATTACTGACCTTGATTGCTTCATACTATAATTGATAATATTTTAAAACTATAAAAACTTTGTGTAATTTTTTATATCATGGAAGGATTATATAAAAACCATCTCAAAGAAATATTTATCACAAAAATTTATTTTAAATTCTTCAATATATTCAACATAAATTTCATTGCAAAGATAAATTTTTTATTACTTTTATTTCATAAGTTTTTTAAGAGTATTGTATATTAAAACCTTTTTAGATAATTCCTATTCCACAATATTATTCTCTTATTCCAGATATATTTTTCATTAAAAAGAACTTTAATACCTAAAACTATACAATTTATAAACTCTTTAATAAATTTCATCAGATGTAATTTTAATTCAAAAATAATATCACTAATTTATACCTCATTATCACAACTTTATTTGGATCCATTAGAAGAATAATTATCAAAATAGTTATTGAAATACATACTACTTTGGTTAACCTTAGTTAGTGGTTTCTTTTTCTTTGTTGTAAGATTATTCTTCAACTTTTTTGCTTTTGTATTCTTACTGTTCCTTTGTGTCTTGGAAGAAATATATAGATTATTATCATCAAAGACAATGAAAAGACACAAAATTATCATACATAAATATAAAATCTTAATAAATTAATATTTATTGCATAACATAATGATCTAATTAAAAATATTTTAAGTCCAGTTCCTTTGAAAACTTGTACACATAAACAATTGGTCCATAAGTGAGATATGTCATATCCCAATATGTTCTTCATAACTATCACCCTTCTTATACATATCATAAATAATAACTTCTATCATAACTTGGGGAAAAGAAACATAAGAAAGGGTGAAATTAGAATCTTAGTAAGGGTAAATAAGGGATATATCATCATATCATGAGTATAAGGGTATGAGAATATGAGAATAAAATTTGAAAACCATACCCTTTATATAATAGATCATAAACTTGAGTTATGAAATAAATTTAGGTAGTTTATAAGACATGAATCATAAGAGAATAAAATAACATGAACCATTAGAACATAACATTTTCATCTAGAATATATTTTTAGTATATATATAATCATAGAAAATCATTTACTTAGTAGTTAAAGGATCATTTACATGACTATCATAGTGGAATGAGTTCACTCCCTAAACCATCATATTAGTCAATGCTTACTCTTTAGACTATAATAATGGATAGAGTCCCTTATTGAACTGGGTTCACTCTCCATTATAGTCTTGTTTATCTCATAAGATATCAATCTTTACCCAATTTATTGAAGGGAGATATAAGTCCTACCCCTCACATAGTAAAAAATCATATATCTGTGATCTATAAGATCATAAAACATTCATAATATCAAAACCTATAAAAAGAAATGAGTTTTATAAATATTTCATCATAGTGTAACCTTCAGAAAAGAAACATGTTTCATAATCATTTCATTATTTCATCATATCATAACCCAAGGAAAAATAATTGTGTTTAATAAGAATGTTTATCATGGTATAACCCGTGGGAGAGAAATTGGTTTCATAAAAATATTGTCCTCATAAGCATAAACCATTCATATAAATAACAAGAATGATATACTTGGATTATAAACCCAATAAAGTATAAGTAATATCAAGGGATTTCATTTTAGATGGAAAATGATTTCGAAAGAAAAATCACTTGGAACGTTTCTTGAGGAAAATATACTTTATTCAAAAATGACCTTTTTAGAAATAAAAATTCATATAAAATTGTGGAAATAATTTTATTTGAAAATAACCTTGAAAGTTTATAAATTAATCTTCAATAAAATAATGTTCATGACTTCAATAATTCATGTTCATTCCCTACCCATTAAAATAAAGATTCATTATATATTTTTGGTAAAAGTAAAATAGGTATTGTGTGGAAAATGATATGAATATTACATTAAACAAATTGTAAAAATTAAAACATGGGTAAAAATTTCATTAATAAATATTTTTTATAATTGTTTTAAAAAATTAAAAACATTTTTATGAAACATGTTTTTGGAAGAAATATGAGTTTTTTATTGAAGAGAGAAATAAAGAATTTTTTTCTTAAAAACATTCCTTTGAAATATTAAGTAAATAAAGAGAGGAAAATGAAATGAAAACATGCATTTTCATGAAACAATCATAGTATAATAAAATAAATGATTTTCTTGAGATATATACCCTAATATTTCATCATTAGAAGCATAATAATGAAAAATCCTGATAAACAATGACATTATAACATAAAACCCTTAACAATTAGGTAATATTTAATCGTAATACCCATGTATGAATAAAATTAAATGAAACTTTTAATATCTTTTGAATAAATAAATTCACGATATTACTTGTCAAAGGGGTTGTATATACACCTCATAAAATAATATAGGTGTATAACATAACATAACTCTCAAAGAAGAAATTGTGAGATAAAAATCCCTTACCTTAAGTATTGACTTCCTTAATACACATTCAAAAATATTTTATAATAATTATAAGATTATTATAAATTTATTATAGATACATAATTATATATATCATACCATATATGATTTACTTATTATAAAAACCCCTATCTTTATTAAACACTAATACAATATTTAATTACATAAGATTACACTTAATACAACCCAAAAGATTGAGAATTATAGTGTATTTGGGAAATAGGTATATTACATTACAACTTGTAACACGAGTTACAACATCTTTATCAAAAACTTATTTAACATGCTTGAGCTTTAAACTTCATTGGATAACCTGGGGAAATATATAAGAAAGGGGTGAGCCATAAATCCCAGTAAGAGAAAAAACATGGAATAAGGTGAAGATAATAATACATGTTAGAAAAGGAAAATCAACGATGCATATAAGAACATGAATAATAAAGCATGATATAACATGAAAATCATAACATTGTAAATGTGGCAACAACTTAAAATAATGCATCGTAAACATAGGTCAAGGAAAAACCACCAAGAAGTTGTGGTGAAAAAATTCCCATAAAAGAATCAGGTATACACCTATCACCACATGAAATTTCATGATACTAAACATTACCCAATGTATTGAAGTGCTATATAATTCCAGGCACACCCGTCGCTTTCATTTCATTCTCACGATTTAGTCTGCCACCTAGATCATAAAATATGGATTCATTCATCATCATGATTTATTCCACAATCAAAGAGTGTGGAATAAATAAATTTAATTCCCCAATAAAAAGGTATATGTGTATAAAAGTGAACACCCTTGATAGGAAATGTGTATGGTATTCACTACACATTTGGTTTGGCATGGGAAATCGTGGTGAAAATTCGATAGCATAATGACATCACTTAATAGTTTATAAAATGAGATGATGAGAGATAAATGGGCATATCATAATTTGGAAATGAATTTCAAAGTAATATTTATATTAAAGTACATTTACACACACATATAATTAGAAAAAAATAAGGCATATGATAATAAATAATCTTGAAAAAAAGAAAAGGGAAAAGATGCTTACTAAATTTTAGCATGATAAAGGGTGTACATGGGTGGTATTAATAAGATATAAAGGGTTATATACTCATTTAAACATAATAAGGTCAGTATGGGATAATTTATAAATCATACCCCATTATTATTAATTAAAAATAAAAGGGCATAACAAGATAAAGACACATTGAAAAAGATGAGAAAGGAAAGAACCCTTACTTGAGTGTGTGGCTCCAAAAGATTGAAAAGGGGATTCTTGAGAGCTTTGGGAACCTTGGGAGGATTATATAGAGGGTATGAAAGATTAAAGACGTCCTATAAGGATTTTTAGTGAAGAGAAGTGGGATCTTGGGTAGGTTTATATAGGAAATGAGAGGGGAATTCTATAATACTTCACAAACTTAGGTTTTGGACTCTATATAACAAAATATTCAAAAGCACAAACCTTCCCATGGTTTTTACCCATGGTTTTCCTAAGTGGGAATATTTTAATTATTTTATCAGTAAAATAGATAAAAATATTAAAACATTACCCTTGATTATGTGGAGGCGAGTCACTCTTTTAAAGAAATGAATTTAAAATCATAAAATACATTTTATATTTTGGAGGATTCATAAAGGCATTATAAAATTATTAAAATAAACTTAAAATAAAATTATTTTAAGGGTAAAACAAATATTTGTCTGAGTACACCCATTATAGTATTTATTAAATCATTTTTGGTTATTATGATGTCATAAAACACATCGTATATTTATACAGTATTTAATTTTTAATTGAAAATTCGTCTGTCTTAGAAAATTATGAAAAATTTACCATTGGATAATTTCAAAATTATGATTAAAAAAATAATATTTATTTTATATAAATTTTTTTATAAATATATGCATGTTTACTTTTTAAATAAGATTATACATTTATTGATAATTTATGGGTTTTTTGATAATAACAATTTTTGAACCCTTATAAAAAGTACATTTCACTTCATAAAAATTATATGAAAATTTATAATTAATAAAAATTATTTAATAATAAAATTTTATTGAAATAAAATTTATTTCAATAAATCATTAATTTATCAAAATAAATCCCTTAATTGAATTTGAATATTACCCAAAAATGGAATTTGTGTTTAATTGAATCAAAATAAAAATCATTTATAAAGTAAGAGTAGAAAACAAAAATAAATTCATTAGTATATAAAATATATATATTAATCTTATCAAGGTATTGATAAATATACCTTTATTATACCGGAATACTTCCTAAGATTAAGGTTCTTGTTAGTGATACATTCATGGGGCCGTTTGACCAATATGGTTTGGGCCATGATCTCGATGAGCTTGAACTTCTCCCATAAACGATTTCAATCATGCTTAAGTTATTGGATCCTATATTTATCTTGGTTAAGGAAAAACTTTAGTGATTCTATCTTCCTTGGAAGCTTCAGTAAATGGAATTCCTAGGGTATAATCCTACTATATTAGGACATCACTTCTTTTGTCTGTGTCAATTGGATTCATTAAATCCCTATATTTATACTAGTTATGTGATCACTACTTATTGACTATATTATCAATGGTAAAGATTATTAATAATATTTTTAATACTATTAGATATAAAAAAAAAGTGCATGTGTTTTATATATCTATATTACATAATAAGACATTAAATTATAAGAGAATTTTATTTATAACAGTTTGAGTCATTACAATCTTCCCCCTTGAGAAATTTCACCCTGAAAATTTTCATTTCATTCCATTGAAACATATGAGAGTAATTCTATTTCATCACTTCCTCCAGTTCTCACATTTCTTATTGAAAATTGTTGTAACGTCCCGACCCCAGTTACCCAGAGTTAGTGAATTATTGCATAACATTGGCATGATACAAGGAATCATGTCCCGAAAGACCGATCCGTTTAACAGTCTTGGAAAATAGAATACATACATGAACATTACATTACACATTAGAAAATAAAACACAACATCAATTATACTTTAATAATTCCATTAATCCCCTATCTTAACTGTAACACCCCAGGTAAATAAAGAGTATGACATTTTCACATTTATCCATATTTGTGAATAAAATATTAATATTACTTTAAAGGGAACGCTATGTTTGATGGCATACCCAATATGCAACAACAAGTTCCTTTGAAATCATATGTTGCACTCTAATAATAAAATAATATTATTTTAAATGGTAGTTAACACATAGCCGTTGTATTGACAGGAATGAATATAAATAACTAATTTACGATTAAACATGTTTGTTAAATGTTTTTACTTTTATCCAATAAATTTTAGAGGCTTAAAATACAAATGAATCCAATCTTAAGCACTGAATACACTAGTATTTTTAAAAGATTGTTTTACTACCCTTTTGATGGAAAACCATTTTTAAATAAAACTTTTGAAAATTTTATGAGATCTATTTTTCAAAATAAACATATTATTTATGATTGGGACATTGAAATTTACATTGGGTTAATTTTTGGTATTTTTCTGACAATGTTCATTTTTCAATGAATAGTAAAAAATACTGCATTTTACATCAAAACTGCTTTTTCATATAATTTAATTATATGGTTACATTATCTTTTTAATTTGTTTTAAAGTGTAATTAAAATATATTTTTACCATGTAATCCAATTATGGTCATTGGGATTAATTTCACTTTTTAATTGGGCATAAACAAGTGCAAAACTTTTCATAAATATTGTTTCTAAAAAACCCGCTATTTGTTTTGACAACGGGAAGTTTTTTTAAATTAATTATTGAAAGTAATGTGTTTGGAATTTGGTAAAATGGATTATATATTTGTATTTAGAAGTTACAAATTATGTAATTAATACTCTTTTGTTTTTGGACATTATGAATAGTAACGACGATAATTATCTTTAATAATCTTGATTAATGAGTAATCGGGTAGTTAAAGATAATAAAATAATATCATAATAATACAAAATGACCACAACATGTGTCCTAAGTCCACTGGTTGTCTCATGGACGACCATGGGATGCCTTGTGCCAAACTTGGGGGCCCCATGGAATCACTTTTGTGAGAAAGTGACTTTTTATTTTTTTATTTTTAAAGAATGTTAAATGTAACAAAGAATGTATCACCAAAGTAATTTTTTTTTAATTTTGTCTACATAAATGATATTTTGGACTATAAATATTAATTAGAAAGATAAAAAGATTTCCTATATCATGATATTTTTTTTATAATTTTTAGACATTAAATTTATTAAATTATCAATGACATCATGATGATGCAGCGATTACCTTATTAATAAAGGATTTAAAAAAAACGGAAAGATAATGTAAACTCTAAGACCTAAACATGTCCAAAACCTATTGGATGGGTGGATTTAGAACCCTTATCACCTTATCCTCAAATTATATCAATGTGGGACCTTTAAAATCCGAAACTCATTTGAAAATAAAGTTACATTTGATACCTTTCCAAGAGTGCCCCTCCTCTCCTCTTATGAAAGGCCCCCACCTCTACCTCCTTACCCGCACTTCCAAAGCCTTTGGCTCAGCCAAACCCTTCCCTTTTTGTCCTTAAACATCCCTCTCTAACTCCTTGAAGCCTCACTTTGGGCAGAATCCTTCCCAAGGAAGCCTTTGAGCTCAAACCAAAGGGAGTTACCCGATTTTAAGGTAATGTCTTCCCTTGAGTCCTTTTGTTTTATTTTGCTTCTCCAACCCCCTAAACTCTTTTTATTAATTTATTTTGTAACAAATCCAGTATCTTCAATATACCAGGATGTTTTATAAGAAGGATTCTAGCTACAATTACACACACCTACATCTAATGGTTAAAGAAGATACTGTTTCTGTGGATGGCGAATTTCTGCCTCCCGAAACGATGATTTTTCAACATTATTTTAACACCTTCAAAGGTGGCCATTAAGATGACACTATATTTATATATGATATATAATATGTTTATGTTTTACTTAAGCTTATGTATTTTTCATTTATGGCATACCTTTATGGTTTCCATTATGGGTAAACGCGATATCTTCATTTAAGGAAGTGCGGACTACCGCCCCCTCAAAGTGATTTGATTCGTTAATACCATATGTGGTAAGTATAAAGGATATATTTAATGATATTATATATGATAACATACTTGAATTAAAATACTATTATGTATCATTATGTTTTAATTCCATTAAATATGAAATAGAAATGGAAGTAGCGTTCATGCGTACGTACGACTTACCGTCTCCATGAACGATGGATTTCATTTCTTAACTCTAAATGTTATGTAATATTATAAATGCATGAATATACTGGATATATATGATGTATATGATATCTACATCATGAATACAATTCTGGATATAATGGATATTTTACCACATGAACAACTTGTAATTATAAAGAGTTTATTTTTTTGACTCAAGTACCAATGATTGTTAAAACGACCATTATTAAATTAAATAATAACATAGTGTTCATGACATGGTAATAAGTGATATAAAAGGAATAATGAACTTGAAAAATGGTTCTTAAGGAAGTATAAATTAACTCAAGTTTATTATTCAGGAGAGTAAAGAACGATCGAGTCAAGGCGGACCTGAGGTAAGGGATCATACTCCACTCTTTCTTTTTAAGTACACTCTTTTATGTCATTCCTTTTAAAGATCATCTTTCTTGTTATTGGGATGTTATTTTATATTCCTCTTTCTATAAACTTTATGTTAATATGATGAGATACCCTATTTGATCTCATCAATCCAATTTTGTATGTTTTATGTGGAGCCGTTAGGCTGCAGAGTTTTTGTAAGGGATTTTTCATCTCACTTTTATTCCCGTGAGATTTATGCTACTTTTGCCACAATTTAATTTGAGTGGTGTATGTATTGCCCATTATTTTACTCATTGTGTAATATACTTTCTTTTATGAGTATTTACATCAATGTTGTATTGTCCTTCTTTTATGAGGTGTATGTTTCGAAAGATACCCATGTCGGTAAGGGAACCTTTCACCCTCCTCTTTTTAAAAGACTTATTTTGTTGGGTCTTTTAATTTACATATTGTTATGTTGGGATATGTTCTCATATATCCTTATTGATGTAAATTTTATGTCCAAGTGATGATATACCCTTTTTTTTATCTCTCATCAACTCATTTTGATGTGACGCCGTTAGGCTGTCAAGGGAACTTTTTAACCCAATTTCGATTTCTTTGTTCAACATGTAGTTATTGAATATGTAATCCTTTGAATACGTGTGAATGACCTTTGATTATTTTACAGTTAATATCCACTTATATTTGGTGTATTCGTTTTTCACACATAATTATGTAATTGATTTATCCTTAAACCAAGGATATCGTCTTTGTAAGGGACTTCGTCTCAATCTCCTTTCATTGAGGCATATTCTGTTTTATACACAACCTTCTTTTATACGGTGTATAAACCCCTTTGACTTTTAAATTTATTCAAAAGGAATCTTTTTTATATGAAGTGTTTACTAAACGAAAAAAGGGAATGTTTTTGTCATACGTATGCGGCGACAACGACTTCTCCGCCGTCGTGACCATTATTTGAGTTTTGGCTTCCTCTACAAGCCATACCTTCTTCTTAAAAGAAAAATAAATACCATGTTTTACTTTTCTTTTATTTTGGTATTGAAAATGGTTTTCATAATGTTTTTATTATATCAATGTGTTTTATTGATATCTTGTGATTGAAATGTGGAAATTTTATGTTTCCTTTATGCATGTTTTATGTGATATGATTATGTTATGGTTCTTGGGAATTATTATAAAGACGGGTGGTTCCGTGATAAACTAAGGGCGGGTGAGCCCGATATAGCTCTCCAATGCATTGGGTAACGCAAAGGAGTGAAATGTTAAGGTTTCTCCGAAGAGATTTAGGGAATATACTATGGTGGGTATTCCAAACGTAACCAAGAGGGTTACTCCCTACGTAAGAATGTTATGAATGCCTCAAGTTACCTTTTATGTCTTATGATTTCTATGATTTATTCATGATTTGATGAGGTATGTTAAAGTGCCTATGTTTTATGGGCAAAGTATGATTTCATTCTTATGTATATATGAACTCATGTTTCCTTTCCATATTTTTATAACCCTTACTGAGCTTTTTATTCTCATCCCAAGTTTTTGAAATGTTTTTCACAGGTCAAGGAAAAGGTACATGATGTGATGATAGTGTCAAGGATGTGTCAAGAAAGAATCCATGTTTTATTTTAATTATGTTTCTGTAGATGGGAAGAATGAATACTGTCTTTTATGTAACCACTTTTTTTAAATGTGGAATGTAATGAAATTTTCATGATCTAATTCTCTAAAACTCTAAACCTGAAAAGATCCTCAATGTGTAGTCTTGTAATAACTCAAGATTAAGTAAGGTTTAAGGTTGGGGCCTTATAGTTGGTATCAGAGGTCGGTTTAGATAACTTTTGATGTTAGGGTATTCTTTAAGCATAAGTGACATTACCATAATGGTTAGGAATTCAGAAAGAGTCCTAGTTTTAGATAAAGTGAATGAGTAAGTATATCTTAGTATTTATCTTCCTCATTAGTAGATGATGGTTTTGTTGATATACTCACACTAACCTTTTTGGTTTTAGTAAATGGATGGATCTAGCAAGCACCAAAGTAATAGTGGATGTGAAGGAAACTGTGATAGTTTTTTGAGCAAGCAACTGAATGATATGGGAGATGCAATGAGAACTCTTGTGATTATCCTCAACCAACTATCTGGAGTCACGATTGACCACCTAAACCTTGGTGATTTCTCTAAGGCATCATATATGCGAGAAATAAATCCCTACGGAATTACAGGTAATAATCATAAAGGTAAGTGTGTTCAAAAACCTATGTGTCAAAGATGTGGAAAGAAACACCTAGGAAAATGTTTCAAAGGGACAGAAATATTCTATAGATGTGGAAATGAAGGTCATAAATCAAGAACCTACCATGGAAAAAGGAAGCATCCAGTTGACTCAAGGAAAGGGAAAGAAGTTATTTCTGAGGGATCAATTGAATGTTTTAAATGTGGTGTGCATGGTCATTATGCAAACACATGTCCTATGAAGAAGTTTCGTGAATGGGATCGCCAAGATCGTACAAATGTTCGTTTACCAATACCTAATGCCATTCCGATTGAGGATGAAGAAACTGAAAATGACTAATCAAAGGTATGGATTATTTCATAACTATTGTTTTCCTATTTTGGAATCTTAGGATATGATTCATGATTTTGTTTGTAGGAAAGAAGTATTTCAGAATAAGTTGGAAAGGAATGGTTAATGGATCATGAAGAATGTTGAATGAGTAAGAAGTTAACATATAAGGGCTTCAAGAGTTATGGTGAAATTCTTAAGAGTATTAAGTCTCTTTTGATGATGGGGTTACATTAGAAGACTTTTTATAGTATGTGTAACCCTGATGTTTAATATATGAAAATTTTATTCATGGAATAGTTATCTGTTCTTTTGCGGACATAGTTATAAAGAACCATTTGGGTTTATATGATCCTTACTTTTGAGGTAATTATGGGTTACTATATGTTATGATGGAAGTGAAAGGAATGAGATAAAATCGAGGTTAAATTATGTTACGGTTATTTTTGATGATTTTATCTCTTTTTGGGGAATTATTTGAGAATTATATAGTTTTGTAAAAAGGACAACATGCAGACTGTGTGACAACCCGTCGCGTCAGACAAAGCTGCGGGAATCGAACCCACAACCAAAATGCAACTGGTATTTATCGCCTACCACTGGACTACGTGAAGTCCCTGGTTATTTTGACTGATTCCTTTTAGTTAGATGATTTTATGAATTAAGAGTAATTTGATTTTGGATTATCTATGGAAATATATTAACCTATCCTGGAGGATATGTGATTAGGTTAATTACTTTTCAATACGAGACTTTAAGATCAACTGATGTTGTTTGGAGATAAATGTTACGATTTAACATGGAAGACTATGTGACTAAAACCTTCAAATATTTGGGTTTCAATATTAGTTTGGTATACTTTGAAGGATTTTATGGACAAATTGTTTATCTAATGGTCCTCGTTGAACTTTGGGTTTTGTTGGACAAATTTTGGAGATTAAGCATAGATTTTCTTTTTATAAAGGGTTATCCTTTTCTGGATTATCTGATCTTGTACTAAACTTTTTGGTTTTGGTTTTGGTTAAAGTATAAAGACATGGTAAGTATATAGTCCTCTTTTTTGGATTAGGTGATTCTCTAGAAGTTTATTATAGTACTCTTAATGTGAACAAGTCTTCATAAATACTCGTCTTTTGGGGAAAGTATGAGTTTGTGTAATAAATCTAATAAAAGTTGAAAGTCAACATGATAAGTAATTATGTTTCCTTATGAATAAATTCCTCAATAAAAAGTAACTTAAAACAAAAATTTTGTCTATTAACTTTTCCTACTGGGGAATCGAATACCGTTTAACCCATCACAAGTTTGTGATTTTCTTGTGGTTAACTTTCTCCTAAACACGTTTTCTATCACCCTCCATCAGAACATAACCCTATGTTTTCTCCTCCATGTCCATGTTTTCCTATATGGAATCCTAGTATGGGTTAACTCGGGTGACCTCTATACTTCTCTTTCTTTATTTTAAAGTGATTGTTTTACCGACTCTTGTTCCGATGTGGGATTTTCAATGATGTTTCCAAGCCCAGATTTATAATTGCGAGGAAGCAATTCCCAAAAGGGGGGAAGGATGTAACACCCTAGGTAAATAAAGAGTATGAAAATTTCAAATTTATCCATATTTGTGAATAAAATATTAATATTACTTTAAAGGGAACGCTATGCTCGATGACGTACCCAATATGCAACAACAAGTTCCTTTGAAATCAAACGTTGCACTCTAATAATAAAATAATATTATTTTAAATGGTAGTTAACACATAGCCGTTGTATTGACAGGAATGAATATAAATAACTAATTTACGATTAAACATGTTTGTTAAATGTTTTTACTTTTATCCAATAAATTTTAGAGGCTTAAAATACAAATGAATCCAATCTTAAGCACTGAATACACTAGTATTTTTAATAGATTGTTTTACTACCCTTTTGATGGAAAACCATTTTTAAATCAAACTTTTGACACTTTTATGAGCTCTATTTTTCAAAATAAACATATTATTTATGATTGGGACATTTAAATTTACATTGGGATAATTTTTGGTATTTTTCTGACAATGTTCATTTTTCAATGAATAGTAAAAAATACTGCATTTTACATCAAAACTAATTTCTCATATAATTTAATTACATGGTTACATTATCTTTTTAATTTGTTTTAAAGTGTAATTAGAATATATTTTTACCATGTAATCCAATGATGGTCATTGGGATTAATTTCAATTTTTAATTGGGCATAAACAAGTGCAAAACTTTTCATAAATATTGTTTCTAAAAAACCTGCTATTTGTTTTGAAAACGGGAAGTTTTTTTAAATTAATTATTGAAAATTATGTGTTTGGAATTTGGTAAAATAGATTACATATTTGGATTCAGAAGTTTCAAATTATGTAATTAAGACTCTTTTGTTTTTGGACATTATGAATAGTAACGACGGTAATTATCTTTAATTATCTTGATTAATGAGTAATCGGGTAGTTAAAGATAATAAAATAATATCATAATAATAAAAAATGACCACAACATGTGTCCAAAGGATACTGGTTGTCTCATGTCCAACCATGGGATGCCTTGTGCCAAACTTGGGGGCCCCATGGAATCACTTTTGTGAGAAAGTGACTTTTTATCTTTTTATTTTTAAAGAATGTTAAATGTAACAAAGAATGTATCACCTAAGTAAAATATTTTTAATTTTGTCTAAATAAATGATATTTTGGACTATAAATAGTCATTAGAAATATATAAAGATTTCCTACATCATGATATTTTTTTTATAATTTTTAGACATTAAATTTATTAAATTATTTATGACATCATGATGATGCATCGATTACCTCATTAATAAAGGATTTAAATAAAATGGAAAGATAATGTAAAATCTAAGACCTAAACATGTAAAAAACCTATTGGATGGGTGGATTTCAAACCCTTATCACCTTATCCTCTAATTATATCAATGTGGGACCTTTAAAATCCGAAACTCATTTGAAAATAATGTTACATTTTATACCTTTCCAAGAGTGCCCCTCCTCTCCTCTTATAAAAGGCACCCATATCTACCTCCTTACCCACACTTCCAAAGCCTTTGGCTCGGACAAAACCTGACCATGTTGTCTCTCCAAATCCCTCTATAACTCCTTGAATCCTCAATTTGGGCAGAATCCTTCCCAGGGAAGCCTTTGAGCTCAAACCAAAGGGAGTTACCCGATTTTAAGGTAATGTCTTCCCTTGAGTCCTTTTGTTTTATTTTGCTTCTCCAACCCCCTAAACTCTTTTTATTCATTTCTTTTGTAAAAAATCCAGTATCTTCAATATAATATGATGTTTTTATAAGAAGGATTCGAGCTACACTTACACACACCTACATCTAATGGTTAAAGAACATACTGTTTCTGTGGATGGTGAATTTCTGCCTCCCGAAACGATGATTGTTCAACATTCTTTTAACACCTTCAAAGGTGGACATTAAGATGACACTATATTTATATATGATATATAATATGTTTATGTTTTACTTAAGCTTCTGTATTTTTCATTTATGACATACCTTTATGGTTTCCATTATGGGTAAACGCGATATCTTCATTTAAGGAAGTGCGGACTACCGCCCCTTCAAAGTGATTTGATTCGTTAATACCATATGTGGTACGTATAAAGGATATATTTAATGATATTATATATGATACCATACTGGAATTAAAATACTATTATGTATCATTATGTTTTAATTCCATTAAATATGAAATAGAAATGGAAGTAGCGTTCATGCGTAAGTACGGCTTACCGTCTCCATGAACGGTGCATTTCATTTCTTAACTCTAAATGTTATGTAATATTATAAATGCATGAATATGCTGGATATATATGATCTATATGATATCTACATCATGAATACAATTCTGGATATAATGGATATTTTACCACATGAACAACTTGTAATTATAAAGAGTTTATTTTTTTGACTCAAGTACCAATGATCATTAAAACGACCCTTATTAACTTAAATAATAACATAGTGTTCATGACATGGTAATAAGTGATATAAAAGGAATAATGAACTTGAAAAATGGTTCTTAAGGAAGTAGAAATTAACTCAAGTTTATTATTCAGGAGATTAAAGAACGATCGAGTCAAGTCGGACCCGAGGTAAGGGATCCTACTCCACTCTTTCTTTTTAAGTACACTCTTTTATGTCATTCCTTTTAAAGCTCATCTTTCTTGTTATTGGGATGGTATTTTATATTCCTATTTATATAAACTTTATGTTAATATGATGATATACCCTATTTGATCTCATGAATCCATTTTTTTATGTTTTATGTGGCGCCATTAGGCTGCCGAGTTTTCGTAAGGGAGTTTTCATCTCACTTTTATTCCCGTGAGATTTATGCTACATTTGCCACAATTTACTTTGAGTGGTGTATGTACTGACCATTATTTTACTCATTGTGTAATATAATTTCTTTTATGATTATTTACATCAATGTTGTATAGTCCTTCTTTCTCGAGGTGTATGTTTCGAAAGATACCCATGTCGGTAAGGGAACCTTTCACCCTCCTCTTTTTAAAAGACTTATTTTGTTGGGTCTTTTAATTTACATATTTTTATGTTGGGATATGTTCTCATATATCCTTATTGATGTAAATTTTATGTCCAAGTGATGAGATACCGTTTTTATCTCTCATCAACTCATTTTTATGTGATGCCGTTAGGCTATCAAGGGAACTTCTTAACCCAATTTTGATTTCTTTGGGTTCAACATGTAGTTATTGAATATGTCATCCTTTGAATATGTTTGAATGACCTTTGATTATTTTACACTTAATATCCACTTATATTTGGTGTATTAGTTTGTCACAAATAATTATATAATTGATTTATCCTTAAACCAAGGATATCAGCTTTGTAAGGGACTTCGTCTCAATCTCCTTTCATTGAGGCATATTCTGTTTTATACACAACCTTCTTTTATACGGTGTATAAACCCCTTTGAGTTTTACGTTTATTCAAAAGGAATATTTTTTATACGAAGTGTTTACTTAACGACAAAAGGTAATGTTTTTGTCGTACGTATGCGGCGACAACGACTTCTCCGCCGTCATGACCATTATTTGAGTTTAGACTTCCTCTACAAGTCATACCTTCTTTTTAAAAGAAAAATAAATACCATGTTTTACTTTTCTCATATTTTGGTATTGAAAATGGTTTTCATAATGTTTTTATTATATCAATGTGTTGTATTGATATCTTGTGATTGAAATGTGGAAATGTTATGTTTTCTTTTATGCATGTTTTATGTGATACAATTATGTTATGGTTCTTGGGCATTATTATGAAGATGGGTGGTTCCGTGATAAACTAAGGGCGGGTGAGCCCGATATAGTTCTCCAATGCATTGGGTAACGCGAAGGAGTGAAAATTTAAGGTTTATCCGAAGAGATTTAGGTAATATACTGTGGTGGGTATTCCAAACGTAACCAAGAGGGTTACTCCCTACGTAAGAATGTTATGAATGCCTCAAGTTACCTTTTATGTCTTATGATTTCTATGATTTATTCATGATTTGATGTGGTATGTTAAAGTGCCTATGTTTTATGGGTAAATTATGATTTCATTATTATGTATATATAAACTCATGTTTCCTTTCCATATTTTTATAACCCTTACTGAGCTTTTTATGCTCATCCCAAGTTTTTGAAATGTTTTTCACAGGTCAAGGAAAAGGTACATGATGTGATGATAGTGTTAAGGATGTGTCAATAAATAATCCATGTTTTATTTTAATTATGTTTCCGTAGATGGGAAGAATGAATACTGTCTTTTATGTAACCACTTTGTTTAAATGTGGAATGTAATTCAAGTTTCATGATCTAATTCTCTAAAACTCTAAACCTGAAAAGATCCTCAATGTGTAATCTTGTAATAACTCAAGATTAAGTAAGGTTTAAGGCTGGGGCCTTATATTAACCTTGATTATCAATCATAATACATGTCTGGGAATCCTAGGAAAATAAAACATAAGAAAGGGTTGAGCTCAGATGCTCAGTAAGGATAATAATATAGCGAAAAATTTCACAAATAATCATAAATATTTAAGGAAATGTATAAAACTAAAAAAATCCTTCTAAACTTAAAATTTAGCATAATATGGAAAATATAAATCAAATAATTCCATTTAATTATTCACATGAATATTCTACTAGTCTAATAATCACATGCAATATCAATAGCCAATTTCATAATGATGGAATGCATAATGCCAGACTTCATAACCACATAGTCAAGGCCTTGTGCCAAGAATATAAATAAGATTTTGTCAATGCCTTGTGCCAAGACACTAGTTTGTCTCATGATACCTACCGATGCATCAAGGAGCTATAGCGGGCTCCACCTGTCAGTTACTAAGTCCAATGCATTCCTCATATGAAAAGGTTTAAACATAACATAAACATTCATATTAAAACTAGCATACAAAATATTAATACTTTATCCATAAACCATGAATGGTATAAAAATAACACATCCACAATCAAACATATCAAAAAACCTTCAATATAATATGGAATATTTGTATCATAATAAGTCAACCTTGATCAAGAATAATATCCCGTAAAGGATGTTGACATAGTTGAAATTGATCAGTAAGAATATTTGAGAGAAATATCACTTTTTCATGAAATCTTTTAAAAGTCATATAAAGGAATTAATTTAAAATATAGTTTTGAATCAAATTTTTCCATACCACTTTGAAACTTTTGAAAGGAATTAACATTTTAAAACATTCATGTTCATATAAATAAATCCTTAAAACTATTTTTAAAACATGGACCTTAATGGGAAAGGTTTATAAGAATAAATCTTTGAAACATTTAAAATGATGTTTTAGTAAAAATCTACTAAAAAAGAATCCCTTTGAACACACTTCTATGAAACATGTACATGGATAATAAATATTTCCCAGTAGATACTTATGTAAAAACAATATGGATAATAAAGAGATTGTGAAATTAACCCTTACATTTCACTTTCCTTTAGTCAAGGGTATGTTTAGACTCTTGTATAATGACCATAGTATGTTATTAAATTAAACCATAACCATATTAATATTTATTATATCGTAAATGATTCATTTATGACTTTATACAACCCATTTAATAATTATTTCAATGTTAAATTAACATTTTGGGTAATAATCAATTTTTTTATCGTACGTGTTTTAACTTATTATTCCCGATCCTATCATTTAGATCATGATTTAAATACATCCAGAATATAAACCTTGATTTATATATCATATATATTTAGAATATAACTATTTATAATTGATAGATATATGAAATGGAAGACACCGTTTATGGAGACGGTAGGCCGTACGTATGCATAAATGTTGTTTTCGTTTTCATGTCGTATTGAACAGAAGTAAGTGAATAAGATATATGTAAGTATATACATACATACATACATATACATATACATACATATATACATACATATATATATATATATATCCAGTAGAATTATTATGTCATATATTACATACTTATTAATAATATATATTTTTATAATCATCGTTGAACGGTGAATGTGGAAAATAAATCTCATCACGTCGTGGAGATGGTAATCCGTACGTGCGCACGAGTGACAATATCATTATATTGATGGTGAAATAGTATGTAATTAGATGGTATATCATATATAAAGAATCATAAACATGTTATATTTATTATTTACATCAGTTATACTCACTATTATACCCATCCAAATAATTAAGTGTTTGAATAACAAACTACACCACGACATGGAGACGGTAATCCATACGTACACACATATGGTGACTTTGTCATTTATTGGATGGATAGAATAATGAACATGGTTATAAAATATTTATAATAACATAAAATTTTTTAGAATGTACTGGAGTGATTATTTTGGTATGGAAACAACAAAGAAAGAGGAAGTCTAAGAAGAAAAGAACTTGAAAGAGGGAGGTAAAATTATTTTATTAGGAAAAGCTTGAAATATTATTTTATAATAAAATAATTTTCGGGTTATAATGGTTCCAAAATAATTTTTTTCTAGGATAATATTGGGATTGGTCAAAAATATCTCAACCAATAGGTTTTATGAAAGTTTAGGTTACCATTTTAACCTTATATTTTAGATTTAACTCTTAGTTAAATAGTTTAACTTTTACCGTGCCTTCTTATATTATTAAACTATATGGTTAATAAACTTACTCTAAACTTTCAAGAGAACATCAAGTGGTTCATTAATGACATATATAATATTATTTAATCCCTTTGTCTGAACCTTATATTTTTAGGAATATTATATCTACCAATAATATAGTATTTGTTTTAAAAATTAATTTATGTCAATTCTGACACTATTTGGTATTTTGTTTTTGTGAAAGTCATAAAAACATTATCACATAAAAAAAAAATCTAATAAACCCTAAAATGTCATATTAGCCTATAAAATTAGTTTAATTCATCATAATTCTTAATTTACATTTATTTGGATATTTATAATATCAATTATTTTAATATTTCATTAATAAGGAAATTACTGCATCATCATTGTGTCATAAATAAATTAAATTATATAATTTCTAAAAATTATAAATAAAATACCATTATGTAGGAAATATGTTTCTATTTCTAATTAATATTTATAGTCGAATTTATACTGTGTGTAACCTTATATTACAAATGGTTTAGTTATTAAACTTTGAATTTAACACTTTTAACTCTTCTTTAAATAAAATAATAATTAATGTCCTAATCTAATCCAAGTGGACCAAAGAGGATATTATTTTATTCCTAAGGTTGTTTTTGGTCGAATTACACTTATCTAATAGAATTAGGAAATGTGTTAGGGTAATTATAATACCATTTTTACCCTTAATTACCCTATTTACTTTTATCTGTGGTAAATAAAAGTCAAAAGTTACTATTTACCAAACATTATTTTAATCTTATTGAAACAAATTTTAATTAATTATTTCAACCATGTCTCTTAGATTTTTGAAATTCAACTCACAAAAGCAGTAAAATTAAGTTTTATGCAAATTTGAAAATGTACCTAGAAGGTGGGTAAAAGAGGTTAAAAAGTTCATTAAAATTTTATACATCTAATTTTTTTATAAAATGACTCCAATGAATTAAATTAAAAATATATAGGAATTATATATCTATTTTTACTTAAAATAAATTTAAATACAATAAATAATTATTTAAATAAAAAGTTGGTTTTAAATAAAAACACAGTGTTTTCACTATTCATCAAAAATTGAAAGTTTTCAGAAAAATACCAAAAAATCACCCTAAGATAATTTTGATATTAAAAATTCAAAAATGAAGTATATTTTACCAAATTAAAAACATATAATGTTCATTTATTAATTTAAAATTAATTTCCGTTGTAAAAACCAAAAAGTGAGTTATTTAAAAAGTAAAAACTATCAAAAGATTGGCATGTGTTTATGTCAAATTTAAATGTGAAATTACTTATAATGACATAAATTGTATTAAATTATAAAAAATATAATATAATTATTATTCAAGAACATTGAAATGAATTATTTAACACTATAAATTATTTTGATTAAAAATGTTGTTTTCAATTAAAATAAAGTATTTTTCACTATTCGTCAAGATATGAAAGTTATCAGAAAATTACCAAAAATTTATCCACACTAAATTTTTATGTCCCACTTCTAAAGAAGAATTTAATTTCATTAAATTGAATATATAAAAGTGTCAACTATTGGTTTTAAAAAGGGTTCACCATTAAACGACGGTAAAATTTCATTTTTTGAAAAATACTTCTTTTATATAAAAAAATGGATTTGTTCTTATATAATATCTAAGAAACACATAACATGGATGTTAAAATTATATATAGTATATAAAATTCAAAATTCAGTTAATACTATTCAAAATTGTTTTTTGAACGACTACTTTGGTAAGTTGTCGTGCGGTCGAACTCGGTGTCACGTATAGCACAAGCTATTGAATTACTTTAATGAGATAAAGTACTATGAAATATTGGGGTGTTAAATTATCCCCTCCTTAAATAAATTGCATCATCAGAATTTGAAATCATTCTTCAAAATTAAAAGGTTAAAAATAGAAAAATACCTTTGTGGAAAACCCACATCGGAAATTGGGTTAATAAAATCTACTCTTAATAAGAGGGAAAGGGAAATTGAAAAGTCACCAACAAATTATGATCTTGATTAGAAGAACATTGGTGGAAATTAGAGACACATAATTGTAGGAAAAATGTAAATATTTATAGGGAACGATTGAGGTCATAAATAAAAAACAAGTATAAAATTGAGGGCCTCAAATCCATCAATCTATGATGGTGTAAAATATCATCAGTTCAAGAAAACATGAGGTGTTAGGATAACACATTTTTGGTTTTAAGATACATTACATAAATTTTAAGAATAAATTTATTCATATAATAAGAAGAAATAAATATACTTGATAAGTAGAGTTTGATCCTTCAACTAATTCCTACTACAAACTCACCTTTCACTTTAAAAGATAATAGAATTCAAAAAGATTATATTTATCATAATCGTATAGGGTTCTAAAAATAATGAATTTATAATTAATTTTTCAGACAATATAAAAAAAAATACATTACACAAACTAGGACATCACATAGGCCAGTGGTAGGTGATGCACCCTTGTCGCCCTTTGATTGCAGGTTCAATTCTCACGACCTTGCCGAATGCGACGAGTTGTCACCTGAACTCCGAGTTGTCCTTTTTATAACAATCCAAAAATAATCTTAAGAAATTCTTTAACCTTAATAATATTATCTAATGTCAAACTTAATCCATTCCAACCTTTAGACTTATCTAAAATAATTTTATCCAAATTCACAGTCCAAAATATATAAGGAAGGTAAACACAATGAAGATCCTTTTTCCACGTAATAACATGTGAATACCTTCATCATGTATTCTTTTAAAACAGGTAACACCCTAAATTACCATAAAACCTTATTTATTACATTCATGATTCCTTATTCTTTATAGAATACTGGATATAATTCTTATATCCAAAAATGTTGTAAACTCCAATGATGATGGAATATACAAATCATTAATCAGTTTCAAGGTAGTCAAGAATATCCAATATAATTTATCCAAATCAACCATCTATTATTCCAAAATCACTACCTCAGTATCAGGACCATATTATGGTTTACCATTCTTTCAAACATGTATTTTCCAAAAAATTTAACCTAAAACTATGTCACTTTACTTGGTACCATAAAATCTCAAATCCTTAATGAAATAGTACTACATTACAATCCTTATATAATTTATAATTATTATAACTAGTACATCATTGTTACAATACTCAAATGACATAATTATTTAATATCAACATAAGAAAACTAGTCATTACTCTTCATTTGTGGTAATATCATAACTTGATTATTATCCGACAACATCATTTGTGGTATACTCTGGTGATTTGGAAATTGATTCGTGTAGTGTCCAAAATCCTTGTAGATGAAACATTGTATATTTGAAACATTTTTCTTACCTATGTAATAATGTACTTAGTGTCCTTTTTCTCCAGACTTATAACAAACCCTCATTCCCTTCAATCATTTACCAAGGTGATTCTTTCCATAGTTATCACATATGGCAAAATCCTTATTTCCTCTCTTCCCTTTATCCATCTTTATCTCTTATATCATTTTCTTCTCTTACTTCCCTTCAAAGCTATAAGACTCAGATAATTCTTTACTTATCTTATTAACACGTGATATTATTTCTTCATATGATGAGAATATGTGGGAGACTATTTCCCTTTTAAATGTTGTCTTAATACCATGAAAGATATGATCCTTATTAATCTTTTGATCATGCTTATTGCTAGAATTATCATTCCTTCTATTAGGATACATTTCTAAACTATGACATACACTAGGTTAGTTTATCAATCGTAATGCACAATTACAAAATTGTAAAATACCTAACTTAAATTGAAAATATTATGCATATAATCTATAATAATAAAATGATTTCTTTGAGGAAGTTTTTACTCCTTAATCCTTCATAATGGATTGTAATAAAAATTTGAATTATCCTAATCATATCCCCTAGGAGTGTCGTAACCAAGAGTGAAACAAGGACCATTGTTGTGTACCAGGATACCCCAGGTCAAGCCCAAAAATCGTTGTTAGAGTTTTCACTCCTAGGTACATCTCTGCCAGAGCCGCCTATACCTGCTAGTATCTAGATAGGGATGTATTGCTTGGAAAATTCAAAAAATCTCTATATTACCAAAATTATAAGATGTTTTTCTATACTAATCCTCAAAGTTTATCTTAGGGTAATGTTATCTAATCATAGTTTTACTAAATCTAGTCTCTAAGGTAATTTAAAACCTTCCTCTAATACCAACTATAATGCCCTGACCCCAGTTACCCAGAGTTGGTGCACTATTACATAACATTAGCACAATATAAGGAATCATGTCCCGAATTACCGATCAGTTTACCAGTATTGGAAAATAGATTATATACCTGAACGTTACATTACACATTAGAAACTAAAACACAACATAAATGATCCTTTGAGAATGCCATTAATCCCCTTTCTTAAACTTTCTTATCAATCATAATACAAATCTTTGAATCCTGGGAAAATAAAACATAATAAAGGGGTGAGCTCAGATGCTCAGTAAGGATAACAATATAGCGGAAACTTTAAAAAATAAGCATAAACATTTAAGGAAATATATAAAACTAAAACAAAAGCATTTTAAACTTAAAATTCAGCATAATATGGAAAATATAAATCAAATAATTCCATTTACTTATTCACATGGATATTCTACTAGTCGAATAATTACTTGCAATATCAATAGCCAATTTCATAATGATGGAATGAATAATGCCAGAATTCATAACCACATAGTCAAGGCCTTCTTCCAAGACTACAAATAAGATTTTTTCAAGGCCTTATGCCAAGACACTAGTTTGTCTCATGAGACCTACCTATGCATCGAGGAGCTATAGCGAGCTCCACCCTTCACTTACTAAGTCCAATGCATTCCTCATATGAAAAGGTTTAAACATAACATAAACATTCGTATTAAAACTAGCATACAAAATGTAAATAGTTTATCCATAAACAATGAATGGTATAAAAATAACACATCCACAGTCAAACATATCACAAAACCATCAATACAATATGTAAGATTTGTATCATAATAAATCAACCTCGATCAAGAATAGTATCCTGTAAAGGTTGTCGACATAGTTGAAATTGATCAGTAAGAATATTTAGGAGAAATATCTCTTTTTCATGAAATCATTTAAAAGTCATATAAAGGAAGCCATTTAAAAGATAGTTTTGAATCAAATTTTCCTATAACACTTTGAAAATTTTGAAATAATTAACATTTTAAAACATTCATGTCAATATAAATAAATCCTTAAAACCATTTTGAAAACATGGACATTAATGATAAAGGTTTAGAAGAATAAATATTTAAAAAATTTAAAATGATGTTTTAGTAAAAACTCCCTAAAAAATAATCCCTTTGAACAAACTTTTATGAAACATGTACATGGATAATAAATATGTCCCAGTAGATACTTACGTAAAAACAACCTCGGATAATAAAGATATTGTAAAATTAACACTTACCTTCCACTTTTCATTGGTCGAGGGTACGCTTAAACTGCTGTATAATGACCATAGTATGTTATTAAATTGTACCAGAACTATATTAATATTTAATATATCATAAACTATTCATTTATGACTTTATACTACCCATTTAATAATTCCATGTTAAATTAACATTTTGGGTAATAATCACTTTCTTTATCGTACGTGTTTTAACTTGTTATTATTGATCATATCATTTAGATCATGATTTAAATAATTCCAGAATATAAACCTTTATTTATATATAATATATATTTATAATATGAATATTTATAATAGATAGATATATGAAATGGAAGGCACCATTTATGGAGACGGTAGGCTGTATATATGCGTAAACACTGTTTTCGTTTTCATGTCGTATTGAACGAAAGTAAGTGAATAAGATATATGTAAGTATATATATATAGTAGCATTATTATTTTATATATTACATAATTATTAATAAAATATATTTTTATAATCATTGTTGAATGGTGAACGTGGAAATGAATCTCATCGTGTCGTGGAGACAGTAATCCGTACGTACGCAAAAGCGACAATATCATTATATTGATGGTGAAATCATATGTAATTGGATGTTATATCATATATAAATAATAATTAACATGTTATATTTATTATTTACATTATTTATACTCATTATTATACCCATCCAAATAATAAAGTGTTCAAATAACAAACTACACCACAACATGGAGATGGTAAGCCGTATATAAGTACGTATGGTGACTTTGTCATTTATATGATGGATAGAATAACAAATATGGTTGTAAAAAATTTATAATAACATGAAAGTATGTATAAGGTAATAGAGTTATTATTTTTTCATGGAAACAACAAATAAAATTGAAGTGTAAGAAGAAAAGAACTTGAAAGAGGGTGGTGAAATTATTACATTTTCTTCGGGTGTTTCCTTTTGAGTTGATAAAAAGGGACCCTTAGGTTTAATTTTTTTATAAAAGTAAGGCCTCTAGGTGTAAGGGAATAAATTTTGTAGGAGATTTGGGTAGGGTTTGGCTGAGCCAAATGGATTTTGATGTGTGAAATTAAGAGAAGGGGAAGTTCCCTTTTATAAGAGAGGTGAGGGTCACCTTAGGAAAAACTTGAAATATTATTTTATAATAAAATAATTTTCGGTTTCTAATGGCTCAAAAATGATTTATTTATAGGATAAGGTGTTTATGGGTGAAAAAATCTCAACCAATAGGTTTTAGACAAGTTTAAGTTACCATTTTAACCTTATCTTTTAGATTTAACTCTTAGTTAAATAGTTTAACTTTTACCGTGCCTTCTTGTATTCTTACACTATATGGTTAATAAAATTACTATAAACATCCAAGAGAACCTAAAGTGGTTCATTAATGACATATATAATATTATCTAAGCCCTTTTTCTGATCCTTATATTTTTAGTAATATTATATCAACCAATAATATAGTATTTGTTTTAAAAATTAATTTATGCCAATTTTGACACTATTTGGTATTTTGTTTTTGTGAAAGTCATAACAACCTTATCACTTCGAAAAAAATTTATATAATCAACCCTAAAATGTCATATTAACCTATAAAATTAATTTAATTCATCAAAAGTCTCAATTTACATTTATTTAGATATTTATAATATCAATTATTTTAATATTTCATTAATAAGGTAATTATTGCATCATCATTGTGTCATAAATAAATTAAATTATTTAATGTATAAAAATTATAAATAAAATAAAATTATGTAGGAAATATATTTATATTTATAATGAATAATTATAGTAAGATTTATATTGTGTGTAACCTTATATTAAAAATGGTTTAGTTATTAAACTTTGAATTTAACACTTTTAACTCTTCTTTAAATAAAATAATAATAAATGTTCTAATCTAATCCAAGTGGAACAAAGAGGATCATATTTTATTATTAAGGTTTTTTTTTGTCGAATTAAACCTATCCAATAAAATTAGGATATGTATTAGGGTAATTATAATATCATTTTTACCCTTAGTTATCCTATTTTCTTTTAACCGTGGTAAATAAAAGTCAAAAGTAACTATTTACCAAAAAAATATTTTCATCTTATTGAATCAAATTTTACTTACTGATGTAAACCATATCTCTCAGATTTTTTTAAATGCAACTCACAGAAGCGGTAAAATTAAGTTTTATGCAAATTTGCAAATGTACCTAGAAGGTGGGTAAAAGAGGTTAAAAAGTTCAATAAAATTTTATACATCTAATTTTATTATAAAATGACTCCAATGAATTACATTGAACTTATATAGGCATTATATATCAATTTTTTACTTAAAATAAATTTAAATAAAATAAATAATTATTTAAATAAAAAGTTGGTTTTAAATAAAAACGTAGTGTTTTTCACTATCCATCAAAAACTGAAAGTTTTCAGAAAAATACCAAAAATTAACCATAAGATAATTTTGATATTACAAATTCAAAAATAAATTATATTTTACTAAATTAAAAACATATAAGTTTCATTTATTAATTTAAAATTAATTCTCGTTGTTAAAACCAAAAAGCGGGTTTTTTTAAAAATTAGAAACTATCAAAAGATTGACATGTGTTTTTATCAAATTTAAATGTGAAATTACTTATAATGACATACATTTTATTAAATGATAAAAATATAATCTAATTATACTTAAAGAACATTCAAATTCATTATTTTACACTATAAATTATTTCTATTAAAAATGTTGTTTTCAATTAAAACATAGTATTTTCACAATTTGTCAAAATATGAAAGTTATCAGAAAAGTTCCAAAACTTTATCCAAACTAAATTTGTATGTATAAATTCTAAAGAATAATTTAATTTAATTAAATTGAATATATAAAAGTGTAAAATATTAGTTTAAAAAGGGTTCACCATTAAAATGCGGTAAAATTGCATTTTTAAAAAAATACTTCTTTTATTTGAAAAAATGAATTTATTTTTATATTATGTCTAAGAAACACATAATATGGATTTTAAAATTATATAGAGTATATAAAATTAAAAATACAGTTAATAATATTCATAAACATTTTTTGAATGACTAGTTTGGTAAGTTGTGGTGCGATCGAACTCGGTGTCATGTATAGCGCAAGCTATTGAATTAATTTAAAGAGATAACATACTATGAAATATTGGGGTGTAACACTTGTGGTTTCTTCATAGCACTTTGATAAGATGCGTTGTCTTATTTTATATAACTTTGTCTCTATGATCTAATATCTCACCATTAGAAATTGTGGTTCCAACATCGATTATATGACATCAATTTATTCTAAAATGATGAAAAATGTATCAGCAGAAAAATTTTGGTGTCATTTTATGCATAAACCGAAAAAAACTTTCACATTTGGATTTATGGCATAAGTTTTTGTATAAACCAACAATATAAATGAAAAAATGTTTTTGGCATCGTTTTTCTGAAAAATCGATGCTGTAAAACCAAAAAATAATAATTTTCAACATCAATTTTCACAAATATTGATGCCAAAAATTAAAAAAATACCTATTTTTTCATCAGTTTATGTAATAAATGACTCTAAAAATAGTTTAGAAAACATGGGATCACAAAACCCTCATTTTTTGGATCTGCGAAGTGTTATTCCCGACTTGTGATGATCCTGACGGTGACCCACAAACCCTCAGTAACCATTATTGTGGTTTCTCTCCCATTTTTATCATAATTTCACAATTTGGGGCCTATATTCTTCATTCTATATCATTATTTCAACATTTACTAAATTATTTATCTTTTGAATCCATTTTCTAACTGAATATCATCTGTAATTTTCTTTTATTTCTTTATTCTTATTTATTGTTTAATTTTACAAACACTTTTGTTAGATCTTGTAGTGTTTATTCTTATAAAAAATTTGTGGGGTAAATATTAGATTAATGGTCCATTTTTCTTATCGAACTCAAATTTTTTTATGATTTATAAAATTTTGAAGTTAAATTATTTATTATTCAGTTATGTTTTTTAGTTATTGTTTCAATTGTTTTATACAGTTTATTGTTTTTATAAATGTTATTGTTAAGGTTTGTTTATTTTGATAAATTTTTTATTGGATGATATTATTCAATGTACAATGTTATATGGTGTCATATTTCATCAATATAGTGTACATCACATGTAACAACTCCATATTTTTCACTCATTAAATTAATAAAATCTTTAATATCTTTGGACAGAGGCAACACCGAAATAATGGAAAAATTATGTAAAATAAACTAATATATGTTAGAAAATTGAAAATAATTAAATTATAATATAAATAAACAACATATATATATTATGAAAATAAAAAATTTACTATTTTTATATTTAGAATATATATATTTTATACTATAATAGGGTTTTTTCAAGTAAAATATGTTAAACTTTTGTGTAATTAACCTTAATAAATTAAATTGGATACTTTTAAATTGTTGAAAAAATTTATTATATTTAAATATATGAACTAATAGAGTATAATTAATGAATTTTCATATGATTTTGAAACAATATTACAAAATAAAAAATATTCAAATGGTCATATTTCAATAAAACTGTTTTAAATTATATATAATAACTCATTTAAAAAATATAATTGTATAAATTCAATTTGGTAAAATGGATCTTAATTATTGATTTATAATTTCAATATTATCATATTCTAAATTTTTGGATTTTTTTTAGAAAAAATGTATTTTCTTGTAAATAATGATTAAAACCGTTTTTACCAAAAATAAGTTTTTTTATAATAGTAGAGGTATAAGGAGTTACCATGTGGAGACTGTACCCACAATATTAGAATTTTAATTAGTAAAAAATAATCATATATCATACAAAAAAACATACATTAGTTTATTAAATTAAATAAATATCCTAATATTATAATATGAGCTCTGGAAAACATACATATAGTGAAAAAATAATGATTTTATACTAGTAATATCACATATATATAAAGAAATAATAGAAAATAAATTTAAACAAAATAAAAGACCATTTTTCAAAATCATGATTTTCTACTAGGAATTACTACTGGAGTCATTACATGTGATGTCCATTGGATTAGCATGACACACATCACATAAAATAAATTCCTTTAGTAGATTAGTTATTATTTTATTCTTAATCATCATTGATGTTTCCTATTTGATTACCAATCATTTTTTATTGAATGTGTTTTTTTGAATTTATGTATATATATATATATATTTAAATATTTATATGTTTTCATATATTCACTGATCATATTGAAATTTTAGGTATTAAATGGATCGTAATTGGATAAATTTTCAAAGAACCACTAGTGAATATGAAAAAGGAGTTGGTGAATTATTTTAATTGGCTAAATGAAATATTAAAGACATAGATTTGATTTTATGTCTATGTGTGAAGTGTTTGAATATGAAAGATAAATCAAGGATAATCTCATTTACTATAGTTTTACCCTTAATTATAAACATTGGATTTGGCATGGTTAAGGAATTGAACATTAAACATCTAATGTTGATGAAAATATTCATAATGAGGTAGAGGATTGTATTGAAGAATTAATTTAGGATTTAGGTGTTGAAACAATATAAAAAAATAAACCATTGAATGATTGTATAGAGATTCTAAGAAACCAATATTCCTAGGTTGTATTAAATATATGGTGCTATCAGTGGTTTTGAGATTATTTAACTTAAAAGAAAGAAATGGGTGGAGTGATAAATGTTTCTCCAACCTACTTGAGATTTTAAAAGAGATACTTCTAGAAGGAAGAAGGCTTCCAGATTCTAATTATGAGGTAATAAAATATTATACCCAATGGGATTGGGGTATATAAAGTTACATTATTTACCCAATGATAGTGTGTTGTATAGGAAAGAATATGAATATTTATCAAGCTATCCTACATATGGGAAAGCACATTATAAGATGGATAAAAAATTCAACTCAGATTCATTATCATATACTGACATCTAACCTCATGAAAAAACAATTTTTTTTACTTTCTAATGATACCATCCAATAATTCTTTCATACAATTATGATAATTCAACTGTAATTAATTCTTAGTTACTAGAATTAAAGCTCCTGCTAAAGCAATTTAGAGCCTTCTAATAATTATTCATTCAAAGCATATATTTTCAAATTCAATTTATGAACAATGGTTAAGATGGAATTTAGATGAGTATATCTATGATTATAACTTACGTCACCATGTTGATTCAATATAATAGAATATATTTGATAAACAATTTCATGATTTTGGAAGTGAAATTAGAAATCTTAGAATGAGATTGTATACGAATGGAACGAATCCATATCAGAGCCTAAGTAGCCAACGTAGTTCATATCCTATATTTTTGGAAGTTTATAACTTTTCCCCACATATATGTATGAGTAAAAAATATGTTAAGATGAGATTGATTATTTTTGGACCAAAACAATCATGAAATAATATTGATGCGTATCTTTCAACATTGATTGATGATTTAAACTACTATGGGTGACATATGTTAAATTTTTCAATGCATATAAGAAAGAGTATTTTCTTTTTCATGGTATGATAATGTCCACTATAAACAACTTTTCTGCATATGGAAACTTATTTGGATATAGTGTTAAGGGATATAAAGAATGTCTAATTTGTGAAGAAGATACTTCGTATTATTAATTTCATAATGGAAGAAAGATAGTGTACATGGGACATAGAAGTTTTTTCAAATTGATCATCTTTATCATATGTTGAAAATATCATTTAACAGTTTATAGTAATACAATATTACACCATAACCATTTTCAGTTGAAGAATATTACGACAGGGTGAAAAATATTGATTTGAAATTTGGAAAGGAAAGAAGTTCCAGTCTTCAAAAAAAATAATATAAGAAACAATTTATCTTTTTTGAACTACCTTATTAGATATTTTTATAGATAAAATATAACATCAATGTTATGCATGTTGAGAAAAACATAGGTAACAATATGATTGGAACTTTGTTAAACATAAAATGAAACACAAAATATGGATTTCATACTAGATTGGACTTAATATCAATGTGAATACGTTTGGAGTTAGCTCCCACTATAAAAATAAACATAACATATTTACCTTTATCTAGTCACTCATTAAAAAATATTAAGGAGATAAATTGTTGTCAGTGTCTTCATGGTCTTAAAGTACCCAATGGTTATTATTCAAATGTGAAGAATTTAGTGTTATATAAAGATTGTAAATTAATAGGTATGAAATATCATGATTTTCATGAATTGATGCAACAAATTATACCTGTCGCACTGTGTGTCATATTGCCTAAAAATATTAGAAATACTATCATCAGTTTATGTAATTTTTTAAATTATATTTATTGAAAAGTCTTTGATCCAATTTTTTTAGATGTGTTGGACAATGAAGCTTCTCTTATTATTTTTCAACTTGAAATATTTTTTCCACCTACATTTTTTGATATAATGGTTCATCTAGTGATTCATTTGGTGCATGAGATATGAATATGTGAGCCTTTATATTTATAATGGATGTATCCTTTTTAAAGATATATGGAAATTTTGAAGGGATGTGTTAAAAATACTTACCGACCAAAGGCCTCTATTATTAAAAAATATGTATTAGAATAGGTGATTGAGTTATATACTAATTATTTGTATTTATTGGAGCATATTGGTCTCCCTATATCTTGATATATGACAATTGATAGTGAAGGTAGAGGGATTACATGCTTAAAGTTAATGTTCATTCCACGTGATGAAGTGATGAAGGCACATTTATACATTTTGAACAACACAAATGAGGTTCAATAATGTATATAATCACATATTGTAGAATTAAAGTCTTTATATCCAAAAAATAAATGAAAAGCGGATGATGATTTAGCATAAAAATACATTTTTTTCATGGTTTGAAGAGAAAGTCAATACTGATGTATCTGCATCATAAACATTGAAATGGTTGGCGTGGGGACCATATCATAATGTGATCACATGGTATGATTTTTATATTTTTGGGTACAGATTTTACAAAAATAAGTTGGATGATAAGAGTACCATTCAAAATAGTGGTTTAATGGTCATCACTGAAGCACAAAATTTTTCAAGTGCAAAAGATAAAAACCCAATTTATACATCAACACCATATTTTGGAGTTCTTGAAGAAATATGGGAAATTGATTATATTTAATTTCAAGTCACTATGTTTAAGTGTAATTGGGTTGTAATTAATATTGATGTAAAACATTATGAATATGGGTTTAAATTGGTTAATTTGAAAATATTTAGTTTCAATGAGAAGACATTTATAATTGGCCACACATAGAAAGAAAATATTTTATGCCAATTATCCACCAAATGACCAGTGGTCTATCATTTTTCAAGGGAAAAAAATCCATTTGGATGATGAGGATGTTATTGATTTATATTAAGATTCTTCATCCATCACACAATTTCCAGATAACAATGACTATATCATAGACATAGTGCATGAAATATGAAATGATCATACTAAAGGGATATGGGAAAAAACTAAATTACACTCCTAATTAATCTGGTAATTATTTATATTATATTTATTTTTTAAAATTTAAATTTGTAAAAAATGTATTATTTAATAACTATTAGATATTTAATTATATATATTTTATTATTTATTTGATTTTGTGTGTTAAATTTTGATATGCCATGGATATGGTTAAACTTTTTCTCATTGAAATACCCAACGTACATTATTATATTTTGGTTTAATTTACAAATACAAGAACACCTTTTCAAAATTTGATATTTTAATTTTTAAATGTTTATATCTTTATATAAGTAATTTTTATATTTAATATTTCACCTTTTATATATTTTTTGCTTAAGAATCATAATTTTTTTTTAAAACTTACACAAGCATGCCAATTTTTTTACTTACATATTTATGTTTTTCTATTTTCTAATTAGTGAATTGTATAATTATATTTATTTACACAATAATTTCATTAAAATTTTCTATTATAATGATAGATATAGATATAGATACATAAAAAAATATATCGATGTATTTTTCTTTATTCATATTATTCAATATCTAAAAATATAATTATTTAGAGAAAGAAATCTTTTAATTCATAAAAAATAATTTTTGGACTACTGATGATACTTCAGAGGGGGAGTCTTCTAATTTTAGTATTAGAAAACCGAATTATCAAGTTGGTAAACATGACAATAAATGTTTACCAAAACTGTCACTTTCTTGTGGAGATGAGCGATTAAATATTAGTTTTGATGATAACAATAATGCAACTTGCCCAAATGCAACACAATTTATTAGCTATATCGGTATGCAGATCCATTGCAGAATTAACATTTTATATCCTGATTGGACGTCTATTGATAAGGTGGCGATAAATCATCTTTGGGAGTTCGCAAAGGTAAAATATCTCAATTGATTTATTTAATCTCATTTATCGAATATGATATATTTTAAATGACTAATATTTATGTTATGTAATTACATATGAAATTTAATTTTGATGAAAAGAATCAGTTAATAAAATATTTCTTACTTTAGAGACGATTCGATAGAGGGATTTCAAAAAACAATCACAAAACATTACATGTTTGGAAGGAGAAAAAATGAAATCCCATGCCTCAAGTATCCATTTTTAGATAAATATACAAGGAAGAAATTTGTTTCCACCCAACATGATGAAACATTTCTAGTATGATAATTAAACTATATTACATTGTAAAATTTCTTATATATATACCTAATTACTTATCATTTTACTTCTTATATAATGGGCCTCAAGGAAATCCCATCAAGGCATCCAATTTCATAATTTATACCCCCATACTTTATCATTTGGAGTGTATTATTTATTGGAGAAAAAATGATCGAGGAAAAGTTTGAAGCACTAAGGGCTCACTCTAGTAGTGGTTCTGATGAGGTCCAATTTGGTCTTCCATCTCTACCCACTAGCCATGAGAAATGGAAAAGAGAAAGAAGAATAAAAAATAAAAATCATCTTATAGATAAAGATAAGGATGTAGGTGAAATAATTGTAAGTAAATAATTATTATTTTTCATCATTTTTTGTAATTTATAAATTAACCACACTAATATACCATTTTCATTTTTAATTTTCGGATGAACCTCATGAGAAATAAACACAGGGAACTTTTATGACTAATGGTAGGATGGAAATTTGAGCCACTGTAAAAGGAAATCCAGAACACCCCAGCTGCATAAGAGGATATGAGGTGGGTGTTAGTATACAAAAAGTTTTGGGTCATCAAAGATAACAATCAAGAGATCCATAAATAGAATACTTAAAAGCTCAACTAAAAGATATGAAGTAGTCCATGAGAAATAAAATTCCAGAAAATTTAAAATTAGGATATGTTAGAACAATTAAGGAGACAATTAGAGTCTATGAAGCCTTCCCAACCTACCTACTTAGATCCTTCACCACTCATTCAGACCCAAGCTTATACTATGAGTTGTATAAGAAGATCCTGATGTACATATTGTAGCATTAGGAGTCATGATTTTTTTGGGGATTCTGTATATCAATGAGCCTATTCAGATGGGCTAGGTTAGAGTGTTTTTTCATGATATTATTGATCATACTGATGTACTACCATTCCCTTCTGTGGAGGTTACTAGAGTTAGGGATTGTATGGGTCATTTTTTACTTTAAAGATCTAGCCTTCTTCATCATATTTCATATGAGGTATTCATTTTCTTAAATATTAATATCATATGATTGAAAATTAATTATAATGTCTTCTGAAATTAAACTTATATAGGATTAACTAAAATCTAACTAAATTTCACAAATGAAGTGGAAGTGTAAGAAGAAAAGAACTTGAAAGATGGTGGTGAAATTATTACATTTTCTTCAGGTGTTTCCTTTTGAGTTGATATAAAGGGACCCTTAGGTTAAATTTTTTTATAAAATTAAGGCCTCTAGGTGTAAGGGAATAAATTTTGTAGGAGATTTGGGTAGGGTTTGGCTAAGCCAAATGGATTTAGAGGTGTGAAATTAAGAGAAGGGGAAGTTCCCTTTTATAAGAGAGGTGAGGGTCACCTTAGGAAAAACTTGAAATATTATTTTATAATAAAGTAATTTTCGGTTTCTAATGGCTCAAAAATGATTTATTTATAGGATAAGGTGGTTATGGGTGAAAACATATCAACCAATAGGTTTTATACAACTTTATGTTACCATTTTAACCTTATCTTTTAGATTTAACTCTTAGTTAAATAGTTTAACTTTTACCCTGTCTTCTTGTATTCTTACACTATATGGTTAATAAACTTACTCTAAACATCCAAGAGAACCTAAAGTGGTTCATTAATGACATATATAATATTATTTAAGCCCTTTTTCTGATCCTTATATTTTTAGTAATATTATATCAACCAATAATATAGTATTTGTTTTAAAAATTAATTAATGCCAATTTTAACACTATTTGGTATTTTGTTTTTGTGAAAGTCATAACAACCTTATCACTTCAAAAAAATTTTATCTAATCAACCCTAACATGTCATATTAACCTATAAAATCAATTTAATTCATCATAAGTCTCAATTTACATTTATTTAGATATTTATAATATCAATTATTTTAATATTTCATTTATAAAGTAATTATTGCATCATCATTGTGTCATAAATAAATTAAATTATTTAGTGTATAAAAATTATAAATAAAATAAAATTATGTAGGAAATAGATTTAGATTTATAATGAATAATTATAGTCATATTTATATTGTGTGTAACCTTATATTAAAAATGGTTTAGTTATTAAACTTTGAATTTAACACTTTTAACTCTTCTTTAAATAAAATAATAATAAATGTTCTAATCTAATCCAAGTGGACCAAAGAGGATCATATTTTATTCTTAAGGTTTTTTTTGTCGAATTAATCCTATCCAATAAAATTAGGATATGTATTAGGGTAATTATAATATCATTTTTACCCTTAGTTATCCTATTTTCTTTTAACCGTGGTAAATAAAAGTCAAAAGTTACTATTTACCAAAAAAATATTTTCAGCTTGTTGAATAAAATTTTACTTACTAATGTAAACGATGTCTCTCAGATTTTTTAAACGCAACTCATAGAAGCGGTAAAATTATGTTTTATGCAAATTTGCAAATGTACCTAGAAGGTGGGTAAAAGAGGTTAAAAAGTTCAATAAAATTTTATACATCTAATTTTATTATAAAATGACTCCAATGAATTACATTGAACTTATATAGGCATTATATATCTATTTTTTACTTAAAATAAATTTAAATAAAATAAATAATTATTTAAATAAAAAGTTGGTTTTATATAAAAACGTAGTGTTTTTCACTATCCATCAAAAACTGAAAGTTTTCAGAAAAATACCAAAAATTAACTATAAGATAATTTTGATATTCCAAATTCAAAAATAAAGTATATTTTACTAAATTAAAAACATCTAAGTTTCATATATTAATTTAAAATTAATTCCCGTTTGTCAAAACCAAAAAGCGGGTTTTTAAAAAAATTAAAAACTATTAAAAGATTGACATGTGTTTTTGTCAAATTTAAATGTGAAATTACTTATAATGACATAAATTTTATTAAATGATAAAAATATAATCTTATTATACTTAAAGACCATTCAAATTCATTATTTTACACTATAAATTATTTTGATTAAAAATGTTGTTTTCAATTAAAACATAGTATTTTCACAATTTTTCAAAATATGAAAGTTATCAGAAAAGTGCCAAAACATTATCCAAACTAATTTTTTTTGTCTCGATTATAAATAAGAATTTAATTTCATTAAATTGAATATATAAAAGTGTAAAATATTAGTTTAAAAAGGGTTCACCATTAAAATGCGGTAAAATTGCATTTTTAAAAAAATACTTCTTTTATTTGAAAAAATGAATTTATTTTTATATTATGTCTAAGAAACACATAATATGGATTTTAAAATTATATAGAGTATATAAAATTAAAAATACAGTTAATAAAATTCATAAACATTTTTTGAATGACTAGTTTGGTAAGTTATGGTGCGATCGAACTCGGTGTCATGTATAACGCAAGCTATTGAATTAATTTAAAGAGATAACATACTATGAAATCTTGGGGTGTTACACTGTGGTTTCTTCATAGCACTTTGATAAGGTGCATTGTCTTATTTTATATAACTTTGTCTCTATGATCTAAGATCTCACCATTAGAAATTGTGGTTCCAACATCGATGATATGACATCAATTTATTCTAAAATGATGAAAAATGTATCAGTAGAAAAATTTTGGTGTCATTTTATGCATAAACCGAAAAAAAACTTTCACATTTGGATTTATGGCATAAGTTTTTGTATAAACCAACACCATAAATGAAAGAATGTTTTTGGCATCATTTTTCTCAAAAATCGATGCTGTAAAACCAAAAAATAATAATTTTCAACATCAGTTTTCACAAATACTGATGCAAAAAATTAAAAAAATACATATTTTTGCATCAATTTATGTAATAAATGAATCAAAAAATAGTTTAAAAAACATGTGATCACAAAACCCTCATTTTTTGGATCTGTGAAGTGCTGTTCCCGACTTGTGATGACCCTGACGGTGACCCACAAACCCTCAGTAACCATTATTGTGGTTTCTCTTCCATTTTTATCATCATTTCACAATCTGGGGCCTAGATTCTTCATTCTATATCATTATTTCAACATTTACTAAATTATTTATCTTTTGAATCCATTTTCTAACTGAATATCATCTGCAATTTTCTTTTATTTCTTTATTCTTATTTATTGTTTAATTTTACAAACACTTTTGTTAGATCTTGTAGTGTTTATTCTTACAAAATATTTTTGGGGTAAATTTTAGATTAATGGTCCATTTTTATTATCAAACTCCAATTTTTTTATGATTTATAAAATTTTGAATTTAAATTATTTATTATTCAGTTATGTTTTTTAGTTATTGTTTCAATTGTTTTATACAGATTATTGTTTTTATAAATGTTGTTGTTAAGGTTTGTTTATTTTGATAAATTTTTTATTGGATGATATTATTCAATGTACAATGTTATATGGTGTCATATTTCATCAATATAGTGTAGATCACATTTAACAACTCCATATTTTTCACTCATTAAATTAATAAAATCTTCAAAATCTTTGGACAGAGGCAACACCGAAATAATGGAAAAATTATGTAAAATAAACTAATATATGTTAGACAATTGAAAATAATTAAATTATAATATAAATAAACAACATATATATATTATGAAAATAAAAAATTTACTATTTTTATATTTAGAATATATATATTTTATACTATAATAAGTTTTTTTTCAAGTAAAATACGTTAAAATTTTGTGTAATTAACCTTAATAAATTAAATTGGATACTTTTAAATTATTGAAAAAATTTATTATATTTAAATATATGAACTAATAGAGTATAATTAATGAATTTTCATATGATTTTGAAATAATATTACAAAATAAAAAATATTCCAATGGTCATATTTCAATAAAAACTGTTTTAAATTATATATAATAACTCATTTAAAAAGTATAATTGTATAAATTCAATTGTCTAAAATGGAGCTTAATTATTGATTTATAATTTCAATATTATCATATTCTAACTTTTTGGAATTTTTTTAGAAAAAATGTATTTTCTTGTAAATAATGATTAAAACTGTTTTTACCAAAAATAAGTTTTTTTATAACAGTAGAGGTATAAGGAGTTACCATGTGGATACTGTACCCACAATATTAGAATGTTAATTAGTAAAAAATAATCATATATCATACAAAAAAACATACATTAGTTTATTAAATTAAATAAATATCCTAATATTATAATATTAGCTCTGGAAAGAATACATATAGTGAAAAAATAATGATTTTATACTAGTAATATCACATATATATAAAGAAATAATAGAAAATAAATTAAAACAAAATAATAGACCAGTTTTCAAAATCATGATTTTCTACTAGGAATTACTACTGGAGTCATTACAAGTGATGTCCATTGGATTAGCATGACACACATCACATAAAATAAATTCCTTTAGTAGATTAGTTATTATTTTATTCTTAATCATCATTGATGTTTCCTATTTGATTACCAATCATTTTTTATTGAATGTGTTTTTTTAAATTTATGTATATATATATATATTTAAATATTTATATGTTTTCATATATTCACCGATCATATTGAAATTTTAGGTATTAAATGGATCGTAATTGGATAAATTTGCGAAGAACCACTAGTGAATATGAAAAAGGAGTTGGTGAATTATTTTAATTGGCTAAATGAAATATTAAAAATATAGATTTGATTTTATGTCCATGTGTGAAGTGTTTGAATATTAAAGATAAATCAAGGATCATCTCATTTGCTATAATTTTACCCTTAATTATACACGTTGGATTTGGCATGGTTAAGGAATTGAACATTAAACATCTAATGTTGATGAAAATATTCATAATGATGTAGAGGATTGTATTGAAGAATTAATTTCGGATTTAGGTGTTGAAACAATCTAAAAAAATAATCTATTGAATGATTGTATAGAGATTCTAAGAAATAAATATTCCTAGGTTGTATTAAATATATAGTGCTATCAGTGGTTTTGAGATTATTTAACTTAAAAGAAAGAAATGGGTGGAGTGATAAAAGTTTCTCCAACCTACTTGATATTTTAAAAGAGATACTTCTAGAAGGTAGTAGGCTTCCAGATTCTAATTATGAGGTAATAAAATATTATACCCAATGGGATTGGGGTATATAAAGTTACATTATTTACCCAATGATAGTGTGTTGTATGGGAAAGAATATGAATATTTATCAAGCTATCCTACATGTGGGAAATGACATTATAAGATGGATAAAAAATTCAACTCATATTCATTATCATATACTGACATCTAACCTCATGAAAAACCAATTTTTTACTTTCTAATGATACCATCCAATAATTCTTTCATACAATTATAATAATTCAATTGTGATTCATTCTTAGTTACTAGAATTAAAGCTCCTGCTAAAGCAATTTAGAGCCTTCTAATAATTCTTCATTCAAAGCATATATTTGAAAATTCAATTTATGAAAAATGGTTAAGATGGAATTTAGATGAGTATATCTATGATTATAACTTACGTCACCATGTTGATTCAACATAATAGAATATATTTGATAAACAATTTCATGATTTTGGAAGTGAAATTAGAAATCTCAGAATGAGATTGTATACCAATGGAAGGAATCCATATCAGAGCCTAAGTAGCCAACGTAGTTCATATCCTATATTTTTGGCAGTTTATAACTTTTCCCCACATATATGTATGAGTAAAAAATATGTTAAGATGAGATTGATGATTTTTGGACCAAAACAACCATGAAATAATATTGATGTGTATCTTTCACCATTGATTGATGATTTAAACTACTATGGGTGACATATGTTAAATTTTTCAATGCATATAAGAAAGAGTATTTTCTTTTTCATGGTATGATAATTTCCACTATAAACAGCTTTTCTGCATATGGAAACTTATTTGGGTACAGTGTTAAGGGACATAAGGAATGTCTAATTTGTGAAGAAGATACTTCGTATTATTAATTGCATAATGGAAGAAAGATAGTGTACATGGGACATTGAAGATTTTTTCAAATTGATCATCTTTATCGTAGGTTGAAAATATCATTTAACAGTTTATAGAAATACAATATTACACCATAACCATTTTCAGTTGAAGAATATTACGACAGGGTGAAAAATATTGATTTGAAATTTGGAAAGGAAAGAAGTTCCAGTCTTCAAAAAAAATAATATAAGAAACAATTTATCTTTTTTGAACTACCTTATTAGAGAATTTTATAGACAAAATATAACATCAATGTTATGCATGTTGAGAAAAACATCGGTAACAATATGATTGGAACTTTGTTAAACATAAAAAGTAAGACAAAATATGGATTTCATACTAGATTGGACTTAATATCAATGAGAATACGTTTGGAGTTAGCTCCCACTATAAAAAGAAACATAACACATTTACCTTTATCTAGTCACTCATTAAACAATATTAAGAAGATAAATTGTTGTTAGTGTCTTCATGGTCTTAAAGTACCCAATGGTTATTCTTCAAATGTGAAGAATTTAGTGTTATATAAAGATTGTAAATTAATAGGTATGAAATATCATGATTTTCATATATTGATGCAACAAATTCTACCTGTCGCACTGTGTGTCATATTGCCTAAAAATATTAGAAATACTATCATCAGGTTATTTAATTTTTTCAATTATATTTATTGAAAAGTCTTTGATCCAAATTTTTTAGATGTGTTGGACAATGAAGCTTCTCTTATTATTTTTCAACTTGAAATATTTTTTCCACCTACATTTTTTGATATAATGGTTCATCTAGTGATTCATTTGGTGCATGAGATATGAATATGTGAGCCTTTATATTTACAATGGATGTATCATTTTTAAAGATATATGAAAATTTTGAAGGTATGTGTTAAAAATACTTACCGACCAAAGGCCTCTATTATTAAAAAATATGTATTAGAATAGGTGATTGAGTTATATACTAATTATTTGTATTTATTGGAGCATATTGGTCTCCATATATCTTGATATATGACAATTGACAGTGAAGGTAGAGGGATTACATGCTTAAAGTTAAAGTTCATTCCACATGATGAAGTGATTAAGGCACATTTATACATTTTGAACAACACAAATGAGGTTCAATAATGTATATCATCACATATTGTAGAATTAAAGTCTTTATATCCAAAAAATAAATGAAAAGTGGATGATGATTTAGCATAAAAATACATTTTTTTCATGGTTTGAAGAGAAAGTCAATACTGATGTATCTGCATCATAAACATTGAAATGGATGGCGTGGGGACCATATCATAATGTGATCACATGGTATGGTTTTTATATTTTTGGGTACAGATTTTACAAAAATAAGTTGGATGATAAGAGTACCATTCAAAATAGTGGTTTAATGGTCATCACTGAAGCACAAAATTTTTCAAGTGCAAAAGATAAAAACCCAATTTATACATCAACACCATATTTTGGAGTTCTTGAAGAAATATGGGAAATTGATTATATTTAATTTCGAGTCACTATGTTTAAGTGTAATTGGGTTGTAATTAATATTGATGTGAAACATTATGAATATGTGTTTAAATTGGTTAATTTGAAAATATTTAGTTTCAATGAGAAGACATTTATAATTGGCCATACATAGAAAGCAAATATTTTATGCCAATTATCCACCAAATGACCGGTGGTCTATCATTTTTCAAGGGAAAAAAATCCATTTGGATGATGAGGATGTTATTGATTTATATTAAGATTATTCATCAATCACACAATTTCCAGATAACAATGACTATAACACAGACATAGTGCATACAATATGAAATGATCACACTAAAGGGATATGGGAAAAAACTAAATTACTCTCCTAATTAATCTGGTAATTATTTATATTATATTTATTTTTTAAAATTTACATTTGTAAAAAATGTATTATTTAATATCTATTAGATATTTAATTATATATATTTTATTATTTATTTTATTTTGTGTGTTAAATTTTGATATTCCATGGATATGGTTAAACTTTTTCTCATTGAAATACCCAACGTACATTATTATATTTTGGTTTAATTTAAGAATATGAGAACACCTTTTCAAAATTTGACATTTTAATTTTTAAATGTTTATATCTTTATATAAGTAATTTTTATATTTAATATTTCACCTTGTATATATTTTTTGGTTAAGAATCATAAAAACATTTTTTTTAAAACTTACACATGCATGCCAATTTTTTTACTTACATATTTATGTTTTTCGATTTTCTAATTAGTGAATTGTATAATTATATTTATTTACACAATAATTTCATTAAATTTTTCTATTATAATGATAGATATAGATATAGATACATAAAAAAATTTATCGATGTATTTTTCTTTATTCATATTATTCAATATCTAAAAATATAATTATTTAGTGAAAGCAATCTTTTAATTCATAAAAAATAATTGTTGGACTACTGATGATACTTCAGTGGGGGAGTCTTCTAATTTTAGTATTCGAAAACCGAATTATCAATTTGGTAAACATGACATTACATGTTTACCAAAACTGTCACTTTCTTGTGGAGATGAGGGATTAAATATTAGTTTTAATGATAACAATAATGCAACTTGCCCAAATGCAACACAATTTATTAGCTATATCGGCATGCAGATCCATTGTAGAATTAACATTTTATATCCTGATTAGATGTCTATTGATAAGGTGGCGATAAATCATCATTGGGAGGTTGCAAAGGTAAAATATCTCAATTGATTTATTTAATCTCACTTATCTAATATGATATATTTTAAATGACTAATATTTATGTTATGTAATTACAGATGAAATTTAATTTGGATGAAAAAAATTAGTTAATAAAAGATTTCTTACTTTAGAGACGATTCGATAGAGGGATTTCAAAAAACAATTCACAAAACATTACGTGTTTTGAAGGATAAAAAATGAAATCCCATGCCTCAAGTATCCATTTTTAGATAAATATACAAGGAAGAAATTTGTTTCCACCCAACATGATGAAACATTTCTAGTATGATAATTAAACTATATTACATTGTAAAATTTCTTATATATATACCTAATTACTTATCATTTTACTTCTTATATAATGGGCCTCAAGGAAATCCCATCAAGGCATCCAATTACATAATTTATACCCCCATACTTTATCATTTGGAGTGTATTATTTATTGGAGAAAAAATGACCGAGGAAAAGTCTGAAGCACTAAGGGCTCACTCTAGTAGTGGTTCTGATGAGGTCAAATTTGGTCTTCCATCTCTACCCACTAGCCATGAGAAATGGAAAAGAGAAAGAAGAAGAAAAAATAAAAAGCATCTTATAGATAAAGATAATGATGTAGGTGAAATAATTGTAAGTAAATAATTATTACTTTTCATCATTTTCTGTAATTTATAAATTAACAACACTAATATACCATTTTCATTTTTAATTTTCAGATGAACTTCAGGAGAAATAAACACAGGGAAATTTTATGACTAAGGGTAGGATGGAAATTTAAGCCACTACAAAAGGAAATCCAGAGCACCCCAGCTGAATAAGAGGATATGAGGTGGGTGTTAGTATACAAAAAGTTTTGGGTCATCAAAGTTAACAATCAAGAGATCCATAAATAGAATACTTAAAAGCTTAACTAAAAGATATGAAACACTCCATGAGCAATAAAATTCAAGAAAATTTTCAGTAGGATGTGTTAGAACAATTAAGGAGACAGTTAGAGTCTATGAAGCCTGCCCAACCTACCTACTTAGATCCTTCACCGACAATTCAGACCCAATCTTATACTATGAGTTGTATACAGAAGATCCTGATGTACATATTGTAGCATTAGGAGTCATAATTTTTTGGGGGATTCTGTATATCAATGAGCCTATTCAGATGGGCTAGGTTAGAGTGTTAGTGCATGATATTATTGATGATACTGATCTACTACCATTCCCTACTATGGAGGTTACTAGAGTTAGGGATTGTATGGGTCATTTTTTACTTTAGAGATCTAGCCTTCTTCATCATATTTTATATGAGGTATTGATTTTCTTAAATATTAATATCATATGATTGAAAATTAATTATAATGTCTTCTGAAATTAAACTTATATAGAAGTATCTAAAATCTAATTAAATTTCACATATTAAGTGGAAGTGTAAGAAGAAAAGAACTTGAAAGAGGGTGGTGAAATTATTACATTTTCTTCAGGTGTTTCCTTTTGAGTTGATAAAAAGGGACCCTTAGGTTGAATTTTTTATAAAAGTAAGGCCTCTAGGTGTAAGGGAAGAAAGTTTTTAGGAGATTTGGGTAGGGTTTGGCTGAGCCAAATGGATTTGGAGGTGTGAAATTAAGAGAAGGGGAAGTACCCTTTTATAAGAGAGGTGAGGGTCACCTTAGGAAAAACTTGAAATATTATTTTATAATAAAATAATTTTCGGTTTCTAATGGTTAAAAAATGATTTATTTATAGGATAAGGTGGTTATGGGTGAAAAAATCTCAACCAATAGGTTTTAGACAACTTTATGTTACCATTTTAACCTTATCTTTTAGATTTAACTCTTAGTTAAATAGTTTAACTTTTACCGTGCCTTCTTGTATTATTACACTATATGGTTAATAAACTTACTCTAAACATCCAAGAGAACCTAAAGTTGTTCATTAATGACATATATAATATTATTTAATCCCTTTTTCTGATCCTTATATTTTTATTAATATTATATCAACCAATAATATAGTATTTGTTTTAAAAATTAATTTATGCCAATTTTGACACTATTTGTTATTTTGTTTTTGTGAAAGTCATAACAACCTTATCACTTGGAAAAAATTTATCTAATCAACCCTAACATGTCATATTAACCTATAAAATTAATTTAATTCATCATAAGTCTCAATTTACATTTATTTAGATATTTATAATATCAATTATTTTAATATTTCATTAATAAGGTAATTATTGCATCATCATTGTGTCATAAATAAATTAAATTATTTAGTGTATAGAAATTATAAATAAAATAAAATTATGTAGGAAATATACTTATATTTGTAATGAATAATTATAGTTAGATTTATATTGTGTGTAACCTTATATTAAATTTTTTGTAGTTATTAAACTTTGAATTTAACACTTTTAACTCTTCTTATATAAAATAATAATAAATGTTTTAATCTAATCCAAGTGGACCAAAGAGGATCATATTTTATTCTTAAGGTTGTTTTTTGTCGAATTAAACCTATCCAATAAAATTAGGATATGTATTAGGGTAATTATAATATCATTTTTACCCTTAGTTACCCTATTTTCTTTTAACCATTGTAAATAAAAGTCAAAAGTTACTATTTACCCAAAAAATATTTTCATCTTATTGAATCAAATTTTAATTACTGATGTAAACCATGTCTCTCAGATTTTTTAAATGCAACTCACAGAAGTGGTAAAATTAAATTTTATGCAAATTTACAAATGTACCTAGAAGGTGGGTAAAAGAGGTTAAAAAATTCAATAAAATTTTATACATCTAATTTTTTTATAAAATGACTCCAATGAATTACATTGAACTTATATAGGCATTATATATCTATTTTTTACTTAAAATAAATTTAAATAAAATAAATAATTATTGAAATAAAAAGTTGGTTTTAAATAAAAACGTAGTGTTTTTCACTATCCATCAAAAACTGAAAGTTTTCAGAAAAATACCAAAAATTAACCATAAGATAATTTTGATATTACAAATTCAAAAGTAAAGTATATTTTACTAAATTAAAAACATATAAGTTTCATTTATTAATTTAAAATTAATTCCCGTTGTCAAAACCAAAAAGCGGGTTTTTAAAAAAATTAGAAACTATCAAAAGATTGACATGTGTTTTTGTCAAATTTAAATGTGAAATTACTTATAATGACATAAATTTTATTAAATGATAAAAATATAATCTAATTATACTTAAATACCATTCAAATTAATTATTTTACACTATAAATTATTTCGATTAAAAATGTTGTTTTCAATTAAAACATAGTATTTTCACAATTTGTAAAAATATGAAAGTTATCAGAAAAGTGCAAAAAATTTATCCAAACTAAATTGTTATGTCTAGATTCTAAAGAAGAATTTAATTTAATTAAATTGAATATATAGAAGTGTAAAATATTGGTTTAAAAAGGTTTCACCATTAAAATGCTGTAAAATTTCATTTTAAAAAAAATACTTCTTTTATTTGAAAAAATGAATTTATTTTTATATTATGTCTAAGAAACACATAATATGGATTTTAAAATTACATAGAGTATATAAAATTAAAAATACAGTTAATAATATTCATAAAATTTTTTGAACGAATAGTTTGGTAAGTTGTGGTGCGATCGAACTCGGTGTCATGTATAGCACAAGCTATTGAATTAATTTAAAGAGATAACATACTATGAAATATTGGGGTGTTACACTTGTGGTTTCTTTATAGAACTTTGATAAGGTGCGTTGTATTATTTTATATAACTTTGTCTCTATGATCTAATATCTCTCCATTAGAAATTGTGGTTCCAACATTGATGATATGGCATCAATTTATTCTAAAATGATGAAAAATGTATCAGTAGAAAAATTTTGGTGTCATTTTATGCATAAACCGAAAAAAACTTTCACATTTGGGTTTATGGCATAAATTTTTGTATAAACCAACACCATAAATGAAAAAATGTTTTTGGCATCGTTTTTCTCAAAAATCGATGCTGTAAAACCAAAAAATAATAATTTTCAACATCATTTTTCACAAATAATGATGCCAAAAATTAAAAAAATACATATTTTTGCATCAGTTTATGTAATAAATGACTCTAAAAATAGTTTAAAAAACATGGGATCACAAAACCCTCTTTTTTTGGATCTGCGAAGTGTTGTTCCTGACTTGTGATGACCCTGACGGTGACCCACAAACCCTCAATAACCATTATTGTGGTTTCTCTTCCATTTTTATCATCATTTCATAATCTGGGGCCTAGATTCTTCATTCTATATCATTATTTCAACATTTACTAAATTATTTATCTTTTGAATCCATTTTCTAACTGAATATCATCTACAATTTTCTTTTATTTATTTATTCTTATTTATTGTTTAATTTTACAAACACTTTTGTTAGATCTTGTAGAGTTTATTCTTATAAAAAATTTGTGGGGTAAATTTTATATTAATGGTCCATTTTTCTTATCGAACTCCAATTTTTTTATGATTTATCAAATTTTGAAGTTAAATAATTTATTATTCAGTTATGTATTTTAGTTATTGTTTCAATTGTTTTATACAGTTTATTGTTTTTATAAATGTTGTTTTTAAGGTTTGTTTATTTTGATAAATTTTTTATTGGATGATATTATTCAATGTAAAATATTATATGGTGTCATATTTCATCAATATAGTGTACATAACATGTAACAACTCCATATTTTTCACTCATTAAATTAATAAAATCTTCAATATCTTTGGATAGAGGCAACACCGAAATAATGTAAAATTATGTAAAATAAACTAATATATGTTAGAAAATTGAAAATAATTAAATTATAATATAAATAAACAACATATATATATTATGAAAATAAAAAATTTACTATTTTTATATTTAGAATATATATATTTTATACTATAATAGGTTTTTTTCATGTAAAATATGTTAAACTTTTGTGTAATTAACCTTGATAAATTAAATTGGATACTTTTAAATTATTGAAAAAATTTATTATATTTAAATATATAAACTAATAGAGTATAATTAATGAATTTTTATATGATTTTTAAATAATATTACAAAATAAAAAATATTCAAATGGTCATATTTCAATAAAACTGTTTTAAATTATATATAATAACTCATTTAAAAAATATAATTGTATAAATTCAATTTGGTAAAATGGAGGTTAATTATTGATTTATAATTTCAATATTATCGTATTCTAACTTTTTGGAATTTTTTAGAAAAAATGTATTTTCTTGTAAATAATGATGAAAACCGTTTTTACCAAAAATAAGTTTTTTTATAACAGTAAAGGTATAAGGAGTTACCATGTGGAGATTGTACCCACAATATTAGAATGTTAATTAGTAAAAAATAATCATATATCATACAAAAAAACATACATTAGTTTATTAAATTAAATAAATATCCTAATATTATAATATGAGCTCTGGAAAACATACATATAGTGAAAAAAGAATGATTTTAAACTAGTAATATCACATATATATAAAGAAATAATAGAAAATAAATTAAAACAAAATAATAGACCAGTTTTCAAAATCATGATTTTCTACTAGGAATTACTACTAGATTCATTACATGTGATGTCCATTGGATTAACATGACACACATCACATAAAATAAATTCCTTTATTAGATTAGTTCTTATTTTATTCTTAATCATCATTGATGTTTTCTATTTGATTACCAATCATTTTTTATTGAATGTGTTTTTTTAAATTTATGTATATATATATATTTAAATATTTATATGTTTTCATATATTCACTGATCATATTGAAATTTTAGGTATTAAATGGATCGTAATTGGATAAATTTGAAAAGAACCACTAGTGAATTTGAAAAAGGAGTTGGTGAATTATTTTAATTGGCTAAATGAAATATTAAAAACATAGATTTGATTTTATGTCTATGTGTGAAGTGTTTTAATATGAAAGATAAATCAAGGATTATCTCATTTTCTATAGTTTTACCCTTAATTATACACGTTGGATTTGGCATGGTTAAGGAATTTAACATTAAACATCTAATGTTGATGAAAATATTCATAATGAGGTAGAGGATTGTATTGAAGAATTAATTTAGGATTTAGGTGTTGAAACAATCTAAAAAAATAAACTATTGAATGATTGTATAGAGATTCTAAGAAACCACTATTCCTAGGTTGTATTAAATATATAGTGCTATCAGTGGTTTTGAGATTATTTAACTTAAAAGAAAGAAATGGGTGGAGTGATAAAAGATTCTCCAACCTACTTGAGATTTTAAAAGAGATACTTATAGAAGGAAGCAGGCTTCCAGATTCTAATTATGAGGTAATAAAATATTATACCCAATGGGATTGGGGTATATAAAGTTACATTATTTACCCAATGATAGTGTGTTTTATAGGAAAGAATATGAATATTTATCAAGCTATCCTACATGTGGGAAATCACATTATAAGATGGATAAAAAATCCAACTCAGATTCATTATCATATACTGACATCTAACCTCATGAAAAACCAATTTTTTTACTTTCTAATGATACCATCCAATAATTCTTTCATACAATTATGATAATTCAACTGTGATTCATTCTTAGTTACTAGAATTAAAGCTCCTGCTAAATCAATTTGGAGCCTTCTAATAATTCTTCATTCAAAGCATATATTTTCAAATTCAATTGATAAACAATGGTTAAGATGGAATTTAGATGAGTATATCTATGATTATAACTTACGTCACCATGTTGATTCAACATAATGGAATATATTTGATAAATAATTTCAGGATTTTGGAAGTGAAATTAGAAATCTCAGAATGAGATTGTATACAAATGGAAGGAATCCATATCAGAGCCTAAGTAGCCAACGTAGTTCATATCCTATATTTTTGGCAGTTTATAACTTTTCCCCACATATATGTATGAGTAAAAAATATGTTAAGATGAGATTGATGATTTTTGGACTAAAACAACCATGAAATAATATTGATGTGTATCTTTCACCATTGATTGATGATTTAAACTACTATGGGTGACATATGTTAAATTTTTCAATGCATATAAGAAAGAGTATTTTCTTTTTCATGCTATGATAATGTCCACTATAAACAACTTTTCTGCATATGGAAACTTATTTGGATACAGTGTTAAGGGACATAAATAATGTCTAATTTGTGAAGAAGATACTTCGTATTATTAATTTCATAATGGAAGAAAGATAGTGTACATGGGACATTGAAGATTTTTGCAAATTGATCATCTTTATCGTAGGTTGAAAATATCATTTAACAGTTTATAGTAATACAATATTACACCATAACCATTTTCAGTTGAAGAATATTATGACAGGGTGAAAAATATTGATTTGAAATTTGGAAAGGAAAGAAGTTCCAATCTTCAAAAATAATAATATAAGAAACAATTTATCTTTTTTGAACTACCTTATTAGAGAATTTTATAGATAAAATATAACATCAATGTTATGCATGTTGAGAAAAACATAGGTAACAATATGATTGGAACTTTGTTAAACATAAAAAGAAAGACAAAATATGGATTTCATACTAGATTGGACTTTATATCAATGAGAATACGTTTAGATTTAGCTCCCACTATAAAAAGAAACAAAACACATTTACCTTTAGCTAGTCACTCATTAAACATTATTAAGAAGATAAATTGTTGTCAGTGTCTTCATGGTCTTAAAGTACCCAATGGTTATTCTTCAAATGTGAAGAATTTAGTGTTATATAAAGATTGTAAATTAATAGGTATGAAATATCACGATTTTCATGAATTGATGCAACAAATTCTACCTGTCACACTGTGTGTCATATTACCGAAAACTATTAGAAATACTATCATCAGGATATGTAATTTTTTCAATTATATTTATTGAAATGTATTTGATCCAAATTTTTTAGATGTGTTGGACAATGAAGCTTCTCTTATTATTTTTCAACTTGAAATATTTTTTCCACCTACATTTTTTGATATAATGGTTCATCTAGTGATTCATTTGGTGCATGAGATATGAATATGTGAGCCTTTATATTTACAATGGATGTATCCTTTTTAAAGATATATGAAAATTTTGAAGGGATGTGTTAAAAATACTCACCGACCAAAGGCCTCTATTGTTAAAAAATATGTATTAGAATAGGTGATTGAGTTATATACTAATTATTTGTATTTATTGGAGCATATTGGGCTCCCTATATCTTGATATATGACAATTGATAGTGAAGGTAGAGGGATTACATGCTTAAAGTTAAAGCTCATTCCACGTGATGAAGTGATGAAGGCACATTTATACATTTTGAACAACACAAATGAGGTTCAATAATGTATATCATCACATATTGTAGAATTAAAGTCTTTATATCCAAAAAATAAATGAAAAGTGGATGATGATTTAGCATAAAAATACATTTTTTTCATGGTTTGAAGAGAAAGTCAATACTGATGTATCTGCATCATAAACATTGAAATGGTTTGCGTGGGGACCATATCATAATGTGATCACATGGTATGGTTTTTATATTTTTGGGTACACATTTTACAAAAATAAGTTGGATGATAAGAGTACCATTCAAAATAGTGGTTTAATGGTCATCACTGAAGCACAAAATATTTCAAGTGCAAAAGTTAAAAACCCAATTTCTACATCAACACCATATTTTGGAGTTCTTGAAGAAATATGGGAAATTGATTATATTTAATTTCGAGTCAATATGTTTAAGTGTAATTGGGTTGTAATTAATATTGATGTGAAAAATTATGAATATGGGTTTAAATTGGTTAATTTGAAAATATTTAGTTTCAATGAGAAGACATTTATTATTGGCCACACAAAGAAAGAAAATATTTTATGCCAATTATCCACCAAATGACCAGTGGTCTATCATTTTTCAAGGGAAAAAAATCCATTTGGATGATGGGGATGTTATTGATTTATATTAAGATTCTTCATCAATCACACGATTTCCAGATAACAATGACTATAACACAAACATAGTGCATGCAATATGAAATGATCATACTAAAGGGATATGAGAAAAAACTAAATTACTCTCCTAATTAATTTGATAATTATTTATATTATATTTATTTTTTAAAATTTACATTTGTAAAAAATGTATTATTTAATAACTATTAGATATTTAATTATATATATTTTATTATTTATTTGATTTTGTGTGTTAAATTTTGATATTCCATGGATATGGTTAAACTTTTTCTCATTGAAATACCCAACGTACATTATTATATTTTGGATTAATTTACGAATACAAGAGCACCTTTTCAAAATTTGATATTTTACTTTTTAAATGTTTATATATTTATATAATAATTTTTATATTTAATATTTCACCTTGTATATATTTTTTGGTTAAGAATCATAAATTTTTTTTTTAAAACTTACACATGCATGCCAATTTTTTTACTTACATATTTATGTTTTTCTATTTTCTAATTAGTGAATTGTATAATTCTATTTATTTACACACTAATTTCATTAAATTTTTCTATTATAATGATAGATATAGATATAGATACATAACAACATCTATCGATGTATTTTTCTTTATTCATATTATTAAATATCTTAAAATATAATTATTTAGTGAAAGCAATCTTTTAATTCATAAAAAATAATTATTGGACTACTAATGATACTTCAGTGGGGGAGTCTTCTAATTTTAGTATTCGAAAACCAAATTATCAAGTTGGTAAACATGACATTACATGTTTACCAAAGCTGTCACTTTCTTGTGGAGATGAGCGATTAAATATTAGTTTTGATGATAACAATAATGCAACTTGCCAAAATGCAACACAATTTATTAGCTATATCGGCATACAGATCCATTGCAGAATTAACATTTTATATCATGATTGGACGTCTATTGATAAGGTGGCGATAAATCATCTTTGGGAGGTCGCAAAGGTAAAATATCTCAATTGATTTATTTAATCTCATTTATCGAATATGATATATTTTAAATGACTAATATTTATGTTATGTAATTACAGATGAAATTTAATTTGGATGAAAAAAATCAGTTAATAAAAGATTTCTTACTTTAGAGACGATTCGATAGAGGTATTTAAAAAAAAAATCACAAAACATTACGTGTTTGGAAGGAGAAAAAATGAAATCCCATGCCTCAAGTATCCATTTTTAGATAAATATACAAGGAAGAAATTTGTTTCCACCCAACATGAAAGAACATTTCTAGTATGATAATTAAACTATATTACATTGTAAAATTTCTTATATATATACCTAATTACTTATCATTTTACTTATTATATAATGGGCCTCAAGGAAATCCCATCAAGGCATACAATTACATAATTTATACCCCCATACTTTATCATTTGGAGTGTATTATTTATTGGAGAAAAAATGATCGAGGAAAATTTTGAAGCACTAAGGGCTCGCTCTAGTAGTGGTTCTGATGAGGTCCAATTTGGTCTTCCATCTCTACCCACTATCCATGAAAAATGGCAAATAGAAAGAAGAAGAAAAAATAAAAAGAATCTTATAGATAAAGATAAGGATGTAGGTGAAATAATTGTAAGTAAATAATTATTATTTTTCATCATTTTTTGTAATTTATAAATTAACAATACTAATATACCATTTTCATTTAATTTTCGTATGAACTTCAGGAGAAATAAACACAGGGAACTATTATGACTAAGGGTAGGATGGAAATTCGAGCCCCTACAAAAGAAAATCTAGAACACCCCAGCTGCATAAGAGGATATGAGGTGGGTGTTAGTATATAAAAAGTTTTGGGTCATCAAAGTTAACAATCAAGAGATCCATAAATAGAATACTTAAAAGCTCAAATAAAAGATATGAAACAATCCATGAGAAATAAAATTCAAGAAAATTTTTAGTAGGATATGTTAGAACAATTAAGGAGACAGTTAGAGTGTATGAAGCCTGCCCAACCAACCTACTTAGATCCTTCACCACTCATTCAGACCCAAGCTTATACTATGAGTTGTATACAGAAGATCCTGATGTACATATTGTAGAATTAGGAGTCATGATTTTTTGGGGGATTCTGTATATCAATGATCCTATTTAGATGGGCTAGGTTAGAGTGTTAGTGCATGATATTATTGATCATACTGATCAACTACCATTCCCTACTGTGGAGGTTACTAGAGTTAGGGATTGTATGGGTCATTTTTTACTTTAGAGATCTAGCCTTCTTCATCATATTTCATATGAGGTATTCATTTTCTTAAATATTAATATCATATGATTGAAAATTAATTATAATGTCTTCTGAAATTAAACTTATATAGGAGTATCTAAAATCTAGTTAAATTTCACAAATGAAACAAATGTTTTAGAAATAAACAACTGTAGATACTTCAGATATTTCTAATTGGATAGAAAGATTATCTCAGGTTTCTTCTTCCTTGGATAATATCTATGATTTTCAAATGTCATCTGTCATATATATAAGAGACTATCCATTGAGATTATTTAGAAAATATACCATGTATCTAATTAATTTTGAAGAGCTTAGCATACCTATGTTGCAGTTGTTTTCGATGTTAGAAAATTAACGTTTCAGTTTTTATTTTTTTTAAATAAAGATGGTTTAAATTGACTAAATATATTAATTTTTAATTAGGTAACTACACATGTTTCTTGTTAAAAACGATTCTATAGGAATTTAGGGTTTTATAGATCTAGAATTCATTTCAACAGTTGTGCTATATGTTTCGACTGAAAATAGAGAGGCATATATATGTGAGAGGTTATTAGTGAGGAATATTGGATGTTGGTTTTTTTAATTTATTGATGTGTAAAAACAGAAACATACTTATAGACTATTTTTCATTATAATATCATTAAATGTAATTTATTGTATTATAGGGGGAATTGGATGTTAGGCATATTTTTCCCATGTGAAAAAACATTATATTGATTTTTCTCTTTATTAGGCAGTGTTTGTAGAAACTTTTTCACCATATTAGACAAGTAAGTTTTTTTGGTTTTTTATAAGATAATTATGTCAATTATCAATGCTTATATATGTATTATTAGTTGATATATATATGAAAATGTAGGTCATGGAAAAAATTTAACCAAGATAACTTATCTACAGAGAAGCCAAATGCAATCAAATATGTGAAAGTAAAGGTAATTATTTTTTATATGAGATATTATTTTGATTTTTTGATATATATATATATATATATGAATATATTAGTTTTCATTATCAAGTTAATGTTTTATTAAATGTAGTGTCACCATCAACAAAGACATGTTGAATGTGGTTATTATTTTCTACGATTCATGTATGAGATAATCACAACTAGGGTAAAAACTGAATTTGATTAGGTTAGTCAAATTAATGTTTTTATATTTTTTGTCATATTATTCTATTTTTTAATCTTATATCATTAAATCTTATTGTATATGTTTAAAGATGTCTATTCGTACATGAAACATGAACTTGACCATAATCGATCTTTTTTTGTGAACTATTTGTTAAGTGTGATTACAATTTAAGGTATGTAAATTCTAATGTTTCTGATTAGAATTGCATTTTTCTAATAAAAACTGTTCAAAAATGAATTAGTTTTTATAATATTTTTTTGAACAAAATGATATCAAACAAATTCTTAAACAATAACCAACAATAATCATGTTGTAAATTTCAGGTATGTGTTTTTTAATTCTACTTTATAATAAAAAGGCATAGATAATTTTTTGATTAACTTGTTAAAAGTATGTATGTTTTTATAGATTTTTAGTCACTGATAAGTGCTATTTGATGTCTGTATACTATATTTCTATTATAGGTATTCTGATTTTTTATGGAGTGTAATATTTATAATTTCTATTATTTTTAAAATTTCGGCATAGATTTTCATAAAAACCAAATCCAAATCATTTAAAAATATTCGAATAGTTTTCAACATCAGTTTATATAAGAAACAAACACAGAAAACCGATCCAGTTCACATTTTTGGTGTTGGTTTATCTAAGAAACTGATGACTAAAATGTGAACCAAAGTGGTTTTTTCCATCAGTTTCTTAGATAAACTGACACAAAAAATGAAGCATGTTCAAATTTTTGGAATTAGTTTTTTAAAAAATGATGCTAAAAACCTTATTATTTACATCACCCTTATAGACATCGGTTAAAAACTGATGTTAAATCATGTTTTTTCACTAGTGTCTTCACCAGATGCTCCTCATAGGAAAGATCATTCTCCAATGGTAGCACATCGGTATTGAGTAAATGTGAGGGTCCAAGTACATACTTCTTCAAGAGTAATACATGGAATATATGATGAACTAGAGATAGGTTAGGTGGGAGTACAAGTCACTAGTCCACCACTCAGATGCGATCAAGGATCTTAATGGGGGCAATGTATCTTGGAATAAGCATTCCCTTCTTCCCAAATCTCATCACTTTATTCTATGAAGATATGTAGAGGAATACAATGTATCCAACATCAAACTCTATGTCTCATCAATGATTTCCATAATATCTCTTTTGTCGACTTAAAGTATCCTTGACGTGTTTCTGAATGGTCTTAATCTTTCCACCATTTCCTTGACAATTTTAGGACCTAACTGTTTTCGTTCTCCAACTTCATCACAACATGTAGGTTTTCGAAACCTCTTCCTATAAAGGGATTCAAAAGGATCCATTTTTATGATTTAGTAGAAACTTCTATTGTAAGAGAACTCAACTAGAAGAATATGTTGATCCCATCCTACTTTGAAGACCATCAAGCATGCTCTCAACATGTTCTCAAGTGTTTGGATAGTCTGCTCAGATTAGCCATCAGTTTTAGGGTGATAGGTCATGTTGAAGTTCAAATCAATATTTATATCATGGTAGAGACTCTTATATAACTTAGAGGTAAATATTAGATCTCGATCGAATACAATTTATAGTAGTACTCCATGCATGCTGAACACTTCCTTGATGTATATCCATGAAAATAGATCAAGTGAGAATTCTTCACATATCGCAATGAAGTGTACAATATTTGTAAGATGATCCAACACAACCCATATATCATTATTCCCTCTTGATGTCTTTGGAAGATCAGTGACAAAGTCCATGGTGATTTTTTTCCATTTCCATGTAGGTATGGGTAATGGTTGCATCATCTCCTTGGATTTTCGACTTTCTACTTTCACTTGCTGACATATAATACATATTGATGTATATTCTACAATCTCCTTCTTCATATTTTCTCACCAATAATGTTCTTGGAGATCTTGATATATCTTTGTGCTTTAGGGGTGGATGGTGAAGGTTGAGCTATGTGAACCATCCAATATCTCATTATTTAACTCAGGATTTGATGGTACACATAGTCTTGACCCAAATCTCATAACACCTTCATCATTAACATTGAAATTAAAGGATTTACCTTTCCTTATAGATTCCACTTTCTTCTGAATTCCCACATAAACTTTTTGAGCATCATTTATCCTCTTTAGAGGATACGGTTGAGAAATCATTTGTGAAAGGATTTATGATTTTCCTTTCTTTATTATTCCTGTGTCCATACTTTCCAAATCTAAGAAGATCAGATCCCTCTCAATTATCATTAATGATGGAATTATTGGATCCTTTCTACTTATTGAATCATCAACTTTATTTTATTTCTTAGGATTAAAGTGGATTGAGTTTTCATAGTGTTTGATCATCTCTAACCATCTTCATTGGTTCATATTCAGCTCTTTCTTTGTGAAAATATAGTTGAGACTTTTGTGATTCGTATATATTTTACACTTCTCCCCAAAGAGATAGTTCAACCAAATTTTTAAAGTATAAATCACTATAGAAAAATCTAGATCATGTGTTGGGTAGTTCTATTCATGAAAATTCATCTACCATGAAGCATAAGAAATGAATTTTTCATCTTTCATCAAAAAAATAACCAGGACCTTCTTCAAAGTATCACTAAATACCACTAAAAGATATTTACTTGTGGGTAGTGTGAGCACATGCACAGTGATAAGACTCCCTTTCAACTCCTTGAATCTCTCTTCATATTCATCATTCCAAGAAAACTTTACACCCTTTTAAGTTATCTTGGTAAGAGGGTTTGGTAGTCATGAGAAATTTATCACAAATCAGCGATAATACCTAGCTAACCCAAGGAAAATATATATATCTATCAAAAATGTTTTCCTTAGCTATCCTTAAATTTTTTTCAGTCTTTGAAGGGTGCACATGTATCCAATTTCATGTGATTATATACCCCAATAATTACACTTACTTTATCCAAAACTCACACTTGTTTTACTTTGCATAAATCTTCTCCTTTTGTATGGTTTTTAGCGCAGTGTTAAAATTATCCTCATGACCCTCCTTGATTTTAGATTATATTAAAATATCATATATAAATACTGTCACAAGTTTTTTGAGGTAATACCTAAAGACTCTATTCATCAAGTCCATGAAGATTGTAGTGAGTACAAAAGGCATTACTATGAACTCATAGTCCCCATACCTTGTATGAAAAGTAGTCTTGGGGATATCCTCCATCTTTACCATAACTTGGTAATATCCCAACCATATAAACACCTTTTAAAAGTATTTTTCTCCACATAGATGATCGAACAAGTAATCAATCAGAGGCATAGGATACTTGTTATTTATTGTGATCATATTGGGCTCATGATAATCGATGCACATGCACATTGTCCCATTCTTCTTCTTAGCAAAGAGAATTGGTGCACCCCATGGTGAAGCACTTGGAAATATGAAAACATTATCCACATTATCCTATATTTATTTCTTCAGCACCTCAAGTACCACAATATAAATTCTATACATAGTCTTGGATAATGGTAATTCCCCAGGTATAATCTTGATTGAAAATTCATCATACCATCTAGGTGGAAGACCAAGAAATTTCTCAGGAAACACATAAACATATTCCATCACAATGGGAATGTATTCAAGGATGACTATTTCCTTATAATCAATAATTTAAGATAGATATGCTTTCTCATAGGTAAATAATATCCATGCTTGAGATGATGGTTCTAAAGAAGATTCATACACCTCCTTTAACTTATATAGAATCTGGGGTCGATTCGAAATACAGGGAGTGATTTCCTTCTCGTGGAAATTTATGTTGGCTCTATATAGAGAAATACAGTCCATGATCATAATTTCATCAAATTCCACAGAAGGAATTATGAAAAGTTTCACTAGGAAGTTCAACCAAAAAAATTTGATAGGGGACGAGTTATATACATGGGATGCAATAATTTATCCATTAGCCATTTTCACTGACATATCTAATTCCATGATTTGTGGTGGTGTTTGGATAGTTCTATTAAACTTTCATGATATAAAGGGATTCATAGAACTATAATCAAAATGTACATTCACTATTCTTGAATGAATATCTAGTGTAATTTTTACCACTTCATTATTAGGATTCACTTCAATGGTAGTGATGGGAAAAATCTCTCTCTAACTAACTTGTTGGTTGTTGGTTGTCTCTGAAAACCCTTGGATTAGTGTATTAGTTTGCAAAGTTCCTGGATTCCTTTCAGTTGTAGAAATAAACAATACACTAAGGTTTGAATAGAGTATTCCTTTCCTTCATCGTAGTATTAGGTTTATCTTGTAGACAATCACTGGCTAGGTGACCTTCCTTCCCACACCTAAATCATTTCATCACCCCCTTTAGGAAATTTCTAGGGTGCTTCTTTCAACACCATTGGAAAGTGGGATGTGGAAATTTCTTGGCACCGTTAGATCTCTATATCAGACCACTATAATTGATTTCCACTTTCCACTTCTTATCCTCATGACACCACTGAGATTCACCGATCTCTATTTCAACTTTGAGGGCACATCAAACAATTTTCTTATAGATATCAAAGTCACATATCACCAGGTATTTCCGTAGGCTAGGTTCTATCCCACTAAAGAAGTGGTCAACCTTGCACTTGGGGGTAAAGAAAAAGCTAGAGGCATATTTTTCAAGCCTTGTGATGTTTTACTCATACACCATGATATATTCATCATCTTTTTTTCTTGAAGGAAAGGAAATCTCTTTTTATTTTAATATGTTGAGTGTGAGGAAAATATTTATTGATTTTTTTTTCAGAAATCCTTCCACACCATTGCTTAGATATCTTCCTTAGGATTCATATTTTTGATCAATATCCACTACCGATCAGCTTCACCTTTCATATGATAAACAACCATGAGAACCATCTATTTTTCAAAACATTGAAGGATAGAGAAGATATTTTCAATGGAGTTGATCTAGTATTCCGGGATTAAAGGATCAGATGACCAATTGAAAGTAGGATGACTTTGATGCATGAAGATCTTGATTTTGTCTTGTTATCTCTTAGGGGGTTTGGATTATATTATTGATCTATGATTCTATTCAAAACCCAGTTCAGTTTAAAGAGTATCATCATGAAGTGTGTGATTCCTGCTCCCATCAGGTTGGTCATCTCATTGGGATAGTCATCACATTGCTCTTCACATTGATTGTTTACTCGATTCCTCCTATTTATGGCAATTATCTAGAATAAAATGAAAACTAAGGATGATTATATTTAACTTTTAAACACATAAATTTTAATTTAATGACATTAAAGGGATAACTTATAACTTACATGTATTTCCTTAACTTATGGATTTCTAGGATTCAATATTTGTTATCGATGATCTATTTCCTCACATATAATATTATGGGATTTATTTACTCCCTTAATAATGGTTCATACTAAGATTATTAATTAAAAAAGCATAAACCCTAGGAGTGTCAAACTAGGTGCGTAGTAAGGCCCATTATCATCTACTAGGTTACCCTGAGTCAGGCTCAAAACACCTTGTTAGAGTTGTTACTCCTAGGTACATCTGTTCCAAAACCATGTAAACTTGTAGTATCTAGATAATGATGTATTTTCATGATAAACAACATAATCTATACTAAAAAATATTTGGTGATGTTTTCTTATACTTAGTCTTATCCATAAGTATTTCTCTAGAGTTTTCTAATCATAATCCCAAAAATAATTAAACTTTTCCTCTAATACCAAATATAACAACCCTCATCTTTGTTAAAAATTAATACAAAATTTAATTACATAAAATTACAATTAAGACAATCCTAAATATCTATAAGTATAGTGTATTTGGTAAATAGGTACATTACATTAAAACTTTAAACATGAATTACAACTTTAAACATGAATTACAACATCTTTTTCGAAAACTTCTTTAACATGCTTAATCTTAAAACTACATTGGATACCTTCGAGAAATACATAAGAAATGAGTGAGACATAAATCCCATTAAGGGAATAAACATGGAATAAAATGATGATAATAATACATGTTAGATAAGTAAAATAAAAGATGCATATATTAACATGATTAAAAAGTCATTATATAGAATGATAATCATAACATGGAAAATGTGGAAACAACTTAAAACACTACATCATAAACATAGGTCAAGAATAAACCACCAAGAATTAATGGTGGAAAAATATCCATAACGTAACTAGGTATACCCCCATCTCAAAATTATTTATCATGACACTAAATATTACCCAATGCATTGGAGTGCTATATAATTTTAGGCGCACCCATCACTTTCATTTTACTCTCATGCTTAAGTGTGCCACATAGATCATAAAACAAGGATTCATTCATCATCATAATTTATTCCATGATCAAGGAGTGTGGAATAAATACATGTAAGTCCCAAATAAAAAGGTATATGTGCATAAAAGTGAACAAACTTGATAGGAAATGGGTATGGTATTCAGTACACACTTGGTTTCGTATGTAAAATCGAGGTGAAAATTTGGCAGCATAACGACATCACTTAAAAGTTTATAAAATGGGTTGATGAGAGATAAATGGGTCTCTCATAATTTGGAAAATAAGTGGGCAGTAATAGGAGAATTTAATAAAATGTCCAAACATATATAATTATAAAAATAAGGCATACGATAATAAATAAGCTTGAAAAAAAGAAAAGGGAAAGCATGCTTATGAAATTTCGACATGGTAACGAGTGTAAATGGGGGGGGGGATTAATGAGAGATAGAGGGGTATATCATAATTTATAAATAATAAGGTCAGTATGAGGGAGGTTAAAAATCATACCAAATCATTATTAATTGAAAATAAAAAGTTATAACTAGATAAAGAAACTTTGTTAAAGATGAGAAAGGAAAGAACCCTTACTTTAGTGTGTGGCTCCAAAATCATGAAAAGGGGATTATTGAGAGCTTGGGGTGACTTGGGAGGATTATAGAGAGGATAAGGAAGAGTAATGACATGATACATGTATTTTTAGTGAAGATAAGTGAGATATTGGGTGGGGTTATTGTAACACCCCGAGATTTTATGAAAAATATTCTTTTTAATTCTATTAATGTCTTGGGTTATACGCTACACCAAAAGGAGCTTTCACAACACACATCCCTGACTTGGCTTGCATTACACGCAATCGCGACCTGCCTCGATAGCGTGTGTTGTACGCAATACCGGGTTTTAATAAAAAATGATATATTATTATAATATTGTCATGAACTAGCCGTTATGAATAGTATTAACTAAATTTTGAATTTTCTAACATTATTATTCATCTTACACATTTCTAGAACATGTTATAAGAACAAAATAAATTTTTCGGGTAAAATAAGTATTTTTCAAAAAATGCAGTTTTGTCGCCTTTTGATGGCGCACCCAATTTAAATCTAGTTTTTGACATGTTTATAAGTTCAATTTGACAAAATAAAATACTTCTTTGGAATAAAGAAATAAAAATTTACTTTGGATAAAATTTTCATATTATTCTGGTAACTTTCACATTTTAATGAATAGTAAAAACACGCTATATTTTAATTAAAAACAACTTTTTTCATCGTAATATCTTATGTGGTTAAATTATAATATTGAATGGTTTTAAAGTATAAATAGAATATATTTTTACCATTTAATATAATTTATGTCATTAGCATTGATTTTACCTTGAATTCGTAGGTTAAATCAATTCAATCTTTTGCAATGTTTTAAACAAAAACCCGTTTTTATTCGACAACAGGATTAATTTTAATTTAATTTCTGAAACTTCTGTGTATTGAATTTTAAAAAATAGATTCCATATTTGGAATCAGTGGGTCCAAATTATGTTAATAGGATACTTTTTATTTTTGGGAATTATGAATAGTAACTACGGTAAATTTTATTTACCATAGTTAAAGGTAAATCGGGTAATTAAGGGTAAATATAATATTTTAAAATTACCCTAACAAATGTCAAAATCCTATTGGATGACTAAAAGTGGACCCATATCACCTAAGGGGTTGATTAGATTCATTTAATTAGATTTTTTCAATGAAAATATTTTAATTATCATTAAAACCAAAGAATGTGACAACATGTCACTTTCTTAAATATTATAAGTATAATAATTTTAATCTAGTGATAAACTTCATGAAACTTCGAACATGAATAGTCTCCAGAAAGATAATACAATTATCTACATCATAGGAATTTATTTAGAATTTTTATGGATTAAATAAATATCATTTATTATGACACATAGATGATGCAGTAATTGTCTTATTAATGAAATATTGACATAATTGATGTTATAAATGCCCAAATAAATGTAATTTGAGACTTTTTATGACTTAAAATAATTTTATAGGTTAATATGACATGTTATTGTTGATTTACGTAACTTGGTTCGAACTTATTATTCTGTTATGAATTTCATAAAAATCATATACCAAATAGTGTCAAAATTGACATAAAATAGTTTTTAAAATAAATATTATATTATTAATTGTTATTTTATTCCTAAAAATATAAGGATCGGCCAAATGACTTAGATAAGATTATATATATTAATAATAAACAACTTGGGGTTCTTTTGGCTTGATATAGTATGTTTATTAACCATATAGTACAAGAAAACAAAATGACACCGTAACAGTTAAATTATTTAACTTAGAGTTAAATCTAATTGATAAGGGTAAAATAATAACCTAAACTTTTCTAAATCCTATTTTATGAGATGCTTTCGACCCATACCCACCTTATCCTCGAAATAAATCAATTTGGATCTACTTAAAACCGAACTTGACTTTATAATAAAATAATATTTTTAGTTATTCCAAAGGTGCCCCTCTCCTCCCTTATAAAAGGGCACCTCCTCCCTCTCTTCCTCACACAACTTTTAGCCTTCAAGCTCGGCCAAACCCTGCCAAATTAACTTCTCCACTTCCCTAGAAACATCCTAGAGGTTCTGGTCTTCATCAATTACCAATTTTAGTGCCCTAAGAGGAGGTCTCAAAGAGGCGCTTCGAAGAAGAGGTAATTTCCGTTACCGATTCTTTCACCTTTATTTCTTCTTCCACTTCTTCTTCTTAGGTTGTTTCATTATGAAGTAATAACATAAGTATCAATCATATACTGATATGTTATTATAAGTATGAAACAATCCTATTTCACCAATCTATCCATCCTACGGAAAATGAAATCACCGCGCGTGCATACGTACGGAATACCGTCTCCACGCCATGGTGAAATCTATTTTCCACCACCACCTTACTTGGATGGGTACAATGGTGTAAATAATAACTATATATGATTATTATATAGTGATATTGATACTGAAATAGTATACATACACTTCAACACAAGTTCACGAACATGAGAATGATATCATCGCTCGTGCGTACGTACGGACTACCGTCTCCACGACGCGATGAGATTCATTCTCCATGTTAACCATTTAAGAATGATTATAAAGTATATATAAGAAATAATAATGAAATATATGACATTATAAAGCTACTGGATTTATGTATATATGTATGTCATCTACTTACTTCCATTCAAGGTAATAAGGAATGGAAAACAGTGTTCATGCGTACGTACGGACTACCGTCTCCATGAACGGTGTGTTTCATTTCATTTATCTATCTATTATATATATATATATACTGAATATATATGATATATAAATCATGTTTTATATTCTGGAAGTAATTAAATCATGATATAAGTAATAATAATGTCAAGAACAACAAGTCCAAACACCTACAATAAATGAAACGATTTTACCCAAAACGCTTCTTTAACATGGAATTTACAAAAGAACGGGTAATATAAAGTCATAAGTGAACCGTATATGATATCATAACAATGAATATGATTCTGTAATAAGTTAATGACATTATTTAAATCATTATACAGGAGGTTCGGATACGTACAAAGCATATCGGACATAAGGTAAGGGAAATATCACAATCTCATTTTTATCCGAGATTTCTTATAATTTGGTATTTACTGGGGTGTATTTTATCATCCACATCCATGTTCCCTCAATATGTAATATTATTTCCATCCACTTACAATAGTTTATCTCCAATTTTACCCTTCTGTGAGTTTTTAGTAAAAGATATGAAAGGAATCTTTTGTCGTTTTTCGTAAGAGGTACTTTTTGACTTTTCCGACAAAAGTACGAGAAGAATGTTTTTTTTAACTTATACGGCATGAATGGATTTTTAAAACATTATTTCCAAGAAGCTTCCTTTACAAGTTTTCAAGTTTATTTTTAATCAACTTCTTTTAGTTTAAAATTGTATGACATGTTAAGAAAGGAAAAGTGTTTTTGAAGTAGAAAGGATATTTTCCTCAAGAATGAAGTTCAAGTGTTTTATCAAAATTATTTTCCATCTAAGATAATAAAGGGTTATGTTTTTATCCCTATTATTACATTTATTTGATTATGTTGTGATGGAATTATTTTTATGAGTTCCTTTATCGTATATGAATTGTTTTATGATGTCATGATGTTTAAGATTCCCATTTTTATTACATGGGTTATGTAATGATGTATGATTTATGATTTTGTGGCACACATAAGAATGGTATCATTATGAGATGGATGGGACCTATATCTCCCTCCAATGAATTGGGTAAAGATTTTATATCTCATGAGATAGACATGGCTAGAATGGTAGGTTATACCGGTTCAGTGAAACAGGACTGAAACGAGGGTGACTCGGTTCAGAAAGGGACATTGTCCACTAAGATAGTCTTGGAAATGAGTCTTGACTAACAAGAAATGATTCTCTATGATTATGTGTGTATGCTACAAAGTTTCATGTTTTAAGTTATGATTATTGGGACTTCATTTCACTACTATGATTTATCCCATGTTATGAAATTATGATCTCTTTTGTAGGTTAAGATTTCCAAAAGTTATGTTCTTATGAATATGATGTGATTGATTTTTCTTTTGTTTACCCTTACTGAGCATTTTAGCTCACCCTTTTATGTTTTATTTTCCCCAGGATATAAAGAAAGGTTTTAGGTAAAAAAAGGGAAGATCTTTATGGGAGATATTGAAGATCTTTCACCACGATTAGAAGATTACGTTTCGAGTTTCCAAAGACACTAAACTATTACGATCCTTGTGTGTGTGTTTTTTGTTATGTACTAAGTATTCCACAAAAGTAATGTAATGTTCATGTACGTCAAGATTTGGGTCTCTACAGTTGGTATCAGAGGAAAGGTTTAGTCAGCCTTTGGAAACTTGGATGTGAGAACGTTAGTGAGATCCCTAGAGATATTTCTATGGTATGAATAGGGATGTCCCTAAGGATAAGTATACATATATGTTATAGTCCTAGAATTGTGCTAAGGATATTATAATTTAACCAAAGATGTTATATATTGAAGTTACTACCCCTTTATTATGATTTTTGCCTCTCACTCTATTCTTTTTTGGTTTTAGAAAATGGATGGAAACAAGATGATTCACGATAATGGAGGATATGATGGACAATGGAATGATATTCTTCATGAGCAACCAAATGAAATGGGATTTGGAGGTCCAAACATCATTATTATGCCGAATCAGAAATCTCATAATATGATCAATAAAGTAAAATTTTCTAAGTTTCCTGACTCGGCTAATAAGAGAAAGATGGAGTTTCATGATGATCATAGAGGAAAGAATGTTCAATTTCCCCTATGTAAATCATGTGGGAAGAGGCATCAAGGAGAATGTTTCAAAGGAACTGGAAGATGCTTTGGGTGTGGAAAAGAAGGACACAAAGCCAGTAAGTGCAAAGGAAAAGGTTCAGTTAACACCAGGGATGAGGATAATGGTATTGCTACGACATCAACAATGGTTAAATGTTTTAAATGTGGAATGTACGGGCATTATGCAAACCAATTCCCTAAAGGAAAGTCTCATGAAGATAATCAGTATGGTCGTATGGGTAGTATTTAGGTGGATGATGATGAAGAGACTACAAATGATATGTGAGATGAAAGAATTGTTGAAGCTCGGTCAATGGTTTAAGAATGTAGTGGAATGATTACATATTTATCATGTGTAATGTTGTATAAGTAATCTCATGGTACTATGGAATAAAGAGACATCTAAGGATTGTTACACTGTTGTCTTTCCTTGAGTTTTGAAAGAGTATGATTAATGTTATCAGTATCCATGAAAGGTTATTCAGTTATTTTTGGAATGTAGATGATATGCGCATAATGAAGGGAAAATGAGAAAACAAAATGTTTAACAGTATTCATGAGCTCATGATTAATATAAGGACTAAGTGATATCATGGTTTGAGTATCTAGAATTTTGAGGATTTTGGTATGTGGAAAGTGTTAACTTTTAACTACATTCATGTTTTCACTAAGGTTCAATGGGTATTCATTCTTCAAGAGAATACATGATTAAGGTATTCACATGTTTGTAATTTGACCAACAAGACATATCTTATGATATATGGGGGATAAATGATGGCATTCACGTGATTGTTCTGTGACATTTCAAGTAATCATTTTCTTTATACTATGAGCTTGGGCCGAATTATTTTAGATAATCCTAAAGATTAGAATGGATTATGTTGGACATATGTTAGGATAAAACGTTTTTCGATATTATTGATGGGATGTTATAGTAATATAGCTTTAGAAAAAGGACAACCTGCAGGACGGGCGACAACCCATCGCGTCGGACAAGGCTGTGGGAATCGAACCCACAACTGAAGTGTGACTGGCCTTTATCGCCTACCACTGGCCTACAGGAAGTCCCTATTTAGTAGAAACTAGTTTTATTATATTAAGCAGTATGATATATGAAGTATAAGTCCATTTTAGGAACCATATATGATTAATCTCACTATAGAATGACTTATGTATATTTAATAACTTTTTCTAATTTTTTGTTTGAGACAGATGGAATGACCCGTCATTCTATCACATGATCAGATAACACTTCACGAATAACAAATTCAACTTCATTTATTTAAGAGATGAAGTGGAAATTGTTCAAGGCACAAACAACAGTGAGATTGTACCAAAATAAAGTAAGTATTTATTCTAATTCAAATTCTTCAACTTTGGGGAAATGATCTTGAAAACCAAAAATGTTGTCTTAGTGCTCTTATATCTGATGAATCAGATGGTACCTTAGATCGTCACAAATTTATGGCTTTGTGATTGCTAGCTTTTCCATATCCATGTTCTCTACCACTCTCCATCAGAACATGATGGTTAGATTTTTCTTCCATATCCATATTTTCACCTATGTGGAAACCCAGTGATTAGTTTATTTGGGTAACCGTTACATTTAATAATTTTGTTTTTAAAGATTGGTTTTGGTATTCCATTTTACGATGTGGGTTTCTATTAAAGAAACTTTTGTGTAGTAAACCATTTGTAACCCCGACGAATTTCAAGGGTGAAATTCATTTTAAGGGTGGTAGAATGTAACACCCCGAGATTTTATGAAAAATAATCTTTTTAATTTCATTAATGTCTTGTGTTATACGCTACACCAAAAGGATCTTTCACAACACACATCCCTGACTTGGCTTGCATTACACGCAATCGCGACCTTCCTCGATAGCGTGTGTTGTACGCAATACCGGGTTTTAATAAACAATGTTATATTATTATAATATTGTCATGAACTAGCCGTTATGAATAGTATTAACTAAATTTTGAATTTTATAACATTATTATTCATCTTACACATTTCAATAACATGGTACAAGAACAAAATAAATTTTTCGGGTAAAATAAGTATTTTTCAAAAAATGCAGTTTTGTCGCCTTTTGATGGCGCACCCACTTTAAATATAGTTTTTGACATGTTTATAAGTTCAATTTGACAAAATAAAATACTTCTTTGGAATCAAGAAATAAAAATTTACTTTGGATAAAATTTTCATATTATTCTGGTAACTTTCACATTTTAATGAATAGTAAAAACACGCTATATTTTAATTAAAAACAACTTTTTTCATCGTAATATCTTATGTGGTTAAATTATAATATTTAATGGTTTTAAAGTATAAATATAATATATTTTTACCATTTAATATAATGTATGTCATTAGCATTGATTTTACCTTGAATTCGTAGGTTAAATCAATTCAATCTTTTGCAATGTTTTAAACAAAAACCCGTTTTTATTCGACAACGGGATTAATTTTAATTTAATTTCTGAAACTTATGTGTATTGAATTTTAAAAAATTAATTCCATATTTGGAATCAGTGGGTCCAAATTATGTTAATAGGCTACTTTTTATTTTTGGGAATTATGAATAGTAACTACGGTAAATTTTATTTACCATAGTTAAAGGTAAATCGGGTAATTAAGGGTAAATATAATATTTTAAAATTACCCTAACAAATGTCAAAATACTATTGGATGACTAAAAGTAGACCCATATCACCTATTAGATTCATTTAATTAGATTTTTTCAATGAAAATAATTTAATTATCATTAAAACCAAAGAATGTGACAACATGTCACTTTCTTAAATCTTATAAGTATAATAATTTTAATCTACTGATAAACTTCATGAAACTTTGAACATGAATAGTCTCCAAAAATATAATACAATTATCTACATCATAGGAATTTATTTAGAATTTTTAGGGATTAAATAATTATCATTTATTATGACACATAGATGATGCAGTAATTGTCTTATTAATGAAATATTGACATAATTGATGTTATAAATTCCCAAATAAATGTAATATGAGACTTTTTATGACTTAAAATAATTTTATAGGTTAATATGACATGTTATTGTTGATTTAAGTAACTTGGTTTGAACTTATTATTCTGTTATGAATTTCATAAAAATCATATACCAAATAGTGTCAAAATTCACGTAAAATAGTTTTTAAAAAAAATATTATATTATTAATTGTTATTTTATTCCTAAAAATCTAAGGTTCGGCCAAATGACTTAGATAAGATTATATATATTAATAATAAACAACTTGGGATTCTTTTGGCTTGATATAGTAAGTTTATTAACCATATAGTGTAAGAAAACAAAATGACACGGTAAAAGTTAAATTATTTAACTTAGAGTTAAATCTAATTGATAAGGGTAAAATAATAACCTAAACTTTTCTAAATCATATTGGATGAGATGGTTTCGACCCATACCCACCTTATCCTCGAAATAAATCAATTTGTATCTATTTAAAACCGAACTTGACTTTATAATAAAATAATATTTTTAGTTATTCCAAAGGTGCCCCTCTCCTCCCTTATAAAAGGGAACCTCCTCCCTCTCTTCCTCACACAACTTTGAGCCTTCAAGATCGGCCAAACCCTGCCAAATTATCTTCTCCACTTCCCTAGAAACATCCTAGAGGTTCTGGTCTTCATCAAAGATTAATTTTAGTGCCCTAAGAGGAGGTCTCAAAGAGGCGCTTCGAAGAAGAGGTAATTTCCTTTACCGATTCTTTCACCTTTATTTCTTCTTCCACTTATTCTTCTTAGGTTGTTTCATTATGAAGTAATAACATAAGTATCAATCATATACTGATATTTTATTATAAGTATGAAACAATCCTATTTCACCAATCTATCCATCCTACGGAAAATGAAATCACCGCGCGTGTGTACGTACGGAATACCGTCTCCACGCCGTGGTGAAATATATTTTCCACCACCACCTTACTTGGATGGGTACAATGGTGTAAATAATAACTATATATGATTATTATAAAGTGATATTGATACTGAAATAGTATACATACACTTCAACAGAAGTTCACGAACATGAGAACGATATCATCGCTCGTGCGTACGTACGGACTACCGTCTCCACGACACGATGAGATTCATTCTCCATGTTAACCATTTAAGAATGATTATAAAGTATATATAAGAAATAATAATGAAATATATGAAATTATAAAGCTACTGGATTTATGTATATATGTATGTCATCTACTTACTTCCATTCAAGGTAATAAGGAAAGGAAAACAGCGTTCATGCGTACGTACGGACTACCGTCTCAATGAACAGTGTGTTTCATTTCATTTATCTATCTATTATATATATATATATATATATACTGAATATATATGATATATAAATCATGTTTTATATTCTGGAAGTAAGTAAATCATGATATAAGTAATAATAATGTCAATAACAACAAGTCCAAACACCTACGATAAATGAAATGATTTTACCCAAAACGCTTCTTTAACATGGAATTTACAAAAGAACAGGTAATATAAAGTCATAAGTGGACCATATATGATATCATAACAATGAATATGATTCTGTAATAAGTTAATGACATTATTTAAATCATTATACAGGAGGTTCAGATACGTACAAAGCATATCGGACATAAGGTAAGGGAAAGATCACAATCTCATTTTTATCCGAGATTGCTTATACTTTGGTATTTACTGGGGTGTATTTTATCATCCACATACATGTTCCCTCAATATGTAATATTATTTCCATCCACTTACAATAGTTTATATCCAATTTTACCCTTCGGTGAGTTTTTAGTAAAAGATATGAAATGAATCTTTTGTCATTTTTCGTACGAGGTACTTTTTACTTTTCCGACAAAAGTACGAGAAGAATGTTTTTTTAACTTATACGGCATGAATGGATTTTTAAAACATTATTTCCAAGAAGCTTCATTTACAAGTTTTCAAGTTTATTTTTAATCAACTTCTTTTAGTTTAAAATTGTATGACATGTTAAGAAAGGAAAAGTGTTTTTGAAGTAGAAAGGATATTTTCCTCAAGAATGAAGTTCAAGTGTTTTATCAAAATTATTTTCCATCTAAGATAATAAAGGGTTCTGTTTTTATCCCTATTATTACATTGATTTGATTATGTTGTGATGGAATTATTTTTATGAATTCCTTTATCGTATATGAATTGTTTTGTGATATCATGATGTTTAAGATTCCCATTTTTATTACATGGGTTATGTAATGATGTATGATTTATGATTTTGTGGCACACATAAGAATGGTATCATTATGAGATGGGTGGGACCTATATCTCCCTCCAATGAATTGGGTAAAGATTTTATATCTCATGAGATAGACATGGCTGGAATGGTAGGTTATACCGGTTCAGTGAAACAGGACTGAAACGAGGGTGACTCAATTCAGAAAGGGACATTGTCCACTAAGATAGTCTTGGCAATGAGTCTTGACTAACAAGAAATGATTCTATATGATTATGTGTGTATTCCACAAAGTTTCATGTTTTAAGTTATGATTATTGGGACTTCATTTCACTACTATGATTTATCCCATGTTATGAAATTATGCTCTCTTTTGCAGGTTAAGATTTCCAAAAGTTATGTTCTTATGAATATGATGTGATTGATTTTTATTTTATTTACCCTTACTGAGCATTTGAGCTCACCCTTTTATGTTTTCTTTTCCCCAGGATATAAAGAAAGGTTTTAGGTAAAAAAAGGGAAGATCTTTATGGGAGATATTGAAGATCTTTCACCACGATTAGAAGATTACGTTCCGAGTTTCCAAAGACACTAATCTATTACGATCCTTGTGTGTGTGTTTTTTGTTATGTACTAAGTATTCCACAAAAGTAATGTAATGTTCATGTACATCAAGATTTGGGTCTCTACAGTTATATAGAAAATTAGATCTGAATTCTTTAATATTTGACAACCTTAGGTTTTGGACTATATATAATAAAATATTAAAAACCACAAACCTTACCATAGTTTTTCCCATAGTTTTTTAAAAATTAGGGAGATTTTAATTATTTTATTAGGAAGAGGTTCGAACATATTAAAATACTACCCTTTCTTATGTAGAGGTGAGTCACTCTTTTAGATAAATGTATTCAAAATCATAAAATATATTATATATTTTGGAGGATTCATAGAGGCATTATAAAATTAATAAAATAAAATTAAAATAAAATTATTTTAAGGGGAAAACATATTTTTTTCTTATTATACTTATTATAGTATTTATTACATCATTTTTGGGTCATTATTATGTCATAAAACACATCGTATATTTATAAAATATTTAATTTTTACTCAAAAATTTGACAGTCTTAAAAAATTATGAATATTTCACTATTCGTTAATTTCTATGCTCTAATTCCAAAAAATATATTTATTTTGTCTAAATAATTTTCTAAATATGTCCATTTTAACTCTTAAACTAATATTTTATAATTATTGAAAAATGGTGGGTTTTTTTGACAATAACGGTTTTTGAACCCTTATAAAAAATACATTTCACTTCATAAAAATTATATGCCCATTTATAATTAATGAAAATTATTTATTAATTATTTATTAAAATAATATTTATTTGAAAAGTACATAAATTCATCAAAATAAATCCCTTAATTGAATTTGAATATTACATGAAAATACAATTTGTATTTAATTGAATCAAAATCAAAATAATTTATAAAGTAACAATAAAAAATGAAAATAAACTCATTATTATATACAATATATATATTAATATTATTAAGGTATTGATACATATCCATTGATTAAACCTTATTACGACCTAAAATTAAGGTTTGTGATGGTGAGACTTTCATGGGGTGATTTGGTGAACATGGTTTGGGATGTGATCTCGATGAGGTTGAACTTATCCAATAAATGGTTTCGTTCATGATTAAGTTGTTGGATCTCATTTTGGGATTAGTCAAGGAAAAATCCCAGTGATTATATCTCCCTAGGAAGCTTTGATAAATGGGATTCATAGGGTACAATCCTACTGGATGAGGCCAACACTTCCTTTTTATGTGTCAATTGGATTTGTTAAAGCCCTATATTTATACTAATCATGCAATCATTATTTAACAACTATATTATCAAAAGTAAATATTCTTAATGGTCTTTTAAATCCGATCATATATAAAAAAATAGAATATGTGAATGTGTTTTTATATGACCATATTACATAATAAAACATTAAATTATAAGGTAATTTTATTTATAATAGTTAGTCTCATTACACTTATGATGTTGTATTACTTATTTATTAACAATTTCATATTAAAGTGACGTTTTAGGCAATAACTACTTTGTATTTTGTGTATGTTTTTATTTTTTACATTTGATACTATTATATTGATCAGGGTTCCATCATATACACAGTGTTAAAAATGATATAAATATCATATATATTCAATATAAATGTATTTAGAGTAATCCATAAAAGTTAGATATATAAAATTAAATAAACCTTTCATGGCTACAATAAGCTGTACGTACGCGTGAATATTATTTCCATTTTCTCGACAGATTTAAAAAAATAAATATAAAAAATAAATTAACATTATAGAATAAATTTTATTTCATACATTTCACATATTTTTATTAAACCCATACTTTTTACCTTCAATTTAAATCATGAAGTAATCCCATCACCTCACGATGCGGTAGTCCACTGTACACATAAACAACATTATCGTATTCCCACAGAATGAAACATAAGTAGAATTATGTGATATAATAATTAAATAAGTATAATAATATCATATATATTATATATAAACTTTTAATCCATCACTATATCCAATCATGATATGTGGTTATGGAAAATGATTAATATTGGCTCATGAGGTGGTATTCCACAATACACATGAATGATGATTTTTATATCCCATTTGATGTAAGATGAGATGGATATAGGTTATAAAATTAACATAATAACATATAATTATATGTTATATGTTGGTTTTATTATATCATAATAATATAAAAATATTTTATGGAGGCGGAAGAGGAAATAAAACAAAAACACAAGTTTAAGAATTTACCTATTCTTTGGAGAGCCTCTTTTGGTTTATACCTAAAGACTTCTTAGGAGGAATTAATAATAAAACTAAGGAATATTGGATTTGGGGAGTAAATTAGGGAATTAATATGGGTGGGTATTATATGAACCAATTGGTTTTTGAAATTGTGAATAGGAGAGGATAAGAGTGTGGTTGTCCTTTTATAAGTGAGGCGAGTGACACTTTTTATATTTTTGGGAAAGAAAAATGTGCACTTGCATTTTTCACATGAAAAAAAGGATAATAAAGGATAATTATATAAAATTAGAGGTTAAAATGTATAAATATTTACATAAAAATATTTGGAAAATTTTATAGGGGGTTTTACCACTTATCATTTTAGTTTAACCCTCGGGTAAACATGTTTTAAGCTTAACTGTGGTAAATAATTTTTACTATTTTTACTATTGATTTTTGAATAAAAATTAAATTTTCATTATTATATAATATAAGTTATTATTATTAATATTACGGAATCCATTTTTAAAAATTCTATTCAAAAAATTGGAAAATTTTAATTTACAATTAAACCCAAATACGCAATGAGAAAGTAGTTTTCCAATAAGAAAATGTTCAAAATTTTAGAAAGTATTTATATAAAAATTCATTAGAAAAATTATTCAAATGAACTATATTGAATTAAAATATATATAATTGAACTAATTTTACTTTTAAACCCTTTTTAAAAAATTCATCTTATACATTATTTAAATGGAAAGGAAATTTTAAATAAAAACTAGTATTTTTCACTATTCATAAAAAAATTAATCTTTTCAGAAAAATAAAAAAACCTAATAAAAATTTGAAATTATTATTTCAAAAATTAATTTTATTTTATAAAATTAATTTTCTTAAAGTGTCAAAAATTAATTTTATTATTTCTCACAAAAATAAATAAAAAACCCATTTTTTGAGAAAATGGTATTTTCAAAACATATATAGACTTTACCAAAAATTAAGTACCTTTTTATAAATATGTTTTATTTATATAAAACCATTATAATGAATTTTTAAAATTTATTTATTACTATTAATTCCACCAAGTTTAATGTCCAGGTAATAATAGCCTTGTTTAAATAATAATATTAATAGTTTGTCATGATTTGTTAAAAATCAGTGTTGCGTATAACACAAACTATTGAAGAAATTAAATCTATTAAATAAATATTTCATAAAATATCAGGGTGTTACATTTTAAACCCATTAAAATTAATTTCACACAAAAAATTCCATCAATTTAATATAAACAAATGGGGATACTTCTGCCTCCTTATATCCTCAAGTTCCTATGTAGCTTTCTTAAATTGGTGGTTTTGCAAAAAAAATTTAACTGAGTGAGTGGTATTGTTTCATAGAACTTTTTATATTTGATCCATAATATACATAAGTTATTCCTCATAATAAATTTACTAATCCAGTGGTATAACCTATGAGTTAATAACATGTGAAGGGTTATGTTTGTACTTTTTTTAGGAGAGATACATGGAATATATCATGAACTTGAGAGAGGTTTGGTGGAAGCATGAACTAATAGGATTCCATACCAATACAATCAACAATTTAAAAGAGACAAATATACCATGGGCTTAGTTTTACCCTCTTTAAAAATATAATTACATTATTTTATGGATAAATTTTTAGAAACACCTTGTCACCAACATCAAACTTAAAATCACACTGACAATTTCCATCATAACTTTTCTTTCAACTTTGTGCCACCCTTATGTTATGATAAATGGATCTAACATTATATATCATTTATTCAGCTATATAATATCAATATAGATTAATATCTATAACTTAATTATAGATTTTGGATCTCTACACTTATTTCCATAGAGGGCTTCATAAGGATCCAACTGAATTCTCGATTGTAAATTATTGCTTTCAAGATCTTGCCAAAGACCTCACCAAAACTTCGAGGTAAACCTCATATCCCGATCAAATACAATTGAATGTGGTACCCCATGAAACCTTACTACTTTATTAATTCATATACTAGAAATTTTATCTAGGGATAAATATTCTTCGATAGAAATGAATCAAGATGAATTTTTAAGGTGATCAACTATAACCCATATAGAATCATGCCATTAAGATGTTTTAGGTAGTCCAATGATAAAATCCATAGTGATGTTTTCCCATTTCCATTCTGGTATAAATAATTGATGCAACTTCCCCTTAGAATTTTGTCTCTCTATCTTAACTTTAAAACATACCATGAACTAATATATATACTCCATGATATCACTATTCTTTCCATCCCACCTGAATTACTACTTAAAATATAGATACATATTTTTACTTCTAGGATGAATAGATAATGAAGAACTATGAGATTCCTATAACAATTATTTCTTCAAATATGGTATAGAAAAAACACATACACAGTTCCTAAACCTTTTCATTCTATCTCGATAAAGGTTAAACATAGGAACATTTCTAACCTTATTTTACAACTATACATATTCCTTCAACACATATTTAATATTCACTTGAATAAATTGTTGAACATTCAATTGAGTAAGATAGGATATATCCCCTCATTTATGATTTCAAGATCCATCCTTTGAAAAAAAATATATATTAGATCTTTTATGAACCTCATCATGGATAAGATAAAATAATCCATTCAAATCAAAGAATCATCCACATTGTTCTCTTTACCAAGGGTAATGTATTAAGTAGTCGTAATATTTCTTAAGATCTAACCACCTTTAATAGAACATATTCGACTCCTTATATGTGAATATATACTTTAAAATTTGATGATATGTATATATATCACACTTTTATCCATAAATATAATGTCTCCATATCTTTAATGAAAAACTATCACAGTTAACTCTAAATAATGAGTTGGGTAATTTTTGATCATGAAACTTCAATTTTCATGAGTCATAAGCTATAACCATGCAATTTTCCATATGAATGCATGCCTATCCATTATTATATGCATAAATATAGGTTAAAAACCCATTTACACTATAGGGTAATGTGAGAATAGTTGCATTGACTAATATTTACTTTAGTTCCTTGAAATTTTCCTCACAATCATCTGTCTAGAGGAACTTAGATCACTTCTGAGTTAACTTTTTGAGTGGGTTAGATAATTATGTAAAAGTATCCAAAAAACATCGATAATTTCCAAATAAACGAATAAAAATATTAATACCAGTCACTGTGGTTGGTTTGGGCCCACATTCAATAGCCACCGTCTTTGACGGATCTACCTATATACCATATATTGAGATTATATTACAAAAAATGAGACCTTTTACATCCAAAATTCACTCTTTATAATTTTTTCATATAGTTTTTCCTTGTTTAGGTTCATTAGTACAATTATCAATTGGTAGTCACAATCTTACTGGATATTTTAATAAATAAAATATCATCTATAAAGACTACCAAAAACTTTCAAGGAAATATTTAAAGGCTCTGTTCATTAAATCCATAAAGATAGTGGGTGAATTTTTAAGACTGAATAGAATCAAAATTTATTCATAGTTTCCATACCTTTTATGAAATGCTTTATTGGGTATATCCTCCTTATTGAACCTCAATTTATGATATCCATAACGAAGTCCAATCTTGTAAAAGTGTTGAGCTTCATGCAATTGATCAAATAGGTCATCAATATGGGGAAAATGATATTTGTTCTTGATCATGATCTTGTTCATATCCTTATAATTAATTCAGAGTCACATTGATCCATATTTATTTTAAAAAAAATAGAATATATGCACCCCAATTGACACACTTGGATGAATGAATCTATTTTTACGGTTCTCCTGGAGTATCTTCTTTAATTCCTACAACTCAATTAGTGCCATTCTATAGGGATATTTTGAAATTGGTCTGACACCTAGTGTGATTTCTATTGAAAAATCAACTTCAAATATTTGTATAAGGATAGAAAACTCTTCCTAGAATAAATAAAAAACTCTCTCACAATAGGAATATGATCAATGTTGATTTTATCCCCAACCATTTGAGATAAACTCCCCTCTTAAATAGGAATCAAAACCCATATAATGGATGAAATTTCCATCATAACTTCATATTTATTATTATAATGATAGATGATCATAGGTTGGTTTTGAATTTAAAACATGAATTCCTTTACTTAGAAATTAATATAGTATTTATAGATAAAAATACAATCCATTCTTAAGATAATATAAAATTAAACCAATGGAAGAATGACACGTTTTTTATAAATCACATTATCACAAACTTTAACCAGAGATGAATCATATACTTGAGATGTGATCATCTTACAATTATGGGTTTTTACTAATAATTATACATCTAATCGTTTGAGTGGAATATTTATATCCTTATAAAATTATTTATACATGAAATAATGGGTAAATATATAGTCAAATAATACATTATTAGTTCTAGAGTGGATAATAAGCGTACCTTTCACCACATCATTATCACACCCCTCAACAGAAACAAATATCGTATGATATTTCCTATTGTATCTCAGTTTAAGAGTTTACTAACATTTATCATCATCATTAACCTTTGAGTTTGTTCACTGGTTAGCATAATTCTTATACTCCATGTACTTGAAACATTGGAGTGTATGTGGTTAATTATATAGAGATTTTCTCAATTTACATCATTAGATAACTTCTTCCAATTACTTAAGTGTTTGATTGTATGATGACATTCCCTTACATAGTTAAAACATTTACTGGTCCCCTTAAGATAAATTTCTACATGTTTCCTTTCACACCTTTGTCATGAAAGAAAGATCATATTATTCTCTTCATAGTTTTTAGAGTTTCCTTTGAACTCCATCTTCCTTTTATTTTCAAAACCATTAGATTGATGGGTAAATCTGATCTCTATTTCCACCTTGAGATCCCTTGAAACAAATTCTTTATAGATAATGAAGTCCCTTATAGCTAAAACCCTTATAAGACATGGTTTTATGTGACTAAAGAATCAATCAAACTTAATTTTAGGTTTTATGATAATTCAAAAAGCATACCTCACAAGCCTTGTAAAAGTTTCCTAATGGGTACCAATATATTCATCATCCTTTTTCATTATCTCAAGGAATTCATATAAGGACCCATCCATATTACATTACATAATCTTGAATTTTAATCAAGAACTCACTTACTTTTACATTTAGGATATTTTAAAATTTATAGTTTTATATAATTGGGATATAACACATACAAAACATTCCACATTTATATAGAGAAGATACCACAAAAAAGCAGTATCTATTTCTTATAAAATACAAAACTTTTCAAATAAAACATTTTTTCTTGGAAAAATACTCGTAACATTTAACATTGATTCTTTATTTGTATTAAAAATCCTTATAACCTATGAAAATCATTTAAAAATGTGGTATGACAACAAAAAACTTAGTGAGGGATATAAAAAGAAGGAAGAAAAACATTAATCAATTAATACTTGTAACTTATGAAATCATTTTTAAAAATAAAAACTTTTCGCCCATATAAACAAACTTTGTGAAACTTGATATTTCCATGAGATTTAAAAAAAACATATAGAGCATAAATAGAACCATAAAGATATCTTGGGGAATTACTTACTTTTTTTAACTATAATGGTTACCTTATGATTTGTAACCCTCAAGACTACCTTACAATGCAACCCTCACAACTATCTTATGGTGTAACTATCACAACCACACATGGAGTAATTATTCGGACGACCTCCAACATAAACATACCTGATGAATTAGAGGGAGATATAAGTTCTAAAATTTATCATAAACAATGTACATGAACCAGAGCATAATCATACAACATTAATAATTGCATAAAGCATTTCTTTTTAATTGTGTAAAACATAATTTTAAAAGTGAATAAAAAAATCCCCTAACAATATCATATAATTGAATTGATACTAAATAGAGTGAATGGAATATGTATATAAACTATAAATACACATAATTAAATATAATATAAATAAAATTCATCACAAAATCAAATTTAATACCACAAATATAATGAAGTATAAGGTTAACCCAAAGAATGGAAATTGGGTTAAAAATTCCCTTACCTCAGGTTTGTCTTACATAAAACTTGTTTAAACCTCATATATAATGGTTAAAGGAATGGTATTAATATCTTAAATAAATATTTTCATGTTTATAACACCTTATATGATAATTTTATAACATCATTTCACCCTTTAGTTTTTAGTAATTTGTTCCTTCCATTGTTTCAAGTGAGTTCTTTACACGATTTCCATTAACGGTTTCTATTTGATTTTCTTTTCGTATAAGAATGAAATTATAGAAGTGTAGTGAAATGGTATTAATATTTTTACATAATCTATAATGATAAAATAAATTATTTTTTATCATATATGATTATGAATCTTTAGATAAAACATTAATGATATTTGTTTAGATCATTTTTGGTGTTTCCTTTATAATCATGAACTTGTTTCATTATATAATTTAATTTCATGTGTGGAAGTTCATTATTGAACATAAAATAGGTTGAAAAATAAAATTTAAATTATGTTTCAATCATTAAAAGGGTTTTATGATCAGATATTAATTAATTAATGGAAATTTAAAACACATCATCATTGATTTTGGTAAATCGGCACATCCCGAACGATGTTTTAACTTTTAGAATAAGAGGAAGAGGAGAGGAAGAAATGTGATTATTTTTTACATGAACATGATAACATAATGAATTTATAATATTCTATATATTTCATACCTCCTAGATAATAAGAGGGGAAGAGAGTATAATAAAATAATGGAATTGAAAAGAAAACACATAAAAAAGGAAGAGGATTATTACCTCTTGATCTCTTCTCCATGAGATCCTCTTTAAGGCCTTTGGTTTTGGCCTTTTGGTGAGACCAAAAGGTTTTGGACGTGGTAATGAGCCTTGGGGATGGGATTTGGTAGAATTTATACAAATCTAAAGGATTGAGAGGTGTGCGAGGAAGAGAGGAATGAGGGTGGTATTTATAGTCGGGGAGATGAGAGATTTTACATTATTTTAATCATTATTTTAATATTTTTTCTCAAGACTAGGAATAGTCTTGATTCATCTGACAAAAAATTTTAATAATTGAATGCGAGTTTGAAATAAGTGGGATTAAATCATTATTTCATCTCGTATGATGCAGTAAAACAAGTATTTAGCATTTATTATATTTTATCATATTTTACTATTCATCAAAAATTCAAGAATTTCAAAAAAACCAAATATATTAACCTTAACCATTTATTAACATTTCAAATTTAAAAATGAAATAAATTTTTTGAAAATAATTTTCTAAATATCATTAATATAATTTTCTAAATAATTTCATAATTTATTCAAAAATAACAATTATAAATCTATAACTCATTTTTTAACACCTTGAAAAATTAAACATCTCATTACCTTATATCCTTATGAAAATAAAATAATAATATGATTTACTATTCATAAGGGTCATATTACTATTCATAATAGTATGTTATTATTTACTAAAGAAACATGTTGGTACTATCAAACTCCAAATAACTTTCTGATCACAACCGTAGATGACCATTTTTTGATATTCAAATCATGGAAGTGGTAAAATTATGTTTAAAGTCTAGTTATAAATATCAACTTAAAATAAAGTTTTATTCATTTCAATTTATTTTTAAAACCTTGGGGTGTTACATTATCCCCACCTTCTAGAAATTTTATCCTCGTAATTTTATTTACTTATTAAAAAAGTGATGGTACCTTTCCCTGATACCATTTTCATATTTCCCCATTGCTTCTTCAACCATGTGGTTTCTCCACAAAACCTTTATATGGTGGATTATCTTATTCCACAATACCTTTTCTCTTTGATCAAGAATCTGAATAGGTTTCTCTTCATAAGAAAGGTTCTATTCCAACTGAACTGCTTATGGGCTCAATACATGAGATTAATCAGGCACATATTTTCTCAACAGCAAAACATAAAAAACATTGTATATATAAGATAAAACCAGAGAAAAATATACTTGGTAGGTGACTAGTCCAACTTTTTACAAAATTTCATAAGGTCTAATGATCCAAGGACTTAACTTTACTTTATTTCCAAAATGCTTAACACTTTTCCATGGTGAGATTATAAGAAAAACTTGGACACCTACCTCAAAAGAAAAGTATTATCACTTGTTGTCGGCATAACTTTTCTTCTTTCTCTATGCTTTCCTCATGTATTGCCGGATCATCTTCAATTTCTCAGTCACTTCCTCTACTAATTTTGGCCCCATAAATTTCCTTTACCCAAATTTATCCCAAAAAGCTGGAGTTCGAAACTAAATTCCATTAAATTCCTAAAAAAAGTGTCATCTCTATACTGGAATTAATAATATTATTAGAAGAAAACTCATCTGAAGAAAGATGTTGATCCCAACTTCCCTGTTAATCCATTGAGCTAGCTCAAATCACATCCTACAAATTCAGAATCATTAGTTATAACTTACCACCTGATTAAGGATGAAAACCTGTACTGAAATTTTATTTAGTGCCCAATGACTTCTAAAGGCCCTTCAAAAAATTAGAAGTGAACTAGGGATCCCAGTTAAATACAATGGAAACAGGAACTCCATGTAACCATCGATTATATTTGAGGTATAGTTGAGAAAGATGATCCAAATACATTGTATCTTGAATAGGGAGCAGATGTGTAGATTTATTCAGTCAGTCAACAATAACATATATTGCATTATTACCTCGAGGAGTCTTTGGTAGTCTCATAACAAAGTCCATGGATATATTTTCACATTTCCACTATCGCACTGGAAAAGGATGAAGCATACCCTTCAGTAACTTCCACACTTATTTTACCTATTTACATATCAAACATTTAATAGTAAAATTTACAATATCTCATTTCATTCTATCCCAACAGTAATACACTTGAAGTTCTATATACATCATAATACTGCTAGGATGAAATGAAAACGGTGAACTGTGAGCTTCACTCAACAATTATTTCTTAAACTGGGAATCAAAAAGAACACACAATATTTTTCTAAATCTCAAAACACAATCTTTATTAAGGTTAAATTCTATCAACTTAATCATTTTAAACAATTCTAGCTTTTTCTATAAGTCCCAGTCTTCTTTCTGAATTTTCTTAATTCTGTCTGATAATGTTGACTGCACTAAAACCTGAAACAAAAAAGATGTATTTCCTACACCAATAACTTCTAAGCCAAAATTTATCAAATAATTAATCAAGGTATCATGTTCCAAACGTAACATGGTTAATAATGCATGATGTTTTCAACTCAAGGCATCCACCACTTTTTTTTCTTTTACTAGATGGTAATTGATCATGAAATTATAATCTTTTATCAATTCAAGCCATATTCTCTTCCACATATTTAATTCCTTCTGAGTTAATATGTACTTCATACTTTTATGGTTAGTATATATTTGATATTTTACTCCATATAAATGATGCCTCCAAGTTCTCAAAGAAAAAACCACAGCTGCCAATTCAAAATCATGCGTGGGATAATTTAACTCATGAGGTTTTAGTTGTCCTAAAGCATAAGAAATTACGTGATCATTCCGCATCAAAACACAACAAAATCCCTTCAATGAAGCATCACTGTATATAAAAAGCACACCTTTTGGGAAGACAAGGCAAAAAATGGAGTACTCACCAATATCTTCTTTAGTTCCTAAAAACAAACATTACATTCTTATATCCAAATAAATTAAACCCCTTTTCATGTTAACTTAGTTAGTGGGCTAGGTAACCATGATTTATTTTTAAAAAACCATCGGTAATAACCTGTTAATCCAAGAAAACTACAAATATATATAACATTTTTAGGTCTTGGACATTATTAAACACTTTTGTTCTGGCATGATCAAATGTTATCCCATACTTATTTACAATTTTCCCATGAAAAGAAATCAATTGAAAAAAAATCACACTTTTTGAATATTACATAAAGTTTATTTTCCTTTAAGGTTTTAAAAACAACCCTTAGATGTTTTTCATGCTCCTCTTTACTATTAGAAAATATCAAAATGTCATTAATAAAAACAACCAAAAAATTATCCAAGAAATTGTGAATTATTCTATTCATAAGATCCATGAATATAGTAGGATCATTAGTTAACCCAAATGGAATAAAAACAAATTCATAACACCCATATCTAGTACGAAAAGTTGTTTTTGGGATGTCATCCTCCATCACCTTTAGATGATGGTATTTGGATCTCAAGTAAATATTGGAAAAGTACTAAGATCCCTAGAGTTGATCAAACAAGTCATCGATATTAGAAAAAATATATTTATTTTTAATAGGGATGTTATTTAAGCCTCTATAATAAATGAAAAGTCTCCTGGATCCATCTTTCTTTTTAATGAACAAAACAGGATCACCCCATGGTAAAGTGCTAGGATGAATGAATCCTTTATCAAGAAACTCATGCAACTGATTTTTCAATTCAATAAGTTCCATTTGAGCCATTCGATATGGGGGTTTAGAAATTAGATTATCATTATGAACTAAGTCAATTGTGAATTTGACTTCCCAATCATGTATGAAACTAGGTAACTCATCAAGAAAAAAATCAAGGTATTTGTTTACCAGTATCACATCATTAATCTGAACAATTACCTTGTTTTCAAAAATATGAGAAAGATAATTTTTATTTCCATATTTCAACAGTTTCTCAACTTCCTAACATGTTATCAATTTTATGGGTTTGTTCTTGTATACAAACTGAAACTCTTTTTGAAAAACAAATTCTTTATCTCTATAATCAATCTTAGAAAGATAAACAAAAAGCCAATCCATTCCTAGAATTTCATCAAACTCTACTATGGAAAATACAACAAGGATTGTAGTTAAAGTCTTTCCACATACCACAATAGAAAGATTATTATAATTCCTATTTGTTATAATATTTCCCCTAGTGTTTTAAGAATATTTTTTAGTCTCATTTGTTGTGGTGATATTTCTAATTTACCAAAACATTTATTAGAAATAACGAAATGTATAGACCCTATATCAAACAAAACATTAGAAAAATCCAAGTAAACAAAAAAGGTACCTGATACAACTTCATTAGATGGAGCAATGTCCATTGATGTAGTCGCAAAGGATCTCACTACACCTTTATGCATATAGTCTGTCTTCTTTGCATCATTCATAACTCTCTTTGGGAAGAAATTTTCATAATGACCCATCTCATCACATTTAAAACACTTTACAGTTTTCTTTTTTAGGATTAATATTAGGATAATTTTCATTAAAATATCAGACTATATGTCAAAACTTACCACATTCAAAACACTTCCCAGTTTTGGTAAGGTATTCCCTAGGGTGCTTTTTGACACACTTTTCACAAACTAGAAACTAGAATTTCTTACCATAAAATTTCTTTGATTGATTCTTACCCATTGATTTCCATATGAAACTATTATTATCCATATTTTCAAAGTGCACATGATCATCAAAAAACTCCATTTATACCCTCTCAAAAAATCCGGAAAGTTTCTCATAACTTTTGAATTCATTAGAGGCCAAATCCCTTTGATACATTGGCTTCAATCCTGAGTAAAATTGGTTGATTTTGCTATAATTATCTAGAATAAGATTTGGAGCATACCACACTAGTTGAGTGAAAGTATCTTTATACACGTACAATTAATCTTACTCCTTCTACATAAATTCAAGTAATTTCTTCTCCATCCTAATTCTAACCACCTTTGGAAAATATTTTTCAATGAAAACACAATATAAGGCATTAATCTTCTCTCTATACCTGATATTCTTGAACATTGACCACCACTAATCAGCTTCACCATAAAAAAAGTAAAGACTTAAATTTTTTACTATCTCAAAAATCCATAACCTTTAATATATTTTCAAGGGCTTTAATCTATCATTCATTTGCTATTGGGTCAGAAGATCCACTGAAAGCAGGAGGGTATTTCTTTATAAAATGTTCCACTATCGTCATGTTCCTTTGTGGTAGCTCTGGTTGTTCTACTAAATGGATTCCACCTACATTTATTTCCCTTTTCATCTGATCCATTACTTTCATAAACATCTCAGTTCCAATCCCTACCATTTTGGGCTGCAGATTTGGAAGGATATCCTTCTATCTATGCCTCTGCACTTCAGCTTCCCTGTTTCTTCTGCGAAAAACCAATTTGAACAAACATATCTTAGTTGAAGAAACATGGTAATCCTTAAATTCTATTTCATTTAAAATTAAACATAGAGTAAAAATAATTTATGTTATTTTATTAAAATCATTCTAACCCATAAATTTATTTTAACCATACTCTAATACCAATTATAAGTACCCAACCTTATTACATTACACAATCTTGACTTTTAGTCAAGAACTCACTTACTTTCACATTGGGGTTATTTTCAATTTTATAGTTTTAGATAATTGGGATATAAAAAATACATAACATTACACATTTATATAGATTGAATACCATAAAAAATAGTATCTATTTCTTTTAAAATATAAAACTTTAAAAAAAAACATGATTTCTTTGAAAAATCCTCATAACATTTAACTTGGATTCCTTATTTGTCTTACACATCCTTATAACCTATTAAAATAATTTAGAAACTTGGGATGGGAAAAAAAATCTAAGTACGAGATATAAAAATAAGGAAATAAAACATTAGTCCATGAATACTTGTAATGTATGAAATCATTTTAAAAAAGACATACTTGTCACCCATATAAACTTACTTTATGAAACTTAATATTTCCATGAGATTTACACAAAAAATATAGAACATAAATAGAACCATAATGGTATATTGGGGAATTAATTACTTAGTTTTTTAACCATAATGGTTACCTTATGATTTTTAACCCTCACGACTACCTTATAATTCAACCCTTATGACTACCTTATGGTGTAACCATCACAACTACACATGGAGTAACCATACGACCGAAATGAAACTTACAAATAACCAATGAATTGTAGGGAGATATAGGTCAAAAACCGCATCATAAAAAATTCCCAAGAACCATAAAATAATCATACAACATGAGTAATTTCATAAAAACATTTCTTTTGAATTGTGTAAAACTGAATTTTAAAAGAGGATTAAAAAATCCCCTAACAAATATCATACAATTGAAGTGAGACTTAATTGAGTGGATAGAATATGTATTTAACCTGAAAATACACATAATTCAACATAATAAAAACAAAATTCATCACACAAACAATTTTAATACCACATATATAATGAAGTAAAAGGTTAACCCAAAGAATGGAATTTGGGTTAAGAATTACCTTACCTTGGGTTTATCTTACTTAAAATTTGTTAAAACCTTCTGTATAATGGTTAAAAGATTGTTATTAATATATTAATGAAAATATTTCATGCTTATAACAACTTATATGATCATTTTATAACATCATTTCACCATTTAATTATTAGTATTTTGTTCCTTCCATTGTTTCGAGTGCGTTCTTTACACGATTTCCATAGACGATTTCTATTTGATTTTATTGTCATATGGGAATGAAATTAAAAAAGTGTAATGAAATGGTATTCATATTTTTATAGAATATATAATTATACCATAAACATTTTTTTTATAATATATGATGATGAATATTTATGTAAAATATTAATGATATCTGTTTAGATCATTTTTTGCGGTTCATCGATAATCATGAACCTGTTTCATTATACAATTTAATGTCATGAATAGATGTTTGTTTCAGAAAATAAAATAGGTTACATAATAAAATTTAAAATTATGTTTCAACCATTAAAATGGGTTTATGATCATATTTTAATGAATTAATGGAAATTGAAAACACATTATCCATGATTTTGCTAAATCAGCATATCACAGACGATATTTTTATTTTTAGAATAAGAAGAATATGAGAGGAAGAAAGATGTTGATTTTTTACATGAAAAATATAACATACATAATTTATAAGATTATAGAGATTTCATACATTCTAGATAATGGTAGGGTAATAGAGTGTATGAAAAGAAAGGAATTGAAAATAAAACACATAAAGAAGGAATCAGATTCTTACCTTCTGATCTCTTGTCCATGAGATCCTCCTTAAGAACATTGGATTTGGCCTTTTGGTTGGACTATAAGGTCTTGTATGTTGGGAAGAGACATGTTGAGGGGATTTTGAAGAACTTATTTAATGATCAATGATTGAGAGATGTGTGAGGAAAAGGGGAAATGATGGTGGTATTTATAATGGAGGAGAGGAGGGATTTTACACTATTTTAATCATTAATTTAATATTTTTGCTCAAGACTATGAATATTCTTGATTCATGTGACCCAAAATAGTTATAATATAATGTGAGTTCTAAAAAAGTGGGCTTATATTAGACTTTCATCACCTATGTTGCAGCAAAACACATATTTAGCATTTATTGTAATTTATCGTATTGTACCATTCAACAAAAATTCAAGAATTTCATAGAAATCCCAAAAATTCACCATAATCAGTTTTAAACATGTATAATTAAAAAATTAACTACATATTTTGAAAATAATATTCTAAATATTATTAATTTAATTTTTTATATAAAATCTTAATTTATTAAAAAATAGAAATTTTAAATCTATAACTCATTTTTTAACACCTTGAAAAATTAATCAACATCTCATTACACTATAACCTTAATAAAATAAAATAATATGATTTAATATTCATAAGAGTCATATTACTATTCATATTACTATTCTTAAGGGTTTGTTACTATTGAACAAAAAAACAAGTTGGTTCTATCAGACTGCAAATAAATTACTGATTACAACCTTAGATGACCATTTTTCTGAAATTCAAATCATGGAAGCGGTAAAATTATTTTAAAGGTTTGTTATAACTATATAATTAAAATAAAGTTTCAATAATTTCAATTTATTTTTAAAACCTTGGGGTGTTACAATTATTTTTCCATTTTTGTATGAAGAATATAAGAAAATTACTTAATTAAAAAATAAGCTCTTAAAATCATCACACTCTATGGATTTAATTTCATCATGTTCCCTTATATTCTTGATGAGATTACACCATTGATTTTCTTCTCCTTACCAAATATAGACTACCAAAATGTCTTTTCATTTTCCAAACACTAGATAATAGAAAATATTTTCTCAATGCTACTAATACAATGTTCATCTTCTAGTGGATCAATAGAAATACTAAAATAAGGTGGGTGTTTCCTCATGAAGGACTCTATAGAACATTGTTCCATCCTTTTCTCATTTGTAAGTTTGGTATGATTCATATCTTAAGAAATTTTTGTGATCATAAAAATGATATTTTGTATTCCAGCTCCCAAAACATAAGGTTTATCAGGAGAAAAATAATTTCATTATTCCTCAAACTCAAGATTAAAACAGATCTTGTAGGTTCCATCCTTCGACCAAAACCAAAAAACCTAGTTAAAACAATAATAATAATGGAGAGGAAACATATAATCATGAAAAATCACTTGTAATATGTATAAATCATGAAACCTTATTTTAAATCTATGAAACCTTATGATTAACCTAGGTCATCCATGGCCATTATTTAAATCCTTCATGATGTTTCATAAATAGTTTATAAATTTCCAAATCATATCCCTCGAGTTTTTCAAACTAGGTGTACAATAAGTTATGTATTCATGCGCCAAGTGACAATTGATTTTAGTTCAATGTTCCCTTTTCAGAGCTATTACCCCTAATAACATATGTGTTAGAACCACATCCATATGTAGTATCTAGATAGAAATGTAATTTATTGGAAACCACTCACTCTATCCTTTACCAAAATTCTAGGACATTTTCCTATAATTTGACTCATCCTTAGACTTATCCTTAGAGATGTCACTAAAGTTTTCTCATCCTCGTTTCCAAATTTTAACTAAACCTTACTATGAAACCAACTATAAAGACCCAATATTCTCATACATAAATACTATATCTTAATAGATAAATATGCATTAAATAACATAATAATAAATTTTATAATTGTTTAGGACAACTTCCTTTGGAAACATGGACACATAAAAAAATATTCCATAAGTGAGATATTTCATCTCATGTTATGTTCTTCATAACTAGAACCCTTATTAGAAATATCACCCATAATAACATTCATCACAACCTAAATAAAGGTAAACATAATAAAGAGTGATCTTAGATGCTCTGTAAGGGTAAACAAGGTAGATATCAACATATAATTAGAATAAGAGTATGGAACATGAGAATAAAATTTAAAACCCATACCTTGTATATCATAGATCACAAAATTGAGTCATGGAATAAATATTGCAAGTTTATAAGACATGAAAAATAATGGAATCAAAGAACATGAACTATGATATCATAACATTGATATAAGTCATAGATTTTTGGTATACACATAATAATATAAAATAATTTATTTAGTAGTTCAAGGATCATTACCAAGACTACCATAGTAAAATGGGTTCACTCCTCAAACCAATGTAGTATTCAATGTTCAATTTCAATTATATCATAGTGGATAGAGTCCTTTAATAAAATAGTTTCACTCCCCATTCTAGTCCTATTTATCTCATGAGATATCAATATTTACCTAATCCATAGGAGTGAGATATAGGTCCCACCCATCACATAAAGAAAATTATATATATATATATATATATATATATATATATTCTGTGAGTTCATAAAAAATTCGTAATATAAATACCCTTTAAAATAAGTGGTTTTCATAAATATTTCATCATAGAATAAACAATTAAAGATAAATAGGTTTCAAATCATTTCATCATTTTATCATAGTACAACTTGTGGAAAAAATATGCAAGTTTCATAATAATTTATATCATGGTATAACCCATGGAAGAGAAATAGGTTTAATAAAAATAGTATCATCATAAGCATAAACCATTTAGAGAAATAATGAGAATGGTATCCATGGATCATATTCGTAGTAAATCATAAGTAACATCAAAGTATGTCATCATAGATAGAAAATTATTTTGAAATAAAAAACCCTTGGAACATTTATTATCAAAAATATCATTTCATTAAAAATTCATATAATATTTTTTAAATATTTTTCTTTAAAAATAACCTTGAAAAATTATAAATTAATCTTTAAAGAAAATAATGGTCAGGACTTTGAGAATTTTCATTAATTTCATACACATTAAAACAATGATTTCGTTCACATTTTTAGTAAAATTGAAACAATCCTTGTTTGAAAACGACATGAAGATTCCTTTCATTTTTTTAAAATTCAAACATGGGTAAAAATTTGTTTAATAAATAATATGGATAATTTTGAAAAAATATAATTTTTTTAAGAAACATGGATTTGGAAGAAAAATAGGTTTTCGTCCAAAGAGATAAATAAATATAATTTTCTTAAAAACATTTCTTTAAACTATTAAGTATATAATGAGAGGAAAATTAAGGTAAAAAATGTATTTTTAATGAAATAAAAATATATAAATAAAATAAATTAGTTTATTGATATATTGATCATAATATTTCATCAATGAATGTATAATCATGAATAATAAAAATAAATGATTAGATTGTAACACAAAACCCTTAACACTTTGGTGAAATTAAATCACAAGCCCCATGAAAGAAAAAAATTAAATGAAACTTATAATATCATGATAATAAATAAATTCATGATGTTAAATGTATAAAGGGACTTTATATACACCTCATAAAATAAGATAGGTGCATAACAAAACATAAGTCTCAAAGAAAGAAAGTTGGGAAAAAAATTTCTTACCTTAAGTTTCAACATCATTTTTACATGTTAAAACATCCTGTATAATCAATATAATTTTATTATAAATCTATTAAATTACAATAATTATATATATCATACCATATATGATTTAATTAATACATTTTATTACCTATTTATTGAAAATTTCTTGTAAAAGTCACGTTTTTTGAAATAACTACTTTGTTTTTCATGTATGTTTTGATCTGTTATTTTTCATCCTATTAATTTAATAATGGTTAAATAATATATATAATTTTAATAATTATATAAATAGTATATATATATATTTCCATTAATATATAAAAGTTAGAGATATAAAATGAAATACACCATTTATAGAGACGGTAGGCTGTACGTACGCATGAACACTGTTTCCATTTTATCAAAGGATTGAAAAAAATAAAGGTAAATATTATATTAAAATTAAATAATCATTTAAATTATATATATATATATATCATATATTTTCAATAAAACTATCCTTATTACCTTCCATTTAATGTGTGAATGAATTACATCACTTTGCGAGGCGGTAGTCCACCGTACACATGAGCGACATTATCGTGTTATCAAAGAATGGAAGGTAAAAAGGTATATGTGATATAATAATTAAAAAAATATAATAATACCATAAATATAATATATAAACATTTAATCTATTATTACATCCAATCATGATAGGTGGTGATGAAAGATGGATAACATCGGTTGGCAAGGAGGTAGTCCTCCGTACACACAAATGACGATTATGTATCCCATTTGATGGAAGAGGATATGGATATAAGTTGTGCCATTAGTATATTAACATATAAGTATATGGTATAAAATGATGTTATTATATCAGTATAATTTAAGAATATTTTAATTTTTTGGAATAATAAATATAAAAATAAAAAAAGTTTAAGAATTTACCTCTTCTTTAAAGATCCTCTTCAGGTTTATACCTAAAGTCATATTAGGAGGGATTAATAATACAAATAAAGAATATGAGGTTTGGGGAAGGAATTATGTAAGTAATTTTGGTAGGTATTTTATGAAATAAATGGTTTTAAAATTGTGAAGTGGAGAAGAGAAGGGGTGTCCTTTTATAAGTGAGGCGTGTGGCACAATTATAATTTTTGGAAAGAAAAAGGTTTAACTATGATTTTCACATGAAAAAAGGCCTAAATATTGATAATTATCATACCTTAGAGTTTATAAGGTAAAAATATGTCCATAGAATGGGTTTTTACAAGTTTATAGGCGATTTTATCATTTATATTTTTAGTTTAACCCTCAGTAAACCCATTTTAACCTAACTGTGGAAATTATTTTTTTACTATTTTTTCTATTAATTTTGAAAAAAATAAGTTTAAATTATAATATAATATAAATTATTCTTATTAAAAATATGGAATAAATTTTCCTCAATTCCATTCATATAATTGGAAAATTTGACTTCAAAATTAATCCCTCAGACGTGATGAGAATGTTGTTTTCCAAAGAGAAAATGTTTAAAAGTTTAAAAAGATTTTATATCAAAACTAAATATAAAAATAATTATAATAAACATATTGGATTAATATATATATATATATATATATAATTAAACTAATTTTAATTTTAAACCCATTAAAAAAAATAATTTTATAAATTCTTTAAATGAAAAGGCAGCTTTTAATAAAAATCAAAATTTTTACTATTCATTAAAAAATTAATCTTTTTAGAAAAATACAAAAAATCACCCTAAGATAATTTTTATATGATTATTTAAAATATGAAGTTTATTTTATCAAATTAATTGTCTAAAAGTGTCAAAAATTAATTTTATTATTGTTCAAAAAAATGAAAAACAACTTTTTTGAGAAAATAATAATTTGAAAACATATAAATAATTTACTGAAAATTAAGTAACTTTTTATCATTATGTTTTATTTTTATAAGATCATTATAATTAATATTTAAAATTTTATTATTATTATTCATGAAATGATGTATAAATTCTAGGAGATAATGGCCGTGTTTAAATAATAATATTTATAGTTTATCAATGTTCATTAAAAATTTGTGTTGCATATAACACAAGCTATATAAGAAATTAAATTTATTCAAAAAAAATATTTTATAAAATATTGGGGTGTTGCAACTAATCTCATTTTTATCCATCTTGGGTGTCTCACTCATTTCATATAATATTCAATTCATAAGAGATTTCTTGGATCTTTAGAGGTAACCTGCTTTAATACTGCTTATAGAGTCCCACGCCGAATTAACCATTGAGAGGGGAGAGTGAATCGATGGTTTACCTTTATGAATTATTTTATTTTTTATTAAAATTCTTTAACTTTTTATGGGTCAAAATCCACTCATTTATATCTCACAGTCTCACCTCATATGCATAAATGACAAGATAGGGCACAACACATGATATTTACAAGGTTTTGTTACAAAGACCTACTCCTCACCATATTGGTTATACCCCCCAACATAGATTCTACACTATAATAGTTTTATCATTTACTATGGTTGATATAAATTCACATTGTATCTTAACACCCAAGTATATAAAGTAGGATCATTATACTAGTGCACACATCATTACCAAATTGAAACTGTCCTTATACTGCTTCCAATAGAAACAAAAAGTCTTATCATGTGCCCAACTCCAACTAAGGGAAATCTTCTACTTCCAACACCAAATAGAAGACTTATCCTACTTCTACCACCAACTGAAATTATTTTCCCTTTTTTGGTGTTGATCCAAAATTAGAAATATATTTAACCTTATTGATGATATTCTTCCTCCATGAGCTCATAAGATTAGGTTTTCTCATGAAGTACCTTCAAGATTCATCAATTAGGTTTTTCAGTCTTTATAAAATATTCTGATCACTTATGTATGACCAGTTTCCTTAGTTCAACTTTCTTGGGATTGAATTATTTTATCTTTAAATTAATTCTTGACCTCACTTTGATTTGTTCAAGTGGTTCACACAATAACTTCTATATTATTTTATATATGATATAAATTTTATAACTCAATATAGATTCCTTCTAAAATTCTAAATTCATAAATCTAAATAGTAATTCATGCAAGAATTTCATGGGATTCATGGATTCATAAAACCTATCACATAATAATTTATTATTGTTATTATGTAATTTTCTACTATTCAATTCAGTTTATTATCATTATTTAAATTTTCTCTTCCTTGCACAAAACATATTCAGTTATCTCAGGTTATCTGTTCTACTTCTTTTAACATATCAAATGATTATTCATTTACATATACATACATTCATTCACCTTATTCTCCCAATTTATTTCACTCTCTTAGATTTAAAAATAGTAAACACCAATCCTAAAGTCCTTTACGCAAGTATATCACACTCTCTCCTATCTTCCTTAATCTCCCTACCTTTGTGTAATATCCTTACATGAAATAGATTTATTCAAATAACTCAATATATATATGAACAAGTAGTTATTATTTTTATCACGATAGAAAAGTAGCTTCGTGTAACTATGTACAAGCTTCACATAATAGTGTATACCAAAGCTAGATCCTTTTATTCTTCATAACCAAGGAGGATCATAGAAAGTATTTATTCTTTACACAAGCAAGGATACTTGCAGAACTCCTTTTCATGAAACAAAGGTTTCATGGATGATCCATTTTTTTATGGAAAACAAGATCATCAAAATTATCTATCAATAACAACCTTTTATTGGCTAAAGGTATCAGTATTTATCGACCTAGATAATTTCCTTCAATCCATGTTTCATGTTGTGTCATGGATCCTACAAAATATAGTGTCATAAATTTAATAAAAAAATGAATATAATAATGTTTCAAACATTATTCAAACACGAGTGTCCTTATTTTTATTTATCTAATATTTATATGGAAAATACTGGAATATTCATGTTGAACTCCTCATGCGCATTTAATGATGATTGCATGCATTAACTCATGAACTAACACTACCCCAAATGATCTTTATGTTGATATTTTCATTCAGAAATGGATCATTCTTTGAATAAGATTTTTCATGTACACCTTGTGTTTTGTTCATGAAGATATAATGCTTATTATTCTCAAGATCTCAAGAAAACAAAAATACCAAGCTCAAATCCAGTTTTGGAATCCCTCAATATGTCAAAATCTGATGAATAGAAACCCTAAAGCATCGATAGGTTGAAGTAAATTTCCCATGATGATTGGAAAATGCAGATTAAGTTGATATGGAATCCAATGTTATATGCATAACAATTTTAATACACTAAAAATATCAATGAGGATCCCATCCCATATCAACCTTTTTATCAGCTGGTCAATCCTTTATAAATCATTATGGGCTACTTAACCCTCGATCTAACACTAGGTTCAACTCATGGATACACATGAACACACCACCTCATGTTTTCATGCTACCCCACACAGTGGATTTAGAACCTTCTTTCACACACTCAACTATACACACTCTACAGGTGCTATGCATTCCCACCATGCTTTTCTGTGTAGGCCTTAGCTCTATCCATTCTCTACTACCGCTAAGTTGTGTCAAATGGCTCTCATGTGTGGTATTGAGTCAGATAATCAGTTTTGATGGTTGTCCAATTTTGTTTCCAATAACTTATAAAATATCTGAGTAAAAAATGCCACCATTTAAATAAAAATTCCATACCAAAACTCAAGATTCTTCAAATCTCATTCATTAAATTTCTATATTTTTTTCATGGCCTTTTTAATCCTTATAAAACAATGGAATTTTTCATGTTTGTATTAAAATCATCTTATTCATCTTGTTGTATACAATGATTAATAATTGACATAAGTATTCAACATTAAAGAAAAACACATCAATCATCACTCTTATCGAGGAGAATTGGTCAATCCTGAAATCTAATTCTATAAAATGATTCCATAAAATTCTCTAATAATGACCACTTTATCTTAACTCACCAAACACATATTGACACATCATTGACAACATATGAAACAATTGGAATCAACACACAATATTTATAATTATTTCTAAAAATTAACTATAATTATTTTATTATTTATTAAATGAGTATCTAGATGATATAGGGTATTAGAGGTGTAATGATGATTGATGTAGACTTGGTAGAGGATGGAATCAGCATCACAAATAGGATAGCTCCATGATGAGGTCATTAGGCCCTAATTTTACCACTTTTAAATGAAATTACATATGTTATATAATTTATAATCTAGGGTGGGTGGTTGCTCCCAACTCAAGTGAGATAAAATGGGGCATGAATGAATATTGAGAATTAAGAATGACCTAATAGGACTATGGAGAAAATCCCATACAAGTTTCCTTAGAAGTTAAGTTTCACTATAAATCGCTTTAGGTGATACATGAGATTTAAAGAGTGAAGGATTATTCAAAGGGTGTTTAACTTTAGGTAATGATTTACTATCCTAGTGAGGTCTTGGGTGTTTATGGGTGATGTTTTGTGGATAGAAGTAAACTATGTATGGTTGGAATTACAATCCATCTCGAGCTTTAGTAGTAGAGATGGTTTCACTAGGAGTGGTGACTTGTGATCAACACGAGGGACCATGGAAGGTCTAGTATGCTTGCATGTGACATTCTATTAAAGTTATCTTAGTGGGTGAACTTCCAAGTGGGAGATTCATCTTGGGTATTTATGTATATGACGAGCTAGTGATGATATTTATAAGCTAATTCACCATGAGAGCAATGACTTGTCTGATGGAAAGGGTTAGAATGATACCATCCATGTGGGTAGTTTTATATAACCTTGAGAGGTGACCTAATAAGGGTAGGATGTTGTGAAACCATTCAGTTTAGGTCCTTTTAATAACCTTAGAATGAGTGATTGATGTGCGTTGGACTAATGCCTTTTATAAATAGAGAGGTGATTACCGAGAGTGAGGGGTTGATCCTGGGATAGTTAAACTATCATGTGTATAAGATGGAATTACATTCAGGATGTGGTTATATATAACAACTGAGGTCTAGGATATGGGTATGCTAGGAAACATTTTCATGAGGTGTAGTGGGTTATTAGACACGGGATAGGGCTGGGTAGAACATTGCATCATTGTAACTACCCTACCTGAATCACCAAGTCTGATATAGAATTCCACATAACCTAAAATGCACCTCCCTATACACTAAAGGCTTCCAAATAGAAATTAGGATCTAAAGTGTAAATGTGGGGAGACTATGCCCTCAATTAGAGAACTCAATAAAAAATAAATATCCAAACATGTATTCGATCTATAATCAGAGTAAGAAGAAACCAAAAACATACCGAATGTATGGATGAATGTGGAAACAAAAGAACCAAAGAGTCATACATAAAATAGTACATTGATCACCCACTGGGCCGATCTCACAAAAAAATAAGAAAATGAAAAATGTATACAGAGCCTGTATAACACAAAGACTCACCTCATACCGGTTTATAGACTCATTATGAGTTATCCCACTCAACGATCAAACCCTATCCTTAGGCCAACATCAACCTATACCTAAAAAAAGCGATTGATCCTCAAGTTCCCAAGTTCTATTATCACCCGAGCAGGGTGTGAGTACAACCTAGAAGGACACCACCAATAAGGTTCTATACCCAAATGGTAAATGGATCATACATTCATGTTATAATTTGTAAAAAAATTAATTGGTAATGCATAAATTTTCAATACAGAATATAATCACTGAGAATAGATATGAAATAACCAATCTTGTGATGAGCAGTTGTGTTCTTACCAATCCACCACAAACCCTAACAATACTTAATTACTATACATACTATAAGGTTAACCATAATGGATATAGGAAGTGGTAAAGTCCTAAAACAATGTTAGTCCACTAAGTATTGAGTCAACATGTTGCTCAGTATCCATAAGGAATCAAGTCAGATAAGGCCATAAGGCTATCATATCTTGACTCTTCCACAGGTCAATACAAAATTCCACCAAGGAAGGAAAATCCCTTGGGTCAAGCCTCAAGGAATTCATACTTCAAAATCATACCCAAGGTTAGGTCATCAAGACTATCATGCCATAATATTTCCTCTCATGTCAGACTATAAGGTTGTCAAGCCCATACCCTATTATCAGGTCCATCATCAACATTATAAGTTATGCACACTTCCCAATATAAGGGTAGACATAACATAATACTCCACATATCATAAATAAATGGACAATATCTATAATGTAAATATGATATATTACATAATAGGGTCGGGTATTCATATTGAAAAATTGCATTATATCATTATGATTCATAGAAACTACAAGCACACACATGTGATCAACCAATCAAACATGGTCTATTAGGATATATAAGAACACATATGGAATAAATAATCATAAATTTAATATAAATATATGTATATATATATATATATTTGTATTTTTAACATGTTTATAAAAAACATATCACATAAAGGAATAAATTAATACATCAAGAACAAGTATAAACAAACATATTTAAACACAAACATGTGATCATCATCAAACATAGTATAACGAGGATACACACATACACACATGTGATTAATTCATAAAACATGGTCTCATGGGATCTAGGTCCCATGTAGCCTATCCACACACCCCATTGTATCAATGAAATTCAAGGCATTCATTAGTTGTCAAGTCTTGACCATCGGTAGATGAAATCAATCTAGTGAATAAGGGTCCTTCATGGACCTTAACACTTTTTCAAATTTCATTCGGCATGTTCCTTTAATTAATTAAAACATAAGTATAATTAATTAATTAAGAATTATTTTTTATTCATAGCATATTATGAATTTATGGTCTGTTCTCCAAAAGTGGTGATCCTCATACCTCATGCCAATAAATGTACATAATACCATTGGATATAGTACATGATACCATTTACCTTAAACTGAGTCAACTCCTATCCAAGAAATTCTCAAAAACTTTATCTCAGTCATCCAAGTCCATTCAGTCTCCATCAACTTCCATGAGATTCGATCTCATGACCAAGCATTCAAATAATTAATTATAACTAAATTATAATTAATTAAATGATTATAAGGAAACCCACATTTAAAGGAAAAAAGACAAACATGTTGAAATACTTATTTGATAAATATAACTAGTTGGAACCTCATCCAACCATACATGGAAGGTCTGAAAAATGATTTTGAATTCATTTTGTAAAAAATCATTATCACACAACAACACAAGAATGACCAATTTAATATAATTAAATTGGAACCTTTAGAAGAATCTAACCAAGAAATATACCTTATTTGAAACATCGTCCAATGGTGTTTGTATAAGGCCCCAGCCTTAAACCTTACTTAATCCTGAGTTATTACAAGATTATACATTGAGGATCTTTTCGGGTTTAGAGTTTTAGAGAATTAGATCATAAAACTTGCATTACATTCCACATATAAACAAAGTGGTTACATAAAGATAGTATTCTTCATTCCCATCAATGGAAAAATATTTAAAATAAAACATGGATTTTTTCTTGAAACTTACTTGACACTATCATCATATCATGTACCTTTCCCTTGACCTATGAAAAACATTTCAAAAAACTTGGGATGAGCATAAAAAGCTCCGTAAGGGATATAAAAATATGGAAAGGAAACATGGGTACATATATACATAAGAATGAGATCATACTTTACCCATAAAACATTAGCACTTTAACATACCTCATCAAATCATGAATAAATCATAGAAATCATAAGACATAAAGGTAACTTGAGGCATTCATAACATTCTTACGTAGGGAGTAACCCTCTTGGTTACGTTTGGAATACCCATCACAGTATATTCCCTAAATCTCTTCAGAGAAACCTTAACCTTTCACTCCTTCACGTTACCCAATGCATTGGAGAGCTATATCGGGCTCACCCGCCCTTAGTTTATCACGGAACCACCCGTCTTCATAATAATGCCCAAGAACCTCAACATAATCGCATCACATAAAACATGCATAAAGGAAACATAACATTTCCACCTTTCAATCACAAGATATAAATACCACACATTGATATAAAAATATTATGAAAACCATTTTCAATACCAAAATAAAAGAAAATTAAAACATGGTATTTATTTTTCTAAAAAAATTATGGCTTGTAGAGGAAGCCGAAACTCAAATAATGGTCACGGCGGCGGAGAAGTCATTGTCGCCGCATACGTATGACAAAAACATTCCCTTTTTTCGTTTAGTAAATGCTTCATATAAAAAAGATTCCTTTTGAATAAACATAAAATTCAAAGGGGTTTATACACCGTATAAAAGAAAGTTGTGTATAAAATAAAATATGCCTCAATGAAAGGAGATTGAGACGAAGTCCCATACCTCGGGTCCGACTTGACTCGATCGTTATTTAATGTCCTGAATAATAAACTTGAGTTAATTTATACTTGTTTAAGAACCCTTTTCAAGTTCATTATTCCTTTTATATCACTTATTTCCATGTCATGAACACTATGTAATTATTTAAGTTAATAACGGTCGTTTTAACGATCATTGGTACTTGAGTAAAAAATAAGCCCTTTATAATTACAAGTTGTTCATGTATACATTATATCCAGAATGGTATTCATGATGTAGATATTATATATGTCATATATATCCAGTACATGCATGCATTTATAATATTACATAATCATTTAGAGGTAAGAAATGAAATGCACCGTTCATGGAGACGGTAAGCCGTACGTACGCATGAACGCTACTTTCATTTCTATTTCATATTTTATAGAATGGAATAATAATGATATAAAGGTATATTATAATTATAGTATAATATAATATATAATATCATATTTCCATCCTTTATACGTCCCACATATGGTATTTAATGAATCAAATCACTTTGAGGGGGCGGTAGTCCGCACTTCCTTAAATGAAGATATCGCGTTTACCCATAATGGAAACCATAAAGGTATGCCCAAAATGAAAAATACAGAAGCTTAAGGAAAACATAAACATATTATATATCATATATAAATATAGTGTCATCTTAATGTCCACCTTTTAAGGTGTTCAAGGAATGTCGAACAATCATCGTTTCGGGAGGCATAAATTCACCATCCACGAAAAAAGTATGTTCTTTAACCATTAGATGTAGGTGTGTGTAAGTGTAGCTTGAATAATTTTTATAACAACATCCTAGTATATTGAGTATACTGGATTTGTTACAAAATAAAATAATAAAAAGAGTATAGGGGGTTGGAGAAGCAAAATAAAACAAAAGGCCTCAAAAGAAGACATTACCTTAAAATCGGGTAACTCCCTTTGGTTTGATCTCAAAGGCTTCCTTGGGAAGACTTCTGCCCAAAGTGAGGCTTCAAGGAGTAAGAGAGGGAAGTGTAGAGACAAAATGGGCAGAGGTTGGCTGAGACAAAGGCTTTGGGAGTGTGGGTAAGGAGGTAGAGGTGGGGGCCTTTTATAAGAGGAGAGGAGGGGCACTCTTGGAAAGTAAAGATAAGTTACTTTATTTTAAAGAGTTTCGGATTCAAAAGGTCCCACATTGATATAATTCGAGGATAAGGTGATAAGGGTTCTAAATCCACCCATCCAATAGGTTATGGACATGTGTAGGTCATAGATTTTACATTATCTTCTCATTTTATTTAAATCCTTTATTAATGAGGTAATCGCTGCATCATCATGATGTCATAAATAATTTAATTTATTTAAAGTCTAAAAATTATAAAAAAATAATATGATGTAGGAAATCTTTTTATATTTCCAATTAATATTTATAGTCAAAAATATGACTTGTATAACCCCATTTAAAAATTGTTTTTGTAAAACATATTATGTTTGTGTCATTTTTACTTTTTCATTAAATAAAAAGTTATTTGTGTCATTTCCCAACCAAAGTGGCTCCATGGGGTCCCCAAGTTGAGCCATGGCTTGTCTTGGTCGGCCATGACACATCCAATAAGGTTAGGACATGTTTCTAGGTCATTTAATATTATTAAAACATTATTTTTACCTTAAACTACACTAATTACCACTAATCGCGATTAAAAACTTAATAAGTTACTATTCACCAAAAAATTATTTTAATCTCATTGAACCACATTTTACTTCTTAATGACAAGCATGTATGTCGGATTTTTTAAATTCAAAACACAAAGGTGGCAAAATTTCATTTAAATGGAAAATCAGTTTTTATAAGTACCACTTAGTGGTTTCACTATTCATCAAAAATTCAAGTTTTTCAGAAAGATACCAAAACTTCACCCTAAGATATATTTGATATTCTGAATTCAAAAATGATGTCTATTTTAAAAAATTAAAATCATATAAGTTACATTAATTAATTTAATAATTAATTCCCGTTGTCATGACAGATAGCGTGATTTTATGAAACAATAAGTATCAAAAGATTGACACTAGTTTAAGTCCGATTTCAAATTGAAGTTAATTAAAATGTCCACCATTGGATTAAATGGTAAAAATATATTCAGATTACACTTTAAGACCGATTCAAAAGATAATATAATCATATAAATAAATTAAATTAAAAAGCTGTTTTGATGTAAAATGCAGTATTTTTCACTATTCATTAAAAAATGAACATTGTCAGAAAAATACCAAAAATTTATCCAATGTAAATTTCAATGTCCCAATCATAATGAATATGTTTATTTTGACAAACATGGCTTATAAAATTTTCAAAATATAGATTTAAAAATGGTTTGCCATCAAATGGCAGTAAAATAATATTTTAAAAAATATTAGTGTATTCCATGATTAAGATTGGATTTATTCTCATTTTAATCCTCTAAAACACTATCTAATTCATTAATAGACATAGATATAAATATCTATTATTCATTACTTACTTGGGATGTTACATCCTTCCCCCATTTAGAAAATTTCATCCCCGCAATTTATTTACTTATCGAATAAATGGGGGTACTTATCCCTCATTGAATTTTCAGATTCCCATGTTGCCTCTTCCATCATGTGGTTTTTCCAAAAAACCTTTACCTGGTGAATCACCTTATTCCGTAACACTTGCTCCCTGTGGTCAAGAATCTGGACCGGTTGTTCCTCATAAGATAGGTTCTCTTCCAGCTGAACTACCTCTGGACTCAAAACATGAGATGGATCTGGCATATACTTTCCCAACATTGAAACATGAAAAAAATTGTGTACCTGAGATAAACTCGGAGGTAAAGCCACCCAGTATGTAACTGATCCAACTCTCTCCAGAATTTCATATGGTCCAATGAACCTTGGACTCAGCTTTCATTTCTTACCAAATCGCATCACACTTTTCCATGGTGAGACTTTGAGAAAAACATGATCACCTACCTCAAAAGTTAGATCCTTCCCCCTGTTGTCTGCATAACTCTTATGCCTACTCTGAGCTGTTCTCATGTGTTTCTGTATCAGCTGAACTTTTTTTTCCAACTCTTCTACCAATTCTGGTCCCATCAACTTCCTTTCACCCACTTCATCCCAGAAAGCTGGAGTTCGACACCGCTTCCCATATAATGCCTGAAATGGTGCCATCTATATACTAGAATGAAAACTGTTATTATATGAAAATTCAACCAAAGAAAGATGTTGGTCCCAACTTCCCTGATAATCCATCGAACAAGCTCGTAGCATATCCTCCAAGGTCTGAATTGTTCATTCTGATTTCCCATCTGATTGAGGATGAAAAGCTGTACTAAAATTTAATTCAGTACCCAACGACTTCTGAAGGCCTTTCCAAAAGTTAGAAGTAAACCTGGGATCACGATCCGATACAATGGAGAGAGGAACTCCATGTAACCTGACTATCTCTTTAAGATACAAACGGGAAAGTTGATCTAGGGAAAAAGTATCTCATATATCAAGGAAATGAGCAGATTTGGTCAAGCGATCAACAATAACCCAAATTGCATTATTAACTCGAGGTGTCTTCGGTAATCCCACAACAAAGTCCATGGATATATTCTCCCATTTCCACTCTGGCACTGGTAAAGGCTGAATCATCCCTTTCGGTAACTGCCGCTCTGCTTTAACCTGTTGACATGTCAAACACTTCACAGTAAAATCAATAATATCTCTTTTCATTCCATCCCACCAGTAATACTCCTGAAGATCTCTATACATCTTAGTACTGCCTGGATGAACTGAAAACAGAGAACTATGAGCTTCACATAACAACTCTCTCTTCAACTGTGAAACACAAGGTACACACAATCTCTTCCCAAATCTCAAAACGCAATCATTATCAATGTTGAATTCAGGCAACTTACCTTTCTGAACCAGCTCTACCTTTTTCTGCAACTCACTGTCTTGCTTCTGTGCTTGCTTGATTCTATCTGATAGAGATGATCTCACTGATACCTGAAACAAAACAGAAGAAATTTCTGCACCAACAACTTCTATGCCAAAGTTCATAAAATCCTTAACCAAAGGATCACGTTCCAAACGCAACATTTCTAATGAAGCATTACTTTTTCGACTCAAAGCATCAGCCACTTTATTTGCTTTTCCCGGATGGTAATGAATTGTACAATCATAATCCTTGATTAATTCTAGCCATCTCCTTTGTCTCATGTTCAATTATTTCTGAGTGAATATATACTTTAAACTTTTATGATCGGTATATATTTCACACTTTACTCCATACAAATGATGCCTCCAATTTTTTAAAGCAAAAACAACAACAACTAATTCCAAATCATGTGTAGGGTAATTTACCTCATGAGTTTTCAACTGTCACGAAGCATAAGCAATTACCTGATCATTCTGCATTAGGACACAACCAAGTCCATTCAATGAAGCATCACTGTATATAACAAAATCACCATTCCTGGAAGGTAGTGCCAAAACTGGAGCATTCACCAATCTTCTTTTCAATTCCTGAAAACAATCATCACATTCTTTTGTCCAGATAAACTTAACACCCTTCCGAGTTATCTTAGTCATTGGAATAGATAACCATGAAAAATTTCTAACAAACCTTCGGTAATATCCTGCCAAACCAAGGAATCTACGAATCTCTGTTAAATTTGTGGTTCTTGGCTATTCTTTCACAACTTTTGTTTTTGCAGGATCAACAGTTATCCTATCTTTAGAAACAATGTGACCCAGGAAAGAAATTTGTTGCAACCAAAACTCACACTTGCTGAATTTTCCATACAGTTTCTTTTCTTTTAAGGTTTGCAGGATAACCCTTAAATGTCTTTCATTCTCTTCTTTACTTTTATAAAACACCAAAATATCATCAATGAAAACCACCACAAACTTATCCAAGAAATCATGGAAAATTCTATTCATTAAGTCCATGAATACAGTAGGTGCATTGGTTAGCCCAAAAGGCATTACTACAAATTCATAATGGCCATATCTTGTATGGAACGTGGTCTTTGGAATATCTGGCTCCTTTACCTTCAGCTGATGGTACCTCGATCTCAAGTCAATCTTTGAAAAAAACTGAGATCCCTGGAGCTGATCAAACAAATCATCGATATGAGGCAAAGGATATTTGTTCTTAACAGTGATATTATTCAAGGCCCTATAATCAATGCAAAGTATCATAGAACCATCTTTCTTTTTAACAAATAAAATAGGAGAACCCCATGGTGATGTGCTAGGTCGAATGAAACCCTTCTCTAATAAATATTGCAATTGCTCCTTCAACTCTAAAAGTTCAATTTGAGCCATTCGATAAGCGGGTTTTGAAATTGGCTTAGCATCAGGAACTAAGTCAACAGTAAACTCATCTTCTCGATCTGGTATTATTCCAGGAAACTCATCAGGAAAAACATCAGGATACTCATTTACCACGGGCACATCATTAATCTGAACAGTTCCTTTATTTTCAACGATGTGTGCAAGGTAACATTCATTTCCATCTTTTACAAGTTTCTTGGCCTCTTGATAAGTTATCAACAGTAAGGGTTCATTCTTGTATACAAACTGAAAGTATTTCTGAAAAGAAACTTCTTTAACTCTACAGTCAATCTTAGCATGGTAAATAGAGAGCCAATCCATACCCAGGATAACATCAAACTCTACTAGAGGTAGAACAATAAGGTTTTCAAGTAGGTTCTTTCCACAGATAAGTATAGGAAGATTCTTATAAATTCTTTTTGCCTCAACATTTCCCCCATGTGTTTTTACCAGAAGTTTAGGAGTCATTTCTTGAGATGGTATTCCCATTTTACTAGAAAAGGTTTCAAAGATGAAAGAATGTGTAGACCCCGAATCAAACAACACACTGTCATAATCTGACAAAACAAACAAATTACCTGATACAACTTCATTTGATGGACCGATGTCTGCTGAAGTAGTTGCAAAGGATTTCACCACCCCTTTCTGCTTGTAGTCTAACTGCTTCCCATCACTCAAGCTCTTTTTCGGACACTCTTTTGAATAGTGACCCATCTCATTTCACTTATAACATTTCACTAACTTTAAATCAAATTTGGTCTTACCATCACCCTGATCTTTTTCAGTGCAATCACGAGCCTTATGTCCCATCTTACCACATCGGTATCACTTTCTAGAATTCAGAAGACATTCCCCAACATGCCTTTTTCCACATTTATCACAAACTGGAAACTTACTTTTCTTACCATCAGACTTTTTTGAAGAATTCTTACCTTTCTCCTGCCACCTTGGTCTCTTCTTCTATTGTTTGTTATAGAACACTTGATCATCGGAAAACTCCATTTCCACCTTCTTAGCACACCGAACAAGCTTTTCAGAACTTTTAAACTCACGAGAAGCTAATTCCCTTCGATATTTTGGATTTAATCCTGAGTAAAAACGATTGATTTTACTATCAAGGTCTCGAATAAAATTTGGAGCATACCTTGCCAATCGAGTGAACCTTTCTTCATAGGCAGCCACTGAGTCTTCCTCTTGCCTCAATTCCAAGAATTAATTTCCCATCCTAAGTCGAACAGCCTTAGGAAAATACTTCTCAAGAAACATACCTTTGAATTCATCCCAATTGAGAGCATCAATCTCATCAGCGTCCCTGATATTTTTAACCATAGACCACCACTGATCTGCCTCACCCTCCAAACAGTAAATAGCAAGACTAACCTTTTGATTGTCTGAACACCCCATGACATCAAAAATCTTCTCTAGTGCTTTAATCCACCCTTCAGCTAACACAGGGTCAGATGATCCTCTGAATGATGGGGGATGTTGCCTCATGAAATGTTCCACCACTGACATGTTCCTCTGCGGTTGATTTGGCTGATCTCGTGTATGGATACCACCACCATTTATAGCCTGAGTCAACTGTGCCATCACTACAACAAACTGTTCAGTTCCAATTCCAACCATCTCGGGATGATTATTCGGAAGGTTATTTCCTTCTGTATGCCTTCTTAGCACTGCTTCCCTGTTTCCTCTGCGGAAAACCATTCTGAACAAACATGTCTTAGATAAAGCAACTTGGTAATCTTCAAATGCTATATCATTTCAAAAAAAAAAAAAATTTGGATAATCATTTAATAGAATTATAACTCCTAAATTTATCTAAACCGACCTTTAATACCAACTATAAGGCCCCAGCCTTAAACCTTACTTAATCTTGAGTTATTACAAGATTACACATTGAGGATCTTTTCGGGTTTAGAGTTTTAGAGAATTAGATCATAAAACATGCATTAAATTCCACATATAAACAAAGTGGTTACATAAAGATAGTATTCTTCATTCCCATCAATGGAAACATATTTAAAATAAAACATGGATTCCTTCATGACACTTCCTTAACACTATCATCATATCACGTACCTTTCCCTTGACCTGTGAAAAACATTTCAAAAAACTTGGGATGAGCATAAAAAGCTCAGTAAGGGATATAAAAATATGGAAAGGAAACATGGGTACATATATACATAAGAATGAGATCATAATTTACCCATAAAACATAAGAACTTTAACATACCTCATCAAATCATGAATAAATCATAGAAATCATAAGACATAAAGGTAACTTGAGGCATTCATAACATTCTTACGTAGGGAGTAACCCTCTTGGTTACGTTTGGAATACCCATCACAGTATATTCCCTAAATCTCTTCAGAGAAACCTTAACCTTTCACTCCTTCACGTTACCCAATGCATTGGAGAGCTATATCGGGCTCACCCACCCTTAGTTTATCACGGAACCACCCGTCTTCATAATAATGCCCAAGAACCTCAACATAATCGTATCTCATAAAACATGCATAAAGGAAACATAACATTTCCACCTTTCAATCACAAGATATAAATACCACACATTGATATAAAAATATTATGAAAACCATTTTCAATACCAAAATAAAAGAAAATTAAAACATGGTATTTATTTTTCTAAAAAAATTATGGCTTGTAGAGGAAGCCGAAACTCAAATAATGGTCACGGCGGCAGAGAAGTCATTGTCGCCGCATACGTATGACAAAAACATTCCCTTTTTTCGTTTAGTAAACGCTTCGTATAAAAAAGATTCCTTTTGAATAAACATAAAATTCAAAGGGGTGTATACACCGTATAAAAGAAAGTTGTGTATAAAATAAAATATGCCTCAATGAAAGGAGATTGAGACGAAGTCCCATACCTCGGGTCCGACTTGACTCGATCGTTCTTTAATGTCCTGAATAATAAACTTGAGTTAATTTCTACTTGTTTAAGAACCTTTTTCAAGTTCATTATTCCTTTTATATCACTTATTTCCATGTCATGAACACTATGTAATTATTTAAGTCAATAACGGTCGTTTTAACGATCATTGGTACTTGAGTAAAAAATAAGCCCTTTATAATTACAAGTTGTTCATGTATCCATTATATCCAGAATGGTATTCATGATGTAGATATTATATATGTCATATATATCCATTACATGCATGAATTTATAATATTACATAATCATTTAGAGGTAAGAAATGAAATGCACCGTTAATGGAGACGGTAAGCCGTACGTACGCATGAACGCTACTTTCATTTCTATTTCGTATTTTATAGAATGGAATCATAATGATATAAAGGTATATTATAATTCCAGTATAATATCATATATAATATCATAGTTCCATCCTTTATACGTCCCACATATGGTATTTAACAAATCAAATCACTTTGAGGGGGCGGTAGTCCGCACTTCCTTAAATGAAGATATCGCGTTTACCCATAATGGAAACCATAAAGGTATTCCCAAAATGAAAAATACAGAAGCTTAAGGAAAACATAAACATATTATATATCATATATAAATATAGTTTCATCTTAATGGCCACCTTTGAAGGTGTTCAAGGAATGTTGAACAATCATCTTTTCGGGAGGCATAAATTCACCATCCACGGAAACAGTATGTTCTTTAACCATTAGATGTAGGTGTGTGTGAGTGTAGCTTGAATACATATTATAACAACATCCTAGTATATTGAGGATACTGTATTTGTTACAAAAGAAAATAATAAAAAGAGTTTAGGGGGTTGAAGAAGCAAAATAAAACAAAAGGACTCAAAAGAAGACATTACCTTAAAATCGGGTAACTCCCTTTGGTTTGAGCTCAAAGGATTCCTTGGGAAGACTTCTGCCCAAAGTGAGGCTTCAAAGAGTAAGAGAGGGAAGTGGAGAGACAAAATGGGTAGAGGTTTTCCGAGCCAAAGGCTTTTGGAGTGTGGGTAAGGAGGTAGAGGTGGGGGCCTTTTATAAGAGGAGAGGAGGGGCACTCTTGGAAAGTAAAGATAAGTTACTTTATTTTAAAAAGCGTTTCGGATTCAAAAGGTCCCACATTGATATAATTCGAGGATAAGGTGATAAGGGTTCTAAATCCACCCATCTAATAGGTTTTGGACATGTGTAGGTCATAGAGTTTACATTATCTTCTCATTTTATTTAAATCCTTTATTAATGAGGTAATCACTGCATCATCATGATGTCATAAATAATTTAATTTATTTAAAGTCTAAAAATTATAAAAAAAATACTATGATGTAGGAAATATTTTTATATTTCCAATGAATATTTATAGTCAAACATCTGACTTGTATAACCCCATTTAAAAATTGTTTTTGTAAAACATATTATGTTTGTGTCATTTTTACTTTTTCATTAAATAAAAAGTTATTTATGTCATTTTCCCAACCAAAGTGGCTCCATGGGGTCCCCAAGTTGAGCCATGACTTGTCTTGGTCGGCCATGACACATCCAATAAGGTTATGACATGTGTCTAGGTCATTTTATATTATTAAAACATTATTTTTACCTTAAACTACACTAATTACCACTAATCGCGATTAAAAACTTAATAAGTTACTATTCACCAAAAAATTATTTTAATCTCATTGAACCACATTTTAATTCTTAATGACAACCATGTATGTCGGATTTTTGAAATTCAAAACACAAAGGTGGCAAATTTTCATTTAAATGGAAAATCAGTTTTTATAAGTACCACTTAGTGGTTTCACTATTCATCAAAAATTGAAGTTTTTCAGAAAGATACCAAAACTTCACCCTAAGATATATTTGATATTCTGAATTCAAAAATGATGTCTATTTTACAAAATTCAAATCATATAAGTTACATTAATTAATTTAATAATTAATTCCCGCTGTCATGACAGATAGCGTGTTTTTATGAAACAATAAGTATCAAAAGATTGACACTAGTTTAAGTCCGATTTCAAATTGAAATTAATTCCAATGTCCACCATTGGATTAAATGGTAAAAATATATTCATATTACACTTTAAGACCAATTAAAAAGATAATCTAATCATATAAATAAATTAAATTAAAAAGCAGTTTTGATGTAAAATGCAGTATTTTTCACTATTCATTAAAAAATGAACATTGTCAGAAAAATACCAAAAATTTATCCAATGTAAATTTCAATGTCCCAATCATAATGAATATGCTTATTTTGACAAACATAGATTATAAAATTGTCAAAAGATATATTTAAAAATGGTTTGCCATCAAATGGCAGTAAAACAATATTTTAAAAAATATTAGTGTATTCCATGATTAAGATTGGATTTATTCTCATTTTAAGCCTCTAAAACACTATCTAATTCATTAATAGATATAGATATAAATATCTATTATTCATTACTTACTTGGGATGTTACAGATCGAGCCACTCCTAGTGTTCTCTTGATTATAAGATGAGGAAAATACCCCAATAAATTCCATGTTACAAAGGATGATTTAATCTAATTAATCAAAAACCATAGAAAATATTATAAAGGGATATAACTTCATTGGAATCCCCATCAATCATACGTGATCATCATCATGAGACATCCTTTTTCCATTATAATCCAAATATCCATCATTATTGAACAATTACATTAATATCTGATGGAATTTTAATATAATTATTTAATTATAATCTGGATAATGATATATTAGTGTTCATGATTACAATGGATAATAGGATCATCGATGATGAATGGAATATAAATCCACCACCACATTAGGAAGAAGGTGATCAAGATTGATGAAGAATAATGTGTTTCACTTGGATTCCCCAATGATTTGCATATAGATCCCTATTAGATCAATGGAGTCGCTTGGAGGGAGGAAGAAAGGATATTTCAGCCAAAAAATCTCAAAAAAAATCAAGCAAAGGGGTTAAAACCTAAGTGGTCTTCAATGGATGAAGACACCAAAACACCCATCATTATTAGCCGCCCAATGTGGGTGTTGTTCCTAACTCATTGGCTAGAAGGTACAGGCTCACCAACTAGTCGATGAGCCTTTTTGGGAAACATTTCCTCTTTCCAACCCACCAACTAGACAATGGGAACTACCAGCTAGCTGGTGGCTAATACAACAACATCGAAATATTTGTGCCTCCTTTGATGAATTATTAATCCTCTATTCAACCACCGTGCCTCTTTTCAAGTCCAAAACACTAATTTATGATATTAAAAGTTTGACCATCTTAGTTTGACACTTGGTTCTTTTAAAAATACATCCACTAGAAAAAATTAATATTAAGACCCATAACAACATAGGTTATTACAATCTACATCCACAAAACTTCTCATCCTTGAGAAAATATCGTATAAAGAAAATAAAGATTCCTGATATTCCTAGATAATCATTCATAAGGATTCCTCCATGATCCATACTTAGGTTCCAAATTTTCACCTAAAGGATTCAATCACCTCTGAACATCCACCACACTCTCACTGCATGACTCAAAGCATGAATGTCAGAAGCTGATCCAAAAGATCATTATTGTTCAACAATGAGACTGTGATCACTGAATCTATCTAGCTCGACATGCCACATTAAATTAAACCAATTCCTTCTAAATAATCTTAGTGCTTCCGACTATAAGAATCATTATACAGAAAATGATCCCAATAGTACAACAACACATCTGATGTGGTTCAGTTCAATCATGCTTGATCAAAAACAAAACATATACTAAAGTTGATACCAATGCATAGTCCCAAGTTTTGAGAAGAACCAATGAGTCTATACTAAGAAAACATATCCTAAACTTGATAATCTTTCTAAAAGACCAAAATAATCTTCAAACACCTTAGTCCTTCCCAATATGATGTGCTCAATGTGGTTCCAACCCACCACATTCAGGTTCATGAGAATACACTAGCCAGTACACTTCAAGACAACTACCTATAAAGGTACATAACCTACACAACCAACAAAAAATAAAGTCACTAACTACAATGACTAAATCCCCAGAGGTATCATTAAATATATCCAATATCCTTAAAGAAGTCTAATCTAACTTTAAAGAAATTTTCCTGGTTAATTCACCAACCACTTACACTAGCCACAAGGCTCCCAAATGTTCATCAATATACCAATGATCCAAATAATTATCGTTTCACACTAATATATCCCAAATCTAAGCCCACATCTAGTCACCATATAGTGATACCTCTAAATCAAACATCTTTTATTCAACATGGAACCAAATTCTCTTGGTTCTACCACACTTTAGTTTCTTAGAGTCTCCATGATCATTCAATGATCAATATTACACAAGAACATGAACATTCCCACAAGATAAGTATTTAATCATGCATAGTTAAATGATCCCCATAATAGGAGTATCCTTATAGACACCTCACCTTGAATAAATTGTTCTACTCAATACCTAACTAGTTTATCATTAAACACAATTGAAAAATGCCACCTTACACTCAAACTTGATTTTCAAGAAAGTACAAAGAAATACACAAACCTGGATAGCCAAAACATTGTACAATGTATTCATTGATGTAACACCCCGACCCCAGTTACCCAGAGTCAGTGCATTAATTACATAACATTGACATGATCACAAGAAAGATCAAATCTCGAAAGACCGATTGGTTTAGTAGCCTTGGAAACACTAGATATATTCATAAGTTTTACATTACATCATAAAACGAAAAACTACTACAACAACATATTGTCTCCATAATCCACACTCATATCCCCACATAATATCCCTGCAGGTCATTCATAACTTACTTCTTCACTTCCTGGGAAAAAATAAAACATAGAAAAGGGGTGAGCTCAAATGCCCAATAAGGATAACAATATAGCGGAAACTTTCATAAATAAGAATAAACATTTAAGGCAATGTATAACTAAAACAAAAGCCTTTCAAACTTGAACTTTCAACATAGTATGGAATAAATAAAATGAAATAATTCCATTTACTTATTCACATGGATATTCTACTAATCGAATAATCACATGCAAAAATCAATAACCACTTTCATAATGTTGGAATGCATAATGCCAGACTATCATAACCACATAGCCAAGGCCTCGTGCCAAGACTACAAATAAGATTTTGTCAAGGCCTTATGCCAAGACACTAGTTTGTCTCATGAGACCTACCGATGCATCGAGGAGCTATAGCGGGCTCCACCCGTCACATATTAAGTCCAATGCATACCCATATGAAAAGGTTTAAACATAACATAAACATTCGTATTAAAACTAGCATACAAAATGTCAATACTTTCACCATAAACTATGAATGGTATAAAAATAGCACATCCACAGTCAAACATATCACAAAACCTTCAATAAAATATAGAAGTTTTGTATCATAATAAATCAACTTCAAATAATCTTAAAATCCATCAAAGGATGTTGACATAGATGAAATCAAAATTATTTTTAAAGAAATATCTCCTTTTATTTTGAAATCATTTAAGATCCATATAAAATAAAACATTTTCTTTGAAAATATTCTTATAAGCTTGTAAGGGAAGCTTTGACGATTTTATAACGGCGGAAAATAACCGCACCCGCCGTATAAGTTAAAAAAACATTCTTATCTTAATTCTGTCGAAAAGGTTAAAAATCACCTTGTTTGGAAAAAGACGGAAAATTTCCCCTATAAACCTCTTATAAAAAGTCAAACAAGGGTATAAATGACTTTAACCCATATTCTTTTAAATATTAAAAATGTTTTGAAATACATTTTGAAGAAACATGGATGTGGATGATAACGAGGTCCCAGTAGATAATTATGTATAAACAACCTCGGATAATGAAGAGATTTCGAAATAAACCCATACCAATTTGGTATCTTATGAAACATACAACCCATGAAAGAGGTATCATACAATGAATATGTAAATACACATAAATTAGAGTGTATTACACAAAGAATATAATTATGGGAAGTACATACACCACACAAAAGGTGATGGTGGCAATATGGCATGAATCTCACGGGAATAAGGAGTGAGATGAAAACCCCTTACCTTGTACTTTTACTTGGTTGGGGTAGGTTAACCTCCTGTATAATGGTGAAATAATTTTTATTAAATTATAAAAGAATCATATACATTAATATGATATCATATATGATCTTTTAATATTGATTTGATAATAATATCTTAGTATTATCGTTGTTTCGGGTGTTAACTTACTTGTTTTATTTTATATGTTTTGTTACGTAAGCCAAGTTTGTAATGGATAGTTTGTATATTATTCATATCCAGAATGATATCAAGTCCTTAAACATCATTTTTAAATCATCAAATGATAATTATACTTGAATGGATACGATGGAGAATGAATCTTATCGCGTTTGTGGAGACGGTAGTCCGTACGTACGCACGAGCGACAATATCATTCTTTTGATATTAAAATAATATATAAATGGATGTTATATCATATATACAGAATAATTAACATGTTATATTTATTATTTACATGAGTTGCACATCATTATTATAACCATCCAAATAATAATATATTGAATAACAATTACACCACGACGTGGAGACGGTAAGCCGTACGTACGCACGTATAGTGACATGTTATTCAAAGGGTGGATAGAATACTGAATATGGTTGTACCATATTTATAATAACATCACAGTATATGTGATATACTGGAGTTATTATTTTAGAATGGTAAGAACAAAGAAAGAAGAAGTGGAAGAAGAAAGGAACTTGAAAAAGGGTGGTGAAATCATTACCTCTTCTTCGGGCTCTTCCTTTTGATTTGATCAAAAGGTCTCCTTAGGTTGGCTTTCTGATCAAACTAAGGCCTCTAGGTTGTAGTGAGGGAAGTTGGGAGAGTATTTGGGCAGGGTTTGGACGAGCCAAGTGGCTTGAGAGGTGTGAGGAATGAGTAGAAGTGGTCTCCTTTTATAAGGGAGAGGAGGGGCTCTTTAGGAAAGAGTGAAAGTATTACTTTATAATATATTTATATTCGGTTTATAATGGTCCAAAAATCATTGCGGTCGAAGATAAGATGACTCATTTTCTAAATAACATCAACCAATAATAATTGGACAGGTTTTAGATAATATTTTAATCATTATAATCTTATTTATTTAAATGATTTTTTAATGAGGTAAACATTGCATCATTATTGTGTCATTAATAATTTAAATTATTTGATGTCTAAAAATTATAAATAAAATATCATTATGTAGGAACTCTTTTTATCTTTCTAATGAATATTTATAATCGAAAATCCAACATGTATAACCCTATGTAAAAATTGTTCTTCTAAAAGATGTAAGCTTATGCCATTTTTATTTTTATTTTAACTTTATTAATATAATTTGTCCCTACCACATACAAGTGGCTCCAAGGGGTCCCAAAATCGACCCAAGGATGCCCATGGTCGGGTATGTGTCCACCAATAAGGTTAGGACACGTTTTAGGGTAATTTTGTATTATTATAATATTATTTTTTTAACCCTTATTTACAGGATTTACCCTTTAACCATGGTAAATAAAATATTTACCGCAGTAATTATTCAAAATGTGTAAAAATAAAAGTTACCTATTTACATAATTTGGACATCCTGATTCGAAATATGTAATCCATTTTTCCAAATTCAAAACACAGAAGTGACAGAAATTAATTTAAAATTAATTCCCGTTGTTAAAATAAAAAGCGTGTTTTTAAGAGATAATAACTATCAAAAGATTGACACTTGTTTATGTCTGGTTTAATTGTGAAATTATGTCCAATGACAAACATTAAATTAAATGGTAAAAATATATTCTAAATATACTTTAAAACCACTCAAATTCATAATTTATCAATATTAATTATTTTGATTAAAAAAGTTGATTTTAATTAAAATTTAGTAATTTTCACTATTCATCAAAATATGAAAGTTATCCGAAAAGTACCAAAATTTCACCTTAGGCTAAATTCGATATTCCGAATCCAAAAATGAAGTCCATTTTAAAATATAAAATATATATAATTTCAAAATTTAGGTATTACTATTCATAACGACTAGTTTAATTAGTTGTGGTGTGTGTTAGAACTCGAGGTCGCGTACAACACACGCTATCGCATTATTCGAAGGGAAACGTACCGTGGAAGCTTGGGGTGTTACATTCTCCCCTCCTTCAAATAATTGCGTCCTCGCAATTTCTAGGGTATTAATGCATAAAAAGACTCGGGTGGTTCTTCATCATAAGTTCCTCGGGTTCCCACGTTGCCTCTTCCATCTTATGATTTCTCCACAAAACTTTTACTAGACGCGTCGTCCGGTTTCTCAGTACTTGTTCTCTTGTATCAAGAATCCTGACAGGCTCTTCACAATAAGACAGATCGGGTTCCAGTTCTAATTCCTCATAGGTGAGTACATGCGTTGGGTCAGGCATGTATTTTCTCAACAGAGATACGTGGAACACATCGTGAACTTTGGAGAGACTTGGCGGCATTGCCAATCGGTAAGCTACAGCCCCAATTCGTTCTAGAATTTCGAAAGGTCCGATGTACCTGGGACTCAATTTACCTTTCTTACCAAAACGTATGACTCCCTTCCACAGAGATACCTTCAGGAAAACATGATCACCGACTTGAAATTCCAAATCCTTCCTTCGATTATCGGCATAGCTCTTCTGCCTACTTTGAGCTGCTTTGATGTGATTTTGGATTACCTTTACCTTTTCCACCGTTTCCTCCACCAGTTCTGGGCCTACAAGTTTTCTTTCACCAACGTCATCCCAACAGGTTGGTGTACGACATCTCTTTCCGTATAACGCTTCATATGGTGCCATCTGAATACTCGAATGGAAGCTATTGTTATAGGAAAATTCAACCAATGGTAAATATTGATCCCACATACCCTGAAAGTCAAGTGAGCAAGATCTCAACATGTCTTCTAGGGTTTGAATAGTCCGTTCTGATTGTCCATCTGTCTGAGGGTGGTCAACAGTGCTCAAATGAAGTTCAGTATCCAGAGATTTCTGAAGACTTTTCCAAAATCTTGAAGTAAAACGGGGATCAAGATCAGAAACAATCGATAGGGGTACTCCATGAAGTCTCACAACTTCATTAATGTATAGTCTTGCTAGATGTTCCAGGGGTAGATCTTCTCTTATAGCAAGAAAATGTGCTGACTTGGTAAGACGATCAACAATAACCCATATTGCATCGTTCCTTCTAGGAGTCTTTGGTAGCCCCATGACAAAGTCCATCGTAATATTGTCCCATTTCCACTCCGATATGGGAAGAGGTTGCATGACTCCTCCAGGTTTTTGCCTTCCAGCTTTCACTTGCTGACAAACCATACATCTTGACACAAAATCAGCAATCTCCCTCTTCATGTTGTCCCACCAAAAATGTTCCTTCAAATCTCTATACATTTTGGTGCTCCCAGGGTGTATAGAGAAATTGGAACTATGAGCATCATCCAGCAATTCCCTTTTCAGATCAGGTAAATCGGGAACACAAAGTCTCTTCCCGAATTTCAAAATTCCATCTTCATACACAAAGTCTCTCAATCTCCCATCATTCACAGCTTTAATCTTCTTCTGAAATTCTTCATCATCGGTCTGAGAACTCTTAATCCTTTCTAGTAAAGATGTTTTGGCAACCATTTGAAAAAGCATTGATGTTTCAACTTCCCTGGTTATTCCCATGTCCATCTTCACTAGATCCATGAAAATTGGATCCCTTTCAATTCTCATCATGTTCAAAACTCCATGGTCTTTTCTGCTCAAAGCATCTGCCACCTTGTTTGCTTTCCCCGGGTGGTAGTGTATCGTGCAATCATAATCCTTGAGTAATTCAAGCCATCTCCTTTGCCTCATGTTGAATTATTTTTGTGAGAAAATATACTTCAAACTCTTGTGATCAGTATAAATCTCAAATTTTTCACCATAGAGGTAGTGTCTCCATATCTTCAAAGCAAAGATCACAGCTGCTAACTCAAGATCATGAGTAGGATAGTTTTGTTCATGAATTTTCAACTGTCGTGATGCATAGGCAATAACTCTATCATTCTGCATAAGGACACAACCAAGTCCTTTCTTTGATGCATCACTATAAATAACGAACCCATCATTCCCTGATGGTAGAGTCAATATAGGAGAATTGACTAATCTTCTCTTCAGTTCTTCGAAACATTCTTCACACTCTTTTTTCCAAACAAATTTAACCCCTTTACGTGTGAGCTTCGTTAATGGGTTAGCCAATCGGGAAAAATTCTGGACGAAACGTCGATAATAACCTGCCAAACCAATAAAACTACGTACCTCAGTTATACTCGTAGGTGCTGGCCATTATTGGATTGCCTTGGTCTTAGAAGGATCAATAGAGATTCCATCTTTAGAGAAAATATGGACAAGAAAAGAAATATCCTGAAGCCAGATTTCACACTTGCTAAACTTCCCATATAATTCATGCCTCCTCAGAGTCTTCAAGATAATGCGCAAGTGATTTTCATGATCTTCGTAGGTTTTGGAGTATACCAAGATATCATCAATAAATACCACCACAAATTCATCGAGATACTCCTTGAAAACTCTATTCATCAGATCCATGAATACAGAGGGTGCATTAGTCAATCCAAACGGCATTACAGTAAACTCGTAATGCCCGTACCTGGTTCGAAATGCTGTCTTCGGAATGTCTTCCTTCTTCACACACAACTGATGGTATCCAGATCGAAGGTCAATCTTTGAAAAGTATTGAGCTCCATGCAGTTGGTCAAATAAATCATCAATACGAGGTAGGGGATACTTGTTCTTTATCGTTATAGCATTGATCTCCCTGTAGTCGATACATAACCTCATAGATCCATCTTTCTTTTTAACAAAAAGAACAGGGGATCCCCATGGAGAAACACTAGGGAGAATAAATCCCTTATTACTCAATTCATCTAGTTGTTTCTTTAGTTCGACTAATTATACAGTGGCCATTCTATAAGGGGTCTTCGATATAGGCCTTGATCCAGGAATCAAATCAATGGAAAACTCAACTTCTCGTTCTGGAGGATGTCCAGGTAAATCTTCCGGAAATACATCTACAAATTCTTTCACAACAGGTACATCCTCTATTTGAACATTCCTTTCCTCACCGACAGTTATTTCATTCTCTTTCTCCCCAATAATTGAATTAAGTTGAGCTACTGGGGGTGGATCTAAATAAGAATTAGGTAGTGACGATTCTGCTCTAAAAATAAGGTGTTCCTTATCATTATCATCAAGAATCGTAACCTCTTTCTTCTTACAATAAATCTTCGCATCATAGTCCGAAAGCCAGTCCATACCGAGGATTATATAAAACTCAATCATAGGTATGATGATGAGATCAGCAGATAAAGCAAATTTATGTGCTCTAATGGGGACTGATTCACAAAACTTTGTTGCAATGATACTTCCCTTAGGAGTTTCAACTGACAACTCCCTTATTAAATCAAATTGGAAATATCTAATTTTCTTAGAAAACTGGGAAGATATGAAACAATGTGACGATCCAGAATCAAAAAATGCATTTGCTAAACTTGAGGAAACCATTAAATTACCTGCCACCACGTCTTTCGGAGCTTCTACCTCAGCAGTAGTGATAGCATAAGCCTGGCCTTGATCCCTTGGCCTTTTCTGAGGTATGTTCTCCTGACGCTTAGGACATTCGTTTGCATAATGCCCCATCTCCCTGCAATTGTAGCACTGAACGTTGGTAGCTTCCTTCTTCCCCTTGCAATCACGAGCTTGGTGGCGTTTTCACCACACTTGTAATAGACTCCCATTCCCTTCAAGCAAGTACCCGGGTGTTTCTTCCCGCATTTACCACAGGATGGATATTAAAACTTTCCCTTCTTCCCCTTATTTCCATTCCCAGATTGATCAACAGGTCTCTTCTTCTCTTGCTTTTCTTTAAAGTCATAAGACTTAGAGAATTCCTTTTCGGTCTTGATAGCACATGAGACAATGTCTTCGTATGATGAAAAGGATTGTGAGACTAATGCTCGACGGAGAAATGGTTTTAACCCATCAAAGAAACGATCAATATTACTTCTTTGGTTACGTATATAATCACCAGCGTACCTTGCTAACCTTGTAAAGTTAGCCTCATACTTTGCGACATTCTCATCCTCCTTCTGTCTCAGACTTAGAAATTGCCTTTCCATATCTGCTCGATGGTCGCGAGGGAAGTATTTTTCTAAAAACAGATCTTTGAACTCTCTCCATTCCATATTTGATACTTCATCATCTTCCTTCATGTTTTGAATCAATGACCACCATTGATCAGCATCTCCAGTGAGGCGGTAAACTGCCATGATAACTTTTTCCCTTTCACTGCTCCCCAAAGCCTGAAATATTTTCTCTAGGGAATTTATCCATTGCTCAGCTACTAAGGGATTTGTACTCCCATTGAACGTTGGTGGTTGTTGCCTCATGAATAGATCTAACATTGATCCTCCACGCTGCAGATCAGGGTGCTCTATACGGGTAAGGTTATTATTCATAACCAGAGTAAGTTGTCCCAGTATGGTGATTAGCTGATCGGCACCAGTTGCATCACCAGCCCCACTATAATTATCTTGAGCAGGAGGGAAATCCCTACATGGAGTGCGTGCATTGATACGGTTTCCATTTCTTCCACTAGGCGCCATTTCTAAACAATGGCATAAACTAGATCAGTTTATGAATCAAAATACATAATCCCATACTTATAAAACACTTAACATAAATTGAACTATTTATGGATATAATCCATAAAAATGTCTCCTTTGAGGATGTATATACTCATAAACCCTTCATAATGGTTTGTAAAGAAAATGAGAATTATCCTAAGCATATCCCCCGGGAGTGTCGTAACCAAGAGTGCAGCAAGGCCCGTTGTCGTGCACCAGTTCCCGTTCGAGTCTAGCTCAAAGCGGTGTTTTCGGGTTTTACCCCTAGGTACATCTGTGCCAGAGCCGCCTCTACCTGCTCGTATCCAGACAGGGATGTATTTCTCGGAAAACTCACAAAATCTCTACAATACCAAAATTCTAGGAAGTTCTTCTATACTAATCCTCAAAGTTCATCTTAGGTCTACGTGCTCTAATCAGAGTTTATCTAAATCTAGCTTCCAAGGTTTGTACTAAACTTCCTATGATACCAACTGTAACGCCCCGACCCCAGTTACCCAGAGTCGGTGCATTAATTACATAACATTGGCATGATCACAAGAAAGATCAAATCTCGAAATACCGATTGGTTTAGTAGCCTTGGAAACACTAGATATATTCATAAGTTTTACATTACATCATAAAATGAAAAACTACTACAACAACATATTGTCTCCATAATCCACACTCATATCCCCACATAATATCCCTGCAGGTCATTCATAACTTACTTCTTCACTTCCTGGGAAAAAATAAAACATAGAAAAGGGGTGAGCTCAAATGCCCAGTAAGGATAACAATATAGCGGAAACATTCATAAATAAGAATAAACATTTAAGGCAATGTATAACTAAACCAAAATCCTTTCAAACTTGAACCTTCAACATAGTATGGCATAAATAAAATGAAATAATTCCATTTACTTATTCACATGGATATTCTACTAATCGAATAATCACATGAAAAAATCAATAACCACTTTCATAATGTTGGAATGCATAATGCCAGACTATCATAACCACATAGCCAAGGCCTCGTGCCAAGACTACAAATAAGATTTTGTCAAGGCCTTGTGCCAAGACACTAGTCTGTCTCATGAGACCTACCGATGCATCAAGGAGCTATAGAGGGCTCCACCCGTCACATATTAAGTCCAATGCATTCCCATATGAAAAGGTTTAAACATAACATAAACATTCGTATTAAAACTAGCATACGAAATGTCAATACTTTCACCATAAACTATGAATGGTATAAAAATAGCACATCCACAGTCAAACATATCACAAAACCTTCAATACAATATAGAAGTTTTGTATCATAATAAATCAACTTCAAATAATCTTAAAATCCATCAAAGGATGTTGACATAGATGAAATCAAAATTATTTTTAAAGAAATATCTCCTTTTATTTTGAAATCATTTAAGATCCATATAAAATAAAACATTTTCTTTGAAAATATTCTTATAAGCTTGTAAGGGAAGCTTTGACGATTTTATAACGGCGGAAAATAACCACACCCGCCGTATAAGTTAAAAAAACATTCTTATCTTAATTCTGTCGAAAAGGTTAAAAAGCACCTTGTTTGGAAAATGACGGAAAGATTCCCTTATAAACCTCTTATAAAAAGTCAAACAAGGGTATAAATGACTTTAACCCATATTCTTTTAAATATTAAAAATGTTTTGAAATACATTTTGAAGAAACATGGATGTGGATGATAACGAGGTCCCAGTAGATAATTATGTACAAACAACCTCGGATAATGAAGAGATTGCGAAATAAACCCATACTAATTTGGTATCTTATGAAACATACAACCCATGAAAGAGGTATCATACAATGAATATGTAAATACACATAAATTAGAGTGTATTACACAAAGAATATAATTATGGGAAGTACATACACCACACAAAAGGTGATGGTGGCAATATGGCATGAATCTCACGGGAATAAGGAGTGAGATGAAAACCCCTTACATTGTACTTTTCCTTGGTTGGGGTAGGTTAACCTCCTGTATAATGGTGAAATAATTGTTATTAAATTATAAAATAATCATATACATTAATATGATATCATATATGTTCTTTTAATATTGATTTGATAATAATATCTTAGTATTATCGTTGTTTCAGGTGTTAACTTACTTGTTTTATTTTATATGTTTTGTTACGTAAGCCATGTTTGTAATGGATAGTTTGTATATTATTCATATCCAGAATGATATCAAGTCCTTAAACATCATTTTTAAATCATCAAATGATAATTATACTTGAATGGATACGATGGAGAATGAATCTTATTGCGTTTGTGGAGACGGTAGTCCGTACGTACGCACGAGCGAAAATATCATTCTTTTGATATTAAAATAATATATAAATGGATTTTATATCATATATACAGAATAATTAACATGTTATATTTATTATTTACATGAGTTGCACATCATTATTATACCCATCCAAATAATAATATATTGAATAACAATTACACCACGACGTGGAGACGGTAAGCCATACGTACGCACGTATGGTGACATGTTATTCAAAGGGTGGATAGAATACTGAATATGGTTGTACCATATTTATAATAACATCACAGTATATGTGAGATACTGGAGTTATTATTTTAGAATGGTAAGAACAAAGAAAGAAGAAGTGGAAGAAGAAAGGAACTTGAAAAAAGGTGGTGAAATCATTACCTCTTCTTCGGGCTCTTCCTTTTGATTTGATCAAAAGGGCTCCTTAGGTTGGCTTTCTGATCAAACTAAGGCCTCTAGGTTGTAGTGAGGGAAGTTGGGAGAGTATTTGGGCAGGGTTTGGATGAGCCAAGTGACTTGAGAGGTGTGAGGAATGAGTAGAAGTGGTCTCCTTTTATAAGGGAGAGGAGGGGATCTTTAGGAAAGAGTGAAAGTATTACTTTATAATATATTTATATTCGGTTTATAATGGTCCAAAAATCATTGAGGTCGAAGATAAGATGACTAATTTTCTAAATAACATCAACCAATAAGAATTGGACAGGTTTTAGATAATATTTTAATCATTATAATCTTATTTATTTAAATGATTTATTAATGAGGTAAACATTGCATCCTTATTGTGTCATTAATAATTTAAATTATTTGATGTCTAAAAATTATAAATAAAATATCATTATGTAGGAAATTTTTTTAGATTTCTAATGAATATTTATAATCGAAAATAAAACATGTATAACCCTATGTAAAAATTGTTCTTCTAAAAGATGTAAGCTTATTCCATTTTTATTTTTATTTTAACTTTATTAATATAATGTGTCCCTACCACATACAAGTGGCTCCAAGGGGTCCCCAAATCGACCCAAGGATGCCCATGGTCGGGTATGTGTCCACCAATAAGGTTAGGACACGTTTTAGGGTAATTTTGTATTATTATAATATTATTTTTTAACCCTTATTTACCGGATTTACCCTTTAACCATGGTAAATAAAATATTTACCGCAGTAATTATTCAAAATGTGTAAAAATAAAATTTACCTATTTACATAATTTGGACATCCTTATTCCAAATATGTAATCCATTTTTCCAAATTCAAAACACAAAAGTGGCAGAAATTAATTTAAAATTAATTCCCGTTGTTAAAATAAAAAGTGTGTTTTTAAGTGATAATAACTATCAAAAGATTGACACTTGTTTATGCCTGGTTTAATTGTGAAATTATGTCCAATGACAAAAATTAAATTAAATGGTAAAAATATATTCTAAATATAATTTAAAACCACTCAAATTCATAATTTATCAATATTAATTATTTTTATTAAAAAAGTTGATTTTAATTAAAATTTAGTAATTTTCACTATTCATCAAAATATGAAAGTTATCCGAAAAGTACCAAAATTTCACCTTAGGCTAAATTCGATATTCCGAATCCAAAAATGAAGTCCATTTTAAAATATAAAATATATATAATTTCAAAATTTAGGTATTACTATTCATAACGGCTAGTTTAATTAGTTGTGGTGTGTGTTAGAACTCGAGGTTGCGTACAACACACGCTATCGCATCATTCGAAAGGAAACGTACCGTGGAAGCTTGGGGTGTTACAATTGATACATTATCTATATGAACAACTTACTTCAACAACTTATACTTGGGTTATAAATTATAACCATAAGTGTCTCATCACTTAATTAAAACTCATATTTCAAACCAATACATATCTACTAAAGATAACATTAAGATGACTGCACAATGATACCCCTATCCATTTCCAATTTCATATTTCCACATAGAGATATCAATTCTCATAGAAACCTCAAGGATTCAAAGCCCTGTGAACTTAACAAGAAACATTACATTTGGAAATAGAAATGGTGCCATTAAGGCAAAAACATCAGTGACATTCAACCACTAGTTATATTGGGTTCATTAATTAAACATTTACATTCTCAATATTTAGTTCACCAACCTACTTCCACTGGTTCAACCATCCTAACAAAACCAGTACTTGAACTCTCCCACACCAAGGATTTCTAGAAATTCATGAAAACACAACTCTTTGATCCAACTGAGTGATTTTCCCCATGAATCATATAACTCTAGGTTGGACATACATGCCTCTTTAGCTGATCATACCACAAGGTTCAAGTTTCACCAAACCCAAGCACTCTTAATTTTTCTATATAAAAAATATATCTCCCTACTACTGAGATTCATAGTGTACAACCCATTATATAGGTTTTATTTCAAGGCATAGATAATCCACACATGATCTATCCTTCCTAGTTCTAAACATAGATATTCACTAAGCTTTGAATAAGAGTTACATTCTAAAACAATGGTTTAGACAAACCCTAGTCCTACTCTTGATACCACAAGCATATAAGCACTCCAAAACCTAACCTTGTATCACAAGTACTTGAACCCGATGTTCTCCATACTCCCAGTTTTCAAGGAAACTTGAAGACATTAATTTAATACTTTCAAAGGTTAATAACTTTTTCAAATATTTTTCATTAATGAAAACTACCCATAACACATTAACATTGACTATTTCTTCATAATTAATATCCTCAGTTGATTTACCCTTATGAAACATTAGAAACCAACTCACTAGAAACCAGATTCACATTCCTAAGACTGAAAAGTATTATATATAACCCACTCAAGTTTCAATACGGTCAAAAACCATATAACATCATCTAGATACATATATCTAGAAATTTCAAGATGCATTTTCTCTTAGAATAACCATTTTGAGAGGCCATAGATTCCTAGTTTGGTTAAATAGAATGACACTGGGTTATGTGGATCACTCCATATAGACTATAGTTGGAATTGAAATTTAACCTTACCTATCCCTTAGCTACTCTCACCATGTTTTTTTACTAAGGAAACTAACATATAATAATGAACTAACAAGGTACACTACACCATCTATGCATATAAAAACTACATATTCATCTCCATCATCATCACCATTAATATCATCACCTATGTTCACTACACCATAGTATCAAATTACCCACTATTAGAAGTAGAAACACATAGGGTTTTATCATAATATAATTTCATTAAAAAATTATATGTGAAACAGAATAAAATTTTTGATGCTAAAACAATTGATTCCTTTTTCATCTATATAATCAAATATAAGCAGTATCTATGTCATGATAAAACTATATGTAAAATATGATGCATGTGACACCTCTTGATGATACGTTCAAGAGTTAAATACATATGAAATCACTACTTCAAAAACCATGTGTTCCACATAAGGCAAAAGCATATGACAATAAGAGTTCAAACTAAGAACATCCATCTTATTCATTAATAACATGGAATCTCCTCAACAATGGTGTTCGTGATTCATAAGACCAAATTTTATCATAATATCTAACAAATTCCTACGTCACTTGTCTACCAACTCTCTAAAATAGAAAAAAAGATATCTTGTTCTATGATACCATTTCGTAACATCCCAAACAAATTCACCAAGTACAAGACAAAAAGACACATAACCTCAACCATGCCTCCCTGTATGCCAGAATATGCTAACTAGAATCAAGGTTCTAAGGTAGAAATATGGGGAGATTATACCCCTAATAAAAGAACCAAATAAAAAATAAATATCCAAACAAATAATAAATATAAAATCAAATTAATTAGAAACGAATCACATACCAACTGTGTGGATGAATTCTAAAAAAAATACCCAAACTTTCATACCTAAACAAGTATAATAATCACCCACTATGTCAATCACACATAAAAATAAGAAAAGGATATAATTTCATAGAGTATTTTTAACACCAATACTCACCCCAACCCAATAAATAAAATTTTCATGGTATATACCACTCTACGATCAAACCCAGGACATATCCCAAGCTTAACCTATACCTATAATAAGTGAGGGATACTCAAGTATCCATGTCCCATGGTCGCCCATGAAAAGTGTGAATACAACTCGGTAAGACACCAATAACACATTATAGCAGAAAAATATTAAATGTAGTGTACATGCATGTGATAATATCAGTATAAATTGACCAAAAATATATCATATAATCACTAAGCACACAGAAGAAATAAAAAACCATGTGATGAGTAGTAGTATACTCACTGAACCTCTATGAACCCCAGTCGTACCTTATTTGGATCAACACCAGAATGGTAAATATAATAGATACATGAAGTGTTCAAGTACTAGAAACAAGAATATTCCCCTAGGAATCAAGGAAGCATTTCACTCGTTATCCACAAGGAATCAAGGTGACATGCCTCTCTGCAGTCTCAAGGCATAAAGTTATATTAGGACACAAGGATATCATATCCTGACTCCTCCATGGGTCAATACACAATACCAAGGATCGAAACTCTATTGAGTAAGACCTCAAGACCGTTGTACCCTATCATCATGTCCTAGGTTAGGTCACCAAGAATATCATTCCCCACTGTCACCTCTTGGTCCAGACCATAAGGCCATCATTCCCCTACCTTATGATCTTGTCCATTATCATCATCACAAGTTGTGTGCAATCCCCCTCTAAGTGTAGTCATAAAATGATGGTACACATTTTTTAAAAATGAGAACAATAACACCAAAGGAAACATAATATATTACATAATAGGTTAGAGTATATATAGACAGAACATTACATATCAACATGATTTATAGCAACTATAAGTACACACATGAAATCAACAAATCAAACATGGGTTATTTGGATATCTAATAACATTCATGGAGTTTGTCATCATATCTCTCATATATATATATGTATATATATTTGTATGGGGAATATTCTCATACACAACATAACACATAAAGTCATAGATTAGCACAACAAGTATGTGTATCAACAACCATATATAAACACACACACGTGATCATCATCAAACATGGTCTCACACTGATACACATGTAAAAAAAATGTTTTCAAGGAATAAAACATGTGTTTGAAGGATTTAGTTCTCATGTTTCAAATACATACACTCTAAGGTGTCCATGCTAAAGTTTCCAAGGATTGGTTAGATACCACCAAGAGGGGGTGAATCAGTGGTATTCTATTTTTACAAATTCTTTTTCTTTTGATTCAACCTCTGTGATTGAGTAAAGTCTTGCTCCCTCATCTTTAATACTCAGCCTCACCCTACAAGAAATAAAAACAAATAAAGCACAATACACATGGATTTAGAAGGTTCAGTACAAAGATGAACTCCATGCTATTTTGGTTAGACCCCTCAAAATAGATTCTCCACTATAATAGAAAGTGATTACAACAATAATTGGTTAAACCCCCTATTAAAAATTGGTTATAATCCCAAGTTCTAATCATTCTTCAATAGTTGGTTATACTCTACAACTACAACTACATTATAGTGATTGGTTAAATCCCCTAATCATAATATTAAAGAAACATGTTAGAACCCCGAACTGTAGCCTTCATCTTTAGATGGATTGATCCATTATAGAAAGATCAATTAAATATCCTTATCCACAAGCTTGTTGGATCACAATGGATTGTGTAAAAATTAAATTACCAATGAAATGATTCTATAATTGCTCAAATAATATATAATAACTGTATATAATCAGAATCCTTAATGTAATACTGCTCAGGTAAGAATTATTTCTTTTTCTAAAGACTCGGCCTCACTAAACACTTCAAACAAGGATAAAAAAACATTTAGAAATAATACTCTGAATTCTATCTAAAATCACTCACTATTGGAAATTGGTCTATTTGTTATGGTTCATTTGCGACATGACCCCTTCATAAATGATCCTTTGTAGAAAAGGATATTTCAAATAGTTTTCCTGAGGTTTTTAAAAACCCTATTATAACGACCCATCACAAAACTATTTGCGACAGGCTATGGGCCCATCACAAAAAAGCGATTTGTGATGGATCCATGTCCCTTCACAAATAATTTTCCTAAGGTTTTTTAAAAACCCTATTATGACAGCCCATCACAAAATGTCCCATCACAAAAGGGCTCGTTACAAATATCTTAAAATAAAATAAAATTGAATAAAATAATTTTAATAATAATAATAAAATTATATTAGATAATAATAATACTAATACTAATACTAATAATATAAATAATATTAATATAATAAAAATAAAAATAAAACAATATTAATAATAATGATATAATAATATTAATATTAGTAAAATAAAGAAATAATAAAATAATAAAATAATATTAAAAATTATTACCAATTATTACTAATTATTACAAATTATTACAATTTATATCTAATTATTACTAATTATCACTAATTATTAAAATTTATAACTAATTATTAACATTTATTACTAATTATTAAAATTTATTAAAATTTATTACTAATTAATAAAATTTATTAATAATTATTACAATTTATTGCTAATTAATACAATTTATTACTAGTTATTAATATTTATTTCTAATTATTATTTATTCCCACTAATTATTACTATTTTTTAAAATGTATTACAATATATTACTAATTATTACAATTTGTTACAAATTATTAAAATTTATTACTAATTATTAAAATTTATCACTAATTATTTAAATTTATTACTAATTATTAAAAATTATTGCAAATTATTAAAATTTATTACAATTTATAATTTTTTTGTAGAATTTTTAGTAATTATTACAATTTATTACTAATTATTACTAATTATTACAATTTATTACTAATTCTTACTAATTATTACAATTTGTTACCAATTATTACAATTTATTATTATTTATTACTAATTATTACTTATTATTAGATTTTATTACTAATTATTAATAATTATTACTAATGTTTACAATTTATTACTAATTATTACTAATTATTACAAATTATTACAAATTATTACTAATTGTTAAATTTTATTACAATTTATTACTAGTTATTAAAATTTATTAAAATTTATTACAATTTGTTTCTAATTATTACTAATTATTAAAAATTATTACTAATTATTACAATTTATTACTAATTGCCACTAATTATTACATATTCCCGCTAATTATTACTTATTCCTGCTAATTCTGACTAATTTCTATAGTTACTAATAATTATTTCTAATTATCAATAACTATTACTATTTATAAATATTTATTCCAATTTATTAATAGTTATTGATAATTATTATTAATTATATCTAACTATTACTATTTATTAATATGTTTTCTAATCAATATTAATTACTACTAATTAATAATAATTTATATAATAACTATTGATTAATACCAATCACCTGTAATTATATGTAAAAATAAATAATGATAAATAAAATTATCTAATTATAATTTCATTTAATCGTAGCTAATTCACAATAATTATAACTAATATAAAATAAAACGAAATAACTAAAAAAATAAAAGAAATAGATAAATTCCTTTAAACCAAATCTTTCACAGAATTTAAGCCTCGAATATCGGTTCAATTTAGAATTTTAAATTTTGAAAAATTTTGAGTGAAAAAATGGAAGTAGAGAGGGAGATAGAGGTAGAGAAAGGAGTGGAACGAGGAAAAATAATTGGGATATATATAAGTCAGATTATTTGCGATGAGACCTGTTGTAAATATCAACCTGCCAACATACTATTTGCAATAGGAGATGAATCCCGTCACAAATAGTAAATAATGGTGATGGGTATTTGCGACGGGCTTGTATACCCATCCCAAATACCATTCCCGCAGTTTGGGGCACAACTCACGCCAAACCTATTGCGATGGGGACCATCCCCCCATCGCAAATAGTCCCTCCCGATGGTCTATTTGCAATGGGACTCTTCCCATTCAAAAATAACCTGTCACAAATATCAAAATTTCCCACAGTGACTACACACTAATCAAGAAACATATATTGCACGTGCACTTCTTCAAACATCATTTATGTATTTAATAAAATGCATGAATTTCTCATTTTATACATGTATTAATACATATACGGGCAAAGAACCTTATGAAATTTTTATTGACTAAGAGAATATACACCGCCTTCTTATTTCTTCAAGTGATTATATAATCACATGTGTATAAGCATACACATTCATGCAGACTTGATCTACCTCAATTTTACTTCTTCATTCCATGAATAAATGTACACTATGTAAGTACATATAAAATGTGCTTCCTTCTAGTTTTCTGTAAATAATGAAGTAAACATGTGCATATGAGTTTTCTTAAATTTATGCACACACACTATTCAATTATTGTGCTCCACTACTTCTCTTCATTCAAGGAGATCATGAAACAATGCAGTACACTATCTCTTTATGCCACACTCCTTTAAAAGAAATCACGCTCTTCCTAAATTCAAACACATTGTCTTCTCAACTCAAACTTCTGCTTTACAAAACAGTACACGGTGTAGCCTTATTCTATATAGAAAAAATTTGACTCATAAGATTTTGTTTCATATAAACCAGACAGAAGCATGAATTTAATAAACTTATCATAACATGTTTATTTCATGATAATGATGGTTCACAAGAATGACGGTTCATGGTAGTATTATGAGAAACCTTTATGTGGGAACATATACTCATTTCTTCTATCTTCTTCATGAAAAAAGTTTGTAAAAACTAAAATCCTCATGCAACAATTTATGTGTGTTACTTATCACCTTTGAAAACTAGAAAATGGAAAATCAAACATCATGCGATCTAAAGTCTTATTTTCATAACAACATTAAGTAAATATTTCATAGCCAAAGGTTTTTGGGACTCAAACAACCATCATGCAATTGTGAGATCAGTGTCACAACTTGAATGCATGAAATCAAAATTATGAAATCAGAGTATCTGTTATCACTATTTATCTCTCATGAAAATATAAGATGTGTGATAATCTATCGGATGAGAGATAAGATACACCCTTCAAATGAAAATCTAGAAGGTATTTAAAGAGAAAATTTCACCAAAGAAGCACTCAAAAATCATAGAGAGTCGTTTGTTTTCATCAACCCATTCATTCACTACCTCACATCGTGAGACAACGCGATCATTAAAAAAATTATATTTTTTTATATGCGGCATTAATTTGGTTTGATCATCATTTTATCATGAAAATGGAGTTTCATGAGATTTCAATCTCATTGAAACCAACATGACACTAAAATGGCAATTGGAAATATCAACTGGAGCTTCTGTTGACATCGTTCATGGAGATCTCTGTGAACTAAACTCCTTCGATAGTTTGGTGGACAAGACAACAAAACAAGGTTAATAAAATGACTGGGATAAAGCAGATCAACAAATCTTATAGTCATGGTTCTTTTGACACTATAATAATTGATCCCACATCAAAATAACTACTCAAACTGTGCTCCCTTATAATACAAGATGTGGGTGATACAACTCAAAAATCATCTACTAAACACTCCCTACTCCCATTGAAACCACCCCATGCCGGTTTCTGCCCCTTCCACTATGCCTCCCCACATGGTGGTCCACCACTTCTCACATTCCTACAGTATTTAGCCCTTGTGCACACTATGATACTTGCTATCTAGGACAAGAGGCAACACATTCCCTGCTCAGTAGTGATGTGGGTCCCTCATGGTTGGCCAATATGGTTGGATATTTTTTTATATAATAACCTTTAAAAATAGTAATCTAAATTCCATATAATCATATCAAACCAAATAAAGCAACATCAAAACCTATTCATGAAAAATAAATCATTTTGCATGGAATTTTTTTAAAATGTTGTAAACAATGTTCCAATTCAATTCAACCAATGAAACATGTCTTTTGAACTTAAGATCAGTTCTAAAATCCTCATATTAAAACCTTAAAACATATTGAAATATTTCTCTAAAAAATCATTGATAATAAATTCAATTCATTAGACACTTCAATCCCCCTTTTTATTTTTTTTTCAATACTCAAATGATGTCAATATGTTTACTTTTCTTTCTCCCCCTTATTGGTAATGAATGCAAAGGTGAATTTAAGAGTTAAAAATTCAAGAAACTTCTTATCCATTTCAGTTTTTTAGTAGAATGGAACCTCAATCAATAAAATCAATGATATTTTAGTTAATAAAATCTATGTCTACATGGGAAATCTCACTGTAGATTATAAGAGAGATTTCACCTAAGCATCAAATCTATTAAAATTATATAATGTGATACCATTTTCAAGCTTGTTTTAACAAATTCACGTTAGGGAAAATTTAAAAAAGATTACTAAGATATTTTATACACACATCTCAACAAATGAATCAGAAAGTTAAAGTAAAAAAACAATTAGATTCCCCCTTTTCAGTTGGATATCAAGTCTCTTAAGATAATATTTTTTTTCAAAAATATTCAAATTATAAATTTGAGAGTGATCATAATTTTCACAAGAATGTGAATATTTTACAGCTTTAAATCATCTATTCTTCCCCTTAAGGGATGCATACATCTCCTTCAATTCCCTTTATTTTATTATAAGAATGTCTATATAAGGGAATATAGAGGAACCAGTTTGTTTCTTAGAAATAGCACTTAGGCTGAGAGTTTTTTCTCAAGATTTATTTTCCCTTATTCCTTTTAAACACATATTTAGAATAGTTATACTTTATCTCTTGGGATGTTATTTGTTTCATGAAATTTTTTGTGTCATTCCCAATTTTTCTAAAATGTTCACTTATTATAATTTTAAATTAATCTTGTAGATGACTCATCATCGTATTTAAATTATTCATATGTTACCAATTTGTTTTCTTTTTCTCTAAAAAAATTATAATCTTTTTTTAAATTGTTTCAGCTTCTCACACAATTATTTATCACTACAGATTTCTTCACTGCCTGACTTATCTTATCATATTTATTATGTGGAATCTCACTTGATAAAAAAACTCTTCATTTCTTAGATTTGTGACCTTCTTGACCACATCTTGAACAAAATTTATTAAAAAATTCATACAAGTTTTTCATTTATAGTTTAGAATAATTATTAATCATAGGATTATCTTTCTAATAATATAATCTCATCTGCTCTGAATTTCTCTCCATTGATTAATACCTCCTCCTTGGAAGTGAAATGTTATACCAGAATGAATAATCATTATGAAAAAGAACTCCACAAAACAAAAAAAATCCTCTAAACCTTAATCTTATAGACTGATAGTAATTCATCTTTAAAGATTGTAGTTGAATATTTTTCAGACTGTGTATGTATCTACTTAGGAGGAAATATTCTAGCTAAATTAGTATACTCTTCCTTTCTGGGAAATATTTTATCATTTTTTCTTTTAGACCAATTTGATTTAGTATTGTCTTTCAGACCTTCATTGTTATAAATACCAAATGTACATTGATATTCATTTAGTTTAGAAGCAAATTTTTTCTCTAAAACCTTATTCTTAGCAGCTTTAAAAGATTCATCCTTAATCTCAAAAGGTTTTTTGAAGTCTTGTTTCATCTTTCTTCAAATAAATTTGAGATATAAGGTACATATATTATGTCTCAGATAATTCTTCCCCTTTATCAATAAGTCTTTCTTTAATATCTTTCACTATTTTCTCAAATTTATCTAATTTAAATGATTTTGTATATTCCCTTCAACAAATCTTAATTCTTCCATGTCAAGATATTTCTTTCCAACTATTTTCAATTTTTCTTCTAACTCATATATCTTCATTATTTTTATATTATTTCATTAAGATGAATATTTTATTTCTTAACAAGTTATTTATTATTAAAGAAGACCTTGCCTATTTATTTCTTCAGTTTTTTCCATATTGAGTTACATATTGTCCACAAGAGTAGCTTCCATATCTCCTTGGATGTTTATAGACCCGCCATTTTAGTGTATTTCTTAGATAAAGAAATCAAGATTGCATTCTGACCCTTGACATCAACATCTAGATATCTCCTATCAACTTGAGTCAAAGAAACATTCACATTTATAGGTGTTAAACCCACTTTTGATGTATATATCACTTCTAGGGAAAGATATAGAAGGTAAGAAAGCATTATATTCCTCCATATATGGTAGTTTATTCTATAAAAAGCTGTAATTCTTCATCTGTTCACTGAATTTAAATTCTATATTTCTCAAAAACGTTTTTGGATCTATATAGGGTACCTTGTGCTCTAATACCAATTGAAGTGTCCAAGGATCGACTAAATTCCACTAAAATGGGGGTTAATTAGTGGTATACTATTTTTACAAATTCTTTTACTTTTGATTCATCCTCTATGATTGATTAAATTATTGATACCTCATCTTTAATACCCAACCTCATCCTTTAAGAAATAAAAATAAATAAATCATACTACATAGGTATTTACAAGGTTCAGTACAAATATAAACTTCTTTCCATGTTGGTTAAACCCTAAAACATGGATTATACACTATATCATAACATTATTACAAAAATAATTTGTTAGACACCCCAATTACAAACTAGTTATACTTCCCAATTTTAATCACCCTTCTACAGTTGGTTAGACCCCCCAAACTGAACCTTATTTATAGTGATTTATTAGACCCCCCAATCACAATATTCAAGAAACTGGTTAGGCCCCTTAGTAGAAGCCTTCTACTTCAGATGGCTTGATCCACAGTAGAAAGATCAATTAAAGATCCTTATCCATAATCTGGTTGGATCACACTGAATTGTGCACAACTTCAAGTACATTTTCATTAATTCTTGAGTTTCTCGAATAATATCTAATCACTATATATAATCAGATTCCTTAGTGAAACACTACTTGGGAAATAATTATTTCTTCTCCTAAATACCCAAACTCACTACACACTAAAAACATGAATACAAAAATCTAATGAAACAATACTCTGGGTTCAATATCAAATCACTACACACTAATCAAGGAACGTATATTTCACATGCACTTATTCAAACATCATGCATGTATTTAATACACTTAATGGACTTCTCATTTTATACATGTGTTAATTTATTTGCATGAAAATAGTCTTATAAAATGTATATTGCCTAAAATAATATACACTACCTTATTGTTTCTTCAAGTGATTATATAATCTCATGTGTATAATCATACACATGCATGAACACTTGAACTGCCTCAATTTTCCTTCTTCAATACCTAATTAAATGCACACTATATAGGTATATATAAAATGTATTTCCTTCTAGTTTTATTCAAATAATTAAGTAAACATATGGATACGAGCTTTCTCAAATTTATGCACACACACCATTTAATTATTATGATCCGCAACTTCTTTTCATGTAAGGATATCATAAAATAGTGTGCTACACTATCTCCTCATGCCACACTCTTTTGTAAGAAATCAATATCTTCCTCAATCAAAACACACTATCTGATCAACTCAAACTTCCTATTTTCATAACAGTACATGATGTATCCTTCTTCTATGTGGAAAAAATGTGAATCACGAGATTTTGTTTCATATTAACCATACTAAAGTATGAGTTTAATATCTTTTTCATAACAAGTTTATTTCACAAGAATAATGGTTCCCGATAATGAAAATTCATTAGAATATTATGAGGAACCTTCATGCAAGCACATATACTCATTTCTTATATCTTCTTCATGAAACAAGTTCACAGAAAATCAAATCCTCATGTAATATTTTATGTGTGTTCTTCATAACCTTCACAAATTGAAGCATGGAAACTTAAACATCATGCGATCTATGATATTATTCATGTAACAAATTTTTGTAAATATTTCAAATACAAAGGTTAATAGGACTCAAACGATCATCATGCGATCATTGAAATAGATTGAATATGTGAAATTAAATATGTAAAATCAGGTATCTCTGTCATATATATTTATTTCTCAAGAAACTCTAAGATGTGTGATAAGGTCTTAGATGAGAGATATGATACACCCTAAAAATGAGAATCTATTGGGTATTTAAAGAGAAAATTTCACTGAAAAACCACTCTGAAAATCATAGAGTCATTCATTTTCATTTGTTGATGAATTCACTACCTCACATTTTAAGACATCACCATTTTAAAAATATATATTAGCTAATATGCTGCATTGATTAAATTTGATCTTCATTTTTTCATGTAAACTGAGTTTCATGATATTTTGATCTCATTGAAACCAACATAACACGAAAATGGTGATCATATATCTCGGCTGGAGGTTTTATCAATGTTTCTCATAGAGATTCTGATTAGATGAACTCATTAAACAGTTTGTGGGAGAAGACAATGCAGTAAGGTCGATCAAATGACTATAATGAAATAGATCAATGGATATTATGGTCATGGTTATTTTGATGATATAGTACTTGATACCACATTAAAATAGTGACTTAATTAACACTACCATATAATACAAGATTTGTGTATAACTGCTCATAAATAATCTACTAGACACTCCTTTCCCTCACTGGCACCGACCCATGCTGGCATCCACCTCCATTTCCATGCGGCCCTGCACGGTGGCTCACCACCACTCATGTTCCTCCCATAGTCCCCCCTTGTGCACACTATTCTACCTATTTTCTAGGCCGAGAGGTAACACCTACCCACCACAATAGTGGTGTAGGTCCGTCATGAATGGATAGTATGGCTGGCTATTATTTTGTACAAGATCCTTTAAAAATAGTAAGCCAAATTCCATATAAGTATAACCAACCAACTCAAACAACATAAAAACCTATTTATGAAAAATAAATCATTTTCCATGGAGTCCTCTTAAAATGTTGTAAAAAATGTTCCAATTCAATTCCACCAATGACACATGTCTTTAGAACTTAAGATATGTTATGAATTCATCATATTAAAACCCAAATACATATTGAATATCTTATCGAATAATAATTGAAAAAATTTAAATTCACTAGACACTTGGCATGAAACAAAAGGAATTAATTAGTGGTTAAGACTTGACCATTGGTGGTCAAATTCAAGCCAATGTACAAGGTTCTGTCAAGATCCTTGTCACATTTTCCAATTACATTAGAAATATTCCTTTAATTAATTAATACATAATGATCATTAGTTAATTAAGAATTTATTTTTATTCATAAAACATTATGAAATAAAGGTTCATTATTAAAAATTTGAAATCATTATACCATATGATAACAAATTTACATAATACCATAAGGTAGAGTATATGCGACTGCCAACCTCAAATAGATTCATCTCCCAACCAAGAAAATACCTATAACGTTTTCAGCATTTTCTAATTCCATTCTAAATACATAGGTCACCACAAGTTTCTATATCATGAATAAGAATTCCAAATAACTAATTGTAACTAAATTATAATTAATTAAATGATTAAAAGGAAACATAAATTTAAAAGATAAAGGAATATATACCAAAAAACATACCAAATAATACCACCTAATTGGAACCTTAACCAACAATCCATTCAAGGTCCGTAACAAGATTTAAACTTCATTCATGAAAAAAACTCTATCATGGGGGAAAAAAGCATTGAAAAATTTAATATAATTTAATTTTAACCTTTATAAGAACCTAACCAAGTGGAATACCATAGTTAAAATGTCTTATAATAGAGTTTGACTAACTCCTGACACACTCCTGATTTTAAGATGAGAAAAAGACCCAAATAAATTCCATGTTAGAATGGTTGATTCAATCAAGTTGACCAAAAACTATAGAAAAGATCATAAAAGGACATACCTTCATTGAAATTGCATTAAAAGACACACGTTCATCATCATGGGACATTATTTAGCCACATTGATGCAAAATTCCATCATTATACGACAATTCCATCATGTTACAATGGAATTTTCATCCTATTCTTTAATAGGTATTTAGACAATGATATAGTGTCCATAAAGACCACAAAGGAGAAGAGGATATATAGAGAATTGGGGCATCAAAGATATCAAAAGGGAAATAAATTATAAATAGGATTATCCATTATAAATGAAAAAATGATCTACCAACACATAAGGAAGAAGTAGATAAAATTTTGACAAAGAATATAGTATTTCACCTATATTATACAATACTTTGCATCTAGATCCACATGGGATCAAAGGATAATCTCGAAGGGAGGAAAATAGGAGAGTTCAGAAAAAATATCATTAAAATTTGAGAAATGGGGTTAAAACCTGAGTGGGCCTCAGTGACCAAAAAAACCAAGCCACTCTTTATTAATAACCACCTAGTGTTCCCCACTGGTAATATGGTGCATGATCACTGAATAGTTGGTGAGACTTGTTGGGAAACATGTGTTCTACCCAACTCATCGACCATCCAGTGAGTCATGATGGATATCAGGGCCTCTTCCCACCCCATTTTCTAGTCGGTGGATGATGCTGCAACCTCGATAGTTTCAATCCCCCTCTATTGAATTCTAAAGCCTCGAGTTGACCTTTGAGACTCCATTCAAGTCCAAAACACTGCCTTAAGATGTTCAAAGTTGAATTATCTTGGTTTGAAACCGATTTCCTAGAACTAACCATCCACTAGATGAAAATTTCAAGTTCCCTCAAACAAAATAATACCTAAAATGATGTGGGTCATTACACTCTTATTTTAAATTTATACTGACATTACTGTTATTATTATATATCAATCGACCCAATGGATGAATGATGAGGTTTGGACTTCTACTAGGGTGATCACTAGAGGTTTAGATACACATGTACTAAAATTATCAATAGGATTTGCCTTTATAGTTCACAAATATCACCAAGCCTCTCATAAGAACAAAATATGTTGGATGCTGACCACTCGATGATATCAGAGAGGGGATGAGTTTGATACTTCCCAACTACCCACGTAATAAGGGTGTGTATTACCAAGGAGTATCAATGATCAGATAGGATATACTTTGGACACTTAATGAAATTAGAGAGTGGGTGAGTTATAAACTAGTTGACTATCCATATGATAAGGGTGGGAATTATCAAGGAGTATTAATGATCAAATGAGATTAAAAAAGGCCGCATGATCCTTATGTGTTTTCATAGGAACGATTTAGGCCATATAATATTTTCATGATCATAAGATATAGACACAAGATACTTGATCCTTATGTATGTACATGGTAAGGATATAAGTCACCCTATGCTCATGGAACCATATATCATAGACACAAGACACTTGATCCTTTCATGTAAACATGGGATGGATATGGGAAAACGGTCTCTTGTGAGAGTGGTATGGATTTAATGATGTCCACTTGATCCATATGTTTTTGAATGTAATGAATATGGTCCACATGAATCTTATTAGTGGAACTTGGGAAACTCCATCCAAATACATGTAATTGTAAATGACAAAATAAAATACCAATACTAGTCAAAGGAGGAAGAGTTAGACCATTCAGGTTTCTTCTTGAGTGATCAATATTATGAATGATGTTATTCATGTGATTGGATATTTATTTTATTTCATAATATACATGACTATTAATGAATTTTGGTTTATATCAGGTTTTCTATTGGTGTAACCCTTTTTTGTTTATTCTTACACTCTTCATATGTACCTTACTGGACATGAAAACCTTATTCTTATCATGAAGACCAAATAAATGACCCTAAAAAATGTGAATGGGATAGAGTAGACTAATGAGGGTGTGAAGATAGTTCTAAAGTGAGGATGTGTATTGGTATATGTGTCTCAATTGTTTATGTTTTTCCTTTCTAGTTGTAACATCCCAAGTAAGTAATGAATAATAGATATTTTTATCTATGTCTATTAATGAATTAGATAGTGTTTTAGAGGCTTAAAATGAAAGTAAATCCAATCTTAAGCATGAAATAAACTAATATTTTTAAAAGATTGTTTTACTGCCTTTTGAAGGAAAACCATTTTTAAATCTATCTTTTGAAAATTTTATAAGCTATGTTTGTCAAAATTAACTAATTATTTATTATTGGGACATCAAAATTTACTTTTTGTTAATTTTTGGTATTTTTCTAACAATGTTCATTTTTTTAATGAATAGTGAAAAATACTGCATTTTACATCAAAACTGCTTTTTAATCTAATTTATTTATATGATTAGATTATATTTTGAATTGGTTTTGAAGTTAAATTAGAATATATTTTTACCATTTAATCCAATGGTGGTCATTGGAATCAATTTCACTTTGAAATTGGACTTAAACTTGTGTCAATATTTTGATACTTATTGTTTCATAAAAACACACTGTTTGTCATGACAGCGGGAATTAATTATTAAATTAATTAATGCAAATTATATGTTTTTAATTTTGTAAAATAGACATCATTTTTGAATTCGGGATATCAAATATATCTTTGGGTGAAGTTTTGGTATTTTTCTGAAAAACTTCAATTTTTGATGAATAGTGAAACCACTAAGTGGTACTTATAAAAACTGATTTTCCATTTAAATGAAATTTTTCCACCTTTGTGTTTTGAATTTCAAAAAATCCGATATACATGGTTGTCATTAAGAAGTAAAATGTGGTTCAATGGGATTAAAATAAATTTTTGGTGAATAGTAACTTATTAAGTTTTTAATCGTGATTAGTGGTAATTAGTGTAGTTTAAGGTAAAAATAATGTTTTAATAATATGATATGAGGTTGACACATGTCCTACCCTCATTGTATGTGTCATTTCCGACCAAGAAAATCCATGGGTCAACTTGGGGACCCCATGGAGCCACTTTGGTTGGGAAATGACATAAATAACTTTTTATTTAATGTAAAAGTAAAAATGACACAAACATAATATTTTTTACGAAAACAATTTTTAAATGGGGTTATACAAGTCAGATGCTTGACTATAAATATTAATTGGAAATATACAAAGCTTTCCTACATCATAGTATTTTTTTATAATTTTTAGACATTAAATAAATAAAATTATTTATGACATCATAATGATGTAGCGATTACCTCAATAATAAAGGATTTAAATAAAATGAAAAGATAATGTAAAATCTATGACCTAAACAAGTCCAAAACCTATTGGGTGGGTATATTTAGAACCCTTATCACCTTATCCTCGAATTATATCAATGTGGGACCTTTTAAATCTGAAAATCACTTTCAAATAAAGTAATATTTCTTTACTTTCCAAGAGTGCCCCTCCTCTCCTCTTATAAAAGGCCCCCACCTCTACCTCCTTACCCACACTTCCAAAGCCTTTGGATCGGCCAACCCCTGCCCATTTTGTCTCTCCAATTCCCTATATTACTCCTTGAAGCCTCACTTTGGGCAGAAGTCTTCCCAAGGAAGCCTTTGAGCTCAAACCAAAGGGAGTTACCCGATTTTAAGGTAATGTCTTCACTTGAGTCCTTTTGTTTTATTTTGCTTCTCCAACCCCCTAAACTCTTTTTATTCATTTCTTTTGTAACAAATACAGTATATTCAATATACTAGGATGTTTTTATAATAATTATTCGAGCTACACTTACACACACCTATATCTAATGGTTAAAGAACATACTGTTTCTGTGGATGGCGAATTTCTGCCTCCTGAAACGATGATTGTTCAACATTAATATAACAACTTCAAAGGTGGCCATTAAGATGTCACTATATTTATATATGATATATAATATTCTTATGTTTTCCTTAAGATTCTGTATTTTTCATTTTGGGCATACCTTTATGGTTTCCATTATGGGTAAACACGATATCTTCATTTAAGGAAGTGCGGACTACCGCCCCCTCAAAGTGATTTGATTCGTTAATACCATATGTGGGATGTATAAAGGATGGATTTATAATATTATATATGATATTACACTGGAAATTATAATATACCTTTATATAATTATGATTCCATTCTATAAAATACGAAATAGAAATGAAAGTAGCGTTCATGCGTACGTATGGCTTACCGTCTCCATGAACGGTGCATTTCATTTCTTACCTCTAAATGATTATGTAATATTATAAATGCACGTATATACTGGATATATTTGATATATATGATATATACATCATGATTACAATTCTGGATATAATGGATACATGAACAACTTGTAATTATAAAGGGTTTATTTTGACTCAAGTACCAATGATCGTTAAAACGACCGTTATTAACTTAAATAATTACATAGTGTTCATGACATGGCAATAAGTGATATAGAAGGAATAATGAACTTGAAAAATGTTATTAAGAAAGTATAAATTAACTCAAGTTTATTATTCAGGACATTAAAGAACGATCGAGTCAAGTCAGACCCGAGGTATGGGACTTCATCTCAATCTCCTTTCATTGAGGCATATTTTATTTTATACACAACTTTCTTTTATACGGTGTATAAACCCCTTTGACTTTTACGTTTATCCAAAAGGAATATTTTTTATACGAAGCTTTTTACAAAACGAGAAAAGGGAATGTTTTTGTCATATGTATGCGGCGACAATGACTTCTCCGCCGCTGTGACCGTTATTTGGGTTTCAGCTTCCTCTACAAGCCATACCTTCTTTTTAAAAGAAAAATAAATACCATGTTTTACTTTTCTTTTATTTTGGTATTGAAAATGGTTTTCATGATGTTTTTATATCAATGTGTTGAATTGATATCTTGTGATTGAAAGGTGGAAATGTTATGTTTCCTTTATGCATGTTTTATGTGATACGATTATGTTGAGGTTCTTGGGAATTATTATGAAGACGGGTGGTTCCGTGATAAACTAAGGGTGAGTGAGCCCGATATAGCTCTCCAATGCATTAGGTAATGCGAAGGAGTGAAATGTTAAGGTTTCTCCGAAGATATTTAGGGAATATACTGTGATGGGTATTCCAAACGTAACCAAGAGGGTTACTCCATACGTAAGAATGTTATGAATGCCTCAAGTTACCTTTATGTCTTATGATTTCTATGATTTATTCATGATTTGATGAGGTATGATTTATGGGTAAAGTATGATTTCATTCTTATGTATATATGAACTCATGTTTCCTTTCCATATTTTTATATATTACCCATACTGAGCTTTTTATGCTCATCCCAAGTCTTTTTTGAAATGTTTTTCACAGGTCAAGGGAAAAGTACATGATATGATGATAGTGTCAAGGAAGTGTAAAGAAAGAATCCATGTTTTATTTTAAATATGTTCCATTGATGGGAAAAAATGAATACTATCTTTATGTAACCACTTTGTTTAAATGTGGAATGTAATGCAAGTTTTATGATCTAATTCTCTAAAAATCTAAACCTGAAAAGATCCTCAATATGTAATCTTGTAATAACTCAAGATTAAGTAAGGTTTAAGGATGGGGCCTTATAGTTGGTTTCAGAGGTCAGTTTAGATAAATTTAGGAGTTAGAATTTTATTAAATGATTATCCAAAAATATTTTTTTGAAATAATATAGCGTTTGAAGATTACCATGTTGTTTCATCTAATACATGTTTGTTTAGAATGGTTTTCCGCAGAGGAAACAGGGAAGCAGTGCTAGGAAGGCATATAGAAGGAAATAACCTTCCGAATCAGTGTCCTAAGATGGTTGGAATTGGAACTGAATAGTTTGTTACAGTAATGGCACAGTTGACTTAGGCGATAAATGGTGGTGGTATCCATGCACAAGATCATCCAGATCAACCGCAGAGGAACATGTCAGTGGTGGAACATTTCATGAGGCAACATCCCCCATCATTCAAAGGATCATCTGACCCTGTGTTAGCTGAAGGGTGGATTAAAGCACTGGAGAAGATTTTCGATGTCATGGGGTGTTCAGACAATCAAAAGGTTAGTCTTGCTATTTATCGTTTGGAGGGTGAAGCAGATCAGTGGTGGTAGATGGTTAAGAATATCAGGGACGCTGATGAGATTGATGCTCTCGACTGGGATGAATTCAAAGGTATGTTTCTTGAGAAGTATTTTCCTAAGGATTTTCGACTTAGGATGGAAAAACAATTCTTGGAATTGAGGCAAGAGGGAGACTCAGTGGCTACCTATGAAGAAAGGTTCACTCAATTGTCAAGGTATGCTCCAAATTTTATCCGAGAGCTTGATAGAAAAATCAATCGTTTTTACTCAGGATTAAAGCCAAAATATCAAAGGTCATTGGCTTATCGTGAGTTTAAAAGTTATGAAAAGCTTGTTTGATGTGATGATAAGGTGGAAATGGAGTTTGCCGATGATCAAGTGTTCTATAACAACCAGCAGAAGAAGAGACCGAGGTGGCAGGAGAAAGGAAAGAATTCTTCAAAAAGGTATGATGGTAAGAAAACTAAGTTTCCAGTATGTGATAAATGTGGGAAAAGGCATGATGGGGAATGCCTTATGAATTATGGAAAGTGCTACCGATGTGGTAAGATGGGACATAAGGCTCGTGATTGCATTGAAAGAGATGAAGGTGAAGGTAAGACCAAATTTTATTTACAGTTAGTAAAATGTTTTAAGTGCAATGAGATGGGTCACTGTGCAAACGAGTGTCCGAAAAAGAGCTTGAGTGATGGGAAGCAGTTAGACTACAAGCAGAAAGGGGTGGTGAAATCCTTTGCAACTACTTTATAAGATGTCGGGCCATCAAATGAAGTTGTATCAGGTACTTTGTTTGTTTTTTCAGATTATGCCAGTGTGTTAGTTGATTCGGGCTCTACACATTCTTTCATCTCTAAAAACTTTTCTAGTAAAATGGGAATACCATCTCAAGAAATGACTCGTGAACTTGTGGTAAAAACACCTGGGGGGAATGTTGAGGAAAAAAGAATTTATAAGAATCTTCCTATCCTTATACGTGGAAAGAACCTACTTGAGAACCTTATTGTTTTACCTCTAGTAGAGTTTGATGTTATCCTGGGTATGGATTGGCTCTCTATTTACCATGATAAGATTGACTGTAGAGCTAAATAAGTTTCTTTTCATAAAGACATTCAGTTTGTGTACAAGAATGAACCCTTACTGTTGATAACATATCAAGAGGCCGAGAAACTTGTAAAAGATGGAAATTAATGTTACCTTGCACACATCGTTGAAAATAAAGGAACTGTTCATATTAATGATGTGCTAGTGGTAAATGAGTATCCTGATGTTTTTCCTAATGAGTTGCCTGGAATAATACCAGATCGGGAAGTTGAGTTTACTATTCACTTAGTTCCTGATGCTAATCCAATTTCAAAACCCCCTTATCGAATGGCTCAAATTGAAATTTTATAGTTGAAGGAGCAATTGCAAGATTTATTAGAAAAAGGTTTCATTCGACCTAGCACGTCAACATGGGGTGCTTCTGTTTTATTTGTTAAAAATAAATATGGTTCTATGAGACTTTTCATTGATTATAGAGCCTTGAATAACATCACTGTTAAGAACAAATATCCTTTGCCTCATATCGATGATTTGTTTGATCAGCTCCAGGGAGGTCAGTATTTTTCAAAGATTGACCTGATATCGGGGTACCATCAGCTGAAGGTAAAGGAAGCAGATGTTCCGAAGACTGCATTTCGTACAAGATATGGCGATTATGAATTTGTATTAATGCCTTTTGGGCTAACCAATGCACCTGCTGTATTCATGGACTTAATGAATAGAATTTTCCATGAGTTCTTGGATAAGTTTGTAGTGGTTTTCATTGATGATATTTTGGTGTTTTCTAAAAGTAAAGAAGATTGTGAAAGACATTTAAGGGTTATCTTGCAAACCTTAAAAGAAAAGAAACTGTATGGAAAATTCAGCAAGTTTGAGTTTTGGTTGCAACAGATTTCTTTCCTTGGTCATATTGTTTCTAATGATAGAATAACTGTTGATCCTACAAAAACAAAAGTTGTGGAAGAATGGTCAAGACCCAAAAATGTAACCGAGATTCGTAGCTTCCTTGGTTTGGCCGGCTATTACCAAAGGTTTGTTAGAAATTTTTCACGGTTATCTAGTCCAATGACTAAGCTAACTTGGAATGGTGTTAAGTTTATCTGGACAAAAGAATGTGATGATTGTTTTCAGGAATTGAAAAGAAGATTGGTGAATGCTCCAGTTTTGGCACTACCTTCTAGGAATGGTGAGTTTGTTATATAAAATGATGCTTCATTGAAAGGACTTGGTTGTGTCCTAATGCAGAATGATCAGGTAATTGCTTATGCTTCACGTCAGTTGAAAACTCATGAGGTAAATTACCCTACACATGATTTGGAATTAGCTGCTGTTGTTTTCGCTTTAAAAATTTGGAGGCATCATTTGTATGGAGTAAAGTGTGAAATATATACCAATCACAAAAGTTTAAAGTATATATTAACTCAGAAAGAGTTAAAAATGAGACAGAGGAGATGGTTGGAATTAATCAAGTATTATGATTGTACAATTCATTACCATCCGGGAAAAGAAAATAAAGTGGCCGATGCTTTGAGTCGAAAAAGTAATGCTTCATTAGCAATGTTGCGTTTAGAACATGATCCTTTGGTTAAGGATTTGATGAACTTTGGCATAGAAGTTGTTGGTGCAAGATGTCCTTCTGTTTAGTTTCAGGTATCAGTGAAATCTTCTCTATCAGACAGAATCAAGCAAGCACAGAAGCAAGACAGTGAGTTGCAGAAAAAGGTAGAGCTGGTTCAGAAAGGTAAGTTGCCTGAATTCAACATTGATAATGATTTTGTTTTGAGATTTGGAAAGAGATTGTGTGTGCCTTGTGATTCACAGTTGAAGAGAGAGTTGTTATGTGAAGCTCATAGTTCTCTGTTTTTAGTTCATCCAGGAATTACTAAGATGTACAGAGATCTTCGGGAGTATTACTGGTGGGATGGAATGAAAAGAGATATTGCTGATTTTACTGTGAAGTATTTGACTTGTCAGTAGGTTAAAGCAGAGTGGAAGTTACTGAAAGGGATGCTTCATCCTCTACTAGTTCCATAGTGGAAATGAGAGAATATATCCATGGACTTTTTTGTGGTATTACCGAAGACATCTCGAGGTGATAATGCAATCTGGGTTATTATTGATCCCTTGACAACATCTGCTCATTTCCTTCCTATTCGAGATACTTTCTCTCTAGATCAACTTTCTCGATTGTACCTTAAAGATATAGTCAGGTTGCATGGAGTTCCTCTATCCATTGTATCCGATCGTGATCCCAGGTTCACTTCTAACTTTTGGAAAGGCCTTCAGAAGTCGTTAGGTACTGAATTAAATTTTAGTACAACTTTTCATCCTCAATCAGATGGGCAGTCGGAACGAACAATTCAGACCTTGGAGGATATGCTACGAGCTTGTTCAATGGATTATCAGGGAAGTTGGGACCAACATCTTTCTTTGGTTGAATTTTCATATAATAACAGTTTTCATTCCAGTATACAGATGGCACCATTTGAGGCATTATATGGAAAGCGGTGTCGAACTCCAGCTTTCTGGAATGAAGTGGGTGAAAGGAAGTTGATGGGACCAGAATTGGTAGAAGAGTTGGCAGAAAAAGTTCATCTGATACAGAAACACATGAGAACAGCTCAGAGTAGGCAGAAGAGTTATGCGGACAACAGGAGGAAGGATCTCTATTTTGAGGTAGGTGATCATGTTTTTCTCAAAGTATCACCATGGAAAAGTGTGATGCGATTTGGTAAGAAAGGAAAGTTGAGTCCAAGGTTTATTGGACCATATGAAATTCTGGAGAGAGTTATATCAGTTGCATACTGGTGGCTTTACCTCCGAGTTTATCTCAGGTACACAATGTTTTTCACGTTTCGATATTGAGAAAGTATATGCCAGATCCATCTCATGTTTTGAGTCCAGAGGTAGTTCAGCTGGAAGAGAACCTATCTTATGAGGAACAACCGGTCTAGATTCTTGACCATAGGGAGCAAGTGTTACGGAATAATGTGATTCACCAGGTAAAGGTTTTTTGGAAAAACCACATGATTGAAGAGGCAACATGAGAATCTGAAAATTCAATGATGGATAAGTACCCCCATTTATTCGATAAGTAAATAAATTGCGGGGACACAATTTTCTAAAGGGTGGAAGGATGTAACATCCCAAGTAAGTAATGAATAATATATATTTTTATCTATGTCTATTAATGAATTAGATAGTGTTTTAGAGGCTTAAAATGAAAATAAATCCAATCTTAAGCATGGAATACACTAATATTTTTAAAAGATTGTTTTACAGCCTTTTGATGGAAAACCATTTTTAAATCTATATTTTGACAATTTTATAATCTATGTTTGTCAAAATTAACTTATTATTTATGATTGGGACATCAAAATTTACTTTGTGTGAATTTTTGGTATTTTTCTGACAATGTTCATTTTTTTAATGAATAGTGAAAAATACTGCATTTTACATCAAAACTGCTTTTTAATCTAATTTATTTATATGATTAGATTGTCTTTTGAATTGTTTTTGAAGTTAAATTAGAATATATTTTTACCATTTAATCAAATGGTGGTCATTGGAATCAATTTCACTTTGAAATTGGACTTAAACTCGTGTCAATCTTTTGATACTTATTGTTTCATAAAAACACGCTGTTTGTCATGACATCGGGAATTAATTATTAAATTAATTAATGCAACTTATATGTTTTGAATTTTGTAAAATAGACATCATTTTTGAATTCGGGATATCAAATATATCTTTGGGTGAAGATTTGGTATTTTTCTGAAAAACTTCAATTTTTGATGAATAGTGAAACCGCTAAGTGGTACTTATAAAAACTGATTTTCCATTTAAATGAAATTTTGCCACCTTTGTGTTTTGAATTTCAAAAATCCGACATACATGGTTGTCATTAAGAAGTAAAATGTGGTTCAATGGGATTAAAATAAATTTTTGGTGAATAGTAACTTATTAAGTTTTTAATCATGATTAGTGGTAATTAGTATAGTTTAAGGTAAAAATAATGTTTTAATAATATGATATGAGCTTGACACATGTCATACCCTCATTGGATGTGTCATGGCCGACCAAGACAACCATGGGTCAACTTGGGGACCCCATAGAGCCACTTTGGTTGGGAAATGACATAAATAACGTTTTATTTAATGTAAAAGTAAAAATGACACAAACATAATATGTTTAACAAAAACAATTTTTAAATGGGGTTATACAAGTTAGATTTTTGACTATAAATATTCATTGAAAATATAAAAAGATTTCCGACATCATGGTATTTTTTTTATAATTTTTAGACATTAAATAAATAAAAGTATTTATGACATCATAATGATGTAGCGATTATCTCATTAATAATGGATTTAAATAAAATGAAAAGATAATGTAAAATATATGACCTACACATGTCCAAAACCTATTGGGTGGGTATATTTCGAACTCTTATCACCTTATCCTCGAATTATATCAATGTGGGACCTTATAAAATCCGAAAATAATTTTCAAATAAAGTAATATTTCTTTACTTTCCAAGAGTGTCCCACCTCGCCTCTTATAAAAGGCCCCCAACTCTACCTCCTTACCCACACTTCCAAAGCCTTTGGCTCAGCCAAACCCTACCCATTTTCTCTCTCCACTTCCCTCTATTACTCCTTGAAGCCTCACTTTGGGCAGAAGTGTTCCCAAGGAAGCCTTTGAGCTCCAACCAAAGGGAGTTACCCGATTTTAAGGTAATGTCTTCACTTGAGTCCTTTTGTTTTATTTTGCTTCTCCAACCCCCTAAACTCTTTTTATTCATTTCTTTTATAACAACTCCAGTATCTTCAATATACTAGTATGTTGTTATAAAAAGGATTCGAGCTACAATTACACACACCTACATCTAATGGTTAAAGAACATACTGTTTCTGTGGATGGCTAATTTTTGTCTCCCGAAATGATGATTGTTCAACATTCATATAACACCTTCAAAGGTGGATATTAATATGTCACTATATTTATATATGATATATAATATGCTTATTTTTTCCTTAAGCTTCTGTATTTTTATTTCCGGCATACCTTTATGGTTTCCATTATGGGTAAACGCGATATCTTCATTTAAGGAAGTGCGGACTACCACCCCCTCAAAGTGATTTGATTCGTTAATACCATACGTGGGACGTATAAAGGATGGAGTTATGATATTATATATGATATTACACTGGAAATTATAATATACCTTTATATCATTATGATTCCATTCTATAAAATACGAAATAGAAATGAAAGCAGCGTTCATGCGTACGTACGGCTTACCGTCTCCATGAACGGTGCATTTCATTTCTTACCACTAAATGATTATGTAATATTATAAATGCACATATATACTGGATATATATGATATATATGATATATACATCATTATTATAATTCTGGATATAATGGATACATGAACAACTTGTAATTATAAAGGGTTTATTTTGACTCAAGTACCAATGATCGTTAAAATGACCGTTATTAACTTAAATAATTACATAGTGTTCATGACATGACAATACATGATATAAAAGGAATAATGAACTTGAAAAAGGTTCTTAAGAAAGTATAAATTAATTAAAGTTTATTATTCCGGACATTAAAGAACGATCGAGTCAAGTCGGACCCGAGGTATGGGACTTCGTCTCAATCTCCTTTCATTGAGGCATATTTTATTTTTTTACAAAACTTTCTTTTATACGTTGTATAAACCCCTTTGACTTTTATGTTTATCCAAAAGGAATCTTTTTTATACGAAGCATTTTACAAAACGACAAAAGGGAATGTTTTTGTCGTACGTATGCGGCGATAACGACTTCTCCGCCGCTGTGACCATTATTTGGGTTTTGACTTCCTCTACAAGCCATACCTTATTTTTAAAAGAAAAATAATTACCATGTTTTAATTTTATTTTATTTTGGTATTGAAAATGGTTTTCATGATGTTTTTATATCAATGTGTTGTATTGATATCTTGTGATTGAAAGGTGGAAATGTTATGTTTCCTTTATGCATGTTTTATGTGATACGATTATGTTGAGGTTCTTGGGAATTATTATGAAGACGGGTGGTTCCATGATAAACTAAGGGCGGGTGAGCCTGATATAGCTCTCCAATGCATTGGGTAACGTGAAGGAGTGAAATGTTAAGGTTTCTCTGAAGAGATTTAGGGAATATACTGTGATGGGTATTCTAAACGTAACCAAGAGGGTTACTCCCTACGTAAGAATGTTATGAATGCCTCAAGTTACCTTTATGTCTTATGATTTATATGATTTATTTATGATTTGATGAGGTATGTTTTATGGGTAAAGTATGATTTCATTCTTATTTATATATGAACTCATGTTTCCTTTCCATATTTTATTTATATAACCCATACTGAGCTTTTTATGCTCATCCCAAGTCTTTTTTGAAATGTTTTTCACAGGTCAAGGGAAAGGTACATGATATGATGATATTGTCAAGGAAGTGTCAAGAAAGAATCCATGTTTTATTTTAAATATGTTCCATTGATGGGAAAAAATGAATACTATCTTTATGTAACCACTTTGTTTAAATGTGGAATGTAATGCAAGTTTTATGATCTAATTCTCTAGAACTCAAAACCTGAAAAGATCCTCAATGAGTAATCTTGTAATAACTCAAGACTAAGTAAGGTTTAAGGCTGGGGCCTTATACTAGTATATATATCATTTATAGGATCAAGTTATTCGGTGATCCCTTTTTGAATGTATGGTAGTATAGTGTTTCATGGGTTCTATTTGTTATTTTATAAAATTTTATTTATTATTATTATGAGATTATCTATATTATTATATTTAACACACTTTGATGTTTATTTTTTCTATAGATAATGGTTTTAGCTATATATTCTTTAAAATTATGATATCAACGGTATAATCACTCCATAAGATTTTATAAAAAACTCACGATTAACTGGATGCCTCTAGAATATGGGGAGGCACACTTGAGGTATATAATTCTATATCTTGGATTGTGTGTATGATTAACCAATTCAAGGAATTACAAAATGGTATTATAGAATTTTTTATTTTTTTTATGATTTGGAATTTAGTATATAGATCCATGAATAGTTATAAATTTCTATAGAATCCATATTTGTGTCTAAACAACACATTTATTAGTGAAAATAAAACATTTAAAGGAGTTAATAAAGTGTTTATTGATTTTTTTTGTTAACATTAAGTAGATTTTAATAGACTATTTTATATTTTATTATAATTTATTATTTTACTCTTTGAACATGGTGATAAGAGGTATGTGTTGATTCACCATACTTAACATGAAGGTTCACATGAAATGTTCATGATTATGTCTGATTGAGGAAATGGCTTTGAAAACAAAATGTTATTTGATTATTTAAACGTAAATAATAACTTATTTAGTTTTTTATGAATAACTTATTAGTGGAACATTTCTTCATCAAAGCTAATCAATATAGACATGGATGTGATTATGGTCTTATAGTGCGTAGTATGGGTATGATGATACCTGATGTGTATGATAGAACTTAGATGTGTGCGTTATAATATTATGATACTTGGGGTTATTTGAGATTGAAACATGGATGTTTCTTCATTATTTATGATGTATGTGGTGTATATGGTCCATATACTAGTAAGGATAGCCTAATTATGGTGATAAATGACTCAAATTGGTATGAGTCGAGTACATGAGCTAAGTAGTATGTTATTTTACTATTAATTCTCAAGATTAATAGTGTTATATGAGGGTATCCTAATAGAGAGAGTCTATACTATTTACATTATTGGATTTAGATATGAAAATCATGGGTTGATATTGTATACCGTGCGAATGAAACTTAGGTGATGTGTGATCAAGTGATTGATACACGGAATATGGGTGACATGAGTTTGTGTGTGATTGAGAGCCAAAATAATGATTTATGAGAGATTGGATTGGAATTCTTAGGATTCATGGGTAGATAATCAGGAATGTGAGCCTATAATTAATGAGATATTAATCATTATGGAATGATTTGAGTTTAAGGCCAAGTTATCATGTGAGTGTATACACGATCATGTATGAAATTAGATTTACAATGAAGGTGTCTAGGTTAATGGGTTTTTGAGTGGACAAAACTTATCTAAAATTAGTATAAAACCTCAACCAAAAATTATTATGACACATGATATTTCTAATCATATTTAAAGAAATAAATAAATGAAATATAGTGTACCCTTTTTTCTAATAACCTATCATATCCACGATTGTCTATATGATCTTGATAAAGATAAAGAAGAAGAAACCAATGAATTCCTTTTCTAAGAGATTCCATAGGCAAGGAAAATATCCCAATTCTTGGGAAGGATCCACTCATCCTCATAGTTTTGTATAACCTAGGTTTAGGGAGAGAGAGCCTCGATCAAATGAGTTTCATAGTGACTAATAACCTATCCATAAAAAAATAATGCGTTCATATTATTTTTAAAGTAAACTTCTTTGGAAACCAAAAATTCATCCTACTAAATGGAATATTTCATAAAAATTTTATAAGTTACAGCAATTGTAGCTATTTTCTATTTATTTATGATTAATTGTTTAACATTTAAACTATTAATTTGGACATTCAAACTCCTTTAATCATAAACACATGATGATATAGATTGATCATGATAGTTTAGAGTATGATAAAAAGGTTGAACCACACATTATCATATAACACATAAACTATTATGTACTACACCATGATGTTGTGACATTCACCATAAATTGGCATATCTTAGAATAGACCACGGTGTGGTATAAACCACTATTCCATGGTTATAGCTTTAATACACATTTCCATCAATCTTCCAATTGCACTAAATACTTGTAGACTTAGAATATTTTCACCTTATGTCACATTATATATAGAAAATTGTGAAACCATATCCAAAACTAATTTTAGATAGATTCTAAAACTTATTTTATAAAATTTATTATCTATTTTTACCACATGATACATCATATGTAACAAATTGTGGGAATCCATCCAAAAATTCTTTTGGATATCCACTAAAATACTTTTTGGGCATCTCTCAATGTTTTTTACACAAACTTTTTAGCAAAACTTAATCCATATTCACATAACCAAAAAGTGTGACCCTAAGATAATTTCTATCATTAATAAAAATTATGAAATCCCATATCCACAATTTTAAGAAATGTGTAGCCTCTAATAATGTGTTAATGACACTAAAGTTACAAAGGGATCTAGCTTGATCTCTATCAAACATATATATATATATACCCATGTATGCTATTTGTATCATATAAAAGTAAGCATAATCATAAAACTTTTTTTCTTAATACATTGAGTTATAATAAGACATGAAGTATGTAAATACCATATAACATACTAATACATTCTCGATTCTCCAAGTATAGAATGGAGAGATAGATAATCACATAATATTCCATTCACCCAAGCATATAAACACATCACATGAAGCTAATACAAATAGATAAGTACATAACATGTAAATTATCTAGATATGTACATAAGATTATTAAATATATTTCAATCAAGGGCCTAGATGTTATACCCATAACATGTGATGAAAAATATTTTCTTGTATAAGCATCAATTGATTACATGATTAAAAACATAAAAAACCACCCCTTGATTTGATGAACCTGAATGATAGTGTAAGAAATATAATAAAGTATAAAGGTTCTCAGGCTAGGTATCTTTCTAACATTTGGTATAGGGATTCAATATGAAATATGACTTCTTAGTACATTAAGACATTGAGTATGACACTCCATGTGGTATAATTGGTTGGTTATCAAATATAAAAAACTCATTTAGTATCTCATGAATATATTATATATCTCTAAATGAAATCATACTAATTATAATCATAACATTTCATCACAACCTATAATAATCCATGAATAATATCAGTTAAGGATAATTAAAATCCATACTTTGAGAGGTTAATTATTATTTAACTTCACTCAATATATATAGACAACTTGAAAAAATGATAAAGTAGAGACTATATTTTATATAACATAATATATTTTATATTCTTAAACTACTTTAAGTATATTAAAAAATAATATATAAGCTCCAGTAATATTATATCTAATAATATAGATTACTAGGGAAACATTATGTATGTTGTACTTTTAGAGTATTATTAAAATTACTGCATATCTATGTAATTAGAAAAAAATATGTATATAACTATAAGATAAATTTTTTCCACTAAATTGATAGGATATTAATTTTATTTAGTCCCTAGATTTAGGTTTGAAAATTCTAGTTACCAGATTTAGTTCATTGCAATTTGGTCAGTGGAAGTCAGTTGGCTCAATGTGCAGACAATGATAGTGAAAACTCTTAAGGTGGTTGTGAAACCATATAAAGTTCATATCTTCTAATGGAATCATGGATGACCATAAAATTTGGTAAATAAAAACATTAAGAATAAAGTTTCTAGAAATGTTTACTAAGGAAACTAGTTAATTTTAATGGGTTAATAGTGATCATCAGTTACAATTATTGATGGATTCATTTCTATGAATGTTAGAAGGGAGTGAAACATGGATAAACAGTTGGTAATTTCTATAAAATGGAGTGTGTAATTTCTATACAATGTATCCTAATTGAGAATTTTGTATCAGTGAAGTGCATATTTCATTAGTGAATTATAAAGTATTCGTCCTCTTTAATGAATTCTTACTTATTTTTTTAGTTGGAAATTCTTATACTTTTGGTGAATAAAAATAAGGAAATAGTGTTTCTCCTATTAATATAGGAAAATTCATCCAAAGAACATTAATTACTTATTTTATTCCCTACCTGATGTACTTCCATTGCTTGTATTTACAATTATATGAAGGCATGTGAGTTTTAATTGAATTATATGTGAGGTTCTACTTTATTTGTTGAGTAGGGTGTGAATAATAACTACTTTCAACACACTCATCCATGATAGGATGTTTCATAGGATAAAATACCACTATAAAGAAACTCTAGTGTGATAACTTCTAATGGACTAAAGATTCTAGTTTTGGTGGTCACACAGATGACCACCTCCCAATAAGTGGCATCAGAGTGGTTTCTTATTCTAGTGTCTTATACAAACAAGTATCAGAGCTCAAATTTTTGATCAATTATTAGTTAACACTCCACAGGAAACTTAAGTTTCAATAACTTTCTCACCTTGATAGAATTTCATTTTTATTCAAGGTTTACTTTCAATTAAAGGTATGTATTCAAATAAATTTAAGGACTGGGTAGATAAGTTTAATGGAACATATTTTAGATTATGTAGAATGAATATAAGGGATAATATAATTCCAAATCACCCAGATGTTTCACTTACTAGTGTGTGTCTGGCGAAGATGTAAAATGTGAAATGGGAAGGAATTTATATGAATGTTATTGGGTTTTTTAGGATTTCATCAGTATAAAATATTCCTTTTAAAATTTATGAAGTCAAGACTATAGTAGAGCTCATTAAATCCCTGGGGGATATGTAAAATATACTTATGTTACTTAATAAAGTGTTTATGATATGATAACTATTCAATGTGAGGTTATAAAAAGTAAAACCAGTGAAAGACCATGTGAATTATTTAAATATGATCCAAGGATAGATCAAATAAGTGAAATATAAATTCATTGATAATATATGGGTGTCTCTTATACTATCATTGCTTCTGGAGAGTTGGGATGTGATTGTGACTATTATTAACAACTTCTGTGAAAATTTGTTCTTGGTATTTTTGGATTTATAGAACATGATCCTAAATAAATAAATTCACCAAACTGAATTTCAAGAACCATTTTATAGTGTTATTAATTTTAATGGATGAGGATAGTCATCCTAAAAGATATACCAAAAGAAACCATGGAAAGAAAAATATTGTTAAAGAAACTGATGTAAGTTGAATTACCCTTATCTTACTTGATGGAGTTGTGTGAAGAGATGACACATCAATAAGAATTATGAAATTCACAAGTAAAAATATATAATTACATCAAATTATAAAAGTTAAAATTCTATTAATTTGATGTAAGGTGTAAAGAACTTATTGTTTAGTGTCAATATTATGGTGGAATTATGTGTAGTTGATTCTAGATTATCATTTAATTCTACAATAGAAAATGAATTCATGGAGAATTATGTATAAAAAAGTTTATCTAGTGGATGTTGAATCTTTGTATGTCAGTAAAAAGTGTGATGCGAATATTCAGATGAATAATAGTGAGATCTTGAAATTTATATGATTCATGAAACTTGATGAAGAAGGCTATGGAACAACATTGTCAAATAGAGTCTGGAAAGTGAATCTAGGATCCATGGTGGTTACAAGAGGAGTAAAACTGGGATGTTGTATTTGACCAAAATTAGATATAAAATTTCAATGGATAAAACTACCTCATCATAGGATCCTGAAGTTTTTTATTTCATGTTTGATCATCTTATTAAGAAGATTATAAAATTTATAATAACCAAAGGTGTACCAATTCTTGATCACACAAAAAAATGGAAGATTTAAAAGTTTTTTTGTGAGGAAATATAGAATGGTGTCCTCAAATTTTGATGGATAAAATCCTAAAGATCAGAATTTGAAACTAGTTTACTCTTATTTTTGGGGACCTTCCATTGTATAGTCTCATGGTGATTCTCTTTACTTTGTAACATTTATAGATAATTCTACTATAAAATTTTTACTTTAATTTTGATTTATAATTCTGTTGTTTTTATGATTTCATTAAATGGGAATCCATGATGTAAATGGAAAGTCATCAGAAGTCAAAATTATTTTATTCTAACAATTGTCGTGAATACACAAAACACAACTTTCATAACTTTTATAAGAAAAAGGGGACAATACATGAAAAGATAGTTCTAAAAAAACCGAAGTATAATTGAATGGATAAAAACATGAATCATAAATTGATGGATAAGGACTGGATCATGAGGATAAAATTATAAATTCCAAAGGAAATTTAAGAAATGTTACTCAACACAATGACATATCTTTTCTATAAGAGTCCAACAAAAGGGATTGGGTAGGAACTTTTAGAAGATCTAGGATCTACTAAATATTCATAAGTTATCCATCTTAAATTATTTAGAAGTTTGGTATGTGTTTATGTTGGAACTATGGATACATATAAGATCAAGGAAAAATAAAAATCATGTTTTCTTATTGGGAATGAAGATGATAATTTTGAATTTTAGTTATGACATGATGATAGGTTTTTTTTGAAAGGTGAGACATGAGTTGGTCTCCCAACCCATATCCTTACAAAATTTATTAAAAATAAAATAGTTACATGGAATTATCAAGGTGAAATGAGATTAAACCAACAAAAATTGAAAGTAGTTACATGATGAAATAAATATTAATACAGAGTGGTAAAAGGAAAAAAGAGGTATTGTTAATCTCTAAGAAAGTACACCCTTTAGCCTTTAGAAATCCAAAATCTATCAATCTTCATAGGAAAATCATCACATTATGAAAGAATCATTATGTTCTATTTAATGATAAGGTTATATGGATGGACCATAAATTAGTGAAGAAATAAGTTAATGGAAAAGAATCAAACATTGAAGTCTAATTTTAAATGTGTAAGGAAACCCAAAGGGATAAAATTATAGGGAACTCATATAGAAGTGTTGAAAGTTTAGAGTTGAGGTAAGTGGAAGATATTCCAAAAATTTAAAGGGTGGATGAAGTTTGAGTGGGAGCACCAGAAGTTAGGGCTATATAATTTAGAGTAGATTTGATTAATAAAACACATCCAATTCAATTGTGGAGATCAATGATAATTATAATACTAGTTAAAAGGCTTGGGGTTAATATCAAATTTTTACTTTTAATGAATGTATGAGAACCATAATTCATAGTATGAGTAACAATAATCAGTGAATTGAAAAATGAAATACAATAATAGATGAAAAAATTTATTCGTTGAAATCCAATAAAACTTGGGAATTAACTCACTTACTAGAAGGTAAATGACCACTTGATAATAAGTGGAGTTTCCAGTTGAATGAATAGGATGATAGTAACAAGAATTTCAAAGAACGAATATTGGAAATGGGATTTCAATAAAAGTAAGAAGTTGATTTCTTAGAAATATTATCACCATTTTTTAAACATACAACTATCAAGATAGGGCTGATCATGGTGGAATTGAAGGGTATATAATTAGAGTATGTGGATGTAAATTCAAATTTCCTTTGTGGTTAGATTGAGTAATAAATTTACATGAAGAAACCAAGAGTTTTCATAGAATATGGGAACTATATTTTATTTTATAAGTTGATGAAAATTATTTATGGGATAAATAAATCATTGAGATAATTGAGTCCTAAGTTTGATGTTTTTATGTCAAAAGAATGATTTAAAAGGTGTAATATAGATCATTATTATTACTAAAAGTAATGGGATGTAAGGATATTAATCACACTACTTTTTTATGTGGATGACATGTTGCTATAAGGTCTGCATATTTCATGGATTTAGGATCTAAAACCTAAATTTTCCATAATATTTAAAATAAAGGATATTAGACATGCTATGAAAATATTATGTATATGGATTGATAAGGATAATAAATTTGATACATTGGTTTTATCCTAGAAGGAATATATCCTAAAGTTCATGTAAATATTTGGGATAACCAGATGTAATCAATTCATAACTTCTCTTGTAAAAAACTTTATGTTGTCTAAGACACATACACTATCAATGTAATAATTAATCTAATACATGGATAAATTTCCATTCATATCAGTTGTTAGAATTATAATGTAGGAAATGATATATACATGGACATAACTAGATTTCATTGTTCAAGTTTTAAGAATACTTATATTAAACCCAAGAAGGGGAAAATAGTAACTCATTAGGTGGATGATCCATTACTAAAATAAAATAAAATAATTTTCTTTATTTTTTGGGGATGAAGATCTATTGCAAGGATTTTTGGATACTATCTTTGCAAGGGATTTTACAATCCAAAAGAGCATGATCATTTTTTTATTTAATTAAATACGATCAATGATTATTTGGATGTCATGGAGGTAGATGATTTTTTAATTTTATTACAAATAAATCACAATATGTGGTTTCAATTCAAGTAGGGAGTAAGTTGGTTTGGTTGATGTGTTTTCTAAAAAAACATAGAAGAAGTCAGGAAGGAGGAATATTATTCTTTGATAATCAGTGTGTGATTCACTTGAATCAAAATAAAGTTTTCAATGAAAGGAAAAATTATATCATCATGAAGTAAAAATTCATCAGAAATATTATAGAGGATAAAATATTTGATTTTCAGAAGATATATGGAAGCTAAAATTCACCGGACACAGTCACAAAAAAATTAGTTTAAGAACATATGAGGCAACAGTGTGCCTTAGTAAGACTTGGGTGAATGAAAGGAGAATATATAACACTTCTAGATTAAAAGAAGGAATAAAAGAATAATTCCAAATTATTAGTTATTGTTCAGATATTCCCTAGAACAATCATTAACTGGGATATTTGTAACACCGGAGCTTCAATTATTGTAAGTAATCTTTTCTTTCTAAAGAGAGAATAACACAATGCACACAAATTTATTTAAGAATGTGATTAAAACATAAATTTTAATGTTTTATAATTTTAATTTGATTAAATGAATTTCATTTTTGAATTCATCATGTAAATATTTTCTTAGGGTTATTTTTTGAGATTTTTTAGAAACAATTTATTTTTGGGTGAATAGTGAAAAATACCGATTTTACAAAAAATAATCACTATTATGAAATTATAATGATATATGAATAACTTGAAGGTTTATGATTTTTTTCTATATCTAATTTATTTTTAATAAGTAATATAATTTTTAACTTATAAATATAATTTTTTCAATTTAAAAATCTAAGTAATGTTTTTGTTAAAATAAAAACTATTTTTAGTCCTTCTCTTTTAATAAACTATTTATAATATTACATTCGATTTTCATTTTGTTTTAAAGAAAAATAAATATAATTTTATTTAACATAATCTAATTAATTCTATTTAAATGAATATTATGATTAAATTTTCAACAAAAACATTTTTATGTTTAAAACAAACATTTTTCTAAAAACGGTTTTCGTTGTATTTTATGAACATATATTAAAAGTAATTTTTACCAATTATATAAATTTAATAGTGTAAAATGGATTCCATATTTTTAATAATAATAAATAATATTACTTAATAATTTCAACTTAATATTCGGTCATAATGAATAGTAAAAATAGTTAACATTTGTTACCATAATTAATGTTAAAATGCTTTACCCGGGGGGGGGGGTTAAACTAAGAAATAAGTTTACAAATTCTAATTAAAATAGTTAAAATATTATTATTTTAAGATATTTGGAGCTTATATTATCTTATATTTTAATTACTTTCCATTTAGAACCACTTAAAAAATGACTTTTTATTATTTATATCTTATGTAATTCCATGTGTGCCCCTCCCCTCACTTATAAAAGGGAACCTATTCTCCACCATTATTCACAAAATAATACCCCTATAGATAATAAAATAACTAACAAAAAAAATTTAAAACATCATTTAATTCATTCTTTATATTTATTTCTTACCTTAAGACCATCCTATGAAGGATTAAGGTGTATGACGAAGGAGGTCTCTCAACGAAGAGGTGATCATCTTACCCGACTTTTTAAAAGTTTATATATTCATCTAATTACTATATATATATATATATATATATTACCCATAATAACATAATTAATATAGTATAATAAATATAATGATATATTATTATGATTATAATATAAGAATTTTCACCACTTTTCCATCTTATGTAAAATAAAAGCATCACTCATGCGTGCGTACAACCTACCATCTCCATGTAGCAGTGCAATTTAATTTTAATCACCAATTTAAATTAATGGTTATAAATATGGAACTAATGAATATATATTATATTTTAAAAATAATAATTATTCTATAAATATAAGATATCATCCATCTTCTTACCCTTACACTCGTTAAAAATGATAACGTCGTTCGTGTGTACGTATGGATCAATACCCCCATGAAGCGATCTGATTCATTTTTCATGTAAACCATTCATCAATGATTCTATATATATATAATTAATATATATTATATTTATATATTTATTGAAATTATATATATTATGGAACCATGATCATGATTTATGTACTATAACTGTCAAATCAAAACTTACATGAAAAAATAAAGTAGTTAACACCCAAAATGATGATGATAGTGAAATAATATTAAACGATGGGTGATAAAATGGTTTAAGTAATCCGTGTTTTGTATTATTATTATTAATATTATTCTATTATATATTTAAAATAAGTTTAAATTTATTATATAGGAGGTTAAAATCACTTATGAAGCAGGTTAGAATCGAGTTATGGTTTTTATGTTACACTCTCACTTTTAACCAGGATTATTTGTCATTAAATTTTTTATGATGAAATTATATGATCTATATTTCAAAAAAATTATGCAGTTTAGTATCCTATGAATATTTGTTTTGAATTATATGTTTTTTTTCATTTTCATCTCTTTATATTTTTAAAAGTATTAAAAATGGATTAAGGAAATCTAACATTATTTCTCTATTCATTCATGAATATTTTTCTTCTATGTATATATTTTATTTAAATAAATTTCAAGAATTTGTTTAATATCATTCATTTATTGAATAAATTAATTTTTACCTATATTTTAATTACTATAATTTTTTTGAAAGTAACCTTCTTATTGATTTTCTAATGAAGTACATTTTACTAAATGTGTGATCAAAATGTTTGTTTTAATGTTTATCGCATTAATGAATTTTACCTCAATCATGAAAGTTATGTTCCTAGAATATAACTTTATAAGTTTACATGGTTATTTTCAAATAATATTTTTCTAATATTAAATAATTTTTCGAATTTTAAATAAGTGATTTCAAACTGAAATGGGTATTTTCCTCTAGAAATGTTTTGATAATATTTTGAAAATCATTTTAAAATATTTCAACATCATTTTATGAATATTATTATTTAATAGGAATATAATCTAATGATACCACACAACATATTACTCTGGATGTATTATGATCTTATTGCTCTAGCAATTGATTGGCGAAGATATCAACATTTCATATTCTAGAATTTCAATATGAATATTTATGTTTATTATGTATTGAAATTTTATTAATATCATCCATATGATGAATACATTGGACTTAATATGTTATGATATAGAGTCCTATTATAGGTCCCCTAAGGATTGATATATATCATGAGAAAAACTAGCATGGGTATTTGGTGTACTCCTTATTTATATATGATGTCTTGGTATGAGGCCTATATGGTCAGATTATGATGTTCTACATTATGAATTCTATCATTATAAAAATAATTATTATTCTCAATGTAATTATTTATGTTTTTATGTCATCCATAGATATATTACCCTTTTATAATATTAGTTATATAGAATATTTTATTATTATCTATCTCTGTCGTATTATTTATGATTTATTTATTATATGATAGATTATATTATACACTTTCCCTTACTAAGAATCTAAGCTCACCCTTTATTTTCTTTTACTTTCCCTAAGATACCAAAAGGGATATATGGTTAAATTCAAGGATACAATAGAAGAACTAGTAAAATTTTCAGTATAATTTTAAGTTTTATTTCATGTTTTCAAATTTAATGTGGGAATCATGTATGTATCTTGTCTCTTAGGACTGCTAAACTATTCAATCCTTCAAGATGCGATATATTATATATTTTTATAATGTATTGATATAACCACCAACTCTGAGTTATAGGAATTTATGTGTTATAGTTTGTATCAATGGATGTTCTATATAAACCTCATGAACTAGATTTAGGAAAACATAAATTGGAAAAATTAACCATATGATAGACTTAAGGGATAGGTCTAACTATAAAATAAAATCGTGAAGTTTTTTTAAGTTAGATAATTTATGGTTTCCTAGAAAATGCATCCATGTCTGGATACTATAAATTGTATTGGCTACGACACAAATACACCAAGGGGTAATAACTCTAAAAGGGGTATATTATCTATTAACTCGATCGTCACTGGTTCATGATGATTGGGCCTAGGACTGCACACCTGGATGGACACTGCTGGGAGATATGCTTTGGTTGATTCAAATTCTCTTTAAAAACTAGTATGAAAGATTTGAAAAATATTTTTATGATATTAATGTATACCCAGAGATACAAAGCTTATAATTATGAGATTATCTATTCATAAATTTTTAATTGATATTATACCGCATTTAGAAATATATATTATTATTTAAAATTTGTAATGTTATGAACTAATTCAGTATATGCCATTATTTAGAAATATCACCTAGAGAAAGGAATGAAAACCATATCAATGTACATAATATTTGAGGGATCTCCCTCCTAGTAAAGAAAATAGAGTTGGACTTATATCTAGAGAAGGGGATGTAAAAATTATAACTATATTGGGGAAGATGACTCATGTTATGACCAATAACCTTTCCCATATGGAACATCCTACTAATCTCCAACATGGTGCAATAATTCTGGACTAATTCATATGAAAAAACCTCTATAATTCAATGGGAGTACTAATAAATTAGTAGATGATTAATGGATAAAGTAACTATAAAAAATATTTCTCTCTCTGGGGAGTAGTGAAAGAGAGAAAGTTATCATGGGAGTTTATCATCATAAGGAAGACACTATTCAATAGAGTTCATTGATCCTGAACACTAAAGAGTCAGTGGAAATAAATAATATGGAGTAGAATAATTCTAAGATGAAATTATTGAAAAGATAATTTACACATGATCAATGAGATGATATGGAGAGAAAATTTCTTAATATAATGAAAAACGAAGGAAAAAATGTTGATGAATATGAAACAAACCTTTTAAGGCTAGAAAATCATGATTTGAATTATGAGAAGAAGCCATGAAATAATATTGATTTATTCTTTTATGGGTTAAATACTAGACTATAAAGAGAAATAGTATCTTAAGAAAATTAATAATATAAAGATATAGTATCAAGTTCTATCAAGTTAGAGAAATAATTATCCATGTCATAAGTTTTCTAAGGAAACAAGAAAAGAAGTAGATGAACGACCACTCTAAAGATTGAAATTAAAAAAATGGGAATAAGGGTAGGGTGGAATTTAAAAATTATAATAAATATGGAAAGAAGAACCATGGACCATTTTTGATGGAAATGAGAGTTTTAAGTGTGGATAAAGGGTCATTAGGATCATTATTAAAAAGAAAATAAATAATTTTCTAATATCCAATGATTCAATTTTAAGGTGATGAGGCACTATTTAAATTAAAGCCCCATCATAAATTGAATTTTACATAGAAAATGTCAAGGGATCAAGGATAAAATCAAGTTATAACTATAGTTAAGGTTGAATTTTTTAATGATCCGGTGGTAGGAACATTGATAGTTACAAAAAATTTAGCTAATTTTTTATTTGATATCATATTTTCAAAATATTTTATATCTTTTCAGTTTTATAGTAAAATTATATATTTCTCTACCACTTTAAGAAGGTAGTTTTCAATTGGGAATCTAGGTGGAAATATTAATGGTATAAGGATATATCTGTTGGTTCCCATTATAACACATAAACATACACTATTTTTAAAATTTAATATTATACCTTGGTTAAATGTTTTATAATCTTTGGTGTAGATTTTATTTCAAATTATAATGAAAAAATTATTAGTGATAGAATTAGATTACAATTTGTGATGTATTATATATAATCACTTGTCTTTAGAGAGGAGAACACATAATCTAAATATTATATGGATCCACCTCTAGTATCTATCCTTAATGAAATTATTAGAGAAGATCATAAACAACCTATGAATGAAAAAGGTAATCTTAGAATAAATTATACACCTATTTTTTTATGAATAAATTAATGTGTTTCATAAATAACTACCCAAAAATACACCTAATCATGAGGTTGAGTTTTCATTTTATCTCATCCATGATGAAAAACCAATATTTAAGAATTCCTATAGGATGACCACAATATAATTAGTGAAACCAAAGAAATAACTATAGGAGTTGTGTGATAAGGGATTTATAAACCCTCATATTTCACCATAAAAATCTCTATTCTTTTTGTTAAGAAACAATATGGGTCTATGTGATTGTACATTTATTATACAGAAATCAATGACATTAATAAAAAGAAAAAGTATCCTTAATCTCACATTGATGAGTTTTTTGATCAACTCCAAAGAGATAAATACTTTTCAATGATCAATATTTTTCTAAGGTGTTATAAAAAACAAGTAAATAAGGAAGATATTACAAAGATGATATTTCATATAAGGTATAAACATTAAAAATTTATAGCGATGTGCTTTGGATTGACTAATTCACCCCTATTTTTATGGATCAGATGAAAGAAGTATTAAAAGATTATATTTATAATTTCATTATGTCATTTATTGATGATATATTATTATACTATAAAATTTTTTATGAGCACAAGATGAATTTTTAAATCATTCATAGGACTCTTAGAGAAAATCAGTTATATATAAAATTTAAAAAATGTGAATTATGGCTTTAGGAAGTTGTTTCTCATGGTCACAATGTCTCTAAGGATGAACTATTAGTCAATACTTCCAATAAAAAGGTTGTGATAGAATGTCAAACACCATGAAATATAACCAAGGTATGTAGTTTTCTTGGATTAACAAGTTAATATTTAGGATTAGTTCAAAATAAGGATTGATTAGATAACCCATTAACCTAGTTGACACATAATGGGGTTAATTTTATATAGTTATAATAATATAAAGAATGTTATGAATAATATAATTGGAGATTGGATAATGCAAAAATATTAACTTTACCATGAGGAATGGATGGATTTGTGATATACAATGATGTATCAAATATGGGATTTGGATTTTTTTTTATGAAAAATAATTGAGTTTTTTCTTATGCATCAAGGTTGTTAAATATTCATGAAAAATATTATACAACCCATGATATTGAGTTGGTGTGCATAATATTTTCATAAAATATATGATGGTATTACCTTTATGGTGAAATAATTGAAAGATATAATGATCATAAATTTTCTAAAAACATATTCTCATAGAAAGAGCCCAACATGTGGAAAAAAATATGGTTATAACTACTCAATACACTATCACCATATAAAGGAAAATAAGGTGGATGATGTGTTGATTAGGAAATATCATGGAGTGTGGATTAAAATTAGGATTTAAAAAGATCCTATATTCGTGGATTTAGTAAATTTTGATATGGGAATCCTTAAGGAAGGGGAAACATCACAAATATTATAAATGATTTCCCATCCATACTTATTGTAGAGAATAAAAATTCTCTACTCGATGATAAGAATATTCAAAATAAAATAAAATCCATGAATTATAGGGTGTTGGTGGACTTCATCAATGAAGATGGTATATTGAAATTTGGAAAGAGGTTATATGTTTCATCTATGCTCAAGATGAAAATAGAATTATTAGATGAATCACATAAATCAATTTTCTACATTCACCTTTCTATCACTAAAATTTATTAATATTTGAAGAAGAATTTTTTGTGGGATGATAATAAACATGAAATTGTAGACTATGTATTATGATTTTTGGTTTGTTAAAAGGTATAATACCAAATGAAAAAATCCTAAAGGAATCCGAAAAATAGTAAATATTACTTTATGGTAATGGGATGATATTACTATGGAATTTTTCACTGGATCACCATATAATCCTTGAAAAAAATATTATATATGGGTTATTATTGATAACTATACCAATTAAAGATATTTCATCTCTATAATGGAAGATATACCTCTTGATTTTCTCATACGACTCAATATTTTTTATTTTGTGGGACTTCATGGTGAACCTCATTTAACTGTATCCGACCATGGTCCATAGATTACATAAAAAATCATGAAGAGTATTTAGAAGGATCTCAACACTGAGTTATATTTGAGCACCACCTATTTTCAAAAAACTGATGGGTATTTTGAAAGACAAATTTATAAATTATAAGATATGCTGAGGTTGCACACAATTGAATTTCAAGGTATGCGGGAACAATAATTACCTTTCATGAAATTTGAATATACTAATAGCTTATATTAAAAAATTAGTATGGAACCATACGAAACATTGTATAGAAAAAATGTTCATACTCAAACTTGTTGGAATACTGTTTCTAAAAAGAATCTTGTAGTCCCAAATGTCATAAAGGATACAATAGTGAAAGTAAAGACTATTTAGAATCACATTAAGGAAGCTGAAAGTAGATAAAAAAATATATATAGATAACAAACGGAAGGATTTAGAATTTAAAGTGGGGGATTATGTTTTGTATATGGTATCTCCATGTAATAGTGTTATAAATTTTAAAAGAAAGAAAAACTAAGTCCAAGGTATATCATGACTTTTGATATTTTGGAAATAATTGGAGTTGTAGACTATCATTTGGAAATGTCACATAGCCTCTATAAATTTCATTATGTATTACATATATCATTATTAGGAAGTAAATTCTAGACCAAATTCTTCGGATTATAACTAAGGAACTAAAATTAGAACCTGATTTAACTTACTGTGATGATCCTATCCAGATTCTTGACACTAGAGAACAAGTGTTGCTAAATCGAATGAATCGATTGGTGAACGTACTTTAGAGAAATCATAAAATAAAAGAGGAAACATAAGAAAATGAAGAAGTTATGATGAATAAATACCGACATTTTTTCATGATAATATATTCAGGAAAATTCATAGATGAAATTTTTGAAGGGGAGAACAATGTAACACCTGAGCTTTAATTATAGGAAGTTAGAATTTCTTTATAAAGAAACAATACCATAATCTAAAAATATTTATTGAATAATTTGATTAAAAAAAATTTAAAAAATTTATTAATTTATTTTATAGAAATGAATTTGATTTTTTAATTTATAATGTCAAAATTATCTTAGGATGAATTTTTTTGATTTTTCAGAAATAGTTTCTTTGGGGTGAATAGTGAAAATAATGATTTTACCAAAAACATCCAATTTTCTAATATTATAATGATATAAGAATAACATGAAAGTTTATAAAAACTTTATATATAAAAAAATATTTGTAATAATTAATATAATTCATATAAAAATATAATATTGAACTTATAAATATATGCTCATCATTTTAGAAATCCAAGTAATTATTTTGTTCAAATAAAAACTATATTTAGTGATTCTTATTTAATGAAGTGTTTAAAAGGTTAATTTAAATTTTAATTTAGTTTTAAGGTAAAATAAGTCTCCTTTTATTTAACATAATCAAATTATTTCCATTGGAATCAATATTATACTTTATTTTTCTATAAAATAATTTTTATTTTTAAAACAACATTTTTCTAAATACATAATTCATTACATTTTACGAACATATATTAAAAATAATTTTTACCAATTATAGAAATTTAATATTATTAAATGGATTAAATATTAATAATAATATTAATTAATATTATTCAATAAGGTAAACTTATTTTTTTCATGATGAATAGTAAAAACTGTAAAAATTGGTCAACATGGTTACGGTTAAAAGGGTTCATTAGGGGATTAAACTAAGAGATAAGGGTATAAATTCCTCTTAAAATTGTATAAATATTATTTTAAAATTTATTTTGATCTTATACTATCTTAATTTTTAAATTTATAGCCATTATGTGCCACTTTCACAAGAAAATAATTTTATGGTTTTAAAATATTTTAAGTAATTTTATGTCTGTCCCTCCCCTTGATTATAAATGAGAACATCTTATCCACACTCACAAATATTGAGCCATAAATCTCATAAAATATATACCAAAAGAAATTTCTAGTGACCTTATCATATTTATTGATCATTTGGTATTGTATTAAGACGATCCTAAGAAGTCTAAAGGTGTAAGCAAAAAGTGGCCTCTCAAAAAAGATGTAATCATCTTAACCGACTCTTTCAAAATTTATTTCTTATTATAATTCATAAAAATGTACTTTATATATATATAAATAATTAATATAGTATAATAAATATACTTATATGTTATTATGATTATGAGATAATTTTTTTTGACATCCTTTCCATCTTGTGGAAAATGAAATCATCTCTCATGCATACGTATGACCTACAGTCTCCACGTAATGGTGTAATTCAATTTTCAACACCAATTTACTTGTATGGTTATAAATATGGAATTAAATAATATATATTATATTTATTAAATAATTAGGATTCTATAAATATATAATATCATTTATCTTTTTACCCTTCCATATGCTAAAAAATGAGAATGTCACTCGTGTGTATGTGTGGACTACCACCTCCATTAAGAGATGTTATTCATTTTTGATGTAAAAATTTCATGAATGATTATAAATATGTGTATAATGAATATATATGATATTTATATCATGATTAAAATTTAGAATATGATGGAACCATGATCAATTTTCAAGTACCATAACTACTAAATTGAAACATACATGAAAAAATGAAGTAGTTAACACCTGTATTGATGATGATAATGAAATATTGTTAATTATGGGTGATAGGAAGTTTTAAGTAAACCATGTGTTTTAGTATAAGTATGAATATTATTATATTATATATGTATAATAAATTTAAATTTATTGTAAAGGAGGTTAAAATCACTTACGAATCAAGTCATATATGAGGTAAGGGTTTTAAGTTAGAATCTCACTTTTTACCGAGATTGTTTATTATTAAATTTAAAATGATGCAATTATGTGATTTATCTCTAAAATATATTATATATTTTCATATAAAATTATTATTTATATAAATTAAACATTTTAATTTCATTTTATCTCACTAAGTACTCAAAATGTTGAAATAATGGTTTTAAGGAAATTCGTATTTGTTTTTCTATTCAGTAGGGAGTATTTTTCTTCCAAATCCATTATTATTTTAAAAAAATAAATAATGTTTTTTATAACTTCCAATAACTGATTAAAGTAAATTTTACACATGTTTTACTTTATATATAATGTTTTAGAAGTAATCTTTTTATCATTTTCTGAACACAATGATTTTTACAAAATGTGTGAACAAAATATTTGTTTTAACATTTAGTGAGCAAATTTTTTTCCCACCATCATAACTATTATTTTAATTGAAAATTAATTTACAAGTTTCCATGTTTATTTTAAAATAAAATGATTTCATAATATTCTGGAAATTTTTAGATTTTAAATAAGTGATTTCAAAATGAAAAGGGTATTTTCCTCAAGAAATGTTTTAGTGGTATTTTAAAAGTATTAACTTCTATATAAACATCCATTTATGTATATTATACTTTATTAGGGATATAATATAATTATATAATCAAACATATTACTATATCTATATTATGATCTTGTTTATCTAGTGATTAGCTGGGCAAAATATTGACATTTCATATGCTAATTTTTCAAAATAAATGTTTATGTTTGTACGAATGGAATCATCATTCATTTATTTTATCTAATGAATGAATTAGACATAAAAAGTTAAAGGAGGAGCCTTTTATAGCTTCTTAATTCATTAATTGGACTCACAAGGCAAAATATATTGGGTATTTGGCACACACATTACATATTTATATATAATGTCTTGGCACAAGGCCCAGATAGTAAGACAATGATGTCCATCATTTTTCATTCTATCTTTATAGAGATATTTATTTTTATCCATATGATTTTTTAAATTGTTATATAATCCTTGGATATATTAAACTTTTATGATATAAATTATATGGAATATTTGATTACTATTTATATTTGAAATATTATCTAGTATTTATTTATTTTATGATAGATTATGTTGTAAAATTTCTCTTATATAGCATATAATCTCACCCTTAATTATGTTTTCCTTTACCTAGAATATCAATAAGGGATTTATGAATGATTTTATGGATATAATAGAAGAAATATTAAATTTATAACTATAATTTTATGTTTTCTTTCCTGTTTTAAAATGTAATGTAATAATAATGTATGTATATAGTCTCCCAATATTTCTATACTATTAGATCCTCTGGGATGCGATCTCTTGTATCTAGTGTTAATATAGTAAAATAACCGAAAAATATGGGTTACTAGAGTTATATTTATACAATATTAATGGGATTTGATGTTTTTTCCATCACTAGATTTTGGTTCGATGATTCTTTCCAGCATATTCAGTTCATAGGAATTTAGTTAGTGTAAGTTTGTTGGATTTATGTACAGATAACAATAAAAAATACTTTATTAAAGGTAGTGGAACCATTATAAGTTCATATATTTTGATGGTATTAGGTAGGTCTATAATTTTTGGTGAAAAAGTGTCTATAATTAAGTTTATGAAAATGTTTACCAAGGAAAGTGATAAAAGTAAATGGGTTATTGGTGATCATTAGTTACCATTATAGATGGATGAATTTCCATGAATGTTAAAAGGTTTTGAAAATTAGATGATCGACTGAGTATTCATATAAAATGGATTGGGACCCTACCACACTGTGTATCTTGATCTATCATTGTGTACCAATGAAGTGCAGAGAGAATTACTGAATTACATAGTGTTAATATTCTATAATAAATTATTATTGTTAGATTTGTCTGTTGTGTGTAATTATTTACCTTACAGTGAATATAAATAAGGCATAAGTGATTTTTCCAAGCATGTAGGACAACTCATTTGAATCATTTTAATACCTTGTGTTCTTTCCACTTTTATGTACTTATATTTTTTTTGTATTTCTACTACATTTAATACATATGAGTTTTTATTGATTTATTGCGAGGTTTGTGTTTTTGTGGTGAACAGGGTGTGAAGAATTCATACTTTAGATACAATCAATTGATGGTAGAAGTTCTGGAGGATTGTATTATACTACATAAAACCTAAGAAATAATAATTTTTTTATAGAAATAAGGTCCTGGTTATAGTGGCTGAATAGATTCATAATCCCAACATAAAATCCTTTATTGGGTAACATCTATAAATAAAAATTTCTTGAATAATGGAAAGAGTATGAATCATATTCCTTATTTTTAACTCATTGAACAATTCATTCAAACATACTTACTTCACAACATCAAATTCTATAATGTTAATAACTTCTATTGTTTATATAAAAATATTTCTAAGTTCATTATTATTATCTTTTTCTATTAAAATCTTTTTTTAGATCATTATGGAAACTAAATGTAACTTTTTTACATTAACTTTCTTTAGAAATATAACCTATAACATTTTAGTATATAAAGTGACATTCACATGACATTTGAATTGTATATAATTTTTATTTTTACACTGTGTACTTTTATAATCCAAAAATACTCCCAATATTCACTTAGAAACTACATTATCTCTAAAATATCTGACTATAAAACACAACCTCCTTGGTGAAAGGACATAACACTTATTATATATAGTATAAATTTTTATAAAATAAACTATAAACATCTACATTATATATGATATTTAATGTGTTTGGAGAAATATACAAAAAAGAAGATTTTATTCTTTTAAATATTCCATTGATAAGTGGTTTGATCATATCCCTTATATTTTAAGATAAACATTGGATAAAATCTTTTATCTTAAATATTTTTTTTATCATTATCTCATTTTCAATTATTTCATAGAATGGGATTATCCATGACATTGTGTACAAAAAAACCATCTCATATTATTCATAAGAACCATTGTTTAAAATAATATATCTCATAACATAAGAGGAAAATGAAGATAAAAATAAACTATCTTTTTTTAATCCACTAGATCTTTAAATAAATCCACTCCATATAACTCTTCATTGTATCAACCCCTTTATCCCACAATTTAATGCATACTTTAAGCTCTAACCATTAATAATTATTTAGTTTTGAACTTCTATATATATTTTCGACAATTTTATAATTTATTAATGGATTGATAAACACTTTAAAATAGATTAATTTAATTCGAAAACATTAATACCTATTGTAAAATCTTCACAAAGCTTCTTGAACCCTTTCAGATATTCTAGGAAATTAATTCTCTAGTGAACAATGTAACACCCCAAGCTTCCACGGTACGTTTCCCTTCGAATAATGCGATAGCGTGTGTTGTACGCAACCTCGAGTTCTAACACACACCACAACTAATTAAACTAGCCGTTGTGAATAGTAATACCTACTTTTTGAAATCATATATATTTTATATTTCAAAATGGACTTCATTTTTGGATTCGGAATATTGAAATTAGCCTAGGGTGAAATTTTGGTACTTTTCGGATAACTTTTATATTTTGATAAATAGTGAAAATTACTAAATTTTAATTAAAATCAACTTTTTTAATCAAAATAATTAATATTGATAAATTATGAATTTGAGTGTTTTTAAAGTATATTTAGAATATATTTTTACCATTTAATTTAATGTTTTTCATTGGACATAATTTCACAATTAAACCAGACATAAACAAGTGTCAATCTTTTGATAGTTATTATCTCTTAAAAACACGCTTTTTATTTTAACAACGGGAATTAATTTTAAATTAATTTCTGCCACTTCTGTGTTTTGAATTTGGAAAAATGGATTAAATATTTGGAATCAGGATTTCCAAATTATGTAAATAGGTAACTTTTATTTTTACACATTTTGAATAATTACTGCGGTAAATATTTTATTTACCATGGTTAAAGGGTAAATCCGGTAAATAAGGGTTAAAAAATAATATTATAATAATACAAAATTACCCTAAAACGTGTCCTAACATTATTGGTGGACACATACCCGACCATGGGCATCCTTGGGTCGATTTGGGGACCCCTTAAAGCCACTTGTATGTGGTAGGGACACATTATATTAATAAAGTTAAAATAAAAATAAAAATGGCATAAGCTTACATCTTTTAGAAGAACAATTTTTACATAGGGTTATACATGTTGTATTTTGGATTATAAATATTCATTAGAAAGCTAAAAAGATTTCCTACATAATGATATTTTAATTATAATTTTTAGACATCAAATAATTTAAATTATTAATGACACAATAATGATGCAATCTTTACCTCATTAATAAATCATTTAAATAAATAAGATTATAATGATTTAAATATTATCTAAAACCTGTCCAATTCTTATTGGTTGATTTTATTTAGAAACTGAGTCATCTTATCTTTGACCTCAATGATTTTTGGACCATTATAAACTGAATATAAATATATTATAAAGTAATACTTTCACTCTTTCATAAAGAGCCCCTCCTCTCCCTTATAAAAGGAGACCACTTCTACTCATTCCTCACACCTCTCAAGCCACTTGGCTCGTCCAAAACCTGCCCAAATACTCTCCCAAATTCCCTCAATACAACATAGAGGCCTTAGTTGGATCAGAAAGCCAACCTAAGGAGCCCTTTTGATCAAATCAAAAGGAAGAGCCCGAAGAAGAGGTAATGATTTCACCACCCTTTTTCAAGTTCCTTTCTTCTTCCACTTCTTCATTCTTTGTTCTTACCATTCTAAAATAATAACTCCAGTATCTCACATATACTGTGATGCTATTATAAATATGGTACAACCATATTCAGTATTCTATCCACCCTTTGAATAACATGTCACCATACGTGCGTACGTACGGCTTACCGTCTCCACGTCATGGTGTAATTGTTATTCAATATATTATTATTTGGATGGGTATAATAATGATGTGCAACTCATTTAAATAATAAATATAACATGTTAATTATTCTGTATATATGATATAACATCCATTTATATATTATTTTAATATCAAAAGAATGATATTGTCACTCGTGCGTACGTACGGACTACCGTCTCCACAAACGCGATAAGATTCATTCTCCATCGTATCCATTCAAGTATAATTATCATTTGATGATTTAAAAATGATGTTTAAGGACTTTATATCATTATGGATATGAATAATATACAAACTATCCATTACAAACTTGGATTACGTAACAAAACATATAAAATAAAACAAGTAAGTTAACACCCGAAACAACGATAATATTAAGATATTATTATCAAATCAATATTAAAAGATCATATATGATATCATATTAATGTATATGATTATTTTATAATTTAATAACAATTATTTCACCATTATACAGGAGGTTAACCTACCCCAACCAAGGAAAATTACAAGGTAAGGGGTTTTCATCTCACTCCTTATTCCCGTGAGATTCATGCCATATTGCCACCATCACCTTTTGTGTGGTGTATGTACTTCCCATAATTATATTCTTTGTGTAATACACTCTAATTTATGTGTATTTACATATTCATTGTATGATACCTCTTTCATGGGTTGTATGTTTCATAAGATACCAAATTGGTAAGGGTTTATTTCGCAATCTCTTCATTATCTGAGGTTGTTTATACATAATTATCTACTGGGACCTCGTTATCATCCACATCCATGTTTCTTCAAAATGTATTTCAAAACATTTTTAATATTTAAAAGAATATGGGTTAAAGTCATTTATACCCTTGTTTGACTTTTTATAAGAGGTTTATAAGGGAATCTTTCCGTCGTTTTCCAAACAAGGTGCTTTTTAACCTTTTCGACAGAATTAAGATAAGAATGTTTTTTTAACTTATACGGCGGGTGCGGTTATTTTCCGCCGTTATAAAATCGTCAAAGCTTCCCTTACAATCTTATAAGAATATTTTCAAAGAAAATGTTTTATTTTATATGGATCTTAAATGATTTCAAAATAAAAGGAGATATTTCTTTAAAAATAATTTTGATTTCATCTATGTCAACATCCTTTGATGGATTTTAAGATTATTTGAAGTTGATTTATTATGATACTAAACTTTTATATTGTATTGATGGTTTTGTGATATGTTTGACTGTGGATGTGCTATTTTTATACCATTCATAGTTTATGGTGAAAGTATTGACATTTCGTATGCTAGTTTTAATACGAATGTTTATGTTATGTTTAAACCTTTTCATATAGGAATGCATTGGACTTAATATGTGACAGGTGGAGCCCGCTATAGCTCCTCGATGCATCGGTAGGTCTCATGAGACAAACTAGTGTCTTGGCACAAGGCCTTGACAAAATCTTATTTGTAGTCTTGGAACGAGGCCTTGGCTATGTGGTTATGATAGTCTGGCATTATGCATTCCAACATTATGAAAGTAGTTAGTGATTTTGCATGTGATTATTTGATTAGTAGAATATCCATGTGAATAAGTAAATGGAATTATTTCATTTTATTTATGCCATACTATGTTGAAAGTTTAAGTTTGAAAGGCTTTTGTTTTAGTTATACATTGCCTTAAATGTTTATTCTTATTTATGAAAGTTTCCGCTATATTGTTATCCTTACTGGGCATTTGAGCTCACCCCTTTTCTATGTTTTATTTTTCCCAGGAAGTGAAGAAGTAAGTTATGAATGACCTGTAGGGATATTATGTGGGGATATGAGTGTGTATTATGGAGACAATATGTTGTTGTAGTAGTTTTTCGTTTTATGATGTAATGTAAAACTTATGAATATATCTAGTGTTTCCAAGGCTACTAAACCAATCGGTCTTTCGAGATTTGATCTTTCTTGTGATCATGCCAATGTTATGTAATTAATGCACCGACTCTGGGTAACTGGGGTCGGGGCGTTACAGTTGGTATCAGAGGAAGTTTAGTACAAACCTTGGAATCTAGATTTAGATAAACTCTGATTAGAGCACGTAGACCTAAGATGAACTTTGAGGATTAGTATAGAAGAACTTCCTAGAATTTTGGTATTGTAGAGATTTTGTGAGTTTTCCAAGCAATACATTCCTGTCTGGATACGAGCAGGTAGAGGCGGCTCTGGCACAGATGTACCTAGGGGTAAAACCCGAAAACACCGCTTTGAGCTAGAATCGAACGGGAACTGTTGCACGACAACGGGCCTTGCTGCACTCTTGGTTACGACACTCCCAGGGGATATGCTTAGGATAACTCTCATTTTCTTTACAAATTATTATGAAGGGTTTATGAGTATATAATTCCTCCAAGAAAACATTTTTATGATTATGGATTATATCCATAAATAGTTCAATTTATGTTAAGTGTTTTATAAGTATGGGATTATGTATTTTGATTCATAAACTGATCTAGTTTATGCCATTGTTTAGAAATGGCGCCTACTGGAAGAAATGGAAACCGTATCAATGCACGCACTCCATGTAGGGATTTCCCTCCTGCTCAAGATAATTATAGTGGGGTTGGTGATGCAACTGGTGCCGATCAGCTAATCACCATACTGGGACAACTTACTCAAGTTATGAATAATAACCTTACCCGTATGGAGCACCCTGATCCACAGCGTGGAGGATCAATGATAGATCGATTCATGAGGCAACAACCACCAACGTTCAATGGGAGTACAAATCCCTTAGTAGCTAAGAAATGGATAAATTCCCTAGAGAAAATATTTCAGGCTTTGGGGAGCAGTGAAAGGGAAAAAGTTATCATGGCAGTTTACCGCCTCACTGGAGATGCTGATCAATGGTGGTCATTGATTCAAAACATGAAGGAAGATGATGAAGTATCAAATATGGAATGGAGGGAGTTCAAAGATCTGTTTTTAGAAAAATACTTCCCTCACGACCATCGAGCAGATATGGAAAGGCAATTTCTAAGTCTGAGACAGAAGGAGGATGAGAATGTCGCAAAATATGAGGCTAACTTTACAAGGTTAGCAAGGTATGCTGGTGATTATATACGTAACCAAAGAAGTAAGATTGATCGTTTCTTTGATGGGTTAAAACCATTTCTCCGTCGAGCATTAGTCTCACAATCCTTTTCATCGTACGAAGACATTGTCTCATGTGCTATCAAGACCGAAAAGGAATTCTCTAAGTCTTATGACTTTAAAGAAAAGCAAGAGAAGAAGAGACTTGCTGACCAATCTGGGAATGGAAATAAGGGGAAGAAGGGAAAGGTTGAATATCCATCCTGTGGTAAATGCGGGAAGAAACACCCTGGTACTTGCTTGAAGGGAATGGGAGTCTGTTACAAGTGTGGTGAAAAAGGCCACCAAGCTCGTGATTGCAAGGGGAAGAAGGAAGCTACCAACGTTCAGTGCTACAATTGCAGGGAGATGGGGCATTATGTAAATGAATGTCCTAAGCGTTAGGAGAACATACCTCAGAAAAGGCCAAGGGATCAAGGCCAGGCTTATGCTATCACTACTGCTGAGTTAGAAGCTCCGAAAGACGTGGTGGCAGGTAATTTAATGGTTTCCTCAAGTTTAGCAAATGCATTATTTGATTCTAGATCATCGCATTGTTTCATATCTTCCCAGCCTGCTAAGAAAATTAGATATTTCCAATTTGATTTAATAAGGGAGTTGTCAGTTAAAACTCCTAAGGGAAGTATCATTGCAACAAAGTTTTGTGAATCAGTCCCCATTAGAGCACATAAATTTTCTTTATCTACTGATCTCATCGTCATACCTATGATTGAGTTTGATATAATCCTCGGTATGGACTGGCTTTCGGACTATGATGCAAAAATTTATTGTAAGAAGAAAGAGGTTACGATTCTTGATGATAATGATAAGGAACACCTTATTTTTAGAGCAGAATCGTCACCACCTAATTCTTATTTAGATCCACCCCCAGTAGCTCAACATAATTCAATTATTGGGGAGGAAGATAATGAAATAACTGTCGGTGAGGAAAGGAATGTTCAAATAGAGGATGTACCTATTGTGAAAGAATTTGTAGATGTATTTCCGGAAGATTTACCTGGACATCCTCCAGAATGAGAAGTTGAGTTTTCCATTGATTTGATTCCTGGATCAAGGCCTATATCGAAGACCCCTTATAGAATGGCCACTGTAGAATTATTCGAACTAAAGAAACAACTAGAGGAATTGAGTAATAAGGGATTTATTCGCCCTAGTGTTTATCCATGGGGATCCCCTGTTCTTTTTGTTAAAAAAAATGGATCTATGAGGTTATGTATCGACTACAGGGAGATCAATGCTATAACGATAAAGAACAAGTATCCCCTACCTCGTATTGATGATTTATTTGACCAACTCCATGGAGCTCAGTACTTTTCAAATATTGACCTTCGATCTGGATACCATCAGTTGTGTGTGAAGAAGGAAGACATTCCGAAGACAGCATTTCGAAATAGGTACGGGCATTACAAGTTTATCGTAATGCCGTTTGGATTGACTAATGCACCCTATGTATTCATGGATATGATGAATAGAGTTTTCAAGGAGTATCTCGATGAATTTGTGGTGGTATTTATTGATGATATCTTGGTATACTCCAAAACCTACGAAGATCATGAAAATCACTTGCGCATTATCTTGAAGACTCTGAGGAGGCATGAATTATATGGGAAGTTTAGCAAGTGTGAATTCTGGCTTCAGGATATTTCTTTTCTTGGCCATATTGTCTCTAAATATGGAATCTCTGTTGATACTTCTAAGACCAAGGCAATCCAAGAATGGCCAGCACCTACGAGTATAACTGAGGTACGTAGTTTTATTGGTTTGGCAGGTTATTATCGACGTTTCGTCCAGAATTTTGCCCGATTGGCTAACCCATTAACGAAGCTCACACGTAAAGGGGTTAAATTTGTTTGGACAAAAGAGTGTGAAGAATGTTTCGAAGAACTGAAGATAAGATTAGTCAATGATCCTATATTGACTCTACCATCAGGGAATGATGGGTTCGTTATTTATAGTGATGCATCAAAGAAAGGACTTGGTTGTGTCCTTATGCAGAATGATAGAGTTATTGCCTATGCATCACGAAAGTTGAAAATTCAGGAACAAAACTATCCTACTCATGATCTTGAGTTAGCAGCTGTGATCTTTGCTTTGATGATATGGAGACACTACCTCTATGGTGAAAAATGTGAGATTTATACTGATCACAAGAGTTTGAAGTATATTTTCTCACAAAAAGAACTCAACATGAGGAAAAGGAGATGGCTTGAATTACTCAAGGATTATGATTGCACGATACACTACCACCTGGGGAAAGCAAACAAGGTGGCAGATGCTTTGAGCAGAAAAGACCATGGAGTTTTGAACATGATGAGAATTGAAAGGGATCCAATTTTCATGGATCTAGTGAAGATGGACATGGGAATAACCAGGGAAGGTGAAACATCAATACTTTTTCAAATGGTTTCCAAACCATCTTTACTAGAAAGGATTAAGAGTTCTCAGACCGATGATGAAGAATTTCAGAAGAAGATTAAAGCTGTGAATGATGGGAGATTTAGAGACTTTGTGTATGAAGATGGAATTTTGAAATTCGGGAAGAGACTTTGTGTTCCCGATTTACCTGATCTGAAAAGGGAATTGCTGGATGATGCTCATAGTTCCAATTTCTCTATACAACCTGGGAGCACCAAAATGTATAGAGATTTGAAGGAACATTTTTGGTGGGACAACCTGAAGAGGTAGATTTCTGATTATGTGTCAAGATGTATGGTTTGTCAACAAGTGAAAGCTGGAAGGCAACAGCCTGGAGGAGTCATGCAACCTCTTCCCATACCGGAGTAGAAATGGGACAATATTACGATGGACTTTGTCATGGGGCTACCAAAGACTCCTAGAAGGAATGATGCAATATGGGTTATTATTGATCATCTTACCAAGTCAGCACATTTTCTTTCTATAAGAGAAGATCTACCCCTGGAACGTCTAGCAGGACTATACATTAATGAAGTTGTGAGACTTCATGGAGTACCCCTATCGATTGTTTCTGATCGTGATCCCCGTTTTACTTCAAGATTTTGGAAAAGTCTTCAGAAATCTCTGGATACTGAACTTCATTTGAGCACTTCTTACCACCCTCAGACAGATGGACAATCAGAACGGACTATTCAAACCCTAGAAGACATGTTGAGATCTTTCTCACTTGACTTTCAGGGTATGTGGGATCAATATTTACCACTGGTAGAATTTTCCTATAACAATAGCTTCCATTCGAGTATTCAGATGGAACCATATGAAGCGTTATACGGAAAGAGATGTCGTACACCAACCTGTTGGGATGACGTTGGTGAAAGAAAACTTGTAGGCCCAGAACTGGTGGAGTAAACGGTGGAAAAGGTAAAGTTAATCCAAAATCACATCAAAGCAGCTCAAAGTAGGCAGAAGAGCTATGCCGATAATCGAAGGAAGGATTTGGAATTTCAAGTCCGTGATCATGTTTTCCTGAAGGTATATCTATGGAAGGGAGTCATACGTTTTGGTAAGAAAGGTAAATTGAGTCCCAGGTACATCGGACCTTTCGAAATTCTAGAACGAATTGGGGCTGTAGCTTACCGATTGGCAATGCCGCCAAGTCTCTCCAAAGTTCACGATGTGTTCCACGTATCTCTGTTGAGAAAATACATGCCTGACCCAATGCATGTACTCACCTATGAGGAATTAGAACTGGAACCTGATCTGTCTTATTGTGAAGAGCCTGTCAGGATTCTTGATACAAGAGAACAAGTACTGAGAAACCGGACGACGCGTCTGGTAAAAGTTTTGTGGAGAAATCATAAGATGGAAGAGGCAACGTGGGAACCCGAGGAAATTATGATGAAGAACCACCCGAGTCTTTTTATGCATTAATACCCTATAAATTGCGAGGATGCAATTATTTGAAGGAGGGGATAATGTAACACCCCAAGCTTCCACGGTACGTTTCCCTTCGAATAATGCGATAACGTGTGTTGTACGCAACCTCGAGTTCTAACACACACCACAACTAATTAAACTAGCCGTTGTGAATAGTAATACCTACTTTTTGAAATCATATATATTTTATATTTCAAAATGGACTTCATTTTTGGATTCGGAATATTGAAATTAGCCTAGGGTGAAATTTTGGTACTTTTCGGATAACTTTTATATTTTGATGAATAGTGAAAATTACTAAATTTTAATTAAAATCAACTTTTTTAATCAAAATAATTAATATTGATAAATTATGAATTTGAGTGGTTTTAAAGTATATTTAGAATATATTTTTACCATTTAATTTAATTTTTGTCATTGGACATAATTTCACAATTAAACCAGACATAAACAAGTGTCAATCTTTTGATAGTTATTATCTCTTAAAAACACGCTTTTTATTTTAACAACGGGAATTAATTTTAAATTAATTTCTGCCACTTCTATGTTTTGAATTTGTAAAAATGGATTACATATTTGGAATCAGGATGTCCAAATTATGTAAATAGGTAACTTTTATTTTTACACATTTTGAATAATTACTGCGGTAAATATTTTATTTACCATGGTTAAAGGGTAAATCCGGTAAATAAGGGTTAAAAAATAATATTATAATAATACAAAATTACCCTAAAACGTGTCCTAACCTTATTTTTGGACACATACCCGACCATGGGCATCCTTGGGTCGATTTGGGGACCCCTTAAAGCTACTTGTATGTGGTAGGGACACATTATATTAATAAAGTTAAAATAAAAATAAAAATGGCATAAGCTTACATATTTTAGAAGAACAATTTTTACATAGGGTTATACATGTTTTATTTTCGATTATAAATATTCATTAAAAAGCTAAAACTATTTCCTACATAATGATATTTTATTTATAATTTTTAGACATCAAATAATTTAAATTATTAATGACACAATAATGATGCAATGTTTACCTCATTAATAAATCATTTAAATAAATAAGATTATAATGATTAAAATATTATCTAAAACCTGTCCAATTCTTATTGGTTGATGTTATTTAGAAAATTAGTCATCTTATCTTCGACCTCAATGATTTTTGGACCATTATAAACCGAATATAAATATATTATAAAGTAATACTTTCACTCTTTCCTAAAGAGACCCTCCTCTCCCTTATAAAAGGAGACCACTTCTACTCATTCCTCACACCTCTCAAGCCACTTGGCTCGTCCAAACCCTGCCCAAATACTCTCCCAACTTCCCTCACTACAACCTAGAGGCCTTAGTTTGATCATAAAGCCAACCTAAAGATCCCTTTTGATCAAATCAAAAGGAAGAGCCCGAAGAAGAGGTAATGATTTCACCACCCTTTTTCAAGTTCCTTTCTTCTTCCACTTCTTATTTCTTTGTTCTTACCATTCTAAAATAATAACTCCAGTATCTCACATATACTGTGATGTTATTATAAATATGGTACAACTATATTCAGTATTCTATCCACCCTTTGAAAAACATGTCACCATACGTGCGTACGTACGGCTTACCGTCTCCACGTCGTGGTGTAATTGTTATTCAATATATTATTATTTGGATGGGTATAATAATGATGTGAAAATCATTTAAATAATAAATATAACATGTTAATTATTCTGTATATATGATATAACATCCATTTATATATTATTTTAATATCAAAAGAATGATATTGTCGCTCGTGCGTACGTACGGACTACCGTCTCCACAAACGCGATAAGATTCATTCTCCATCGTATCCATTCAAGTATAATTATCATTTGATGATTTAAAAATGATGTTTAATGACTTGATATCATTCTGGATATGAATAATATACAAACTATCCATGACAAACTTGGCTTACGTAACAAAACATATAAAATAAAACAAGTAAGTTAACACCCGAAACAACGATAATACTAAGATATTATTATCAAATCAATATTAAAAGATCATATATGATATCATATTAATGTATATGATTATTTTATAATTTAATAACAATTATTTCACCATTATACAGGAGGTTAACCTACCCCAACCAAGGAAAAGTACAAGGTAAGGGGTTTTCATCTCACTCCTTATTCCCGTGAGATTCATGCCATATTGCCACCATCACCTTTTGTGTGGTGTATGTAATTCCCATAATTATATTATTTGTGTAATACACTCTAATTTATGTGTATTTACATATTCATTGTATGATACCTCTTTCATGGGTTGTATGTTTCATAAGATACCAAATTGGTAAGGGTTTATTTTGCAATCTCTTCATTATCTGAGGTTGTTTATACATAATTATCTACTGGGACCTCGTTATCATCCACATCCATGTTTCTTCAAAATGTATTTCAAAACATTTTTAATATTTAAAATAATATGGTTTAAAGTCATTTATACCCTTGTTTGACTTTTTATAAGAGGTTTATAAGGGAATCTTTCCGTCGTTTTCCAAACAAGGTGCTTTTTAACCTTTTCGACAGAATTAAGATAAGAATGTTTTTTTAACTTATACGGCGGGTGCGGTTATTTTCCGCCGTTATAAAATCGTCAAAGCTTACCTTACAAGCTTATAAGAATATTTTCAAAGAAAATGTTTTATTTTATATGGATCTTAAATGATTTAAAAATAAAAGGAGATATTTCTTTAAAAATAATTTTGATTTCATCTATGTCAACATCCTTTGATGGATTTTAAGATTATTTGAAGTTGATTTATTATGATACAAAACTTCTATATTGTATTGAAGGTTTTGTGATATGTTTGACTGTGGATGTGCTATTTTTATACCATTCATAGTTTATGGTTAAAGTATTGACATTTCGTATGCTAGTTTTAATACGAATGTTTATGTTATGTTTAAACCTTTTCATATGGGAATGCATTGGACTTAATATGTGACGGGTGGAGCCCGCTATAGATCCTCGATGCATCGGTAGGTCTCATGAGACAAACTAGTGTCTTGGCACAAGGCCTTGACAAAATCTTATTTGTAGTCTTGGCACGAGGCCTTGGCTATGTGGTTATGATAGTCTGGCATTATGCATTCCAACATTATGAAAGTGGTTAGTGATTTTGCATGTGATTATTTGATTAGTAGAATATCCATGTGAATAAGTAAATGGAATTATTTCATTTTATTTATGCCATACTATGTTGAAAGTTCAAGTTTGAAAGGCTTTTGTTTTAGTTATACATTGCCTTAAATGTTTATTCTTATTTATGAAAGTTTCCGCTATATTGTTATCCTTACTGGGCATTTGAGCTCACCCCTTTTCTATGTTTTATTTTTTCCAGGAAGTGAAGAAGTAAGTTATGAATGACCTGTAGGGATATTATGTGGGGATATGAGTGTGGATTATGGAGACAATATGTTGTTGTAGTAGTTTTTCGTTTTATGATGTAATGTAAAACTTATGAATATATCTAGTGTTTCCAAGGATACTAAACCAATCGGTCTTTCGAGATTTGATCTTTCTTGTGATCATGCCAATGTTATGTAATTAATGCACCGACTCTGGGTAACTGGGGTCGGGGCGTTACAAACAATTTCATCTCAATGGAATAATTTCACCCCTTATTAATTCCTTACTTAGGTTTCAATAACTAAGTATGACTATTGGAAATTCCAATTTTATTCTTTAAATATAAAAATATACCATTTTTTCATTAATAAAACAGTACCCGATCTTGACCTCCTATGTCTTGGTTAATTATCCAAAACATATTTAGGTAATCATGTTAACTTATATTTAACTAATTCATGTTATAGTATATAATGAACTGTTAGAAACTTTTAAAAAGTTCTTTTATAATAAAGTTTGTATCCTAATCAGGCCTTAAATGAGACCCAACCTCTCCAGGTTATTTATGTACCTAATCCTACTAAGTAAATAAGTTAAGACTAAATATCCTTTTATTATCTTGTATTTAAAGAAATGAACCCATTAGATGTTGACGATGAAGTATTTTATGTATTTTCAATGATGATTGTTAATGACTATTATTGATATTTAGAGTCGATGGAGACTGAGGAAGTAAAGTATCTTATGGGTGTTACCAAAGTAAGATCATTAGAAGTCCATACTTCAGATGGTGGAACCATCGAGAGAAATAACCTCATAAATGCATGTTCTACAGTCAAAAAATGACATAGAAAAAGATCTCATGTCACTAAAAGTAATGTAAAGATGTAAGGTTAGTGATGAAAATTATGAAAATCGATATCTTTTATACACTTTATTTCATGAATTATTACATAAATATACACATAATACAATCCCAAAAGATCAATAGGAATAATGACTTTTGGTAATTATATACATATAATAATAAATTGAAATAGGGAAAGTAAAAAATTATTTAAAAACTTCATAACATTCACATAAATCCCACTAATCTTACAATATTGGATGACATAACCTAGGGTCATAAATAAGAAAGGGTTGAGCTATAAAGCCTAGTAAAGGAATAATAAAATAATATCATGATGTAAATTAGTAATTCAGGAGACATAACATGGTGACATTGAAATGTGAGAATCATAATCATGAACATAAAATAATGATATAATTTTATAACATCAAGGAATCATAGGATTGTGGAAACAATATAAAACATGACACTATAAGAATAATTCAAGGCTAACCATAGAGACAGTAGAACATAGTGTGTTTAGGATAAATTCCCAAGAACCATACATGATATATCATGAGATAAAAACATTACTCAATGAATTATAAAGATATATAATTTTAGACTCAATAATCACATTAATATCATGTACATAATTTTTTTTCCACATAGATCATACAATATAAGAATATATTTCTTAACTTTTAATCCCACGACTAATAAGTACAGGTTAGATACATAGAATTCCCCAATTGTAAGATCCTAGTTTTTTAGATATAGATGCTTTAATATTCCACATAAACCTTTTTTTATCTTTATTGAAGTTCCTAATGGTTTTATAGAGGTTTTAGGATCATTCATTCATTGTTCAAATCCTAAATTAAGGGTTTTTAAAGAGATAGAGAGAGGTGAACGATTATCACTAACAATTCCCCTCAACCATGTGGCCCTTAGAGGTTGAATCATGGTTTTTCAAACTATGAAAAATGGGATGAACGACCATGAAAAACCTATAATTTACATAGTTTCACCACAAAAGGTTTGTGCACGGTTTGTGTAACTATTCACCCAATCCATGTGAGATATGGGATCATACACATTACGCATCACATGAATAGCCCAAAGTTTATCCTAACATGAAGCCAAACCATGAAACACTTGAAAAAGATGTAATTTACTATTTTCCCTATTATATTTTAACCTTAATTCCTTCTCCAACTTCTTTATTATTGTACAAAAAATACATTATAGCTCTTCCATCTCCCTCTTATCTAGGATTGGGTGTGTCTTTTTTATTCAGACTCTGATTTGATCATCATTCATAACATTGGACCCCCTTGTAAATTCTATAATTCCACTTATTTATTTTCTCACTTTATCTTTCCATCTATGGTATGATATCCATGTGAGATAATATTCTCAAATTTCAACGCATTTGTCTAGTTTTTTAGTTTATCCCATTCCACGGAAAATCTATGGCCGATTCTAGATGATGAGTCTACCACAAGGATAAGATAGGCGGTCTATTACTTTCCCCTAGAAGTCTTGAGATTTATAAATTTTCACAATTGTTCTGCATGCAATTCCTTCTGCGTGTTGTTTCTAAAAATAATACCCCTTTACTTTATTGTATAAACCTTGACCTAGACATACTATGAGACTCATGGACATTTTTGGAGGTTAATGACCTCAACTTTAACCACCCCTTAGGGTTTTTCTGATTAAATTATATTGAAAACTATTCCTTGATATTAATAAAAAAACCCTTTCGTGTGTTTGGTTTGAATCTTATATAAAAGAATGATTAAATTAATAAATTTAATTGATGGACATGGATAATTCTCTTGGGCCTTTTTATCACTTGAAAAAAATTACTAATGGAATGAATTGAATTTTCTAAGAGAACAGATAAATCTTTTAGCACCTGACTGCTTATATTATGATTGCCTATTATTTAACCCTTGATAAAACTATTAAAGTAATGTCCCTCTATGAGTAAGAGTTGGATTCCTAACCTAGAATTCCTTGGGTGAACTCACAGGATTCCCACCGATTCATTATGGTGACCACCAAGTGAGATAACAAACTTGGGATTGGTCAATTTATTATCTTGTGAAATCCTAAAATTGATACCAATGATTCAACTAATTATCTAGATATTAGAATGTCATATATCATCTCATTGTATTATATTTTATGTCTTTGGAAACATTCCACCTTATATTATCTCATTGGGATTTAATAATGTTTATCTAGATATTACCTTGGACTTGTTGACGAGCTTATTTAGAAACTTTTAGGGTGAAATTCTAGGGGCTCATACCTTGGATTACACTCATATCCCATATACTAACATCTCAGTTGATCAGTGTGAGTGGGATCAACATTTTAAGGCTATAAGTTCCATGGGCGTCTGATGGATTCAATGTAATTATTATACATAAACGCCTTTTCTCTATTCTTGGTGTCCTTGAACTATTATTAGTCACATAATCAAAGACATTCGGCTTAGGCTGAAGCAGGTAGGGTTAGTTGGGTATCCCTTTAGGAATCTAAGATTAATATATGTTATATTTATATCATTAATTTATTCATTATACCCACACACTATTGAATTTTATATTAACAACCTTAATTTTCATTAGACACCATTGGTGGAGGCCTATTGAGTTCTACTCACACCCTATTTGGGATGCTGTTTGGTACCTAGGTAGATTAATTGGATGTAGGTAAGGATAAGGGGAAGAACCCAACTATGGATGCTTGAATTATTTTTCTACGGGATCATGGGAAATAATGACCGAGCCAATACTTGGGATTCTCATGGAGATAGTTTTTTTGGTCATTTTTTCTCTTTTGTATATACTGACACTGTATTCTAGGATTATTACAATGTCTTTAGATATTCAATTTTAGACTATCATGAAATAATCTGTATATGATCATGTTGATGTTGTGTATATTAATTATTCTTTTAATGGTTTATTTCTGTTTCCATGTTATTATATTTTTCTACTTTTATTTTTCTTTTTATATCTTTTTATTATTTACCATTGTGTTGTATTCTTATAAAGAGAGTATAGTCCTCCACCCATATGACCATAGACCCTCACAGCAATTTAGAATCCTCTGGAATATGGGGAGTTATACATGAGGCTATGTGGCCCTTAGGTTTAGTTACTTACTGAATTTCTAAAGGAATAAATAACAACTAAGAAGGGGGGGGGGTGAATTAATTGTTCACTTTTTTAAGTTTCAATAATTTTAAAAAATTAACCCTAAAAACCTATTAAGATTTATTTCCTTATCACATTTTTGTAAATACTCATGCATGAAAAAGTAGGAAAACAAGTAATGCACACATGATTTACAAGGTTTAACCCAAGTGTGAGAACATACATCCTTTCCATAGCCACTCTCGTGGGTCTATGTAAATTCACTATTATGAAGAAGTGAATACAACTTTTACCAAACCCCATTAGAATTCTTATATCTCCTAATAAGAAATATTATACCAACTCCTATCATTTTATAAATTTTATTAAAAAACAATTGAGCCAAAACAATAGAATAAATAATTTTTTCAAACTCTCAAAAAATGTTCAATCAGGGTGGTACTTTCTACTAGAAAGGGTAAGATCAAGGACTGTCAAGAGTGGGAGAAGCCTATACATGTTTTTGGAAGGAAGTTGATTACCATTCCGAGAATCAACCCAGAGAGTATGTTGTCTTACCTCATCCTAAACAACCAATTTGAGAGTTTAAGTAGTCAGGGGAAGCTTAAAGGAAACCCCAAATACCCAAATGAGGCCGAATCTAATAGTGATGGACAACTTATAGATGGAACTAATTTGGAAGGAGTTAGTAAAGGTATCCAAAAAAAAGGATAAAGAAAGGGAATACGAAAAATAGGGAACTGGGGAGCTATATAGTTTCTATGAAGTCAAAACTTAAGGGTCATAAAGACTACTCCTATCTTCCTAAACCAAGGGAGATACAGTCAGCCAAAAAAGAGGGTAAAATCATGTGGAATAAGATCCAGTTAGAGGCAGGAGAGGAGGTTCAACAGGTTGGCGTCATAGAGCCTCAATTACAGGTGAAAGGATCCTCAAAGGCAGATGAAGTGGAGGTGCATCTGCAGTTTGAATATACGAGGCTAGTGAAGGGGGATGCTATTTACCCTGGACAACAATGTGAGGTAGATTCTCTAGAAGACTTTCAATTCCTGAAGAATGAGGATCTAGAAAATAAGATGATACTACTCATGAATTATTGCGAATAAATGAAGGAGGATGTTCTGGTGATCAAGGAGGAGAGGGAGGACGTCGACCAAATGATGGAAAGATGGATTCAAGTGGAAGTTTCCAGGGAGAAAACGGAATGAATTGACAAGAAAGATCGTATATTGATTAGGGGCTTCAATATAGAGAAGATCACTAAAGAAGAATATATAAAAGCTTGGGAATAACTTGCAAGGAACTATAAAGACAACATAGAGAAAGATCCAGATTGTCAGGTAAGTTCCCTCCCTTGGAAACTATTGAGGGAAAGAGATTCTAATCGCCTTAAACTTGTTTTTAATAAGTCAATAGTTTCCTTTGTTGTTTGAACTTTTTGAGAGGGTTCTCACTATCCCCTTAAATGTGTTAGAAAAGAAAAAAGTAAACTTGGATAAATACAATCTTCTAAATATGGTTGAAAAAACAACAGAAGTATGATATTTTAAAGAGGTCTAAGTTCGGTAGGAACTTTCACTTCGAATTCCTCAGAGCTCCACCTTTAGTGCTTACATGAAAATTTGCAATGAACAAATGATCTGAGAAACTCTTTATCGGCAATTCAAAAAATAATGAGTGGGAAACATGAAATCTTTCCCCACTTCTTAAAATTTTAAAACTCTGAAAATCAATCACATTTAAACGTCATATTTAACATCTTTAAACCTTATTAATAATACTCATAGATTTACATTGAATTTAATATCAAGTTTGACCACTTCAACTATTCACATGTCTTCTTATCCATAATCAGCCCTATTGAACTTTCAATATTAGCTTCAATAATATGAAACATCCTCAATTTATTATGATGAAAACTTCCTCAGCTTTAGCTTCCTCAACTCATTATGAAGAAACCTTCCTCAACTTTAGATCCCTTAGCTCATTATGATCTGCCTTTCTGGCACTGCTCATTATGATGAACTTCATTAACTTCATCATCATATGCTCATTATGATCTAACATTATTTCTCATCCTCTCATGATATATCATTACTTCTTTTCTCATTACGATCTAACTATCTTCACTTCTATCTAATTCAACTTCCTCAATTTCAATTCGATTGAATTTCCTTATGAGAGTCATTTTGATTGAATTTCCCTCTAAGATTCAATCTGATGGAATTCCCATTATGATTTAATTACTATTACAATGGATTTTCCTATTATTATGGAGATCCCATTACGATTGTTTTCCCATAATGATAGAAAGTATTCAATGAAAACTCCACTTATAAATTTTTAAATAATTCAAACATTATTTGTTATAACTCATTTAGACTTGTGAAAATTTTTGTGTCTGGTACTTCAAAATATAATATTCTATGTTTGGTTTTCTGGAACTCATACAATCTTTATGATTCCTCTTTTTCTTTATATGCTTTTATCATGATAGTTTTCATTATTTTTGAGAACTCGATGATCAACAAAGTATCATTTGATTTATTTTAGATAGTATGAAAACATTCTAACTCATGACTTCAAAATATTATTTCAAAACTCTTTATCAATAATATGAATTATTCACTCAGTAAATTATGTAATTATAAAAAATATAGAGTCCAATAAATATTGAACTTAAAACAAATGGACCTGAGACTGATGGTGCATTTGATCAACAACTTTATCTTTCTGACCACCTTTGCATCCAGTGCTTCTCGATATGATACCATGTATCTCATGCTTCTCAGTCTGATCCTCTGAGTCTGAAAAACAACTTTCCTAGAAAAGAAAAATTTCTCCCACTTTATGTTTGGGATAAAACATTCATCAATCATCAAATTTATCACAAATCCCATTACAATAGACTGGGTCCGGTCCTAAATTACAAAGAAATTATTATATAAAAAGTTTAATTGTCAAAAAATACCAAAAACTTTGTTAAAAAAAATTATCAAAAAGGTTATTCAATATCCTCCTTTGGATTTTTTGAAAACCCTCATTAATAAATTTTTAAACTCTCATAAATTTTTAAAAACTTAACTTTTGTAAACAACTAATGTTTTTTGTAATTTTATCAAGGAAAATACTTTCCCAAAAGAGAGTGTCCTGACACCACACTACTGGATAAATTAATGTTTTTTGAAGTAATTTTATCCCTTGGAGAAAATAAAATAATGTGGCCATATAAAGATAAAATTTCATCACTTTTATCTTATCCTCTGTCTATTTTTTATCCCCCATTTTATGATAAACACAACTTCATATTCATAAAATAATGATAAGTAAAATATTCTTACAATATAATTATGTTACTTTCTATCCCCATTTGTCAAAATAATCTAAAGGATAGTGGGGGTATTTCATTATGAGGATTAGGAAAAAATTAGAGGATTATAAACATGAAGTTTTAGGCTCAAATCAACAAACCTTTCTTTTTTACATTTACTTTGTGAAGATATAAACAATTTGATACTTCATTGAGATATATATTCCAACAAAAATTATCTAGAAAAAAGTTTATATTTAATAAAGTAAAACTTTATATCAATCTATTTTGATATTGAATGCTTTACATCCAATCCATTCCATATTTTTATTTTCTAATGACACTTTTTGAGTAAGTGTGAACAAAATACATATCAAACCAGTGACAAGTCCAAGCCAAGTAAACCAAAATCCACTACTAGAGTCTCGCCCACAAAAAAATTCGAAATTCAAATGACCGAAAATTCAAAATTCGAACTACATCATTTGTCTTGGCCCACGAGCCACCAAACGTCGTGTGATCCCTTGAATCACACACCTTATCACCTCACATCCCCATTATCACTTCATGCCAATCGTTACTTCATGCCAGATCGTCGGCGAGCCCTTCAACCAGATTCCATCGTCGCCATCGTACAAAATTCCTTGTCTCCAACCTTACTCGAGACACGATACCAGTTATTGGCATCAAAAGACCATTAAGTCGTCGCTCCACCTTCACCATCAGCGTCGACACCAACGACCAACATCGATCAACAATACCAGAAACCCAAAGCGAGATGCAGCGTCAGGAGCCCCAAATGCCATTGAACCAGACTTCCCAGAACCTCAAACCATCCACTGCTCCAAATCTGAATGGGAGAGGAGCTGAGGAAGTCGAGGTCAGAGAAGGGTTGGGCGGATGGGAACTCCGAGTGACGCCAGTGTGGAGAAAATCACCGGTGATGTCCAACCCCACAAGAGCCGGTGATGCAGAACGAACCACCGGCGCCAAAAGACAATTTCAACCATCATCGTCAACACCACAATCAACCACCATCTCAAAGAAACCGTCATCAACAAAACATAACCAACATCAGTGCGTCACCAAAATACCGCTGATTCCATCGACATAACCAGAAGCAAACAACCCATAACCAGAACCAGACATAAATTGAACACAGAAACTCAGCAATACATAATCATTTCCAACCCAGAACATTACCAACCCATAACATTACCAACGATGAAGAACACAAGACTGGAATAGTGACGACTGCTAAACCACATAACCCTGAACCTCGTAGTTACAACCACTTCAGATCTGACCTGGAGAGGAGCTTCAGAACATGAGTTCAGAGCAGGGGTGAGCGATCAAGAACTCCAAGCGACGAAAACGATGACGAGGGTAAGGACTCGGGCAACACCTTGAAAGTTGTTAACCACCGACTAAAAATCGCAAAACCCCTTTGTTACCCCCGCTCCATTTTCTAACTTGGAGAGGCGCTGAGGAACAAGGTGTCAGAGCAGGGGAAAGAGTGTCCAAGGGCTTCAACAGCACACGACCTTCACCAGAAACAGGGCATGAGGTAGCCATGAAAGAAGCACCAGGGCAGAACCCATGGATAACTCGCACAAACGGAGTGAGAAGAAGAGAATAGGAGGTGAGAAGAAGCTAGGAGAGGACGAGAAGAAGGAGAACGACACTCGGGCATGCCGCTGATCCTACAGCAGAGGGTTTCAAGATGAAACCTCAAGCGGAGCTTAGAGTAAGAGGAGTGAACCGGGAGAGAAAGGATCCATCCTTGAATGTTTTACATGATTTTTAAAATGATAAATTTTACTTTTATTATAAAAAAGTATATTAATTTTTTTAGTAAATTTAACTTTTATGTCTTCTAACTGAACTTTAATCCACAACATTTAATTAAAAGCGTTGGTAGCTGAGAAATATTCATATTCAATTATGCTTAATGTTACTGAACATATTTTCTTACTATTCCATCTCACAAAACATTCACCCAAGAAAAACGTTCCTCCTGTGGTTTATTTTCAATAATTACAACCTCCATCCCAATCGACATCAGTATAACCATGAAATTTTATCTCATTATTTATTTTGTATATAAATCCAGGTGAAGTTTTTCCTTTGACATATCTCATAATTATTTTTTTCTACCAACCCATGTGATTATTTTGGATCACTTTAATACCAAGCATAAAAAGTCATAGATTAAATAATATCAGATCTTGAGGCTATAAGGTAAATAAGACTTCCTTTTAGATTCTGAAAATCTTTTTGATTCAAACTTTTTCCAAACTCATCTCTACTAAAATTTGTGATCACATATTTTGGAGTAGTAACTTATTTGGATTATTCCATGCCAAAAATAATTAATAATTACCTGGAATACTTTTCTTGAGATAAGAATATTTATATTTTATTTTTTTTAACTTTCAATACAAGTAAGAAAGTTAATTCTTCCAAAATTGAAATTTCAAAATTCTTCATTATTTCTTCAGAAAATATGTTACAAACGTCATCTCTATCCCTAAAAAATATATCATTCACATAAAAATTACAATTAGTGTTCAATAGTTAACATATTAAACAAAAACGTTTCTATCAACATTTTATTTAGAAAAATTTAACATTATCAAACAATTTTCAAGTTTTGAATACCAATCATGTGGAGCTTGTTTCATCCTATACAAATATTTCTTCAGTTTACTGAATTTGTTTTCATCATCATCAAGTAGAAACCCACAGGTTTGTTCAATGTAAAATTATTCCTCAATCTCACCATTTAAGAAATATGAATTTACATCCATCTGATAAAATTTGTAATTTTGATGTGCGGACATTTAAAGAAATATTGTAATAGTTTCTAATATTACTACATGTGAAAAAGATTCTTAAAAATCCACATCTTCCAAATTTTCATAGACTTTATAAAAAAGTCTTATTTTGTTTCTTAAAACTTATTCATGTTCATTTAATTTACTTTTGTAAAACCACTTTGTTCAGATAACATATTTAATTGTTTGATGTAGAAAAAGTTTCCATTTTTTATTATTATAAATATAATCAAACTCTTCATTCATATAATCCACCCATTCTTTGAGTTCAATACCTTCTAAAACTAATTCTGGTTCAACTTTTGAGCTAAGTGAAGTATGATTTTATTATATCAAATTTATTCTTTTATGAATTCGAGACTTCTAATTTTAGAAATTATTTTTGTCTCAACATGTGAAAAAGTTTCTTGAAAGTCCACACCTTCCAACTTTGCATAGACTTTATGAAAAAGTCTTCTTTTGTTTCTTAAAACTTATTCATGTTCATTTAATTTAGTTCTATAAAACCACTTTGTTCTGATAACATATTTAATTATTGGATGTAGAAAAATTTTCCATCATTTATTCTTATAAATATAATCAAACTCTTCATTCATATAATCCATCCATTCTTTGAGTTCAATAGCTTCTAAAACTAATTCTCGTTCAACTTTTGAGCTAAGTAAAGTATGATTTTATTATATCAAATTTATTCCTTTATGAATTCAAGCCTTCTAATTTCTAAAATTATTTTAGTCTCAACATGTTTTCTTAAGGTAGGAAATTTCAAAGTTTATCTCCTAGCTTCACTTTCCTCATCACATGATTCATCTAAATCTTGATAAGGATGTTTTTAATTATATTCAATTTTTTTATATATCTAGTTTATCACCCATAGTATTTTCAAAAAAATTTATTAAGGAATTTTTATTTTCAATTACTTTCAAATAATATGAGTCTACCAACATTTGTAAACATTTGTTCCAACATTTTTATGTTCTTCCACTAGGTGAATAACCCATTAAAGTTCCTTCCTCATCTTTCTCAACAAACTTTCCCAGATTTGGAGTTTGATTTTAAGAAAACATGGACTTAAAAATAATTTTAAGTACTTAAATGATGGTTTTTTGTTATACCACATTCCATAAGAAATCATGTTGGTTTTGGGTCTCAACAAAAATTCGTTTTGAACATGTACCGTAGTACTAAAAACTTATATCCAATAGAACTTTGAAAATTTGTAATCTACTAAAATGATTCTTTCCATTTCCACCAAACTTATATTCTTTCTTTCTACTACTCCCTTTTTTTTGTGGATTATAGGGAGCATTATGCTGATGTTTGATATCATGATTTCTTAGATAAGTTTTAACGGTTTTTCTTGTGAATTCAGTACCATTATCTATTCTCAAGTTCCCTATATAATCCCTCATTTATTTATCAACTTCCTTTATAGAGAACATGAATAGTTTCACAGTTTTTGAATTTAGTTTCATAAACCTGATATTTTTCATCCTAGTGAAATACTAAATAAAAGAGATAAAGTAAAAAATTAATTTTATTGATTGATGTCTCATCATCCCACATAAATTAGAAATTAATAAGGTCAAAAGGTCTAGTATACTGAATCTCAACTCTTTTATAACTTTCGTTAGTCATATTACCTTTCTAAAAAGAAAAACAAACATATTTATCTCTTCAATTTAGTTTTGGAAAATAATATGCAACATAAACATTAAAGAGTTTTTTCATTTTTTTCCATGCTGGATAAGTCTCCGGTGGCACAAATTATTCTCATCTTTAGCACGTAGATAACAAGAGTTGTTAATTTCTCCAATCTAAAAGATATTCCCACTGGTTCTTTCTCATTTTGTAATAAATTTTCCATCTTTCACACTTTTGATAAAATAAGAATATTTTCTAAATATAACTTATTCTCCATCACCACAAAGTTAACTTACACAAAGTATGTTATATTTTATCCCATAAACTAATAAAAATTTCTTACAGTTCAAATTTTCTCCTTCTATCTCAACCATTTCGATTCCCTTGATTAATAAGAAACTATCTGTACCAAAAGTAACTAATCCTCCATCATGACTTTCAATATGAATCAATATTTTTATATCACATGTCATTTGTGAAGAACAACCATAATCAATTATTTATTTTTTATTCCTTTTACTTTATTTTAAATCTATCTAAACAAAAAAATATCTATCTTAAAATTTCTTCTTTCCATATTCCTTTTATTTTCTACCATAATAATCTTGTTATCAAATGAGTGTCATAATTTTTTTGGAATGATGAACAATCTCACAGAATCTTCCACAAACTTCTTTCAGACATTCAAATTGATTTTTCGTTGGAAAGTTTCTAACATCTTAATATTTTTCTTTTCTAACATTCTGTGGGTTATGAAAGTTACTCATCTTTCTTCCACCATTGATTTAACTTTGTTAAAATATTCTTATGGGTAGAGATAAGTTGTGGAAACAATTATAAGACTTATTCCTTGAGATTCCACTACACTAGAAATAACCATAAAATATTTATTTTCTATTGAATTAAGATCTTTCTTTATAGAATATTTGTTGAGGTTAATAAATTATTTATTATTTAACAATCTCTAGATAAGGACCATATTTCCTTATAAGTGTTTTTTCAGCCTTTGCATATGAAATAGGTTTATCACACCCTTTTCCACCCAATATTTCCTAATACTTTTTTTAAAACCTGAAATATTAGAAAAATAAGATGAAACATTATTTTTTATGTGAGGATGTGACCTGATTCTTGATTTGAGCTTTATCAGCAACATTAAAAATATCAATTTTTTACTTCCAAGGATTTTTTTTAAGTTTTAATTCATCTTACTCAAAGTAATTTTAGACTATAGAAGTTTTTATTGAAACTTGTTAACTTCCTCATCCTTGGAAGCCAACTTCATATTGAGATATTCAACCATCTTTTTTTGTTCAACAATTCAATGTTTGTAACTTATGATCTTTTTAATGTATTCTTCCTCCTTGATGACATATTTTCTTCCCTTAGAAACTTCTTCAAAATATTACTTTATTACTCTGATTTACTTCCTGAGATAGTTTTTTTATCAAAACATGAAATAAGTTATTTTTTGAGTTGATAATATCTATAATATTCTCCACCTTCTTTACTACTTGAGGAGTCTCTAAATTTACTAATTTTTTTTAATGATAGTTCTAAACTTTTGGGAACTTTCACCTTCTAAGGAATTTTTTTCATTTAAGTCTGATTCATCTTTTTACTCAAGATACTCCTTTTGTTTCTATAAAAATATTATTATATTTTTTGGATGACTTTTCTTATTTATAATTTTTTTTCCACTTATTCCATCAAATATTTTCATTGAAATCATATCGATATTCATAAAAAATATTCTTGGGAAAATACATAGCAAAGTGTCTGATTCCACCACACTCAAAACACTTGATAAGAATTTAACATCCAAACTTTCCTTTTCTTATTCGATATATAAGAGGAAATATTTTTTCATTCAAATAATTTTACTATTAATCTTAGGAGTCATAAAAATAAACATCTTCAATATCTTGTATTTTAATTTCTCTCATGGAATCAAAATCTATTTCATATTTCATCTTATTTTTGATCATTATCAATTTTCTCATTTCATAATAAATAATAAATCTATGTGATTTATAAATAGATAATCATCACTATCTTCTAAATAATAAATTTTAGAATCAAACCTATTTAAAAATTTTCTCAAAAGTTTCTTCAAAATTGTAGAATCTTCTAAGATATCTCTGAATCCTTTGATGTTTCAAGCAATTTCATTTACTCAAGTGAGGTTTTCATCAATAATTTCGTTATCTCTCATTCTAATTTCTTAATACTTAATTTGATAGAATTTAATCTTTTCTTACTTAACTTTTCTATTCCCTTTAAAAACACTTTCCATATTGTCCCACACACTCTTTGTAGTTTTGAGACCCATCACCTTCTGATAAATATTTTCTGATAAAGACATAAGGATATAATTTCTAACTTTTACACAAAATTCTATATTTTTATTATTAGAAAATATCATGGAAGAATCATTCTCAATAGTTTGAAAACCAATTGTAGCAACATCAAAAACATCGAAGACAAGAGCTATGAGATAATAAATCATCAAATTTTTCCATCCATAATATTCTTTTTTTTCATAAAATGTACGAATTCATATATTATTAACAAAATTGAGATTATTCATGATAAGTATTCAACAAGGGGAACTTGGTTATGATACTAATTGAATTTCTAAAGGATCTAATAATAACTGGGGGGGGGGGGTTAAATTAGTTTTTCACTTTTATAAGTTTCAATACTTTTTAAAACTTAACCCCTACAAATTGTTAATATTTATTTCCTTATGATATTTTTTTAAATACTCATGCATAAAAAATTAGGAAATAAATTAAAGAAAACAATATTTATAGAATTCAACCTTAGTGTGAGAACCTACATCCTTTCCATAGACACTTCCATAGGTCTATGAAAATTCAATATTATAAATAAGTTAATACAACTTGTGCCTACTCCTGTTAGAAACCTTTTATATTATGATACGAAAGATCATACTGACTCCTATAAGTTTAAATCATTTTTTACAAACAAATTGATCCAAAACAATACAGTAAAGAATTTTTTCAAATGTCTCCACAAATTCTTAGTCTGGATCCTTAGTCCGATTTGGCTGGATCTGATTCTCTCAAATTGATGAACTCAATATGACTCTACCTTACTCAATATACACTTCTGAAACTCTGCCCATAAAATCAGTATGATCTTCTTCAATATGATCAACTCAATATGATCTTATCAATATGATTTTCTCAATATGATCTTCACAATTTGGTTGAAAAAACAACAAAATTCCAATCCTTTAAATAGATCTTTGTTCATTAGGAATTTTCACTTCGAATTCTTCAACACTCCCCCTTTTGTACTTATGTGAAAAGTTTCAACGAACAAATGATTTTCAAAACTATTTATAGGTGACCCAAAAAAGAAAGAGTGGGAAAAATAAAAACTTTCACCACTTCCTAAAATTTCACAACTCTAAAAATCACTTGCATATAAACTTAATCTTTTAATTATTCAAACCTTCTCAAGAATACTTTGATATTTAAATGGAATTGGATATCAAGTTTGAACTCTTCAACTCTTCACATATATTCGTATTTATAATTAGTTTTTTTGAAATTATTATCTTTAATTTAGTATAATGAAAACTCCTCAGCTCATTATGATTAAAACTTCCTTGGATTCAGATTCCTTAACTCATTACGATGAAAACATCCTCGTCTTCAACTTCCTCATCTTATTATGATCTATGTTTCTTCCATTGATCATTATGATATTATTTTCATTCCAAGATCATTATAATATACCTTTATTTCATTTCTCATTATGATCTAACTATCTTCACTTCTGTCTGATGAATCTTCCTCATCATTAATAAGATTTAATTTCATTCTGAGAGGTAGTCTGATTGAATTTTCTGCTCAGATTCTATCCAATAGAATTCTCATTATTATGGATTTACCATTATGATAGATTTTCTCATTACAATGGAAATCACATTACGATAGTTTAACCATAATGATGGAAATCATTCAATGATGAATCCACTTAGTAACTTTGAAATTATTCAAACCTTATCTGACATAAATCATTCTAAAATATAATTACTTCTATTTTTGGTACTTCTGGATATGATCTTCTATCTCTAGTTCTCTATAACTTATACAATACTTATGATTCATATATTTCATCAAAAGCTTTTATCATGATAGCTTTCATGATTTATGAGAACTCTATGATCATTAAAGAATCATCTAATATAGTTTAGAAAGTATGAAAACATTATAACTCATAACATTACAATCTTCTCTCAAAACTCTTCAGCAATAATATGAATTCTTCACTCAATAAAATTTTCCATTCTAAAATATGATGATTCTAATGGATCTTGAACTTCATATCAATGGAACTGAGACCGTTGGTTCATTTGATCAACAAATTCATCTTTATGACCACCTTTGCATCCAATGTTACACAGTATGATACTCTGCATCTACTGCTTCTCATTATGATCCACCAAGTCTGGAAAAAAAATTTATTAAAAGAAAACAAATTCTCCCCCTTTATTTTTGGGTTCAAACATTCAGTAACTCATAACTTTATCACAAATCTCATTACGATTTAGTAGGTGTGATTCAGAATGACAAAAAAATTCTTATAAAAAAAGATTATTTGTGAACAAATACCAAATCTTGGTTAAAATTTTTTCTCTCTAAGGTTCTTAATTTATGAGTGAACCGATCTTGGGATGTCAAAAATTGGAATCAGTGGTTTGTTTTTATTTTTCCTGACTATTTTGGGTTTGTAGATAGAATACTATAAATTTTCCAAAAGTGGTAATAAGTCATTCCTAGGAGTAGTTGACACATGTTCGGGAAAAAATCTATGTTATTGTTGATAAGGCATATTTTTCTATATTTTTTTCAATTATAATCACACTACTTTAACTATTGGGTGATTCAAATGACTTTGACGTTTTTTTATAAGTATTAATTTTTACCCTTAGGCTAGCATGGAAAGGGAGAATTTCTACATGAATCATTATAATCATGTAGTTCTATATGTGTCATGCATATGAAATGGAATATTTATTTTGTTTTCTTTTTCTTATCATATGTACCCTAATTTCTATACCTATAATTTTTTCATGTTTTTTACAAGAAAAAAAGAAAAATAATTGGTTACATAATGTGTATACATCAACCTAGATAATGTTTTTCCCATAAAAATTGATGGTGGAACCTTAACTAAAAAATTATGACATAGTTTATCCATGGAACCTTGGATATATGGGATGGAACTTTTATTTGGTTCTGATTAAATAGATTCCAATTGAAATTTATAATATTTGTGGATCTATAAATTGGGAATGGTTTTCATATAATTGAACCATCATAAATGGTCTTGTTACATCCTAATATTTGATGTAAAAGGCTATTTAAAGTTATATATATTTCCAATTGTAAATTATATGTATTAGATATTTATAATATTGGAATGGAAATAAATCTAATTGAACCATTATATATTAAATTACTTAAAATTGAAACTCACAAAATGAAATGGTTGTTGTTAAATGGGGATGAAAATTACAACTTGAAGAGTATTTTCCTCTATAACTTGTAAATTAACACCCCATATAACTAATCCTTCATGGTTAAAACTTAAAATTCCACCTTATAACTTAACCATAGAAATGGGAATATGTCACTACTGGAAATGCTGTTTTTCCCAATGGGTGTTTACCAACGGTTTGCTAAAACCGTTGGGCTTGAAGTATTAAGAAAGCCTTTCCCAACGGTTCATTGAAACCGTTGGGAAAGGCCACCCCTTTGCCAACGGTTTGAAGAAACCGTTGGTAAAGGGGTGTGTTAATCACCTTTTGCCAACGGTTCTTTTGAACCGTTGGGAAAGGGTCACCCCTTTGACAACGGTTTCCTCAAACCGTTGGCAAAGGGGTCCTTAGCATCTCTTTCCCAACGGTTCTTTAAAACCGTTGGGAATTATTTCCCCCAAATCCAGCCGCGAGGCTGCTCTCCCCCATTCACACAGAACCTAATTTCATCCGCTCCACCGCTCTCCTCTTGCGAAATCCCCTATCCTAAGAGGTGAAAACCATCTCAAATCAGGTATCTTTTCATTTATACACATATACTTCCTTATTTTTATTGTTATTGCTTTAGTATTTTAGTTTTAAGTTATCAATCCACCTCCACCTCTCTCCTGGTCTCCAAATCCCCCATCCGAATAGGTGAAAACCCATTTGAATCATCTCAAATCAAGTAATTTTTTCTTTATACACATATGGTACCTTGATTTTATTGTTATTGATCTAATATTTTAGTTTTAAGTTTGGATTTTGATTTGATTTCACCGTGTAAAATAGGGAAATGAATAAATATTTTGTTAATTAATTAGTTTCCCCTGGAATATCAGTTGTGTTATAATGTCCATGATAAATAAAGGGGTAATGTAATAAAAGACCTTGAATAAATAAATTGTGGAAGTTGGGGTATGTTGCCTCTATGAGAGGTTTTTTGTTGTGTTTCATTGTATGTTGTAGGATGTTTTATGGGGATTGAGGTGACCAGTTGGGCTTTGTGATATGTGGGGTTGTAATGTGATGGTTAGTGGGCATGGATGTGTCATGTGAAGTTGTATGATAGTGATGATGTGTGGTGGTGTTGTGTCGTGTGGAGGTGTTGTGTGATGAAGTTGTGGTGTATAATGTGGTGAGGTGGTTTTGGTTGTGCGGTGGTTTGTGATGTGCAATATTTTTATTGTGATATGTGGTTGTTTTGGTGAGATGGTTGGTCGATGTAACATGGTGTCGATGGTTATTGTGAGATGGTGAGTTGTTGTGTGGTGGTTTTATTAGTTTCCTGGTTATCTATGGAATAAATTATGCTGTTAAAACAAAAAAAACAAGATATTAAATAAATGAGATGGAATAGAAATGGATGTGTGGTAAATGGATTTAATTAATTTAACATTAAATGAATGGACAATGTAAGTGTGAATGAAGTGGCTTATAAATGAATGTGAGAAATGCTATGCGTCTTGTGTGGTGTTGGTGTGGTTTATGTGTTTTATGGTAGTAGTGAAGTGTGTGATTATGTAGTTAATGTTAACCCATAGGTTGAGTATTTTGTGCTATCTATATATCATGTTATTTTATGTTATTTCTACACATTCCAGGGGGTGGTATGTCTAGGTGGTGGTCGTGGGGTTGCAGGGTAGGGGGGTGTGGGCTGTTTGGGAGGGTGGGCAGGGCTATCCAGGGGGGTACGGAGTGTCCAGGGGGGTACGGGGGTGGGCGGGCTGTCCACAAGGGTGGACGGGCTGTCTACGGGGGTGGCCGGGGGTGGGCGGGCTGTCCAGGGGGGGTGGGTGGGCTGGCCACGGGAGGTAGGGGTGTCCAGGGGGTGGGCGGGCTATCCAAGGGGGTGGGGGGCTGTCCATAGGGAGAAGGGGTGTCGAGGGGGGTGGGTGGGCTGTCCACGGGGGTGGTTGGTCTGTCTAGGGGGTAGGGGGCGTCCACAGGGGTGGGTGGGTTGTCCACGGGGGTGGGCGGGGCTATCCACGGGGGTGGGAAAGGCTGTCCACGGGGGTGGGCGGGGCTGTCCAGGGGGTGTGGGCTGTCCTGGGGTCTGGGTGGGGTGTCCTGGTGGGGGAGGGGTGTGTGGGGTGTCCAGGTGGGGTGGTATGTCTAGGTGGTGGTGGTGGGGATGCAGGGAAGGGGGGTGTGGGCTGTTTGGGAGGGTGGGCGGGGCTATCCAGGGGGTACGGGGTGTCCAGGGGGGTACGGGGGTGGGCGGGCTATCCACAAGGGTGGACGGGCTGTCCACGGGGGTGGCCGGGCTGTCAAGGAGGGGTGGGCGGGCTGTCCAGGGGGGGTGGGTGGGCTGGCCACGGGAGGTAGGGGTGTCCAGGGGGGTGGGCGGGCTATCCAAGGGGGTGGGGGGCTGTCCATAGGGAGAATGGGTGTCGAGGGGGGTGGGTGGGCTGTCCACGGGGGTGGTTGGTCTGTCTAGGGGGTAGGGGGCGTCCATGGGGGTGGGTGGGTTGTCCACGGGGGTGGGCGGGGCTGTCCACGGGGGTGGGAAAGGCTATCCACGGGGGTGGGCGGGGCTGTCCAGGGGGTGTGGGCTGTCCTGGGGGTCTGGGTGGGGTGTCCTGGTGGTGGAGGGGTGTGTGGGGTGTCCAGGGGGGTTGGTATGTCTAGGTGGTGGTGGTGGGGTTGCAGGGGAGGGGGTGTGGGCTGTTTGGGAGGGTGGGCGAGGCTATCCCGGGGGGGGGGGGTACGGGGTGTCCAGGGGGGTACGGGGGTGGGCGGGCTGTCCACAAGGGTGGACGGGCTGTCCACGGGGGTGGCCGAGCTGTAAAGGAGGGGTGGGCGGGCTGTCCAGGGGGGGTGGGTGGGCTGGCCACAGGGGGTAGGGGTGTCCAGGGTTGTGGGCGTGCTATCCAAGGGGGTGGGGGGCTGTCCATAGGGAGAAGGGGTGTCGAGGGGGGTGGGTGGGCTGTCCACGGGGGTGGTTGGGCTATCTAGGGTGTAGGGGGTGTCCACGGGGGTGGGTGGGTTGTCCACGGGGGTGGGCGGGGCTGTCCACGAGGGTACCCTACTAATATGGTTATGGGATGAGGCATGCTCTGATGTGATAACACATTAAGTTCTTGTTGGTTTTACATTTTTTCAATAACACATTAGTATGTTTTTTTCACATGTCTAGTTGATACCATGATTATTTTCTTCCTTTATCGTTTACTTAAATGTATTTTCTATTAAAGTTCAATCCTATTGAATTGTTTATGACAAAATGACTTATATGAATTTTTTTACAGAATGGACAGAAGTTGGATGTATGAAACCGATCGTATCTCAAGCAATTTTCAAAACAATTTGGAGAGCTTTATAGATTTTGCATTTCACAATGCTTCAGATAGTGGTCGCATACACTGCTCATGTTCCAATTGTGTTGGTAGACCTTGGTTGAGTCGTGAATAAGTCAGCTAACACATAACCAAAAATGGTTTTCAAGCAAACTACTTTGTGTGGTATCACAATGGGGAGAAAATGAAATCTCAAATTGGCGATGATCGAAATGAAAGGACTGGAATGGAGAATTTGTTAGATGATCGGTTTCCGTTTATTCGTCATCATGAAAAAGAAAGGATTTCGACTCAAGAAGACGTCGATATGAGGACAACTGATGCATCTAGTGAAAATGATGATATTGATAGGGTGAAAAAATTGAATGATGTTGCCACGACTCCAGTATATCGACAATACGATAAAATGAAAAAGCTGGAATTTTTAATCCGATTGTTTCATGGAAAAACTATGTATGGGATTTCTAATACAGCAATCGATTACATTCTTACCCTCTTGAAGGATTTACTTCCAGATGATGCAGATATTCCCTCAAACCACTATATGGCATGGAAGTAAGTTGAAGAACTTGGATTTTCCAGAAACAAAATTCATGCTTTCCCGAAAGATTGCAGTTTATTCTGGGAAGAAACCACTGAACGAAATGAATGTATAAAATGTGGCCATCCCGCTGGAAGTCAAAATCTGATGGAACACCATCCCGCATTCCACAGAAAGTAATGTGGCACTTTCCATTGATCCCCAGACTCCAGAATATTTTTTTGTCTGATGACATATCAATAAAAATGAGATGGCATGATACCGAGAGAAAGAAGACTAATGATGAGTTGGTTCATCCTGCAGATGGATTTTCATGGCAGATATTTGATGCTCGACATCCTGATTTTGCAGCTGACGTGCGTAATGTGAGGCTGGGTCTTTTATGCGACGGTTTTAATCCGATTGGGCAGATTCTTACTTCGCACAGCACATGGCTAGTTTTTATACACATTTATAATCTTCCCCCATGGTTGTGTATGAAAAAATCTTTCACTTTCATGAGTATACTCATATCTGGTCCTTCTGATCCTGGCATTGATATTGATGTATACATGCAACCTTTAATAAAAGAGTTGAAACTTCTTTGGGATGTGGGTGTGCGCACATACGATGCATGTTCGAAAGACATATTTCAGATGCGTTCTGCGCTTATGTGGACGATCAATGATTTTCCGGCTTATGCAATGATGTCTGGATGGAGCACGAAGGGAAAACTGTCATGTCCAGTTTGTATGAAGAATACACGATCCAGAAGACTGAAACATCATTGTAGTTTCAGTTTTATGGGACATCGACGATTTTTTCCAAAGGATCATCCATATAGAATGAATCGTCGAAGATTTGATAATACTATAGAGACCGATGATCCACCTTAGCGTATGTCTGGAACTGATGTGCTTAATGAATTGAAAGATTTCAGTTTTTCATTCGGGAAGGGTCAAATGAAATCTGGAAAGAGAAAGAATGTTTCCACAGAAACTCGTTACAATTGGAGGAAGAGAAGTATCTTTTTTTATTTTCCTTATTGGTCAACCAATTTGCTACGTCATTGCTTAGACATAATGCATATTGAAAAGAATATATGTGAAATGTTGCTTTCAGTTCTTCTAAATGTCAAGGGGAAGACAAAAGATGATTTACGATCTCGACGTGACTTGGTGGATTGGGGCATCAGACCAGAATTGCATCCTGTGCGTATCAGTGAAAATAAATGGAAACTTCCATGTGCTTCTTATGTGATGACACCTACTAAAAAAACAATTTTTGGAAGTATTAGAGACTATTAGAGTTCCCGATGGCTATTCAAGCAAAATATCTAAACGGGTCAACAGAAGAGAGTTGAAGCTAAAATCTTTGAAGACTCATGATTATCACGTTCTACTGCATGAGTTGCTTCCAATAGCAATCTGTCATCTTTTGTCCAATAATGTAAGGGTGGGTGTTATTCGGTTGTGCCATTTGTTTAGAGATTTTTGTGCTAAGAAGTTGTCCAAGTCTTTCTTGAAAAAAATGTTGACAGATGCCCCATTAATTTTGTGTGAGTTGGAGAAAATATTTCCCCCATCATTTTTCACATGCATGCTGCATCTGACTGTCCATATTCCAACTGAAATACTTCTCGGAGGACCTGTTTCTTTTCGTTGGATGTATCCAACTGAAAGCAATATGTTCACATTAAAGTCTTATGTTCGAAACAAGAATCATCCCGAAGGTTCTATCGTGAACGGTTACTTAGCTCAAGAATGTATGGATTTCTGTTCAATGTATTTGTCTGATCTTACTACAAGAATGAACAGACCAATGAGAAATGAAGAAGAACAATATGAGAAAATTGAACCCAGTTTTCCATCACTTCCTCAAACAGGAGGAATTTCTAGATCATATACATTGAAGACATTAAGCCATGAAGAGCGGGAGATGGCACATCGCACAGTTTTGTTCAACTGTGATTTGTTCGATGACTATATCAAGTAACAAAATTGAATATGTATATATTACATATATATCTGTTAAACTATTCATATTTTTTTATCTACAGGGAACATAAAACAATGATAAATAGGAAGCATCGTTCTTTATCTTTGAGAAGGAGAGAGACTTTGCATAGCAAAGAGTTTTCTGCTTGGTTAAAATTGAAGGTAAAAATGTTACTGTTTAAATTAATTATTTCAATATTTACTTAAGTTTAACTGTCATTTATATTGCAGGTATTGAGTTTGTCTGCTGACTCTGTCTCTGAGGAAATAAGAGCTTTGTCTTTTGGTCCTAATACTGTGGTTCGTGACTGTAAATCAATTGTTATCAATGGGTACAGATTTATTGCCACTGAACGAGCCAAAAACACGATAACACAACATGATGGTATTATGGTTACTGCCACAACAGATTGTTATGCCCGTGCATCAGATAGTAGACCGCGACTTGAAAATGTGGGTTATTATGGAGTCGTTGAGAAAATAATAATATTGGATTATTACTCTCATGGACGAGTCACAATGATGAAATTCCATTGGTTTGATTCAATGACGAGACATGGAACATTTATTAATGATTGTGGATTTCAAGTAATTAATATGACCCGCACTCTTGCAACCGAAGAACCATATGTGTTGGCATCAATGGCTAAACAAGTTTTTTATGTCAAAGATCAACTTCAACCTGAATTTGGTGTCATAGTTGAAGTAATTCGAAGACATATTTTTGATGATGCTGATGATGGAATTGACACTGTCCCTATTGCCATTGGAACCAATCCATTTATTTCTTTTGATGACTCCAATAGCTCAATTTTCAGAGTTGATTGTGAACCTGAATTTGTGGTTGGAAATATATAGAATCATTCATCCATGTTCTCAATTCTTTTGGTTTACCTCGAGTTGGGTTGTTAAGGTTGGTAATATTCATATTTATTTAGTATTGATCACAAATATGTTTTAGCTGACTTGACCGTTATGTGAATTTTCAATGTTTATTGGTTGCTGTTTTATTTGAATTACATTTTCTAATTTGGAATTGAACTGTATTCAAACCAAATCAAACAATATTTCTAACTTGGTGAACATTACAACTTGTATGTTTTATTAAATTCATTCAAGCTCTTCTAAAACAATTGATTGCTAAATTACCAATGAATCCCCTCATTCCCTCATATATTTAGTTTTTTGGTTTACACGTTAATTTTCTTTTTCTAATTAATTACATATTTGTTTTCCAATGCAGGAAATGCAGCCAATTGAAGAGAGACGAAGAAAAAAAATGGTGGAGAACAATCGTCGGATGGAGGAGATGGGCATTCCACCATTAGTGCCTATAGTGAGTACATTATTATAAATAAATAAATATATATATATATATTTAAAGAATATATAATGTCATGTGATTAATTTTTTTTGTAAACTTTTTTGTAGGATCCACCATTACGTCGACAGTTATTCGACGAGGAGCCTAGTACTGGTCCTAGTACTTAGGCCGGTTATACGAGGAGGGTTCGTACCAGAGGTGGACGTAGAGCTGCGCATGCCCGACTAGACCCTGTCCCTCCCACTGACATTTCAGCCTTCCCACATTCTGATCCCGGTGTGTCGTTAGGGACACACGGGATATTTAGACCTCCCATGTTTTCGCTACCTTCTGCATCTTCTGCCTCATCATTTTCACATCCCATGATGATTCCCACTCCCCAGTCAGTATCAGGTCATACAGCTGTTCCATCTTCTTTTCCTTCTACTTCTGTCTCTCCGAGCTTTTATATTCCATCGTCTTCGACTCCTGTTCCACCAGAGGGTGTTCCATCAGGTTCTGTGGATCTGGCGCCACTCATTGATCAGACTAGCGCAGGTATATTTATAAAACCCTAACAAATTTTTATAGCAATATTTATTTTCATTATAACATGTTTTGATAAAATATTTGTTTTTCTTTCATGACAGATACATCTACTGACAGGAGGCAGGGGCGGGGCCGTACACGCATGCGTTCGGTGTGGAACCGTCGCACACAGGTTATGGTGGAATATAATGAAGACAATCAGATGGTTGAGAAAACAGGGCAGCAATGTCGGAGTTTTATGGTGACGCTTTCCAAATACTCCGACATCATTCTCGTCAGCCTGCTGTCATGGAGACATTTGCCACATGAGGTCAAAGATAGAGCTTGGGCAGAGATATGGGTAAAAAAATCTGTTGTATTTAATGCCATGAATTTTTTTTGTATTTATATGAATTAATATTTTGATTTCAGCTTCGATTTAATTTTCCTGATGGTGAGGGTGCACGACTGGAACGTCTAAAGGATTTAGGCAAGATTTGGAGAGCCTACACGCATGAGCTATATATTGGCTGGCGTGCTAGAGTTGGCACTAAGTTAGAGGTGGTACCAGTCGTGGATGATTGTCCTATAGAGCAGTATCGTCAGATGATTACTCATTGGACGAGTACCCAGTTTAAGGTATGAATTACATTTGAGGTATTTAAATAATAACTTTCAAGTTTTTCATTAATATTATCATTTGCATTATCGAATTTTATTTAGGAGTCATCTGGAAAAAATAAAAAAAAAATTGATGCAAAAAAATACCTCCATACACTAGGACGCACGACGATGCCGGATCATGAGAGGCAGCAGGTATGACAATTGTTTATAAGTTTTCTTTACGACTTACATTTTCTTTTGTTTCCTCAATTATTTAATTATTTGCTAATGTTTTTATATAACTTTTGTTTTCAATGTCCTTGTAGAGGAAAGTACAAAATATTGAAGGATGTGTGCCTCGAGCAAAACTGTTTTGCTCGAGTAGACGAAAAAAGGATGGAAGTGCTGTCAACGAAGCGACTCAACAGCAGATTGTAAGTTTTAATCTGTTGATTTTATATTTTAATATCTATTTCGTAACTTAATAATATATTTATATTTGTAACAGGATGCTTTAGAGGCCCTCGATGCCCAAGAAGCAGACAATTTTGGGCCATCTGATCACTTACATCAGGTGTTGGGAGAGGATCATTCTGGCAGAGTACGCTGCTGACCTAGGATAGCCCCGACGAGGTATTGGCCAGCCTCAGGTACGAGTTGTAGTGCCACCGAGCTGCAGCAAGTTAGGGCACAAGCAGAACAGGCTGAAAAAAGGGCCACAGAGATGGCAGAACAGTCTGCTAGGGCAAACAGTGCATTTATGAAATTTATTGAAGTTCTACGTCCAACACTTCTAGCAGAGGCCAGCCCAGCGATTGATGAATACATGTCGTCGATACATTCTATATATGGTGCACCAGGTGGCAGTTCCAGTGGTGGTCAGGCCGATGTCCAGCTTGAAGAAGATGATGGCGAGCAGTCTGATGCGGAAGAGGAGGGAGATGAGGAGGGCGAGGAGGAGGGCGAAGGTGAGGAGGAAGGCACTGTGGAGGGTGAGGACGATGAGGAGGATGATGATGAGGGCGATGATGATGATGATGATGATGGTGATGCTGATGCTGATGTGGGATATATTGATCCATTACATTTTTGACTTATATTACTGAGATTTAATGTTTAATCTATTCTAGTTGTTGGTTTTATCTAAACTCGTAGTATAGTATTGGAGTTGAGTTATTTTTATATATTGTCTGTTTTTATGGATGTTGTTGTCTTTTAGTGGTTGTGTGTTTGTGAACTCCCTGGACAACCCCCCTCATTCTTGGACCCTGGACAACCCCCCCTCCCCCTTGGACCCCGAACACCCCCCAAACACCCCCCGGATAGCCCCGCGGACAGCCCCGCGGACAGCCCCCCATACAGCCCCCAACCCTCCACCCTGGACCCCAGATAGCCCCCCGGATAGCTCCTCGGACAACCCCCACCCTCCCCCTTGGACCCCGGACAACCCCCCAAACACCCCCCAGAAAGCCCCCTGAACAACCCCAGAGAACCCCTGAACAACCCCCTGAACAACCCCCGGACATCCCCCTGAACAACCCCGAACAACCCCCTGAACAACCCCCAAACACCCCCCGGATAGACCCCGCACAGCCCCCCCCACCCTCCTCCTTAGTCCCCGGACAGCCCCCCGGACACCCACCAGACAGCCCCCCCGGACAGCCCCCACGGACAGCCCCCTGGACAGCCCCCCGTACAGCCCCCAACCCTCCACCCTGGACCCCAGATAGCCCCCCAGACAGCCCCCCGGATAGCCCCCCGGACAGCCCCCCAGACAACCCCCCACCCTCCCCCTTGGACCCCGGACAACCCCCCAAACACCCCCCGGACAGCCCCCTGAACAACCCCGGACAACCCCCCTGAACAGCCCCTGAACAACCCCTGAACAACCCCTGAACAACCCCCTGAACAACCCCCGGACAGCCCCCTGAACAACCCCGGACAACCCCCTGAACAACCCCCAAACACCCCCGGACAGACCCCGCACAGCCCCCCCACCCTCCTCCTTGGTCCCCGGACAGCCCCCCGGACACGCACCAGACAGCCCCCCCCGGACAGCCCCCCGGACAGCCCCTCCACCTTCCTTAATTTCATTAGCTCTGAAATGTTTCATAGCACAATCAACTAAAATCTAATCCATACTAAATATGATATAAAAATATTCCATATGAATTTCCATAAGATTTTAAGAGAAAACAAAAAGTGACATACAAAAAACTGACCAAACGCATTCGAAATGTGTTGATGCTTTAGGACAATGATCCATGGGTCATATGTGACGTGTACGAATCAACCCCGCCTCAATCCGAGGTGCGGTGCGGTCGGAACAACTCAAAGTGTATGTCTTTTGTTTCAAAAGGACATCATTTTAAGTGAAAAACATCAACTGGTATACGGAAAACTGGCCAAATGCATTCGGATTGTGTTGATACTTTAAGACAACGATCCATGGGTCATTTGAGAAGTGTACGAGTCAACCCCGGCCAAACCCCTCACGCGCGTTTACGAAGCGCACACATCACTTAAAACACAAATATTGAGCCGTACCGCACAAGCCGCACATCCGATTGTCGGGACGTCTACGCGTAAACGTCACGAATAATAATTAGAATGTTGAACGGTGGTTTCAGCTCAATCTGAGGTCGTCCGCTATGAATTTGACCGTTGGACGCCCGTTTTGCCCGTTTAGGACACCAGAACTGCGTTGTCGATCACCGCGGGCACACGGCACGTCCGATTGACGTTCCGTCTACTCGACCACTTCAGAAATCACTCACCCATATTTTTCGTCTGATTTCAGGCCATTCCGACTTCGTTCGGCCCGTTTGGACCCCCCTCACGTGCGTTTACGAAGCGCGCACATCACTTAAAACACGAATTTTGAGCCGTACCGCGCAAACCGCACGTCCGATTGGCGTGCTGTCTGCGCGTACACGTCACGAATAATAATTAGAATGTTTCACGGTGTTTTCAGGTCAATCCGAGGTTGTCCGCTATGAATTTGACCGTTTGACGCCCGTTTTGGCCGTTTATGACACCAGAACTGTGTTGTCGGTCACCGCGGGCACACGGCACGTCCGATTGACGTGCCGTCTGCTCGACCACTTCATAAATCACTCACATGTATTTGTCGTCTGATTTCAGGCCATTCTGAAATCGTTCGGCCCATTTGGACCACCCTCACGTGCGTTTACGAAGCGCGCACATCACTTAAAACACGAATATTGAGCCGTACCGCGCAAACCGCACGTTCGATTGATGTGCCGTCTACGCGTACACGTCACGAATAATAATTAGAATGTTTCACGGTGATTTCTGCTCAATCTGAGGTCGTCCGCTATGAATTTGACCATTGGACGCCCGTTTTGGCCGTTTATGACACCAGAACTGCGTTGTCGGTCACCGCGGGCACACGGAACGTTCGATTGACGTGCCGTCTGCTTGACCACTTCAGAAATCACTCACCCGTATTTTTCGTCTGATTTCAGGTCATTCCGACTTCGTTCGGCCAGTTTGGACCCCCCTCACGCGCGTTTACGAAGTGCGTGCATCACTTAAAATACGAATATTGAGCCGTACCACGCAAACCGCACGTCCGATTGACGTTCCGTCTGTGCGTACACGTCAAAAATAATAATTAGAATGTTGCACGGTGGTTTCAGCTCAATATGAGGTCGTACGCTATGAATTTGACCATTGGACGCCCGTTTTGCCCGTTTATGACACCAGAACTGCGTTGTCGGTCACCGCGGGCACACGGCACATCCAATTGACGTTCCATATGCTCGACCACTTCATAAATCACTCACCCGTAGTTTTCGTCTGATTTCATGCCATTCCGACTTCGTTCGGCCCGTTTGGACCCACCTCATGCGCGTTTATGAAGCGTGCGCATCACTTAAAACACGAATATTGAGCCGTACCGTGCAAACCGCACGTCCGATTGCCGTGCCGTCTGCGCGTACACGTCACGAATAATAATTATAATGTTTCACGGTGGTTTCAGCTCAATCTGAGGCCGTCCTCTATGAATTTGACCGTTAGACGCCTGTTTTGGCCGTTTATGACACCAGAACAGCGTTGTCGGTCACCGCGGGCACATGGCACGTCCAATTGACGTTCCGTCTGCTCGACCACTTCATAAATAACTCACCCGTATTTTTTTCCTGATTTCAGGCCATTCCGAAATCGATCGGCCCGTTTGGACCCCCCTCACGCGCGTTTACGAAGCGCGTGCATCACTTAAAATAAGAATATTGAGCCGTACCGCGCAAACCGCACGTCCGATTGACGTGACGTCTGCGCGTACACGTAAAAAATAATAATTAGAATGTTGCACGGTGATTTCAGCTCAATCTGGAGACGTGGTATGGCTGGCACCACTCAAAGTGTCCGTCTTTTGTTTCGAAAGGACGTCATTTTAAGTGAAAAGCATCAACTAACATACGGAAAACCGACCAAACGCATTCCGAATCTGTTGATAATTTATCCCAACAATCCATGGGTCATATGTGACGTGTACAAGCCAACCCGGGATGAATCTGAGTCGCGGTGTGTCCAGGATAAGTCTAAGTGACTCTCTTTTGTTTAAAATGGACACCATTTTAAGTACATACGGAAAAATGACCAAACGGATTCGGTTTCTGTTGAAACTTTAGGAGAACGATCCATGGGTCATATGTGACGTGTACGAATCATCCCCGCTTCAATCCGACATGCGGTGCGGCTGACACCACTCAAAGTGTCCGTCTTTTGTTTCAAAAGGATGTCATTTTAAGTGAAAGGCATCAACTGACATACGGAAGAACGACCAAACGCATTCGGATTCTATCGATACTTTAGCACAACGATCCATGAGTCATATGTGACGTGTAAAAGTCAACCCCGTCTTAATCCGAGACGTGGTGTGGCCGACACTGCTCTAACTCTGTCTCTTTTGTTTAAAATGGACATGATTATAAATGAAAAGAACAACTGACATACGCAAAACCGACCAAACGCATTCGTAATCTTTTGATAATTTATCACAACGATCCATGGGTCATATATGACATGTACGAGCCAACCCGGGATTAATCTAAGTTGCGGTGTGGTCAGGATTAGTCTAAGTGTCACTCTTTTGTTTAAAATGGACAACATTTTAAGTACATACGGAAAACCGACCAAACGCATTCGGTTTCCATTTAAACTTTAGGAGAACGATCCATGGGTCATATGTGACGTGTATGAATCAACCCCGCCTCAATTGGAGACGCGGTGTGGTCGGCACCACTCATAGTGTCCGTCTTTTGTTTCAAAAGGACGTCATTTTAAGTGAAAAACATCAACTGGCATACGGAAAACCAACCAAACGTATTCGGATTGTGTCGATACGTTATGAAAATGATCCATGGGTCATTTGAGACATGTAAGAGTCAACCCCGTCTAAATCCGAGACGCGGTGTGGCCAGTACCACTCTGACTATGTCTCTTTTGTTTAAAATGGACAAGATTATAAGTGAAATAAACAACTGACATATGAAAAACTGACCAAACGCTTTCAAAATCTGTTGAAAATTTAGGACAACGATTCATGGGTCATATGTTACGTGTACGAGTCAACCACGCCTCAATCCGAGTCACGGTTTGGCCGAGACCACTCTAAGTGTATCTCTTTTCTTTAAAATGGACTACATTTTAAATTCATACGGAAAACCAACCAAACGCATTCTGATTGTGTTTATATTTTAGCACAACCATCCATGGGTCATTTGTGATGTGTATGAGTTAACCCCGCCTCAATACGAGACGCGGTGTGGCCGACACCATTCAAAGTGTCTCTCTTTTATTTAAAAAACACTTCATTTTAAGTGAAAACAACAACTGACATACGGAAAACCGACCAAACGATTTCGGAATATGTTGGTACTTTAGGACAACGATCAATGATTCATTTGTGACGTGTACGAGTTAACCTCACCTCAATCCGAGGCACGGTGTGACCGGTATCATTCCAGATGTATGTATTTTGTTTAAAATGGATATCATTTCTATTAAAAATATATGGTATATGAAAAACCAATCAAATTATGAATTGAATTACGGATTCCACATATGATTTTCATCTAAATTTTAAAATGAATTCTAAATGAATTATGTATGTTTATAATTATGTTATGAATTCTACTTTAATTATGGATGAGTATATTTTCAGGATGCATTATATGTGTTGGTTGGTTGGTTTTCATTATTTGTATGTGTTGGTTTGTTCTCTATATGTATGCATTATATGTGTTACAGGTACAATAATTGGATTGAAAAATGAATTGAAAACGAGGGCATAATTGGATTGAAACCTAGGGTGAATGCCAAAAAATCTGCTGTGCAAATTGCAGAGCAGGCTGCTGTGCAATTTTCACAGCAAAGCCTATGCCAACGGTTTGAAAACCGTTGGAATAGGCTCTATGCAGGTGGTTTTACCAATGGTTCCTTGAACTGTTGGTAAAAACACCCTACCTATTTTTACAAACGGTTCATGGAACCGTTGGTAAAAACCTTTCCCAACGGTTTGTAAACCTTTGGGAAAGCAAATGCTCTGCTGATTTCCCAACGGGCCAAACCGTTGGGAAAGGCCTTTCCCAACGGTTTGGCAGAACCGTTGGGATAGGTTGATTTTTTCTAACCTATCCCAATGGTTCTATGTAAACCGTTGGGAAAAGCCTTTCCCAACGGCTTACTTCCCCACGGTTTGCAGAACCGTTGGTATAACGTATACCAATGGTTCTGCAGCCTTTCCCAATGGTTCTAAACCATTGGGAAATGCTAGATTTCTAGTAGTGTGTCTAGAATATCTCTTAAATTTAGTCCATTCCCCCATCCTTATTTTTATTAGAAATCCTAGTATCTATTATGAGGTAGGTTCTTGGCATTGTAGATATATGCCTCTATGGTGGCCTTAGGTCAAGTGTTAGGATAGTGGTGACCACAATACTCTTATGGTGGTGTGACCTAACCCTCCAGTATTGCCACTAGTGAAACCTCTAGCTATACCACCTATAATACCTAGACTAGGCACTGATGATTAGCTAAGAGAGAGTTTCATTGGATAGCATAATCAATGGAGAGAGCTCCATAACCCACACAAACTATGTCAGAGTTGAAAAGGGAGTTACAAAACTATAACCCACCTACATTTTAAGTGAAGAAAGACTCCAGGTTGTTGATTCTTGTCTTGAGGATATGATTTTGATATTTGAGACTAGTCTAGAGGGATCTCAAAACTACCTTATACGACTATTTTTTATGGAGACCCTGAGATCTAATAAAGCTATCTAATTTATGCACCTAGAGAAGGGTACTATATCAGTCATGGACTAATAAAATTTCTTCACTAAGATTCAAAACTTTTTAACCAATCTTGTTGGTAATTATTTTTTCTACGGAAAAAATCTTTGAGAATGTGCTCAGGTATGTCATCCAATCTAAATTGAACATATTCCAACTATCCATCAGTTTTGAGATAATGAAAAAGACCCTCATCTGTGTGTAAAATATAAGGGGAACTAAAGGTATAGGGAATGGTGGTTCCACAACCTGGTAGAGAAGTTCTTTGTCTTGTGGAAGGAAGCATCTCTTTGAGACTTCTTGTAAGGGTAGTGGTAATCTATGTATGTACACTACCAGTTATGTGATATTCCATCAGTGTGGAAGACTGATTCATGTGAGGCCCTATTATATCATAGATCTAGTATAGTACTCATCCTTTAGTATAATGAGTCATCTTTAGAGATTATTATGGACCTTTCCACCAATCCTGAGTGAGAAAGAATATAAACTAGATCCAAATTCTGGAGTGGGACTATTGGCTCCATGCAAGGCCAGGAACTGAAGTACCATCGACTAAACAGACTGAGGAGGTGGTCAAGGTCAAGGAATCCAGACTTATAATGTGTACAAATAGTAGATCATACCTACTTAGGGAGGTATGGTTGTATCTTAGGGTTACAGATCAGACCGACTACATGCATTACAACCTATACCCAAATCAGAGTGATATACCATATATAGTATGAGGTATGATTTTATTATCCTCGAATCTAGTATCAATTTTGGTTGTCACAAATACTTCACACTAATTTATATGTATAAATTCAATAGAAAGTATAAGGATCAATATTGTGTACTTTTTTAGGGTAATGTATCTTGATACTCCATTGTGAGTATGGTTATAAAGTGTTCGTTGATGCAAGGAGTGTTCCCTCTAGATTGGTGATAACCATTTCTTATAAAACTAGTTTGTCCTCAAGATGATGGTATTTGACATAATTATGAGGATGGAATGGTTAGTGGATTATCATTCCCATATAGATTTTTATTTCTGGATGGTGTATTTTATATCACCCAAGGGTTCTACATATATTCATAAAGGATAATAGGATTTCTAAGAAAATAGAGATGGAACTAAGATTCATGGTATGGGTGGAGCATCGACCTAGATTACCAGTATTTTTATTGATGACCAAGGGGTATGATAGGTTTTTTCCTCCACTATTAGACTAATTCATAGATGATTTAAATGATTAATTTTCTAGGATACCTCATGAAAGAGAGGAAGATTTCACCATTGAACTAGTTCTAGGAGTAGATCCAGTGTTTATTTCTCTATATAGGATGGATCTTACTGAGCTTCAAGAACTCAAGAGGTAGTTATAGGAACTATAATCAAAAGAGTTTATACGAACCAATAATTCTTATTGGGGTTCACATATGATTTTTTCCATGAAGGTGGATGGTACCTTAAATATGTGTGTGGATTATCAATGGTTGAATTAGCTTACATTTGGGAACTGGTACCCACTTCTATGTATAAATAATCTCTTTGAGAAACTATGAGGATTTAAGGTCTTCTCAATGATTGAATTGATATTGGGCTATCATCATGTAAGAGTGATTCCCTTGGACATACCATGCACTAATTTATGTGGTAGATATAGACTTTATGAATATCTATTCATTATATTAGGTTTAACGAATCTTTCAGCTATCTTTATGGCCCTGACAAATCATGTTTTCTACCCTTACCTAGATTCCATTGTGGTTGTTTTCATATATGAAATCTTAGTGTATTTATAGACTAGAAATGATCATTCTAAACACCTTAACATCATACTCAGTACAGTAAGGGAGCATATGTTCTATTTCATGCTTAAAAAATGCCACTTTCTGATTGATAAAGATCACATCCTAGGTCATATTATATCATAAGGAGGGGTATTTATAGATACAGAGAAGGTGAGAGCTATTTTTTCTTGTGAGAATCCGAAGAATATTTTTAATATTTGAATATTCTTGGGACTAGCCAGTTACTATTTATGTTTAATTTAGAACTTTTAATGCCTTTAAGAACCACTTATAGGCTTAAATAAGAGAGTTATAAATCTCACATGGTCCACATCTTATCTGTAAGAATTTCGATGGATAAAAGGATGGATGAAATCAGTACCGATCCTACTTTTACCTAATCCTAGAAGAGGCTACAAAGTTTATTGTGATGCATTATAAGTAAAGTTTTGAGCCATTTTTAAAAAAGGGGAATGAGTTTTAGCATATATTTCTTTCTATTTGAGGACACATGAGAACAATTACTTGACATTCAACCATTAGTTGGAATTGGTTGTTCATTATTTATGTTGATAGGGACATTACTTATTGGGGGAATGGTTCATGGTATACACATACCATAAAATCCTCAAATAAATATTATCATAGTGAAACTTGAACCTCCTATATAAAATATTTCATTAATACCTCTAGTATTTTGACTTTGATCTTACCTACATGAAAGGTAAGTGCAATGAATTTTCTGATTCATTAAGCCAAAAAAACAGACTCAAGCTATTTAGAAAGATTATAGTGAATGTAAGTTAATGAATGTTCTTTTTGAAATACATTTGGAAGGTCATGAGTCTCAAAAAATGGACATTTATCATGGATTTAGTAGTGAATTAATCACTTCTGGATCAATTGAATAGGATGAAAGTTTCTAACCTTAAAGGATTAGTCTCTAGGGAAAGTTTTTTTTTCTAAGAATCCACCATCTGGTTTCACAGTTAATATGGATGAGATCCTATATATCTATGGGCATGTTTTGATACCTTAAAAATGCGAGTGGAGTTGATGTGAGAATACCATGTTTTCAAATGCAAAGTGCATCCTAGAATCAATAATACTTATCATGAGTTACAAAACCATAATTTGAGGCTTGGGATAAAAAATGTGATTATAGGATTCATGGATCGTTGTTCCACCTGTCAGTAGGTGAAGGTAGAATTCTAGTGACCAGAAAGTATCTTACCGTTGTTACCCATCTAAGAGTATAAATGAGATGATATCACCATTTATTTTGTGATAAGATTACTAAATTCACCTCAAGTATGTGATGATGTGTGGATAATTATAGATAGGTTTATAAAGGTCACCTTTTTTATCTATCTAAGAGTCATTCTTAGTGGATGAACTTGGGATACATTATGTATGATAAATATTAAGCCTTCATGGGGTTACTTGTACCATTTTATCAGATAGGGATTCTTGATTTACTTCTCATTTCAAGAAGATCTTACAAAAAATATATTGGTTCATTAGTACTTTTGAGTATAACATACCACCCTCAGACCGATGACCAGTCCGAGTATACCATACATGCACTTGAGGAAATTCTGAATGAATATATCCTTGATTTTGGATGATCTTGGGATAATTTCTTGCCTCTTTATAAATTATATTATAATATTAGTTTCCAAGACACTATCTATATGGATTCATACGAGGCTCTCTATAGTAGGTCGTTTCATTCATCTTTATGCTGGTTAGTGGCAGGGGGTAGAATTTTTCAAACCTCATCTCATTTAGAAAAAATCAGATTAGGAAAATTTAATCAAGAAATGTTTGGATACATATTAGTATATGTAGAATTCATATTCTGATCATAATTATCGACCTCTAGAGTTTGAGGTGAGAGATTGGGTTTTCTTACGAGTCTCACCAAGATTGCGTCATCAATAGATTTAGAAGATAGGTAAGATACAACTTAGATTCTTAAGTTATTTTAATATCTTAGAGATTTCTAGGCTGGTATCATATAATATATCTCTTCCTTAGTTATATATATATATTCACAATGTCTTACATGCTTTTTAACTCCACCATTATCAATCTAACCCATATTTTTTATCCCAAGGATGTTTAGTTAGTGGTTGACTCTTCTTTTGAGGATTAACTAGTTCGTATCATTGATCATAGAATGAAATATCCTTGATTAATGACTATTCATCTAGTTGAGTTATATAGAAGCATGACCATGTATAGAATGAGAAATGGGAAAAAGAGTTAGATATACATGCTCATTGGATAAAGTTATTCTTGGATGTATCTTAACCACCCATAGAAGGAAAACTCAATGGAGAGTTGTTTTAAGGAGGGTAGGTTGTAAGATATTTCTTTTTTTTCATTGAGATAAATATCATTTAATTTTCAACCTTTTTTTATTTATGTTTATGAAAGTTCCCAAGGGGGTAATAGAGGTTTTGTGAGTGTTAATGATTAGTTCAAAGCCTATATTAAAGGTTTTAAAAGTGATAGGGTGAGGCGCACAATTAGAGAACAACCATCACTAACCATGAAACTCAACCATGTATAACTTGAGAGAGTAAATATTTGTTTTTAAAACCATGAAATATATAAATAAAGGTCATGAAAAACATTCAATTTATTGTAGATACACCATGCATAGTTTTCACTTGGTTTATCTAACCGTGTGCCTAACCCATGTGAGGTGTGGGATCATAAAAAGTAGGCATCACATGGTTGGAACATGGTTTGGCTAACCATGTGGATAAACCATGTCCCCCTTTAAAAATATATAATTTTCCATTTTCCCCTCTTCTCTATTAACCTTAATTTTTCCTCCTCTAGTGTAATTATTTGACAACAGTCTTATGTGAGGTATTTTATATCCCTATCCTATAGAATTTGGTATGTATCCTTCATCTAGAATTTGATTCAATCACCTCTTATTATAGTAGACACCCTTGATAAGTCTATCATTACTATTTCTTATTTTCTCATTTTCTTTTCCCACATTTGTGCAATCATCATGTGATCTAATATTCCATATTTTTAAATAATTTCTTAGTTTGAAATTTTCTCATATTCCATACAAAAAAATGATCTTGATAATGGATTGAGAGTCTACTATTGGGATAAGGTAGGTGTTATACTACTTTCCCCTAAAAATATTTAGGTTTATAATTTTTCATCATTGTTCCATACACTATACCCTCTGCACGTTGTTCCAAAAATTAATATTCCTTTAATTTTTTGTCTAATAATTTACCTAGACTTTCTATGAGACCCATTGATATTATTAGAGGTTATAGTCCTGAACTTGAACTACCCATTATGCGGTGTCTGATCAATTTCCCTTGACAGCCATTCCTTACAATTAACCAAAACACCACTCAGGTGTGCTTGGTTCGATACTTATACAAAGGAATGATCAAATTGATATATTGAATAGTTAGTTGACATATATACTTCTCTTGTACATTTTTATAATTTTTAAATGAAATTAATATTAAAATGAATTTAATTTTTAAATGGAATTGAAGAATTTCTTGGACCTTGATCACTTATATTATTCTTGATTATTATTATGGACCATGATAACACTATTAAAGGTGTGGCCTACTGTGAGTAATACTTGGATTCCCACATAGAATTCCTTAGGCGAACTCATAAGGAACCAACCAATTCATTTATGTGACCACAAAATGAGATACCAAATATGGTCTTGGTCAATGTATTATCTTGTGAATGCCTTGGATTAATACCAATGATTCACCTAATTTTCTAGAAATTATAATTCCTAGGATCATATCATTATATTTAGCTTGATTTCTTTGGAAATAGACCACCCTTGATTATATCCTTGGGATCGAATAAAGTGTATACTGATATGACCTTGGAATTTTCCTCGAGCTTGTTTAGAAAATTTTAGAGTGGGTTTATCCCTTGGATTACACTCATACCCCAGAGCCAATCATCTCTGTTTATCATTGAAAGTGGGATCAACCTTCCATGTTCATGGATGACATCGGTATCCCATGGATTACTTATTATACTTGGATTACTTGTCTATATTTCTTAGATAATTGAACACTTAATAGTATAGGATCAAAGACATCTAGCTTAGGCCGAAGCAGGTTGGGTCATCCAGGTATCCCATGGGGAACATGAGCTCTACACAGTTTAATTTTATTTTTCTAGCTTTATTTATCATACCAGCACACTGTTACATTTTATATTCATATAATAAATTTTCATCAGAAATATTTTTAGCGTCTTACTGAGTTTTACGCAAACCTTGTTTGGGCCTCCATTTGGTACCTGAGAAAATTACTTGGATGCATGTACGGATTAGGGGAATCACCTAACTATGAATGCTTAGATTATTTTTATTAAGGGATCTTAGGAGAAGATGACTGATCTAGTCCTTGGGATGCTCATAGAGATAGGTTTTTTGTTATTTTTGTCTTTTTTTTATATAATGGATTTGTATTGTATTCCTATTACCATGTATTATTGTTTTTAGTTTTACCACTATGCATACTATGATAAAGAGGGTATAATATCCCCACCGTACCACTATAGACCATCACTACTAGTAAGAAGCCTCTAGTGTATAGGAAGATTTACTTGAGGCCATGTGACCATTGGGTTCAGTTAATTATGAGTGAACCGGAAAAAATACATCACACTAATCAACGATGGATAGGTACATCTAGTTTTACCCCTGGTGTGGAAATGTGGATAGGTATTCACAACACAAAATTTTAGTATGGAAAATCATTATATAATTTTAGTAGTGTAACAAGTGTAAATAAAGGATCATGAAATGATTTATTGAGAATTAAATGTGGCCTGTAATTACTTTGGAATCATAAGTATAGTAAATGGACGTGAAAAAACACATTAAAACATGAAAAATTGGAAATTAAAAGGCTTAATGTAAATAAAATACTTGAATAAAAAAATTAGAGAGAATACCTTACACTGATAGGGTGCTTATAAAATATTAGGAGGATCTTATTAAGAGATTAGGAACACCTTGGGATGGATTTATAAAGAGGATAGGATAGGAAATATATGATCAATAGGTTTTTAGTGAATTCTAATGGGGGTTTGGGTGAAAATTTATACCAAAATAGTAGGGACTTCTTTATCAATATCTAAACATAGATTTTGGACTTGATGTAATAAAATTGTCAAAACAAAAAACCTTACCATGATTTTTTGACATTGATTTATACTAAAAAAGAGTGAGTTTCAATATATTATTAGGATAAGAAACAAATTATTTAATATAATTCCATTTAATATGCGGAAGTGAGTCATTTTCATAATTTTTTTTAAAACCTTATAATATAATATATATTTTGGAGGTTTCTTTAATGGTTTTAAAATTTAATAAAATAACATAAAAAATATATTATTTTATAGAGTAAATATAATTTTGGTCTTGTATTCATTTTATATTATTTATCACATAAATTTTTGGATATTATTATGCCATTCTACATAGTGTATATTTTTACCGTATTTAATTTTTACCCAAAAATTTAACTGTATCAGAAAATTATGAAAACTTTAAATTGAATAATTTCAATGTGATGATTTAAAAACAATATTTATTTAACTAAAATAATTTTATTAATATGAGAATTTACACTTTCAAATAAAAATCCTAATTTACCGAAAAATACTTATTTTAGGACCCTCACAAATTTATGACCATTATAAAAATTACATTGGGATTCATTAAATTATATTATCATTTATATTTAAATTAAAATTATTTAATAAGAATATTTCTTTAAAATATAATTTATTCCAAAGTTCTTAAATTTATCAAAAATAATGTTTTCACTGGGTTATATATTTACAAAGAATAAAATTTTGGTTTCTTCGTATGAAAATCTAGTTTTTATTAAACTACTTATACAATCCTGTTTAATAAGTAATAATGAAAAGGGATAAATATAATAATTATTTTATTTTAAATTAAATATTCAAATTCATTTAACTAGGTTTAATATACATAACCCTTTATTTCACAATTGTATTTCCTAAGGGTAAGGTATGAAATAATAGTATGTTATTAGGGTGGTTTGGTGAACTCAACTTGGGTGGTGATCTCCATAAGATTGAATTATCATATAAATCATTTTTATCAAGCTTCAATTATTGAATATAATATTGGGTTTGGTTATGGGGAAATCCTAGTGATTACATCTTCCTCATAAGATCCAATAAATGTGATTCATAGGGTATGATCCTACTGGTTGAGGCCATAACTTCTTCCCTCTATGTTAATTAAATATTATTGTAACCCTTAATATATACCAATCATTGTGATCAATATCAAATAAATATATTATAAACAATTATAATACTCAGTGAAATTTTAAGTCTAAGAGGCTATATATTATAATATTTCAAATAAACAATGTAGTGCATGCATTTTCTATAACTACATTACATAATAAGGTATTTATTAGTTTAAAAGGGAATTTTATTTATAAAATATTGTATCGTCACAATATTCCCCTCTTTAGAAGATCTTCCCTCAAAATATTATTTCATACAGTAAAACAAATGAGTGTAATTCTATTTTATTGCCTCATTGGATCCCATATTTCCTCTTAAAACTCATGGTTCTGCCAAATTACATTGACAAGGTGAGTTGTCTTCTTTTATAGAACTTTGCCACTAAAATCTAAAATATTTACTAACTACTGCTCGTATAAAATATTATTCTAAAAGGGTACCACCTCTAGTGTAAGGTCCTAGACCTATCTGGTCCATTCCTTTGCTAAAATCTAGTGTTTGAGGTGTTCTGGGTGGTCAAGGTGACTTATACCCAACACCTTGCCAAATTTTCAAACAATTTCATGAAACAGTGTCATGAAACAATGCTACTATTCCAAATTTACAAACTGTTTCATGAAATAATGTCACAAAATGGTGTCACTTACTTTTTCAAATTTCCAAACTGTTTCATGAAACAATGTTACGAAACAGTGTCACTTACTTTTCCAAATTTACAAACTATTTCATGAAATAATGGCAGAAAAATGGTAGCACAGATATGGTGGCATAGAAATTATAGAATAAAAATGTTTGCACATAAATGGGTTCATATAAATGGGTTCACAGAAACAGTGTCACAAATACAGTAGAATATAAATGGTGGCACAAAAATAGTGTCATAGAAAGGGTAGCATAGAAACTGTGGCACAAAAATGGTGGCATACAAATGGTGGCATAAAAACAGTAACACATAAACAGCAACAGAAAAATAGAAGCACTAAAATAGTGGCATCAAAACTGTGTCCTGAATAGTGTTTCTATAACTATTTCATTTCCTTTGTTTAATTTCCAATTTTTTTTTCTTCAGATTTATCATTTTTTCCCTTTTAATGTCTTTATTTAATGTAAAATAATTTAAATGACATATTTAAATGGGGTTGAAGATATTCCAAGTTTGGTAAATCATATCTTTGATTTTTCTAAAAATCTGGTGGCTTTTAATTGGTCAAACTATATGGTTTAATATGATCCATTTTTAATGGAAAATCTAGAATATCTTAAACTGTTTCTCCATTAAATCTTTTAAATATACGAGATATCTTCCTACCTTGTTCATCCTTCTTCTTCCCTAGTGCGAGATGCTTGAACCTTTACTTTTTTCTCATAGAAGTCATGCAATCAATATTTCCCCCTTAGATTGGTTCCCCTTGAAGTTCTTCATACTGCAAGTGCACCCTCTTTTTTGGTTCAACCAAGTAGTATCGATCAGTCATCGATATAAGGTATTATCTACCATCGTTCTTCTGGTTTCTTCTCATTTTTTTCTCCTTTCCCTATTATGGAATGTGATCACCATGTTCCTAAAAGAGTTTTCTTCGGTGTTGGATGGTGTGGTGGCATATATGCATGCTCAGATGGATGCAGTCCTCTAGGAGATGTGATTGTGATCTATTTTGCGGGATTGTTCTCATGCAAAGAGCATAAGAACAATTTTGAGGTAGGGGATTCGTGGCTTCACTATTATTTTACATGAAAATATAGAGTTAACATGTTTTATCATACTATATCATAATGGAATTGATATAATAAATATTTGAACCAGATAAATAAATTGGTATCAATAGTATGTCATTGCATATTGTTTTGCTAGATAGTGTGATATATATGATTTCCTTGTTTAGTATGTTGTTCTTGACGAAAATTGGTAAATAATGTAAACTGTGATTAATTGTAATTATTTTTCAATGGTAAAGAGGCATAAAAATGAATCTAGTTGTTGTTGCAGTGATCATGTTTAATTGAATTAATTGATGAGCTAGAAGAATGTTGATACTTGTTGATAATGAATTAAAGGCATTTAAATTAACTTTTTAGTTAATTTTTGATAACTTACTATTTAGGTTTCCTGTATTTGGAACCTACAAATAATAAATCTATTAAATCTAGATGAATCAAAGAACCAAATGTTTGATAAAAGATAATTCCTAGTAGGTTTTTCAATTACCCTATTTCTTGTAAGGAAATGTTTTTTGCATCTTGGAGCAATGAGTTATCATTATGTATGAAGGATAGATGACTTGTTTAAAGTCCAATATCCCAGTTGATATTATGTTTGTTTTTCTAATGCTTGTGTTGTGATGTGAGCCTGGATGGATATTGTGATATATGGGGGTAGAGAGGCTTAGAAGTTATGGTAGCAGTTGATTCCTAGAGTGGTGAGATACATCGGTTTATGCATGTGGGTGTTGGGAAGGACACTGAAGATGATGAAATAGTTTGGATGTGAATTTTGGATTCTTGTTGAATATTTTTGATTGTTTATATACTTTACTTACCCCACTGCTTAAGGCAGCTGATCTTACTTACCATCCTTCTAAAAGGGGCGAAGATTCACGAGGTATTCCACGTGCCTTACATGTTTAGCTTCTCGGGGGAACATGGGTCTATGCTCATGCTATAGGTGGAAAAGACTTAATAGGTAGTTCATCTACTCAGTATGTTTAGACCCTTGTGTTTAGTATCTTAGAATATTTTTCTAGAATTCTTGGGAAGCTGTGGACTTGGTTTGGTTATGCCTGGAGGGCAAGAAACATTAGCATGATTCTAATAAAATGAAATGTGGAATTAATAATGGTTAATTAATGGTTAAATAATTAATTAATGTAAAGTGAAACTGATAAAAAGGGATAAAGTAATCGAATTTAGGCATTTAAATGGTTGTGTGCTTATAGGATACCTAGTCTTGGTATTGGCAGTCAGAGTCTGAGAGACATTATCTACAGTTGAGTCAAAGACTAGTTTATTCCCATAGTGTGGTTGTGATATATAGTATATTTTTTACCATTTGTGTTTTTATATCCCACTCCACTCTATCAATTTGGGAAACTGACACATTGGGGATTTTGATCCCTATGGAGGTGTTTTACCCAATATCTCGATGGGAGGATGGATGCATGACTACCCCCTTTGGCCCCACTATCTTCTCTTGGTTGTTACTTGTGTTGGTAGGCATTGTGGTTATATTTCCCCATATATGTGTATAGAGGGATTTAATGGCTTGTGGTTATTCACACACATATATTTTGGATATAGTTTTCTATTGACTACTATACGTGTAACATGTATAGGATGTGATGGATTAAGGATTGTTACTTGAAATATAGGCTATAATGGCTTAAGGTATAATGCTTGGCTTATGATACACATTATGTGAGCTATGGTGGATCCCATAAACTACCAGGTTACATTGGTTACATAGACATGGTGGTTGTGCTGCACAAGGTTCATGTTGTAGTGCTTTGCACTGGTGTTTGTGGGCTATCATTTTTGGAGAGAGATACTTAGGATGTGTAATGTTGGGGAAAATAAGAAAACCAGTGGGGAAGTGGTAGCGGGGTACCCTTGATATTCTTTATTATATCATATACTATTTTATGCGATACTTGGTGAGAGTAGACATAGTGAGGCTGTGAAATTAGTATACCTATTTAGTCGACGAGTTATTTTCACTTATTGTTCACTTCCATTTAGCATGCTTTATCTACTTTTTCATGAGAGGCTCTATGGAGGATCCTACTGAGTATACTGTTATACTCACCCTATATATATATATATATACTTTTTTTCACGTGACTTGGAGTAGGTTGGAGATTAGGCTAGTTACTACTAGCTTGGGGTTGCAAGAGCTGTTTTGGCTTTGTGGTCACTACTGTTTTACATTATTTTGGTACTTATAGTTTCCCTTTAAGTTATAGTATTTTTTCATTACATTATAAATTTGTACTTGGTTTTTCTTTTATATTGCAGTTTGAGTTGAAGTTGGTTTGTGCTTGTCTTATCTCTCTCTTTTTCATGTGTTATCTTAGAGGAAAACACCTCCCATTTGTGTATTTACTATACCCTCAGTACTAGTCACTAAACCGGGACCTAATGGAGGCAGGACTCAGGGGTCACTATCTCCCTTATCACATTGTCGGCCCAGGAGGGGTACACTTTGGGGGGAGGGGGTCATGACATCTAGATTCAGTACATGTAGGGGGATCCTATATATATTCCCTTAGGAGAGATACCTGGTATTTATCATGAACTTGATATAGATTACGTGGGAGTACTATTTGATAGGCCCCAACTCTGATGAGATCAAGAATCATAAAGGGAATGATGTATCATGGACTATGATTTCCATTCTCCCATAACCTCATGAATTTATTCTATGATGGATTATAAATGAATAATTTAAATTCAAAATCAAAATATAGGTCACATTGACAATTTTATACATATATTTTCTATTGGATTTTTATAGATTTCATATGAAATTGAATGGTTTGAACCTTTTCTCTCATCTATTGGGTAAGACCAGGTCCTATAAACATCTATTCTCTAACTTCATCCTAACATGTTGGAGTCTGACACCTCTTCCCATAATTATCCTCATAAGGTTCCATTTGAATGTTGAAATTGAAACAATTATTATATGATAACTCCACTAGGGAAAGGTTATGATCCCAATATCTTTGTAAATCCATTGAACATGACCTTATCATATCCTATAGAGTTTGTATGGTTCTATCAGACTAACCATCCATATGAAGGTGATAAGCAATACTAAATATTATCTCTATATCCAATGATTTCTAAAGGATTCTATAGAATCTTTAGCTACACCCAAGGAATCAATTAGGATATAATGGGAAGTGGTAATCTATGTAGTATTACCACTTATCCTAGGTACATCTGAGTGAATTTTTTAAGATAGAAATATTACTTGATAACAATGAAATGAACTGAATTTGTAGGAACATCAACTACCTCCCAAATATAATTATTTATTTTAGATTTTCTAGGGAGTAATATGATAAAATCCATTGTCATGTTTTTCCATTTTAATAATGGGATGAGAAATGGTGTCATCATACCCTTATAATTCTATTTTTAACCCTTGACTTGTTGGCATTCCAAGAATTGAGATAAAAATTATCCAATATCTCAATTAATGTTATCCCCCTATAAGTTTTTCTTCATATATATATATATATTAGTGTTTCCTAGATGAATAGAGAAGGATGATCCATGTGCATCATCAAAAAGTTACCTATTTAGTTATAGTTTTGATGGGGCACAGATCTGGATTCAAAAACTTATAAATTTATATTTAGTAAAGTTAATATCTTGAATACTCACTTATTTTCTCTATATCTCTTCATTAAATTTTTGGGCCTCCTTGATCCTATAAAAATTGGATGGCTGAGAAATTATCTAATAAAGGTAAGATAAAGTTCCATTTATGATTCCAATGTCATTAATTTTCATTTCTGGGAAGATTAGATCCCTTTCAAACCTCGTAATAGATAGGGTTACATGATCCTTTATACTCAGAGCATCTGTTACTTTGTCATCCTTATGAGTATGGTAATGCATTAAATAATCACAGTCCTTGATTATATATTACCACCTTTTTTGGAACATATTGAGATCCTTTGCTGTGAATATATAATTGAGGATTTTATGATCTGTATATATGTCACACTTATTTTGATATAGATAATGTATCAAAATATTCAATGAGAAGATCACTATAGATAATTCTAGATCATGGATTGGGTAGTTTTTCTCAAGGATCTTTAATTTTTGGGAGGCATAGGATATTAATTTTTAATCTTTCATTAGTACACAACATAATCCTTTTTTGTAAGAATCCATGTAGACCACAAATCCTTCCCCACTAATGGGTAATCTAAGTATAGGTGCATTATTTAACCTCTTTTTTAATTCTTTAAAGATCTACTTGTATTCATCAGTATAAAAAAAAATTAATCCATTTTGATTTATCTCAGTTAGTGGGCTTGTGAATTGTGATAATTTAAACATAAATCGATGATAACACCTAGATAATATAGGAAAATAAAGGATCTCCATCATATATATTGGTCTGGGACATCCTTCAATTGCAACTATCCTCAACCAAAGATATCTATTTACCGGTGATAACATGCACCGAGAATGTTAATTTATCTTTCCAAAACTCATATTTAATATATTTATATATAAATTTTCCCTTAAGAAGGTCTTCTATACAACATTTAAATTTTCCCCATGTCCCTCCTTGATTTTGAATAAGATAAGAATATTATATATATATATTGATATATATTACCACAAATATTTAATGGAAATCATTAAAAACTATATTCAATAAGTCCATGAATATAGATGGAGAATTAGAAAGTCTAAATTTAATCACTATGAACTCTTAATTCTCATACCTAGTATGAAAAATAATAGTGGGGATATCCTTCTTTTTCACCTTTACTTGATAATATCTCAACTGAAGATCCACCTTAAAGAAGTATTGAGTTCCACGTAGCTGATAAAAAAACTCATCAATCAATGGTAGATGATACTTGTTCTTTATCATGATCTTGTTGAGACCATGATAATGAATTATGAGGTTTATTTAATTTTACTTCTTGAGAAAAAATACTCGGGAACCCCATAGTGAAACACTTGGGTTATAAACCCTTCATTTATACTATCCGATAGTTTCTTATTAAGATATTAAAGTTCAATAGTGGACATTATATATGGAGTTTTGTATATTGGAAAATTTTGATGTATAATTCTATTGATAAATCATCCTCCAAGTTAGGACAAGGACCATAAATTATTTAGAAAACACATCATCATATTCCATTACAATGGGCATGTCATAAAGGGTGATATTTTACTTAGTTTAAATCATTTGAGCTAGATATTATTTCACATAAGGTAGTAATATCCATGCTTGAGATGATGATTCAAATAGAGATCCATCCTCTTCCATACATTAGTATAAAATTATAGGGCAATTAATGATATAGAGGATGATTTACTTCTCCTAAAAAATTATGTTGGCTCAATATAGTGAAAGCCAACTCATAATAAGAATTGCATAGAATTCCACTATAGGGAGTATCACAAGTTTTAATAGGAAATTAGAAATGAAAATATTTATAGGGAAGAATTTATATTCTTTGTATGAAATAATTGAGTCATTTCCCATCTTCACCATTAACACAAATTCCATGTTTTGAGGTGTTTTTTATCTAGTTTTACTAAACTTTTGTGATATGAAGGAATTCATAGAACCAAAATAATATATATAGTTCTCTATTAATTAATGAATAATTATTCAAAATATCACCACATTGTTTCTAGGATCCACCTAAACAGTTGTGATTGAATAATCTCACCTTATATCTCTAGTAATTGGAGGCTATTAATGGAATTTATCATCAACAAAAATTATCTTAGTGCATTGGTTTTCATAGTGTGATTATTATGTGTATATGAAACATTATACAAAAAGGTGATTGTTAACTAGTTCATTCCTTTATTCCATCACATTTTTGGTTTTCTCCAATAATCATTAACTAGATAGGTTCCCATCATTACCATGTATAAAGCATTTACTTGTGCCCTTCCAGAAATTTTCAGGATGCTTCTTCCTGCACTTTTGATAAGTGGGTTGTTGATTTTTTTTACCACCATAATATTTCTCTATATCTCTACATTAATTAAATCCCATTATATAATTCCTATATCTATAACCATTATACCATTTAGATTCATGCTGTACCCCTCTCTCTTGGATTTTAATGATCACAATCACTCTCATCGTGTTCTAACTTGTTTTTCAAGTTTTTTTGATAGGAAAAAGGTTGCCAAAGAGTTGGCCCAAGAAGACTGGAAAAGGACTCTCTGAGTCCACCGGCAAACCGGTGGATTACCACCAGCTAGCTGGTGGTCTCTGGCAGAAGAAATGCTCTCTGTCAGGTTCCACCGGCCAGCCGGTGCCTGACCACCGGCCCGCCGGTGGATCCAGACAGTAAGCCTTGCCCACTGCCAGGTGCCACCGGCTAGCCGGTGTCTGAATCACCGGCCAGCCGGTGGAACCAGACAGCGAGCTTGCTCTCTATCTCGGACCACCGGCCAGCCCGTGGAACCCAGACAGAAAGCTCTGCCTTCTGTCTGGAGCACCGGCCAGCCGGTGGGCAAGCACCGGTCAGCCGGTAGGCCCAGTCAAACTAGCCGTTGGGCTTTGACCAGACATTCCCACTTGACCCCCAACGGCTCCAAAAGCCCTCCAACGACCATATTGAAGTATTTGGGGATATTTCTCCTATAAATAGACGAGGATGGATGATGGGAACACACCCGATACATTGGAATGATATTTTGATCCCTTGAAGCTCTAACGACAAATCTCTAAGGCTACTTGTGATCCATTTCCATCCTTGAAGCTTGGGCTGCCTCTACATCAACTACTCTCACACTCTTGGCGCTCAAGGATTCCTCTAGTTTTTTATAATTTATTTATTTCAATTGTTTAGTTCTTCATTGGGTTTGTATTAAAACAAACCATCCTTTTCTTCCTCACTTTCATTTTGGGTTTCTTGCTACAACCATAATAAAAAAGCAAGCTGTACGAAGGTGATCTGGCCTACCTTAAAACGGCTAGTGGGTTTCTTGCTACAACCATTAAAAAGCAAGATGAATTATAAATATCTCAACGGTTGAGTTGGGAGTGGAGACGTAGGCTTTGGTTTAAGCCGAACTCCGTTATCAAATTGTGTCTTGCCCCTTTTTATTTCCGCTGCATTTATAAATTGTTTTTAAGTTGCTAATTATTTTACAAAGGCAATTCACCCCCCCTCTTGCCATCACTCTCCCACCTAACATTTCGTATCAGAGGTAAGTTTGTGTAATACCTTAACCGGTTACAAACCTAAAATCTATAGTGATGGCTTCCTCCTCACAAGCACCCGAAGGGTATTCTATGACTCGGGCTCCATTTTTTGATGGAACCGATTACACTTATTGGAAAACTCGCATGATTACTTTTCTCAGAAGCATTGGTTATCCTATCTATAGGATTGTAATGCAAGGCTATACTTTATCTAACAAGGATGAGTCCAAATGGACCCCTGAAGACATTTCCAATTTTGAGCTTGATGGCAAAGCCATGAATGCTCTTCATTGTGGGCTGGACCGTAATGAATTAAACCGTGTTTCTACTTGCTCCTCTTCTTATGAATTTTGGAAGCTTTTGGAAGTGACCCATGAGGGCACTAACAAAGTCAAAGACACTAGATTAGATATGTATCGTCAAGACTTTGAAAGTTTCACCATGCACCCACACAAATCTATTACGGAAATGTTTACTCGCTTTACTGATGTGTGTAATGGGAGAAAGTCTCTTGGAGATGATATTTCTGCAGAGACGATGGTCAAGAATATTCTTTGGGTCCTACCAAGCTCATGGGCTCCAAAGGTGACGACAATCCAAGAAGCGAAAGATGTCAAGAAAATGCCGGTTGAAGAACTCATTGGATCACTTATGACCTTTGAGATTACCATGAAGAGGCAAGCCGATAAAGAAGGTAAAATCTTAAAGGAGAAAAAGAACATAGCATTCAAAGCAAAGCAAGAAAGCTCCTCCGATGATAGCGAATCCGAGATTGCTCAACTTGCAAGAAAAATGAGCAAGTTCATGAAGAAAAAGAAGAATTTTCAAAGGGCATGAAAGGAAGAGCCAAAAGCAGAAAAAGAAGTTACATGCTTTGAATGTGGAAAGAAAGGCCACATCAAACCGGAGTGCTCTCTTTTCAAGAAAAGGTTAAAGGAAAAGAAAAACAAGAAGGCTTTCAAAGCGTCAACATGGAGTGCAAGCGATGACTCCATGTCTTCAAGCGACTCAAGCGATGAAGGTGGAAAATGCTTAATGGCACTTGATGAGGTATCTTCTTCCGACTCCTCTTCCTCATCTTCTTCTTTTAATAATGACATGTCTTATGAAGATCTCCAAAATGTGAGAGATCAATTAGAGGAAGGTTTTCACGAACTTACCTCTAAATTTTTTGCCTTAAAAAAGAAACACAAAATTCTAATTTCTGAAAAAGATCAACTTCTCAAAAAGAATGAGGAACTTTCCCTTAAGGTCCAAGATATTCCAAATGTTGATTCTTTGAATTCAACTATTAAAGATTTAAGGGAATCTCTTGCCAAGTTCACCCATGGTGAACAAAATTTGACCAAATTGCTAGGTTCTCAACGTTCGGCTAGAACCACACATGGACTTGGCTTTAACAAGAAAGACACTTCTTCTAGAGCACCCACTACTTTTGTAAGGGGGAGCTCTCAAAATAAATTTTGTAATTATTGTAGAAAAACCGGACATATGATTTATGAATGAAATTGTAAAAATGCTAGATATGGCCGCCCCAAAATCATTACCTACTCGGATGAATATCTTAGGATGTATCCCTCTAGACATGTATGGGTTCAAAAGTCTCTTTTAGCTAATCTTTCCGGACCCAAACTTATATGGGTACCAAAATCTATTCTCTCTTGATTTTTTTGGATAAACACCAAAGAAGTAGGACTTCTAATGGCTCGTGGTATCTCGACAACTGATGCTCGAGTCACATGTGTGGCGATCCCTCCGAGTTCAACTCCCTTGAAGAATTCGATGGAGGATATGTCGCCTTCGGTGACAATTCAAAAAGCAAGATCGTCGGAATAGGTACCATTGGTTTTGGTAGCACCTCTTTAATTAAATATGTTTTATTTGTTAAAGGTTTAAAACATAATCTAATTAGCATTAGTCAACTTTGTGATAGTGGTTTTTCGGTGAATTTTCAAAATGATTTATGCAATGTGTTTGATTTTCAAAACGAATTGATATTTTCTGCTTCCCGCTTTCAAAATGTTTACATTATTGATTTAAAGTCTTTAGCTAGCCAAAATGTTAAATTTTTAAGTGCTCTTGACAATGAGTCTTGGCTTTGGCATAGAAGGTTGGGGCATTTTAGCTCTCATTCACTTCTAAAGCTTAATAAGAACAAGCTCATCCGTGACCTTCCAAAACTTAAGTTTAAGAAAGATTTGATTTTTGAGCCATGCCAACTTGGCAATCAACACAAATCTTCTTTCAAATCTGAGAAGGAAGTGTCCACTTCAAAATCTCTTGATCTCCTTCATCTTGATCTTTTTGGTCCTACCCCTGTAGCAAGTCTAGGTGGAAAATCCTATACCTTTGTCCTAGTAGATGACTTTTCTCGTTTCACTTGGGTTTTCTTTTTAGCTCATAAAAATGATGCTTGTAGAACCTTTTTGAAATTCTCTAGGAAAGTAGAAAACGAAAAAGGATATAAAATTATATCGCTCCATAGTGACCATGGAGGTGAATTCGATAACAAAGAATTCGATGAGTTGTGTTCCTCTCAAGGATACAATCACACCTTCTCTGCCCCTAGGACTCCACAACAAAATGGAGTGGTTGAAAGGAGAAACCGAACTCTCCAAGAAATTGCTCGAACCCTCCTTAGTGAATTCAACCTCCCTCAATATTTATGGGCCGAGGCGGTAAACACTGCTTGTTATACTATCAATAGAGTCCTTGTAAGACCCCTTCTTAAGAAAACCCCCTATGAACTTTGGAAAGGAAAATTGCCCAAAGTTGGTTATTTTAAAGTGTTTGGTTGTAAATGCTTTATCCTTAACACAAAAGATATCCTAGGGAAATTTGATGCCAAATCCGATGAAGGTATTTTTCTTGGGTACTCCAACTCATGAAAAGCCTATCGTGTCTTCAATAAACGTTCAAAAACCATCGAAGAATCATCTCATGTCAAATTTGATGAAACTCTTCCAAAACCTCACCCAGTCATTGAAGATGTTGAAGATAAGCTTGATAAGCTTCATTTGAATGATTCATCTTCTCCTCCCAAGGAGGATGACCATCAAGAACCCTCTTCACCTTCTTCATCTTCCACCTTGCCTAAGGTTTGGAAACCTTCTAGAGACCATCCTTTAGAAAATGTTATAGGTGATCTTCAAGCCGGTACTCGAACTAGAAAAACAATCCTCAACGAGGTTGAACATCAAGCCTTTCTTTCTCAACTAGAGCCTCAAACCATTAATGATGCCATTAATGATGAGAATTGGGTTCTTTCAATGCAAGAGGAACTAAATCAACTCTCTAGAAATGATGTTTGGACTCTTGTTGAAAGACCCAATGATCATCCAATTATTGGCACTAAATGGGTTTTTAGGAACAAACTTGATGATCAAGGAAATATAACCCGGAACAAGGCTCGCCTAGTAGCTAAGGGGTATAATCAAGAAGAAGGAATTGATTATGGTGAAACCTTTTCACCCGTTGCTAGATTGGAATCCATTAGGATCTTGTTGGCATTCGCCGCTCACTTAAATTTCAAACTTTTTCAAATGGATGTTAAAAGTGCTTTTTTAAATGGTTTTATTTCAGAAAAAATCTTTGTTGAACAACCCCCCGGTTTTGAAGATCCAAAATTTCCAAATCATGTTTTTAAGTTAACCAAGGCTCTATATGGCTTAAAACAAGCCCCTCGGGCTTTCTATGAGCGGTTAACAAAATTTCTTTTAGAAAATGATTTCAAAATGGGTCAAGATGATTGTACCCTATTTTTAAAACACACTTCCAAAGATCTTTTAATTGTCCAAATTTACGTTGATGACGTTATCTTTGGTTCAACCAAAGAATCCCTTTGTACTGATTTTTCAGATTTAATGAGAAAAGAATTTGAAATGAGCTTTATGGGGGAATTAAAATTTTTTCTTGGTTTTCAAATCTTTCAAAATTCAAATGGTATTTTTCTAAGCCAAGGCAAATACACAAACGAACTTTTAAGTCGTTTTGGTATGGATCAAGTAAAGGAAATTAGTACCCCATGAGTACTTCTTGTAAACTTACGTTAGATGAAGCCGGGAAACCCGTGGATAACAAGATTTATAGGAGTATGATCGGGAGTCTACTTTACCTAACTGCGACCCGTCCTGACATCATGTTCAGTGTTTGCCTTTGTGCTCATTTTCAAGCCAATCCCAAAGAATCTCATTTTAAATCGGTCAAAAGAATTTTTATGTATTTAAAAGGATCCAAAAACATTGGTTTGTTTTATCCCTCTAATACTTCTTTCGAACTTTCTTCATATTCGGATGCTGATTTTGGCGGATGTCAATTAGATCGTAAGAGTACTAGTGGAACCTGTCATCTGCTAGGCAAGTCCCTTGTTTCATGGAGTAGAAAAAAGAAAAACTGTGTTGCTCTTTCTACTGCCGAGGCCGAGTACGTAGCAGCTGGTAATTGTTGTGCCCAAATTATTTTGATGCAGCACACTCTCTTGGATTATGGCCTTTCCTACGATCATGTCCCTATACGGTGTGACAACACTAGTGCCATTAGTATTTCTAAGAATCCAATACAACATTCTAGGACAAAGCATATAGATTTAAGGCATCATTTCCTTCATGACCATTTTCAAAAAGGGGATATCACTTTGGACTTCATTTCTACTGATTTCCAATTAGCTGATATTTTTACCAAACCGCTCCTGGTTGAACGTTTTGATTTTATTAAGGGGGAGTTAGGAATGATTCGTCAATGAGAACTATTAAATATTTGACTCTTTTTGGATTGCTTATATTTCTTTTTAAGTTTTTTTAAACTCTTTTTTTTATTATTATTTTTTTATGAATTTTAATACCACCGGTCAACCGGTGGTACATCACCGGTTAACCGGTGGTGTCGGGCTTTTTGTTTTTGGGCCGCCCGGAGGAAGGGTTAAAATTAAACCTAAACCCTTCCCCTCCCATTCCACTCTCTCTCTCTCTCGTGCGCCTCCTCCAAACCCGCGCCTCCTCCTTGCCCTAGCCTCCCTTCTTCCTCCTTACCCTCTCAAACTCCACTCTTCTCTCAATCTCTCTCAATTTTTTTTCCTTTTGCCATCATGGGTCCTCGCTCTTCACGCAAAGGAAAGGGTCTCTCTCAAGAAGAACCTCCTCCTCCTTTAATACCTCAACTTCCGGACATTTGGCATGACAAATTCATTCTGCCTGGTAGAGTGATTGACTATTCTTGGCTTTCTTCTGCTCGTCTCGAGCTTTTCTCCATTATTGAATATCAACACTGGCATTCTTTTTTTGAACCTCCTAAGAAGGATGTTATTTATCCCCTTCTTGTCAAAGAATTTTATGCTCACATGACATGGTCGGTTTCTGATGACGTCGATACCATTTCCACCACCGCTCTTGGGCAACCCATCACTTTCAATTCTTTGGAGATTTCCAGGATGCTAGGGGTTCCTCATGTTGGACCTCATGCATTTGCTCAGGGGGAGTTTCCTCGGGACCCTGATTTTGATCTTGCTGTCGCTCTTGAGCATCTCACAGGGCAGCCCAACGATCCAATTGTCAAGCTCTCCTAGCTCACCCCTAACCATCGCATCATTGAGCGCCTCATTCAGACCACCCTTGCACCTTGTATCGGTGATCACGATACGGTGAAATTTATTGATATTTATCTTCTCTCTTATATCACCAGAGGCATTCATTTCAATTTGGTCCGGTTCCTGTTTCGGGCCATGTCTTATGTGGCTGAGCACCCGCGCCGGTCCAAAACTCTACCTCACAGGCGCTTGTTGACCAAAATCTCTACCTTTCTTGATGTCCCTCTCCGTGCGATCTCCTTCGAGCAGCCAAAGAAGGATAGCATCATCAATTTTATGATGGTGCAACGGATGAAAATTCGTTGGCATCCTTGGCGTCAGGAGTGGATTACTGACAAGGATGACCTTCTCAAGGCTTACTCCCCTCAGACACATTCAAACCCTCCTTCCCATGCCATGCCTCCTGCTATTGCCACTGCCTATCCTCTTTCAGATAGTGAGGACAGTGGTGCTGATGAAGAGGAAGGGAGTGGTGACAGCGAAGGTGAGGCTGCTGCTGCTGCTGATGAGGAAGATGGAGCGGGTGATGATGCACCGGAGCCTGCTGAGGTTGTGCCCCCTCCCGCTGATACTGGTGGCTTGTTGGTGACAGCTGATCAATTCCTTCACTTCCAGGATCAAATTGAGACCCGGCTCGACTTGCAGTTTTCTTACTTCAGCTCTCAGTTTGATCAGCTCCACTCTCGGATCGATTCTCTTGATCGTCGCTTTGAGGCGGTCCAGGCTCCTCCAGCTCCTCCGACCTTCAGGCGTCGTCGTCACTCTCGGCCCTCTAGGAGTGAATAGAGCCTTTTCTGTTTTTTTTGACTTGTCTTTGTATTTGTATTTTGAACTTTATATGTAACGTTTCATCTTTTATAAAATTCAAGTTGTCTTATCTATCAATCCTTTTTGTCATTACTTACTTCCTTATTATTGTTTTTCTAATTTTCTTTCATACTTTTCCTCCTATTTTGATAATCCCAAAGGGGGAGAAAAACTCTCTATTACATAGTTACTTATTTCATTTAATTATGTGCTCTTTTTAAGTTATTGATTTAAGTTGTTTCTTTTAAATGACCTATGGTTACAATTTCAAAATGAACCATTCTATTTATTTCAATCCTTTCAAGATTAATATCATTTTCAATACATGATACATCTATGAAATTCTTGTATGATCTCTAAAATTTTCCATGTCCAAGTTTCTTATTTCTTTTTTACTTGGCATATCCTTTTTAAAAGCTTTCTCATTTGTGATTGTGATCATCAAAATAGGGGGAGATTGTTGTACCCCTCTCTCTTGGATTTTAATGATCACAATCACTCTCATCATGTTCTAACTTGTTTTTAAAGTTTTTTTGATAGGAAAAAGCTTGCCAAAGAGTTGGCCCAAGAAGATTGGAAAAGGACTCTCTGAGTCCACCGACCAACCGGTGGATTACCACCGGCCAGCCGGTGGTCTCTGGCAGAAGCAATGCTCTCTGCCAGGTTCCACCGGTCAGCCGGTACCTGACCACCGGCCAGCCGGTGGATCCAGACAGTAGGCCTTGCCCACTGCCAGGTGCCACCGGCCAACCAGTGTCTGAATCACCGGCCAGCCGGTGGAACCAGACAGAGAGCTTGCTCTCTGTCTCGGACCACCGGCCAACCGGACTCCCAGCACCGGCCAGCCGGTGGAACCCAGAATGAAAGATCTGCCTTCTATCTGGAGCACCGGCCAGCCGGTGGCCAAGCACCGGTCAGCCGGTAGGCCCAGTCAAACTAGCCGTTGGGCTTTGACCAGACTTGCCCACTTGACCCCCAACGGCTCCGAATGCCCTCCAACGGCCATATTGAAGTATTTGGGGATATTTCTCCTATAAATAAATGAGGATGGATGCCGTGAACACACCCGATACATTGGAATGATATTTTGATCCCTTGAAGCTCTAACGACAAATCTCTAAGGCTACTTGTGATCCATTTCCATCCTTGAATCTTGGGCTGCCTCTACATCAACTACTCTCACACTCTTGGCGCTCAAGGCTTCCTCTAGTTTGTTATAATTTATTTATTTCAATTGTTTAGTTCTTCATTGGGTTTGTATTAAAACAAACCATCCTTTTCTTCCTCACTTTCATTTTGGGTTTCTTGCTACAACCATAATAAAAAAGCAAGTTGTACGAAGGTGATCTAGCCTACCTTAAAACGGCTAGTGGGTTTCTTGCTACAACCATTAAAAAGCAAGCTGAAGTATAAATCTCTCAACGGTTGAGTTGGGAGCGGAGACATAGGCTTTGGTTTAAGCTGAACTCCGTTATGAAATTGTGTCTTGCCCCTTTTTATTTCCGCTACATTTATAAATTGTTTTTAAGTTGCTAATTATTTTACAAAGGCAATTCACCCCCCCTCTTGCCATCACTCTCCGACCTAACAATTCATATATCGCTATTTATAATTTTTGGAAACATTCAAAAATTTCTTTATATATTTCAATGTCTTGGATCACTAAAGCATTTTGTGAATTAATCTTTATCCCACTAAATTAGTGGTCAAATTTACTTTCAAGGTCAATAAAAAATCCTAAGGAATATCATGAAGGCCTTGTGAAGTTTTTATTGAATTACCTAATGGATTTGCTATCTTTTTTATTTATTCCAAGGAATTCCCTCTCCATATTAAGATGGGGAGTTCGAGGAAAATATTTATTGAAAAAACATTTTTCTAAATTATCTATACTACACAACTTTGATTCCTTCGTTGGGATAAATATTATTGATAAATTTACACCATTAATACGATTCTCCCTCTTTATGATAAATATCTAGAATGACCTTATCTTACTCAGGGCATTCAGGGATAGAGAATATATTTTCAATGGAGTTGATCCTTTGTTTTAGGATTAAGGGAGCAGAAGGTCCATTGAAATTTGGAGGCCTTTTTTACATAAAGGTCCAAATTGCAACTTGATGTTTCTTAGGGAGATGTGGGTTTTCCACATGATTTAAATTTCTATTCAAAATCTGAGTTAATTGAGTAATTATTTTCAGGAATATCTTTACTCCTACTCTTTTTTGGGTTGGTAGTCTCATTCACACGATAATCATATTTCCCATCACATTGGTTTTTGACAGAATTCCTCATATTTCCATCCATAGACTAAAATAAAGGTAAAATTAGGGATGTGAAATTTCAAAATATTACAAAAATATAAGATAATATATGAACATTTAAGGAATAACTCATAAATGAAATATATTTCCTAACTTGTGAATTTATATGTTTTAATTTAAGTTAGCAGTGTTCTTTTTTCATATCATAAAATTTCATAAGAATTTTTATTCCCTTCATAATGGTTCATAAATAGATTGTGAATTTACTGAAAATATCCCCCAGGAGTGTCAAAGAACTTGTACAGTGAGACCCATTTGTTATGAAATAGGTAAAAATCATGTTAATACCCAATTCCCCCTTTTCAGGTTTATTACTCATAGGTACAACTGTTCTATATCTGCATCCAGTTGTAGTATCTAGACAGATTTTTTATTTCTTGGAAACCACTCACTCTATACATTAACAAAATTTAGGATTGTTTTCCTATGTTTAGTCTTATCCTGATGTATTTCACTAAGGTTTTATATCCTTAATCAATAAAAATAACTAAAACTTTCTCTGATACTAATTATGAAATACCATATATTTTATACTCTTTCTTTCATTAATTATTATATAATGATATAGATAATACAATCTCAAAACATTAAGAGGCCTACTATATTTGGGTAATTATATTCATATCAGAATATCTTGATACAGGGATACAATAACAATATTTAAAAACTCTATAACATAACCATATATTCCATTGATCTTCTAATACTATACGAGATAACCTGGGGATGTACATAAGAATGAGGTGAGTTATAAAGCCCTGTAAGGAAATAATAAAAGCATAGAATGAAGTAATATAGTGAGTAAAGGGATATATCATGGTGAAAAAATTTGGAGATAATCAAAATCATTAATATTGAAACATGATATAATATGATAACATCAAGGAAACAATGGAATATAACAACAACATAAAACATAACATCATAATCATAAGTCAATGCTAACATCTAAGACATCATAACATAGTATTATTAGGTTAAATTACTATGAAATATACATGTAATATCATGAGATAAAAACATTACCCAATGTATTTGAGTGCTATGATTTTTTCCCCACTTTTTATATTCATATCTTCTACATGAATTTGTGTTCCACATAGATCATACAATATAAGAACACCATTCATCACTTTTAATACCATTATTAAGGAGTGTGTGTTACATACATGGAATTAACCAATAAATTAAGTATAGGAGCATATAGGTGAATCACATTGAGTGGAAATTGGGATGAGTATTCATAACAAATAAGTTTGGCATGGAAAATCAAGGGATAATTTTCTGTAGCCTAATGAGTGTACAAAAAGGATCATAGAAAGGTTTAATGAGAGTGAAATGTGTTCCATCATTAATAATAAATAATAATTAATGTAAAAAAAGGTGTATTAAAAAATTAAAACATGATGAATTGGAAATAAAAAATCTTAGTATAAAGAAATCACTTGAATAAAAAGGAAGATGAGAGAAACCCTTACCTTAAGAGGGTACTTTAAAAACCCTGAAAGGATCTTCTTAAAAGATTGAGATAAACTTCATAAGGATTTAGTTAGGTGAAGGGAGAGGAGACTCATTCCCAATGGGTTTATAGTGAAGAGGAATGTGAGGTTAGGTTGGTATTTATATAAAAATAAAGGTGAATTATTTTTTCATTTCTAAACATAGGTTTTGGACACTATATTATAAAATAGTAAAAACCACAAACCCTCCCTTGGATTTTTGATGGTTTTTTTTCCAAATAGGGGTTTTGTTAAATATTTTATTAATATAATATAAAAAATACTTCAAATAATACCATTAAATATATGGAAGTGATTCCTGTTCATAAATAATTGTTTTTAAGACATTAAAATATAATATAGGTTTTGGAGGATTCATTAAAGGTTTGTAAAATTAATAAAATAACATAAAAAAATAAATTATTTTGAAGGGGAAATATATTTTTGGTCACATATTTTTTATATTATTTATTACATAAATTGTTGGCTATTATTATTTCTTAATATGCACCAAATATTTATAACATATTTAATTTTTACCAAAAAATTCGATTGTCTTAGAAAATTAAAAAAAATCACCATTGGATAATTTCAACATAATTATTTCATAAAATAATATTAAATTTGTTAAAATAATTTTTTAAATATGATAATTTTCAATTTTATATAAAAATCCATATTTATTGTAAAATACTAGTTTTTAAGACACTAACACCTTTCTAACCAATAAAAAATTACATTGGACTTAATTAAATTATATTACCATTTATATTTAAATAAATAGTATATAATTTAAATATTTCATGAAAATATCATTTATTTTTAAATTAATAAATTTATTAAAAATATTGTTTTAACTGAAACTATATATTTCCCAAAAATATAATTTTGGTTTCTTTATATCGAAATCTAGTTTTAATTAAACTCATTATATATTTATATTTATAAATTAATAATAAAAAGAGATAAATATAATCATTATTTTATTAAAATTAAAATATAAAAATTCATACTAAATTTTTCTAGATAAATAACCCTTTATTACTCAAATGCACGCCCTATAGGTAAGGTTTCAATGATGATAATTTCATTGGGTGGTTTAGTGAACATGTCTTGGGAAGTTATCTTAATAAGATTGAACTTATATCATAAATGGTTTCACTCAAGTTTTAGTTATTGAATATAGTATTGGGCTTGGTTAAGGGCAAAACACGATGATTCCATCCACCTTAGAAGATTCAATAAATGAGATTTATAGTGTATGATCCTACTGGTCAAGGTGAACACTTCTTCAATCTATTTCAATTAGATATTATTTTAACCTATAGTATATACCAATCTAAATGGTCACTTTAGAATGATTATATTAACAATGGTTATAAAACTTAATGACAGTAATGACCCAGAATCTTATCAATGGAATTTCCATTCTTATAGTTTTGTTATACAGTATAAAACAAATATATAACATAAAAAAAATTATTCCCATAAATGAAGAAGTAAATAAGTGGTATTTATATAAATTAAGGAACCTATACCGATAAAATAGTAACATGACTATTAAAATAGTAATATGATAATTATGAATAGTAATCCAACTAATGGAATAGTAACTTCACCTATTAAAGTATAAATAAAATTCAAACATCTTGTAAATGAAAATATGATATAATTAAATCATGATATAATTAAATAAATGTTTTAAAAATGATAAATTATGTTTTTTTATTTTCTGAAACGTAAATGTTTTTTACAATTTTATAATTAATATAATGATTTAAAAGAAAATTTAATTTTATTAATAGGATTATAGATTAATATTTTTTTTATTATGATTATAATATAATTTTATGAGACCACAATTACTTTTTTCAAAGTGTCATAAAATATGTTATAATATTAAAATTAGTATATTTTGAATAAATGAAGATTTTAATTAAAAATAAAATTTATGATATCTAGAAAATTATTTTCATAAAATTGAATCCATTTTTAAATCTAATAATCTAAAAATGGTTAGGGTTAATTTTTGAGATTTTTTTAAAATAGTTGATTTTTGGTGAATAGTGAAATACAATAATTTATGATATTTAACATTTTAGGACAAATACATGAATTTTTGAGTCCCAAATAATGTAAGAAACTATTATTTTGAACTCACATGCACTAGTTACTATATATAGTCACAATAATCAATAATATTTATAGTCTCTATGTAATGCCCCGACCCTAGTAACCTAGAGTCAGTGCATTACTACATAACAATGGCATGATCACAAGAGATCAAGTCTCAAAAGACTGATTATTTTAGTATCCTTGGAAGTACTAGATACATACATAATTTTTAAATTACATCATGAAATGGAAAAACAACAACATTGTGTCCCCTTTGAACACACTTATATCCCTTAGCCTATTCTTACAAGTTAATTATAATATACTTCTTTGCATCCTAGAAAAAATAAAACATAGAAAGGGGTGAGATAAAATTATCATTATGGATAAAAATATATCTAAGACTATCATAAATAATAATAAACATTTAACGCAATGTATGAGAGTAAAACACAATCCATTTAAACATAAAATTCAGCATATTATGGAAAAGATAAATCAAATAATACAATTTACTTATTCACATGGATATTCTACTAGTGTAATAATCACATTTAATATCAATAGCTAATTTCATAATGTTGGAATGAATATTTACGGATATCATAACCACATAATCAAGGCCTCGTTCCAAGACTACAAATATAGATTTTATCAAGGCTTTGTGCCAAGACAGTAGTTTTTCTCATGAGACCTACGGATGCATCGAGGAGCTATAGCAGGCTCCACCTGTCACTTACTTAGTCCAATTCATTCCTCATATGAAAAATTTGGAACATAATTTAAACATTTTTATTAAAACTAGCATATGAAATGCCAATATTTTAACCATAAACCATGAATTGTATAAAAATGTCACATCCACAGTCAAACATAACTCATTCAATACAATATGGAATATTGTATTATAATAAACCATCCCCAATCAAGAATAATTAAGGATAATGACATAGATGAAAATAGTCATTAAAACTATTTGAGGGAAATATCCCTTTATTCTTGAAAACATTTAAAAGTATCACTATTTATCAAGAGGCCGTTTAAAAGAGATTTTTGAAACAAAGTGTCCCATACCACTTTGAAACTTTTAAAAGTAATTTTAATTTTAAAACATTTATGTCCATATAAATAAAACCTTAAAACCATTTTTAAAACATGGACATTAATGAGAAAGATTTAGAAGAATAAATCTTTAAAACATTTAAAATGGAATTTTAGTTAGAGTTACTAACCAAATGAGAGATGCTTTAATAAAAATAATTTAGGTATCAAAAAACTTATAATATCATGGGAATAAAGGGATTCATGATATACTATGTAAAATTACAGTATATACACCATATAAAAGTGAATTAGTGCCTAAAACAAGAAGTCTCAATGGAATGTAAATTGAGATGAAATCTTTTATAATGACCATATACTTAGGTTAAGGATAAATCGATGACATAATTATGTGTGATAAATATAAATAAACTCATTATTATTTTAATTTTTTTTAAATAATTCAAAGTACATTCACACATATTCTTGTAAAAACAACACCAATGACATGGATATTTAACTCAATGAACAGAAATTGAGAAAAGATTACTCTTATCAAGTTCATATCGATGACTTGAGAATTTATCAATGGAGTGATTATGTGTGTCAAAATTATATCCATACAAAGGGGATTGGAAATTACTAAATAAATAAATAAATAGTTATTTCCCACATAATCTTAGAGTAATATAATCAGTGAAGTTTGCGTAAAACCCAATGAGTGGAAATTGAAATTAGAAATTTGCCTACCAATTTGGTAACTTAAGAAACATACACCACATGAAATAAGGATCATACAATGAAGTTGTAAATACCCATAAATTAAAGTATATTACACATAGAATGCAATCATGGGAAGTAGATACACCACAACAAATAGTGGCAAATATAACAAGAATCTCACGGAAATTAAAAGTGTGATAAAAACCCCTTATCCTATAATTTTTACTGAGTAGAGGGTAGGTTAACCTATTATATAATGGTTAAATAATTTTTATTAAATTATAAAAGAACGACATACATAAATGTGATATCATATATCATCTTCTAATATTTCTTTGTTAATGATATTTCAGTAGTATTATTGTTTTGGGTGTTAACTGATTCTTTTTACTTTATATGTTTTGTTACGTAAGTCATGTTTATTATGGATAGGATGTATTTGATTCATATCCATAATGATATTAAGTTCTTAAAAATTATTTTTATTCATAAAATGAAAATTATTCTTTAATGGTTAGGATGGAGAATTAATCTCATCGTATTCGTAGAGACGGTAATCCATACATACGCATGAGCAACAATATCATTATATTGATGGTAAAATCGTATGTAATTGGATAATATATCATATATAAAAAATTATTAACATGTTATATTTATTATTTACATCAATTATACTCACTATTATACCCATTAAATAATGAAGGGTTTAATAACAAACTACACCCCAACGAGGAGACGGTAAGTTGTACGTACACACGTATGGGGACTTTGTCATTCATGTCACGACCTGTCCCCCAGGGCCCGCTCCATGACTACACCAAGACTACCTTCCATAGGATAGGGGTTGGCGACTAGCACCAACAAGATGTATCCCTATAATAGGAAGGAATTACCCTTAAACCGGTACAAACACACAATCCATGAATACACCAAGAAGAATCCACAATGTAAACTGCTATAGTAAAAAGTGTATTGAAAGTCAAGGGGGCTAGAATACAAGCCAAATTGAAAAGTAAAAGGACAATTGAAAATAGAAAATTTCTCCTGGATTGTCTGCTAAGGATCCTACCTGAAGGGTAGGTAACACTCCACATTAGCCTGTCTCTTCCATGTGCCACCTGGTCCTGGATCCCTCAAGTCTCAGCCCAACTTCTCATCATCTTTACAAAACACAACAAGGTGCGGGCGAAACCTATTCAAGGGTGAGTATAAAAATACTCAGTAGGGACCCCGATACCCCTAAAGGACTCCCAGAGTTCGAAAAAGGAAATAACACAAAGCAAGACCTCAATCACAAAGCACAAAACATTCATCAACTATACTAAGGTATATGCCCATACATAAACCTAAGTTATCAAAATATACTCATCTCTAACATGAGGAAACACAAGGCCCCAACCTTTAAGCCATTTTCAAAATTGATCCATGAGGTAAGTATACCACAAAGGAAACACCAAGAAGGTAACACCATAAAGGTAAAAGTACCACAAAGGTAAAACCATGAAGGTAACACCATGAAGGTAAAAGTACCACAAGGGTAACACCACGAATGTAACACCACGAAGGTAATGTACCACAAAGGAAACACCATGAAGGTAACACCACGAAGGTAAAAGTACCACAAAGGAAAGGACTTACCTATGAATAGGAATATAATATACGTACCAAAGTATAGATGATTAGTCATAAATATAGATAATATTATTTTGTCAAGTGGCTCTACTTCTGACCCACAAAATATTGGTATGTGCTGACCCACATAGGATCGATAGGTGCTGACCCACACATGATCATTGAGTGCGGACCCACATAGGATCTGACCCATACAAGATTGGTATGGGCTAACCCACACAGGATTGGTAGGTGCTGACCCACACAGGATTGTTGAGTATTGACCCACATAGGATCTGACCCGCACAGGATCAGTATGTGCTGACCCACATAGGATCGCTGAGCATTGACCAACACATGATCGATAGGCACTGACCCACACATGGTCCCTATTCATTCTTCACGTCATAGCCAACCACAATATTCCAGAACTAAGCACGCTTGATTCCAAGAGGATCCTATCCTCAAGCTATTGGTCATACCTCAACCTCCATGAAGTTCCACGAAGAAGTACCCCCAAGGACCGCCATGTCATAAGGGTTCCAATGCAATGGACGGTGCGTTGATCGGACACCCAGTCTGTAAGATATGGGCACTTTTGTAAAAACTCCCTGATTGGATTTAAATCTGATCCAACCAAGGTCGCACATCAAACTCTGAAAAAACATACTTAGAGTATCTCAAAAGGACTGCCTTGTCACTAGGGCCATTATTCCATAGACAGTGTGTCAATCGGACACTCGGTCTATTAGTTGCATCCCTTTCCGTGAAACTGGGGGGGGGGGGGTGATCGCACCTCAGTTTGGCTCGGCTCAGTCGGGACCATTGGAATATACCAAAGGGGATTCTTCCCAAAAGGGGTTCCAACACTAATGATGGCGTGTCAACCGGACACCCGGTTCGTCAGTTATGGGTGCTTCTTTATTCGGGTACCAGTTGGGTTTGGGCCCAGATGGCTCGGTTAGACCGACCTGACGCCACGGGTCCCAGGGTCTACCTGAACCCATTCTGGTCTGGCCCACTAAAGGTCGGCGCAGTTCACTAGGTTCGGCCCATCGGGGTCAGCTTGATTCGGTTCATAGGCCTGGGATGCGGTTGGCCCTGCCTACCGGGTGGGGCTCAGCCCACCCACATTGGCCCACTGGGCCATGAGTCCGGCCAGCTGGGTGGGTCTGGACTGAACTGTTGGTAGGGTCCGACCCGTTGGGTGGGTCCGACCCGCTTGGCCGGCCCACGCTGAATTGGTCCGCCAGAAGGTGCATCATGTCCTTAGCTGGCCCCCTGGTTGCAGGGCCATTTTGCCCAACCAGTGGGGCGCAACCCCACTACATTAACTAGTCATCCGTTCGATAGACCAGGTTCTACCAATGTGGCGCGGTGCGGGAAACACCGTAGCCTTCTGCCGTGGGCCACTGGTCGTTGACACTTCCACCGGTGGCGCCTACGGGCGCCGCACTTGTCCCAGGCGGCCGGTTCGGGCCAGACGCCGTGTCGCGCCATCACACGGCACCTTCCACCGCTCACGGATGGATTCCATGGGTCTCCTCCGACCACTGTTGGACACCACCGACATGTCGCACAAAAAATTTCTTTTGCGGGTCACCTAACGTGCTCCGGTGTCCGTTCTTGGTGTCACGACCCGACCCCACCTGGGCTCGAGCCACAACTACCCCAAGCCCGCCTCCATAGGCCAGGGGCTGGCGACCAGCGCTGAAGGCACAATAACTCGGGGAGGCCTTTTCCTAAGTACTTGTACACACACACACAACAATCTCAATGCAACAGTGCAGAGTAAAAGAAAGAACAAGAAGAGTAAAGGGAAACTGCTATATATAAACCACAGTGTGCATCGACCTCTAATAGTACAAAGTACAGTGCTGAAAAGGAAAAGGGGAAAAAACACGTGCCCAACCAGAAAATGTGCCACAACCTAGAAACAGGTAAACAAAAAGGAAATAGCTGACGGGTCTCCCACCTGGAACCCGGCCACAACCACTGCACGCGGTCCGAGCCCCCAAGCTCCTACGCTCCACTGAAGTCACTCTCCACCTGTCCGCCGTCTGCAAGGGCACACCAAGTGCGGGAAAAGCCCAAGAAGGGGTGAGTATAAAAATACTCAGTAGGATACCCCGAAGGCTCGAGGGAGCAACAAAAGGAGGTACCGTAGGGTGATCAGTAGAGCAAATAGAAAATTAGAGGAGTAAAACTGAAAGTGCAGTAAGAGTACAGTATAGAGTCCAGCTCAACCCAACAAGAGGAAAGAAGGTAGACTCGTCCAAACACAAGGAGCTGGAAACAGTGAGAAGATGAACTTCCCGTCGAGTCTTCTCTACCTATAGTAGGAGAGAAGACTCATCCAACCATGAGAAGCTAGACACGGAAAGCACATGGCATACCCCGCGCGTCTTCGCCTCTCCTGGAAGGAGAGTAACCAAACCCAAGAAGTGGGTACTAGAACTAGGTATATACATATCCTTATACTCAGCAAGAAGCCCAAACAACGTCGTAAGGGGATCTCAATCCCGTAGCTCAGCCCAAGGAAAGAGTATCCAACAGTCCAATAAGCAACACCATCGATGCCAAGCATCCCGCACGTCTTCCCTGAACCACAAGCCAAGGGGCTCAATCACTGCACCTTGACACTATGCACTTTGGGCGGCACCGACTCGACCGCACGGTTTTAGATCGTGTCAAAAGAATGCATCTCGGTGGGGAAAGCACCCCTCGTACTTGAGAGTTCTAGGGAAAGTCAAACCACACCTCGTCACTTCCCTGCAGTTGAGAGGTCTCCTCAAAGTCAAAGACTTCACAACACTGACCCGTATAACCAAAGGTCCCGCACCGGTAAACACGGAGGAAAGCCACAGACTAGCCTAGTCGAAAGGACTAAGTCTGGAATGCCAAAAGGTGTCCCACTGCCCAGCCCTACTGGAGGGTAATTCATAACCAGATATCGGGTGACCCACTGTCCTGCCCCACTAGAGGGTAAACCATAATACATCATCAGGCGACCCAATGCCTAGCCCCGCTGGAGGGTAGACCTTAATACATCATCAGGAGACCCACTGCCCTGCCCTGCTGGAGGGTAAACCGTAATTAAGATACTGGGTGACCCACTGCCCAGCCCTGCTGGAGGGTAAACTAAAAACATCATCAGGCGACCCAATGCCCAGCCCCACTGGAGGGTAGACCTGGAATAAGTTGACAGGCGACCCACTACCTAGCCGTGCTAGAGGGTGGACCTGGAACTAGTCGACAGACGACCCACTGCCCAGCCCTACTAGAGGGTAGACCCTAAGAGGTCGTCGGGAGACCCACTGCCCAGTCTCTGCGGGAGGGTAGACCCTAAGTGCATCAGGTGACCCACTGCCCAGTCTCTGCTGGAGGGTAGAACCTAATAGCGTCAGGTGACCCACTGCCTAGTCTCTGCTGGAGGGTACACCCTAGAAGTCAGTGAGAAACCCACTGCCCAGCCCTGCTGGAGGGTAAACCCGAAGAAGTCGATGAGTAACCCACTGCCCAGCCCCGTTGGAGGGTAAAACTCAAAACTGCTCTAGCCATCTCTACTGGAGGGTACAACACTGGCCAACCGAACATGGAGTGGGTATCGCGCGACCTCCCAACTCCAGCACAACTCACCCAAAGGGGGTTCAGCACCTGTTCCATCACTAGGTGTCACCAGCACCGTTACCGGCCGATCCATCGAGAACGAAACCAGGGGGAGACAACTCAACCCTGCTGGTCAAACAAATGGGCACAGAGGGACCTTCTATACTGCGAGAGGACAAACCACACAAAGCAGAACACAACACGCACATGGGGCCCATACTACGTGTGGCCCCAAGTCAACCCCAACCAAGCGCACGAACTTCTTAGGTACGAACCACACATACCTCCAAGTGCTCTCGTATACTCCTAGAGTATACCACATCTCCATCCCAAGGGCTATCGTGCACGTGACACCCAACGTCAACGCGAAGGCGTGATGTAACAACTACACCTCAAAGTCCCAGGCACGGCCAAACACATCCCGTGAACCATTTACACCACTCTCCCAAGAGTGCACGATCACATGCCAAGGGTCCGCTACAAACAAGGTAGGGCGAACCACCACTAGAGCATCTTCCATGCTTCCACTTTTATCAAGATCGCGCAAGAGGCTCTGCACAACCAAATGAATCTCACCATTGTAATCCTCACGGAAAAAACACGAGATCGACTACTGACTCGTCTCCAACGGATATCCGACAGAAAAGTCGCTAACACCGCCTCACGCCCGAACGGTGTCCCGTGATCCCGAGCCTCGACCCCGAAAACAGTCGGGCGCATCGCACCATTGCGATCCCCTCGGGAAAAAGTGTCAAAAGAACTACTCACATGAGTGCAACGGATAACCGAAGAAAAAGATTCATTCCGGCGCACCGCACACGAGCGGTGCCATGTGGGGCCCACAACCCGGTCCGGAAACTCAACGAACGGATCGCACTGTTGCGATCCTATCGAAAAAGCACACAAGATGGACTACTCACTTGTCCAAAACGGTCACCCGATGATAAAGATGGAAAGTCACCGTCGATGCCCAAACGGGCCCCATGAGCCCAGCACCATCTTGCCGAATTAGGGCGGGCGGATTGTACCATTTCAATCCCCTCGGAAAAACACCCAACATCGACCGCTTGCACCCCCTGAATGGACGTCCGATGAAAAAGTCGCTAAAAGCTGCACGCAGCTCAAAAGACGGGCCATGGGGCCCGCACCTCAACTTCGGCCTCAACACCTGGAACCTCCATGGAAAGCTCCGCCTCGATGCTAGGGTTCCAACGCCACTGACAGCGTTTAAATCGGACATCGGACGCGTCCGCGCCGTCCAAGACAAGTTCCCCCAGAAAACGACAAACCACTTAAGGACGCATCGTGCCTCCACGGACCCTCGTTTCGGGAATTAAAAATTCCCGAAACCATCTCAAAAGATCCGCCTCTGTGACAGGCCTACGCCGCCACAGACGGCGCTCAAAACGGACGTCCGTAGCGAAAGCTACAGATGCCGGAAGTTAGAAGGGGGGGGGGGGACCCCTGCCCCCCTTGGGCCGGACCGGACCGGCCCAGACCGGCCGGTCCGCCCACAACCGGCCTGCTGGGACCCCGGCCCAGCCACCTCCCACGTGGACTCCTCGCCCTCGTGCCGCGTGGGCACCTCTTCCACCGACCGTCCGATACGTCCGGTCGGCTTTCCACACGGAGACCCGCATCGCACGTGTCTCTGTCCAGCCGTGGGGTCGCGCGCCTGCGACCCCGCCGTCTCCTCTCGCCGGCTCCCGCAGCCAGTGCCCTCAGCCGGCGAGCCGAGCCGCCCCGCACCGTGGAGGTGCCACCCAGCCGGCCGGATGGCCGGCCGGACTTCCGTCGTGCCCACTGCCTCTCCGCCATCCCAGAACCACCGTCCACCGCCAGAAACCGCCGGAAAACCAGAATTCCGGCCGGAACTTCCCGGGACTGCCCCGGGCACCCCGGGACTCGGAGTTTCGATCCGAGATAAGCGTCGGAAACCTTAGAACATATACTACACAACTATGGACTTGTATTGAAGATCGTGCATAAATTATACACTAAATGTAGGATTCAAATACGGGTTCAAAATTTAAAACGCAAACGAACACCGCCTACTTCGCTGGGCTTCGCCCGGTGCTTCGCCTCGATCCGCCGGCACCACCGCACCTCATAGGAGTCACCTCTCTAGACTGTCTCACCGAAGATGGAGGAGGAGAGGGAGAGGAGGGGATTCCAGGGGGGAAAGGGGAAGGAAAAGAGGGAGGGGGGGGGGGGTGTTGAGCGTTTAAATAGAAAACGCTTAACCACCCACCCGTCAGCCCGAACCCGAACTCCCGACGGGGTCGCGGTTAAGCCTCCCTTAGGGTAAACACCACCTCCCAAGCACAACAGTGGTCTCAGAATTTTAATCCGAGACCCCTTTCAAAAGTTATAAAATTTAACGTCTGAAGCCGCAAAATTACAAAAAACACCCCTGGAGCCATTTTTAAAAAACGGCCCGCACCAACGAAAATTATACCCCTCCTAGGGTAAACAGAATGCTCCAAACTCAATGGTTCCCTTGGTTTTCCAATCTGAGCCACTGTTTAGGAGATACTAGAGTTTCCGCATTAAACGAATAAATAAATAAATTAATTTATCCGTTTAGCATTCCAGAAGCGGGCGAGGGGTCCAAACGTCCCACGCCGACAAGTTTTATGTTGTTACTAGGGTAAAAAATCCATTTCGGACCCATCCGTACACTCGGATCCCTGATCTGGTGAACCGTTTTGGAGTTATACCATTTATTTGGCGTTTCCAATGTGAACGCCTTGGAAATTTTATTCCGGCCACTCCGGGGCTCGGAATCGCATGCCGTCTGAAGGAACTTCTCTGAAATATCATCAAGAATATTCCAAAGTCTTTCTCGGAAAAAACTGAGTTCTTACATCATTACCTCCTTCAAGATTTTCGTCCCCGAAAAGCAAAACTAGGGAGCAACATAGGGTACTAAGCCCACACCTGGCTTTCTCATACCCAGAAGAACCCACGCACAGCTCTGCGTCACTGCACACAGACCAAAGGATTGATCTGTTCACACTAGGTCGGCCCTCGCCGATGTCGTGCACCCACTCCAGACTTTGGGGTTAGGGCAAGGCGGTAGGGAACCTCGCCATCCCATTGCATAGTTTCAAATGGCCCAAAGGCTCTCGGGGGTAGCTCACCTCCCCGGTCAAACCTATACGTCGTACGCCGCGATTGGAATCACCGCCCGCACCTGAAACAAGGCCCGGTGATTCCCTCCTTCAAAATATCCATATGATAAAACACCCAAGGATATCTGGTCATACGAGATTCCACAGTCGATGATCTCTTACACACTCAAATGGCAAAGGAGTCAACACCATCGACTAAAGGAAAAGGAATCATGCCTTTTACTTTACCAACATAGGGTTACACTGATGCCTCGCGCCACCCTGGTAACAACTCAAACAAGGAGCCGGGAGAAAAGAATTTAACACGCAGAGCCTAATAATTCTACTACAAGAAGTAGAAGAGTCTCAAGGGGTACTTCTCACCATCCCGTGCTCTGCAGGATCATAGACATCCAAAGCTCGTGGCTACCCGTGATCCCAACCGTCAGCTCCCGGAGCTTGACATGGACCGGCTAGTGCTGATGGGGAGATCTCGTAACACTGTCCCCCACTACCAACTCCTCCCGCTCCTCTGCTAGCACCACCTCTCTGGCCACTACTCCGATCACGGTGCTGCCTCTGCCGTGGTGGTGTGCCTGCTGCCTGCCCGAAGCTCTCAGCAACTCGGGTCGGGCAGCATCGTGCCAAGTGACCTCACCCATCACAAGCATAGTATCAACCCACTCTAGGCTGCACTAATGCCCTCTGGCGCCACTGTGGTGTACGACCAAGGCCCATGATCCACTCACATAAGGGCATCATCGGCTGAGGCCCTACGCCTTTTCACCACAGTGGTATACGACCACGTCTCCGAAACCGGTAGTGGGAAGGCCGCCTGCATCGAGGTTCTGTCATTCAACACCTTCTAGCTACGGCAGAAGTCTTGGCTCTATCAGGCCCACTGCCACTACCAACTGCAAAACGTGACAGGAATCTCCCTGTCACCAATGCCTGCTCTAGAACCTCGGCATAAGTGGAAATGCCCAAGGCTACTATGACAACAAAAATATCTCATTGGAGACCTTGCTCAAACTTCTGCGCTCGGATGTTTTCATCATGGACCACGTCAGGGTAAAAGCGTGCACGGTCTGCAAAACTAGCCGCGTACTCGGCCACCGTCATCCCTCCCTGCTGAAACTGCAGGAGCTCTTGAATCCGAATGGAGCGCAAGTAGGAGGGGCAAAACTCCTCACGAAAAAACAACTGAAAGTCGCCCCACGAAAGCGATGACTCATCAAGAAGCTGAGTCACTAGACTCCACCAACGCCATGATACTCCATAAAAAAGGTCGGCTGTCAAAGCCACCCTCTGATCTGTCAGTGTCTACACAAGCCCGAAAAGGTGAACCACTTCCTCGAGCCAAACCTCTGCTGCCTGAGGGTCTGGCTCACCACTGAACCTCAGCGGTCCCTGCTGCTGGAACTCATGGAGTGCGCTCAACCTACGCTCATGCTCATCCTGCTCTGCTGAAACTGTCTGCTGCTCAACAAGTGGGGGTGCTGCTATCGGCCCACCCGGAGAGAGGTCTCGCATGATGGGTCCTGGACTGTGGCCTCGTAGCTCACAGGGTCGTCGTCACAAACCAAAGCTGGTATCCTGGCTGGCTGTCTTCGCGGAGACATACTGAATATTATCAAGGAGTTCCGCGGTCAGATGAGCATATATGTATATACCAATATCAACAATGGGGAGCTGACTCAAGAAGGACAGTCAAAGACTCAATCCTATGTGATGCACAAACCAATTTCTCCCTACAACAAGTGTCTCAGCATGCCGAGTCGACAAGCGGGTTATCAAGGTCCTGGTGAGTGGATACGTCGGCCGTCGCACCATCACTGGACTCCCTAGCCTGAGAGCCACTCTCGAGACACATTAACACTATTACCCTATATCCCAAACAATTCCTATTTTAGGGATGTCTGCACAATGTCCCAAGGAACGAACCACCTCTGATACCACTTTGTCATGACACGACCCTACCCGGGCTCGAGCCGCAACTACCCCAAGCCCGCCTCCATAGGCCAGGGGCTGGCGACCAGCCCCGAAGGCACAATAACTTAGGGAGGCCTTTGCCTAAGTACATGTACACACAAACACAGAAATATCAATGCAATAGTGTAGAGTAAAAGAAAGAATAAGCAAAGTAAAGGGAAACTGCTATATATAAACCACAGTGTGCATCAACCTCTAACAGTACAAAGTACAGTGCTGAAAAGGAAAAAGAGGCAAAACACACGCCCAACCAGAAAAGGTGCCACAACCCGGCAACAGGTAAACAAAAAGGAAATAGCTGACGGGTCTCCCACATGGAACCCAGCCATGACCACTGCACGCGGTCCGAGACCCCAAGTACCTATTCTCTACTGAAGTCACGCTCCACCTGTCCGTCGTCTGCAAGGGAACACCAAGTGCGGGAAAAGCCCAAGCAGGGGTGCGTATAAAAATACTCAGTAGGATACCCTAAAGGCACGAGGGAGCAACAAAAGGAGGTACCGAAGGGTGAGCAGTAGAGCGAACAGAAAAGTAGAGGAGTACAACTGAAAGTGTAGTAATAGTACAGTATAGATTCCAGCTCAACCCAACAAGAGGAAAGAAGGTAGACTTGTCCAAACACAAGGAGCTAGAAATGGTGAGAAGATGAACTTCCTGTCGATTCTTCGCTACCTATAGTAGGAGAGAAGACTCGTCCAACCATGAGAAGCTAGACAGGGAAAGCACGTGGCATACCCCATGCGTCTTCGCCTCTCCTGGAAGGAGAGTAACCAAACCCAATAAGTGGGTACTTGAACTAGGTATATACATATCCTTATGCTCAGCAAGAAGCCCAAACAACATCGTAAGGGGATCTCCATCCCATATCTCAGCCTAAGGAAAGAGTATCCAACAGTCCCAGAAGCAACACCATCGATGCCCAACATCCCGCACGTCTTCCCTGAACCGCAAGCCAAGGGGATCAATCACCGCACCTTGACACTATCTGCTTTGGGCGGCACCGACTCACCTGCACGGTTTTAGATCGCGTCGCAAGAACGCATCTTGGTGGGGAAAGTGCCCCTCGTACTTGAGAGTTCTAGGAAAAGTCAAACCACACCTCGTCACTGACATTCAGTAGAGAGGTCTCCTCAAAGTCAAAGACTTCACAACACTGACCCATATAACCAAAGGTCCTGCTCTGGTAAACATGGAGGAAAGCCACAAACTAGCCTAGTTGAAAGGACTGAGTCTGGAATGCCAACAGGTGTCCCACTGCCCAGCCCTACTGGAGGGTAATTCATAACCAGATATCGAGTGACCCACTGCCCAGCCCTGCTAGAGGGTAAACCATAACACATCATCAGGCGACCCACTACCCAGCCCCGCTGGAGGGTAGACCTTAATACATCATCAGGTGACCCACTGCCCAGCCCCGCTGGAGGGTAAACTATATTAAGATACTGGGTGACCCACTGCCCAGCCCTGCTGGAGGGTAAACCATAAGACATCATCAGGCGACCCACTGCCCAGCCCTGCTGGAGGGTAGACCTGGAATAAGTCGACAGGCGACCCACTGCCCAGCCGTGCTAGAGGGTAGACCTGGAACTAGTCAACGGGTGACCCACTGCCCAGCCCTGCTGGAGGGTAGACGCTAAGAGGTCATCGGGTGACCCACAGCCCAGTCTCTGCTGGAGGGTAGACCCTAAGTGCGTCGGGTGAACCACTGCCCAGTCTCTGCTGGAGGGTGGACCTTAATAGCGTCGGGTGACCCACTGCCCAGTCTCAGCTAGAGGGTAGACCCTAGATGTCAGTGAGCAACCCACTGCCCAGCCCTGCTCGAGGGTAAACCCGAAGAAGTCAATGAGTAACCCACTACCCAGCCCCGCTGGAGGGTAAAACTCAGAACTGCTCTGACCATCTCTACTGGAGGGTACAACACTGGCCAACCGAACACGGAGTGGGTATCGCACGACCACCCAACTCCAACACAACTCACCCAAAGGGGGTTCAGCGCCTGTTCCATCACTGGGTGTCACCAACACCGCTACCGGCCAATCCATCGAGAACGAAACCAGGGGGAGACCACTCAACCCTGCTAGTCAAACAAACGGGCACAGAGGGACCCTCTACGTCGCGAGAGGACAAAGCACGCAAAGCAGAACATGGCACGCACATGGGCCCCATACTATGTGTGGCCCCAAGTCAACCCCAACCAAGCGTACAAACGTCTCAGGTACGAACCACACGTACCTCCAAGCGCTCTCGTATACTCCCAGAGTATACCACGTCTCCATCCCAAGGGCTATCGTGCACGTGGAACCCAACATCAATGCGAAGGCATGACATAACAACTCCACCTCAAAGGCCCAGGAACGGCCAACCACATCTCGTGAACCATTTACATCACTCTCCCAAGAGTGCACGATCACACGCCAAGGGTCCGCTACAAATAAGGTAAGGCGAACCACCACAGGAGAATCTTCCATGCTTCCACTTTTATCAAGATCACGCAAGAAGCTCCACACAACCAAAAAGATTGAACCATTGTAATCCTTGCGAAAAAACAGACGAGATCGACTATTTACTCGCCTCCAACAGATATCCGACGGAAAAGTCGCCAACACCGCCTCACGCCCGAACGACATCCCGTGATCCCGAGCCTCGGCCCTGAAAATAGTCGGGCGCATATCACCATTGCGATCCCCTCAGGAAAACGCGTGAAAATCACTAATCACATGAGTGCAATGGATAACGGGAGAAAAAGATGCATTCTGGCGCACCGCACACGAGCGGTGCCATGTGGGGCCCGCAACCCGGTCCCAAAATGCAACGAACGGATCACACCGTTGCGATCCTCTCGAAAAAGAACAAAAGATGGACTACTCACTTGTCCAAAATGGTCACCCGGTGATAAAGATTGAAAGTCACCGTCGACGCCCAAACGGCCCTCGTGGGCCCCGCAACATCGTGTCGAATTTGGGCGGGTGGATTTTACCATTGCATTCCCCTCAGAAAACACCCAACATCGACTGCTTGCATGCCCCGAACAGACGTCCGAGGAAAAGGTCACTAAAAGATGCACACAGCTCAAAAGATGGGTTGTGGAGCCCGCAACTCAACTTCGGCCTCAACGCCTGAAACCGCCCTGAAAAGCTTTGCCTCAGTGCTAGGGTCCCAATGCCACTGACGGCGTTTAAATTGGACATCGGACGCGTCCGCGCCATCCAAGACAAGTTCCCCCGGAAAACGACAAACCACTTAAGGACGCGTCGTGCCTCCGCGGACCATCGTTTCAAGAATTAAAAATTCCCAAAACTATTTCAAAAGATCCGCCTCTGTTCGAGGCCCGCGCCGCCGCAGACAGCGCGCAAAACGGACATCCGTAGAGAAAGCTACGGACGTCGAAAGTTAGAAGGGGGGGACCCCCCCTGGACCGGACCGGCCCGGACCGGCCGGTCCGCCCCCAGCCGGCCCGCTGGGACCGCGGCCCAGCCGCCTCCCGCGTGGCCGCCTCGCCCGCGCGCTGCGCGGGTGCCTCTTCTACCGACCGGCCAACACGGCCGGCCGTCTTTCCACACGGAGACCCGCGTCGCGCGGGTCTCTGTCCAGCCGCGGGGTCACGCGCCTGCGACCCCGCCGTCTCCTCTCGCCGGCTCCCGCAGCCGGCGCCCTCAGCCGGCGAGCCGAGCCACCTCGCACCTTGGAGGCTCCGCCCAGCCAGCCGGATGGCCGGTCGGACTTCCGCCGCACCCACGGCCGCGCTGCCGTCCCGGAACCACCGTCCGCCGCCAGAAACCGCCGGAAAACCAGAATTCGGGCCGGAACTTCCCAGGACTGCCCCGGGCACCCCGGGACTCGGATTTTTGATCCGAGAAGAGAGTCGGAAACCTTAGAACATATACTACACAACTATAGACTTGGATCAAATATCTGGCATCAATTAGACACTAAATTTAGGATTCAAAGAGGGGTTCAGAATTTAAAACGCAAACGAACACTGCCTACCTCGCTGGGCTTCGCCCGGAGCTTCGCGTCGATCCGCCGGCACCACCGCAAGTCGCCGGAGTCGCCTCGCCGGACTATCTCTCCAGATATGGAGGAGGAGAGGGAGAGGAGGGGCTGTTAGGGGGGAAAGGGGAAGGAAAAGAGGGAGGGGGGTGTGTTGAGCGTTTAAATAGAAAACGCTTAACCACCTGCCCGTCGGCCCGAACCCGAACACCCGAAGGGGTCACGGTTAAGCCTCCCTTAGGGTAAGCACCACCTCCCGAGCACAACAGTGGTCTCAGAATTTTAATCTGATACCCCGTTCAAAATTTATAAAATTTAACGTCCGAAGCCACAAAATTACGAAAACACCCCTGGATCCATTTTTCACAAACGGCCCGCACCCGTGAAACTTATACCCCTCCTAGGGTAAATGGCACCCTCCGAACTCAACGGTGCCCTTGGTTTTAAATATCCGAGCCACCATTAAAGAGATACTCAAGTTTCACCATTAAACGAATAAATAAATAAATTAATTTATCCGTTTAGCATTCCGGAAGCGGGCGAGGGGTCCAAAAGTCCCGCGCCGACAAGTTTTATGTAGTTCCTAGAGTAAAAACCACATTCCGGACCCATCCGTACACTCAGATCCCTGATACGGTGCACCGTTTAGGAGTTATACCATTTATTTTGCATTTCCAGTGTGAATGCACTGAAAATTTTATTCCGGCCACTGCGGGGCTCGGAATCGCACGCCGTCTGAAGGCACTGCTCTGGAATATCATCAAGAATCTTCCAAAGTCTTTCTTAGCAAAAACAGGGTTCTTACACTTGGGGCCGTTTGTGCCTACGAGTCTTCTGCACTCCCGCCGATATAGCGTGACCAACTATTTTGTGTTGCCGTTGATTTGGAAATTTTTCCCTAAAGTTCACATCAAGAACGAAGTAGTGGAGGGTCTGAGCCTTGTTCATTTGGCATATTCCCTCTGTGTTATGGTGATAGAAAACGAGAGAAGATTTAATTCATCAAAGACAACTTCAAAATAAACCACCCACCTCACAATAGTTGGAGAACGTCTATGTTTCAGGAAGAGTTTGTGTTCATCATTCAGTGGCGCTCATCACCACCCACTGAATCCGGTTCTGTCCTCCCAGTGGTTAGCGTCACGGTACTTTTCCAAAGATTCGTCGCTTGGTGAAGTCGTGCCAATACTCCTCCCCAAGATCCATATAAATAGGAGAGGGGGAGAGTGAGTAACACACATGGAATTTATGGGGTTCAATTAATTAAGGAACCTTCCTAATTCAAACAGTGTTGTTACAATGAATTGAGGAGTCAATCCATTTAATGGATTGACTTGTCGTTGGTCCCACCATCGCCACATTTCCGTTGGAGGAAAAGAAAGAAAGAAATAAAATAACTTTTTTATTTTATTATTCTTTTAAATTTACAAAATCTAACCTTTTCTCCTGACCTTATGAGGTCGAATTCAAGCATAAATTAAGTGAATCATGGTGTTGTAGATTCAAAAGTAACCTCATATTTTTAATCCAAACATCGATTTAAAAGTTAGAAAATGCCGCTTACGTGTTTACTGAACATACCTTAAAAAAAGTTTAAAAAATTATTAACATTCACCCTCAACCCGTGCCGGTCTAGGTTTGGCATAACATAAGGGGAAAATGCCCCAAAGAACTAAATGTTACTCTCATATTTTCTATCTGAGTTACCATTTAGAAGTTATGGATTTTAATAATAAAATAATTGTTACTTAATTATTTTATTTACAGCCAAAAACTAATTTCCATAGTTGGCTTGTGTCGGCCAATGTTAGTTTCTGTCTAAAGAAAGTATACCATCAAGAGCTCAGTGGTGGTCTTAGATTTTTAATTAGATTCACTATTCATGATTTATAAGAATTTGAAAAATAAAATAACATTATTTAATTATTTTATTTATGGTTATTCCATTTTCGGGTTTTCTCACAGGAGGCATGCACAGACTAAACTTAAGTCGTACCTAGGGTAAACTCACTATCCTGAATACAAAAGTGCCCTCAAATTTCTAATTCGGGAACATGTTAAAGATTTATTACACTTTTTTAGGAAAACTACTCACACATTCTAATTAATGCTTAACAAAATTTTGACGAATCATTATGGTCACTTTAGGCCTTGGAATCGCATTCCATTAGATTTCATGACCTCAAAATAATCCCCAATAATTTAAAAAAAATATCTGGAATTTACAGGTCTTTACATTATCCCCACCTTAGCGCCTTTCATCCTTGAAGTTCAAAACAAAATAAAATAAAACAAATGAGGGTACTAAGCATGAATCTGAGCCTCCCGCTCCCATGTGCTCTCCTAGAGGTTCCTATGCTCCACAGAACTTGCACCAGATGGATTATCTATCTACAAATGACTTGCTCCTATCGATCCTCTATCTCCACTGGAAACTCTGTAATAGTATCCCCATCATCGATGCCTAACTCTCCCCAATCGATAACGTGTGATGGATCATGCACGTACCTCCATAGCTATGACTCATGGAAAACATTATACACCTAGAGAATCTATGGGGGAAGATCTAGATGGAATGAAACCTCGCCTACTCTACTGAGGATCTGAAAAGATCAGATGAACCTTAGAGAAAGTTTTCCACCCCGATCGAATCTCCAGAATCCTCATCAGGGTGAGACCCATTGGAAGACATAGCCTCCCTACTCAAACTCCAAGTGTCTCCGTCTCCTGTTGGCATAAGACTTATTCCTACTCTGCACAGTCCTCAATTTCTAACAAGTGAGGCATCGTGATACAAACTCCGCCTCTTACTTCTTCATCCCTGGCCACCAGTAATGATGTTGGAGGTCCTGGTACATCTCTACCACTTCAAGATGTACCGTTTAAGGGGATGTATGGAACTCCCTCAACACCTCCTACGCTAACATCATTGGTACGATGGTGTGTCCTCTGAAGAGAACAACATGCTCCCAACCTTCAGAAAATCTTATAGAGGACCATCCTGAGGATATCTGAGCATTTTAGGCCTTGCAGTCAATATCCCTAGGTTGTGCCTCCCAAACTTGCTAAATAATTGGGGGAGTGACAATCATAGACTGGAGGTAATCTACTCTATATTTATCCATGAAGGATATCCATAGCGCAACTAGCTGTTTTGACGCCTCACTCAGTAGTGGTAGACCAGACCTCCTGTTGAGTGTGTATTCTACGATGTTCCCCTTCCCAGGAGTATAGAATATCTCAAAGTCATAGTCCTAGAAGAATTATAGCCATCATCGATGTATCAGGTTCATGTACTTCTAGGGGAAGATATACCTAAGACTCTTGCGATCAGAGTAAAGAGTAAACCACTCACCCAAAAAGTAGTTCCACTACATATTCAATTTAAAGACCACTGTTTCTAACTCCAGGTCATGGGTAACATAGTTCTGATCATGTTGTATCAACTTCCATGAGCCGTAGGCGATCACTGCCCACTCCTGCATCAGAAAACAACCTATTCTGGTCCCTGATGCGTCATGGTAGACTACATACCCAACACCCTCTTCTGGTAGCCTCAAGATAGGGCACTTGTCAGTATCTCTATCATCTCCAGAAAGATCTACTGACATTTCTCCATCCATAAGGAAGGCTCCCCCTTCTTCTTCAATGATGACAAGGGTGTCTCTACCCAAGATAATTCAGGTAAAAATTTACGGCAGTACTCAGTGAAAGAGGAAGTCCCTCTCCCTTTGGGGAGGTATTCTTGGAAAAATATTTTGTAAATATGTACCCACACTCTGCCACTACTATTGGGAACTGAAAAATCAAAACTCCTGCTGCTACAAGGGTAAGGATAGCCAACACAAGAGTGATTGGTTGCACCCTCCTATGCATGAGTTTATCCTGTGCTTCATGGGTTTCCTTTTTCACTGACCAAGGAAAACCCCATTCCAACTATTTAGATATACTACATCATTTTTTCCTAAAACAGTAAATCTTAGTATGAACTGTGGATGTCCATTACATCCCCAAACTAATGTCGTAAGGCCTCAATGCTGCCACCTAGAGGTTCCAACCTAAAATATTGCCTCAAGGGTCATATCGCACTGTCAGCATAAGTGTGATTATTAAGTCTTCTCCCAAAGGTATATCCGAACGCAAGGGTCAAGTAATCAGTTTAACTGGAAACTCAAGGTCTTGAACAAGATTCATGGAAATAAGGAATGATTGTTACCTATGTCTATTAATACAACAACTATTAGTAGACACATACCATACCTCAATTCATTCCTGGATCCCTTGGGTCACACTCTTTGACTGTATGCAGCTACTCACTTCTTCTGTACTCCAGATTCCTGAGCCTGGTGGGGACCACATTAGGGTGTTGGTTATAACATGTCAAAATGTATGCCACCTAAGGATGCTCTCCTAGAACCGCTTCCATGTCTGTTGCCCCACAAATTCATCTGTCCCTATCACATCCTCTTCCCGAAACATTTACACGCCCAAGTCTCTAAGACTGGCATCGATTTGTATCTTTCCCACTGCTAACAGTCACTAGATGTATCCGCTCAGCCAAATAAAATTAAACCACACAGGATCTCTCTGTAACCCTAACAAAATTAGGAATGCATAGAGGAATAATGCCAGCTTAGATGTCCCTAAATGCACCTTTCTCGGAGGTCTGAGACCTGAAGCACTGACCGTGTTGTATTTATCGGGTACCTGTGATGGTCAATACACCTCAATGAATACTTAGCTACTGACATATCATCCTGTCGAAGCTATAAATGCTCTTGGTAACAATCACCTGTTAGTTTTTTTATTACAAGAGACCCCTTCTCTGAGGAAGGTTCACAAAATTTTCCACAATAAATTCACCTCTTCGCAAGATCAGGGTGATTTAAACCCTATAATCATCCTGGTGAGCCATGTAAAAGAATTTATACCAGGACTTCCATCTGATCGAATGGTGCCCTAGCTAGATGGAAACTTGACCACCTGATCAAGACAATCCTTAGCCACTTGTGAGTAGGGCTCACCTCAAAACTTGAGGGGTATCTGATGTTGAAACACATGTGAGGCACTAAGCCTACATGTGTCCTCTATTGGTACCGCCGATTGTAACTACAGACCAGCAGACAATGATATAGCTGGTACACTACCTGAAAGTACCATATCAGGAAATGGTATATGTATCAAAGCCTCATCACCATGTATACCATCCTCATGGTCACTCACTAATAAAGACTAGCATCTAGGATCACTATCTGATCTACTGGTGTCCCAACTTGGTGTAAAACTCTAGTCACAGCCTCCAGCCAGTTCTCAGCTGCCTAGGGATCTATCTCGCCTAAAAAACTTAGAGGCCTCTGCCACTGGAACTTGTGGAACACCCTCAGTTGGCATGCACAGTCCATTGGTAGAATGTATTTCTGATCCACATAGGATCACAGGAATGCTGATCCATACAGGATCACTTGGTGGGACGTCATCGTGTACTCTCTTGGAAATCCTAGCTGGCTGCCTACATGATGGCATACTAATAAGAAACATGTGCATCACAGTCATTAAGTTATACCTAGTGATATGAATCCAATGAAACCAAGGAAAAACATTTCCAAAACACACACAATCAGTGTTTTCATGCACCGATTCAGAAATTAGAATTCAGGGTCCTGGTGTGTTGATACGTCATTCGCTGCACCAACACTGGATTTCCCAAATTGAAAACCACACTCAAAACACTTAACACTATTTCCACATTGAAAATAACAGAGTCCTAGTTCTTTGGTAGAACCAAATCCTCTGATATCACTTTTTCACAACCTATCCCCCAGGGTCTGCGTCGTGACTACCCAAGTCCGCCTTCCATAGGCCAGGGGTAGGCGACTAGCACCAAAAATGAATATCCCTATAATGGGAAGACATTGACTTTAAACCTGTACAAACACACAATCCATGAACACAACAAGAAGCATCCAAAAAGAAAACTACTGTAGTAAAAAGTGTACTGAAAGTAAAGGGGGATGAAATACAAGCTGAACTAAAAAGTACAAGTACAAATGAAAACAGAAAACATCTCTTAGACTATCCACTGAGAATCCTACCTAAAGGGTAGGTATATATCTTCTCCACAACACTCTATGTTACCCCGTTTCCTCTAGGTACCACATAGTCTTGGATCCCTAAAGTCTCAGCCCAACTACTCGTCGTCAATAGAAGAAACAACAAGGTGCAGGCGAAGCCCGTGCTGGGGTGAGTATAACAATACTCAGTATAGACCCCAAGATCCCTGAAAGTCTCGCATAGTTCTACAAAGGAAATACCACAAAACAAGTCCTCAATCAAAAATCATGAAGTATTATTCAAATCTACTTAGGTATATACCCATACATATATCTAATTTATCAAAATATACTCATATCTTACATGATGAAACACAAGGAACCAACATTTTCGCCATTTTTACAGTTGATCCATGAGGGAAGTATACCACAAAGAAACCACCACGAAGGCAACACCACGAAAGTAAAATTACCACAAAGGTAACACCATGAAGGTAACACCATGAAAGTAACACCATGAAGGTAAAAGTACCACAAGGGTAATACCACGAAGGTAACACCATGAAGGTAAAGGACCACAAAGGTAACACCATGAAGGTAAAAGTGCCACAAAGGTAACACCACGAAGGTAACACCATGAAGGTAAAGTACCAAAAAGGTAAAACCATGAAGGTAACATCACAAAGGTAAAAGTACCACAAAGGTAAGGACTAAGATCACACCAGGTATATAACTTAAGTACAAAAGTATAGATGATTAGTCATAAATATATATTATTTTATTCTGTTGAGAGGCTCTAATGTTTACTCACACAAGATCGGTATGGGATGAACCACACAGGATTAGTATGCACTGATCCACACAAGATCATTAAGTGCTGACCCACATATGATCTGACCCACAAAGGATCAGTATGCGCTGAACCACACAAGATCATTGATCACTAAACCACATAGGATCGATAGGTACTGAACCACACATGATCACTATTCATTCTTCATGTCACAGCCAAACATGAGATTCCTGCACTAAGGTCACTTGATTACAAAAATATCTGCTCCTCAAGCTATCGTTCATACCTAAACTGCCACAATTTTTCCTGATGAAGTACCCCAAACGACTGCCATGTCGTATGAGTTCCAACGTGACAGACGACACATCGATCAGACGCACGATCTGTGAGATATGGGCACTTTTTTAGAAAGGGGCCAGTTGTATTCAAGTCTGATCCAACCCAGGTCGCACATCAAAATCTGAAAAAACTCACTTAGAGTATCTCAAAAGGACAACTTTTTCACTTGGGTCCTTATGCAACAGAAGGCACATCAATCAGACACCCGGTCTGTTAGTTACATCCCTTTCTATGAAACGGGGGGGGGGGGGGGTCGCACCTCGGTCCAACCCACCTCGGTCGGTCCCACCAGAATATACCAAAGGGACTGCTTCCCAAAAGGGGTTCCAAAACAACAGATGACATGTCAACCGGACACCCGGTTTGTCTGTTACAAACGTTTCTTTATTCGGGTACAGGTTGGGTCTGGGCCTGGTCAGACTCAGATAGACCGGACAGACGCAATGGGACCCAAGGTCTACCTGACCCTGCTCGGGTCCGACCCACTAAGAGTCAGCTCAGTTCACTGGGTCAGGCCCATCGGGGTTGGCCCGATTTGGTTCGTGGGCCTGGGCCGTGGTTGGCCTGGCCTGCCGATTGGGGCTCGGCCCACCCGTGCTGGCCCGTTGGGAGGGTCCGACCCGCTTGGATAACCCCTGGTAGCTTGGTCTGCCAGAAGGTGGACCACCTCCTTCGCTATCCCTACAGTTTTAGGGCTGTTTCGCTAAACTGGTAGGGCACTGCCCCCCCTCATTAACCGTTCGGCTGACTGGGTACTGCCAACATGGCGTAGTGCAAGACACACCACACCCTCTTAATGTGGCCTGCTGGCCATGGCCATAGGCGCCTAACTTGTCCCATGCGGCAAGACACTCTTGGATGTTGCGGTGCACCACCGCACACTACCTTCCACCTCCTGCAGTTGGTTGCCGCAGGGCTCCTCCGGCCACTGCTGGCCGCCGCCGACATAGCGCGCCGACAGTTTCTTCCGCGGGTCACCGAACATGCTCCAGTGTCCATTATTGGTGTCGTCTGTGCCTATGGCTCTTCCGCACTACCTCCTAAAAAGTGTGACCCTCTATTTAGTTTTGTCGTCGATTTGGAAATTGTTCCCAAAAGTTCACATCAAGAATGAAGCGGCGGAGGGTACATGCCTTGTTTGTTTGGCCTGTTCCCTCCGTATTAAGGTGATATAAAGTGGGAGAGGATTTAATTCATCAAAGACAACTTCAAAATAAACCCCCTAACTTAAGATCATTGGAGAACGTCCGAGTTTGAGGAAGAGTCAGTGTTCGTTGTTTGGTGGCGATCGTCATCGCCCGCTGCAACCGGTTCCATCCTCTATGTAGTTGGCGTAGAGGTACATTTCTTTGTCGCTTGGTGAAGCCATGCCACTACTCATGTCTAAGTTTCATATAAATAGGAGAATGGAGAGTGAGTAACACACATGTAATTAATGGGGTTCAATGAATTAAGTAACCTTCTTAATTCTAATGGTGATGTTACAAATAATTGAGGAGTCAAGCCATTTATTGGCATGACACATCGTTGGTCCCGCCACCACCACCTGTCCGTTGGAGGAAATAAAGAAAGGAAATAAAATAAATTTCTTTATTATATTATTGTTTTAAATGTCCGAAATCTAACTCTTTCTCCCAACCTTCTATGGTGAATGTGAACCCGCCTTTAAAAGAATCCTGGTGCTGAAGATTCAACAGTGCCCTCAGAATTTAAATTCAATCACTGGTTCAAAAGTTAGAAAATTTCGCTCGTACATTTACTGAACGTACCTTAAAAATTTTCAAAAAATTGTTAAAATTCACGTTCGACATTTTTCGGTCGAGTTTAGGATTCTCCCAAGGGATAAACGCCCTAAAAAACTCAACAAGACTCTCATATTTTCAATCTGAGTTACCATTTAGATGTTATGCCAAAGGGACTGCTTCCCAAAAGGGGTTCCAAAACCACTAATGGCATGTCAACCAGACACCTGGTTTGTCAGTTACAAACGTTTCTTTATTCAAGTACAGGTTGGGTTTGGGCCTGGTCAGACTCAGATAGACCGGCCCGACACAATGGGCCCCATGGTCTACCTGACCTCGATCAGGTCCAGCCCACTAAGTGTCAGCCCAATTCACTGGGTGAGGCCCATCAGGGTCAGCCCGGTTTGGTTCGTGGGCCTAGTCCATGGTTGTCCTGGCCCACCAAGTGGGGCTCGTCCCACACGTGTTGGCCCACTGGGTGAGTTCGACCCACTTGGGCGACCCGTGTCGGCTTGGTCTGGCAGAAGGTGGACCGCCTCCTTCTCTGGCCCTATGGTTGTAGGGCTGTTTTGCTAAACTGGTAGGGAACTGCCCCCCCCACATTAACAGTTCGGCTAACCGGGTACCTCCAACATGGAATAGTGCAAGACACACCACACCCTTCTACTGTGGCCTGCTGTCCATGGACATGGGCTCTGTACTTGTCCCGTGCGGCCGACCACTCTTGACTGCTGCGGTGCACCACCACATGCTGCCTTCCACCTCCCGCAGTCGGTTTCCGTAGGTCTCCTCCATCCACTGCTGGCCGCCGCCGACATAGCGCGTCGACAGTTTCTTCCGCGGGTCACCGAACGTGATCCAGTGTCCATTCTTGGTGTCATTTGCGCCAATGGCTCTTCCGCACTACCTCTGACAAAGTGTGACCCTCTATTTTGTTTTGTCATCGATTTGGAAATTGTTCCCCAAAGTTCACATCAAGAACGAAGCGGAAGAGGGTACGTGCCTTTTACCTTTGGCCTGTGCCCTCCGCATTAAGGTGATAGAAAGAGGGAGAGGATTTAATTCATCAAATAAAACTTCAAAATAAACCCCGTACATCAAAATCGTTGGAGAATGTCTGGGTTTGAGGAAGATTCGGTGTTCGTTGTTCGGTGGCGATCATCACCGTCTTCTGGAACCAGTTCTGTCCTCCAAGTAGTTGGTGTAGATGTACATTTCCAGAGCTTTGTCACTTGGTGAAGCCATGCCACTACTCATCTCTATGTTCCATATAAATAGGAGTGGGGGAGAGTGAGTAACACACGTGGAATTAATGGGGTTCAATTAATTAAGTAACCTTCCTAATTCCAATGGTGCTGTTACAAATAATTGAGGAGTCAAGCCATTTAATGGCATGACACGACATTGGTACCGCCACCACCACTTTTCCATTGGAGGAAATAAAGAATGGAAAAAAATTACTTTTTTATTTTATTATTCTTTTAAATGTCCAAAATCCAAAATTTTCTCCCAACCTTCTACAGTCAAAGTGAAGCCGCCATTAAAAGAATCCCGGCGCTGAAGATTCAACAGTGCCCTTATATTTTTAATTCGATCATCGGTTCAAAAGTTATAAAATTACACTTGTGCATTTACTGAACGTACCTTAAAAATTTTCAAAAAATTATTAACATTCACCCTTGACATGTGTCAGTCGAGGTTAGGCTTCATCTAAGGAAAAAACACCCTAAAAAACTCAACGATTCTCTCATATTTTCAATCTGAGTTATCATTTAGATGTTATGGATTTTAATATGAAATAAATTTTACTTAATTATTTTATTTACGACTATAGACTAACTTCCACAGTTGGGCCGCGCCGGCTTATGTTAGTATCTGTCTAAAGAAAGCATACCCTCACGAGCTCAGCGGTGGTCTCAGATTCTTAATCCAAGTCACCATTCATGAGTTATAAGAATTTGAAAAATAAAATAACTTCATTTAATTATTTTATTTACAGTTATTCTATTTTTCTATTTTCTGACTGGAGGCCTACGCCGAAAAAACTTAAGTCACACATAAGGAAAACCCGCTATCCTGAACGCAACGTTGCCCTCATATTTTTGATCAGGGCACCCATTTATATGTTATTCCACTTTTTATAGAAATATTCACACACAATCTAATTAAATCTTAACAAAATTTTGACGGATCATTCTAGGCACTTTGGGCCTTGGAATTGCATGCCGTCAGATTTAGCGGCCTCGAAATATTTCCAAATAATTTCAAAACAAATATATATAATTTCATGGTCTTTACAATTCATAGGATGGATATAATAATAAATATGGGTTTAACATATTTATAATAACATAATACTATGTAGAAGTCACTGGAGTTATTTTTCTGGTATGGAAATAACAATGAAAGTTTAAGTGGAAGATGAAAAGAACATTGGAAGAGGTGATGAAATAATTACCTCTTGTTCGGGTGATTTCTTTTGATTTGATCAAAAGGGATCCTTAGGTTGGATTTATGATCAAAGTAAGGCCTCTAGGTTTAAGTGAGGGTAGTTGGTAGGATATTTGAGTAGGGGTTGGCTGATCCAAATGGATTGGGGGTGTGATTTTGAGAGAATGGGAAGTACCATTTTATAAGAGAGCTGAGAGTCACTTTAGGAAAAGCTTGAAATATTTTTTATTATACAATATTTTATATTTATAATGGATCCAAAATGATTTATTTAGAGGATAAGGCGAGGTTGGGTCTAAAACCTCTCAACTAATAGGTTTTATATAGGTTTAGGTTACCATATTAAACTTATTGTTTAGATTTAACTCTTAGTTAAATAGTTTAACTTTTACCATGTATTCTTGTATTATTATAATAAATGGTTAATGAAGTTACTATAAAAATCAAAGAAAACACAAAGTGGTTAATTAATTAAATATAAATCCTTATATGAGTCCTTTGGATGAACCTTATATTTTTAGGAATATCATAATATTTAATAATATAGTATTTGTTTTGAAAACTCATTTATTTCAATTTTGACACTATTTATTATTTGGTTTTTGTGGAAGTAAAAAAAACTTGATTAATTCTAAAAAAATAAATTAAATCAATAATAACATGTCATATTAACTTATAAAATTAGTCAAATACATCAAAAGTCTCTATTTACAATTATTTGGATATTTATAATATCAATTATTTTAATCTTTCATTAATAAGGTAATTACAACATCATCACTGTGTCATAAATAAATTTACTTATTTAATGTCTAAAATTTATAAATAAAATAAAATTATTTAGGAAATAATTTTATCTTTCTAATGAATATTTATAATCTAATTTATCTTATGTATAACCCTATATTAAAAATAGTTTATTTATTAAACTTTGAATTTAACACTTTTAACTATTCTTTAAATATAATAATAATAAATGTATTAATATAATACAAGTGGATAAAAAGGATCATATTTTATTCCTAAGGTTTATTTTTGTCGAAATAAACTTATCCAATAGAATTAGGACATGTGTTAGGGTAAGTATTATATCATTTTACCTTTAATTACCCTATTGACTTTTAACTGTGGTAAATAAAATTGAAATGTTGTCATTCAAAAAAAATGTTTTCATCCTATTGAAACAAATTTTATTTACTAATATCAATAGTGTCTCTCATATTTTTAAAATTCAATTTATATGAGTGGTAAAATTACGTTTTATGAAAATTTTCAAATGTGCCTCGAAGGTGGGTAAAAGATGTTAAAAAGTTCAATAAAAATTTATACATCTAATTTCATTATAAAATGACTCCAATGAATTAAATTTAACTTATATTGGTATTATGTATCTATTATGACTTAAAATAAATTTATATAAAATAAATAATTATTTAAATAAAAAGAAGGTTTTAAACAATAATAGTGTTTTTCACTATTCATCAAAAATTGAAAGTTTTCAGAAAAATACCATAAATTTACCCAAAGATAATTTTGATATTACATTTCAAAAAATGATTCATATTTTACCAAATTTAAAACATATAAGTTTTATTAATTAATTTTAAAAAATATTCCCATTTTCAAAACCTGAAAGTAGGGTTTTGAGGAGTAAAAACTATCAAAAGATTGATACATGTTTATGTCTAATTTAAATATTAAAATAATTCCAATGAGCAAAATTGGATTAAATGATAAAAATATAATCTTATTATACTTTAAAACAATTAAAATTTATAATTTAATACTCTAAATTATTTTGGTTAAAAAATGTGTTTTCAATTAAAATTTAGTATTTTTCACTATTCATGAAAATATGAAATTTATCAGAAAAGCACTGAAAATTTATCCAAACTAAATTTTTATGTCCCACTTCTAAATAAGAAGTTTATTTTTTCAAATTTTATATATAAAAGTGTAAAATCTTGTTTTTAAAAAGGGTTCTCCATTAAAAGGTGGTAAAATTACATTTTTTGAAAAATATTTCTTTTATCTGAAAAACTGAATTTGTTCATATATTATGTCTAAGAAACATATAATATGGATCTTAAAATTATATGTAGTATATAAAATTCAAAATATAGTTAATATTTTTCATAACCATTTTTGAACGGCTAGTTTGGTAAGTCGTGGTGCGATTGAACACAGTTGCATGCAACATAAGCTATTGAATTATTTTAATGAAAATAACTTACTATGAAATATTTGGGTGTTACATTCTTCCCTATGTTTGGAAATTGCATCCTCAAAATTTTAAAATTGGGCTTTGGAACATCGTTGAATGTCCCACATCGTAAAATGAGTCAATAAAACTATCACTTTTAAAGAAAGAAAGAGAAGTACAAAGGTCACCTGAGATAACCCATACTCAGATTCCATGCAGGAAAACATGGATATGGAAGATAAACTAGGTGTCTAGTTCTGATAGAGAGTGATATAAAACATGATCAAGAGAAATTTAACAATAAGAAAACCACAAACTTTTAATTGGTTAAACAGTCAATAGTTTCCCAATAAAAAAAGTAAATAGAAAAAATATTTTTATTTTAAGTTGCATTTTATAAAATTGAGGAATTTATTTATGAGATTTACTAAGAACCTAAAGAGATAGAGTTACTTTTTAAGTATATTTTCATCCTTTAATAAATTTCTACCAATAACTCATCTTTTCTCCAAACAATGAGTATTAAAGGTGACTTGTTTACACTTGAAGCGCTAAAATAAACTTCTATAGAATCACATAATCCACAAAGGATGAAATATATTTTCCCCTTGTATTTATAGATTAACCAAAACAAAATGGTTAGTACAAGATCAGATGATCCCCAAAATGGATAATCCTTTATAGAAAGAAATACTAATCTTAATTTCCAAAAAAAAAACAATACCCATAGTTCACTAAATACCATTTAATAAACAATTGCCTTTAAAATCCTCCAATATAATCCAAACTAAGATTGAATCCAAAAACTTAGAATAATTTAATCCAATAGTCTTTCATATTAAATCTTAACATTTATCTCCAAGTAATATCAACTAATATTAAAGTGTCAGACAAAAGTGTAATTAACCAAATCAAATATTCTCTATGATAGGTTAATAATTTACATTAATAACCTGAATCTATATAAAAAACATAGATTCTTACAAAATAAAAATAATCCACCATTACTCCTCAAATTAAATCCCATAGTATTCTATTTTCCTTAAGAATATAGTATTCCAAATAGAGAAAATGTCTTCCAAAATAACATTTATCACTTAATCCCCAAATAATTTTCATATACTAAGGATATTTATTTGATAAAACATAAGATCCAAAATAAACTTATTATTGATCAATAAAATCATTTAACTAAAAATAATTAGTCACACTGACAAGGGACTTCACGTAGTCCAGTGGAAGGTGATAAATCCCAGTCACACTTTGGCTGTGGGTTCGATTACCACAGCTTTGTCGGATGCGATGGGTTGTCACACGGTCTTCATGTTGTACCTTTTCAAAAACTATATTTTATAACATTTCCAATATGAGATAAATTCCTCAAAATAACCATAACATAATTTAACCACAAATATTATCTCATACCTCGCATTTTCATTCCAAAAATTAATAATCTCTAATTTCCTCAAATTCAAGGATCTTATAAACCCAAATGGTCATTTATAACTATATCCACAATATAAAATATAATTCTTCCTCAAATAGAATTTTCACATAACAAACTACAGGGTTACACATACAAGAAAAAAGTCTTCTAAAGTAATCCCATCAACAAAGAGAATTAATACTTTTAAACATTTCCCAATCCATTTATTACCACATAGGTTCTTCCATGACATAGTGGTTATCCTATAGAATAGGGCATTGACATGCTTAAAACCCAGGTCCCATATATTTATGGAAAATAACTACAAATGTATTCTTAGTATCATCTTTTCTTTCTTCCATAATACTCTTCATTTTAACTAAACAATTATTTACCTTATGCCTTTCTTTCCCATATATAAAGAATTTATTTGTTCTATTAAGACACATTCCTAGGTGTCTCATTCCACATTTAGACATGATGGAAATTGAGATTTATTTTCTCCATGGTCTTCACTACTAGAGCTCTTATAATTATCCTCTTTTCTCTTCTTTTTTGAGTGCAGGATTTGGTTAATGTATATATTTTTTATCATATGTTTGGAAGCATGCTTCGGTATAAACATGATATCTTTTATGCCTATCAATATTATATTTAGTTTCTCATCTCCACCATCGTTCCCACCTTTTACATCATGTTCATTTTTACTATGACTTCCTTGGAATCCATCTATTGACTAAAAATAGAAATCATAGTGTGAGTAACAATAGTCATAAAATCATTTATAAAATATCATGGCATCGTATTTTCAATCTAAAACACATTAGGATTAAAAAGGTTATTTATTCTCATCTTATATTAAAATCATTAAAATTTGTTTGTAAAGAAAATGTGAATTATCCTAAGCATATCCCCTGGGAGTGTCGCAACCAAGAGTTCTACAAGGCCCATTGTCATGCAGAGGTTCTTGTTCAAGTCTAGATCAAGTTGGTGTTTTCGTGTTTTCACACTAGGTACATCTGTGCCAGATCCACCTCTACCTGCTCGTATCCATAAAATAATGTATTTCTTGGAAAACCCAGATAATTTTTACATTACCAATTTTTTTTATGTTCTTATATACTAATCCTCAAAGTCTATATTAGGGTAGCGTTTTCTTATCAGAGTTTTTTATAAATCTAGCTTCCAAGGTTTGTACCAAAATTCTTCTTAATACCAACTGTAATGCCCTGAACCTAGTAACCCAGAGTTGGTTAATTAATACATAACATTGGCATGATCACAAGATATCAAGTCTCAAAAGGCTGATTAGTTTAGTAGCCTTAGATGTACTAGATACATAAATATGTTTTTCATTACATCATGAAATGAAAAAACAACAACATTGTGTCCTCTTTGAACACACTTATATCCCTTAGCCTATTACTGTAGGTTAATCATAATATACTTCTTCGCAACCTGGGAAAAATAAAACATATAAAGGGGTGAGTTCAGATGCTCAGTAAGGATAAAAATATAGTGGAGACTATCATAAATAAGCATAAATATTTAAGGCAATGTATGAGAGTAAAACACAAGACTTTTAAACATAAAATTCATCATATCTTGGAAAAGATAAATCAAATAATTTCATTTATTTATTCCCATTGATATTATACTAGTCAAATAATCACATGTAATATCAATAGAAAATTTCATAATGACGAAATGTATAATGCCGGACATTATAACCACATAATCAAGGCCTTGTGCGAAGACTACAAATAAAGATTTTTTCAAGGCCTTGTGCCAAGACACTAGTTTTTCTAATGAGGCCTACCAATGCATCAATGATCTATAGCGGGCTCCATCCATAACTTACTAAGTCCAATGCATTCCTCACGTGGAAAGTTTGGAACACATTCTAAACATTCATATCAAAAGTAGCATACAAAATGTCAATATTTTAACCACAAACAACGAATGGTATAAAAATATCACATCCACAGTCAAACATAACTCATTCAATACAATATGAAAGATTGTATTATAATAAATAAACTTCAATAAAAAATAATGAAGGATATTGACCTAGATGAAAATAACTAGTAAAACTATTTGAGAGAAATATTTATTTATTTTTCTTGAAAACATTTAAAAGTAACACTATTTATCAAGAAGATGTTTAAAAGAGATTTTTGAATCAATGTGTCCCATACCACATTGAAACTTTTAAAAGAGATTTTAATTTTAAAACATTCATGTCTATATAAATAAATCCTTAAAACAATTTTTAAAACATGGACATTAATGAGAAATATTTAGAAGAATAAATATTTAAAACATTTAAAATGATATTTTAGTTAGAGTTTCTAACCAAATGAGAGATGCTTGAATGAAAATAATTGAGGTAATCAAAAACTTATAATATCATGCGAATAAATGGATTCATGATATACTATGTCAAAGTACAGTATATACACCATATAAAAGTGAATTTGAGCATAACAACAAGAAGTCTCAATTGAGTGTAAATTGAGATGAAATCCCTTATAAAGACCATGCACTTAGGTTAAGGATAATTCAATGACATAATTATGTGTGAAAAATATAAATAAACTCAATATTATTGGATATTTAGTGTAAATAAATCAGAGTACATTTTCAGATATTCTTGTAAAAACAACATCAATGACTTGGATATTTAACTCAATGAATAGAAATTGAGTTAATATTACTCTTATCAAGTTCATATCGACGAATTGAGTATTTATAAAAGGATTGATTAGGTGTGTCAAAAGTATAACCACACAAAGTGGAGTTGAAATTAATATATAAATAAATAAATAGTGATTTCACACAAAATCTTGGAGTAAAATAATCAACGAAATTTGCATAAAATCCAATTAGTGGAAATTGAAATTAGAAATTCCCCTACCGATTTGGTAACTTACGAAACATACAACGCATAAAATAGGAATAATGAAATGAAGTTTTAAATACCGATAAATTTAATGTATATTACACAAATAATACAATCTTGGGCAGTATATACACAACATAGAAGGAAATAGTGGAAAATATAGCATGAATCTCACATGAATAAAAAGTGAGATGAAACCCCTTACCTTGTAAGTTTTAATTAGTAGAAGGTAGGTTAACCTCATATGTAATGGCTAAATAATTATTATTAAATTTTAAATAACCACATATGGAAATATTATATCATATATGATCTTATAATATTTATTTGTTAATGATATTTCAGTAGTATAATTGTTTTGGGTGTTAACTAAATCATTTTCCATTATATGTTTTGTTAAGTAAGTCTTGTTTGTTGTGGAAAGGATGTATTTTATTCACGTCCTTAATTATATTAAGTTCTTAAACATTATTATTATTCATAAAATGAAAATTATTCTTGAATGATAACGATGAGGAATGAATCTCATCACATTCGTGGAGACGGTATTCCGTACGTACGAACGAGCAGCAATATCATTCTATTGATGGTGAAATTTTATGAAATTTGATGGTATATCATATATACAGAATAATTAATATGTTATATTTATTATTTACATAAATTATACTTATTATTATACCCATTCAAAAAATGAAGTGTTGAATAACAAAATACACCACGACGTTGAGATGGTAAGTCGTACGTACACACGTATGGTGCCTTTTTCATTCATAGGATGGATAGAATAATAAATATGGTTGTAAATTATTTATAATAATATAAAAATATGTATATGGTCCTGGAGTTATTATTTTGTTATCGAAATAACAAATAAATAGGAAGTGGAAGAAGAAAATATCTTTGAAAGAGGTGATGAAATAATTACCTCTTTTGATTTGATTAATAGGGATCCTTAGGTGATATTTATGATCAAGGTAAGGCCTCTTGGTTTAATTGAGGGTAGTTGGGAGGATATTTGAGAAGGGTTTGGCCAAGCCAAATGGCTTTGGATGTGTGATTTTGAGAGAGGGGGAAGTACCCTTTTATAAGAGAGGTGAGAGTCACTTTAGGAAAATCTCAAAATATTATTTTATTATACAATAATTTTAGGATTATAATGGATCCAAAAGGATTTATTTTGATAATAAAGTGGGTCTGGGTCTAAAATCTCTCAACCAATTGGTTTTAGACAGATTTAGGTCACCATATTAACCTTATTGTTTATATTTAACTCTTAGTAAAATAGTTTAACTTTTACCATGTATTCTTGTATTATTATAATAAAAGTTTAACAAACTTACTATAAAATCCAAGATAACCCCAAGTGGTTAATTAATGAAATATATATCATTATATGAGTCCTTTGGACGAAACTTAGATTTTTAGTAATATCATAACATTTAATAATATAGTATTTGTTTTAAAAACTCATTTATGTCAATTTTAACACTATTTAGTATTTGGTTTTTGTTAAAGTAAAAAAAACTCGATTAATTCGAAAAACATAAATTAAATCAATCCTAACATGTCACAATAACCTTTAAAATTAGTTTAATTCATCAAAAATATCAATTTAAATTTATTTGGATATTTATAATATCAATTATTTTAATCTTTCATTAATATGGTAATTACTGCATCACCATTGTGTTATAAATAAATTTAATTATTTAATGTCTAAAAATTATAAATAAAATACCATTATGTAGAAAATATTTTTATATTTCTAATGAATATTTATAGTCGAATTTATCTTATGTATAACTCTATATTAAAAATGGTTTAGTTATTAAACTTTGAATTTTACACTTTTAACTATTCTTTAAATAAAATAATAATAAATGTCATAATCTAATACAAGTGGATCAAAAGGATCATATTTTATTCGTAAGGTTGATTTTTGTCTAAATAAATTTATCCAATAGAATTAGGACATGTGTTAGGGTTATTATAATATCATTTTTACTTTTAATTACCCTATTAACTTTTAACCATGGTAAATAAAATTGAAAAGTTATTATTCACAAAAAATAATTTTCATCATATTGAACCACATTTTACTTACTTATGTCAACTGTGCCTCTTGGATTTTTGAAATTCAATTCATAGAAGCAGTAAAATTATGTTTTATGCAAATTTTTAAATGTTCCTAGAAGGTAGGTAAAAGACGTAAAAAAGTTTAATAAAATTTTAAACATATAATTTTATTATAAAATGACTCAACTGAATTACATTGAACTTATATTGGAATTATATATCAATTTTTACTTAAAATAAATTTAAATAAAATAAATAATTATTTAAATAAAAAGTAGGTTTCAAATAATAACATTGTGTTTTTCACTATTCATCATAAATTGAAAGTTTTTAGAAAAATTACAAAAATTTACCCAAAGCTAATTTTGATATTACAAATTCAAAAATGATGTTTATTTTACCAAATTAAAAAAATAGATGTAGTATTAATTAATTTTAAAAAATATTCCTGTTGTCAAAACCAGAATGCATGTTTTTGAGGAGTAAAAGCTATCAAAAGATTGATATGTGTTTATGTCCAATTTAAATGTAAAATAACATCCAATGACCAATATTGGATTAAATGATAAAAATATAATCTAATTATACCTAAAAAAAATTAAAATGTATAATTTAACACTCTAAATTATTTTGATTAAAAAAGTTGTTTGCAATTAAAATTTAGTATTTTCACTATTCCTCAAAATATGAAAGTTATTAGAAAAGCACTGAAAATTTATCCAAACTACATTTATATATCCCAATTCCAAAGAATAAGTTTATTATGTCAAATTGAATATATAAAAGTGAAAAATATTTGATTTAAAAAGGGTTCACCATTAAAAGGATGTAAAATTTCATTTTTTGAAAAATACTTCTTTTATCTTAAAAAATGAATTTTTTCTTATATTATGTCTTAGAGACACATAATATGGATGTTAGAAATATATGGTGTATATAAAAATTTAAATTTAGTTAATAATATTCATAACCATTTTTTGAACGGCTAGTTTGGTAACTCATGGTGGGCTTGAACTCAGTGTTGCGTGTAGTGAAAGATATTGAATTACTTTAAAGAAAATAACTTAATATAAAATATTGGGGTGTTACACCTGATCCAAAATTACAGAAAAATGATAAAAATAATAAAAAACACCCCTCTACTCATACTATAAATACCACCTCTTCTCCTAAAACCTTCTAAGATTTTTAGCTTACTTATATTATACAAAATTACTCTCCCAAACATCTTAACCATGTCATGGTATTTCTAGTCTCACCAAAAAATAAACCCAAGTGCCTTAAGGAGGTTCTCAAGGAGACATCATACAAGAGGTAAAATCCTCCACCTTTATATTTTAAATTATTTCTTTCTTCTTCCACATGATTTTCTAAAAAATCCAAAAGTTACATGAAAACTAAAGTATCATATAAATAATATAATTTTATTTTTTAATGTAATATAAATCACAAAATCCCTTCTCTCATAATTTTATTCCAAAAATGAAAACATCGTCAGCGAGGTGTTTATTCACTGCTTTCACAGATAATGAGTTTTCATTTACGTTTACAACATTCATGGATAATCATAAAACCATTATTATGGTTAAAAAATATTTAAACATTTATATTGTATTTTTTTTCCAGGTTTTGGAACTAATTTATATTCATAATATTAAATAATAAAAAAACTAGTTCATGATGATTGAAAAACTTCCAAAATAAATTAATATTCATCATTAATTATTTATCTAATGAATCATCATCATATTTGAAAAAATTATATAAGACACCATTTAAAATTTTGGATGTATATCAATACCATTCTATCCCACTTATGGAGTTTTTCTTCCATTTGAAAATATCTTCGATAATTAAACTCAAGGGAACCGATCATAAAATCATGAGATGAACACACCCGTAACAATAAAATTATTCATTATAACCCATAAAGGTGGTCAAAAATGAAATTACTAAAATTTTAATACGTAAAATACATGTATAATAAGTTATTATTTAATTAATTAATGGATCCAATTTCATTATTCTAGATATTAAGTGCAAATATAGAACACATTCAGACATAAGGTATGGGATTCTCTTCGAATCTCCTTTTTTTCCTTTGGGTTATACTTTATCCATCTTTACACCAATGTAATTTTTAATTATTCTTATTTTAACCTCCTAAATTCTATGTGTATGTTTTAAGAATATGTTCTTATTCCAATTATTCTTTCTTTTATGGGAGAAATACATGTTTTACAAGGTTACCTTTTCAATCCCCCCGATAAGAAGACCCGATTAAAGATAACTTCCCAATTTCTTACCCATTTTAAATTACACTCTATAATCTACTTTAAGTAACCAATATGTTTCCTAAAATATCTCCTTTTATTATGAAAAATTATCTTATTTAATTTCTGGTTTTATACAAAAAATTATTATTTTTTCTACTTTAAAGAATCATTAATATTTTCCCTCAAACCGTAACAAAGTGGATCATTTCTCAAGTTTATTAACCACTATTTTGACATGGACATCATTTATCATGATCTAGGCCTATTTTCCCTTATTAATATTAGAGTATTATTTAAATCCATTCTTTCATCGACAACATTATGATATTCCCTTTAGTTATTCCATATGATATGATTATGATATCCATTTCTTTTCAGGTATAACCCTTATGTTTATTCCTTATGTTTGATTCTTCACATAGAACACATATGCATTAAAATGTCCTGAAGGGAGAAACTAGATATCATTACAATTTATTGGGTAATGTTTAGTCTCATGATATGTCATGTTGGGATATTAATTAACCCTAATTACTTTATGAGACTATATCCACCATATGATATAGTCTTGGCAGTTAGCCTTGAATCATGTTTATGTCATGTTTTATATTGCTTCCAAATTCCTATGATTCCATGATTACATGATCCCATGTCCTACATATTATGATCCCACATTTTTATTCATGTTCTATACCTTGTTATGACATCATTTTATGACTTCTAACCCATGTGCTATGCTTTATTCCAATGTTTATTCCCTTACTGGGATTTTTAGCTCATCCCGTATTTCATGTATTCCCCAATATATTTTATAGAGATGTAATATATCAAAGGAATTTAGGATCTCATTATGGATATTAAAAAATATGTTTTCATTTTGGTTATATTCTTTCTATTTATGTACCTATTCTTTAAAATTCACTATGCTTTACGATCCTTGGTTTGTATTTGATGGTTAATTATGTTGAAGATCATGTAATAATATATGTTAAAGCATAGGGTCTCTATAGTTGGTATCATAGGATGTTCTAGTTACCTTTTAATATTAGTAATAGAAAACTTTAATAAGAAACCTTGGTACAATTCTATCACCATGGATAATCTAGATTGAAACTTAGGGAATAAAATATTAGGATATACATTTTATTTGCAAATTCATCATTCTTTATTCAAAATTTAATTTTTATATGCTTATTAGATAAGTATTAAATCACCCTAAATTTTAAATTAGCTTTCTTAGTTATTAGATGGAAATATAAGGACTCATTAAAACAATCAATATGATATTCAATTTGATTATTTTCGTAATGAAATAAAAAATATGATGGGAGTAGGAGATCAAAATTTCATGACAGTACTAGCTCAACTGACTCAAGTTAGGAATAATAACTTATTTTGATTGGTACATCCTCCTTCTCCTAAGAAAGATATAGTTTTGTTAGAATACTATATTTGGTGGTCTATCATTTTGATGAGGAATTTGATCAGTTGTGGACACTAATAAAGAACACAAAGTCTAAGGAGTAAATTGATTCAATGGAATATGAAGAATTTAAGAAAACATTTTTCAATAAATATTTTACCTAAACTATTCATCTTAATATGGAGAGGTAATTCCTTGGGCTAATGAAAAAATAAGATGATTATATCTAGTCATATGAATAAAACTTTAAAATACTTGCATGATATGCCTCCAAATTTGTCATGAACGCCAAAAGTAAGGCAGATCACTTCTTTAGTGGACTAAAACCGAGTCTACAAAAGAATTGTAGATTTGATAATTTTTAATCTATGAGGTTATTGTCTATTGTTACCTTAAGGTTGAAATAGAGGTCTGGGACTCTCAGTGGTCTTGTGGTCTTGGAGATAAAAAGAATAAAATGGAGTTTAATATGGGTGGATAAATAGATGAATCCCATAATGTAAAGAAAACTAAACATCTAACGTGTCAAAATTGTGGGAAGAAGCATCATGGGAATAATATAAAGGGAACCAGGATATGATTTAAATGTGGAAGATAGATTCATCAAGATAATTATATCCAAAGGGATAAGAAGAAGTCCACAAATATAAACGAAGAATGAAAGGTTTTGATCAACACTTAGACTATAGTTTGGTGTTTCAACTTCAAGGAAAATGGGTATTATGTAATCCAATCCTTAAGACAAGTGTTTTGGGAGTCAATAAACAACAAAAACGTCTAAGAATACAAGGAAGGTAATATGCTATAACTAATATTGAGGTGTGGCCAGACAATTATGTTGTGACATGTATGATGTTTATTCATTCAGTAATACAAAATTAACTATTTTATTCTCACTCTATACATTCTTTTATATCTTGAAAGTTTAGTAGAGATTTCCAAACACCACCTCAAAATATGGATGTTGAGTTATCAATAAGAATAGTGAAAGAGGAAATTAATACATATAAAGAATATAACTCCTCCCTAATTAATGTTTGGGGATGAATATTCCACAATATATTGTCTTACTACATTTTGTGGAGTTTGATTCTATATTGTTCATGGATTGGATATCTGTATACAATGTCAACATCAACAGTTGGGAAATGAAGATCACTCTTAAAATCCTAAGGAATCCTCTTATTCTATATAATTGTATGGATACATATGAATCTTCTTCAGAATCATCATATCAAGTGTGGATATTTTTTCCTTATAAACAATCATATCTAGATAAAATTATTGAGACTAAGGATAAAGTCATCCTCGATGAAATGACCATTACGAGGGACTAAACTGATGTGTTCCATGAAGAATTTCTTAGTATTCATCCTAACAGAGGGGTTAAGTTCTCGATTGAACATAATCCTTGATCTTTTCCAATATTAAAGGATCGTTAAAAAATTTCTACCATTGAGTTAGAAGAACTAAATAAGTAGTTATAAGAGAATACTTACAAGTGTTTTATATGACCTAGTGCTTCACCATTGGGTTCACCGATCCTATTAATTATAAATAAGGATTGATCAATGCACCTATGGATTGATTATTGTGAGCTCAAAAAAATCATGATGATGAAAAAATATCCCCTATCATGGATAGAAGAGTTGTTTGATCAACTATGTGGGGCCATGTATTTTTCAATGGTATACCATTATTCGATATATAACCAATTAAAGGTGATTAGGAAAGATATTACCTATATTTGCTTTCAATTGAGGTATGAAAACTATGAATTCAGAGTTATTCCCATTTCACTAACTAATTTTCTAGAAATTTTCATGGATTTAATGAATAGTTTCTTTAGCTATTAAATTGAAATATTTGTGGTAGTATTTATTGATTATATTTTGATATATTTCAAAATCAAGGAGGAGTATAAGGATCATTTAAATATTTTACTAAAGACTTTATTAAGGGAGAAACTATATGAAAACTATATTAAATGTGTGTTCTGAATGGAGGAAGTATCATTCTTGGGGAATGTTATCACCAGCAAATAAATATCTTTAGATCCTTCTAAAACCAAGGAAATTGAGGAGTGGCCCCTAATAGAATCTATAATATATATTTGTAGTTTCCTTGGTTTATCTGGGTATTACCGATGTTTTTAAAAGATATTATCATGATTATCAAACCCTTTCACCAAGATGAATCAGAATATGTAAAGTATTTCTGGGATAGTTAATGTGAAGAATAATGTAAAGAGTTGAAAAATAAGCTTATCATTTCACTAGTAATTACACTTCTAACTAGTGGGAAAATATTTGTGATATGCAATGATACTTCAAAGAAGGGTTTAAGATATTTATTGATACAAAATGATAAATTGATATCCTTTTCTCTAAGGCAGTTTAATGTTCATCAGATAAAATATATGCCTTATGATCTAGCGTTAGCAATTGTTATCTCTAAGTTGAAAATCTAGCATCATTATCTCTATGGTTAAAAGTGTGAGATATATCTCGATCAAAAGAGCCTAAAATATATATTCACACATAATATTCTTAATATGTGCTAGTGAATATGGTTAGGTATGATCAAGGACTATGAATACTCAATCCACTACAATCCTGGTAAATAAAATAAAGTTGTAGATTATCTAAGAAAAAAGTATCCTTATACATTATAAATGATGATAATTGGGAAGGATCCAATAATTTTATACTTGATAATAAAGAACATTAGAATAATTAAGGAAGGAACACCATCAATCCTTTCTTAAATGATTTCTCAACCATCCTTTATGGAGAAAATAATGTATGCTCAAATAAATGACGATGAAATTTAGAAAAAAGGTCGATGATATGAGATAGAGGAAAACCTCATTGTTCAAATTTGATTAGGAAGGATTCATAAGATTTGTATCACGACTATGTTTACCATCCAATCCAGAGATAAATAAAGATATTCTAAATGATTAACATTGATAAACATTCTCTATCCACCTAGGGAGCACAAAGATGTATTGAGATCCCTGGGAGAACTATTGCTGGGACAATATGAAGAAGGAGATTACTGAATATACAGAAAAGTGTCTGGTATGTCAGAAAATGAAGGACGAAAGGAAAACGTCTAAGGGGATGATGCAACCATTACCCATACCAACATGGAAATGGGAAAACATCACCAAGTAATTTGTCACCAGACTTCCATATATATGGAAAGTAAATAATTATATATGGATTTTTTAGGATCATATTACAAAGATAGATCACTTTATTTCAATTCAAGATGACATATCACTCAATCAAATTACAACGATATACACAAGAGAAGTGGTGAGGCTGCATGGAGTACCACTATCGATTATTTCTGATTGAGATCCAAGATTTACCACCAAGTTTTGGAAAAGTCTCCAACATGATATAAATATTTATGTGAACGCCAATATGACTTATCCTTCTCAAATTGATGACTAATATGAGATAACTATTTATAAATTATAGGACATGTTGAGAGAATATTATATAGACATCAAAGGTGGATGATGCTAATATATTCCTCTAGTCGAGTTCTCATACAACAATAGTTTCCACTCAAGAATCTAAATGTATCCATATGAATTCATTTATGAGAAAATATGTAGAGAACCTACATGTTGGGATGAAGTCGGTGAATATAAGTTTCTAGGACCTGAAATGGTTGAAGAAATGGTAGAAAAGGTAAAAACCATTCTATAACGCATTAAGGATACCCAAAGTTGATAGAATATCTATGCAGACAATCATCGATTGGACCCATAATTTAAGGTTGGATACATGGTATTACTCCACAAATATACATTGAATAGAGTCATGAGATTTGGGAAGAGAAGAAAGATAAGTCCCAGATACATCGACCCCTTTAAGGATCTTGATCACATCAGAGTTATGGAATATTGACTATCACTTCCACTAACCATGTCTAAAGTTCATGATGTATTTTACATATCCCTTTTAATGAAGTAGATGCCTGATCCCTCACATGTACTAAATTTAGAGGTGGTAGAGTTCAAAAACGATATCTCTTATGAGGAGTAGCTGGTGGAGATCTGGGACCATAGAGATAAATTTCAACACAATATGTCTACAGACCTAGTCAATGTACTATATAATAACTATAAGTATGAAGAGTAAAAATGAGAACTAGAGTAAGAGATGAAAAAGAAGTACCCTCACATGTTTTCACCTTAGTATGTAAAATGAAAATTTAAGGGTGAAATTTCATAAGGGGAGAAGAATGTATTGACTGTGAATCTTATCAATGGAATTTACCTTTTTTATAGTTATGTTTTATAGTATAAAACATATACATAACATAAAATACATTATCCTCATAAATGAAGAATGAAATAAGTGGTATTTATAAAAATTAAGGAACCTATATTGATGGAATAATAACCATACTATTGAATAGTAATGTGACCATTATGAATAGTAATCTACCTAATAAAATAGTAACCTCACCTCAGTATAAAATTTTTAGACATATTATAAATGAATATATGATATAATTATATGATGATAAAATTAGATAATTTAAAAAAATGATAAATTAAGTGTTGGTATTTTGTGAAACATAAATATATATATTTTTTAATTTTATAATTAATATAATGATTAGAAAAAATATTTTCATAAATAGACACATAAATTTGTATTTTTTTGCCTTAAAATTTTAATATAATTTTATGAGACCCTGGTTAACCTTTTCAAAATGTCATAAAATTAGTTATAATATTAAAATTAGTATTTTTCAAATAAATCATGATTTTAATTTAAAATTAAAGTTACCATATTCAGAAAATTATTTTCCAAAAATGGAGTCTAGTTTTCAATTCTACATGTCGAAAAATGTTTAGGATTAATTTTTTGTATTTTTTTAAAATAGTTGATTTTTTTGTGAATAGTGAAATACAATAATTTTCCATATTTAACATTTTAAGACAAATAAATGAATATTTGATTCATGTATGATGTAAGAAACCATTATTTCTAAATAACATTAACTAGTTACTCTACATAGTTACAAAAATCAACACTATTGATAGTATTGATCCAAAATAATAATACAAATAATAATTAAAAACACCCCTCTCCTCCAACTACAAATCCCTCCCCATACCACCTCTTCTCCTCACAACTTATAAGATTTGGATATCTCTTATATTCTTCCCAATTATTCTACCAAAACTCTTCACAAAATTATATTCTTATTGGAATCACCAAAATACCAAACCCAAGTGCCACAAGGAGGTTCTCAATGTGATGACATACAATAGGTAAAATCTTCCACCTTACTCTTTTAAATTATTTCTTTCTTTTACACCATCCTTTCCTAAAATATAAAAAGTAACATGATAACTAAAATATAATATATATATTGTAATTTTATTATGTTAATGGAATATCAATCATTAAATCCCTTCTCTCCTTTTTTATTCTAAAAATAAAAACAACGTCCATGTGGTGTCGATTCACCGCCTTCCTGGACAATGAGATTTTATTTTCATTTACCACATTCATAGATGGTCATAAAATAATAATTTTGATTAAAATAGATTTAAATGAGTATATTATAACTTTTTTAATGTTTCTAACTAATATATATTCATAATAATAAATAATAAAAAAAAACTAGTTTGTGATGATCGAAAAATGGCCAAAATAAACTGACACTCATCATTAAATTTTTATCCAATGAATAATCCTCATATCTAAAAATATTATATATGGGAACATTTATAATTATGAAATTATATTAATACCATTTCATCCCACTTCTAAAATTTTCTTCCATTTTAAAAGAACTCCACTAATTAAACTTAAGGGAACTGGTCATCAAATCATAAAACAAACACACCAGGAATAATGAAATTAAATATTATAACCCATATAGGTGGTCATATATGAACTTAATAAAATTTTAATAAATAAAAAAATGTATAATATGTTTTTAATTAATTAACTAATGTATTTAATTTGATTTTCCATGATATTAAGTGAAAGTTCAGAACACATTCATACATAAGGTAAGGGATTCCCTCCAATCCCCCATTTTTTCCTTTGAGTTACACTTTCTCTCTCTTGAACACAATATAATTCTTAATTATTATTATATAAACCTCTTAAATTCTGTGTGTATGTTACAAAAATATTTAACTAGGTCAATTACTCTCTCTTTTATGGGGAAATATATCTTTTATAAGGTTCATTTTTCAATTACTCATGACAAGAAAACCCGGTTAAAGGGAGGCTTCTAATTTCATACCCATTTTCAAGTATACTACATAATCTCTTTTAAGCTGCCAATATTTTTTCTAAAATAAATCTTTTTATCATGAGAAATTATCTTATTTCATTTATTATTTTATGCAGATAATTATTCTTTTTCTTCTTTAAATACTCATTTATATTTTCCATTAAACCACCTCAAAATGGATCATTTATAATGTTTCTTAAACACTCTTTTTTACATGGACACCATTTATCATGATTTATTCCAATTTTAAATTATAAATGTACAAGTATTATTTAAATCCATTATTTCATTGAAAGAATTATGATATTCCCTTTGGTTATACCATATGACATGATTATGATACCCATTTCTTATGTGGATAAACCTAATGTTTATTCCTTATGTTTTATTCTTCATATGGTACACATATTCATGAACATGTTATGATTGGTGAACCTAGATAATGCTCAAATTCATTATTAATGTTTAGTATCATGCTATGTCTTGTTGGGATATAGACTAACCCTATTTCCTTTATGGGACTTTGGAAGCCTTGTGATATAGTTTTGGTAGTTATCCTTGACTCATTTTATGTCATGTTGTATCTTACTTCCAAATTCCAATGGTCCAATGATTAAATGATCCCATATCCAAATTTTTATGATTACATTTGTTTATTAATTTTTTATTACTTTTTATATCATTATGTTATGAAATTGAACCCATGTGGAATGATTTATTACTATTTTATTCCCTTACTAGGATTTTTAACTCATCCCCCAGTTCATGTATTCCCCAGGTTATCATATGCAGATATAAGAGATGAAATAAAGTTATGAAATCATTATTGCGATTAAATAAAAGATGTTTTATTTTTGTTTCATGATTTCTCATTATGTACCTAATTTTCCAAAGACACTAGACTTTATGTTAATTTGTTTGTATTTGATGGTTAATTATTCTTAAAAACATGTAATAATATGTGTAAAAGGATATGATCGTTATAATGAACTTTTAATTATGGCATGATATATTTTATATCATTCCAAAATAACTAATTTAGTGCATTTGTTTTCTATAAATAAATTAATTAACAAGGTATTTATTCATTCAAAAGGAAATTTCATTTATAAATGTTTGAGTCATTACCTAGATAAATATAAGTAGATTCAATGGAAATATTTTTATCTTGAAGAAGAAACATACATATAATGATTATTAAACATTTATTCAATATAAATACAATTAATAAATATGTTTAATATTATTATCTACAATAGCTGTTAAGTGGACATTGAAGAACTAACTAAATGGGATATTAAAGAACACCAATTGGGTTGGTGAAGCTAGTAGATGGGTAGATTGAAGACCCAAGGGAAGAGATTACTGATCTGAGTTAAATCTGGATAAAATGAGTTGACTATAATTTACACCATGTAATTTTAGATAAATAATAGTTTTCCAAATGTATTGAAACTGGAAGAAGGAAAACTATAGAATCATGGGAAGTTAAAGAAGGTAGTTATGCTGAAAAATTTAGCTGATTATAATGCAGAGTAATCAAATTGAAAATGAATATTTTAGTTTTAAAGGTGAGAAGATCAGAATTTGATATGATTAAGAGAATATAATTAAATATATATTTTGAAAAAAGGTTGATGGAACAGATGAATCTCACTGAAATCATAGGAATATTGATGGAGATTTTTTAAATATTCAAAGGATATAGAAGTTTGAGGTAAGATAATGATAAAGGAAGAACTAGAAGGAGTGGATTAAATTCTATGAAAGTAAAATTATTGGAATATTCCTTAGGAATTTTCATCCATGTAAAGACAAAATCATTATTATGATGTTAAGATAGATATTCATAGTATGATATTTATGAAAGGAATTTTGTGATTCGAGCTGAGATATATGGAGGAGGTTATAAATACTGATGTTGAATTTTATATTGGATTTATTAGAGTAAAAATTAAAAATATTTAGAAGTAATTAATGGTTATATACTAAAGAATTTGGGTGAATGTAAATTTTTAATTGAAGACCATGTGTTCCTCATATTTATTCGTGGACTTCTATATATATAATTTGGGAACATTATTCGATTAATATATGTTAATGTAAAATAATCAAGAGAGATACTAATATTATTGAGAAGTATAAAAGTGAGGAAACAAATGACTAAATATACTCCACTAGATCAAAAGGATATAATAGGTGAAAAGTATATATCATCATATTATGAGGTGTTGATTAGAGACACTATATTTAGGTAACTGGAAGGAGGAGTGCACAACCAACATCAATGCCCACTTGTAGAAGTTTCAAATGATAATGATCTTGGTATTGAGAGATCTTATATTAAGTTACTAGAGGTAGGTATATCCCAATATTAATGATGAGTATAATGGAAGATCAGATTTAGTCAAATATCCATCCATGATGATGTTTATAGAGAACTCTGAAATACTAGTTATTCTAGTACAACAAGTTTCACATTCATAACCCAAGATAGAAGGGGCTTTTTAGTAGATATATTAACATCATGTGTAACACTATGGTTTTGGGGTTTAGGTTTAATACTTTTATTAGTTAAAAGATAATAACTTACCATATTGTAACAAATATGAGAATATCGAAGATCTATGTACAGTGATAATAATTTTCTACACCAAGGAGTAGGTTTTAAACACTAGGGACAATATTTGTAAAAACCCCTATGTGCAATTTCCTTTACATTATTTGCATTGCATGAGGGATTAAGTGTTTAGGGAATTCATTGTAGATCCATATATCCTAACCAATACTAATTTTTTTATTATACTAAAGGAAGTAAAATAATAATTCAAACATTATTATTAAAAATCTATTCACCCTTGATTTAGTCCCCTCTAAGGGTGAATATATAATACACTATAACTTACAAGTAGTATCAGAGAAAACTAGTTTCTTTATATTTGTATTTATGAGTTTTCTTATAAGATACTTTAAATGATTTACATGAATTTTAGATCTAAAAAATATTTATATTTTATTACATAGAAAGTTAAGAAATTTATACATGATTTGAAGAAATCATATGTTATTCTAGATATCAAAAACATGTAGGTTTCGACAAAAACTATAAAAAACCTAAATAAAAAATAATCTTAGATAAAACAAAAGATATAATATTATAATTAGTTGAAGGAAAATCAAAAACAACCAAAAGATATATATATTATATGATTTATTATAAAATACATTAAAATTAATCCTCCAGAAGATGATCGAATGAGCCGTGATGAGTTTGAGTCAGTTGAATCCATTGTTAAACTCCACAATAAAGTAAATAATTAATTAATGAAATTCCCAATTTGAAATTTTTTTATATGGAGAAAAATCATTAATGTAATTAGAACATGAAGATATATAGTATACATTGTACAAGAAGTTATGAAAGTGCCAAATACTCACAGAACTTGTAGAATAATTAAAAATAAGCTAATGTGATAAGGATATAGATTAAAAATTTTTATTAAGAGTTTTCCATTTATTAAAATCTACTATTGAATTCATGAAATTTTAGTTGAAAGTTAAAACTAAAAGGATAAAAGAGATTGAAAAATCACTAATGAATTAAAGAAACATTCATGAAGAAATAATTCAGAATTAATATATGTATAAAACCTACATAAAAAGCATTGGTAAGAAATATCAATTAGTGACACTCTGTGAAGAAAATGTCACTATTGTGGAAGAATCTTATAGAGGATTTTGTGTGAAAAATGTATGTTAATATAATTTGTTGGAGGGAATTTCCATACACTAGAGGATACTCAAAAAGAAATTTTTAATGTTAGTAATTCTCAAATTGAGATCAAGGAAAAATGAGTATAGGAACTTTACTATTCCTTGAAATAGGAACGTAAGAATATTTTGATGTTTGAAGTTGAATGTGAAGATAAAATAAGGTGTCTTAAAGATCAGGGAAAGGCTTTAATATTTTCATTTCTGTACCCACTTTTGTTTATAAATTTATAGTATCTTGAGCTGGTGCTGAAATTGAGAAACATGGTAGTCAATCAAGTTAAATAGTTACATAATATTGAGAAAATATCCACTGATAAATTTAATAATGGGAGACATACCTCTCTAAATACTCATTCTATAACTAGGAATAATATGAAATCATCAAAAGTACCATATTTCAATAGAAGAGGAAATAAAGAACCATATATTCCAGTTAATATATACATAAAAAATTGGGTACTTTGAATAGTGTAGGTGATAGCTCTAGATAAAAATGGGTGAATAATCATGATATGAAAATCACCACTTCTAAAATGGTAGAATAAATAAAAAATAAAATATATCCCCCTTAAGTTTTTTCGAAGAAAAAAGTTTATAATGATTCATACACCAACCAAATTTTAACACAATGGAAGATTCCAAGGATTATCGACTACTATTGGTGCTATGAAATGTTTGGACATGTGGAATTTTTTTATTGGTATAATATGAAAAGTTATGGAAAGTATAAAATGTATTAGAAAAAGGGATTAAATATGAAGTTAATAAAGATCTAGTTAAGTATAAATACCTCCTTGAAAGAAAGAAAATCTATTGATATAAAAAAACATGAATATATTGAAAAATTCTATTAAAGTAATGAAATAAGTGGTTATTGTTATGATGAGTGCTTATTTACATATACCAATCAAAATCCAGTTAAATCAAATATAACGAGTCCATGATAGATAAAAAATATGAAATAAAGATAGACTATATGTCAAACCTAAGGATTAAAAGAAAGGAAGATACAAAGAAGGTTATATCCAAAAATAAAGAAACAAATGGTTTAATGCCAATGAAAAAGTTATTTTATTATTGAAGCAAGGGTTACATCATGGATAGATTCATGTATTCTATAAATGTTCATGTAATTGGAATCTAACTTAAGAAAAAATTGAATCAATCTAAGAATGATACAAGTATATCTGACAAATTGGTTGATATTTATTGTAATTTTCCATAGAAGATTAAATTAAAAAATTTAAAAATATTTGTAGATAGTTTAAAAATTCTAGACACGATCCTGAAAATTTCATTCCAATATTACCCAGGTAGAATAGTTTTAAAAATTAAAATATAAATGCTTAAAAAGCTACAAAGATTCTTGATAAATAGAATTATCAATGGAAATAGAAATAGAAATATGCTCTGAAGGTTTATATAAAATTTTTCTAGATTAGTTGGAAGTATCAAGGAAGATCAAATAAATTTATTAAAAGGAAAAGAAGATTCCAAGTACCTTTCTAGTAGAAGTAAAGAGGAAATATTCCTAAAAAGTTAAAAATGATGGTATATAGAGTAAGTCCATACTGCCTTAGAATAGAAGTTCTTAGAAGAACTAGGGTGATAATATGAAGAAAAATGAGGTTATTTTGAAGGTACTTTTGGGTTATGAAATATATCTCATCCCTATTTATCTAATTAAAATAAATAGAAGAAAAAACTTATTCTATCATAATTTCTGATAATATATAATGAAAATATAAAATAAAGATAATTCAATCCATTGAGAGACTTGTAGAAAAGTATACTATGTAAATCATATAGAGTGCCAAAATTTATCCATCATATAAGACTTTATCTCAAGGCAGTATCACCCATATAACTCGTTTTGGTATTAGTAATGATATTAAATTAAAGTGGAAGTCATCTATTTATGGGGAGTGAAGTTGATGCTAGTGGATCCAAAGAATTGATAAGATATAACATATGAATTTGGATATATTGTATAACTTTGAGATCGTAATGCATATAAAGTATAATAAAAATATTATAATTCCTAAATAAAGTATTATTAATAATTAATGAGACCAAATCTGGACAACAAAGGATTATATTCATTGGATAATAATATTCTGGTGGATTTGTGGATCAAATTTTCTAATGGAAGATGATTTGGTTGATAATGACGATGAAGTTTTGGCATTTTAAAATCTAGATAATGAAGTTTATTTTATTTATAAGGCATATTGTCTATACTCTCCCATCCTCATTTTATAAATTAAGTTTAAATGAAAATGGAAAAAATTAATCTTTGATGACAATGTATAAATCATCTTACAAAGGGGAAGAAACCTACTATTTTTGGGTTGACTTTTTTTTCCATTTTTTTGACAAGGATGCAAGAGATTATTTTAAAATCCTTTGAAATTTACCCAAGACCAATGTTTCATATGATGATATCAAATTATTATTTTATGTAAATATTTGGTTTCAATGATTAATCACACTTATTTTCTATACAAATAATAGCTCACATAGACTTAGATTTGGTGGATTTAAGGTTCATTTATTTAATAAATGTGATTACATAATTTTCTCAAGAAATTAAAGAACATCATTCATTACAATGGAAAATATGGGGTAGAGATGAAATTTTTTAAGAGTTTTTCTACCTCACCCCATTATTTTAATAAGGAGGATTTATGTTCAGATCAATAAATGAGAGAAAAATTCTGAAGGTCACACACTTATTTTTCATGGAAAAAGGATAGAGAAGACACTTTGAATTTATTATTAATAAGGGGGAAAAATATCATTGACATTAGTTTTGAATGAGTTTTGATAATAAATCCAAAGGGAGAGATTAAAGATTCCTTCAGACGGTGATGATGAAATATTGATGAAATATTATATATTTTTTCAATGAGGATTATCAATGATAGTAAATGATAATTAGAGTTGATATATATTAAGTAATTGAAGTTTCCTATGGGTGTTATAGAATTAAGAGCACTAGAAGATCGTAATTTTGATGGATAAACCATCAGAAGTTGGAACATTATAAAAGCATGTTCTATTATCATAAATTGAAACCGAGGAAGGCCTCATGTCACTATAAGTAATATAAATAAGTGAAGTTAGTGTTCCTGATGGATGATGGAGGATTTATTGAAGATATTTTTATAAAGAATTAGCTATATACTTATCATGATTTATGAAATGTTATTCAAGATAAAGATAAGCACTGAAGATGTTGAAAAGTATATTATACAGTAGTTATTATGTATAAATTGAATAACCAACCAAATGAGAGATTAAATAATTCCCATTTGGATGGTGAATAATGAAAATAGATATTGAATACCAAAGTAATGTGATTGTAGATATAACATAAAGTTATCAAATATGAGTAGGAAAAAAGATATAACATGTAATTATAAAGAAAGAATAGTTTCTTAGATTCTTTGAAACCAAAAGATTGAAAACTATAAAATCATCAGAAGACGAGGAAGTCAGTTGTGTTGATAAATTTAGAATATGATAATTAAAATTAATCCAAGTAAAAAAGATTGCTTGAGTTTTTAAGGAGTGGAGATTAGAATATGAGATGATCGGAAGAAGATAATTCAATATAGAGTTTAAAAAAGGTTAGTGTAATAGATGAATCTCACCAGAATAAGATGAATCATGATGGAGATTGTTTAAAGATTAAAAGGGAGGAAAATTTTGAGACAAGGTAATGGTAATGGTCGAACTGAAAGAGTCGATTTAATTCTATAGAATTTATTTGACTAAAAAATTTCATGGGACATTGATTTCATACAAAGTCACAATAATCGTGATGATGATGATCTAGATGTTCAAAGTATGATATTCATGAATGGAAGTTCATGATTCTAGGTGAGATATGTGAAAGAGGTGATGAATGTTGATGCAATGTTTTACAAATGATCTAACATAGGAAAAAACTAATATCTTCCAAAGTAATTGAAGGTTGGTTGAACTATTAGAGTGAGTGACATTTTCCAATTTAAGACCATGTATTTATCACATTTATAGGAGGAATATTGGTTATATAAAGGGGGAACACCCTTTGAGTAATATGAGATGATCTAAAAGTTTTGAGATAGCTATTAAAATTATTAAGAAGCATAAAATAGAGGTAGTGGAAAATTAAGTGTACTTCATAAGATAAAAAAGGTTGAGGAGTAGAGAAGGATAAAATATAAAATTATTAGTAGTTGAGTAGAGTCACCAAATTCAAGTGACTAGAAGTTGAATCACTAGACTAGCATCAACACTTACATATAAAAGTTTTGGACATATAAAATCTTGATAGTTAGAGATTTTGAATTAATTTACCAGAAGTAGGGACATGGTGACTTATATAATGATTACAACATTAGATTATAGGTATTCTATGATACATCCATGAATATCTTAATATAGGACTCTTAAAAATTGGTGGTTCTAGTTTAAAAAATGTTGCATTCTTACCAAGAGGTATTAATATAACTTTCAGACATATCTCTACCACATGCGTAATATTTTGTCACCAAAGTTCAGGTTGAATCATATTCTTAGGTAAAGGAAAATAGATTTCCCCATTGTAACACTTATGAGATTAGTGAAAATCTTTATATCTGGATAATAACCGAACATATAAAGGACTAGGTTTCCCACACTAGGTCCAAACCTTTTAAAAATCCCCATGTGATGTTTCCTTTACATTATCTATATTACATGAGAGAGTAAGTATTGAATGTGTAATTAAAATATCCATATATCCTAAATGATAAATAAGTATTGATAAACTTAAAAGAATAAAAGGATTAAGTTGAATGTAATAGGTAAAAATTTGGTCACCCATGATTCACCCCCCTCTAGTTGGATGCATAGTCCACCAAGACACACATAAACAATGCCTTTGAGACCTCATACCACTCATTCTTAGAATTATCTTGATAGATACTTTCTAAATTATCTATGTTTTTAAATTCATCATTGTTTTTGTGTTTCTTTATAAACAAAGTATCTAGGTACACAATCATGAGAAAAAATACATAAAATGAATCCTTCAAATGCTTATCATAATTATGTAGATCCATTTGTTGGATTCACTATTCAACTATGAAAGGGTTACTCTAAAATATATAATTTTCCTTCTTTCTTAAGATATGATTTTATACAACTCTAGTAATTTTATTTCATTACACATATCCTTTGATAATATTGATCTCAAATTGATGTTTGATGATGATACCATTTTATCTAAAAAAATACTTTATTATATTAGTATCATGTTTTACAATCACTTAATAAGTACTTCTATTAAATATGATCCCACTAAAATGAAAACCCCTTTCAATTTCATCATACCCCTTTGTGTAATAAGATCCATATTTCACCATGTAATGATTCCTAGATGATGTTACTCTCATTACATATTTATTTAGGTATTTCATCATTCCCATAATATCATATATGAATCTTGGATTTTTTAAGCCGATAACTACTTTCCTAATCCATAATATGGATAAACTCTACTCTATTCCATTGTTATCATAACTCTTAGGATTTCTTAGCCATGTTTAACCGAAATAATATTCTAAATATATAAACCTAAATCTTAGGGTCATCCATTACTTACATAATATAATCCATATGCACCCAAATTTGGCATGTAACTATCTGGTAAGATTACTAAGGTATTGACAAGTGTTTCTTTATAAGGAATATAACACTCGGTATTTTAAGGGGATTTAAGACTCACAATATTATATATTATATTACCATTAAATGTATTAATGATTCTAATTATTATTTTTTGAATCCATATTCCTTTCACCTAATAAATATTTTAAAACCACATTGATATGTAAATATTTACAAAACTCATAGGTTTTGTTTCCAATAGACATTAAAATTTAACTATGTTTAAACATATCCAAATTTATGCCATGAATATGATACATGTCACCCTTTCATGTGAAGTCAGGGTCACATATAAAATAAATAATCTCTACATGAGTAATCATGGTGAAATAGGTAGTAAACACCCACTTTTCGAGATAAAGTCTAGGCTCCTAGGCTAATGAGTAGTTTGACCCAAAGTCCCACTACCCATACTTCAATACTCAAGATAAACCTCAATTACATCATAATTATAACATTTAATATGTATAAAATATGGTTAATCATTAAATTAAATCTTATAACTCATGAAAAATCCAAAGTAAATGTATAAGAAAATCTAGATGAATTATCATATATATTATGTAACTTCTTAAAAGAACATATGATAACTTAAAGAATCATTTTGAACAAATTTAAACCAACACATACAACAATTAATAATATAAATAATTTATATCTTTAAATAATGTAAGGAATAAAATAAATAAATGAAAATTTTATAAAATTATACATGAGATAAAAAAATTTATGAATATTTCAAAAATAAATAATAAACATTATTATATAATATTTTTTAATATGAACTTTCATATCACTATGTGAAATGGAATTTAATGTGAATTCATTCATTTTTTAAAAAATGTGAAACTTTTGGAAAAAATTTATGAATAACATAAACATTTCATATATTATGTATACTTGTTCACATTAAATAAATATCACACACATCATTTTATAAAAAATGTAACCAAATTAACCAAAAATATATTTCAGAATGGTTTAACTAATTTTAAAAAATGAATATTATGAATATAAACATTTTACGTTCTTATTTATTTAAAAATCATGAATAAATATAATCAATTTTATATTTTCATTATTTATAATTTATAAAAACTATAAATTATTCATACACGACCTGACCTACCCAGACCCAGCCTGGGCCGATGGTAAGCCAAGTGTTCCAACCCAATCCCAACATCAATTATTTATGGGATGTAAACTATCACCAAGAAGGTATAACATACATTGAAGGCCTTATCCTAGAATAACCTACAAAAAATATGAATATGTAATACATGAAATATTTTCCCAACAATCATTAACAATAAATAAATAACCAAATTCATAATAAATTTTTGTATGAAGAAACAATTATACAATATAACACCAGAAGAGAAACCATTGAAGAAAAGATAAAAAATGAGTAAAAAAATAACACTAGATATAAAAGATAAAAAACAATGGAAGATATTTCTATGATTTAAGGATACCTAAAATAAACTCTAATAGCAATCATCCTTTCCATATATCACTACATTCTACAAAGAATCATCACTATTTGGTCCACCAACTCTATGTCTACAAAGACATGACCAAAATGTGCATCATATAAAATGAAACATCATGTTTTTGTAAAAATCCCACTCACAGGTGAGTATAAACATACCCATTTGGATGCTTGAATAACACATAGTAAAGGTAAAACAAAAAAAGTGAGCTCAATTACAAGACTGTGGGAAATAAGAAGAAACCCAAATATGTTAGGTACATATTAAGGCCAAGAGGACCATTGATGGTAGAATAATCCTAGTGTTCATAGCTCAACTAATAAATTCCATGCTACCTCTATGTAACTATAGTGTGGGAAGACACACCTCAATGACGTGTACATGTTAGTTAAAGGGGTACCAACCCCTATAAAGGATCCATTACTCATCACGTGTTTAAGGAGTCAACCAAGGGAGTTATTGAATAAATATGCAGAGGAACCATGACTTATTATAAATGTGGGGTGGGGGTTACCTAATCTACTAAGTTTCTATAGGAACCACACCCCGAAACTAGTGTATTGTTAAGGGGGTTACTGACCCCATGTCTACTCTATATATTATTTCCACTTTCTATCATCATCTCTATAAAGTTAAAGAACACCATTTTCTTATAACACTTAATAAAATTTCTCATATGATGAATATATAAGAACTCTCTTGATTTATATAAAAAAATGTAAAAATATACTATTTGTGTGTTCAATTTTGTTACCTAAAAAAGAATATTGAAAAAACAATAAATAAGGCACATTACACAACAAATAATTCTGAGTTCACAACATGTAAACCTAAATTTGGAATGGAACATGTATCACCACTATCCAATATTTGTGGATTAGACCTAAATGATGTGTCTAATAGAATAAATGGAATCTGGGACTCACATCTCTTTCCTAGACATGTACTATTGGTATTTTCCAAGTATTATCATCTAAATTCACAATATGTATTTTTATATATATGACATGTGTAATTATACAAAACAGTTCTTATGGGGATGACCTATATGAAATTCTGGGTAAGATACATGATGTGTGGGATCTATAGACCACTCAAGATTGTATAACCAAAACATCCAAAGTCATGTAACTATTATACAAGATGTTCACTATAGTCCAAATAGTATGTGGGGACAACCGTTTAAGCATAAATTTACTCCAGTACATTCCAATATTATGCGGCCTGAAATACATAAAGTGTGATTTAGTGTCACAACCCATGTGATATTTATAAGATGGTAGAAAACCTAGTGTTATATGGGGTGCGATAGATGATGTGAAACCTAGAGGACTACATGATCTCAAATTGGGAAAACTTGATCCATAATTTTCGTTCTTTCATGCCTCACACAACACATATTTGCACATCCTATACATATGACCATTCTTTTGATGTTTTCTTAAGACCAAAAACCCTAAGACTACCACCGCACCTTAGTGAAGAATCATTGAGCATCCTTTATTGTTCTTCTCATCACCATCATTTCCCCTTAATGAAGTTATAGAAGATCCTCTTCTAAATCGACATTTTACACCTGCTGCTGTGTGTGAGACTACACCACCAAACTCCATTTTTGATTGTGTATCATAACAATGAACAAACCTTAGCATGAAGTATGGGTAATAATAAATAGATGAATTATAGTCGTTCGAATTATGACTACACAAAATTAGTTCGTATTCATGTACATTGAATAATTCTAAAAGAAGAAATGGATTAATTTAATAATCGATGAAGAATTATCCATGGGAATTAGACACTACGAGCATTCCAAAGATTGATAAAAGGTTTAATAAGGGATAATGATCTATAAAAAATAAGAATGAATACTAGAAAAGTAACAATAAAGTGTAATTCAATAATAACCAATATCTAATAATATATTCCACCAAAATATTAAAATCATTGACTTAAAGAATGTGTCATAATAATTATTCAGTTTTTTAAACTACATTTGAGGATAATTAAAGAGGGAATTTAACAGTTTCTAACCTATTGAAAATTGTTACACCATAAAATCATAAAATAATAACATTTTATTTTATAGTGTGTATGACACACAACCCCAAGTTTAGAAGTAAATATACACCCTTAGACATTACAATATATTTATTTTTAATGAAATTCAATATCTTCATTAGATTTTATTAGATCCAAAATTATTTTTATATTATGTTAAATGTAACACTTAGTTCAACTTTCAATACACGAAACACTAAGTTTATCTTGTATTACATGTGACATTGAGTTTAGCTCGAGTTACATGAAATATTGAGTTTAAACGAAATGTTACATATTATTAAAATATTATTATTTAATATGATGTTATCACCTAGACAATAAATTAGAAATTCTGAATATTACTAAATAAATTATAAAAATTATGGATATCTATTGATTAAAAATAAAATAATAATCATTTAAAAGAAAAAACAAATGTTTTCTAAAAGATTGTATTTTTTTAAAATATGGTTTAGTCGCACTTTGTACACATAATTTAAAATTATTTATTTAACAATTTTAGAAATACTATTTTGTTGAAATCATAATATAAAAATTTTATTATGTTTAATTTTTGGTATTTTTTAGAAATATTTCATTTTTTTCTGAATAGTGAAAAATACTGAATTTTAATTGAAATTTTATCTTCATTAAAATTATTCATAATGTTAAATTATATTTTAAATTAGTTTTAAATTAAAACCATTAAATAATATTTAAAGTAATAAAATTTAGTCTATCAGAATCATTTTTAAATTTAATTTTGATATGAAAACTTTGAAAAATTTTGAACATTTTTTCTTTGATAACACGTTTTACCATCACGTCTACAAAAACAATTTTAAATTATATTTTGAAACTTTAGTGAATTTAATTTTTTAAAATTGATTAAATATTTTTTATAATAATAATTAATATTGGGTAATAAGGTAAACTTAATTTTTGGTCATAATAATTATTAAAGACCATAAAAATTAATTTCCAGAGTTAAGGTTAAAAGTAGTATTTTTTCACGTTAAATGTTCTTGCTTTGAAATTAATTTTACACACACATAAGATTTTATTTGATCAATTAGATTTAATATTTATAAAAATTTTGTTCAAATTATCTAATAAGACTCATCTTATTTTATTCTTATGGATCTAATTACCTATGTTAAAAAACTTATTATTTTGGTGGAAACTAAAGTGGTAAAATCGGTGTAAACATAAAGGCTAAGGAATGAAATGTTTAAAACATATGTTTTTTTATGTGGTGGAGGTGTATCTAGACCATATCATCGATAAAATATATTATTTTTAAAATTTTTAGACACATGAGGTGAGAGTGACCTACCATTATTTAATAATTTTGGGTATTTACAAAAATGTCACTCCTTCTCAATAATAAAAGAGAAATAAATCCCTTCACTTCTAAAAACCTATAAATCCATTTGTATCAAACAAAACCTAGAAAAATAACCTCAAAAAATCTATACCCTAATCCTAGAAGCATTACTTATATAATAAATCCATCCTAGTAAGTCTTTTTTTGTAAACGTAATGAGTTTTCTTAAAGAATGAGGTAATGTTATTCAATTTGATTTTTAATTTTTTTTCCTCCACATATTAAAATTCATACTTAAATATAAAAATATAATAAAATCAGTATATTGCATGTAAATATATGTTTTTATAATAATTTAATGACCCAAAACCATATCCTCTTCCATAAAATGGGTTACAAAATCATCATTCATGTGTATAGTAGACCACTGCCTTGTGAACCGATGTCATTCGTTTTTCCATTACCACCTTTCATGGTTGAGTATTATTATGGATATGAAGTATATATAAATATATGATATTAATAACATACTTATACCTCTTAATTAATTATATCATATATACCTTTTTTACTTTCATTTCATTGGGGATACGATATGGTCACTCATGTGTATGGCAGACCACCACCTCACGAAGTGATGTGATTCGTTTTTCACTAAAAATTTAGATAGAAGGTAATAAAGATAAATTTAATGAATATATGTGATATAAATGAAATAATTATAATATTAATTTCATATTTATCCTTCTGAAAATTTAATATATTATTTTATTTCATACACTCAAAGATTATAACATCATCCGTGTATGTGTGGACTGCCACCTTCGCAAAGCGATGTGACTCTATTTTCATCACCACATGAAATGGATGATATATATAATTGTATTTAAATAAATAATATAGTAATTATGATATTATGATAATTTATTTTAAAGATAAAACATTACCTCACATCTTTCTATAATGATCATTAAAAAATGAAAATGTTATACATGCGTACATACAACCTACCATCTCCCTGGCCGTAATGAACTTCATTTTTCATAACCATATTTCATTATTAGTTCTAAAACTATAATTGAAATAAAAATAATATATTTATGTCATTATTTTTATTTAAGATATTATAGAACTATATGGTATTTATAAGATTCAGATCTATCATGATGAAACACGCATGAAAAAACAATGTAATTAACACTCCAAAAAATTAAAATAATAAAATATTATTAATGAATTGGTGATAAGATATTATAAAAGGATCATATATGATATTATAAATATTAATTTTTTTCTTATATATGTTAATAAATTTTTTAAAACTATTATATATGAGGTTTAATGTAACGACCTTAACTTTTTGAATAATATTTTTTTCCTAATAAAAGGTGTGTGTTATATTATATTATACACAACAAAACCATTTTTCTTTATTAATGATGTAAATATAAAGGGAAATATAACCCTATGGATTAAAATATTATATAAACATTGGTCAATTATAACCATTGGTCAATATTTTCATTGTGAATTATACTCTTGATAATAATTTTAACGTCATTATTATAGTTTATAAGTAAAATTTTCACAAAGGAAAATTGATACAAAAAGAAGAGTCGATGGCCTCAATCAGTAGAGTATTTCCATTTGAATCCAATCTATCAAAACATGGGAGGTAGTTAATATCACTAGGTATCTTTCTTGAACAATCCCAAACTGATATTTAACAATTTATTCTTGAATTAAATCACCAATAGGAGAAGTTCAAGTTAGTGGAGATTATCACTCGATCAATGTTAGTCGAGGAAACCCATGAAACTACCTCAATTGCACACCTTACTCTTTAGGAGTATGCAAGTGTAGTAAGGGGTTATGTGTCTCGGAACTAGTTACTTAATTTTTAATTTTATTTTGTAAATAAATTTTTTTATTCCATTATTTCTATTTTAAGAATAATGTTTCTTAATAAAATTGAGATGGAATTTCATAAATTGATTTTTCAGATAGAGATTATACTTTTAAAAAATGATATAATTATTATAATAAACTAATTTATTATGAATAATATTATTTTAATGAAATTATATTTTTTAAACAATTCTATTTAAAAATAAATGATAAAATATTTTTTTTCAAGTGTCAAAAATTTTACTATTCATTTTCAATATGCTATAATTTTTAATAAATAAGGATTTTTAATATTTAAAAGTTAAAATTTTCATATTTAGAGGATTATTAAGATAAAATAAATATAATTTTTTAAATCATCACATAGAAATTAGGTTGGGGAGAGTTTATGATAATTTTCTAAACTACTTTATTGTTTTTGAATAGTAAAAATACAGTTTGAGTTTTTAGTTCGTTATTGAAATCATAATTCTGTCAAAGTGATTTGATAACTAATTAACCAAAATTAATGAATTAAATATATGTTTTATTATTATTATTATAATTTATTTTAATATATTTTAATCAATTTATAAATATATACTTTACTTTCCAAATTCCAAAATGGATACATTTACTTCAAAAATGTTATTTTGGGGAAACTATATTTTTACTTGCCCAAATAAGTAATATAAAATGGTGGTGGACTATTTTGGAGTAAAATAACATAATATTTATCCAAAATGTACAATAACATGGTAAAATTAAATGGGAAAGCCCATGTTTTTTTCATTTACCACTATATAGGTGTCAAAGACCAAAATTTAGAAATTAATAAACAAATCCCCCACTTTTTCTATAAATACACACCCATTTATCCATTTATATTCAATTAAAATTATTTTTACAAGAATATCCGATATTTTTATCTCCAAATAATTCCTTCCATGTTTTCCTCAATCCCATAAGGTGTCAATCCTCAATTTTTAGTAACTACTCTTCAAGGTAATGGAAATCTCAACGTCTCTTTTCCATTCAAGTTTTCTTTTCGTGCTGTATGTATTTCAAATTTCTAAAATAAGTTATTCTGTAAAATTTATTTTATCCCTTTACTTTATTAATAGTCCTTTATAAATGGGAAACACATTTACCCTCTCTTTATACCATTTTCTAAAACCATGTTTTATACCTATTATGTTACCGATGTTACTTCTCAAAAGGTCTCTCTTCTGTCCAAGAAATTATATTTTATTTTATTTATATGAATACCCAAAATTATTAATTTTCCATTGGTATTCAACATTATGTAAAAATAATTTATTTTATTATTTAATTTATATACATAAAACCCTCATTCAATTTCTATGTATTATGAATGATATAAAGATCTTGTCTTTAAGAACTTTTTAAAATGCCAGGAATTTTATATGAAACCCATTTTTTGTATTCTCTAAGGTTATTTATGAAATGTTTTATTATGATATATGTGCCTTAAATTAATTAATAAATATTAAGGGTGCACCCAGATAGTGCTTTAATGAATTGGTTAAATATTTTAATCTCTATAGATTATATGTTTTAACATACCTTGGTGAATAACCTTGGTAATGTTTTATGACACCTTAGTGACAAACCTTGGTGTTATGCTTAATAATTAATCATTTAAATGTTATAGACACATTTATATGTTATAATTAATGTTATTTTTATTATTATATTCCAATTTCCCATTTTTTTCATGACTTTATTATATTCCTAATGTAATTATTGATATTTCTAAAGATCTCACATATACTATTTCCCTTGATTTCTTTTACTGGGCCTTATGATCACCCTTTCCTTGGATGTATGTACCATGGTTATGAGATACAGTAAATGTAATTAGAATGAACCTATGATGAATAATTTATAGTGTATTATAATAATGATTTATGTATTCATGTATTATATACCTTTTTTAAGAAACTAAACTTTAAATGATCATCTGTTTGTACCATATAAATGAAAAGTGATGAAATAAAAAGGTGAGATTCTATAGTTGGTATCAAAGGATAGTTTAGTTTTTTTTGGAAACTAAGATTTTAAACTTTAGTAATAATAACAAGAACAAGTTAAAATATATGAAAGAATCATAGTATTTTTGGGAAGAATTAAGTAAGTGGGTTTTGAGAAACAAAAATCCCCATATGGAGAAGAATACACAGAGGTGGATCTGGCACAAATGTATCTAGGGGTAAAACCCCAAAACACCTCTTTGAGCTAGAATTGAATAAGAACTGGTTCACAACAATGGACCTTGATTCACTCCAATTCTGACACTCCCGGGGATATGTTTGTTTAATCAGAAGATTTTTATGAACCATTATAAAGGATTTATAAATAATGTAATTATTGTTAAAGAATAACATATTTAAGCATGTTGTTTTAAGACATAAAATTCCTTCATATTTATAATATTATTAAAAGAAAAACCTTTCTCAATAAGGTTTTCTTCTTTTAGAAAATGGAAGGAAATATAATGAACCACATTAATGGTGAGGGAAATAAACAATGTTCTTACAACCCTCCGATGGAAGCTGAAATGGAAAAATTAATGAGAATGATGAATTAATTGACTCGAGTTATAAGAAATAACTTGAATCAATCTGAGAGACCATATTCACCTCTAAGGGAAAACAATTATCATTGAGTTCTTTATGCATCAAATACCACCTTCTTTTAGTGGATCTACTAACCCATTGATTGCTAAAAAATGTATAAGTTGTATATAAAATAACTTTTATATACTCTATTGCTTCGAATGATAGAAATATACATAGGATATGTACCATTTAGAGGGAGAAGATGATCAAAGGTGGACATTGATTACAAATATGAATCCAAGAATAAAAAGAGTTCATAGGAACCTTTATTGAAAAAATATTTCCCCCATTCTACAGGAACAAAAATAGAGAACAAATTCAAAGAGTTGAAGAAGAAGGAAAATGAATTTGTCGTAAGATATGAGATGAAATTTACAAGACTTTATCCTAAACCTTTATCTTTATCATGGATCCTAATAAAAAATTCGGTAGATTCTCCAATGGGCTAAGACCCCATGTATAAAATAATCATTCTAATCGAGACTATAAAAACTATGAGGAGATAACGAAAACTATTATAAAGTTTGAACTGGTGTTCGAAGAGACATAGTGGTCCCATAGATAGAATGAAAAGAACAGATAAATGGATACAATATTAGGGATGAAATTTGATCATGTAATAGGAGTAAAGAAAGTAAAACTTCCCAAATCCAAAAAATGTTGGAATAATTATTCTAGGAACTAATTTCATGGGTGTGAGAAATGATACAAGTGTTGAAGAGATGACCATATTGCTCAGAAATATTGTATTTAGGTGAAGCCTCAACTTCTCAACAGTAATGACAAAGGGAATATAGTGCATACCCAACCTAAAGTCCAATGCTATAAGTGTGGAAAACATGGGAACTTTTCCAGCCATTACAAAATCATAAGATAATAGAGGGAAATCACCATCAACCTTAGCATAATCCAAAAGAGAAAGGTCATGAATTTTCTATCACAATGATTGAAGTAGATTCTCAAAATGATTTGTTGGTAGGTACTCTCATTTTTCTCTCAAATATATGAAGAACATTGTTTTATTCTGGTTCTATTCATTCCTTTATTTTCTCAATGTTTTCAAATAATATAGATTGAATCCCTAAACATATATAATTATATTTATCAATAAAGTCTCATTACGGGATTATCCAAGCATCAATAGTGTATAAAAACTATAGTATTAACTATGGAGAGCACAATCTCATGGAAAATCCAGCAGCCATTCCCATGATGAAATTTGAAACTATACTAAGGATGGAATGGGTCTAAAATTACAATGCCAAGATCAAATGCATAATAAAGAAAATCTTAGTAATCTTGAATGGAAAACCTATAGTTATATTCAAAGGAAAAATATATTGACCCGAGATTTGTCTAGATAAACCTCCTACAGTCTCCTTTATGAAAATTATTTTAGAATATGAAGAAGGAAATTAAATTATACAAATTAAAAATATCCCCCTCATTTAGGGACACATTGACATATTTCTATAGGAGTTACATGGACCTCCCCAATAAAGATAGGTAGAGTTATCCATTTAACTCATGCCTGGATCTACGCCGATATCAAAGACACCATATAAAACGGAAAATATGGAGATGGAGGAATTAACAAAAAAACTCCGAGATATTTTGGAGAGGGGGTTTATCTAACAAAGTGTGTCTCCTTGGGGACCAATTATTCTATTTGTGAATAAGAAGGATGGATAAATGCATATATTAATTGATTATAGAGAACATAATGATATCATAATAAAAAACAAGTATCATCTTCCAAGGGATGATGATTTATTTGACCAGATTCGTGAGTCTAAATTCCTCTCCAAGATTAGTCTTTGATCTTATTATCATAAATTTAGGTTCAATAATGTGTACATTTAAATGAATTCATTCTGATCAATAAATTGGCCTTATGATTTTTTTGTTATACCCTTCGGATTGACTAATTCTCATTAAATATTTATGGATTTGATGGATAGATTCTTTAAGGACTACCTTGATAACTTTGTGGTTATTTTTATTGATGATATTCTGATATATTCTAAATTTCACAAGGAGAATGAGGATTATCTAAGGGTTATATTGAAAACTCTGAGGAAGGTGAGGCTATTTGGAAGGTTCACAAAATGTTAATTTTGGATTCAATAAGTTTATTTATTAGGGAACATTGTAACCAATGAAGGAATCATAGTTGTCCCTATGAAGACAAAGTTTGTTGAGGAGTGGCCTCATCCTATAAAAATAACTAATATTAATAGTTTCCTTAGTTTTGTAGGATATTATAGGATGGTTTTGAAAAACCTTTCATGAATTTCTTATCCATTAACCATGTTAAATTGAAAAGGGGCTATGTTTATTTTGATAATGGAGTGTGATGAAATTCTCCATGATATGAAGAAGAGACTGGTTACTACACATATATTAACTCCACCCTATATTAGAGAGGGATTAATTATTTTTAGTGATGCATCTATGAAAGGTATTGGGTTAATATTCACGAATAATGATAAGGTGATTACATATGAATCTTGATAGTTGAAGCCTCATGAGGAGAATTATCCTACACATGATCTAGATCTAGATATAGTTGTTTTTTCTAAAGATATGAAGACACTATATTTATGGGAAAAAATGTTATATACACACAGAAAACCAAATTTTGAAGTATATTTTCATGTAAAAGGAATTGAACATGAGATAGAGAAGATTCTTGGAACTTCTTAAAGACTATGAATGTCCAATTTATTATCACCCAAAAATAGAAAACAAAGTTATTAATGCATTAAGTAAAAAATACCCTATTGTTCTAGAAATGATGAGGATTCTAGGATATCCTTTGACTATAGACCTAGTAAGAATATACATAGGAATCAAAAGGGAAGGGAAATCATCAATCTTATACCAAATTATTTCCCAACCATAATTACTAGAAAATATCATGAAATCTCAAAGAGATGATACTTTAATATAGAAGAAGATAACAACTATGAAGATTTGGATGTTTCCTATATTCAATATTGATTATGAAGGTGAAATGAAATTTCATGCAAGGATATGTGTTCTATATATTCTGGAAATAAAAAAGAATCTCATGGATGAACCTCATAGCTATACATTCTCTATACATCCTATAAGAAATAAAATGTATAGAGACCTTCTTGATCATTATTGGTGGGATAACATAAAAAGGGAGATGACTAAATACATTACAAGGTGACCAGTGTTTCCACATGTGAAGGATGAGTAAAAACTTTCTAATGGGTTATTATAACCACTACCCATACCAACATGTATGTGGGACAATATAACTATATATTTTTTCACTGGTCTCCTAAGAACTTCCAAATGAAACAATATGATATGAGTTATAGTGGACCATCTCACCAAGACTTCCTATTTCATCGCTATTCATGAAGATTTACCTATTGAACAAATTACACATATATACATGAAGGAAGTGGTAAGGATGTATGGGGTACCAATATCTTTCATATATGATCATGATCCATGGTTCACATCAAAATTATAGAGAAGTATTCAAAATGCTATGTGTACCAAGTTGAATTTCAGTACGACCTATCACCCCCAAAATGATGGCCAATTTGAAAGGACTATTCAAACACTTGAGGATATGTTGAGAACATGTTAAATAGAATTTAAAGGTTGATTGGATCGACATATACCATTAGTTTAGTTCTCATACAAAAATATCTTCCACTTGTGTATTCAAATGGAACCCTATAAAGCTCTATATGGGATGCAATGTAGAACTCCTACTTGTTGGGATGAAGTTTGTGAGAGAAAGATATATGGGCTTGATCTTGTGCAAGATATAATATAAAAGGTTTATTCTATCTAAAAAAAATTAACGATGCTTAGATTTGGAAGAATATCTATACTGACAACCATTTAAGGGACTTTGAGTTTGGTGTTGAAGACAAATTGATTCTTCGAATATCACCACGGAAGAGAGTCTTGCATTTTGGGAAGAAAGGGAATCTTAGCCCTGATTATAATGTAACCTATGAAATCCTTGATCACATAAGTTCTATGGATTATCGGCTTGAACTTAATCAAAATATTTCTCATGTTCATGATATATTCCATGTGTCTCTCTTGAGTAAGTACATACTTGACCCTTCACATGTACTTAATCCTGAGGTGGTACCACTGGAACAGGACATATTTAATTAGGAGTAGCCAGTGGAGATCTTAGACTGTAGAAAAAAGTTTCTATGCAAAAAAACTACCCACATCATCAAATTGTTTTGTAGGAACCCTAAATATGAAGAAGTGATGTAGGAACTAGAAGAGATAGTGAGAAATAAGTACCTTCACATTTTCTCAACATAGACATTGAGTTGAAATTTTGGGGATTAAATTTCTTGAGGGAAGAATGTAACGACCCTAAATTTTTGAATAAGGGGTTATGTTTTGATGCCCTAGTTACTTAAATTGAAATTACATTTTATAAATAAAATTGTTATTCCACCAATTCAATTTTATGAATAGTTTTTTCATAATAAAATCGAGATAAAATTTGATAAATTGATTTTTTGGAAAGAGATTGAAATTTTCAAAAAATAAATAATTATTATACTAAACTAATTTATTATGAATAATTTTTATTTTAATGAAATATTGTTATTTTAAAATTTTAATTTAAAAATAAATTATAAAATAATTTTATTTTTTGCAAGTGTTATAAATTTTACTAGGCATGTTCAATCTACTATTATATTCAATAAATAAGGATTTTAATTTTTAAAAGTCGAAATTCTCATATTAAGACAATTATTATGATAAAATAAATATAATTTTTTAAATTATTATATTGAAATTTGTGTAGGGTTAATTTATGAAAATTTTCTAAAATAATTTAATTTTTTTTCGTGAATAGTAAAAATACAGTTGAAATTTTTTATATGTTAATGACATCATAATTATATCATAATGATGTAATAACTAATTAACCATAATAAATGACATAAAATATGTAATTTTATTAATATAAAATATTTTAATAGATTTCGATCAATTTCCAAATATATAATTTACTTTCCAAATTCTAAAACGGAAACCTTTACATTAAAAATGATATTTGGTGAAAACATTAATTTTCCTTGAAAAAATAAGTAATATAAAATTATGGTCGAATAATTTGGATTAAAATAACATAAAGGGCATCCCAAGTGTTAAATACCATGAGAAAATTCTATTGTAAAGCCCATGGTTTTTAATTTACCACTTCCTCGGTGTCCAAGGCTTAAATTTAGAAATTAGTAATCAAATCCCCCACTTTTTCTATAAATACCCACCCATTTATCCATTTCATTTCACTCCAAATTCTTCCTCCATAAATATATTATTTTTTACCTCACAAGTATTCCTACCATGGTGTAAAAAATCCTTAATGGTCCTGATCCTTAGGTTTTTGAAACTACTATTAAAAGTAAGGGAAATCTCCACTTCTATTTTTGCATTTGAGTTTCCTCTTTTTATAGTATGTCTTTACAATTTGTAAACTAATTTCTTCTATACAATTTATTTTATTATTTTTATTTCTTAAAATTATTTTATTAATGGTATAATCACATCCCCTATCATTTTACCCTTTTATAAAACCATGTTTTATACCCGTTATGCTACCGATTTTACTTCTCAAAATTTCTCTCTTCTCCTCAAGAAATTATCTTTTATTTTATTTATTTGAATAGAGAATCCAATTTATTTTCTTGGTGTATTTAATAATATGTAAAAATGATTTATTTTATTTCTTAATTGATATAATTAAAACCCTAATTCTCTTTCTGTGGGTTATAAATGAAATAAAGATCATATCTTTACACACTTTTTTAAACGCCGAGATTTTTATATGATACCCCTTTATTCTATTCTCCACGAGTTATTTGTGAAATGTTTTATTATGATCTATGTTGATCACTTTAATTAAGAAATATTAAGGGTGTTCCCTAATGGATCTCCAATTCATTGGGTAAATAATTTAATATATAGGGATGATATGTTTTATTTTCTCATGCCTTAATTACATTCCACAAGTTCTTATTGATATTTCTCAAGATCGGATGTAAACTATATCCCTTAATTTCCCTTATTAGGCCTTATGCTCACCCTTTACTTTTATATATTTCCCCAAGTTATGAGATGCAATCAATTTACTTAGGATAAAACTATGATTAATCCTTATAATTAGATTTGAAGAATTTTATATGTTCTCATACATTTTGTACCTTTTATCCAAGAAGATAAACTATTTATGATCCTCTATTTGTACCATGTAAATCAAAAGTTATGAAATAAAAAGGTGTTTTTCCATATTAAATCATGTTCATACAAAAGAAAGTGAGAGGTAAGGGATTAAGTCTCAAATTATTTTTATTGAGTCACATTTACATGTTACACAACAATTTATTTTATATTGTCTATATACTACCCCTTTGACATGTAATATCATGATTAATTAATAATTTTGGGTATTTTAAGTTTGAATTTAAATTATTTCATCCAAAGGGATTTGAATTAAGGTTTACCAAGTGGTAAATAATTTCATAACTCAATTTATTTTCATTGGGTTGTATTACTTCTTCATCATATTTGATATTATAATATTATGTGTGTAATGACTTTGGGTTATCTAATTTTGTATTTTCAATTGATTTATGTGGATTTATAGTTGATACACATATTTAATTCATTTATTAATCCTCAAATAAACATCATGATTATAGTAAGGTTTTATTTCACAATCTTATTTTCATCAAGATTGTTTATTCTTGAAATTGAGTTTAAGGAAATTATTTGATAATTTTCTAATAAAAGAATATAATTTTATCCTCCTTTAGTTATTCATGATATTTTCAAGTAATAATACAATTTTACACTATTTTTTACTTAAAATAATTTATAAAATGTTTATATGAAAAAATGAATTCATTTATCTCTTTGGCCAGAAATATGTTTTCTTCCAAAACCATGTTTTCAAAAAAAAAATCAACTTTTTAACATTATAAAAAATATTTACTAAATAAATTTTTAAACATTATTACATTTTAATTTTTTTAAAAATAATCTTCATTTCTATTTCAAAACAAAATCCCTTTATATTTTATGAAAAATTAAAAGGAATCTTTATTTTAACATGCATGACATGACATAATTTCCAATCATCATGACCGATCAAATGTTTTAATGTTTAAATTATAAGTTTAAAATATAATTTTCAAAGAAATGTATTTTAAAAATGTTTTTTGAATATTTATTTTTAAAAAGTGACTTAAAAATGAAAAGGATATTTTCCTCATAATTTTTTTAATGATATTTTTATGTTATTTATTTTTATCAATGAAAACAAGCCTTTATTCTTACTCCAATGGTTATATTACATATTGATACCATCCTTATTATTCTTATGGATGGTTTATGATCATTTCACCATGGAAAATATTGAAATTCACTTTCTTGATTAATTTTTATAGTTATTATCTATCCCTTGAATTATGAACTTTCTTGTGGAAATTAAATTTCCCTAAATATCCATATTATATATCATGGAAATGTTTATTTATTAAACTATATATCATTTATACATATTATGTTATACATATTATGTTATTTTTTTATCTTGTGAAATATTGATAAATTTTTATTTCTTACTCAATATGAATATTTGATTATAAGGCACATTTTTCATGAGTTAAATAAATTATTAAATATATGAGGAATGCTTTGGACATGAACACTAGGGTGGGGACTAGTTAAAGATATCCCTTCAAGGAATTGATAGGTCTAATGAGACAAATCAGTAGGAAAAACCAGATAGGTTTTTACCCAGTAGTTTTAAATCAATTTTCCATACCAGATGAGTTTGTAGTAAATAGTTTTAAATTTTCTTGAGGGTAGATACTGATGGAAGAGTTATCATGTTTCTGATAAATAATGTCCAATAATTAAGAATTTACTTAATTAAGAATTAAATTCTTACTATTCATGATATTTTTTAAATAATATTATTTTTGGATTCATTTCATTATCAATTATTGATTAGATAGAATGTGTTTTCATTTATTTAGATTTCCACATTGATTATGCCTTATCCACTTATGATAGTCTGGTTATTGATTAAATGACATGTGTTTTTAGTTATCTAACTAGCCATATTTATTATTATCCATGATATTTTTTAGATTTATATTATCTTAGGAACCACTTCCTTCTCAATTTATTGATTACATGGAATGTGTGTTCAATTATTTATATTTTCATTTGGATTATTCTTTACTGATTCATGATAGCTTCCACTGTACTTAACCCTTACTAAGAACTTGAGGTCACCCTAATTTTTTTACTTTCCATAGGAATCCATGAAGTGTACTATGATTGAGATAAACAAATATTCTATATGGGATAATTTTATTTTTAAAAAAATGATGTGGTATTTTGGGTATTCAAATGTTATGTAAGGCTCATGTATGTACCTAGTTCACCAAGACTATTAAACTATTTGGTACATAAATATTTGATTTCTGATATATTATACCAATTTCATAAAGAAGACATTAGTTATAGGGTACTGGAGTTATTGTCATTAAAGTTAGTATCAGAGGAAGTTTAGTAGAAACCTTGGCAACTAGAATTAAGAAAAAAATAGATAAGGGAAAATAACTTTATGATAGGATTTGAGGACAATCGTTGATTAATTTCTTAATGTTTTTTATGGAAGAGATTATGTGGTTTTCTTAGAAAATAAATCCCTATCTGGATACTTCAAGTGGGAGTGGTTCTAGAACAGAGGTTCCTAGAGAAAATAACTTTGAAAAGCGTTCATTGGTATTAACTTGATCATCACTTGGTGCATGACAATGAGGCTTAATGTCCACAAGGTTTGAAACTTCTAAGGGATATGCTTAGGATAATTTACATTTTCCTTCGAAACCAATATAAAAAATTTGAATAAATCATGGAAATTAGTAACTTTGGATAAATATAATGAATCTAATATTGAAAAGGTGTATAAAGGGAATAGTAAAATGTTTTATATAGAGAAAATAATGGCATAAATCAATGAATTACTGAGGAAAAATAAAGAGTAAGATGTAATGAAATAAATTTCATCTTAGGGATCCATTTACAATTTATTATCTTAAATATGGAAAACCTAGACATGATTTGAGTTAATTTTCTATTCTAAATGTTAAACCATATCCCAAATAAGTACCTATGTAAAAATAAAACTGATAAAATATTTATATATTAAATTTCAATAATTAAATTGTAGAAGTATTTTTTTACAAATGTTATTTTGGTGATAAGAATTATGAAATATCTATGTATTGTGTAAAATTTCAGATAAATATATATCTTTATTAACTTATTAGTTATGGACACCACCATGGGTTTAGAGTTTAATATTCATTATAATTTTTATTCCTCAAAAAACACTTTTATGTTTTATGTGATTTGAGTCTATAATGATTAAGGATATTTTGGGAGAAATTTATAGCAACTTTATGTTTTAGTGGAAAATTTAATATTGCATTTACATTTTATAGACATATGTTTTAAGGTATTTATAATCTTTAAGGTTAATATTATCATTAATGATAGTGTTATAATAGTCAAATAATATTATTAAACTTTGTGAAAAAATGGTTGTATTGAAAAACTTAGTAAAAGAGTTATTTAATGATTAATTCTACTTTAAGGATCTCTTTCATAATTATTTTAGGAAATTTTATAATAAATACATTAATATAGTTTTGAACTAAAGAAAACACACATGTCAGGTGAATAACCATCACATCCAAAAAGGACATGGGGCTTGAACCCACGATTGAAGGATGATAAGAATTTAATGCATACCACTAGCCTACATGATATCAAAGTTATGTGTTCAACTGTTAAATGAATTTAAAAAAAATACTAATTATGAACTAGTGGTGTTACATTTTTTCATAAGAGAATAATTTATTATATTAGATAACTTATCTTAACCATATTGGTTTTTTAAAATATATAGACAAATAAAAAAATAATTTTCACTCTTTTATGGACATTATGATCCATTAAAAGTGATTTTCAGTGCTTCTAGAGTAAAAAAAATCATTTTTCGATATTAATTTCTTCGATTAAATGTTGAATTTTAAATTAATCAAAGAACAACCAAAGGATGTAATTGTTATTATTGAATAGAAATATATTAATAAATTATATTTACCTATATTTATAGAGACTAAAATATTTTCTCAATTATAGGAAAAGGATATTTAAATAAAAATTTTGTCAAATTATAATCATTTTTGATGATATCTATGACATTTTTCACACCTATTTGGTTTGTGGTTTTATGGTTGTTAACATTTTTCGGATCACCCAATTTTTTATGATCAATTAACACTATATCTCTCCATTAATCATTGGGAATTAGTATTTCCTTCCATGTCCATGATTTTGTTTCCCACCTATGTTGTCTTTCTTTGAAACCTAGTTATGTGTTATTCCATATGACCTATATATTGCCCTTTATCTCTTATTAAGAAGATATTTTATTAAACCTATTACAAAATGGGTTCTTCAATAAAATAATTTTCAAATATCATACCCTTTATTAGTGATATCTAGTTTAAATTTCAAGGAAGAAATTTATTTAAGGTGGGAATAATAGAAAACCCCAAAATTATAAAATAATAACATTGCATTCAATAAAGTGTATGACATGAAACACCAAGATTAGAATGAAATATAACACCTAGAGACATTAACATATATTTAATTTTAAATAATTTTAATATATTCAATATCTTGCATTAAAATAAACTATATGTTTAACTTTTGTTACATGAAATTCTGATTTTAGATTTCCTTACACGCAACACTAATTTTATCTTATATTACACATAGAATCGAGTTTAAACGAAACATGAAATATTTTTAAAATATTAATATTTAATAAGATAGTTAAAACCTTGCTGATAAATCGGTGGGTATTAATAGTAAAAACTATATTATGTAAATTATGGTTATCTATTGATTAAAAAATAAAATAATAATCCTTAAAAAGAAAATGAAATATTTTATGAAAATATTTATTTTTTCTAAAGGATGGTTTAGTTTCCCTTTGTAAAGATAATTTAAAATTATTTTTTACAGCTTTTAGAAACATTATTCTATAAAAGGAAATTAATTTTTAAAATAATGATATAAAAATTATCTTAGGGTTTATTTTTTGGATTTTTATGAAATATTTTATTTTTCGATGAATAGTGAAAATATTGAATTTTAATTAAAAACTCCCAATTAGTTAAAATTATTTATAATGATAAATTATATTTTAAATTGTATTTCTAGTAAAATTAATTCAATTATATATCAATTAATACAATTTATTTCATTTGAATCAGTTTAAAATTTAATTTCGATATAAAAACATTGTAAACTCTTGAAACATTTCTCTTTGAAAACCCACTTTAACGTCGCATCCGTAAGACTAATTTTAATTTATATTCTGCCAAATATGTGAATTTAATTTTAAAAAATGGATTAAATATTCGGAATCCAAATAATTAATATTGGTTAATAAGTTAAACTTAATTTTTGTTCATAATAATTATTAATGATAATGAAACGTAGTTACCACTATTAAGGTTAACATCAGTAATTTTTTACGTTACATTCTCTTGCGTTAAAATTAATTTTCAACAAACAAATTATTACTATTTGATAAATTTAATTTTATATTTATAATAATTATTTAAAAATTAAATAATAAATATCATTTTTTTTATTCTTAATGATTTAATTACCTAGGTTAAAAAACAAATTACTGTGGTTGAAATAAAATTGGTAAAAGGGAGTAAATTTAAAGGCCAATGAATGATAATTTTAGAACATTTTTTTCTTTTTGGAGTAGATTTTTTTGACCATATCATACCTAAAATTTATTATTTATCAATTTTTGACCCACATGAGATGAGAGTTACCTACCATTACTGAATAATTTTGGGTAGTTACAAAAAACGTCACTCGTCAATTATTAATGTTCATTTACTCCCATCAGTTATTCACACATCTCAAGCCATTTTTATCAACCAAAACCTAAAAAATCCTAAAAAAAATCCATATTCTCATCCAAAAATCATTATTTTGGTAATAAATCTAACATAGTAAGGATTTTGGTTCAAACCTAAGTAGTTTTCCCGAAGATGATGTAACCTTATTAAATGAGTGTTTATATTTTATTTCTTCCTCCATATCCATAAATTATTATTAAACAATGATTATATAATAAAAATATTATATTAAATATACTTATATGTTTTATAATAAGGGAATTGTGTACAACCTTATCCACTTCTTTCATGTGTACGATGGACTACACCTTACGAGCTGATGTCATTAATTCTTCCATTACCACCTCCCATTGTTGGGGTATGATGATGGATATAAAGTATATATACAATATTTATAAAATTATTATACATATAAAATTATTATGTCATATTATTTTCCATTCCACAGAGGATACGTTAACGTCAATCATGTGTAAGACTGACCACCACCTCGTGAAGAGATGTGATTTGTTTTTCACTAACACAATACATGAAAGGTAATAAAGAAAACATTTAATGAATATATTAATTATAAATTAAATAATTATTATATTCCTGACATATTTATCATTATAAAAATATAATATGTCATTTTACTTCTTACACTGCAAGATGATAAAATCATTAATTTATGTGTGGTCTACCGCTTTAATGAAGTGATATGACCCTCTTTTAACCACCACATGAAATAGATGATACATATATATATATTTAATGAAATAATATGGTAATTATTATATTATTATTAATATTAAAATATAAAAATTACTTACCACCTTCTATAATGATCATTGAAAAATGTAAATGTTACTCATGTGTACGTACAACTTATCGTCTCCATGATCATAACATACTTCATTTTTCATAAAAATATTTCATGATTTATTTTAAAAGTATAATTCATATATAAATATGATAATTATGTCATTATTATTATTCTTTATATTATATAACTATATAATATGCACAAGAATTGAATCATTTATGATGAAACACGCATGAGAAAACAAGGCAATTAACACATGAAATAATGAAATATTTTTATTATAAGGGTGATAAGATGTTATAAAATGATAATATATGATATTTTAAATATTAATATTAATCTTTTACAAGTTAATATTATATATAAAACCACTATATACGATTTTAAAGGACATTTTACCAAAAGGAATTTTGTGGTAATGTATTTTTTCTATATTTAATTTCATTGAGGCACATTTTATGTTATTCACCAATTTATTTTATATGGTGTATATAATTCCAATTTTACATGTAATATCAGGATTAAATAATAATTCATGGTATTTTATGTTTCAATTTGAATTATTTAATCTAATGAGATTTTAAATAAGAGTTACCATGTGGTAAAGAATTTCATAACTCAACTTCTTTTCATTGGGTTATAATACTTCCTCATCATATTTGATATTATAAGATAATGTGTGTAATTAACTTTTATTATCTTAAGTTTTATATCCAATTTTTTAGGTATATTTACAGTTTATACACATAATTGATTCATTTAGTCATCATCACTTAAACATTTTGATTCTTGTAAGGGTTTATTTCACAATCTCACTCTAATCGAGATTGTTTATTCTTAAATTTCATCTAAAATATATTATTATATAATTTTATAAAAAATCCATATAATTTTCTCCTACATTGGTCATTCATGATATTTTTCAAGTAATATTATAATTTTTTCACTTTTTGAACTTAAAATAATCACAAAAATGTTTTTAATAAAATCATACTTTATTTCTCTCTTTGGGCAGAAATCAATTTTCATCCCAAACCATGTTTTCAAAAAAATAGGTTTTCAGAAAAGTTTTTAAACTTTTCTAAATGATTTATTAAAGAAAATTTAACCATTTTTAATTTTTTTTGAAATAAATCTTCATGTATTTTTTAAAACAATGCTCATTTGGCTTTTATTAAAAAAATGAAAGGAATATTTATTATAACACGTACGCCATGAATGAAATTTAAATCCATCATGAACAATCAAAATATTTAAAGTTTAATTTATAATTTTCAAAGATTATTTTCAGAGATAACAATTTTAATTTTTTTTTGGAAAATTTTAGTTAAAAAAACTTAATTTTCATCATATAAATGATATTTTTCTCAAGAATGTTTTTAAATATATTTTTTATGGTATTTCTATTTTTCAGTGACAACAACCCTTTATAATTAATATAATGTTTATATATTATATTGACACTATCTCTATTATTCATTTAGATAGTTTATGATCATTTTAATCAAGTAATATATTGAAATTAACTTTCTTGATTCATTTTTTTAGTCATTAACTTTAATGTGGACATTAAATTTCCCATAAATATCCATATTATTTATCATCGATTTATTTATTTATTAAAATGGATATCATTTATATAAACAGTTTTCTACATTGAAATTTATTTTTTATTGTGATAAATATTGATAAATCCATATTCCATACTCAATACAAATATTTTATGACAAGACACATTGTTTATGAATTAAATCGATTATTCAATATATGAGGACTACTTTGGACATGTAGAAATGGGTGGGGCATGATTATAGATAGCTTCCTCATGCATCAACATGTCTCATGAGACAAATCATTTGTCCAAACTAGATGATTTTTTATGAGTAGTTTTAAATATGTGGGACATACTAGATTAATTTGTACCTAGTTGTTTTAAATAAGTTAACCATATTAGATGAGTTTTTAGCATGCATTTTTAATATGTCTTGATAGATATTGATGGTAGAGATATCATGTGCTTAAGACTTTATGTAGGATAAATAATCATTTCCTTAATTAATAATTTCGTTATTATTACCCATAATATTTTATCAATGATATTATCTCTAAATTCATTTCATTATCAGTTATTGATTAAATGGAATGTTTTTTCAATTATTTACCTTTCAAAATTGATTATTCCATATAAAAATATGATAGTAATGCTATTGATTAAATTGAATGTGTTTTATATTATATAAATTTCCATATTGATTATTATTCATGAGATTTTATCTTTTATATTTTCTCTGGATACACTTTCTTCTCAATTTATTTATTACATAGAATGCATGTTAAGTTATTTACATTTCCATATTGATTATTCTGTATTGATTCATTATATATTTCACTGTACTTTATCCTTACTGAGTATTTAATCTCACATTAATTTAATTTAATTAGCCCAAGAGTCCATGAAGTGTACTATGATAAAATTCAAGGTTATTCTAGAGGGAATAATGTTTTTTTTCTCAACAAAAATTATGTTCTAATTTTTGTATTCCAATATAATGTAATACTCAAGTATTTATCTAGTTATAATGACTAATAAACTATTTGAAAATTCTGGATATGATTCCTTTTATCTTATTAAAATCTAATAAATATGATACCATCTCTAGGATACTGAGGTCGGTTTCATTAAAAAAATATTTCAGGATTAAACATACTTGATTGTTTAAATATTAGGATTATAATTATTCAAAACATTTTTTCACGTCAACTCCTTATAAATTATTTAGGAATATAGATATGAAATTTTGAATACTAGAATAAAAATAATGAGAGTATAACTTAGTATAAATTCCTACAAAAAATGAGAAACATTAATTCTTTAATTTTATTCTCCTTATATCTATGGTTTATTGATATTGGCTCATGAATTCACCATCACCCCATCAATCCATCATCAAGAACAAAAATATCATCTCTCATAAAAAAATTCCCCATATCCACCTAGGTTTAATGGAATGGAATGGGATAATCCTAGGAAATTTCTATATCAATATTATTTATAAGGTAATAATTAGTTTAATAGAACTTTATTAATTAAATACCTGAAAGTGTCTTGATCGAGAACTCTAAAACTAAAAAAATAATTTTTTCCCATCCTAAATAAAAATTTAATTATAGAATAATCTTTTTTGTTATAATTTTTATACAATAGTACATTAATAAGATAAAAAACATCTCTCATGATATATATATATATATTAAATATTAAATATCCTTTAGAAAAAACCATCTCAAAACATTAAAAAATCTAACCTAGGGATAAAAAACAAGATCCGAGATCAATTAAATCATTTTAGAAGTCTTATAAATCTAATTAATAGGGTAAATTTACCATTTTACTCCTTTATAGGAATTGAGAATTCAAAACTCAAAAATTAGCTAAGTTCGAATTGTGAAAAATTTAGATCACCACAATTATACAATGTAAATAAAAATTAAACGTTGACCTTATACCCCAAAATTCTTTTGGTTTAGTTTAATGTCCCACCTCAAAGGTCCCATGATGGTAAAGGTTTCAATAATTTTTTAAAAAATTTCATCCATTAAAATTATATTAACATTATGATATTTTTGGTTATATATTATAGTGGGGTGATGCCCAAAGTGAGAACTCTTTCTTAAGGATAACCATAAAAATTTACAATGAAGAGAATAAATTTTTATTTAAAAAACATACCATAAACCATGACTATTTTCGAAAATATTTTATTCTATGGTCATACTATAACTATATTATTTTTAGACAGGTTAAATTCATTTAATTATACAGTAATATATCAAACCATTGCTTATTAATATCCACCAGGACATGGTCTGTACTCATGTTTCCTACAACCATATTCAAATTCACAGTGAACTACATCATGGTGATATCAAAATTGTAGACCATATTTTTTTCCACTTCAAAACAAATTCTTATATGTAAATATTAAATAATTTCACCCATTTTTAAGTGAACACGTCATAGTTTCTAGAATTATCAATTTTTTAGTTTCTTCATTCATTCAAGAAATCAATAAAAACATGATAAAATTGGCTTTGATACCGCTGATGAGTTTTATATAGGGGATAACACTTATCCAAAAATAGTAGAAAACATCAACCAAAACCTATTGTATTATAAGAGTGTCTAGGTTAACTAATTAGTAAATCCAAGAAGGGGGGAAGAATCAATTTTTTAATATTTTACAATTTATTTTAGAAAAATACCTCTATGAATTTTTAAAGACAATATCATATTAATATTTCAAAACACCCTCACCCATATATTTAAAATAAAAAAGAACATAAGACATAAAATATTTTTAAAAGGTTTCTCCCCAATGTGGGTGACTACATCCTTGTTGTTCTTAATTAAATTTGATACATAGATTATCTACTAATATGAGAAATTGAATTCAATGAGGGTAGGTATTATTCAAATCCCATAACGATTTTCCACAGTTTATATACTCTGACAATTGTTTGTATAAGATCCTTATAGTTTATAACAGTGTTCAAAATATATGAACATATATTCAATAATCATTATAATGCATCAACATCAAATAGATAGACACTTTTAAAGCTTTAAGAATATTCTACATGAATATAATATCATTATTATCTAATAACATTGATGATAATTAAATATTTATTAACAATATTAGAACTCAAATATTTCTCAAACTCCCTCTCTTCAATACCTTCAACACTCAGATTATTATGCAACAACAGACTCAACATTCTCAATCAATAATGCTTAATTATTCCTCATAATATCTTAATTGACTCAATATTCCTATTTAATTTTCTTAGTATGATTACATGGATAATTTATATATTTTTAATTTTAAAAAAAATACAATGATATTTGATCCCATGATCTTTATTCACCAATGGTAAAATTATATTTTAAGAATAATATAAAAGATTCATAAAAAATAAAAAAATCATCATATTTAAATATCTATAATTATATTTCAAATATATCTTCAAATATTCAGAATATTTCTTTTAATTGTTCCTCAAAATTCATATTTGATCTCATTCAAAAATATCATGTTTCCAAAAAGTATCACTTAAATAGGATGTGATAAATATTGTGAGGCTTTAGTGAGCAGAAATGTGATCTCAAATTATTATTATTCCAGAATATATTATACTTATGAGAGACTTAGAATATCCAAATTAATATGATGAAGAATTTATATTGTTCACGAGGTCAAGATTAATCTTACATGTCTCTTTAAACCATGGAGTTACTCATATATAAACTTTTGAATGTTCTATTTTCCAATTTATAGCCTATATGTTTTGAGTTTACTCTGATGAAAAACATATGTTCTAAGTTTATCACCACCCAAGATTCATAATTTATTGTTCAATCATTCATAAATAGTTGAAATTTGAGTTTACTATTAATTAGATATATTTAATTCTAGAAATTTCTTTCTAAACAACTCCAAAATCCTTCAAACTACTCAGGACATCTTATAATATATCACACACACTCAAAACATATCTCCAAAACATTTTAATTATTTATCAAATATTGTTGTAATAAATATATAAAAACATTAAAAATTATTTTGTTTTTCAATATAACCTATTAAATTTATTATAAACTCCAATAACTTGAATTAATTAATATCCTTTTCTCAAATAAAAATATTTTGACACCACACTTTTAGATAAAACAATATTTTTGGGAGAATTCCATCACACAGTGATAATAAATCTATGGCTTATGAACATGATCTTCTCCCCTTAATCATCTCAACAAATTCAATCACCTTTAATGATAAAACAAAATTTTTATTCTTCAAACAAATTATTAGATGAGATATATATCTTTCTTCCCTTTTTATAATAGATTCCAAAGAACTTTGAGGAATTACTAATATTATTTAAGTAATAGGGAAATAATGAACATCCATTTTCAGTATTATCTCTTCTAATCCATACTTTTAGAATAATTTATTAAAACAAATATTAAGTTTTATCTTATGTGGAAGTATATTTTATCTCATATCTCAATTTTAAACTTTCTCTTTAATAAAACTTCATTTGATATAAATATATTTCAATATTGAGTGTTTCAATGGGTTCTTTGATCTATTTATTACACTATGATCATAAAAAAAAATTATAAATAGTTTTTCAACCTTCAACTCTTATTATTCTAATTATTCTCCCATCTATGTCATTTTTATGTATACTTATGTAACATCCACACATTCTTCTCAAAAATTTTAAGAGCAACAAAATTTTATTTCTATTAGTTCCAAATTACACAAATATCTCCAAAGAAATGTTCCACATGATATTGATTTTTATCATCATAATTTAATCCAAATAAATGTTGGTGTCACTAAATAGATTTAACTAATCACCTATTTTATATATAAGTCCATGACTTTCAATACCTTTTTCCCTTATTGTTTCAACTTTTTTTATTAATCTTTTTTTTTCTAAAAACACACTCAATTCCAATGATTTTATTTCCTTTTAGTCTTGAAAAAATATCCCTAGTAGCATTATTTTAAATCTAATCTTGCTCCCAATTCATTAGATTAATAAAACCCTTGTTTTTGATATCTTCATTAATAGAGTGTAGATTAACTTTTGAACTTGAGATGTTTAGTTATCAAATCTCAGTATTTTTCTTTTCCGACTAGAGCCTCCCAATTACTAATGAATTTTTTTGAATAATTATGTTTTTAAGACTTTTATACTTTTTTTCATTTCAATAAGAACCTTAATCATCACTGGTATGATTTGAATCAATATCAACAATTTCTAATTCATTTATACCTCCCACTTTTCTCACATTTGGAAAATATATATTTTTTCTTCATTATTTGTTTAATAATTTCACCATAAAAATTATTCAAGTTGAGTTTATTTTTAAAATATTAACATCATAGTATTCTACCATCTTATTTAACATTTTTAAAAACAATTATAACATATTTTATTTTAAAAAAATCCAATAATTTTTTTTTCAGATTTCTCATTAAATTTTCAAAAATCTAGATTTTTTATTTTAATAATGCATAGATTGAAAAATAATTTAAAATATTTCTTTCATGGTTTCATATTATAACATATATCATAGGGAATACAGTTTTATTAATTTCTTATAAAAAATATATGTTTAATATTAAATTAATTTGAAACAACTTTTCTCCAAAAGGAATTTTAATGTTTGAATTTATCTAGTGTAATTATTCCTATTTCTAACAAACATATATGTTTTATTTTAAAAACTCCATTTTTTTGTGTTTATTAATTTTTTTAATAATGTTTAATACCATTATTATATTGATATGATTCAAATTAATTTTTTACATACCATCCAATTACATATCCTCAGTTTCTTGATAAATAATTCCAACTTATTTTCAACATCTCTTCTAAAAATCATAAATTATTAAATAATTAAAAACTTTTTCTTTACTAACACCAAATTTTTCTTCTGAGTGAAGTAATAATTTAACTTAGTGAAGTAAAATCATCTTTGGTTGATACATTTATCATTGGACAACATAAATCTAAAAAATTATATCAAGTTGTCTTGTATAATGAATCTCTACTCTTTGGGACTTCCTTTCAGCATCTTTCCTTTTGAAAAAGTCTCACAAATGATGTCTCATTTTCATTTTAGATTGGGAAGACCTATCATTGATTCCCTGTGTAAAATTTATCTATAATTCTTTTTTCAAGATGACCATGCCTTCCATTCCATATATTATTATCATTTTTTATTAAAATAATACGAATCAAATGCATTTCCAATTTGTAAAAAATTACCATATGTTATTTCTCCATTATTTATAGTTTTAAATATTTTAATTTATTTATAATGAAATTATTTTTATTGTAACTACTTTATTACTATCACACATAGTTTTATAATGCTCAATAGTCTATTCTTAAGCTTATCAATATATAAAACACCCTTGGAGTTAAATTTTTATGCTTTAATCTTAGTATTACCTACTCTATTAATTTTCAATGAACTATTATTGCCAAAAGTTACTAAAAATCCATAATAAGTTTCAATATTATTAAATATATTTATATATCTAGTCATGTAAAATGAATAACCTATAACGTCATGGGTTTTTGAGCAGGTCAAATTTCCTTTCCCGTTTTAAATTTTTTAGTTTGGTGAGTGGAATAATTATTCTTTTGATCTTAAAAACCCAATTATAGGGTTTTGATTGACCTGAAGCCTCATTTTTAGATTAATTTTATGTCTTAAAAAGTACTTTATGGTTTCGAGTTTGTTTTGGGTACATCAGATCCTCAAATCCTTTTTTTTTGAGAATGTGTAGATAGAGGTTCACTATTTAGAAAAACCGTGTGGCCACATAGGAGTAACTATATGGCCATCTAGATGCACTAAGCGTGATTTTAAAAAAATGTGCATGAATGGGTGAATGTACATGTAAAACAATTTTAGTTTTTAATATACAGGATTCAAATAGTCTTCATAAGGTTAGGGGAATTGTGTGCATGACCGTGTGAGGTGGGGAACCTCGAATAATGGATTCCACATAGGCTGTGCATGGTTTGTAAAACCATGAACCTAGTCCATGCATGTGTGGTGCTTAGGAAGTTAAAAAATCAAGTTTGGTTTACTATTAGTGAAACCATGTGGCTAAACTATGCAGTTTCATAAAAAATTGAAAATTTCTAAAATTCCCCTCCCTCCTTTTTTCCTTTTCTCCTCACTTTCCTCCCATTTCACCCGTACGAACTAGGGGTTCCTCCCAAATTTCTCCCACTGTGGATTTTAAAAAATACTCTATTTGAACTCTGATTTTTGATCCATCAGTGCTTATAGATTAGTCTCAGTAAGACATTTGATCCACAATCCTCTTTTCTCTTGACATACAAAGGACTAAATATGTGTGAGCTGTTTTCCCATATTTTTAGGGTTTTAATCAAAAAACTAAATTTCTTCCAATTCATATAGATTTATAGGTCTATATATGATTATGCAATTTATTCGGGTAAAAGGTATGTGCTTCTTTGAACTCTCTTTGATATTTTTTTTGTTTGGGGGGGGGGGGGTGTTTTTGGGTACAATGTTGGGTTGACTGAGAGTGGCACTATAAAATTATTTCTTCTATTTTAAATTAATTAAATAGTGGTATGAAATTCTATGAACATGATCAAGATTCATGTAGATAGACAAAGGTGGGTTATAGGTTTTTAATGTTGGGAGGTCTAGTTCAGGCCGTTGAATTAAAATGAATTAAATTGTTTATATTATTTTACTTGGTTCGATGGGAACTCAAAAAGATTGGACAAAGGATTTAGGCGGTGATGACCACCTAGATCGAGGTGATGTGATTTTTCTGGTTGGTCCTGGATAAAATAATAGGTTTGATATTGATCACTTAGTTGGATGACATGGTCATTAAATTTAGTCAATGTGATCATTAGGATGTGGACAAGGACCATGTGATATTGGATAGCGTTGACCATTTGAATGAGCGACATGGTTATAGGAGAATGAGGTGTTGAGATGATGTGGATTTAGATATATGGGTGATTTAAGCTCATCTTATGTTGGTCAAAGAACTATTGGAGTCATGTTCACACAAATAGGACTTAGATCAGGGTGGTATTGACAACTCAAGTGGGTAGAGACCTCTCTTAATTTTGAGGCTTAGGATGTTGTTGACCATCATTGAGGTTGTAGGTGATTACTATATCAATCCATGTTGATGGTGATGAACCCTTAGATGATAGTGTTGAGACCATTAATTGGGGGCTGAGGCTCTTCATTATGATTGATTCTGTTGGGTTGGGACTTGGGATGATGGATATCATCGTTCCGTGGGATGTCTGTTGTTGAGAGGATATTGACTCTTATTTTTAGGAAAGATATATATCTACCTAAAATGTCTGGATGTTAATACAATGAGGATTATTTGAGCTGACATATGAGGGATAAGGTACATTTTGTACATACTGTTTGGACATTGGATTTTATGAATATGGGAAAGAGGTGCTAGTGATACTTTTACAGGACATGCGTGAGGGTTCTACAGCTTGTTACTCACCAGGGGATGCCTTGAACTTTATGATAAGGATCATTTCGACTATAATTATACATATGCAGACACATTATATATGCTATATATATAATTGGCGGCACATGGTATTCTAACTTTGGCTAAAGTAGATGATTTCTTCTTTATGCCTATTAAGCATAAGGGGAGTGTGTATTTATTTATCATGAATGCACTACCTTTATATTTATATTTTGTAAATATACATTATCAAAAATGTAACACATACATAGGTTGGTGGTGTCCTACAAAGATTTATTCTCACACCAAACATGGACCTCTCAGGATGCGTGTAGACTTTATGACTTTTCAATTAGATAAGGGTCCGAGTTTATGAGATGGACATTAATGGTCAAGTTGGACCTTCTTCATAGGATGGATGACAATGGAACTTGGAGGTTATTTCATTATATGAATTTTTCTTTTGGGTTTATCATTTTTTTGTTTCCACATGATTATATTTATATACTGATAGGACCAACCATGGGGGACCTCTCTGATTATCTATTTTGTACGAATTTCTATGTTTGATTCTAGTGATTAAAAATGGTATGGTTGGGCATGATTTTTATTACTGATGTTGTCATTTTATGATTCCTCTATTTCATTTTATTTCTTTTAATGGTTTATGTCCTTTCTTCTTCAGTTGTATATACATATAAAATTGTTATTCATCACCATTTTTGGCTATAGTCTCCCCACTATCACCTCTTTTCACCCTCACTACTATTTAGGATCCTTTGGAATATGGGGATGTGCACCTTAGGTATCTTGTAACTTCGGTCTAGAGAATAGTTTTAAAGTGGTTCTATGGCTAGGTAACTACAAACGGTATCAAATAAGTTCTTTATTAGGAATCACTAGCAATGTTCAGATGGATACTAATTGTATTAAATGCTTTACCTTTTAGTTTGTCTTTATATTTTTGTTGGGGTAAATCAAAGAATAGGATGTAGTTGGATTTGGGTACTAATATCATGTTAGGGTGATACATACCCATGAACAGGGGATATTCCACGCTTCAAGGAGTGGGAAATGATGTTATTCTATGTGTTTTTATAGTTGATTTTATTTCCACCTCAAGTGGTGCACTCAGGAATGATGGTTATTATTATATAGCTTTTGTCCCTTGCCCTAGTATGACAAGAGAGGTGTTATTATGCTTTGTGATAGGATTTTAGGTACTTGTGATTTGTTTTTTCTTATGATCAACACTAGGAACCTAGATTTTACTAAGTGGGGTTGGGTTGTTTATAGTGCCAACAAAGGAAGATATATAACCTTTTCTTACTTAGCCCCTCTTTGGTGGCATTAAACTCAGCCATCCTAGGCATGTGGTTCTAATGAGATTTGTATGTGATGTGATGTGACTATATACATGTGATATATATGTGTCTAACCTAGATAAGGGTAGTCATGGATGATGATAGGGGGTGAGTTATTTAATGTTTCAATAAATAATCTAAATAGTTTTTTCATGTAAATACTCTTTGATATAATTCTACTCAATTACCCGAGGTTGACATGTGACCCCTAACCCTATTATGGGAATGTGAGGGGCCATGAGGCAATATGATACCTGACACCTGACTTTGATATAGTAGGTGAAGGGCCTTGAGGCTGGATGTTGTGTGACATGGTGTGGTAGGGGAGTGTAAGGGTGGTGATATTTCACTACCTATTACAGATTTCCCTATCCATGATGTATTATATATATATACTATAATGGTGGTATGAACATGGTATTGGTATTCTATGGGATTCCACCTAAATGGGATCTGATGAAGCATCATGAGGGAAATGATATGGTACAATATGAATATTCATGGGATGAGCCCCCTAAGGGTCGAGATGAGGCCCCAGAGGGTCAGGAAGATCACGGGCTATAGGTACATGCATAGGTACAAGCACTGGTACATGCGAGATAGTCATAGGATATGGAATATTTTAGGCCATGTATTGATGATAAGCTCAAGGAAATCCTAGTTTGTGTTATATAGGGCTTCGACAAGGGAGATCAAGGAGTTGATCCATCGATGTAATAGCTTACCCATGAGTCTCAATCACAAAACCCACCATTATTTTAGGGTTAGGGTAGATCAAAGGTAGCTAATAAATGGATAGAGTCAGTGTATACCATATTTGAATAGCATGAGACACACCTAGGCTAAAGGGTGATGTTGGAAAACTACATGCTCATAGGATCATCAAATCACTAGTGGGATTAACTAGTACAGGTGGGAATACATGAGGGTCTGGCCTACAAGGGTTTCAAAGCCAGGTTCTTTAAGCACTTCTTTCCATATATGATGAGGGTGGTAAGAGACTAGTATTTCATGAATATAAAGAATGGGGATTGATCTATCATGGACTATGAATCCAACTTTAAGTACCTATCATGTTTTCACATACAATGGTGCGTGATGAAATCGCTTGGGTGTGGAACTTTGAGGATGGGTTGAGGAAAACCATAAATGTTTAGGTGAATATTTTAAAGATGATGTCCCTTTCATAGGCGGTCAACCATGAGATGACATCTGAGGTTAATCTGAAGGACTATTCATATTTGAGTTGGGTGACAATGTCAGGTGATTTCAACAGTGATGCTTCAGGTAGCAGGAAGTAAATCCAAGAGGAATCTTAATAGGGTAGCTAGACCATGGATTTAGGCAGACCATTGAGGAGTGGGTTTTTAGCCTTGTGCTTCTAGTTTGGCTAGAAAGTAAATTTACATACTTAGTTCGAGTGGCCTCCAAAGGAGTTTTAGGAATGTGAATAGGTGGAACATTTAGAGTGGTTATACAAGAATCCTTCTCAAACATCTGGGATCTAGGGATGGGGGTAGACTCAGGTGTCTGAGGTTAGGATGAGACTAGTACTAGGAGCTTGTAGCTATGATTCCACTACACATAGAGGTCATGGTAGAGAGAATATTTTCCAATAGTGGGGACAATTACTGGTAGCTTGCGCCACTCCACAAGGAGGCTAAGCCTCATGTTGTTGGGATTCTTTTTAGGTGCACACAGTAGAGCTTCTAGGTGTATATAATGTCATGGAGACAAATATAGTTAGAGTTATTCCATGATTATGGGGATTTATAGCATTTTATTTAATGGTATTTTTCTAGTTTTGATGCATGAGGTGCATGTGGATGGTTTTTGGACTAACCAGGTGCTGGTTTGTAGGTTAGAATTGATTATGATGCATGATATATATGTATGAGGTGAGTTGGCACCAGGTTTTATAAAGGGAATCAATGGAATGAATGATTAATCTAAAGTGTGTATCAATCTGGGCATTGATGTGATGAAGGATATATATTAGGTTCCTAGATTCAGGACTTCTAATGAAAATATGAGGATATGCAGGACCTCCCAAGTATCATGTGGAATATGGACACGAGGTGGGCATCTGATGAAATGTAAGGCTCTATTGGTGTCAAGTATAGAACAAGTATGATATGAGAACCTAATGTGGTTAAAAAGTAATGATGTGTCATGGGAGGGATTTTGAGTCTAGGTATGGTTAGTGGACTATCTGATTACTTGAGTTTTGGGTCAGGAAGAGACCAGGTAGGTAACTCCTAAGGCGGGGAGTACCTTGAATAGAGTTGACATATAACCTATTGATCGAGTTATAAAGGGTTATGTTAGTTGTTATGGGTATGTTTGGTACTATCAATGGGTAATATTTTATATCTCAAGGATCAACTATTTTTATGTGGGGATACAATAACATCCCAGGTTTTTGAATACATCAAATTTTATCACCCATTTTTAATTTTTGAGTTAAGTAAGTGGTTAAATTATTCTCTTAATATTATAAAATCAATTAATTGTGTTTGTTTGACCCATGTCCTTGTTTTTATATTTTTTTAATTATAGAAAAGTGAATGGGAGTCTAGTGTTTTTTTTGGGCATGTCAAATCTGGAAAATGCAATTTCAGGAATGCACAGGTAGAGGCACATAGTATAGACAAACTACACATCCTATAAGAAGTAACTATGTGGCCCTCTAGATTCAATGAGCATGGTTTTACAAAATTTATAGGAGGGGGAGTAAGAATGTGAAAAACCTTTACATTTTTATAAGAGGATATCCAAACATTCTAGGCATAGTTAGGAAAACCATGTGCTTGATCGTGTGAAGTGGGTGACCCTAGAAAGTGCCAGCCGCACTGGATAAACACAGATTGGTAAACTATCCTCCTAGTCCACGTGCTAGTGATAATTAGGTGTTGAGAACCACATAGTTGGTTCATGGTTATCCAAACTATTCAGATTTATAAAAAGTGGGAAATTACTGAAATTCACCTCCCTCCTTTATTTATTTTTCTTCTCCCTTTCCTCCCATTTCACCGACATCCACAGGGGGTTCATCCTAACTTCCTCCCACCAAGTGTTTGAGACAAATACACCATCCAAACTCCAATTTTCAATCCATTGGTTGCTATGGATTCTTCCTGATAAGGCCTTCAATCCACTATCCTCTTTTTTTCTTTTCTCTCACCATACAATGTGATAAATCCATGCAAGCCGTTTTACCCTATTTTGAGGGTGTTCATATAAAACATCATTTTTTTCTAAATCATATCATTTTAGAGGTTTATATATAATGATAAAACCTATAAAAATATGAGGGAGGTGATTCTTATATTTCTCTGTGATTTTTTAGTGTTTTAGGGGGGGGGGGTGATCTTAAGTGCGTAGTTGGGTCGACTGAGAGCATATCTACACAATTAATTATTGAATTTTAAATTAGCTAAATGGTTATATGGGATGACATGTGCATGCTATTATGTCATATAGATTGTCTATTATGGTTTGGATTGTTTTATACATGGGGAAAATAGGTTGGGTCCTTAAATTAAAATTTATTATATTTATTATATTTTTTTCATTGTTTTATGGGAACATGACGTTTTTGGATTGAATATTGAGTTGGTGTGAAAAACATGGAATGAGGTGATGTTATTCATCAGTTTGGGATTTTATTTGATACTAGGGGTGATATTGATCACCAGGTTGGATGAAATGGTTGTTAGATTTATGTAATGTGACCGTCAAGATGAGTGCAAGCCCCATGTGATATTGGATGGCGTTAACCATTGGGATGGGCTACATGGTTGCATGTGTAGTAGGTTCTAAGATGATGTGGATTAGGATATTTTGATGATTTTCACTCACAGTATGTTGTCTGATATTCCATTAGATTCATGTTCCCATAGATAGGTCTTTGATCAAGGTGGTGTTAACTACTCATGTGGGTAGATTCCACGATTTCTTTTGCATCTTAGAATGATGTTGATGTTCAGTGAGGTTGGAGGTTCTTACACTTGAAATCCAAATGGATGGTGATGGACCGTCAGATAAATGTGTTGAGACTATCAGTTGGAGGATGAGGCTCACTATTCTGATTGAGTTCATTGGGCTAGGAATTAGGAAGTAAGATTTCGCAATGCCTAGGGATGTTTGTTTTTGAGATGATGATGATTATTATTTTGGGGTCAAATATTTTTGTGCCTTGGATGTCAGACTGTTGAGCTGAGACGGATTTTTAAGCTTAGTTCCAAGGGACCACGTACTTATTTTGCATGCCGTTTGGATTTCAGATTATATGACTGTAGGAATGAGGTGCTAATGGTACTTTTATAGGAGGTTCCTACAAGTTATCCATATTTTTACTCATTAGAAGATCCCATAGGATTTATTATAAAGATCCTCACCACTATAATTATAAATATGTAGACACATTCTATATACCATATAAATAATTGGGGGAACATGGTATTTTGGTGGTGGTTGAAGTATGTGATTTATTCCTTGTGGATGTTGAGAATAAGGGAATTAGGTATTTATTTATCATTCATGTGCTGCCTTTTTATTTATATTTAGTATTCCTGCATTATCAAAGATGTATCAAAAGAAAACCATTGGTGGTGGTTGACTGAGTTTTTTTTTCACACCCTATACAAGTCCCTCAGGATGTGTGTATACTTTATTCTTTTTTGATCAGGTAAGGGACCGAGCTTAGGGGATGGACCTTAATGTAAGATTTGGACCTTTTTCATGGGATGGATGAAAAGGGACCTTAGAGGTTATTTCATCACCTGATGTTTAATTTTGAGTCACTTTTTATTATTTTATAAAGATTATATGTCTATAATGACATGGTCATCCATGAGAGACCTTTCTAATTATCTAGTTTGTAGAACTTTCCATGCTTGGTTCTAGTGACTAAAAATTATATATTTGGACATTTTGTTTACTACTCATTCTATCTGTTCATGATTTCACTCTTATGTGTTATTTCTTCAACAAATTTATGTTCTTTATTCAGCTATTGTATATATATACCATTATTATTTATCACCATATGTGGGTATAGTCTCTACAATATCATCTCTTTACATACCTGATTCTAGTTGGAAGGATTTGGCATATGAGGAGGCACACCTAAGGACTCATGGAACTCCATCCCATAGCACAATTTTAAAGTGTCTCCTATGTAAGGGCACTTTACAACCTTAATCTAGAATTAATGGATCTTCTCTATAAATGAATTCTCAAATTTTATCTTTCTTTGAGAATAATTAATTTTATTTTTTTACTATAATTGATATGAAACTATTTCCATAAAATTTTCAACATAGTGACTATCTTGGTCATATATTCTATACACATATTCTGAAAATTCAATCCTATTTTTAGTATTCATATATGAACTCCTTTCATTCATAACTTGCATGTATTATGTATCTTAATTCATTTTCCCTAAGTGACTCCAACTCAATTCCGAAATTATTTATCATTGATAAAATAAAGTGTTTTATTAAAAAACATAATATTTATATATAAATACTCAAAACCTTATCAATAACTTTTAAATACCAATATTATATGATTTCATTATATTTTTAGAATAACTAAGTCACTATCCAAAAAATTGACCAGATTTTAATCTTCAATGTATGGAGAAGTTTCTCTTAAAATTACCCTTAACTTCTTTTTATATAGGTGAAAATTCACTAATAGGGCTAGTGAACTCACCAAGGAGGGGGGGGGGGGTGAATCAATGAGTAAAAATATTCTTTATGATTTCTTTTCAATCAATATTTGTTACAATTTAGAGTAAAAATAATTCACTATTAAACACACCCACATGTACACACATATTTGGAAAATAAAATTTTACAAGGTATACTACTCAATAATAGCAACAAGCCTTTATAATGATCTATAAAAACCCAATATCCCACAATCCACTAGAAATATCCCCATTTATTATAGAAATTAGGGGGTACCCTTGGGCTTGTAATATGCCATAGCTTCCTATTAGTGTAAGTGGATCCCACAAAATAATTATAGTTTTAAATGTTTCGTAATAATAATAAAGTCTCTCCCAAATTTATAATTTTGGAATATTTTTACTATACTACTTCCTTATTCCCATATCACACATTAGTTTGTATTCTTTTCACCTTATTGAATCATTTTTACTGCAATGGGAAAGAATAATTTTTTATCATTCCTTCTCTCTCTTATTTAATATTTTATAGACAGATAATATTCTCTAGGGTTTTATTTGTATTGAAAACCCATCTATTTTTCTTATCTTTCAAATATATATTATTTAATAAATATTAATAATACAATCTCAATATTTTTTTGAAACTACATGATTGAAGGTAGTGAGAAATGCTTCTCTTTAAACATGGTCAAAATTCCATAAAATGAGTTATGTTTTATTTTTAAATCATTTTAAGACTCATTATTTTAATTATCACATGTTATTTTAATATAAATAGAAAAATATTCTAAAAAACTCATTTTTATTATTTTAAAACATCTCCACGTTCAAGGTAATATGAATATTTTCTATGTGTAATTTATTCTTAGGACTTAAAACACATATCTCTTAACAATGTCAACTTTAGTTTGATATGGAGACCTATAATTGAATAAAAATATTCTTTTTATATATAAATTTTGAAGACTAACACATGATCATCACCAGATTTTAATTTCATTAAAACTTAATAATTTCAAAAACTCACATTTTCACATAACAGATTATTAAAAAATTTCTCTAAGCCTATGACTAACCATAGGGTAAAAATGTATAGATGAACTACATCTGTTAGTATGTATTGAACACATGTATATATCAACTATGTGGATCAACCAGAAAAATAACCTTTAATCAACTATGCAAATAATCAATCAACAACATGCCTAGATCAACAATGTATATTGACTATATAACTAAAAATCTATCGATCGTGTGAATAATCAATCAACCATATAACGAACCTTCAATCGACCATGATCCAACACTCTCTTTTTTCTCGAAGTGTTGGATTAGCCATATGAACAAATTCAATTGACCATGCAATTCCATAGTTATTGGATCAACTGTATATACAACCTTTTCATCAACCATGATAGTCTCAATTTAGAAATTCCAAACTTTTTATTTTTTAATCATCACCTCCTCAAACCAAAATGAGTATTACTTGAATTTTAGATAGTATCTCTATATAAATTAACCCTTTTACATGATTTAATTTAAGATAAACACAAAATAACCACTTTATCATTGAATTTTATTTCTCTCCACAATCACCTTGATGAATTGATATTTGATATGAATGTTATTTCTTTTTGAGTGCTATATATTATCCATTTATAAATTTAAAGCATATTAAATATCACAACCTAAGAGAAGTGGAAACTTCATGTTCACGTTGAGGCCATACAACTGAGACATCATTCAAATCAATTGTGTAGTAGTTGGTATTAAAACTACATAATCTTCCCCAATATTTCTTAAAGTAGTTTTTTTTCTTATTTGTGTTCCAACAAACTCACATATTACCAAGAAATAACTGGCCACAAGATGTGGATTTTATTTTATAAAAACATCTTCCAAAATATGCATCTTAATAATTATACAAATTTAATTATATTTTTATATCAAATTTTAATCCAAAATAAATTTTTACTTTTATATATTTTAGGATAATTTTCCCATCCTTAAAATGTTACACTTTTGGATTAATTCTGAATCTAGAATAGTGGGTGAAAACATAGACTATATCAATCCTTGAACGTATTAATAATAAGAGACTTATAATCATCTTTTAAAATTATATTTGATCAACTTCTTTTCCTTTCTCATATTTAGATTTCTTTGTTACTACTGAGATAGTTTTATAAACCAATATTCAATTATCCATTCTAAATCCTTTAAGTAGTTATATTGAATAATTTTCTTATTAAATATAGGTATGATCTTTTTGTTAAGAAAATTGTAAGTCATGAAAATATATCATCTCAGCAATGATGGATATTTAAAATAACTCCTTTATCTTTTTGGAAAATAATTCACATATATATTTATCATTTTTAGTAAAAATGAAATCATATATATATAGAATTACAATGACAGATACCTTGTTGTCATCATTGATGTAGAGTTTTTTTCCACTCACCCTTTTTTGAATCACAACCTTTTCAAGTAGGTGTCTAAATAAGAATACTAAGATATTAGATCTTGTTTCAACCAATATAAAGATTTATTTAACCTAAAAACATGTATTTCACATTCTCTCTATGAGAAAACATAAGGTTTATCAATATTACACTCCTTGTATAGATCACCCTTAAGGAAGTAAAACTTGATATCCATTGGAAAAATATTTTATTATCCTTGACCAATAATTAAGATAAATATTATTATGGTTTCCAGCCTAAAAAACAATGAAAAGGGATCATCAAAATCTACCCCTTAAACATTAGAATTTACCTTACTAAAAATTATTACATTTTTCTCATAACTTCACCTTTTTCATTCAATTATTCTAGAATTTTTTTAATTATGTTCTTAAATTCAAGATTGGGTACCAAATCACATGTATCATTTTTATCTATCTGATCCAATTATTTATTCATTTCATAAACATATTTTTTATGTTCCATATCTTCTTCAACAACTATCTGTTCGATGTGTTAAAATAGCGAGGTATGTAATCTAGTCCTCAATGTTCTCTTGGTTTAAATTTTTTTTCCTTGACTTATAAAAATGTTTTAGAGTTCAACCTATTTTTTCAGCCTTGTATGAGATGAGTGGATTTTATCCTCATCACTTTATTTGGATGAAACATTATATTTATAATGAAATTAATTATAACTTCTATTCTTTTCTTAAAATTAATTATATTTTGTAACCAAAATATATTCATTGTTATCACATTTGAAAATTGATCTCTCTGCGTGTCTTATTAATTTTTATGTCCTAATACTTTAATATTATAGGATTCACATATATTCTTTGTCCATTTTTTTATTTCATCAACATCCTATTTTATTTAGAGGATAACCTCAAAATATTCCATCAATGCCTATTTTTTTAAAACATCCCATGATTTCCACCTTTGGCTTAAATAATTCAGGGGATTCTAAATACAAATAAATACTTCAAACTTGGGGTATTCTTATAATACATCTCATATGGTGACAATGTAACACCCCAAGATTTTATAGTGTGTTATTTCTTCAAAATAATTCAATAACTTTCACTACACGCAACACCAAGTTCAATCGCACCATGACATACCAAACAAGTCATTCAAAAGAGGTTATGAATAGTGTTAACTAAATTTTAAACTTTATATAATCCTTGTAATTTTAGAATCCATATTATGAGTTTCTTAGACATAATGTAAGAACAAATTCATTTTAAGTATTGTACTTTTACCAACATTTAATAGTGAAACCTTTTTAAATACAATATTTTAAACTTTTTGACTAAATGGGGACATCAAAAAAATTTAAAATGAAACATCTCAAGCTTCCACGGTACGCTTTCCTTTGAATAATACAGTAGCGTGTGTTGTACGCAACTTCGAGTTCTAACACACACCACAACCAATCAAACTAGCCGTTATGAATAGTAATACCTACTTTTTGAAATTATATATATTTTATATTTCAAAATGGACTTCATTTTTGTATTTGGAATATCAAATTTATCCTAAGGTGAAATTTTGGTACTTTTCGGATAACTTTAATATTTTGATGAATAGTGAAAATTACTAAATTTTAATTAAAAACAACTTTTTTAATCAAAATAATTAATAGTGATAAATTATGAATTTGAGTGGTTTTAAAGTATATTTAGAATATATTTTTACCATTTAATATAATGTTGGTCATTGGACATAATTTTACAATTAAACCGAACATAAACAAGTGTCAATCTTTTGATAGTTATTATCTCTTAAAAACACGCTTTTTGTTTTGACAGCGGGAATTAATTTTAAATTAATTCCTGCCACTTCTGTGTTTTGAATTTAGAAAAATGGATTCCATATTTGGAATCAGGATGTTCAAATTGTGTAAATAGTTAACTTTTATTTTTAGACATTTTGAATAATTACTGCGGTAAATATTTTATTTACCATGGTTAAGGGTAAATCCGCTAAATAAGGGTTAAAAATAATATTATAATAACACTAAATTACCCTAAAACGTGTACTAGCCTTATTGGTTGATACATGTTAGACCATAGGCATATTTGGGTCGATTTGGGGACCCCATGGTGCCACTTGTAGGTGATAGGGACACTTTATTTTAATTAAGTTAAAATGAATACAAAAATGACACAAGCATATATCTTTTATCAAAACAATTTTTAGATAAGGTTATATATGTTGGATTTTAGATTATAAATATTAATTAGAAAGATAAAAAGATTTCATACATAATTATATTTTATTTATAATTTTTAGACATTAAATAATGTAATTTATTTATGACACAATGATGATAAATTAATTACTATAATAGTGAAAAATTAAAATAATTGATATTATAAGTACCCAAATAAATATAATATGAATGTTTTAATGAATTAAACTAATTTTATAGGATTATATGATATATTAGGATTTATTTAATTGACTTTTTTCAAAGTAATCAATCTGTTATGAGTTTCACAAAAATCAACTACTGAATAGTATCAAAATTGACATAAAAGATTTCTTAAAGAAATATTATATTATTAATTGATATTAAATTCCTAAAAATCTAAGGTTCGGCCAAGAGACTTATATCATGATAGGTTCATCATTAATGGACCACTTGGGGGTATCTTGGATGTATATAGTAAGCTTATTAACCATATTATATAAAAATACAAAGAGACATTGTAAAAGTGAAACTAATTAACTTAGAGTTAATACTTAAAGATAAGGTTAATATAAGTACCCAAACATGTATAAATTCTATTGGTTGAGTTTTTTTAGACCTATACCCACCTTAACATTTAAATAATCAACTTTGGAGCCATTAGAAACCGAATATGAATTTATTATAAATTAATATTTCTAGCTTTTCCAAAGGTGCCCCTCACCCCTCTTATAAAAGGGCACTCCTCCTTCTCATTTCTTCACACCTTAAAAGCCTTTTGGTTCGCCCAAACTCTGCCAAAATACTCTCCCAACTTCCCTCAATACAACCTAGAGGCCTTAGTTTGATCAGAAAGCCAACCTAAGGAGCCCTTTTGATCAAATCAAAAGGAAGAACCCAAAGAAGAGGTAATGATTTCACCACCCTTTTCCAAGTTCATTTCTTCTTCCACTTCTTCTTCCTTTGTAGTTACCATTATAAAATCATAAATCCATTATCATATATATACTGTGATGTTATTATATGTATGGTACAACCATATTCAGTATTCTATCCACCATTTGAATAACATGTCACCATACGTGCGTACGTACGGCTTACCGTCTCCACGTCGTGGTGTAATTGTTATTCAATATATTATTATTTGGATGGGTATAATAATGATATGTAACTCATGTAAATAATAAATATAACATGTTAATGATTCTGTATATATGATATACCATCCATTTATATATTATTTTAATATCAAAAGAATGATATTGTCGCTCGTGCGTATGTACGGACTACCGTCTCCACGAACTCGATGAGATTCATTCTCCATCGTATCCATTCAAGTATAATTATCATTTGATGATTTAAAAAATGATGTTGAAGGAATTGATATCATTATGGATATGAATAATATAAAACCTATCCTTTTAAAAACATGTCTTACGTAACAAAACATATAAAAGAAAACAAGTAAGTTAACACCCGAAACAACGATAATACTAAGATATTATTATCAAATCAATATTAAAAGATCATATGTGATATCATATGATTCTTGTATAATTTAATAACAATTATTTCACCATTATACAGGAGGTTAAACTACCCCAACAAAGGAAAAGTACAAGTTAAGCGGTTTTCATCTCACTCCTTATTTCCATGAGATTCATGCCATATTGCCACCATCACCTTTTGTGTGGTGTATGTACTGACCATAATTATATTCTTTATGTAATACACTCTAATTTATGTGTATTTACATATTCATTGTATGATACCTCTTTTATGGGTTGTATGTTTCATAAGTTACCAAATTGGTAAGGGTTATTTCACAATCTCTTCATTATCCGAGGTTGTTTATACGTAATAATCTACTGGGATCTCTTTATCATCCACATCCATGTTTCTTCAAAATGTATTTCGAAACATTTTTATTATTTACAAGAATATGGGTTAAAGTCATTTATACCCTTGTTTGACTTTTATAAGAGGAATCTTTCCGTCGTTTTCAAAACAAGGTCATTTTTAACCTTTTCGACAGAATTAAGGTAAGAATGTTTTTTTAACTTATACGGTGGGTGCGGTTATTTTCCGCCATTATAAAATCTTCAAAGCTTTCCTTACAAGATTATAAGAATATTTTCAAGAAAATGTTTTATTTTATATAGCTCTTAAATGATTTCAGAAATAGAAAGAGATATTTCTCTAAAAAGTGTTTTGATTTCATCTATGTCAACATCCTTTGATGGATTTTACGCTTATTTGAAGTTGATTTATTATGATACAAAACTTCTATATTGTATTGAAGGTTTTGTGATATGTTTGACTGTGGATGTTCTATTTTTATACCATTCGTAGTTTATGGTGAAATTATTGACATTTCGTATGCTAGTTTTAATACAAATGTTTATGTTATGTTTAAACCTTTTCATATGGGAATGCATTGGACATAATATGTGACGGGTGGAGCCCGCTATAGCTCCTCGATGCATCAGTAGGTCTCATGAGGCAAACTAGTGTCTTGGCACAAGGCCTTGAAAAAATATTATTTGTAGTCTTGGCACGAGGCCTTAGCTATGTCGTTATGATATTCTGGCATTATTCATTCCATCATTATGAAAGTGGTTATTGATTTTTCATGTGATTATTCGATTAGTAGAATATCCATGTGAATAATTAAATGGAATTATTTCATTTTATTTATTCCATACTATGTTGAAAGTTCAAGTTTGAAAGGCTTTTGTTTTAGTTATACATTGCCTTAAATGTTTATTCTTATTTATGAAAGTTTCCGCTATATTGTTATCCTTACTGGGCATTTGAGCTCACCCCTTTTCTATGTTTTATTTTTCCCAGGAAGTGAAGAAGTAAATTATGAATGACCTGTAGGGATATTATGTGGGGATATGAGTGTGGATTATGGAGACAATATGTTGTTGTAGTAGTTTTTCATTTTATGATGTAATGTAAGACTTATGAATATATCTAGTGTTTCCAAGGCTACTAAACCAATCGATCATTCGAGATTTGATCTTTCTTGTGATCATGAAAATGTTATGTAATAATGCACCGACTCTGGGTAACTAGGGTCGGGGCATTACAGTTGGTATCAGAGGAAGTTTAGTACAAACCTTGGAAGCTAGATTTAGATAAACTCTAATTAGAGCACGTAGACCTAAGATGAACTTTGAGGATTAGTATAGAAGAACTTCCTAGAATTTTGGTATTGTAGAGATTTTGTGAGTTTTCCGAGAAATACATCCCTGTCTGGATACGAGCAGGTAGAGGCGGCTCTGGCACAGATGTACCTAGGGTTAAAACCCGAAAACACCGCTTTGAGCTAGACTCGAACGGGAACTGGTGCACGACAACGGGCCTTGTTGCACTCTTGGTTACGACACTCCCAAGGGATATGCTTAGGATAACTCTCATTTTCTTTACAAATCATTATGAAGGGTTTATGAGTATATACTTCCTCAAAGGAGACATTTTTATGATTATGGATTATATCCATAAACTATTTAATTTATGTTATGTGTTTTACAATTTTGGGATTGGGTATTGTTATTCATAAACTAATCTAATGTATGCCATTGTTTAGAAATGGCGCCCAGTAGAAGGAATGAGAACTCTATCAATGCACATGATACAAAGAGAAAGAAGGATCATATATTTTATGGTCTTAAGCTAGAATTTACAAGAGAAATAGTCTCGCATGTATTATCATCATATGAAGAAATAATATCATGTGTTGATAAGATAAGTAAAGAGTTTACTGAGTCCTATGGATTTGAAGGGAAGCAAGAGAAGAAAAGGATGGAAGAGAGAAAGATGGATAAAGGGAAGAGGGAAAAGAAGAATTTTCCCATATGTGGTAACTGTGGAAAGAAACACCCTGGAACTTGCCTGAAAGGAATGGGAATTTGTTATAAGTGTGGAGGAAAAGGGCACAAAGTACGTGACTAAAGGGTAAGAAAATGGTTTCAAATGTACAATGCTTCATTTGCAAGGAGTTTGGACACTACGCGAACCTGTGTACCAGTCATCAGACTATGCCGCAAATGATGCTATTGGATAATAATAAAGTTATGATACTACCACAGATGAAGATGAATGATTAGAGTTCTTATGTTGATTATGTCAATTGAGTGTTGTATCAACAATGTACTTGTTATAATAATTATGGAGTATATAAGGATTGTACTGCAGTACTATTTCATTAAGGACATGAGATTGTGTGGAACAAAGAAAAGTGACTCAATAGAAGGTTAAATTTTTGGAAAATATATGGTTGAGAGAAAGATAAACCATAATATGGTTCTGATACCGAGGTAGTGATTTTAGAATAATACATGATTGATTTGGATAAATTATATTGGATATTCTTGACTACCTTGAAGCTGATTAATGATTTGTATATTCCATCATTGTTGGGGTTTAAAACATTTTTGGATTGATGAAGTATATCCAGCATTCTATATGGAATAAGGGAGAATGAATGTAATCAATAAGGATTATGGTAAATCAGGATGTTTCAGTGTTTTAAAAGAATACATGATGAAGGTATTAATATTCTATTACAGGGTAAAAAGGATCTACATTATGTTTACCTTACTTATAAATGTTGGACTGTGAGTTTGGACTGAAGTATTTTGGATAAATTCTAAGTTTGAGATTAATTTTGGATTTCCATAAAAGGACAACCCGAAGGTCGGGCGGCAACCCGTCGTGACTGGAAAGGCCGCGAGACTTAAACCCGCAACCGAAGGGAGAAAAGGGTGTATCACCTATCAATGGCCCACGAGATGTCCTGGATTAAGTAATGTAGTTTTTATTAAAAGATCTTGTATATGAATTATAAATTCGTTTATTTTGGAACCCTATACGAATAGTGTAAATAGAAATTTTTTTACGTTCTATTATCTTTTAGAGTGAAAGATGAGTTTGTGGTCGAAATTTATTAATGGATAAAACTCTAATTATAAAGTAAGTATATCTCCTTATGATCTTAGCCAATCTCATAAATAAATTCCTCAACATTAATAAAAGGAACTTAGAACAAAAATGTTGTCCTAGATGGTACCTTAAATCATCACTAATTCATGGCTTTGGGATTGTTGGCCTTTTCATAGCCATGTTCTCTACCACTCTCCATCAGATAATTGATGGTTAGATTTCTCTTCCATATCCATATTTTCCTACATGGAACCCTAGTATGTGTTATTTTCAGTAATCTTCATACTTTCCACTCTTTATTTTAAATAGATGCCTCGTTAATTCATTTTTCGATGTGGGATTTCAATTAAGATATTTTGAAACGTCAAAAATGTGTTATCCTAATACCCTATGTTTTGTTGAACCGATGGTATTTCAAATCATCATAGATTAATGAATTTAAGGACCTCAATTATACACTTGTTTGTGATTGGTGATCTCAATCACTACCTATAAATATTTACGTTTTTCCTCCAATTATATGCCTCTAATTGCCACCAATGTTCTCCTAATCGAGATCATAATTTGGTGGTGACCCTTTCATTTCTCTTTTCCTCATATTAAGACTAAATTTTTGTAACCTAATTTCCGATGTGGGTTTTCCCACAAAGATATTTTCTATTTTCAACATTTTCTTTTCGAAGAACAATTTCAAATTGCGAGGACGCAATTTATTGAAGGAGGGGAGAATGTAACACCCCAAGATTTTATAGTGTGTTATTTCATCAAAATAATTCAATAACTTTCACTACACGCAACACCAAGTTCAATCGCACCATGACTTACCAAACAAGTCATTCAAAAGAGGTTATGAATAGTGTTAACTAAATTTTAAACTTTATATAATCCTTGTAATTTTAGAATCCATATTATGAGTTTCTTAGACATAATGTAAGAACAAATTCATTTTCAGTATTGCACTTTTACCAACTTTTAATAGTGAAACCTTTTAAATACAATATTTTAAACTTTTTGACTAAATGGGGACATCAAAAAAATTTAAAATGAAACATCCCAAGCTTCCACGGTACACTTTCCTTTGAATAATACAGTAGCGTGTGTTGTACGCAACTTCGAGTTCTAACACACATCACAACCAATCAAACTAGCTGTTATGAATAGTAATTCCTACTTTTTGAAATTATATATATTTTATATTTCAAAATGGACTTCATTTTTGTATTCAGAATATCGAATTTATCCTAAGGTGAAATTTTGGTACTTTTCGGATAACTTTAATATTTTGATGAATAGTGAAAATTACTAAATTTTAATTAAAAACAACTTTTTTAATCAAAATAATTAATAATGATAAATTATGAATTTGAGTGGTTTTAAAGTATATTTAGAATATATTTTTACCATTTAATATAATGTTGGTCATTGGACATAATTTTACAATTAAACTGAACATAAACAAGTGTCAATCTTTTGATAGTTATTATCTCTTAAAAACACGTTTTTTGTTTTGACTGCGGGAATTAATTTTAAATTAATTTCTGCCACTTCTGTGTTTTGAATTTAGAAAAATGTATTCCATATTTGGAATCAGGATGTTCAAATTGTGTAAATAGGTAACTTTTATTTTTAGATATTTTGAATAATTACTGCGGTAAATATTTTATTTACCATGGTTAAGGGTAAATCCGGTAAATAAGGGTTAAAAAATAATATTATAATAATACTAAATTACCCTAAAACGTGTCCTAGCCTTATTGGTTGATACATGTTCGACCATAGGCATATTTGGGTCGATTTGGGGACCCCATGGTGCCACTTGTAGGTGATAGGGACACTTTATTTTAATTAAGTTAAAATGAATACAAAAATGACACAAGCATATAGCTTTTAGCAAAACAATTTTTACATAGGGTTATATATGTTGGATTTCAGATTATAAATATTCATTAGAAATATAAAAATATTTCCTACATAATGATATTTTATTTATAATTTTTAGACATTAAATAATTTAATTTATTTATGACACAATGATGATGAATTAATTACTATAATAGTGAAAAATTAAAATTATTGATATTATAAATACCCAAATAAATATAATATGAATTTTTTAATGAATTAAACTAATTTTCTAGGATAATATGATATATTAGGATTGATTTAATTGAATTTTTTCGAAGTAATCAATCTGTTATGAGTTTCACAAAAATCAACTATTGAATAGTGTCAAAATTGACATAAAAGAGTTCTTAAAACTAATATTATATTATTAATTGATATTAAATTCTTAAAAAATCTAAGGTTCGGCCAAGAGACTTATATCATGATAGGTTCATCATTAATAGACCACTTGGGGGTCTCTTGGATGTATATAGTAAGTTTATTAACCATATTATATAAAAATACAAAGAGACATTGTAAAAGTGAAACTAATTAACTTAGAGTTAATACTTAAAGATAAGGTTAATATAAGTACCCAAACATGTATAAATTCTATTGGTCGAGTTGTTTTCTACCTATCCCCACCTTAAAATTTAAATAATCAACTTTGGAGCCATTAGAAACCGAATATGAATTTATTATAAATTAATATCTCTATCTTTTCCAAAGGTGCCCCTCACCCCTCTTATAAAAGGGTAATCCTCCTTCTCATTTCTTCACACCTTCAAAGCCTTTTGGTTCGGCCAAACTCTGCCCAAATACTCTCCCAACTTCCCTCACTACAACCTAGAGGCCTTAGTTTGATCAGAAAGCCAACCTAAAGAGCCCTTTTGATCAAATCAAAAGGAAGAACCCGAAGAAGAGGTAATGATTTCACCACCCTTTTCCAAGTTCATTTCTTCTTCCACTTCTTCTTCCTTTGTTGTTACCATTATAAAATAATAACTCCAGTATCATATATATACTGTGATGTTATTATAAATATGGTACAACCATATTCAGTATTCTATCCATCCTTTGAATAACATGTCACCATACGTGCGTACATACGGCTTACCGTCTCCACGTCGTGGTGTAATTGTTATTCAATATATTATTATTTGGATGGGTATAATAATGATATGTAACTCATGTAAATAATAAATATGACATGTTAATGATTCTGTATATATGATATACCATCCATTTATATATTATTTTAATATCAAAAGAATGATATTGTCGCTCGTGCGTACGTACGGACTACCGTCTCCACGAACGCGATGAGATTCATTCTCCATCGTATCCATTCAAGTATAATTATCATTTGATGATTTAAAAAATGATGTTTAAGGACTTGATATCATTCTGGATATGAATAATATACAACCTATCCTTTACAAACATGTCTTACGTAACAAAACATATAAAAGAAAACAAGTAAGTTAACACCCGAAACAACGATAATACTAAGATATTATTATCAAATCAATATTAAAAGATCATATATGATATCATATGATTCTTGTATAATTTAATAAAAATTATTTCACCATTATACAGGAGTTTAACCTACCCCAACCAAGGAAAAGTACAAGGTAAGGGGTTTTCATCTCACTCCTTATTTCCGTGAGATTCATGCCATATTGCCACCATCACCTTTTGTGTGGTGTATGTACTGCCCATAATTATATTCTTTGTGTAATACACTCTAATTTATGTGTATTTACATATTCATTGTATGATAACTCTTTCATGAGTTGTATGTTTCATAAGTTATCAAATTGGCAAGGGTTATTTCACAATCTCTTCATTATTCGAGGTTGTTTATACGTAATAATCTACTGGGATCTCTTTATCATCCACATCCATGTTTCTTCAAAATGTATTTCAAAACATTTTTATTATTTACAAGAATATGGGTTAAAGTCATTTATACCCTTATTTGACTTTTATAAGAGGAATCTTTCCGTCATTTTCAAAACAAGGTCCTTTTTAACCTTTTCGACAGAATTAAGGTAAGAATGTTTTTTTACTTATACGGCGGGTGCGGTTATTTTACGCCATTATAAAATATTCAAAACTTTCCTTACAAGCTTATAAGAATATTTTCAAGAAATTTTTTTATTTTATATGGCTCTTAAATGATTTCAAAAATAGAAAGAGATATTTCTCTAAAAAGTGTATTGATTTCATCTATGTCAACATCCTTTGATGGATTTTACGCTTATTTGAAGTTGATTTATTATGATACAAAACTTCTATATTGTATTGAAGGTTTTGTGATATGTTTGACTGTGGATGTGCTATTTTTATACCATTCATAGTTTATGCTGAAATTATTGACATTTCGTATGCTAGTTTTAATACGAATGTTTATGTTATGTTTAAACCTTTTCATATGGGAATGTATTGGACTTAATATGTGACGGGTGGAGCCCACTATAGCTCCTCGATGCATCGGTAGGTCTCATGAGACAAACTAGTGTCTTGGCACAAGGCCTTGACAAAATCTTATTTGTAGTCTTGGCACAAGGCCTTGGCTATGTGGTTATGATAGTCTGGCATTATGCATTCCATCATTATGAAAGTGGTTATTGATTTTTCATGTGATTATTCGATTAGTAGAATATCCATGTGAATAAGTAAATGGAATTATTTCATTTTATTTAAGCCATACTATGTTGAAAGTTCAAGTTTGAAAGGCTTTTGTTTTAGTTATACATTGCCTTAAATGTTTATTCTTATTTATGAAAGTTTCCGCTATATTGTTATCCTTACTGGGCATTTGAGCTCACCCCTTTTCTATGTTTTATTTTTCCCAGGAAGTGAAGAAGTAAATTATGAATGACCTGCAGGGATATTATGTGGGGATATGAGTGTGGATTATGGAGACAATATTTTGTTGTAGTAGTTTTTCATTTTATGATGTAACGTAAGACTTATGAATATATCTAGTTTTTCCAAGGCTATTAAACCAATCGGTCTTTCGAGATTTGATCTTTCTTGTGATCATGCCAATGTTATGTAATAATGCACCGACTCTGGGTAACTAGGGTCAGGGCATTACAGACAAGTAAGATTTTGTTCAATATAATCAACGATTTGGAATATGAACTACTATTCTGGTATAATGTATTCAAAGATACTAAGACATACCACTCTCTATCAACATAGTTTGAGCCATTTCCATTATTATTTTATTCATCCATTTAACCACATGATTTTTTTTAATTATATGGTGCACTGAATTCATGATGTATTCCATTAATCTATAGTTAAGATTTAAATATTCTATTTGTGTATTGATCATAGTTTTCTATATAAATATTCTTCAAGGGGAAACCACATTCCTTTTCAGTATATATTCTAAATCTCTCAATCAAATTAATATATTCAATTTTTTTTCATAAAAAGGATCCATGAAATGTGAGTAACTTAATAAATAAAATAAATAAAATTATTATCTCTATTAATTTATTTCTTTCTCATGGGACCGTAGATTTCATAATGGATAATATCCAAGGGATGAAATTTGTGGATATAAATTTTATTATTTAAAGAATTAGTAGCATTACCAATCTACAATGTGGAGGATATCTATTCATTTTCTAAACTAATCATAGGAAAATCACTAAACCTTTTTCATTGTGTTATTTTACTAATATTCCATTCGAATATATGATCCATCCTCATATAAAAAAAAAGTCATTTTACTATTTCATACTTAAGTAGTATTAAATTTTTGTTTTTATCACTTGAAATAAGTTACCCTTAGTTCAATTTATTCTTATCCATATACATAAATTTTCATCACTCTTCACCATAAAACATTTTTTTCTTAAACATCACTTCATTCCCATCATCATTGAGTTGATAAAATCATAGAAAATTATGTTCTATCCCACCAAGAAACATAGTATTTTTTAACTCTAGTTTTTTTAACAATAACCATTGAACCAACTCCTTTTATCTTTAGAGACCCATCATTCCAAAAAAAATTTAAAGCCTTCTTTTTGATATTCAACATTATTCAATAAATTCAAGTAACCTATCAAATGTAAATAACATCTAATATATAATATCCATGTACATTACCCTTTTTAAACAATTATAAAAAATTCAACAACAAGGGCATTTTCCTAATATTCAATCATTATTTCCCAAGGATGTTTTTGTGATGGTAGAAGTATGAGACATTATTTTTTATAATGATAAGCTTGGGCACATCTACCACAAACCTCCTCAAGCACTTGGAACATATTATATCTATTCTATCGAGAATTAACTTCTTTCCACTGAGCATGATCCTTTGAGTGGGATGTTTCTACCTCAACATTTTCCTTATAGTACTTCTATAATAATAATAATGTTTTTGGTTAATCCAATACACAATTATTATATGTCTAAAGACTCTATTGTACCAACATTCTATAAAAAATCCACACTTTAATCTATAATATTTTTTTCTATCTATAATATGTCACTTGAATTTGTTAAATCATCTTACTGAAAGTTTTGTCTTATTTTTATTAAAAAAATATTATGAGTACCTAACAAATTATTTTCCAAAACTTAGGCCCATTTACAAACTCTTTAGTGTCCCCAATTATATCTGTTTTTTATTCTGAGTTAAGGTTTATTGTATTTATAAGTTTATGTGTTTTTATTGATTAATAAAAAAATTTGTCTTACAAACCATCTTATTATTTTTATAATTATTCTAAATATTTAAAAATTGTTTTCTCCCTTTGAGATTTTTTTTCATCATTCCCCAATTCATTGGATAAAAGATTTGAAATTTTTTCTAATTTTTAGAAATTCTTATTCTTCTCTAACCAATAATTATTGAACAATTTCATAATCATTTTCTCTAAATTTTATTTTCTATTTTTTCATGAGGTTAAAAGTATTTTCATCATAATGATATTTCTTGAGATCATAATATTATTTCAGATGCTTGAAATTTTCTTCCATATGTTTAGATTCTTGGCTGCCAATAAGTTCATAATCCTTTTTCATCTTCCTGTTATAATTTTTTTTGATAATAAATTTTTAAAGGCATTATTATAATTATATATTTAGGAATAAATCTGTATTATTTTCTTATTATTTACTTTCTAACTCCATACCTACATCACTGGTCAAATTTTATCATTTACCTCAAAAAAAGTAACTTTTCGTCACCAATTGTGGAATTCACATCTTCCCCTTCTTGTTCAATGTAATCACTTCCTTAATTATTTTATAAGATGTTTTTCTTTTTATATTTTGGAAACTTTCTTCCATTTATATTAATGTTGGGACTTGTATTATCAAAATTCTTTCTAATAGATCTATTATATTTATCATCTTCTTAATGTTTGAAATATTATTCCTTCAACGTTGTACCATTTTATTTAAGGATTCCAATAGCTCCACACATTAATCATTTTCAAGGTTTACAACCCTTGTAATTTCCTATTACTCTTATTATTCTTTAAGATAAAAGTGACATAAGATCATCAATATTCTCATTAACCTATTTATAAAAGTTATATCCATTATCTATTTATTTTTTATTATCTTTCTCCTTATTAGAAGAATTAAATGAAATATATTTCTCCGTATTTTACTTACTATTTATAGCATTATCCATTATAATTTCACAATCTATGATCATAATATGAATATCATCAATGCAAATAAAAAAAGGTTATTTATCTTCTAAAGTAAAAACACTTACATCAAATTTATCTTGTAGAATCTGTAAGATTCACTCAACCACAATCGAATCTTCCAATTTATCACCAAAGATTCTAACAGTTCCTAGAATATCATTCCCCCTTATAAATAATTAATCAAAATATTCATCCTTCCTCATTTTCATGTATTTATATTTAAATATCTTAATTTTTAACTTTTCTTCCTTTACTTTTGTGTTCCCTCAATAAATATTTTCCATCTTCTTCCAAATTTCATTAGCCACATTGATTCATTAACTTTATAAATTTACTAAATTAAATAGAGAATAATATATCATTTATAGAACATCAATAATTTTACAAATTATTCATATATATTTCTATAATAGTATCACTTTTATCATGATGGGTAGAAACACTAGTAGTAGCTTCCAAGACATTATAACAAAGAACCAATAGATATGGAAACATCACATCTATCAAATCATGGAAATTATTCCCATAAAATATTTGAATCCCCTTGTTGTTTAGTAGTTCTAGATTATCGATTATTGATAAAATAATTTAATAATATAAATACTTCCTATTAAAACTTTAAAAATTCTCGAGTCGATGAAGAAACCAATGGATTTTCTACCAACTAAAAATCCACCCACAAGATTGGTGAACTCACTGGGGGGGATGAATTAGCGAGTGACAATTTCTTTATAATAATTTTTTTATTTGTTAGAATAATATTACATCACTTCTAAATATGACAACATTTACACATAGAAAAGGAACAATACATTTTACAAGGTTCATTACTCAATAAGATTAAATAGTATTTAGCATGATATAGAAAAACCTAAGATCACACAACCTACTATAAAAAATCATATGGATTATAGTAAGAAGGGGATAAACATAAAATTAGAATACACTATAGTATCCCAAAGTTTCTATTACATCATAAATAATAACGATAGTTTAGATAGTTTCATAATAATAAGAACATATGTCTTGGGTTTAAACTTTGAGTATGTTTTTATTGTAATGATTCGTTCTTTGCACTCCATAGAAGAGTAAGTATTATTTTCAACTTATTTAATATCTTTTACAATAGTGACTAAGAAAATATTATTATTCTTATTTATTCTACCACTTATTCCATTTAATATAAACACAAAATAGTCTACATGGATTCAGTGTTATAGATATTCCACCTACTTTTCTTATCCTGTAAATATATATTCATTGAAAAATATTGAGAATAACATTTCCAAAAGATTTATAGAAACCCTATGATTATAAGAAATGAGAAATACTTCTCTATGAACATGGAGAAGCTTCTATTTAAATAAAATTTAGGCTTTAACTTTTAATTATTATATAATATTTTAATATCCATGATATAAACTCTCTAGAAAACACATCATCATAATTATTTTTAAATATCTTCATGTGAATAGAATTATACATTTTTTCGATATATAATTTCTACTTTAGTATTAATATAAATCTATCTTAACAACATCCCATTCAATTTGATGCTGATACCTATTCTCAAATCACAATCTCTTTATGATTTGTAAATTATTAATAATATCAACCAATATTCAATAGATTTTAGTTTCATCAAAAATATATGAATATTGGAAACTCAAATTTTCATCCAGAATATTCATAAAGAACTTATCTAAGTATATGAATGATGATGAGGAATACAATTCCAGAATGACCACACAACTCAATATAGATCAGACTCACTTATGGATCTACCATGTGGATCAACCAAATGACCAAACATCGATCTACCGTGTGAATAATAAACTAATTATATATTTGGATCGACCATATGTAAAACCTTAAATTGATCTTGTGGACAATAAATCAACTATATAACCAACCTTTGATCAACCAAAAGTTATAAATATCCATTTTTCCATGTTTTAAATCAATACCATGAATAATTTCAATCATTCATGTGATTACACGATCATTGTATCATATGTATATAAATCCTCTAGATTGTTTGTGGCTGTCTTAGTATGTAAATTCGAAAGTTTCTTATTTTCAAACTAGGACCTACTCACACCAACTACATACATCCTAAAACACACAAAAAACTATTGAAAGATGTTTTTGAAAATGTATTTACATCCATCAACACTTTTCTTTCATTACCTTTAAGAAAAACACTACAATAATCAACTTTACCTCGGAATATGTTTTTTGTATTAATAAGAAATTATAATACAATAAATTATATCCAAATCATAATTCTTAAAAAATATCTCTCTTTAAAAATGATATTAATAATAAAAATGATTTTTTATTTATTGTTATCAATCCAAACATGTATATAATTAGTTTTATAACCTAAAATGTTGGATGAAATAGATTTAAAAACATTAAGGTTTTCTAGATCTAATTTTTTTACTTCTTACATTTAGGAAAAATTAATTTAAATCTTGTAATGTTTTAAATTTAAATTAAAATATTTTATTATAATATTATCTAATTTTTTCAATATATTTTTTGTATAAAGACACCTTGATTTAGCGTTACCCATACCACTTTATTTTATAGTAGATTTTTCATCATGGTTTTTTTCAAAATATTTTCTTGTTTTGATATTTTAACCATGAAATAATTATGTTTTTAATTTATATTAGCTTCCTTTTTTAGTAACTCAACTTTACTTTATTTCATCTTCTTAACATGATTTTTTTCCATCCTGTTTTATTTCATGAGTTTGGTAATTTTATTTAAAAAATCCTCAAGTTAATATTTTAAAATATTCTCTACATCACTTCATTCATTCTCCTTATCACTGGTTCAATATTATTCATGTTATTAAACATTATCTTTGAATGTTATATATTTTCTAGTTATAATATACCTTTTAAACTCATTAGCTTTTGATGATTTTTCATCTTATTATTTACTCAATAGATATTTTCATTTTATCTTTGAAAACTTATTCTTTTATTTAATATATTTATTTATATAAACATATTTATTCTTTTTTCTTTATGAAATACTTTTATAGATAATCATTTTAAATTTAAATATCTATGTTCTTGGATAATAAATTTTATAATGTTTAATTCCCCCATAATTAAATCCTTTAAATGACATCTTTTATTTATATTTATCTCTTTGTTTTATGAAGTTCTTTGAAAAATGAGGCATGTTATTTTTAAATTCCTCATAATTTTACTCATCATATTTAAAGTCACTAAGAGTTTTTTCAATCTTCCCTTTGAGTTTTATCTTGATCATTTACTTGAAAAAAATATCCTTCCCCAATTTTATCTTCTTCTTGAAAAATGAATCTATTCTCATATCATATGCAATAAATTATACTATAGAGATCATAAATATAGTTTTGATTTTAACGTTTACCTTCAAATAAGGAAACATTGGCCTAAAATATTTTAGGAAGTATCCTAATTTTTTTTACTATAGTGAAATCCACCAATTTATCTTCAAATCTTTTTATTTTTCTCATGATTTTATTGAATCCTGTAAAAAAATCAATGATATTATCATCGGGTATATTTAAATCATCAAAATTATCCATATATATTTTCAATTTGAACTATTTCATTTTTTCATTACATTCATATATTTTCTTATTTTTATCTCAAATTTCTTATATATTCTTAAAGTCCATCACTTTGGTATAGATTTTTTTATATAGGGACACCGTGGTAAAATTATTCTATTTTCCATCAAAATATATATTTTTTTGTAATAATGTGTTTTTATAATGGAAACTATGATTAATTTATCATCCATGAAGATTCAATATGAATTGATTTTTGTCCTACTTTCCAAATACAGGTGTTTTTTTGGGTTTATTAACAATGAATGTTTTGAATGAACATTGGATGAGAGGATGAGAGGATGGGATCATCTCCCCATTTTGGAGTAAATGATTTCCTACTCTGGAATTTTTTTATACATTTAATAAGTTATCAAGAATCCTTCCCAATCCTAGTATGGTACTAGTTACCCCTGTACTAATGATCTCATTAAAACCCTGTTTCTTTGTGAACAACCACATATATATATTATAGGTTCATCATATTTCTCTTATTAATTAGTTGTGATTAATTTTGGATTTTATGGTTTAAAACCATAGAATTAAGAATATTGGAGTTTAGTTCCATTGAAGGAGGTGAAGGTCATTTTGGATATGAGATCAGGCCCATGTTACAGGATTCATATTCCACCACCAAATATTTTTTTGATTTTATAAAAACAATTTACGGAAAAGTGAGAACCACCATGAACACAATGTACACACATAAGCTGGATGGGCTTGACACCCCAGGAAAGACCATACCCTCTTAAAAGGAGAAATAGAACATCAACCAATAACAAAAAATGAGACGACCGAGAAACACTGCCCTCAGCCGAACCATCCAAAAAGAATCACCAGAAAGTCATACCATCAAACACTAAGTCCATATTGAAACCATCAAACACATAACTTGTCCTCAGGACGTTGTGATGTCGCCGCACTAGTGACCACCCATCCATGAAACACCACACCAAGAAACTATGAAGAGAATTAGAACTGATATGGTTTTTCCTACTAATCAAGGCACATCATACATTTTAAGGTCGTGTAACAAGGACTAACTCTAAGTAGTTTTATGTCATAATGCATGGAATAAAATAAGGAAGTCTTCCTATAAATGTTTGGTCTGTGACTTACACATGATTATCCCTTTCTAATTGGTCTCAAAGGGAATATATCCAAAAATTTGATGGTTTAGTTCATGAAGAATATGGCCCTATAAGATATGTGGTTGGATCTCTCAGTAGGGATATATCTCACATAGTGGATAATATGGAATATGGACCAAATTAGGATGATATGATTATTATCTAGAGGGAATATAACCCTATGGGTGGGGGTATGACATCATTACGAGTATATCACAATGAAAATATGATAGTATTTAAATATTGGTTTTGGGACTCAAAGAGGAATCCTACATTAACTAATGAAAAATGAATCAATTATCACATAGATCCTGTGACATTGTTTAAGGACATATGATGGGTCCATTCCAAATAGTTTAACATAATGTGTTAAGGATATCTTCATGTAGTTTTATGGTGCATGACTAGGACATCTTCCACATAGTTTTACACCTTTTTGTAAGGATTTATGAATCATGAATGGTGTGAAAACAGAGGATTGAGTGAAGATTTACACATATTGGGTTTCCCTAGGGATACCTAGCTTAGTAGGTGAGTTAAGTGAATGTATGTTTTGAGGTTTACACAACAGAGGAGGACCGTCCATCTATCTTCCCAACTATTAGTAGGTGGGGAGAGATGAAGGAGTCCCACTCTCTATTAGGGGACTTAAAGAGTATATGTATGTTTTTTTCATATTTAGATTCCTATATTATTGAATGGACTTAGGAATCCACTATGAACCCATTACAATTGGATTTGGGTTAGGGACAATCATATTAGGTTCTGTGCTATGGGGATGGTCTAAATAACTTTCATATTATGGGTATCCTCATTATCAATGGAATTTATGATCGAATATTCCGTGATACCCCTGTTAGTTAAGTAGGATAAGAAAGAGACACCATTTATCAATGGGATACATGATAAAAGGGGTGAAGATGAGTTTTCATGACCAGATAACATATATTGGGGGGTTTTGTAGGAGGATTTGATCTAGTCTATTGGTGTTTTAACCTTAATGGATGAAATCCACGAAGGTCTTTGGGACTGGAATGACCCCGGTGAGGAAGCTTAGGGGAAGGGGTGAATGTGAAGGGTATCTACTATATATAATATTAATATATTCCCAGAAATGGAGGAGATATTATAAATTAAAAAGGATTATAATTTTATATAGAGGGTGATATGTTTCCTAAATTGGGATCTAGTGAAAAGGGGGAGTTCATAGATAGTCCTAAATGAGATTGACCTCACGGACTAACATCATTGGCCAAGCCTCATGGATTTTCCCCATAAAGTGGAATCATGATGTTGATATGATTGACTAGACTCATATACTAGGCCTCATTGGTTTTCATTACATGTTGTCCTCATGTGCTTCACCTTTCATATTCCTCTCATAGGCCCTATGTGTTCTTATTCATGAGTGTTTTCCTTTTGGTTACATGTGGATTCATGAGAGAAATTTATAGAAGAGAAAATTACTAACACTCATATTCATCTATATTTCTCTCCCATATCCCTCTTATGTGTCCTCCTATACCTAGAGAATAAAATGGGGTTTTATAGGAAACACTAGACAGTCGATTCCATGGAATGGATGTGCCCATGAAGATTCCACATGTCTATAGAAAGGAAGTCCATGGAAGTTGAAGGAAGTCCACAGAAGGGCCACATGATGTAGTTAAAATTAATATCCAACATCACATGGTATGGTGATTCATATGCTCATGTTATTTGTGAGGTGAGTTCATGAGCTCAACCATCATATTACCATGAAGTCACCATGCAACACTCTAAAAAGGATGATATAATTCCATGAGGACCAATAATTTTAAAATTCATAAAATTCATAGGATTTGGTGCTTAATGTGGTTAGATACTTCATGGTGTGGTAGAATCCCTGAGGTTAGTGAATTTATGGGTCAAACTCATGTGTACATCCCTCAATAAGTTTGGTACACCCGAAATTGTACATTGAAATTTATTTTTATTTCAAATTGAATCTAGAATTAAAACAACCATAAATTTTGGTAAGTAATCCCATTTTGGACTCACAACCAGTAAATTTGAAGATTTTGAATAAAACTACACCCTTATCTATAGGTTTTCCCCATAATTGGTATTTTAAAGGGAAAAAGTGCCTACAAGACTATAAAAAATGGGGTTTATAGTCCATAAATCATTTTTTCAGGAATTTGTGAAATCCATAGCATACTTTGAGTGGGAGGTTCTCATAACCACATCCTCATACCAAGAAACTATTTTAAGGAATCTTAATACCTCATTGTGTGAAAAATCATAAGATACATGGATATTCAATTTTATTCTTCTTTAGGAATGGAGACACATTTTTACTCAAACACGACTTATGTTGTCTGAATGAGGACTATGTTATGGGTTCTGTGAAAAAGTTCATGAAATGATTTTCTTGGTTCTAAAAAATACCCCAGAGAATAGGTTTCATTCAAAATTACAAGAATTAAATTATAAGATAAATCTAGATAAATTTTACATATTCTAGACTATATTGTGGGATTATAGATTTAAATCACCTATGAGAATATATTTATTAATACGAGGATCTTAACTCAAGGTTTCTAGGTTATTTTACTTATCATTTCATGATTATATTTGAAACTTAAAAAAGTAGAATCATGGATAAGGGGATCCACTTAATCATTGATTTGGGATTAATTAACTCAGTCATGATTCTTAAATACTTTATTTAGAAAATATTTACTTCTATGTATGGATTTTGGATGTTTTTAAGCACAAATTCAAACATTATTACACTAGGTATTTTATATTTATATGGGTAATGATGATTTAATATGATGAGGATCATGAATAATTTTGGAATGATAATTCCATTATTCAAGAAAGTTTTATTGATTATAATTCGATGATATTTATAGAAATACTTAAGAGAATTTTTTAGAAAAATAGGAATGCTATAATTTTTTCCCAGACTAGTGGACTTAGTGATTATATCACGACTTACATTAGGATCCTATAGTAGATCCCAAAATATTTGTTTCTTTTTTTATTTCCCAAATTTTTTTCTAAGAATTATATTGTGTATCCTTAGTAAGAATGGACTTAGTTTTTTCATAGATATTCCTTTATGGGTTTTCAACCTAACAAGTTTTGTGCATTTTTATTTAAAATTATATATTATTCCAAGATTACATAAGATACATGTTCAATGAGAAAAGATTCAAATTTTTACCATGCCACATTTAATGGGTTTTCAACAAAGAGAGTTATATATATCCTTTATTAGGTACTTTAATGAAATATAAGTCTGACAATTAAATATGGTATTTGCATTCAAACAACTTTGACCACAAGGTAGAGTGATATGTATAAAAACATGGGAAAGGTAAACAAGATTTGAATGTAGGACATATTCCACTACATATATAGATATGTAAACATAGTTTATGGTCTTATTTTTTGGACCATTGTGTCTAACATTTTGAAGTTTAATAACTTTGAACAAAAGGAGTTGAGTTTAAGGGCATGCAGTTGTGACCAACAACTATGAGATGGCCCAGATGATGTGATCCAGTAAAAGTTCTATATTATGAGATACAAATTTCAAAAATATACCAACTTTGGTAAAATGCACACAGTTTAATGTCTCAATTCTTAGACCAATGTGTCATGAATATTAGGGTCTCATAATATGTAGCATAAAATAATCAAGAATGATATGTTTCATCCTTTATTTTAAAATTTGTATGATTCATGATGAAATAACATCAAGGATATTGAATCCACTTTAATAGTTTGATTATGGACTATGTAAATAGTGACCCAAGGAGGTTTTGATTTGGGAGATGAGATTGAAAATTTTTGGTGAGGAAGACTTCTCACCACATTAAAATATAAGTTTTTTTTGTAATGGTTTAAGGGTGTATGAAGATTAGGGTATCTCCTCCTTAGGTTAAAAACATATCTCAAGGGGGCATGTCATATTGTGGCAGAGGGAATATGAATGTTTCATATTTGGGAAAGTATTAATATCCTAATATGTGACAACCCTTATCTTTATTACACATAAATTCACGATTTATTACATAATAATACATATAATACAACCCATAAGATTCATAATTGTAATGTATTAGGGTAATTAGGGACATTAAATAACAACTTAAAATAAGGGGGTATTGGAATTATTGAGAACTTCCTTAACATTATCGTAATATTCTATCATTTTTATAACTGCATGGGATAACATGTTGACATATATAAGAATGAGGTGAGCTATAAATCCCAGTAAGGGAATTGAAAAATCATAACATGAAAATATTATTACATGTCATACCATATTCATTTCAATGGGACCTAAAATGGGTGAGAATCATAAACATGAATAGTGAGGCATGATGTATCATCATAACCTAAAGGCAACATGGGAATGTGGAATAAACTTTAAACATGAAATCATAAAAATAAGTCATAGTTAACCACTAATAAATCACAAAATAATGTTCTTAGGATAACCTACTATAAAAAATAAATGGAATATCATGAGACTAAAACATTAAACAAGGCATTTAATCACTTTAGGGTTTCACCCATCATAATCATATCATGTACATGAATACGTGTGCCACATTAATCACATAACATAAGAACATTTTTCATCAACTTTAATCCCAAAATTAATGATTGTGGGTAACATACATGGAATAAACCAATAAATTAATTATAGGCACAACTTTCTGAATACCATTGAGTGTAAATGGTTACGGGTATATACTTCACAAATGTTCATCATGGAAAATCACAATGACATTTCAATAGTGTAACAATGGTACATGAAGATTCATAAAAAGGTTAAATGAAATAAAAAGGGGTATATAATTTATTATAAGTCAAAAGGAAATTATTATGTATATTTAAGAACATAAACCCTAATAAAAATTTGAGAATTAATAGGAATAATATAAGGAGAGTTTGTGGATAAAAACACGCCAAGGAAAAATCATAGGATAATTTCTATAGGGTAATGACGGTACATAATGAATCATGGGATGGAATAATGAGAGTGAAAGGGGTAAATATTCACTTTTAAATCATAAGTTAAGTAATAGGGATGTTTGAGATCATATATCATCAATAATAATTGGAATATAATGTCAATTACATAAACAAGGTTCTTGAATAAAGAGGAGAAAGAGAGAACCCCTTACTAAATTTTGGCATAGTAATGAGTTAGTTAAATAATATAATGAGAGGGTATAAATGATATATAATTATTAATAGAAAAATTAGAATGAATAGGGATATTTATAAATTCATGAAATCATAACCAATTTAGATTAAAATGTTAAAATACAAATAAGGTGCTTGAATTGAAATGAAGAGAGTGACGTACCTTACCTTGAGAAGGTGATTCAAAAAGCATGGGCGAAGCTTATTAGGAGCTTGGGGGAACCTTGGGAAGACTATAGATAGGGTAGGGAAGATTAAATAGGTTATTCAAGTTTTTTTAGTGAAGATAAATGGTATATTGGGTGGCGTTATATAGGAAATGTTAGGGTAGTTCTTTATTATTTACCAAACATAGGTTTTGAACTATATATAATAATGAAAAAACTAAAATTACCATGTATTTTTCCCATGATTTTCCAAATGTTAGTGGTTTTATTTATTTTATAATTCCAAGGGCCAAACTCAATAAAATATTACTCTTGGAGATGTGAAAGTGAGTCAAGTTTAAAAAGAATTGATTTTGAAACCCTAAGATATAATATAGGTTTTTTAGGATTCATAATGGATTTATAAAATTAATTAAATAACATAAAAGAAAATTATTTTAAATGGGAAACAAATATTTTATTTTTGATACAATTTTTATAAGTTCTTACATAAAATTTGGGTCATTATGATGTCATAATACAGTTTTTATATTTATAAAGTATTTGATTTTTACTTGAAAATTTCACTATCTCAGCAAATTCTAAAAAATTTACTATTGTATAATTTTGAAATTATGATTCCAAAAATAATATAAAAATTTAAAAACTTATTTTACAAATTTGTGAATTTTCACATTTAAAATAAGAATTAACATTTATTAAGAAAAGTTGTTTTTTTGACAATAATAGTTTTCAAAACCTTATAACAATTACATTTGACTTTAATAAAATTAATTCATCATTTATATTTAATAAAGATTATATAAATGTATTTTTTTATTAATATTTCTTTTAAATTTAAAATTAACTAATTCATCAAAAAGAAATATCATTATTAAAATTTCATATTACACAAAAATACAATTTGTGTTTTATCATATCAAAATTAAAATCATTTAAAAAGTAAAAATAATAAGAAGTAAAAATATTAATTATTATTTATAATGTAAACATTCATATTATTAGGGTATTGATAAATAGACTATTATTATAAAAAAATAAATGAGGGTAAGACACGTGATAAAGATATTTTCATTGGGTACTTTGGAATACATGGCATCAGCCATGATCTTGATGAGCATGAACTTCTCCCAAAATGGTTTCACTCATGATTTAGTTATCAGATATCAGGCTGGGATTGATCCATATAAAATCATAGTTATGATATCTCTATCAAATGCTCTAATAAACGGGATTCAAAGAGTACGATCCTACTGGATGAGTTCATTGTTTATTTTTTTATGTCAATTAAATTTTTCATAATAGTATATTTATCCTAATCATATTATCATTGTTCAAAAGATATTTTATCAATGGTTATGATGATTAATGTTATTTAAAATATGATAAAATATAATAAAACAAATTAATTTAATGTGTTTTTATCACCCTAATATGGAATTTTATTCAATCACAAAGGGAATTTTATTTTTAAAACTTTTGGTCATTACAATCCCCCCCTTCAAAAATTTCACATGTAAATTTTTCATATCACACCCTAATGAATTTGAGGATAATTATATTTCATTATTTCCTTGGTTTCCCATGTCTCTTATTCAAACTTTTGGTTTCTACATAGCACTTTGACCAGGTGAATTATATTATTTTTTAGATATTTGTCTATACATTCTAAGATATTCACCTTATACTCTTTATATGAAAGATCATTCTTTAATGGTTCCACCTAAGGATTTATAAAATGTAAGGGATTTGGTAAATACTTCCTCAAGATGGGTACGTGGAACACATCATATACTTGAGTTATGTTAAATGTGAGTGCTATTCGATATGAAACCACTCTATTGCGATCAAGGATCTCAAAGGCCTCGATGTATCTCAGAATAAGATTTACCTTCTTCCCAAATTCCTTGAATTTATTAAATGGAGATATATAGAGGAATACCTAATCTCTAACCACAAACTACATGTCTCATTAGAGATTTTTAATATATCTCTTTTTTCGACTTTGAGAATACCATATGTGATGTTGAATGCTCTTTAACATTTCCACCATTTCCTTAACCAATTTAATACCCAATCTTTTATATTCACCATCTTCATTCCAACTTGAAGGTGTTATGGATCTTTTATCATAAAGGGATTGATAGGTATCTATTTGTATTATTTAGTGGAAACTATTATTGAATGAGAACTCATCTAGAGGAAGATGTTGATCCCATCATCCTTTTAAGTTCATTGAGATAAGCCTCAAAATATCCTTGAGTGTTTGGATAGTTTTCTCAGATTGCCCATCAGTTTAAATGCAATAACTTGTGCTGAAGTTAAACGCTGTATTTAGATCATCTTGGAGTCTTTTCCATAACTTGGAGGGAAATCATGGATATCAATTAGATACAAATGATAATGGTGTTTCATGCATCCTCACCACTTCTCTAATGTATATCCATGAAATTTTATCAATATAGATGTCCTCTCAAATTGAAATGAAATGAGTAGTATTTGTTAGAATATCCACTACAACCCATATAACATTATTTTCTCTATATATCTTTGAAAGACTAGTGAAAAAGTCCATGTTTATGTTTTTCCATTTCAATGTAGGTATGAGTAATAGTTGCATCAACCCCCTTGACTTTTTTATTTCAGACTTAATTTTATGACATATAAGACACCTTGATGTATATTACAAGATCTTATTATTTATATTTTCCAAAAAATAGTGATATTAGAGATTTCAATACATATTCATGACCCCTATATGGATAGAGAAGTTTAATATATGTGAATCAACCAAAAATTTATTCTTTAACTCGTTATTGATGTAACCCATCATCATGAACCAAATTTTACAACTCTTTATTTATTAATTTTGACCTTTTAGGATTTAACTTTTCTTATCACATGCATCTTCATTTTAATTTCAGTATCATCTCTTTGAGAATTATTTATATTCTTTAAAATGGATGGTTGAGTAATGAATCGTGAGAGTATTGATGAGGTTTCTTCCTTTATGATTCCTATGTCCATCATTTTTAAATCTAAGAAGATCATGTCCTTGTCAATTCTCATTAATTATAAAACTTAATGATTCTTTCTACAAAGAACATCTTCCACTTTATTTTATTTCCCAGGATAGTAGTGTAATGAGTATTCATATCCCTTAATAAGTTATTACCATCTTTTCTAGTGCATATCCATCTCTTTTTGTGTGAATATATACTTGAATACCTTATGATCTGTATATATTTCACTCTTCTCCCAAAGAAATAATGCCACCATATTTCAATTTCAATGTCACTGAATCCCACTCCATATCATGTGTTGGCTATTTATGTTCATGGATATTACATTTCCTTGAGGTATAAACTATCAATTTTTTATTTTTCATTAGTGTACAACCTAATCCATACATTGAAGAACCACTGTATACATGTAAAAGCTCTCCAATTGTGGGTAAAATATGAATAGGTGTGGTGATAAGAAATTTTTCTACTCCTTGAAGCTCTCATAACATTAATTATTCCAAAAATAATTGCATCAATTCTAAGTTATCCTGGTTATAGGGTTTGAAAATAATAAGAACTTTCTCATAAATCAATGATAGTATTAATGTATTCTATAGAAACTATGTATTTACGTCATAGTGTTTAGTCTTGGACATAATTTAATTATGTTTTTTTGAAGGGTCCACAAATATCCTCTTACTGGTGATAAAATTCCCTAGGAATATTTCTTGGTCTAGGTAAAAGTTTTATTGAGAACTCAACAACTATTTAAGAGGAAGACTGAGGAATTATTCAGGAAGTACATTAGCATATTTTATCATAAACAAAAATGTCTTCAAGGATGATATTATTCTTATAATCAGTAATTTTATATAGATATTCTTTCTCCTAGGGAAAAAATATACATTCTTAATATGATGATACCAAATAATATTCATCCTCTTCCTTTCACTTGTGTATAATATAAGGGTGACTCATGGTATGGAGGGTTAATTCTTTCTCCCAGTAATTTATATTGGATTTATAAAAGGTAAAACATTCCATAATTATGATAACCTCAAATTACTATATATGTAGATTGATAATATTTTAAATAATAATATTTAAAAAAACATAAACATGGTATACAATAATTATTGATGTTTTTACTGAGGATATATAATATTTTCAGGTGGTGACTCAATGTTCTTAAAAAATTTACAAGATATGATAATATGGAATGTATTTAAATACAAAATGACACACACCAATATGAAGTAGAGTTTACATGTACATCCATCATCATGATCCATCTCATCATAGGAATTTCCTTATTCTGTTATTCATGAATATTTTTGGTGCTCATCATGCTTGTTATCCCATTGAATAGTTTATTGAATTGGATAATTCCCAACATTCACGCATTTAAGACAATTTACTATATATGGTACCTTAGAATGATCTTTATTTCCATCCATCATGTTATTAAATTGTTCATGATAATAAGTTACTTTATGTTCTATATTTCCACACATAAAACATCTCCAAGTCTATTTGTAACACTTCCCTTGGTGTTTCTTTCCACATTTCTTTGACAAAGAAAATCAGATATTCTTTCCCATATTATATTTATTAGTTTATCTTACATGAAATTTCATCTTGCTCTATTTTTTATGTCTTTGTATATTCAACTATTTACAACTTTTTATTCATGATTTTTGATATCTAGTATGAAATAACTATAATATGTCTTACTTGAGATCCTATAATTTTAGGAATCTCATTTTGGTAGTCATCACATTGCCCTTTATATTGATTATTTACTCAGTTCCCCTATTTCTAGCATAAAGGTAAAATTAGGGATGTGTATTTCAAACCTATTAAACACACAAATGAGAATACAATAACATTAAAGGGATAATTTATAATTTAAATTTATCCATTAACTTATGAATTTATTGGATTTAATCTAAGTTATCCATTATCTGTTTCCTATCATAGACACTTATGGGTTTTTTGTTCCATTAATATTAGTTCATAAGAAGATTGTGAATTTTCCCAAGCATATCCCATGGAGTGTCAAACCTGGTGTACAATAAGGACCATTTTCTTACACCAACTAATGATTGAGCGCCTCTCAATGTTCTATTTTAGTGATTATTACCTATAGGTACCTATGTTCTAGAGCTACATCCACTTGTATTATAGGCAGGGATGTAATTTTAGGGAAACTACTTACTCTATAATTTACCAAAACATAGGGATGTTTTACTATACGTAGTATAATACCTAATTATCTCACTAGAGTTTTCTAATCCTAATCCCAAAAATAAATACACATTACTCTGATACTAACTATAAAAACCATTGGCTTTATTACACATTAATTAATTTTTTGTTACATAATAATACACAAAATATAACTTAGAAGATGAATAATTATAGTGTATTTGGGTTTTTTAGACAAATGGAGACATGAATTGGTCTCCCAACTCATATACCTCAAAAATTTATCAATAAAAGAAATTTTACAGTGAAAATATGAGGTGTAAAAAGTATGAACCAACAAAAAGCAGTGAAAGGTTACACAGATAAAAGCCATCAAAAACAATACATTGAAGAGGAAAAAGTGGCAAAGTGAAGTGTACCAGTTTCTATCTATGATCCAACCTACCAATGAGAAGCCATAACATAAAAAATCATGATGAAGTGAAAGAATTATCATCAATCAATTACATGTCAAGGAACTTAAACATTTCAAAACCCCATGAATTTTACCACTTCTATCTCCCTAGGAGGCCTAGGCCTAAAACCCTACATTACCAATAGTATATAAACCGCCACATGATTCAAATGTAAGGAAATACACTATGAGATAAGATCCACTAAATGTAACAATTTCAGTGAAGCTAAATTTGAAAAACATGACATAATAGTTCCCAAAAAATCCTCTCTTTTCAAAGCCAAAATAATCACACTATAAGTGGTAATGAAAAATGCCTTAATAGGTTTGTTGTACATTATATCCAGATCTCCAGAAGATGACAACTTTTTAGTTTTAATGGCCTTTTCAATCTACCATGTAAGCTCTCTAGTTGGAGCAGAAAAAGGTGCTTGGCATTCTTCAAGCTGCTGAAAAATATTATGACAAAATCACTGCCTCCCACACATGAATCACTGAATTCACACCAAAGAATGATGTAAACAGAATCACAAGAGAGAGGTGTTTCTGATCCATAAAAATGAACAACAATGAAACTACTTGCTTGCAAGTCCAGTTTCAGGCACTACAAAATCTATAATCATATCCAACCTTGAGAAAACAAAAGCTGATGAAAAAAGAAATATTAGTGCAGGAAAAATATGAATCATTTATAAGGAATAGTCTTGAAATCAATTCAAGGGTTTTGATTACATTTCTCCACCATCAAAATGAACATTCACTTTCTTATTTGAAGGTAGGTCTTCATTGAAATTTAATTATTCCTATATATTTTAAATACAATCTCTTATCTCTATTCCATCTAGACTTAAAATTCCTCACTCACAACATCATTATATTTAAAGGCATACCTCACAGTAGGTTCCACTTCTTCATCATTATTAGGACCATCCAAAATATTTTCAGCAGGAGGTGAAATAACCTCCAACTATGAAGGAATAATAGATTTTTTCTTCCTAGATGCCTCTAAGGATCTCATAAATACAGTTGTATCAATGTTATAATTGTTTATTTGGGTAATTAGGTACATTACTCAATAACATAAAGGTGGAGAGGGTACATCGACATTTTTGAAAACATCATTAACATGATCATTATTTCATCATTCATAAAGCTACATGGGATAACATGGGGGAATACATAAGAAAGGGTTAATCTATAAATCCCAGTAAGGAAATAAAAAAAGTACAAAATGAATAAAGAATTATATTTTATACAATAAGAATTTAAATGGGACATAAAATGGGTGTGAATCATAAACGTGAACAATGAGGCATGGTGTAATGTGATAACAAAAAGGCAACATGTGAATGCAGAAACAAGTTTAAACATGACATCATAAGAATATGTCAAGGGTAATAACTAAGAAATCAAAAAATAACGTGCTTAGGATAAATTATCATGTATCAAACATGGAATATAATGAGACTAAAACTTTACCCAAAGTATTAGAGAACTATCTGGGTGCACCCATCATAATCATATCATGTACATGCATAAGTGTTCCACATAGATTATATACCATAATAACATATTTCATAAAATATAATACCATGATTAAGGATAATTATTTGAACAAATTTAAGTACTAAATCAATGAATTAGTACAACTAGGTTAATACCCTTGAGTGGAAATGGGTATGGGTATACACCTCACAAATTTTTAGCATTGAAAATTGCAGTGACATTTTAGCAGTGTAAAAATAGTACATAAAGGTTCATAAAATGGTTCAATGAGAGGGAAAAGTGTATATAAAAACTTGTAATAAAAAATTATAGTATGATGGATAGTTAAGAACATAATTCAACAGGAAATTTTTTGAATTAATCGATACGAGACAAGGAGGGTTCTTGAATAAAAACCAGGCATGAAAAAATAGTAGGATAATTTTGATAACATAACAGAGGAATATAATGACTCATGTGAGGTATTAATGAGAGTTTAAGGGGTAAATAATCACATTTAAATCATAAATACTATAAGAGTTAGGTGTAAGATAATATCCCATCACTAGGAATTGGAATACAAAAGGTATTATATAAATAAGGTACTTGAATAAAGAGGAGAAATAGAGGATCTCATGCTAAATTTCGGAATAGTAACGACATATGCAAATACTATAATAAGAGGGGATAAATTATCTCTAATTATTTATACATAAATTGGGTAGTATTGGTATCTTTATAAAGTCATGAAAACATAACCAAATGAGATTCAAAAGGCTAAATACAAAGATGGTGCTTGAATTGAAAAGTAGAGGGAGATCCTCCTTACCGTGAGAGGGTGATTCAAAAAGCTTGGGAGGAGATTATTGAGAGATTTGGGGCACATTGGGAGGACTCTAGAGAGGTTAGGTAAGATTAAGGATGTGATCCAATGTTTTTGAGTGAATTTTAAGGGGTTATTTGGTGGGTTAATATTGGAAAATAGAGGGGAGTTCTTTATTATTTCCCAAACATAGGTTTTGGACTCTATGTAATCAAGTAATAAAAAGCAAAAACCAACCCATTATTTTTGACAATGATTTATAAAAAATAATAGTGGTTTTATTTATTTTAAAAGTTCAAGGGGAAAAATTAATTAATATATTACCCTTGGTGATGTGGAATTGAGTAATGTTTAAAACCACAAAATACAATATATGTTTTGGAGGATTCATAAAGTGTTTATAAAACTAATAAAATAACATAAAAACATATTATTTTAAAGGGAAAACTTATATTTTTTCCTGATGCCATTTATAGAATTTATAAAATCACTTTTTCATCAATATAATGCCATAATACACACCGTATATTTATACTGTTTTTAATTTTCACCCAAAAATTTGACTATCTCAGAATATTTTGAAAAAATAACTTTTGGATAATTTCAATATTATTATTATAAAAATTATATTTATATCTTCAAAATAATTTTCAAAATATGTGAATTTTTACTTTTAAAATAAGAATCGATATTTTTTGTGAAATGATGTGTTGTAGATTACAACAATATTAAAACCCATATAATAATTACATTTGAATTCATAAAAATTATATTATCATTTATATTCAATGAAATATCATGCAATTAATAAATTCCAAAGTTAAATGGCGAGTGTAGTGGGGGACCTACCTTGACTTGTAGCTCGATTACAATGATACGACATGCCTTGCGAAGGTGCACAAGCACACACAAGATGATGAACATAGTTTCATATAATTACATCACCAATGTGCTGCCACAAATGTACAACAACTAAAAAAAAGTTAATATAAAATAATCAAAACAAGAGACAGTGAAAACATCACCTAAACCCTAGTGCAAGAGAAACAACGCGAACCAAAACTGCTCTCCTTCAGCGGTGGATACTCGTTGTGTGCCTAGATGAGAATAAGGTGCATGACTGGTCACGTGAATAGAGGTGGAAAGGAAGCCGACATAACTGGTCATCCCACCCCGAATGGTCGGTGAGGGCTGCAGGGCGCCAGAAAAGTTACCGATAGGGGGGGGAAGGGTTTGTGGCCGGTCAGAGAGTGTGTGATGGGTCGGAAGGTGAACAATAAGAGGGAACTGACTGGTTGGAGTTCCGCGACGGCTGGAATAAGGTCCCGCCAGTAAGAGGCGGGAGCACGCTGGTCAGCCCGGGTACCGCGCAGTTATGGTTTTCGAATCAGCCAAATAAAAATGAATTAAATGGGTTGAAAAATTAAAATTTTAATTAAATAGATAACTCTTCGATGTAATGAAAATATTATTTTTTTCATTTACAATAATATTATGTTATTATTGAACAATTTTTATTATTAAAATAACTATTAGTCGTGCGGGTTAACCATGTAGTTTCCCAACATTTAAAACGAACTGAAGCAAGTCCTAACGATGATAATAAGATTATTGGTTTTTCATTTGATAATAATAATATTATTATTATTTTTATATTATTTATTTTAGTAATTATTAGAAATTATTACTATTATTATTATTATTATAATTCTTATTATTATTAATTTTTATGTGTATTTTTTAATATAGATTAATGTTTTGTTTTATTATATTTTTTTTATTATATTTTTATTTTATTTATATTTATTTATTTATTATTATTTATTTTCCCCCATAACCCTAACCCTAGAGGTCCCCCTCCCCTATCCCATCCCTCTCTCCCAACATATTGCCAACCCTCTCCCCTTCATCTTGCATGAGCAGTCCGCCCCACCCTGCAGGCACTGCCATCCCTCTCCGTGCAGGACACCTCTCCCCCCTTCTCGCACAAACGCGACACCGACTGCATGAACCAACCACAACACTACCTCTACCCCAATTCTGGCCACCGACCACATTCCCCTGCACTACAACGGCCTCCCGCTATCCCCCTGCCCTACACCGGTCTCCCACCAGCCTTCTCCCCTCCGACCAGTGTCGACTGCTTGACCTCCAGCTGACACGCCGTCCAGCCGGTAGCGACGCAGTGCCCATGGAACCTCCCATAGTTCCCTTTGGCTTTGCATCCTCCCCCATGTGCTCCAACAGCCTCGCACCCACCGGTCATGCCCCATCTAGCCGCCATGTGCTTTCCAGATTCCGACCCGCCTCCCGCTGGCACCCGCTGTTTGGCCCCCGCCCTCCCAGCCAGCACCCGCCTAACTGGCCATGCTACCCGAACCCATTTTCTTACTGTGGATGACCAGCGCGCACCCGCCTCTAACTGGCGGGACCTAATTCTTTTCACTGTGCAACTCCAACCAGCTGGTGCCCTCATATCGCATGGCTTCTGACACATCACGCGCCATCCGACCAGCCATGAACCCTTCCCAACAGCGCTCCCACCGGTGAATTTTTCGACACCCTGCAACCCTCACCGACCTTCTGGTGTGGGAAAACCAGTTCTTTCATCTCCCGTTCCATCTCGGTTTGCGTGACCAGCCATGAAACTTGTTCTCTATTGGGCACGCGATGAGCATCCGCCACCAAAGGCATGCAGTTTGGGTTCATACCATTTCTCTTATACTGGGGTTCAGGTGATGATTTGTTGTATCTTGTTTTGATTATTTAAAATTAACGTTTATGTTTTTTAGTTGTTTTGCATTTGTCACAACACAATTTCATGGTAATTCCGCAAAATTGTGGTCATTAGCTTGTTCATGCTTGTGCGACTTTGAGAGGAGTGTCAGGTCATCGTAATTGAGCTGCAAGTCAAGGCAGGGCCCCCACTGCACTCTCATTTTAAATTTTGAATTTATTAATTGCTTGATATTTCATTGATTACTAATAAATGATAAATGACACAAGAAAATTATTTTTAGAATAAATATTTGATGTAAATGAAGCTATTTATTTTATATATGGAACCTAAATTAGTTTCTTGAGGAATTAACGCACAATAATGAATGAATTATTATTTGTACTTTGAACATAATTCGTAAAAATTCAATTGTGGTTTTGGTTTGATTTCAAATGTTCTCTTCTACTACATGAACAAATGTTTTGGTTTCCCTTGTGAAATGATGTTTTTCTTTAAAGCTATTTAAGGCCCATTTGGAACTTAAAAAAATAAATTATTTTTAAAACCCACTTTGGAGTGACTTGAAGGTAACCTCACTATGCATGTTGATTTTGTGGGTTGTTGTGTGTGATCTTTGTGCATTGGAATAGGTTACTTTTTTTAACTTGTTGAATCACACATATTGTGTTTTCCTATTTTTAGTTTCTATTGAAGGTTCGACTCGAGTTTTCTCAATGGGGGATAGAGTTGGTGGTGGATTGGTGAGTGAATCTCAAGGTCACGAGGAGTTTCAGTTGTGGTTAGGTTAGTGTGAATTATTGGCCTTTCTTTCTCATAGTTTCATTTTTTGTTTTACATTGTTCTACTTTCTCCATGTTTCCTTATTTATTTTCATTGGTGAAATCATTACCACTTTCTCTCTATTGATACCCTAGCGCTTGTCGCCAGTCTGAGAGGATTGGGAACTTCTCTCGGGCCTTACTGCAGATCAGCTTGGGTGACCTGTTCATGGTCAACTCGAGTTTGTTCGTGACAATAAGTAAATATATTAATTATTCTATACCATATACATATTTATATTATTAGGGTCTTGATACCAAACCCATTACTAGAGTAGATAAAACTCTAAGGGTAAGGTCTGCGATTGTGAGATTTTCATGGGGTGGTTCGACGTACATGGTTTGGGTCATGATATCAATGAGATTGAACTTACCCTATAAAAGTTTTCACTAATAATTTATTTTTTTGATCTCAACTTGGTATTGGTCAAGGAAAAATCATATTGATTCTATCTCCAGGAAAATCCCTAATAAATAGGCCTCATATGGTATCATCCTAATGGTTGAGGTTGTTGCTTTGTTAGTATGTGTCAGTTGGATTTATGATATCCCTATATATTAATCATATGATCATTGTTCAACAGATATTTTATTAACAGTTGTAACTATTAATGGTTCTTTAAATCCACTAGGATATAATAAAACCAAATAAGTTCACATATTTTATATTACCATAATAGGACATTTAATTCAATCTCAAAGGGAGTTTTATTTATAAAAATTTTGGTCATTAAAAAATAGATGTTTCTATTAGAGTTAGATACACTCATGACTGAATGTCATTGAAGGCTATGAGAAATCAAACACATGAGAAATGAAGTGGGTTCATGGAAAACATATAATTCAATGATGTTTTTGGTACCCTAAATATTTTTTCAGAGTGTACTTGATACATTATTATAGGAAAGATATATGATATGTCATTTCTATAAATTTTTCCTTGACTAGTGGGTCCAAGTTTCATAGTTTAAATTTCAATTGGCCCTTATAGTGGGAACCACAATATTTTCACCTTCATTTTTATTTTGACTCAATTTTTTTTCTAAGTAGAGATCTTAGTGAGAAAATATTTTAATTTTTCTTAGGTATTCATTTTCTGGTTTTTAACCTAAAAATCATCATGTGTCTTTCATTAGTAATTTTAATTTATTTCAATTTAGATCATTGTAAATTGAGTTTAAGGTCACAAAACATTGATCAAAAGTGAACACAGTTTAAGGTAATTATTTTTAAAAAAAAATATGAAATAGTATTCCTTGTAAGGGAAAGGAAAAAAACTATGTGACTGATATCCCAATTCTAATATAGAATATATAACTTGGGATTTCACACGGTTTAAGGTGATACTACTTATACTGTTATATGAAGTGGATATAGAATCTGACGCTCCAAATGGTACTCAAAGGCCAAAAATACTACAAAATATTTTAAATAAGGAGAGGTAAAAATGTAAATCACAACTCAAAGTTTTTGTATTAGGAGTGGTGATATAAAATGAGAATGTAATGGGTGACCACTGATCATATTCAAAGGACATGATACAATAAAATTCTATGAGAAAGTATGGAGATTAGGGGACCTTATCCTTTTGAAGAAAATATGCTTCTTGTCATAATTCCATACCGAGGGTGCATGTAAATGATATATATTAGGAGTGTTTATTAATAACCAAAAAAATATTCTCCATAGAGTTAAATACCTTAATTACCAAAAACCATGAAAGACCTATCGAAATATGAATTTATCAAGAAGCGATGTATGGTTTATGAAAGGTTCATGTACATTCAAGGTGTTATAGGAATTATATTATTAATATTTACATGTTTAGAATATTACAGTCATTTAAAAATGAGTTATAATTTATGAGGGTTATGGGAGGCCCAAATAATGGGTATTTTGAGCATAAATAAATATTTTACCTTAGTGTGATATCTCGTATGTCATGCACTACCACATGGATTTGGATCCTATAAAGGATAGTTAGGTTTTTTGGATCAAGTTACAATGATAAATTTATGATCATGAAATATGGATCATTTGATATGTAATTTAAATTCACGAGATAAGGAGTCAGATGCCATTCAATTTAACATCATGTGATAAGGAAATAGATGTTATTTAGTTCAACATCGTGTAAATATGACTCAAATATTTTGAATTATAACATTATGACATAAAGAATCATATGTAACAACCAAAGATAGGGGAAATTATAATTCATTTATTGGACTATGATATAAGATCAATTCATCAATACATATCTTTATGTAACATAAATCAAGAAAAATATATTTCATTAAGTCCTAGTGCATTAGGGCATTGGGAAGGACCTGATATGGATGAAGAGTACTCGAATACTTGGATGGGGGAATTTTATTCCTTATCTCTTAGTGATGGTTCGGTGGTGAATATATGATATAGGATATTACATGGATTTGGAACATTCATAGTGGATGGGCGTATTTTGTTTGATGGAATTTGTGACTGGGTCTAGGATTGGGGATCCTGTTGTTACTACGTATCCCATGAGAGTGAGAATCCTGACACACATTGTTTTTAATGGTAAATGTCATTTCTCATAAACATAGATCAACGTGCCAATTTTTTAGAGAACCAGATCTCGTATAAGAATATAATCTTACTGATAGACCATCCTAAATGGTTCAAGAAGTCATGTATGGTAAAAATTATGATGTATAGTTTAACATCCTCTATCCAGGACATAGCTCTATACATTATGAATAGAGTTTATCTCAATCATGCAAGATGGATAGATTCACAAGGACCTCTAAGATAACATGATTCATATGCAGTGTGAGAAACAATAGATGATTGGGAGATCACCTGTGTTGTCTGAGAGTGCATGAATGGAGATAAATTGATGTGTATGTGAATTTTTCCTTCTCATTATACAAGAAGGATATTATAAAATGGAGTTATTTTTACCTTGTTATAGGATGATAAAAAGTGTAAGCCATACACTAAGTGTTCTTTCATGGATATGGATCTTATTTAAGAAATTCAATCCAAAATAGTTATCCTGCTTTGAGAAGTTTAATATCTTATAGGGTGAACCGAGTGTTGTGTAGTTTAACATCATATTGCTATGAAGATATCATGAAATCTAACATCATGTGATAAGGATAAAATTTCACATAGTTTAAATTCTTGTGACCAATACTAGGGTATTCCCAAATAGAGTGATTGGTTTGTGGGGGAAATTTTTACAATTCTATGAGATAGGGTCATCCGAACCTTATACCACATAGAAAGGGATTGGAATCTAGGAAACAACATGGCTAGGTCTAAGATAGGTGATCCTAAATGTTAATATGTATCCTGATAGTACATGTATCATGATACATGTAGTTATAAAATAATATATTTATAGATCTATATCATATGTAGTGAAAAATGTATATTTTCTAAGTCATAGTCTGATGAATAAAAATTTTTATATTTAAGGCTCATGTATTGATTTGGATCATCAAAAATAGAGTTTTATTTTCATGCTTTGGGAATAAACAATTAAATGAATAAATACCATAAAAGTGTTTCTGATGTCAAATTGGTATTTATTATTGTTAAAATTTGGATTGGACTAAGGTTAGGATCCTAGGTGTCACTACATATCCCATGAGAGAGGGAATAAAGCCACAAATAGTTCATTATAGTGACAATAAATTATTGAAATTACAAGGATAGAATATCATCTCGAATGAGGATGTTGTTTAGGTTGGTTAATGTTACATGAGAAGCATGATGAGGGTAATTCAATATAGATTATAGTTTTTTTATAGAACTACGTATTTTAGTCTTAAATCTCATGACTTGAATGTTTTCATACAGATTTTCGTCATGCGACTAGAAAATTGACCATTTAGTCTACCATTGAAATGTAATGATTTTATGATATGTGGTTTAAATTCATTTTTCTAGGACTTTAACTATGTAGTTCATTGTCTTTTAGTGAGGATCATATAACAACATTGATCTTTCACACTTGAACTTAATTTATTACATAAAAACATCACTTGATAAAACATAGAATATTGATAGGTATAGTGTATTTGGGGGTTAGAAAAATTACATAACAACTTAAAACATGAAACACAACATCTTTTTTGAAAACTTCTTTTACATGACCACAACATTCCTTCGCACTTTTCATTACATGGGATAACCCGAGGAAATGCATAAAACGGGTGATTTATAAAGACCAATAAGTGATTAAACAAGGCATAACATTAAGAATACAGAACATGTTAGGAAATAGGCATATAAATGGAGTATAAGAGATACATGGACATAAAGGCATGATACAACATGATTATCATAACTTAGAAATGTGAAAACAACACTTAACATGGTATTAGCATGAGATAAGGCTCATTGCACATGGATAATGACTAAAACCTCATTGCAATTGAATTATCATGATAAAACCATCATTTCAATTGATTTATCATGATACTAATCTTTACCCAATGTATTGGAGTGCTATTAGGGTGCACCCTTCTTAATCATTTTATTTCATACATAAGTATGCCACATGGATCATATAACATGGATTCATTAAACATCATCATTTATTCCATGATAATGAAATGTGGAATTAATTCATGAAATTATATAATCAATATGTAAATGTGCATAAAGGTGAATACCCTTGATAGAGAAAAGGGCATGGTATTCCCTACACAATGACTCTGTTTTGGAAAATCACGGAGCAATTTCGGCAGCATAACAATGTGTCATAAGAATTCATAAAAATGGTTGATGAGAGATAAAGGGGTGTCTAATAATATTTAAATTAAATGTATAGTAAGGGGTTTATATAGTTACATTTCCCAACATATGTAACAGAATTTATATTCTGAATAAAAAAATTGCTTGATTGTAAATGAGGAGAGAGAAATTCCTTTTAGAATTTAGGCATGGTAAAAGGTGGACATGGAAGGAATTAATGAGATATAAATAGGTCTAAAATCATTAAAAAATAAGTATGGAAGTATGGGGTAGGTTTGAAATCATTCCACAACATTTTAAATTTAAAATACAAGGGTATATCAACATAAATAAAATTGGAAAAAAATGAGAGAGGAAGAAATCCCTTACTTGGATGTGTGATCCCAAAGGATTGGGAGAGACTTGAGAGAGTATTCTTGGGAGACTGGGGATCCTTGTGAGGATTATAGAGAGAGTAGGGAATATTTAGGTCAAGATCTAGAGGATTTTAGGGAAGGGGAAGTGAGATATTGGGTGGGTTTATAAAGGACAATATAGAGAATTCTTTATGATTTAGCTTTTGGACACCACACATTAAACTAATCAAAACAACAAACCATATCAAGGTTTCTGCTAATTTTTCTTACAAAGTGGAGTGTAAAACATTATTTTATAAGGACAATGGCCTAAATTCTTAAAATATTAGGCTTTCTTATGTGGAGGTGAGCCACACTTTCAAGGAAATCATTTTAATGTTAACATGTTTTACAAGTCTAGGAGGGTCCACTAAAGCTTAGTAAAATAAATTTAAAAAAACCTAATGTCACATTATTTTATTGTTAAAGTATATATTGGACTAAAATACAATGTATATTATTATATTAAATCATTATTTGGTCATTATAATGTCATAAAACACATTATATATTTAAACAGTATTTAATTTTTACCCAAAAATTCCACTGTCTCAAAAAATTATAAAAAATTCACCATTAGATACTTTTGACATCCTGATTCCAAAAAAAATATTAATTTTATATAATAATTTTCTAAATATATGTTTTTTAAATTTTAAAATAAAAACTGACATTTATAAAAAAATCATGGGTTTTGATAAAAACAACTTTCTAACCCTAATAAAAATCACAATTTTATTCATAAAAATTATACGATCATTTATATTTAATAAAACGTAATTTATTAATAATATTTTATTAAAATATTATTTAATTAAAAAATCCATTAATTCATCAAAATAGATTTCTTAATTTAATATTAACTAAAAAAACTATTTGTGATTTAAAAACTATTTACAAAGTAACAATAATAAAATGAATGAATACTCTTAATACAACACAAAAATAATGCACATAATCATAATGCTAGGGTATTGTTACATAACCCCTTATATAACTTACATATGACCTAAGGGTAATGTGTACGATGGTGGAAAACTCTTGAGGAGGCTCAGATAACATCGCTCGGGTGGTAATCTCTATCAACTTCAACTTCTCCCATAGGCAATTCTATTCAAGCTTAACGTGTTGAAGCTTGTCTTGGGATTTGTCAAGAGTGAAGCATAGTGTCTCTACCTCCTTTTTGAGCTCTGAAAATGGGCTTTATAAAGAGAAATTATACTAGATGAGGCCATTTCTTTATTTTTCTGAGTAAATTGGATTTTTTAAAGCCCTATATTTATACTTAACATGTGATCACTATTCAATGACTATACTAGAAATAATCACAATTATTAATGGTATTTTAAAATAAAAAAACCTAAAACCAAGGAATTGAATATGTTATATAACCATTTTACATAATAATATATTTAATTATATCAATATGAATTTTAATTAATAAATGTTTGGGTTATTACAGAACATGTGAAAAAGTGTAATGATTATGCAAAGTAAATTTTTTAGATCATTGAATTGGTGGGAGGCCTGATGCATTCACCAACAATGGTGATTAGGGAGTAAGCTCCATTGTAATAGAACTTCTGTATACTATAAGTCTATTTTCCACCGTTTTTCAAGTTTTTTGTGTATTCTAATAAGGTATCATCAGAGCCCCAAGAGCTAAAACCAAATCTCCTTGGAGAAATCAGTGGAGGAAAAAATTATTATTTAAGGATTAAAAATTGTATTATGATTGATTTATTGGTTTTGTAGTGTGTCCAACCTCTTATCATTGCGCTGGTCTAACTCATCAAGACACTTCTGGGATTGTTCATCTTTTGTGAGCTAACCATATATAGAAACCCAAAGTAAGTGAAATTGAACCTTGATGGGTAATACTGATTTTATCCCATAGATGAGAAAATATGGGGTTGCTTATATAGAACTATGAGTTATGGTGGGTTACTCCCATAAGGCATACACAAATTTATATAGACAGGACTTAATCTTCTTGTCTATCATCTTTTATAGTATATTTGATAATGTTTTATTGAGGGTATATATATATATATATGTATATATATCCATTTTTTACTACATAATAGTTGGATGAGTGGTTGGACTAGATATTATATTCCCAATAAAACTTTTCCAAATTAGAAAAACAATTGTTAGGGATATTATCTGTCAATATTTTGTGAGTGAAAAAATATATTAATGATTTTTGAATTTACAAAGATGATGATATTATTTGTTATGAAATCCTTGAGGGGGTATAACCTTATCCTATTTTAAAAAGAAATATAAGGTAGTAATTATATACTTTAACTTCTTAGATATATCTGAGGGATATAGACCCATGACACACATTCCATATATGGAAAATAACTATAAATATATAAGAAAATGCAATAAATATAGGGGTTAATAGATTAATATTACATGTATTTGAAAAGAATGGGTACTATTGACAAAATATATGAAATATTTGATCTTCATTAGCTATAAATATCCAAGTCTCATAATTTTATGGGAGAGTGTGGTCCTTGATTGATGAGCATTATAAGAGCCCACTTGAACTTCTTATAAAATGGTGTGGATTTCTCCAACATCAATTCATCTAAGGGGGACTCCATTAGAACCTCATTTTTATAGGACTTTATATTTAATCATACCATCATAGAGGACGAATTATACTGGTCAGTTTCAGATCTATTCTTTCTTCTCACCGTCTAATAGAAGGATACCACCTTGAAGAAAATCCATTATCGGGGAAATCCATATAGCAATGAAATCAGTTGGTGAAGATGTTGGATCATCATGTTATGGGGCTATGTTGACTTCATTTATTTACTCCATGTCATTAAAAATTATCTTGGGTATCACCCTATAGTATGTGATACAAATAATTGTTACTTTATATTCAGGTTTTACTAGGGTCATGGATGCATTAGCTAATGGATCAATACTTACAGTTTCTAAGAAAGGGATATGATTTAGCATGGGCTTGATGTTGAATTTTTCCATCAACATTATTATGCAATAAAGGAGGTGAGAAACATATTTCTTTTTAATGGGATATTTATCATTAATATAATTAATCACCAAATCTAAATCACCCTTAATATTCAAATAGGCTACCTGAAACTGTAGGTAAACATATAAGTGTATGATGAGATATTGATACTCTACATTTTTGTTGGATTATCCCTTAGATAATAGGTAAGAATATATTAGAACTTACCTAGATGGAGAGGCAATGAAAATATATAGAACAACTCTATTTAGATTTTGGGTTTCCATTCTTTTGTCATTTGGGATTTTAGAGGCACTATGAAATTATATCTCCCACATTTTGTGAGTGTCATGAATAGAGAAAACTACCTTATCCCATGGCTCAATATTCACTACTATAATTTTTTGGGGTAGATTATATTGTGAGAAAATATACTAGAAACTACCCTAGGATTTCCATTTGTGATATGAAATAAATATCAAACTTCTATATAATAACTTCCCATTAATCCAAGCATCCATTAAATATTAGACAGTCAAGGATGTAAATGACTTGAACAATGTGTGAGACCAAGAAGACCTTATGGTTGTTCCAGAAGTGTCTCAAATTTTGTATTATGAAAAACAATGAGAATAAGTTCTTCTTGATGTCTTAATATCATATTTTGGTATTTAGTTTTGTCATGATGAGATAGTAGAAACTATTTTGCTTCCCTAAGTCATTTTCTATAAAATAAGGGTGCTGAGAGATCGGTTCATAGTCGTGACATATAGAATTATTGGTTTCCATTATACCAATGACATCAGTACTAGTGGTTGGATAATATATTTATTTATATTTTTAAAAGATTAATTACAGTATTTTTCCATACAATTGGTGACCCCTTTTCTCATTAAATTCATAAAGGGGATAAACTTTTCAAAAATATTCCCTACAAAATAGCTGATGAAAGTGATTAGTCCTTTATTCCATCTCAAATCATTATGATTTTAGGGATATGGAATTTCAAGGATTGGGATAGTCTTCTTGAGGTTGAATTCAATTCCATGTTGTTATACCATAACGTCGAGAAATTTTCCTGACATCACCCTTGAAGTACAATTGAGGGGGTTCATTATCAAGCTAGGATACAATAGTTTATAAGAAACTATTTCAATGTTAGCAAGATGATCAGAAAGTTACATGTAATTTACCACCAGGTAATTGACATGAAATTATGTGATCTTCCCTTTAAGGGGATTGAAGATGTGGTATATGGAACTTTGATATATGGTGTATGATATTTTTATAGAAAAGGGAATTACCTGATAGTATAATATCCCTAAGGGTAGTCTAAAATCACTGTAATTTTCTTCATTAAAGGCCATTCTAATATAGTTTCACCCTAAGTATCTTTCCATGAGGGGTATGTCTTGAAATATCATCATTCCATTGAGAAAGAGTTATATAATTTGAACTAAGAAATCATCTTTTAGGAATTGTCTATCGAGATCCCTAAAATAGATAAAAACCATGATCCACCCATTATTTTTATTAATGAGTATGATTTTTATAATCTGGTTTCAATAATGAAAATCCCATATGAATTTTTATTAAATAATCTTTTTCAAATATTAATTATTTCTTATAAATTTGGGATAGATTCATTCTCATGGCTACCTTCTTGAAACCATGATGATCATTTATAATTTAAACATGGTGGGTGGCCGAATTGGGATCTAATCTGGGAATTTTTAAATAATTAAATGAAAAATTATCATGTTAACGATTTAACAATAAGATATAGATATCCTTATCATTAAGAGGCATGGATAAAAGAATTAATATGGGTTTATATCCTACTTTATATACAAATTTATTCTTCTGACCTCATCGATTAAGGTGGAGACACCGGTATGAAATACTATAGGTGAATCTCTAAGATCATCATCCTCCACTTATTCTTTATCTATATCATTAGAAGTGTGAGGTATGGGGAAATTTTTATTTCTTAAGAGTGATGAAAATACTTATTTGGATTTAGATGGGCTGTGTAGAGACCCCATCATCAGAGGTATCCTAGAAAATTTATCAACAAACTTCACCATCATCGGTTGTAGAGGATGCAATGACATCCTTGGATTTATGGAATGAATATTAGTAATTTTAAACTCATGGTTATGATGAAGAAAAATATTTAAGCTCCAAATATTATGTCGTTATTGAATATCAAAAATCAAAAAATGATGGAGGGGAAACTTCATCATGGGAATTTCCATTCTTATTAGAATTATACCCCTATTTCATCTGAATATATTCAATTGAATGAGAAAATATCATGAAGTCTATAATAGGACAAGTATATGAGTACCTATCCATATCTATAATTATTTAATTAACTTGATTAATGGAAATTAAAACTCTTATTCAAGATAATTCAACAGATCAGTAAGAGCCATTTCTAAGCCATTGTGCTGGTGATACAAAAAATTATTTCCTACAATTGGATGATTCCATTCATTTTTGTAGATTAATACATAAATATACTTATATTTATGAGAATCATTTGGGGAATTATCCCCATAAAACACTCTGACATGTACATTGATAGAATAATTGAGGAAATTATGGTATAGTTGTAAGATCCTGACCTTTTTTGGAAATGTCTCATGTTACATGTACTATTTTTCTTAGTATTGGGAACATTTCATTTGGTATTTAACATTGGGACTGTGTAACCCTAGATAGAGGGATTTTGAAAGGTTGTTACAAATTTTTTCAAATCGTTCTCCCTAAAATGACCAAATGTGAACCCCCTTTGAATAAGTTCATGGTTAGGGAACACATTTAAGGTAAACTATGTGCTCCATCCTAGGAAACCATGCACGACATTTTAATTCAGTAAAAAAATTATGTTAGAATTTATCGAGCCCCAATTTTAATCCAAAATATACCCCCATTTTACAATATTGCGTCTTTCATAATTTTAAATCCCTTAGGATAGATTCTTGGCATTATCAACCTCTGTTATTTGTGATTTGAATCCCATATCAATGTTCTACACCTCTCATGATAAGTAAATCCTATACTGACCAATTTATCATAAATATTCCTTTCTTATCCCATTCCAGAAAGAGGGTTTACTTCTTATTTTGTTTATATCTAGTTCTTGTCTTGTGGATATAGATCTAGAATTGTCTATCTAGATCTAAAACTAAAATATCTTTATTTTTTTCAATCTTTATTTATTATTTTAGATCCATATCCTGCTCTATGATGTTGTGCTAGGGAAATTTTGAGGATTTTTATTGGGTGATAATTCTTTAACTAATTGAGATAGGTGGTCTATAATTAAAATCCCAAAGTCTTGATTTCATTTTTGTGTATGTAATTATATAATTTCTATTAGATGTTTTTTTAACTGAGTTTTTATTAATTTAATTAACTTGGTGAATTAATTGATTTTCGATAAATGTAAAATTTGGGATTTATGAATTATAGATTGTGAGTAATTAATTGTGGAATTTATTTGAGGATATTGTGATCGTTTAATTGAGAAATTAATTATGGAAATAATTAGGGCATATTAAGAATGTTGTATTGAGTAATTAATTTTGGAATTAATTATGAGACATTAGAATTGTAGATTGTGAGTGGTTAATTGCAGAATTAATTAAGGGATATTGAGATTGTTGAATTGAGTATTTGATTTCATAATTAATTAAGGTATATTGAGATTTTTTAAGTGAGTAAATAATTGTGGGATAATGTGATTGTGATATGATTGATTTATTTTTAAGTTAATTAATAAGATTAAGATGATTAATTAATTATAGAGTTAAATAATAATATTGGGATGATTAATTAGTTGTTGAGTCAATTAATATGATTGATATGATTAATTAATTTTTTATTTAAGTTATAGGATTGGGATGATGAATTAATTTTTGAGTTAATCAATGAAGCTGATAAGATTAATTAATTTTAGAGTTAATTAAAGAGATTGAGAAAATTGATTACTGGTTGATTTATTTGATTAAATTGAGAGGATTAATTAATTTTTGAGTTAATTAATGAGATTGAGATGATTTACTAATTATTGAATTAATAAATAAAATGATGAATGGTTGAAATGAAAGTCATATGTGAATTGTGATCTAGAATGGTAAAAATGGAGTTCTATGATACAAAATGAGATATAAAATGGTAATAGTGAAATTATAGGACATTATATCCCATATGGATAATTTAGACTATGGAAAGGGTTGAAGAAGGTGTTGAGGTTATGGTTTCCTCAAAACCTATGAATTTTATGTGGTTAAAGAAGGAATAGTTTGATAATGTAATAAATGTTTATTTATGTATTGTGATTATTTATTTATACAAGTGAATACACTATTATTGACTAGATATTGTGTTAGACACAATTGGTGGTGTCCTACTGAGTTATACACACACCATACTCGGGATTCCTGATTGGTACGTGAATATATTTCATTGTTGCTGGATAGGTTAAGGTAAAATTCCCTTGGTTAGATGGCTGATTTGGGAATAGAGCATGGATGGGGGAACCAGATGTGGTTTGGGACCTTCTTGGGAGTTTTCAATGTTTTTACTTTGGTGTTAAATTTTGAAACTTGACACATAGTTTAGCATGACATATATACTTCTTAGTTTTGATATTGTATTTCTAGTTTTGGTTATCCTATTATACATGTATTGTTCTGGTTATAATATCCTTTAGATATTTAGTTGTTATTGTTTACTTATTTCCATTGGTGTGTTACATTGATAAAATATGATATAGTCTCCCAATGATCAATATTAGACCCTCACTACTAGTCAAAATCCTATGGCATAAAGGAAGGAACACTTTAAGTCATGTGGTGAACTGACTCGGGACACCGGTACGTGGAACCTGGTTTAGGATGTTATAATGTGGTACCAAAAGAATTTAATTTTCTTATTTTATTTTTTCTTACTATTTTGGGAAGATATACAAGAGACTAGGAAGAATAAGGCCTTGGTTATGAACTTGTGGATAAGAGAAGAAAACCCATGTATGGAGGAGAACCCAAGTGCCTATGGTGGAATTGTTGTTATTTATATTTGACGTTACAATTTAATGTTATTTCAAAGTGGGTGATGCACTTGTGGTGTGATGTGATTTTTGTTTCGAATATTTCATAAGAATTTACTTGTCTCCCAATATGACACAAGAGTTGAGTTTTCATGAATCATACTTGGCACTTAGGATTATTTTATGAAAATCATCATTTTAGGCATGATTGGAAAACGTGGTTTTGGGTAAGTTGTTGAACTTGATCTATTTTTCCTTGCTTGTGAAACTGAACTATGAATGTTTCCCAGAATAATATAGATAAATATTTTAAAATCACATAATATGAGAATAAATGGGTGCGTAAATAAGAATATTTAATAATTAAAATGAGAATCCCATTGATAACCCTAACCTAGATGTATGATGTTTAAGGGTGTGTAAGAACCTTGTGTTTGACAAAGTGGAATGGTTTGGGGAAAAATACTTGTAGTGTAACATCGAAGATAAATACATGATATTACATTATAATGTTTATCAATATTTGTGAATAAAATGTTAATACTACTTTAAAGGGAATGCTATGCTCGATAGCGTACCCAATACACAACAACGAGTTTATTTGAAATCTTACGTTGCACACTAATAATATAATAATATTATAATAGTTAATGCCTAGCCTTTGTAATGGCATGAATGAATAGAAATAACTACAAAATGAATACATATTTTTGTTAAATATTTTTACATTTATCCAATAAATGTTAGAGGCTTAAAATGAAAATGAATCCAATTTTAAGCATAAATCTTCTAATAGTCTTTAAAAGGTCGATTTACTGCCTTTTGATGGAGAACCCTTTTTAAATATACTTATGACAATTTTATATGTTGTATTTGAAAAAATAAAATCCTCCTTTATAATCTGGATATCAAAATTTTCTTTGTGTAAATTTTTGTTATTTTTCCGATAAAGATCATTTTTAGTGAAAATGTTGCATTTTAATTCAAAACCTCCTTTTAATATGATTTATTTATATAGATAGATTATATTTTTAATTGAGATTAAACTGTATTTAGAATATATTTTTACCATTTAATCCAATGGTGGTCATTGAAATTAATTTCACTTTGAAATCGAACTTAAACTGGTGTCAATCATTTAATAGATATTGTTTCTTAAAAACACGCTATTTGTTTTGACAGCGGGAATGAATTATTAAATTAATTAATGAAACTTATAAATTTTGAATTTTGTAAAATATAAATCATTTTCGAATTCAGAATATCAAATATAGCTTAGGGAGAATTTTTGGTATTTTTCTGAAAAACATCAATTTTTAGTGAATAGTGAAACCACTAAGTGGTAGTTAAAGAAACTGATTTTTCGTTTAAATGAAACTTTACCACTTCTGTGATTTGATTTTCAAAAATCCGACATACATGGTTGTCATTAGGAAGTAAAATGTGGTTCAATGAGATTAAAATAATTTTTTGGTGAATAGTAACTTTTAAGTTTTATTAATCGCGATTAGAGGTAATTAGTGTAATTTAAGGTAAAGATAATGTTATAATAATATGAAATGACCTTGATACATGTCCTACAATTATTGGATGAGTCATGTCCGACCAATACAATCCATGGGTCATCTTGGGGACCCCATGGAGCCACTTTGGTTGGAAAATGACATTAATAACTTTTTATTTAATGTTAAAATTAAAATGTCACAAACATGTATTGTTTTACTAAAACAATTTTTACATGGGGTTATACAAGTCATATTTTTTACTATAAATATTCATTAGAAATATAAAAATATTTCCTACATCATTATAGTTTTTTTATAATTTTTAGACATTAAATAAATAAATTAATTTATGACACCGTTATGATGCAGTGATTACCTAATAAATGAATGATTTAAATAAAATGAGAAGATATGGTGAAATATAAGTCTTAAACTTGTCGAACACATATTGGATTGGTGTATTTAGAAACCTTATCACCTTATCCTCTAAATATATCCTTTTGGGACATTTAAAATCCGAAAATCATTTTATAATAAAGTAATATTTTATAACTTTCCAAGAGTTCCCCTCCACTTCTCTTATAAAAGTCCCCCACCTCTACCACCTTACCTACACATCTCAAGACTTTGGATCTGCCAAAACTTGCCCATTTCATCTATACACATCCCTATCTTCATCATTGAAGCCTAACCATTGGCAGAATGCTCTTCAAGAAACCCTTTTGGTTCAAAACAAGAGGAGTTACCCGATTTAAAGGCAATGTCTTCACTTGTGTTATTTTGTTTTATTTTTCTTCTCCAAACCCCTAAAATCATTTTATTCCTTTATTTTGTAACAAAAACATTATCTTCAATATACTAGGATGTTGTTATGTGAATGATTCGAGCTACACTTACACACACCTCCGTCAAATGGTTAAAGAACATACTGTATTTGTGGATGGTGAATTACTGCCTCAAGAAACGATGATTGTTCAATCTTCTATTAACACATTTCATGGTGGACATTATGGTGTCACTGTATTTTTATATATGATATATATGGTATTTATGTTTTACATATGCTTTTGTATTTTATATTTAATACATACCTTTATGCTTTCCATGTTGTGCAAATGCGATAATTTCATACGAGGAAGTGTGGACTACCGCCCCCTCAAGTGATGTGACTCGTTCATGCAATACATGGAATGTATAAAGAATGAAATTAATGAACTTATGTGACCTATAAAACATATATATTATACTTTAATTATAATATATATATCACTCAATTATTTCTAATTCCATTAATATGTCAAAGAAATGAAAGTACCGTTCATGCGTACGTACAGCCTACCGTCTCCATGAACGGTGCATTTCATTTCTTTTTATCTCCAAATGTCATGGAATAGTATAAAATGAATATTTACTGGATATATATGATATGTAAATCATTAATACTATTTTGGAGATGATTTAATTATTACTACATGGGCAATCATTTTCAAACAAGTTCATTTTTGACTCATGTACCAAACATCGACAAAAAATGTCGGATATGAACTCACATTGTTAACCAATTATTATAACATTATAATATGTGATATGAACTGAATAATAATCTTTAAAGGAGAACCTTAAGAAATTATAAATTTACCAAAGATTATTATTCATGAATATAAAGAAACGAACAAGACAAGTCGGACTTGAGGTAAGGGATCCTACCTCTCTCTTTATTTTTAAGTACTCTTTTTATGTAACTTACTTTAAGATCCTATTTCTTATGTTGGGGGATGTTATTTTATATTAATATTTCTTTAAATTTTCTTTTAATATGATTAGAGACCCTATTTTATCTCATCAATCCATTTTTGGAAGTTTTATGTGGCGCTGTTAGGCTACTGAATTTTCATAAGGGGATTTTCATCTCACTTTTTATTCTTGTGAGATTCATGCTACATTGGACACTATTTACTTTTGTGTGGTGTATGTAATGCCCATTATTTTACTATTTTTAAAATATAATCTCATTTATGGGTAGTTACAACTTCATTGTATGACCCTTCTTTCATGGGGTGTACGTTTCGAAAGTTTCCCAAATCGGTAAGGGAACCTTTCACACTACTCTTTTAAAAAGACTTATTTTGTTATGTCTTTTAGTTTACATATTTTTATGTTGGGATATGTTATTATATATCCTTATTGATGTAAATTTTATATCCAAGTGATGAGATAACATTTTATTTCTCATCAACTAATTTTATGAATTTTAAAGTGACGCCGTTAGGCTGTCAAATTTTACCAAGGGAACTTTTTAACCCAATTTCGATTTCTTTGGGTTCAACATGCAGTTATTGAATATGTCATCCTTTGAATATGTTTGAATGACCTTTTATTGTTTTAAAATTAATATCCACTTATATTGGGTGTATTTATATTTGTCACACATAATTTTGAGATTGATTTATCCTTAATTTAAGGATACCTTCTTTATAAGGGATTTCATCTCATTTTACATTTATATTGAGACTTCATTGCTGTTATGCACCAATTCACTCTTATATGGTGTATATAATGTCCTTTGTAATATCATATAATGAATCCATTTATTCTCATGATATTATAAAGTTCTGATTAAATGTTATTCCTCAATTATTGTATTCAAGTGTCTCTAATTTTTGTGAGAACCCTTTAACTAAAATATCACTTTAAATGTTTTAAAGATTTGTTCTTATTAATATCCATGTTTTTAAAATGGTTTTGAGGATTTATTTATATGGATATTAATGGTTTAAAATGTTAAAAGCTTCAAGGTGGTATGGGACACTTTTATTCAAAAATCTCTTTATTGAATGTTTTAAATGGTTTTGAAAATGGTTTTTTGAATGGATTCATTATTTCAATATCTTAAAATGTTGTATTGTTTTTGTAATGTGGGAACGTTATCTTTCCTTTGTGCTTAAGTTATGTGCTATGATTATGTTATGGTTCTTGGGCATTGTTTATGAAGAAGGGTGGTTCCGTGATAAACTAAGGGCGGGTGAGCCCGATATAGCTCTCCAATGCATTGGGTAACGTGAAGGGGTTAAACGCCAAGGTTTCTCCGAAGAGATTTAGGGAATATACTGTGATGGGTATTCCAAACATAACCATGAGGGTTACTCCCTATGTAAGAATGTTATGAATGCCTCAAGTTACCTTTATGTCTTATGATTTCTATGATTTATTTGTAAATCATATGATTTCATGAGGTATGTTAAATTGCTTATGTTTTATGAGTAAAGTATGATTTCATTGATTCTTATGTATACATGGACTAATGTTTTCTTTCCTTATTGTTATAAACCTTACTAAGCTTTTTATGCTCATCCCAAGTTTTTTTGAAATGTTTTTCATAGGACATAAAGTTGAATAGGTTCAATGATGGGATCAAGGAAATTTCAGACTATCTAAAACAAGGAACTAGACATGACCCTTTTGTTCAATAGTTTTTATTTTTGTTAAAAAAATGGAAGGTGAGTAGATGTGTCTACTTTGAAATCTTTAAGATGTAATAGTTATGTACTAATTCCCTAAAACTCTAAAGCTGAAAAGATCCTCAATGTAAATTATTCATTTAATTCATTAATAAGTAATGTTTAAGGCCGAGTCCTTATATTTGATATTAGAGGACGGTTTAGATAACTTTAGAGGTTAGAGTGTTAAGTGATAGGTTGTGTATAACCACAACGGTTATTATATTATATAGAGTCATTGTTATTTTTGAATATTGATATGAGTTTGAGATAAGTTGGATAAGTATGTCATAGTGTTTATCTTCCTCTTTAGTACATAATGATTTTGTTGATATACTCACACTGACATTTTTGGTTTTAGTAAATGGATGGATCTAGTAGGAACCAAAGTGACAATTGGTTTGAATAAAACTGTGGTGGTTCTCTGATTAAGAGACTTGATGAAATGGGGGATTCAATGAGAAATCTCATGGTTATTCTAAAACAACTATCAAGAGTCATGATCAATCACTTGAACCTTGGTGAGTTATCTAATGCATCATGTACGAGAGAAACAACTCGACAGGGAAGTTCAGGTAATAATTATAAAGGTACCCATTAGGGTTTATATGATCCTTACTTTTTAGGTAATTATGGGTTACTATACGTTATAATGGAATATGAACGACATGAGATAAACTTGAGGTTAAATTATGTAATGGTTATTTTTGAAGATTTTATCTCATTTTGGGGAATGTTTTAAGAATTATATATCTTTGGAAAAAGGACAACACGCAGACCGTGTGACAACCCGTCGCGTCGGACAAAGCTGCGGGAATCGAACCCACAACCAAAGTGCGATTGGTATTTATCACCTACCACTGGACTACATGAAGTCCCTGGTTAGTTTGACTGATTATTTTTTTATTTAGATTATTTTATGAATCAAGAGTAATTTTATTTTGGGTTATCTATGGAAATTATCAACCTATCATGGAGGATATGTGATTAGGTAAATTACATTTCAGTATGAGACTTTAAGAGCAACTGATGTTATTTGGAGATAAATGTTAATTTATACCTTGGGAGACTATGTGATTAAATCAATCAAATATTTGAGTTTCAATATTAGTTGGGTTTACTTTGAATAATTTTATGGATAAATTTTTTATTGAATGGTCTTCATTGAACTTTAGGTTTTGATTGAAAATTTTTGGAGATTAGGAGTAGTTTTTCTTTTTGTAAAAAAAAATCCATTTTGGGTATTATCTGATCTCGTACTAAACTTTTTGGTTTGGTTTTCGTTGAGATCAAAAGACATGGGAAATATATATTTCTCTTTTGTGGATTAGGTGATTCTCATGATGTTGATCATAGTACTCTTAATGCAAACAAGTCTTCCAAAATACTCATCTTTTGGAGAAAATATGAGTTTGATTAAGGAATCTAGTAAAAGTTGAAAGTATACGTGACAAGTAAGTATGTTTCATTATGATTTAGTTAATCTCAAAAATAAATTCCTCAATGAAGAGTAACTTAAAAAAAATGTTGTCTGTTAACTTTTCCTACTGGGGAATCGAATACCGTTTAACCCATCACATGTTTGGGATTTTCTTGGGTTAATTTTCTTCTAGAAATGTTACTATCACTCTCCATCAGAACATGACCCTTTGTTTTCTCCTCCATATCCATATTTTCATACTTGTAATCCTAGTATGGGTTAACTCGGATGACCTTTGTACTTCTCTCCCTTTCTTATAAAGTGATAGTTTTACTGACTCTTGTTCCGATGTGGGGCTTTCAATGAAGTTTCCAAGCCCAATTATGAAATTGCGAGGACGCAATTCCCCAAAGGGGGGAAGGATGTAACAACCCAGGTAAATAAATAATATTAAATTTCTTATTTTTATCAATATTTGGGAATAAAATGGTAATACTACTTTAAAAGGAATGCTATGCTCGATGGCGTACCCAATACGCAACAACGAGTTTCATTGAAATCTTACGTTGCACACTAATAATATAATAATATAATAATAGTTAACGCCTAGCCATTGTAATGGTGGGAATGAACATAAATCACTACAAAATGATTACATATGTTTGTTAAATTTTTTTACATTTATCCAATAAATGTTAGAGGATTAAAATTCCAATGAATCCAATTTTAAGCATAAATCTTCTAATATTCTTTAAAAGGTCGATTAACTACCTTTTGATGGAGAAATATTTTTAAATATACTTATGATAATTTTATATGTTGTATTTTACAAAATAAAATCCTTCTTTAGAATCTGGACATCAAAATTTACTTTGTGTAAATGTTTGTTATTTTTCTGATAAAGATCAGTTTTAGTGAAGATGTTGCATTTTAATTCAAAACCTCCTTTTAATATGATTTATTTATATGGATAGATTATCTTTATAATTTATATTAAAGTGTATTTATAATATATTTTTACCATTTAATCCAATGGTGGTCATTGGAATTAATTTCACATTAAAATTGGACTTAAACTAGTGTCAATCTTTTAATAGATATTTTTTCTTAAAAACACGCTATTTGTTTTGACAGCGGGAATGAATTATTAAATTAATTAATTCAACTTATATATTTTTAAATTTTTAAAATAGACATCATTTTTGAATTCATAATATCAAATATATCTTAGGGTGAATTTTTGGTATTTTTCTGAAAAACTTCAATTTTTGTTGAATAGTGAAACCACTAAGTGGGAGTTAAAGAAACTGATTTTTCGTTTAAATGAAAATTTACCACTTCTGTGATTTGATTTTAAAAAATACGACATACATGGTTGTCATTAGGAAGTAAAATGTGGTTCAATGAGATTAAAATATTTTTTTGGTGAATAGTAACTTTTAAGTTTTATTAATCGCGATTAGAGGTAATTAGTGTAATTTAAGGTAAAGATAAAGTTATAACAATATGAAATGACATTGAAACATGTCCTAACATTATTTTATGAGTCATGTCCGACCAATACAATCCATAGGTCAACTTGGGGACCCATGGAGCCACTTTGGTTGGAAAATGACATTAATAACTTTTTATTTAAAGTTAAAATTGAAATGTCACAAACATGTATTATTTTACTAAAACAATTTTTACATGGGGTTATACAAGTCATATTTTTTACTATAAATATTCATTAAAAATATAAAATAATTTCCTACATCATGATATTATTTTTATAATTTTTAGACATTAAATAAATTATTTTATTTATGACACCGTTAGAATGCAGTGATTACCTCATAAATGAACGATTTAAATAAAATGAGAAGATAGGGTGAAATATAAGTCTTAAACTTGTCACAAACATATTTTATGGGTGGATTTAGAAACATTATCACCTTATCCTAGAAATATATCCTTTTGGGACCTTTAAAATCCTAAAATCATTTTATAATAAAGTAATATTTTATAACTTTCTAAGAGTTCCCCTCCTCTTCTCTTATAAAAGGCGCCCACCTCTACCACCTTACCCACACCTATCAAGCCTTTGGATCGGAAAAAACCTGCCCATTTCATCTCTCCACATACCTATATTCATCATTGAAGCCTCACCTTTTGCATAATGCTCTTCAAGAAACCCTTTTGGTTCAAACCAAGAGGAGTTACCCGATTTAAAGGTGATGTCTTCACTTGTGTTCTTTTGTATTATTTTGCTTCTAAAAAACCCTAAAATATTTTTATTACTTTCTTTTGTAACAAAACCAGTATCTTTAATATACTATAATGTTGTTATATGAATGATTCGAGCTACACTTACACACACCTCTTTCTAATGGTTAAAGAACATACTATTTTTGTGGATGGCGAATTACTGCCTCATGAAACGATGATTGTTCAATATTCTCTTAACACCTTTCATTGTGGCCATTATGATGTCACTTTATTTTATATATGATATATATGGTATTTATGTTTTCCATATGCTTCTGTATTTTATATTTAAAACACACCTTTATGCTTTGCATGTTGTGCAAATGCGATAATTTCATACGAGGAAGTGTGGACTACCGCCCCTCAAGTGATGTGACTCGTTCATGAAATACATGGAATGTATAAAGAATGAAATTAATGAACTTATGTGAACTATAAAACATATATATTTACTGTAATTATAATATATATATATCTCAATTATTTCTAATTCCATTAATATGTCAAAGAAATGAAAGTAGCGTTCATGCGTACGTACGGCCTACCATCTACATGAACAGTGCATTTCATTTATTTTTATCTCCAAATGTTATGGAATATTATAAAATGAATATGTAATGGATATATATTATATTTAAATCATTAATACTATTCTTGATATGATTTTCTTATAACTACATGGACAATCATTTTCAAGCAAGTTCATTTTTGACTCATGTACCAAACATCGACAAAAACGTCTGATATGAACTCACATTATTATCCAATTATTATAACATTATAATATGCGATATGAAATGAATAATAATATTTAAAGGAGTACCTTAAGAGATTATAAATTGACAAAAGTTTTTTATTCAGTAATATAAATAAACTAACAAGACAAGTCGTACTTGAGGTAAGGGATCCCACCTCTCTCTTTATTTTTAAGTACTCTTTTTTATGTAACTTACTTTAAGCACCTCTTTATTATGTTGGGGGATGTTATTTTATATTCCTCTTTATGTAAATTTTATGTTAGTATGATGAGAGACCCTATTTTATCATATCAATCCATTTTTGGAAGTTTTATGTGGCGCCGTTAGGCTGCCGAATTTTCATAAGGGGATTTTCATCTCACTTTTTATTCCAATGAGATTCATGCTACATTGGACACTATTTCCTTTTGTGTGGTGTATGTACTGCAAAATATTTTACTATTTGTATAATATACTCTCATTTATGGGTAGTTACAACTTCATTGTATGACACTTCTTTCATGGGGTGTAATTTTCGAAAGTTGCCCAAATCGGTAAGGGAAACTTTCACACTCCTCTTTTAAAAAGACTTATTTTGTTATGTATTTTAATTTACATATTTTTATTTTGGGATATGTTATTATATATACTTATTGATGTAAATTTTATATCCAATTGAGGATATACCATTTTCTCTCTCATCAACTAATTTTATGAATTTTAAAGTGACGCCGTTAGGCTGTCGAATTTTACCAAGGGAACTTTTTAACCCAATTTCGATTTCATTGGGTTAAACATGTAGTTATTGAATATGTCATAATTTTAAAATGTGTGAACGAAATTTTATTTTTTTACACTTAATATCCACTTATATTGGGTGTATTTATATTTTTCACACATAGTTTTGAGATTGATTTATCCTTAATTTAAGGATAGCTTCTTTATAAGGGATTTCATCTCATTTTACATTTCTATTGAGACATCATTGTTGTTAGGCACCAATTCACTCTTATATGGTGTATATAATTTCATTTGGAATATTATATCATGAATCCATTTATTCTCATGATATTATAAATTTCTGATAAAATGTTATTCCTCAATTATTGTATTCAAGTGTCTCTAATTTTGGTAAAAACCATTTAACTAAAATATCACTTTAATTGTTTTAATGATTTGTTATTATTAATATCCATGTTTTCAAAATAGTTTTAAGGATTTATTTATATGGATATTAATGGTTTAAAATGTTAAAATCTTCAAGGTGGTATGAGACACTTTGATTAAAAAATCTATTTATTGAATGTTTTAAATGGTTTTGAAAATGGTTTTTTTGAATGGATTAATTATTTCAATATCTTAAATTGTTGTATTGTTTTTGCAATGTGGGAATGTTATCTTTCCATTGTGATTATGTTATGTGCTATGATTATGTTATTGTTCATGGGCATTGTTTATGAAGACGGGTGGTTCCGTGATAAACTAAGTGCAGGTGAGCCCGATATAGCTCTCCAATGCATTGGGTAACACAAAGGGGTTAAACGATAAGGTTTCTCTGAAGAGATTTAGGGAATATACTGTGATGGGTATTCCAAACATAACCATGAGGGTTAATCCCTACGTAAGAATGTTATGAATGCCTCATGTTACATTTATGTCTTATGATTTCTATGAGTTATTCGTAAATCTTATGATTTCATGAGGTATGTTAAATTGTTTATGTTTTATGAGAAAAGTATGATTTCATTGATTCTTATGTATACATGGACTAATGTTTTCGTTCTGTGTTGTTATAACCCTTACTGAGCTTTTTATGCTCATCCCAAGTTTTTTTTGAAATGTTTTTCACATGACATAAAGTTGAATAGGTTCAAGGATGGGATCAAGGAAATGTCAGGCTGTCTAAAACAAGGAACTAGACATGACACTTTTGTTCAAGAGTTTTTATTTTTTGTGAAAAAAATGGAAGCTGAGTAGATGTGTCTACTTTGTAATCTTTAAGATGTAATAGTTATGTCCTAATTCTCTAAAACTCAAAACCTGAAAATATCCTTAATGTGAATTATTCATTTAATTCAATAATAAGTAATGTTTAAGGTCGGGTCCTTATATGTAGTGCCTTTTTGTGTCTTCCCATAAATGTGTCAATTTGAGAAAAGTATCCTAAGTTTCATGTTTTTCTTATAGAATTATGCCTCCACGATGATTCTTGTTGAGAGGATGGAAGGAGGACATGGTAGGGATAATCCTTTAGTTGTTGAACCTAAAGAAACAATAGTGCCAGGTGATGAAGATTAATAGAGGTTTTGGGAGAACATTGCCTAGTTCTTCAGATTCCTGGAAGTAGAATGATGGTGGGTCGAGATGATCATGTTTGACTTGATAAAGGAGTTTCAGTTGTATCACCCTCTGACATTTTCTAGGAAGGGTGGAAGTTAGGGAGAAAAGTTTTGGATTGAGTATATCCTGAATATAATTGACCACTTAGAGAATCATTCTAAGAAGGGATTCAAGATTAATTCTTATAAGATACGACTAACTGCAATTTTTTTTTCATTTTCAAAAATATGATTTAAGTAATGTGGGAAACCATACATTCAAACGAAATGATCATTCAATTCAAAATAAAACTGTAAAATACCTCATCACCATCTTGATTCCCAGGAACCTCGAGTCGAGCGCCTCATCAATTCCATCTTCGATGTTGTCACCGCCATCATTCACCGTAGATCCATCCAATAACCAAATCACAACCAGGTAAAGCACATCCATAGGGGATTACCCAGAATCACCCAACACCAATGGAAAAATCAACCAAAAGACCACGAACAGCGTCGTCGGAACCTAATCTGGGAGATCTATAATAAAACCAAAGAAAATGAGACAGACAGTAGACAAAATCCTCAACCAGGTCACGAAAACAGCCAGACATCACCGACAAGAACCATTGTACCTCTCCACCGTATCTCCAAAACATCATACAGAACAACATCACCTATTTCATCAAATCACCAACGGTTGCACACGAAGCCAACACCCAACATCCATCAACCTCATGATGAACAAATTATCAGAGACGAAGATCCAGAAATTCAACACCAGATTATGGAAACATCAAGGACAAACCATCATCGTCGCACAAACAGGTCAAAACGGACCCACAAATCCAAGACAAATACAACTGAAAAAAAGGAAATTCAAAGAAATCACCAGACACCGGAAGAAAGTCTCACCGTGCAGATCCCGTCGTCACCAACTAGTATGAACTCAGAGCCCATGACGAATCACCCACAATGAACACCGTAGGCAAGGAGGATCCCCCAGGACGCTGGAACTTGGAACTCAAACCCAGAGAATCATCACACCGCCAGGGGTGCCCTATCCAGCTTTGAGGGAGTCGGGCAAGAAATCGATGCAAAGGCCGAGTCCACGAAGCACCGCCACCACTGAGAATACACCACCATATCTTGACGAGCACATGGAGGTCACCACATAAACCCGAGGCGAAGGAGGTGGCGGTGAGAGAAGAAACCCTAATGCGCTATGCCCCTTATGGGCTCATCCCCTTTATATGATATGAGGATCAGGTGAAAAACTAGTGTCACATTCAGGCTCTGACTGGACAGGCTGGTGGTATGTTATTTAAGGACTTATTGGGGAGGTTCTTGGAGAACTTATATATAGAGACTCTAATGTAAGAGAGAGTGTTTGATTTCATGAGATTGAATCAAGGGATTTACTCCATGATGGACTATGTTGGATGCTTTAAATATTTGTAGTGACTTTATCTAGTGTTTTTAGTGGAAGAGGCTACTTCAGCAAAGTTATTTCAATAAGGAATTAAGTGTGAAATTAGTCCCAGGTGAACATCTTTAGGTTGAAGAAGTTGTCAAAAGTGGGGAATCAGGATCTTATATCTAAGGGGAAACATTTTTAGGATATCATTGTAGGATAGATGGTTTCTATTAGAGGAATCATCGTTATGAGAAATTTATCTAGGGTAATGGAAAAGAGAGTAGACAAGGGAAAAATTCAATTACACATGACCTTTCTTTTGTGAATTTTCTACCAGTGCAATAGGCAAGGGCACTATCATTGATACTGTCCCTTAAAACCAGTGAAGTGTCAATATTGCGGTAATATGGGTCATATATATAAGTTCTGTAGAAACCCATGATAGACGGGTAATGATGGGACAACTAGAAAATGTCAGAGTGTAGTTAGGGGATCTTCTACACCTTATCAGGCTGGCAGTTGGAGTTCTACTAGTCATGGAAGTAGAGGTAGTTGATATGGTACTTCTAGGATAGAGTGATCATATCAGTAGTGTGGTAAAATGAAAAGGATTTAGACCACATAAAAAGGAAGATAAGAAGGACAATTTCATGTAGTTTATCCTACACTAGTGTATAATGAGTTTGGACCATCAACAGTGAGTGGTACTATTCTTGCAGCATCTACATTAGATAATGACTTATAAATACCATTTTATATCATTCCTTTATTTCTACCAAACTTGTGAACTTTTTTAGCATGTTGGTGGATTTTTTGGGTGGGGTATTGATGATAGATACACCATTGGGAGTGTGGTCTATGTACATCTTCTTGTCCAAGGCATGTTCTCTTGAATTTGGAGAATATCATTTCTGTGGGATATATTCATCCTTAAAATTTCAGGCTTCGATCTAGTTTTTGGTATTGAATGGTTAGTATCATAATGAGACCATATTTATTTTTACCACATGAGAGTGAATTTTATATCACACAAGGGTGAACATTATGTTCACCATGGAGAGTGTGATATCTAGAAAGGCTGAGCAGGGTCAATTACTCTTCAATTAGGAGATCTCACAACCCTTGTTTCTAGTCTAATGACAAATGAAGGGGGTGTGAAACATGATTTATTTCCAAAAGTAGTGGAATAGTTTTTAGATGTGTTTTCAGAATACATCTCAGGGATACCACCTGAGAGATATGTAGAGTTTATTATTGATCTCATGCCAGGTGATGAACTAGTACTATTCCATAATACGGAATGGTGTATACAGATCTTCAAGAGATCAAGAAACAACTATAGTAGTTGATGGAAAAGGGGTTTATCCTTTCGAGTATGTCACCTTAGGGATCACCACTATTGTTTGAAAATAAGGCTTATGAGAGTTTGAGATTGCGTGTCAATTATTGAAAGTTGAACTGTATGACTTTGAAGAACTAATATCCTCGTTTGTGATTCGACGATCTTTACGACTAGCTGAGAGAAGATTGTATCTTTTCCAATAATAATAAGAGATTATGGTATCATCAGTTGATATTTTGACCATATGATATACCAAGTACTAATTTGAGAAGTATGTATGACCTATATGATTTTATCTGAATGTCATATGGATTGATGAATACACTAGTAGTATTTATGGACTTAATGAAAAGAATCTTACATCGATACCTAGATTAGTTTGTGGATGAAATTATAGTGTACTCTAGGACTCATGATGATCATGCCCAACATCTTGAAATCATCATAACTAAATTGAGAGAGAATATTCTATACTCCAATCTATCTATGTGTCAGTTTTGGATTGATCAGGTACACTTCTTGGTTGACATTAGCTTAGAGGAAGGAATTTATTTGGACCTAGATAAAGTTCATGCATGGGTTTTTAGGATAATCCCAATAATTTATTATATATCCATAGATTTCTAGTATTAATATGATATTATTGAAGATTAATATATTAATTTTATTGATTGGTAGTGCCGCTTTCACATTTAACCAAGAATGGGATAAATTTTGAATGGTTATAAGAATACGAGGATCTTTTCCAAGAGTTGAAGAAGCACTCACCATCGACACCAATATTTATCCTACTTAAGCCAGTTGAGGATTAAAAAGTTTTTTGTGATTCTTATGGGATAGATATTGGATCAGTGTTCATGTAGAATGATCAAGTTGTGGAATATGGGTATTACTAGTTGAGTCCACATGAAAAAAACTAAACTACTCATGAACTCAAATTGGACATGGTGGTTTATGCTTTGATGTGTTGGATACATTATCTACATGGTGAGAAGTTTATAGTGTTTATAGATCAAAATAGTTTAAGGTACATATTGTCCCAGTAGGATTTGAATCTTTGGTAGAGGATATGGGTTGAGTATATGTATTCATTTTATTTTGAACTAGAATATACTTCTAGAAAATGGAATAGCGTTGCTGATTCATTAATAAGGAAAACTCAGATTTTGTCTATTCAGGAGTCTAATACTAAGTGGAAGATGATGACTCTTGTAGATGATATGCGTGTGGTGGTTCAAGAGAATCATGAGAAGATGAATATGGTATCATTTTAAGTGGAGTATACACATTTGAGATAGATCTGGTAAAGGAAGTAGGAGGATCTAAAATGTTTATCTTTGTGTGAATGACTAGAAGGTGGGGAGACACCTTCATATTGATGACACATCATAAGAATGACACAATTGGGGTCATTTTCTATTGATGGATGAAGGTAGCATATTTATTTTATATAAATGACAATTTATCAATAGAGTATTTAAGAATTCAATATATTCGGGAGACAGTCTATCATCATGGGGTGCCGCAAACTATAGTTTCATATTGTGACTCAACCATTACTTCACTTTTATAGAATGATTACATAAGGTGCTTGGTACATAGGTTTTTCTGAGTATGGATTTTCACCTACAGACATATGTGTAGTTAGAGTGTACTATACAGGTACTTGAGGATATACTACAAGCATGTGTTCTAGAATTCAGTGGATTATAGAAAAATCACATATCTTTGGTGGAGTTTTCCTATAATAACAGTTAATAAGCCATGATTCAAATGCCACCATTTTAGGGTCTTTATGTTAGGCCATGAAAATAAACTCTATACTAGATGGAGGTAGGTGAGTCAAAGTTATTGGGAGCAAGTCTCATGTTGTAGATGTTAGGGTAGGTACAACTTATTCAGAATCATATGAATGTGGATCAATGTAGAAATATGTCATATGATTATATACATTGACGAAACCTAGAGTTTATATAGGGTGATCATGTATTCCTTTGGGTATTTCTACATTTGGGTCCCACATGATATAGAGATCAGAAAAACTAGTACCCAGTTTCATTATAATGTTTGAGTTTGTGGAAATAATTGGTCCAGTGGCATACCACTTGGCTCTTCCATAGAAATGCAGCGATATGAATGATTTTTTTCATGTGTCACAACTTAGGAAGTATGACCCCAACTCTTATCATGTGATCTATGTAGATGATGTTAAACTTGATATAGATGTGTCCTTTTAGGATCATCATATACGTGTGATGGATCTCATTTAGAAAGTGTTTTGAGGAAAGACTGTGTCAATAGATTGTGTATTGTGGAAACATGGATGTGTAAAGGATGAAACTTGGGAGAGAGAAGTATATTTGTGGGCTCAATGGACCAATATTTTTTACTTGTAATCTTATAGATGATTGGGAGTGCACCTCGAGGATAAGATGTTATAAAGTGGGGAGACTGCAATATCCGGATCTTTTCTAGTGATGTCTTTTGATTGAATATAGGTACTCTTTTTCTAAGTTTTGAGTAATTTTCATTTGGGATTTAACTTTGGGAGTGTTTGGGTAATATTTAAGAAAAGTGGAAGAAATATTACAATGTACGGTTAGCACACATATTGTCCTAATCATGTGCTCTATCTCAAAAAACCGTGAAACCCTAGATATAGGGTGTTTGCAAAGTTGGAACAAATATTTTAGACCATTCACCATTAAAGGATAAATTGTGCACCCCCTTAGAGAAGGTTCATGGTTAAGGGTAACCATGCACCCCTATCCAGCAAACCGTGTTCCACATTATAATCCACCCACAATTTTATTTTAAAACTTCTTGAGGCCCCATTTTAATCCCAAATCGACCCCATTTGAAACTAATTCCTATTTCACGGTTTTGTAGCCCTACAGATAGATTCCAAAACATTTTGACCTTATTTATTCATGATTCAAGTCCTAAATCAAATATCTACACCACTCCCAATATGTGAATCCTATCTCGCTTGGTTTCCTGTTTATCTTCATTTATACTACCATTCTAGAAAGGGGTTATTTTTGCTATTTTCTTTAGATATAGATCATGAATTGTGGGACTACTTATAGAATTTTGGATTATGATTTTGAATTGAAGGATATTGATTAGTTCAATCTTAATTTAGGGTTTTATATCCAAACCTCATTCTATATCGATGTGGTACTCAAATTTTGGGGATTTCAATTGTGTGATCGTTCGTTAATGAATTAAGGTGGCGGTGTATAATTAAAATCCCAAAATTTTGATTTAATTAATATTTTTAATTGTATAATTTCTATTATATATTAATAAATTGAGTTTTTGTTGAGTTAATTAATTTGTTTAATTAATTTATTGAGTAAAAATGTGTAATTGGGGATATCGAAATTGTTGATTGTGATTAATTAATTCTGGAATTAATTAGGGGATATTGAGATTGTTGAATTGTGTAATTAATTAAGGGATATTGATAATATTGAACTTAGAAATTAATTTTGTAATTTATTAATTTATATTAGAATTGTATACTATGAATAATTAATTCTGGAACTAATTAGGGGATACTAAGAATATTTAATTGTGTAATTAAATGTGGAATTAATTAGGGGATATTAAGATTATTCAATTGAGTTATTAATTGTGAAATTAATTTTGGGATAATGATATTGTGATATGATTAATTATTTTTTGATTTAAATAAAAATTTGGAGATTATTAATTAATACTTGAGTTAATTAATAAGATTGAGATGATTAATTTATTTTGGCGTCAATTAATAATATTGAGATGATTAATTAATTGTTTATTTAATTAATAAGATTGATATGATTAATTAATTGTTGATTTAATTAATAGGATTGAGATGATTAGTTAATTTTTGAGTTAATTAATGAAATTATGAAGAATAATTAACTATGGAGTTAATTAATGAGATTGAGAAGATTAATTAATTATGGAGTTAATTAATGAAATTGAGAAGATTAATTAATTGTTGAGTTTATTAATGATATTGACATGATTAATTAATTGTTGAATTAATTAATGAAATTATGAATGGTAACAATGGAATTCATATGAGAATTGAGATCTAGAATGGTAACAATGACATTCTAAGATATGATATGAGATATATAATGGAAATAGTAGCATTCTAGGACATGATATCCCTTGGGGATAGTTTAGACTTCAGTATGATATAAAGTAGGTATTGAGGTTTGATTGCCCTCAAAACCCCATAATTTTATGTGGTTAAAAAAAGAATAATTTGATAATATGATAACTATTTATTTATGCATTGTTATTTTTTATTTATATAACTAAAAACACTAATATTAATTAAATGTTAATTTAGACACTATTGATGGTTCATACTGAGTTTTACTAACACCCTAATCAGGATTCCTGATCGTATCTGAATAGATTTCATTATTGCAAGATAGTTTAAGGGAAAAGGCCATGTGTTTGATGGATTATTTGGGAATGGAGCATGGATGAGAGAATAAGGCATGGTACGAGAACCTCTTGGGAGTTGTCAGTGTATTTAATTTTTAGTTTCATTTTGACACTTGGAACTTACTTTATCAGGAAATATATACTTCTTTGTTTTGATATTGTATTTCAAGTTTTAGTTACCTTATTATACTGATATTGTTCTGGTTATAATATCCTTTGGTTATTTAGTTGTTGGCCTGAATGGCCTAAAGGCCTTCATTTTTATTGATTTTTGATAACCCCCTTTTCAAGGGATGAGGGGGAACCCTTACAAGGACTGTAGGCTCAGAGATTACATGGCCCGTAGGCTTAGAAGATTACATGACCCAAAGGTCTTAGGGAATTCAACCAGACTATCAAGAAGGAACTGACCCTCCCCAACATCTGCATACTGAGACTAGCTCTCCACCTTCGCATGACCGTCTGGCTAGGCTTTCTGTGCAAGCAGAGGCTGGTACCGATGTCATAGCCATACCCTCTCATTCTGACAATCCATTTGGCTCTGCTCTGGTGAGTGCACCTACTCTGAATCCTCTTCTGGGGCTGCTCTTTTTTTTTTAGTGTGTCTGGGGCCTGCATTCATGGGGCTCGAAGGCCTTGGGGTAGCCCTAAATACTTAAGGTGGCCCGAAGGCCTTGAGAATCAACTGGCCCGAAGGCCTTGGGTGGACCGAAAGCCTTGCAGGACCTAAAGACCAAACCGGTGGCCCGAAGGCCCAGATGGATGAATAGTTCTGGCTGCTACAGTCCCGAATAGTGCCTACTAAAATAACACTACAATACTACTACAGTACTGCTATAGTACTAGAAATATGCCTCCACCCGGATTTGATCTTGGGTCTCTTAGATGCACCTAGCGAGTCATCAAAAACTAGGTCGAGGCTTATGTGCTTAGTTTTTATTGTTTATTTATTTCAGTTGATGTGTTACTCTAATAAAAGAGGGTATAATCTCCCCATGATCGATATTAGATGCTAACTTCTAGTCGGTATCCTTTGGAATATGGGGAGGTGTACTTGAGGTCATGTGGAGAACCATCTTGAGATACCGATGCATAGAACATGGGTATGGAAATTACTATAGGGAAAGGACTGTTATATGATGATAAATACATGGTCCTTAAAGTAGAATATTGATGTTTGTGTCCTATTGAATGACCATAAATTTAGAGTCAGATATTTGGATCCCAAACTAGGTTTTGAGTATTATTTTTCCAAGAGGTTTCTACTCACCCTTATCACATCCTTATATCATGTTTTAGAGGGAGAAAAGTAAACCTCACAGTAGCCCAAACATTAGAGGGTTTAGACTAGTTTGAGGTTGATTTTAGAATCATTATCAATGATGTCCTGATGAATTTAAATTTCATCATTCTTGAGAGAAATATAAATTGTACCTATATGTTAAACTCTTTGACTTTATCTGTAAAGGAGTAAACTTTATGAAACTCCATGGGATTAGTCTTTACATGGTAAAACTCAGATATTTCTATCTCAAACATGAACTCTTTAGGGATTAATAATTCCTTAATTAGTTCCTCGTAGAGAAAATTTGAAAGGTAAATAATATCCAAGATTTATATATTTGATGAGATGACAACTTTCTATTTTAAGATATCATACTTTTAGACTATGTTCCTTCATTTTCGACTATAAGGTTATTACTTGGTTTATTTATTATAGGTTGATTTTGGATATACTAATGATCCCTTTCTCTAACTAATATTTATAGTAATTTCCATTATTTTCAAATTATGTTGTGATAATATTTACACTATCTAATGATGACTAGATTCGGGTGCTTCTACTAATCGACCCTCTAATATGACTAGATTTGGCCATGCTCTATATAAATATTGAGAATGTTAGACCTCTTAATGATCTAACTAAAGTGATTTTATCCATTTTCCTATATCATATATAGCTTTAGTGGGTATATTTTCTAAAGATCAGGATTATTTTTAACCCCTAATTCCTTGACCTCCTCATCCACTTCAACCACTTTCTCGTCATCCCCAATTTCGGTCAGAGACATGAGGTTTGAATTAATTTATATATTATTCAATAGGTAATGGTTATACCTATTGGATTATAATGACCCATACTTTACATACATTGTTATTAATTCAAAATTGAAGCATACCTATTACAACATATAACAAAACCATGAAAGGACCATATAGGTACAATGTCTTTAGAAACTGGGAAACATAAAAAACTGGTTCATAAAGCGTCTACACTATCTCCCATTTATTTCATCAATCTATAGTCCCTTTTGGCATATGTTACTTAATAAGATTCTTCCCGACCTGGGGAAAGAAAACATACAAAAATGTGAGCTCAAATGCTCAGTAAGGGTAAACAAAAGAAATATCAATCACATCATATTCATAAGAACATAACATTTTGGAAATCTTAACCTGCAAAAGAGAGCATAATTTCATAACATGGGATAAATCATAGTAGTGAAATGAAATCCCAATAATCATAACATAAAACATGAAACTTTGTGGAATACACACATAATCATAGAGAATCATTTCTTATTAGTCAAGACTCATTGCCAAGACTATCTTAGTGGACAAAGTCCATTTCTGAACCGAGTTCACTCCTCGTTTCAGTCCTGTTTCACTGAACCGGTATAACCTGACGTTCCGGCCATGTCTATCTCATGAGATATAAAATCTTTACCCAATGAATTGGAGGGAGATATAGGTCCCACCCATCTCATAATGATACCATTCTTATGTGTGCCACCAAAATCATAAATCATACATCATCGCATAACCCATGTAGTAAAAATGGGATTCTTAAACAACATGACATCATAAAACAATTCATATAAAATAAAGGAATTCATAAAAATAATTCCATCAAAACATAATCAAATAAATGTAATAATAGGGATAGAAACAGAACCCTATATTATCTTAGATGTAAAATAATTTTGATAAAGCACTTGAACTCCATTCTTGAGGAAAATATCCTTTCTACTTCAAAAACATTTTCCTTACTTTAACATGTCATAAAATTTTAAACTAAAAGAAGTTGATTAAAAATAAAATTGAAAACTTTTAAACAAAGCTTCTTGTAAATAATGTTTTAAAAATCCATTCATGCCGTATAAGTTAAAAAAACATTCTTCTCGTACTTTTGTCGGAAAAGTCAAAAAGTACCTCGTACGAAAAACGAAAAAAGATTCCTTTCATATCTTTTACTAAAAACTCATCAAAGGGTAAAATTGGATTTAAAAAAAAATTGTAGGTGGATGGAACAATATTACATATTGAGGAAACATGGATGTGGATGATAAAATACACCCCAGTAAATACCAAAGTATAAACAATCTCGGATAAAATGAGATTGTGATATTTTCCCTTACCTTAGGTCCGATTTGCTTTGTAAGTGTCGAAACCTCGTGTATAATGATTTAAATAATGTTATTTACTTATTCCAGAATCATACTTATTGTTATGATATCATATATGGTCATATTCATAGCTTCTTATTAGTAATATTTCATTACTACTTGTTATTCGGGTGTTTATTACTTTTTGTTCTTATGCGTATTTTGTTGAATAAATTCTTATTCTTATCTATAGGTTATAGATACCTCATTTCCAGAATGGTATTAGTGTAATATATATCATATTCATTCCTTCAATTCATTTGTATAATCATTATGAAATGAAGATCATGTAGAACGAATCGCATCACATCGTGGAGACGGTATTCCGTACGTACGCACGAGCGATGATATCATTCCCATGATTGTGGAATTGTATTGGAGTGTATGTATACTATTTCAAAATCAATAAAACTTTACAATAATCATATATATTCATTAATTTCACCCTTATACCCATCCAAGTAAGGTGGTGGTGGAAAATAGATTACACCACGGCGTGGAGACAGTATTCCGTACGTACGCACGCACGGTGATTTTGTTTTCCATAGGATGGATAAGAGGTGAATTATGGTTGTTTCATTTTTATAATAACATATAAGTATATTAGTGATACTGATGTTATTACCTCATAATGAAACAACTAAAGAATAGGGAGTAGAAGAAGAATGGAACTTGAAGAAAACGGTAGAAGGTATTACCTCTTTCTCGAAGTGCCTCCTTTAAACTTTCTCTTAAGGAACTAGAGATGATCTTTTGATAAGACCAGTACCTCTAGTAGGTTTATAAAGAAGTGGTTAAGTGAAATGGGCAGGGTTTGGCCGAGCTTGAAGGCTAAAATTGGTGTGAGGAAGAGAGGGAGGAGGTTCCCTTTATAAGGGAGGAGAGGCGAACCTTTGGAAAGTGTGGAAATATTATTTTATTATAAAATTATCTTCGGTTTCAAAAGGTCAAAAAATCATTAAAGATGAAGATAATATGACTCATGGTCGAAATAAAATCATCCAATCATAATTGGAAATGTTTTGGAAAATATTTGAATCATTATAATCTTATTGATTTAAATCATTTATTAATGAGGTAGATATTTCATCATTATTGTGTCATAAATAATTTAATTTATTTGGTGTCCAAAAATTATAAAAAAAATATAATTATGTAGGAAATTTATTTATCTTTCTAATAAATATTTATAGTTGAAAATATAATTTATATAACCCCTTATAAAAATTAATTACTAAAAGATTTTTGTTAATGTCAATTTTGTCTTTACATTAAATTAATTAATCCAAATTGTCATTGTCACTACCAAGTGGCTCAATGGGGTCCCAAAATCGACCCAAGGATGCCCATGGTCATCAAATACTCATCCAATATGGTTAGGACAAGTGTCAAGGTAATTTTGAATTATTACAATATTCTTTTAACCTTGAATTACCCTATTTACCTTTAACTGTAGTAAATAAAAAAATTACCGTAGTTATTATTCGTAATATCAAAAAATAAAAGTAACCTATTAACATAATTTGGACCCACTGATTCCAAATATAGAATCCATTTTTCAGAATTCAAAACCTAGAAGTTGCAGTAATTAATTTAAAATTAATCCCGTTGTTAAGAAAACGGGTTTTAAAATTTAAAACATTGCCAAAGATTGAAATGTTTTTACCTATGAATTCAATTTAAAATTAATGATAATGACATACATTATATTAAATGGTAAAAATATATTCTATTTATACATTAAAAACAATAAATATTATAATTTAACCATATAAAGTATTGCGATGAAAGAAGTTGTTTCTAATTAAAATATAGCGTGTTTTTAAGAGATAATAACTATTAAAAGATTGACACTTGTTTATGTCTGGTTTAAGTGTCAAACTACATACAATGAACAACATTGTATTAAATTGTAAAAATATATTCTAAATATAATTTAAAACCACTCAAATTAATAATTTATCACTATTAATTATTTCGATTAAAAAAGTTATTTTTAATTAAAATTTAGTAATTTTCACTATTCATCAGAATATGAAAGTTATCCGAAAAGTACCAAAATTTCATCCTAAGCTAATTTCGATATTCCAAATCCAAAAATGAAATCCATTTTGAAAAATCAAATTTACAAAATTTCAAAAAGTGGTTATTACTATTCATAATGGCTAGTTTTAATAATATTTTAATAGCATATCGTTGTTTAGTGAAACTCGGTATTGCGTACGATGCAAGCTATCGAGGAAGGTCGCGGTTGCGTGTAAAGAAAAACAAGATAGTGTTGTGTGTAGTGAAATATTCCTTTGATGATTTATATAACATAAAAACAAAATATTTCTCACAAAAGTCTCGGGTGTTACATTCTACCCCCCTTAAAATGAATTTCGCCCTCGAAATTTGTCACTTTGTAACAAAAAGATGAGGATACCTCTCCCTCATCATATCCTCAAGCTCCGACGTAGCTTTTTCTAATTGGTGGTTCCTCCATAAAACTTTCACCAAGCGAGTGGTCTTGTTTCGTAGGACTTTTTCGCTACGATCCATAATCTTTATCGGTTGTTCTTCATAAGAAAGATATTGCTCTAGCGGTATAACTTTTGAGATGAGTACATGTGAAGGATCGGGTATGTACTTTCTAAGGAGAGATACATGGAACACATCGTGAACTTGATAGAGATTCGGTGGAAGTGCTAATCTGTAAGCTACCTTCCCAACATGATCCAATATTTTGAAAGGACCGATATATCTAGGGCTCAACTTCCCCTTCATTCCAAATCTCATTACCCTCTTCCAGGGAGATATTCGTAAGAACACTTTATCACCCAATTCAAACTCTAGGTCTTTATTTCGGTTGTCGACATAACTTTTCTGTCAACTCTGATCTGCTCTTATGTGTTGTTGAATAGATCAGACCTTTTCTGCCATCTCATCAACAATATCAGGTCATAATAGCTTTCTTTCCCCAACTTCATCCCAGCAAGTTGGAGTCCTGCATTTCTTTCCATAGAGAGATTCATAAGGAGCCATCTGAATACTGGAGTGAAAGCTATTATTATAAGAAAATTCCACCAAAGGTAGGTGTTGATCCCAACAACCTTTGAAATCTATAGAGCAAGATCTCAACATATCTTCTAGAGTTTGAATTGTCCTCTCAGAATGACCATCTGTCTAAGGATGATAAGCAGTGATAAAACTCAACTCTGTATCCAGATTATGCTGAAGACTTCTCCAGAACTTTGAGGTAAACCCTGGATCCCGATCAGATATAATAGAAAGTGGTACTCCATGCAATCTTACCACTTTCTTTACATATATCCTGGCAAGCTGATCCAGAGAGAAATCCTCTCTAATAGCGATGAAGTGTGCCAACTTTGTAAGACGATCAACTATGACCCAGATAGCATTACTGACTTTGGATGTTTTAGGAAGTCCTGTGAAAAAGTCCATAGTGACGTTTTCCCATTTCCATTTGGGTATGGGTAATGGTTGTAACATCCCCTTAGACTTCTGTCTCTCAGCTTTAACTTGCTGACAAACCAAGCATCGAGAGACATATTCAGAAACATCCCTTTTCATGCCATCCCACCAGAAGTACTCTTTCAGGTCCCTATACATCTTCGTGCTTCCAGGATGAATAGAGAATGAAGAACTATGAGCCTCATCCAGTAGATCCTTCTTTAATTTTGGGAAGGGAGGAACACAAACCTGATTTCTGAACTTTATTATCCCGTCACAATCAAGGTTGAATTTGAGAACATTTCCCACATTCTTTTGTAACTCTACATCTTCTTTCTATGCCTCTTTAATCTTCACATGTATAGATGGTTGAACATTCATTTGAGAAAGATACAATTTTCCCCCTTCCATTATAATTCCTAGATCCATCCTTTGTAAATCCATAAATATTGGATCTTTTGTGATCCTCATCATGGATAAACTAGCATGGTCTTGTCGACTTAATGCATCTGCCACCTTGTTTGCTTTCCCAGGGTGGTAATGAATTGAGCAGTCGTAATCCTTAATCAGCTCCAACCATCTTCTTTGGCGCATATTCATCTCCTTTTGTTTGAAAATATACTTTAAACTTTTATGATTAGTATAAATGTCACACCTTTCTCCATAAATATAATGCCTCCAAATCTTTAATGCAAATATTACCATAACTAACTCCAAATCATGAGTTGAGTAATTTTTCTCATGGATTTTCAATTGTCGTGAGGCATAAGCTATCACCATATCATTTTGTATGAGAACACACCCCAATCCCTTCTTGGATGCATCACTGTAGATCAAAAACCTTTCTCCACTACAATGCAGTGTGAGCACAGGTGCACTAGATAACCTTATTTTCAACTCCTTGAAATTATCTTCACATTCCTCCATCAAAACAAACTTAACTCCTTTCTGAGTCAACCTGGTGAGTGGATTAGATAATCATGAAAAATCATTCACGAAACGTCAATAATATCCAGCCAAACCAAGAAAACTTCGGATCTCAATTACTGTTGTTGGTCTCGACCATCTTTCTATAACCTCCGTTTTTGCTGGATCCATATATATCCCCTCTTTTGAGATTATGTGACCCAAAAATGCAACCTTTTGAAGCCAAAATTCACACTTGGTAAATTTAGCATAAAGCTTCTCCTTTCTCAGGGTCTTCAATATAATTCTCAAGTGATATTCATGTTCTTCCTTGTTCTTTGAATAGACAAGAATATCTTCTATAAAGACTAACACAAATTGATCAAGATAGTCACTAAAGACTCTATTCATCAGATCCATGAAGATAGAAGGGGCATTAGTAAGACCAAATGGAATCACTATAAATTCATAGTGTCCATACCTTGTACGGAAATCCATCTTTGGTATATCCTCCCTTTTGACCCTTAATTGATGATACCCTGAACGAAGATCAATCTTGGAAAAGTATTGAGCTCCACGTAGTTGGTCAAATAAGTCATCAATGCGTGGGAGAGGATATTTGTTCTTGATAGTGATCTTGTTAAGTTCTCGATAATCAATGCAGAGTCTCATTGATCCATCTTTCTTCTTAACAAATAGAACAGGTGCTCCCCAAGGTGACGCACTAGGGCGTATGAATCCCTTATCAAGATTCTCTTGGAGTTGCTTTTTCAATTCCTGTAGCTCAATTGGGGAAATTCTGTAATGTATCTTTGAAATATGTAAATCACCTGGTACGTGTTCTATTGAAAACTCAACTTCACGATTTGGTGGAAGACCCGAAAATTCCTCCGGAAAGACATCATCAAACTCCCGTACAATGGGAATATTATTAATCATGAGTTTCTCACTAACCATTTGAGATAAATAACCTTCATTTAGTGGAATGAAGACCCATAAGATGGAAGAAATTTCTACTGGAAGGTTATGTTCATCCTTGCATTGATAGACGATCATAGATTGATATGGAATATGAAATGTGACTTCCCTTCTTTGGCAATAGATATGAGCTCCATATAAAGAAAGCCAATCCATGCCAAGAATCACATCAAATTCCACTATAGGAAGGATCACAATATTTGAAGGAAGCACTTTCCCACAAACTTTAATCGAGGAATAATTATAAACTTTTGATGCGGCTGTTGTGCCATTAAGAGTTGTCACAGCCAACTCAACAACTAATTATTGAGGTAATACGGTGATACCCTTAGAAAATTCTTCAAAAATAAAAGAGTGGGTGGATCCAGAATCAAATGAAACATTTTCTACTTTAGAGTGGATGGTATGTGTACCTTTCACCACATCGTTATCATACTCCACATCACTGATAGAAATTACATGTGAATTTCCTTTGTCTTTAGACTTAAGAGTTTGTTGACGTCGACCATCATCATCAACCATTGGATTTGGGCATTGATTGGAATAATGCCCCATCTCCTTGCACTTGAAACATTGGAGTGTAGTAGGTTCATTCTGTGAATCCCTTCCTTTTTTTTCATCATTAGACATCTTCTTCCCATCATTACGGCATTCAAATGCCCGATGACCTTCCTTTCCACATTTGAAACATTTACTTGTACCTTTAAGACAACTCCCTCCATGTTTCTTTCCACACTTTTAGCATAAGGGAACGCTCATCTTCTTTTCAGTGTGCTCTTTAGATTTTCCTTTGAATTCCATTTTCCTCTTCTTATCCAACCCATATGACTGATGGGTTACTCCAATCTCCATCTCAAATTTGAGAGCACATCGAACGATTTCCTCGTAGCTATTGAAGTCCCTTATGGATAAGGCCCTTCGAAGACTTGGTTTTAAGCCACTAAAGAATCGATCGATCTTACTCTCAAGTTGGATAATAATACCAGAAGCGTACCTTGCAAGTCTTGTAAAATTTTCTTCATAGGTACCAACAGATTCATCATCCTTTTGCTTCAGTTCAAGAAACTCTTTCTCCATCTTTGTTCGGAGAATACGAGGGAATTACTTATTGAAAAATAAGTTCTTGAACTCGTCCCATTCCATGGACTCAATTTCATCCCTTTGCCTCGTATTCTTAATAAGATTTCACCATTGATCAGCATCTCCTTCCAAACAATACACTGCTAGGATGACTTTATCATGTTCAGAACATTGAATAACTGAAAATATCTTTTCAGTAGTACTAATCCATTGTTCAGCAACTAATGGATCAGTAGACCCACTGAATGAAGGTGGACGCTGCCTCATGAAGGATTCAACAGAATGTTGCTCCCTCCTTTGCTCGTTTGGAAGTCTTGCATGATTCATAGCTTGAGAAAGTTGTGTGAGCATGGATACAATATTTTTCATTCCATCTCCCATAACATTTGGTTGCTCAAGGGGACAATCATTGCATTGCCCGTCGCATTCCGCATTAACACGGTTCATTCGGGTTCCAGACATTGACTAAAACCAAGAAGAATAGTGTGAGAAACACTAATTATAATAGGAAAACCACATAATCAAGAATAAAATTTCACACTTAAGGTCTTCTCCAAGGTTATTCATGGTCATTTCTAAAACACTAATATTGTGTTCTATGCTTAGACATATCCTTAGGATTCTTACTAAGGCTTTCGAATCCTAGTTTCCAAAGGTTGACTATACCTTTCCTTTGATACCAACTATAAAGAACCATAATTTACATACATTGTTATTACTTCAATATTGAAGCATACTTATTACAACATATAACAAAACCATGAAAGGACCGTATAGGTATAGTGTCTTTAGAAATTGGGAAACATAAACAACTGGTTCATAAAGCCTCTACACTGTCTCCCATTTATTTCATCATATCTATAGTCCCTTTTGGAATATCTTACTCAATAAGCTTCTTCCTGACCTGGGGAAAGAAAACATACAAAAGGGTGAGCTCAAATTCTCAGTAAGGGTAAACAAAAGAAATATCAATCACATCATATTCATAAGAACATAACATTTTGGAAATCTTAACCTGCAAAAGAGAGCATAATTTCATAACATGGGATAAATCATAGTAGTGAAATGAAATCCCAATAATCATAACATAAAACATGAAACTTTGGGGAATACAAACATAATCATATAGAATCACTTCTTATTATTCAAGACTCATTGCCAAGACTATCTTAGTGGAAAAAGTCCATTTCTGAACTGAGTTCACTCCCCATTTCAGTCCTGTTTCACTGAACCGGTATAACCTGCCGTTCCAGCCATGTCTATCTCATGAGATATAAAATCTTTACCCAATTCATTGGAGGGAGATATAGGTCCCACCCATCTCATAATGATACCATTCTTATGTGTGCCACCAAAATCATAAATCATACATCATCGCAAAACCCATGTAGTAAAAATGGGATTCTTAAACAACATGACATCATAAAAAAATTCATATAAAATAAAGGAATTCATAAAAATAATTCCATAACAACATAATCAAATCAATGTAATAATAGGGATAGAAACAGAACCCTATATTATCCTAGAAGGAAAATAATTTTGATAAAGCACTTGAACTCAATTCTTGAGGAAAATATCCTTTCTACTTCAAAAACATTTTCCTTTCTTTAACATGTCATACAATTTTAAACTAAAAGAATTGGTTTAAAAATAAATTTGGAAACTTGTAAAGGAAGTTTCTTCGAAATAATGTTTTAAAAATCCATTCATGCCGTATAAGTTAAAAAAACATTTTTCTTGTACTTTTGTCAGAAAAGTCAAAAAGTACCTCGTACGAAAAACGACAAAAGATTCCTTTCATATATTTTACTAAAAACTCACCGAAGGGTAAAATTGGATTTAAATTTTTTTTTAGGTGGATGGAACAATATTAAATATTGAGGAAACATGGATGTGAATGATAAAATACACCCCAGTAAATACCAAAGTATAAACAATCTCAGATAAAATGAGATTGTGATATTTTCCCTTACCTTAGGTCCGATTTGCTTCATAAGTGTCCGAACCTCCTGTATAATGATTTAAATAATGTTATTGACTTATTCCAGAATCATTCTTATTGTTATGATATCATATATGTTCATATTCTTAGCTTCTTATTAGTAATATTTCACTACTATTTGTTATTCGGGTGTTTATTACTTTTTGTTCTTATGCGTGTTTTGTCGAATAAATTCTTATTCTTCTCTATAGGTTATAGATACCTCATTTACAGAATGCTATTAGTGTAATATATATCATATTAATTCATTCAATTCATTTATATAATCATTATGCAATGAAGATCATGTAGAATGAATCGCACCACATCATGGAGACGGTATTCCGCACGTACGCACGAGTGATGATATCCTTCCCATGATCAGGGAATTGTATTGGAGTGTATGTATACTATTTTACAATCAATACCACTTTAAAATAATCATATATATTCATTACTTTCACCCTTATACCCATCCAAGTAAGGTGGTGGTGGAAAATAGATTACACCATAGCGTGGAGATGGTATTCCGTACGTACGCACGCACAGTGATTTCGTTTTCCGTAGGATGGATAAGAGGTGAATTAGGGTTGTTTCATATTTATAATAACATATAAGTATATGAGTGATACTGATGTTATTACCTCATAATGAAACAACTAAATAAGAGGGAGTATAAGAAGAATGGAACTTGAAGAAAACGGTAGAAGGTATTACCTCTTTCTCAAAGTGCCTCCTTTAAACTTTCTCTTAAGGCACTAGAGTTGGTCTTTTGATAATACCAGTACCTCTAGTATGTTTCTAAGGAAGTGGGGAAGTGAAATGGGCAGGTGTTGGCCGAGCTTGAAGGCTCAAATTGGTGTGAGGAAGAGAGGGAGGAGGTTCCCTTTTATAAGGGAGGAGAGGGGCACCTTTGGAAAGTGTGGAAATATTATTTTATTATAAACTTATCATCAGTTTCAAAAGGTCCAAAAATCATTAAAGATGAAGATAATATGACTCATGGACGAAATAAAATCATCCAATCATAATTGGAAAATTTTTGGAAAATATTTTTATCATTATAATCTTATTTATTTAAATCATTTATTAATGAGGTAAATATTTCATCATTATTGTGTCATAAATAATTTAATTTATTTGGTGTCCAAAAATTATAAAAAAACTATCATTATGTAGGAAAGAGTTTTATATTTCTAATGAATATTTATAGTCTGAAATATAATTTATATAACCCCTTATAAAAATTAATTACTAAAAGATTTTTGTTAATGTCAATTTTTTCATTACATTAAATTAATTAATCCAAATTGTCATTGTCACTACCAAGTGGCTCAATGGGGTCCCAAAATCGACCCAAGGATTCCCATGGTCGGCCAATACTCATCCAATAAGGTTAGGACAAGTGTCAGGGTAATTTTGAATTATTATAATATTCTTTTAACCTTGAATTACCCTATTTACCTTTAACCATAGTATATAAAAACATTACCGTAGTTATTATTCATAATATAGAAAAATAAAAGTAACCTATTAACATAATTTGGAACCACTGATTCCAAATATTGAATCCATTTTTCAAAATTCAAAACACAGAAGTTTCAGTAATTAATTTAAAATTAATCCCGTTGTTAAGCAAACGGGTTTTAAAATTTAAAACATTGCCAAAGATTGAAATGTTTTTACCTATGAATTCAACTTAAAATTAATGCTAATGACATACATTATATTAAATGGTAAAAATATATTATATTTATAATTCAAAAAAAATCAATATTATAATTTAACCATATAAAGTATTGTGATGAAAAAAGTTGTTTTTAATTAAAATATAGCGTGTTTTAAGAGATAATAACTATCAAAAGATTGACACTTGTTTATGTCTGGTTTAAATGTCAAATTACATCCAATGAACAACATTGTATTAAATTGTAAAAATATATTCTTAATATACTTTAAAACCACTAAAATTAATAATTTATCACTATTAATTATTTCGATTAAAAAAGTTGTTTTTAATTAAAATTTAGTAATTTTCACTATTCATCAGAATATGAAAGTTATCCGAAAAGTACCAAAATTTCATCCTAAGCTAATTTCGATATTCCGAATCCAAAAATGAAATCCATTTTGAAAAATAAAATTTACAAAATTTCAAAAAGTGGTTATTACTATTCATAACGGCTAGTTTTAATAATATTTTAATAGCATATCGTTGTTTTTGTGAAACTCAGTATTGCGTACGACACAAGCTATCGAAGAAGGATGCGGTTGCATGTAAATCAAACCAAGATAGTGTTGTGTGTAGTGGAAGATTTCTTTGATGATTTATATAACAAAAAAAACATTTCTCATAAAAGTCTCGGGTGTTACATGGATAACATTGACTAATCTATATAATTAATTTTCATTTTATGAGGTTTTTTTGGAGGGTTGGTTTCCATCCTTGTAACATCGAAGGAAACAATTCCTAAATAGTATGGATAGTCTTGGTAACATGACTAAGTTCATTTTACCATTCCTTGAACTCCACACATTGGCTACACCAAATATTAAAATAATGTGATGATACAAAGCAATTATTTAGCTATTACTGCGGGAATTGGGGCCTTAATTGATTTGTTCATCCTAGACCTGAGGATTTTAGGTGCTTGGTTGACCAATTGTTTTTTTCATCCAATCATCTAAATTCCATATGTTCTTACTTGGGAATTTTTTCCATTCTATTTAAGAAAATGGTAATATAAAAGAAACATGAGTTACGCGCACTGAGGGTTTTCCCAACCTGATTTTTTCCGAATAAACCATCCTCTATAGGATATATTTGAAGACAAATCACTAATTGATGTTATGCCTCAATATCAGATATAAGGGAAAATAGATCATTTGGTCAGTGAGGGGAACCCCATTAAGTTTTTAGGGTCTAAAAAATTGAGAATTTTTTCTATTACTTTAAGAAATTATATGAAAACTTACTCCTTTAAAAAATAATAGATCTTTGATACTCAAATAGTGGATTACACCAATCATTCCTCTCATCCTGATTAGAAGGTTATTTGTTCACTAACATTGAGGGGGAAGTTCTATATGACATTTTATAGGTTTAGGTGTCGGGTTGGTATTGGTGTCCAAATTGAGTGTATCAAATTCATTTTCTACTTTACCAGTCCTCTTTCTCAAAGATATTTTCATTAGTGTAGACTTATCATTTTTAAATCAAATAACATAGTCCATAATTTTTAGAACCACTACGATCTCTTAGAATATAATTGGAAATTTTAGTAGGATAAATGGTGTTTTCAACTCATCATAGAGATTCTCTAAAAATATATCTAGTAGTTTCTATTGTGGGAGATATATATTGAGTGAGTACATTAGACCTTTAAAAATTTTCAAGAATCTAATTCTAAAGATAATTATAATTATAGAGGTAAAAAAACATTGTATTCATTAGAATTAAGATAACTTGATAGTGAAATTGCATATGAAAGCATTTCCAATCAGTGATGGAGTTAGTCAGTAAACTAATGTAACATAGAAAATGGTCCCTCAGAAGTTAATATGAATCATATTATATTAGGTTCTTCTTTCAACTGATGTTTCTCTAAGCCACATCAAGATATGAAATGGGAGTGGTTCTACTCCATGTCACCAGTTGAATTGATGACTGTAAAGGATGGATTTCCAAAGTTAGGTGTAGGAGGAGTTGTGTCCACCCACCTAGGGTTCAGTTTCATTTCTATTTGTACTGGTGATTGATGCACTTACATGGTCTCTAATCAAGATATTCTAGACTCGCTAGAATCAATATGATCTGGAGGGATGGTTAGCTGAGTAGATTCTCATGTAGAGGTGATGGGTGGGTCCTGTTATGTTCAAAAACACATGTATTCTATTGATTCCAAAAATCAATTATTCAAGATTAGTTTTCTTGGAATGGCTCAGGTCGATGCCTCATATGAGATAATTCATAGTAAATTTCAGCTTATAGTCTAAGGTAATCTGAAAAAATGGATCCAAGTACTACTAGTTATCTTGGACCTACTATAATCACCTGAGTGAATTTCACTTACAGTGTATGTAATAAAGGGGAAACATTGTCTTCCACCTAGGAGTTGTACTCAACAGTTGTATTTACCTAGATTAATTTAGTGTTGATCAATATAATCATTTTTATCTTAGTATCATATTCAACAAACCAGTCCTTGATAATGATATCTTTTCTCTCCTCTAGTGGTGGGTAGGATTTGGAACTCTTTCCCATTTTTTGGTTGAATATCACTTAGTGGGTAAAATTTATTTATTTAGAGGAAACCCCAGATCTTGAGTCTATATCTAGTTCTATATACACATGCAGTCTTCAAATGTTTCAATGTGCATTATATTTGAGTTAATCCCTTCCTCATATTGATATTTTAATTTCACATCATGTTCTGAGTATCCTATAGGGGAAATGATGTTGGAATTTACTAATATGTAATATTCCATTAGAATAGTGTCTTCATTTGAATAATAATAAGTTATTCTATCCTCTAGATATTTGTATAGGGTAGAATTTCTATATTCCATCACTTTTTCATTCTTTATGGGACTTTTTTCTTTTTTGCTAATGTAAGGATTAATATTTCCTCTTGAGTGATCGCCTATAAGTGATATATGGATGGTGATACTAAGGTAGTCACCACTGATTTTTTTTTAATTTTTCATAAATAAAGAGGGTGCATCAAGAATTCGAAGGAATTGGTAGGGAGGATCCTATGACAATTCTTATTGTTAAGAGAAACCCAACTTCTTTAGTATAATAAGGGTGATGTTATAAATTCCCCTGACATAATGAGTTGAGGTTGTTTTGATTTTATCACCACTTCTTTTAATTTATGGGGGGTTTTGATGTCCCCAGGGATATAAGTAGAGGTAAAATTATGAAAATCCCCATATCCCTATGATATGAAGATTATTCAGTGTTTTCATAGTGTTTTCTATTTCAATTTCCATTTAGAAATTCTAGTCCTTTATCAAAGAAATAACTATATTCTGCGATTACTCTATATATGAACAACTGAATTCTAATGGATACTTTTTAATTAGAGGTTTTGACATTCTTAAATGAAAATCCTACTCAGTTTTTTTTAAATCATGATGTAATAATTTTTCAATTGAGCACTCACGTGGGCACACCATTTTTTAGCATTAGAGGTAGTGGGATTCTATTAAAGTTACTAGTAGATGTATGTTGAACATAGGCATAAGGCTAATATAAAAGAGATGACATTTCATTATTCCCTTCTAAGAAGAATTTACCAGTTATTGAGTGGAATAAAATGAAATTCTTCAAGTTCATCATATCCTATGTTATTTTATTTAGGAGGGGAATCTATAACTAAAATTCAAAGAGATTTTAAGGCACCATGGTAGGCATGATTAAGGTATTTACACTTTGTTCCGGAATTTGGTTGTCTTGTAAATGAAAGGGTAGCCAAGTTAATTTGATGTCATAGTTATCTTATTATATTAACATGGTTGGTGTACTCATATTAAGATATATGAATCACCTTAAAATCTTGAAAAGTCATCCCTAGATTCATATGAAGATAATGTTTGAATTTATTTATTATAGATTTCATAACTTCATACTAAAGAGTGGATATACTCAAGAACATAAGATTTATTTTATTCTTGGATAGTTATTTCTTCATGATAATTGGATTCACTTCATATTCTTAATAATATTCCTTCACCTGATTTAACTAAATTGGTCATTTATTGGCAGTCATTTCGAGGAGAGTGGGACTATTCGGGGTCTCCTTTATTAATCACAGGATAACCATTCTAATGGTGGAAAAAATAATGACGGTTGCCTCTAAATATCCTTTAGTTGAGATAATTTATAAACAATTAGTTAGTAGGTACATTATGTAATGGTTCCAAATATTTTAATCACCTCTCAATACAAGTGCACTTTTGGGTATCATCGATAAGGGGTGGACCTTATTTTTAGAGTGAGATTCCCCTATGTAGTGGATCTTCATAGTAGATTACATGGGGTGGAAATCCATTGTGAGTAGTTTTTAGTGCATTTTAAGGGGATAAATTTAATTAAAACCAATCTTCTAAATATAATATCTCACACCATTAAAAGAGTTCCCATGACTAATATATATTCCATCATGGGGAGGACCTTTATGGTATAAATTCTAGGTAGGACCTCCATAACTGCTAATAGTAGTACTTCAGGGAGTACATAAATGATTTCAACTACTTTCTATTTCTTTTGATGAGTTATAATGTTATAGGTATAATATCTAAAGATGTTATAGTTCCTAAAAAATATTTGTTTCAATTAGAGAAGGAATATGAGCCTTCTCCTAAGTAAATTGTTATTCTCGATGAGTTCTCCTTCTAGATGTTTTTTTAAGGAGGTTGAGGATAACCATTGGCTATAGTGTCCTTCAATGATAAGAGCCTTCTTCAGTGACTCTTGTGTTTTTTTCAAAGTATGTATAAAAACACCTTGATACTGGGAAATGATATATGCATTCTCTTTTTTAGTTATCAGAATATGCTTATGAGTTTCTTAGGATTGGTTAGAAGTATAATACTACATTTTGGGAACTATCGGGATATGTAGCTTAATTTAGCTATATTTAGGGTTAGAATATATATGATACATCTTCTAAAAAAGTGATAAAATAAATCAATGAGTCTTATTAGTGCGGGAAATAATATGATCCTACCCTAATGTGCTTATTGGATTTTTTTGGTAAACTCTTGCTAGGATGGGAATATGAGCCCAATCATGATCTTATTTCTTTGACAGAATATGTTGACGATTATACTAAACTAGTGTTACAATATGATACCAATTATGGGTAGCTCAAAAAATATACTGATGAGTTTCTTCAACATTGTATAGGGTAGAAATATGAACCATTTTCTAGCCAGTCATCAGAATATACTAGTGAGAGTCTTTTGTTACTACTGTTGCTACTACTGCAAGGATATGTTTGAAACTCTATAAGGAATTAAAAGTAATTTGATCCCCACTCTATTGTTTTTTGGATATTCTGATCCGATTTTGTAGAAATAATATCAACATAAGACCATCCTTTGGTGAGATTGGAGATATAAGTCCACTCCAATCCCTAATTCACTATTGGGATATGTTTATAGGATTTAGATGAGAAAGGTGGAATATGAGTCTATTCTTGATGTATATTAGATTATTCAAAAATATTTCTCTAGAAACTACAATGGTATTCTAATTTTATTTATAAGAATGGGTATGTATGTAATATTTATCCTTGATTACTGGCACAATGCATTGATAGACTCTTTCTAAGGGTATGTGTATATGAACCTATTCCCTATCTTTAACAGTTTGTCATCCCCAATGATATCCCCTATGAATTTTCTCTTGGGTGTATTGATATAAGACCTCCTGGGTGGTTCTCTCACTTGGTTGATGAGAAGTCTTGTCCTTGTGGTATTGAAAACATCAATAGTTAGCATAATACCTCCAAGGTGGCTCTTGGATAGTGGCGAATTTGTAGATTCCTTCCTCTTCCACCACTATTTAACAAGGGAGGTTGGTATTATCTCACTCCCATGATAGTCTCTCAAAGTGGGATTTGGTGTTCACATGTACTAATGATTTTTTGTAGGATTTTCCTATTTCAGGGATGTGATATATGATTCTTGATGTTATTAAGGATACCTTGTATATCCTCTTGGGTCTGTATGGTACTATTGAGGTGGTACTCCCTCATGAGTGCATTCATGACTTTTCGGTAGAGAAACTATATGGGAGGGATAATCCTCTTAGACATAAGGGATATATCTTGGAAAGTATCCATGAATTTGTTTTATCAATTGGAAGGTTCCATTGATTTAGATAGAAGGGGGATATATCATGTGGTGTCCTATGAAAGAAAAAAACATATACAAGCAAAACTATCTTTGAAACATCACCTGTAAGGGAATGTTTGATCAATCTATTTCATGGGAAAAGGGTGACATAGTAATTTTGGTTATCAAAATATTGACATCAGGGTATCCTTTTTTGTGTGATTCATGTGAAAAAATGGACCAACATGTAGGAAACATAGTTTTTATTATTATTTAATAAATCACATTAGATTGGTATTTTTTCTGAATGAAACTACAATAAATCCCTCATCAATGATGGTTTTAAATGATAATTATTGTGGACCTACATTCTAATGGTATGAATTCATTGGAGTTTATTACCAAAGACACTTCAGAATATGTAATGGTCAAGAGGTTGATAGTTTGGTATCAACTCATCCTTTTAGGGGTAATTATTTCTTACTCATAGACTTTCGTAAAAATTTAATACATTTTCATGAACCCGTTCAAAATTTAAGCTTGGGATTGGATACCCTTTCCCAATGATCAGATTGAAACATTGTATAGATGTGAATATATATATATATATATATTAGGCTCTTCATCATTCTATAATTAATTAATGGTTCTTAATTAGGTATGTTTTTATTTAAATACACACAATTGGGAATCTGGAGTTTATTTTCATCTTGGTAGGTGATGGATTTTGGGGAGTTGGGATATTGCCTATGGAAGGGGATTCTTATATATCCCTATGAATAGAATCAAAACCCACATTCACTAGTGCAGAAAACGTTTTTTACGTCGGTTATTTTTAATTTTTTACATCACTTTTTAGCCGACGTTAATACGACCGACGTTATAAATAAAGTTTTTTACGTCGGTTATTTTAAAACCGACGTAAAAAAAATAATATCACTGTTTTTCACGTCGATTATTAAATAACCGACGTGAAAAACGCGTGGAAGGATTCATTTTTCATGTCGGTTATTAAAAAACCGATGTGAAAAAATGATGGGGAAGGCATTTATAACGTCGATTATTTGAATAAATGACGTGATAAACCCCTGGGTTATCATTTTTAACGCTGGTTATTAAATAACCGACGTGAAAAATGAGGCCTGCCGCGCGTTTTTCATATCGGTTATTTAATAACCGACGTGAAAAATCATTTCCCAGGTCTTTATCACGTCGGTAATTAAATAACCGACATGAAAAATCAATTTCAACTTGTAGATAATTTTCTGAGCTTCGATTTGGCAGGTCGTGGTGCTCAAACGGAGTTACGGATCAAAAGTTATGACTATCAGAAGTTTGATAAATTTTTTTGAGGAAAGATTCATTGCGAAAATTATTACTTCGTCTTGGAAGGAATTTTATATTTCAAAGGAGTATTTATTGTTTTTCGATGATATGAAGAATTATTCATCATCATAATAATGCAAGAATCATTAAAAGGTATATAAATTATGAAAACCACTCATATAAAATATAAATCATGGAAAATTGATTACACATACCTTGAAGAGATCAAAAAAAAAGAACTAGTGGATTCATGTGGAAGATCAAACAAGAAAAGTCTTTGGAAAGATGATTGTTGAATGAAATTATCATTAAATGGTAAATCAATTTAGAAAACGAATCATAAAAAATATAAATCATGGATAAATGATTACAAACACCTTGAAAAGATCGCGAAAATAAAAAATAGTTGATTCACGTTGAAGATCAAACGAGTCCAGTCAGCGGATTGATAATGGTTGAAATAAATGATCGATAAGTTATTATATGCATATAATGAAACATTATAATTGATATGTTAAAAGAAAACGTGGTATTAATATATTTAGGCGGCAAATGAAAATTTTGATGCTGCGATATAAAAAATTGAAATACCGTGTGGGCGGGATATTCAAATTATATTTCACGTCAGTTTTATAATAACTATTGTGAAAAGGGATTAAAATTTATTCACATTTTTCACGTCGGTTATATAATAACATACGTGAAAAATCAAATTTAATAACCGATGTGAAAAATGAGGCTTGCCGCATGTTTTTCACGTCGGTTATTTAATAACCGACGTAAAAACTCCTTTACCAGGTCTTTATCACGTCGGTTATTAAATAACTGACGTACAAAATCAATTAAAACTTGTAGATAATTTTCTGAGCTTTGATTTGGCAGGTCGTGGAGCTCAAACGGAGTTACGGATCAAAAGATATGACCATCAGAAGTTGATCGTCTCTTAACGAAGTCTTAGGGAAGACCAACTTCCGAGGGGCATAACTTTTAATCTGCAACTCCGTTTGGGCTCCGAGACCTATCAAATCGAAGATTGGAAAATTTTCTACATGTATGATCACATTTTTCACATCGGTTATTCAATAACTAACGTGAAAAATTCCGTTTTGACGTCGGTTATTAAATAACCGACGTGAAAAAGGCATGAAAACCAGATTTTTCACGTCGGTTATTTAATAGCCGAAGTTAAAAATGAATTTTTCACATCAGTTAACCGACGTGAAAAATATTAACACACTTGTAGAAAATTACCTGATCTTTGATTTGATAGGTCTCAGAGCCCAAACAGAGTTACGGATTAAAAGTTATGCCCCTCGGAAGTTAGTCTTCCATAAGACTTTGTTCAGTGACGATCAACTTATGATGGCTATAAATTTTGATCCGTAACTCCGTTTTGCCTCCAAGACCTATAAAATCGAATATCGGAAATATTATACATGTAGGTTAACATTTTTCACATCGGTTATGTAATAACCGATGTGAAAAATGAATCCTGCCGCGTGTTTTTCACGTCAGTTATTTAATAACCGACGTGAAAAATAGTGATATTATTTTTTTGACGTCGGTTATTTAAAAACCGACGTGAAAAATGAATCATGTCATGTGTTTTTCACTTCGGTTATTTAATAACTGACGTGAAAACCAATGATATTATTATTTTTACGTCGGTTATTAAATAACCGACGTGAAAAGTCATGAAAACTAGATTTTTCACATCGGTTCTAATATAACCGACGTGAAAAGGTCATGAAATATGAATTTTCACGTCGGTTATTATATAACCGACATAAAATATAATTTTAATTTCCCGCCAATGTGGAATTTTATTTTATTTACATCACCGCATAGAAATTTTCAATTTCCGCCTAAAAATTTCAATTCCATGTTTTTTTTACATTGCAGAATTTATTTTTCACGTCGGTTCTTATATAACCGATGTGAAAAAGTCATCAAATATTATTTTTCACGTCGGTTCTTAAATAACCAGCATGAAAAGGTCTGCACAAATGGATTTTCATGTCGGTTATATAATAACAGACGTGAAAAGTCCACACAAATGGATTTGACGTCGGTTATATAATAACCGACGTGAAAAAACGTGATGTTAAAAATAGTTTTTGTACTAGTGATTGTTCAGTTCGACTTAGTGAGGATCACCATACCTATTATGGTCATTTGAAAAGGATAGATTCTAAACTGTTCTACATCATACAAGGTGGACTACCGAAAATAAGGGTGCCTAGAATTGGTTAGTGTGAGTTTTATACATGAGCATCCATTTCTGTTTGGTATTTAAGGGAATATAGCCAAATAAGAGAAGATTTGGTTTATTTGGAATAAGGATCTATGAGATATGTGGTTCAATTTGTTGTTATGGATATATCCCACCAAGTTGATTATAGGTAATATGGCCTAAATGAGGATGAAATGCTGATTAACTAGAGGGGATACAACTGCTAGAGTGGGAGTATGATTTCATAATTTGTATAACCCAATGAAAAGATGAATGTTATTTAATATTGGGTATGAAAATAAAATATTGATCATAAATATATTTTTTAATCAACAATCAAAGCCCACATAGTTTGAGTGACACAATTTAAGGTCTTATGACAAGGATTCACCATGCAATTTTACATCAGACTATAAGAATGTTGACATATATAGATACTTGACCTAGTAAGTGATTTAGGTGAAGATATGTTTTGGGGATTAAACTAATGAGTATGTCCATCCTTTCATATTCCTACCTATTTGTAGATGTGGAGTGATGAAGGAGGCCCATTTCTAGTCATTGTATTAGAAGGATAGATGCAGGGCTTATAACAATATTAGATTCCTCCCTCACTGAATGGAATTGGGTGTACACCAAGATCCCAGGCTAATAATATTTCATTTTGGGTTGGCTATATAAGGTTCCATGACTTATGTATGGTCTCACCATGTCCCATTTGTCTATGACCCATTGTATCAAGGGAATTCATGACAAAAAATTCCCTGAGGGCCCTATTTGTTTGGAAAGACAAGTGAGATACACCTTTTATCAAGGTGATACATGTTCAAAGGGTTACTTATAGGCACACATACACTGATCAAATATATTGGGTGGTTTGGGGTAGTCATTGAGTTATCCTTTTTATTGTTTTGAAAATTGTGGTAGAATTCCATGAATGTATTTATAATTGGAAAGGTCTGACAAGGAATCTTAGGGGAAGGGACATATGTGAATTGTACCCAATATATTACTAATTGAGTGATTCCCAGTAATGATGGGTGGTATCAGAAATCCAAAGTATTATAATTTCAAATTGAGAGTAAAATTATACCTAAATGTGGATCCTACATAATGGGGAAGTTCATGGAATAACCTCTTTGAGGTAGACATCGTATAATAGGCCTTAATGATTTTTCTTGTGAGGTAGCCTCACGAGGCTTAACATGTAGAATGACCTCATTGGATAGGTCTAATGGATTTTCATTTGGATATATCCTCATATGGTTAATTCATGAGTTTGAACTCATATATTATTCTCACAGGATACTCTATATGGATTTGCCTCATGTTAAGGCCTCATGAGGGGGCCTCATGTGACCTACCTCATAAGAATGCCTCATGAGTCGGCCTCATGAGGTGTCCACATGAGGTGGAATTGTTGAATCTTATTCAGGTAGTTTCCTCATGGGTCACCCTCATGTGGTTACTTAATGGGATTTTCCTAACATAGTTTCCCCACATACCTATGCTCTTTTCTCCTTTATAAGTGCTTCCCTCTTGGTTCCCTGTGGATTCATGAGAGAAATTTACAAAAGAAGAAACTATGGGATATCATCTTAGTATGTCTTTTTCTCCCATATAACTTTTTCGTATTCTCCTCAATTAGATAAGGAAATATGTTTCTATATAATTCCCCATTTAATTGGTTTTCTATAGTGGATAGACATGCGAATATGACAGTTGGATGCATAAAAGAAGTATACAAAAGGCAAAGAAAGTTTGCAGAAGGACCATGAGACATGGTTCAAATTACTATTTTGATTCCACATGGTTGGGTGATTTATATGGTTGTGTTCACTAAATGTGAGTCAATTAGATTGATCACCATTTTACTAGGAATCCACCACATGATGTACCAAAAAAAGATTCTTTAACACCATGAGGTATAATGCTCTATGAGGTTAGATACTTTAGAGGATCAAGTACTTTTAAAGTATAGAGACATTGTAGTGTGATGGATTCCATGAGGTTGGATACTTTTTGGGGAAACCTCACAGTCTCATTGCCCTGCCGGGTTGATATGTGTAAAATCACATGTTTCTATTTTCTTTTCCTGGTTTTGGATCCAAAACGAACTTATAGATTAGAAGTTATGGGGTTCACTTATTGTAGATATTTTTGGTGCCAAAATGTTACCATAAGAATTTAAGAAATGGGTTTTATAATTTATCCACCCTTTTTAGCATCAATGTTTGAAATCTACATCCTACTCCAAGTGGTAGGTTCTCACCACCACATCACCATACTATAAAATGTTTTTAAGGAATCTCAATCCCTTAATGTATTAACAATCATGCGACACATGATGATTAAATTTCATTCTTCTTTGGTCAGGAGATCCATTTCTACTCAAACACTAATTTTATTGTATGAATGAAGACTGTGTTATGGGTTCTGTAGTAATGTGCATGGAAAAAATTTCCTGGTTCCAACAATGTAACAAGGGAACATCTTTAAAAATTGTTTTAAAATAAATAATGGAAAAAATAAACCTCCAGGTCAAGATATAAGAGAAAAGGTGTAACACCCAAGTATTTTTATGAGGTTTATTTTTTTTGAATAATTTTTTTTCTTTAATGTATTGTGTTACACAGAACACAGTCTTAGCTTTCATTACATGCAACACTAAGTTTCTATGAAACATCATTTTTTTATTATTTAAATAGGATAATAAAATATCTCTTAAATTAGTGGTTATGATTAGTATTAATATCTTATTAAAATATTTGGTTTATAAGATGAATTCAATGGCTTCTAATTAATTAGAAATGAAAATATATACCTATTGAATATAAAGGAGATTATTTTATTTTCAAACTCCCAAAGTCGTTTTTTCTTTAAATAATTACAATTAGTGAATGATATTAATGAAATATATATGTTATATAATAAATTAAATATATTTTACATTCATCCAGTTGATTTTATAAGAATACCATAAGAATTAATCAAATTCTATGAATAAAAAGATATATTTATCAGAAGGGTAATTTTACAATCTTTTAATAGAGAACCCATTTGAAATCTTTGATTTGACACTTTTATAAATTATATTTGAAAAAATAAACTTATTATTTTAATACAGATATAAAAATTTACTTTGGATATTTTTTTTATTTTGGATAAGTTTCATGTTTCGATGAATAGTGAAAACTACTAGATTTTTATAGAAAAATATTTTTTATCAAATTTATTATTAGTGTTAAATTTTATTATTTCACATTTTTAAATTAAAACTAGACTATTTTTTTATCATTTAATTAAATTAATTTTGTTGGCATCAATTTTTCATTGAATATATATATATATATATATATATATTTCAATACTTTTCATGTTTTATCTTTAATAACCTGTTTTCTCCCCCATCAATGAGATTAATTTTAAATTAATTACTAAAAATTATGTTATTTTAATTTTTAAAAATGGATTATATATGTGGAATCAATGAGTCATAATTATGTAAATATGTTTCTTTTAATTTTGGGCATTATAAATAGTATCTTTATAAATTTTTTATTAACGTGGTAAAAGGTAAATCATGTAATTAAATCTAAAAAATACAATTATAAATATTGTAAAATTACCCAAATAATTTACCTAATTTCATTGTATGAGTGGTTTTTGACCGAAATTATACTTTTATTTATATTATAACCTATTCAAGGCACTTGTGTGAGACTATGACATTTATTATATTTTATTTAATGAAAAATAAAGACGTTATACTCATATTCTAAAAACTATACCATTTTTAATCTATGGTTATAAATATGATAAATTCAAACATAAATAGTAATTTAAAATATAATTTTTTTCAATTATCATGGTAATTTATTTTTAATTTTTGAGAAATTAATAATTACCTTAATGTTTTATACAATGATGATGTAGTAATTGCTTAATTAATGGAAATATGAAAAAATGATATTAAAAATATTAAAATAAATATAATTTGATATAATTGAAATCATACATGAATTTTATGGAAAATTTATACACGTTAGGTATGATTTAATAAATTTGGTTTGAAGATATCATGTTTTTATGATACTTTTAAAAAGACAAATAATGAATTGTGTTTAAATTGACAATAATGATATTTTATAAAAGCAATATATTATTAAATTATTTAAAAATAATAAAAAATATTAAATAAGGCCAAGTGTTTTAAAAATGGTATAAAATATCATAAATTTATAATTAATTGTGCAATTGAAACTTTACATGTAAAAATTAAATTCTCATAACATTAAAAGATTGTTAGCATACTTAAAATTAAAATAGGTCAACCAAGGGTTAATAAAAAAGAAAAGGCTTAAAAATACATAAAAACCTATGTAAAATTTATTTTTTAATGATATGACAAATTTTTCTCATGTTATCTTCAAATAAATATCATTTTAAAGGTATTTCCACTTATATTTAACTTATTATAAATTAATAATTTGAGTGTTTCCAAAAGTGCTTGTCCTCTCTATTATAAAAGGGTACTTATCCTTTTCTTTTATTCAAACCTATAAAAACCTTTTAATTGTCCAAAATATAACCAAGTATCCTCCCAAGATCCATATATTCATCCTATAATCCTTAATTTGGCAATAAATCTAATCAATGAATTTTTTTTTTCAAATCAAAAAGGGATACCCAAAGAATAGGTAACGTTCATCAAAGAATGTTTTTTATTTTATTTATTACGTGAACTATCAAAATTGTTTTTATTTAATTTTTTTATAATAACATTAGTACCCTAAATGTACTAAGATGTTGTTATATTTAGGTTTTTACCTACACTTTCACACAATTCCATATAATGGGTAACGAACATATTGTTTGTGTGTATGATGGATTCCCGCCTCTTTAAACGATGATTATTCATTATTTTTTACCACATATCATGGTGGGAATTATGATGGACACATAATTTTTTATGATATATATGATATTTTTGATATAATTATACTTCTTTAATGATAATTTCATATATAACATTTTTATCATATAATATGTTGGGAAATAATAATGTCACTCATGCATACGTATGACTTATCATCTCCACAATGCGATGTGATTAGTGTTTAATATATATTTTACATAGACTATAATAAGGATTAATTTTATGAATATATATAAAATAAAAATTATTTGGGAATTATAATATATCATAAAATTTAATTTCTTTTAATATGAAAAGAAAATTAAACAACGTTCATGCGTACGCACGACCAACCATCACCATGAACTGTGAATTTTATTTTATATCTCAAACTATTATGAATCACAAATAATAATTATACAATGAATATATATATATATATATATATTATTTATATCATTATTATTATTCTATATATTATTAAATCATTATCAATGTAAGTGCACCCGTTATAATAATTCAAAACATGAATGAAAGACAAAGTGGTTATTACCCAAGACGTAACATTAACATATAATTGTTAATAAATGAGTTATATAAAGTCATAAGGAAAATATAAATAGTATTAAATATATGAATATTTTTTTTTAGATTTACAATAAACATATATTTATTATACTGTCATTTCTGATATTTTTGAATGAAGTCAAGACATATGGTAAGAGAATTTTATCTCTTTTTTTTATTTATCTAAGATACATTCCATATTCACCACTTTCTTCTATTAAGTGGTGTAGATATAATAAAATATGACATTTTAATTCATTAATTTACATTGTTTAATGATATTAAAATATTTAATTCATATTATTATTTATTGGAGGTCATGATTTTAAAGTTACTAAATTAGTAAGGGATTTATGTCTCACTTTTATTTATCTGGGACACATGCCTTATACACTACTTGATTATTATACATATTATATACACTACCCATGAATTTATTTTTGCAGTCTTATTTATAATATTACGGTATTTTCATATCCATATAATTTTATTTCTTTCATCGAGAAAACAATTCAACTGATTATCAAGTAATGAGTATTTGTTTCACAATCTCACCGATATTTGGGAATGTATAATTTTAAGTATCCATTGGAAAATATTTATCTTTCATTTACATTGGTTTATAATTTTTTTTTTAAAAAAATTTATTTAATATTCTCCAATTTAATTTTAAAATTATTTTTACCTATTATTGACTTTTTTTATAGCACGGTTTCAAAATAATAATTTTTTCATCTTCCAAACAAGGTACTTTGGGACTTTCTGAAAAACGTATGAAAGAATTGTTTTTATACATATACATAAAAAATAGAATTTTTTACTATCATGATGACTTGATTATTTGAATCATATTTCATAATCATACAAGGTTATTGTCAAATAAAATGTTCTCTTTAAATTTTTTGAATAATCATAATAAAATATAATGTTTTCAATGAAGAAATGACATTTTACTCAATAATTTTTCTCAGTTGATCTCTAAAAAATATTTTCCATCTAAGATAACATTATTTGATTTTACTTATGTTTTAATATGGATAAAATTCCATTATACCATTTTTATTCTTTATAAAAATAGTTTATGATTATAATGGAATGATATTTATGAAACCCATTTCTTTTCCATGGGTTATGTTATCATTGAATGATTTTTATGAAACCCATTTCATTCCATGGATACTTATATGATGAATTATTTATGTTCTTATGGTACATATATATATATGGATTTTATTGTCTAATAGGTAATATAAATAGCTTCCTCTAAGGTATTAGTTAAATATTTATATCCCATGAGATATACATTGTTGGAATGAGGAGTGAACTTTGTTCAGTAAAAGAATTTGTCTACAAATATGGCCTTAGGAGTGAACCTTGAATATTAAGATGGTTATGAGAGTGAACCCTGACTGCCAAGATGGTATGGACAGTGAAATCATTCTACTAATATATCCTTGAAAGTGATGCCTTGACTAATATGAAAATAAATGTATATTATTATGTAATATGCCACAATCCCATGTCTTATGTTATGCTCTCATAGAATATGTTATTTTATTATTTTTGAAATTATATGATTTATTACATGAAATTACATTAGGATATTTGATACCAAAGATATTATTTTTAAATGATTTTTATGTACATATTCCTTATGATTAATTTCTGATTTATCTCTCCCCTTGTTTACCCTTACTGAACCTCTAATATATCAATTTCTTATGTCTCTTTTCCATAGGATACAAAGAAAGGTATTATGTATGATAATTAAAAATGGTTCTAGTTATGAAGAAATAGGAGGTAATAGAATTAGATGCATCATGAACCAGTTTTTTATGTTTCTAAGTTTCCAAAGGCACTAAACTAATACAGTATGTGGGCATGTGTTTGTATAATGTATGAGATGTTCTGAAAAAATGATGTAATGTCAATGTATGTTAATAATGGGTCATTATTAAAGGAACCATACTTTTATTTAATTAATGATAGCTCTTTACATCAAAATTTTGTTGGAATATATTGTTAATATAATTTTGATTCTCTATATACTCTTCATCTAAATTATACCCTTTATAGGGAACCTAGTTTTCTCTAATACTAATTTAGTTTCCCAAGTGAACTAATTAATAACAATTAGAAGATGTTTTAATTAGTATTACATTATATTTTATTTATTTTAGAAGTAAACTTTTGTGAATTGTAAAATTAATATCCTCTCAAACTTTAAAACACCCCCTCTCTTGTATGTTGTAAATAAACCAGAACATAAGGCACATATGATTTTTAAAATTCCCCCCTCAAGATGGGTGGATACATTTATTATTTTCATGGTGAAATATGTTAGAGAGTTTCTCCATTAAAATGATATATTGAATACAATTAGGGAAGTTATCATCCTAAATTTAATAATATTTTCAAATAGCTTATGTCCCCTAACTATTGTTTATAAATGATACCTCTTATTTACAATGGTGTTCAAACCATATAGAAATATATTTTTTATTCTTTATAATACTTTAAAATAAAATAGATAAATCTTATCCAAGTATCCAGAATATTCATCATGAATATAAACACCAGATTATTAAATAATATTATGGTTTATAAAATATTTAGCAATAATCTTAGCATGTCAAAATTTCTCAAACTTCCATTTTTAAGACCTTAATCAATTGTAATATCATAAAAGGTTATTATTTCTCATTTAATAATTCTCAATTATTTCTCAACATATATTAATCAACTCAATCATACTCTTTAAATCCTCAACATCATGACATGTCTAATTTCCTTATTTTGAATATTGAAAAATTCCCATGATTTGTGGCCCCATAGTATTCATTCACTAATGGTAAATTTTTTTTCCAGAATAATATATCAAATTTCTTAAAAAAATAAAATAAATAATATCATTTAAATATAAAAAATTGTCATTAAAAATATTTCATTAAATCTTCATAATCTCCCATTAAATTATTACCATAATCTAAATTAATACTTATTAAAAAATACAACATTTTTAAGGAAATACCAGTTTGAAGCTTGTGATTATTGTTACATAACATTAGTAAACACATATGTGAGAATAATTATTCTTATTACAAAAAGAATTAATCTTACCAGATCTTTGAATTTTAAAGAATAATCATACATAAACTCCAAATTATTTATACTTGATATAAAGATTAATCTTATGTTGCCTTTGAAAACATGGAGTTACTCATTCATAGATTACCAAATATTCTATTTATTCATATATGGAATATGAGTTTTGTGTTTACTCATTTTCCGATCATATGTTATATCTTTACCCTTACAGATGTATTAGGATAACCTGTTTAACCAGTGATTGCCACTTGAAATTTCAGTTTTCTCCCACATGGCTTTACAAGATTCCTAATCCCAGTTTTTTAGCACCACAATACTACTAAAAACACCTTACAAACCCTTTAAACATCTAAAAAAACTCAAAAAACATTTCTAAAAGTTTTTAATTATTTCACAAATGTTTTTGACCAAAAATAAAAAAAGCATTAAATAATTTCTTGGGTTCTTCTAGAATAAATAAATATTCAGAAAATGAAGAATATTTTCTTTCATAATGTAATGCCCCAACCCTAGTTACCTAGAGTCGGTGCATTATTACATTACATTGGCATGATCACAAGAAAGATCAAATCTCAAAAGACCTATTGGTTTAGTAGCCTTGGAAACACTAGATATATTCATAAAGTTTTACATTACATTACAAAGTGAAAAACTTCTAAAACAACATAGTCTCCATATTCCAAACTCATATCCCCACATACTATCCCTGAAGGTCAGTCATAACTTACTTCTTCACATCCTGGGAAAAATAAAACATAGAAAAGGGGTGAGCTCAAATGCCCAGTAAGGATAACAATATAGCAGAAACTTTCAAAAATAAGCATAAACATTTAAGGCAATGTATAACTAAAACAAAAGCCTTTTAAACATGAACTTCAACATAGTATGGCAAAAGAAAAATGAAATAATTCCATTTACTTATTCACATGGATATTCTAATAATCGAATAATCACATGCAATATCAATAACCACTTTCATAATGATGGAATGCATAATGCTGAACTTTAATTTCTTTGTCAAGACCTCGTTCCAAGACCTACGGGCTAACTGTAACCGGAACCCAACCCGAAGTGCCTCTAATAACCGGACACCAACCCGGAGTGCCGCTAATAACCAGACACCAACCCAGAGTTACTCTAATAACTGTAGACCAAACTGGAGTTCCTCTAATAACCGGAGACCAAACCGGAGGGCTTAATTTTACCGGTCCCTAACCCAGAACATACTTGTCTAACACATTCATCTGAATGAAAGGTTGAAATATAACATAAACATTAGGATTACAAATAACTTATGAAATGTCAATAATCTAAACAAAAACCATGAGTGACATAAGAATAACTAATCCATAGTCAAAGATATCACAAAACCTTTAATAAAATATTGATGTTTTGTATCATAATAAATCAACTTCAAATAATCATAAAATCCATCAAAGGATGTTGACATAGATGAAATCAAAACTATTTTAGAGAAATATCTCTTTTTTTTTAAATCAATTTAAAAGTAACATAATTATAAAATAATACATTCAATTTGAAATTATTCTTATAAGCTTGTAAGGGATGCTTTGAAGATTTTATAACGGCGGTAAATAGCCGCACCCGCCGTATATGTTAAAAAAACATTCTTACCTTAAATTTGTCGAAAAGGTTAAAAGTGCCTTGTTTGGAAAACGACGGAAAGATTCCTTTCGAAACACATAAGGGTATAAATGACTTTAACCCATATTCTTGTCAATAGTAAAAATGTTTTGAAATACATTATTAAGAAACATGGATGTGGATGATAAAGAGATCCCAGTAGATTATTACGTATAAACAACCTCGGATAATGAAGAGATTGTAAAATAACCCTTACCAATTTGGTAACTTATGAAACATACAACCCATGAAAGAGTTATCATTCAATGAATATGTAAATACACATAAATTAGAGTTTATTACAAAAATAATATAATTATAGGCAGTACATACCCCACACAAAATGTGATAGTGGCAATATGGCATGAATCTCACGAAAATAAGGAGTGAGATGAAAACCCCTTACCTTGTACTTTTCCTTGGTTGAGGTAGGTTAACCTCCTGTATAATGGTGAAATAATTGTTATTAAATTATACAAGAATCATATACATTAATATGATATCATATATGATCTTTTAACATTGCTTTGTTAATAATATCTTAGTATTATCATTGTTTCGGGTGTTAACTTACTCGTTTTCTTTTATATGTTTTGTTATGTTAGCCATGTTTGTAAAGGATAGGTTGTATATTATTCATATCCAGAATGATATCAAGTCCTTAAACATAATTTTTAAATCATCGAATGATAATTATACTTGAATGGATACGATGGAGAATGAATCTCATCGCGTTCGTGGAGACGGTAGTCCGTACGTACGCTCGAGCGACAATATCATTCTTTTGATATTAAAATAATATATAAATGGATGGTATATCATATATACAGAATCATTAACATGTTATATTTATTATTTACATTAGTTACACATCATTATTATACCCATCCAAATAATAATATATTGAATAACAATTACACCACGACGTGGAGACGGTAAGCCGTACGTACGCACGTATGGTGACATGTTATTCAAAGGGTGGATAGAATACTGAATATGGTTGTACCATATTTATAATAACATCACAGTATATATATGATACTGTATTTATTATTTTATAATGGTAAAAACAAAGTAAGAATAGGTGGAAGAAGAAAGGAACTTGGAAAAGGGTGGTGAAATCATTACCTCTTCTTCGGTTTCTTCCTTTTTATTTGATCAAAATGGCTCCTTAGGTTGGCTTTCTAATCAAAATAAGGACTCTAGGTTGTATTTAGGGATGTTGGGAGAGTATTTGGGCAGAGTTTGGCCGAACCAAAAGGTTTTGAAGGTGTGAAGAAAAGAGAAGGAGGAGTGCCCTTTTATAAGAGGGGTGAGGGGCACCTTTGGAAAATCTAGAAATATTAATTTATAATAAATTCATATTCGGTTTATAATGGCTCCAAAGTTGATTATTTAAATGTTAAGGTGGTGATGGGTCGAAAACAACTCAACCAATATAATTTATACGGGTTTGGGTACTTATATTAACCTTATCTTTAAGTGTTAACTCTATGTTAATTAGTTTCACTTTTACAATGTCTCTTTGTATTTTATATTATATTTTTAATAAACATTCCATATACATCCAAGAGACCCCCGAAGTGGTCCATTAATGATGAAACTATCATGATATATGTCTCTTGGCCGAACCTTATATTTTTAGGAATTTAATATCAATTAATAATATAATATTTGTTTTAAAAACTCTTTTATGTCAATTTTGACACTATTCAGTATTTGATTTTTGTGAAACTCATAACAGATTGATTACTTAGAAAAAAGTAAATTAAATCAATAATAATATATCATATTATCCTATAAAATTAGTTTAATTCATTAAAAGTTTAATATTATATTTATTTGGGTATTTATAATATCAATTATTTTAATTTTTCACTATTATAGTAATTACTTCATCATCATTGTGTCATAAATAAATTAAATTATTCAATGTCTAAAAATTATAAATAAAATATCATTATGTAGTAAATCGTTTTATATTTCTAATTAATATTTATAATCCAAAATCCAACATATATAACCCTATGTAAAAATTGTTTTTCTAAAAGATATATGTTTGTGTCATTTTTGTATTCATTTTAACTTAATTAAAATAAAGTGTCCCTATCACCTACAAGTGGCACCATGGGTTCCCAAAATCGACCCAAAGATGCCTATGGTCGAAAATTTATCAACAAATAAGGCTAGGACACGTTTTACGGTAATTTAGTATTATTATAATATTATTTTTTTAACCCTTATTTACCGGATTTACCCTTAACCATGGTAAATAAAATATTTACCGCAATAATTATTCAAAATGTCTAAAAATAAAAGTTACCTATTTAGAAACTTTGAACATCCTGATTCCAAATATGGAATCCATTTTTTCAAATTCAAAACACAGAAGTGGCAGAAATTAATTTAAAATTAATTCCAGTTGTTAAAACAAAAAGCGTGTTTTTAAGAGATAATAACTATCAAAAGATTGACACTTGTTTATGTTCGGTTTAATTGTAAAATTATGTCCGATGACCAAAATTATATTAAATGGTAAAAATATATTCTAAATATAATTTAAAACCACTCAAATTCATAATTTATCACTATTAATTATTTTTATTAAAAAAGTTGTTTTTAATTAAAATTTAGTAATTTTCACTATTCATCAAAATGTGAAAGTTATCCGAAAAGTACCAAAATTTCACCTTAGGCTAAATTCGATATTCCGAATCCAAAAATGAAGTCCATTTTGAAATATAAAATATATATAATTCAAAAATTAGGTATTACTATTCATAATTGCTAGTTTGATTTGTTATGGTGTGTTAGAACTCGGTGTTGCGTACAACGCACACTATCACATTATTCAAAAAGAAGCGTACCGTAGAAGCTTGGGGTGCTTAATTTTAAATATTTGATGTCCCCATTTAGTAAAAAAGTATAAAATATTGTATTTAAAAAGGGTTCACTATTAAAAGTTGATAAAAGTGAAATACTGAAAATTAATGTGTTCTTATATTATGACTAAAAAACTCATAACATGGATTCTAAAATTATAAGGATTATATAAAGTTTAAAATTTAGTTAATAATATTCATAACCTCTTTTGAACGGCTTGTTTGGTAAGTCATGGTGTGCTTGAACTCGGTGTTGCGTGTAGTAAAAGTTATTGTATTATTTTGAATAAATAACACACTATGAAATCTTGGGGTGTTACATTCTCCCCTCCTTCAATAAATTGCGTCCTCGCAATTTGAAATTGTTCTTCGAAAATAAAAGGTTGAAAATAGAAAATATCATTGCGGGAAAACCCACATCGGAAATTAGTTTACTAAAATTTAGTCTTAATATGAGGAAAAGAGAAATGAATGGGTCACCACCAAATTATGATCTCGATTAGGAGAACATTGGTGGCAATTAGAGACATATAATTGGAGGAAAAACGTAAATATTTATAGGTAGTGATTGAGGTCATCAATCAAAAACAAGTGTAAAATTGAGGTCCTTAAATTCATCAATCTATGATGATTTGAAATACCATCGGTTCAACAAAACATAGGGTATTAGGATAACACATTTTTGACGTTTTAAAATATCTTAGTTGAAATCCCACATCGAAAAATGAATTAATGAGGCCTCTATTTAAAATAAAGAGTGGAAAGTATGAAGATTACCGAAAATAACACATACTAGGGTTCCATGTAAGAAAATTTGGATATGGAAGAGAAATCTGACCATCAATTATCCGATGGAGAGTGGTAGAGAACATGGCTATGAAAAGGCCAACAATCCCAAAGCCATAAATTAGTGATGATTTAAGGTACCATCTAGGACAACATTTTTCTTCTAAGTTCCTTTTATTAATATTTAGGAATTTATTTATGATATTGGCTAAGATCATAAGGAGATGTACTTACTTTATTATTAGAGTTTTATCCATTAATAAATTTCTACCACAAACTCATCTTTCACTCTAAAAGATAATAGAACGTAAAAAAAATTCTATTTATACTATTCGTACAGGGTTCCAAAATAAATGAATTTATAATTCATTTACCAGATCTTTTAAAAAAACTACATTATTTAATCCAGGACATCTCGTGGGCCAGTGGTAGGTGATACACCCTTGTCGACCATCGGTTGCGGGTTCAAGTCTCGCAGCCTTGCCGGACGCGACGGGTTGCCGCCCGACCTCCGGGTTGTCCTTTTATGGAAATCCAAAATAATCCATACTAGAACTTTCCAAAATACATCTGTCCAAAATTTTTAAGAAAGGTAAACACGATGAAGATCCTTTTTTTTCCACGTAATAACATGTGATCACCTTCATCATGTATTCTTTTAAAACACTGCAACATCATGAATTATCATAAAACCTTATTAATTACATTCATGATCCCTTATTTCTTATAGAATAATAGATATACTCCTTCAATCCAAAAATGTTTTAAACCCCAACAATGATGGAATATACAAATCATTAATCAGCTTTAAGGTAGTCAAGAATATCCAATATAATTTATCCAAATCAATCATGTATTATTCTAAAATCAATACCTCGGTATCAGAACCATTTATGGTTTATCGTTCTCTCAACCATATATTTTCCAAAAATTTAACCTGATCTTGAGTCACTTTTCTTTTTTTCATACAATCTCAAGTCCTTAATGAAATAGTACTACAGTACAATCCTTATATACTCCATAATTATTATAACAAGTACATTGCTGATACAACACTCAAATGACATAATCAACACAATAACTCTAATCATTCCTCTTCATCTGTGGTAGTATCATAACTTGATTATTATCCAATAGCATCATTTGCGGCATAGTCTGATGACCGGGACATAGGTTCGTATAGTGTCCAAACTCCTTTCAAATGAAGCATTGTACATTTGAAACCATTTTCTTACCCTTGCAGTCACGTACTTTGTGCCCTTTTCCTCCACAATTATAAAAAACTCCCATTCCTTTCAGGCAAGTTCCAGGGTGTTTCTTCCCACAGTTATCACATATGGGAAAATTCTTCCTTTCCCTCTTCCCTTTATCCATCTTTCTCTCTTCCATACTTTTCTTCTATTGCTTCCCTTCAAAGCCATAGGACTCAGTAAACTCTTTACTTATCTTATCAACACATGATATTATTTCTTCATATAATGATAATACATGCGAAACTATTTCTCTTATAAATTCTAGCTTAAGTCCATGAAAGATATGATCCTTCCATCTCTTTGAATCATGTGCATTTCTAGAGTTCTCATTCCTTCTACTGGGCACCATTTCTAAACAATGTCATACACTAGATTAGTTTATGAATAAAAATACCTAATCCCAAAATTGTAAAACACATAACATAAATTAAATAGTTTATGGATATAATCCATAATCATAAAAATGTTTTCTTTGAGGAAGTATATACTCATAAACCCTTCATAATGATTTGTAAAGAAAATGAGAGTTATCCTAAGCATATCCCCCGGGAGTGTCGTAACCAAGAGTGCAGCAAGGCCCATTTTCGTGCACCAGTTCCTGTTCGAGTCTAGCTCAAAGCGGTGTTTTCGGGTTTTACCCCTAGGTACATCTGTGCCAGAGTTGCCTCAACCTGCTCGTATCCAGACAGGGATGTATTGCTCGGAAAACTCACAAAATCTCTACAATACAGAAATTTTAGGAAGTTCTTCTATACTAATCCTTAAGGTCCATCTTAGGTCTATGTGCTCTAATTAGAGTTTACATAAATCTAGTTTCTAAGGTTTGTACTAAACTTCCTCTGATACCAACTGTAACGCCCCGACCCTAGTTACCCAGAGTCGGTGCATTATTACATTACATTGGCATGATCACAATAAAGATCAAATCTAGAAAGACCGATTGGTTTAGTAGCCTTGGAAACACTAGATATATTCATAAAGTTTTACATTACATTACAAAGTGAAAAACTACTACAACAACATAGTCTCCATATTCCACACTGATATCCCCCCATACATTCCCTACAGGTCAGTCATAACTTACTTCTTCACATCCTGGGAAAAATAAAACATAGAAAAGGGGTGAGCTCAAATGCCCAGTAAGGATAACAATATAGCGGAAACTTTCAAAAATAAGCATAAACATTTAAGGCAATGTATAACTAAAACAAAAGCCTTTTAAACTTGAACTTCAACATAGTATGACAAAAGAAAAATGAAATAATGCCATTTACTTATTCACATGGATATTCTACTAATCGAATAATCACTTGCAATATCAATAACCACTTTCATAATGATGAAATGCATAATGCTGAACTTTAATTTCTTTGTCAAGGCCTCGTCCCAAGACCTAGGGGCTAACTGTAACCGGAACCCAACCCAGAGTGCCTCTAATAACCGGACACCAACCCGGAGTGCCTCTAATAACCGGACACCAACCCGGAGTTCCTCTAATAACCGAAGACCAAACCGGAGTTCCTCTAATAACCTGAGACCAAACCGGAGGGCTTAATTTTACCGGGCCCCAACCCGGAACATACTTGTCTAACACATTCATCTGAATGAAAGGTTGAAATATAACATAAAAATTAGGATTAAAAATAACTTATGAAATGTCAATACTCTAAAGGAAAACCATGAGTGACATAAGAATAACTTATCCACAGTCAAAGATATCACAAAACCTTCAATAAAATATGGATGTTTTGTATCATAATAAATCAACTTCAAATAATCATAAAATCCATCAAAGGATGTTGACATAGATGAAATCAAAACTATTTTAGAGAAATATCTCTCTTTTTTTTAAATCATTTTAAAAGTAACATAATTATAAAATAATACATTCAATTTTAAATTATTCTTATAATCTTATAAGGTAAGCTTTGACTATTTTATAACGGCAGTAAATAGCCGCACCCGCCGTATAAGTTAAAAAAACATTCTTACCTTAAATTTGTCGAAAAGGTTAAAAGTGTCTTGTTTGGAAAACGACGAAAAGATTCCTTTCAAAACACATAAGGGTATAAATGACTTTAACCCATATTCTTGTAAATAGTAAAAATGTTTTGAAATACATTATTAAGAAACATGGGTTTGGATGATAAAGAGATCCTAGTAGATTATTACGTATAAACAACCTCGGATAATGAAGAGATGGTGAAATAACCCTTACAAATTTGGTAACTTATGAAACATACAACCCATGAAAGAGGTATCATTCAATGAATATGCAAATACACATAAATTAGAGTGTATTACACAAAGAATATAATTATGGGCAGTACATACACCACACAAAAGGTGATAGTGGCAATATGGCATGAATCTCACGGAAATAAGGAGTGAGATGAAAACCCATTACCTTGTACTTTTCCTTGGTTGGGGTAGGTTAAACTTCTTTATAATGGTGAAATAATTGTTATTAAATTATACAAGAATCATATACATTAATATGATATCATATATGATCTTTTAACATTGCTTTGTTAATAATATCTTAGTATTATCATTGTTTCGGGTGTTAACTTACTCATTTTCTTTTATATGTTTTGTTACATAAGCCATGTTTGTAAAGGATAGGTTGTATATTATTCATATCCAGAATTATATCAAGTCCTTAACCATAATTTTTAAATCATCAAATGATAATTATACTTGAATGGATACGATGGAGAATGAATCTCATCGCGTTCGTGGAGACGGTAGTCCGTACGTACGCACGAGCGACAATATCATTCTTTTGATATTAAAATAATATATAAATGGATGGTATATCATATATACAGAATCATTAACATGTTATATTTATTATTTATATTAGTTATACATCATTATTATACCCATCCAAATAATAATATATTGAATAACAATTACACCACGACGTGGAGACGGTAAACCGTACGTACGCACGTATGGTGACATGTTATTCAAAGGGTGGATAGAATACTGAATATGGTTGTACCATATTTATAATAACATCACAGTATATATATGATACTGGAGTTATTATTTTAGAATGGTAACAACAAAGGAAGAAGAATTGGAAGAAGAAAGGAACTTGGAAAAGGGTGGTGAAATCATTACCTCTTCTTCGGTTTCTTCCTTTCGATTTGATCAAAAGGGCTCCTTAGGTTGGCTTTCTGATCAAACTAAGGCCTCTAAGTTGTATTTAGGGATGTTGGGAGAGTATTTGGGCAGAGTTTGGCCAAACCAAAAGGTTTTGAAGGTGTGAAGAAAAGAGAAGGAGGAGTGCCCTTTTATAAGAGGGGTGAGGGGCACGTTTGGAAAAGCTAGAAATATTAATTTATAATAAATTCATATTCGGTTTCTAATGGCTAAAAAGTTGATTATTTAAATTTTAAGGTGGGTATGGGTCTAAATAAACTCAACCAATAGAATTTATACAGGTTTGGGTACTTATATTAACCTTATCGTTAAGTATTAACTCTAAGTTAATTAGTTTCACTTTTACAATGTCTCTTTGTATTTTACATTATATGGTTAATAAATTTAACATATACATCCAAGAGACCCCCAAGTGGTCCATTAATGATGAAAATATCATGATATATGTATCTTGACCGAACCTTAGATTTTTAGGAATTTAATATCAATTAATAATATAATATTTGTTTTAAAAACTCTTTTATGTCAATTTTGACACTATTAAATAGTTGATTTTTGTCAAACTCATAACAGATTTATTACTTCGAAAAAAGTAAATTAAATCAATACTAATATATCATATTATCCTAGAAAATTAGTTTAGTTCATTAAAAGTTTCATATTTTATTTATTTGGGTATTTATAATATCAATTATTTTAATTTTTCACTATTATAGTAATTACTTCATCATCATTGTGTCATAAATAAATTAAATTATTTAATGTCTAAAAATTATAAATAAAATATCATTATGTAGGAAATCGTTTTATCTTTCTAATGAATATTTATAATCTAAAATCCAACATATATAACCCTATGTAAAAATTGTTTTTCTAAAAGATATATGTTTGTGTCATTTTTGTATTCATTTTAACTTAATTAAAATAAAGTGTCCCTATCACCTACAAGTGGCACCATGGGGTCCCAAAATCGACCCAAAGATGCATATGGTCGAAAATATATCAACCAATAAAGCTAGGACACGTTTTATGGTAATTTAGTATTATTATAATATTATTTTATTAACCCTTATTTACCGGATTTACCCTTAACCATGGAAAATAAAATATTTACCGCAATAATTATTCAAAATGTCTAAAAATAAAAGTTACCTATTTAGACACTTTGAACATCCTTATTCCAAATATGGAATCCATTTTTCCAAATTCAAAACACAGAAGTGGCAGAAATTAATTTAAAATTAATTCCCATTGTTAAAACAAAAAGCGTGTTTTTAAGAGATAATAACTATCAAAAGATTGACACTTGTTTATGTTCGGTTTAATTGTAAAATTATGTCCAATGACCAACATTATATTAAATGGTAAAAATATATTCTAAATATACTTTAAAACCACTCAAATTCATAATTTATCACTATTAATTATTTTTATTAAAAAAGTTGTTTTTAATTAAAATTTAGTAATTTTCACTATTCATCAAAATGTGAAAGTTATCCGAAAAGTACCAAAATTTCACCTTAGGATAAATTCGATATTCCGAATCCAAAAATGAAGTCCATTTTGAAATATAAAATATATATAATTCAAAAATTAGGTATTACTATTCATAACGGCTAGTTTGATTGGTTATGGTGTGTTAGAACTCGGTGTTGCGTACGACCCACGCTATCACATTTTTCAAAGAGAACCGTACCGTAGAAGCTTGGGGTGTTTCATTTTAAATATTTTATGTCCCCATTTAGTCAAAAAGTATAAAATATTGTATTTAAAAAGGGTTCACTATTAAAAGTTGATAAAAGTGAAATACTGAAAATGAATTTGTTCTTACATTATGACTAAGAAACTCATAACATGGATTCTAAAATTATAAAGATTATATAAAGTTTAAAATTTAGTTAATAATATTCATAACCTCTTTTGAAAGGCTTGTTTGGTAAGTCATGGTGCGCTTGAACTCGGTGTTGCATGTAGTAAAAGTTATTGTATTATTTTGAATAAATAACACACTATGAAATCTTAGGGTGTTACACATAATATAATATATCTCAATTTTTTCACACGATCTTGATAATGACCAACAATGAGAATCCAACATATCCCTTCCTCTAATGTTATCCATAGGTTGGATAAATATCCAAATTATTTGGAAGGATTTTCTATTCATCATAGTTTATTGGAAAATTTGGTTAGATATAGATAGAGAAAGAAAGCAATATAAATTTTACCTAAAGTGTAAAATATGGTCTCAAAACTGATCTTCAAACCAAGAAAATGTTTACATAGACCATAAAGGACACTAACTTCTAAGATAAATGTTTGACATATTAAATAGAATGATTCCAAAAAATTTATTTAGATAAAATGTTTCTAACTCTTGGATATTAATTTTTTATTAATAAAATAACATTTAAGATATTAATTTTTATATTAAAACTCATAAAGTGATCATCATATAATGATCTAGCCTGAACATGATAACTTCCAGTGTGAGAATAAGGGAGTGGGTTTTAATACTAACTTCAAAACATGTTGGGTAAAATGATATTTTATCTCGACCATGAAAATGTGGGATTAACAATCAATTGGTCTTGATCATCATTCATTAGGATGTGATACAAGACAATTAGAGTGTGATGGAGAATTTATTAGAATAGATAATTTTATAGAGTTAAGGAAAATATAGATTTTATTGACTATATATATTTAATTAATTGGTTTTAGTGATAATTAAATCAATTATCAACTTGATATTAGACTGGGTATGAGATAAATCTAGGATAGGTTTTATACATTTTTTTATAATAAGGTTTGAGATGAGGGAGTTGTACCTTTTGAGGCTACATCATGTGTGAGTCGGGGAGGGAGATTATTTTGGGGTGTTTTGGTTTGGATTGACTAAATAGAACCAATGGACTAAGATATGGAAATTGTAGGAGATGATATTGTTTTGGTTCTATTGTGAAATGATTTTTGTGTTTTATAACCTATGGATAATATAATATTGTTATATTGAATGATTAATAAGGTTCAATATCTTGATAAATGTGAAAGGAGGACAGATGATCAATGAATTATATGGAGTCTAATATATAGAGTGGAAAACTAAAACAAATGATGAATCTATAAAGTGTATTAATTATATATGTTTAAACATTAGAGAAAATTATGGGATTTATCACTATATGGTTTAGGTCCCACAACTAGTAGAAATGTCAGGTTTATGTAGTAGATTGTGAGTTTTTTGACCTTGAGATATATTCTTTGGGTCATAGGTGTCATGGTAAACAATTGTTGATGGAATTGGAGTATAATAACACAGAGCAATATGATGCTTGTGAACACTAGAGAAAGGCTCATAGGGTGATGAAATTACGGAATATAGGCATGGATCACGAGTAGTAGTGTTAGGAGTGATTGGGGATCATGGGTATGTATGTTCATGTTGATTTATGATAAGGGAAAAACTATGGTGGGGAGAACACCATAACATAATTATTGATAAAACCCATGTTTTAGGAGAGTTATGTAGAACATAATAATTTATAAATAATATATATGGAAAACTCAACCCGATGGTGGTTAAGGTTTAATGTCGGCACTGTGATGAAAATAATAGAGATAAGTCTCGTGAGAAGAAAATACATTGGTGTGGGTGTCAATTTATGATAAATAGGTTAATTAATTATGTTAAATCATATATTAATTTTAGATTAAATGTATTAATTGTTATAGTGATCAAAATTATAGAATTATAAATCTCTTGAGAAAGTATGATGGCATATTGATCAAATCCTGGATGTGTGTGATGGGTCAAGTATCGATAATGAGACAAACATTTACTAGGTTTTTATGATTAGGGTATACTATAGTTTATGTCTAAGAAGAATGTGGCATAGAACATGTTAATTTTTTAGAATATTGGATATTGAGATAAATATTTGGGTAAGACATGAATGTCATCGTGACTGGGGAATCTGTGTTGAGTTGGTGAATTTGGTTGGTAGAATAGTGTATAATACATCATGTTATCAAAAGTTATCTAATGTTGTGGTGTATTGGATGGTTCATTTTATTCATTAATGATGGTAATGATATAGAATTTAATTTAGGTGTGCCATTTTAGGGATGAAAAATAAGTACGATAGACTATAGTTGGAGGGGTTTGGTGGATATATTATCTTGCTGGTTCAGGTATAATAATGGCATGGTCATAACCAATGGGATAACCTGAAATGATAATTTTGAATGAGATCATAATGATTGATGTGGGTCACTAAAGACTCTACATAATGAATCTTTAGGATGAGAATCATTATTTTATGGAGTTTATATCAAACAGCATCATTGGTTGTAGTTTGAATCAAATAATGGTAAGTTTCCAGTAAATCTAGAACCCAAGTGGATTTAAAATAGGAAATATAGTTTATATATGTGTATCTAATGAATAATATAATTTTTTAATGGTTAAATTAGATTATAAAATACCCACATTATAGTTTTGGGTGTTGGGTAATTTATAATTCCTCGGTAAATGGTTGAAATTGCCCTAAAAAACCTAGTAGAGGCCACCAGAGTTTTGATGGAAAACCAATGGATATAGAACACCACAAGAGTTCTATTTTTGGGAATAAGGGAAATATTTTCTAATAAAAATATAATGAACTTACCTGAACACCACTTTTAATTGGGTAATATTTGGGACTCCTAGGGAAGTTCTATTAAACATTGATACCTCCTTTTTTCATGGTAAGATTCTAAAATAAGGGTGAGACCAAGACCTTATTTCCATTCCTTCCACCCTTTATTATCAGTGGTTTAGTTTTATTTGGATTCACCATTGAGTTAATATGTTTGGAATTTATAGGGACTTAATGTGATATATACCCTAAAACCGAGAGGGGAAAATTAGGGTATGCCATTCAAAACCAATTTAAAAACATTAACTTAAATATCAAACTTCTATATTAGTATATGCAATTATCAACCTTAAGGGTCATAAGTTATCTATTTAGATAATATTTATTCAATTACCACTTCACTTGACCTTCCATTGTTATTAGACATTCATTTAGGTTTCTTGACTCACTTTTGTTGTGTATACAAAAAGTAAATAGGATACAATGAATTTACATGGTCACCCTCAATGGGATATTTCAAGGATCATGGTACAATGATGTGATATGAACATAAATACATTATACTCAGTATAGTATATTGGGTTTTGGGCTAGGTTAGTAGTTTCACAAGATGACCTCTCTATAATTTTTTGGGCCAACTCACTGTTTCTAAAGGCTCGTTTTTCCCACATTATTTCACTACCATCTTCCTACATCTTTTTTAACTACTCTAGGGTAGGATCTATATATAGTTTATAGACCTGTAGACCAGTTCACCTGTATAACCTTCATGTTTTCCCCAAATGTAGATGGATATAATTGAATTCCTCTAGCTACTCATTCAAAATATATGAATGCCTCATTATGAAACAACTTCTGCTCTTCCTATGGAAAATTTATCAATAGTTTACAAACACTTTCCAACCCCTTGCATGAAGAACATTATTATTATTCTTCTTCTTTTGAAAACATAAATGTTAAATGAAAAGTCTCATCTTACTCTATTTTGGATATATAATATGTTTACACTTACATTATTTAATAGTTTTCTCCTATAAAATTATGTCTCCATTATAATAATATGGGTCTTATTTCATTAATTTTACACTTTTATAGAACTAATTGGGAAATAAAAAATTCCCATAACTCCTTAAAAAATTCCCCCCATAACTATAGTTAATGTAATTTCTTCATAAACATGTCATAAATCTTTTAAATTAATAATTTATTCCAAATGAATTCACTAAATATATCCCTATAGACACCTTTATCTTTGGATAATATCATGTACTAAAATTCAAAGCACGTAATGTATAAATAAATTAAGAACTTATCTTGCATTACCATAAGGATTTTCTCCCCATTTGGTATATCTCTAGAAAAAACACCCACCAAAAAACACTAATTCCAAACACTATGGCATGGAATGTGTATTTCTAGAAAAAAACCCTTCAAAATTACCACGCACATAACCAATTATCCATTTTTCTTCAACCTTTGAAACGTGAAAGTAATATTGCATATTTCCACCATGATTATCAAAAAAAACATTTTGAGAATCATTTTTTTAGATGTGGACTTGAAAACTACCACACTAAGCTCTACGATGTATTTTATCTTCAGATGGATGTTTTACCTTGACCAAAACTGCTGAAATAGACAAAGTGAGACTCCATGTTTTAGAAAAGAAGACTCAACCTTTACAACACCAAGTGAAATAGTTTGGTCTCCCCCTTGTAGTCTGTTTTGAGATTTGAATCTTTAATGTGGATCACAACCTTGACCACAACTTCTTTACTATGGTTTGTCATAAAAACTATATCTGTAATGCCTCCAACACACTAAGAACCATCAGTGTAGTCTCATATACTTAGGTAGTGTTTCCCATGTTTATCTAAAATCTTCAATATAAAATAATTAATTAAAAATAACCACCATAATAACCATAATAGAATTTTCTATTTCATATAGGTTCACTAGAATGACACAACAATGACTACTATGAAATAGTCCCTTTTATGTTACCCTATGTTAGCTATATTCCTTGACAATGTTCCTTTTTTATTAGTGTGGTTCACCCAACCTTATCATCTTTACATAGATCCATATATGTGACCAAAATGTGTTTTTCTACTTTTGGTTGTTTTACACTGTTGTGGAACTACAACTCTTATATAACTCCAAGATATAATTGTCAAAAATCCTAATTTTTCATATAAATTAATGTATTTTTTTCAAAAACTCACCCTAGGAACCTATATTGGGATACACCAATATCTTATGCTTCACATCATCACTTTTTTTATCATCAACATGTGTTTCCAATAATGTTATTTACAAAAAATCCCTATTGCTTCAGTTGAGATTCTAACACACATATTTCCATCAATATTTATCATCCTTATTGTTAAAAAATTCAACATCCATCCTTTATGATTTTTAATAATCTATCCTTTTTGACATGTTTTAAAATTTTAATAGCACTTACAATTAAGAATATTATCCACCTTTAAGATATATTATTTACCATAAAATAGTATCACCCCTTATTTTTCAATGAAATAAAAAGGTTATTTAATAATTTTCCCTTCATATGTTGGAATTAAATTTTCTTCCCTATCCTCTTTATTAGAGGGGACACCATTATTTTAAGCATTTGTCCCCTTTAGTTTTGGAAGAGAATATAATAAATCTCATGTACCCATTATTTTCAAATTTCATGAGGGATTCAACCCCCATATAAGTATTGGGATAACATACTCATCTCATGTCATCTCACCTTTTAAATATACGTTCATTATTTGGATCCAATTTCTTTTCTCTTCATTCAATTGATATTAATAAAAAATTGTTTAAACCAGTTAGAAATCATTTAGGGATGGATTTTCCAATTCCAAAATTTCCATTCCACTATATCTGCATATTCCCAATATATTCACTAAGTCAATTTATCAATTGAAACTTGAAATTTCAGCAAGAAATCAATGCTTATCAGTATAGATTTAGGTTCAATAAACAGTATTCTTTGAAAACAGCCACAATTTTGTCCTGACACTCAAGAATTCTATTTTAAAATCCATGTTTTCTTTGACTTGAAACTTCTGAATTCTCAACCAATGATATCCAACACACTTTCACACTAAACCATTAATGAATAATCATTAAATAATTTTGTGTGAGGATGAAACCACTTGATAAAAAAATTGAAACGACTTATTATAAATTTGAACAAATGATACGACATGAATTATATGATTTAATGTCTTAAAGGGATTTAAACACATATGATAAGGATTAACAACCTTTAATATTAACCATTTTTACCACTAGTTATTTATGTATTGAATCCAATTATTGAAGCTCAATTTTTGGGTAACACTGATGGAAATAACTCTAAAAACTCCCAAATTTTAAATATCCTAAAAAATCATATTCAACCAAACACCAAACCAATTTTATAGATAAAAAACAATTATGAAATTAATTTTTTTGGATGTTGTATTTTCCCATTTTATCTTCTTCATGTTTCTTGAAACCACTTGAATTAGTGGCTATATCAAATCTTATTTTCATCTACCATCACGTGTTCTTTTTCTAGAATAATCACCCAATGGATTATATCTCAATCATAATTCTCCACATCATTACAAATAGTTAAAAAAAATAAATCATACGGGGAAATGGTACATAAATCTTCTTAAAGATAAGTTTTATATAGAGTATGTATAGACCACCATTTTCATTTGTCTTTCATTTTGGAGTATATCTTCAAATTTGACCTTGGTTTTATGGAACCCAAATACCTTTCATATTCTTTGGGTTTTTCTCTTTTACACAACCCAACCTATAAAATTTTATTTCTTAGAAATATTAAATCTAAGCCATTTCTTATCTCATAATTGTAAAACTTTTATTTCTATAAACCTTACTCAAAACTTATATATCCCCTGAAGAACTATAGGGGTTTTCATTACTTACCTTTATTTGGGTTGTCCCTTTCTCATGGGCATACTTGGTTTCATAATAATTTTATCTTCTTCTACTACTAGACTATTTTAATTTTTCTCAATTAATTCTGAAGTTTAGGGATATTTTTCATGATTTTATTTACCATAGTTTCAAGAAAGGATTCATATTCATATATTATTCGAAATACATAACATGTATTCAAAATTTTGTGTGATGATATTTTTCTTTAATCACTACTAAATATCCTATAAAACAAACACTGAATACATGGTTAGAAAAATAATAATTGCTTCGATAATACTCATTACTCATTTTATATTCTTGGTGACCTAGATTTTTTTTGGTTGCACACCATCTTCAAGACATTTGATATATCCCCATGCCTCAACATAAATCCTAAAAGTGTGTTCATACAACCTATAAAAGCAATAAATGTTATTATGCCTTTATTGAGTCTCTATCCAGTTGTGTTTACATATTTTGAAGTTATTTTTATGTCCTTTTTAATAACCTTCAAAACTATATATTTTCGTTGGAATACTCATAGATATTTTATTCTCAGGACTTAGAGGTGTTCCTTTATAGTAAAAACTATCTTTACCCATGGACTATGGTTTTTATTACCTGATAATATTTTCATGTATCTCCTCAAATATTGAATACTTTTTTTCATCATCACCAACCGAATGGTTATCAAAAAACAAGTGTATATAATTATTGAATAGTGGATTAACATTGGAAAAAATGGTTCTTGAATGAGTATAATTATTCTTCTAAATAATGGATCTTCTTACTCTTTTATTAATGCTTGGAAATAAATTTTTCATTGAGTTTCATTCCACAAGAAATATCTTCTTCCAATGTGAGTGAAATTTTTTCCAACATATTACTTTTTTCTTTCATATTATAATTCATTGAAGCAATAGAGTATTTCATTATTAAAATTTCTAATTTCACCCTTTTATTCTCTTTAATGAAATTAACAATGTGTTAAAACAACTCATCCTTCTTATCCTTTAGATTATGAATTTATTTTGTATTAGTTTTTTGATTTTAAAAATTTATGTACATCATCTTCAAATATATTTATTGAGAATCATTCTTATATTTAAGGTCTATTGCATTTTCAATAAGACTTCTAATTTGGAAAATTATATTTTCTACTTCTATTTCATTAAATGTAATATTAATTAATAGATACCCAATTTTATATTTAAGCCTCTGAATTTAGTCCCTTAATTATTGGTCCACTACTTTTGATAAATTTTCATATTCCATTCTTGGAATCCTTAGGATTCCATCATCATCAGAAGTCCCAATATCACCTGGAATAAAATTTTAGGAAACATTTTTTTATAACAATTAAGTGATAAAATAAACAAATTATATAGAGAATTGATACCATCCATTTTTCATATGAAAGGCTCATTCCAAATGATTTCTATTTTTTCATAAAGAGTTTATGGATGTTGTATTCTAAAATATTTATTCTAATTATTTGGATTCCTGACCATTTACATAGTAATAAATATAATAATAAATGGTTAATATATCAACTTTAATAAGAAATATTATCAAGTCAGAGTAAAAAAATAGGAACCTACCTTTTATAACACTTTTTATGAATTACTAGGGTATTAATGTGAGATATACCTTGAGAGGGTGGGGTGGGGGGGGGGGTGAATCAGGGTATGCCAGTCAAAAAAAATTTACACACTTTAACTTAAATATTACATTTCACTATTAAGATATTTACCTTTGTTACTTTATGTGTCACACATTTTTTTTTGTTTTGATAAAATTGATTCAATTACCTCTTCACTTGACCTGCCCGTTTTATCAGATATTCATTTAGTTATATTGACCCAAATTTGGGGTGCATGTAGAAATTAAATATGACATATAAAATTTACATAGTTCACCCTCAATGGTATACTCCAAGGATTATGATATAGTGATGTTCCATGCATCAAATTCCACTATACTCAATGAATAATGGCTGGGTTTGGGCTAGGTCACTCCTTGCTTGGGATCACTTCCCTACAATGTTATGAGTTAACTATCTATCACCCAAGGCTCACTTCCATCATGTTGGATCACATTCATCTTTATACACATTTTCTCACTAGTATATGATATTATATTTAAATATTTTATGGAATTAAATGTCCTTTCACCAATATTACTTGCGTGGTCCCACAAAATATATATGGGTTCCTTTAAAGTCCTCTGGATACTCCTTCACAATCTGTGAATACATCTTTATGTATCACCATATTCTCTTCCTTTGGAAATGTATTTAATGGTTTCTAAACAACTTTTAACCCCTATTGGAAAACCTTATTCTTATTCTTCTAAAAATTTCGCCACTGATTTCATACAATCCCCTTTCATTGTTATTGAATGTAAATTATGTGTGAAAATACAATCTTGATTCATTTTCACCAGTAAAAAGATGGTATACATTATAATAAGAGGGATCTTGAGAAATTATTTTGACAATACTTTTTACCTAATTTGTCTATTTATAATTCCCATAAACTCTTCAATGATCCCATCCACAACTATAGTTAATGTAATTGCTTTATGGACTTCCTGTAACTCCTCTAAAATAAGAATCTATTCTCAAATAAATTCACTAAATTAATCCCTAAAAAACCATCGAATTTTAATGGAATCATGGCCTAAAATATGAGGGACGTGAGGTATAAAAATACTAAGCACTATTCAGGAATCCACATAAAGATCATATCCACATTTGGAATGTCTCCAGAAAAAACACAAAACATCCAAACACTAAGGTGTGGCATGTGAATTTATATGAAAAACTCCCTTAAACATGACCAAGTCCAAAAAAAATTATCCATTTATTACTTCAATATTTGTAAATTTGAAATAAATTTTCATATTTCCACCATGACCATAAAAAAACCAATTTTGGGAATCCATTTTTCTAAAGGTGGACTTGATAACCAAAATATTGAGCTCCACATCATAACCATCTTCAATTATATATTTTACCTTGACCATGACCATTGAAATGAATATAATGAGACTCCTCAAGATAGATAGGAAGACTCAACCTTCAAAATTACAAGTGTAATGGTGTGGTCTCTCCTATGCTAGGCATTTCGATCTGTGAATCCTCATTATGTAACTCATGCTAAACCATTGATACTTCACCATGGTGTGTTACAAAAACTCTATTCATAATTACTCCAACATTTCAAACACCATGAGTGAGGTCTTATATACTTAGGATATGTTTTCCATGTTTATCTAAATTATTCAATGTAGAAAATTTCTATATTAAGGCCACCTATATTCCCATAATGTAATTTACCATTTTTCATAGGTGTAAAGTAATGCCACAATGCGGACCACAACAGTGTGGTCACTTTCAATTTTTCCATCTTTTGAATATCCCTTTACAACATGCCAGTTTTTATAGGTGTAGTTCACTAGTACTTATCCTCTTTACAAAAATCTATGGTTGAGATCGTGATGTGGCCTTCTACTTGTGTATTTTTTTCATTATTGTGAATCTTTGTATCTTTTTTCAGTGGAATATATCATTTTCAACAATCAGAACATGAATATCATTTAATCCCATTGTTAATAACTCACCTTGGCCACCTCTACTAGGATCCACCAATCTCCCAAGACTTACATAATCAATTTTGGTAATCTACAACATGTGTTTCAAATAATTATAATATAAAAAAATTAAACTTCATTGAATTGAGGTTCCAATAAACATATTTCCATAAACCTTGACCATCCTTACCATTAATAAACCCAACATCCCTCTTTTAGGATTTCTAACATAAATACTTTTCTCCTCCTATCATATTCATTCCCCTTCCTCATGTTCTCTAATATTTATGTGATGGGATTATGGATTAGGTATAAAATTATATTACAGTTTGATGAAATCAAATTTAAATGATGGGGATTTTATATGGGATGGCTATAAGTGACTTTTTAGTGAGGAATTCAAGTGTTGTTTCACTGTTTTTCTAAAGGTAAATATATCTATTGATTGTTCTTTTATTTTTTTTAATTGGGGGAGAAATTCACTAATTAATTAAAGATGTAATTTTAGGTTTTTATCATATAAATACCAATAAAAAGTTATGATATGTATGTCAATTTTCATAGTAGATTTTTCAAGGATATGATACTCAGTGAGTTTGTTCCCAATACATTGACTTTAGAAATAATTTTGTAAATTAATTCTAATAATATGATAATTAATTAAATGAGTCTTTTGATACAATAACGAAATGTGGGTTTAAGGATGATTGATGTAGGACTGTTCATGGATTGAAAATGCATCATAAATGGTTTAAGTCCATGATGAGGTAGGTGGCACTGTTTTTTAACACTTTTATATGTACTTTCATATTATCAATAATATGAAAGTGAGGGAAATAATGTGTGACATACCCGAGTGAGAAAAATTGAGGCCTATGTTAATATTGAGAATTATGTATATACTAATAGAATAGTGGCAGTGATAATATATACATTTCTTTAGAAACTGTGTTGTTATAAAACTTTGGTTAGATGATATACTAAATTTAAATAGTTAAGGACTATAACACCCAAAGTTTTTATGGACCTTTTTTTGAATAAATTAAAACCTTCATTTATATCTTTCATTATACTGAGTCCAATATTAATTTCACAAAGACCAACTTGGTGTACGTTGCACGAAATAATGTGTTGGTATACCATACACGCAACACTGAGTTTCTATGAAACATCTCTATTTATTATTATTATTATCTAAATGATATAATAATAACCTAGTAGTAAAATATAATTATATGAATTATAATAACAACTTTTAAAATATTAATAATAAAATATATGATTATTGGTAAAGTCCTGTTATGTTTAAAAATAAAATTTTCTTGAATGAACCTATTTTAATGTCCTTTTAATAATGATAATTTTAGACACACATGGAAATTTATTTTGGTAAAATAAATATCATTTTTGAATTTAGAATATCAAAATTATCTTAGGGTGTATTTATGGTATTTTTTAAAAACTATAAATTTTTTTATAAAAAGTGAAAACACTACATTACTGTTAGAAAACCAACTTTTCCTTTTAAATAATTATTTTTTACATAAATTTATTTTAAAGTCAAAATAGATAAATAATAAATATATTAATCTAATGGAGGTCATGGGAATGTTTTTAGAATAATATTGGATATAAAAAATTATTGAACTTTTGAAAGTCTCTTTAATAGACATACATGGTTGTAATAAGGATGAAAATAGTGGTTTAATAGGATGAAAATAATTTTTGGTGAATAGTAACTTTTAAATTTTATTTGCCAAGGTTAATGAAAAATAGGGTAATTAATGGTAAAAATAATATTATAATAGTATACTATTACCCTAACACTTTTCCAAATTTCATTAGATATGTGTTTTTAGACCCAAATCAACCATATTTAAAAAATATGATCATCTTTAAGCCAATTCTGTTTGATTAATAAATTTATTAAATTTTATTTAAAGATGACTTAAAAGTGTGATATTCAAAATTTTATAAATAAATAATTTTTATATATGGTTATACATAAGAAAAATATGACTATAATTATTCATTTTAATGATAAGAAATGTATATTCATTATTCCAATTTAATTTGAATTTTTAGAGAAGAAATAATTTAATTAAAGTCTTATACAATAATGATGCTGTAATTGTTTAAATAATTGAGATATCAAATAAATAATATTAAAAATATTAAAATAAATAGAATTTGAATTAATTAATGAATGATATGAATTTTATAGACAACTTAGACAAAATAATGACCAATTTAAATCATTTGTTTGAAGTTATCATGTAGTTTTTATATTTTTAAAAATGAAAATATTTAATAGTATCAAAATTTACAAAAATGATACTTTAAAATAAATAATATTTTATTAAATTATATAAAAGCCATAAAAATATAAGGTTGTTAGAAATAACTTTTATAATGTCCAATATTTTATTAATTATCCAATTGGGGTTCTTTTGTATTTTTATTGTTACTATATTAACCCTATAGTGTAAAAACACAGGTGGTCATAGTTAGAGTTAAATTGTTTAACTATAGGTTAAAGTGAAAAGATAAGGTTAATTATTTGACATAAACATGTCTAAAATTCATTGTTTGAGATTATTTATACCCATAAACATCTAAACAACTAAATAAATCACTTTTGAGCTATTTGAAATCGAAAATCAATTTATAATAAATTAATTCTTTTGGAGTTTCCTAAAGTGCCCCCTTATAAAAGGGCACTTCTCATTCTCTTTAATTCACACCTCCAAATCCCCTTTTCTCTGCCAAACCCTACCCATTTTCTCTCCCTAATTACCTAAATACATCCTAGAGTATATACTTTAGGATTAGATCCATCCTAATGATTCCTTTTGTGAAAATCAAAAGAAGTTTCTTGGAAAAGAGGTAAATGTTTTATAACCCATTTGAAAGTTATTTTCCTTTTATACGTACCATTTCTATGTTGTTTCCATACCAAAGTAATAAATTTATTATATAATATATGATTATATGTTTTTATAATTATGGTAAAACCATATTCTTTTTTTACCCATCCTATGAAAAACAATATCACCAAGCGTGTGTGCGTAAGACTTATCGTCTCCACGCCTTGATGTAAATTTTTTTCAAGTATACTTTATTTATATTGGTACGAAGATGAATATAAAGGATTTAAATAATAAATATGACATAATATGTTTTCTGTATAATTCATATTCTATCCAATTCCCCACCCTTTACAAATAAGTAATGCATTCTTCACTCGTGCGTATGTACGACTTACCATCTCTACGACGATATGAGATTCATCGTCCACATTCACCATTCAAGGATGGTTATAAAAAATATATATTACTAATAAGTGTGAAATTTATTATATAATCATGCTACAAGAATAATGATATATTTATATACATACACATATATACACATGTCATTTACATAATTTCTTTTTACATGAAAATTAAAAATGGAAACAACTTTCATGCATACATATGGCTTACCGTCTCCGTGAAGGATGTATTCCATTTTGAACATCTTTATGATATAGATTATTTTAATATAAATATATAGTATATACATGATATTTATATCATTATCTACATTCTAGAATCATGATATAATTATAAGGACCAGTGATATAACAAATTGGGACACATGCAAAGAACAAAGGAAATATTACCCAAAGTAAAACCTTAACATAGGAAAGTTAACAAGAGGGTAATATGGGGTAATAATTAAACCATATATGGTATTATAAAAAATTATATGATTCTTAAAAATATTTATAGTAAACTTATATTTATTATATTGGAATATTTTTAGAGTAATAAGAGTGTCAAGACACAGGTCAAGGGGATTTCATCTCACTTTTAATTTCTATGAGATACATGATATTTTAGCCACCCTTACCTTTTTATGGTTTATGTACTGACAATAATTTTATCCAATGATTCTTATAATTAAATTTATTGGAATTTAGATATCCATTTTTTGATCATTCATTAATGGGGTTTAAGTTTCAAAAGATTTTATGTTATAAAAATCATTTTTCAAGTAAGAAATAATATTTTCCTTAAGAAATATTTTTTAGAAGATATTTCAAAATTATTTTCCATATAAGATAACATCCATTGGTGTTACTCATTCCTATAAGAGGAAATTATTAAATGCTTCCATTCACTTTCTATTTATAAATGAATTACACTTTAATGGCGTGATGTTTTTGAAATCATGTTTCTATTTCATGGGTTATATACTTTTGAAACCCGATTCTTTTCATGAGTAATGATTATGATGAAATAATTATGAAACATGTCCCATTAAAAAGTTAATAATATGTTTACAGGTTTATGGTAACCATTTCATTTCCTGGGTTATGTTATAATTTTTATTGATCTAATGGCACATGTATGTATGATTTAATTATGATATAGATGGGACCTATATCTTCATCTAATGAATTGGGTAAAGATTTATATCTAATTAGATTAACTCATATGGACATTAGAGTGATCCTTGACTACTAAGATGGATATGGGAGTGAACCATGACTACTAATATGGTATGAGGAATGAACTCAAGCTACTATGACTGTATGGAGAGTGAACCCATGCTACTAAGATGGTCTTGGAAGAAATGTCTTGGCTACTAAAGAAATCAGTATATGCTTATGTGTTTTCAACACTTCTATATCTTACTCCTATTTTATGTTTCATGGTTATGATCTTTATTTAACTATGTATTATTTCTTATGAACTACCAATTTGTATACCATGATTTCCATTATAATATTTGATATATTGGGTATGATCTTCTATTTTTCAGGATCACATTCTCATACCCTTATACTCATGTTTATTCTTATATAACTCCCTTGTTTACCCTTATTGAGCATCTAGGATTTCCCATTTTATGTATCTTTCCCTATGTTATGATGATATGTACTATTTTTAATGTATTTAAGAAGGGTGTTTGTCAAGAATAACCTATTGGGAGATTATGTAGTTCATTTAGGTAATTTTTTATGATTCCATGTTTCCAAAGGTACTAAACTAATTATGGTCTTTGGAAGTATGTTTGTATAATGTTTAAGTATTAACAAAAAGTTGTGTAATTTTAATGTTTTGAAAAGTGAGGGTATCTATAGTTGGTATCAGAGAAAATGTATAATTATCCTTTGGATGATAATATGATAAATCCTTAGTGATAACCAAAAGGGTATCCCTAAGGATAAGTCCAAGGGTGAGGAAAAATATATAAACATGTCTTGGAATTTTGGTGAAGGATAGAGTGAGTGGTTTCATTGAAATACATCCCTATATGGATATAAAAATTTGATGTGGATCTGTAACAAATGTACCTAGGGGTAACAACTCCGACACAATGTTCTAATCCTAACTCGGGGTAATCAGGTACATGATAACGAGCCTTGCTGCACACCTGGTTTGACACTCTCGGGGGATAATCTTTGGGAATTAACAAACTCTTCATGAACCATTATGATGGATTTAAATATAAGTTGGCTATGAATAACCTAGGATAAACCTAAATTGTCATATATTAAGGGATGTGTCATAAGTTAAACATCATATAAGGGATTTTTTATGGTTATATAGTTCCTCATTATGATATATATTTATTACTTTGTGATTTTGGTTTTAGTTAATGGAAGGAACCTGAGGGAACTGAATAAATGGTGATTGAGAAGGACAATGCAATGAATGTCCTTCAATGAAATCGAATGCAATGGGATCTGAAATGAAATACCTCATTACTACGCTCACACACGTTTCTCAAGATATTAATCACAGTGTACTTCCAAATGAGAAAAGGAGGGAACAATATTATATTGATCCTTTCATGATTCAACATCCACATTTATTTATAGGGTCTTATGATCCACTTTTTTCTGAACAATGGATAAGTACAACTTAAAATATATTCTCCAATATTCAGTGTTCAGAGCATGAGGAATTAATTCAGTATGTTTATAGGTTAGAAGGTGAAGCAGATCAGTGGTGGACTCTAATCAAGAATATGAGGCAGATAAATGAGATTGAATCCATAGATTGGGATGTGGTCAATAACATATTTTTCAATAAGTACCTTCCTCAGATTCTTCATACCATGACGAATAAAGAGTTCTGTGAGTTGAAGAAAAGGTATGATGAGTATTTTGGTACCTATGAGGCCAATTTCATAAGAACTTTTAGTTATGCTTAAGGAATTATCATCTGACCCAAAAGTAAAATTGATAGTTTCTTTGTGGCTTAGATCCATATCCCAGGGGGGATTTGTCTATAAGAAACTTTAGTAGTTATGAAAAGATTTTTTCTTGTGCAATCATGATTGAAATTGAGGTGGGAGTCACATATCAATCTAATGAATTTGACTAGAAGAGGATTATGGAGTTTAAAGGAAACTCTACAAACCATGGAGAAAATACAATGAAATTATACTTAATTCCCTATGTGTGGGAAAAACATTGAGGAAATTTACTTAAGGGGTGTAATAAATGTTTTTAAGTGTGGAAAGGAAGGTCAGTGGGAAATATATTTCTAAAGTGATGGGAATATGTTATCTAATTTTGTGAATTTGTAAAAAAGAGTCACAAAATGCACCCCCCATGATTCAGTGCTACAAGTGTAAAGAGAATGGGAATTATGCTAACCACTACCCAAAACAAAGGTCTTGTGATGAAGATCGATGTCAACAACATCTTAAACCAAGGGAAAAAGGGAAATCTGATGCAATATCTATTTCTGATGAGGGGTGTGATAATGATGTAATGAAAGGTTCACTTACCATCCACTCTAGAACTGCTAATTTCATATTTGATTTTGGATCTACCCTCACTTTAATATCTTATTTTTTTCTAAGGATGTTAATATTCCACCAAAACAGTTAGATGTGGATTTAGTAGTGAAAACCCAAAATGATATGATGATTTAATCTCAAGTCTATGATTCCTCTTCAGTTGAAGTTTGACGGGATGTGCTTCTTAAAAATCTTTTCATTCTTCCATTGGTTAAATTTGACATCATCTTAGGCATGGAATGACTTTCTCTACATAAATCATGCATCAATTATCAAGGAAGGGAAGTTACATTCGATATTTAAAACCCTCAAATAACCATCCATCAATGTGATGATTTGTATGAACTTCCTATAGAGATTAAATACAGTGTATAGGTATTAATTCCCATTCAAAAGGGGTATTTATCTCAAATGGTTGAGGTGAAGATTAACATCTATGATATACCTATTGTTCAAGGTTTTATATATTTCTTTCCAGAAGAGTTTCATATTATTCAACCAAAATGTGAAGTTGCGTTCTCAATAGAACACATGCCTAGTTCCACACCAATTTCAAAGTCTCCTTATATAATTTCCCTAATTGAGTTATCGGAATTGAAGAAGAAACTCCAATAACACCTTGATAAGGGATTCATTTTTTCCAAGTGTGTCACCTTAGGAAGCACCGAATCTTTTTTTTTTGGAAAAATAAATATAGATCAATGAGACTCTACATTGATTATTGGGAGTTGAATAATATCACAATCACGAACAATTATCTTATTCCCCATATTTATGGATTTTTTTATCAACTACGTGGCACTAAATACTTTTCCATGATTGACCTTCATTCTGTATATCATCAATTGAGGGTAAGAAGGAGGATATACCCAAGAGGACATTCCATTCAAGGTGTGGACATTTTGAATATATTGTTATGAATTATTGTATTACTAATTCACCTATTATCATTATATATTTAATGAATTGAGTCTTTATATATTATATTCATATGTTTGTGGTAGTCTTTATAGAATATTTTATAATATATTAAAAGAGAAAGGAAGAGTATGATGATCACATGAGAATTGAACTAGAGACCCTAAATAAGGATATGTTATATGAAAAATTTAAAAAGTGTAAATTTTGGATGAAAAAAGATTCATTTTTGTGTCATATAGTCTCAAGATATGATATAGAAATAAATACATCAAATACAGAGGCAATTGAAAACTGGCCTAGACCAACCACAATGACTAAGATCTGTATCATTCATGTTTTAGTTGGATATTATTGATGTTTTTTGGATAATTTCTCATGAAAATCTAATCCTCTGACAAATTTAACTCAGAAAGGTGTCATGTTCATCTGGATAGATGAATGTGTTTAAAATTTCATGGAAGTGAAGAGAAGGTTGGTCAGTGCACCAGTGCATACATTACCCTATAGCGGAGAAGGGTTTATAATCTATAACAATGAATCCAATAAGGTATTGGGATGTTTTTTTATAAAACGTTACATGGTTATAGCCTATTCCCCCTCATAGTTTATGATTCATGAGCAAAATTACCCCACTCATAATTTTGAGTTAGCATCAGTAATTTTTTCACCAAATATATGGAGGTATTATATTTATAATTAAAAGTGTGATATATATACTAATCACAAAAGTTTAAAATATATATTCTCATAGAAGTAGTAGAACATTTTCTATAGAAAATGGTTAGAGTTTATAAATGATTATGACTGCACAATACATTACCACCCTAGGAAAGCAAACAAGGTGGATGATGCTTTTAGTTGAAAATATCATGCGAGATTATCCATTATGAGGATCACAAAAGATACAATATTCCTGGATTTGAAAAGGAAGGATTTAGAAATCCTGAACCAAGGGGAAATATCTTATCTTTCTCAAATGAATGGTCAACCCTCTATCTAAGTGAAGATTAAAGAGGAAAAAAAGAAAGATGAAGAGTTTCAAAAGAAGGTAAGAAATGTTCCAGAGTTCAACCTTGACTGGGATGGAATGATGAGGTTTATGAACCACTAATGGGTTCCTCCCATACTATATTTGAAAAAGGAGTTGTTAGAAAAATCTCATTGTTCATGATTTTCTATTTATCCTAGAAGTACTAAGATGTATAGGTATTTGAAAGAATACTTCTAGTGGGATGGCATGAAGAGAGATACCGCAATGTTGTTTCTTAGTGATTGGTATTCCATTAAGTTAAGTATGAAGGAAAAAATTATAATGAGATATTGCATCCATTACCTAAAATAAAATGGAAATGAAAGAACATTACTACGAATTTTTTTGTTGGACTACCAAAAACCTCTAATGAGTTTAATGCTATTTGGGTGGTAGTCGATCACCTTAGTAAGTCATCACACTTTATTTCTATCATAAAATATTTCTATTTGGATAAAATTAAAATTATATACATCAAGTAAGTGGTAAGGTTTCATTGAGTACCACATTAAATATACAGATCGAGATTTGACGTTTACCTCAAAGTTCTAGTAAAGTCTTGAGAAAGCACTCAATATAGAATTGAGTTTCAGTACTGCTTATCATCCCCAGACGAATGGTCAGTATGAAAGGATATTTTAAATTTTAGAGGTTATTTTGGGAACTTCTTCTATAAATTTCAATGCTGGTTGGTATCAAGATCTTCCTCTGTTTGAGTTTTCTTACAAAAATAGATTTCACTCAAGCATTAATATGGCTCCGTATGAAGCCCTCTTTGGGAAGAAATGTCGAGCTCCAACATGTAAGGACGAGGTTGGAGAAAGAAAGCTATTGAGAACTGAGATTGATGAATAAATAGTTGAGAAGGCTAGAACTATTAAACAACATATCAAGAAAGCTCAAAGTCAGCATAAAAGTTATGCTGATAACCTTCGACATGATCTAGAATATGATGTTGGTGAAAAAGTGTTTCTATGAATCTTACCCTGGAAAAAAGTTATGAGATTCAGGAAGAAAGAGAAACTAAGCCAAAGGTATATTAGTACCTTTGAGATTCTTTATTATATCAAGACAGTATCCTATTTCTTGGGACTTCCTCAAAATATATCTTAAGTTCATGATGTGTTGTATGTATCTCTCCTGGGGAAATACATAACTGACCCTTCACATATACAGAACTCAATGGTTATACCACTAAAAAAATATATTTCTTACAAGGAGAAACCTTTTGAAATTATAGACGAAGAAGAGAATATTATTCAAAACAATACCACTCACCTAGTTAAATTCTTTTGTTGAAATCACCGGTTAGAGGACTCTATATGGGAACTTGAGGATATGATGAAGCATAATTTTATTCATTTGTTTTTAGCTAAGTGACAAATTTTGTGTGTGAGATTCATTTTAAGGGGGTAGAATAAAACCCCCAAGTTTTTATGGACCTTTTTTAGAATAAATTTATACTTTAATTTATATCTTTCATTGAACTAAATCAAACAATCCTTTCACATGGAAACGACATGGCATAGGTTTCGCGCAACACCGAGTTGGAATACGAGATACGCAAGATGAGGTTTTTCAAAACATATCTTATTATAATTATTATATAAATTATAAAATTATAAACTAGCCATTAAACATAGTTATACTTATATTAAAAACAACTTTTCAAATATTGATAATAAAAGATATGATTCTTGGTAATGTCCATCTATGATTAAAAATACAATTTTCTCAAATGAACCACTTTTAATTTCCTTTTAATAAAGATAATGTTACAAAGTCAAGGAAATTGATTTTGGTAAAATAAACAGTATTCTAAAATCTATAATATCAATATTATCTTAGGGTGAATTTTTTGTATTTTTCTAAAAACTTTCAATTATCAATGAATAGTGAAAACACTACATTATTGTTAAAAACCAATTTTTTCATTTAAATATTAATTTTTAAATTAAATTGATTTTAAATTTAAAATAGATAAATAATATATATATTAATCCATTTTATGTCATTGGAATATTTTTTACAATATAATTAGATAAAAAAATTATTTAACTTTTGAACGTCTCTTTTACCCACCTTCTAACCACATCTTTGGGATTAAAAGTAAACGTATTTTTACCACTTCTATGAATTGAACTTAAAAAAATGGACATACGTGGTTGTAATAATGATGAAAAATTTGATCTAATAGGATCAAAATATTTTGGGTGAATATTAACTTGTAAATTTAATTTACCACGGTTAAAGGTAAATAGGGCAATTAAAGGTAATAATGATATTATTATAAAATAAGATTACCCTAACACTTTTCCATATTTTATTTGACATGTGTTTTCATAACCAAATCAACCTTATATAAAAATTATTATCCTATTTAAGACACTTGTGTAATATTAATATATTTTATAGATTATTATTTAAATTAGAGTTAAAAGAGTCATATTCAAAATTTAATAACTAAGTAATTTTTTATATAGGGTTATAATTAATATGAATTATACTATAATTATTCATTTGAAATATAATAAATTTATATTTATCAGGATAATTTATTTTTATGTTTTAGAGAATTAATAATTTAATTAAACTCTTGTATAATAATGATGAAATAATTGATTAATTAATTGAGTTATCTAATAAATTTTATTAAAAATAATAAAATAAATATAATTTAACTTAATTAATGACATAAATGAATTTTACAGATACAGTAGACCTGATAGAGACATATTGGAATTATTTTTTTGATGTTATCAGGTAGGTTTGGTATTTTTTAAAATACAAATATTGAATACTATCGAAATTAACATAAATGATACTTTAAAATAAATAATATATTATTAAATGATATAATAGTCATAAAAATATAAGGTTCAATAAAATAACTTGGATAATTTCAAATATTTCATAAATTATCCAATTTGGGTTTGTTATTTTATAGTAACTATATTACCCCTATTGTGTAAAAAAAGACAAGTTTTCATGGTAAGGGTTAAATTGTTTAACTAATGGTTAAAGCCAAAAAATAAGGTTAATTATATGACCTAATCATGTATAAAATTCATTTTTGGGATTATTTAGACCCATTATCATCTCAAATTCTAAATAACTCACTTTGGATATATATTAAATTAAAAATTAATTTATAATGAATTAATAGTTTGGGAGTTTCTTGAAGTGCCCCTCCCCCTTATTAAAGGTCACTTATCATTCTCTTTAATTCATACTTACAATGCCCTTTGGATAGGCCAAACCATCCAAATTTCCTCTCCAGACTTCCCAAAAAAATCATAGAGGCCATACTTTGGAATGAAAGCTATCCTAATGTGTCCTTTTGTGCAAATAAAAAGGAGATACCCGAAAAGATGTAATTGTTTTATCACCTATTTCAATGTTATTTTCATCTTATACTTCCTATTGCTATGTTATTTCCATACCAATGTGATAACTCGATCATATACTATATGAAAATATGTTTATATGATTATGGGACAACCATATTTCTCCTTTTACCCAACCTTTAAAAAACAATTTCATCATGCATGCGTACATATGACTTACTGTATCCACATAATGGTGTAAACTATTTTTCATGTAAACATTATTTATAAGGGTGTTACGATTAATTAAAGTATTTAAATAATAAATATTACTTAATATTGTTTCTATATAATTCATATTTCATCCAATTAGCTACCCTTTACTAATACAAAATGATATTATTTCTCGTGCGTACGTACGGATTACCGTCTCCACGACGTGATCACTATAAAATATTTAACTTTTTCCAATAGGGACATATCAGTTGGTAAAATTTCATTTTCTATTGGTAAAATATTTTAACAAAACATATGTCCCTATCACTAAACTATTAGTAAAAACACTATCACTAAATGTTTTTGTGATAGATAAAATAATTCTGTTATATTTAGAATAGTACCAAGAAATAACATATATGTTTTTTAAAGTGGTTAACAACAGATTATTATGACAAATTCTTTCTATTGGTAATAATATTACCAACATAAAATATCTATTTATAAATTACATTTGAAAAAAAATTATAAAAGTTAATATTTATTAATTTATATTATATAATTCATCTGTTTTAATTATTAATCCAAAAGATGATTGACATAATGTTAAAACTTAAAAAAAAGTAATTGTATTAATAATAAAATATAATAAAAAATAATGATTAAAAAATGAAGATCCCCCCATTCCACCCCCAGGATCACCTGGGATACACCACCACCCCCAAGTACCATCAACCTATCCATGTCCTTCCGACCTAGCTCCAACAGTAGCAACACATCCATTCCCCAGGACCAGTGAGCCAGCTCCAGCTAAACCATAGCCTTTAGTACACCAGAACCTGTGACTAATCCATGCCTTAAGTCCAACGAGCCAGATACAACACCTGTCCGAAATGAATCGAGCCAGTTCTAGGACCAGCGAGAAGCCTCAAATCGCTGGTACACTACACCCTTCATCTCTAATATCTAGATTACAAACAACTTAAAAGTGTACATACAAATAAATTAAAATTATTTATATGAATTGAAACAAAAAATATTTAAGATAAATAAACCCAACTCATACTTATGATATTTTTTTAAAGAAAAGAAAATTTGCAGTGAATAAATAAGATTTAAAATGGTTAAACCAACATGAAATGGAAAATTGTTATGAAAAGACACAAAGATGTTAAAGAAATTGGACCAGATCATCTCCAATGAAATCCAACCAATAGTATATATGGATCTATTCTTTGACAGTCCATCCATAATCCAACCTTTCACTTCAAAACTGGATCAACATATCAGTAGAAGAAATTTCAGAACAACTGGTTTCCAATAATAATAAATATGCAGCGTAGTCCATAACACTTAAAATATTGATGAAGGTAAAAGAATACACCAAGAAATGAATGAGAAATGACTCAGTTCATCCTCAAAGAATTAATACTTCTACATTTATAGATCCAGGATATGAAGACCAGCATAAATCGGATGGAACTTCCAAAATATTTTCCATTAGATCTTGAAAGCTTATGATCTAGGGACATCATGACTCAGTTGTCCCAAGTAGAGCAGGATATAATACATGTTTTCATTCTGTCAGCAAACTGAATCAAGATTAATTAGAAATCATAGATCTCAATAGTCCCAAAAATACTGTAATATCAAACCAAGTTCAAACGACATCACCATAAACAAAATCATGTTACTTTTCTCTAAATACAGTACAATTACATTCTAATTGATAAGAATAGTGTATAATTTAGACAAATAAAACATAATGATAACAAAAAAAAGATCCTAGAAAGATGGACAATGGGGTTTGAAAGATAAATACAATAACCAAAACATAGAATCCAAAATAATCATTGGATCCCTCCAATGCCCAACAATGCCAAAAATCCCAGAAAACATCTTGAAACAAAATAACTTTTAAAACTAATGGAGAACTCAATAGAATCAGTTGAAGTTCCATCATCTGAAATTCCGCATAAATATAAAAAAACAATCAGACTGAATATACTAGTCATTTCTATCTAAAAAAAGTGTTCAAATGAAGATAAATCCCATAAAACATCTGAAACATTGGCATCTCGATAGTAATGAGATCTAAGAATTGTTTCCCCATTAAAACTAATTCATCCTGACTTCAAATCCATTATAAAATCCACATACATCCATTAAAAAATATAAGTTGTCATTTCCTTGGAATTTATCCGTATTTAAACTTAAGATTTAATTTATGTTGTTCCACTATTTTAGAAAACATTCATTCTCTATTTTGATGATAAAATTTGGTAGTGACTTTACCATCATTGTATTTTTGTAAATCCTAGACATGTTTTTCAATGAATTAAGAAACCAAACTAGTAAATTCTCAAAACAATTAAAATTAAAACACAAAACTCACCTTTTTCCCATAATTCAATGGGATAAGTACAAAAAATTCCTATATTTTAAAAGTATTAAATGATGTCCATTTAGTTCATCACATCTAGAGGGGTGAAGGTGATAGCCCAAACTTCCTGCATTCTCTTTGAACACCTAGTGTATAGGGTAGAAATGTTTATCATCCTGGAACCTTTAAAGGGTGGGACGAAAGCTACTAAACATCATAATTCATGTATGGTTAATATTTCTAATGAAGTGGTAATATTGGAATAAGTAATGATTCTCCAACTCTAATGTGCATAGGGACCTGGTGGTTTTATATAATCTTTTAATTTAGATGAATGGGAGACAATAAAAAACTATCTCATTAAGTCAATGCTCAAATTCTTTAGTGGTGGGAATATACCCATAGATACAAAAGTAACAACTCTTTTCTTTGTTCCCAATACTAACCAACTATTTTTTATTGTTTATTATTATAATAATCAATGTAACATCTCAAATAAAATTATTATTATACTACATAATAATAATATTGTTAATCTTAATCACCCTATTATCTCAGAGGAACAATATTTTGTTCTTAAAAGTGTGATTATTCATGGGATAGTAGTTTTATCATAAGAGATATTGATAGAACAATATGTTTTTCTTTAATGTGTAAGTCAAACAAAATATTCATTACTAAATCAATTTTTTCATACACTGGTACCATGGTGACTAAACCATGGTCCCTCGAATGCCATGTAAATCATCTCTAAGAATAAAAGATAGCTTTTAACTTTGAACTATAAAACCACCACTACAAAAAGGATAGACCAAATTAGAAAACAACATCTAAAAATATGTATTTTGATGCATTTAACATGACCCACACTCTAAATAATATAAGCATTATGGCATGAATCACATATTAGCTACCTCATCCTAAATAAAAAGGTATTGACCCATGTAAATACATCTTCTTTATTGTACTACTTTCTATCCTTGAGGATTAACATTATTAATGGGATTTAATAATTTTATCTTTAAAGAATTTGGGTCATTCATAAGAACTCAATAATCGATAATAAAATGCAGAGTGTAGGATTAGTAAAATAAAAAAACTAGATGATCCTACTATAAACTGTGTTTCCATTTAAAAATGTGTACCCATTTTTATAGTTTTGAAATTAGCATTCATCCGAATATCAAAAAGTCAATCATAAATCTTCTTGTGGAATGGGTTGAAAAATTCAAGGGGTTTCAATTTATCAAGTCTATAGAAATTTCTACATAAATATTTAGTTTTTGAAATATTGGAATCCACATATCATATGGTGTCTCTAAACATAAAAGGAAATTCAACAAAAAATTGATCAATGGAGTAAATCTAAAAATTAAATTGGATATGGAGGAGGGATATAGAGGATGAAAAATGAGAAAATTAAGAGTGATACATGTATATAGAGTTATGAAATTTACAAGTATAGATATTCAAAAACAATTAAGCTATTTTTTTAACAATAATAAGATGAAAAGTTTTTCATTTTTTCATTGAAGCAACAACTCTCAAATTAGGTCCATTACCCAAAATCTTTACCCATAGTTATTTAATGAATAAACCCACTCTATTTTGGGATTCCATCAACTTCTTAAATTATATTTTTTCTTATTATTAATCCTTGAATAGTTTCATCACATTCCTTTGGTGACACTTATACTAATTTTCATGTATAAATACATGTAGTTTTGCATGGAAAATGTGGGAAAAGAGTTATCTTTTTTTCAAAGAATTTTAATAGAAAAGTGAAAAAAGGATCAAATAAACAGAAAAAATATTGATTATATTTTTCATAAAGCATTGTCATATCAATATGAATTTGAGAAACATGCAATGTAAAAATAGACCTGGTCAATGTTGGAATGTTCTTTACAATACAGATGACATTATCCCATCTGATCTCAAAATACAGTCAATGAAAATGAATGAATGAATTCCATATAATAATGAAAAAATAATATAAGATAATCCTATATTTTTATTGTATTTTTTCATTTCATTTTTAGATTAATAGGGAAAAAACAGTACATCACATACCATCAATCCCTAAAGAATGAAATTAAAGAAACAGAAATCGAAATTCATAGAAAGTTGGTGAGCCACTCAGATTTCATACCAACCATCTGTGGGAGTTCACCACATTCATTACTGAGTAGAAACCACCTGAACCACTCATATTGTGATTTCACATTGCTTTATAGAGTTCATCGAATGGTTATCTCATTGTTGGGTCCTTTGCTGCTATTTTGAAAATCTTACAAAGGATGGTGCACATACCTACAGAATATGATTCATCTAGAAACCTTCATTTCTTTATATGGACCACATTCTTCTCTCTTTTTAAACTTATTTCGGATTACTTCACCACTTCAGGGGCAACTAAACAAGATAAAATCATGGCCATGAAGTCATTACAACATTCTCTTTAAAATATGGATGAGGGTAGCAATCTCTTCAACTAAAATATTATGAGTTGTGGGACGACCTTCTGAAGAACTCTGAGGACAAGTCGATGTTATTGGAGATTTTCACATCTTTTAGACGTTAATTTTGATTCCTCTATCAGACCCTCATACCATCTCTTCTCATTCTTCATCCTTGTGGAGGATTGGAGTTGGTGAGAGAGATAATTAATGGAGATCCAAACTAGCCAACCATCCTTAAGGGCACTGCCGCCTTCCCTCGAAGCTGTTTTACCTGAGGCCGCCACTATTTACACTACTTGAGAAGAAGAGGAGCCTGTTTTTTCATGAATGATAGGGGGATATGGGATTCAGGATTTTCATTACTAGTTGTGCTTCTATAGTGGAGAGAATAAGCGACTGCAACTATTTAATGATGTGACAAAACATATTATAATCTCATCAAAATTGGAATGTCTATCCACATGTAATGTCTATCTGCATTTACATATGAGGTTTTATTCCAAATTTTTACAGCAAATTTATGTAACTGGTGAAAAAATACCCTTCTTTGATCCCAAAATAGTAAGGCACATTCCAATGTAATTTTGAATTAATAAAGTTAACTTGTAATGAATGTTTCAACATAATGTCAACATATTTTCACACAAAATAAATTATGATATAAAAACCAATATAATTGGTAGTCAAAATTTCTATTTAAAAGAATAAAAATATTTCATGTGTTAATTAAGGGGATAAAAAGATAAACAATTAACTTACATAACATTGAATACAATATTTTCTCTAGTTCCAGCAATGGAATACAATCACATACCCAATGTTGAGGAAGAATTGTGAAAAAATGACCAACGTAAAATAATTATATCAAAAAAGAAAGTAACTAGGAATAAAACATGGATTGAAATGGGATGGTAAGGGAGGCCTAAAAAATACTTAAATTAAATCAATCAATAACCTGAACATACCCTTGACCCACTGCCTTTAGAATAATTAGTAATTTGATATGTAAGAAACACAAAAAAATGATAAGTAACAAAAAATGGATGAAAATTCTATACCTACTAGTGAAAAAGCATAATGAAAAAAATCTATGCCTAGAAATTTAAAAAATTTAACAATGGTTAGTGTTATAACCAAAATAATGATAATAAAGCCTGTTAAAAAACATGTACACGATATATAGGAACTACAAACTACATACTAGGATAGAGACAAACATTGTAGAAGATCTAACTATCAAAAAAAGAAGCTTAGAGATGAAACCCAACACTATTTAGTAACCATCAAGATACACCAGTTCTGAAAGCCATGTGGATATTTTTTTCTGTGAAAACCCTCCAAATCAGTGAGCAGTGGACAAGGTGTCGTAGTGCGAGGTAAGGGATGACCATGGGGGACGGAAAGGGATTCGAGAATGGATATGGTCGAGCTGGGGCACCGAGGAAAGACAGTTCATGCAGGGATACCAGACCAAAATTATGTGGACAACGATGGTCGGGTGGGGATGATGGGTTGTAACACCTTGTACGGAAGGTCCAGTGAGGGGTTTCACACAAGGATGTTGTCCGAGAACATAGAGGGGGTTCACATGATGATGTTTATGGGGGGCACCGATAGGGAATAGGGAGGGGGTTCTTATGAATATTTGAATGAGGAACACCAACCATTAACTGTGAGGGGTTCTCACGATGCGAGGATGTTTGTGAGTAATTCCGGCGATGAATTCCGACGATTAATGCTAGCGAGGAAAGGGGACGCAGGGTTGGGGAAGGGTGTCGCGGGGATGCCGGCCACCCTTTTGTAGAGTCATAAATTTCTATAATTGATTATTAATTTCTATAAAATTGATATAAACAATTATCTTGTACAAAATCTATATATATATATATAATCATATAATTTTTGGTTATTTTATTTAAATTATAGATATTTTATTTAATCATATATTTTTATTATCAAAATGACATGTTTGTAATAGGTAACTTATCTATCTATATATTCAATTTTTGGGTAAAATATTTGATTTTATCGAATAATTTATTACAACATATTTCTATAATGAAAAATAACTTGTTGATATAATACTAAATAACAATAGCTTTATTTATCTATAAATCAATTGTTGGTATTATTATGATAATCCAACAGATTTAAATACTGGTAAACGATTTCTTGGTGTTAAACTACTAATATAAACAAATATATCTATTGGTACCTACAGTTAATATAAATAAAAATTAATATTTGTTGGAATTAATCATTTTTACCAATAGATATATTATCTGTCAGTAATTCTCTGTTGGTAAAGGCCACTTTTTTTTATAGTGGATGTGGTTTATCTTCCACATTCACCATTCAAGGATGATTATAAAAATATATATTATTAAATAGTGTGAAATTTATTATATAATAATGCTTTTTGAATAATGATACATTTATATACATATATATATACATATATCATTTATATACTTTATTTCAACGTGACAATTAAAAATGGAAACATCATTCATGCGTATGTATTACTTACCATCGACTGAAATGGTGTATTTAATTTTATAATTCTTTAGTCTTTATATTATTGAAATATAAATATACTAGATATAAATGATATTTATATCATGATCTACATTCTTGAATCGTGATATATGTACAAAGATAAATGATATAACAAATTAAGACACGTGTGAAGAATAAAGAGAATATTTCCCAAAGTAAAAACTTAACATAAGATCATTAACAAGTAGGAAATATACGGTTATAATAAAACCATATATGGTATCTTGTATAAGAATATTATTTTGTATAAAATTTATAATAAACTTATATTTATTGTACATGAATATTGTGCGAGTACAAAGAGAGTCAAGACACATGGTATGATGATTTTTTCTCACTTTTAATTTTTGTGAGATACAAGCTATGTTCACCACCCTTCAATTTTGTATGGTGTATATAATGCCAATGATTATATCCAATTTTTCTTATAATTAAATTTATGGATATTTACATATCCATTTTTTGATCTTTCTTTCAGGGGGTTTAATTTTCAAAAGGTTTTATGTTATAAAAGTTGTTTTTTAAAGAAGAAATGATATTTTCCTAAAGAAATGATTTTTAAAATATATTTAATTTTTTTAACATCTAAGAAAACATCAATTGATTATATTCATGACTTTATGGGGGAAATTATTAAATTTTTCAATTCATATTATTTCTATGAATGGATTATGTTTTTATGACATGATGTTTATGAAGCTCGTTTCTCTTTCATGGGTAATAAGATTTTGAAACCTGCTTCTTTTCATGGGTTATGTTTATGATGAAATAATTATAAATCCCGAGTCTTTCCATATGTTATGGTATGTTTACATTTTTATGATGCCCATTTCATTTAATGGGTTATGTTATGATTTTTAATGATCTTATGGAACTTGTATGTGTGATTTTATTATGAGACAGGGAGGACCTATATCTCCCTTCAATGCATTGGGTAAAGATTTATATCTAATGAGATAAACTAAGATGGTATTGGGAGTGAACCTTGACTAATAAGATGTCCATGAGAGTGAATAATGACTACTAAGATGGTATAAGGAGTGAAATCGTAATACTAAGATGGTATAGAGAGTGGACCCATACTACTAAGATGGTCTTGGTAGTGATGCCTTGGATACTGTAGAAATCAATATATGATTATGTGTTTTCCACACATCCATGTATTACTCTTATGTTATGTTTTCATGGATTACGATCTTTATTTAATTATATATTATTTCCTATAAACTACCAATATTTATTACATGATTTCTATTATGATCTTTGATAAGTAGGGTCTGATATTTTATTTTTAATGATCATATTCTCATACCCTTAAACTTATGTTTATGGTTATATGTCTCCCTTGTTTACCATTATTGATCATTTGAGCCCACCCATTTTATTATTCTTTCCCCCAGGTTATGATGATATGAACTATTTTTGATGTATCTAATAAGGGTTCTAGTCAATAAGAACCTAGTTGGAGATTACACAGTTCATTTATGTACCACTGTTATATTTCCATGTTTCCAAAGAACTAGACGAATTACTGTATTTGGGCATCTTTTTGTATAATATTTATGTATTCTAAAAAATTCATGTAATATTAATGTTTTGAAAAGTGAGGGTTTCTATAAGGACACTATAAATGGTTTATAACATTTGGTAATATCTTGGGTTCATTAGTGTGGTCTAGGGTGTTTATGAGTGATGATATATAGAGAATTATATGATATGTGGGAGTTGAGAGACCTTTTTTGAGGTATTATAATAAATTTGATTTTTTCGGTTGTGGGGGCCTATATGATGAGATATGTATAATCATGAGGTGCCTTATATGGTCTAGTATAATTGTACAAGACATTCTACCAGATGTCGTTCAATGGGTAAGCCACAAATTGGTTGGTTTATTTTATAATCTTATATACATAAGGAGTTAGTAATTAGATTTATATTCTAATTCACCATGGGAACAATGAATTTTGTATTGGAAAGGGTTTGAATGATATTGATGAAGTCATTGGTTTTGTATAACTTTGATAAGATGCATATAGAGGGTAGAATGTTGGGGGACTATATAGTACAAGTATATTATATAAATTTAGAATAAGTTATTGATATTCCTTAACCTAAGGGTGTACATCATGATTTCATTGTGATTTAAAATTCAATTCCAACCTTATACTATTATTTTCTTATTTTAATTTGTTTTATAATTTATCAATATAAGAATCAATTGAGATTATCATTTAATTCATGTGATTAGTATTAAGTACTATTAAAATAAGAATCTATTGTGTTTTAATTGTTTCATTAAATTCATTAGTGATTTAGAGATACTATGTGATATTTTAGAAAGAAAAAAGACAAATTGTGAACAAGCCTAAATGTTTTTATGAGTAGCAATTCACATTAAAAAATAAATATCCATATTGAGATCAAAATTGGGGGATGATCATTTTACCATGTGGGATAAAACTCTCTTAAATTCTGATAATCCTAATTTATCAATTTGAATGTAAAAAATGGAAATATTGGAGGGAATATTAATTGGTCATAGTAAAGAAGATACTTCTATAATTTTATCATATATCCAACTCTAGAACTGTAATGGCTTCTAAATTTTTTGAGGATAAATTACATAAATTTGATAAAAAACAGTATAGTTTTCTATTAAGTGATATAAGTCTTATACTTTACAAAAACCTAGAGAATATTGGTTTTATAAATCTTGTTTTCCAAAACCAACTTCTTCTTAGGTTATAAATATGTACATTGGGATTATCTATTATAATTTATTACAAGAGGTAAATTAAATCATTTTGGATTTTCCAAGGGGTTCTCGGTATCACCCTTTACATTATAGAGCTATATATCCTCATATAAGGAGATAAAATGAATAATGAGATCTACTTGAGCGACATCCTCCTCTCCATGGAGATTTAATCATATAGACATCATTATAAGGAAGTCACATATATGGACACTTGTTTTTATACTAGTTTGATTTGTTTAGTTTAAATTTTTGTTTTAATTGTATATTGATATGTTTATTGTAACACCCCAAGATTTTGAAAATAAATTTAATATTTAAATCATGAAACACTAACTCTCTACAAAACACCACTTTTTTATAACATATCTAGTAAACATAACATTAAAACCCCTTTGATTTGAATTTTAAAAATCTGACATACACGATTGTGATCAGTATGTTATTTAGAGTTTGATATGGCCAACTTATTTTTTGGGGGAATAGTAACATACCCTTATGAATATTAATGTTTACCTTATGAATAAAGATATACCCTTATGAATATTAAACTCACCTATGATAACATATATATAGGATTTAAGTAAAATTATGATGTACCTACGTTTTGATATAAGTAAATAAATGTTTTAAAAATTTTATTTTCAAGTAAATTTTGATTTAAATTAAAAATTAAATTAATAATATTTATAAAATTATTTTTGAAAAATGGACTTAATTTTTTGGATTCTACAAATTTAAATATGTTTATAATGACTTTTTGGGATTTTTCTGAAATACTTGATTTTTTGGGGAATAGTAAAATACGGTAAGTTACAATAAATACTAAATAATTGATTTATTGAGTCATTGATGATGTTATACTGATGTAATAACCAATTTTTTTTAACTCACATGAACATATTATTATTTTTCTTCATGAAATAATCGCTATTTATTGCCTTATGAAAAAATAATAAACTAATGATTATAATATTAAGAAAACCCTCTTCCCCACCACTATAAATATCACCTCTTCCACCCTCTTCTATTAACTCTTATCAAGCCTTGTGCCTCCACCAAATTCATCCCAAATATCCTCCAAAGATCCTCCCCAACGACCAAAATCCCTTGGTCTCATAAAAATACCAAATCTTCTTCCCTTACGAGGCTCTCAAGGAAGGTCAATTCAAGAGGTAAAATTACTCTTTTATTTTCTATCATTTTCATGTTCCATTTTTATCTTTTATTTTCGACCCTCACCTCATCCAAATAGTATAAAAACTATAGTACCATAAATATACTATAATTTTGTTATGATAAGGGTATAATTCATCTTCATCTCTCATTTTCCCTTCATTTATGGTACAAATGAATCATCTTCTAAGATGTGTAGATTTATCATAGTCAAAGACGAAGATGATTTCAATTTGATTTAAATTATTTAGCTATGTTCATGAAAAAAAATTATGGTTGATACATAATATTATATACGTATTTTATCTTATGAAATGTTCTGGAATCCTCATACACTCATGATGTAAAATAATAATACAAATCAAGGCAATTGTGAGAAAAATAGCCAAATTAATCCAAGCATTTGTAATAAATGTTTTATATAATTATTCACCTTCACTCCAAATAAACAATGAATTTTAAAACCATTTAGTCTTATGAATTATCATTAATAACATATGAAATCAATTTTCATCTTCAAATCCCATCTTAAACGAACTACCATACTCTTTTATAAGTGATCTGATCATGAATATTATGAAAATGAGCAGTCACGAACAATGAAATTGAATCCCTTAACCCATCTAAAAATCCATGAATGAACTAAATAATTTAATAATAAACAAAATAAATTTATAATGTTTTATTTAATTTTTAATTAATTAACCAAATTTTCGTATTCTGGTCATTAAGATCAAGAGATAAATACCCTCTAATTTTAGGTAATGTATCCTCTCTCTCACTTTTATTGATGAAGCCCCCTATGTTGTGTCCTTTTATTTCTAATTCATAATGATGGGGTATGTTTAAGAAACTCCCACATACTTCGATTATGATATAAAAATTATGGGACAACCATTTACCTCTCATTAATCCCTCACAAGAACACCCGTTACCATGTAGAAATTTTTTTAAGGGTTTCTTCATCTCACTTCCATTTTGAGAGATATTCCATATTCAGTACTATTACTTGAATATGGTGTATGTATACTGACCATTGGTTTTTCATATCATTAATATATTTATTTTAATGAAATTAAATTTATCATTTCATCATTAATATTTTTTGGGCGTACAATTCAATTAATTACAATTTCTTATGTATTTTCTACCCAAACCTCCATTTTCATTCGGGTTGCTCTTATTCTGTACTCACATCAATAAAATTATTATTTATTCCTATTTACTCCTAATTAATTATCTAAATATGTTCTATATATATGTACCAATCGTAATCCTTATTTATTTTATGGGGAGTTAGATGTTTTCAAATAATCTTTCAAAAATGGTTCCGATATGCATGTCCAATTGAAGGAACTTCTAGAATTATCACCTATTTTGAAGTTCACTATATAATATGTTTAAGACATATTTATCCTTATAAAATCAAATGTCTTAACATGAGAAAATATTTTTTTTATGTTTTTAGGAAATCAAACATGCCTTTTCACTTTAAAAACCATTAATATCTTCTTTAAACCGCACTAAAATGTTCTATTCATAAAGCATCTTTAAAATCACTTTTTAAATGATTTCACCAAAATAAGACTTTATTTAAGCCTCAAATATAATTTCAATGACCCCAGATATTATTTTATGGTGTATCCATGTTTAAAATATTATTTCATGAAAAATACAAATTATTTTCCCAAAGAACTATTTTTTCCAAAGTAAAAAGGATTTTTCTCAACTAACGTTATATTTTAAGAGATATATGCCTTGTTCACAACTTATTTACTGATTGTGTTGTATGTAATTACATTTGGTATATCATATTAAGATTCTCCTTATTCTCATGATAGTACTTTGTTGAATATTTTACTTTATTAAGGTTTTTCTACTATGATATCATCCAACATGCTTTATTTAAATTTTTATGATTAGTTTGACTTTGGTTGTTCTATCTTAAAAAAATTTACTATATTACTTTGAATGGTTAGTGTTTATGATTAATGACTGGGTTATGTTATTTACATTTCATATATTAGATTCAATATGAATGTGTATGTTGTTTATTTTTATGCCCATTCCTAATTGGAATACATTTGAAATAGCAGGTGTAAGTTAGGGATTGTTATATCCCCTCAGTGTGTCAGTAGGTCTGATGAGACATACTATGATCTTAGAATAAGGCCTAAACCAAATGGATATTTATAGTCTTTTCATGAGGCCTTGACGGTATGGTTATTATGTCCCGCATTATGCATTCCCTTATTATGAAACTATTAATTGAAAGTTCATGAGGTTATTCGACTAGTAGAATAGCCATATTTATGCTTTAATAAGGAAATATTTATTCATCTCTTATTCCTGTCATAATGTGTTCTAGTTCATTTTTAAACGCTTGTATTTTTAGGTACTCACCATGCCTAATGTTTATGTTTACGATATCTTATGCTATATTGCTTAACCTTAGTGAGCATTTGAGCTCACCCATTTCTAATGTTGTATCCTTATAGGTTACGAGGATGATTATTTTATGAATGAATTATAAGGTTAATATAATAGATCATGGAATTTTCGGTTGAAGTTATTATGTTATTTTTAGTTTTGAGTTGAAATTTTGAAATCTTATATGTATCTTGTTTCCAAAACTGCTAAACTGATCAGTCCTTTAGGATGAATCTTCCTTGTATCTATGAAAATATAATAAAATAAAGCACCGACTCTGAGCTTATACAGTTAGGGAATTGTAGTATGAATCAGTGGAAATTTAGTAGAAAACTTCGAAAATAGATATAGAAAAAGTATATTATTGAACAAAACCTTAAGATAGAATTTGGGGATAATAATACAAGGGAATACTAGAATTTTGGTAAGGAATATATTATGAGTTTTATTAGGAAAATATATCCATGTATGGATACAAACAGGTAGAGGTGGCTTTGGAAAAGATGTATCTAGGGGTAAAACCCCAGAACACCATTTTGAGGTAGAATCAAATGAGAAATGGTGCACGAAAATGGGCCTTGCTTCAGTCTTGGATCAACAATCCCATTGGATTTTATTTAGTAAATTCCTAAATTTACTACAAACCATTATGAATGATTTCTTCCCCCAATGTAATCAAAGCATATGGTTCTAAGATTCATTATGTATAAATTTATTTTATGTGGTATACCAAGTGTAGACATATAGAGAGTTCATAATTTTATGAGCTAATATGTTAAAAGAAATTTATTTGAGATGGATCCTAGAAGAAGGAATGAGAACATCACAAATTTGCATGATGAAAAGAGTGATAAGGATCATATATCTAATGGTATTAAGACATATTTTCAAAGTAATATAGTCTCCAAAGTATCCTCATCAAATGAATAAATTGTACCATGTGTTAAAAAGGTATGTAAGGAATTCTATGAGTCTAATGGATTTTAAGGGAATAAAATTAAGAATAGGATGGTATAAAAAACATGGACAAAGGGAAAGAAGGGAAATAAGGGTTTTCTAACATGTGATAATTGTGGAAAGAATTGCCCTGGTAAATACTTGACGGGAATGGGAGTTTTTTATAATTGTGGATAAAAATGACACCAAGTTTGTGATTGAAAGGGTAAGAAAAAGGTTTCATATTTAAAATTATATAATGGTAAGGAGATGGGACACTATGTGAATCAATGTCCCAAATTTCAATGAAATATACCCCAAATGATGTTACTTGATAAAGGTCAAGTTATAATACTACCACAGATGAAGTGGAATGACTAATATTACTAGTCAAGAAACATATATTTTGAATATTTTATCAGTAATGCAATAGTTATAATAATTATAGAAAATATTAATATTATACTAGAGTAATTTTTCTTTAAGTATTTGAGGGAGTAAAATTAAAGTTACTATGGAGAATGAACTCAGTAGAAGGTTAAATTTTTTGGAAAATATATGGTCGAGGGTTAGAAAACCCCTATTATGTTCATAATACTAAGATTTCAATTTTGGAATAGAGAGATGATATATGTGGATAAAGTAAATTGGATAGTAGTAACTATCATTGGAATGATTCTAATGTTTTGGTGCTTGATATATTAGAATGTTAAACCAATTAAAAATAGTTTAAATTTATCATTATATGAGGTTTTATAGGTATATAACACCACATGATGCAACGTATGCTAAGATGTAAAGTATAGGTTGTTCAAAGAGAAATAAAAGGATAAGATCTTTTTTATTAAATACAAACACATTTTTATACACTTATATAGTATAATAATCCCTCAACTCTACGAAAAGAGTCTTAAATGTTGTTCTATTATCATAATCTTTAATAATATTAATGAATTTTTTCATAACTATATCTTATGATCTTTTGGTAATCTACTTTCATCTAAACCTATTTTCTATCATTAGAAATTCATAGTTTGGTTATTCTTCTATTCCCAAGTTTTAAATTAAAATAAATTTAACTCCATTCAAAAGGATGATTAATTAATTAATTAATTAATTTATTATTATTATTTTCTACCACCTATTTTCCCTTATCCTTTTCAAGGAGGATATTTTATTAACCTTATTTCTGATATGGGTTTTTCACATAGAAATTTTCAAGCAGCAACCAAAAACTTTCAAAGTGAAATATCAAATTTTGAGGAAGATTTTTTTTATGGATGGGATAATGTAACACCTTATGATTTTGAAATTAAATTTAATATTGAATGCATGAAACACTATGTCTATACAAGACACCACATTATTATAACCTATCTAGTAAACATAATTTTACCACCCCTATAATTTGAATTTCGAAAATCTGACAGACCCAGTTGGGATTAGTAAGTTATTTAGAGTCTGATAAGACTAACTTAATTTTTAGTGATGTCACATAAATTAATTATTTTAAAGTTAAATTTCATATAATTTACAATTATTATTTATTATTGGGGTTTCCCATGATTTTATGGTGGAATGGGTGAGTTTTCGTGAATTGGGCCAAACTGTGAGCCCAATTCCAGATTTAAAGATAAATTTTGTTTCTTTTATAAATTTTTCATTTTTTAATATTTTTCATCTATTAAAATTCCTAAATTTTCTTCCCTGACTTATTGGTGCCATTGTAGTTTGGATCCTTTAGAAATCCATAACCAAGATGTATATGGGTTTTTTATTTAAGGGATTGGGCCTGCCCGAAAGCACAATTACAGTTTAGAAAATAAAATTTTATTAATTAATAACTTATACAATTTTAAGGATTTTTCAGTCAATCTAAACCTCACACACACCCATTGAACCCAGACGCACGCCCAACCTCTCTCTCCCCTATTTGGAGCACTTCTTCATCTCGATTGAGTGTTGAACGTCTTAGGGTTTCTAAAATTGAGAATATTTGAAGAGGTAAGTTCTTTCCATCATAACTCTCTAAATTATTACTCTTGTTCCTCCATTATAGATCTTAAATGAACTAATAATCCTTATTATAACCGCCCTTGGTGCTTTTACTATTTTAAATTTCAACTACTTGTGTATTAAAGGCGATTACTCAAGATCCCTCAAGTAAGTGAGTCTCTTCCATTACACTTTCAAATTGCTTAGGGTTTCGTTCTATTTTCTTGGGGTTTCATCTTTTTTCCTTGAATTAAAAAATGACTAAGAGGTAGTTTTTGGAACCTATGGTTTATCCTTGGGTTTTCTTGGTCCAATTTTGTGGTTTTAGGTATGTTCTAAGTCCCTCTTGGTGCGGTGGTGGTGCGACTTGATTTTCGCACGTTGATTCAAGGGTTTTCATTACTTTGGTAGGTGATTCCACTTTGTATGCAATATTTATGACATAGATACTGTGTTTATTATATTTTCATGTTTAAAACATTTATTTGGTGCTGAAAAAATTGGATTTAGTGGTGTTTCTAATGCAATTTAATTTTAAGGGCCAAATTCAAGTGAAATTTGTGTTTTTTTATATAAATATTTTATTGGTTGATTAATGGATGCATTTTAATTATTTTGTTGACCTTATTTATCTATATTAGGGATGAAAAATAAATTTTTAAATTTTATTATTATTTGGTTGTTTCTTCGAAATTGGTTTTGGGTGATGTTTGTTCAGAAAATGGTTTTTGAGTACCAATTAGGTGTTGAATTGGGTGTTTTACATGGGTATTCTATGTGATGCTTATTGGGATTGTTTTATAAATCATGTAATGAGTTTAAATAAATTTTTCAGGTTTTTTGGATTATGTTTTGATAAATATGAGTATTAATATGGTGTTCAAGTGGGGTTTTCAAAGTTTTTTGGGTGCAAAACAAAGAAGGATTTGGAGAAGTTGTTTTATTGAAACTCAAAGTGTTTTGTTGTGTGTTTTAAAAGGTATAAAATGTGTGTAGCTATTGTACTGATTGTAGGTGACCAATAGTGGGGTTTTATATGTAAATTGATATATGTATCATTCTGAAATTATTTGGGCATAAAGGGGGAAACCCGGGTAACTAGGTGGGGTGGATGTGTACTAGTACGGCTAGTGGACTAGATGGGTTTTATACCTGTTTCACCTAGCATCTGGATAACGACAACTCTAACTAAACTATGTGGATGATGATTGAGTACCAATGGGTTATGGTTATGTTTCATACTAGTATATCATGCATGATAATGTATTTTAATATGGTTACATTACACAGAGGTATGAGGTACATGGGGCCCGAGACTTTCTAGTGCATAGGGGTGTTCCCGATTCTGTTGCTCATTGTGTTTGTGGTATTTTCCCATGTATAGAGGTGTTCCTGATTTTGTTGCCCATTGTTTTTGTGGTATTTTCCCATGTATTGGGGTGTTCTTGGCAGTACATTACAGTAGCTAACTTGTCTATTTAAATGTGTGAACATTCTAAAAACTTTAGCTTGAAAAATGTTATCAATTGAAAGTTTCATTTCTTGGATTTCATCACTACTTTTATCTGCGTATTAAAACATCTTGATTTTTCACATTGTATTGCAACCTATTTGGAATCATTTGGTGGTTTCCTATTGGGCTTAGGCTTACACCCCACTTACACCCCTTGGGTTTAAGTAGACTTGGTTATGGTTTACTCAGGTAAAGGAAAGGATAAGGGTGATGGCAGTTCATGGTGTTAGTCCTCATCCTTGGGCGGAGTTGTGGAGACGTCTTGGGGGGGGGGGGGGTCATGATCCCTTGTCATGTGGAGTACATGGGGACGTTTTGTTTCTATTTCATTGTGTCTTTGGACTTTTTTTCTTACATTTGAACTTATTTATTCAGTTCTGGATTTTTGTTTAAACCTTGTTGGTATGAATTTTTCAGATTCATTTTATCAAATATTTTTGGTGTTTTATGTATACATATTTGGGTAAATCATTTCCAAAACCAGATAAATGACACTCGGAAACTTGTGCTAGCCTTTGGGGATTGGGAACGCCCTTCGGGCCATGTCACTGGCCGGTTTTGGTACTGGTTTTGGCGGTGAACAGATTTGGTTCGTGACAAAATGGTATTTGAGGAGGTTCACTCTCTTTGGGTCATGTTATTTGGGGAACGGTTGGGATAGTATAGAGTTAAGATTTGCAAGACTTGGAATTTTGGTTACAATTAGTGTGGCAGATCCCCACACCTCATTATTGGATTCAATTCTCTAGGGGAAGTCGGGACCTTTTGGAGTCCTTTGGTTTTCTTGGTTTAATGATGATTAGGGGAAATGAAAAGAGAGTTGGGTTAATGGTCTCAGTGAGCTCGTAGGGCCTGACATGCCATGTGAAGCCAAGGATATTCCCTAGAAAACTCTCTATGATAGTGAATTGATTGGAATATGGGCGTCAACCGTATTTCTAAGTCACCCACTAAAACTAGTTTCCTCTCGCATTGTCTTATGTTCATTTGTTTTGAAATCTTGGAACTTTGGTTTTAAAGTAACTTGGTTTTAAGAAGTGTAATGTTTTTGTGAAATGATTTTCAAATAAATATGAAATGGTTTTATTTATGAAATGGTGGAACTGAATATTCAAAAATATTTTGAAATGGAAAAATTGTGTGCTTATACCTCTTTTGAAAGCATAAACTATACTGAAGTTGGTTTTGAAAAAGTGTTTCAAATAGAGTTTTATAAACTATTGAAAGGTGTTTTAATGGGATGAGGTGTTTTTAAATTGATGTAAATAACTTGAAATTGAGTTTTCATTGTAATGATTGTGCCTTTCTGAAAAGTTTTTTTAATGTGGTAATTTGGGTTCAATCTCCTAGTAAGCAGTTTTGAGAAAAAGGATGTGTTGGTTGACCATTTTGGTTTTGAAAAGTGGAAGGAATATTTGTTTTAACCTTTAGTATTTCCATGAGAAACCACATGCATGGGGTTATATGGGATGATGGATGGTTGATGGCATGACTGGATGAGTGCCGAGAAAGATATGAGGTGGGTTCCTGGTGTGGCATAAAAACATGCATGTGTGAGGCCCATGAGGTACCATTGGTTGATACACTTACCGCTGAACCATTTTTTTCTTCAAAGAAATGGTCTTAAAGAAAAACATGATGTCTTTATGAATAGTTTGGGATGGCTTGTGTTACGGGTTTTTTAAAAATGTTGATGTTGTGGGATATTTTGAGTCCAAGAACCCCTCCCATTTGAACTGTGTTTTGGGTTTGTGTTTGGTCGGTAAACGGTGTTGTAGGGATGAGTAGTGGTCTCTTCTAAAAAATGTTTTGGGGAGCCTTTATGGAGGTTCCCTTCATGTGTTCGGATCTGGTTTGTGGTATATCATGAGAAATAGACCATCTTGGTTGGGACCCTATGTTCAATCGTTGGATAAGGTATGCCCCATTAAGGGTTATTGCAAAACTAAAGTGCCACCCGAATTGTTTTGCCATTTGAAGACCCTCTAGTTGATCAATATAAGGAATCTTTTTCTTGAGATTTTTAGATTGAGTCTACACCCTTTCCATTCTTGTTTTTGTGTATCCTATTGTAGTGGGAGAGTGATCATGGAAGGTTGAAAAAAGACCTTAGCCTCTTAAGTTTCCTAATTTTCCGAAGGTGGAAGTGGTCTGGGGTAGTTAGCATGGATGAGTTTCTGGATGGTGTCTAAGAGGTCCTCTCAGTCCTTCATAGTCTATTCGAAGAAGGAGTTCACAATAAACTACTAGTGTGGGAAATCTGGTCACGGGAGGATATTGTGGCCACTTTCTAGAATAGTGTGCTATTTGGGGATGTATTATAAGGTCCCACTCCATGCATTTTTTATATCAGTCGCAATGGTCATGTTCGGTGAAGCCCTGTAATTTCGTGCACTTGATTGACTTTAAAGGTGAAAGTCCTGCAATCCACCAAGAGTCCCTATATGTTGGGAGAATTTATCCCTTTAAAAAACATTAAAATATTTTATTTTAGGGGACGGTAAGTATAGGTGTTCTTTACTTATATTTTTTCTCACCCGAACAAACAAGGTTTGTTGTGTGTACATCTTCTAAGATCATGTTTCAGTGAAATATCGGGTTAGGGTAAAATGAGTTTGGAATGTGTTATGTCTTGGAAAATTTATCGGGGATTATAGTATAGTTGTTGGTGACACCGAAAGAAGAATTCTCATTCAGGGGGGGTTTCCAAAGCCTAACTGCGAGGCCAAATATGCTTCAATCACATGAGCTCCAGCCATAGGTCTCAGAGAGAAGCTAGCTCGTAGTCAGGGGAAATACCAGGGTTGTTTAAACCCATTTACAAAGTCCTATCATCAATATAAAAGATAGGAAGGGTTTATACCTCTGGTGTCATCATATTTCTTCTTTTTTCCCATTCGGTGGAAATAGGTGGAGGGTCTTGTACCCATGTCATCACACAATGTTATTCCCCCCCCCTTTGGTTTCCATTGAGTTTTTGGAGAATGGTTGGAAATTTGGCTAGATAGGTTGAGAAAACGGTTTTTACATGGTTAGTTGAAACTGAGCCAAAAAAAACATGTAGATATAAGGATCCACATAGTTATTGCACTATTTCCCAAATTGTGCAGACTAACCGTGTGGCCGTCCCAACACCTTAATTTTATGGTCTTTTCGTGTCGGCCCACACCAGTGGGTTACGATGGTTCGTTCTTGAGGTGGGGAGACCCACCACGGGTATCCTGAATATTATTTTGGAAATTTCTAATGGATTTATACCCCTTGTACGAGGTAGATTTTTTGGGCCTCCCCCTATTAGTGTCTTGATTCTGTCTCGGGAAAAAAATAGGTTGTCTCTTATGGTGGGGAGCCCATTTGTGTCACTTCATACGAGTAAATCAATTTTTTTTTACTTAGTCTTGTCTTGGAAGTAGGTATTATCATTCAGAGATATCTAACTACCTACATCTTTCTCGGGTAAACATTGAGATTGCATAGATCCCAATGGTTTAGTTATAGTAGGGTAAGTGTAACCTTGTTTGATGTTGTTGTTTGTTTGGGTAAGGTTATTGAGTATTGTTCAGATTGTGTTTAAGGATTTTTCATTGGGGATAATGCCTAAATGTGCTTGATTGCTTCACGAAAGTGGTGTAAGTTTGGTTTGTGAGAGTATTCCTTCCTTCATTGATCACTGGAGGTGTTTTGATCCTTGGGGGTGAATCTTGGCAAAGAAGTACATCTGGGTTTATCAGTTAGGTTTGGTTTTGGTATCTGGCCTTGCTGTGGCTCTTAGGAGATGGAAAGATTTCATGGTGGGGATAATTTTCACATAAATGAATTATTTTAAAGTTAAATTTCATTTCATTTACATTTATTCTTTAATTTTTGGGTTTATGAAGCTTTTATGGTGGAATGGGTGAGTTTTCGTGAATTGGGCCAAACCGTGAGCCCAATTCCATATTTAAAAATAAATTTTGTTTCTTTTATAACTTTTTCATTTTTTAATATTTTTCACCCATTTCAATTCCTAAATTGTATACCCTGACATATTAACACCTCCATTCTAGTTTTTATCCTTTAAAAATCCATAACCAATATGTATATGAGTTTTTATTTAGGGATTGGTCCTGCCCGAAAGCCCAATTCTAGTTTAAAAAATTAAAATTGATTAATTAATAACATATAAATTTTTAAGGATTTTTCGGTGATTACAAGCCTCAAATGCGCCCATTGAACCAAGACGCATTCCCAATATATCTTTCTCCTTTTTGAAGTTTTTATTCATCTCTATTGTGTGATGAACTTTTTAGGGTTTCTAAAATAGGGAAGATTTGAAGAGGTATGTTCTTTCCATCATAACTCTCACAATTATTACTCTTTTTCATCCATTCCAGTTCCTAAATGACCTAATCATCCTTCTTCTAACCTACCTTTAAGTTTTTACTGTTTTAAAGTTCAGATAAAAGTGTATTAAGGGCGATTATGCAAGATCCCTCAAGTAAGTGTGTCTCTTCCATTCCTCTTTCAAATTGCTTAGGGTTTCATTCTATTTTCTTGGGGTTTGTTCCCTTTTAAATAGAGTAACAAATGAACAGGAGGTATGGTTTAGAACCTAGGTTTTATCCTTTCGTTTTGTTGGTCCAATTTTGTGGTTCTAGGTTTGTTCTAAGTCCCTCTTTTTGCGGTGGTGGTGCGACTAGATTTTCACACGTTGATTCAAGGGTTTTCATTACTTTGGTAGGTGATTCCACTTTTTATGCAATATTTGTTACATAAATACTATGTCTATTATATTTTCATGTTTAACCCATTGATTTGGTGGTGAAAAAATTGGTTTTAGTGGTGTTTGTAATGTAAGTGAATTTTAAGGGCCAATTTCATGTGAAATTTGTGTTTTTTATATAAATATTTTATTGGTTGATTAAGGGATGCCTTTTAATTATTTAGTTGACCTTATTGAAATGTATTAGGTCTGAAAATAATTTTTTAAATGTTATTATACTTTGGTTGTTTCTGAGAAATTGGTTTTGGGTGACGTTTGTTAAGAAAATGGTTTTTGAGTACCAATTTGGTGTGGAATTGAGTGTTTTACATGGGTATTCTATGGGATGATTATTGGGATTTCTTTATAAATAATTTAATTAGTTCAAATAAATTTTTTGGGTGTGTTGGATTCTGTTTTGATAAATATGAGTATGAATATGGTGTTTAAGAGGGTTTTCAAAGAGTTTTGGGTGCAAAACAAAGAAGGATTTGGAGAAGTTGTTTTATTGAAACTCAAAGTGTTTTGTTGTTTGTTTTAAATGGTATAAGATTTTTGTATCTAATGTACTGATTGTTGGTGAAAATTAGTAGTGTTTTATATGAAAATGGATACATGTATCATTCTGAAATTATTTGAGAACAAACGGGGAATCCCGGGTACCTCGATGGGGCGGATCAGTACTAGTACAACTAGTGGACCAGGTGGGTTTTGTCCCTGTTTCACCTAGAATTTGGATAACAAAAATTCTTATTAAACTATGTGGATGATTATTTGGGACCACTAGGTTATGGTTATATTCCATACTAGTGGCTCTTTCACAAGAACTAATTTTACTATGGTTACATTACACCGAGGTATGCTGTTCATGGGGCCCGAGACTATCTAGTGCCTAGGGGTGTTCCAGATTTTTTTGCTCATTGTGTCTGTGGTATTTTACCATGTATAGGAGTGCTCCTGATTTTGTTGATCATTGTGTTTTTGGTATTCTCCCATGTATTGGGGTCTTCTTGTCAATAATTTACAGTATCTAACATGTCTATTTAAATGTGTGAACATTCTGAAAACTTTAGCTTGAAAAATGTTTTCAATTGAATGTTTCATTTCTTGGATTTTATCACTACTTTTCTTTGCATATTAAAACTGATTGATTTTTCACATTTTATTGAATCTTCTTTGTAATCATTGGGTGGTATCCTATTGGGATTAAGATCACACCCTACTTACACCCCTTGGGTGTAAGTATACTTGGTTATGTTTGAATCCGGTAAAGGAAAGGCTAAGGGTGATGGCAGTTTAGGGTGTTAGTCCCCATCCTTAGGGCAGAGTTGTGGAGACAGCTTGGGGGTGATGAACCCCTGTCATGTGGAGTTCATGGGGATATTTATTTCTGTTTAATTATGTCTTTGGACCTTTTTCCTTGCATTTGATCTTATTTATTCAGTTCTGGATTTTTGTATAAACCTTGTTGGTCTGAATTTTTTAGATTCATTTTATCAAATATTTTTGGTGTTTTATGTATACATATTCGGGTAAATCATTCCCAAAACAAGATAAATGATACCGAGGCACTTGTGCCAGCCCGTAGGGATTGATAATTCCCTTCATGCCATGTCACGAGCCGGGTTTGGTGCCAGTTTTGGTGGCGACCAGATTTGGTTCGTGACAAGTGAATATTAACATAACCTTAAGAATAGTAATGTTTTACTTATTAATAGTGACCTGACCTTATTAATAGTAACCTCACATATGATTGTATATATATAGGATTTAGGTAAAAGTATGTTGTACCTATGTTTTGGAATATGTATATAAATGATTTAAAAACTGTATTTTTCAAGTAAATTATGATTTTATTTAAAAATAAAATTAATAATATTTAAAAAATTACTTTTTAAAAATTGATTTCATTTTTTGATTCTACACATCAAAAAAAGGTTAGGGTGAGTTTTTTGTTTTTTCTGAAATACTTGATTTTTTGGTGAATAGTAAAATATAGTAATTTACAATAAATGCTAAATAATTGATTTATTGAGCCATTTATGATGTTATGCTAATGTAAGAACCAATGTTTCAAACTCACATGCACATATTAATATTTTTTTGTCATGTAATCATCACTACTTCTTGTCTTCTGGAAAAATAATAAACTAATGATTAAAATATTAAGAAAACCCTCCTCCCTCCACTATAAATACCACCTCTTCCAGCCTCTTCTATTCACTCATCTCAAGCCTTGAAACTTCTAAAAAATCTAACCAAATCTCCCCCCACGACCCCCATGATCATTATCCCTTGTTCTTATAAAGATAAAAAATCCTCTTCCCTTAAGAGGCTCTCAAGGAAGGTTACTTCAAGAGTTAAAATTCATCTTTTCCTTTATTTCATTTTCAGGTTCCTTTGTTCAATTTTCATTTCTATCCTCTCCCCATCCCAATAGTATTAAAACATCAGTACTATAAAATTATTGTAATTTTGTTATACTAATGTGACAATTCATCTTCACCAATACTTTTCCGCTCAATTATGGTAAAAATTAAGCATCATATGAGATGTGTTGATTTATCACATTCAAGGATGAAGATGAATTCAATTTGATTTACCATCTTCAAATTTAGTCATGAAACCATTTTTATGGTTGAACTAGAATATTATATATTTATTTTATCTTATATAATGTTCTGGAATCCATATTCACTCATGATGTAAAATAATAATACAAAATCTCTAAATTAATCCATCTGTTTATCGTTAATGTTTCATACCATGGTTCACCTTCACTCAAAATAACCAAATAAAATTTATAACCATGTAATATTATGAATGTTCATTAATAAAATATAAAATCAATTTAGTACTAAAACTCCCATCTTAAATGAACTAACATACTCTTATATAAGTGATCTGATCAAGAATATTATGAATATGAGGACTCATGAACAATGAAATTGAATCCCTTAACCCATTTAAAAGGCCATGAATGATCTTAGTCAAGTAATAAAAGACCAAATAAATGTATAAAGGGTTATTGTTAATTAATGAACCTAATTTGGTTATTCCGGTCATTAAGATCAAGATAAGAACACCATCACATTTAAGGTAAGGGATCCTCTCTCTCACTTTTATTCAAGAATCCCCCCTATGTTGTGTTATTTTATTTTTAATTCATAATGAAGGGGTATGTTTTTCAAACTCCCCAATAATGACCTTATGATATATAAATTATGGGATACCCCTTTACCTCTAATTAATCCCTCACAAGAACACTTGTTACCATGCCAAAATGTTTGTAAGGGTTTCTTCATCTCACTTCCTTTTTTGTGGGATATTCTGTATTCAGTAGTATTACTTGTGTATGATGTATGTATACTTAAAATTGAGTTTTCATATCATTAATATATTTATTTTATTTATATTAAATTTATCATTTTATGATTATAAATTTTTGGGTATACGATTCAATTAAATACTATGTTTTTTGTATTTTCTACCCGAACCCCCATTTTCATTCAGATTACTCTTATTCTACACTCACCTTAATAAAATACTTATTTATTCCTATTTAATCCTCATAAATTCTGTGTTAATGTACTATATATATTTTACCAATCACAATCCTTCTTTATTTTTTGGGGAGTTATATTTTTTGAAATAATCTTTCAAAAATTGTTCTGATATGCCAGTCCGATTCAAGGAACTTCTCGAATTCTCACTTATTTTGAAGTTCACTCTATAATCTATTTCAATAAATATTTATATTTATAAAATCATAAATTTTAACCTGAAAAAGGGATTTTGGTTAGTTTTTTCTTTTATGAAATCAAACATTCCTTTGTGCTTTAAAATCCTTTAATAGCTTAATTTAACCGCACTAAAATGATTTATTTATAAATATTCTTTAAAACCAATTTTTAAATGATTTCACCTCAATAATACTTTATTTAAGCCTAAAGTATTATTTCAATGACCTTCCATTTTAATTTATCTGATATATAGGTTTTCAATCTAATTTCATGACAAATCCAAATGATTTTCCAGAAGAACTCTTCATTCCGAAGTAAAAGGATTTTCTCAACTCACTTTAACATTTAAGAAATATAATCCTAGTTCACCACTTATTTATTTCCTATGGTGTATGTAATACCATTTGGTATATCAAATAAAGAATCTCCTTATTAAAATGATATTCTAAGGTATTATCATTATAATGTTTCAAGGTGGTATGGGACACTTTGGAATGTTTAAGGATTATTTCCTCAACTATTTTTTTCAGTGGTCTAATTTCAAAGTATATTCATCTATGTTAATGTAAATTAATGAATATTTTAATTCATTGAGGTTTATCTCTTATGATATAATCCAAAATATTTTATTTAATGGTTTATGATTAGTTTGACCGTGGTTGTGCTATCTTAAAACCATTCACCATATTAATACTAATGGTTAGTGTTTATGATTAATGATTTGAAAAGTTATTAACATTTTATACGTTAGTTTCAATATTAATGTGTATGTTTTTTATGTTTATCCCCATTCATAATATGAATGAATTGGAATTATTAAGTGTTGTGTGAAGATGACTATAGACCCTCAATGCATCAGTAGGTCTCATGAGACAAAGTATGATCTTGGCATGAGGCCTTGACAAAATGGATATTTATAGTATTGGAATGAGGATTAATGGTATGGATATGATGTCCCACATTATTCATTCCATCAATATGAAACTAGTAATTAGAAGTTCTTGAGGTTATTAGAATAGTATAATTCTCATATTTATGCTTTAATATGTCGTTATTTATTCATCTCTTATTCCTGTCATAATGTGTTCTAGTTCATTTTTAAAGACATGTGTTTTTAGTTATTCCCCATGCCTAATGTTTATGTTTATGATGTATTATTCTATATTTCCTAACCTTACTATGAATTTGAGATCACCCTTTTCTTATGTTTTATCCTTCCAGGTTACTAGGATGATTATACTATGAACGAATTGAAATGTTAATCTAAGAGATCATGAGATTTTATATTGAAGTTATTATGTTATTTTTTAGTTTAAAGTTGTAACTTTGAACTATTGTATATATCGTGTTTCCAAAACTACTAAATTTCTCAATCCTTTGGGATGCACATTCCTTGTATCTATGACAATTTAATAAAATAAGGCACTGACTCCAAGATTCTAGGTTTGGGGCATTATAGTTGGTATCAATGGAAATTTATTTGAAAATGGAAACTAGATATAGAAAAAGTATATTATTGAACTAAACCCTATGATAGAATGTTGGGATAAGAATAAAAGGGCATCCAAGAATTTTGGTAAGGAATATATTATGTGGTTTATCAATAAAATATATCCCTATCTAGACACGAACAAGTAGGGGTGGGTTCGGTATAGATGTGTATAGGGTTAAAACCTAAAAACATCATTTTGAGCTAGACTTGAATATGAACTAGTGATAGACAACGAGCCTTACTGCAGTCTTGTTTCGACCCTACTGGAGGATATTCTTTGGTAAATTCATAATAATACTACAAACCATTATGAAGGATTTGTGACTCCAAAGTAACCAAAGTATATGGTTATATGATTTATCATGAAAAAATTTATGTTATGAGGTATACTATGTTTAGATATATAGAGAGTTAAAAATTTTATGAGCTAATATATTATATGGTATTGATTAGAAATGGAGCCTTGCCAATGGAATGAGAACTTCACAAATTCACATGATTCAAAGAGTAAGAACGATCATATCTTTAATGGTATTAGGCCATAGTTTCCAAGGAATATAGTCTCCGAAGTATCCTCATCGTATTAATAAATAATATCATGTGTTAAAAATGTATGTAAGGAAATATATGAGTCCTATGGATTTGAAGGGAAGAAAATGAAGAATATGATAGCAGAGGAAAACATGGTTAAAGGTAAGAAGGGAAAGAAGGGTTTTACCACATGTGATAACTGTTGAAAGAATCACATGGGTAAATGCTTGAAGGGAATATGAGTCTGTTATAAGTGTGGAGAAAAAGGACACCATGTTCATGATTTCAAGGTTAATAAAAAGGTTTCCAATGTACAATGCAATAAATTCAAGAATATGGGACACTAGGAGAATCAATATCCCAAGCGTCAAGGGAATATACCTCAAATGATGTTACTGGATAAAGATCAAGTTATGATACTACCACAAATTAAGTGGTATGATTAATATTCCTAGTCAAGAAACATGTAATTTTAATATTTTATTAGAAATGAATTGTTTATAAGAATTGTGGAATATATGAGGATTTTACAACATTAGTTTTACTTAAGGATTTGAGGTCGTATAATTAAAGTTATTAAATAAAATTTACTCATTATTTGATCAAAATTATGGAAAATATATGGTCGAGAGTTAGAAAAACCTTATTATGTTCATAATATTGAGATTTTTAATTTCAGAATAGGGATATGATATATATGAATATAGTACATTGGATAGTTCTAACTACCATGAAAATGATTCTAAATTATTGGATCTTGATCTTTTGTAATGTTAAAACATTTATTAAATGGTTTAAATTGATCATTGTATGAGGTTTTAGAGGTTAATGACACCACATGGTGCAACTTATGATAATAGATGAATTATAGGTACTTAAAGGAACAATCAAAGGATAATATCATGTTTATGAAATATAAACTCATATTTATTCATTTATAGAGTGGAATAATCCCTCAACTCTATGAAAAGATTCTTAAATGTTGTTATGTTATCATAATATTTGATAACGTTAATGAAATTTTTCTTAACTATAGTTTATGGTTTTTTGGTAATCTAATATCATCTAAACATATTTTATATAACTAGAAGTTCGTAGTTTGGTTTTTCTTCTATGCCCATGTTTTCAATTTCAATCAATGTCACTCCATTAGAAAGGATAATTAATTAATTAATTAATTAATTAATTATAATTTTAACCACCCATTTTACCTTAACCTTTTCAAGGAGAATAATATATTAACCATATTTCTGATATGGGTCTTTTCATATGGAATTTTTCAAGTAACAACCAATAACTTTCAAAGTGAAATATCAAAATTCGAGGAAAAATATTTTGTAAGGAGGGGGTAATGAAACACCCCAAGATTTTGAAAATAAATTTAATATTAAATTCATGATAAAATGAGTCTATAAAAAAAACTAATTTTTTATAACCTATCTAGTAAACATAATTTTACCACCCATATGATTTGAATTTTGAAAATCTGAAATACACTGTTGTGATCAGTATGTTATTTAGAGTCTGATATGACAAACATAATTTTTTGGTGAATAGTAATATACCCTTATAAATAGTAATGTTACCCTTATGAATAGTGACTTACCCTTATGAATATTAACATCACCTATGATAGTATATATATAGGATTTATGTGAAAGTATGATGTACCTATGTTTTTGAATTAGTAAATAAATATTTTTAAAAAATATATTTTTCAAGTAAATTATGATTTTAATTAAAAATTAAAATAATCACATTTAGGAAATTATTTTTGAAAAATTGAAATTATTTTTTGATTATAAATGTAAGAAAATTGTTCGGGTGAGTTTTTGGGATTTTTCTTAAACACTTGAATTTTTGGTGAATAGTAAAATACAATAATTTACAATAAATGCTAAATAATTGATTTATTGAGTCATTGATGATGTCATAATGATGTAAGAACCAATGGTTAGAATTAATATGAAAATACTAATGTGTTTGGTCATGGAATCATCACTATTTCTTGTCTTATGTAAAAATAATAAACTAAGGATTAAAATATTAAGAAAACCCTCCTCTCCACTATAAAAACCACTTCTTCCACCCTCTTCCCTTTACTACTCTCAAGCATTTTACCTTCCGAAAGTTCTTCCCAAAACTCATCCCAAGATCCTCCTGCATTACCTTCAGCCCTTTGTCTCATAAAAATACCAAATCCTCTTCCCTTTAGAGGCTCTCAAACAAGGTTAATTCAAGAGGTAAAATTCCTCTTTTCTTTTCTTTCATTTTTCATATTTTTTATCTTTTATTTTATAACCTACCCTCATCTAAATGGTATGAGAACTCCAGTACCATAAATTTACTTTAATGTTGTTATTATAATGGTATAATTCATCTAATTATCTTTATTTCGCCTCATTTATGGTAAAAATGAAACATCTTCTAAGATGTGTTGATTTGTCACATTCAAGGAAAACAATGCTTCAAATTTGATTTACCTTATTAAACTATGGTCATGAAACCATTTTTATTGTTGAACTAGACTATTATATATGTATTTTATCATATTTAATGTTTTGGAATCCTTATTCCCTCATGATGTAACATAATAATAAAAAAACAATGTAATTATGAGAAAAATCGCCAAATTAATTCAAGCCTTTATCATTATTGTTTTATATAATAATTCACCTTCCCTCAAAATAAACAAATGAATTTTATAACCATTTAATTTTATAATGTTCATTAATAACATATAAATAAATTTAGGACTTCAAATACCATCTTACATGAACAACCAAAATATTTTATAACTGATCTGATCATGAATATTATGAAAACAATCACTCAAAAACAATGAAATTAAATCACTTAACCCATATAAAAGGCCATGAATGAACATAAAAAAATAATAATAAAACAAACAAATGTATAAATGGTTCTATAATTGTTAATTAATGAACCTAACTTTGTTATTCAAGTCATTATGATCAAGAGAAGAACACCCTTAGATTTAAGGTAAGGGATCCGCTCTCTCACTTTTATTCAAGAATCCACCTATGTTGTGTCCTTTTATTTTTAATTCATAATGATAGGGTATGTTTTAGAACCTCCCCCATACTTTCATTATGATATATAAATTACGGGATACCCATTTACATCTCATTAATCCCTTACAAGAACACCCGTTACCATGCCAAACTTTTTTTAAGGGTTTCTTCATCTCACTTCCATTTTTGTGAGATATTCCATATTAACTACTTTTAATTGTGAAAGGTGTATGTATACTTCACATTGGTTTTTAATATCATTAATATATTTATTTTAAAAATACTAAATGTATAATTTTCGGATTATTAATTTTGGGGCATACGATTCAATTGATTACAATGTTTTAAGTATTTACTACCCGAACCTCCATTTTCATCCAGGTAGCTCTTATTCTCTACTAACCTCTATGAAATTATTATTTATTCCTTTGTAGTACTCATAAATTCTGTGTAAATTATTTATATATATATATATGTAGCAATCTGAATAATTATTTATTATATGGGGAGTTAGATGTTTCAAAATAATCATTCAAAAATTGTTTCGATATGAAAGTTCGATTCAAGGAACTTCTCAAATTCTCACCTATTTTGATGTTCACTATATAATCTATTTTAAGACGTATTTATCTTTATATGATAAAAAAATTTAACACGAAGAAACTATTTTTGGTTCATTTATGATTTTATGGAATAAAACAGAACTTTATGCCTTAAAATCTATTAAAATCTTCCTTAAACCTCACTAAAATGTTTTATTTCTAATGATTCTTTAAAAACTATTTTTAAATGATCTCAGATCAATAAGACTTTATATAAACCTAAAATATAATTTCAAGGTCCTTACCTATTAATTTATGAGATATACAAGTTTGAAATATGATTTCATGTTAAATACAAATGATTTTCCAAAAGAATTCTTCTTTCCAAAGTAAAAAAGGATATTTCTCAACTCACTTTAGCTTTTATGAGATATAAAACTTGTTAAAAACTTATTTATTTCTTGTGGTGTATCTACTTCCATTTTGTATATCATATAAAGAGTCTCTATTTTCTCATGATATTCTAAGGTATTATGAATTGAATATTTCAAGGTGGTACATGACACTTTGTAATGTTGAAGGATTATTTAAACAAGGATTTTCTTCAATTGTCTCATTTAAAGTATCTTCATCTATGTCAACATCCTTTTTTTAATATTTTACTTCATTGATTTTTATCTCTTATTATATAATCCACCATGTTTTATTGAATGGTTTATTATTAGTTTGAATATTGATGTGCTAACTTGAAACCATTCACTATATTACCCCGAATAGTTAGTGTTTATGATTAATGATTGGTGAATGTTATTTACCCTTTTTAATCTAGTTTCAATATGAATGTGTATATTGTTTATGTTTATCCCCATTTATAAGAATAATTAATTGGACATAATAAGTGTCGGGTTGGTTCTTCTATATTCCCTCGGTGTATTGGTAGGTCTCATGAGACAATCTATGGTCTTGGTATGAGGCCTTGACAAAATGGATATTTATTTCTTGGCACGAGGACTTGAAGTTTTATTTATTATGTCCCACATTATTCATTCCCTCATTATGAAACTAGCACTTTAAAGTTTATTAGGATATTAAAATAATATAATAACTCTATTTATTCTTTAATTTGGAATTATTTATTCCGCTCTTATTCCTACCATAATGTGTACTAGTTTATTTTTAAATTCATGTGTTTTGGTTATTCACCATGCCTAATGTTTATGTTCACGATATCTTCCGCAATATTTCTAACCCTTACTAAGCATTTGAGATCACCCCTTTCCTATGTTTTATCTTTCTAGTTTATGAGGATCTATATATAATGAATTAATTTTAGGGTTAATATAAGCGATCGTGAGCTTTTCTGTTGAAGAGATTATTTTATTTTTAGTTTTGAGTAGTAATTTTGAACTCTTGTATGTATCTTGTTTCCAAAACTACTAAAATTATCAGTCCTCTAGGATGAATATTTCTTGTATCTATGATAATGTAATAAAATAAGGCACCGACTCTATGTTTTTGGGGTCGGGGTATTACATTTATGTTTTGAATATAACATTCTGGTATGTATTAATGAATCAATTTTTATTCCGAAATCAACCCGATCATGATTTAATGTGTGTAACATGTATTATTTATTAGAGAACACAAATTAGTTTTGTAGTCACACGAACATGATACTATTTTTTTCTTGTTCATTACTCATTATATTCATAAAATATGAATCCTTATTATTTTATTGTCATGGTTTTTCTCCATGTGAATCATTCTAAAGGGTTAGAGGAGAATCAATCTCTTGGTCTTCCTCATCCACAGAATTACATTAAAATAAATAATAAATTTTTAACAATGAAATCAATCAGGTGTGTAGTAACCTTTGAATGAGTAATTAATCAGATATCACTCAAAACCACATCCATTTTTGAATTACCATATTCTATATTTTATTTTATTTTTGTTTTCTTCATTATTAACAATTTCTAAATCCAATAAATTTTATTTAACTATTATATTATCTATATAAAAACCCTTAAACATTATTTCTCCTTTATATATTACATGTGTTAATACCTATAATATATTTAGTCAATTATACTCAATTAACATGACATGTCATCAAAATTCATTCAATTTCTTAAACCATTTTCAAGGAGTGGTGCCAGTTAGAGTGTGTGTGTTTTATAAGTACATTATAAATCCAATAAATATTTATTTATTAATTTTATTGAATTTATATTTCCATATAAATTTATGTTCTATTTTTATTTTTCATAAGGTTTTTGTATACCATATTTTACTATGGGGTAACTACCACCATTTGAACTCAAATTGAAGATAATTACATTCCATTAACACCAAAACACACACATAAAACCTTTAAAGAAGAAAAAACAGACCATTAAGAATATTTAAAACCCATATATTTATTGAACCAAACCTAAAACATAAATCATTATTGTATAAAATTAAAAAATTTTACTGGACATTAAAATAATTAACCACATCCGATGCTCAACATCAATCAGCTTACATTCAAATCATGAGGGGGCACACATAATTTTGAACTAAAATATGGTTTAATTTACTTTTAAATTAAATTATATGTATGAGATAGATAAAAACTAAAAAAACAATTAAAAAAATATCATACTATATATTAAAAATTAAAACTTGTGAGAGTGAAAAAGTGAATTGTAAAATTTATAGTTTTTCACTTATTTTCTCTAAATGACCCTGCGAAGGACTTGATTTATTATGTAAGCACCCAAATTAGAGGATGGGTAGACATGAAATGACTCTTTTTAGAAAAATATTCACCATAATTCTGAATAATAATGATACAAAATATATCTATGGATTAACAAAATTATCATGGAGATACACTTCATGAATAGAAATAATATTTTAAAATATTATGTACAATCATTACAAACCATAAAATAATTTATAAATTTAAAATTTAATATTTTTATGATGAAAAATTCCATATAATTAATGGTATGATTGATGTAGGTATATGTTATTACTTTCTAGATAATAATATATCTATGAAAGGAACACCCATAAAGCACATGGCATAAAAAAATCAACAATTCAATTTGAGATGTAAGGTCCTTGTTAGAGGAGTCTGTGAGGTGAAAACTTTTAATTTTGAGAAAAAATTGATTTCAAGTTTGATGATATATATAAATTTATCCAATAAAATATACTTTAACCTAGTAAATAACAAATTTTCCTTCCAATACATTATAGAATCTATGATATCGACACTCACTTTACTGACCAATACCCTCAATCGAGATACCCTTATGAGATTTTTGATGAAATATTTTCGAGTTAAAAATGAAATCAAACTATAAGAAGATAATATTATAGAATTTATAATTAAATTTGAGGAAATATCCACTAATTTAGGCATGGATCAAGGAGGGGATTCTGTCAAACCACAACAGTCATGGTATCCATCTTGGTAGGGTAGTCAACCACCACCACCACCCAAAAATACTCAAACACCAACATTCCTTTTCTAACCACCCCCTCAAAAACCTGTGTCCAAAAAATGAAGTGTGAGTAAAACAAATTAAAACAAATAATATCAAATTAAAATGAAAAATAAATATCCTATACAACACCTTTGAACTCAATTAGCCCTAAAGTTCATCTTGGTAGGGTAAATTCAAAATCAAGGGTCGGGTAAACTTACTTCTCTATGTGCTGTCAACCCAAGGGATAATAAATTTTTTTGTTTGATCACACTATAAAGTGTTTAAAATATTAACAACCCTAAGGTCAGTACACCTTATTCCTCCCTGTCTAATAAATATACCATCCTAACCATACCTAAAAATCCATATTTTGGAAATTCTACAACAAAGAGGCATCCTAATAAGAGAAAGTGAGTTTCCATTGATGAAACACCCTATTAACCATTATTTTATTATTTCCACAATTATAAACCTTACCATAGAAACTAAAATAAACTAATTTTGACCAGAAAATATTAGATAATTTTTATAATGATCATATACATATTCCATTGATCAATGAAGTAAATAAAATTACAAAAAATGTTAGGATCATGAAATAGATATGAAATCACCATTTATAAATATAAGGGGATAAACATGAAATATTTTGGGGGAAAATATCCACATTGATTTAGTCAATGATTCCCATTAAATTCAAGGATCTTGATATATTATACATTTCATGTACCATTTGGGATTTTTTATTTTCAAATGTAATGATTAATTTGGGTGATTATATAAATGTTATTCATCACTCTTTATTATCTTATTTAAGGTTAAGAATATTAAATCTACAAATATATCAATTAATTTTGAAAACATAAGCACCACACACCCCACTAGAATTATAGAGTATGTCTTTGTGGGGGTTAAAATCTTGATATATATTGCTGAATTTTACATAATAAAATTGATAGATCATTGGATGAATAGAACTTCTGAAATAATTTTTGGAAGCCCCTTATTAAATTCCACCAATACCATGATTAATGTTCATAAAGATGTTTTATCATTGATTTTTTTGTGGAGGTATAATCTACTTCTAGATACTCGATACCATGAAACACCTCTTCAAATAACATTATAATTTTATTTTTATCTCATTGATGTAATCCCTAATCCCATGTAAAATTATATTCTCTCCCTTAACCCCGTTTATTAATTTTATTTATTAATAGAAATTGTAGGCAATATTTCATGTGGTAAATGTTATAATGGTTTGTAATTTTTATTTTGTGTTCGTTACATGATGAATTTTTACTTGAAAATGATATTATGACCATTTATGATTCTTTTTAGATAATAAAAGTCAATTCCCTATATGAAGATGTTAATATTTTGTAGATATATGTAATAATAGGCATCACCAACTCTAGTTTACTGCCATAAATCTAAAACCCCTAGAATAATAATTAAAACACAACCTTAAAATTTAAAAATATATATATATATATATATATATTTTGAGAATCAGACTATACTATCTTCCATCACTACTAGTTCACCAACTCAGAAAAATGAACTATGATTTCCTGACATTTTAAGGGATAATAAAATAAATATTGGGATAGATACTTGAAAAAATAATTAGAATTAGACTGTAAATTTTCATGCATCATATATTATTAAATTATGAGGTTAAACTAATGAGGACAACACAAATATTACCGAACATACATCAACAATGTTACTTTCAGTAAGTAGTTGGAGTTTATAATTAAATTTACATGACCATTTACAAGTATACTATTAAGTGATTTGTGAGAGTTCAAGATCTATCCCATATGTAAAATGAATGAATATAAATAAGACTATGTGAAATTTAATATAATCCAATTTCATTCTAAAATAATGTATCAATAACAATAAAAAACAAATACAAATTTTTTTTAAGAAATTAAATTAAAATAATAATCAAGGAACCAATTTAATGTGATGTTTGGGCATAAAATATGTACATATCATTAATTTATTAATAAATTGAATCAATTGGTTTCAAGATTATTCAAAAGTAACCAACCTCATTATGGTCAAATCAATTGATTCAACTTAATATAGTCTAATCATTTTCATTGAATAAATGAATCAAATTAGGTGCATTAAGTTATATCTTATAGAAAAAAGATGAATTAAAACTATTTTTAAGTGTTTAATCCTCTTAATCAAATTGGATATCCCCCATTAATTAATATCTTTTTTAAAGATATATTAATGAATGAAATATAAAATTAAATATCAAAATGATTATTAATAAAAACTACCATTTCATGAATGGAATTAATAAATAATTAAGTACCCATCATTATACTCATAATTCTTTATCTCTTAGATGAATATACACTCATGATCAAATAGAAATTGACCATTAATAACTTCATCATTATAAAAACTAAGATAAATATATAAAACAATGGAAAATAAATTAAAAACTAGAAATAAAGAATTAAAAAATTTAATATAAATCAAACATAAAAAAATTAATGATAAATTTGATAAAGAAAACTATCTATAATGAAAATATAAACAACAAAACTCAAAGAAACTAAAGAAATTTAGAATAAATACTATAAATTGTAAAAAAAGGGTATGATGCCTAATTTTATAAACTAAAACAACCAAAGCATAGAATAATTCACCATTCCATGGTGGGTTCTAATATAATGGGGAAAATTCTGTCTAATAATAAAATCATAATCAAAATGGAATAGGATACACATCTTCAATATCAATACAACTTCATCTACAACATGGAATTAAGTATCTCCCAATTTAACTTGGATATTTAAAATTTTATTAGATAAAGTTAAAGATATACAAATAAAATATTCATCTTAAATATCATGTGAGCACCCTTTAAAATGAATTATTCATCATCAACATAATATAGAAAAAGTTATGGTATCTAAGGGAAAATGGATATACCATTTATAGTATTGTCCTCAAAAATTTCCTTGGGTCTTCTTGGAATGTCATAAAAATAGGTTTGTTCTATGATATAATGAACTCTATAGTAGAAGATAAAAATTCATGTGGTCTATGACTTTAGTTATCCATGGAATTTAAATCTCTATAAACCCCATTTTTCTCAAAAACATTTTATAAGGTGTGTCCAAGGATTTTCTATATAAAAAACATTCATAAAATGCTTCTTATTTTCTAATGTTTTCAATTTATGATTTAATGTGAAATTATATCCAAAATAAATTTAAATAAACATATTATAAGAACAAATGACATGTTTTTTCAATTAAAATTCATAGAAATAGTGAATTTAAAAGTTAAATAAAAAATCATCCCAAACAAAATAGTTTTCTCTCCATCAAGAAAAAAATATCTTAAAAATGATTCCAAAAGAAAAAACATTGTGTTAAAATAAAAGTAATAGTTTCAAGCATGTAAATAAAAAATATATTTAATTGAAGATCATCAAATTTTAACATCATTTTTCTTATTATGTATTCAATACTAAATCCTTATTAAATTCACAAAATAATATCCATGTTTCTTTAATCCTCATCTTTGAACCATAAGGTAATGTCCCAGATCTGGGTGCCACAAAACGGGTGCCCCGAACCGGGTTGGTCACATGACCTCAAGCGCATTTCCCCAAACTCAAGAGGCTTCCAACTAGTAGCGAGGTCCTAGGTATGATAGTGGGGAAACTAAGCCCTCATTTGTCAAATTGCAGTGCAGCGGAAAAATATAAACGTACCCTAAAGCGGAAGCAGTAAACAATATAGAGCTAAAATGGAAAACGAGACTACAGTAAAAGATAATAAACAATCATATATAAGATGATGAAACATGTCCCTAATTATAAGAAGGCATCCAAAATAGAATCCACAACAATATAATACAATATAGGACTATGTCAAAAATACAGTAAAGAAAAACCACAACAGTGCAGTAGGAACTTAGCAACATCGTAGGCCTTTGCTCAGTCCCATTCTCTTTTACTCCTCTGCAATAATCATGTACCTATATAGGGACCCTTGAACTTATCTACACATGTAGAAATATAATCTGTTTGGGCCTAAGACATGAACCAAATAGGGTGTGAGAAAAAAATACCAGTAGGCAACCACCAAAGGCTCGTGGCCAACTGTCAGTGAAAATGTGAAACAACAGTATGCACTAAAGAAATGTAGTAAGCTAAGAAGTACTCAAGAGAAACTACTCTTACCAGTTCCATTACCATTTAATTTTTACTTAACAATTCAATATAATTGAATTATAAGATCCCGAGACCCTGCCTCAACTGAAATTCTCATATACAGTGCCACAAAAAAAACTACAACATGTTATCTAACAAGTAGATGGTAATAACAATACCAAGAATGTTCTTTAGCTTGGCAGGTATAACATAAGAAATCAACACAGTGAATATTATAGTAGCCATTTTCATCATACATACAAGTCCTACCCTCAATAAAGCTGAAAAGAAACCCTCAGGTGAATTCCCTCAGTAATAACTAATATTTCCCTCAGGAATATGAGATATCGCCCTGAGGAACGGAATATACTGCCCACAGGAATAAGAAAAGTTGCACTCAGGCTAAATGAAACGCTACCCTTAAGCTAAGTAAAATACTGTCTTTAGGATAAGCAAGTAATCGGGCTGATCCCAACACATAACCAGAAATTTTTATACATTTCATCTCAAGAAAACTCAAAACATTCTTATAATCAAGGCATACCCATGGGTATCCTGGCCAAATGGATAAATAAGGGAAACACACTCACAGGGTGTCCCTAGATCCCAGAAACGATCCCAAACAACAGTTTATACTTGTTTAATAAATTACCCATGAAATTATGGTTATATTAACGTTTAAGGACTTATTTATACGACACCTCAAACATGGGCGTGTAGCACAACAGTACAATAAATCAACTCAACAGTTGGAAATAAACACCAAACCACCTACCTCGATCTCCTCTGATCGATATACGTGAATGACGCCTTCCAAAACAACCAATAAGGATGTAGATTTTGGATAAAAATTTATCCATTAAAACTAAAATAACTTCTTTTATGGAAAGGATTGGAAGGATAGGTTCATGAAGAGAGAACAACTCACCCACGCGGTTCAAACGAGATATAAAGCGAGGGAATTAGAGTCCCAGTGTGCGTTCAGGAGCTCTTCCAAGTTCCGGACTTCTCTCCCGCAGCTCTTGTCTAGTCCTAAGCTTCCTCTTCCGAATGGGGAGGCTACTTCCTATTTTTAACAAAAAATATAACTACATGGAATGTACACTCAAGTACACGATGTGTACCTTGTTTTTAACTATTCACTGGCGGAAACTCTCCACCACCTTACTGTTCATCTGCCGACTGATTACATGGTGTGTAATACTAAGTACATAGTGTGTAATATCCGTTTTACTGTTCTTCTGGCAGTTACTCCCCACTGCCTTACTATTCACTTGCCGACTGATTACACAATGTGTATTACTAAGTACATGGTGTGTTGTTAGTTTTACACTCTGAATCGTCGAAAATCCTATGTAACCTATTTTCTCATCCAACACTACCAAAGTACATGGCATGTAGAAAAGTACATGGTGTGTACCCATAAATTTTGGGATTTCCCCCATTTTTCCTTATTTTCTCAAAAACACTAAGGAAAAAGGAAAAGAAGAAGCTCATACCTCAAGAATAAGAACCATGTTCTTAAAAACTTCCCCACTTAAAGCTATTTGTCTTCGAATTACCCTTCCATGGGTGGTGAAGATATAGCTGAGAAAAACTATGGCTACTGAGCACGTACGTCAATCTCCCACTTCCAAGTTTCATCCTGCACCTGGCCATGCTGCCATATCACCCATATGAGAGGAACTGACTGGCCTCAGATTACCTTCATGCTTCTATCAACAATAAGGATCGGATTCTCCTCAAAGGATGCATTGACTTAAATTTCAACCTCCTTGGGATGAAATAAGTGAGACGGGTTTGAGTGATAATGGCCCAACAAAGATACATGGAAGACATCGTGCATGGCCTAGTACCCCTACGGTAATTGCAACCAATAGGCAACCGGACCGACCCTCTCTAGAATCTAAAAAGGCTCCACGTACCTCAGTGAAAGTTTACCCTTTCTCCTGATCTGCCTACGTCCTAATCTTGGTGAAACACACAAGAAAATTTGTTTTCTAAGGTTGAAGGTATGTAGTGCCTAATGTGAAAAATATACACAATGCCTTGAAAATGATTCTTAATCCATTAAGTACATGTTATGGATTTTTAATCATCTCAATAAAAAGTCATCATCATTTTATTCCATTAAAAGAAAATAAAACTCAACAACCTTATACTCACTCAATTATTTCCAAACATAAATATTCAAATCAATGAAATATTTTTCTTTATTATATTCTCATTATTTTCCTTCTACCTTTTTTTTCAACAGAATATATTTAAGGAACATGTCCCACACCTATAAAAATATCTTTGTTTTATTCCCTTGTACCACCAATTTTTAAAGTTAACAAAATATAATTGGTTGAGTATGAGTGGTAATTAATGAATGCAAGATAATTCCTTTACATCATGTTTTCTATAAAAATATATAGGAACTAAAAAATAATAATGAAACATATCTTGGAATCAATCTATCAATCAACAATGTAAACTTCCCGTCTCCCTATCATGGTATTCTCACTCATAAGTACCATAGATCACTAAATTAAATTTATTAAATTTAAAAGGAAAATAATTCAATTATAAAAATTAATATAGGATAGGAATGATAAATTGGATTATAATATGAATACTTTATAAAGTATTTTATAGATTATATGGGCTTAAATAAGGATAAATATTCTGTATTTCCAAATGTAAAGGGAATATCCTCAACCATTTAAATATGGGTTGGAAAATATTCATGCTTCAAAAAATATCAAAAATAAAATTTTTGTAGTTTTTTATATTTTAAGAATCTATTAAGAAAAAGGGTATAAGAAAGAATATGAAAAGGTGGTTTAAAATAATTTTTGATAATGTGAGTATGAAATTAGATAATCACTCATTACATGAATGATAAGTAATAATATAATACATGATAACAATATAAAATTATACTTATTGTAAAGAATAATTCAACAGTCTTTTCAAATTATAATATAAGGATGAATAAGTACTTGATTTTCAATAATGTATACCTAAATCTCATGCATCTTATTTATGGTTTATCTAAATTTTATGATGTTAAGAGATGTTTTCTATGTAAAATGTATATTAGATCAATGATTTCAAGAAAAAAAATAAAGTGTGTGTGACATATCCCCCCACATAATAAAAAAAATGTCCTAACTGTTTTAAATCAAAGTGAAGAATACATGTAAAATTTATCGTTTAAAATATATGAAAAGAAATGGTCTAAAGGAAAAAAATTCCATGACCAGGAAAACTCATATCCATTAAATTTATGTTGGATTTGGGGTCATCATATACATGAAATTTTAAAACTCTTATAGATAAAATAGACTAGTCTAAAGAAATATATGATGTAAAATAAAAATATAAGTTATTAAACAATAAAATTACATCATAAAAAAATACCATCCTTTATTTTCATCATGTGAGAAGTGATAGGGATATTAAAATTAAATGAAAAAATGAAACGAAATACAGGGTTATTCATGAGCAATTAACATAAAACTGCTAAAACAAAAACATCTAAATCATAATTAGGATCACCATAACAAATATACACCTTATCCGACTCTAATGATGATGGTACTGGAATAAGGTCATGGTTATTTTAAATTATTAAATATTCCTATAATATTTGACAATTCCTAGATAAAGGGGTATCCTTTCTAGTGTACAAATCATTCGCCAATATAGTTGTAGTTTACTCGGTGGAGGGAATCAATGGTTGATGTCGATGTGGTTGAATGGAAACTTATAATGGAAGAGATAATATTTCAATTTTAATGGAATATGATATAGAATAAATGTATCCTATAATTTTCAAAATAGATGATATAAAAACAATGGTATTTGATAGTTGTTATGATGAAATTTTTTTCACATAAAGGGGTGTATTGTTTGTGGTAGAAGGGGAATAAAATATGATCTACCAGGCCTTCCTTTTAATGGTTAGTTTAATCATAAAACTTACATTTTTTTGATTCCACTAAAAGGAAATATTTATATTTATCTTTGTCCCCTCAAAATCCTTCTTCTTGTTTTATTTTGTTATCATCCTTATACATTATCATTTATCCTTGTCCATGTTATCTTTTGTATCAAAATCGTGGTGTCATTTCTTAAGGGGATAATTTCATTCGTTTTTTAGGATGTGAAGTTTGGAGATTTTGAAACTTATTTCTTATTATCAATAGTAGTGATATTATTATGACATTTTTCTCCTCTAATTCCATAATATTTATAGAAAATGGTGTATATAGGATATTGATGTGAAAGAGGACCTTGTGTGATACTTGGTTGAAAGTATATTTTAGGGGAGTGAAACCATTACAATACAAATCATCATTTTTTATAAATTACTATTATAGGACCATAAATTTTATAATAATTGGTAGATATATTATCCTATGTTGAAGGAGAAGTTAATACAGGAGTACTGGGTACATTATGTATGGTAGGGGGGTCATTAGCTTGATGTGAGAGTAGTATAATGGAATCAGTTAGGTGGGATGCATTGACTAATATAATAAAGAGGACACTTAGGGAAACCTTAGAAGTATAGGGTCCCATATGATACACAATAGAGTCCATTGATCTCTGAGGAATATTTTAGGACAGTTGATCAACTCTTGATTTTTTGGATAATAGAATGATAACTTGAGTGTTATACTGTTGGAGCTATATAATATAATCCAACATATAAAATAAATTTGTGATAATTAACTCAATTTAATTAGGTAAAGGGTATGGAGATACCTCTTTAATAATGAGTTATGACTTAACCCATGATTTCCATGAGTGGGTGCATGAAAATTTTTCTTATGGTTAGGGTATAAAGGTTATGTGGATCATGTGATATGGTGATTCCCAATATATGTTATTATACCCATATCTTATAGAGTATTAAGGTCTATGAAATGAATATTAACCATATAAGTGATAAGTTAACAAATATAAAATTCTCACAAAGACTTGGGAGTCAAATAATGAATTACCCTCCCATTAGGTTTCTCCTCCTCTCACTTCTCATGTTTTGATAATGGTGAACCAGAAGGTGGTACAAGTTTAGGTGTGGTAAATTTTTTATGGACTATATAAAGTCTATAAAGACCCGTAAAATTCAAGGAAATTTTCTCTTAATTTTCTTGGGAATTTTACAAGAACGTAGTTTCTAACGGCACCTGATTCTGAGGCCCGGTGTGACCGGAATCTTTTTCTGAAGTTTAGCTCGGGTACGTTCAGTGAACGAACGAGAGGGTTTTTCTAACTTCTGAACCCGTGCTCGGAATCGAATTCCAAGGGCATCGATGGAATTACAGCGCCGAAACTTGATTAGAAACGCCTTTCCGGAGTTGTGTTTGCTCAGGTGTGGTTTTTTTTGGGGTTAAGTGAAGAAAATAAAATAAAGTGGTGTGACAACTTTATTTTATTTCACTTAAAGCCACTTAAAGCCACTTAAAGCTGCTTAAGCTGAGTTGAAGCGGATAGGGTGGAACCGAAAATATCCTACCCTCTTGGTAGGATATTTGTGAGGTGGGGCCCGCACGAGCCCCACCGTTTCTTTTCCTCTAAGTAACGCATCCGCGAAAACTCATCTTTAATGAAAGTCAACTGACGCGTTTTCTAAATTCTTAATGCCCCTATTTAATTGGGAAGTTAAATTTTACAATTAATTCATTGAATTAATTGTTCGTTTCTTATCTTTGTTTTTCAAATTATTTAGTTGATAATAAAATAATATGAGGACTTATTTTATTATCTGGATGTTGTGTTAAACCTTTAGAGAATCTCTAAAGATCTTCATCCTCCTTCGCGAAGAACACGAAGAACGCGAAGAATGCGAAGAACGCCGGCCTCTGAAGAGAGGGCAACAAAGAACACCGAGCCCTCGGAGATCGACGACGCGACGCCGAGTACCGTGACGCTGACGCTTCTTCTGTGATGTTCTTTCCCCGCAACAAATATTTGATCAAATGCTTGAGATCGTCGACGCGACACCGTATACCGCGACGATGCGACGCCCTTCCACGACGCGACGATCCTCTTCTTCCGCGACGGTAAATCCCGTGAAGAACTCACGTCCAATGACAACGTTGAGGTAGGGGTTGTTCCTTTTAAATCGTTGTGATTTATATCCCCGATTGTTAAATATGATTATTGTGAGACCCTAAAAACTGCTAATGCGGTGGGTGTGGACCAACGAACAAGTCCGAACCCACCGCCCTTTTTGTTTGTTTTGCACGGATTGGAGGGAGACGAAAAACAGGGCCGCAAGTTAATTTTGAATGCTTTGCAGTGAAGAACGAGTCTCGGGACGAGCATTGGCGAAGACCGCGTGCAAATCGGACCACCGGAGTGCGTCCGGTGGTCCGCGGAAGCCCCCACCGTGGCTGAAGCCGCGGCGGCGCTGGCCAGTCCCGCGGCCGTGCGGGATCGTGGAGGAGGGACGCGGCTTAAGCCTCGTCCGGGTGTCACGGAGCGGTCCCCCGCGCGGGGGGCCGCCGCTGCATTGCGCGGAACCTGGCGAGCACCAGTGTGCTGGCCGAGCCGCCCGACCGGAGCGCCGGGCCAGGCCGCGCCGGCTGGGTCGGTCCGGGCCCATACCCCCTTTTTTCGGACCTTTTCGGTCTTTTGCCCGTATCTTGAGCTATGAGCCTCCGATCGACGCACCGTCAGCGGCGATGCGATCTTTGGATCAGGAAGGCAGTTTCGGTATATCGCAATAAAGGATTCAGAATTCTTTGGGTTTGACCGGGTTGGTTCGTGCATAGAACCAACCGGGCCCTCGGAGCGAAAACGCTCAAAACATAAACTCCGTATGTCCGATTGACGTGCCGTCGACTTTGATGTATTCCTATAAGTGAGAAGGATCTCTGGATTACTCCGATCGAGGTTTGGATGTCGTCAGAGTGCGGTCTGGTTGGTTCGCTCATGAAACCAACCGGGCCCCTAGAACGAAAAAGCCAATAACTCACAGACCAGGTGTCCGATTGACGCGCCGTCTGTATCATTGAATTACTCTTGATTAGGTGGAACTTTTGGAATACTTCGCTTGAGTTTTGGATTCAGTTGAATAGTGTCCGGGTTGGATTGCACCCGAAATCCAACCGGGCCCCTGGAACGGAGAAGCCGATAACTTTCAGACCAGACGTCCGTTTGACGAACCGTCAGCGGCGTTGGTGATCACGTGGAGAAACGGTCCCTATGAGTATACCCTATGAGAGTTCAGGGTACAATTGAGATACGGCCGGGTTGGTTTTCACACGAAACCAACCGGGCCCCGGGGACAAAAAGGCTAGTAACTCACAGACCGGGTGTCCGATTGACGCGCCGTCTGTTGCGTTGAGACCCCTGTGATGAAGAGGTCCTTTGAGATAATTCTTCTTGGAACTTTGTTATACTTGTACTATCGACCAGAAGATCGTGGATCAGATCCTCCCGGAGACGATCATGCGGAGTACGGAGACCGTGTAGCCGGCTGAGACCTGACGACTGCTTGACCGATCGACTCGGTGTGTTACGAATAGCCCAGTGGGGATCGCTTGGTTGTAGTGGCATACCCACGGTATAGGAGCGCTTGGTTGTAGCGGCAGACCCGTGGTACTCAACAGAAGGAGTACCTTTGGAGGCTATGAGGCAGAGCACTTGGTTGTAGCGGCAGACCCACGGCGGAGGAGCACTTGGTTGTAGCGGCAGACCCGCGGTACTCAACAGAAGGAGTACCTCTGGAGGCTATGAGGGGGAGCGCTTGGTTGTAGCGGTAGACCCATGGTGGGAAGCGCCTGGTTGTAGCAGCAGACCCACAGTACTCGACATGAGGAGTACCTCAGAAGTCTTAAGTTAGTGAGCAGTACCTCAGAGTCATGACAGGACCAATATACACTCCAGAGACTGGGCTCTTCAGCAGTTACGGTTTTGATAATGAAAATCCTGGTTTGAGCTGAGTTTATGACCTTTGTGTTTACCTCATGATTGAGATGGTTCACTTGATAACTTGAGTATATGTATGGGCGTATACCTGGGTAGTAGTTATTCGTTGATTTCATAATCTTGTGTTTCCTCATGATTGAGATGGGTTACTTGATAACTTAGGTATATGTATGGGAATATACCTAAGTAGAGGTTATCTGTTGAGATCTTCTTTGTGGTTATCCTTGTTGGTTTTAGTGAGACCTTGATGGTCTCGGGGACCCTACTGAGTAGATTATACTCACCCCTTCATGGGCTATGCCCGCACTACGTAGTGTTGGTTGCAGACGACAGACAGCGCTGATCGTGGTTGAGGCTGGCAGAGCAGGTCGGTACCCGGAGGTGGACCACTGGGCGGAACATACTCGGAGTAGATGGCTGGACCTGAGGAGCTGTGGAGGCTATCTATACTCACTCTTCAGTTGGTACTTCCAGTGAACGACTCGACGTATCAGCTTTACTTTCAGTTGCTGTTTTCCCTTTCCAGTTGTACTTTACTTCAGTTTGGGTTTATATTCTGACCCACTTACTTTTCCGCACTTACTTTGTATCAGCTTTCACTTAGTGTTTAATTCTACTGCTTGCTTGATCTGTGGTGTTTGTTTACTTTATAAATGCAATTCCTTCCCTTTTTACCAGGATTTACGCCTTGGTGCTAGTCGCCAGCCCCTGGCCTATGGAAGGTGGGCTTGGGGTAGTCACGACATGGGCCCCGAGGACGGGTCGTGACAAAGTTAGTGTATAATTAATTAACTACCTATTGCTTTTACACTTTAATAATCTAGTAAGTAGTGAGTGCATGAAGAAATACTCTTAATGCTAGGTATTTAAGCTATGATATATTGGGATTAACTACATTATGGATGGATTTATGCTTTTCCATAAAAATCTATAATGTATAAATGCCTTTTAATGAAGTAGTTTAATGGTAAATATTTCATACTCTATAGAAATAATAAATCATTATGAATAGATACTATCTTTCATCAAAAAATTATAAAATGAATAATGAAATCTCTTAAAATTATCACAGATAACACACCCTGATGATCCAATGTAATATTTTTGGATAATTCCATCATTAAATCCATATATTTATCTTCCATGGGATGCATAATCTCCTAAAATTAGTTATTTTTTGGTATATTAGGATTGTGGATGTTATCTATATACTTTTAAACAAATGGGGATTTCATTGCTTACCTACATTTATCTTACTCTCAGAAAAAATATTAAATCATTCTGATTTTTGTTGTTATATTACCTTAAGAACTTATAGGGGAAGAGAGTTGTGATGGGGTAGAATTATTATATTCTATCCTTTGAGAGAAATATTGTGAATAGATATGGTCTGGGCTTGGATGGGCTTGGTTAGTGGGTGAGGGTGTTTGGTGAAACTTTTGAAAGTAGAAAATATTGGTTATATGTAATTTTGGTTACATCTAGGTTTCAATCTATGGGTTTTAATGTGATAATTTGTTAATGGTTGAATATGGGGCGTTATTATCCTTAAATCATGAGATATAATCGTATTGGAAGATATGGGTGGTATTAGAGGTGCACACTATAATGAAGTGGTTGAGGAGTTTAACTAGTAGAATAAATGATGCAGGGTATAGTTTAAAATTACAAGTGGATTAGGTTAAAATTGTTGAATGGTGTTTCAAAATAGTTCTAGGGTTTATAATAGAATATTTTTTATGGGGGTATATGGATTTTTTAATTATTTAAATGGGATAAAAATATAGGGAAATTTTTGTGGATGTTTTGAATTTAGAGAGGATGATGTTTTTAGGGGGAGATGAGAGTTAAAATAGTTGTGATTCTTATGATTCATATAATTATATAATAAGAGGTAAAAAACCCCATTCAAGATAATTTTTCATTATGTTCATCAATTTTATATATTTAAAATGGGACCCCGTTATGACATAGTGGAAATGGGATGAGTATGGTGAAAGGGTATGATTTCTATATTAATTATTTGGGAAAATGGTTATTGTTGTGGTAACATATACATGTCATTTTAGTTCTATGAGATTAAAGGGAAATTATATATTGGAGTCATCTATGTAATTATGGAGGATATAGTGTTTGAGAAAACCCCTATCATAAATACCCTGTGTCTAAATGACTATTTTAGTGAGAATTTTGGGGTTGAGTTGATGGAAATATCCAAAGGGTATGTAAAATGGAAATTTTGGGGAGCAATATTGGTTGGAAGATTGGGTTTTTATTGGAGGACAATAAATAAGAAAGAAATTTGGAAAATATAATTTTCAGTATTTCTGGTTGGTTTTGTGGGTTGGATTTTAAGGTTGGGTTAAAATAGTTAATGAAATGTTGTATTTTATGCCATAGAGGTATGGGAAATGGGTCAAACTAGATGAATTGGTGTGTCCATGATTTTAGCACCCCAAGATTTTGAAAATAAATTTAATATGGAATGAATGAAACATTCAGTGTCTACAAAACACCAATTTCTTATAACCTAGGAACTAAACATAATTCTTCCACTTCTGTGATTTGAATTTTGAAAAACTGTCATACAAGGTGGCATTCTATAAGATATTTAGAGTTTAATAAGACAAACTTAATTTTGGTGAATATTAAAATAACCTTATGAATATTTATATGACCCTTATGAATAGTTAATAATATTATATTTTTATTGTCTTATGTTTATAAGATAACGAGTTCTTGATTAATTTTCCAAGTTGATATAAAATGAATTATAGTTTTAAAATTTTTATTTTTTTAATAAATTATGATTTTATTTTAAAATTAAACTAATAATATTTATAGAATTTGTTTCAAAAAATTGTTTTCATTTTTGAATTATATGTATTAAAAAATGGTTAGGGTGAATTATTTGATTGTTTTTGAAATACTTGTATTTTTGATGAATAATAAAATTTAATAATTTACTTTATATATAAATTCTCAGTTAAATTCACAATTCCTATCATTATGGATGATGTCAACACACTTGTTTCGAAATAAAATTCCCATATTACTATTATTGGTCATAAGAATCAATACTATTGGTTGTCTTTGAAAAAATAATAAAATAATGAGTAAAATAGTGGGAAAACCCTCCTCTCCCCCACTATAAACCCCCCTCACTCACTCTTCTATTAACTCCTCTCAAGCTATGTGCCTTTACTAAATTGTGCTAAAATATCCTTCCATGCTCCTCCCCCACGTCCAACATCCCTTGGTCTCATAAAAAGACCAAAACCTCTTCCCTAAAGAGGCTCTCAATGAAGATTACTTGAAGAGGTAAATTCCTCTTTTCATTTCTTTTATTTCAAGTTCCTTTATTTTATTTTTCATTAATCACCTCCTTTCATCAAAATATTATAGATAATATAGTAAATTACATTTACTAGAATGTTTTTATTATAAAGGATTAATTATTCATGTCTCCTTTCCCCTTATTTTATACTAGAAATGAAAACACCATCCGAAATGTGTTAAGTTATCACATTCAAGGACGACGAGTTTTTAATTTCTATTACCACATTCAATTATGGTCATGAAACAATTTTGATGGTTAAAACAGACTATATGATATGTGTTATAACTTATTTAAAGTTCTATAATCCTTTTTTACCCATGATAATAATTTATAAATCAAAATGAGTTTCTTGTGATCATGAAACCACCAATTAACCCAAACAATTGTCATTAAAGTTTTATATAGTGATTCATATTAACTCCCAATAAACAAATGAAATTTATAACCATGAAATGTTATGTTTTTTTCACTAATAACATACACATTCTATTCTGGTCATTCATTATCATTATATAATTTTATCCATACATGAATATAAGTAAACCAGTCATGACAACCAAGGGAGAAAACACTCCCAAACAATGAAATTGAATATCTTAACCAATAAAAAAGCCATGAATAGACCTAAAAAAGTTATAATAAATCCCTTTCATGTATAGGAGATTCTAGAATCATTAATTTAGGAATGTAAATTTGATTATTCAGGCCGCTAATATCAAGTGAGTAACACTTTCAGACTTAAGGATTGGCTTTTCCACCCGAACCTCCATTTTAATTTCAATTACATTTATTATCTACTTACCAAAATTACATTATTATTCACTAAAATGTACTCCTAATAATTTCTATGTGAATATTATATATATGTGTTCCAATCAAAATCATACCTTCATTTATGAGATGTTATAAAGTATCTTTCAAACATTCTTCATGAAATACACACCGAATTCAAGGGTATTTCTCAAATTCTTACCTATTTTCATGGGCACTCTATAATATATTTTTAGAAACCATTATTTTTATAAAGTGACTAATTTTATTATTAAAATCGAATATTACTTCACTTCATGTTTTATATATTGATTTTTCCAAAAGAACTACTCTTTTCAAAGTAAAGGAGTATTTGTCTCAAGAAATACTCGATGATTTCATAAGAGTATCTTCAAATGTTCCAACACTATTGTTTATTATTATGAATTATTGGGATTAATATTCATGAATAAATCTACCATATTTAATTGAATTTTTTATGATTAGTTTGACTGTGGATGTGCTATCTTAAAATCATTCACCATTTTACTCTGAATGGTTAGTGTTTTTGCTTAATGTTTGGTGGAAGTTATTTAAATTTCATATGTTAGTTTGAATATGAATATATATATTGTTTATGTTTATCCCTATTCATATGGGAAATTCATTGGACTTATTATGTGATGGGTGGGGCCCTCTATAGCCCCTCAATGCATTAATAGTCTCATGAGACAAATAGATATGGACTTTGTCAAGGCCTTGCCCATTTTTAGATATGGTTTTAGCCGAGGCCTTAATCATTTTTAGATGTCATGGACAAGGCCTTAACAGTATGTTTTAGAGTGTCCAACATATTCATTTTCCTTATTATAAATCTACAAATTCATAATTCATGTGGTTATTTTACTAGTAGAATACCCATGATTATGTTTCACTGTTGCAATATTTACTTAGCTCATATTCCTACCATAATGTGTTCAATTTTATTATTTTTAAAGGAATGTGGTTTTAATTAATCACCATGCCTAATATTTATTTTTATGAAATCTTCCAATTTATTGTTTACCCTTACTATGAATTTGAGGTAACCCCTTTCTTATATTTCATTTTCTCTAGACATGTAGTAGTTTGTTATGAATGGCCAGTAGTGAGAAACTTATAGTTGTGGAAGTTCCCAATAAAACATTTATGTTGTATTTAATTTCAAGTTGTAATGTTGAACTTATGTCTCCATCTAGCTTTCAAAATAAACTAAACTATTCATTCCTTCAGGATACAACTTTCTTGTAATTATTCCAATGTAATACTGCACTGACTTCGGGAAACTAGGGTTAGGTCTTTGTAGTTGGTATCTGATGAATTTTAGTATAATAGTTGGAAACTATATTTAGAAAATGTAGATTAGGGAAGAAAAACCTAAGATAGTCTTTGGGATTAAACATAAAAGAAAATCATAGAATTTTTGGTAAGGAATATATTATGTGGATATTTCCAGAAAATACATCCCTATCGGGATATTACAAGTGGACGTGGTTTTAAAACAAATTTACCAAGGAGTGAAAAATCTAAAGAGGTATTTTGAATTCGACCTATAGTATCCTACTACATGAAAAAAGGCCTTACTGTGCATCGGGTTTGATACTCTAGAGGGATATTATTATGATATATTACATGTTATTTATGATCCACTATATTGAATTTAAATGTAAATTTTTTTTCAAAGAAACCATGTTTATGATTATGAGATTATCTACGTTAAAAATTTCAATTTATGCTAAATTTTTTTCTATGTTGAGATTATAAATTATGATTCATAGCCTAATCTAGTGCATGAAATTATTTAGAAATGACACCAAGTGAATGGAATGGAAACTACACAAACGTGTGTATCCCATGTAGGAATTTCCCTCCTATGAAAGATAATGATGTTGTCTCTAGAGCTATGACTGGTGTGGAGAAACATATAACTATATTGGGAAAAGTTACTCAAGTTATGAAGAATAAACTTACCCATATAAAGGATCTAGATCTAACATGTGGGGGAGATATGTTAGATCTCATTATTATAAAACAACCTCCACCATTTAATGGGACTACAAACCATTTCGTAGTGGAGTAATGGATAATTTCCTTAGAGAATATATTTTTCACCTTGGGAAGTTACTAAAGTGAGATACTTGTCCTGGAAGTTTATCATCTCTCGGGAAATTATGATCAATGGTGGTCACTAGTTCAAAACAAAAAGGAGGATGATAATATATTAAATAAGGAATGGAGTGAATTTACAGAAATTTTCTTAGAGAAATACTTTTTTCATGAACAACAAGAAAATATGGAAAGGTTGTATCTGAATTTGAGGCAAATGGATGATGAGAATGTTGAAAAGTATGATGATAAATTCACAATGTTAGAAAGGCATGTTGTGGACTATATACGTGATCCAAGGAGAAATATTGATCGATTATTTGAAGTCCTAATGCCATTTCATTGGTGGGAACTGGTCTTCCAAAGTTTCTCATCATATAAAGATATAGTCTCATGTGCTATCAAGACAGAAAATGATTTCTCTAAGTATTATGACTTTAAAGGAATTAAATCGAAGAAGAGGGTTTCTGAAAACTCTAAAAAAGGAAATACTAAAATGGGGAAGGAGTGAAGAGTATTCTTTTTGACCCTATGATAATTGTCGAAGGAAACACACTGGTGCTTCCTTAAAAGGAAAAGGGGTGTGCTACAAGTGTGGACAGAAAGGACACCTTGTCGATGTTTTTAAGGGGAAAAAACAAGCTATTCATGTTTAATTACATAATTATAGGTATATGGGACACTATTCTAATGGTTTTAAAAAGCGTCAAGGAAATGTGCCTCAGAAAAGGACAAGGGAGTATGAACACGATTATGCAATCACAACTGCTTATTTTGAAGATCCTAATGACATGGTGGAAGGTACTTTAACCATTTCCTTAAACATAGCCAATAATTTATTTGAATATAGATCACTGAATTATTTTATATCTTACTAATTTTTCAAGAAAATTAGATATATCCAATTTGATTTATTAAGAGAGTTTTTGGTCAATACTCTTAAGGGAAGTATCATTGCAACAAAGTTGTGTCAGGTAGTCCCCATTATCGAATATTAAAGTGATTTATCTACTGATTTTATTACCATAACTATGATTGATTTTGATATAATCCTAGGTATGGATTGGATTTTGAACTATGTTGTAAAATTTTATTTCAAGATTAATAAGGTTGAAATTTTTGAGGATGATGTGGAACCCCTTATCTTTAGAGTAGAAATGTCACCATCTGATTCTCATATAGATCCACCTGCAATAGCTTTACTGAACTAAATTATTTTTTATGAAGGTAATGCAATAACTGTGGGTGAGGAAAGGAATTTTCAAATAGAGGACATGCCTATTGTGCAAAAATATGTTGTTGTGTTTATAGAGGATTTACCTGGACATCCTCCAGAGCGGAAAATTGAGTTTTCCATTGAATTAATTCCCAATTCAAGGCCCATATCAAATACCCTTTGTAGAAGGGACATTGTGGCATTAGTGTACCTGAAGAAACATCTAGATGAATTTATTGATAAGGTATTTGTTCACCCTAGTGTTTCTCTATGGGGAGCCCCTGTTCTTTTGTTAAGAAGAAAGATGGATCTAAGTGGTTTTGCATTGACTATAGGGAGATCAAGGCTATAACAATAAAGAACAAGTATTTCATACCTCACATTAATGACTTATTTGATAAAATTCATGGATCCCAATATTTTTTGAAGATTGATATTTGACCTAGATATCATCACTTTCTTGTGAGGAATGAAGATATTCCAAAGACTACATTTTGAACTAGGTATGGACATTACAATTTTACAGTAATGCCTTTTGGACTGACTAATTCCCCCTCTATTTTCATGGATCTAATGAATATATTTTTCATGGAATATCTTAATGACATTATGGTGGAATTTATTTATGATATATTGATATACTCAAAAATATAGGAGGATCATAAAAATGACATGCACATTATTCTGAAGACTCTTAGAAGAAATGAATTATATGGGATGTATAATAAGTGTGAATTTTTGCTTCAATAAGTTTCCTTTATTGGGCACATTGTCTCTAGGGATGGAATATCTATTGATCATGTGAAGACAAAGGTTGTTCAAGAATAGACTACTCCAACGAACATAACTGAGATATGTAGTTTTATTGGTTTTAAAGGTTATTATTGGCATTTCATTTAGAACTTCAGCTGTTTAGCCAACCTAATGACGAATCATAAACCTAAATGGGTTAAGTTCATATGGAAAAAAGAATGTGAGGACTATTTCGAATAATTTAAGAGGATATTAGTGAATTCTCTTATCCTAACTCTACCATTGGGGAATAATGGGTTTGTCATCTATAGTGATGCATCAAAAAAGGACTTGGTTGTGTCCTTATGATGAATGGTAGAGTTATTGACTATGCATCAAGGTAGTTAAAAATTCATGAATAAAACTATCCTACTCAATATATTGAGTTATAAGTGGTAATATTTACTCTGAAGATATAGAGACATTATTTATATGGTGGAAAATTTGAGATATATAGAGGTCATAAGAGTCTAAAATATATCATCTCACTAGAAGAACTCAACACGAGGAAAAGGCGATGGCTCGAACTACTCTAGGATTAAAATTTTTCTATACACTACCACCCAGGAAAGGAAAACAAGGTAGCTAATGCATTGATCATGAAGGATCATAGAGTTCTCAACAATATAATGATTGAAAAGAATCATATGTACATGGATCTAGTAAGAATGGAAAAGGGATTTACCAATGAATGTGAAACATCACTAATTTTTTCAAATGGTTTCCCAACCTTCTTTATTGGAAAGAATTAAATTTTCATAGCCTGATGATGATAATCTTAAAATGATAATTAATGTTTTGAAAAATGGGAAGTTGGATGACTTCATGTGTGAAGATCGAACTCTGAAATTTGGGAAGAGTCTATGTGTTACCTATCTACCTGAGATGAAAAAATATTTATTAGATGATGCACATATCTCAAATTTCTATGTACAACTTGGTAACACTAGAATGTATACAGATTTTAAATAACATTTATAGTGGGATAACATGAAGTGGGAAATTCTTGATTATGTATCATGATGTTTAGTCTATCAATAAGTATAGGCTAAACAACAACATTATAGAGGAGTCATGGAACCTTTACCTATTCCTACATGGAAATGGGATGACATAACCCTATATTTTTTCATTGGATTACCCAAAACTCCATGAAAGAGTGATTCAATATGGGAAATTGTGGATCGACTTAAAAAATATACATATTTCCTCCCTATAAGGGAGGATTTTCCACTTGAGCACTTAGAAAGAATCTATATCAATGAAGTTGTGAGACTTCATGGAGAACCTATCTCAATTTTTTCTGATCATGATCCATTATTTACATTTAAATTATAGAAAATTATTCAGAAATATTTGGACATTGTGCTTCGATTGAGTACTACTTATCACCCACAAACTTACAAGAAATCAAAAAGGACGATCCAAACCTTAGAGGACATGTTCAGATCAAGCTCACTTGACATTCAAGGTATGTGGGATCAATATTTACATTTAGAGGAGTTTTCCTACAATAATAGTATCCATTCAAGTATTCAAATGGCACTATATGAAGCATTGTATAGAAAGTGATTTCATACACTAACTTGTTCGTATAAAGTTAAAGAAAGGAATCTTGCGGTCCCATAGCTCTTGGAGGAAACAAAAAAGAATTTAAAGACTATTAAAGCCCGTATTAAGGAATCTCAAAGTAGAAAAAAATCTATACTGATAATCGAAGGAAGGATTTGGAGTTTCAAGTGGGAGATCATGTTTTCATGAAAGTATCTCCATGGAAAGTAGTTATAAGATTGGGGAGGAAAGGGAAAATAAGCCCTAGGTACATAGGCCCTTTGGAAATTCTTGAGAGAATTGGAGATATTGCATATTTTTTGGCTATGCCGCCTAACCTGTCTAAATTACACAATGTGCTCCATGTTTAATTGCTAAGAAAGTACATGTAAGACCCAATGCATGTCCTCACTTTTGAAGGTATAGAATTGGAACAAGAACTATCATACTGTAAAGAGCCTATCCAGATTCTAGACACTAAAGAACAAGTGTTGAGGAATCAGATGAATCAACTTTTAAATATTTTTTTGAAAAATCAGAAAATTGAAGAAGAAACATGGGAGCCCAAGGATATTAGGATGGAAAACTACTAAATTGTTTTTTTGAGGTAACATTCTGGTAATTTCAATGAGAATGTTTTTATAAGAAGGGGATAATGTAATACCCCAAGATTTTGAAAAAAATTAATATTTAATGCATGAAACCTAAGTCTATACAAAACAACACTTTGTTATAACCTATCCTGTAAACATAAACTTTCCACCTCTGTGATTTGAATTTTGAAAAATTGACATACGAGGTTGCATTCAGTAAGATATTTAGAGTCTGATAAGACAATTTTAATTTTTAGTGAATAGTAACATACCATTATGAATAATAATATGAATAGTAATATGACCCTTATTAATAGTATATAATAATATTATTTTATTTTCTTCGGGTAGTAAAATAATGAGTGCTTGATTAATTTTTCAAGGTGATATAAAATAAATTATAGTTTTAAAATTGTTATTTTATGATTAAATTATGATTCTGATTAAAAAATAAATTAATAATTTTTAGAAAATTATTTTTGAAAAATGAAGTTCATTTATTAATTCCACATGTCAAAACATGGTTAGGGTATATTTTTGGTATTTTTCTGAAATACTCTAAATTTTTATGAATAGTAAAATACAGTAATTTACTGTATATATACATTATCAGTTAAATTCACTATTCCTAGAATCATAGATTATGTAAGTATAATTTTTTTGAAATCACATGCACATATAGATATTCTTGGTCACAAGAATTAATACTATTGGTTTTCTTTGGAAAAATTATAAAATAATGAGTAAAATAATGGGAAAACCATTCTCTCCACCACTAACCCCCCCTCACTCCCTCTTATTTTCAATCCTCTCAAGCCTTGTCACTTGTATAAATTATTCTAAAATATCCTCCCAATATTTGTAGCGACCCTAAGAAAGATGTACATGGAAATTACATTACTTTTGCGGAATACATAACAAAAACACACACACAAGGACCGTAATAGTTTAGTGTCTTTGGAAACTCAGAATATAATCTTCTAATCGTGGTGAAAGATCTTCAACATCTCCCATAAATATCATCCCTTTTTTTTCTTACCTAAAACCTTTCTTTATATCCTGGGGAAAAGAAAAGATAAAAGGGTGAGCTCAAATGCTCAGTAAGGGTAAAAAAAAGAAATATCAATCACATCATATTCATAAGAAGATAACATTTTGGAAATCTTAACCTGCAAAAGAGATCATAATATCATAACATGGGATAAATCATAGTACTAAAATGTAATCCCAGTAATCATAACATAAAACATGAAACTTTTGGGAATACACACATAATCATAGATAATCATTTCTTATTAGTCAGGACTCATTTCCAAGACTATCTTAGTGGGCAAAGTCCATTTCTGAACCAAGTTCACTCCTCGTTTCAGTCCTGTTTCACTAAACCGGTTTAATTTTCCGTTCCAGCCATGTATATCTCATGAGATATAAAATCTTTACCCAATGCATTGGAGGGAGATATAGGTCCCACCCATCTCATATTTATACCATTCATATGTGTCCCACAAAATCATAAATCATACATCATTGCATAACGCATGTAATAAAAATGGGATTCTTAAACAACATGACATCATAAAATAATTCATATAAGATAAAGGAATTTATAAAAATAATTCCATCACAACATAATCAAATCAATGTAAAAATAGGGATAAAAATATAACCCTATATTATCTTTGATGGAAAATAATTTTGATAAAACACATGAACTCCATTCTTGAGGAAAATATCCTTTCTAGTTCAAAAACATTTTCCTTTCTTAACATGTCATTCAATTTTAAACTAAATAAAGTTGATTAAAGATAAACTTGAAAACTTGTAAAGTAATCTTCTTTGAAATAATGTTTTAAAAATCTATTCATTCTGTATAAGTTAAAAAAATAACATTCTTCTCGTACTTTTATCGGAAAAGTGAAAATGTACCTCGTACGAAAAACGACAAAAGATTTCTTTCATATCTTTTACTAAAAACTCACCGAAGGGTAAAATTGGACATAAACTATTGTAGAAGGATATAAATATTACATATTGAGGAAACATGAATGTGGATGATAAAATACACCCCAGTAAATTCCAAAGTATAAACAATCTCGGAAAAAAATGAGATTGTGATATTTCCCTTACCTTAGGTCCGATTTGCTTCGTAAGTGTCTGAAACTCCTGTATAATGGTTTACATAGTGTAATTGACTTATTCCATAATCATACTCATTGTTATTATATCATATATGGTTCACTTACGACTTTATATTACCCGTTCTTTTGTAAATTCCATGTTAAAGAGCGTTTTGGGTAAAATCGTTTCATTTGTCGTCTGCGTTTTGACTTGTAATTATTCATATGATTACTTAGATCATGATTACTTAATTCCAGAATATAAAACATGATTTATATATAATATATATTTAGAATATACATATATATAATAGATCAGTAAATGGAAAGAAATACACCGTTCATGGAGACGGTAGGCCGTATGTACGCATAAACGCTGTTTTCGTTTCCTTATTGAATTGAGTTGAATTAAGTAGATGACATAAATATATATATAAATAAATACAGTAGTATTATTATGTCATATATTTCATGATTACTTATTACATATACTTCATAATCATTCACGAATGGTAAACGTGGAGAATGAATCTCATCGCGTCGTGGAGACGGTAGTCCATACATACACACAAGCAATGATATCGTTCTCATGATCGTTGAATTGTATTGGAGTGTATGTATACTATTTCAGAATAAATATAACTTTAAAATAGTCATATATTGTCATTATTTTCACCATTATACCCATCCAAGTAAGGTGGTGGTGGAAAAATAGATTACACCACGGCGTGAAGACTGTATTCCGTAGGTACGCACGCGCGGTGATTTTATTTTCCGTAGGATGGATAGATGGTGAAATAGGGTTGTTTCATAATTATAATAACATATAAGTATATGATTGATACTCATGTTATTACTTCATAATGAAAAAACTAAAGAAGAAGAAGTGGAAGAAGAAATAAAGATGAAAGAATCGGTAACAGACATTACCTCTTCTTTGAAGTTCTTCTTTGAGACCTCCTTTTAGGGCACTAAAATTGGTCATTGAAGAAGACCAGGACCTCTAAGATGTCTCTATGGAAGTGTAGAGTTGAAAGTGGCAGGGGTTGGCCGATCTTGAAGGCTTAATGTGGTGTGAGGAAGAGATGGAGGAGGTTCCCTTTTATAAGGGAGGAGAGGGGCTCCTTTGGAAAAACTAAAAATATTATTTTATTATAAAGTCAATTTCGGTTTTAAATAGATCCAAATTGATTTATTTCGAAGCTAAGGTGGGGATGGGTCGAAATAATCTCATACAATAGAATTTAGACAAGTTTAGGTTCCAATTTTAATCTTATCATTTAGATTTAACATTATGTTAAATAATTTTACTTTTACCGTGTCTTCTTGTGTTCTTATACTATAAGGTTAATAAACCTACTATAATCAGCCAAAAGAACCCCAAGTTGTTTATTATTAATATATATAACCTTATATAAGTCATTTGGCCGAACCATAGATTTTTAGGAATAAAATAATAATTAATATTATAATATTTGTTTTAAAAACTATTTTATGTCAATTTTGACACTATTTAGTAATTGATTTTTGTGAAAATCGTAACAGAATGATTAGTTCGAAAAAAGTTAATTACATCAATAATAACATGTCATATTAACCTATAAAATTAGTGTAATTCATAAAAAGTCTCAAATTACATTTATTTTCGTATTTATAACATCAATTATATCAATAATTCATTAATAAGATAATTACTGCATCATCTTTGTGTCATAAATAAATTATATTATTTAATGTCTAAAAATTACAAATAAAATACCATTATTTAGGAAATCTTTTTAGATTTCTAATGAATATTTATGGTCGAATTTATCTTATGTATAACCCTATATTAAAAATGATATTCTTATTAAACATTGATTTTAACTATTTTAACCCTTCTTTAAATAAATTAATAATAAATGTCATAATCTAATCCAAGTGGGACTAAATGGTCATATTTTATTTCTCAGGTTGTTTTTGGTCGAATTAAACTAATCCAATAGAATTAGGTCATGTGTTAGGGTAATAATAATATCATTGTTATCCTTAATTACCCTATTTACTTTTAACCGTGAAAAAAAAGTAAAATGTTACTATTCACCAAAAACTATTTTCATCTCATTGAACAACATTTTACTTATTGACATCAACCGTGTCTCTCGGATTTTTGAAATTCCACTCACAGAAGTGGGAAAATTATGTTTTATGAAAAATTCATTTTTTTAACTACCACTTAGTGGTTTCACTATTCATCAAAAAATAAAAGTTTTCACAAAAGTACCAGAAATTAGGCCTAAGCTATATTTGATATTATGAACTCAAAAATGATGTCTATTTTACCAAATTCAAAACATATCAGTTGCATTAATTTAATTTAAAAATTAATTCCCGTCGTCAAAACAAATAGCGTGTTCTTAAGAGATAATAACTATCAAAAGATTGACACTTGCTTATGTCTGGTTTAAATGTGAAATTACATCCAATGACCAACATTGTATTAAATTGTGAAAATATATTTTATATATACTTTAAAATCACTCAAATTAATAATTTATCACTATTAATTATTTCGATTGAAAAAGTTGTTTTTAATTAAAATTTAGTAATTTTCACTATTCATCAAAATATGAAAGTTATCCGAAAATTACCAAAATTTCACCCTAAGCTAATTTTGATATTCCGAATCGAAAAATGAAGTCCATTTTGAAAAATAAAATTTAAAAAATTTCAAAAAGTGGTTATTACTATTCATAACGGCTAGTTTTAATAATATTTTAATAGCATATTGTTGTTTAGTAAAACTCGTTATTGTGTACTACACACGCTATCGAGGAAGGTCACGATTGCGTGTAATGAAAGGCAAGTCAAGGATGTGTGTTGTGCAAACTCATTTTGGTGTAGCAGACAACACAATACATTAATGAAATTAAAAAGAATATTTTTCATAAAATCTCGGGGTGTTACATTATACCCCCCTTAAAATGAATTTCGCCCTTGAAATTCATCGGGGTTATAAATGGTTTATTACTCGAAAGTTTCATTAATAGAAACCCACATCGTAAAAAGGAATACCAAAACCAATCTTTAAAAACAAAAGTATGAAACATAACGGTTACCCAAATAAACTAATCCCTGGGTTTCCACATAGATGAAAATATGGACATGTAAGAGAAATCTAACCATCATGTTCTGATGGAGAGTGGTAGAGAACATGGCTATGGAAAAGCCAGAAATAAAAAATCCATAGATTTGTGATGATCTAAGGTACCATCTGATTCATCAGATATAAGGGCACTAGGATAACTTTTTTGGTTTTCAAGATCATTTCCCTAAAGATGATGAATTAAACTAAATACATACATGATTTTGGTACAATCTCATTGTAGTTCATTAATTGAACAATTTCCAATTCATCCCTTAATTAAATGAAGTTGAATTTGTTATTTGTGATGTGTTAGCAGATCATGTGATAGAATGATGGGTCATTCCATCTGTCTCAAACAAAAGGTTATAAAAGTTATCAAAAATACATAAGTCCATCTATAGTGAGATTAATCATATATGGTTCCTAAAATGGACTTATAATTCATATATCATACTTCTTAATATAATAAAACTAGTTTCTACTAAACAGGGACTTCCTGTAGGCCAGTGGTAGGCGATAAAGGCCAGTCGCACTTCGGTTGTAGGTTTGATTCCCAAAGCCTTGTCCGACGCGATGGGTTGTTGCCCGTCCTACAGGTTGTCCTTTTTATAAAACTATATTACAATAACATCCCATCAATAATATTGAAAAAAAACTTCTATCCTTAATACTAACTTATGTACAACATAATCCATTCCAATCTTAAGGCTTATCTAAAATACTTTGGTCCAAGCTTATATTATAAGGAAAATGATTACTTGTAATGTCACATAACAATAACATGAATTCAATCATTTATCCCCAATATATCATAAGATATATCTTGTTGGTCAAATTACAATCATGTGAATACCTTAATAATGTATTCTCTTGAAGAATGAATACCCATTAATTGAACCGTAGTGAAAACATGATTGCAGTTAAAAGTTAACACTTTCCACATACCAAAATCCTCAAAATTCTTTATAATCAAACCATGATATCACTTAGTCCTTATATCAATCATGAGATCATGAATACTGTCAAACATTTCATTTTCTCATTTCCCTTCATTATGCACATATCATCTTATTTCCAAAAATATCTCAATCAGTTTCCATGGTTATCGATACCATAAAATTATTGAATACCACAATAGACCAATACATAAATATTCCAATATTCCATGATACTATATAAAACATTATTTTGGAATCCCATTACATAAACACTTAATCATTCCACCACATCGTTTTCATATTCAACATCGCCAATAGTGATCGCATGTGACTTCCCTTTGTCCTTTTCCTTAAGCGGTTTCTCATGTTGATCATCACTAACCATTGGATTAGGGAATTTATTAGCATAATTCCCCATTTCCTGGCACTTGAAGCATTGAAGTGTTGGTGGTGCGTTCTCTGCAATCTTTTATTTATTCACATCATTAGAAACCCTTTTTCCCTTACTTCGACACTCAGCTTCTCGATGACCTTCTTTTCCACACTTAAAACATTTTCTAGTCCCTTTAAGACAATCTCCACCATGCTTCTTTCCACACATTGAGCATAAGGAAACATTCATATTCTTTTCACCATTATTATGAGATTTCTCCTTGAACTTCATCTTTCGTTTCTTGTCAAAACTATGAGATGGATAAGTAACACCAACTTCCATTTCTACCTTGATAGCACAACACACAATTTCTTCATAGCTACTGAAGTCTCTTATAGCTAATGCCCTTCGAAGACTTGGTTTTAAGCCACTGACGAATCGATCAACTTTACTTTCAGGCTGGATAATAAAGCCAGATGCATACATTGCAGGCCTTCTAAAATTCGCTTCAGATATACAAACAGATTCATCATCCTTTTTCTTTAGTTCAAGAAAATCCTTCCCCATCTTTGTTCGAAGAATACGAGGGAATTACTTATTGAAAAATAAGTTCTTGAACTCATCCCATTCCATGGATTCAATTTCATCTCTTGGCATCGTATTCTTGATAAGATTCCACCATTGATCAGCATCACCTTGCAAATGATATACTGCTAAGATGACTTTATCATGTTCAGAACATTGAAGAACTGAAAATATCTTTTCAGTGGTAATGATTCAGTGTTCAGCAACAAGTGGATCAGAAGACCCACTGAAAGAAGGTGTATGTTGCCTCATGAAGGACTCAATAGAATATTGTTCCCTTCTCTGCTCATTTGGAAGTCCAGAATGATTCATAGCTTGTGTTAGTAGAGCATTAAGATTTTTCACTCCATCTCCCATAACATTTGTTTGTTCAGGCGGACAATCATTGCATTTTCCATTACATTGATCAACACGGTTCCTTCGGGTTCCAGCCATCGTCTAAAACCCAAAAGGAATAGTGTGAGAGGAAAAAATCACGCTAGGGAAAACAACATAATAAAGGGGGTGTACCTTCAATATCTAACATCTTAGGTTACCGTAATTCTATCACTATAACCTATACTTATACTTAACCTTAGGGACATCCCTATACATACCTTAGAAATATCTATAGGGATCTCACTAAAGTTCTCACATCCTAGTTTCCAAATGTTGACTAAACCTTTCCTCTGATACCAACTGTAGAGACCCTAAGCGAGACGTACATGGACATTACATTACTTTTGCGGAATACATAACAAAAAAACACACACAAGGACCGTAATAGTTTACTGTCTTTGGAAACTCAGAATATAATCTTCTAATCGTGGTGAAAGATCTTCAACATCTCCCATAAAGATCTTCCCTTTTTTTCTTACCTAAAACCTTTCTTTATATCCTGGGGAAAAGAAAACATAAAAGGGTGAGCTCAAATTCTCAGTAAGGGTAAACAAAAGAAATATCAATCACATCATATTCATAAGAACATAACATTTTGGAAATCTTAACCTGCAAAAGAGATCATAATATCATAACATGGGATAAATCATAGTACTGAAATGTAATCCCAGTAATCATAACATAAAACATGAAACTTTGTGGAATACACAAATAATCATAGATAATCATTTCTTATTAGTCAAGACTCATTGACAAGACTATCTTAGTAGAAAAGTCCATTTCTAAACCGAGTTCACTCCTTGTTTCAGTCCTGTTTCATTGAACAGGTTTAATCTGCCATTCCAGCCATGTCTATCTCATGAGATATAAAATCTTTACCCAATTCATTGGAGGGAGATATAGGTCCCACCCATCTCATATTGATACCATTCATATGTGTTCCACAAAATCATAAATCATACATCATTGCATAACCCATGTAATAAAAATGGGATTCTTAAACAACATGACATCATAAAACAATTCATATAAGATAAAGGAATTCATAAAAATAATTCCATCACAATATAATCAAATAAATGTAATAATAGGGCAAGATACATAACCCAATATTTTCTTAGATGGAAAATAATTTTGATAAAACACTTGAACTCCATTCTTGATGAAAATATCCTTTCTACTTCAAAAACATTTTCCTTTCTTCACATGTCATACAATTTTAAACTAAAAGAAGTTGATTAAAAATAAACTTGAAAACATGTAAAGTAAACTTCTTGTAAATAATGTTTTAAAAATCCATTCATGCCATATAACTTAAAAAAATAACATTCTTCTCGTACTTTTGTCAGAAAAGTCAAAAAGTACCTCGTACGAAAAACGACAAAAGATTCCTTTAATATCTTTTACTAAAAACTCACTGAAGGGTAAAATTGGACATAAACTACTGTAGAAGGATATAAATATTACATATTGAGGAAACATGGATGTGGATGATAAAATACACCCCAGTAAATTCTAAAGTATAAACAATCTCAGAAAAAAATGAGATTGTGATACTTCCCTTACCTTAGGTCCGATTTGCTTCGTAAGTGTCCGAACCTCCTGTATAATGATTTAAATAATGTCATTGACTTATTCCAGAATCATACTCATTGTTATGATATCATATATGGTTCACTTACGACTTTATATTACCCGTTCTTTTGTAAATTCCACGTTAAAGAGCCTTTTGGGTAAAATCGTTTCATTTATCGTCCGTGTTTTGACTTGTAATTATTCATATGATTACTTAGATCATGATTAAATAATTCCAGAATATAAAACATGATTTATATATAATATATATTTAGAATATACATATATATAATAGATCAATAAATGGAAAGAAATACACCATTCATGGAGACGGTAGGCCGTACGTACGCATGAACGCTGTTTTCATTTCCTTATTGAATTGAGTGGAATTAATTAGACGTCATAAATATATATATACATAAATCAAGTAGTATTATTATGTCATATATTTCATGATTAGTTATTATATATACTTTATAATCATTCATGAATGGTAAACGTGCAGAATGAATCACATCGCGTCGTGGAGACGGTAGTCCGTACGTATGAACGAGCGATGATATCGTTCTCATGATCATTGAATTGTATTGGATTATATGTATACTATTTAAGAATCAATATCACTTTACAATAGACATATATAGTCATTATTTACACCATTATACCCATCCAAGTAAGGTGGTGGTGGAAAAATAGATTACACCACAGCGTGGAGACGGTATTCCATACATACGCACGCGCGGTGATTTTATTTTCCGTAGGATGGATAGATGGTGAAATAGGGTTGTTTCATACATATAATAAAATATCAGTATATGAGTGATACTGATGTTATTACTTCATAATGAAACAACTAAAGAAGAAGAAGTGGAAGAAGAAATAAAGATGAAAGAATCGGTAACGGACATTACCTTTTCTTTGAAGTGCTTCTTTTAGACCTCCTTTTAGGGCACTAAAATTGGTTTTTGAAGAAGACCAGGACCTCTAGGATGTCTCTAGGGAATTCGAGAGTAGAAAGTGGCAGGGGTTGGCAGAGCTTGAAGGCTCAAAGTGGTGTGAGGAAGAGAGAGAGGAGGTGCCCTTTTATAAGGGAGGAGAGGGGCTCCTTTAAAAAACTAAAAATATTATTTTATTATAAAGTCATGTTCGGTTTTAAATAGCTTAAAATTGATTTATTTCAAAGCTAAGGTGGGTATGGGTCGAAATCCTCTTATCCAATAGAATTTAGGCAAGTTTAGGTTCCTATTTTAACCTTATCATTTAGATTTAACATTAATTTAAATAATTTTACTTTTACCGTGTCTTCTTGTGTTCTTATACTATAAGGTTAATAAACATACTATAAGCATCCAAACGAACCCCAAGTTGTTTATTATTAATATATATAACCTTTTCTAAGTCATTTGGCCGAACCATAGATTTTTAGGAATACAATAACAATTAATATTATAATATTTGTTTTAAAAACTATTTTATGTCAATTTTGACACTATTTAGTAATTGATTTTTTTGAAACTCATAATAGAATGATTATTTCAAAAAAAGTTACTTAAATAAATAATAACATGTCATAGTGACCTATAAAATTATTGGAATTCATAAAAAGTCTGAAATTACATTTATTTTGGTATTTATAACATCAATTATGTCAATATTTCATTAATAAGATAATTACTACATCATATTTGTGTCATAAATAAATTAAATTATTTAATGTCTAAAAATTACAAATAAAATACCATTATGTAGGAAATATTTTTATATTTCTAATGAATATTTATGGTCGAATTTACCTTATGTATAAGCCTATATTAAAAATCATATACTTATTAAACTTTGATTTTAACAATTTTAACCCTTCTTTAAATAAATTAATAATAAACATCATAATCTAATCCAAGTGGGCCTAAATGGTCATATTTTATTCCTAAGGTTGTTTTTGGTCGAATTAAACTTATCCAATAGAATTAGGACATGTTTTAGGGTAATAATAATATCATTTGTACCCTTAATTACCCTATTTACTTTTAACCGTGGTAAAAAAATAAAAAGTTACTATTCACCAAAAATTATTTTCATCTCATTGAACCACATTTTACTTACTGACATCAACCGTGTCTCTTGGATATTTGAAATTCCACTCACAGAAGCGGTAAACTTATGTTTTATGAAAAATTTATTTTTTTTAACTACCACTTAGTGGTTTCACTATTCATCAAAAAATAAAAGTTTCCAGAAAAATACTAGAAATTAGGCCTAAGCTATATTTGATATTATGAACTCAAAAATGATGTCTATTTTACCAAATTCAAAACAAATCAGTTGCATTAATTTAATTTAAAAATTAATTCCCGTCATCAAAACAAATAGAGTGTTCTTAAGAGATAATAACTATCAAAAGATTGACACTTGTTTATGTCTGGTTTAAATGTGAAATTACATCCAATGACAAACATTTTATTAAATTGTAAAAATATATTCTATATATACTTTAAAACCACTAAAATTAATAATTTATCACTATTAATTATTTCTATTGAAAAATTTGTTTTTAATTAAAATTTAGTAATTTTCACTATTCATCAAAATATGAAAGTTATCTGAAAATTACCAAAATTTCACCCTAAGCTAATTTCGAAATTTTGAATCCAAAAATGAAGTCCATTTTGAAAAATAAAATTTACAAAATTTCAAAAAGTGGTTATTACTATTCATAACGGCTAGTTTTAATAATATTTTAATAGCATATTATTGTTTAGTAAAACACGTTATTGCGTACTACACACGCTATCGAGGAATGTTGCGATTACGTATAATGCAAGGAAAGTCAAAGATGTGTGTTGTGCAAACTCTTTTTGGTGTAGCGTACAACAAAAGACATTAATGAAATTAAAAAGAATAATTTTCATAAAATCTCGGGGTGTTACAATATTCTCCCCCATGTTCATCATCCCTTAGTCTCATAAAAATGCCAAAAAAATTTCCTGAAAGAGGCCCTCTTGGAAGATTACTTCAAGAGGTAAATTCCTCTTTTCATTTATTTTATTTCAAGTTCCTTTATTTTATTTTTCTTTCCCCACTTCCTTTTATTCAAATATTTTGATGACAATAGTAACTTACATGTTCTATAATGTTGTTATTATACATGAATAATTCTTCATGCCTCCTTTCCCCTTATTTTATATTAGAAATGAAAACACCACTCAAGATGTGTTAGTTTATAACATTCAAGGACGACAAGTTTTCAATTTATATTTCTATCTTTCATTCTGGTCATGAAACCATTTTTATGGTGGATCCAAAATATAATATATGTATTATATCTTATTTATGGTTTGGAAATATTTTTATACACATGATATTAATTTAAAAATTAAAAGGATTTCATTATGATAAAAAAACTGCCAATTAACCCAAACAATTATTATCAATTTTTTATATAATGATTCATCTTCACTCCTAATAAACAAAAGAATTTTATAAACATGTATTCTTATAGTTTATCAATAATAATATACAAATTATATTCTGTACAACCATTCTCATTCTACATGTTTTTCCCAACATGAATATAAGTAAATTTGTCATGAAAACCAAGAAATAAATACTCCCAAACAATGAAATTGAATCTATTAACCAATAAAAAATCCATGAATGAACTTGAAAATATTATACTAAATCAATTAAATTTATAGGGTGTTCTTTAATAATTAATTTATAAACATAAAATTGATCATTCAGGACCTTAAGATCAAGTGAGGAACACCTTTAGACTTAAGCTAAGGGTTTTCCACCCGAACCACCATTTTCATTTGGGTTACTTTTATTATCAACATACCTCAATTAAATTTAAATTCATTCATATTTACTCCTCATTACTATTTTTTGATTTTTTTATATATGTGTTCTAAACGGAATCATATATTAATTTATGAGGAGTTATAATGGATCTTTCAAAAAACATTCATGAAATACAAACCCGATTCAGTGGAATTTCTCAAATTCTTACCCATTTTAATGGGTACTCTATAATATGTTTTTATAAAAAAATATTTTTCCAAAACCACTTATTTTCTTATGAAAATACCATCTTACTCAAATTCTAGTTTTATATAAATATGTTTTTTCAAAGTAACTCTTCTTTTCAAAGTAAATGAGTATTTATCTCAAGAATTGCTTGATGATTTCATAATAGTGTCTTCATCTGTTTGAACACTCCTATTGATTATTTTGTATTATTGAGATTAATCATTTTGGAATAATATAACATATTTCATTGAATCGTTTATGATTAGTTTGACTATGGATGTGCGATCCTGAAACCATTCACTATTTTACTCGGAATGGTTAGTGTTTATGCTTAATGATCAAGAAAAGTTATTTATGTTTCATATGTTTGATTTCATATGAACGTATATATTGTTTATGTTTATCCCTCTTCATATGAGAAATTTATTGGAATTACTATGTGATGGGTGGGGCCCACTATAGCCCCTCTTAGAATTGGTAGGTCTCATGAGACACATAGATATGGAATTGGACGAGGCCTTTCCCATTTTTAGATATGGTTTTGTCCAATGCCTTCATTATTACTTAATGTCATGGAAGAGGGATTGAAGGTATGTTTTAGAATGTCCAACATATGCATTTCCCTCATTATGAAGCTATAAATTCATATTTCATGTGGTTTTCGACTAGTATAATTCCCACAATTATGTTTTATTGTGGAAATATTTACTCAGCTCATATTCATTCCATAATGTGTTCGAGTTTATTATATTTAAAGGCATGTGTTTTCAATTATTCACCATGACTAATATTTATGTTTATGATATCTCTTGCTTTATTGTTTACCCTTACTGATCATTTGATCTCACCCCATTCTTATGTTTCAATTTCTCAGGACATGAAGTAGTTTATTATGAATGACCTACAAGGATAAACATATATTTATGGAATTTACTTATAAAACTTACATGTTGTATTTAATTTCAAGTTTTAATGTTTAACTTATGTCTATATCTAGCTTTAAAAATCTACTAAACTATTCATTTATTCACGATACAATTTTCTTGTAATTATGCCAATCTAATAGGGCACCAGCTACAGGAAATTGGGGTGGGTCTTTACAATGATGTAAGTAAAGAATATATTTTATAAATTCATATATTTATATGATATATCTATGAGTTGAATTATATTTCATATAAATTATAATTTTCATTAAAAAGGGGTATATTATTCCATAAAACTTTTTTTGATAGTATAAATTATAAAATGTTATTATATAGTGATTATTCAACAAATCCTATTTTTAAAGGAACCTTTAAATTAGATGAAATATTAGGAATGATATGTATTCAATTCATTCATTCGTAATTTGGAAAAAGTAAAATATACTCATGCATTATAAACGCATGAGTAAATGTAGTAGCCTTCGTAGCATTTTCATGGTTTTATTTATCACATTCATTCAATGGTGAGTCATGTGTGTGGTTTCTTAATTATTTTTAGAAACTATCTATAACCTAAATCTCTATTTATCATTCTCCTTTGTGTTCAAGAAACATCAATTCTATTGTGTAAGGATGGATCCAATTTTAAATTTAGATGATTCATGTCAGACCATGGATAACTATAAAGAAGGGATTTCCTTTGGCAACCCTTGGTGATATTTATCAATCCATGTGATGATGATAAATATATTTTAGATACTCTATTGTGTACAATAAACACATGTTTTATAGAAAGTTTTTCATTTTAGTTTTTATGTAAATTTTATTTTTCTTGTTTGGTAGATCCTGGATAAGGAATATAAATTATTTCTTGTGACACCACCAATTTGAGTTAATTCTGTGTATTTTTTAACATATGGAATGGTTGGGAAAAGTATTGAGATGTTACAAGAAGGTTTTTTAATGTTTTGGAAGCATTTTTAAAGGTGAAAATTTTGAAAACAATTAAGGAAAATAGTGAAGCTTCTCTAAAAAACCACATAAGGTGAATATGGGAGTCATTGGGAAGGCACACATTTGGTGCATAGTTGTAACGACCCAATAATTTATTAATGAAAATTACTATTAATCTAATTAAATGTCTTATTATGTAAAATGGTTATATAACATATGAACTTACTTGGTTTTATGTTTTGGATTTTAAACTACCATTAATAATTGTGACTGTTTCTAATATCGTCATTGAATAGTTATCACTTGATTAGTATAAATATAGGTCTTTAACAAATCCAATTTACTAAAACAACGGAAGTTCTTTCCTCATCCAGTAGAATTTCTCCATATGAATCCCATTTTTTCAGAGCTCGGAATGGAGGTGGCATCACTGGGCTTCACTCTGGACCAAGACTAAGCTGAGCATCAACATGTTGAATTCGAACGGAACTGCCTATATGAGAAGTGAATGTTGATAGTGATTACCACCCAAGAAATGTTATCCAAGCCTCCCCAATAGTGTACCACCATCACACACCTTACCATTAGGAATTATTCTCGTGTTATAAGGGGTCATGTAACAAGACCATAATACTGTGATTATGTACATTATTTTTGTATAGAGAAAATACATTCATTTTATTATTGTTACTTTATAAATAGTTTTTAAAGAAAAAATTGTATTTTTATTTATTATTCAATTAAGAAATCTATTTTGACGAATTAATGGATTTTTAAATTAAATAATACTTTAATGAAATATTATTACTAAAATATTTTTTATTAAATGCAAATGATCATGCAATTGTAATTTTTAATAAGGTTTGAAAGCTATTTTTGTCAAAACCTCTAAATTTTCGTTAAATGTCATTTTTTTATTTTAAAAGTAAAAATTAAAATATTTAGAATATAATTTAGATAAAATGAGTTTTTTTGGAATGAGAATGTCGAAATTATCCAATGGTAAAATTTTCAATCTTTTCTAAGACAGTGGAATTTTTGGGTACAAATTAAATACAGTTTAAATATATAATGTGTTTTATGACATCATAATTACCCGATAGTGATGTAATAATATAATTAAAATGGGGTGTTCGATCAATATATGTTTTTGCTTTAAAATAATTTGATTTTGGGGTATTTTATTTATTTTAAAAATCTGTAGTGGACCCTCTAAGACTTATAAAACATTTTAACATTTTAAAATTATTTCCTTGAGAGTGTGAATAACCACCACATATGAAAGACTAATATTTTAATATGTTAGGAAATTGGCCTTATAAAATAACTTTTTACACTCCCCTTTGGATAAAACCATGTGAAAAAACCATAGGTCGGTTTGTGGTTTTGATTAGTTTAATGTGTGGTGTCCAAAACCAAAATAATAAAAATTCCTTCTCATTTCTTATATAAACCCACCCAATATCCCACTTCTATTCAATCAAAATCATTGGATCAAGTGCCTAACCTTCCATTATCTCCTAAAAATCTTCCCAAGGTGCGCCAAGATCCCAATAATCCTCTCTCAAGCTCGTCCCCAGCCATTGGGATCACACTTCTATGTAAATGATTTCTTCCTTTCTCATTTTTGTCTAAACTTCTTTATGGTGTTTTTCCATTTTATTTTACATTAAAATTTTTTGGTATTATTTGACACATACTATAAACTTTCCTCCTTATTTATTAATGATCATAGTCCCATTTCTATCTCATTAATGCCTCCCATGTACACCCTTACCATACTGAATTTCCGTAAGGGATTTCTCTCTCCTCATTAACATTCAAGAAATTATTTTATATTATGCTTATAAATTACATTTCATATATTGGGACATGTATATATTTGACCCCCTTACTTTACATTTCATGTACATATGTTGAGACACCCCATTCTCTCTCATCAACCATTTTTATGAAATCTTATGTCACACTGTTATGCTGCCGAAATTTCACCGTGATTTTCCAATCCCAAGTCATTGTGTAGTGAATATCATTTCCATTTCTATATCGAGGGTACTAAAATTTATGCACATTTACTTATTTAATATTATGTTTCATGTATTAATTTCACATTAATTTGTTGTGTAATAAATTATGATGTTTAATGAATCCATGTAATATGATCTTTATGGCACACTTTTGCATGAAATAAAATGATTATGAATGGTGTGTCCTGATAGAGCTCCAATGCATTGGGTAAAGACTAGAATCATGAAATGTCAAGTGAAATAAGGGTTTACTCAGGATAATACATGTTGAATGAGGGTATACTCATTCTATATGTGCAATAATCCTTGCATCATGCTAATGACATGTAAAATGTTGTTTCCATATTTCCATGTTAGGATGATCATGATATATCATAAATTAATGTTCATGTTACTATTATTATACATTGATATGCCTATTTCCTAACATGTACTATATTCTTCCTGTTATTCCTTGTTTACTCTCTTAATGGGATTTATATATCACCCTTTTCTTATGAATTTCCTTAGGTTATCCCATGAAATTATAAGTAGGAAGGAATGTGTGTGGTCATGTAAAAGCAGTTTTCAATAAAGATGTGTATTTCATGTTTTAAAATTTTATGTAATGTTCTTATACCCCAAATAAAATAGAACTATCGATCTTCTATATTTTATCATTTGAAGATTTTATTTAATAAATTATGATGAAGTGTGAATTAAAGGCCAGGGTTGTTAAAGTCGGTATTAGAGGACTTGTTTAGTTATTTTTTGGATTAGGATTAGAAAATAATAGTGAAAACCATAGGGATAAGACTATGTATAGTAAAAATATCCCTAAATTTTGTTGAGTATTGAGTATGTGATTTATCAAAATAATACATCCCTATCTAGATATGAGCCGGTCGAGGAGGCTCTGGCACTGATGTATCTATGAGTAAAACCTGAAAACACTGCTTTGAGCTAGACTCAAATGGGAACTAGTGCATAACAATGAGCCTTGATGCACTCATGGTTATGAAACTCTTGGGGGATATTATTTGGTAAATTCATAATCGTTGTTTAAACCATTGTTATGGGAATAAAAAAATACCCTAAGAATATATTTTGGGATGCCGGTCATGGATAACATAGATTGAATCCTATAAATTCATAGGTTAAGGAAATAAAAGTAATTTATAACTAATCAATTTTTGTTTATGGAGTATTCTTTATGTGTTACCCCTAACTTTAATTTTATTCCAGCCAACGACTGGTAGTAGGAGGAATTAGTCTAAAAACTAATATTAAGGTCAATGTGATGACTATTCTAATGAGATGTGAAATCCAATGGGAGTGAGAATCATGAACTTTGTCACGATACTCTCTCAGTTAATTAAAGTTTTGAATATAAATAGGGGTCAAGAGGAAAGTTCAAACACCCCCCCCCCAAAGTTTCAATCGAGGGATTCATGAGAGAAAGTACTCCTACTTTTATTGGATCATCCAATACCTCAATCACCGAAAAATGGATGAAATCCATTGAAAATATCTTCTCTATCATTAAATGTTCCAAAAAAGAGATGGTTCTTCTGGATTATTATCGTATGGAGGGTTAAAGTGATCAATGGGTGTCATTGATCAAAAAATAAAAATCCTGAGAAGAATATTGAGGCATTGGTATGGATGTAATTCAGAAATAAATGGATAAATATTTTCCTTGCACCCTCTAACTTAATATGGAAAGGGACTTCTTTTCCCTCAAGAAAAAAGATGACAAATACATCGAAGTGTACGAGGAAAACGTTAAAAAGCTTTTATGATACGCCTCCAAAATTTTCATTACCCCCAAATTCAAGGATAACTACTTATTTGGTGGGCTAAAACCTATCCAATTGAAAAACCTAGTGATTCATGACATTGAGAGCTATGATAAAACTTTCTAATTTTCCATCAAGGTTGAATTGGAGATCGTAAAATCTTAGGGGTATCATGGGGATAAGAAGTGTAAGGACAAAATTTATTTTGGTGGTCTGATGGATAAATACAACTATGATAAGAAAATCTAGCACCCCACTTGCCAAAGGTGCAGAAAGAAGCACCCCGGAAATTGCCTGAAGAGGTTTCAGGAATGCTTTAGGTGTGGAAGAGAAGGGAACCAGACCATTAAATGCTGATAAGAAAAATCCACAGCTATGATGAAGGTGAGTAATGATCCGTTCGACTCTAAATTTTTTGTTCATTTCTTCAACTATAGTGAACCAGGGCACTTTTCAAACCAGTTCCCTAAGCCAAGGGTTTTTGCAGGAAACCAACAATTTCCAAGGTAGTAAGGGAGAGATTTTTCTATCACTACCACCAAAGTGAACCCCGAAAACAAAGTGGTGAAATGTAGGATAGTTATTCATTCAAGAATAGGAAATATACTTTTTTATTATAGTTCTACTAATTCTTTTATATATTGAATGTTTTGTAGAATAATCCCTACAACACTAAAAATCATGAAAGTAAAGATGTCAATAAGAATAGAAAATGGGGAAATCATTACATCCATTGAATATAACTCCTCCCATGTCAAAATTTGTCCATTTATCATCTCGGTGAGCCGTGTCATACTAACTCTAATGGAATTTTATGCAGTTCTTGGAATATATTGAATTTCCTATTATAAATCCAACATAAATTTCCATGAGAGGGAAATCACTCTCAATATGGAGAATCGACCCCCGATTCTATACAAGTATAAGGAGGAGGATGAATCTTATTTAGAACCATCATATCAAGAATGGATATTACTACCCTATGATCATGTGTATCTTGCTTAGATGATTGAGTCTATAGAAGCAACCATCCTTGAAGACATGCCTACTTTTTGGGAATTCACTGAAGTTTTTCCTAAGGAATTGCTTGGTCTTCCTCCAAGAATAGTTGTTTAATTATCAATTGATCTTATGCATGGGGTGTTTAAAATATCTAAGAATCTATTTATATTGGATTTTTTGGAGATTGAGGAGCTAAAGAAACAACAATATGAGAATCTGGTAAATGGTTTAAATTCCCAAGTGCATCACCATGGGGTGTACTTGTCCACATTGTAAAGAAGAAGGATGGGTCAATGAACCTTTTGTGTGGATTATCAGGAGATCAAAAAATCATGATAAAGAACAAGTATCATATGCCCTGAATTGATGACTTGTTTGATCAACTACATTAATAACAATACTTCTCAAAGGTGGATTTGCATTTGGGATTTTACCAAGTAAGGGTGAAGAATGAGGATATCCCCATGTCAGCTTTTCGTTCAAGGTACGAGCACTATGAATTCATATTAATGCATTTAGGAATCAATATTTCTCTAGAAATATTCATGGACTTGATGAATAGAGTCTTTAGATATTACCTTGACAAATTTGTGGTAGTCTTTATAGATGATATTCTAATATACTCGAAAACCAAGGAGAAGCATGAGGAGCATCTAAGCATTCTGCTAGAGACCTTAAAAAAGGATAATCTCTATGAAAAGTAAATCAAGTTTGAGTTCTAGTTTAAGGAAGTCCCATTATTGGGTCATATAATCATAAGAAATGGGATATATGTGGATCCCTCCATGAAAACTGCAATTGAGGGTTGGCCGAGCCCAACATCGGTAACTAATCTTCATAGCTTCCTGGGGTTTGCTGGATATTTTTGCCGATTTGTGAGAAATTTCTCAAGATTTTTCAAACCCTCTTACCAAGATAAATCAGAATGGATTGAAGTTTTCTTGGAGTGATGATTGTGAAGAAAGATTCAAGGAGTTAAAAATTAGGCTTATCACTACACCCGTGCTCACATTACCCACAAGTGGATAAGTTTTTTTTGTATATAGTAATTCTTTGAAGAAGGTTATGGGTTGTGTATTGATGCAAAATGAAAAAGGAATTTACTATGCTTCAACGCAATTAAAAGTTTATTATAAAAACTATATAGCACATGATCTAGAGTTGGCTACAGTAATCGTTGCTATAAAAATTTGGTGATATTACCTCTTTGGGGAGAATTGTGAAATATACAAAGATAACAAAAGCCTCAAGTATATATTCACATAGTAAGAGTTGAATTTTCACCAACAAAGATGGATAGAGCTAATAAATTACTATGACTACTCATCCATTACCACCCTGGGAAAGAAAAAAAGGTTGAAGATGATCTAAGTAGAAAGGACCCATCGATTCTAATATTGATGGGAATTGAAAAGCATCCAATCTTCTTCGATTTGATGATGATTGGAATGAGAATCATAACGAATGGAACATCATCAATACTTTCACAAATTATTTCTCAACCATCTCTTTTAGAAATGTTAAATGATGCTCAAAATGATGATGTGGGAATTTAAGAGAAAGTAAAAACTATCAAAAAAGGGAAATCTGCAGAGTTCAATGTTAATAAATAAGGAATTTAGAGATTTTGGTCAATACTATGTATTCCGTCAAATGTAGAGTTAATGAAATAACTCTTGAATAATGCACATAGTTCAAATTTCTCTATTCACCCATGAAACTCAAAGTTGTATCAAGATCTCCAAAAAAAATTATTAGTGGGATGATGTGAAGAAGGATATCGCTGATTATACATCAAACTCCAGGTATATCAGTAAGTGAAGGATGAGAGGAAAATTTCTAAGAGGATGATGCGATCATTACCCATACTAGCATTGAAATGTGAGAACACCACAATGGAATTTTTCACCAGACTTCTGAAGATGTCCAAAGGAAACAATTCTATCTCGGTTGTTTTGGATCATTATACAAAGACTATACACTTAATTGAAATTCAGAAGGATTTCTCATTGGATCAACCGGGATGGATATACATCAGAGATGTGGTAAGGCTGCATGGAGTACCACTATCAATTGCATATGATCGAGATCCTAGATTCAACTATATGTTTTTGACAAGTCTTTAAAATGATCTGAACAATGATTTGAACATTAGTACAACATATCATCCTCAAACTTATAACCAATCTGAGTGGACTATCCAAACACTTGAGGACATGTTGAGAGCATTCTTAATGGATTTCAAATGATGATGGGATCAACATATCCTTCTAGTTGAGTTCTCTTACAACAATTGTTTCCACTCATGCATCCAAATGGATCCTTATGAAGACCTTTATGGGAAGAGGTGTAGAAAACTGACATGTTGGGATGAAGTTGGGGAGAAAAAACCCCTAGGTCCAGAAATGGTTGAAGAAATGAAGGAGAATCTTAAGACCACCCCGAAGCACATTAAAGCTGGTTAGAGTCGAAAAAATAGCTATGCTAATAATTGTCGCTGTGACATGGAGTTTAATGTCAGAGATATAGTATTCCTCTACATATCACTATGGAATAGAGTTATGGGATTTGGGAAGAAGGTAAATCTTAGTCCAAGGGAAATTGTCCCTTTTGATATCCTTGATCGCATTGGAGTCATAGCCTATTGACTAGAAGTCCCACTAATCTTATCTCAAGTACATGATGTATTCCATATATCACTATTGAGGAAGTTCATTCCTAACCCATCGCATGTACTCAATTCAGAGGTGGTACCATTGGAGAATAACTGCTCCTACGAAGATCATCTGATAAAGATCTTAGATCGTATGGAAATTTTTTATGAAATTATACAATTCCCCTCTTCAAGGTGTTATGAAGAGACCAAATGTTCGAATAAGAAACATGCGAATCACAGGAAGTTATGAATTATAGTTACTCACATCTGTTTTAGGGTGGGGAAGTGAAATTTTAAGGGTGAAATTTTTTAAGGGGGGAATATTATAATGACACAAAGTTTTATTAATTAAAATTCCACTTGATCTAATTAAATGCCTTATTATGTAAAATGGTTAAATAAACTATTAATTTCATTGGTTTTATGTTTTGGAATTTAAAATACCATTAATAATTTTAATGGTTGCTAATATAGTCTTTGAATAGTTATCACTTTATTAGTATAAATATTGGGTTTTAACAAATCCCATTAACTCAGACAATGAATGTGTTGGCCTCATCCAATATAATTGCTCTATACCAAACCCATTTTTCAGACCTCAGAAAGGAGGTGGCATCACTGGGCTTCACTCTTGACCAAGACCAATCCGATCTTCAACACATTAATCTCAAAGGAACCACCTATGAGAGAAGTGGAAGTTGATAGAGATTCCCACCTGAGCAATGTTATCCAAGCCATGCCAATAGTCTGTCACCATTGCACACCTTACCCTTAGGTCTTATGTGGGTGTTATAAGGGGTTATGTAAGATGACCATAGCACTATTATTTTGTACATTATTTTTTATAGAGAATATACATTCATTTTATTTTTTTTACTTTATAACAGGATTTTTTTAAAAAAATAGTATTTTTAGTTAATATTCAATTAGAAAATCTATTTTGATGAATTAATTGATTTTTTAATTAAATAATATTTTAATTAAATATTATTACTAAATTATTTTTTATTAAATATAAATTATCATATTTTATGAATACAATTGTAATTTTTTAAGGTTTGAAAGCTGTTTTAGTCAAAACCCGTTAAATTTTTATAAATATTAGTTTTTTATTTTAAAAGTAAAAAATTAAAATATTTAGAAAATTATTTAGATAAAATGAATATTATTTTTGTAATCCGGATGTTGAAATTATTCAATGGAGAATTTTTCATAATTTTCTATGAAAGTCGATTTTTTTAGTTAAAATTAAATACTGTTTAAATATATAATGAGTTTTATGACATCGTAATGACCCAATAGTGATGTTATAAATTAATATAAATAGTTTTTTGGCAAATATATGTTTTATACTTAAAATAATGTGATTTTATGTTTATTTTATTTATTTTACAAAGTCTTAGTGGACCCTCCACAACTTATAAAACATTTTATCATTTCAAAATGATTTCCTTGATAGTGTGACTTACCACCACATAAGAAAGCCTAATAATTTAATAATTTTGGCACTTTTACTTATAAAATAATGTTTTACACTCCCCTTTGGAAAAAACATGGGAAAAACATTGGTGGTTTTGTGGTTTTGATTAGTTTAATGTGTGGTGTCCAAAACATGAATAATAACGAATCCCCTCTCTTTTCCTATATAAAACCACATAATCTCTCACATCTATTCACTCAAAACCCTTGGAGAACATACCTACCGAGACCGAATCTCTCTAAAATCATCCCAAGGCTCCCTAATCTCCCAGTAAGCATCTCTCAATCCCCTCCCAAGAATTCAGGATCACACTTCCAAGTTACGGATTTCTTCCTTTCTGAATTTTTTCCAAAATTATTTATATTGTTAAGCCCTTTTATTTTCAATTAAAAATTATAGAGTATAATTTATCACCTACCCTATAATTCCATCCTTATTTTTTAATTATTATAGACCCCTTTCTCTCTCATTAATTCTTCCCATGCACACTCATTACCATATCAAAATTCGGTAAGGGATTTCTCTCTCCTCATTTACATTCAATCAATTATTTTATATTACGCATCTAAATTCCATTAAATATGTTGGTAAATGTATATATATTACCCAATGAATTTACATTTCATTTAAATATTATGATACACCCTTTTATCTCTCATCAACCATTTTTATAAAATCATATGTCACGCCGTTATGCTGCCGAAATTGCACTGCAATTTTTGCAGAAAAAGTCATTGTGTAGTAAATACCATGCCCATTTATCTATCAAGGGTATTCAACTTTATGACAAATTTATTATTTATTATGGAGTTTTATTTAAGAATTCAAAATTCAAAAATTGTCGAATAAATGATGATTTTTAATGAATCCATGTCATAGGATCCATGTGGAACACTTCTGCATGAAATGAAATGATTAAGAATAGTGTGCCCTGATAGCGCTCCAACGCATTAGGTAAAGACTAGTATCATGATAATTCAAGTTCAATGAGTGTATACTCATTCTAATCCAAGTGAAATGAGGGTCTAATCATGATCCATGTGCAATGAGCCTTGACTAATGATAAAATCATGTTAAATGTTGTTTCCATATTTCCATGTTATGATGATCATAATATATCATGCCTTTATGTTCATGTTTCTATTATGCTCCATTGATATGCCTATTTCCTAACATGTACTATATTATTCATGTTATGCCATGTATACACCCTTACCAGGCTTTATATATCACCCTTTTCTTTTTCATGTCCTCATTTTATCCCATTTAATGCTAAGTACGATGGAATGCATGTGTTCATATAAAAGAAGTTCTCAATAAAGATGTGTATTTCATGTTTTATGTTATTATGTAATGTTCTTAAGCACCAAAGACACTGTACCTATCAATCTTATATGTTTTATCATGAGAAGATTTTATGTAATAAATTATGATTTAGTGTGAATTAAAGAGCAGAGTGGTTATTAAAATTCTCCTTAAAATACAATTTATCCATGCTATTTAGAAGTTTTTAATCAATGGAGATTCACATGGTTGGTGAAATTTTTTTAATGGCATGACATAACTATGATATTTCAATAATAAAATTAAAAAATTAGGTTTAAAACCCAATTATATTTCAAAAACCCTCATTCTTATTTTCCTGACTTAGCCTCTTGATCCTCATATTTCCCCTAGGTTATTTCCAATGATAATAGACTTATGTACACTATTATCAATGAATATTTGATAATTGGATATTGGAAATAAAAGGCATGATATTCTTTCTTACAATATAATCTATATCCACTCTTTCACTCTTAAACAAAACCATTGAACATGTTTTTTATGGATGGATCTATAAAATAAGACCTTTTTTGAATGAATCTTCTTTTGATTCATTAGATTTATCAAAGAAATAGTCCAGATATATGAGTTCATATGAAAATTATTCATTTATATTTTTCAAAGGTAGTTGTTTTTTAATTCTTTCCACTTTATTTGGAATATGAAGGATATTTTAATTATAAAATAATATATTATTGATTTCAAGTGAAATTATCATAATGAATCTCTGATGGATTATTTTCTTCCTAGTTGGTTCTTGAAACATTTTTTGTGGGTGATTCCAACAAGTTGGTTGATAAATTGATTAAATTATTTTCATATAACAAATATTTGTGTGTGTGTGTGTAAAATTGAAATAGTATTATTTGTGTGCGTTCTTGTGCATTGGACCTTTTTTAGAGTGACAAGGTCATAGGGACAATTTTGGCCAGAAATTATTACCATGTGATGAATTAATGGAGGATAAATCTCCACTCATGATCAAGGGATGTGTGATTCAACATTACTGGGTTTGTGTGTGTGTGTGTGTGAATGTTAAATTGATATTCCATGTGAATTAAAAAGAAATATTTTTTTCTACCTATGAGAATCATTTTTTTGGTGAACTATTCTTAACATTCTTATTTTATATTATATATATAATATGAATTTTTTTAAATACATATTTATTTTGTGCCACTATTTTATTAAAAATAAAAGGTAACCTAATTATTATTTTAGTGGAGTGTGGGAAAATTATGTTAAGGTTTTACTACTTAGTTTTTATGCTCATATTCTATATATGTAATTTAGTTTGTTTATAGATAGTGTTTTCCATGATATAGTAAAGCTAAAGGTTTCCTATTTCACTAGTATTTATCCTTTAGGTAGATTCCATGGATGTTGTATAGGGATAATTAGAGTTATTTATGTTCAGGGATTCTAGAGTGGTGTCACCTTGGTGTCGATGTATTTCTTTATTTTGGAGTCTTGGTTTCTAGGGTTTATTATATACATTATTACTGTGATTATTGGGTTTTTTATACTTTGAATTGTCATATTAACTCATGTGTTATTTATATGTCAATCCACGGTTTGATTATTTTTTGGTTGTATGGATGTGTTTTCATGCATGTGTAAAAGGGTTAAAAACCCACCCTTATTTCTTATTAAGTGACCAAAATTTATTTATCACTATTTGTGTATAGGTAATATCACCTAAGATTAGTGTAACCTCATTTATTTCCTAGATAATGGTTAGGGGTGGGTTGGTACAAATGGTATTAGTTTAGCCAATCTATCAGTTGGAATTGTAGCAAAGAGATACGACATGTCGAGACATGAAATGTATAGAATAAAAATAAATAGATATCCACTTTATGTTAAAATTCATGGTACCAGGGTGGTGTAGGTATAGAAAATGTTCCAAAAACTTCTATTATTTTTGTTATCTCATCGTAATAGACTTTTCCAATAAGAATTTGGTATCATGAATTATTAGAGATACTTACCATGAGGACTAAATTATGACATGATTATTTGATTTTGGAATTGTACTATTATAATTTTTATTGTTTGGATATGAAATGTGATATAAAACTAAATAATGAAGTTATAAAATAATTTTTTAATATTTTTTGATATGGTTATAAAATGAAAATTCCATAAATGATGATTACAAAAAACTAAAAAGTGGGTGCAATAGAGAATTTTATTTTACCTAAACCATTGATAAACCAATAATTATTCCAGACTTTTGGGGAATAATTACAGTCTATTAACATGAGACCTTTATCTAAGTAACTTCGTCATGTGAATCACTCATCAAAGTTTGAGAATAAGAATCTTGTGATGTTTTAGGGTGATTCGGGACCCTAATAAGAAAAAGTATGGTTAGGTAGGATAGACAGAATATTTAAATTCATTGAAACTCTAATTTATATGAATATCAATCTCGTGATATATATACACGAATAATTGGTGTTATAATGGTAGGATTTAACTATTCAAGTGAATATGAATTAGGTCTAACTTGGGAGGTGTTTGAGGAATTGTCCAATAAAACATTTTATCTAAACAAATTACAACTAGAAAATACATTGGACTTCATAAAATTGAAACACAGAAGTATGAAAATGAATAAAATATGTTTCTCAATTCACACACCTGGTTCTCTACACAATGAAGGTAACTTCTAGCAAAAGGAAAAAGTCATGAATATTTGATGTAGGTCTAAAAAATGATATTCACTCTAGGTATCAATGTTAAATATTATATATTATACAAAAAAGTTAGAATATGGTAATGATGGGAGGGAAATATATAATGGTAATCCTGATGAAGGGTACACATTTTTTTCATCCAAGTATTCATGGGAACTCTAGTGTAAGAAATAATCAAAAATTAGGGATTTATTCCCAAGGTAGTATGGTACCAAAGAATTAGTCAACCAAATTAGTCTCATATCCACCACATCCCTATAATGTACCAAGATTATTTTAGTGTGTCCTACTTTAGTACATAAATAGGTGGTCCATTAGACAACCATAATATTATCACAAATATAGAAAAAGAGTACCGCTCAAGATATATTTATTTATATCTCTGAAGTTAATAATGCGAGATGGATCAAATTATCCATATATCTCCCTTTCTCAATTAGGATGCTCTCGTCAGAATATTTATTTCCCATAGAATTGGATGAATCAAATTTACTCTTGGAATAGAACAATTATCTATTTTACATAACAAAAAGGGATAAAAGACTATTCTATGGAAGCTCATCTATAATTATACATAGATGAGCATGATATTTTGACCAAGAAACGGGGCCACTCGATGATGTGAGATATGATTAATATGAAACTTACCCTTAACAATATATTATTTGACACTTTTGCATCATTTTTTTCTTTATGTACGGTTAATTTTTTTAATTTCATAAAGATATAATTTCTCACGTCATGATTAGAAAGACACATATAGATTAAAATGATTATAGAGGATTGATGTGTTAAACATGTAATATTATCATTGATACAATATAGTCCCTCTAGGAGTTTACTATCTTTGAGATGGATATTTTTAATATAGTATTCATATTAGTCTGATTAGTGTATTTCAAATCCAATGTTGATTTTGATGCATTGTAATTAACTTTAACATTCTTGGATAGAGTTATTAATTTATTCAAAGGAGATTCAGATATGAAATCTATAAAAGAAAAATGTTTAGTAGCAGTATATAAAACCATTTTTAGTTAAATGGATGTAATGAATTTTGGTGCTACAGTTAAAACTAGAGATGATAATGTTCCTACAATAGTTGACCAATACTCGAATGTCTTTCAGAATGATTTCTCTAGGACACATTTTTAATCGGAAATTAAAAATTTTATCAACATAATTTCATGAACAAGCCCTATTTTGATTCCTTCATATAGAATATATCCAATAGATTTTTGGGAATTAAAAGACCATTTAAAAAGTTGTAGAGTAATGGTTTCATTAGACCAAGTCCATCACCTTATGATACTTTTGTTTTTTCTTAAATAATACTGATGTGTTGCTTTAATTATGTGTTAGGTATAATAAATTGAATCAAGTTAGGATCATGAATTGATATCATCTTTCTTGTATCAATGACCTTTTTGATCAATTAATAGAATCCATGTGGTTCCCTAAGATTTATCTTTGATTGAGATATCATCATATCAGATTCAAGAAAGAGAATATTCTAATGAAATTTTTTTATTATAAATAAATACATTATAAAAATATTTTCATTACCTTTATAATGATGAATGAACCTATAGTTTTAATGTCCTTCATGATCCATATCTTCTATAGGTATCTTGATTCATCTTTCATTATAATTGTCGATGATATTTTTTTACTCTAGAAGCATGAATAACCATGAGGGGAACTTATTAATTGGGTTGACCACATTGCGTGATCAATAGTTTTATGTTAAATTATATATTTTTTAATTATGGATATAAGAAGTTCATTTACCTAGGATTTTCATTTATGAAGAAAGAATATTAGTTGACCTTGGGAAGATCGAAGAAGTCATTTCTTAGCATCCACCCAAGAATGTATTTAGATATATAGTTTTCTAGGATTATATGACTATTATCATAATTTGTCTAAGATTTATTTAGACTTTATTTTACCATGACTATATTATTGGTAATGTGAATTTGATTCCATTTGACTAAATGTTTTCAAAAATAATATTATAATTTTAATTCTAATACCACTTCATTATATATCATTGTCTTACCAGAACCATGTCAGTACTATGTGGTATATTTTGATTTATATGGATTAGGAATGGGTTGTGTTCATATATTGGGAGATCATGTTTTTTCTTTTATATGATGATAGTTTTGAACACATGAAAATAATTATCTGACATAGGACCTCGAATTAGCCATAGTGGTCTATGCCTTAAAAACATGTTACTATAATCTCATTTTCGAATACTTAACTATATTGACTAATTGTAAAATCATGACCTATATCTTCTCTTAGAGAGAACTAAAATTGAGGTAATTCCATTGGATGGAGTATCTACATATGTTTGACTTCAAATTGGTGTAAAAACCCAAGAACATGAAATCAATGGTCGATTATTTGACTCAAAATACTTATAGTGAAATGGTAAAAGAATCTCATGAAGAATGGTAGTTGAAAAGTGTTATTGATGAAATTCATATAGACTATTTTGAATAGAATTAAAGTTTACTTGTCTTCTCAATCACTCTTTTTTCCGATTTGATGGATTTAGTCAAAGAGGATCAATGATCAGATCTTTAAAAAATCACCATTAGGTCAAACATAAATGGTTGGACATAAGATTAAAATCTAGTGTTTTATTTTTAGAACCAATTTTTGGTACCCTAGTCATTCCTGGAAAATATTCTTTCCACATATCACTATTCAAAATGTCTTATTAACCAGAGTACTCAGATAATGTACAATGTAATGATATATAATTTCTGTATTTTTTGTATGAAAATAAATATTTCAAATTATATTATCAAATGTATCACTTGTCATTAGGAAAAGGTTGATAATTAATTTCTACGTGGTATGTTGTAATCTATGCCAATATATGTTTGGAAATGTGAGAAAATTTCCATGGACATCTTCACATATCTACTATAGATGCATTGAAAACATTAAAATATTTTTGAAATTGTGAATTGAATCACAATTTATAACACTTTACCACAATCCAAGATTCTAACACGTTAGAGGATAAGATATATATATATATATATTCATAATGTTGCTAAATTGGATAGAGTACTAACATCTATTGTCTTTGATAGAGACGTTTGATTCATTTCTCAAGTTTGGAAATATTTTTAATAGGCTCTTGGAACCAAATTAACCATGAGAATAATGTATCATCCATATATAGATGGGAATTAAAAACTTATGATTCATACATTGAAATATATTCGTAGATATTATGTAATGGAATTTGGTGGATCGTGGGAAGATTATATTTCTTTAGTGGATTCTTTTTATGGTAATAGTTATTTTACCATGATACATATGGATCTATTTGAGTAATTTTATGCTCTGCATTGTACCTCCCGACTATTTTGGGTGTAAAAGGTATAAAATTTACTAATTTTACATAGAATTATCTAAGATATAATAGATAAGATTAAGATGATAAAGACATAGATGGATATGGCTTATAGATTTCATAAATTATATACATATCTTCATAATTTCCCATTATATTTTGATGTATAAGACAATTCATTTTTAAATGTTTCACTGTGATTGGGTCATCATGGTTTGGGAAAGTAAGGAAATGTATATCCTTAGTATTTTTTACTATTTCTGATTTTGGAACATTTCATTAACAATGCTTATAAATTAGATTAACTATAGAGATATAGTGTTTTCCAAAACAATTTCCATGTCTCTCAATTAAATAAGTACCACTTAGATCATATTCATGTAATTTTATAAGACCATGTTACTCTTTATCTAGATATAAAATTTATTTATAAACCAATTGAGATTTTGGATAGATAAGGAATGGCTATTGAAACGAGAACTTTTTTCCTTGGTATAAGTGTTATGATAGTATTGTCATATTATAGAAGAGACTTGGGAATGAGATAAATTGGTGATAGAGAAATATCCAAAACTCTTTAAAGAAAAATCCAAAATACATCCCAATGAGTAAAGGGAGGTAAATGGTGGGGATAATAAAAAACCACTATTTTTAGGTAATTCTCTATTTTATTTTTATATATATATTTATGGGATGGTTGGTCTAACAATTATGATTTTTTTGGATGATTTTAGAATGTTTTGTAAGAGTGTTTTAGGGTTTATAGTTTGAGAATGGGTAAGTGAAAACATGTATCATTCTCTAGGAAATCATGTGATGTGAATATATGAGTTACTTGGTAGGCACATGGTTGGAACATTGTTTTCATACTTTTGAAATTTGGAGGTTTATTGGTGAGTGTTTATTTTCTTGGCTGACACAGAGATTTATTAACCATGCGACCTAACTATGAAATATAATTATGAAAATTATGAAAATTAGTTTTAAAAAATGAAACTATCCTAAAAATCTTATTCTTCTTTAACTGACATAGGATATCAACCCCATCCTTCCTCTAGGATATTTTTAATGATTTTATACTTTAAGACTTCACTATTAATGATTCATCGAGAATTGGATCTTGAAAAAACCCAAGGGCTATGTTCTTTCTTTTTAATCTAGATCTTTACATTTCCTTTTAAATGAATACCTATACTTGATTTTTTATATCCAAATTTATGGAATCAGACAATTTTTATCAAATATTAGTGTCATTAAATAGAGAAATAGAAGAAAGAGTCCACATTTGTGATATTTTGTTAAGAGTCTTCATATTGAACGTTTTTGAGGTAAGGTTTTTTTTACCAATTTCCACATTCTCTAGAATGTGAAGTATATTTGATTTATAAAATAATTTATTCATTTTTTAAATTAAATTATCATTCTAAAACTCTTCTGGATTGTGCACTCACTAGTTGATTATCAAAACATGGGTTGTGGGTGATGTCCAGATGGTGGTTGATGAATTGATTAAATTATTTTTTAAAAAAAGTTTGAGTGTGTGAACTTGAAATATCATTTTTGGGGTTTGTACATGTATATTAGAACATGTCAAGATTTACTTGGTAATAGGGATAATTTAGTCCAAATATTATCATAAAGAGTAGACTTGGTGGAGGATCGATATATTCTTATGATCACGAGATGTGTCATTTGACATGCATGGGAGTGTGTGTGTGAACATAGAATGAATGTGATAAGTTATTTAGAATAAACTATTTATACTAGTAATGAGAACTATATTTTTGGTGAACAGTTCTTGACTTTCTTCTAAATTATTTTATATACAAACTGTGAAATAGTTTTAACTACTTTGGAATTTTGGAAGACTATTTTATAAAAATGATGAACTAACACAATTATTATAATAGGGGAACATGGGAAATGTATCAGGGGGTTTTCCTACTGGGTTGTTATAATAACCTCATATATATGCACTTTGGTGTATATATAGATGTTGTTTTCCATGATATAAGAAATGGAAAATTATCTTATTTCAATAGTAGGGTTCTGTTAGGTATCTTTCCCAGATGTTGGTGACGTGTATTCAGAGATTTTCATGTTCTGGGAGTCCGAAGTAATTCCACCTTGGTGTCAATTGTTAGATTTTTTGAGTCCTGGTTGTTATATTTTATTATTTCCATTGTTCATTTGATTGTTTCTTTTTCATACTTTAAGTTGTTACATTGACTCATACATGATATATATAGATGTATTTGGTTCCATTATTTTTTGGTTGTATGAGTGTGTTTTCATGTGTGCAAAAAAAAAAGAAAAAACATTCCCCTTATTTGTTTTTAAAACCATGAAATTTATTGCAAACATTTTGTGTTTAGGGAATGTCACCTATGGTTAGTTGAACCTCGGTTCTTTCCAATCTAATGATTAGGGATAATTTCTTACATATCTTATATTTCTAATACTTGTTACTATACTCATTTATTTCTCAATAGTGGTATCATATCAATCCCATGTTTAGATTTATGAAAAATTTAAACGAAATTAAGAATAACTCGAAAAATAGATCATTAGTTTTTTCATTATGGGTAATCTACTTAAAATATGTTTTCCTTTATATAGTTGGGATGCATAAAGTTAAGAGAGGAATTACTTTTACTCATTTGATCTCATAAAGGTATGTGAGGTTTTACCATTACCCAACCAGGTTGCATAATGGTAATTATTAAATTACCTTTATATAGCTATGTTGTGTAAATTTATGAAGTGTGTTATCGTTATGTAGTTGGTATGTGTAAGGGTAACATGTTTTACCCTTAGGCTGGTTACACTTTTTGATTAAGGATAACTTAAAATTATCAAAATTTTATATATCAATATTATTTATTATAATTTAAAATTTGTTTATAGATTATAATTAAAGGTTTTTCGCGGTTACTTATTTATCTGTATAATTTTAATTAATTAATTAATTATAAAACTTTTTATAAATAATTAATAAAATCTTATGAAGCATTTATTTTCAAATACTCATTAAATATTAAATGTTAATACTTAAAATAAATATTAACAAATTATATGGAATGCCATCAGATTTTGAAATAAAATCATTATTTAAAAATCACAAGTGGACACTTATAGAGTTACAAATGACCAAAATAAGATCAAAATATAAAATATTTATATTTAAATTATTAATTTTTCATAATTATTTAATTTGATTTTTTTAAATTGAATAGATTTATTTGGGATGTTATTTAAAGAATACATAAATAAATTTGACCATTGATATGATCAAGGATTAAATAATAAAAATTATACGATATTTAGATAATATAAATTGTTTATATAATATAAATTGTATTATAAATTATTTTTAATTCATAAAATATTGTATATTTAAAATGAAATGAAATATAAATGAATAATATAAAAGAGGTCACATTGAAAGTTAATATAAATTGTTCATATTCATAATTATGGTATTCTTATAATGTTAAATATAATATTATAAATAATTTATAGTTAGATTTTATTTACAAATTGTTTATAAATGGTTACCTCATTTTTGAATATTTTATTTTTTTAATAAAAACAATTATTATATATATATATCATATTTATAAAATGTTTATATTATTAATTATGTATGTTTTTTTCTTAAATTTTAAACTACATATAAAAAATAGATCCTTTTATTACAAGGAATGAATGGAAATGAATTTATTTTTTCCTCTAGGTTGACCTCTATTTTTATTGATGTTTTGAAATCAAGTTTAGTAATTAAATATTGATTATGAATATTATTTTTTAGGGTTATGATGAATTGAATTCTGTCTTGAATAAATTATCTCTTGGTTAAGGCACTTAGGGATAGACTACATACCATACATGAGGTTTATGGATTGTATATAAAGGTGAATATAGTTGGCTATCTATTTTCATAGGCTTACTCATTTTTCATAAAAACATGCTATTTTTTTTGATAACTGGAATTACTTTTAAAATTAATTAATTCCACTTCTATGTTTTGAATTTGGAAAAATAGACATCATTTTGAAATTCAGAATATCGAATATAGCTTAGGCCGAATTTTTGGTATTTTTCTGAAAAACATCAATTTTGATGAATAATGAAAACACTGAGTTTTTGGTTAAAATTGAATTTTTATTTAAATAATCATTTATTTGATTTAAATTTATTTTAGGTCAAAATAGATACATAATAATTATATAAGTTCAATGAAGTTCATTGGAATCCTTTTATAATAATTTGGGATTTATAAAAATTTTATTGAACTTTTCACCGTGTTTTACCCACCTCCTAGGAGCTTTGGCAATTGTTCATAAAACATAATTTTACCACTTCTGTGAGTTGAATTTCGAAAATACAAGAGACACGGTTAATATCAAGTAGTAAAATGTGGTTCAATTAGATAAAAATAATTTTTTGTGAATATAAATTTTTTACTTTTATTTACCACGGTTAAAAGTAAATAGGGTAATTCAAGGTTAAAAGAATATTATAATAATTAACAATTACCTTAACATTTGTTCAAACCTTATTGGCTGATTAATGGCCGACCATGTTCATCCTTGGGTCGATTTTGGGACCCGAAGGAGCCACTTATGAAAGACAATGACACATTAGATTAATTAATTTAATTTAAAGACAAAATTGGAATTAACAAAAATACTTTAGTGATTAATTTTTATAATGGGATATATAAATTATAATTTCGACTAAAAATATGTATTATAAAGCTAAAACTATTTTCTACATGTTGGTATTTTTTTTATAATTTTTATACATAACATAAATTAAATTTTTTATGACACAATAATGATGCAGTATTTAGCTTATTAATAAATGATTTAAATAAATAAGATTATAATGATTACAATATTATACAAAACCTGTCCAATTCCTATTGAATGATTTTATTTAGAATATGAGTCATCTTATCTTCAACTTTAATGTGTTTTGGACCTCTTGAAACAGATGATAAGTTTATAATAATATAATGTTTTCACACTTTCCTAAAGAGCCCCTCCACTCCCTTATAAAAGGAGACCAATTCTATGCAATTCCTCACACCTACAAAGCCTTTTGGCTCGTACAAACTCCTCCTAAATAAGCTCCCAAAATCTCTATACTCTCCCTAGAAGCCTTAAATTAGGAAGAAGGAACTTCAAGAAGTCCTTTTGGTTCAAACCAAAGGAAGTTACCCAAATTAATGGTAATAGTTTCTCTTAAGTTGTTTTCTTTTATTCTACTACTCCAACCCGTAAAATCTTTTTAATCATTTCTTTTATAACAACACCAGTATTTTCAAAATATTAGGTTGTTTTTATGATAAGGATTATAACTACACATACACACACCTCCATCCAATGGATGAAGAACATAATGTCTCTGTGATGGAAAACTAACGCCTCACGAAACGATGATTGTTCGATTTTCTCCTACCATCTCTCATGGTGGCCATTATGATGGAACTGTATTTATATATGATATATATTATGTTTATGATTTCCTTATGCTTCTTTACTTACCAATTATATCAATCCTTTATGGTTTCCATAGTGGGTAAATAAGATGATCTCATTTGAGGAAGTGCGGACTACCACCCCCTTAAAGTGATGTGATTCGTTAATGCCTTATGTGGGTTGAATAAAGGATGGAGTTGATGATATTATATATGATATTATAATGGAATTATAATATACCTATTCCATTAAAATAATAAATAGAAATGAAAGTAGCGTTCATGTGTACGTACGGCTTACCGTCTACATGAACGGTGCATTTCATTTCTTACCTCCATTTTTTATGTAATATTATAAATACATGTATATTCTGGATATATAATGAATATATATGATATATAAATCATTATTTACATTCTGGAAGTAAGTAAATCATGATATATTTAATAATAACATCAATAACAACAAGTCCAAACACGTACGATAAATAAGATTATTTTACCCAAAACGTTGCTTTAACATGGGATTTGCAAAAGAACTGGTAATATAAAGTCATAAGTGAACCATATATGATATCATAATAATTAATAAGATTATGTAGTAAGTCAATGACATTATTTAAATCATTATACAGGATGTTCGGATACGTACGAAGCATATCGGACCGAAGGTATGGGATAATTTTGCAAATCTAATTTTTATCTGAGATTGCTTATACGTAAGTATTTACTAGGGTTATTATTATCATCAATGTCCATGCTTTATAAAAGTGTTTTTATGTATGTTTAATATCCTTTCTACCCATTTTGAATTTTACTACATGGTATGTAAGGAATCATTCTTTTGTTTACGTTATGCGGTACTTTTTGACTTTTCCGACAAAAGTATGAGGAGAATGTTATTTTTAACTTATTTGGCATGAATGGAATTTTTACGGTTTCATAATGCCTCATTTTCAAGAAGCTTCCTCTACAGGATTTCATGATTATTTTCAATAGAACCATTTTCTTTAAAAAGTTCATTGAATTTTCTGAAAAGAAAATGATTTTCAAGAAGAAAGGATATTTTCCTCAAGAATTAATTTCAAGTGCTTTATCAAAACCAATTTCCATAAAAGATGACATTATTTCATATGTGTATGTTTCAAGTATAATGTCTCTATGATTTATATGGCTTCACTTTTCTAATGATGAAATGATATCCATTTTTTTATGGATTCTGTTATGATGGAATGATGTTTATGAAACCCAATTTATTCTTTGGGTTATGATGAATGATTTATGATTGTTTTGTGGCACACATAAGAATGATTTCAATATGAGATGGATGGGACCTATATCTCCCTCCAATGAATTGGGTAAAGATTTATATCTCATGATATAGACATGGATGGGACGACAAGTAAATCCGGTTTAGTAATACAGGGCTGGAACGGCAAGTAAACCTGGTTCAGTAAGGGACTTTGTCCACTAAGATGGTCTTGGCAGCAATGCCTTGGCTACAATGGAAATCATATCATGTGCCTAACGGTTTCCACAATCAAATGTTTTATTCCCATGCTATTTTACTAGGATTAATGTTTCTTTATGATCTATGACATATGTATTGACATGTTTTATGTCATTGCTCAAGATCTTGATGTTTAAACATTGTGTTCAAGTTTTTAAGTTCAAATATATATGGTTTGTTTTATTTTATCCATGCATACCCTTAGTGAGAATTTGAGCTCACCATTTCCACAGGATATAAAGAATGGTTTTTAGGTAAGAAAACAAAATGGGGAAGATCTTTATGGGAGATGTTGAAGATCTATCACAATGATTATAAGATTATGTTCTGAGTTTCCAAAGACACTAAACTATTACGGTCCTTTTGTGTATGTTTTTTTATGTATTAAGTATTCCGAAAATTAATGTAATGTCCATGTACGTCAAGCTTCGGGTCTCTACAATTGGTATTAGAGGAAAAGTTTAGTTAACCTTTGGAAACTAGGATGCGAATACATTAGTGAGATCCATGGAGATATTTCTAAGGTATGTCTAGGGATGTCCCTAAGGTTAAGTATACGTATAGGTTATAGTACTAGAATTACGGTAATGATATTAGACTTAAACCTAAGATGTTATATATTGAAGGTACTCCCCCTTTATTATGTTGTTTTCCCTAGCATGATTTTTGCCTCTCACACTATTCTTTTTGGGTTTTAGACGATGGATGGAACCCGAAGGAACCATGTTGATCAATGTAATGGACAATTCAATGATTGTAATACTGAACAAACCAATTTTATTGTAGATGGAGTGAAAAATCTTATTTCTATACTTACACAAGCTATGAAACATTATGGAATTCCAAATAAGAAGATAAGGGAACGATATTCTATTGAGACATTTATGAGGAAACATCCACCTTCTTTCAGTGGGTCTTCTGATCCACTTGTTGCAGAAAAATGGATCAGTACCACTGAAAAGATATTTTTAGTTATTCAATGTTCTGAAAATGATAATTTCATATTAGCAGTATATCGTTTGGAAGGTGAATATGATCAATGGTGGAATCTTATCAAGAATACGAGGCCAAGAGATGAAATTGAGTCTATGGAATGGGAAAAGTTCAAGAAAATATTTTTCAATAAGTACTTCCCTCGTATTCTTCGAAAAACAGATGGAAAAGGATTTCCTTGAGCTTAAGAAAATGGATGATGAATCTGTTGGTACATACGAAGCAAATTTTACAAGTCTTGCAAGGTATGCATCTGGCTTTATCATGCAACCTGAATGTAAAGTTGATCGATTATTCAATGGATTAAAACCAAGTCTTCTAAGTGCATTAGCTATAAGATACCTCAGTATCTATGAAGAAGTTGTGCACTGTGATATCAAGGTAGAACTGGAAGTTGGTGTTACATATCCATCTCATGGTTTTAACAAGAAATGAAAGATGGAGTTCAAAGAGAAATCTCAGAACGATGTTGAAAAGAAGATGAATGTTTCTTTATGATAAATGTGTGGAAAGAAGCATGGTGGATATTGTCTTAAAGGGACTAGAAAATGTTTTAAGTGTGGAAAAGAAGGTCATCAAGCAGTTGATTGTCGATGTAATGGGAAAAAGGTTGCAAATGATGTGAATAGAGAAAAGACAACAGAGAACGCTCCACCAACACTTAAATGCTTCAAGTGCATGGAAATGGGGCATTATGCTAATAAATTACCTAATACAAGCGTTAATGATGATCAACATGAGCAACCAATTAAGGTAAAGGACAAAGGGAAGTCTCATTCCATCACTATTTGTGATGTTTAGCATGAAAATGATGTTTTATAATGATTATGTGTTTATGTAATGGGATTCTGAAATAATGTTGTATATCGTATCGTGGAATATTGAATATTTAAGTATTGATATATTGTGGTTTTCAATAATTTTATGGTACCGTTAACCTTGGAAAGTGATAAAGATATTTTTGGAAAGAAGATGATATGCGCATAATGAAGGGATAAGGTGAAAATGAAATGTTTGATAGTATTCATGAGATCATGACTGATATAAGGAAAAAGTTATATCATGGTTTGAGTATTTAGAATTTTGGGGTTTTGGTATGTGGAAAGAGTTAACTTTTGACAGCACTCATGTTTTCACTAAGGTTCAATGGGTATTCATTTTTCAAGAGAATACATGATTAAGGCCTTTGAATGTTTAGAATGTGACCAACAGGACATATCTTATGATATATGGGGATCAACGATGGTATTAACATGAATGTTACATGAACTCTCTGGTAATCGTTTTCACTATAATATGAGAAATGGAGAGAAATATTTTGGATAAGCCTAAAGATTGGAATGTATTATATTGGACATAAGTTAGTATTTTTTAAGGATATAATTTTTTCAATATTATTGATGGAATGTTATAATATTGTATTTTTAGAAAAAAAGGACAACCTGCAGAACGGGTGACAACCCGTCACGTCGGACAAGGCTGTGTGAATCGAACCCACAACTAAAGTGCGATATGCGTTTGTTTCCTACCACTGGCCTACAGGAAGTCCCTGGTTAGTAGAAACTAGTTTTATTTTGTTATGCAGGATGATAGATGAAGTATAAGTCCATTTTGTAACCATATATGATTAATCTCACCATAGATGGAATTATGTATATAAATTTTTCTAAATTTTGATTGAGACAGATGGAATGACCTATCATTCTATCGCATAATCTGCTAAAACTTTGCGAAAGACAAACTCAACTTAATTTCTTAAAGAGATGAAGTGGTAATTGTTCAAGGCATGAACAACGGTGAGATTATACCAAAATAAAGTAAGTATTTCTTCTGATTCAAATTCTTCAACTTTAGGGAAATGATCTTGAAAACTAAAAATGTTTTCCTAGTGCCCTTATATCCGATGAATCATATGGTACCCTAGATCATCACAAATTTATGTCTTTTTGATTTTTGGATTTTTCATAGCCATGTTCTCTACCACTCTCCATTAGAACATGATGGTTAGATTTCTCTTCCATATCCATATTTTCACCTATGTTCTCCCATGTGGAAACCCAGTGATTAGTTAATTTGGGTAACCGTTATGTTTCAAACTTTAGTTTTTAAAGTCATGTTTTGGTATTCCTTTTTAGGATGTGGGTTTCAATGAATGAAATTCTCAAGTAACAAACCATTTATAACCTCAAAGAATTTCGAGGGCGAAATTCATTTTATGGGGGGCAGAGTGTAAAAACCCGAGATTTTATGAGAATTATTATTTTTAATTTCATTGATGTCTTGTGTTGTATGATACACAAAGATTATCTTGTGCTATACGAAACACCGTATTAGCTTGCAGTATACGGACCACTATTCTTGGCTCGTGTTACACACAATTTCAAGTCTATTTTGTAGAAATTATTCTATGCAACATTAAGTATAGACTTTGTTTAATGTATAAATGAAATATGGTTGTATTTTGTTATACGCAACAACAAAGGAGTCTTTCACTACACGCCACCTGGACTTGTCTTGCATTACACGCAATCGCGACCTTCCTCGATAGCATGTGTAGTACGCAATACCGGGTTTCACTAAACAACGATATATTGTTATAATATTATTATGGACTAGCCGTTATGAATAGTATCAACTACATTTTTAATTTTATAACATTATTATTCATCTTACACATTTTCTACAACATGTTATGAGAAGAAAATAAATCTTTCTGGTAAAATAAGTATTTTTCAAAAAATGCAGTTTTGCCGCCTTTTGATGTCGCCCCAACTTTAAATCTAGATTTTGACATGTTTATAAGTTCAATTTGACAAAATAATATTCTTCCTTGGAATTAGGATATAAAAATTTAGTTTGGATAATTTTTTCATATTTTTCTGATAACTTTCATATTTTGATGAATAGTAAAAACACCATATATTTTAATTAAAAACAATATTTTTCATCGCAATAATTTATATGGATATATTATCGTTTTAATTGGTTTTAAAGTGTAATTATAATATATTTTTACCATTTAATCCAATGTTGGTCATTGGAATTAATTTCACTTTGAAATTGGACATAAACAAGTGATGATCTTTTGATAATTATTGTTTCTTAAAAACATGCTATTTGTTTTGATAACGGGAATTAATTTTAAAATTAATTAATTCCACTTCTATGTTTAGAATTTGAAAAAATTTACATCATTTTGGAATTCGGAATATCAAATATATCTTAGGCTGAATTTTTTGTATTTTTCTGAAAAACTTCAATTTTTGACGAATAATGAAAACACTGAGTTTTTGGTTAAAACTGACTTTTTATTTAAATAATCATTTATATGATTTAAATTTATTTTAGGTCAAAATAGATACATAATACTTATATAAGTTTAATGAAGTTCATTGGTATCATTTTATAATAATTTTGGATTTATAAAAATTGTATTGAACTTTTCACTGTCTTTTACCCACCTCCTATGAGCATTTGCAATTGTTCATAAAACATAATTTTACTGCTTCTGTGAGTTAAAATTTGAAAATCTGAGAGACACGGTTAATATCAAGGAGTAAAATTTGGTTCAATTAGATAAAAATATTTTTTGGTGAATAGTAATTTTTTACTTTTATTTACCACGGTTAAAAGTAAATAGGGTAATTCAAGGTTAAAAGAATAATATAATTTTCCAAAATTACGTTAACACTTGTAAAAACCTTATTGGATGAGTAATGGCCAACCATGGCCATCCTTGGGTCGACATTGGGACCCCATGGAGCCACTTATGAAAGACAATGACACATTAGATTAATTAGTTTAATGTAAAGACAAAATTGGCATTAACAAAAATCCTTTAGTAATTAATTTTTATAAGGGGATATATAAATTATCTTTTCGACTATAAATAGTACTTGGAAATATAAAAAGATTTCCTACATTTTGGTATATTTTTTATAATTTTTAGACATCAAATAAATTAAATTATTTATGACACAATAATGATGAAGTATTTACCTCATTAATAAATGATTTAAATAAATAAGATTATAATGATTAAAATATTATCCAAAACCTATCCAATTCCTATTAGATGATTTTATTTAGAATATGATTCATCTTATATTCGACTTTAATGTGTTTTTGACCTCTTGAAACCGAATATATGTTTATAATAAAATAATGTTTTCACACGTTCCTAAAGAGCCCCTCCACTCCCTTATAAAAGGATACAACTTCTATGAAATTCATCACACCTCTCAAGCCTTTTGGATCATCCAAACTCTGCCCAAATAATCTCCCAACATCCCTATCCTCCCCCTAGAAGCCTTAAATTAGGCATAAGGCACTTCAAGAAGTCCTTTTGGTTCAAACCAAAGGAAGTTACCCAAATTAAATGTAATAGTTTCTCTTAAGTTGTTTTCTTTTATTCTTCTTCTCTAACAACTAAACTCTTTTTAATATGATATTTTGTAACAAAACCAGTATCCTAATAATACTGGGATGATGTTATGAGAAGGATGATAATAACACTAACACACACCTTCATCTAATGGATGAAGAACATAATATTTTTGTGATGGCAAACTAACGCCTCACGAAACGATGATTGTTCGATTTTCTCCTACCGCCTCTCATGGTGTCCATTATGATGGAACTATATTTATATATGATATATATTATGATTATTATTTCCTTATGCTTATTTACTTCCCAATTATATCAAGCCTTTATGGTTTCCATAGTGGGTAAATATGATGATCTCATTAGAGGAAGTGCGGAATACCGCCCCCTTAAAGTGATTTGATTCGTTAATGCCTAATGTGGGATGTATAAAGGATTTAGTTAATGATATTATATATGATATTATACTGGAATTATAATATACCTATTCCATTAAAATAATAAATTGAAATTAATGTAGCGTTCATGTGTACGTACGACTTACCGTCTCCATGAACAGTGCATTTCATTTCTTACCTCCATATATTATGTAATATTATAAATACATGTATATTCTAGATATATAATGAATATATATGATATATAAATCATTATTTACATTCTTTAAGTATGTAAATCATGATATATGTAATAATAAAATCAAGAAAAAAAAGTCCAACCATGTACGATAAATAAGATTATTTTACCCAAAACGTTGCTTTAACATGGGATTTTCAAAAGAACGGGTAATATAAAGTCATAAGCGAACCATATATGATATCATAATAATGAATATGATTCTATAATAAGTCTATGAAATTATTTAAATCATTATATAGGAGGTTCAGAAACATACGATGCATATCAGACCTAAGGTAAGGAATAATTTTTCAAATCTCATTTTTATCCGATATTGCTTATACGTAAGTATTTATTGGGGTTATTGTTATCATCCATGTCCATGTTTTCTAAAAGTGTTTATATGTATGTTTAATGTCCTTTTACCCATTTTTACTTTTACTACATGGTATGTAAGTAATATTTCTTTTGTTTAGGTTACGAGGTACTTTTTTACTTTTCCAAAAAAAAGTACGAGGAGAATGTTATTTTTAACATATTCGGTGTGAACGGAATTTTTACGATTTCATAACGCCTCATTTTCAAGAAGCTTCCTCTATAATATTTCATGATTATTTTCAATAAAAAAATTTTCTTTTAAAATTTCATTGCATTTTGTGAAAAGAAAATTATTTTCAAGAAGAAAGGATATTTTCTTCAAGAATTCATTTCAAGTGCTTTATCAAAACCATTTTCCATCTAAGATGAAATTATTTCATATGTGCATGTTTCAAGTATAATGTCTCTATGATTTATATGGTTTCAATTTTCTTATTATGAAATGACATCCATTTTTTTTATAAGGATTATGTTATGATGGAATGATATTTATGAAACCCAATTTATTCTTTGGGTTATGATGAATGATTTATGATTGTTTTGTGGCACATGTAAGAATGATTTAAATATGAGATGGGTGGGACATATATCTCCCTCTAATGCATTGGGTAAAGATTTATATCTCATGAGATAGACATGGCTATAACAGAAAGTTAATCTGGTTTAGTAATATAGGGCTGGAACAACAAGTAAACTCGGTTCAGTAAGGGACTTTGTCCACTAAGATGGTCTTGGCAGCAATGCCTTGGCTACAATGGAAATAATATCATGTTCTTAACGGTTACCACAACCACATGTTTTATTTCTATTCTATTTTATCAGGATTAATGTTTCTTTATGATCTATGCCTTACGTATTGCCATGTTTTATGCCATTGCTCAAGATCTGGATGTTTAAACACTGTGTTCAGGTTTTTAAGTTCAAATGTATATGGTTTGTTTTATTTTATCCATGCTTGCCCATATTGAGCATTTGAGCTCACCATTTATATGTTTTATTTTCCCCGGGATATAAAGAAAGGTTTTTAGGTAAGAAAACAAAAGAGGGAAGATCTTTAAGGGAGATGTTGAAGATCTTTCACTATGATTAGAAGAATATGTTCGGAGTTTCGAACGACACTAAAATATTATGGTCCTTGTGTTTCTGTTTTTGTTATGTATTAAGTATTATGAAAAATTAATGTAACGTACATGTACGTCAAGATTTGGGATTCTATAGCTCATCCTTCACTTGTTGACAAGTGTGGCATCGTGAAATAAACTATGCTACTACCTTCTTCATCCCTAGACACCAGTGTTGATGCCAAAGGTCCTGGTACATCTTCTCCACACCTGTATGTACCACCAGAGGGGATGTATGGAACTCACCCAACACCTCCTCCCGTAGCGCCACTGGTACCATGGTATGTCCTATAAATAGGATGACATGCTCCCCACCTTCATAAAATTCATCAGGTTCCTACCCTGAGGATATTTGAGCACGTCGAGACTCACAGTTTCTTTCCCCAAGTTGCGCCTCCCTAACTCGATAAAGGAGTGGGGGAGTGAACCTCATAGACTAGAGGTATGCTGCTCCATCTCTATCCATTAAGGATATCTGCAGCGTGGCTAGATGCTCTATTACCTCACTCAAAAACTGCAGACTAGACCTCTTGCTGAGTGCATATACTACAATGTTCCCCTTCTTATAATTATAGACTATCTCAAAGTCATTGTCCTCGAAGAACTCTATCCATCACCACTTTCTTAGATTCATGACCTTTTGAGAGAAGATATACATAAGACTCTTACGATCATAGTGGACTGTAAAACTTTTTCCCATCAACTAATTTTGCCACACGTTCATGGTAAAGACCACTACTGCTAATTCTGGGTTATGGGTAGTATAGTTCTTCTCTTGCTATCTTAGCTATTGTGAGTCATAGGCGATCACTGCTCACTCCAGCATTAAGACACACCCATGTCCAGTTGCTGATACATCATAGTAGACTACATACACAACACCCTATTCTAGTAGCCACAAGATTGGGGAAGTTATCAGTATCTAACTTAGCTCCAGAATGACCTGCTGGCATCTCTCTATCCCCATGAAGGGATATCCCTTCATCATCAATACTGACAAGGGTGCTGCAACTCTCGAAAAGTCCAGCACAAATCTCATGTAGTACCTAGCGAAAACAGAAGCCCATCTCCCTTCGGGGAGGTAATCATGGAAATATCTTTTGAAAAGATGTCCCCATAATCTTCCACACCTATCAAGAACTGAAAAATGAAAACTCTTGCTACCACAAGGGTAAGTCTGGCTGACTCAAGAGGGATTGGATGAACCCTCTTAGGGATGAGTTAATCATGTGCTACCTAGGTTTCCTTTTTCTCTGACCAAGAAAAACCCCACTAAAACATTATAGATAAACCACAACCTTGTTTCATAATATAGTCAATCTATGTATGACCAGTGGATGTCTATTCCATACCCAAACTAACATCGTAAGGACTCGACGTTTCCAACAATATGTTCCAACCAAAACTCTCACCTCAAGGCTCAGATCACACCATCAGCATAAGTGTGATTATCAAGTCTTCTCCTAAAGGTATCTCCAAATGTGAGGGTCATGTCAATGGTTTAACCTAAAACTCTAGGGCTTAGACAAGATTTGTGGGAAGAATGAATTATTAGTTCATATTTCTATTAAAACAGAAGCTAGTAGTAGACACAGAATGTACCACTAATCATTCTTAGAGACCTTAGGTCACACTCCTTGACCGCACGCAGCTACTCCCTTCCCCTATCCTCCTACTCCATGAGCCATGTGGGGACCATATTGGGGTGGTGGTGGTAACATGTCGAAATTTACATCACATAATGATTCTCTCCTAGCTCCACTTCCATGTATGCTAACCTGAAAATTCGACTATCCCTATCACTTCCACTTCCTAAAACATTTTACCCAGCTAATTCTCTGAGACAGGGGTCAGTTTCTTGCGTTCCCACTACTAACATTCACTGGATGTATCCACTCAGCCGAAGAGAATTCGTCCAAAATGGTTATTTCTATCACCCTAACATAAGTAGGAATGCATAGAGGGATAGTGCTGGCTTAGATGTCCCTAAAAACACCTCGGTCAGAGGTCCGAGCCCTGAAGCACTAACCATATCATATTCATCGAGTACCAGGAATGGTTGGTATGCCTGGATGAATAATCATCTACCGACATGTCATCCTAGAAAATCTATAGAAGCTCTTGGGAACACTCATCCCTTAGATAATTATGGAAAGAGAACCCCTTCTTTGTGTAAGGTTATCATGTTTGTCCACAGAATAGTATCCTCTTCACTAGATCATCGTAATCTAAACCCTCTCATCATCTTGTTGTGCCATATAGAAGGATCTCTAATAGAACCACCATCTGATTAAATGGTGCCCTAGCTAGATGGAAACTCGGCCACCTCCTCAATACTATCATTAGATTCCTGTGAGTCGGTCTCACCTTAGAACCTAAGGGGTATCTGGTGCTGAAACATGTGTAAGGCACTAAGCCAACATGTGTCCTCTACTGGAACCATCGACTATAACTGATGACCAAAAAACATTGTTATAGATGAAACACTACCCGAAGGTACTATCTCGGGAAACTATCCATATTCAAATGAGTCATCACCATGTGAACCATCATCACGGTCACACACAGATAAAAACTAGCAGCTAGGATCCCCATATGATTTGCTGGTGTCCCAATAAGGTGGGAAACTCTAGCCACAACCTCTAGCTAGTCCTCAGCTGCCTGGGGATCTGTCTCACCTCAGAATCCTGACGCTGTCTACTGCGGAAACCCATGAAACACGTTCAGTTAGCATGCACCCTCTGTTGATGGGGCTGGTTGCATCTACTTCCCAATGGGTGGTGGTGCTACTGGTGCACCACCAGAAGGTGCTAACATTAAAAGAGGGCCCTGAATCAAGGCCTCATCACTCGGTGGGCCGTCATCGCGTACTCTCTCAGGAATCCTAGCTGGATGTCTATGCAACAACGTCATTATAAGGAACATGTGAACCACAATAATTATGTTATACATGGTGAGCTGACTCCAAAGAAATCACAAGAAAAACTCTTCAAAAATAGACACAATCCTTTTTTTCGTGAATTGAGTTAGAAACCAGAATTTAGGGTCTTAGTGTATGGATACATCGGCCACCACACTAACACTGGACTCCGTGAAGTAAAAACCACACTCATAAAACTTAACAATGTTGCTACATTGAAAAGATCAGAGTCCTAGTTCTTCAGTAGAACCGACTCCTCTGATACCACCTTTTCAAGACCCATCCCCCAGGGCCCGTGTCATGACTACCCCAAGCCCGTCTTCCATGGTCCAGGGGATGGCGACTAAAACCGAAAGGCATATTCCCTAAAATGGGAAGGTGTTGGCTTTAAACCTATACAAACACAAGGTTCTAGAACACAACAGGAAGCAACTGGGAAGTAAACTGTTGTGGTAAAAAAGAGTGCTACAAGTAAAAGAGTCTGGAATACAATCTCAACTGAAAGTATCAGTACCAATGAAATTAAAAATACAACTAAAAGGAACAATAAAACTGAAAAAGGTAAAACAGCTACTAAATCATCCTTTGAAGATCCTACCTGTAGGTTAGGTATAGATCGCCTCCTCAGCACTCCACGTCGGCCTATCTCTTCCATTTACCGCCTAGTCCTAGATCCTTCATGCCTCAGCCTAGATACTCATCATCTACACAAGACACAATAAGGTGTGGATGAAGCCCATGCATGGGTGAGTATAATGATACTCAGTAGGGATCTTGAGACCCCTGGAGGTCTCTCAGAATTACAAAAGGAAAACCACAAGGCTTGATCTCAATCACAAAGAACAAAGCAATATACACAACTCAATTAGAGGATCATCTCAAACTAGGTATACAACTCAAGGAAACAGGATATGATGCTAACCCACATAGGATTACTATGAATGATAATAGCCAGCCACATATTCTCTAGGGCTAGGAATAAGTAACATTCCCAATCACAATGTCAAACACCTCAGCTACCAGAGAATTCTACCACCATCGAGTACAGTGGGCTGGCCACGTCACAAAGAGGCACTTCCCACAAACATTGAACTGTTTAGGTAATCCTCCCTATCGCATACCATGGCCACTCCCCACTAAGGTCTATTGAGGTACTCTTCCCCATCGCGTACCGTGGTGGTCGAGTCACTCCGAGTCGAAAATTCAGTAGTCAAAAAGTCTTAGCCAGTCATAGGGTTTCGTACATAGTTTAGTTTGGAGAACCACTCCCCAAGCCATCAATAGTATTTCAACCAGGAAAAAGTCTCATAAATAATTAACCTGATGATCTGTCTTGTCACAAGGGTTCCAACGCAATTGAATGTGCATCAACCAGACACCTAGTCCGTGCGTTATTGGCATTTCAGTGCCGAGTGCTCGGTTGGATTCAGGTGCGATACAACCCAGCTGTACTCCAAGTTTCTCCAAAAATCTCATGAAGTAAGTCAAAAGGACCTTCTCACTTCAAGGATCATAATACCGTAGATAGATCATCAAACAGACGTCCAGTTCTTTAGATAAGGCCCTTTATGTGTTTCTGGGCTCGCTTGGGCTTAGGTCCGGCCCGACCTGGTTAGACCAAGCCGGCCTGGCCCACAAAATGGGATCCCCACTATGGTGGCCCGAACCTTGTAAGGAGGGCCCACCAAAGGTGTGTCTTGACCCACGGGGGGGGGGGGGGGGTGACTGATGGGGCACAACCTAGCCCACAAGAGGAAGCCCGCTGGGAAGGTGGCCCGCTGGAGGGGAGGTTCGGCCGTGAAGGGCGTAGCCCAGAGTGCTTCCACTAGGAGACTCGGGGTAGACGCTCCCCCATGATCCTGAATGGCCAAACACTATTCTTCCTATAAAGCATCATCGCCAGTTAGGACTGCCCGGTCACCATGGAACCCGCCAGAGGCATGGGTTCACCTAGTCCGTTGTGGCTTTGGCCGCAGTCTCCAACTCATCGGCGGCGCGTGAAGGTGCACCTCCCTTCCCTTCTGTGGCTGACCGACGAGTTGGAATCCTTCTCCTTCTGCTGCGACTGACGAACTGTGGCCCCTTTGCACACTGGCAGCACATGACGGCACGCCGCCCCTCATCCATGGTCGGCTGGCTCCAGCCGCTCCGATGTCCGCCACAGCTTCTTGCCACAACCTCCTCTAGAGGCGTGCATTGGCATGTCGCTACCTTCAAATCCATTTGGTGTCGCCGCACCGATGGTCTTCCTCAGAAGGTGAAAGGGTATCAAAGTTGCGGAGGGTTTGATCCAGGTTCGTTATGCCCACACCCACAACGTTATCTCATGATCAAAGGGAGGATAAAATGGGTTTAACAGTTTCTGGTATTAAAAAACAAACAAAACCCCACAAGGATACCTTCTAACAACCCCCTCCAAAACGAATGATTCACGGATCAACCCATTAGTCGGTTGACCCACATTCTTCGTATAATTTTCATGAATGGGGAAGAGGGAATATTTTAAGGAAACTTAAACGAATAAACCCCCAACCTCGAATCTTCATAGAAATTCCCACCCATGTAGGTGGGTCAGTGTTCTTCATTCCCGCAACAGGATTCAAATGATTCCGCTGGAACGTATTCCTCTAGTTTGTGGTTCGGTGTCCCCCATCACCTCCCACTAGGATCACCTCTATCTTCTAGGGGTCTGATGTCACAGTGCTCCTTCAACAATTCGTTTCTTAGTAAAGCTGTGCTGATACCCGTCCCCAAGTTCCATGTATATAGATGGGGGGTGGGTAAGTAACGTTGTTAGAATTTAATTGGGATAATCAATTAAGAAGCTTCCAAATTCTCAAACGACATCGTTACTTAGGGTTGTCGGGTCAATCCATTTATTGGCTTGACACATTGCCGGCCCCACCCCTTTACATGTCCGTTGGAGGATATGAAATAAAATAATAAAATTATTTTATTTCATTTCTTTTAAAAATTTCCAAAACATAAATTTTTATCCATACTTACTTAAGTCAAAGTAAAGCCTCCCTTATGTAAATCCTGATGCTATGGATTCAACGGTGCCCTAATATTTTTAATCCGAGCAATGGTTCAAAAGTTATAAAATGCCGCTCACGTGTTTACTGAACGTACTCAGTAAAAAGTTAAATAAATTATTAACGTTAAACCTCGACCCACGCCGTTTGAGGTTAGGCTTCTTATAAAGAGAACATTCCCCCAATGAAACCAACGACACTCTCATATTGTCAATATGAGTTACCATTTAGAAGTTATGGATTTTACAGTAAAATAATTTCCACTGAATTATTTTTTTACGACCGAAAGACAACTTTCACTGGTAGCCTGCATTGGCCAATGTTATTATCAGCCTAAGGAAAGAATACCCTCAAGAGTTCAGTAGTGGTCTTGTATTTCCAATCCGAGTTATTGTTCATGAGTTATATTCATTTGAAAAATAAGTTAATTTTATTTAATTATTTTATCTATGGTTATGCCATTTTTGGGTTTTCTCAGAGGAGGCTCACACCGAGTAAACTTAAGTCTCTCCTAGGGTAAACCCACCATCCTGCGCATAATAAAACCCTCAGATTTCTGATTTTGGAAACTGTTTAAGAGTTTTTCCACTTTTTTAAGAAAACTGCTTACACACACTATTTAAAGTTTAACAAACTTCAATGGATCATTCTGGGAAGTTCGGGCCTTGGAATCACACGCCATCAGATTTCACGGTCTCAAAATAATTCCATTTAATTAAAAAAACTATATAGAAATTTTGGGACATTAAATCACTTCACAAAATGTATATCTATATATACATATTTTTAGACAATGTAAAATAATAATAAAGTAGATATTTAGTTTTATTTAACTTTCCATATTTTATATTCAGAAACACTTTTTAATAGTAATAAAAACCATATATATGATTCTATCTAACATATAATATATCATAAAATACTAGATCAAACTTATATTTTCTTCACTTTTAGAGTTTATGTTAGCTAATTACATTTATATATAATTCCTATCACATATCTATGTGACCACCTAATAAAACCCTACCACTAAACTGTTAAGTGAGTAACAACTATGAAGTAATCCAATGTGAATAATCATGAGACATATGAATCATACTTTAAATGTTAACTCTTTGAACATATTGAAACTTCTTAACTTCATAAAATCAAATGTTATGATGTTTATAACTTTTTTTGACTACGTAGAAATTTTATAAGTTTAGAATCATCATCCTTAGAACCTTTTCCACAAATATTTCCATTGAAATATTTTTGATTATAATGTAAATATTTACATTATCACTCTCTAAAAAATAATATACTTATTCATAATAATGTTACATTTAATCTGTTATGGTAAGTAAATATTACATGTTACATTTATATTTACAACCTTACCCTAAAATATTTTTGGATGTAAAGTGAAATTTATATTGAATTTTTTCTAGCATAAGTTTTATGTATTAATGTTTAATTTCTCTAAATTCAACCATACTCTCCCCAGCCTCTTAGACAAAATATTATTTTCTAAATATCATGATAAGATACAAAAAAAAAATTTTGTTTAGAAATAACAGTTAGCTCATTTTAGTATAAATATCTAACAAATAAACTACTAAATACATACCATACATGTAATTTTATGTGTTTGTATAATTATCTTGAGAAGAATGTTATTTACCTAAATACAACAATATTCGTTGGTGGGATCACATCCCTTATATTTTAACAAATATTTTGATAAACTCCTTTATCCTCGATATTTTTTTATCATTATCTTATTATCAAAACATTTTAAAAAAACAAGGAATCATAAACCATGTTCATTGATTTCATTTTGAAATAATGTTCATAATTTCTATATGTTAAGAAGAAACTTCTCTTATTATATAAGAGAAATGAGATAACAATACACAACCTCTACAATGATATATCTGAGCTTGATTATTCCTCACCATTAAATCTTTTAATGTATCAACTTTTTAATTCCCCACTTGAATGAAAAGTAAAAACCTATGATCAATTTTCCCCCTAATTTTAAACTCTTTTTTACTCACAACATTTGTAATGTACACATTTGGTATCACACACCCTTCAAAATCAATGAATTAGTTTATATAACACTGATAAATAACATGGATATTCCATGAAGTTTGATAAACCCTTTTAGGTATACTTACAAATACATCATATGGAATCATTAATACTTCCTTATAAGTATTGAGTTTAGTGACCCTATCTAGGTACTAAAAGAAACATTGTTGGTTTCTCATAATTAATTTTATTTTTATAGTATTATCTTGTGTGATCTGGAATTTGAAGATAGTGAGAAGGTATTTCTAAATATTTATCTATGAAACAAGGTTATGAGATTTAGGAAGAAATGGAAACTAAGACCTAAATATATTAGTCCTTTTAAAATTCTTGATCATATCAGTATAATATCTAATTGGTTTACACTTTCACCAAACCAATCTCAAGCCCATGATGTGTTCCATGTATCTCTCATGAAGAAGTACATACATGTACCTTAATATATACTAAAATATGAGGTCATACCACTAGAGAATTATATTTATTATAAGGAATAACTAATAAATATTATATGTCATACCAATAATGTTCTAAGAAACAAGACCACACACCATGTCAATATTTTGTGGAAAAACCACCAGTTTGAGGAAGATATGCAGGAACCTTAGCATGTAACAAGGAAGAAGTAACTTTAGTAGTTTCTATCAAAGTAATAGAATTTTGAGGTAAAAATTAATTTTAAGTGGGTAAAATGAAACACCTTGAGTTTTTATGAATTTATTTTTTTCAAAAAATTAAATTTCTTTAATAGTTATATTACATGCAATAATGATTTTTAATAAACCTGGACAGATTATTAATATTATTATATAAGCATGACTATTATTAGATATTCATTAAACATGGTGGAATGAGTAAGAATAACCCCAGTTTAAATATTAATTATAATTATTTTATATAAATAAAATATATTGAGAAAAATTACTTAATTTTCAATAAAGTATTTATATATTTTGAAAATGTTATTCTCTCAACAAAATGTTTTTTTATTTATTTTAATGAAAAAAATAAATTAATTTTTTATATTTTTATAATATTAATTTGAAAAAATATAATTTCATTTTTAATTCATCATCTCAAAATTTTCCTAGGGTTATTTTTAGGATTAGACTAAAAAGATCAATGTTTTGATGAATAATGACAAATATTGGTTTTTATTGGATCCTTCCTTTTCATTTAAAAAATTTATAAGGTTAATTTTATTTTTAAATGGGTTTAAAAGTGAAATTGGTTATATCAAAAATCTATTAATCCAATTTAATTCATTTTAATATTTTTCATGATGAATTTTTATATAAAAACTTTTTAATCTTTTGAATATTTTTTCAATGGAAAACCACTTTCTTATTGTGACTATGGGTTTAATTTTAAATTAACTTTTCTCAATTATGTTAATGTAATTTGGAAAAATTTGTTCCATAATTGGAATTATAATAATGTATATTATCTAATAAATAAAACATAATTTTTTACCATAATTTTCTAAAACCCTCATTTTAATTATAAACCCATCCTATGAAGATTTTCGGTGCAAACCCAAGGATGTTACTCGAAGAAGTGGTAATGTTCTTCATTGAGAATTTTTATTTTATTTATTCGTCTACCTGATTTCATTATTATTAAATCACTCAAACAAATACCATAAATATTTTTAATCAATTTTTTATGATTTTTAGTGTTTTTAATGAATAATCATGTATAATTTGGTGTTTAAACAAAAAACAAGAATTCAAAAAACTAAGTGTTGAAGTTGATTTAAATGGATTAAATGGTGAACCTTTAAAAATTTAGAATGTTATTTTTTTATTTATGATTATTATTATATGTTGGTAACTTTTGTTATTATCTGTTTTAAGAATTTAATAAAAATTGGGTCAAGGACATCCCTTAACTATAGGGATACATTCCATATTGGCACCCCTCAAAGGAGATCCACTCAAAAATGTATTCCCATGGGAGGGATAGCACAAGACACAAGGGTTAATGGGGGTATTAATACCATGAATAGGTAGCTTATAGGTTTATAGATTGTTCAATATCCTACGTCGGCACATGGAGCATATCTGTGTAGTGGCTGGAGGTTTGTGTTTCAAAACTTCCACCATTATCGGGGAGACAATTAGTAGTTTTATTTGATTTTTCTTTTTTTCATTTTTACATATTTTACTTTGATTTTAGAAAACATAAAAAAATAATTTTTCCCATGATTTATCAAAATATACCATATATTTTTTCATGGAAAATTACTCATAGGTATAGGAACAACAAGAAGAAGAGGCCAGCTTTGAAAATTCAATGGTATAAGAACTTCAAAAATACATATAAAAAATAGTGGTAAATGGAGAGAGAATTTGAATATGTTCATACATTGATGAAGAAACTGATACCTAAGTTAAATATGGAAGATAAAAAAAATGGATGAATTATAGAAAAAATATGAAGAAAAACATGATTTCTATAAAGAATAATATCCAATGCCATTGAAGGAATACACCACCTAAGTGGTGTAATTTAAATAAAATATGGATCAGTCTAACTACCCGCCTCTATTCATTGAGATGAAATATCAATAGGAATTAACCACTAGAGAAGAGATTGAAACAAAACCAATTTAGGGAGTTAATATTATCTCAAACTTTATTTCATTTGGTTTTTTTCAATCTAAATTATTTATTATTTTCCACTACTTTGAAATTTAAAATTCATTCAATCCATTATTTTCCTTAGAGGATGATGAAGAAACTACACCTGATCATACTGAGGAACACTTAGAATTCCTTGATTTTGATGAAAATACAAGTCAGGAGGCCCATGAATAATTCCAAGTAGCTCATCCTGACGAAATTAGGATAGAGGCCACTTACACTAAAAGAGGAAATATTGATTTACATTCTTCATGTTTAAATTATATCAAGTTAAAAATACATTATAACCCTACTTTTAAAATTTTAATTCATGAAAAAAATGTTGATCCAGAACTAGAAAGGGAGTAGGTAGATCAAGTGTAAAAAAATTAAGAGGTTTATCCATAATTTTCATACCCCCTCCATGAAAAACATAGAAATTGTGAAGGGGGTGATCTAGTATACTCTATCTATGGATCATTATTCACTAAAAAAGAAAAACTTAAGTTGGAAAAGGACTATATGTGGTGGTTCAAGTCAAAGAGGATCCATTCACCATCAGAATATGGAAAAAAGTTGTTACTTCCCTCTGGAGGTAGTAAAAATTCAAGTTCCACTTGGGGGATCGTATTAAGACTTATCCCTTTAATTTCTTTTTGGTACTTTTAATTTCAGTCTTAGGAATTATTCCAGTATGCATCTCACCAACTCTAATATTTTTGAGATTAAATGACATGATACTTATGCTTAATTGAGAAATATTCATTTATAGGTTCACTATGGAATGAGAAATCCCCAAATAGACATGGATAAAGAGGACTAAGATTCATGAAAAGGGAGTTCATTCTTAAATTATTTATGTTTAGACTCCCTAAATTTTTGTCCAAATAACCTATTTTGAGCTTTAATGCAAAATTGCATTCCTATGCTTGAATTCTTTTTTACTTGACTTATCTAGGAGACATGAGTTTCAAATAAATAGTCTGATTCCATATTTTATATTTCAATGTTAATAATATTGAATGAGTAAAATGGATAACTGGGAAATTAATGTGAAGCATATATATTAAAATGAGGAGTCACAATTTTATGGAATTAGTTGATTTATGTAAATGAAATTTCCCTGAATATTTTTCACACTTTTAATTTCTAAAATTCATGTGAATTAATTTTTTATTATTATTCATTCCTTGAGTGAGTGTCAAATATCAAATGTCCAATTCTCAAGAGTATTTCAATTCCAAGTACTTTTGATTTTATCTTGAGCATATTCTTGAGTGATCATGAGACATGTCACTGACTATAACTTCTATTTTAACTTTTCATAGCTATGATTGTATGAAACCACTTTTAAAATGACTGATTCATCTTTTGAAAAGCCATTATCCTTAAAATATATTCATTACCTCAATCCATGTTTATACCTTAGAAACAATGAAGTACATTATTAAGAATGAACCATGTTTCAATCCATTTTTATCCATTCCTACCCTCCTCTTAGTATTTTCATGATATTTTAAATTTTAAGTGTGGGGTGAAGGGATTCATGAATAAGGGATTATTTTAATTATAAGGAAGAAGTTTTTGGGTGCTAATAAGGGCAATAAGAATGGCCATTATATTCCTTCATTGTAATTTCACTTTTTTTGCTTCATGAAAAAATAAAAAGAAATGTTTGTTGTCACTTGGAAGAATAAAAAATCACCATAACTAGACCAATTATTTTTATTTTATGTATTTATGTGGTGGATTTGAGGTTTATTCTAAGAATAACGTTCAAAAAATTAAAAAGTTAAAAAACTTTTAAAAATAAAAAAAATTACAAAAGTAGTGAAAATTTCAAGAAGGTTAAAAAATCATTCAATATGAGTTAATTAGGTCATGATATTTATTTGAATTTGGGAAAAGTGGGAGTTGTTATAATATGAAGGGGATAATTTCATTAGACTTTTACTTTTGATATCATTATTTAGTATTTAAGAGATTAACCTCCTCCTTCAGCCTTATTTTTTAATCATCAATTACTGCCAACCAAAATCCTTGTAGTCATTTGAACATTTAATGAAATCCATTTTGATTTTATTTTTATTTTTTCATTACAAAGGGGATAAAAGATTTCATTTACAAGACTTTTGATAAGGATCATGTAATAATGATATGAGTATAACTCCAAATGAATTTTTATCATGAGTGATGAGTTAAATGTTTCAAGATGGGGTAAATCATGATTTCGCATGTTTAATAAGAATAGATTGAGGAAATGGAAAGAAAGAGAAGATAATGACTATAATAATTATATGGTAAAAAGTAAAATCCTTAAAATTATTGTTTCTTTAAAAATGGAAAATTTTAATTATAATATTAGGTGGGTTTTTGAATGTTTTATTTAATATTGAATTTTTTTATTTTATTACTTTAGAAGTTTAATATTGGTAAAATTGGTGCCCTATAAATTGCTTGTTGATATTTTATTCTTAAGGAAAATAATGGTTTAAGTGTAGGGTTATTATACACACACAAATTAAATAAATACTTTTAATCAAATTTCAATGATTTTTGAGTGTTTTTCAATAAATATGAACATATATTTCAATCTTTAATTAAAAATTGTAAATTTGTAAACTACATTTTGATGTTGATTTACATGGATTAAATGGTCATGTTTTTTAAATTTAGACTTTTTGTTTTGACTTACGATTATTATTTTATGTTTTTAAACATGGTTATTATGTGTTTTAAGACTTTACTAAAAAATTGGGGCAACGTCAGCCCTCAACCATAGGGATAAATTCCATCTTGTCATCCCTCAAAAGAAAGAGAATGGTTTAAGTGTGTTTTTATTTACTAAAAAATGAGGCAAGGTAAGCCCTCAATCATTAGGATACATTTCATATAAGCATCCCTGAAAGGAGAGCCACTCGATTATTCATGCCCATGATAGGTCCAACATAATTAGTAGGGGTGCACGGGGGAATAAAGCTCGTGAACTGGTAGCCCATGGGTGCACAACTTGTGCAAGAGCCTATTCCAGCACATGGGGAATGTATGTGTGGTGGCTATTGGAGGGTCTCACAAGGGACTGAGCAGTCCCATGGTGGAAGTAGGGGTCCTCTGGCCCCAGTCCAACATCCCTAGAAGTTGTAGGATGCTGGTTGAGATTTAAAGGATGTGACAACTATGTGTTGTTTTGATGTGGGATATAAGTCATCCCAAATATAGTTCATATTTTACAAAAACATAATCTCACCACAAAAATCATGCATCACCTGACCTCGTTTACAATTATCTACAGATCTATGACACTTTTCACCCTCAATATAGTAGGATTCCCACTAAAAATAACTGAGATCCACCATATCTGATGTTAGAAGAGCTTGGGGTTGAGCCTTATCTCACTTCCAAAGCTCAAGACCACTTTGGAACATCCTTGGAGCCTTATCCAAGATTCATGAACACAATTTTGAGCTCCCTCTACCCACTGTAAAATCCATTGGGGTTTGAGGATGAGTAGAGTGCTTCATTTCTGCCATGATCACCACTTCAACACTGATCACCACCACATCACCACTCCCATGTAATCCAAATCCCCATGACCCCACATGTGACATGAAAACATGCATTCTCTTGAACTCGATCAACTAAAAATCTCAAAAACAATAGACCGTGAAGGTAAATTTGAATATCATCATTAAAAGGATATCTAGGTCTCAAGGTAGATATTGACTGATGATTTAGAAGATATTTGACCACCAATGATTTTAAGGGAGGTTGAGGATGCTCCTCTTGGATTATAAAATGATGAATTTTTGTCTTATCAAAGAATTTTCACTTATAGAGGGAGAGGATGCCAATGGAGCTAAATATTCTTCCATTTTCTTTTATTTCTTTCTTTGTTGTATTTTTCAACTTATTTTTTTTGTTTTAAAAGTAGTTTTAATTTAAATTCATTTTAATATAAAATTCATGAATTTTTCCAAATTGTGGTTCCACCCACACCATCTTCGTCATTTTCTCCTTCTTTTTCCACGTATTCTCCTTATTTTAATTTCTCTCTTATTTTATTTTATTTTATTTTATTAGTTTTTCATATTCTTATTATTTTATTTTTATTTTATTATCTTATGTATTTAAATTTTCTTTCTCTCATAATTATAGTATTTTCTTTTCTTTTAATTATTATATATCTCTCTCTTACTCTCTCTCTCTTCTATTTTTTTATTTTATTTTATTATCTTATTTTTATACTTCTTTTATTATCTAATTATTTTATTCAATAGTTACCTATTTATCTAAAAAATGAATTGATAATGTGATTATTAGCCAATGGGAGGTAAGTGTTATTTCCATTTAATTTTTCAAATAAATTATTAAGGTTTATTTATGTTTTTGGTGAGAATTAGTGAAGTTCACAATTGTAGAAGTTGTCCACTACAACACTTAATTCAAACTCATTCGAATTATTTATTTAAATATTTTCCCTCTATTAAACTAAACATAAACTATTCATGTGATGAAGATGATCCATTTAGTGGATGAAACAACATGTGATGGATTTGGGTCCAGGAATGTGTAACATTCTCAACTATGGTTTGTCATCAAACTTGATTATAGGAGGGGGTGGAATCAATATTTCCAAAGGAATTTAAGATTTCACACCACAAAATAAAATAATAGTAGATTAAGAGTGACATTTAGTGTTTAAAATATTAAACTAAATTTAACACCAATAAGAAGATATATGGAACCCATAAATCAAACCACAAATGTCAGGTTCTTTCTTCCAAATCTCATTCTATTGTAATTTTATATTAGTTTAAATTGAAATTGTCTTTATGATTTCCATTTCAATATCATTGAAAATAAAAAACCCCAAATAATTTTCTATTTATTTCATAAAATTATAAAAAATAACCAAAAAATAGTATTTTACGTGAAATAGATTAATTAAATGAACAATTGAAAAATATACTCAAGTGAGATGACCCTGGTCAGCCATTATTCTATATAAGGAAAAGACTTAGAATTTTTCTTTTTCCACACCCCATAATAAGTATATATTTCATTAAAACATGATTATATAATAATAAAATTATCTTAAATATTATGATATGTTTTTATGTTATGTTAATGACCTACATCCATTTCCCCTTCCCCTAAAATGAGAAATGATAACATAACTCGTATGTACTAAAGACTACCACCTCGCAAACCGATGTGACACATATTCCATCAACACATATCACAATTGGGTATGATGATGGATATAATATTTATATGATATTTTTAACATAAATGTATCTTTTTTAATATATTATCACTTATACATTTTTTACATTCCATTCCATGAATAAAATAATTTTTTTTTTGTGTACGACTGACTACCACCTCGTGAGGCGATGTGATCCATTTTTCACTTATGTTTTATATATAAGGTAATAAGAGATAAATTTAGTATAAATATATATATATTTGATATATACGAAATTTAGATGATTCTTTAATGTTCATATATTATTTAACTTTTTTTCTTCATCCATCGAGGAAATGGAAACAATGTTCATGTGTACGTACGACCTATCATCTCCATGAACAGTTTATTTTATTTTCCCTATCCAACGTTAATGGATTAATATAAATACATATATATTGAATATATATATGATATTTAATTCATGGTTAAAATTATATAGATTATGGAACCATGATTAATGTAAGAGGACTAAAAATAAAAAATAAAAAATACACATGAGAAACAAAGCAATTATCTTCCAAAACATGACTTTAACAAGGAATTGTAAAAAAATAGGCAATAAAAGGACATAAGTAAATAATAAACGGTATGGTATATATAATTATGGTTATATGAAATATTTATAATAAACATAAACTTATTATAAGGTTTTTCTGATAATGTATGAAGTAATTCAAGACTAAAGTTAACGGATTTTTGTCTCAATTTTCCTTATTTGAGAAATATGTTATGTTATAAACCAATATTATTTTATGAATTAAATATAAATAACATTTGACAGGTTATATCATTAATATATTTCTTTTAATAAAATTTATTATTTCATTTTATTTTAATATTTAATTGTTCTTGCGATTTAAAAGATAACAATGTGTTAATAATTTTATAATACAATCTCATCATTTATCCAGATTGTTTATGATTATGATTATGATGATGAAATATTATTATCTATCTCTCAAGAAAATCATTAATATTCTTATCCTTTATTTATGTCCTAATAATTTTTTTTCCCTTCATTTCCCTCTCTTTTTGTACTCATTAGACCAAAATAACATTTTTAAGAAAAATCATCTTTATTTCGATCTTGGGTCCTGAACCCCCTTTCTTCCAAAACCATGTTTTCTAAAAATGTTTTCAAAAATATTTTTAACATTATATAAATAATTTAATATTGAAAATTTAACCAATTTTTTCACTTTATTTTAAAAAAATTAAAGGAATCTCCATGTCTTTTTCCAAGAAAAATCCCTATTTATCTTTTATAGAAAATGTGTAAGGAATATTTATTTTATTGTGTAAAACATGAATGAAATTTCACAATTTCATGACCATTATTTTCATTAAATATTCCTTTATAAGTTTTTGAGGTTATTTTCAAAGGATTTACCAAATATTTTATGAATTTTTAATTTTAAAAAATTTGCTTTTCAAAGAAGAAATTTTCCTTCAGAAATGTTCCAAAAGATTTTTATTTCAAAATCATTTTCCATATAAGATGAATTTTTTTATGTTATATAACATTTACTAGGGATATAATCCAATTATACCATTATTATTCTTTATCTAGATGTATTATTCTTATGTTTAAATTTTTTTACGAAACATGTTTCTCTTATAATGATTATACCAAGAAAAATTCTTATGAAACCAACTTAATTTTTCAAGGGTTATGCTTTGATGAAATGATGAAATGGTTATAAATTTTTTTCTTTCCATAGGTTATTTTATGATAACTTTTTTTTAAAACCATTTATTTTCATGTGTTTTGATATGATGAGTGTTTTATGATATTTTGACACACTTATGTATGATTTTCATTATGTGATGATGGTTATGTTATAACCAAAGAGAGGTGGGACCTATATCTTCCTCCAATGAATTAGGTAAAATTGATCTCTCCTGAGATAAACAAGACTAAAATGAGGAGCAAAACTATTTCAATATGGGAATTTGTACACCATTATTTTCTTGGGAGTGATTCTTAAATACTATGATGGTTTGGGCAGTGAAACCACTCCACTATGTTAGTCTCAGTAGTGATACTTTAACTTCTAAGGAAATGATTTTATATGCTTATGAATGTGAAAACATTCTATGTCTTGTGCAATTATTATGGTCACATGGCTCATGTTAATTCATTACAATATGATTTATGTCTTATTAATTGTAAATATTCATTCTATGATTCAAGATTATTATCATTTATATGAAAGGTATGGTTTTCAAACTTCATGATCACATTCTCATACCTTCATGATCATGTTATATTTACATATCTCCATTTTTACCCTTACTGAGTGTTTTATATAACCATTTCTAATGTTTCTTTTCCCGATCTTTTGAAGAAATTTATAATGTTCTATTTTTCTACGAAGGGATCTACTTATAAAGAACTCAGTGGAAGAAGATGTAGTTCACCTATAAACCAATTATTTATCTTTCAAAATTTCCAAATTCACTATACCTTTACAATCCATAATCATGTGTTCATTAAATATAATGAATGTTTATCAAAATGATTTAATATATATATATATATATATGAAAATATTTCATCATTATAATGGCTAACAACATACTCTTTCCCCACTCTTTTTCCCTTGTATTATTACGTGTTGTTATACATTGTGGTTACAGTTTCAATATATATGTGTGTGTAGAGGTTTTTGATGGATTATAGTTATTTTATACACATTTATCTATGGATATAGTATCCTAATTATTATTATATGAATTTTTTGTATGAACTATGATGGATTGAGGTATAATATACGATGTACATGCTAAGGTGGCTCCCAGAGGCTACCTGGTTACTATATGAAGATGGGGTGTTATTGATGATATGATTTGATTCATGGGTTTTATGTTATGTTATATTTTCCTAAGAGTTTTTGGATAGGATCATTTAATAAAGAGATATTGATGAGGGCCTACAACATTAGGATATAGTGAAATACTTGTGAGGAATTGGTAGTGGGGTACCATCACATTCATATATGTTGGATATATTATTATTATATTTATTATATAGTTTGTGGGAGAGTGATGGTGGGTTTTGTAAATTAGTATACCTTTTTGGGTGATGATTTAGTTTCACTTGTTTATTCACCATGCTTTACTATTCTTTCTTTATATTTTTCATGGGAGTCTCCTGGAAGGATCATACTAAGTATAGATTTCATACTCACCCAATGTATATATATATTATTTTTTTGGACTATAGATGTTGTTTGGTGATTATGACCAACATTACTATCATGTGGAGATTTTCATGATCTATTTTTGCTTTGAGGTCACTGTCGATGGCTTATTTCGTTACTTATAGTTTCTTTTTTAGTTGATCAATTGAATGAAATTACATACATGTATTGGGATATTTTATAATTTTATGAGAGGTATTTTTTGGTTTTATTTATTTTTATCTTATTCTTCATTATCCTTAGAGGGCAATTCATCCCATTTTTATGTATTATATACCCTATGTTCTTATCGTAGACTCTTGGCCTGTTAGAGGTGGGTTTCCAACCTTTTTATCTCTCTTCCCTCATTATTGGTATAAGAGGGGTACCATTGTGGAGAAGGGGTCATGGAAGAGTGGTATTAGAGGCTTAGGTTAAGTCGTATGATGGATTTTGGAGGTAGGTAGTAGTTAGGACTGCATGGGTTGGTAGGGAAATATTGTCGGTTGAGCTTAGTATACAATTTAAATATGGGAAACTATCTTGGAAATGGGTATTTATGTCCCTGTGTGATCTGATGAAAGGCCATTTATGTTTACATAGCCTACTAAATGAAGTGAAAATAGTTTTTTGGTACATCTCTATGAAAGGATTGGCTATATTCCGTGCATACTATCAGGTATTTCATTATGAGTAGTTTATATATTATAATAATGATAGAAAGTCTACCATGTTTGATGGAAATAAATACCCTAGGATGGGTTGGAGGTGTATTCCTTCCTTATCTTGCATGATGGTGGAGTTCGTGTTGATATCATTGAAGGTTTAGCTAGTATTGTTTCATAGATTTATGTAACAGTACCCTAATTTCTTTTTTGAGGACTTTGAGTGATTACCACTTGACGGGAGATCCAATTTAGGATAGAGCTACAGTCTTGTAATTCTCCAATATCAATTTATTTGTATAGGGTGACATGTTATAAATTGTGTATAACGACCCGTACTTTACATACATTGTTATTACTTCAGAATTGAAGCACACTTATTACAACATATAACAAAACCAAGAAAGGACCGTATAGGTATAGTGTCTTTAGAAACTGGGAAACATAAACAACTGGTTCATAAAGCATCTACTTTGCCTCCCATTTATTTCATCATATCTAGAGTCCCTTTTTGGCATATTTTACTTAATAACCTTCTTCCTGACCTGGGGAAATAAAACATACAAAAGGGTGACCTCAAATGCTCAGTAAGGGTAAACACAAGAAATATCAATCACATCATATACATAAGAACATAACTTTTGGAAATCTTATCTTGCAAAAGAGATCATAATATCATAACATGGGATAAATCCTAGAATTAAAATGTAATCCTAATAATCATAACTTAAAACATGAAACTTTGTGGCATACACACATAATCATAGATAATCATTTCTTATTAGTCAAGACTCATTTCCAAGACTATCTTAGTGGAAAAAGTCCATTTCTGAACCGAGTCACCCTCGTTTCAGTCCTGTTTCACTGAACCGATATAACCTACCGTTCCAGCCATGTCTATCTCATGAGATATAAAATTTTTACCCAATGCATTGGAGGGAGATATAGGTCCCACCCATCTCATAATGATACCATTCTTATGTGTGCCACAAAATCATAAACCATACATTATAGCATAACCCATGTAATAAAAATGGGATTCTTAAACAACATGACATCATAAAACAATTCATATAAGATAAAGGAATTCATAAAAATATTTCCATCACAACATAATCAAATCCATGTAATAATAGGGATAGAAACAGAACCCAATATTATCTTATATGGAAAATAATTTTGATAAAACACTTGAACTCCATTCTTGAGGAAAATATCCTTTCTACTTCAAAAACACATTTCATTTCTTAACATGTCATAAAATTATAACTAAAAGAAGTTGATTAAAAATAAAATTGAAAACTTGTAAAGGAAGCTTCTTGGAAATAATGTTTTAAAAAACCATTCATGCCGTATAAGTTAAAAAATCATTCTTCGTACTTTTGTCGGAAAAGTCAAAAAGTACCTCGTACGAAAAACGACAAAATATTCCTTTCATATCTTTTACTAAAAACTCACCGAAGGGTAAACTTTGATAAAAAATATTGTAGAAGGATATAAATATTACATATTGAGGAAACATGGATGTGGATGATAAAATACACCCCAGTAAATACCAAAGTATAAACAATCTCGGATAAAAATGAGATTGTGATATTTCCCTTACCTTAGGTCCGACTTTCTTTGTAAGTGTCCGAACCTCCTGTATAATGATTTAAATAATGTTATTGACTTGTTACAGAATCATACTTATTTTTATGATATCATATATGGTCATATTCTTAGCTTCTTAGTAGTAATATTTCATTGATACTTGTTATTCGGGTGTTTATAACTTTTTGTTCTTATGCGTGTTTTGTCGAATAAATTCTTATTCTTCTCTTTTGGTTATAGATACCTCATTTCCAGAATGGTATTAGTGTAATATATATCATTTTGACCCTTAATTACCCTATTTACATTTAACCGTGGTAAAAAAAGTAAAAAGTTACTATTCACCAAAAAATTATTTTCATCTCATTGAACAACATTTTACTTACTGACATCAACCGTGTCTCTCGGATTTTTGAAATTCCACTCACAGAAGTGGTAAAATTAATTTTTATGAAAAATTCAGTTTTTCTTAACAGCCACATAGTAGTTTCACTATTCATCAACAATTGAAAGTTTTCAGAAAAATACCAAAATTTCACCCTAGGCTAATTTCGATATTCCGAAACCAAAAATGAAGTCCATTTTGAAAAATAAAATTTTGTAAAATTTCAAAAAGAGGTTATTACTATTCATAATGGCTATTTTTAATAATATTTTAATAGCATATCATTGTTTAGTGAAACTCAGTATTGCGTACGATGCAAGCTATCGAGGAAGGTCATGATTTCGTGTAAAGCAAGCCAAGCAAGTGTTGTGTTTATTAAAAGATTCCTTTGATGATTTATATAACAGAAAAGTTTCTGGTGTTACATTCTACCCCCTTTAAATTGAATTTCGCCCTCGAAATTCGTCACTTTGTAACAAACAGATGAGGATACCTATCCCTCATCATATCCTTAAGCTCCCATGTAGCTTCTTCTAATTGGTGGTTCCTCCATAAAACTTTCACCAATTGAGTGGTCTTGTTTCGTAGGACTTTTTCGCTACGATCCAGAATCTCTATCGGTTGTTCTTCATAAGAAAGATCTTGCTCCAGCGGTAAAACTTTTGAGCTAAGTACATGTGAAGGATCAGGTATGTACTTTCTCAGGAGAGATACCTGGAATACATCGTGAACTTGAGAGAGATTCGGTGGAATCTCCAATCGGTAAGCTACCTTCCCAACACGATTCAGTATTTCGAAAGGACCGATATATCTAGGGCTCAACTTCCCCTTCTTTCCAAATCTCATGACTCTCTTCCAGGGAGATATCTGTAAGAACACTTTATCGCCCACTTCAAACTCTTGGTCTTTTCTTCGGTTGTCGGCATAACTTTTCTGTCGACTCTGAGCTGCTCTTATGTGTTGTTGAATAGATCTGACCTTTTCTTCCATTTCATCAACGAGATCAGGTCCTAATAGCTTTCTTTCCCCAACTTCATCCCAGCAAGTTGGAGTCCTGCATTTCTTTCCATAGAGAGCTTCATAAGGAGCCATCTGAATACTGGAGTGAAAGCTATTATTATAAGAAAATTCCACCAAAGGTAGTTGTTGATCCCAAACACCTTTTAAATACATAGATCAAGCTCTCAACATATCTTCTAGAGTTTGAATTGTTCTCTCAGACTGACCGTCTGTCTGAGGATGATAAGCAGTGCTGAAACATAACTCTGTATCCAGAGTATGCTGAAGAATTCACCAGAACTTCGAGGTAAATCTCAGATCCCGATCAGATATAATAGAAAGTGGTACTCCATGAAATCTTACCACTTCCTTTACATATATCCTGGCAAGCTGATCCAGAGAGAAATCCTCTCTAATATCAATGAAGTGTGCAGATTTTGTAAGATGATCAACTATGACCCAGATAGCATTATTGCCTTTGGATGTTTTAGGAAGTCCCGTGACAAAGTCCATAGTGACGTTTTCCCATTTCCATTTGGGTATGGGTAATGGTTGTAACATCCCCTTAGACTTCTGTCTCTCAGCTTTAACTTGTTGACAAACCAAGCATCGAGAGACATATTCAACAACATCTCTTTTCATTCCATCCCACCAGAAGTACTCTTTTAGGTCCACATACATCTTCGTGCTTCCAGGATGAATAGAGAATGAAGAAATATGAGCCTCATCCAGCATCTCCTTCTTTAATTCGGGGATGGGAGGAACACAAACCTGATTCCTGAACATTATTATCACATCACAATCAAGGTTGAATTCAGGAACATTTCTCACCTTCTTTTGTAACTCGACATCTTCTTTATGTGCCTCTTTAATCTTCACATGTATAGATGGTTGAACATTCATTTGAGAAAGATACGATTTTCCCCTTTCATTATAATTTCAAGATACATCCTTTGTAAATCCATAAATATTGGATCTTTTGTGATCCTGATCATGGATAAACTAGCATGGTCTTGTCGACTTAATGCATCTGCCACCTTTTTTGCTTTCCCAGGGTGGTAATGGATTGAGCAGTCATAATCCTTAACCAGCTCCAACCATCTTCTTTGGCGCATATTCAGCTCCTTTTGTGTGAAAATATACTTTAAACTTTTATTGTAACACCCGAGATTTTTATGAGTAATATTTTGTTTTTATATATATCATCAAAGGAATCTATCACTACATACTAGCTTGGCTTACTTTACACGCAACTGCAACCTTCCTCGATAGCTTGCGTCGTACGCAATACTGAGTTTCACTAAACAATGATATGCTATTAAAATATTATTAAAACTAGCCGTTATGAATAGTAATAACCACTTTTTGAAATTTTATAAATTTTATCTTTCAAAATGGACTTCATTTTTGGATTCGGAATATCGAAATTAGCCTAGGGTGAAATTTTGGTATTTTTCTGAAAACTTTCAATTTTTGATGAATAGTGAAACCACTAAGTGGTAGGTTAAAAACTGAATATTGCATAAAACTTAATTTTACCGCTTCTGTGAATGGAATTTCGAAAATCTGAGAGACACGGTTAACATCAAGGACTAAAATGTGGTTCAATGAGATGAAAATAATTTTTTGGTGAATAGTAACTTTTTACTTTTTTTTACCACGGTTAAAAGTAAATAGGGTAATTAAGGGTACAAATGATATTATTATTACCCTAACTCATGTCCTAATTCTATTGGACAAGTGTAATTCGACCAAAAACAAACTTAGGAATAAAATATGACCATTTAGGTCCACTTGGATTAGATTAGGACATTTATTATTAATTTATTTAAAGAAGGGTTAAAATAGTTAAAATCAAAGTTTAATAAGTAAATGATTTTTAATATGGTGTTATAAATAAGATAAATTCAACTATAAATATTCATTAGAAAGCTAAAAATATTTCCTACATTATGGTATTTTATTTATAATTTTTAGACATTAAATAATTTAATTTATTTATGACACAATGATGATGCAGTAATTATCTTATTAATGAAATATTGACATAATTGATGTTATAAACACCAAAATAAATGTAATTTGAGACTTTTTATGAATTCCACTAATTTTCTAGGTTACTATGATATATTAGTGTTTATGTAATCAACTTGGTTCGAACATATAATTCTGTTATGACTTTCACAAAAATCATATATCAAATAGTGTTAAAATTGACACAAAATAGTTTTTAAATCAAATATTATATTATTAATTGTTATTGTATTCCTAAAAATCTAAGGTTCGGCCAAATGACTTAGATAAGGATATATATATTAATAATAAACAATTTTGGGTTCGTTTGGCATGTTATAGTAAGTATATTAACCATATAGTGTAAGAAAACAAAAAGACACGGTAAAAGTTAAATTATTTAACTTAGAGTTAAATCTAATTGATAAGGTTAAAATAATAACCTAAACTTGTCTAAATCCTATTGGTTGATAGGGTTTCGACCCATCCCCACTTTAGCTTCTAAATAATACCCTTTGGAACCATTATAAACCGATTTTGACTTTAATATAAAATAATATTTTTAGATATTCCTAAGGTGCCCCTCTCCTCCCTTATAAAAGGGCACCTCCTCCCCCTCCTCCTCACACCAATTTTAGAACTCAAGCTCGGCAAACCCCTGCCATTTTCTCCTCTACACTTCCCTATAATAATCCTAGAGGTCCTGGTCTTCTTCAAAGACCAATCTTAGTTCCCTAAGTGGAGGATTCAAAGAAGCGTTCCAAAGAAGAGGTAATATCCATTACCGATCTTTTCAATTTCTTTCTTCTTCAACTTCTTCTTCTTTAGTTGTTTCATGATAAAGTAATAACATCAGTATTACTTACATACTGATATGTTATTATAAATATGAAACAACCCTAATTCACCTTCTATCCATCCTACGGAAAAATAAAATCACCGCGCGTGCATACGTACGGAATACCGTCTCCACGCCGTGGTGTAATCAATTTTCCACCATCACCTTACAAGGATGGGTATAATGGTGTAATGAGTAACTATTTATGATTATTATAAAGTAATATTGATACTGAAATAATATACATATACTAAAATACAATTCCATGATCATAGGAACAATATCATCACTCGTGCGTACGTACGGAATACCGTCTCCACGATGTGATGCGACTCGTTCTACATGATCATCATTACATAGTAATTATATAAATGAATTGAATGAATAAATATGATATATGTTACACTAATACCATTCTGGATATAAGGTATCTATAACCTTAAAAGAAGAATAAGAATTTATTCGGCAAAACACGCATAAGAACAAAAGGCAATAAAGACCCGAGTAACAAGTAACAATGAAATATTACTAACAAGAAGCTAAGAATATGACCATATATGATATCATATCAATATGTATGATTCTGGAATAAGTCAATAACATTATTTAAACCATTATACAGGAGCTTTGGACACATACAAAGCAAATCGGACCTAAGGTAAGGGAAATATCACAATCTCATTTTTATCCGAGATTGTTTATACTTTGGCATTTACTAGGGTGTATTTTATCATCTACATCCATGTTACCTAAATATGTAATATTGTTTCCATCCACTTAAAATAGTTTAAATCCAATTTTACCCTTTGGTGAGTTTTTAGTAAAGAATATGAAAGGAATCTTTTGTCGTTTTTTTTCGTACGAGATACTTTTTGACTTTTCCAACAAAAGTACGAAGAATGTTTTTTTAACTTATACGGCATGAATGGATTTTTAATACATTATTTCCAAGAAGCTTCCTTTACAAGTTTTCAAGTTTATTTTTAATAAACTTCTTTTATTCTAATGTCGTATGACATGTTATGAAAGGAAAAATGTTTTTGAAGAAGAAAGGATATTTTCCTCAAGAATGGAGTTCAAGTGTTTTATCAAAATTATTTTCCATCTAAGATAATAAAGGGTTCTGTTTTTATTCCTTTAATTACATTGATTTGATTATGTTGTGAGGGAATTATTTTTATGAAGTCATTTTCCTTATATTATTTGTTTTATGATGTCATGATGTTTCAAGAATCCCATTTTTGTTACATGTGTTATGCGATGATGTATGATTTATGATTATGTGGCACACATAAGAAAGGATTAATTATAAGATGGATGGGACCTGTATCTCCCTCCAATGCATTGGGTAAAGATTTTATATCTCATGAGATAGACATGGCTGGAACGGTAGGTTATACCGGCTCAGTAAAACAGGACTGGAACGAGGGTGACTCAGTTCAGAAAGGGACTTTGTCCACTAAGATAGTCTTGGCAATGAGTCATGACTAACAAGAAATGATTTTCCATGATTATGTGTGCATGACACAAAGTTTCAAGTTTCATGTTATGATTATGGGGATCTCATTTTCACTTCTATGATTTATTCCATGTTAAGATATTATGATCTCTTTTGCAGGTTATGATTTTCAAAAAGATATGATATGATTTTTATTTCCTTTATTTGCCCTTGCTGAGCATTTGTGCTCACCCTTTTATGTTTTCTTTTCCCCAGGTTAGGAAGATGGATATTAAGTAGAATATTCTAAAAGGGACCCTAGATATGAGGAAATAAATGGGAGACACTGTATAAGATTTATGATCCAGTTGTTTATGTTTCCCAGTTTCTAAAGACACTATACCTATACGGTCCTTTGTGGTTTTGTCATATGTTGTAATAAGTGTGCTTCAATTTTGAAGTGTTAACAATGTATGTAAAGTATGGGTTGTTATAGTTGGTATCAGAGGAAAGGTATAGTCAACCTTTGGAAACTAGGATGTGAAATCCTTAGTAAGAACCCTAAGGATGAGTCTAAGCATATAACACGATCTTAGTGTTTTTGAAATGGCCATGAATAACCTAGGATAAGACCTTAAGCGTGAAAATTTTATTCTTGAATTATGTGGTTTTCCTATTATAATTAGTGTTGCTCACACTATTATTTTTTGGTTTTAGTCAACGGATGGAACCCGAAGGAACCGTGTTAATGCGGAATGCGATGGGAAATGCAATGATTGTCCCCCTGAGAAAACAAACGATATGGGAGCTGGAATGAAAAATCTTGTAGCCATGCTCACACAACTTTCTCAAGCTATGAATCATGCAGGACTTCCAAACAAGAAAAGGAAGGAGCAACATTCTGTTGAATCCTTCATGAGGCAGTGTCCACCTTCTTTCAGTGGGTCTACTGATCCATTAGTTGCTGAACAATGGATTAGTACTACTGAAAAGATATTTTCAGTTCTTCAATGTTCTGAACAAGATAAAGACATCCTAGTAGTATATCGTTTGGAAGGAGATGCTGATCAATGGTGGAATCTTATTAAGAATACGAGGCAAAGGGATGAAATTGAGTCCATGGAATGGGATGAGTTCAAGAACTTATTTTTTAATAAGTAAATCCCTCGTATTCACCGAACAAAGATGGAGAAAGAGTTTCTTGAACTAAAGCAAAGGGATGATGAATCTGTTTGTACCTATGAAGCAAATTTTACAAGACTTGCAAGGTACGCTTCTGGTATTATTATCCAACCTGAGAGTAAGATCGATCGATTCTTTAGTGGCTTAAAACCAAGTCTTCGAAGGGCGTTAGCCATAAGGGACTTCAATAGATATGAGGAAATCGTTCGATGTGCTCTCAAAGTCGAGATGGAGATTGGAGTAACCCATCAGTCATATGGGTTTGATAAGAAGAGGAAAATGGAATTTAAAGGAAAATCTAAAGAGCACACTGAAAAGAAGATGAGCTTTCCCTTATGCTCAAAGTGTGGAAAGAAACATGGAGGGAGTTGTCTTAAAGGGACAAGTAAATGTTTCAAATGTGGAAAGGAAGGTCATCGGGCATTTGAATGTCGCGATAATGGGAAGAAGATGTCTAATGATGCAAACAAAGGAAGGGATACACAGAATGAACCTACTACACTTCAATGTTTCAAGTGCAAGGAGATGGGGCATTATGCCAATCAATGCCCAAATCCAAGGGTTGATGATGATGGTCGACGTCAACAACGTCTTAAGGCTAAAGACAAAGGAAAGTCACATGAAATTTCTATCAGCGATGTGGAGTACGATAACGATGTGGTGAAAGGTACACTTACCATCCACTATAAAGTAGAAAATGTTTTATTTGATTTTGGATCCACCCACTCTTTTATTTCTGAAGACTTTTCTAAGGGTATCACCGTATTACCTCAACAATTAGATGTTGAGTTATCTGTGACAACACCTAATGGCACATCAATCGCATCAAAAGTTTATAATTCTTCTCCAATCGAAGTTTGTGGGAAAGTGCTTCCTGCAAATCTTGTGATCCTTCCTATAGTGGAATTTTATGTGATTTTTGGCATGGATTGGCTTTCTTTATACGGAGCTCATATCAATTGCCAAAGAAGGGAAGTCACATTTCATATTCCAGATCAATCTATGATCGTCTATCAATGCAAGGATGAACATAACCTTCCAGTGGAAATTTATTCCATTTTATGGGTATTGATTCCACTAAATGAAGGTTATTTATCTCAAATGGTTGATGAGAAACTCACAACTAAGAATATTCCCATCGTACGAGAGTTTGATGATGTATTTCTGGAGGAATTACCGGGTCTTCCACCAAATCGTGAAGTTGAGTTTTCAATAGAACTCATACCGGGTGCTTTGCCTATTTCAAAGACACCTTATAGAATGGCCCCAATTGAGTTGCAGGAATTGAAGAAGCAACTCCAAGAGAATCTTGATAAGGGATTCATACGCCCTAGTGCGTCACCTTGGGGAGCACCTATTCTAGTTGTTAAGAAGAAAGATGGATCAATGAGACTCTGCATTGATTATCGAGAACTTAACAAGATCACTATCAAGAACAAATATCCTCTCCCACGCATTGATGACTTATTTGACCAACTACGCGGAGCTCAATACTTTTCCAAGATTGATCTTCGTTCAGGGTATCATCAATTAAGGGTCAAAAGGGAGGATATACCGTAGACGGCTTTCCATACAAGGTATCGACACTACGAATTTATAGTGATTCCATTTGGTCTTACTAATGCCCCTGCTATCTTCATGGATCTAATGAATAGATTCTTTAGAGACTATCTTGATCAATTTGTGGTAGTCTTTATAGACGATATTCCTGTCTATTTAAAGAGCAAGGAAGAGCATGAAGATCACTTGAGAATTATATTGAAGACCCTGAGAAAGGAGAAGCTTTATGCCAAATTTACCAAGTGTGAATTTTGGCTTCAAAAAGTTGCATTTTTGGGTCACATAATCTCAAAAGAGGGGATATCTGTGGATCCAGCAAAAACAGAGGTTATCGAAAGATGGTCGAGACCAACAATAGTAACTGAGATCCGAAGTTTTCTAGGTTTGGCTGGATATTATCGACGTTTTGTAAAAGATTTTTCACGATTATCTAATCCACTCACCAAGTTGACTCGGAAAGGAGTTAAGTTTGTCTGGACAGAGGAATGTGAAGAGAATTTCAAGGAGTGGAAAAGAAGGTTATCCAGTGCACCTGTGCTCACACTGCCTTGTAGTGGAGAAAGGTTTGTGATCTACAGTGATGCATCCAAGAAGGGATTGGGGTGTGTTCTTATGCAAAATGATATGGTGATAGCTTATGCCTCACGACAGTTGAAAATCCATGAGAAAAATTACCCAACACATGATTTGGAGTTGGCTGCGGTAATCTTTTCATTAAAGATTTGGAGGCATTACCTTTATGGTGAAAGGTGTGATATTTATACTGATCACAAAAGTTTAAAGTATATTTTCACACAAAAGGAGCTGAATATGCGTCAAAGAAGATGGTTGGAGCTGATTAAGGATTATGACTGCTCAATCCATTACCACCCTGGGAAAGCAAACAAGGTGGCAGATGCATTAAGTCGACAAGACCATGCTAGTTTATCCATGATGAGGATCACAAAAGATCCAATATTTATGGATTTAAAAAGGATGGATCTTGGAATTATAATGGAAGGGGGAAAATCTTATCTTTCTCAAATGAATGTTCAACCATCTATACATGTGAAGATTAAAGAGGCACAGAAAGAAGATGTCGAGTTACAAAAGAAGGTGAGAAATGTTCCTGAATTCAACCTTGATTGTGATGGGATAATAAAGTTCAGGAATCGGGTTTGTGTTCCTCCCATCCCCGAATTAAAGAAGGAGCTGCTGGATGAGTCTCATAGTTCTTCATTCTCTATTCATCCTGGAAGCACGAAGATGTATAGGGACCTGAAAGAGTACTTCTGGTGGGATGGCATGAAAAGAGATGTTGCTGAATATGTCTCTCGATGCTTGGTTTGTCAACAAGTTAAAGCTGAGAGACAGAAGTCTAAGGGGATGTTACAACCATTACCCATACCCGAATGGAAATGGGAAAACATCACTATGGACTTTGTCACAAGACTTCCTAAAACATCAAAAGGCAATAATGCTATCTGGGTCATAGTTGATCGTCTTACAAAGTCTGCACACTTCATTGCTATTAGAGAGGATTTCTCTCTAGATCAGCTTGCCAGGATATATGTAAAGGAAGTGGTAAGATTGCATGGAGTACCACTTTCTATTATATCTGATCGTGATCCGAGATTTACCTCAAAGTTCTGGCGAAGTTTTCAGCATACTCTGGATACAGAGTTGAGTTTCATCACTGCTTATCATCCTCAGACAGACGGTCAGTCTGAGAGAACAATTCAAACCCTAGAAGATATGTTGAGAGCTTGCTCTATGGATTTCAAAGGAGGTTGGGATCAACACCTACCTTTGGTGGAATTTTCTTATAATAATAGCTTTCACTCCAGTATTCAGATGGCTCCTTATGAAGCTCTCTATGGAAAGAAATGTAGGACTCCAACTTGCTGGGATGAAGTTGGGGAAAGAAAGCTATTAGGACCTGATCTCGTTGATGAAATGGCAGAAAAGGTCAGATCTATTCAACAACACATAAGAGCAGCTCAGAGTCGACAGAAAAGTTATGCCGACAACCGAAGAAAAGACCTAGAGTTTGAAGTGGGTGATAAAGTGTTCTTACGAATATCTCCCTGGAAGAGGGTTATGAGATTTGGAAAGAAGGGGAAGTTGATCCCTAGATATATCGGTCCTTTCGAAATACTGGATCGTGTTGGAAAGGTAGCTTACCGATTGGCGCTTCCACCGAATCTCTCTCAAGTTCACGATTTGTTCCATGTATCTCTCCTGAGAAAGTACATACCTGATCCTTCACATGTACTCAACTCAGAAGTTGTACCGCTGGAGCAAGATCTTTCTTATGAAGAACAACCGATAGAGATTCTGGATCGTAGCGAAAAAGTCCTACGAAACAAGACCACTCGATTGGTGAAAGTTTTATGGAGGAACCACCAATTAGAAGAAGCTACGTGGGAGCTTGAGGATATGATGAGGGAGAAGTATCCTCATCTGTTTGTTACAAAGTGACGAATTTCGAGGGCGAAATTCCTTTTAAGGGGGGTAGAATGTAACACCCGAGATTATTATGAGTAATATTTTGTTTTTATATATATCATCAAAGGAATCTTTCACTACGTACTAGCTTGGCTTACTTTACACGCAACCGCGACCTTCCTCGATAGCTTGCGTCGTACGCAATAATGAGTTTCACTAAACAACGATATGCTATTAAAATATTATTAAAACTAGCCGTTATGAATAGTAATAACCACTTTTTGAAATTTTATAAATTTTATCTTTCAAAATGGACTTCATTTTTGGATTCGGAATATCGAAATTAGCCTAGGGTGAAATTTTGGTATTTTTCTGAAAACTTTCAATTTTTGATGAATAGTGAAACCACTAAGTGGTAGGTTAAAAACTGAATTTTGCATAAAACTTAATTTTACCGCTTCTGTGAATGGAATTTCGAAAATCCGAGAGACACAGTTAATATCAAGGACTAAAATGTGGTTCAATGAGATGAAAATAATTTTTTGGTGAATAGTAACTTTTTACTTTTTTTTTACCACGATTAAAAGTAAATAGGGTAATTAAGGGTAAAAATGATATTATTATTACCCTAACACAAGTCCTAATTCTATTGGACAAGTTTAATTCGACCAAAAACAAACTTAGGAATAAAATATGACCATTTAGGTCCACTTGGATTAGATTAGGACATTTATTATTAATTTATTTAAAGAAGTGTTAAAATAGTTAAAGTCAATGTTTAATAAGTAAATCATTTTTAATATGGTGTTATACATAAGATAAATTCGACTATAAATATTCATTAGAAAGCTAAAAAGAGTTCCTACATGATGGTATTTTATTTATAATTTTTAGACATTAAATAATTTAATTTATTTATGACACAATGATGATGCAGTAATTATCTTATTAATGAAATATTGACATAATTGATGTTATAAACATCAAAATAAATGTAATTTGAGACTTTTTATGAATTCCACTAATTTTCTAGGTTACAATGATATATTAGTGTTGATTTAATCAACTTGGTTCGAACATATAATTCTGTTATGACTTTCACAAAAATCATATATCAAATAGTGTCAAAATTGACACAAAATAGTTTTTAAATCAAATATTATATTATTAATTGTTATTGTATTCCTAAAAATCTAAGGTTAGGCCAAATGACTTAGATAAGGATATATATATTAATAATAAACAATTTGGGGTTCGTTTGGCATGTTATAGTAAGTGTATTAACCATATAGTGTAAGAAAACAAAAAGACACGGTAAAAGTTAAATTATTTAACTTAGAGTTAAATCTAATTGATAAGGTTAAAATAATAACCTAAACTTGTCTAAATCCTATTGGTTGATATTATTTCGACCCATCCCTACTTTAGCTTCGAAATAAGACCCTTTGGAACCATTATAAACCGATTTTGACTTTAATATAAAATAATATTTTGAGATATTCCTAAGGTTCCCCTCTCCTCCCTTATAAAAGGGCACCTCCTCCCCCTCCTCCTCACACCAATTTGAGCACTCAAGCTCGGCCAACCCCTGAAATTTTCTCCTCTCCACATCCCTAGAATAATCCTAGAGGTCCTGGTCTTCTTCAAATACCAATCTTAGTTCCCTAAGTGGAGGATTCAAAGAAGCGTTCCAAAGAAGAGGTAATATCCATTACCGATCTTTTCAATTTCATTTTTCTTCAACTTCTTCTTCTTTAGTTGTTTCATGATAAAGTAATAAAATCAGTATTACTTACATACTGATATGTTATTATAAATATGAAACAACCCTAATTCACCTTCTATCCATCCTACGAAAAAATGAAATCACCGCGCGTGCGTACGTACGGAATACCGTCTCCACGCCGTGGTTTAATCTATTTTCCACCATCACCTTACAAGGATGGGTATAATGGTGTAATGAGTAAATATTTATGATTATTATAAAGTAATATTGATACTGAAATAATATACATATACTCCAATACAATTCCATGATCATAGGAACGATATCATCACTCGTGCGTACGTACGGAATACCGTCTCCACGATGTGATGCGACTCGTTCTACATGATCATCATTACATAGTGATTATATAAATGAATTGAATGAATAAATATGATATATGTTACACTAATACCATTCTGGATATAAGGTATCTATAACCTTAAAAGAAGAATAAGAATTTATTCGGCAAAACACGCATAAGAATAAAAGGCAATAAAGACCCGAGTAACAAGTAACAATGAAATATTACTAACAAGAAGCTATGAATATGACCATATATGATATAATATCAATATGTATGATTCTGGAATAATTCAATAACATTATTTAAACCATTATACAGGAGCTTCGGACACATACAAAGCAAATCGGACCTAAGGTAAGGGAAATATCACAATCTCATTTTTATCCGAGATTGTTTATACTTTGGCATTTACCGGGGTGTATTTTATCATCCACATCCATGTTCCCTCAATATGTAATATTGTTTCCATCCACATAAAATAGTTTAAATCCAATTTTACCCTTTGGTTAGTTTTTAGTAAAGAATATGAAAGGAATCTTTTGTCGTTTTTTTTTCGTACGAGGTACTTTTTGACTTTTCCAACAAAAGTACGAAGAATGTTTTTTTTAACATATACGGCATGAATGGATTTTTAAAACATTATTTCCAAGAAGAGCCCTTTACAAGTTTTCACGTTTATTTTTAATAAACGTCTTTTATTCTAAAGTCGTATGACATGTTATGAAAGGAAAAATGTTTTTGAAGAAGAAAGGATATTTTCCTCAAGAATGGAGTTCAAGTGTTTTATCAAAATTATTTTCCATCTAAGATAATAAAGGGTTCTGTTTTTATTCCTTTAATTACATTGATTTGATTATGTTGTGAGGGAATTATTTTTATGAAGTCATTTGCCTTATATGATTTGTTTTATGATGTCATGATGTTTCAAGAATCCCATTTTTGTTACATGTGTTATGCGATGATGTATGATTTATGATTATGTGGCACACATAAGAAAGGATTCATTATAAGATGGGTGGGACCTATATCTCCATCCAATGAATTGGGTAAAGATTTTATATCTCATGAGATATACATGGCTGGAACGGTAGGTTATACCAGTTCAGTGAAACAGGACTGGAACGAGGGTGACTCGGTTCAGAAAGGGACTTTGTCCACTAAGATAGTCTTGGCAATGAGTCATGACTAACAAGAAATGATTTTCCATGTTTATGTGTGCATGCCACAAAGTTTCAAGTTTCATGTTATGATTATGGGGATCTCATTTTCACTTCTATGATTTATTCAATGTTAAGATATTATGATCTCTTTTGCAGGTTATGATTTTCAAAAAGATATGATATGATTTTTATTTCCTTTATTTTCCCTTGCTGAGCATTTGAGCTCACCCTTTTATGTTTTCTTTTCCACAGGTCAGGAAGATGGATATGAAGTAGAATATGCTAAAAGGGACCCTAGATATGGGGAAATAAATGGGAGACACTGTAGAAGATTTATGAACCAATTGTTTATGTTTCCCAGTTTCTAAAGACACTATACCTATACGGTCCTTTGTGGTTTTGTCATATGTTGTAATAAGTGTGCTTCAATTTTGAAGTGTTAACAATGTATGTAAAGTATGGGTTGTTATATTTATGTTCAGTATAAATATCACACCTTTCACCATAAAGGTAATGCCTCCAAATATTTAATGCAAAGATTACCACGGCTAACTCCAAATCATGAGTTGGGTAATTTTGCTCATGTATTTTCAACTGTTGTGAGTCATAAGCTATCACCATATCATTTTTCATAAGAACACACCCCAATCCCTTCTTTGATGCATCACTGTAGATCACAAACCTTTCTCCACTACAAGGCAGTGTGAGCACAGGTGCAATGTATAACCTTCTTTTCAACTCCTTGAAATTCTATTCACATTCCTCCGTCCAAATAAACTTAACTCCTTTCTGAGTCAACTTGGTTAGTGGATTAGATAATCGTGAAAAATCATTCACAAAAAGTAGATAATATCCATCCAAACCAAGAAAAATTCGGATCTCGGTTACTGTTGTTGGCCTCGACCATCTTTTGATAACCTCTGTTTTTTCTGGATCCACAGATATCCCCTCTTTTGAGATTATGTGACCCAAAAATGCAACTTTTTGAAGCCAAAATTCACACTTGGTAAATTTGGAATAAAGCTTCTCCTTTATCAGGGTCTTCAATATAATTCTCAAGTGATCTTCGTGTTCTTCCTTGCTCTTTGAATAGACAATAATATCGTCTATAAAGACTACCACAAACTGATCAAGATAGTGTCTAAAGACTCTATTCATCAGATCCATGAAGATAGCAGGGGCATTAGTAAGACCAAATGGCATCACTATAAATTCATAGTGTCCATGACTTGTACGGAAAGCCGTCTTTGGTATATCCTCCCTTTTGACCCTTAATTGTTGATACCCTGAACGAAGATCAATCTTGGAAAAGTATTGAGCTCCGCGTAGTTGGTCAAATAGGTCATCAATGCGCGGGAGAGGATATTTGTTCTTGATAGTGATCTTGTTAAGTTCTCGATAATCAATGAAGAGTCTCATTGATCCATATTTCTTCTTAACAAACAGAACATGTGCTCCCCAAGGTGACGCACTAGGGAGTATGAACCCCTTATCAATAATCTCTTGGAGTTGCTTCTTCAATTCATGTAACTCAATTGGGGCCATTCTATAAGGTGTCCTTGAAATAGTCAAAGCACCCGGTACAAGTTCTATTGAAAACTCAACTTCATGATTTGGTGGAAGACCCGATAATTCCTCCGGAAAGACATCATCAAACTCCCGTACAATGGGCATATTCTTAATCATGAGTTTCTCACCAACCATTTGAGATAAATAACCTTCATTTAGTGGAATCAATACCCATAAAATGGAATAAATTTCCACTGTAAGGTTATGTTCATCCTTGCATCGATAGACGATCATAGATTGATCTGGAATATGAAATGTGACTTCCTTTCTTTGGAAATTGATATGAGATCCATGTAGAGAAATCCAATCCATGCCAAGAATCACATCAAATTCCACTATATGAAGGATCACAAGATTTGCAGGAAGCACTTTCCCACAAACTTCAATCAGAGAAGAATTATAAACTTTTGATGTGACTGTTGTGACATTAGGTGTTGTCACAGCTAACTCAACATCTAATTGTTGAGGTAATACGGTGATACCCTTAGAAAATTATTCAGAAATAAAGGAGTGGGTGGATCCAGAATCAAATAAAACATTTTCTACTTTAGATTGGATGGTAAGTGTACCTTTCACCACATCGTTATCGTACTCCACATCACTGATAGAAATTGCATGTGACTTTCCTTTGTCTTTAGCCTTAAGAGTTTGTTGACGTCGACCATCATCATCAACCCTTGGATTTGGGAATTGATTGGCATAATGCCCCATCTCCTTGCACTTGAAACATTGAGGTGTAGTAGGTTCATTTTGTGTATCCCTTCCTTTGTTTGCATCATTAGACATCTTCTTCCCATCATCGCGGCATTCAAATGCCCGATGACCTTCCTTTCCATATTTGAAACATTTACTTGTCCCTTTAAGATAACTCCCTCCATGTTTCTTTCCACACTTTGTGCATAAGGGAAAGCTCATATTCTTTTCAGTGTAATCTTTAAAGTTTCCTTTGAATTCCATTTTCCTCTTCTTATCAAACCCATATGACTGATGGGTTACTCCAATATCCATCTCAACTTTGAGAGCACATTGAACGATTTCCTCATAGCTATTGAAGTCCCTTATGGCTAAAGCCCTTCGAAGACTTTGTATTAAGACACTAAAGAATCGATCTATCTTACTCTCAGGTTGGATAATAATACCAGAAGTGTACCTTGAAAGTCTTGTAAAATTTGCTTCATAGGTACCAACAGATTCATCATCCTTTTGCTTCAGTTCAAGAAACTCTTTCTCCATCTTTGTTCGGAGAATACGACGGAAGTACTTATTGAAAATTAAGTTCTTGAATTCATCCCATTCCATGGACTCAATTTCATCCATTTTCCTCGTATTCTTAATAAGATTCCACCATTGATCAACATCACCCTCCAAACGATACACTGCTAGGATGACTTTATCTTGCTCAAAACATTGAAGAACTGAAAATATATTTTCAGTAGTACTAATCCATTGTTCAACAACTAATGGATCAGTAGACCCGCTGAATGAAGGTGGACGCTATCTCATGAAGGATTCAAAAGAATGTTGCTCCTTCCTTTTCTCGTTTGGAAGTCCTACATGATTCATAGCTTGAGAAAGTTGTGTGAGCATGGCTACAAGATTTTGCATTCCAGCTCCCATAACGTTTGGTTGCTCAGGGGGACAATCATTGCATTGCCGGTCACATTCTGCATTAACACGGTTCCTTCGGGTTCCATCCATTGACTAAAACCAAGAAGAATAGTGTGAGAAACACTAATTATAATAGGAAAACCACATAATCAAGAATAAAATTTCTCACTTAAGGTCTTATCCTAGGTTATTCATGGACATTTCTAAAACACTAAGATTGTGTTCTATGCTTAGAATTATCCTTAGGGTTCTTACTAAGGCTTTCACATCCTAGTTTCCAAAGTTTGACTATACCTTTCCTCTGATACCAACTATAACGACCCATACTTCACATACATTGTTATTACTTTAGAATTGAAGCACACTTATTACAACATATAACAAAACCAATAAAGGACCGTATAGGTATAGTGTTTTTAGAAACTGGGAAACATAAACAACTGGTTCATAAAGCATCTATATTGCCTCCCAATTATTTCATCATATCTAGAGTCCCTTTTTGGCATATTCTACTTAATAACCTTCTTCCTGACCTAGGGAAATAAAACATACAAAAGGGTGAGCTCAAATGCTCAGTAAGGGTAAACAAAAGAAATATCAGTCACATCATATACATAAGAACATAAATTTTGGAAATCTTATCCTGCAAAAGAGATCATAATATCATAACATGGGATAAATCATAGAAGTGAAATGTAATCCCAATAATCATAACATAAAACATGAAACTTTTTGTCAGACACACATAATCATAGATAATCATTTCTTATTAGTCAAGACTCATTGCCAAGACTATCTTAGTGGACAAAGTCCATTTCTGAACTGAGTCACCCTCGTTTCAGTCCGGTTTCACTAAACCGGTATAACCTACCGTTCCAGCCATGTCTATCTCATGAGATATAAAATCATTACCCAATGCATTGGAGGGAGATATAGGTCCCACCCATCTCATAATGATACCATTCTTATGTGTGCCACAAAATCATAAACCATACATCATAGCATAACCCATGTAATAAAAATGGGATTCTTAAACAACATGACATCATAAAACAATTCATATAAGATAAAGGAATTCATAAAAATACTTCCATCACAACATAATCAAATCTATGTAATAATAGGGATAGAAACAGAACCCAATATTATCTTAGATGGAAAATAATTTTGATAAAACACTTGAACTCCATTCTTGAGGAAAATATAATTTCTACTTCAAAAACACATTTCATTTCTTAACATGTCATAAAATTATAACTAAAAGAAGTTGATTAAAAATAAACTTGAAAACTTGTAAAGGAAGCTTCTTAGAAATAATGTTTTAAAAATCCATTCATGCCGTATAAGTTAAAAAAAACAATCTTCGTACTTTTTTCGGAAAAGTCAAAAACTACCTCATACGAAAAATGACAAAAGATTCCTTTCATATATTTTACTAAAAACTCACCGAAGGGTAAACTTTGATATAAAATATTGTAGAAGGATATAATTATTACATATTGAGGAAACATGGACGTGGATGATAAAATACACCCCAGTAAATACCAAAGTACAAACAATCTCGGATAAAAATGAGATTGTGATATTTCCCTTACCTTAGGTCTGACTTCCTTTGTAAGTGTCTGAACCTCTTGTATAATGATTTAAATAATGTTATTGACTTATTCCAGAATCATACTTATTTTTATGATATTATATATGGTCATATTCTTAGCTTCTTAGTAGTAATATTTCAGTTCTACTTGTTTTTCGGGTGTTTATAACTTTTTGTTCTTATGCGTGTTTTGTCGAATAAATTCTTATTATTCTTTTTAGGTTATAGATACCTCATTTCCAGAATGGTATTAGTGTAATATATATCATTTTTACCCTTAATTACACAATTTACTTTTAACCATGGTAAAAAAATTAAAAAGTTACTATTCACCAAAAAATTATTTTCATCTCATTAAACCACATTTTACTTACTAAAATCAACCATGTCTCTCGGATTTTTGAAATTACACTCATAGAAGCGGTAAAATTACGTTTTATGAAAAATACAGTTTTTTTTAACAGCTACTTAGTAGTTTCACTATTCATCAAAAAATGAAAGTTTTCAGAAAAATACCAAAATTTCACCCTAGGCTAATTTCAATATTCCAAAACCAAAAATGAAGTCCATTGTGAAAAATAAAATTTATAAAATTTCAAAAAGTGGTTATTACTATTCATAACAGCTTGTTATAAGAATATTTTAATAGCATATCATTGTTTAGTGAAACTCGGTATTGCGTACGACACAAGATATCGAGGAAGGTCGCGATTTCGTGTAAAGCAAGCCAAGCAAGGGTTGTGTGTATAAAAAGATTCCTTTGATGATTTATATAACATAAAAGTCTCGGGTGTTACATTGTGGGAGATACATATTCTGAATGATTATTTCTTAGAGTGAGGTTTTTTTTTCAATTGTGTCACCTTTGGGTGATCATGTTTTGTTTATACATAAGGGAGATCTGATTTTATATCTGTGTATTTATTATAATCACTTAAATCAAGTAACAGTAAATAATCCCCACCCTCTTGTGTGTATTTATGATTTATTCAATTAGTTAAATGGATCTAATTAGTTTCCAAAGAGCTTTATACAATAGGGATATCATCATATGATATAAAGTATGAAGATATTATGAAGGGTAGTTTTTGATTTCATTATGGGAATTATCATTTCATTGTAATGTTTTTCAGAACAATGAATACTCAATTATTATTCATGGCCTTGATGAATGTGTTGTCATGATTGTTTCTGAATTTGTTTATCGATTATTTCATCAATGACATCCTTATATACTCTATATTTAAGGATAATCCCATAGATCACCTTAATGACATTTTGGGAGTGATTTTCCATTAGAAGTTATTCAAGAATTTGTTAATGTATGAGTTACGTGATCATGGTGCTCATTCAGTGGGGCGCATCATATCCCAATGTGAAGAATTAGTGTATCCTTCCAAGAGAAATGAATTTGTTTCCTAATCATCCCCTGATACTATTAGATAGGTGCGGAGTTTCCTAATTATTTCATTCTATCATAGGATGTTCATAACTGAATTATATTGGATTGAAACCCCTCTAACATCCTTTACTAGGATGGATCATGTGTTTTCACATACATAGAGTCTTAGGATTCATTCAAGTATCTAAAGGAGAAGTTTTTTATCACTCTGGCTATTCATTTAATAAAAGAGTGAGTTTAGCATGAGGTGTACTGTGAAACTTCATGTCATCGACTAGGAAGTTTCTTAATATAGAATAGAGTGGTTTTTTCTTTTGTTTCATGGAAGTTACAACTCCATTAATGTAACTATGATATCCTTGATATCTATTTGTAAGTATTCATGTTTTCCTTGAAGTCATGGAAACACTATCTCATTAAAAACACCTTTTATGTTTTCAAAAATCACAATATCCTAAGGTATGTCTTATCCAATAATGACACAAACTCGATACAAAAATTATATATTGAATTAATGTACTATTAAAACTTTTTTATTTCCTCTGCTCTAATAAAGGGTAATGCTTTAGCAGATGTTATAATTGGTAATTCACATAGTGATTCCATTCATCAGTCTATATATTCTTGTAGAGTGATAGAGGAGATCACCGTGATGCATCTTGATATGAGAGATATTGGTGGTAGAAGATTCCGTTTAAAGATAAAAAATAATTCATATTTAGTGTAGCTGGTGTAGGATTCCCAATTGATGGATTCTGAGGTATGAGTTTGGAAAGAATGATTTTTATGTAATAGTGTCCATGATGGATGGTTTGAGTATTATCATAATTGGGTGTTGTTCCAAGGGATGATTTTATTTCATTTAGTGATGTATGAGGTTTTTCTCTATGTGGTCTAAAACTCAACATTTGTAGTACATCCTAGCATGATGAATATGTACTACGATCAAAGAGGCTAGTTTTTGTGGATTGTGTTGATGTATTTACTTGCGGAGTTATTGTTCCAATGTTTAGTCTATTAGAAGTTGAAAGTTGAACACCATGTTCCTGATGGTTTGCTCCATCAATTAGATAATCATTAGTAAAAATGGGGGGACATTTCAATGGATTTATTTAATATTTTCCATAGATATTAAAGAGGTTGTGATGTTATATGGGTGACGGTGTATTTTTTGACATAATAAAATCACTTCTTAGTGATCATGGATTTGAGATATGTGGAGGATTTTCTAAGGTGGTATCTAGATGATGTGGTAAGGCTACATGGAATCTTGTGGATGATTTTCTTCGATCCTAATATTTATTTCAAATACATGGTTTTTATATGTTTCCAATATGATTTTTACCTTATTTTTTCCATAACATTAATTTATATCTATAAATTGATAATCAGATAAAGCGGACTATGAATACTCTTGAAGACATGTTACACATGTTTGTCTTTTATTTTGGAAGTTGGGGGTTGAGAATACTTCCTTTGGTCATGTTTTATTATAATAAAAGTTTTCAGTCCACCATTAGCATGATACCTTTTTATTATCTGTATGTATGGTCTTTTCATTCCCATATTTGTTGGACTATGGTGGGAGAGGTGACAGTAGTCATAATGTAACTTGTACAAAGAACGATATAGATAGTTTAGGTGATTCTTGAGAGGATGATGGAAGTGTAAGATCACCAGAAGTCCTATGTTAACCATAGGAGGAGACATTTAAAGTTTTATGTTAAAGATCATATGATATTTAAGGTTACTTATCATCATGGAAATTGAAGGATTGGTCATGTGAGTATGTTTTCCCCTTATTTTGTGGGACGTTTTGAAATATTGACTCTTATTAGATTCATCATATATTGGATAACACTTTCCTCTTAGATGATTTTTATAAATGATGTATTTTATGTGTCACAGAGTCTCTTATATCTTTATAAATACTCTCACATCATCAATTTGGTGAGATAAATGTTAATGATGATGGGACCTTTAAGGAGTGATTGGTGAAGATACATGACCACCAGAAGAATGTGTTACATGGGGGTGTTATTACCCTAGTTCATGTCCTTTTTTAGAAAGGTGGCATAGAGGATAAAACCTTGGAATTTAATTTATATATATATATATATACTCATTTAGCCCTTATTGTTATACTCTTATTTTTTTCTTTTATAAATATGCGTTATTGATGTTTTCTTTTATCTTCTTTGTTAAGTAGTTTTCTCTTTCTACGATTCCCTGTTTATGGACATGCACCTGTTTTATAGGTATCTACTGTAGGAGAGTGTTGTGTAGTTTTTCACATGGTTTCTATAAGTGATATTTTGTTTCTACTTTGATGATAATATTATTGAGTGGTATCTCACAAAGTTTTTATTCAAGTGATGATTCTTCTATCCCTTCTCTCTAGGGTTGTTTTTTATTCTTACATATGATAATTATTTGAGAGGTATCTTATATAAGGGCCCATATCCTTCAAGGAAGTTCCTTTCATTTTTCCAAGGCTTCATGATTATGATGAGGATTTTGGGAGTGTTATATAGTCTAGGGGAGTGTTTTGTCCTTTCCAATGGTAAACATACCCTCGTGGAGGGTAGGGTTCTATCTTCTTTTGGATTTGAGGGTTTAGGGGTTTGAAATGTGTTTCTAGAGTACACCACGATAAAGGAAATGCCTTTCCAAGCTATGTTACATGGAATATAGGTTTGGAGTTCCTGTTGTATAAAATTGGCCATCTGAAGATTCATATAATGGGTGTGGAACCGATTGTGGTACCTTGGTGGACCTCCTAACCAAAACAAGGAAGAGGAGCTCACTATGTCATAGCCATGGTCCTGGTGACGAGGAAATCGCCCAGGTTTTTAGTGCTAGGATGTTTTGGCTGGTCATGGTGTATGTCAAAGGATCAACCATGTCTTATAATATACTATGATATTGGCCATGGTGATGGTCAAAAGGTGTTTTGAAAACCCATGAGCATTGGGGATCTGGGTTCAATATAATCAGATATCCCTTTGACTAAATACACCATAGCGTAGTAAGAGGTCACTACACTATGGTGGAGTCTAGGAGGTTTACCTCTATAAATAGAGGTTTTTTCTTCATCCTTTCAGTTCCATTTATTACCCCTCAAGCATAGGCTGAATCGATACCACTTATATCCCACTTTATCGTTTCCTTTTATGATTATAACATCTTTGATCATGGAGAATTATATGTTATTGATTCAATGTAACATTCCACCACTTTCTCCCTTTGTTATTTAATTTTTTATGGGTGAAAAATGTGAAAATCCCTTAGGTTTTGGGGGTAATATCTTAGAATTCTTTGTTGGTGGATTTGTAGTGATAATTTTTTGTGAACCTTCCTTCAGTTTTGGCGGTGGTTGATCCTCGACCATATGTTATTTCTCAAAGAATATTGAACTTCTAAATCATGGTTGTGTATTTTTTTGATTCTCCTTATTTTATTTCAAATTGTAAATTTTTAATTCTCAATATATTTGGTTAATGGTTTAATTAACATTAAAAAAATATGAAACTTGAATGAAGAAATAATTGATTACTTGTTGTAATGATCACATCTGTATATTTCATGTTAATATTTTCTTATTATTTTTATAGATAATGTGATATATTTGTTTATACTACGGTTTACCATTTTTTATTTCTGGAATTGGATAATAATTCAAATATAATAATTATTGTTGGATAAATAATAAAAATGCATCTTTAGCTGATACTGTTTATCTTGTAAATGAAGAAACTAGATGTTATGGTGGAATGATGTTTAAATAATTTCTTATAGGTTGATAGCTGATTCCATAGGCTTCAATTGGTTTTAACCTATGACAAATTGGACGATTAATTCAAGATAGTAAAAAATTTCATTTGGAAAATATAAATGTTTCAAGCTAAGAAATCCCCATTTTTTATGAAGCATGGATACCTTAGGTCAAGGGCTAATATTCCATATTAACTATTTATTTTTTACTTTAATACTTGTTTGTTTTATCTAGATGAGGATATTTTCTATGAAACATGATTCTTTCTTGGGATAGTTGATGGGTTGATGAGAATGGTTAAGGATTCCTGGGTTTTTCAAAACAATTTGCATCTATGATGATAGGCTGGATGGTGATATGCACTATGGTGTCAAGGGTACCATCGGGACTAATGGGATGGGTTGAAGTTTTGATTACCCATTGTTTTCTATGAAAAAATATGGGATGCTTTATTGTTAATGAATCTATTTTAAAGTATAGATAGTTGATTCTATTATTTTTAAATTATTTTCCCTGCTGCTTGATGTAGATAGTTGTTCTTGCTTTATACATTATCTATGGTAGATTAGGATGAGTCCTAGAGTATATGTAATTTTCTGAAGTTAAAATTAAATAATTTAACCCATGAGGTTGGAGACTTAACAGAATGCTTAAATGATTTTAAATCCTTATGAACTGTGGCAATGGTTGCTTTAAGACTAGAGGGAATAAAAATCATATGGTAATCAATGTAAATAATATATAATATTAAATAATTAAATGAAATTCATTTAAATATTTTTTGTTCTTATAGGATATCTAGTCCTTAATAGTGGCATCTGGGTCTGTGAGAGATTATAACTATAGTATATTCAATGGAAAAGTTTTTTTCCAAATTTATTGTGAGTTATATATATTACAATGTTAGTTGATTTAATATGCTACCCCCACCCATGTTGGAAGTGATACTGATACCACTGAACTTTGCATGTTTTTTTTCCAAAACATCTAGGTTTTCAAGGAATTAATAAATGAATACCACCTATATTCCTTCTCTCTTATCTTGGTTATATTATGTACTAGTAATCACGGTGTTTACCTTATATATCTATGTGTGTGTGTGTGTTTAGAGGTTTATGATGGATTATGGAAAATTTACTCACATGTCTCTTGATATAGTATCCTAAGGATTGTTATAGGTATTTTGGGTATGTATTTTGATGGATTGATGTGTTATACACAATGTATGGGCTATAGTGGATCCCAAAAACAACCTGGTAACTATCTTGAGATAGGATAATGATGATGACATGATGTAATTCATGGGGTTCCTGTTATGTTATAGTTTCCCATGAATTTTTTTATAGGATAATTTATTTTAAAGAGATAGATTGAGACATGAGACATTGGGGGAAAAACTAGTGGGGAAGTTATAGTAGGGTACCTACACTTTTATATATATTTTATATAATATGATTGATTGTATTTTAAACTTGGTGAAAGATCCATGGTGAGGCAGGTAACGCAGTATAAATGTTTATGTGATGAGTTAGATTCACTTATTTATTCTCTTGGATTTATTATGCTTTATTTATCTTTTTCACAAGTGGCTCTGAGGAGGATCTTACTAAGTATACCTATTATTCTCCCAAACATATATATAAACTATTTTTAGGACTCTTTGAGCTATTTGGTGATTGGAAAGAACATTACTAACTAAGGAATTTTGTAATGATCCATTTGGTCTTTGAGATCACTATTAAGGATTTATTTTAGTACATATAGTTTATTTTACAAATATTTAGTTGTATAATATTATACACATGTATCAAGATATTTTATGTTTTAAAAGTATCAATTAATTTTTTATTATATTATATATCATTCCTCATTCTCCTTTGAGGTTAACAACTCCAATTAGTGTGTATGGTATACCCTCAGTGCATGTCACCAACCCCTGCCCAATTGGAGGTGGGATTTGGACATAATTATCTCTCTTCCCTCATCACTTACCAATTATAGGTACCATTATGGGGTGGGGTTGTGAAATAATGGTTACAAGATAGGTTATCCCAAACCCAAAATAGATTACATAGGAGGTTATCCCAATACCACAAGAGGTAACATGAAAAGTTATACCAATTCCAAAGTCAGAACAAGGGTGTTTATCTCAATACCTACATGTGTGAATGTATTGGTGGATAGCCTTGATTTAAGACTTCTATGATTATGATTATGCTGCACTTTATTCCACACTTTTATGACATGATCTTATGAAAATATTATGCTCTTGTGGACATTTTTATTTGATTATTTAATTATTTTTGTCTTATGAACTATAATGATTTATTCTAGGACTCATGATTATGATATATGATTATTCGGTAAGGTTTTAAAATTCTATTCTCATGCTATCAAACCCTTATCCACATTTTATTCTTAAATGATTATCGACATCTCCATTGATTACCTTTACTATGCATCTAAGATCACTATTTATTGTGTTTCTTTTTACCTTAGTAATCATGATATGTTTTAAGTATTATATGTCTATGAAGGGTGATAGTAATGAAAAACATACTTGGTGATGAAGTAGGTATTTTATGTACTAATTGTTTATATATCCTAGTTTCCAATGACACTAAACCATTATGGTTTTGGTGTGGATTGTAATGATATGTAATTGATATTTATCTAATAAAATGTAATATTTATGTTTATAATTTTTGGATCACCTAAGTTAGTATTATAGAAATTGGTATTTATATTTGGAAACTAGGTTGAGAAATTTTTAGTGAGAAACTATAGAAAAAAATCCTAATCATAGGAGAAAATCATAACTTATGGTAAAAAAGAAGTGTGGTTTTTTTTTTATAAAATACATTTTTGTGTAGATATTAGAAAGTGGATGTGATGGTGGTAACAATGAACCTAGTAGTAATTTTTTGAAAACCCATTACAAAGGATCTTAATAGATTATTACCATAGATTATACATGTAAAACTGAAGGTTTGATAGGATGAAAATTTGGTTCGATGTTTTATTCATCCTGTGAATGATTTTTCTTGATTAATCACTCAGATTAATGATGATTTATGATCATTAAACCCATATTTTTTTATTAAGGGATTGAAAATATATATAATGATAAAGTTATGGATGTGACAAGTATACACAAATAGTGAAGTTTCTTATTTAAGCTTATTAATATGAGTTGTTTTTTATCATTAACAGCCTCTCTAAGAGTTAATTTATATCCTCAATGTTTAGATGTTGAATTAGAACTAAAAAATAATAATGGAATGATGATATCATCTTGAGTTTATGATTCTTATCTGATTGATGTTTATGTAAAGGTGATTCCTACAAATATTTTTACTCTACCTCTATCTAAATTTGAAATTATTTTGGGAATGGATTGGATTTATTTATATAAATACTATATCAAATGATGAGTAAGGGAAGTTGAATTTTATTTTTAGAACTAACTTATGATCATCTATCGATGTAGGGATAAATATGAACATCCAATCAAAATTAAATGTATTGTATGAGTCTTGATTCTTATTCAAAGGGATTATTTATCTTAGATAGTAAATGAAGAACTCACCCCAGAAGATATTCCTATTCTATCAGAGTTTTTTTTATTTCATTCTAGATATTTTTTATAGTCTTCCTCCAAATCGTGAAGTTGAGCATTCAATATAAGTCATACATGGTGTTATAGTTATTTCAGAAAAAACATATTGAATGGACTTGATTGAGTTGTTTGAATAGAAGAAGAAACTATAATAAAACCTTAATACGGGATTCATTCATCCATGTGAATCTCAATGTCATTAACTCTTTCTTTTTGTAAATACAAAATATAGATCATTGTGGTTTTGCATTGATTATCAGGAAATAAACATGATCATAATGAAGAATAAGTATCATATGCCCTATATTGAGGATTTTTTTCATCAATTATGGGATCAATAGTTTTGCAAGATTGATCATCATTCTAGATAATATCATGAGAGGGTAAAAAGTGAACACATATCCATGATAGCCTTCCATACAAGGTACTAACATAATGAATTTATTAATATTTCATTTGTTCATAAAGAAATGAGTTATTGAATATTATCCCATACAATGCACCATGACTGATATCCATATATTTTTAGTATTGGTTGGATATTATCAACACTTTGAGAAGAATTTATCATTACTATATTATCCAGTCACTATTGTAAATTTGAAGGGACTCATGTTTCTTTGGAATGATGAATGTGAAGAAAATTTTGAGGCGGTGAAAAGAAGGTTGGTTAACACATCTGTACTCGCACATCCCTATAGTAAAGAAGGGTTTGTGATCTATAGTGATGCATCAATGAAATGTATGGGATGTATCCTCATGCATAATGATATGGTGATATATTATGCCTCACACCAATTCAAAATTCATGATAAAAATTACTCTACTCATGCTTTGGACTAGGCAATAGTAATTTTTTCCTTGAAATATGGATACATTAACTTTATGGTGAAATATGTGATATATATACTGATCATAAAATATTAAAGTATATATTTATATAAAAAGAGTTTAATATGTGCCAAAGGTGATAGTTTTAATTAATAAATGATTGTGACTGGTCAATACATTACTAGCCTCGGAAGGAAAATAAGGTGGTTGATGCTCTATGTCAAAAGAACTATTCTAGTTTTTCTATGATGAGGATATAAAGATATCCCAAATTTTTTATTTTCAAAAGATACTTCTTGAAATCAGGAGATAAAGGGAAATCAATATATTTCATAGAAGAATGTTCAACTATTTATCTATGTGAGGATTAAAGAGGTACAAGAGGTGGATGTGGAACTATAGAAGAAAGTAAGAAATGTTCCTGAGATAAACCATAATTTTGATGGAATGATATGGTTTATGAACCATGTATGTGCCTCATCAATTGTAGACCAAAAAAGGGATCTATTATATGGATCTCATAGATCATAATTCTATATTAATTATAGAATTATGTAAATTATAGAGACAAAAAATAGTATTTCTGGTAGAACAACATGAATGTAGATATTGAAAAGTATCTTTCTCGATGTTTGGTATGTCATAAAGTTGATATTGATAGAATGAAATATAAGGAGATGTTACAAACATTACCCATACTATAATGGAAATGAGAAAAAATTAGCATGGATTTCATCATCATAATCCCCAAAAAATATAAATGAAATAATATTATTTGGGTCATAGTCGATAGCCTTATGAAATCAATAAATTTAATTTCCATAAAATAATATTTCTCCCATGATTGAATTTACAAGATATATATTAAGGAAATGGTAAATATATAAGTATTACAATATTTTATTGCTTCTAATATAGATTTTAGGTTTACATTGATGTTATAGGGAAGTATTTAGTAAGATTTTGATACTGTGTTGTGTTTGAATACTGTTTTCAGCCTCAGACAGCTGGCCAGTCAGAGAGAACCATTCATACCCTGTAGGATATATTGATATCTTTTTCTTTGGATTTCAAATGTTTCTGGGATCAACACATTCCTCATCTAATATTATATTATAATAATATACTTCAATTGATCATTCATATTTCTTCTTATAAATTCATTTATAGAATAATGTTCAAAACTCTAATGTGTCGGAATTAAGTTGGAGAAAGAAAGCAATTAAAGTCTGATCTAGCTTAGGAAATGTTATAGAATACTAGAGTCATTCCATGGTATATCAAGGTATTTTAGAATTAAAAAAAGATTTACACTAATAATAATATATAAAATATAGAATTTGATGTTTGTGAGAATGTATTCTTATGAATTTCTCCATAGAATAAGGAAACGACATTTGAAAAGAAAGGAAAAGATAGACTTAGGTATATTTTGTTAAACTACAATGTTGTTAAAATACAACCCATGTGAGTTGTGTTTTGATGATATCAAAAATCCCTTCATATGAATCTGATGATTTTTTAAGTATACTCATCAGGTTTTATCACTAATCAATTTATTCCTTTGTAGATCCGCAATTCTGGAAGCTTTGCTGAATTTTTCCTAAGTCTGGAGAATTGACTATATGAGGAAATCAGTTTCATAGATATTTGGATATGTAGTGTAATCATATATGTGTAGTAAATTTATACTTTAATTAGCTACATTAAATAATTTTCTACATGAAAATAACCTACTTTGATGAATTTCCTACATGAGAAAATTGATACTCCAATGAAATGATTACATGAATCAGCTGCCTTGAATAGTGAGCTATGTGAATTAGATATACTGAAGAATTTTCTATGTTGTTCCAATTGGATACATTATTTATTTGGATATGTCAAATCTATCTTTGTAAAAATATGGAAATATAATTTGGTTGCGTGAGAAATCAGCAACATGAATAATGATTACCTGTACCAATTCAGCAACTTGAATTAAAATCATTGGAATTCAGTTATGTGGTGTTCTAGAATCATCTATATAATTCTGAAACATGAAAATTTATTAATGTGGGAGTAATTTTTGCAGAATTTAATACATTCATCAATGAACTAAATATCATTTTACCACATTGTAGTAAAATTGATTATAAAAAGGTTTCAAGTACAGTGAGGAAAAAATAGTACAAGAATAACTTATTATACAATCCTATTTCCAGGGAATATTTTGAGAAAATGACGTCTAGAATTTAATTCAAGATCCATATTTCATGGGATATCATGTTGTTCAATTTTATGATATTATTCATATAACATATATTAGAATGTAAAGATTGATTATATAATAAAATACATACAGAAGTAAGAACTCTCAAATATCTCGCTCTCTCAGAGATCTATGTCCTTATCTTTACAATGAAATAGAATAAAAAAATTCAGGTTTCTATAGATCTTCTACAAGATTAAACATTTTGGTATTTTAGAATTCTCTAATCGAGATATATTTCATTATTATATTCTCTCTTGGAGAACTATTTTCTTATATCATCTTTTTCTTACAAATATTATCATCATTTATAAACGTTCATTACTCTATCTCTCTCTCTCTCAAAATGTTAGATTCTTATACTAACTTGTAAAGGTTATTTGTAAAATTACCTTAAAGTATGGTATTTTTAAAGCCTTCTAGAATACTATTAGAATCTCTTAGTATCATACTAAGTGATGGATATTAAAAATAAGTTGGTTATTCTCTATGAAAAGGATTGTGTTTTGAGTGAAATCACAATGTTGTAGGATTTGAGAAATAGTAGAGTGGACTATATGATATCTATTCCACAAACCACTATAAATATCTCTTGTTATTTTCCCCCCTTTTCCCATCATTTACACTATTTTTTTATGTTGAGAAAATATCAAAACTTGTCATACCATAATGTGGGTGGTTCTAAAGGAAAGAAAATTTCAAGAACTAGATTCATCCCCTCTTTATCCGTAGTGAATTTTTAAACTCACCAATAATTATTATCATAGGAGAGAATTTTGAGTTCTCAATTATAAAAATTTTAAGTCTTAAAATAATCTCAAAATGGTATTTTTCAATGAAAATATAGAATGTGTGTCTATATAAATATCTCCCTACATAAATGGGGTTAATTATGGTTTCGGGAAGTAACATATTATAATTTCTTCAAAGAACCAGGCTCTGAAGTTTTATTTAAAACTCATAAATCCTTACACTATTCTAGAAGAAGATCCTAAGAAGTGGGATGCTACTACTAAATGGAAATATGATATGAACAAAAAGATATTAATGATATAATATATGGAATAGGTACTAATGAGTTCAATTGATTTTCACAATGTTTTATAACTCATTAAATTTGGACTACTATATTAGTATAATAAGAAGGTATTGATATTGTAAGAAATCTCAAATACAATATGAAAAAAATTTATTATGAGTCATTTATTATAGTTAATGGTGAAACCATAACACAAATGAAGGGATGGTTGACTGATACTTTGAATAATTTTTCTTCTCTGAGAGCTCCAATTCTAGAATCTGATAAATCTATGAAATTTATCACAGTTATACCATCAATGTTCAGCATAATCTCTACTTCCATTAAGAAATCTATTAATGTGAATGAACTCAAAATAAACAAACTCATTGGAATTATAATGATATATAAGGAAGAGATGGAACATGAATCTATTTAGTATATATTGATTAAAAATTAAAATGTTTCCTTGAAATTATCAACCTCAAAAGATGACAAGAAGAGTAAATGAATACCAATTGTAGAGTCGTCTAAGGATGAAATATCAAATAGTTATTTCTTATATAGTGAACTTACTAATTTTTCAAGGATGTTAAAAAATTATAATAAGATAATTGTATTCAAGAAGTAATGCAACAAGTCTAATAAGTGTGAGGGAAACTCTAAAGAGTTTAGATGCTATGAGTGTAAGAAACTCAGGAACATCAAGAGATACTTCCCTAAATTTCAAGATAATAAGAAGTTCAAGAAGAATTATTTTAGGAAGTTTTTATATAATATCAAATATAATAAATACTGGAAAGAAAAATAGATAAATTATGAATATGTTAGTGATATTAAATCTTTTAAATTGGAATTTAAAATGTCTAATCAAAATTCCTACATTTTATTTTTGATACACTCATATGAGGTAAACTCATTTTTTACTTATAAGAATAAATTTACCTTTGAAAATGAAAACTTATATATTGAATAATAAAAAGAATATTTCAACATGATTGAACAAAATATGAAATATTTAATAAGAAAAATAAATCTCATAATAATTCTATAAATGATTTTATTTGTGAATGGGAGGACATAAATAAATATATTTTTAATCATAAAGTCAAGATGGAAAATTATATCGTATCATGTATTGAACATGGATTCAAAATTAAAAGTCTATAAAAATAAGATCAAGATATTAAATATGATTCCAGTTTATTCAAAGAAGCATAAAATTACATAAATAAAATAATTGGTAATATTAAGGTATAGACAAATAAAATTTGAATAGGAAGAAAATGGTTAAAATACAAATATTTATAAAACTTTTATTCCTAGTTTCACTAACATGAACTTCTCTAAATTTATGTGTGTTCATGTTAGAGAACCTAGACACTATTGAAATAGTTTCAGTCTTATAAATCCTCAATTATCTAGATTCAAACATGGTTTGGTTTCAATAACTTTTTCTAAATTTAGAGATTGAATTTTTGGATAGTACAAGAAAACTTGGGTTTCAAAATCTTTTGTTTCTAACATTATAGAAACCAAGAGAACATGGGTACCAAAAAAATATTTTACTATTTATTTTATAGAGATACGTTTCCATTATAATCAATGAGAAGTGGTATATAGATAGTGGATTGTCAATGAATATGAGCATAGATTTTTAAAATTTTCTTTCTTTATCCAAAATTGATGGAGGACATGCAACAATTTTTTAAAATGTATAATTAATTTATTTTGAGTTGGATTACTTAAAAATCCAAGATTAGTAATTATCAATAACAATCTCTATGTGGAAGTATTTAAGCACAATATGATAATTATTTTCTAACTTTTTGATGAATGTTATTAATTTTATTTTTAAAATAACACATATTTTGTTTTCAAAGATAAAATTCTGAAATATTCGGAACCTAAAACAAGAATTTTATATACTTTAGATCTCATTATTTTTGTAGGAAAAATAGAAATTTTTAATTGTTGAGAAAAATTAATATTGGGTTTTTTCTTACAATACTAAGATATTGTAATGTTTATTCTTAATAAAATATTCCAATAAGAATTTATTTTTGATTTACCTCTCCTAAAATTGAAAAAAAAACTATGTGATTCATGCCAAATGGTAAATAAATACAAGTCATATTTTAAAAAAATTAAATATGTTTATATATATATACATCTATAACTTATCTACATGTATTTTTATAGTCCATTTAGAATAAAAGCATAAGAGGAAAATAATTTTTTTATGTTTTAGTTAATGATTTCTCTAGATTTAAGATAGAATTAACATTTTAAGTATTTTTCATGTGTATTCAAATGATGTAAACTATCAAATTTAAAATTTTGATTATATTTTCATGATTTTTTTATTCTTGGTGAATCTCTAGATAAAACATGAAAATTCGTTAATTCTGGAATTTAATTTTTTTTATATCATTTATGAATTTATGTCATAATTTTTACAATATTGATCTAAATAGAATGATTATTGTTTTTAAACTTCTTCCTTTCAAGTGATTAAATTTATTATTATGGACCTAGATCTCATTCAAACATAAAATGGCCTAAATAATTCAATCAATTTTAAAAAAATTCTGGACAATAGAATAGGGTCCACCATAGTAAATGGTGAATATATTTTCTTAAAAAACTCCAAATGAGGTGATTTAAGTTGGAAAGGAAACAGGACTCTAATTTTCATATGAAAATTAAATTTAATTCATATATTTTTAAAATAAATTATTCATTGATCATGAAAATTTGACAGAAGATGAAGGTTTTCTTCTACTAGACAACATTTTCATACGTAATTTATGCATAGAATTTTCTGAATGTGTCTAAAAGAATTGAAATTTTTTGGTCCATATAAAACTCAATTAAAATCAACTTCTAATAAGGAACCATTATATTTTTCTATAGGATGGTTGGAATAAATGAAAAAACATCTGATGGATAGATTCTAGAGGTGAAATGTTCTACTTTTCTTTTTCCCTATTGTGTTCTTCTTAGTTGTGTAATGGATTCCTCTTACCCCTTATTCATTGATAACCTTCACCTAGAGGGTTATTATTTTAATTGATTAGGGAAGTGGAGGTTTTTTATTTTTTTAATTCTTGATTTCTTTCACTTAAAAGAATAAAAATATTTTCTATCTTCTTTGAAGTTGATTTGAAATTATAATAGTAGTTTTTATTATAATGTAAGATCGTATTCGATTTTAGAATCCGATTTTGATATTTCTTTGTTCAATTATCATTTTCTCCCTCCACTAGGTTTTGGTTTATATAAGATGTAATAGACCAAGGATTAGTGGTGAAGTACTTGGTGATCATCAGTATGTGTGGGAGGGGTAATGGACACTCTTGATTGTTTGGTATAAACAAGACCCAGTCAGGTATTACCAAAGTCAATTGAGGGTATTCATTGAAACTCTCTTACACATAGGAAGGAGATTATAACAAATTGAGATTTTGCAAAGGTATTTTATCACCATCACTATTTGACCAAGGTATTGAGAGGAATAGATCAAAGAATCTCACTTTAATTGACTTAGTAGAAATTGGTTGGATAAATTGGAACTGGGATAGTATTAAAATTAGAAAATTGAACCAAACCTGATCACCCAAATCATATCACTATTTTAAATCACATTCTTTGTTAGTTTTTTTCAATATTTTTTATTTCTTTATTTATTTTGTTTCAATTATTTCTTTTTTTTACAAAATTAAAATATTTCAAAAATATCCACTTTTTCATCTAATTAAATGTAACAACAGTGATAGTCGCACACTTATCTCTTCAGAAAACCTAGTTTGACTACTATCCTTTATTTTAACTTAAGAAATATTTTTTTTCAATGCCCAATGATTGGTACATGTCGAAAAGTGTCTTCATTTTAGGTATGGTAGTGCCAACAATCTAATTATTAAATTTTGTAAAAAAATCATTTATTTTAAAAAATATAAAATAATATCTTGAACAATAATGTGTTCAAATTGAGATTATTTTGCATGGATTGATTACTAATGTGTATAAAAACAACAATAATAAGTTCCCAAGGATATTTAAGACCGATGGAAAGTATTAGTGAAACAATTAAAACTATGGAGAAAAAAAATAGTAGATAGCTGAATATGAACATACATCCCATGAGCAGTAGATATAGCCAGAACAAGAAACAGAACATGAAAGAGTATTGGAAAAAGTATCCCAACTCATCTTTCATGTTTTAGATTGTGAATAGGACATGATAGAATTAAAATACGATCAATTTTATCCAGATCAATCAATGTTAGCGGATATTGATGAAGAATATTCCCTTGTTTAACTTTATATGGGAGATCTACAAGATTTGGATGACTTATAGAATGAATATGATTTGAAATATGATCTCTCTATTCATGAAAAGGTATAAGAGACAACATAATTTTATATATACATAGAGTCAAAATAAAAACAAACACTCAAGTTTTTTAATTTGAAGTAAATGTGGAGGAACCAGAATACCTACCACTTTCTAGTGAAATCCAACTCCAAGAATCACTTTCAGCTGAGAGAGAAATTTAATTTGGTCCACTTAAGTGGGGTAATTGTTTTCTAAACACATGTAATTATGGTTTTATTGAAACTAAATTGATTATTATCTCTCCTTATTTTAAATATTCAGATTCATAAAACATATGAATTTCCTTGGAGGGTGAAGAAGAAAAAAATGCATCTATAGAAGAACATATGGATCTCCCTAAAAAAATTGAACATTTATTAGAAGGAGTGAATGAGGAGATCCAAGTAAATTTTCCTAAGAAAACAGATCCCCGTGCTTCTCACATTAAAGGGGAATAATTGGACTTTTTATCTTCATATTTTAATTTTATTCAGATATAATTACACTCTAAATTTTCCTTTTATTATTATTTTTTTGCATCATACCTTGAGAAGCTATTGGAAATGAAGAAGAGGTTTTGAAATGTGAAATAAAGAAGAAGGCGTAATTATTATTTTTCCTAACCCTAACATGAATGTTATATCTCATTTTCATGGGCGTGGAATTTATATACTCTATCTATGGAGTCCTTAAAAAAAGGAATAATTTAATGTTAGAAATATTAAGTCCTAGTGGTAAATCTTGAAGAAACTCCACCCACTATTAGATTTGGGATAACCAACCAGAACTACCCATTTAGAGGCATTCAAAACCTGGGCCATCTTTGGTGGGGGATAAACCAATATCTATCATTATATTCTCATTATATGTGTATTTTATTTTCTTCTAATAAATTTTCTATGTTTTTCTTTCTTTATCTTGTTATAGGTTTTCAATGTGCATCACTTTGGATCTTAACTCAACGGTGCAATTCCAATAAGTCAAGTTGTACTTATTATCAGCACTTATTTGTTTTGACTCAATTTAAAAATTCCCTAAATATTAAATCAAATTTAACTAATTTTAAACACTTCATAATTTATGTTTGGGGGAGGTAATCTTTATATTTTAGTATTTTCAATTTTTTTCTATTTTAAAAAAATTTCGGTTTTTCAATTTTTGTGTGTTTATTTTCCAATTTTTGTATTTTTTTGAAACTTGTGATATAAAATAATTATATTTTACATTTATGAAACTCATTTAAATGGGTGAATAAATTTATACCATGAAACTAAAAATAAATAAATTCTGAAAAAGTCTTTGTTTAATGTTTAAAACATTGGGAATTTCATGAAAAGTACTTTGATTTTGGAATATCAAACCACATCTTGTTGCCTTTAACATTAAACTCAATTTTCCATGAGGATTTTGAACCTTTTTCTCATATTATTTACATTCACATTACTTCTTAAGTTAATCAAACCATGTTTTATTTAACCAGAATTTGATTTATTCATCTAAAAACATTAGTGTTTCTGATATTTTTGTTTTAAATGATTTTGGAATTTATTTTATTTTAAAATAACCATTTTCAAGATAATATATTTTATCATGGCCTTAATTTTACATTAAATCCATGTATACGTTATAATACATGAAAAACCTATTATTATAGTCACATTACGATCCAATTTTCATTGTCCAACCATTTATTAAAGAGAAATTGCATGATCTAATTAAACATAATAGCGGTGGGATGTTTTTGTTGTGGTGGTAAATCATTCAACACTACTTTGGGTGGAAAATAAAATAATAAATGGATGTTTTTTATTTTGATAAATTAATTCTATCAAAATATGATCCTTTTTGGAGCTTTCATGATAAGATAAGTTGTGCCTTTTTGGAGCTTCCAAAGGAGAAATAAAGTTGTGCCTATTTTGGGCTTTCCAAAAATAGAAGGGAAATGTTATTTTTTTTGAAATTTTCATAGTGTAGGATGTCCATGATATTTTCAAAGATTATTAGATCTATTTTTATACTATGTAATGTTATGTTAAGACCATACTTGAGTGATAATTAGAATCATGCACTTTCTTTTCAAAAAGAGATGATCCCTCCTTATTCAGCCTTAATATTTTTAACATATAAATCCAACCAACTTAATTACATTAAAAAAAATGAAATTTTCTCTATGATAAACACATTCCATTGACTCACATTTGGTAGATATGTAGGATATTATCAATCTTATGATGATATTTTAGGGGTTTTTATAAGAAAATCCTTATTGAAAATTGACATTTGTGAGATGAGAGAAAATTCATGTGAGGTACGTATCTTGTGTGCATTGGAGGAGAAATGAAGTGGAAATAGATTGAATTATCTGAATAGAGAACCTAAAATAATGGTTTTTAGGAGTTGTAATATCTTTTTTTTATTGATTTCAAATTGGTGGATCTCATGGTTATGTATTTTAAAATTGATTTGATTTGATTTAGAGGCTTACTTGTCTAGGATTCAATGTTCTAGGTGTGGTGGAATTGATAGAGTTAATAGTTTGTTTTTTCATCACATGTATATCAATGATTTAAACCCTATGAATTAATAATTTGAGATTATTTTCATATTTTTTTTGATTTTAGGTGAATTTTGGTCTATAATGAGAAAATTTATTAATTCTATAATTTAAAAAGTTTTTTTTATCACTTCCATATTTCAATAATAAATTTTTAAATATTGATAAAAATTGAGTGATTCTTTTTATCTAGTATTACTCTATTAGTGGAATTAAACTTATTATATTGGACCTAGAGATCATTTGAAATTATGTGGACCAAAACAAATCAATCAAATTAAATAATATTTCTAGATGAAAGAATATACCCCACCTCAGAAAATGAGGAATATATTGGTATACATTCCTAAAAATTAGATGATTCTATATGAAAATGTAATAGAACTTGAAGGATCATGTTAAAATTAAATTTCTTAGTGATATCCTATCATTAATGTAGCCATTTAATGAATCAAATTGATGGAAGATGAAGTGTCTCTTTAGCCAAAAACGTATTCTTATGCAATTCAGGAAATATGTTTTCTAAAAATTTCCCATATCTTTACAATTTTGTGGTTCTCTATAAAAATCAATTAAAAATAAATCCAAATAATTAATATTTTTATTTTAGTACGATGTTAGGATGAAATGGAGAAAACATTCAGTGGAAAGATCATAGAGGAGAAATTTTATATTTTTCTTTTTTCCTTTATTGTGTTCTTAGTTTTTTAATGGATTTCACTTCCCCCTTATTCATGGATACCCTTCACAAGGAAGGGAAATATTATGAGTGGTTTGGGAGTGGATAGTTTTATTATTTTTATAATGACTGAGTTGTTTCAATTCATGGAATAAAAATATTTTCTCTCTTCTATGAATTTGATTTTAATTTCCAGTAGTATTGTTTATTATCAAGTATGATCATATATTTATTTACATTTTTTTTATATATCTTTATTCAATGACCATTTTATACCTCCTCAAGGTTCTGGTTTGTATATGATGGAATATACTAGGTCTTGGTGATGAAATACTTGGTGATCTTTAGTACACGTCGGAGGGGTAGTGGACACTTTTGTTTATTTTTGATAAACAAGACCCGATCAGGTATTACCTAAGTAAATTTAGGGTATCCACTAAAACTATATTTCATATAGAAAAAAGATTATACTAAACTATGATATTGGAATTGTTTACACTCCCTATCACTAATTTACCGAGGGAATTAGAGAAAGTGATCATGGAATCTCACTTTAATAAACTTATCAGAAAAGGTGGGTAAATTGGAACAAATATAGCATTGTAATTGAGAAACTAAAATTGTCCTAATCAACCAACCAATAATACTATTTTCAATAAATTTCTATGTCAAGTTTTTTCAATCCTTTTATTTATTTATTTTGTTTTTTTATTTCGTTTATTTTCAAAATCAAACAACTTCAAAAGGAATCAATTTTTCTAGTAATTCAAAGTCACAACTTTGATTTTTTCATGCTACTCTATTGAGACAATCTAGGTTGACCAATATACTTTTTTTAAAAAAGGAAATTTTTTTCCAAACCCCATGACTGGAACATGTCAAATTACATGGTTTTTATTATTAAGTGTTAAAATTAAACCTTGTTCTATTTTTAAAATATTGTTTAAAATTAGTTCAAAAATCTAAAAATAAAAAAATTCTTTCATTAAGAAGTGATAATGGTAGAGAATTTCAAAACCATACATTCATTTCTTATTATTTGAAACATGGAATGAAACATAGTATTTCTACCCCCCAATACACCTCAATATAATGGAGTTGTTGATAAGAGGAATAAGAAATTACAATAATCTTCTTGGAATATACAATGTGAATATAAACTAACCACTCATTTTTATGCTTAAGATATAGATATATCATGTTATGTCATAAATAGAGTTATAATGCAGCATATTTTTAAGAAAATACCCTATGATCTTTGGAGCAATAGAAATCCAAAATTTGGATACTTCAATGTGTTTGGATGAAAATTTAATATTATAAAAACTGTGTAATGTTTGTAATATTTTATCCATAGTTTGAATAATGAATCCTTCTTAGATATTCTACCACTTATAAGTCTTATAGAGTATTCAAACAAATGTCAATTTTTTAAAGAATCAACTCATGTGAAATTTGATAAAAGCTAATTTTTTCATCATAAAATGAATCATGTTTATGATATAAGTGATTATTTTGAAAACATGTGATCTGAAACTCTCTTTTACCTTAAAAATTATGATGATTTGGAACCAGATTTTTCCACACCAAATCCTAAAAGGATGGATAGTGGTGAACCTAAAAGTGTGCTACCTAGACAACCTAAAACCATAAAAACCAATCCCTTAGAAACTGTTAATGGATTCATAGTTAAATTTATTAGAATTAAAATTAGTTTAAAAACATTATAATGTTTTATACCTTTTATATCCATTCAAACACGTAACCTTATAAAAATTATTAGCTGACGAGAGTTAGGTTTTAAAAATAAAATAAGATTAAAAGTAGTTCAAGACAAAAAAATATATAGGAATTAGTTAATTGAACATTAAATTACCATGTTATAGGAACATAATTATTTTTTATGAATTAATTGGATGATCGTGGTGTGTTCACTAAGAATAAGGCTAGATTAGGGGCTAATTTATATAACTAAGAGGAATGAACAGATTATAAAGATATATTTTCATCCATAATGAGATTATAATCCATTAGTATTTTCATAGCTTATTCATCACACATGGATTGAAAATTATATATAAAAAGTCAATTTTCTAATGGTTTTTTATATAGGAATTTTATGTAGAAAAACCCCCCAATTTTGAAAATCACTATTTTCTAAATCTAGTTATCAAACTTAAAAAAGAAATTTATGGCCTTAAATAAGAACATAGAACTTGGTTTGAGCATTTAGGTTGTTTTATTTTATTAAATGGATTTTTATTATAAGTGAAAGATCCTACTCATTTGAATATAAATTCATCTTTAAATATATATTTTTCAAATATATATTTATGATGTGATTTTTTGTTCAAAAAATAAAAAACTGTGTAATTATTTTTCAAAACTCATACAAAAAGAAATTGAAATGAGCATGACGGGTGACTTAAATTTAATTCAAGGATTTATGATTTATAAAAAGACTTTGGGAATGTGATGAATCAATGTAAATACATACTTGACTTACTTAATATTTTTGGACTCAGAAATGGTAAATTACATGTAACTATTATGAGTTCTAATGAAAAACATGATTTGGTTGAAGATTGGAAACCAGTTTATAATGAGATATAAAGAGTAATAATTGGGAATATACTTTATTTAACAACCAATAGACTATAAATTATGTTTTTACTTTGCTTATATCAATGTTTTCAAGAAAAATCCCATTGAATATCCTTGGAAATGGCCAAAATAATTTTAAGGTATTTAAAAGTAATAATTTGTTTCATTACTTTGCCCGAAAAAGTTAATTTTAATTTGACATTATTTTTATACCAAATTTTGTGGTTGTAGACTAAATATAATGAATACCCCAGGAACCTACCATTTTCATGTAAAATTCATAGTATCTTGTACTAGTAAAAAACAACACAAGGTTTAATTATCTATTGCTGATTTAGAATACATTGGTACTAGTTTTTTGTACATGTGTGTTGTATATGAAATACACCTTAATGAATTTTGGTTTAAATTATAATAGACTCACAGCTAAATGGTAAAAAACTAATGATATCAACATTTCAATGAATTTGATGAACTATTCAAGAAAAAAATCATATAGATCTAAAGAAACATTTATTGATAGATCACAATAAAAAAGGCTATATCACTCTTGAATTTATCTCTACTAAGAATCAATTAGTAGATATTTTTTCTAAGACCCTTTATTATAAATGGTTTGATTTTATTAAGTGGGAAATATGGTTATTTTAATTTAAATGATCTCAACCTATTTTCATTTGTGATATTAATATTTTAATTTTTTTTTATTAATTAATTTATATGTTAATGTCATTTAAAATTATTATGTGTCGATATTTAATCATTATTGATTCAATTTTATAAAATAAATTACATTTCATTTTTAATAGGAAACTTTTCCATTTTTTAAATTTATTTTATTTTATTCCTTATTTTGAGTTAGACCAGACTCTAAACTTAAATCAGATATGTGCCCCTTTTAAAATTTGGTATATAACCTAAAAACCAAACCAAACATCATCCTCTTTACCATTCACATAAATCCATTCTTCCCAGAAGGTGAACCATCACATGTTCTTCTTGAACATCTACCAACTGATATTAGATCTTATAGAAATAGGTATGTCTAAGAGAGAATATAATGGTGGTTCTAGCATTCTAAGAAAGCAAGAATTGTTAGTGTTTTGAGATGAGTTTTTGTGGTAAAATACAGGGATATAGCTTGGATGAAAGGAATGGATATTAAATTGAATGGATACATTCAATTATAGGTATAGGAATTAATTTTTCATAATAATAAATTTAGGTTTCTATTTTAGGAGTATCTTAACAACTTCAAGTAAATTTCCATGTTTTAGTTTTGAAAAATAGATTATATGCTTTCGTTAAGTGTTAATGGTAAAACCATGCTAGTTTATTCTATGGATATGGATGGAGTTCTACACTTTCCTCAAGAGTGTGATTTTATATTTATTTAAAAATTAGTTGGTAGGAGAATAGTTGGATCTATTTATGTATTTAATTTTCACTTTGGGACCTCTACTTTTGAAAAGAAGTCTATGAATGACAATGATCCAGAATGAAAGGTGATAAGAAAGTTTTCCTAAACTATCATTGCTTAAAGGGATGGTAAGATAGAAAAATTAGTGTTTTAGGATATGTACAACTAATATTTCCTAATTAAAAATATTAAGGTAAATTTGGCTTGGTAAATTATTCATTTCACACACCACTAATACCTTGGTAAAGGAAATTTGAATTTTTATCCCTATAGAAGGCTTGTATACCTAGTGCTAAAAAATAATTAAATTAATAACAATGAGGGAGAGGGTGTAAAGTTTCATAAAATTAATACCTTGTCTGTAATTATATTTTAAATATTTTTTTATAACTGGGATGCTTAGTCAAACACTATAAATCGTGTTGGATTGGAAGAAACTACTTAGGTGGTTATACCATGTCCAACATCAACTCAGGGGGATCAATCCACCACCTCACCTCCTAGAGATGAAACACCTTTTTAAAGGGTTCCATATAGGGATGTTGGGGATTCTGATGTAGATAGATCTAATCTTGTAGCGACATAGGTTATATCAATGGTGTAAGAATCTTAATGATATGAAGTTGTAGTAATGAGTTCTATTGAATCTATTTAGAATATTTTACCGGCTATTGATATAGCCACTAATGTTGAAGTTGAAGGGGGTATTATATTTGAGTATATTTATAATGTTCCTGCTACTATGGTTAGAGAGGAATCATAGGTTGAGCACACTGTTTTTTATCCACCTCTTACAACACCTACTGCAGATAGATATGGGGCTGGAGATAATGTTTTGGAACAATGTGGTTCTCTCTCACATACTCCAAAGCATATTCCCTCTCCTCCACATGTGTGATATGATACTAATTATATGAGAAAATTATTTAAATGTTATGATGTTGAAATTAATATGTATTCCTTTTCCTTTGCAGTAATGATATATCTGGAAAATTTCAAAGGAAGTTCTGATGAGTTGAAAAAGGTATTGGTGTATTCTAATAAATAAATCAAATAGCCGAAGGAGAATTTAGTTTCCCAAACTAATTTTAATTAGTTTGGTGAGATTATGGTTGATTAGAAAACTTTGATAAAGAACATAAAACCTATGCAACCTACTTACTCTGCTTTATGTGATAAGAAAATTGAGGTTGTAAAAGCTAATGTGATCAGGATTAGATGAGCTTTTGATAAAAAATCTTAGATAAATGATCTTGGAGTTCCTGTGGAATCTCAAAGATATATGGTGTTGAAAATTTTTATTGTTATATTAGATCATTCTATAGATACACTTGATTAATTTTTAATACTAATATAAAAAAAGTTCCTACACACTTTGAAGAGTGTAGTTGTGAGTATGTTTTAGTTCCATAGAAGGTTTCATCCAATTAACACACCATCTATTTCTTCCCCTTTTGTGGATCCAAACATGAAGGATTAGTTTGATTAGATATTTTCAGATTTGAATTCAGTAACCTATAAGATCCATTATTTATAGTGTGATATCTTCACACTTATTCTTATGAGAATGTTTAAAAGGGATTTATTAATGAAGTTTCATAAAACTATAGAATATATAAGAATATATGGATTTTGGTTTGATTTGTCATTTAATGACATTGTTTGAATATTTAGAAATCTATTGTTTATTAGGTTGAATATAAATTGGGAGTAACCTATAAAGTAAGATATAAGTTTCCTTGATTGATTGGTATAACCAATAAAAGTCAGCAAATATTCAAAAATAAGCTGGATAAGATTTATAATTGAATTAAAAATCTATAGATAGACTATTTAGAAGAGGATTTAAGTTCCTTGGAGACTGTGGAATCCCCTGGTGCATTAGATTCTTTTATATGAAGAGATCATATATTATTTATTCCTTTTAGACCAAATTTTCCAATGTGAGTTGTTGTCAATACTCCTATTCCAACTAATAATATTAGTGCACCCTTCACCCCAGAAAAAACCAATTATTTGAATGAGGTTGGTCAATTATTGATATATTAGTTATAAATACTTGATTACAAGTTTAATTATTTATAAGTTAGTTTGATTGGTTTACAAGTTTCAGCTAGTACATTTTAATAAATATTGTTTTTATAGACTCCTATTACTCCATCCATTCCTCAGCCTACTTTTATAGTTAGTACCTCTTAATGATTATCTACTAGTTAAATTGAATATTTTAAATTGGTGTTGAACAATGGTCTATACACAGTTTTATTAATGTATAGACACGACTATATTTTATATGGGTCCAGATTATACAAAAAAACATTTAATTTCCAACATTAATTATTAATTTATTAAGGAAGGGTATTTCAATATTAAAATATAATTATTTTATGATCTCATGTCTATATGGATGAATAAAAATTCAGAGGAATTTTATTTCTTTCAAATTAGTCGATAGGTTGGGTTTTGAACTGAGTTTTTTTGAAATTGAGTTCTAAAGATTGTAAATCCTTAAAAGATGATTTTTAGACCTGATAAAGGGTTCGAGAGATAAAAAGGGGATTGGGGGAGTCCCAAAAGCATCTATATTGGTTTATATAATCAAGGCTATACACACCACCTACTATATAGTATGAACCAAAAGTTATTTTGTGACCCTTTAAAGACGAGAAATGTCATTTTTACCCACCACCCCTGGATTTGGGGGTCCTTTCTTCTCTCTTCTATTATAAGTGATGTCTGAGAGGGTTTCACCCCCTTGATCCAATTTTTAGGCCCCTTTAAGGGGTGTTTTTATTGGTGATTTATGAAAATTTGAGGTAAGACCCTCCTTCCATTAGTTTCATTTTTTATCCTACCGCTCTTAATTTTAATTTTGAGATATCTATCGAAGATTTTCATTATATATTCCACTAGATCATGGTGGAATTGCCTAATTCTCGTGGATATTTCATTTTCCCATTTATGTGGGTGTCCTGAGATGTTATTTGTATGCAGTACCTCTTTAATTTGAAAAGGTATGTCACCGTTATGAATTTTGTTTAATTTTTGCATCTTAAATTAAATTAAATTTATAATTTTTTTTGTCATTGATGGATAAGGATTTATATTGGTTTGGTGTCAGAAGTTCCCATTGTACCTCTTATCGATGGTGTAACTTTGTTTCAGTGCAACATGGTGACATAGAGATTGCTTGGGGACATGGGTTGGGACCATGTATGAGCAGACTATAGAAAGACCTAGAAGCTACTGCCATCCCTTGGAGATAATTTGACAAAACCAGATAATGGTAGGTGGTTGTTTACTTTCCCTTGTGGTATTTATACGTTCAATTTTTTTTGTTTATGGATTGAAATATCCCCATTAATGTTATCTATGTATTTAAATTAAATGAACCATGTAATCAGAATATTAATTAATTGGTTTTAATAAATTTACTATATGGATTAATGCAACAACAAGGATGTACAATGTGCGAAGGCCCTGATAGACATTGAAACTAGCTATTTTTTCTTGACTGTCGATGTCCAATGGATTGAATTGAGTTTTGATTACCTAGGTGGATAGAACATAGGATAATTGTGATGGGTTTGAGAGAGGTCCAACCATATGATACCTTGAGGACTATGACGGGTAATGTGTCATATCTAGGGTGTTGCAAATGTGACAAACTTTGTATAGATGATGAGGGTACACTATATTGATAATTACATTGAGGTGCATAGTATCCCCCATGAATCAAGTGTTGACATAAGTCTTGAATGAAGACCAAGGAAACATTTGTGGGTGCATCTACTTAACAGTGTCCTAGGAAACCCCAATTGGTTCCCACTAATTGGTCATCCTTGAGCATAAGTGTATGTCTTAGGTAGAGATGGTAGTAGGTTTCACTAAAAAACCCACAATAAATATGTAATCTTAAAGGGATGTGGTCAGTAGTGATAGGTTTTGGAATTTGACCAACTATTTACTTTTATTTATCCATTCACGTGTTTATTGTGTTTATATCCTTGATTCCCAGATATAATTCATGGGACTCAACCTATAGTCCTGACATGAAATGATGATATGGTGGATATCCAAAGGTTTTTCTTAGGATTCGGCCATAGTCCATATGTGGTATTTATGTGAGTTTTATTGGACCATGATGTTTCCATGGATGTCCAGTACTTCTTGGGATGCAGCTATTAAGCCATGTGAATAATTCCCAATAAACCAGGATTCATCCTCGGGTCTCTCTGAGACACCATAGATTTCCCAGGTTCTGCGGATGCCTAGCCAAAATATGATCTGACCTTGTAGTCTTAGAAAAATGTGACCATGTTTATTTTTATTTTTATTATGATTATGTAATGCCTAATTCATCCATAGAATCTATCTAGTCAAGCTTGATAATTTTAATTATTCTAGATTAGGATTCAGAGGATGTCTGGGATCCAAACATTTGGAATGGTGATTTGGGTTATGTTTTTGATTTGGTAATTTCTTAAGATGATGGGAATTGTCCTTTAGTCATTATTTATATCTAGAGTTTGGAGAGATTCCATGGATTCCTAGAATCTGTACATCGAGTCATTTTTGATGAGTTTTTGCCTGGTTGATCATGTATATGAGGGATTCCATGATTATACTAGGATCCTATATTTATATGGTTTTCATGATATCATGATGTGGTTAGAGACACCATGACACTATAAAAATTTTATATGGTTGAATAAGGTCATATGTTTAAAGATAGATAAAGGTATGGTTTTGGTATATAGGTTGGAACTATCCATGTGACATGCTCAAAGACATCTAGAATCAAGCTAAAAAAGGTAATGTTAGTTTGTTTTATTTGTTATTCAGTAGAATATTTATATTTTTTGAGAATTTTAAATGTACATATGATTACATATGCTAGTTTTTATGAGATAGTGTATGTGGTTCCCTACTATGTTTTGTACTCACACCCTACCCAGGCTTTCATTGTACAAGGATACTAGAGAAGCTCTCACATGGTCCTTGTGGGCACAGGTTTCGGTTCGGGCCTGGTATAACATGATAAAGTGGATGTCTTGGATATATATCGAGACTTGTATGAGGTGTGGTGTGGTTAATTCTTGGAGATAATGACTATTATTTTATGTTGTATGTATGGCATGGTTATTTGGTTCTTTAGTGAATTTTATTTATTATTCTATCTTGTTTATCTTTATTTATTCCTATTTTAGTTTATCATAAATAATTATATTTATTTATTAATTATTCCATTGTGAACTCTGATACAAGGGTTATATCCTCCTCACTATACTTCCCTTTACCCCCATTAGTAGTCAGCAACCTCTGGAATTTGGGGAGGATCACATGAGGTCTTGTGGTGAACTGGACCGGCGAACCATTAAATTAGCGATCAAACTAGGGAATTATAAAGTGGTATCATGGAAATTTCTTTTTTATTAATATTTTAGGAGTTTTTATAAAGTAGATATAGTAATTATTTAGGGATTTTGATGGAATTTGGATGGGTTCATTACAAAAACCTTTTCCAGTGGAATTCCAAGTTACCATGGGCATGGAATTTATGTTCTTGGATTGTGTTATTATGGTTTATATGATTTTGACCTTATTTTACACACATTTAATTGTAGATTTATCACTTATGTGTTATTGGTTTTTGTCTCTTTAATGATTGGTAAGAGGTCAGTCATGGGTTTTGGATCTTTTTATTTGGAGGAAAGAGAAATATCATGCATCCTAATAGGTATGTATGATTCACGTGATATATGATTTCTAAGGTTAGTTTTTCCAATGAAGACTAATGATAAGTTTTTTAATGTTTCAGCTACTACTCATATGTATTTTTCTGTATATGTAATTGGTGGGATTATACTCAATTGGTCTAACTTGTATTCAGGTATTTTATTTCGATAGAAGGCCATTTGGATACATAGTGAGGAACTTTATGACTATCAAATAATATGTTCATGTGATTTGTAGTGATACTAGTAGGTCTGTGAGGCATTTTATGCCTTCATGGAAAACCCCTTATGGGTTGTTTGTGTTCAAATTCTGTTACTTAAAATTTCAATAACAACTTATAGGGTGTTTTCCAATATATCATTGAAAGAAATTATACCTAACTAAATCATCTGACTATAGTTGTTCTACATAAGTCTTATAGGGATACATAATTGTATGCATTCTTGTTTAATGATGATACCATGATACTTGAGGGAGATTTCCCATAGGTGGATGACCAATGAGAATTAGTTACCCAATGAGATGATGACATGGAATGAGGTGTCTGCCCATTTGATGGATGATATGCTTGAGAGGGAGTTGTCATGTGAGATTTCATTGGGCCTTGGTATGGGAATTGTGGGAGGTTTCCCATGGGCTATGATGTGATACAAGATCTTTGGGCTAGGTGGGGGGACCTAGATACCTTGAGATAAAACTCAATGTTAGTGAGTTAGATCCTTGAGATGATTGAGGGAAACCCATGAGAGGGGTCATCTTGGTTTTGTGGGTTTTTTAGGATTTGAAATCAAGAGTGAGTGATTTAGTCTAATTGATTGATATAAAGGATGTTCTATCGATGATATGGAAATATCAGGTTGATGCCTTAGGTTCTTTGGGATCAAGAACCATGAGTGGTGGAACTTGAAATGCAAGTCACATGGAGTTTCATGGTGTTAAAGTGAGTTAGAGAGGGAAGTATTGTTCAGATTCATAAATTAGTTGTTTGGGATGAAATTTAGGAGTGTGGTGGGGTTATTGGTAAGTGATCATGGTTTATAAAAATGGTAGTAGATTTCTGGTCATGGAATGAAACATAACACTGGTAAAGTGGTCTATTTTTAAAATGAGTTTCTAGGTAACTCCCAGTTCGAGGGGATTGACAAGCCATGCAGAATTTTTAGTAGTTTAAGCATTGTACATGGTTTCGAGGATGCGAAACTCATGGGAACATGAGTCAGACATTGGATTGGGTGGTCCAAAAGTGTTCAATTATTTATCTAAACAATAATGGACAATGCACATTGAGTACATGTGTTATAGTGGAGCTTTGAATTAGTAACAACTGTGAATGGGCTGAGGTGTATTAGAAATTTTAGATGAGGTGTTTTGTGGACATAGTTAAATGAATCTTTTAGGGTAATATAAGTGGTTCTCTGAGATAAATGATGTTTTGGAATTAGATCATGTGTGGTATAATGATAGGTTCATGTGAAATCTTAGTCAGGTATTTATAGGATGGTGAGTGTGGCTCAGAAGGAGTGACATTCAAGTGATGTTGGAACCTATTGATGTTACACTAAAATATGAGATGGTTTTTCCATGTCTGGGATTTATGTTCAGAAATGGATAGAACATTGGTTTTGGTGATCTATATTTGACTAGTGATGTAATGAAAAGGTCACTCCTATATTGGGGAGCATGAAGTTGTTGATGGGTAATATAGCCCATGTATTGAGGGGTTGGGGGTGAACAAGACTAGTGGTCGAAAACTTGTTTATCCTTTTGGATAATGGGATGAAAAAAATTGGTTGATATCAATTTTATGGAGAATTCAAAAGATGAGTTCAAATGTAATATTGGATGGATTCCAAGAATTGGTGTTGGGCTTGGGGTGGTTTTTTGGTGACTCAAACATGGTTTGATTGAGGATACGTCAGTTCTTGAGGTGGGGCATGATGGTGGAAATGGGTAGGGATGGTACAACCGTGGAACACCACCAAATTTTTGGTATGGGATTAATTGAGAATTATTTGATGATCATGGTTTGTTGGTAATGTGTCTCTAGTGGGAGATAAGTGTTCTTAAGAAGTTCCATTCAAAGAATGTCTGATCATTTCATTCATATGTGATCAAATGTGGTGAATCGGGAATTGCATAGAGTGCTATATGAGGATGCCTGATATATAATGGGACAAGATATTCAAAAGTTTGGGTGTGTTACGGCTTGGAATTGACCATTTGAAGTAAGATATATGGTGTGGACAACCATAGTCTATATAACCAATTGGATGGTTATAAGGTCATTTCATGCAGTGGATGGGTGTCATGGGTGTTGGAACCAAAGATTTTCTTTTCTGTAAATGGATTATGGTTTGTGTTTGTTTTCAATCCTCACATGTTTTATCAAGGAGTTTTCAAGAAAATATCTCTTACATCACAGGATAACAATAGTGTTGAAGGTGGTATCATTTCCCAGGGTTTTCCAAATTTTTATGATCAAAAATTTGAAGGAAGGTATAACATTGTGAGGGGTAGTTTTCTAGAATCAACTCATCCTAAAAATGGTAAAGGAATGGGTTTTGAAAATACTAGGATAGAATTTTAAAAGATGTGGACCATTATGAATGGAGACAGTGATCTCCAAAATTATGATAAATGGAACATCGTGACTATGTGATGTGTTGATGGTGATCTCTACGATTACATCAAATCACAATGGAGCATCACAAAAGAAGGAGTGTCATGAAGAGGTTTTTGAAATATTTAGAAAAAAGTTTTGAGGTGTTGGAGAATCACAAATGGGTGAACCTATAAATATAAGGATACCCCAACTACATTTTATATGAAATTATTCAAGGAGAATATAGAATCTCTATGATTTTACAAAGACAAGGGAGCTCAGTGAATCTGTATTTCTATTCGAGATTGAGCATCATTAAAATAAAATTTTATTCTTGAATGATTTTTATGATTTTCAGTAAATAGTAATTTTCTATGATGGCATATTTCATGTTGAATCAATGATCTTCCAAAAGATAGTTTTTTCTATGACGGTAGGGTGCTTTGTGAAGGTAGTGAACTTCATGAATGAGGTTCATGAAATGCAGTTTTGATTATCAATTTTTTCATTGAATAGAGATTTCAAAGTGAATAAACTTAGGTCTATAGTGAAATAAGTGTATTATTCTAGTTAGGGACAATGAATTTAATTACAATATATTAAAGAAACCTTCATGTTGATAAACTAAGTTAGTATTCTCTCAATATAGTGAGCTAGGGGAGTCAATAGAACTGTTCTGAGAGATGTAGTGTTTTATCCAAAAAATCTTGTAAAGGAAGTGTTCCTGGAATAGAGTGTAAGTCTATAAAATATTGTATTCCAAAACTAGTGAAGATTAGTATATTTAGGTAGGATCAAAACATAGTTGGATTATGCTCCATGGACTATCCCTTAGTGGTGAACCAATTATAATTCATGTGTGAACTATTTTCTTGCGGTTTTTGGTTTTCTATATATTCCTATTAGATAGGTTTAATTGGTTCCTACAAACATGGGAAAAATATCAGTCCCTTTTGAAGAAAAAGTTTAGGGTTCCATTAGTGGAGTGTCATCTCAGTGTTTCATTAATTTAAGAAATCATTGACCCATGGTTTATGGGCTTTAACAGCTTAATTTAGAAGTTTCATTTTAGGTGCATGTTTGAAATTTTGAGATGGGGCTCAATCTATTGGGGTTGGATTGATGACCCATATAGGTTAGGATTTAGGCTTGGATGACCACAAGGACTACTTGTGGATGAGAAGTTTTATGGTTGGGTGATTTTAAGATCTTGTGTCCATATGGATAGTTTATAATTAAAAAATATTTTATTATTTTCCAAAATAATAGATGGAATAAATTTTGAATTAAGTTTTATAATTGAGTTATGATAATTATAACCCCTAAAAAGTGTTTTTTAGACATGTAAGGGAGTTTATGAGATAAAACAGGGGCTTTGGGAGTCCCTAAAGGGTTTGTGGAAATTATTTCTACCAAAACTATTCCATTCCATCAACCAAATAGTGGCCTCCATCAGTTCACTAGTGGCCCTTTAAAGGGGTCGAGTTATTTTTACCCCCTTGGGTTTTAGAGGGGGCAGCCCCCTTTTCCCCTTCATATTGTTTATGATGTATGGGAGGGTTACTCCCCCTTCCTCTCTTCTTCATGTCCCTTCATTGGTATAAGTTTATTGGGGGATTAAGGATGATTTGGGGTAATACCCTCCTTCTGTTAGTATTTTTTGTCTCTTACCTATATTAGTTTTAATTTTGAGATCTAAAACAAAGGTTTTCATTAGAAATTCCACTGGATCATATTGGAATCACCCAGTTCTCATGGGTACTTTGTTCTTCCAAGGATAAGGGTGTTCTAAGACACCATATACACATATTCAATCATCGATTCAAGAAGGTATGTCCCCATTATAAAGTTTCTTGAGTTTTTAGCATAAATTAAATTAAATTCAAATTTTTTTTGGAAGTAATGGTTAGATATTTTCCCAATATTGGTGTAGGCAGTTCCTAAACGGACTCTTACAGATGGTGGTACTTGGTTATGATGTGAAGTAGTTACATGGAGCTTAGTGGGTGACATGGGCTGGGATTGATAATGTGAATATGTGGGAGGGACATGTAGTTGTTTCCATCCCTTAGAGATAATTGTAATGTTCAAAATAATGTTAAGTGGTTTGTGTACTTTACCTTGTGGTATTTAAGCTTTCCATTTTTTCTTGTGTCTTATGGTATCAATAATAAGGTGATAAAAATGTTTGAATTAAACAAACTATGTAATCAAAATATTATTTAATTTGTTTAAATTGAAATTCCACTACTAGGGCACACAAAGTGACACAGTTCTGATAGACCTTGGCATTAGCGGATTTTCCTTAGTCATGGATGGTTGAGGCCTTTACATGAGTCGTTTTTAGCCTAGGTGCATAGACCATAGGATATTGGTGATGGTTTGGGGGGTGAACTAGCCTTATGAGACCTTGGGGACTAAGATTAGTCAGGTTTCATCTCTAGTATGTTTCTAATGTGAGATAACTTGAATAGTAAATGATGTAACACTATCTTGAAAATAATTTTGAGGTATGTAGTTTTCCTTGGGAATTGAGTGTTCACCTAAGACCTAGATCGAGACTGATGACCCATGTGAGGGTGAGTTTTTTGTATTATGACCTGGGGAACCCCCATTGGGTAACCAATGACTGCACAACCTTGAGAGGGTGCATATAGAATAAGTAAAAATAGAATTATGTTTCACTTTAGAACCCACACCAAACATGTATGTCTGAGGGGATCTGGTTTGTAGTGATGGGTTTTTCATATAGTAAAACCTCTACTTTTATTTATGTCTTCATGTGTTTATTATGAATGTATCATCGCTGCCCATACATACTTCATATGACTCAACCTATAGGCCTAATGTAATGTGATAGTATGGTTGATTCTTATAAGATCTTATTTTGATCCCACCATGGACCTTATATGATACTGATGTGAGATGGTTTTGATTATGATGTTTCGATGGATTCCTAATACCCCTTAGGATTCAGTTGTTGATCCACATGAAGAATTCTCAGGATACCAGGATTCAACCTAGGGTCTATATGGGATGCCCATAATCCAAGGGTCCCTAGTATTCATAGACTAACTAGGATCTAGTCATATAGGCTTGGGGAAATTTGATCACTATTATTTTTATTTTTATTATAATGATGTCATTCCTAGGTTATCCATATGATCCAGCCAATCATGCCTAATGAGTTTACTTGTTCTTGATTATGATTCCCTAGATTCCTAGGATCAATTTATTTTGAATAGTTATTTAGTGGTGGGTTTATTTAGTGATATATTGGGAAGATGGGAATCATCCATGACCAATTATTTATAGATGGAGTTTATAGAGATTCCCTAAATTCTTGGAATCTGTCCGCGTAGCCATTCTTGATTAGTTGTTGGATTGTTGAGCATGTATATGTGGTATTCCAAGGTTAATCTAGAATAGAGTATTTATATGCTTTTCAAGATATCATGAAATTATCATAGGCACCTCTATCCTAGTTGAAATAGGTATGTTCAATCAGTCTCATGAGCCTAAGGATCGACAATTATATGGTTTTGGTACATGGGTTGGTATGGTCCATGTGATGTTCTCAGAGACATTTTACATAGGTCCAAAGAAGGTAATGTTATTTTACTTTATTTATTATTTAGAAGTTTATTTATTTATGTTGATCCTACCATAAGCACATATTTCTGCATATGTCATTTGGTATGGGATTGTATTGGTGGTGCCCTATTGAGTTTTGTACTCACACCCTACTCAGGCCGCTATTGTGCATGGGTGATAAAGATTCTCTCATGTGGTACTTATATGAATAGTTTTGGGATGATTTCTAGGATAGAAAAATAAACTTAATAGATTAGATGAGGTTGGAGATCGAGATGAGGTTAGGATCAGTGTAGTTGTGGAGCCAAAATCCTTTATTTTCTATTATTTGTATGGCATAACTATTCAAACCTTTGCAACATTAAATTTATTATTAAGTATTATTTATCTTTATTGATTAAAATTTTGGATTATAATCATATATGATATTTAGTTATTTATTATTCCATTACACACTCTAATTAATGGGGTATATTTCCCCCATGGTACCTCCTTTGACCCCTACTACTAGCTGGTAGCCTCTAGCATTCAGGGAGGTGTGCCTGAGGTTTTGGGGCGAACCAGGTTGGGGAACCAGTAGAGTGGACATTAGACTGGGGAATTAACATGATATGAATTGATTTCAACAGAAATTAATTCAACATAATAAATAGTGTCTTTAATTAATCAAAAATCATGTAGGAGTTTCTTTATTTTTTGTTTAAAAAAATAATGGTTTAGTTATCATGAGATATTTATGTACACTCCACACTTCTTCCGTCAAAATTATATATCTCTTTTATAATCATATTAATCATATTTTTAATCAGTATTTAACTTATTAAATAAATAAAAGTAATAATACATGAAATATTATAGGAAAATATGTAAAAATGACAATGCCTCTCTTATATTTCCCATCTTCTTGATTATTTATCTACCTTCAAGTCAGATCATGATAATTACCTAGTGAAATACAAAAGTATAGTAATCTAACAATTTACAAAAATATAAATTGATAAGTTCTTGAATACCATACTTGGTGGGGTAGTTTAAATGGTACACTAAAAATTGGAGAGAGAATGTAGATAATCATAGCCTTAAAATCATGTGAATACCTAAAGTAGTTTATGTAAGGTTCAGTGGACACAAATGGGGAGGTCCAAATCACCCATACTCGAAGAAAAAAACAAACTACAATATGGGAACCCTTCTAGGATTAAAATGAAGATATAAATTCTATAATATAACTCTATAATACTCAACCAAATACTTTTCATATTTAATTTATATTAAAACCATTTCTATAACACCTTTATATGTTTGAATATATATTTCTTTTTACTAAATTTGAAGTGTTTGATAGCTTTATTTACATGAAACATTGAGCATATAAAAAAACTTTATACTATTGAAATATATATAGAAATTTATTACATAATAAATTTAATAACCAATTATGAATTGATTATAACATGGTTAGAAATGAAGATGAAATCATTTAAAAGTAAAAGATATATTTTTAATAAAATTGTTTTTATTTTTGTAATGTATTTTTATCTTGATAGTTTAATTAATAAATGTTGATAAATTATTCTAATTAAACGATTATATTATATCCATTAAAATTAATTGACATTCATTTAATTGTTTTAATTGACATTGAAATGAGAATAAAGTCAGTCTATGCTTCAAAAATTCCTTTTTTTGAAAAAAATAGATTTTATTACATTTTGTGTTCGGATATTATAATATGTTTCTAAAAATTTTGAAAAATTTATTTTAAAAAATTGAAATAATTTTTGAAATCATAATTTCAAAATTATCTTAGATGTAAATTTTTTGTTTTTTCTGAAAATATTTATTTGTTAGTGAATAATGAAAATTTCCATTTTTTACAAAATTATCATTTATTTTCTATAAATAAATAATTTGAAAGAAACATTATGTTTTATATTTTATTTTAAAGTAACATATGATCCATTTTATTAAAAATAATTTAATAATTTCCATTTTAATTATAATTTTATTTTATTTTGGTATAAGTTCATTTTTATGCTTAAAAATTCATTTTTTGAAAACTATTTTCATTGAATTTTGTGCACTTATTTTAAAATTATTTTATTCCTATTATAAAAATTTATTCTTGAGAATTGGATTTCTTATTTGTAATAATTATTTTCAAATTTATTAATTATTTTAATTTCATTTTTGATCATTATGAGTAGTAACCTTGGTAAAAAATTTGTCACCACGATAAAAGAGTAAAATGGGTTAATTAAGGATAAAAAATGTCATAAGGTCACAAAATATATTCTTAATTATTATTTTATGAGATTATTGTGAACCTTATCTCATTATATTTTAACTATAATATTTTATTTTTACTTTAAAAAGAGTAAGAGACTTATAATATTTAAAAGTGAAGAATAATTACAAGTGTGTCACTCCCATCACTTATAAAAGGGAACCACATCTTTTCACATGTACACAACACTTAAGACCTTTATCTAAACAATTATCTAACAAGATACCATAAAAACTTCCTCTTAATATCATATATGTCTTGGTCTCACCAAATTACAATCCTAGAAGTCTTAATGTGTAAGCCAAAGGATGTTTTCCAAAGAAGAGGTATAACTCTTAATCAAGTAATTTCAAATTTACTTATTCATCTAAATTTTTAAACCTATAATAATCATGATTGGATAATAATATAAGTATATATAGTATAATTAATTTTTATTATTTTTATGGTACACACCTTTTTCATCTCCCTTTTTATCCTATGATAAATGACAACATTGCTCATGCATATGTGTGGACTACCACCTCCACGAAGTGATGTGTTTTTTTTTATCACCATATATTATGGTGCTTATATTTATGTATTTAATAAATATAAATAAATTCTGTTACATATTTATGATTATGAAAAGTTAAAATATTACCTACCTTCTTACCCTCTCATATGTTGGAAAATGATAATGTCACTCGTGTGTACGTGTGGACTACCACCTCCATGAAGTGATGTGATTCATTTTTAATTTCTAAATAACATGGATAGTAATTAAAATAAATTTAATAAATATATATGATATTTATTATTTAATTATTATTTTTATGTTTTTAATTTTCATTTACCTTTCTCTTGTTTCAACCATTGAAAAATTGAAACATTACCTATGTGTATGTATAGATTACCATCTCCATGAAGTGATGTAATTTATTTTTCATCACCACACTATAGGTATAGTTATAAAAATGTATATAATGAATAAATATTTTATTGAGAAATTAGTTATATTCTTGATATGATAAAATTTTGAACAATGTGTGAGTACTGCAACCATCAAACCGAAACATTCATAGAAAACATACCATTTTTCTTCCAAATAATTATTTTAATGAAGAATTGTTAATAAAAGGGTAATAATAAATTAAAATGTAATGATATATAGTAAGTTATATATGAATATATTTCCATAAGTTGTTTATAATAAATCTATATTTATTATACATGTGGTTTTAACACATACAAAGATATACATGACATAAGGTAAGTATTCTTTGTCATAATATTGTTTCATTGAGACAAGTTTCATGTTATACACTAGTTTGTGTTTATATAGTGAATATAATTACCATTTGATATATTATATCATGATTATATTCATATTAATATTATTTAATGTTCTATTTAAAGTGATTTATTTCATGTTGTTTATGATTCAAAAGTTACCAAAGTGGTAAGGGTTTATGTTACAATCTCTTTTCTTTTGAAGGTTGTCTACGTTAAATTTCCATTGATAGAAATTATAATATACTTATATCTTGAACCCATCTATTTTATTATCCCCTTATTACTTCTATATTTTTTATGTATTGGTATCATTTTCACTCTTAGGTGCTCAAAAAATGACATAAAGGATGTTTTTAATAAAATAAAACCTTACTTATCTTCTTTTAGTGAGAAATATTTCTTCATCATATCCATGTTCATAAAAATAATTTAAAGAATATTATTTTATACGATCCAATTATTGTTTAAATTCACTTTAAACTATAATTTACTTTTTTTTCAAAGTTTTATATCTGATTTTTTATAATTTTTTCCAAATTTATTACTTTTTATAAAAAGTGTTAAAGAAATATTTGTTTTAACATTTACATAATGAAGGTATTTTCCCACCATCATGGCCATACATTTCTCTGAAGATTAATTTACAATTCTTCATGGTTATTATTAAAGAAAATATTTTTCCCAATAGTCTATAATTTTTTATTTTTAAGCATAGTGATGGAAAATAATATGTCTTATGTTTTCAAATAAATTTTTAAACGCTATTTTAAAGGTATTTTCTATCCATATCAACATCTTTTGATGTTTATTATTCTCCACTAGGTATATATCCTAATGATACCTTCCACTTTGTTTCTCTTGATGGATTATGATGATTATATTTTAAGTATTACTCTATAAAACTAATTTCGTTTCCTTGTGTTATTAAATTTATGATGAAATATTTACAAAACACCTTTATTTTCCCTGAGTTATGCTATTATAAATGTTTTTATTATCTTGTGTAACCTTATGTTTGGTTTTCATTATGTTATCAGTGGACCTAGAATTATATATCCCTCTAATGTATTAGGTAAAGAATGGTATCTCTTGATATGATATGAAATGGAATGGGGAGTGAACATATACCTGTAAGGGACTCTATCCAAAATGATAGTCTTGGAAGATATCATTGACTAAAGAAATGATGGAATTGGGATTGAACCTAATCCACTGTTGGGCTATGTACACTATGATAGTCTGGGAAGTGATACTTGACTAATGAAATGATTTTATATTCTTATATGTATGCCACAAAATTATTTCTTATATCTAAGATATATTCTCATAGATCATGATTGATTTTTGATGATTCCACACACTTATTAATTATGTATTTTGGCATGAAAAATCCTTATTCAATGTCTCATCATTAATGATCTTTGACTAATTGGGATTGATTTTTGTAAGTGGTTAGCATCTAATTATACCCTTATGCTTATCATGTACTCTATTATAATCATTGATTTATATCTTCTATGTTTATACTTACTATACATTTTAGCTCACACTTTATAATGTTTCTATTGAACTTGGTTATGAAGAAAGGTTTTAAATAGGGTATTTATAAGAAGTTTACTATGTGAGAACTTTTTGGGATATGTTGGAGACATTTCATGAAACATATTGATTGTGTATATAATCTCAAAATACACTAAACCTATATAGTTCTGAGGTGTTTATTATTATGATATGTATTGAATATTAATATAAAATTGTGTAATATTTATATATTTAATTCTTGGGTTTCCTTAGTTGGTATCAGATTAGGGTTATTTATTTTTTATATTTGGATTATAAAACAATTTGGTAAAAACCCTGGGGATAATTTTATGTAAAGTACAACATCTAGAAATTTTCGTCAGATAGAGTTTATGTCGTCTCTTAGCAATGAAATCTCTGTCTGGATACAAATATGTCGATGTAGTCTCTAGCATAGATACACTTAGGGGTAATTAACCTAAAAAATAATGTTTGGTTATTAACTTGATCTTCACATAGTGCATGGAATTGATTCTTAAATACACCCTTGGTTTGACACACCTAGTCTATATACTTGGGTTAATTCGCATTCTCTTAATGAACCATTATGAAAATTGTTAGGATAGATCCTATTACAACCTATGATAAACCTATGTGATATATTATGAACTTAAACAGTCATTGTAGTAGGAAAATGTTTTTTCATTTAGTACATATTAGAAATTATTTTCATTATCATTTGATTCCTTACTCTAATTAATATTGATGGATACTCAAACAAATCATTTTCGTTTTCTTCAATGGATGGAACAAGGAGTAGTCATGTGAACGACAAGTGTGATATTCAATGAAATTCCTTAAATCATGAGAAACCAACTAGAATTGGATCTAGGATGAAAAATATTGTGGTTATGCCTGATCAATTATCCCGAATTATGATTAACAACTTAAAGCTAGTTGAAATAAAAAAAGGATAAAAATGGACTTTCAGGAATGTTTAGGTGATAAAGACAATGTAAGAAAAAATAATCAATTTCCTACATGTAAAATAAATGATAAGAAGATCATTGGAAAATTAATCAATAGAACTAGAATATGTTTTATGTGTATATGAGGAGGGTATAAAATAGAAAATTTCTGATGAAAAATAAAGAGTCCAGTTGATATAAGGACAGGAAATCGAGTTCATCTTAAGAAATCATTAACTGTTCAATTTCATAAATGTTGGAAACTTGGGGTCTTTCCATATCAATTCACTAATCCTAGTGATAATAAGGATGATAGTCATTGTAAAATTATAATACAAATGGAATAATGGAAAGCCTATGTAATCACAACTATTGAAGTGGGTTCTGAGAATGAAGTGGAGTAAGATGAATTGATCATCCATTCAATAACTATGAGTTTTGTATTTTCTTCTTGTTCAAACCAATCCTTTCTACCTAAAATGGTGAGTAAGAACATAAAATTTCAACCATGATTACCATATGTTGATTTATAAATATAAAACATCTAGTGGTATAATGATTGTATCTCATGTTTATTGATCCTCTCCATCAAAAGTTTGTGGGAATGTGATTCTTGAAAATTAAGTTATTCTCCCTATATCAAATTTAATATGACATTATACATTTATTAGATCTCTTTACATATATCTCATGTCAATTTATGAGTAATGTAAGTCACATTTGATACTCTGAATCAACTTATGATCATCTATAGGTTGAGGATAAACCTGAACTTATAATAGAAATTACTTTAATTACATTGTTTTTAAAACCTATTTATATAGGGGTTTATCTCAAATGGTTGGGAATAAACCCAAAATCAAAAATATAGAGGATATATCTTTATGGTGAAATACGTGACATATATACTGATCATAAAATATTGAAGTTTATTTTCACATAGAAAGGGCTTAATATGTGCCAATGTATATGGTTTGGGTTAATTAAAAATAATGATTGATCAATAAATTACGACCCCGAGAAGGTGAATAAGGTGGATGAATCTTTGATATAGAATGACCATAATACTATTTCTATGATAACGATATAAATAGATCTAATTATTATGGATTTATAGAATATGGGTCATAAAATTTTAAGGAATGGGGGGAAATCCAATTTTTATAAATTTATTGTTCAACTATCCATCCAAGTAAATATTAAGGTGTGAAAATGGGGGATATAAAACTATATAAAAATGTGAGGAATGTTATAGAGTTAAACCGTGATAGTGAAGTAATGATTAGGCTTAAGAACTTAGTATGTGTACCATAAATACTAAACTAGAAGATGGATATGTTGGGTTAATATCATAGTTCATTATTCTCTATTCATCCTAGAAGTAAGAAGATGTATAGAGGTATCAAGGAGAATTTATAGTTGGATTACATGAAAATGGATATTACAGAGTACGAATATATATTCCAAATACATCATCAAACTAAGGAATATATATATAATTCCCAGGAGTTGTTACAACCTTTACACATATTAGGATGGAAATGAGAAAACATCACCATGAATTTTATCATTGGAATCCCAAAAACATAATTATATTTGGGATGTAGTCAACCACCATATAAATTCAGAATATCTCATTATTATCAGAGAATATTTTTTTATTTATCATCTTTCTAGGATATATATTATGGATGTGTAAATAAGGAGTACCATATTTTGTTATCTCTAATCAAGATTCAGGGCTCACATCAAAGTTTTATAGAAGCATTCAATAGGTTTTTAATATATGATTGATATTTATCACTATATATCATCCATAGATAGATGGTCAATTTGAGAGGACCATTAAAACCCTAGAAGATATGATAATAACTTATTATATATATTTCAAAGGTGGTTAGGATCAACCCCTTCCTCTAGTTGAATTTTCTTACAAAAATATATTTCAATTGAGAATTTAGATGACTCTTTATGAATACCTCCATGAAAAAAAGTGAATAAATACAATGTGTTGGGATGATGTTAGAGAAATAAATATTTTGGTACATGAGATAACTGAGGAAATGGAAGATAAGGTTAAATCTATTCAATAACACATTAAGGCATATTTGAGTTTATAGAAGGGAAATAATTCCAATTATTAGTGATATCTATAGTTTATAGTTGGAGATAAGTTATTAATATGAAAATATCCTTGGAATAAGGATATGAGATATAAAAATAAGGAAAAGATTATCCCTATATATATCACCCCTTCAAAACTCTTGATCGTATCGAGACTATTGCTTATATCTTTGTGTTTAAATTCAATTTATCTCAAGTTCATGATATGTTATATGTATCTATTTTAAGTATGTACATACATAAAAACATTACATGTATTGAAGTTAATGGTTGTACAACTAGATCATGATCTTTCATATGAGGAACAAATAGTGGAGATTCATTATTGAAGAGATAAAGTGCTAAAAAAAGGTAACCCACCTAGTCAATGTTTTATGTTGAAACTATAAAATTTAGGAATATATTTGGGAACTCAAGGATGTGATAATGAAAATTTATCCTCATTTTTTTATATCCAAGTAAATAAATTTTGAGGGTAAAATTTTTATAAGGTGGGTAGAATGTAAGACCCCAATATTTTTGAATATATATTTATATTTAATAAATTTAAAGTGTTTAATAGCTTTATTTTCATAAAACAGTGAGCTTATAAGAACAAGGTAATAATATTGAAATATATATGTATAAATTATTTCTACAATAAAATTAATAATAAATTATATATTAATTATTAATTAGTTATAAATGAAGATAAAATTTTTCCAAGGTAAAAAAAACATTTTTTGTAAAACTATTTTTGTTTGTGTAATTTATTTTTATGTTAATAGATTAAATTAATAATTATTGATAAATTATTCTAATTAAATTATTATATTATATCCATTCAGATAAATTATAATTAATTTAATTATGGTTATTAATCATGGAATTAGAATAAAGTCATTTTATTCTTCAAAAATGGTTCTTATTACATTTTTTGTATGTATAATATAATTAATGTCTTACACTTTTAAAAATAAAATTTAAAAATAGAAATAATTTTTAAAATCACAATTTCAAAAATTATCTTAGAGTCACATTTTGGGTTTTTTTTTCAAAAAAGATTGATTTTTTAGTGAACGGTAATTTTTTTTTGATTTTTTGAAAAACTGTCACTTGTTTTATATGAATAAATTAATTTAAGTCTCATTATATTATTTTATTGTAATTAAATTAAAACAAGACCCATTTTATTAGAAAACAAATTAATTTCATAGTACTCAATATATTATTTTATTTTGGTATAAGTTAATTTTCGTGCTTAAAAATATTTTTTTCTTTCTAGAAAATATTTTTAATTACATTTTTCCTGATTATTTTAAAATTAATTTCTTACACTTATACATATTAAAATTTTCAAAAATTTATTTCATATTTGGAGTCATTAGATTAAAATTTATTCATATAACCAATTTCATTTTTTTCTTTATGAATATTAACTTTAGTAAAAATGTTGTCACCATAGAAAAAGGGTAAAATGGGTTATTTTTTTTGTTAAAACATTGTGATAAGGACTTAAAATCACATATAAATTATTACTGTAAGAGTTAATTTTATCCTTACCACCTTTTCAGATATTTGGTGTTTTTAGTGCCACTTTACCATGATTGATACACTTATAATATTTAAAGACTATTTAAAAGTGTGCCACTCTCCTCACTTATAAAAGGGAACCTGAACTTCTCAGTTATACACACCAATTTATCCATTTATATTAACCATGATATTCCCAAATACCCTCTCAAAAATCCTCCCCAAGAACTATATGTCATGGTCTCACCAAAAAACTAACCTATTAGGCTTCTGATGTATGGCAAGTGAGGTTTTGTAAAGAAGAGGTATAACTCTTGATCGAGTTCTTTCATGTTTATTTATTCTTATAAGTCCTTAAAAATTATCACAAACATTATGGTACAGTAACATCAATATCTATAACATACTTAAGATTTATTATGTTTATGGTACACTCCTTTTTCTTCTCCAATTCAAACCCTATAGTAAATGAAAACATTACTTGTGTGTACGTGGGGACTACCACCTCCATGAAGCGATGTGTTTAATTTTTCATCATTGTCTCTAATGGATGGTTAAATAGATGGATTTAATTAATATATATTATTTTTATAACATTTTTATTATTCCTTAAAATTAAAATATTGTCTCCATTCTTTCCCTAACATCCATTTAAAATGATAATGTCACTCGTGCGTATGTGAGAACTACTATCCCCATGAAGTGATGTCATTATTTTTTATTTTATCTTAACATGGTTACTAATAATGATAACATTAATCCATATATTGTATATTTGGGATATAATTATGATTAATTAGGGTTTAATTATTATTTATATTTCTTTTTTTTCAATCATTGAAAATGAAACATTACTCATGCGTAGGAATAATTTATTATCTCCACAAAGTGGTGTAATTACTTTATTGTTAACACCCTATATGGATGGTTATAAAAGTTTATATAATGAATAAATTTTATATTTATGATATTAATTATAGTTTTAGATTATGAAACCATTTTCAAGGTATCAAATACAAAAACCATCGAACTGAAACATGCATTAAAATTGGACCAATTTTCAAGAGAATATTGATTTTAATGAAGAATTAAAAATAAAAGGGTAATTAGAAATAAGAATTTAATAATAAATAGTAATATATATATATATATTAATATTTTTATATAATATATGTTTAATAAATCTATATTTATAATATATTATTCTTGAATGCATATAAAAACACATGACTTGAGGTAAGGTTTCTTCGTCTAAATATTGTTTTGTTGGAAAATTTTTCATATTGTGAATATATTTATGATTATATGATGTATATAATTCACATTTTATATATTATAGCACGAATATATTCATATTTATAGTATTTAATGTTCTATTTGAATTTATTTATTTTATTGTGCTTATGATTCAAGTTTTACTAAAGTGGTAAGGGTTTATGTTACAATCTCATTTCTATCTAGGATTGTCTATGTTAAAGTCACATTGAGAGAAATTATAAGATACATATATATTAAAACCCATTTATTTTTTATACTCTTATTATTTATTTTTTTCTTTTCATGTATTGGTACAATTTTTCTCTCTTTGGTGCTCAAAAAGGACTGAAATGCTATTTTTTAAGAAAATATGAATTTACTTCTCTTATTTTAATTGGAAATAATTCTCCTCCATTTCTATGTTATTTAAAAAATTTTCAAAAAATTTATTTATTTTTTGATCAAATGATTATTTAGATTCATTTTAAACCATATTTTACCATCCTATTAATGGTCTAAAAATGAATTTGTATATTTTTTTCCAAATAATCTATATATGAATTTTTATAAAAAATTTAAAGAAATATTTATTTTAATATTTACAAAATGAATATATGTTCCTATAATCATGTCCATAATTTATATGAAGAAGGATTAAAAAACTTACATGGTTATTTCCAAATAAAATATTTTTCTCAAAATTTTTTTTAAATATTTATTTTTTAAGGATACTAAAAAAAAATATGTTTCCTTAGTTGAAAATAAATGATCAAATATTCTTTTAAAGGTATTTTTATTCTATTTCAACATTCTTCAATGATTATTGTGCTCCCATGGGGTTATATTATAGTGATACCAACAACTTTATTTTTATAAAGAAATTATGATGATAATATTTTAAGGATGATTATATGGAAAACATTAATTTCCATTGCGTTAATAAAGCTATGATGAAATATTTTTAAATGGGTTTCTTTTCCATAAGTTATACTATGATAAATGGTTTTATTATCATTTAGAACACTTATATATGGTTTTAATTATATGAAGTGTGGGATAATAATTATATATTGTGAAACCCTATAGGTCAATGATACATCTAATTCTGAGTTTTATTTATCTATTTGTGTGAGTTGAGTTCTCGGATCACAAAGGTCTAAATTTGAAGTTTTTGGGGAGAAAGAATAAGATGCACAGTTAGAAGGTGGGTTTTATAACCATGTGGATAACCATGATAGGGGGCAGAAATTTTTTACAGTCTAATTTTTTGGGGGTTGGGAATGGTTTTTCCTACCGTGCTACACTATATAGGAAACTACGTGGTTTATTTTTGGTGGAAAATAGAAAAACAATGGTTGGAACATAGTTTTCCTAACTGTGTGTCTATGTCAAGATCATTTAATATTGGATTTTTAACAAATTAAATCCATAATTTTTTTATGGTTTTGGGGATCAATTTTCTTACCCCATGTGTTCAACCTCTCTACCATGGCCTTGAGACCCTACCTCTCTTTAGTAGTGGATTTCTTCTTGGATTCATTTTTTTTCTTGAGGTAAGTATATTTATTCATGATTTATTCTTATTTTCCACTAATCAATACTTTTTATTTTATTTTTGTGGAGTAAGGAACCCTAGGGGTGGTTTTGAAGAACACGTGAAGACATTGATTATTTTTTATTTGTTTTCAACCATAAATGTGATGATTGTAGGTCTATTTTGTAGATTATAAAAACTTTTTTCATTAGTTATTTGAGTTGGAAACAAATTTTTATGAAATTGATAAGAATTTAATATTTGGGATTTAGGGTTGAATTTAAAAATAAATAAAAAGTAATATGTTGATTTTCTTTTTATAGCTTCACATGGCATGTTTATGTGTTCATTTTTTATTGTCCCATAAAAAACATTTAAGGCCACTCTTACCAACTAGCTAGTAGGGGATCTCAGTGCACCACTATTGAGGTGGGTAATAGGATTGAACTTATCATAATAATCCAAAAGAGATGTGTTAAGAGAGAGATATCAAGAAGTGCACCCATAGAGGTGTATGGGAGTAGTGTGGAGACACCGTACATGGCAGCATGATGATAGAGGTGAGAGAAGGCACGCAGCGGTTCCAGCACGTCATATGTTTCTAGTGACCATTTTATAAGTTGAATGAGTTTTATATTGTATTATAAAGGAATGGAAAAATTATTGTTGTTTTGATGTGGGATGTGTTACTGTAGAGACTAAAGAACACCCTCCATCTAATTCACTCAGTTGATTTATCCTGGACACTCGATCATCTCATATGATCTCCAAAATCATGTGACATCTTTGATAAACTTCTTGATCATTTTATTTTCTTATGAGTGTTGTCTTCAACCTCAGCCCAAGCCTAATTTTTATGTTCATCAAAGCATCATTGCAATATCGATAGAAGGTATAATTGAGCCTTATGAGATTTATTTGAGTGATCTGAAAGTTATAAAGTGATTGAAATATAATAAATTGTTTTTTCTGTCAATATAAATGTCAAAAGGATGAAATTAAGAATTAATAAAATATTATATTTTTGTGAAGGTGATTCTCATAGTTACAAAAGTAAGGCAGTGTGCACACTCTGAGTCAGTGGATCATTGCCTATAAATACCAAGGCTACACCCATTAAGTTGTGTGGTTTTTTATTTTGAGATGATTTGGTTTCTTGTGAAATTGATCCATTAGAAAATTCTCTGGTTCATGGAAGGACGATCCAAACATTCTATATTCTTTTTTGAAGTGGAAGATATTCTTTGAAAAAATGATATCGTCTTTCCACAGTCATAGAGATTTGTGAAGTACAAGATTATGTTAAAAAATTATGATATCATATTTCTCCTATAATTATATCATTGCTATGTTTTTGAATATCATATAGGATCCAAAATATATTTTATACTCTTAATAATTCTCATGAATAAGGATTTTTGAGCATATAAATCTTATACTCATTCTGGTTTTCTCGTAAGAATAAAGACAATGAGTTTATCACTATTGTGTGTGAAGGCGTAGAGCATAAAAAGGTGTTTTATATCACCAAATACATTCACTCATGAGATCCCATGTATATTTATTAGTGAAAAAATAGTAAAGTGTATATTTTTTATGTCCATTCATATCTTAATGAATACAATCACAGTGTATTACTTAATCTTTTGAAGAAGCATATCATGCATTAAAGGAAGTGACAGTGTTTCCTTTGTTATGTGATACAAGCATGAATCAAGAAGTAAAATGTTTTTAATTGAGGTTGTTCACAGTAAAAATGGTGAGTTAATAGTGATGTAGTATGAAAAGAACAATGTTTTGCAATTATTTATTTGTATAAGAAGTAATTTCTTAAAGTGAAATATGTGGTTTTAATTGCATAAAAAAGCAGCAACACTTTATTTTTCAAAAAAGTTTTGTATTTCATGTGTTTGAGTTTTCAAAGAATGTTTCATGAAGAATCTGTAGTATGAATCTATTTAACTACATAGTGGTGTGTTACATTTTATTGATATTTAGTAATAGGGACTCTAAAATTAGTGATAAAGTGCACTATCATCTTATTACTATGGCTCAAAGAGATTTTTTATATATTACAGGAGTAGCTTGGAATATTTCTCAGAGTCATTGTGTTCTATCTGTAAACTAGTGAAAATTAGTATAATTTTATTTCTAGAAATTATATTGGGAAATGTTTGATACCTATCCTTCACTTCTTCAGGGAGATACCTTACCAACACACTTATAATTTGTGATTCATTTTTTAGTAGAGAATATGTGGCTCAGATCAACCTAACCACATCAAGGACGTGATCACCCTTCTTCATGGTGAACGTTGTAAAAATATTTTATATTATTGAGATCAAAATCTAAGAAGTCATCATAGGTTTATATTAAAGAAAAGAAATTTTAAAATTAGTACCACTGATTCACCCCCCCCCCCCTTCTCAGTGATATAACTCTTTTCTAGATACTTTAAGTGGTATCAGAGTGGGTTACCTCTGAAGGATCTTTTTAAAGTAGTAACGAATAATTTGAAATCAGTCAATAATAGGGGTGTTCCAATTTTTTATCATATGAACAATCATGTACGTAAGAATTTAATGCTTCCTTTCATACTATCACAAGTATTAGAGGTTTTTGATGTAGTGAATTTTTATTTTCCTCCTTTATAAAAAAATCCCCAATTAAATTTGGTGAAAAAATAAATATGGAGGTTGATGGAAAATCTAGAAATGAAATTTTATCATCCTTGTATGATAAATTATTTTCTAATTTGATGGGACTTAATACGTCCAATGAGATGTGAGATAAACATGAAAACATGTATAAAGGGAATGTCAAAATCAAAGAATCCAAGTTTAACATTTGGAGGGATAAATTTTGAAGAAATCATAATAAAATAATATGAGACTACGGGCGATTATTTTTCCATAGTTACTGAATTTTTTATCCATATCAAAGGGTTTGCAGAAAATCTGTAGGATTCAAAAATTTTGATGAACTAAATGAAAAAATTTCTAGAAAGATTTGTCCTAAAGATTTTAAATCACGAAAAAAAGATATATATCTTGATGAGTTAAATTATAATTTACTCAACTATGAGATGTAGAAGGATCCTATATTCAAGAAAAAGTCTAATAAAGAAATATAATTTGAGGCCATGAGTAGAATAAAGCTCATAGAATATGAAAATGAAGACTTTGGTGAATCTGAAGATGAATAAGTGAAGGATGATGAGTATAAGAAAACCATGTCTCTCAGAAAAGTTTGAAATATAAGAGTGATGATCCAGATAGAATATCTCATAAAAATAAATGGTAAAATTATTCAAAATATTCTATAAAAAAACTGATAATAATATAAAAATTCAATAGAAAAGAAGAATCTTGTTAAGTAAAGAAGATGAAGAGTATTATTCCTCAGGCAGCCTTTTTTAATAAGAGGTTACAAAAACATTTAGGGATTTTATGGCTCAAATTGAGAAGTTTAATGAAACTTCAAGTGGTGATGAAGAAGATGATGAAGTTTCGTATATTGAACATATTTTAAAATCAAAACTTGAATCCCGTCTTAAGAAAAATAAAAAATTCGAGAACAAAGTTATATTGTTTAAGAAAGATATTAAAAGAGAATATTCTTAAATTGAATAGATCAAACATCTAAAGATGAAAGTTGAAATGTAAGGAAAAATGATAAATTATATTTATGAGAAATATGATTGAAATGATAAAGAATTTGATATGATTCAAACCGAGTATCTAAAAGCTGAATATTATTTGAAGAAGATCAATGCAGATTTATGAAATGTTTCAAAAGTGTAGACACCATAAAATGTGTTCCATGCACTTCTCCGTAAAATTTCTTCAACTGGGCTCGAAAAGTTCGTGGTAGTACTTTGCATTTTTCATGGGGGTCAGTGATGCTGAGGAACCATCCCAAAGGGTTTGGACCGCAGCCCAGCACTGATCCTAAGCAGGGGTGTGGGGGCGCATCCCCCATGGTATGGAGAAATTATTTTTCCCAAGTCCCCAAAGAGGCTCCCAAGGTACCTGCACACAAATACCTGCATGCCACCATGTTTGATCTAAATGACATAATTATTTTTGTTAAGTCCTCAAAGTGGCACCCTAGTATAGCCAAATCACCATTATCATGCAAGCCACTTGTGCACCCAAACTCTTTTCACCTAGGGTTCTGTTTTTGCCTATAAATAGACCCATGAGGCCTTCATTTGTACGAGAAAATTTCCCTAAATCTGAATTGCTTATATGGTCACCCTTGTACTTCTTCCAAGCATTCTGAATCTTTCAAGGTTGTTATTTATCACTTAAAGTCGAGAAATTGAAGGAGTATGATAAGACTTAAGTACTTTTTAGTGTTTGAAATCCATAAAACTTCTGCACCTAAAGCGTCCAACCTCCCTAAATCAAAAACACTTTCACACCACCTATTACAGTCACATGAACACGAGATCTCCACTTCTAAGAATACCTATCAATACTCTTGATGGATTGATTTGAGTCTCTCCCAAGTATTATCATCCATGATTTTTGTCACTTAAGTAAACATTTGGTCACGCGAGCCTACTTGCACACCCATACTTGCGCGCCAGTACCTACTTGGGTGCACATATTTGATTCACCTACACTCTTAAGTCTACAAGACATCAATCCCTCCTCAAATCTATTCATGGAAAGGATTATTCTTCATTGGATACATTTTATGAAAGGGATTATATTGAGACTACCACCAAAATTTCTTGACTTATCAAACCTTTGGGAAAGGCACATCAGCGTGTATCCTATTTGGGTTTGTATATCTGCAGTCAGAGGTTTCCGACATTTGTTTCAAAATGGGGTTAGGATTCAAGAAGTGTCTTTGGGTTTGTATATCCATAGTAACATGAATATGTCTCCCAAGAATAGTGTTGGGATGTTCCCGGTTTGGAGGAGGGTTTGGGTCCTAGCCTCTCCCTTCTCAAAGACTCGGAACATCAGGTCTCTATTAGGGAATGTGTGGTTGGCACCTACTTTTCATTTTGAAAAAAGGAGAAGTATCACTCCCCTACCGGGATCAATTTTAGGGCAGCCATCTTGGTGTAATCCCCTAACCTTCATCCCTCCTTCCTTTCAATGGACCTTTGTTCAATGTAAAGAGAACAGAGGAATGACTTATTGCCTCGCCCTTTTCCCAAGTTGCCTCGACCTCGTCTACCCTAGCCACCATAGGTTCACCCTCTTGCAAAAGTGGAGGAGGAAAAGTGTGGGTGCCATTGTTGAATATTCGACATCCTCTTATTTCTCACACCAATCATGACTCACGTTGTCTTAATGATTTTTCACGATCACAACATTTTCACAATGACTTAAACTATGAATGTATGATTGTTTTTCAAACAAGGATACATAGAAATCCTTTTAGGGCCTGAGATCACTAGATATCCTCTTTTTGAATCCAACTATAATTCCCTTAATCTGGTCATCCTCCTTAAGAATAATCCCAAAATTAAACCCCCAAATCACCAAGGCACCATTTTAGGAAGTAAGACCATACTCATTTCTCTCAAATGACTATACTCTCCAATGAGACTCATTGAACTACATGGGATTTGATTCCCATCTACATGGGATAGGTAAGAGGCCTTATTGAGGTTCAAACACAACAGTTGAAATTAACATTATTATCCTTGGGCCATATTCCCAATAGGGTCTTATATTACTTGGAAATCCATATCCTTTCCATGTTCCTTGGGCTGCTTCGACATAAGTCCCACACCAAACATTGTCTAAGAACCTTTCACTTATATGTCATTATCAAGTAACATTAAACTATATGGTTAGGTAATTATCACATGACCTTAAAATATATGATGTGTCACATTAATTGGCACTAAACTACGAGTCTTCTAATTCTTTTCACATAGATGCTTAATTATCCCGTTTTATGGGTATAATCCAAATATGAAAACAAAGCTTCATATCCCTGGATGATAATAAATTCTAAAGTGTCCCACTAAGTGCCTTAAAAACCATTATCATCACACGGATTATTAAAAGAATCTCAAAATATTATATGAGTGGATACCATTGATGGAGAACCTCAAATACAAACAAATATCTCCATTAATAAAGTACCTCGAACACATATGGATGATTATAAATTTCAGACATGTTAATAAGTGATTGAAAATTTCAAGGGAAACATATGTTATACTTAGTGAATTGATAAGGATTCATGAAAATATCTTAAATTTATAAAGAGAGTCTTGTATTAGACAATAATTCCTTCCAAAAGGGTGTGATGAGTCCGAACTCCCATCATCTCGACCAATGCTCGTTCTTAAGTATCGTAAAGTTCAAACTTAATGAATGCATACATTTAGAAAGAAGGTACCTTTTTGGATAAAGAACCCTTTTTTGTTTCTGGTTACATGAATAAATCCAATGGAAACCACCTAGAAGCACTGATTCTTAAAAGTAGAACACACATTTTAAGTAACTATAAAGAAAAAATGGTGAACCCGATGTGAATCCTTAACCATGATAATAATTTTAACCACTTATCAGGCTCCTTTCAATCGATAAAGGATGTCCAAGAAATAGAATCAATCACACATGCATCCATCCAAAATATGTCTCTTTAATGGAGTTTATTGTTGTTTTCATGTTTTTTCTCAAAACTCCCTTCAGTGCAAAATGGCTTTCTTTAAGATGAAATTTGTGAACTTCCTAACCGCTGCTAAAGCTAGAGCCTCATCCATGAGAAGGACATCATCACCCACTCAACATCTTTAAAATTGGGTATCCGACATTATAGTAAGGGAGTACCATCAGCACAGTACAATCCCAACCTTAGAGGATTCCTAACAGTCTCTCTAGGTCAATAACAATCTTTGATCTCCCATCCAACAATAACCGATGATCAAGAAGTAGACTATACCAACCACCATTTTCAACCATTTCAGGACCTTATCCCTAGAACAAAAAATCGATTCCCTCCCATACTATAGGGTTGTGGATAAAGAGGTCGCTCACGACCTCAATTCAAGGATGTAGGGGTCCTTCCTAAGGAATCCCACCACAAATCTCCGCCAGTAGAATCACGCAGTAGTGAACCCCCAACATGATGGGGGTGTAGCCTCTGGACATTCGGCTCAGGTCCCTCAGACTCCGTCATGCAAGAAGATCCACTAGGGACAACATCTGGACAACTGGGAGAAGGTTCATACGTTTTCCCCATATGGAGAAGCCAGTCAACCCAACTTAATGGAAACAAAACTAGTGGGAACATATACCCACCCATCCTAATTCTACTGCACAACAAACTCATCTGGAAGTAACCCACCAATATCACCAAGAAAATATGGTGGAGTACCATGAATAAGCACATACACCTGTTTAAAAATTATCATCAATTAAATAGGCTCATTGAACTGCATTTAAAGAAGCCTTCCAATCAAATGTGGTGGCAATTGGGAAACAGGAACATACACCATCTTACAATCACAAATTCTACCAACAGTCTCATCTGTTAGTATTGAATAAAGTTCTTTAATATTTCTTGATGAAAAAACCAGCATGCACCTACACTTTCTAGAATTCATCAAGCCTACCAACAGTCTCATTCAATAGCACCTGGAGAAGTCAGTCGGAAAGTCCCGATGAGAAATCTAGGGCAGACCTGACTCTCTACCCTGATACATGAGTATTTTCAATACCCATTGATTGGAAAAGAAGGATATGAGCATGTAAATACACCTACTATAGATACATATTGGACATATATTCTTTTTCCGTCTGCTAAAGTCACCAAACACATCTTATAAATGGTGAAATGAAAGACACAAATCTCTGCCCATATTCTGGAAGCATGTCAAGATATCATAACAACAACTTCATCAGTACCAGTGAAACGTACACATAAATTTATCCCCACACATGGGCTGACACATTGGCATGCCATCCTAGAGTAGATACATACCTATATTCCAATCCAGGAGGGTTATGGGGCATACTCCCCCATATCATATAGAAAACAGGATCAGAAACATACACCCTTTTCCATTAGTGGTAATCATCCTATTCTAATGACCACTTAAAAGAAGGTACATACACCTGACCATGATAACCACTACTCCTAGAAAGTTTCCCCAACTATGTGTAAGAGATAATCCAAGAATAAATCTCTCCAAACATAGTTGGAAAATCAAGAGTCAAGCTGCAATCTGGTTCCTCTTAATGTTGGGGGTTCTTAAAGCCCTAAGGAATTTTATCTATTATAGCCTAAGATCCTATCCTCTCATTACCAAATAATCAGATTAGCAGTAGTAATTTTGAAGTTCCCCATTTGAAAATTCATCATGAAGGATTGATTCATGAAAATTCAGTCAATCCAGAGAGCCTATATCTGGATGCGAGCCATAAAAACCCTCCATGTGGCCAAAAACCCAATGAGCTAGAGGATTTATCCCTTATTGTAATCCACTATGGTGGTCCTCCCCATTATGGATTTCACTATGAAATTTCTTTCTATAGTAGTGTTTCACATGGTCAAAATAATTCTATAATTGACAATATAATAATGATAAAGCCATCTAATCTCGAGGAACTTTCTAATACAATGCTAGTCAGGTCTAATGCCTTGTCATTAATAGGTGAAATACATTCTCAACAAAAATATATCTTAAGGGAATGTTCATTATCTAAATATCTCTTGAGTCAAATTTCTTCTAATACAGTAGAGTAAAAAGAGACTAATTCAATTGTTTTAAATAAAATAATTAAGAACTAACCACTTTCGTCAGACCAATTAGATAAACCTCTACTAAAAGATGATGAAGATATTTTAAACATGAGAAAACAATTGGATAAAGAAGAAATATTGGTCATGTTCTGGCCTTTAGGAAATTCTCAATATAACATTTCAGATTTGATGGTCGAAGATTGCATTCAAGATATCTGCCTCAACTTATGGAAGACTCTTCAACATTTGAAAACCAAAGTACAATCATATAATGAATATCAAAATCATGAAAATTTAATAGAAGGGTTGAAATACCAAATTAACATGACATCTCTCTCAGTTTCCCGACATCCAAAGGTTGAAAAGAAATAGAGAACCATTCAACATACATGCCTCAATGATCTAAATAGGCTACACTAGTTAATTTCTGACACCCCATTTGGTGTTTGTATCAGAGGATGGGGTGCACATGGATCATTTCATTTCATTGCACTCTAGAATCAGTAATGACCACAAAAAGTGGTATCATTCAATGTTATTTCCCATAGCCAGCTACAATCAATAGATTTTGTATGTAATAAAATGTAAGCTCATGAATCAGCCTCAAATATCTCTCATCAGAGTCAGGCCCAAAGAAAACAAGTTGTTGAGTTACTTTTGCATCAAGAATTTGAGAATATTCTGCATGCCTCCTTCTTAGAGGATGTCAGCCGTTAGATAACTTAAATTTATGAAATAACATAGCGGTCTTCTGAAAAATGTGATTTGAGTGGTTTTCAGATAATTCAACCAGCTAATTTCTAAACAAAAAATTTCAAAATCAGAAGAGCAGTTGAGTGAATCTTATCTATAAAAGTTCAAGAGCCACCCCATCTTTTAGGTATGGGGGATTGTTTAATTCAATGTTCAAATTTATTAAACAAAGTTCAATGTTTTTAAGAAGAAGAATAGAAACAACCCCAGCCTGCAGGGCGGGGGGCTTTTTCACATCTGAAATCCCCTCTTTAATGGAAGTTATTTTTCTCCCAATTAGGGAAGAATCCATAAAGAGAGTGAACAACTAAACTATACAAGGTTTCTTTTTGGGTAATTTTCTATCCAACAATTCCATTGAATTCATCATATAGGAGAACATAGTCTCATGTAGGATATAGAAGGAGACTATATTACAAATATACTAATAGAATTCCATATATACATTAAGAATTAGTAAATGTTATTAACACCATTGCAGAAGTACCTCCAGAAAATGAGTCCAGCTCAGAGGAATCTGAAGATGAATTTCTTTTCCATAATACGGTACAGACTGAAGAAAATGAATAAGGTGTGCTTACCTGAAATCAGATTATTACCCAGAATCTAGGTATACCTTCAAATAACCAAATATCACCCCTTTGAAAAGTACATTACAAGGGGAAAGGTAAAAGTTAGATTACATCTCACTTTTTCACTAAATAAGGTCAATATCATCATTTAATAGATATTTTCACAGTAAGAAGTGGGGATGAAAGAGTTGAAAAGACTCAATACAGAGTTACTTTGAAGCATAATTTCTACTTGACATACTCCCCAGGTAGATAAGTAACATGAACATCTAGTAGGATCTCCTCAGAAAAGTGGATTTGTGGTAACTACAGATACAAATAATTAATTCCCTCCATTGGGTACACAACCATGACAGGATCAAACACATCATTATAGGCCTATTCCCATGGGTTATCTAAGGAAAATACTAGCACCACAACTAGTGGGTTTTCTAGTCATTGCACTAGTTCAAGATCTAGCTTTTGTATTGGTATAGGTCCCTTCTCTTCCAGATATTCCCAAAGTTATTATAAATAGAATAGAGTCATTAACAACTGGATAGGAAGCTATGGAAGAACGATGTGCACCAGTTCAGCTGGAAAAGAAATCTTACCCTGAGTGGGAGGATCTTATCCTTCCCCCACATATTTTTTTTGAATACCATATTACCAATATTTAATGGGTTGGGGTATCCAAAAAAACACTTAACGCATTTTGTTTCACATTTTGATCCCATGATGGGAACTCTTCAATAAAAATAAGTATTAATGCTCAGGTGTTTTGTGCAGTCATTACAGGGACCAAAATTTTAATTGTATGGAAGTTTGCAATCTCGATTAATTAGTGGATGGGAAGATCTGTATCATAAATTCCTTCTTCAATTCACCTTAATGATGCCGATGAAAACAATTTTTGGTCTTACAAATTGGAAAAAAAGGTAAAATGAAAGAGTTTCATAATTCATTGCTCAATGTAATGTATTGACATAGTCCTTAAATCTAGAACTCCCCCAAGAAGAGTTGCTACCAATTTGTGTGGCAAATATGCATGATGAGTTATTTAAACCATTGATCCCTGTAAAATAAAAAGGAGGGTTTCGAGACCTTGCATCAATTTCTCAATAGATAGAATATTATATTATGGAAACTGAAGATGAAACTCATGTAATTCCATAAGCTCTAGGAAGGAGGATAGGGAAAGAAGAGGCTATTATAGTCACACTTAAGCAAGAACCTGTACCTCCTTCTACTTCAAAACCTTCCTCATGTCGAAGGGCTCTGCCTCCCAAGTTTTATCAACAACGAACGTAGATAATCAAAGAGATCAAAGTTAGAAACATTTTGTGTAGTTAAAGAACAATGTTTATACTTTTTCGAATGAACAGGTTCTTAGTTACATTATATAAGCTCTAGAAAATAATTTGGTTTAGTTTCCAAGGTCTAATATACCAAACAAATAAAGAGATGAATATCTTCTGAACTATTATCCCTTTCACCAGAAGTTGGGGAATCCAATTCAGGGGTGTTTTTTTCAATAACCCCCCCTGAAAAAAATGGTAGACTCTAGATAAGTAAAACTGAAAAGTTCTTCATCTTAAGAAGAATGTGTTACTGCTACTAATCTAGAGGAACAAGTAAAATAGAAATAAGTCAAAATTAAAAATTCACAGAAATATAATGATTGAATGATTAAGAAAATGATCAACCGAACACATACCATTTTATGAAAATAGTTGAATCAATCAATTATGAATTCTGATAATTCCTCCAAAACAAAACCACCTTAATGAAATGATCAGTCCTCTAAAGGTCAATCCATAAATAAGAAATGTGGTCAGAAGGACAAAGAGAAATCAGAAGAATACAAGCTTGTGTCAAGGCCAAAGTTGTATTTTTCTCTAGAAGATTTAATGCCATCTATTTCAAAAGCATGGGCATCACCCCACCAAATGGCACAACCAGAACTAACCTATCAAGAAGAATATTCATCAAATGAAGAATTTATCACTAGTTCTGTCAATGTGATTCACTTAACGGATCCTTATTCTAATGGTGATTTTGAATAAAATAAGCCTATGTTCCTTGTGCATAATTGGGGAACCATAAGGAGTGGCCAAGGTCGAGGATACATGGGAAGAAATTGGCATTCTAAAAGCCACTATTTTAACTCTAACCCTGTATGAACCGTATATATGGAAAAAACCTGTGGGAGAGACCTTTAGAAGGCTCAACAAGAACAAGGAGATTCTTCCACGCATGAAATATTTGGTCCTGACATGATTATTCTGGAGGACAAATTAGAGGTCACACCATATTCCTCTCAGAAATTTGATAGACCTAGTAAGTCTAATTTACCAAATACAAGAGTATTTCCATAATTTTCTCCGATACAAGGTACATCTACATCAAGAGTATCAACTTTCAACAGATCTGCAAAACCACATAATAGTGCTGGGAAACACAAACCTTTGGACCAAAAGTATGATGTTTTGAAACAAGTAAACCAAGTCCAGACCAAGTTGTCGATTTTTGAGGCCTTGAATTTTTCAAAAGAAATTTTAGAAGCACTTATTGAGGCTTTGTCAAGTCCTCAAGAGTTTGAAATCGAAGTTTTTGCTGTTGAGGTTTACCATATAGAGAAATATCCTGCAGAATGTCATGACGTTTTATCATTTATGGATGATGATGAAGATGATGTTGTTCATGGACATATTAGGACCTTGTATCTATAAAGAAAGGTCAATAACATATACATCCGATGATCCTTCATTGATAATGTCTTGGGAGTCCACCTCCTTCCTATACATACAATTCATCGATCAGACCTTACAGAATCTCACTTATCTCCTTCTACTTTAATGTTGTAAGGATATGAAATGAATGAGCAAGAACCTCTGGGTGTGATTACACTTAGAACTCGGTTTGTGGATCTTGTGTCTAATTTTGATTTCATAGTTGTTTGTCAGGACACAGACTTTAATATTATGCTTGGTAGGCCTTGGATACATCAAAATACATCCATACCTCCGTCTTACCATCAATGTCTCAGGTACTATTTCCATGGTCAAATTGTAACATTTTATGGTGACAAGCCTCCATTAAAAACATGTTAATCTCAATACATTGAGGCATAATTTTATCACACGATGGGAAAAAGGTCTATGATAAAGTAGGTAACCAGAATCATTTCTCTGGATGGCTTTGAAAATATCCCAACAAAATTATTAATACATTTGAGAATAGATTATGTTTTATCTATCAATAAAATTGGAATGGTAAACCCAAATCCAATCCTTCATCTAGTAACTTCCATAATGTCAATTGTGGAAATCAACCCTAGCAGCATGGGAGAAATTGTTGATTCAACAAGTAGTGGGGAAATATTAAAAGGAGATGTCTTCATTTCATCCAATGAACTTTAACAATCCTCTACTTTGTTAATCATATTAGAAGAAGTTATAACAATACTAGTGGAAGACAAGGATGTTGATTCTCAATCCATCATCTCTTCTTTATTACACCAAGAATACCCTTCATCATCAGTAGGGTCAGAAATGGTGGCCTCTTCTTCAGGATGATCAAATACTGACTCCTCCCATAACTCTGAATGTTTTTCTTCATCATCTAATATGAAAATAAAAATACAATAAGTGATGCATAAGGATGAGGAATAAGAATAAAAATATCTCAAGGACACTCCTCTAGCATTTGAGGAAGGTGTATCTTCCACTATGGATGATCTTAGAGAACTAAATATGGGTATAGAAGAAGATCCACTCCTCACTCTTGTTAGTGTTTTCATGACTCCTAAAGAGAAAGAAGTGTATAATTAATTTTTAAAGAAACATCGAGATATATTTGATTTGAATTATATAGAAATGCAGGGACATAATCCCGATGTAGCTAGTCATCATTTGGGTTTTCCAGAAGAACATCGAGGATTCAAGAAAACAGTAAGAAGAACACACCCAACTCATGCCTCTAAAATTGATGGTGAAGTTGATAAGCTTATAAAGGCTATGATTTTTAGGGAGGTTCAATATATCAAATGGCTGGCCAACATTATCCCAATGAAAAATAATAATTGGAAACTCAAAGCTTTCATTTATCTCAGAGATCTTAACTAGGATTGTCCTAAATATAACTTTCCAATTCCGATCACATAACTTTTAATTGATGAAACAACTGTCTATGAAGCTCGTTACATTATGGATGCTTACTCTAAGGTATAATAAAATCTACATGTCCCCTAAAGATGAAGAATATATAGCCTTTAAATCCCCTCAATGTGTGTTTTTCTATCGGGTAATGTCCTTTGGTTTAAATAATGTAGGTGCAATGTATAACCATGTCATACACCATATCTTCAAACCCTTCTTAGAGAAATTTATTGAATGTTATGTGGATGATTTGGTGGTTAAATTAAAACAACATTCTGAACACATGGATGATCTGGAGACCATATTCAATAAACTTTAGCAAAAAAATTTTAAGATAAACCCTTGGAAATGTTCTTTCGGTGTAACCTCAAGAAAATTCCTCAGCTTCGTTATATGACATCGTGGTATCTAAGATGACCCTAAGAAAAAAAATCAATCCTTGGAATGTCACAAACTAAAAATTTGAATGAATTAAGAGGTCTCCAGGGAAACTAGGCCTATATTTAGCGCTTTATTTCCAATTTGGTAGGAATGTGTTTACCCATCACCAGATTAATGAATAAGGGAGTCACCTATTAATGTACTAAAGTTATCCAAGAGTCATTTGATACCCTTAAGAAATATCTCTTGATCCCATCAATATTAATAACACCTGCTGAAGGAAGACCACTTATTCTAAATGTGATATATTTAGAGTTATCACTAGGTGCATTCCTTTCCCAAAAGAATGATATTGAGAATGAAAATAGCCTTTAATATCTAAGTTAAACTATGCTTGATGAAGAAATTAAATAATCAGGTATTGAAAAGTTCTACCTAGAATTAATATTTTCCGTCTAAAAATTGAGGCACTACATGCAACATAATGATGTAAAATTGGTATCTCACAATAAACCACACAAATTTATCCTCAATTTTCCTATGCTTACAGGGAGTTTGGAATGGTGGGTAGTTATTTTAAAACATTTTAATATCCATTTTGTACATCAGAAGAAAACAATGGTCCATGCTCTAGCCAAATTCCTTATTGAACATCCATCTACAGATGATAGATCACTGAATACTGAACTTCTTAATGAATAGGTATTCTCTATTCAAGATAATTCACAAAAATGGAAATGTACATTGATGGTGCCTCCAAAAGTCCAACAAGAAAAATAATGGAAACCCCTAAACTCAATAAAGTTGGGTTAGGATTTGTACTTATCTCCCTAGAAAAGACATTTTTTCTTTATTCCTTTCTATTGTCAGAAGGCGGTACCAACAATGAAGCAGAATATCAAGCTCTCATAGCAAGCCTATAATTTGATCTTTAGGTGCAAGTAAATCACCTGAAATTAAAAGGTGGTTCAAGGTTAGTAATCAAAAAAATCAATGGGGATTATTATATTAGAAAATAAGAGTTAATCCATTTGTGTGATTATGTCAGAGGGTTAATGTATGAATTTCCCCCAGAACATACATTGTCCCATGTTCCGTGATCACAAACTTCCATAGCTGATGCAATAGATAATAAAGCTACAGTCTTGGAAAATCCAAATCGAGATGAGACAATCGTCATTATATCCCATCGTCGTGTGGTCTCACCTTTTTTTTAAAACTAGAATAGAGAAAATTAATAAAATTAGCCCTATTTCTGAACTGTATGGTCATACCATGGGATGGATAACACCCATCATGGAATACCATAAAAATAGAGTACTTCCAACAGATAGGGCTGAAAATGAATAGATTCAATGATGAGTGGCCAATTTTACTCTTTATGATAGTCTATATCACCAGAAGACCCTCTAAAAAATAGGATTTTATGGAATCCTCTTTGGGTGCATTGATGGATAAGAAACTACAACTATCATGAAAGAAGTACATTTAGGATCTTGTAGTGATCACCAGTCTGGGCATAGGATTTCTTATCAAATGTGAAGGCTTGGATACTTATGGACTTCAATGATGTGGGATTGAATATATTTCACCATGAAATTTCATCCCTACCAAGTGCATGCCAACTTCATTCATTAACCCCCAGAGTTGTTACATACAGCTAAATACTCCTGGTCATTTTCCACATGGGGAATGGATGTAGTATGGAATTATCCTTCATCTACAGGAAAGAAGTTCAAGTATATCCTTACTGCTACTATCTTCTTATCCAAATGGACTGAGCCAATAACTCTCAAAGAAGTCGGAGCCAAAATTATTATTAGTTTTTTCAAAACTAACATCATCACCAGATTTGGTGTCCCTCATACTGTATTGATGGGCAATGACACCAATTTCTATTCTGTTGAGGTAAACAAGTTATATCATGAGCATAATATCAAATCCAACCATTCATCTCACTATCATGCAGTGTCAAATGGACATATAGAGGCTTTCAATAAGACTATATCAAATATACTATAGAATATGGTGGATAAAGATAAGAAACCATGACATGATATTCTTTTCCATGCTTTATGGGTTTATCAGACAACTACCTGTTTTCCACCCAGGAAACCCCTTATTCAATGGTGTACAGAATATAAGTAGTTTTTTCCATTGAAATTCAATTCCCATCACTCAGAGTTGAAATCTATAATAATTTGTATATAGATGAGAAGTCTCAAAAATGGTTTAAGGAGCTAGACCAATTAGACGGAAAAAAATTGCATACATTGCATCATTTAGAAGTCTATCAGAACCGAATAACATGAGCCTTTAACAAGAATGTTCACCTCCATTCATTTCTTCAACAAGAATTGGAATTGTTCCTCATGACTCTAATGATACCAGGAAATAAACCTCCAATGATTGAGTAAAAGTGGGAAGGACCGTATTCCATACATAAGGTCTACCCGAATGGAGCTTTTGCCTAAATCTCAATGGATAGAGAACTTATTACAACTCTAACCAATGCAAGATTCATGAAGAAATACTTTATGTAATTTCACATTTTATCCTCTTTTCATGACTCTAAAATGCACAACACATGGTCCTAGTCGCAAGACATTAAACTACATAACAAGAATAAGCATCCATGTTGCATGATGATAAAATGCAATATTCTATTCTATAATAGATATGATATCTATTACTATATATGAAGGTTTATTCCTCTACAATGGAATTCAATTTCAAGTTCCAGTACTTTGGTTCTTACAAAACCCATAAAGAATTTATTTTAACTTTTATAATAGATTTTTATTTTCAATTTTTCCATGAAACCTTCTGAATACTATATTTAAATATATTAATCTATGTTACTTTGATGAAATGTGGATTTCACAACCAACTATTTTATATATAACCCTTCAATGTAATCTATATAGATCACCATCATAAAATTCATCTGTTTAAAAACCATATAAAATATCTCCAAAAAATATATACCTTCCATTTAATAAAAACCCTTCATGACATGACCTTTCATATGTCAACTTCTATAATAGAATTATTTATTTAGAAAATAAACCCATTTATTCTAAATTACACTCCTCCCAGATGGTCATGTTTTTTCTCAAGTATCCTTGAAACATATAAGGAATTCATCTTATCCAATATAGATGACTCCAAATATTTTATTCACTCAAAAATATATCCTATTGTAAATATTCAGCTTCTCCATAATCTATGTGAATCAAGTATTGAAAGATTCATCTATTTTTATGTACTTTGCATCCAAATATGATATATCTCCATAACTCATGATGTAGCTCATCTCATATTGGAACCAATTCTTCTAGAACATCACCTTCCATGTATATACATTGATCATCCACAATCCTTATGCTTCCCACATATTTTCTACACAGAAAAACTATATAATACTAAATTTCTTGAAGTATTTTTTTGGATAGTTGAGTTTTGTTAGAACAATATTAATCTTTAAACTTTCTATAAAATTTATGACATAAAGACATATATTAATTCAAATATCAATTTGTCATGAATATTTTTATCTCATATACAAATTATTCTTGATTATAAAATTTAAACAATATCTCTTTATTTAAGATATAATTCTATCATCTGATGAAAATTAATAATTTATTTCCCCAAAGGAAAAAATAATAAATAATTATTCATAATACCCTATAAACAATTACAATATCCATGAACCCAAAATCCTAGATCTGTTTCTGAAAAATATATTTTTACATTTCTATCTATGATACAGTTGTAGGTGACCCAATTTTAACCATACAAAACAAACAAAATCAAAAAGAAATAATTTTTCACTTACATACCTAGAACCGTTTAGTTTTATAGTCATATAGAATTAAGAAAATAACTTTCATAAATAATACATAGGAATTCAAGTGTCTATTTTCATATTATACCCAACTTTTAATATTCCTTATTAAGTAATCTTTATCATACATATGAAATACTGGTAGAAATAATTCATTCAACATAATTATTGTTAACCTAGAGAAAATGAATAATAATAAGGATGAGTATAATTACTCTATTTGGGTAAACATAAGTGTTAACTATTGTATGTCATGAGTGATAATAATCTGAGAATATATGTATGATGACATAATCCATGTTAATCATAATAACATATGCATATTCATAAAAATAAATACGTGTATAAAAATGAATGTAACTTGTCATAATACTTTATGAAAGGATGAGTTATAACAATCAATAATCATGAACTAGGTGATTTATATTTTGATCAAAAGAATCATTACAAAGTCATAAAAATCATAAAAACATGTTGGTGTCTTATAACATTATCTTCAAAAAAACATTTTAAACAAGTTTCATAAATAATAGGATCCTAGTTAAATCTATTGGTGATCCCACTGATAACTCCCTCTTTCTAGGCTCTAATATTAAGGAATGTTTCCTAATTCATTGGAGTGATATTTGCCCGCACCAATATGTAAGATGTATCGAGGTCACCATGCGGTATCTAGGGGTACCAATAGTATAAGTTATACCAGGAACACCTTTCAGTTATAATGGGGCACAATACTTCATACAATCCATATTGTGCTCACCCATTCATTATCAGTAATTTCAAAGTACCATTTAGGATTAAACAATTTATAATCCATCTGTTTTCAATCATAACAATAATTAATGTTCACTAATAGGTTGATTAACCTATGGAAAAGAAATGAGTTATATGAAAATCTCATAATCCATCTATTGAATGAATACAAATTGTATCAATACTACATGTTAATAGTGGATTTTATGTAACACAAATATTTTTCTGTTGATTATGAATTAAAATACCATTAAATGGGCATTAAAAGTTTCTTGAGTAAATTAATATTTTAATTTTGAAAATAACTTTTTAAAACTAAAAAATAACAATATATTTTTAAAGACATTTTATTTGAAAATAACCCTTTAAAATTAAAATTAAAATTTGAAAATTATAATTTTCATGATACAATGAAAATTCCTTCACGATGTAAATGTTTTACGTAAAAATTATTTTCAAACAATTTGTTAAGGGAGTAAACGTGACCCATTAAGAAAATGATAATAAATTTCCTTTTTAAATCTTTTAAATAGAGGTCAAAGATCATGAGAATTATATTATGAAATTATTTATTTTTATAAAATAAATTTATTTATATCTTTTTTTGAAACAAATTGATATAGAAGAGAAAGAAAGATGATATTAAAGGAAATACATGATCAATATCAACTAAAAATTCCTTTCTTTTTTAATCAATAATGGAGGGAATGTAAATAAAATACGATTAACACATTCATATTAATTACAGAATAATGATATATGGTTCAAGAAAATATGATCATATGATTCCATTCAAAGGAACCGTGAACATGAACAACCCTTCAAGAAATTTGAATGTATTATAAAGCCTTATGGTCCTTGGTAACTATTTATTCATAATACCCATGAAAGAATAACTTAAAATGATACATTAAATACCAAAAACATAATTAATTTCTTGATAAAAAATTTAATATTTAAAATATATACACCGCAAAAAATAAGTTAGGCATATAACATAGTATATGTCCCAATGAAGACAAAATTATACGAGAATCCATTATAATGATCAATGCGATAAAGTGAAAATTAATCAATTAATCGATTATGTGAATCAAATATAGATCAATAAAAAATAAGTGGAAAAAAACATACTATAATAAAAAATAATTACATACAAAATCTTAGAATATAAAATATAATTAATGAGTAAGATAACACACTAAAAATAAATTGAGTTATGAAATTATTTACCACTTTGTAACTTTCAAGTCAAATTCCCTTGGATGAAATAATTTAAATTGAAACTTAATCAATAATAAGTTATGATGATTTTATGATATTACATGTAAAAATATTTTTTTATAAACCATATAAAAAATTAGGTTTCTGAAATTGAAATATGCATAACTAAAGGGAAATTGAGATGAAGTCCCTTACCTTGAAATAAACTCATCACATATGTTTTTTATCTTCATAAATAAAAATTATATGATAATTAATTACAAGAATACAAAAAATTTTATGGTTTATTGTTCATTTTATTTTGTATTGTACCTATAAATTCACAATTAGTTAATCATTTTTTCTCACATTGGATGCTTTGATAGTGTTGGCTTATTTGTCAAAAATGACTATAGTATGTTGAATATGGTCAAAGTGGTCATTAATTAAAAATATTTGGTATAATAATAGTGAAATAATTATCATATTATACATAGATAATACTTTTATAATAAACCATGAATGATGGTTATGAAAAACTAATTTATTTGCAATCACAAAGATAGTATGTGATATATACACATGAGTAATATTTCTATTTCATCAAAGATCATTATTGAAATAAGAAATGCATTATTATATATTTAAAATGATCATAATACCATAAATACTTAATTTTCACATTATATATACTTATATATACCATCCATATGATGTGGTGACTAAAAATAACCACATAATTTAATGGAGGATTTTTTCCACACATACAAATGAATGATGATATAATTTTTCAGTTATAGAAAAGGTAAGAAAGAATATGGTATATTATTTTCTAATAATTATAAATATCTCATTAAAATAATAATTATATAATATATATCACTTATATTCAATAAAAGTATCATAATTTCCTTCCATTTAAATCATTAGTGAAAAAGGAACCACTTCACTTTACGAAGCGGTAGTCCGTCGTACACACGAGTGACATTATCATATCCCCCATGTAATGGAATGTAAAAAAATCATATGTGATATAATAATTATGGTATTATAAATATATTACAAATATAATTGTATAAATACTTTAAATCTATCTTTATAATAAGCTTGATAGGTGATGATGAAAAACGAATGACATCGGTTCACAAGGCTGTATTCCACGACAGAGATGAATGATGATTTTGTTTCCCATTTGATGGAATTGGAAATGGATTTTTTAAATTGAATTAAAATAATAATATTTTATTATATGTTAGATACTATTTTATGTATATTAGTAAAATTCATTAATTTTTTATGTAAGAGGATTAATAAATAAAATAAAAACACCCGTCTAAACATAATAAATCTTTTTGAGACAACTTCCTTAGGTTAGAACAAAAAACCTTGTTAGGATGAATTTTTGATCAAAAAAAGCATTATATGATGTGTGTAGAGAATTATTTAAAATATTTTTTGTGTCTATTCTAACAAAAAAAATTAATTGTAGCTTTAATAGTAGAGGAAAAGGGTGGCCTTTTATAAGTGTGGTGGGTGGAACAGTTGTGATTTTTTAAAAGAAAAAGTGATACCCACAATTTTCACAAAAAATAAAGATCCAAAATAAACCACTAAAAATCATTAAACATGATAATGTTTAATTATTTCCCTGAAATTAATGTTATACATGGTTTTAGTTCATTTTAATCATTATCATTTTTGTTTAACCCTCGGTAAATTCGTTTTTACAATAAATATGGTAAATGATTTTTATTGTTTTCACTATTCTTTATAAAAACATTAAGATGAAATAATTATTAAATATAAATTACACTAATTCTAAATATTTTATCCATTTTAATAAATTAAATTATCAAAATTGTAAGTATTTAATTTAAAATTAAACACATTGATTCGATGATAAATCTGGTTTTCTAGATGTGTATTTTTTATAAAAAATATAATTTTTTATTAACTTTATATCATGTAATAATCGTTATATTAATTTAAAATAATATTTCTAGATAAATAATTCATAAATTTAATCAAAAAAATTCTTCATTTTAATTTTTTATTTATATTTATGTAGATAAAAGTTATGCACTTTAAAATAGTTTTTAGAAAAATGCATTTTTAAAACAAAAAATAAACTTATAATAAAAAATAATATAATTATTATTTAAATTTAATTAATTCGATTGAATATAAATAAATAATAGTTAAATTACATTAAAACATATTCAAAACATAATTGTAATTTTAAATTTCTTAATTTAGTGAAAAGAAATGTCATTTTTACTAAATAAAATCCGTAATTTTCAGTATTCACTAAAAATCAATATTTTCCAAAACATTTCGAGATATAACCCCATGTTAATTTTGATATGATTAATAAATAAATAAATATAATTTAATAAAATTAATTACCTAAAATATCTATAAAATAATTGTAATAGTTTTTCACAATAAGCAATATTTTTTTTAAAGAAAACAGATTTTTATAGAATTAAATTATATTACTAAAAATTGATCGATTATTTACAAATAATTTATCAATAAATTTATATTCAGTGATAAATTTTAATCTATATATTTCATTAATTATTTCATTCAATTCATACCCACTAATTTAATGGTTAGTTTATAATAATCATAATTAAAATAATATTATTTTATGGTTCAATTGGGTATTTTTTTCATTTCTTATTCACTATAAAAATTTGCTCCAATTTTTTAAATATCAGTTTGTTAAATTATTGCCACATTTAAAAAATTTCGACCTCACATTTTTTTCTTTATCTGAGTAATTTAGGGTTTGAAATTTTAAGATTATTTTGTTGAAAACCAACATCATAAAAAGGGTTAACAAGACATCCTCTTAATAAGAGTGAAATGGAAATCAAGAGGTATTATTCAATAATGCATAACTATGATGCCGAGTAGTAAAAAATTGGTTGGAAGTGAAGATATAGAAATCTGACAAAATAATAATTCCCAAATAAGTATATAGAGTGGCAGAGATCATTAATCTGAAGAGACATAATAATCATGAGAAATTAAACATCCTCAAAACCATAAATATATGATGATTAAAAATACTATTGATTAATTTTATATAAAGGTAATATGATAACAAATCATTTTAAAGGTAATTTTCCTATAGTTGTATAATTTCACACCATAAAAATAATATTATTACATTAGAATTAGTATACCATCCATAAAATAATTTTTATCAATGCCTCGTCATTCTATATGAATGAGGAGTATTCAAAAATAATTTTTTTATTCAAGAAAAACTAAATATAAAATTTTTAAAGGGTAAAATAACAATAAAATGGAATAAAAATATTCAAAATATATTTATAAATTATCAAAAACCAAAATGGTTACTACATGGTAATATAATTTCCAAAATTAGAAAACCATAATATTATGAAATAATACATTAATATCCGCAATAAATAGTAATTTTGAGAGATAAAACAAAATAATTCAAAATTTACCTTAGAGTTAAGTATTTTTTCAACCTGAGCTATTGTGTCAAGAATTTTAAGATTCCTTGCCCAAAAATTTGGAAATATTATTTTTAAACAACATTAATCACTTAGTCACCGAATCTATTTTCTATCTCTTGGTTATTTATATGAAAAAAATCATGTTCCCATTATAACCAAAATAACCAATATAATATAAGTAAAAAATGTTATGAATAGCTCAAAACCTATGTCAGAAAAATTTGAAAGGCATGCTTATTGTCGAAAAAATTATTTACATATACTTCAACATAATTAAATGTCTCCAAAAATATTATTAATCACTCTAAGATCTCGTTGTCTAAATCCTAAAAGTGGTATCTATGACTTTGACCTTATTATTAACTTTAAACTTGTAAATCCATGATGGAATCCATAAAACATAAGATAACATCACATGAAAATATTATAATCTCTAAATTTATCTAATCCTCCCTATGATACCAACTATAATAGCCCTGAACCTATAGTCCCTGATCCAATGTAAAAAAACATTATCTTTACATTTTTGGGTTTTTTTATGAAGGTGACTAAATTTTCACCACACAAAACATAAAACTAAAAATTAAATATTGGATAACATAAATATACATAGAAATTTTATGTTTATAGTTTTATAGAATTAGGATGAAATATTACAAAAAATAATAGCCATGATTTCAGAGGATAATTTTTCCCACTATACCAGGTTATTAATATTCCATATAAAGTGACCATCCTCATCCATATAATACTCTTCAAGAAAAATTTATTAAATACCATTCATGATTACGTATGTAAAAGGAAACATATGAAGGGTGAGGTTAAATTCCCATTAAGGATAAATATAAAAAATAAATAATTGATTTCAATCAGTGATAATAAGATGAGAATACATGTATTATAACATAATCAAATCCCATGAGAATGTACATAATAATATTAATACACATCAATACCTAGATGAAAATTAATGTAACATTGAATAAATATTTATGAAATGCATGAGCCATAATAATAAAAAATAATTTGTCATATGATTCAATTAATTATCAAATAAATCATTAAAACCTTATAAATAGGGTAATTAAGGGTAAAAATGATATTATTATTACCCTAACACATGTCCTAATTCTATTGTACAAATGTAATTAGACCAAAAAAAACTTAGGAATAAAATATGACCATTTAGGCCCACTTGGATTAGATTAGGACATTTATTATTAATTTATTTAAAGAAGGGTTAAAATAGTTAAAATCAAAGTTTAATAACTAAATCATTTTTAATATGGGGTTATACAGAAGATAAATTCGACTATAAATATTCATTAGAAAGATAAAAAGATTTCTTACATAATGGTATTTTATTTTTAATTTTTAGACATTAAATAATTTAATTTATTTACGACACAATGATGATACAGTAATTATCTTATTAATGAAATATTGACATAATTGATGTTATAAATACCCAAATAAATATAATTTGAGACTTTTTATGACTTACACTAATTTTCTAGGTTAATATGACATGTTAGTATTGAGTTTATTAACTTTTTTAGAACTTATCATTCTGTTATGATTTCACAAAAATCAATTACTAAATAGTGTCAAAATTGACATAAAATAGTTTTTAAAACAACTATTATATTTTTAATTATTATTTTATTCGTAAAAATCTATGGTTCGGCCAAATGACTTAGATAAGGTTATATATATTAATAATAAACAACTTGGGGTTCGTTTGTCTTGATATAATAAGTTTATTAACCTTATAGTATAAGAACACAAGAAGACACGGTAAAAGTAAAATTATTTAACTTAATGTTAAATCTAAATGATAAGGTTAAAATAGGGACCTAAACTTGTATAAATTCTATTGGATGAGAGGATTTAGACCTATCCCCACCTTAGCTTTGAAATAACTCAATTTGGAGATATTTAAAACAGAAATTGACTTTATAATAAAATAATATTTTTAGTTATTCCAAAGGTGCCCCTCTCCTCCCTTATAAAAGGGCACCTCCTCCCTCTCTTCCTCACACCACTTTGAGCCTTCAGGCTCGGCCAAACCCTACCATTTTCTCCTCTCCACTTCCCTAGAGACATCATAGAGGTACTGGTATTCTTCAAAGACCAATTTTAGTTCCCTAAAAGAGGTCTCAAAGAAGCACTTCAAAGAAGAGGTAATATCCATTACCGATCCTTTCCAATTTCTTTCTTCTTCAACTTCTTCTTCTTTAGTTGTTTCATTATGAAGTAATAACATCATTATAAATCATATAATTATATGTTATTATATGTATTAAACAACCCTATTTAACCTTCTATCCATCCTACGGAATATGAAATCACAGCGCGTGCGTACGTACAGAATACCGTCTCCACACTGTGGTGTAATCTATTTTCCACCACCACCTTACATGGATGGGTATAATGGTGTAAATAATGACTATATATGACTATTATAAAGTGATATTGATTCTAAAATAGTATACATACACTACAATACAATTCCATGATCATAGGAACGATATCATCACTCGTGCGTACGTACGGAATACCGTCTCCACGATGTGATGCAACTCGTTCTACATGATCTTCATTTCATAATGACTATATAAATGAATTGAATGAATTAATATGATATATATTACACTAATACCATTATGGAAATGGGGTATCTATAACATAAAGAGAGGAATAATAATTTATTCGAGAAAACACGCATAAGAACAAAAAGTTATAAACACCCGAATAACAAGTAGCAATGAAATATTACTACTAAGAAGCTAAGAATATGACCATATATGATATCATAAAAATAAGTATGATTCTGGAATAAGTCAATAACATTATTTAAATCATTATACAGGAGGTTCGGACACTTACAAAGCAAGTCAGACCTAAGGTAAGGGAAATATCAGAATCTCATTTTTATCCGAGATTGTTTATACTTTGGTATTTACTGGGGTGTATTTTATCATCCACATCCATGTATCCTCAATATGTAATATTTATATCCTTATACAATATTTTATATCAAATTTTACCCTTCGGTGAGTTTTTAGTAAAAGATATGAAAGGAATATTTTGTCGTTTTTCGTACGAGGTACTTTCTGACTTTTCTGACAAAAGTACGAAGAATGTTTTTTTAACTTATACGGCATGAATGGATTTTTAAAACATTATTTCCAAGAAGCTTACTTTACAAGTTTTCAAGGTTATTTTTAATCAACTTCTTTTAGTTATATTTTATGACATGTTAAGAAATGAAATGTGTTTTTGAAGTAGAAAGGATATTTTTCTCAAGAATGGAGTTCAAGTGTTTTATCAAAATTATTTTCCATCTAAGATAATATTGGCTTCGGTTTCTATCCCTATTATTACATGGATTTGATTATGTTGTGATGGAAATATTTTTATGAATTCCTTTATCTTATATTAATTGTTTTATGATGTCATGTTGTTTAATAATTCCATTTTTATTACATGGGTTATCCTATGATGTATGGTTTATGATTTTGTGGCACACATAAGAATGGTATCATTATGAGATGGGTGGGGCCTATATCTCCCTCCAATTGATTGGGTAAAGATTTTATATCTCATTAGATAGATATGGCTGGAACGGTAGGTTATACCGGTTCAGTGAAACATGACTGAAATGAGGGTGACTCAGTTCAGAAATGGATTTTTTCCACTAAGATAGTCTTGGAAATGAGTCTTGACTAATAAGAAATTATTCTCTATGATTATGTGTGTATGCCACAAAGTTTCATGTTTGAAGTTATAATTATTGGGATTACATTCCACTTCTATGATTTATCCCATGTTTTGATATTATGATCTCTTTTGCAGGATAAGATTTCCAAAAGTTATGTTCTTATGTATATGATGTGATTAATATTTCTTTTGTTTACCCTTACTGAGAATTTGAGCTCACCCTTTTGGATGTTTTATTTCCCCAGGTCAGGAAGAAGGTTATTAAGTAGAATATTCCAAAAATGGACTCTAGATATGATGAAATAAATGGGAGGCAAAGTAGATTCTTTATGAACCAGTTTTTCATGTTTCCCAGTTTCTAAAGACACTATACCTATATGGTCCTTTCATGGTTTTGTTATATGTTGTAATAAGTGTTCTTCAATTCTGAAGTAATAACAATGTATGTAAATTATGGGTCATTATAATGATGGCGTTTATACAAAATATCCACAATGAAGTGCAATTACCAATATGGTTTTCTGTCATCTATGAATTAAAATACAATAAAAAAGGACATTAAAAACATTTTTTAGGAATATAGCCTTTCATTTAGAATATCTATTTTAAAAAATAAAAAATCTCAAAATATTTTTAAGAATAAATTTCCAAAAAAAATAACCATTAAAATATAAAAATGAATCATCAAAAATATTAATGGTTATCAGGGAAAGATATTTCATCTTGTAGGTAAATGATAAAAATAAAAATTCAATTCAAACAACTCGTAAAGGGAGCCAAACTATCCTATTATAAAAATGTGAAAAAATTACATAATTAGTGCCTTTAAAATGGGGGTCAAATATATTAAAAAAAAGATTTATGAAATCATTTATTTTTATGGATGAACATTTTTAACACATTTTAGTGAAAATTTATATGGATGATAATGATAAATGATCTAGGATAAAATACAATATCAATATCTCATTAAAATGGAATTATTAATGTTTACTTAATCAGTAAGGGATGGAATGGAAATAATAATTTTATCCAAATTCTTAAATAGTGTAGAATAAAAAGTTTCAGTTAATGAAAATAATAACTTATGATATACGCCAAAGGAACCTTGAGAATAAACAATCTGAAAAGAAAGGAGATTTTAATATAAAAGACCTTCCACTTTGGAAACATTTCAATCTAAGCTCCATGAAAGAATAACATAAAATGATACATTAAATATCATAAAAATAAGGATATTTTTTATATAAAAATTCAAATTGGATTTATATAAACCTCATAAAATAAGTTAGCGGTGTAATATAAAAAATTACTCAAAGGAGAAAATTTCAGATGAGCAACCCTTATTATAATCATAACGTTGAAGTGAAATGTTCTAAGTGAATTGATTATGTGTTTCATATGTGAATATAAATTTAAATTTGGAATGAAAATATAATATAATAAAATTAAATAAATAAATAATCATATAATATAAAAGATAATTAAGATGATATATAACCCAATGAATAGAAATTGAGTTACAAAATTATTTACCACTTGGTAACATTCAATTCAAATTCATTTGAATGAAATAATTTAAATTTAAACATAAAATTCCATTATGTTTTACGGATTCATGATTTTAAATGTAAAATGGAAATTTTATACACCATTAAAAGAAATCAGGTTAATGATGTTAAAATATGCAACAAAGTGGTGAAATTGAGACAAAGTCCATTACCTTTAGTCTAACTCACCACGTATGTTTTTTATCATCATGTGTAAAAAATTTATTTTAGTTATTTACATTATAAAGAACCTTTTTGAATTTTATTACGCTTTTTATTTTACCTTTTTTTGATTATTTGTAGATTTAGTTGTTCATTTAAGTTCACTTTAGAAGTTTTGAGATATAGTTTTTATTTATCAAAAATGATAAGGGTAGGTAGACTATGGTCAAAGATGTTATTTTCTCAAAATATTCAGAATAATAATCATGAAATAATTATAATATTTATACATTATTTAATATTTTAAAACTAATTATGATTTTTGGTTATGAAAAATGAATTATTTTACAATCATGGAGATGGTAGGTCGTACATATGCATGAGTAAGGTTTCCATTATTCAATGAACATTATAAAGAGAAGGAATGTATTATTTTATCTTTAAATCATGATAAAAATATCATAAAGAAAATATATTACCTTTTATTATACTTATATATTTTATCTATGTGATTTTCTTATCATATCATAATAACATCACTTTCTGGAGGTAGTAGTCATCAACTAAGCATGAAGAACTCTATCATCTTTCAGTGAGTGGAATGGTGAGAAAGGAATTGATATACTATATTTTCATAATTGCATATATATTTTTAATATCATTATGAAATCAAATATATCATAATTATTCTATATAATTATCATTATTACCATTTATTTAAAGCGTTATTGAAAAATGAATCACATCGCTTGGTGGGGTAGTCTGATTTCCACATTAGCCATGTTATCGTATCCACCATTAAATTGAAAGTAAAACATTATATGTGATATCGAAAATATGTAATTATAAATAATATTAAAATAATATATATATATACTTTAAATACATAATTACAATAATCTGTGATAGGAGATGATGAAAAATGAATGATATTATTCCCGGGGCGGTAGTTTATCATACACATGAATGACGATTTTTTTTCTCATTGTGTACATGTTGATATGAATTTAGTTTATTCAATTAAAATATTGTCATATAATTATATTTTAGAAACATTTTTTATTATATTATTATAATTTATGAACCATTTAATTTTTTGTAAGAAGATATAAAATATAAACCCTTAGATATGAATGATACATCTTCTTTGAAAAGTCTCTTTAGCTTAAAACCAAAGGCTTTCCTAGGATGGATTTATGATAAAACAAAGAATTATAGGATGTGTTTATGGATTTATGTTTACAATATCATATATATATACACACATTAATTCCATCATTAAAACAATCTATGAGAGGTGATGATGAAAAACGAATGACACTATTCACGAGGAGGTAGTTTGTCATATGCTTGAATGCTGATTTTGTTTCCCATTGTGTAAAAGTTGATATAAATTATGTTTGTTCAATTAAAATATTGACATATAATTATATGTTCTAAATTTTATTTATTATATTATTATAATTTATGAACCCATTATGTATGGGTAAGATGACATAAAATATCAACCCTCCGCTATGCATGATACGTCTTCTTTGAAATGTCTCCTTAGGTTACCACCATAGGCATTTTTAGGATGGATTAATGATAAAAAAAGGATTCTAGGATGTGGGTAGGTATTTAAAGAATAATTTTTGAAATAATTTTTACAATATAAAATTATTTTTATTTGTGAATAGGATTGGAATGTGGATGCTCATTTAAATGTGAGGTGAGTGGCACACTTCTACTTTTTGAAATGAAAAAGTGATACCCATGATTTTTACATACCACAAGGCTCTAAAATGGACCATAATTTCTAATTAGAAATTATAAGGTATAAATATTTGCTTAAAATTTATTCTAGAAAATTTTAGGGAATTTTAACACATGTCTTCTAATTTTAACCCCTAGTATAACTATTTTTACCTTAATTGTGGTAAAATATTTTCATTGTTTTCACTATTAATTGTAATAGAAATTTAATTTATACTTATTATAAAATATAAATTATTATAATTCCAAAAATGAAATCCATTTTTTAAAATTCAGTTCATATAATTGAATGAATATAATTAAAAATTAAACCCCCAGTTGCTACAAAAAAATCGGGGTTTCAAGAAGAGTAGTTTTCAAGAAAAATGATTTTATATTAAGTAAATGACCGGTAATAATCATTATATGAAATTTAATTAATATATATATATGTAATATATATTTAATTTATGTTATTCCACATTATGGGTTTTTTAAATTAATTAATGTAGATAAACATTATGGAATTTATAATAGTTTTCATAAAAATGTGTTTTTAAAACCAAATAAAAAACATAAAGTAAAATTAAATATAAAGTAGATTAAAATTTAATTAAATATATTAAATATTATTTAGTAATACTTATGTAACTATAAACCATATTCGAACAATAATTTTAATTTTAAATTACATACTTAACTGAAAATAATTAACATTTTTACTAAAATTTGTTTTTTCACTATTCACTAAAAGTCAATGTTTTCCAAAAATTCCCAGAAATTAATTCTAAGTTAATTTTTACATGATTATTTCAAAAATAATTTCAATTTTATAAAATTCATTTTCAAAAATATCTAATGATTAATTAAAACACTTTCTTACAAAAATTAATAAAAATTATTTTGGTTGAAAGCATATTTTTGAAGAAGAAACTTAATTTACTAAAAAATTATTGATTATTTACTAAAACAATAATCAATAAATCTATATTCAGTAAGAAGTTTATAAATATATATATCATAAATTAGTGAATATTATTCAGACCCTCAAATTATATGGCTATGTTATTAATTTTATATTTACAATAATGTTATTTTATTTTTTGTTGAATATCTTTTTTATGTGTATTGTATTCTATTGAGAATATCTTAATTTTTAGAATCTCAGGGTGTTGTAATAATTTTTCATGGAATATAGGTTATAAAATTTTCCTTCCATTAAAATCATCATTGATATAGATGAGTCATCCAATGTCTTGGTGATGGGAAATTTTAATATTTCCTCTAGACCAACATGTTTATGGAAGCTATTACCACAATAGAGATGATCAAATTATATTAATAAAGTTAGTAAAATAACTCAAAACCCCCTAAAGCTCTTTTGGGAAACCAGTGTGAATCCTCATGCTCATATCCTTTTAAAAAAATTGATTCATCTTATCTATGAATATATTTTTGTTCTAGAGTTACTAGTTCAATATTGTAAATCAATATTACCTTGAACCAATAGGACCTTTGGAATTCCCCACATTCATATTCCTCAACGTTGTCAATGAAAAAAAATAGTTTTAATTCTGTATTCATTACCACTTGAATAACTCTTGAAAAAATGTTCCTAAAAAATCATATTTACACATGAGAAAGAATAAAAACACCTGTGGTGTAACCTAATTAATAAATATAACATAGTACAGTGAACATCCATGTGAACAAACTGGATCTGACCCCCTTATAAACATATAAACTAGATATAACTTTTGATCAAGGGAATCATCACTTCAGTTTGAAATGAGACCTTATAGAACTTACCTACAATTTAATCTTCACATGTTTCATACTACATGATTCAAATCATCATAATTCCTTAAACATAAAAGATTTTAATTCATTTATCACTTATTTGACCAAAAAATTAATGCCATAAATTTCTGATTTTATATTTCTATAATTCATTACACTTTTTGAAACACTCAACAGATAAATTATTTCATCTTTTATTCTTCTATTCACAACCAAAGAACCATAAGAAGTTTTCTATGATCCTTATATAGATTTAGTAACAAATCTGATTCATCTAAGTACCCTACTGGGATCAAATTCTTCATCAATATTATTATTTTGCTCACACTTTTAAATTATATGAATATTTCATTCTATGGATAGATAGATACATTCAATTTTCTTATTATCTCAGATGTTTCATCATCCACAAGGTGTACATTTTTCGAATCATTCCTATGTATAACGACTCATACTCATTATCATGGATATGGAGTGAAAAAGTAACTCCAAAAAGTATTATCAAATAATTAATCGAACAAGTTACACATAGAATTTTACCAATCATATATTCTAAATTGTAATTTGTGAATTCACATCAAGAATAATATCTTCTAAAATTATCTCTTCCTTCCTAAAAATTTTTCTAGTTATAAAAATTCTTTACAAAATAAAAAAATATGGAACATCCATCATTTGAGCTACTTTTCCTTATAATTATTCATCATTTACATTTATTATGTCTCTTTGGTATAATAGACTATCTATTACCTTTCACACTAAATACATTAATTAATAAGTTATAAAACTTCATCCTATAAATCTATCCATTCCTAATTTGGTTTTGGACACCTCAAACAATAATTTAATATTTAACCTCAAGTTACTCGCTGTATTAACAATCACATCCCAAGACTCTTTGAGTGATGAAGATAACAAGAATTCCGAAACTAGTTCTAAAAAGTCATCCTTTACCTATTATAACTAACTATATATAATGTATAAGTAATTTAAATGTTATGATTGAATATTTCCTTCATAAATTCACATATAGAATAACGTCCTCAATAAGATCATCATTTATTTTATAGTTGGATTATCATATATATTAATGAGTATATTCATTTGTTTTGAATAAATCATCTCTTAATAGATGTTTAAATATATGTTCTATGATAAATACGTCTGAATAATTACTATCACTTTTTTATACATCCATTCCAATTTTTACTTCTTTATCTCTTCTAAATTAGTTCCAATCAACATACTATCAATATCCTTCTATAAAAGATATTTTTCAATATATATCTTCCCGAATATAAAATCCATCTTATAAGAATTATCTAAAAAAAAATTATCCCCATAAAATTCGATTTATATTTGCATAATCATTTCCCACATAATCAAAAACATATAAGAGGAATCATTAACATATTTTTATATTTATTCTATAATGAAGATGGTAGAATATTTCTAATTAGCTGAATGTTTAATCAACTTGGTTCAGGTCCTGTAATACAGATATACTATAGCTTAGCTATGATACAACTAACTGGGTCTATAAAAACACCAATAAATAGAATTTTTCATCTTGAACATAAAAACTATTAATAATGTTTATAACATTTGTGGAAAAAAGAACTTTTGTAGATAATGTGTCTATAAATATAATTACTAGTCACTCGAAACATGCATTCTGACTCTGACATAAAAAACAATAAAATAGATTATAGAATAAAACTTATATGTAATAAAAAACTCCAACAATAACACACATATTATACATGGTTCTAAATAAGTAAAAATTCATCGGGATAATGATGAGATTACTTTCATTTAAGGAATAGAAGGTGATAAAAATTATGAACATTTCTGGGAAATATGTCACCACTATATTTTTTAATGTGTGTTATATAAATTGAAACAATTTTCATCACATTATAATATTTTTGGAGGGTATTAACTATTGTATCTGATCCTAGGAATTCTTTTACTCTATTAGAGTCATCAAACACATTAACACATCATGATACTGAATAATGCATTATTTTTAATTTTTTTGAATTATTCAATACATATAATTCTAAATAATCCTTATGTATCCCTCATGAAAAATGAGTACATATAATGTATCTCAAAAATTGATACTTATATAACTTATTAGTGTATCCAAACATCCATAATCAATAATGTTTAATATTTGTTTTGATTTTCCTACCTATGGTCTGACTTCTTCTAGACTTACAAACATTGTCACTACTAATCCATCATCTCTATCCACATTAAGAAAACAAAAATTGAAAATAAATCATTATATATGTTATAATTGTTTTTCTATATAATATATTTCACAAGGTTTAACGAATATTGAATTTATCAAAATTGTTCTAAACATGTTACATTATTCAACTTTCAATATTTTTATCCACAAAAACTAAAAACCATATACTCCAAGATATATTTCACCATGATCTATTGGATGATATGATCAATCCATAACGTAAATTTCCACAAAATATTTTGAATTATGGTTAAATAATAATTTATAAATAATAATAGGGTTTAAATTTCTTTGGAATTTTAAAACAAGTGCAATAAAACTTTGGTAGATGGTGGAAGAGGAGTTTAAAAGATAGGGGAAGAGGGGAATCATTCCCTAGTTTAGAATAGTTAGAGTAGAATACCATTGACGTGGGTTTTTGTTATAATATTTAAAAAAACTAAATACCCATTTAAAAATATATCTTGAAACCACTGGTTTTCTGGTGTCATTAAACACATTACATAGTGGCTAGTTATTCACCCATTCCAGATAAATTAGTGAGATGATGTACCACATGTGGGGTTTTCATCTCATATAATAGTTTTGGGTATAGGTTGCCTCTCCACTGAGTAATTGGGGTTTCTGTTATCATATAGTCGTAACACCACCTCTCAAACACTAATTAATTACACTAACCAACTAAAATTTTCTAAACATACCCAAAACATAAATAAATTATTCCTCAAATAAAGTATATTAAATCTGAATGAAAATATTCCAAATTGTCTAGAATCTGACACTAATAGTGTCTGATTTAACTCATGTTTTAAAAAAATTGATGTTTTAGGTAATTGCTTCATATCTTATGAGTTTTTGTTCTAGGTGGTATCTAATTTGTGGAAGCTAGAAGATATAACATAAGTAATTGAAATATCTGGGGGTAATGATATTTCTGATGTATTCCTTGATGAATTCTTATGGTTACTACAAGATTATGAATTGAAGATTTATATTAATCTTATATCAAGGAGTATTCATGTAGCCTTACCCTCTTTTCATATAGTTCCCATGGAATTGAAGGACATGATTGTTTAACCAGATAGTCTTAAGACTAAAGGATTTATTCATCTATTCATGAATCCTTGGACAGATACTTTACTATTTATAAAGAACATATATTATTTTCTATTGCATTTCAATGATAAAAATATATATATTAATTTAAATATAGTAATATGTATCTCTTTCACTTTATTGAGGACCTTTTTGATCAATTAAAAGTATAAATGTGGTTTTTTTAATAATGATCTCATTTTTTGGTGTCATCAATTGGGACTGAAGGGATATAACATTCTCATTACTACTTTGTGTAGTATATATGGTCGTTAGTAATATATTATTATTCTTTTTTTGGCCAATTATCATGTGGTGTTTATAATGGTTATAAATTATATCTTCTATATAAACAACAATACTTTCTTCAAGTTATTCATGATGATATTATTTTTATTTTGAATAAAGAGTAAAATGAGAATTATATAAATATCATATTATTATTTTTCATGAATGTTTCCTGTATATATTATTATTCATGTACCAGTAATAAATTCATCAACTGAAATTCATGGGGAAAATACATTATGAGTATGCTATTTTGTTATATCCTAAAAAGGTTTAATATATTATTCATTGTGAAGCTCAAAATAATCTATTTAAAATAAGAATATTCATAGTTATATAAACATATTACTGATAATTTATGAATTATATATCCATCATGTAATAGATTTTACCCTCATTTACTTTGATGTGGTGAAATACATTAGTACTACTGAAAGTAAAACATCTTTTGTTGATATTAAAATAAGGTTTCACAGGCATTGGATATAATTTTTCATAATACTCTAGAATTATATTTTATCTATTGAAATTGACTTGGTATCATTTTCAGTTGTGATTATGTAAAATAATATTGTTGTGGTGTATGGTTTTTCCCATATTCAACATTATATGAAAAACTATCCAACCCATGACCTCACATTTTTATCAATAATTGATCCATTGATGTGTTGTAAGAAATATTTATTTAGTGATAAATTCATCATTTAAATTTACCCTAAGAATATGGCTTATATATTATCACATAAATACCTAAATCCCAAACATAGGTGACAAGTACAACATCTTTATATGAATGATTTCAAAGTCATTTATAATCATGAAAATTGGATGTAATTTTTTATTCTCTTAATAATAAATTTATATCTCATGAAGTTAATGAATCTACTAATAAATAAAAACATATGAGTCGTTTTATTGATTGGAATTTAAGGGTTAAAGTGTAGAAGGAGTTCATATTATTATAAAATGTAAAAATTAGTCTCAATATTATTATGTTTATCCATTAATATATTGTATTATATCCTAAATTTATGTGTATTGGAGGAAATTTAAACATTATGGAGACTGATGGTGAATAATATATTTCTTATAATGGTGATTGTCACTATTGGAATCATTTAATAGTTTCTTTTTCTTTGAGGAATGTATCGATGGAGGATTCCCAACATTCCTATTTGAAAGTTTATACAAGTTCATCCAAGATTTACTTTGTTATGAAATTATAATTTTAGTGGCCTAAAATGATAATTGTTATTTTTAATATTTTTCTAGGTGAAAAAGTGTTTTTCAAGTGTAGAAGTAAATTTAGAAGCCCATTGAAATTCTTTAACCCTTAGCCATCATAACTGAGAAGTTGAAAGATATATCTATATATTTTATCACTATATTTCTTGCATCACATTCTGAAATGAATTATGGTTTTCATAATTATCAATAGGATAAATATATCACCTTATTTCATTCAAATTAATGTTAGCTTAATGGTCAATGATCATGAGAATCTATACATGCATTAGACTATGAAATTAGATTGTGTTCCTTCCCTAATCATTTTTTATAGAGATTAATTATTCACCTCCCAATTTTAAAATGATCTTTAAAAGTCTATAGGGATTCATTTAAAGATCATAATAACATTTAAATCATAAAGTTATAGTCATACAGAGAAAGATCCAAATTTTATACTGTTTTATTTATGCTTGTTTCGTTTATTTTTTGGGATCTTAGATTAACTGTATATCATTTGTTGCATTTTCATATGTCAATAGTTATCACTCTTCATTAAGGATAGCTCATTTTGATGCTTTATATGTTAATAATTTTGGGTACACTCTATGTTAAAAAAAGTTGGTGAATCATTGATACTGTAATTGAGTATTGTGTTGGAATTGATAAATAAAATTTAATGTATCCTTGATGGAACAATTATTAAAATTCTTGAAAATCAGATGAATGTGATGAGGTAAAACTCTATCCCTTTGGTTCAATATTTATTATAGCATGGTGATGATTCCCATAAAACTTGTGAGAAAGAATGTAATTGAATGGATCAATAACCTCCCTAATTTTTTAATTTTGGGACTTCTGGGATTCTGAGTAGAATAAAAAGGATTGTTAAGGGGAATTTTATACATAATTTTGTACGAAGAAAATATATTTTTTATATTTATTAATATTCATTGATTTTAAGCTAAAAATATAAAATCATATATATTTTGATTGAAATACATGGTCTATATGCATGAATAGTGCGATAGTGAATGTTAACCCTATAGGTCAGAAATCTTCACTAGTTATGTTTCGATGGTCCCTTGCAGGATTCTATTGACGATATAAGTAGGTAATTTATCTTAATTGAAATTAAGTATTTTATTATCTATTTTTCTATTATAAGTGTCCCTCTTTATTTTTTTCATCCGACATTTAAGAGTCTTCAATAGGTTTCCTCCAACTATCCACCCTTATCCTTTATATCTTACTCAAGTATTTATCACATCATATATATTCTTTTATGTATTTCTATTTATTATTCATTAATATTCATTCTACATCATCTTTTTTCACTCTAGTTCCCTAGTTTTTCTATAGCGGCCTAGGGTTTCATCTTGAAAAGAAATGAATTGGGGGTTTTCCTAATTTTAGGTTGTCTGATCACATAAATAAAAATTTCTATTATTTAACATGGTGATTTGAAACAATATATAGAATATTGTAACAAGTATTGGTATCTCGTACTATATAATTCATTATTATTGACATAACCTTGAGTTTTTGTGTCATAAATCGGGTTTTATAATATTTGAATTATTTTTTAAACATATATTATAGGTTTTTGAAAATACTTTCATGATTATATATGATTTATATATGCGTTTAATGTGTATTTTTATGAAAAGGGTTTTAGTTTTACTATGGATTTGTTTTTTTTGCAATTATTTTTATACAACTATCAGATAGAGTTTTGTTATAAAATACATGACTTTTCATAGATAGTATGAATCATTATGGATTTTAAAATAGAGAATTTTTTTATTTCATTTTCATTTTCATAATATAATTGGTTGATTGGATTTTGGTAATGATGTTACAATTGGTTTATACAAATTTTGTGATACCCATGATTAATGCCCCAATTTTCTGATATTTTATCTTGTTGAATGATGGATATCAATTAAAATGGGATTTCCTATTTGGGGGATGTTCGTTGATGAGGCTTAAATTTTTATTGTTAATTTATTTTAGAAAACATCAAACAAAGTTGTATGTAGCTAAGTGGTAAATTAGTTAATAGGTATTCCCAAGTGAGATTATACACTGCTAGTTCCCCTAGAATTGATTATACACTAGATAGTGGTATCCTCGTAGTGATATTAGGTTAGTCAGAATTGTTTATATTTTCATAATCATATCAAAATGTTATCACGATGGTTCCATGAGTAGAGTCGTATATATTCCTTTGAGGGACCTAGATAGTTATCACATTAGGTGAAATCCATGATTATGGTTGTTTTATTTTATTCTTTACCTTACTAAATTATTTCTTTCTGATGTACTTATTTCATACGTTTAAATTTTTTAATTATAGATAATAATTTGTACTGGTTTTTAATTATTTATAAACTATTATTTCATATTTGGGTAATTAATAATTTTAAAATTATTTTTAAAAATTAAATAAAAATTTATTAATTTCATATAATTTTTATAATTGATATTTTTTTTTGTTTTAGGATGAAATAATAAATAAAAAATTAAAGACACAACCAAAAATAACTTCTTTTGAAACTTTCTTTGGGGATATTGTGTTTTTAATTCTTATTCCTACCATGCATTCCCACTTTCCAAAGGTTGGTGGATTCCATAAATTTCATCAGTGATGTCTTCTCGTTGATCAATATTGGAAAATGGAGTGATAGTTCCTCCTTCCATTTATTCCACCTTATAGATCTTTTCCTAATCAAGGTCACCCTTATTAAAATAATCCATGTTTGCGAAACTCATTATCCACACCATCTCATAGTGGAAACTAGAAAATTAGGTTGCTTCTATATCGATATGGTATTAAGCTTTAGTCAGGGGAGGTGGTAGCATTGGGAACATTGGTGATGTATGGATATTATGTAGGTTGGCACATTTAAATTATCCCTCTTTTTGAGGGAATATCATGTGTGAGGCATATAACATCCCATACATTACATACATTGTTTATACGTCAAAATTGAAGCACACTTATTACAACATATAACAAAACAATGAAAGTACCATATAGGTATAGTGTCTTTAGAAACTGGGAAACATAAACAACTGGTTCATAAATCATCTACACTCTCTCCCTTTTATTTTATCATATCTAGAGTCCCTTTTGGAATATCTTACTTAATACCCTTCTTCCTGAACTGGGGAAAAGAAAACATACAAAAGGGTGAGCTCAAATTCTCAGTAAGGGTAAACAAAAGAAATATCAATCATATCATATTCATAAGAACATAACATATTTGAAATCTTAACCTGAAAAAGAGATCATAATTTCATAACATGGAATAAATAATAGTAGTGAAATGTAATACCAATAATCATAACATGAAACTTTGTGGCATACACACATAATCATAGAGAATCATTTATTAGTAGTCAAGACTCGTTTCCAAGACTATCTTAGCGGACGAAGTCCATTTCTGAACAGAGTCCACTCCTCGTTTCAGTCCTGTATCACTGAACCTGATTAACCTGCCATTCCAGCCATGTCTATCTCATGAGATATAAATTTCTACCCAATGCATTGGAGGGAGATATAGGTCCAACCCATCTTATTATGATATCATTCTTATGTGTGCCACAAGATCATAAATCATACATCATAGCGTAACCCATGTAATAAAAATGGGATTCTTAAACATCATGCCATCATAACATAAAACATATAAGATAAAATGACTTAATAAAAATAATTCCATCATAACATAATCAAATAAATGTAAAAATAGGTATAGAAACAGAACCCAATATTTTCTTAGATGGAAAATAATTTTGATAAAATTTTTGAACTCCATTCTTGAGGAAAATATCCTTTCTACTTCAAAAACATTTTTCCATTCATAACATTTCATAAAATTTTAAACTAAAAGAATTTGATTAAAAATAAACATGAAAACTTATAAAGGAACCTTCATGGAAATAATGTTTTATGAAATCATAAAAATCTATTCAAGCTGTATAAGTTAAGAAAAACATTCTTCTCGTACATTGGTCGTAAAAGTCAAAAAGTACCTCATACTAAAAACGACAAAAGATTCCTTTTCTATATTTTACTAAAAACTCACCAATGGTTAAAATTGGATTTAAAAAATTGTAGGAGGATAGAAATAATATTACTTATTGACAAAACGTGGATGTGGATGACAAATATTCCCTAGTAAATTCTGAAGTATAAACAATCTCAGATAAAAATGAGATTGCAAGATTTTCCCTTACCTTAGTTTCAATTTGCTTCATAAATGTTGAAAAATTCTGTATAATGATTTAAATAATGTTTTTGACTTATTACAGAATCGTACTAATTGTTATGATATCATATATAGTCATATTCTTAGCTTCGTATTAGTAATATTCTATTGGTACTTGTTATTCAGGTGTTTATTGCTTTTTGTTCTTATGTGTGTTTTGTCAAATAAATTCTTATTCTTCTTTTTAGATTATAGATAACTCATTTCTATAATGTTATTAGTGTAATATATATCATATTTATTCATTCAATTAATTTATATAGTTCTTATGCATTGAAGATCAGGTAGAACGAGTCACATCACATCTAGGAGGCGGTAAGCCGTACGTATGTACGAGCGATGATATCATTCCCATGATCGTGGAATAGTTTTGAAGTGTATGTATACTATTTCAGAATCAAAATAACTTTCCAATAATCATATATATTTATTCTTTAAACAATTATACCCATCCAAGTATGGTGGTGGTGGAAAACGGATTACACCACGGCGTGGAGACGGTATTCCGTACGTACGCACGCGCGGTGATTTCATTTTCTGTAGGATAGATAGAATGTGAAATAGGGTTGTTTCATATTTATAATAACATATCAGTATATGAGTGATACTTATGTTATTACTTTATAATGAAACAACTAAAGAAGAGGAGGTAGAAGAAGAAATAACCAGGAAGGTGTAGCCAGAGGTAATCCCCTGGCCATTTATTAAAATAAAGGAAAACAGTAGCAAGAAAAACAGACACAACAAAGTCACATAAAATCCTCAAAATCACACCCCTTACCGTCACCATGATAGACAGACTCTTCCTCCGTCGCTGTTTCCCATACTGAACTCTCATAATGCTTCAACACTTTTGCATATTTCCTCCTCAGATTTAGCTTCTCCAGCTCAAGAAACTCATTAGGAGACTGCATACTTTTGACAGCAGATCTGGTCGGCATCGGCTTCGGCAAGTGAGAGAAGTCCTTCCTCATCCTCCCACGAGGTGGGGCATTCACCTTGTCTTGGGCCACCGGCAGCATCTTGTTCCCCACTTGAGCAATCTCGCTGTAAGACATCTGTACCGTGTTCTCACAATTCTCCTTCTCACTATCATCGAGGTCCCCCCACTTCCCATAGTACTGCACCTTTGGGTATCTCACAAGCTGGTTTTGCTGAAGCTGATTGTTCGTGTCAACAATGGCCAGGCATTGAGGCTGCTCCACCAATGTATGTTCAGCATCAAAAGCACCAGACTCCTGTCCCACATTCTGCAAATCAACACTGCCACCTAAGGGTGATATCTCATCCCCAGTTAACCTGCTCAATTCATGGAACTGATTCTCCATAGTTACAGTGCCCAGCACACCCTTATCAGCAGTATTCTGGCCACTGCAATTTCCACCATGTCCCAAGAGTCTTCTATCTTGGCGGCCAACAGATTTCCATTTCTTCCCAGACGAAGCAGACCCATGCCCTTTATCCGATTCTGCCATAGCATCAGGCCCCCGCATATTTATAGCCAGATCCTCATTGCAACTTCCCTGGCAATGATTCACCACACCGGTATCTGGCACCATATGAGCAGTATGTGAAGCAGGACCCGAAGCACCATCCCCCCTACACAAGTCATGCCTCTGCTTGTTCATCACATGAGAGACCAATGGATTCACAGGCGCCCCTGGCAAATTCATCCTAACTGAATCACTCCGGGATTCCATAACGGGTGCAATACCAGATCCAATTCCAACATCAACAGCAGGTGTCCTCTCCCTCTCAGAGGCCTTACCAATGCCCTTCCCCTTCTGGCTCTTTCCTGCGGCTGCAATTTCACCTGAAGCCAAATCACGAACAGCAGGAGCAGTCTGTGAAGCAGGACCCGAAGCATCATCCCCCCTACACAAGTCATGCCTCAGCTTGCTCATCACATGAGAAACAAAGGGGTTCATATGATCCCCTGACGGACTCATCCTGACTGAATCACCCCGGGACACCATAACAGGTGCAATAACAGAGCCAATTCCAACCTCAACAATGGGTGACCTCTCCCTCACAGGGGCCTTACCAATGCCCTTCCCCATATCTGCAGACCTCTTAAGCGTGCCCCCAATCCGACACCTGGAATCCGAATGCCCCAAGCTGCTACAAGCTGTGCAGAAGTCAGTCCAGGTCTCATATACCACAACCTGCTTCCACCTAAACTCCTCACCCACCGAAATCCAGACCCATTCCACAGGCTGTTTCGCAACATCGACTTCAACACAAAGCCGGGGATTTATGGGATGACTCACAGAAGAGGTGCGAGCATCAGTACACAAAAATCGTCCTATCATATTCCCAATCATACGTATAACTGCAGGATTTTGGAAAGGTAAAGGCAGATGAGGAAGGCTTACCCAAATCGGGGCGGTGGATGGATCACGGTTCATGCAGAGATCAAATGTCCACCGAAAGAGGAAGAATCTGCAACAGATGCATCATCTGGGAGCACTGGACCATGCGCGAACCAAGTCTTCCTCCGAGGCGAAGCGAATCATGAAGTGACGACTATCCAAGAGGCCAACGACTGCACGATCATTCAGATCCCATTTTCCAAACACAAATCTGTCGAACTCATCAACTGATGGTCTTCGATGGATGAAACAAGCCACCAGAGTTAGACCAAGGTGACTCAAGGCCTCAGAGAACTCCGAAACTGTAAGCGGAAGCTGGGGATTACCGAAGTGAAGTTCAGGAACCTTCGGGCTTAAAGAAATCGTGGGGAAATCCGGGAGGAAATTAGGGTTGGAGAAAGGAACAAAAGGAATTCGGGGCTTCCGCGGTGAGAAATTCGAAACATCCACCCCCTTCCCACCGCCAGGAAGGGGGGGGGGGAATTCTTCATCAAGCATGAACTAGGGTTCCTTCATCGAGCTTCATCGGGAGCTTCGTCAGGAGCTTCGTCCTTATCATCCTTTTCATGAGTTCAAGTAGAAGAAGAAATAAATTTGAAAGAATCGGTAACAGATATTACCTCTTCTTCGACAGGCGTCTTTGAAACCTCGTCTTAGGGCACTAATATTGGTCTTTGAAGAATACCTGGACCTCTAGAATATTACTAGGGAAGTGGAGAAGAGAAATTGGTAGGGGTTGGCTGAGATTGAAGGCTCAAATTGGTGTGAGGAGTAGAGGGAGGATGTGTCCTTTTATAAGGGAGGAGAGGGGCAGTTTAGGAAAAACATAAAATATTATTCTATAATAAAGTGATATTCGGTTATTAATAGCTCCAAACTAATTTATTTAGAAGATAAGGTGGGGATGGGTCTAAATACTCTCAACAAATAGATTTTAGACATGTTTAGGTGACTATTTTATCCTTACCATTTAGATTTAACTCTAAGTAAAATAATCTAACATTTATTGTGTTTTTTTGTTTTCTTACACTATATGGTTAATAAACATACTATAATAAGCCAAAAGAACCCCAAGAGGTTCTTTATTAATATAAATAACCTTATCTATGTCATTTGGCTGAACCTTATATTTTTAGGAATAAAATAACAATTAATAATATAATATTTGTTTTAAAAACTATTTTATGTCAATTTTGACACTATTTGGTAATTGATTTTTGTGAAAATCATAACAGCATGATTAGTTCTAAAAAGGTTAATTATATCAATACTAATATTCCATATTAAACTATAAAATTATTGTAATTCATGAAAAGTCTCAAATTACATTTATTTGGGTATTTATAATATCAATTATGTTAAGATTTCCTTAATAAGGTAATTACTACATCATCACTGTGTCATAAATAAATTAAATTATTTAAAGTCTGAATATTATAAATAAAATACCATTATATAGGAAATATTTTTAGCTTTATAATGAAAATTTATAGTCTAATTTATCTTATTTATAACCCTATATTAAAAATATTTTAGTTATTAAATGTTGATTTTAACTATTTTAACTCTTCTTTAAATAAAATAATATTAAATGTCCTAATTAATCCAAGTGGACCTGAAGGGTAATATTTTATCCCTAATGTTGTTTTCGGTCAAATTACACTTATCCAATAGAATTAGGACATGTGTTAGGGTAATAATAATACCATTTTTACCCTTAATTACCCTATTTACTTTTAACCGTGGTAAATAAAAGTAAAAGTTACTATTCAAAAAAATTATTTTTATCTTATTGAACCAAATTTTACTCATTTATGTTAACCTTTTCTCTCAGATTCTTGAAATTCCACTCACATAAGTGGTAAAATTATGTTTTACGTAAATTTTCAAACTCATCTAAGAGGTGGGTAAAAGACGGTGAAAAGTTCAATAAAAATTTTATATATCTAAAATTATTATAAAATGACTCCAATGAATTATTTTGAACTGATATAGGTATTATGTATCAATTTTTACCTAAAATAAATCTAAATAAAATAAATAATTATTTAAATAAAAAGTCGGTTTTTAAATAGTAATCCATTGTTTTCACTATTCATCAAAAGTTGAATGTTTTTAGAAAAATACCAAAAATTCACCCTAGGCTAATTTCAATATTCTGAATCCAAAAATGAAGTAAATTTTAAATGATAAAATTTATAAAATTTCAAAAAGTGGGTATTACTATTCATAACGGCGAGTTTTGATAATAGTTTAATAGAATATTGTTGTTTAGTGAAACTCGGCATTGCGTACAATGCAAGCTATCGAGGAAGGTTGTGATTACGTATAAATAAAGCCAAGCTAGTTTTGTGTGTATTGAAATATTAATTTGATGATTTATATAACATAAATAAAAAATAATTAATCATAAAAATCTTGGGTGTCACATTCTACCCCCCTTAAAATGAATTTCTCCCTCGAAATTCGTCACTTTGTAACAAACAGATGAGGATACCTCTCCCCCATCATATCCTCAATCTACCATGTAGCTTCTTCTAATTTGTGGTTCATCCATAAAACTTTTACCAAGTGAGTGGTCTTGTTATGTAGGACTTTTTCACTAAGATCTAGAATCTCTATCGGTTGTTCTTCATAAGAAAGATCTTTCTCCAGCGATATAACTTCTGAGGTGAGTACATGTGAAGGATCAGGTATGTACTTTCTCAGGAGAGATACATGGAACACATCTTGAACATGAGAGAGATTCTATGGAAGCGCCAATCGGTAAGCTACCTTCCCGACATGATCCAGTATTTTGAAAGGACAAATATACCTAGGGCTCAGCTTGCCCTTCTTTCCAAATCTCATTACTCTCTTCCAAGGAGATATTCGTAGGAACACTTTATCACCCGCTTCAAAATCTAGGTCTTTTATTAGGTTATTGGCATAACTTTTTTGTTGACTCTGAGCAACTCTTATGTGTTGTTGAATAGATCTGCCATTTTCTACCATCTCATCATCAAGATCAGGTCCTAATGGCTTTCTTTCCGCAACTTCTTCCTAGCAAGTTGGAGTCCTGCATTTCATTCCATAGAGAGCTTCATAAGGAGCCATCTGAATACTGGAGTGAAAGCTATTATTATATGAAAATTCCACCAAAGGTAGGTGTTGATCCCAAAAACCTTTGAAATCCATAGATCAAGCTCTTAACATATCTTCTAGAGTTTGAATTTTCCTCTCAGACTGACCATCTGTCTGGGGATAATAAGCAGTGCTGAAACTCAACTATGTATCCAGAGTATAGTGAAGACTTTTTCAAAACTTTGAGGTAAACCTCGGATCCCGATCAGATATAATGGAATGTGGTACTCCATGCAATCTTACCACTTCCTCCACATTTATCCTGGAAAGCTGATCTAGAGAGAAATCCTCTCAAATAGGAATGAAGTGTGCTGACTTTGTAGGAAGATCAACTAAGACCCAGATAACATTATTTCCTTTGTATTTTTTAGTAAGTCCGGTGACAAATTCCATAGTGATATTTTCTAATTTCCATTTGGGTATGGGTAATGGTTGTAACAACCCCTTAGACTTCTGTCTCTCAGATTTAACTTGCTAACAAACCAAGCATCGAGAGACATATTCAGCAAAATCTCTTTTCATGCCATCCCACCAGAAGTACTCTATCAGGTCCCTATACATCTTCATGCTTCCAGGATGAATAGAGAATGAAGAACTATGAGCCTAATCCAGTAGCTCCTTCTTTAATTCGGGGATGGGAGGAACAAATACCTGATTCCTGAACCTTATTATCCCATCACAATCAAGGTTGAATTCAGGAACATTTCTCAACTTCTTTTGTAACTCTACATCTTCTTTCTATGACTCTTTAATACTCACATGTATATATGGTTGAACATTCATTTTCGAAAGATAATATTTTCCCCTTTAATTATAATCCCAAGATCCATCCTTTGTAAATCCATAAATATTGGATCTTTTGTGATCCTCATCATGGATAAGCTATCATGGTCTTGTCTACTTAATGCATCTTCCACCATGATTTCTTTCCCAGGGTGGTAATGAATTGAGCAGTCATAATCCTTAATAAGCTCCAACCATCTTCTTTGGTGCATATTCAGCTCCTTTTGTGTGAAAATATACTTCAAACTTTTATGATCAGTATAAATATCACACCTTTCACATAAGGATAATGCCTCCAAATATTTAATGCAAAGATTACCGCAGCTAACTCCAAATCATGAGTTGGGTAATTTTGCTCATGGATTTTCAACTGTCGTGAGGCATAGGCTATCACCATATCGTTTTTCATGAGAAAACACCCCAATCCCTTCTTGGATGCATCACTATAGATCACAAAACGTTCTACACTACAAGGCTGTGTGAGCACAGGTGCACTATATAGCCTTCTTTTTAACTCCTTGAAATTATCTTCACACTCCTATGTCCAAATGAACTTAATTCCTTTTTGAGTCAACCTGGTGAATGGATTATATAATCATAAAAAACCATTCACAAAACATCGATAATATCCATCCAATCCATGAATACTTCGGATCTCAGTTACTGTTGTTGGTCTCGACCATCTTTTGATAACCTCTGTTTTTGTTGGATCCACAGATAACCCAGTTTTGAGATTATGTGACCCAAAAATGAAACTTTTTGAAGCCAAAATTCACACTTGGTAAATTTGGCATAAATCTTCTCCTTTCTCAAGGTCTTTAATACAATTATTAAGTGATCTTCTTGTTCTTTCATTTTCATTGAATTGACAAGAATATCGTCTATAAAGACTACCAAAAAATTATCAATATAGTCTCTAAAGACTCTATTCATTAGATCCATGAAGATATAAGGGGCATTAGTAGACCAAATGACATCACTATAAATTCATAGTGTCCATACCTTGTACGGAAAGACGTCTTTGGTATATCCTCCCTTTTGACCCTTAATTGATGATACCCTGAATGAATATTAATCTTGGAAAAGTATTGAGCTCCACGTTGTTGGTCAAATAAGTCATCAATGCATGGGAGAGGATATTTGTTCCTGAGAGTGATCTTGTTAAGTTCTCGATAATCAATGAAGAGTCTCATTGATCCATCTTTCTTCATAACAAATAGAATAGGTGCTCCCCAAGGTGACACACTAGGGCGTATGAATCCCTTATCAAGATTCTATTAGAGTTTCTTCTTCAATTCCTGCAACTCAATTGGGGACATTCTATAAGGTGTCTTTGAAATAGGAAAAGCACCCAGTATGAGTTCTTTTGAAAACTCAACATCACGATTTGGTGGAGGACTCGAAAATTTCTCTGGAAAGACATCATCAAACTCCCGTACAATGGGAATATTCTTAATCGTGAGTTTCTCTCCAACCATTTGAGATAAATAACCTTCATTTAGTGGAATCAAGACCCATAAGATGGATGAAATTTCCACTGGAAAGTTATGTTCATCCTTGCATCGATGGACGATCATAGATTGATCTTGAATATGAAATTTGACTTCCCTTATTTGGAAATTGATATGAGTTCCATATAAAGAAACCCAATAAATGCCAAGAATCACATAAAATTACACTATAGGAAGGATCACATGATTTGCTAGAATTACTTTCCCACAAAATTCAATCGGAGAAGAATTGTAACCTTTTGATGCGACTGTTGTGCCATTATGGGTTGTCATAGCTAACTCAATATCTAACTGCTGAGGTAATATGGCGATACCCATAGAAAATTCTTCAGAAATAAAAGAGTGGGTGGATCTAGAATTAAATAAATCATTTCCTACTTTAGAGTGGATGGTAAGTGTACCTTTTCACCACTTCATTATCATACTCCACATCCCTGGTAGAAATTGCATGTGACTTTCCTTCACCTTTAGCCTTAAGAGTTTGTTGACGTCAATCATTATCAGCAACCCTTGGATTAAGGCATTGATTGGAATAATGCACCATTTCCTTGCACTTGTAACATTAAAGTGTAGGAGGTGAAATCTATGTAGCATTTTCTTTGTTCGCATCACTAGACATATTCTTTCCATCATTGTGGCATTAAAATGCCCGATGACATTACTTTTCACATTTGAAACATTTACTTTACCCTTTAAGACAACACCCTCCATGTTTCTTTCCACACATTGAGCATAAGGGAAAACTCATCTTCTTTTCAGTGTGGTCTTTATATTTTCCTTTGAATTTGATTTTCCTCTTATTATCAAACACATATGACTGATGGGTTACTCTAATCCCCATCTCAACCTTGAGAGCACATAGAACGATTTCATCGTATCTATTGAAGTCCCTTATGGGTAACGCCCTTCCAAGACTAGGTTTTAAGCCACTAAAGAATTGATCGATCTTACTCTTAGGTTGGATAATAATCCCAGAAGCATACCTTGCATGTCTTGTAAAATTTTCTTCGAAGGTACCAACAGATTCATCATCCTTTTGATTCAGTTCAAGAAACTCTTCTCCATATTTGTTCTAAGAATACGAGGGAAGTACTTATTGAAAAATATTCTCTTGAACTCGTCCCACTCCATGGAATCAATTTAATCTCTTGGCCTCGTATTCTTGATAATATTCATCCATTGATCAGCTTCACCTTCCAAACGATATACTACTAAGATGACTTTATCATGTTTAGAACATTGAAGAACTGAAAATATCTTTTTAGTGTTACTAATCCACTCTTCAGACACTAATGGATCAGTAGACCCACTAAATGAAGGTGGACGCAGCCTCATGAAGGATTCAATAGAATTTTGCTCCTTCCATTGCTCATTTGTATGTCCTGCATGATTAATAGCCTGAGACAATTGTGTGAGCATGGCTACAAGATTTTTCATTCCATCTCCCATAACGTTTGGTTGCTCAGGGGGACAATAATTTCATTTCCCGTCACATTCCGCATTAACACGGTTCCTTCGGGTTCCATCCATTAACTAAAACAAAGAAGAATAGTGTGAGAAAAACTAATTATAATAGGAAAACAACATAATAAAGAATAAAATTTCACACTTAACGTCTTATCATAGGTTGTTCATGGACCTTTATTAAACACTAAGATTGTGTTCTATGCTTAGATATATCTTTAGGGTTCTTACTAAGGCTTTCACATCCTAGTTTCCAATGGCTGACTATACCCTTCCTCTGATACCAACTATAACGACCCATAAATTACATACATTATTATTATGTCAAAATTGAAGCACACTTATTACAACATATAACAAAACCATGAAAGGACCATATAGGTATAGTGTCTTTAGAAACTGGGAAACATAAACAACTGGTTCATAAATCATCTACACGGTCTCCATTTTATTTTATCATATCTAGAGTCCCTTTTGGCATATCTTACATAATACCCTTCTTACTGACCTGGGGAAAAGAAAACATACAAAAGGGAAAGCTCAAATTCTCAAAAAGGGTAAACAAAATAAATATCAATCACATCATATTCATAAGAACATAACATTTTGGAAATCTTAACTTGCAAAAGAGATCATAATTTCATAACATGGAATAAATCATAGTAGTAAACTGTCACCCCAATAATCATAACATGAAACTTTTTGGCATACAAAAATAATCATAGAGAATCATTTCTTATAATTAAAGACTCATTTCCAAGACTATCTTAGCAGACAAAGTCCATTTCTGAACCGAGTTCAATCCTCGTTTCAGTCATGTATCACTGAACCAGATTAACCTGCCGTTCCAGCCATGTCTATCTGATGAGATAAAAATCATTACCCAATGAATTGGAGGGAGATATAAGTCCCACCCATCTCATAATGATACCATTCTTATGTGTGCCACAATATAATAAATCATACATCATATCATAACCCATGTAATAAATATGGGATTCTTAAACATCATGCCATTATAACATAAATCATATAAGATAAAATGACTTAATAAAAATAATTCCATCATAAAATAATCAAATAAATTTAAAAATAGGGATAGAAACATAACCATATATTATCTTAGATGGAATATAATTTTGATAAAATTCTTGAACTCCATTCTTGAGGAAAATATCCTTTCTACTTTAAAAACATTTTTCCTTTCTTAACATGTCATAAAATATTAAACTAAAATAAGTTGATTAAAAATAACCTTGAAAATTTATAAAGGATGCTTCATGGAAATAATGTTCTATAAAATCATAAAAATCCATTAAATCCGTATAAGTTAAAAAAACATTCTTCTCATACATTGGATGGAAAAGTCAAAAAGTACCTCGTACTAAAAACGAAAAAAGATTCATTTCATATCATTTACTAAAAAATCACTAATTGGTAAAATTGGATTTGAAAAATTGTATGAGGATAGAAATAATATTACATATTGATGATACATGGATGTGGATGATAAATATTCCCCTGTAAATTCTGAAGTATAAACAATCTCGGATAAAAATGAGATTGTGAGATTTTACCTTACCTTAGGTCCGATTTTCATCGTACGTATCCGAACCTCCTGTATTATGATTTAAATAATGTTATTAACTTATTCCAGGATCGTACTCATTGTTATGATATCATATATGGTCATATTCTTAGCTTCTTATTAGTAATATTTCATTTCTACTTGTTATTCTGGTGTTTATTACTTTTTGTTCTTATGCGTGTTTTATCGAATAAATTCTTATTATTATTTTTAAGTTATAGATACCCCATTTACAGAATGGTATTAGTGTAATATATATAATATTTATTCATTAAATTAATTTATATAGTCCTTATGCATTGAATATCATGTAGAATGAGTCGCATCAAATCGTGGAGAAGGTAGGCCGTACGTACGCACGAGCGATGATATCGTTCCCATGATCGTGGAATTGTATTGAAGTGTATGTATACTATTTCAGAATCAAAATCAATTTATAATAATCATATATAGTTATTCTTTACACCATTATACCTATCCACGTAAGGTGGTGGTGGAAAGCAGATTACACCACGACGTGGAGACGGTATTCTGTACGTCCGCACGCGCGGTGATTTCGTTTTCCATAGGATGGATAGAAGGTTAAATAGGGTTGTTTCATATTTATAATAACATATCAGTATATTAGTGACACTTATGTTATTACTTTATAAGGAAACAACTAGAGAATATGTATTAGAAGAAGAAATAAATTTGAATGAATCGGTAACAGATATTACCTCTTCTTCGACAAGCCTCTTTGAAACCTACACTTAGGGAACTAATATTGGCCTTTGAAGAATACCAGGACCTCTATAATATTACTAGGGAAGTGGATAAGTGAAATTTTCAGGGTTTGGCTGAGCTTGAAGGCTCAAAGTGGTGTGAGGAGGAGAGGGATGAGGTGTCCTTTTATAAGGGATGAGAGGGGCACTGTAGAAAAAACTTAAAATATTATTTTATAATAAAGTAATATTCACTTTTTAATAGCTCCAAACTGATTTATTTATAAGATAAGGTGGGTATGGGTCGCAATCCTCTCAACCAATATATTTTAGACATTTTTAGGTTACTATTTTAACTTTATCATTTAGATTTAACACTAAGTTAAATAATATAACTTTTACCGTGTCTTCTTGTTTTCTTACACTATATGGTTTATAAACATACTATAACAAGCCAAAAGAATCCCAAGTGGTTAATTATTAATATATATAACCTTTTATAAGTCATTATTCTGAACCATAGATTTTTAAGAATAAAATAACAATTAATAATATAATATTTGTTTTAAAAACTATTTTATATCAATTTTGACACTATTTGGTAATTGATTTTTTTGAAACTCATAAAAGCATGATTAGTTTGAAAAAGTTTAATTATATCAATACTAATTTTCCATATTAACTTGTAAAATTAGTTTAATTCATGAAAAGTCTCAAATTACATTTATTTGGGTATTTATAAAATCAATTATGTTAAGATTTCCTTAATAAGGTAATTAATGCATCATCATTGTGTCATTAATTATTTAAATTATATAAAGTCTAAAAATTATAAATAAAATACCATTATGTATGAAATAATTTTATATTTCTAATTAATATTTATGGTTGAATTTATCTTATTTATAACCCTGTATTAAAAATGTTTTAGTTATTAAACTTTGATTTTAACTATTTTAACTCTTCTTTAAAGAAAATAATATTAAATGTCCTAATCTAATCCAAGTGGACCTAAATTGAATATTTTATCCCTAAGGTTCTTTTTGTTCGAATTACACTTATCCAATAGAATTAAAACATGTGTTAGGGTAATAATAATACCATTTTACCCTTAATTACCCTATTTACTTTTCACCTTGGTAAATAAAAGTAAAACGTTACTATTCACCAAAAATTATTTTTTTCTTATTGAAACACATTTTACTCCTTGATGTTAACCATGTCTCTTGGAATTTCGAAATTCCACTCACAGAAGCGGTAAAATTATGTTTTATGTAAATTTTCAAACTCTCCTAAGATGTGGGTAAAAGACGGTGAAAAGTTCAATAAAATTTTTATATATCTAAAATTATTATAAAATTACTCCAATGAATTACTTTGAACTTATATAGGTATTATGTATCAATTTTGACCTAAAATAAATTTAAATAAAATAAATATTTATTTAAATAAAATGTCAGTTTTTAAATAGTAACCCAGTGTTTTCACTATTCATCAAAAATTGAAAGTTTTAAGAAAAATACCATAAATTCACCCTAGGATAATTTTGATATTCTGAAAGGAAAATTGAAGTCCATTTTGAATGATAAAATTTATAAAATTTCAAAAAGTTGGTATTACTATTCATAACAGCTAGTTTTATTAATATTTTAATAGCATATCGTTGTTTAGTGAAACTTGGTATTGCGTACAATGCAAGCTATCGAGGAAGGTCGTGATTGTGTGTAATGAAATCCAAGATAGTGTTGTGTGTAGTGAAATATTCCTTTGATGATGTATATAACATAAAACCAAAATATTTCTCATAAAAATCTCGGGTGTTACAAGGCATCTTAGGTCTGAAACCCAAGGGATCTCATGTTCGTCATGAGGTAGTTAACACCATGGATTAATGTATTTCAAGATTTTCTACCTCATATATACCATGATTATTATATGAGTTAGGGATCATGGATCAGGTCATAATATTAATATCCTATTGGGGATAGATGATTCATGAGTTTAACAATTTATGTGATATATTATGTCATAGGTTTAACTTCATGTGGGGTTATATGGTTGAATGTGTCCATAGGATGGATTATTTCTCACATGGGTTATAGAGTGTGTCCCTCAGAGGAGTATTTATTCACAATTTATGATGGGGTATGTTCCCCAAAGGGTTATAATTTCACATTGTTCATAAATCAAAGTGTCCATATAGGGGGGATAATTTCATATTGGGAGTGATGGAGTGTGCCCCCAAGTGGGATAATTTCACATTGTGTATGATGGATTGTTTCCCCCCTAATGAAGGATAATTTTAAACTAATATGATTTCCAGATTGAACCTTAGGTATGAATCATATGTTTCCCCTTAAAGAGACAGGGACAAAACCCATGTAGTTTGATGCATCAATTTTAGGTCAGGTCATTGGACTGGTCCATTCAGTTTAGCATTATGTGGTCTGGACACTCATTTCTTGGATGGAACGTTGATGATGGATAGTGTGGGGATTATTCATGAAAGCTTCCAAAAAACATCCAAACATAGTGATAATTTGGGTAGGTCATACAAATAGAGGCCACCCGGGTAATTCTATGAGAAGTAATGATTTGAATGGGTCTTATGCCTTGGAACAGACTAGGTGATTCTAGGATCAACGATGGTATGAATTGAGATTATGCATGGATGCTACCTAGTACTAATATTGAATAGAAACAATGATAATGAGGATTATTCTTGGGATTATATCATGTCCTACTATGAATAACAATGGTATGAGTATGGTCTATCTGTGGGAGCATCCCAAGTGTTTCTATAGAGTAATAATGATGTGAATGGGGGTTACGTATGGGATTAGATGAGGTGATAATATAGAGAAACAATTGTGTGAATGGGTTTAATTTGTTGGATCTTCATAGGTGGTTCTGTGTAATATCCCTAATGTGTATGGGGCATACATATTATAGTGCGATAAGTTATGCTATGTAGCAGTAATTATTTTAATAGGTCTTACACATTAAAGTTTTTCTTTTGAAGGGGTATCATCTCATGTATATCACATGAGACATCTCATTATTCTTAATAAAATAATCACACAAGGAATTCCAAGTTCATTTCTTGGGTTAAGGTTATATTTTAGTGTTATGTGAAAGGATATGGTGTGTGGGGATTATAACTTGAGTGTCACATCCATTATTTCTAATGTCAGGTCAAGAGGGTATCCAATTTTCCTAGAATATGGTTAGTTTACATTTAAAATTACTATGAAAGGATGTGTTGTGTGTGGATTATGAATTTATCTATCCTTCCATTTCTCTATTTTTCTATTTATGATGTAATCTCAACCCATTAGTTGGTTGATAAATATTATTTGGGTATACACCTGATGAAATTCATCATAAGGTTTTCTTGTGAACAACAATGATATATTTGGGGATCACACTCTAGGGCTGGCCATTAATCATCCTCGTGTAAGGTCATGAGGTCATCTCATCTCATTGATGGGATGAGGGATATAATTAGGGCTTACTTGTGAGATGGATTCCCATGGTGGCAGTTTAGTTGTCATCGCATGAAAATTTCTTGGTGAATGTTATGCTTTATATAGAATGAATATCTTGATTTTCCAAAAATGAATCATATTATTATCATATAGGGTATAATGCAGCTTAATTTTATGTATTGAATACTTATGTGTGTCGTCTTTGTATCTTGTAATTAGTCATCTTACACTGGATACAAAAGGATTCTTATATTTTTCTTAGGACGAATCCTATACATGTATATAGGGTGTACTATAGTTTAATGTCATAGAGGGCGGTCCACAAGTGTGAAGATTCCTTGGAATGGATAGTGTGGTACTTATCCAATATCATCCCTATCTGGTTCGGTAGGGTATATGAGATTTAGGTGACTAGTTTTCTAGTGTTTCTTGAGATCAGTTATGATTCGGTGTATTCTGGGAATCCAAGAAGATAATCTCAACTTTGGACATCCGGATGGGACCAATAAGAGAATATGGAACTAGGATATTCCTAGGAGTATAGAGGAGTATATTGACTCATTGAATTATATGGGATGCATTATGGGGACGTATAGGGTGCAACCCATAATTTCCTCAACCTGCCCTGAAAGATCACCATGTCACTACCCATTTTTCACAGGGTCAATGACAGTAGTGAAGAGACCTGGTCAGAGGCCCATGACTAAAACCCATTACAAATACCAATAAAAGATATAGGGGGTGAAACCTCCATATAATAGACCACCGAGAGTCTATCTTAATGATATTTTATGAAAATATGCAGTTGTTCGTGAAACATTTTACTATATCTCGCAACTCGGTAGTTGCACGTAAAAAAAGATATTTCATGAGGAATGACCTATTAGAACATTTTTGTAAAATACTATGTCATGTAGATTTGTAGTAATTTGAAAATTGTGTTTCAAGGAAGATTGAAATGTTCACAATATTATTATTTTAATGGATAATTTTTCCTAAAAATTTCTAAGAAGAATCTCTTACTTTGAGGGACTTCTCCATGGAAATTTCACGGAGGATTAAGACTTGGTGGATTCATGAAGCATGAAAAACAATGATTCGTGATAGGAATATATGGTACTCTAATCCCAAATATCCTCCCTGAAAAACAGTTCAGCACCATATTTATAAGAATTTTTGTTGTGTGTCATAACCTAGCATGTTTCATGCATCTTTTAGTTATGTCACATAACTTATGGATTTTGGCACAAATGAATTTTTTTAAGGTCGGGTCATGTTTGAGTGTCTCTTCTATATTAAGAATTTTCTTTTCCCATGTTTTTTTAATGATAAAGATTTTCAAAAACTTTTTCAATGTCTCATGTAATTCCATATATTTTTATATAATTTCCCTAACTAACTATTTTCAGAATTCTAACTTAGTACATCTATTAATTTTGATCTATGCGACTTTTGGAGATTGAGGAATAGTATAATAAAATCATGTGTGACAATATTCACTCCTGGATCATGAGCTCCATCATTTTTTCCATTCTTGATTTTATTTATCTAAAAATATAATGAGTAGAAACCTTGTCCAACTCTCAACCCCTGGAAAGTGAAATAGCCAACCCTTAGTGTATATTCAATCATTCCATGGGGAGAGATATCTCATGTATAATATAAGAACATGTCAATAATGAACATAAAACTTGGGTGCTAGGAGAGAACATGCATGGGAGGATAGAATCAATTATACAAAGAGAAACTAATAGTGGTAAGCGTCCTTTCTCTCTTACTTGAATTCAACGAGTAGATAATTGAGTATGGTCAATTATTTTGTAGTGATCAGAACCAAAAATTTTCAATTTGCGGTGAGGTTAATGTGTGTAATTTTATCCTCTTGAAAAAATATTATCATTTTATAAGGAACTGCATTTCCTCCTCTCAGACACCCCCTATACCAGCTCTACCAATCAATGTTTACGAGACCATCATTTGAACTATTAGATAATTTCATCCCTACCACATGTGTTTTTAGGGTCATTTATCTTCACCACTTTCATGTTTGGGGTAACTATTATTTTCAACTAAGATAACAGTTGACCACTATAAAGACTCGTAAATTTCAAGGAAATTTTTTTCTTAATTTCTTTGGAATTTTATGAGTAAGCAGTTTCTGACGGTGCCTGATTCTGAGGCCCGGTGTGCCTGGAATCAATTTTCAAAGTATAGCTCAGGTACGTTCAGTGAACGATTGAGAGGGGTTTTTTATCTTTAAATCCGGTGCTCAGAATCAAAATCTGAGGGCACCGATGAACTCACAGCGCCAGTATTTTCTTAAGAAGACTTCTTCTGGAGTTGCATTTTCGCAATAAGAGTAGTTTAAAAAATGAGGATTAATTACAAAGTGAAATATAATTGTGTTACAATTTTATTTCACTTCTAAGTTGTTTAATCCCATGTGTGGAGTTGGGGTGGGACTCACTTGATCCTAAACTCCGATTGAAAGAATATTAGTGAGGTGGGTCCCACAAGAGCCCCACCCCTTCAAATCCCCCTTAAAATCCTTTTTAAAACTCTTTTGTTGTTTTTAATGATGTGGATCCTCCTCTTCCACATTATTAATGTTGCCAACTTAACTCACCATTAATTTTGACACCTCAAGATTAATTAAGTGAATTCAACTTTTTTAAATTTGAAAATCTTGGATTGATTTAATAAAATAAATGTGGAACCTTATTTTGTTAAGGGTTGGAATTTGTGGTGTTGAGGGTAAGGGGAGAGAGCTTTGGAGTTTTAAAGAACTTTTTCTTCTTCTTCATCCACAACAAGGGAGAAGTCGCCGACCACGGTGATCATTGCCAACGACAACGTACCTTCCTTTTTCATCTCCACAATAGGTGAGGAGACGTAGATCCCTCCTCGGATGCACCTCGACGTCCACAGAATCGACGCCCGATCTCCGCGGCGCCGTTATCCACGACCCCTGATGTGCGATGTCAAATATCAATGTAGGGGTTTGGTTTTGTACATAATTAATTCCTTGTGTTCTTCGTTTAATATTCGGGCTGCCTGTTATCAATTTAATGGGAGGAGGTCGGACCACCTGAACACGGCCGATACTCCTTCCCGTTTGATGTTGTGTTCATTGCAGCTTAAACAAAGGCGGCGCGGTGCAACGGAACCGTGCGGAAGCAAGAAAAAACATGGCGAAGAAGTGCGGCACCGTCGCGCCGTGCCGTTGAGGCCGAAAGAGGCCGCGACCAGAGTCGGGCTGTGGCGAAGGGGCGCGGCACCGTCACGCCACTCCAGTCGGACAAAGCCGCGGCCTTTGGCCACGGTGGAGCATGGAGAGCGGTCAGACCTCCATCCACCGGCGCTTCAAGGGGGCGGGACCAGCAGGTCCCGCAGCAGCAACAGGCCGACCATTATGGTCGGTCGGATTCCGGAACACCGGGGGTTCGTAACCCCTGGCAGGTGGTCAGGCGGTCCCCCACATGGGGGTTGTGGTTACAAAATCAAATGGGGGGCAGCGCACCCCCCCCCCCACCCCCCGCGTCCGCTCAGCGCGTGGCACCCGCCGAGCCAGACCGGCCGCGCTGGGCCGGGCCGCCCGCGCTGGGCCGTACTGCCCGGGCCGGGCCGAGCCGCCCGCGCTGGGCCGGACCCCTGCACCGGGCCGGGCCATGCCATCTGGGCTGGGTCGGGCCGTGCCCTAGTAGGGCCAGACTCGGACCCGGGTCGGGTTGACCCGTTTCGGGCCGACCTAGGGGATCTCGGACTGGGTCGGTCCGGGCCCAAAACCCCTAAAACCGGACATGTTCGTTCTTTTGACCATATATTGGGCTACGGACCTTCGATTGACGCACCGTCCATTGCGATGTGATCCTTGGATCGAGATGGTCATTTCAATATATTACACTAAAGGTTTAGGAAAACTTAGAATACGGTCGGGTTGGTTCAAACATGAAACCAACCAGGCCCTCGGAGCGGAAACGCTTATAACTTGAGCTCTGGACGTCCGATACGTTTTTGGATTCCTCTTGATGAGAAAGTTATTTTGGTATGCTTCACCAGAGGTTTAGATGTAAATGGAGTATGGCCGGGTTGGATTGTATCCGAAATCCAACCGGGCCCCTGAAACGGAATGGCCGATAACTTCCAGACCGGACATCCGTTTGACGAACCGTCAATGACGTTGGTAATCACGTTGAGAAATGGTCCCTATGAGTATTAACTATGAGAGTTCGGCGTATGGTTGAGGTATGGTCGGGTTGGTTCGTACACAAAACCAACCGGGCCACTGGGACGAAAAGGCTAATAACTCACAGACTGGGTGTCCGATGGATGCGCCGTCTATTGCGTTGAGACCCCTATGATGAGTCGGTCCATTGATATACTTCTTCATGAGACATTGTGATACTTGGAGTATTGACCTATAGCTCGTGGAGTGGACCCTCCTGGAGATGAGCATACCGAGTACGGAGACCGTGTAGCTGACTGATACCTGACGACTGCTTGACAGAATCGACTTGGAGTGAGTCGACTAGCCCAGTGGATGGAGCGCCCGATATTTGGAGATAGACCCATTCTGTACGGAGCGCCCGGTAGTTGGCTGCAGACCCGTGGTACTCGACAGGAGGAGTACCTCTGTAGGCTATTAGGGGGAGCGCCCGATATTTGGAGATACACCCACAGCGGACGGAGCGCCCGGTATTTGGTAGAAGACCTGCAGTACTCGACAGGAGGAGTACCTCAGCAGTCTTAGGTTAGTGAGAAATACCTCAGAGTTGTGACAGAATCACTGTACTCGTCAGAGACAGAGGTCTTCAGTAGTTACGGTTTCGATAATGAAAATCCTGGTTTGAGCTCAGTCTATGAACTTTTGTGTTTACCTCATGATTGAGATGGGTAACTTGATAACTTAGGTATATGTATGGTCATATACCTAGGTAGTGGTTATCCATTTATTTCATAATCTTTGTGTTTCCTCATGATTGAGATGGGTTACATGATAGATTAGGTATAAGTATGGGCTTATACCTATGTAAGGGTTATCTATTGAGATCTTTATTTGTGGTTATCCTTGTTGGATTTACTGAGACCTTGAGGGTCTCAGGATCCCTACTAAGTATCGTATACACACCCCTATATGGGCTATGCCTGCACCATGTTGTGTTGGTTGTAGATGATGGGTATCGCTAACAGAGGCCGAGTGTTCGAGGAATGGAAGGTACTCGGAGGTGGACCTCACGATGAGTCTGTAACCAGATGTGGACTTCACAACGAGATGATACTCGAAGGAGGTTGACGGGCGAGAGCGTTATGGAGGCTATCTGTACCTAACCATCAGTTAGGATCCGTGGTGGATGATCCAGGAGCTATGCTATCTGTAACTACCCTTCAGGTAGGATCCGAGGTGGATGACCTAGGAGATGATTCTATTCTTCCAGCTGCTTGTATTTTATGTTGTATTTTCGTTTAGTTGTAGCTGTACTTTCAGTTGGGTTTGTACTCTGGCCCATTGAATTTTCAGCACTTTCTTTTGTACTTAGTTTATTACTTCTTCTTGTACTCTGTGGTGTTTTGTTTACTTTTTATAAAGGCAATGCCTTCCCATTTATCCGGATTTACGCCTTTGGTGCTAGTCACCAACCCTTGCCCTATGGAAGGCGGGCTTGGGGTAGTCATGACACGGGCCCCAAGGATGGGTCATGATAAATTGGTATCAGAGGAGTCGGTTCTACCGCAGAACTTGTAACTCTAATATTTATTTTCTATGAATCAATAGTGTTAAGGGTACCGACTGTGGTTTTCAGTTCAGGGAGTCCAGTGTTGGTGCGTACGGCCGACGTATCCATACACCAGGACCCTGACAACTGATTTCCGACCCAGTGCACGAAAACACTGATTGCGTTTGTGTTTCCAAAGGTTTAACCTTAAAACAGCTCAAACCTGGTCAGCTCACCAGGTATAAATCGTTTTACCATGTCACGTATGTTTCTTTCCGGATGCCTTTCCATAGATGACAAGCTAGAGCCCCAAGAGTGGTATGTACTGACAGCCCGCCGAGCGACGAGGCCTCAGTACATGGCCCTATTCTAGTTGAGGCACCAGCAGGGGCACCAACGGTACTACCACCCGTTGGGCCACTAATGCTACCAGCACCAGCAGAAAAGTGTGCACATCGCCTGAGCGCACTTCACGAGTTCCAGCGCCATAGGCCATCCAGGTTCAGGGGAGAGACAGACCCGCAAGCAGCTGAGGATTGGATGGAGGCTGTGGTGAGAGTCTTCAGGCTAGTGGGGACGCCAGTAGACTTCATGGTGATCCTTGCTGCCAGCCTCCTTCAGGAAGCAGCAAGAAGATGGTGGATCCTGATGCTCCAGATGCATGAAGACGCATCACTTCTGTGGGGAGACTTCGAGAGCCTGTGTCGGGAAGAGTTTGTACCAGCCACCCTTCGATCGGTGTAGATCCAGGAGCTACTTCATCTGAATCAGGGTAGAATGAGTGTAGCTCAGTACTCAGCGAGGTTCACAGACCTCTCGCGCTACTCTACAGATATGGTACGAGACCCGTTCTTCAGTGCCCAGACCTTCGAGCAGGGGCTCTGTCAAGAGATTAGAGCTTCAGTTTTTCTCACAACATCCCGACGTAGACAGGGGTGTTGGAGCGAGCCCTCCTAGTGGAGAGTTTCCTTGCTGAGCAATCTTTAGCAGCAGAACCCACTACAAGTCGACATGCAGCGGAATCTTCTGTAGCTGGCAGTAGACAGTTGATGCAGAGGTCCAAAAGGACCAGACCCACTGATGGATGACTGCATGACACATGTTCATTTGTGTGGGGAAATTGGGGTGGAGTCAGAGCCAGTCGTGCCAAGAGTGGGCAGTGTTACTCCTGCAGGGGGCTTGGTCACATGACACGTGACTGTCTGACCTGCCATACAGATGATCAACAGATAGATAAAGAACCCCTTAGACTGAGGCAAAGGTTCTATCTGGGCGGACCGTAGGGAACAAGTGGACATGGGAGATCTCAGCTTCAAGCAGCAGAAGCATACGACTACAGAACTCCGGAAGCTGGCGGACGAGAGCGGGACTAGTTCCAGGCATGGCATCTTTGATCTTGGTGCTTCCAGTTTCCTTGTTGTTGTGGTTGTTGTGTGTCTTTTTACTTGAGCTGCAGTAATAAAAAAACACTTTTTCTTGTGATGTTTGCTTCATCTCTTTTTGTGTACTAAGAGGATCTAGTTAAAATTGTTGACTTGACCCTCACTTTTTAGATTCTTACTAGAGAGGACCCAGTGAACACACACTGATGATGGCAGTGTGACTCGACCATTGGAGGCGAGAGTGATAGTTGGATCTCCAGGTAGTAGCGTTGAGGCCTTACAACGTCATCCAAGATATGAATTGTACTGTTTATGTCAGGATTGACTGTAATAAGAAATGAACGTGGTTCATCCAGGGGATGAGACCAGTTTTCTCTTATCGGCAAAGAAGAAATGTTAGCAGCCCTGGTGGGACCAGAGATGGTACTGGATACGACAGAGAAGGTGCAGATCATCCATATGCAGATGAAGACTGCACAGAGCAGGCAGAAATCATATGTTGCTAGGAGATAGGACCAGTAGAATTTGAGGATGGAGACCACGTTTTCTTACGAGTCTCACCTCGACGAGGTCTATGGAGATGTGGCCGAGGAGGAAAGTAATATCCGAGGTTCATCGGACCTTTTCAGGTCCTCATCAGGGTAGGTGAGGTGGCTTACCGTTTGACCCATCCACCTCAGTTGCACCAGGTGCACGATGACTTCCACGTATTTCAATTGGGGAGATACGTGCTTGACCCGATGCATATCATCGACCATGGGGAGCTGGACATTGGCGATGGGGTGACTTTTGCGGGGTTCCAGTAGAGGTTGAGGATTGATAGGAGAAGATCCTACGAGGACGGTCGATTCCTCTTGTGATCTTTCATTGGCAGCACGAGAACCTCCAGGAGATCACATGGGAGCGGAAGGCTCAGATGTGTGCTCGATACCACTTTTGTATCCCTAGTTTGTGTTAAATCTTTACAAGGACGTAAATCCCTGAGTTGGAAGTAATGTAAAGACCCAGAAATTTCAAGGAATATTTATTCTTAATTTCTTTGGAATTTTACGAGTACACAGTTTCTGACGGCGCTTGATTCCGAGGCCCTGTGAGCCCGGAATCATTTTTCGAAGTTTATCTCATGTATGTTCAGTGAACAAACGAGTGGGTTTTTTTAATGTTTAATCTGGTGCTCAGAATAGAAATCTGAGGGCACCGATGAACTCGTAGCGCCAGAATTTTCTTAAGAATACTTCTTCTGGAGTTGCGTTTTTGCAAGAAGAGTTGTTTAAAAAAATGAGGATTAAGTGTAAAGTGAAATACAATTGTGTTACAATTTTATTTCACTTCTAAGTGGTTTAATCCCATGTGTGGAGTTGGGGTGGGACTCAATGGATCCCAAACTCTGAATGAAAGAATATTAGTGAGGTGGGTCCCACACAATCCCCACCCCTTCAAATCCCCCTTCAAATCCCCCTTAAACTCCTTTTTAATCCTCCTTTGTTGTTTTTAATGATGTGGCTCCTCCTCTTCCACATTATTAATGTTGCCAACTTAACTCACCATTAATTTTGAAACCTCAAGATTAATTAAGTGAATTCAACTTTTGTAAATTTGAAAAGCTTGGCCAGAGTTAATAAAATAATGTGGAACCTTATTTTGTTAAGGGTTGGAATTTGTGGTGTTGAGGGTAAGTGGAGAGAGATTTAGAGTTTTAAAGAACTTCTTCTTCTTCTTCATCCACGACAAGGGAGAAGTCGCCGACCATAGTGATCATCGTCAATGACAACAAACCTTCCTTCTTCATCTCTGCAAAAAGTGAGGAGACGTCGATCCCTCCTCGGATGCATCCCGACGTCCACAAGAATCGATGTTTGATCTCCGCGACAACGTTCTCTGCGACGCCCGACGCGCGATGTCAAATATCCATGTAGGTGTTTGGTTTTGTTCATAATTAATTCCGTATGTTCATCCTTTAATATTCGGACCGCCTGTTATCAATTTAATGGGAGGAGGTCAGACCACCCGAACATAGCCGATCCTCCTCCCCTTTTGATGTTGTGTTCGTTGCGGCTCGAACAAAGGCGGCGCGGTGCAACGGCACCGCGTGGAAATAAGAAGGAACGTGACAAAGAAGCACGGTGTCCTCGCGCCGCGCCGTTGAGGTCGAAAGAGGCCGCGGCCGGAGTCAGGCCGCTACCGGAGCTGGGCTGCAGTGGAGGGGTGCGGTGCCGTCGCATCGCGCCGGTCGGACAAGGCCGCGACCTTGGGCCGCATCAGAGCATGGACGGCGGCCGGGCCTCCGGGCTCCGGCACTTCAAGGGGGCGGGACTAGCAGGTCCCGCAGCAATAACCGTCTGGCCATTATGGGCGGCCAGATTCAAGAAGTCCGGGGGTTCGTAACACCTGGTAGGTGGTCAGGTGGTCCCCCACGTGGGTGCCATGGTTACAAATGCATGGGGGGGGGGGGCAGCGCACCCCCCCATGTCTGCTCGGCGCGCGGCACCTGCCGAGTCGGACCGGCCGCACCGGGCCGGACTGCCCGGGCTGGGCCGGGCCGCCCGCACTGGGCCGAACCCCTGCACCGGGCTGGGCTGGGCCGGGCCGCGCCGACAGGGCTGGGCCGCGCCTGCCGGGTCGGGCCACTCCCCAGTGGGACAGACCCGGACCTGAGTTGGGTTGACCCGGTTCGAACCGACCCAGGGGGTCTCGGGCCAGGTCGGTCCGGGCCCAAAACCCCCTAAAACTGGACAGGTTCGTTCTTCTGCCCATATCATGGGCTACGGACCTCCAATTGACACAACATCAATTGTGATGCGATCCTTGGATCTAGGCGGTCGTTTAGGTATATTAAAATCAAGGTTTCGGAAAACTTTTTGTATGGTCGGGTTGGTTCGAACACGAAACCAACCGGGCCCTCAGAGCGAAAATGCTTATAACTTGAGCTCCGGACGTTCGATTGACGTGTCGTCGACTTTGTTGGATTCCTCTTGATGAGAAGGATCTTTTGGTATACTTCACCAGGGGTTTGGACGTAAATGGAGTATGGACGGGTTGGATTGTACCTGAAATCCAACTGGGCCCCTAAAACGGAAAGGCCGATAAGTTCCAGACCGGATGTCCGTTTGACGAACCGTCAGCGACGTTGGTAATCACGTTGAGAAACTGTACCTATGATTATAACTTATGAGAGTTCGGGGTACGGTTGAGGTACGGTCGGGTTGGTTCGTACACGAAACCAACCGGACTCCTCGGACAAAAAGGCTAATAACTCACAGACCGGGCGTCTGATTGACGCGTCGTCTGTAGAATTGAGACCCCTATGCCGAGGAAGTACTTTGAGATACTTTTTCATGAGACTTTGTGATACATGGAGTATCGACCTGCAGCTCGTGGAGTGGACCCTCCCAGAGACGAGCGTACAGAGTTTGGAGACCGTGTAGCTGGCTGAGACCTGACAACTGCTTGACCAACTCGACTTGATGTGAGTCAACTAACCCAGTGGATGGAGCGCCCGGTATTTGGCAACATAACCACGGAAGATGGAGTGCCCAGTAGTTGGTCGTAGACCCGTGGTACTCGATAGGAGGAGTACCTCTATAGGCTATTAGGGGGAGTGCTCGATATTTGGTGACAGACCCACATAGGACGGAGCGCGAGGTATTTGGTAGCAGACCCGCGGTACTCGAGAGAAGGACTACCTCAGTAGTCTTTGGTTAGTGAGCAGTACCTCGGAGTCATGACAGGATCACTGTACTCTTCAGAGATGGAGCTCTTCATCAGTTATGATTTCGATAATGAAAATCTTGGTTGGAGCTGAGTCTATGACCTTTGTGTTTACCTCATGATTGAGATGTGTCACTCGATAACTTAGGTATATATATGGGCATATACCTAGGTAGTGGTTATCAATTGATTTCATAATCCTTTTGTTTCTTCATGATTGAGATGGGTTACTTGATAACATAGGTATAAGTATGGGCGTATACCTAAGTAAGGGTTATCTGTTGAGATCCTTCTTTGTTGTTATCCTTGTTGAATTTAGTGAGACCTTGAGGGTATTGGGGTCCCTAATGAGTATCGTATACTCACCCCTACATGGGATATGCCCACACCACATTGTGATGGTTGTAGATGACGGGAAGCACTGACATAGGCTGAGTGTTCGAGGACTGGACGGTACCCGAAAGAGTACCTCACGACGAGTCAGTAACCGGAGGTGGACTTCACAACGAGTTGATACTCGGAGGAGGATGACGGGCGAGAGCGTTGTGGAGGCTATCTGTACCTACCCTTCAGGTAGGATCCGTGGTGGATAATCTAGGCGCACCGCTATCTATACCTACCTTTCAGGTAGGATCCGAGGTGGATGACCTAGGAGCTGCTTCTATTCTTCCAGCTGCTTGTCTTTTTTGTGGTACTTTCGTTCTTTTGTAGCTGTACTTTCAGTTGGGTTCGTATTCTGGCCCATTTACTTTTCAGAAATTTCTTTTGTACTTATTGTATTACTTCCACTTTTACTCTGTGGTGTTTTTTTACTTTTTATAAAGGCAATGCCTTCCCAGTTATCGGTATTTACGCCTTTGGTGCTAGTCGCCAGCCCCTGTCCTATGGAAGGTGGGCTTGGGGTAGTCACAGCACGGGCCCCGAGGATGGGTCTTGACAACCACTATGTATCCATTTTTTAATAATGTTATGTATCATATAAATAGGGGATAGAATGAATATGGAGACATCACGAAGGCTATTATAGTGGTTCAAAAGAGCCTCTTAATGAAAATACACCCACAGAAAATTGATTTTTGGAAATGTGATATGTCATAAAAAGGGTGAAATAGATTAAAATATTCCAAAATAAAATATTAATCATCATTTTACCCATGCAGGTTTATAATTGTAGAGAAAAAGCGGAGTCCCACACTCATGGCCTATTGTACTTGTGGCTAACTGAGGGAATCTTGAGATGAAATGGTTTTTTAAATTATGAAAAAGGGATATATATATATTATAAATAGAAGTCATGATAGTAGAATTACCTTGGATAGGGTGCAAAGATAAGTGTAGCATAATGTGTTGCTTTGTATAATCCTATAATATTGACTAAAATGAGGATTGCTACAACATAGTAACGATATCTATGGTCAATTGGAGGATTTCAATGATAAAATGGAAACTAAAATTTCTAAAAAATTATGGTGCATGTTTTTCTTGATTTCTAAAAATATATATAAAATCTCGGGTCAATCCTTGACCAAGAGAGGTTCCAATAAAATAAAATTTAAGTATTTTCAACAATGTTTTTAGAGGGTTTATGATTTAATGAAAGTTAATAATAGTAGGAAGAAATAATTTATGTTGATTTTCACTCTCCCTATTCTAATAAATTATCAATATAGAGGATGCCATGATGATAAAAATTATAATAATAGAATTTTTTAAAAATAGATAGATTTAAGGATGTGTAGGTTTTCTGTGATTCAAAAATGTTTAAACCCTAAAAGATTTATTTTCCTATAAATACAAGGGTCATTCATTTATACATGATATTGATAATTGTACATGGACCCAGAATCTAATGTTGATTATTTTCTTCCAAAATAATTGTTTATCTATCTCTCTCTCATTCCTCATTTAATTTTTATTTCCTCTAATGACTATCACGAGGGATTAAATTTCATAGTGTAGATAAATGTAACCTAACTAAGAATTTATTAGTTAAATTTTTCCATATTTTTGGTGATTTTTTATGAAATTGGTCTCTAATTTTTAATATCTATTTTTTCCTTATTTAATGAACATTGAACTTGGATTGGGGGGAACATTAAATTACATGACCAATTGAATTGAATTCCAAATGACACATTGTGTACTTCAAGATAATTATGTTTAAACATGGTTTTGAGAAACATTAATAGATTATGAAACAATGTAATTAATTCCATGAAATGGGAATACTTGAATTATATGGTTAACACAAAGACCAATCGATTTTCTAATCTCCACTTAGACAAAAACATGAATAAGTGAACTACCAATCCATACAACTATCAAATTAAGTAGGAAATTACAAATTCATAAAACATTTCCTTATCTTGATTTCATTATTTAATAGAAATAGAATTAATTTTTATAAAATTACACACATTATTATAATGTTTTCGACCACACACGTTCTATTTAAAAGAATTAATTAGTCACTAATATGTTTTTGATAATTTTATAAATTTTAAAATTTTATTATCCCTTTATGAAATAGAAATACATTATCGGTTGGAAAAATAATTTATTATGTTTATGGGTATGGATTCTTTGTAAAAATAAGAATATTTGAGTGTATGTTTTTTTAGTAAATTATTCGTGGTTTATTCATGTTCTGATTTTGGGATCAATATCTCATAGTAAACTAGTACACATGGGGAAAAGGAATGGAGATCTTTTAGTAAGACCTAGAGATGATAATTAATTTATGGAAAATGTTAAAAACAATATAAAATATGGTTGGTGTTCATAAAAATTATGGATATTGATGTACAACTCATTATGGGTGCCAGCCAATGGTCCCTTGAGATTATTTGTCACATGGACTCATGCACAGGACCTTGTATGCTAGAGGTTGTTAAATAGTAGTGAGGGTTTGATAAGTCTATCATGGGGGTATGATACCCTCTTTAATCTGATTAAAACACTAGTTTAAGTAAATAAGAAATATAGGAAGAATATATTTTCATAATCAGAACCAATTTCTTGAGATAATCAAAACCAGAAACACATTACTGAATTGAAACAAAAACATTCCATGCAAAAATAAGTGCAAAAGTTTCTAAAATAAATATGAAACTAAATACACTGATGACTCCCAAGAGGGTATCTAACCATGTTTCATTCCCTAATCCATGATACATCCCCAACCATTAATCTAATCCATAAACCTTTCACATAACATGTCCTACAATAATAAATTCTATTCAGGTACCAATCAGGAAACCCAAATAGTGTGTGAGTATGACTCAGTAAGCCACCACTGAAGGTTCCTAAAACAAATATAACCTAAAATAGTGTATTAATTTGTAATAAGAATAAAAATTTTGAAAAAATAAAAATTATTATCACATTATTAAATATTCAATTATTAATCACATAAGAAACTCGGGTTCCCATAGATACTCGTACCTCAATACTTACTTTTTCCCATTCCAAAATGTAATATTTCTCTAAGGATTACCATGTGTTTAAAATCCCATGTTACCTTTATTATTTCAAAAAGGACTGATCATGTTACCCATTAATTTAATCACATAATATGAATATCCATGTTACCATTCTTATTTCACAAATGAATGACCATGTTACTATTCATTTAATCAAACAATTTTAATGACCATGTTACCATTCTTATTTCACAAATTAATGAAAGTGTTATCATTGATTTGACCACAGTTTTTGAATTATCATGTTTCCATTCTTTTTTAACTAATTAATTACTATGTTGTTAGTCATTAAATCACACAATTTGAATGATCATGTTACAATTCATAATAGTTGGATGAATGAGCATGTTATCATTCGGCATTTCATATATATATTTCAAGGATCTCAGGTTAATAACCAGTAACCAAATTATCACATATAGCACATAATCACATTAAGAAGGATAAATTGATATTAAATATCTAACTCCAATATCAATTTATTTAATTTATCAATTAACTAATAAACTCATCCTCATTTATAATTCAACAATTATCCTTCACATAAAAACCCTTTAATTAATTACCTGATTAATTAAGCACATTAATCTCTTTAGTTAACTCAATTGTTAACTAAACACTTAATCATAATTAATGCAGTGATTAATTATCTCAATTTACAAACTCAAAATCTCATAATTATATCATTAATTAATTATTCAAATAGACTATTCTATAGGATGATAATTAATTCAGTAATTAATTGTCCTTTTTATGGTGTCAATATCCCATAATTACTTCCATAATTAATTATATCTATTCACAACATCCATAACCTGCAATTAATTCCACAATTAATTACCCAATTCAACCACCTTAATCCCATCATAATTAATTCCCAAAATTAATTTTTAAAATCAGTAATATCAAAATACCGAAATTAATTATAAATTTAATTATCTCATTCAACGATCCCTAAATCTCAAAATTCCATAATCACCTCAATTAATTAATTTTCAACATTAATTAATTCAATTATGTATTTTAATTGCTAAACCACTCTAAAAATTATGAAACTTGCATATACATAATTTAATTACAACTATTGGATTTCGATTTTAGACCACCTACATTGATTCATTGATGGGCGTTTTCACAATGGAAGTCCCCAAAATCCAAAAAACACGACGATATAAATCTGAGATCTAGATCTTATTCCAAAATCAATATCAAATATTTCAATATCTAATCAATCTAGATATAGATCTAAAATATTGAATCTAGATCTCAAAAATTAGGGTTTTTTCTAAATAAATAGATAATAAACTCTGCAAAAAGATCAAGAGAATATGGAATGATGGATGGAATAAGGACCAAGATGAGATCCACTTACCTGGAAAAGAGAGGATCTTTGATTTGGGATTTGAGTCTAGAATAACAGAGCTTAGATTACCTTGGAACGCATTCAAAATTCTCAAGAATTTCCAAAAAAATTAAGTCTCCATCCATGGTCGAAATGAGAGTGTTTCGGTGGTTAAAGAGTTTTCAAAATAAATTTTTGGGTGGAATAAGACCATGTACATGGTTATTATTGGTTGGGCACACAATTTAACAAATTGTGTCCCGACCTTTCACCCCTAATTGGTTTGGGTTTCACGGTTATCACTTTTTTGGTGCACAGTTTGACAAACTATGTGCCATCCATTCAGATCCCCTCAACATGGGTCGACATGGTTTTATGGGCTTGGTGAACGGTTTACTCTAACAGTGCACAAAACATGCATAGTTCCCTTTTGTCAAAATTTTCTTAACACTCCATCAAAAAACCTCATTTCATAACTCTAACAAAAGTTATTAAAAAAACAAAAATTTCCTGAATTTTCGCACGAGATAACTCTAAAAAATTTCATTATCTTATAATTACCCCACCTTATAACAACTCATTTTTGTGTTTTACTTCCAAGGTTTTCTAAAATTCTAATCCATAATGATCTAGCCACTTAGCCCAAATATATACTACTCTTTCCCATGTTTCCTCTTTTAAACATCCATGTTTCAATAACACATGAACATAATCACGGTCTTTCCTTGCAACACCTTCTAACTACGATCTGACACATGTATCGGATGATCCTCAATGGATGCATCTATATCAAGATCAAACTAATCAACATAAATTACATGAGAAGTATCTACATGATACCTCTATAGTTATGACACATGTTAACTATCATGAATTGTACTATATTTTTATAGAAGAGACAATCCGTACACCACTAATTCGATTTTCTCTATAGTCACAAAATGTCCCAAAAACCTATCAACTAACTTTCTTTGCCTCTATATCATTTTGTGGCCCAACCTAGGAAACACCTGAAGGAATACATGATCAACCTCTGTAAAATCTATGGGTCCTCTCTATCTATCATCTTACGACTTCTACCTCCATTTAGTAAAAGTCATATGTTTCTAAATCAGTTATACCTACTTTGATGTTTCCTATGAGTAAATCAGTCCCAATGACTCTAACTCACCATCCTCCATCAAGCATAGTGTTGATCTACATGTCCTATCATAAATAGCCTCATATGGTTGCATGTATATTGTTTGCTAATAATTATTGTGATAATCAAACTCCACTAAACTGATGTGAATATCCCAATACCCACTAAATTCAAGGACATATGCCTACAACATGTCCTTGAGAATCTATATTGTATGCTTTGGCATCTCATCTATCTATGGGGGAAAATTAATACTCAATAATATTTTTGAACCAAGTGATTTCTTCATACCCCGACAGAAGCATGAAGTTATGTTTGAATCGTGATGTGTAAGTATAGTCTATGGGACCCCATGCAGATGAACTATCTCAAGAAAATAATTTTTTCCCAACTAATATACTATAAATGTTTCTCATATTGGAAATAAATTTACTAATTTGATTAATACATCCACAAAAACCCAGATAATATCATTCTTCCTAAGAATATTTGGAAGACCTACCACAAAGTCCATAGTCATGACATTCCTCTTCCACTCGGGAATGGATAACGACTATAGAAAACCTCAAGGTTGTCAATGTCATGCCTTCACTTACTGAGATGTGTAACATCGTGTCCGGAACCCAATTATACCCTTTTTTATAACCAGACCCCAAAATAGTCATCATAGGCCATGGTACATTTTGGTCACACCTGGATGTACTGCCCACATTGAGGCATTAAATTCTATCATGAGCTCCTATCATAAGCTCATAGGCACAAAAACATGATTCTTAAAATATATGATCTCGTCCTAATTGATGAAAAAATATGAAGGTCTCATTCCACCTTAAAAGCTTTCCATCAAGGATAAGAACTCCAAATCATCATAATTTCTATCCTTGATCCATCTCAAGTGTGTATAATCCACTGAAACAGAACCTATAGTCATATTCTCTTGACTCTCCTGAACCACAACATGTATTTTAGCCCGTAAAGTCCTCATCCTTCATTCATCACTCAACCCCTAAACCATCTTAGTCTGATTTTTTCCTTCTTAAGGTATAATCTTAACTATTTACCATCTTAGGTGTATATGTTTTTTCAATGTTGAAGGAATACATATATTAAACCTATATCTTCTACCGAAGACTCAAATCTCTCTACATGAATATGTCCTTCAATATAATTTGGTCAGTGTACACTATAATATTATTTCCATGAGATAGTGTCCCCATCACATGTAATCATATACCACTACTGCAAACTCAAGTTCATGAGTATGGTAATTTCATTCATGAGGCCTCAACTATTGAGACCCAATTGCCACAACATGATCTCTCTACATCAGTACAGCTCTGAGTCTAATATGATAAGTGTCATAATACACCATTTACTCCTCACATGACTCAGTCAGGATCAAAATTAGTTCCAATATAGAACTCTAAATTAGATTAGGTAAAGTGTTCTAAAATTCTTGTATCCACTCAAATCTTATCCCCTTCTTGGTAAAGCCCAAATGTGGAGTATCCAATTGGGAAAAGTGGTGGATGAAAACCTTGTAATATCCTGCTAATCCCAAAAATCATATGATATCAAAAACATTACTGGGATGCTCATAAGAAACCACTTCCTAAAACTTCTCAATGTCCACTAAAAAACATTTCTTCGAGATGATGTTCTCTAGGATGTATACCTGGAAATCCAACCCTGAAACATATATTTCTTGGAATATATATGATGATATATCAGTGTACTCTCGAGGAAGTCAAGATATTGGGTCTGATCGTCGGGAGTCTTGTAGTACACATAGATGTCATCCAAAAAAACTGAGACAAACTAATCGAGGTTTGGATGGAAGATTATGTTCATCAAAACCATAAACACTGCTGGTTAATTCATCATCCTAAAAAGAATTATAATGAACTCTTATAGTCCATACCTACTTCTGAAAGCATTCCTTGGTATATAAGATGTCGGAATCTCAACTAATGATTCATCGATCTCTAGTCAATCTTTGAGAACACGCAAGAACACATTAACTAATTAAAAAGATCATCAATACACATAAGGGGATATCAGCTCTTTACAGTCATCTTAATTAACTTCTAGTACTAGACAGATAAATGTGAAATCATATCTGCCTTCATTGCATACAATACAGGTGATCCCCATGGCGATGTATTAAGATGGATAAACCCTATATCCTATAAATCCTCCAATTGGGTCTTTATCTCTCGATTCTGTATCATAACCATTCTCTAAGGTAGAATAGATACTAACTCATCCCTCGATATGAGATGAATAGTAAATTCCACATCTCTCTTAGGTGGTAGCCCTATGAATTCTTTTGGAATGAAATCCTGAAACAATTCCACTACTGGTGGAAGGACATCTTTCCTAGCAGCCCTGTCATCCAACAAAAAACTTGAAACATGGTCTATAGGCTCCCATCGTTGATGAGTAATTGGCCCTATTTGACCTTCATGGATATCCCACTCTCCTTAGTTAATGTAATGGTCAACCTTGGGAATTTTTAACATAACTCACCTATTGTACATGTCATTGTGTTCTCGGTATGTGACTATCAAGTCCATACACATAATTAGGTAAAATTCAATAATATCAATAATATAGAGATTCTAAAGAAAACGGTACACCCCAATATCAAGAGAACATCCCTTGAACAAACATGTTTCTCAATACCATACAACCAATGCTGTATCAATCATCATAACCTCGCTCACAAAATCCACTTCTAGGATCAAGACATTAAAAAGTTTAGCAGATATAAAGGAATGAGAGGCACTAGTATCACATAAGGAACTAGCTATGGTAGAAGCTATAAGAATAGTACATCTCAATGTTGATGGTTCGCCCTCTCTATCCACATGTTTTGGTTGTATTGCATGAACATATTCGGACCACTTCCCAGTGAAGCTTCCTGACTCCCCTAAGTAACACAACTCTATCGATAGGGATGTTGTTTCCCAAAAGAACCATGTATGCTACCCCTACCATCTTGGTCAGTAGAACTCCAAATCAGGGACTGATAAGGAGCATAAGGTCCCATTTCTACACTCCTACTTTGTCGAGCTGATCCATCTTTACCAGATTACCTTTGGTTTCTACATAACTTCTGTAGATGTCCCATATTGCTACAAGATCGATACTCCCCTGGTGGTCAGGTATAATTCTTATGATAATGTACCAACAGACCACACTAGTGAAAAATCACTCTAGTATTATCTTGTGCAACTGACCCACCAATATGTATACTCGTCATCAAACTAACATGAATAAATTTTTCATAATGGCTCCTTGCTTTCTCAAAAGTTTCACCAAATGATTTTTCATTTACATATATCTATCTAAAACTAGAATAATCTCTGGAGTTCACTTCAGCTATGAGATCATGATCCACCACCAAAACAAAATTATTTAATTCAAATAGATTTACATAGGTCATATTCATGCAATTAAGTCCATCCTAAAATAGTTTTACCATAGCTACCTCATCTCTTTATAACATTGAAAAAAAGAATCATAGATCTATGAATTGTATAATATAATCCATTACAGGCATGCTCCCCTAAGTCATCTTCATGAACTCTACTTTCATATCATGCCTCAGTGTCTTTGGATATAATTTCTCCAAGAACATCTCTAAAAAAGTCCTTCTATAACATGCCATTAGCACATTCAGTCTGTACATGAATATCCCACCAGTGCTTTTCTGTTCCTTATACCATATAAGTGGCCAGATTCACCCTATTATTAGAAGGAGTTTCTTGATGGTAAAGTATTGTCTAGATGGAATCAACCCAAAACTCAACTCCCTCAGGTCCACCCTATCTAGTATGATTTGGAGGGTTCTTCAACTGAAACTCCCTTTTCAGATCAGACATTTTTTTTCAAAACAATTACTAGGTCACTTTCCATTAATTTCTTGAAGTATATAAACTTCTATCAGAGATTTTGTTCTATATCCTCCCCCAGCACTATCAGTGCCTTATATGCCACCACTAGAAGATCATCCACAACCATATCCTCTGGTCATCTGCTTAATAAGATCTTTATAGAGGAATTTCTCTAAAATTTAAAATACACCCCTTAAAAATCATAAAACAACTTTATCACATTTATGTTAGAGTAAAACAACAACAATACACTACCAGTCCTTTCCTCAATCCATACCACACGGAAAAAACTGAGTCCTTATTACTACTATTAACCATCCTACACCTAGGCCTCGCTAAAAAGGGTAACCACATTATCATTGTTCAAGTTTATCATTTAGATACCCATTTATTCATATTATTTCAAAATTTTACCACTATAACATTTATATTTGGAACCTTTTCCACTGAATCTCAAAAAATAAGAAAATAATTTATGTTTAACAACATACCCAAAACTCATTTTCTAGTGTGTGGCTGTGATAATGAACGTAACATAATAGTTTTATGTGATTATAATGATGAATGCATACACAAATCTTGTGAAAATCTGTACATCAATTGAATTCTCATTTATCTAAAAAACAATTATCACAACACAAAACAAGTGTTTCACCCAAGGTTAAATTATATTCAACTATAATAGTGAACAAAAATAACAATAATCCCATCCTAAGTACCAAGGATTTCCCCCATACATGGGTCCACAACTCACATGCACAAGCACATTACCAAGCCTCGGCTCCTCATAGAATCTCGACTACCTTTACCAATCAGTAAGATAAAAGAAGAAGAAATAAAACTCCTTTGATACCACTTTGTAACGTCTTGGAAAGGGTTCCATGCACTGGTGCCCTAAGTTGGCCAATTACAGGATCTCACGCATGCCTCCATGTATTCCAGAGGCTACCAACTAATAATAACGGTCTAGTAAGTTAGTCATGGAAATACTATACCCTCTTTTATCAGTGTAAAACACTAGTGGAAGTAAATAAGAAATAGAGGAAGTATATATAATCATAAGAAACACCATTGTCACAACATAATCAAAACTAGATATATAATACTGAACTGAAAGGGAAATATGCTATGCCAAAGTAAGTGACAAAGTGTCCAAAATGAAACTGATTGTAAATACACTAATAACTCCAAAGTAGGTTCTAAACCATGTTTGGTTCCCTCATCCATGCTATGTCCCCAGTCAGTAGTATAATCTAGGGCCATTTCCCATGACCTATCCTACTACAATAATGTCTATTTGGGTACCAATCAAGAAGCCCGAATAGGGTGTGAGTACAACTCACTAGGCCACCACCAATGTTATCTAAAACATATCTAGCCAATAATAGTGTATATAATTATAATCAGAAAATGTATATTTCCCAAATAAATAGTTGATAACATTATTAAATATTATCTTTTTAATCAAAATAAAACTTGGGTTTCTATAGATACCCATACCTCAATAACTTCTTCGTCCCTTGTTAGAAATTGATCTTTCCCCAGGGTTTACCATGTGTATAAAATCCCATGTTTCCTTTTTATATTTCAAATTAATGACTGCATTACCATTCATTTAATCACGCAATTTTAATGACCATTTTACCATTATTATTTCACAAATGAATCAATATGTTACTGTTAATTTAATCACACAATTTGAATGACCATTTTACCATTATTTTTTTACAAATGAATTATCGTGTTACCAATAATTTATTTACTCAATTTGAATGATCATGTTAACATTCTTATTTCATAGATTAATGGCCATGCTACCATTTATTAAAGAACACAATTTTAATGACCATGTTACCATTAATAATAGTTGGCCAAATGAGCATGTGACCATTGAAAATTTGACACATATATCAGGGATTTAATTTATTAAGGTAAATAAATGTTTACCACATTATCACATGTATCACATATTCACATTAAAAAGGATGGATCCACATTATACATCTTTCATGAATATCACATTAATTAATTTATCAATTAATTAATCAACTCATCATCATTTTTAATTCAAAAATTATTCCTAAAATAAAAACCCCTTAATTAAATCCCTCATTAATTAAGCGTGAAAATATCTTTAGTTAACTCAACTGTTAAATAATAACTTTCTCACTATTAATGCACTGATTAATTCCCTCAATTTCCACAATTAGCATCTCATAATTAATTCATCACTTAATTATTCACACAAGATATTCTAGAGTCTTATAATTAAATCACTAATTAATTTTACATTTAATGGCATTAATATCCCATAATTAATTCACTAATTAATTATCTCTATTCGCAACATCCACAACCAGCAAATAATTATACAATTTATTACCAAATTCAACCACATCAATTCCATCAAAAATAATTCCCACAATTAATTATTAAAATTATTAATATCAAAATCACATTATTAATTATTCAATTAATTATCTACTCAACAATACCTATGTCTCACAATTTCACAATCATCTCAATTAATTAATTTACAACATTAATTAATTTAATTATAGATTATAATTTCTAAAAAACTCTAGAAATTATACAACACACATATATAGAATCAAATCATAACTATGAGATTTTTATTTTAGACCACCTATCTTGATTCATTGACCAGTTTTCACTCAGTGGAAATCCCTAAAATCTAAGATGTAAAATGACCTAGATATAAGATCTGGATCTAATTCCTTAACCAAGATAAAAAATATCATGATCTAATCAATCTAAATTTATTTCTAAAATCCTAGATCTAGATCTTAAAAATTAGTTTTAGATATAAAGAAAAAAGAATAAACTCCACTAAAAGATCAAGAGAATAAAGAAGAATATATGGAATAAGATCTATATGAGATCCACTTACCAGGAGAAGATCAAATCCTCGACTCAGGAATTTAATCTTGAGGAGTGGAGGTCAGACTACCTTGTAACCCCTCATGAAGAAAATGGGATCACCCAAAAAAGTTATGTTCCAATCCATTTTCAGAATGAGTGTGTTTTCAGGGATCAGGTGATTTTAAAATAAATTTGCAGGTGAAATAAAAATGCACCCATATTTTTTCTGGGTAGGGGCACATAGTTGAACAAATCGTGTGCAAACTATGCGACCCTCACTTTCTAGGGTTGAATGGTTCACTTGAATTTGGTGAACAGTTTGTCAAAAAGTCTACTAGCCATTTGGATCCCCTCTTCTTGGGTCCACATGGTTAGTTGGTTGGCTCATATAGTTCACCCTAACTGTGCGCCAACCATGCATAATCCCATTTTCTAAAATGTTTCTTAAAACTCTACCCAAACTCTACCTAAGACATAACTCCAATGAAGGTACTTAAATAAAAAAATAACCCTATTTTTTTTCTTTATATCACACCATAAAATGTCAATATATTACAATGGAGGACTAAAAAAAGAGATTTGGGGCCAAGAACTCTAATGGAGTATGTTCAATCATCAAACATGGTGGTCCAACCAATCATCCTAGTTCCTTAAATTACTTTGAACTAATACAAAATAAATCTGTAAACAATCTAAATGTTTTATATTTTTTTTATTTTCTACCCTATAACATGAATATATATACACTCACTTAGAATTATTTATCTATTTATGTGATACATTCCAATTCAAAAATGTCTCCAATAATGTTGAATGTATTTTAATCCTTTTATTCCCTCTTAAATACCACTCTCATTAGTGTATCAGGTGACTAACTTCACACTAAATCACCATATGGAAAAAATTGGTAAGTAAATTCTTTAAACATTTCTTCCATCCTAAAGAATCTTTGAATATCCATGTTAATATTCTAATATTCAATCAAATCATTGAAAATGGTTCATTGTATAAGGGTTTATCTCAGGTTAATAGTATAATCAATGATGATTCATCTAGAATATCATTGTGGAAAAATTTACTTGAATAAATCTATAATCTATTGAATGACAAAATAGGAAATAGTCTCCAATGGAAAACTAAGAATATACAAAGGGAAAGAGTTTATATGGTTTACATCTATGGATGGATTATGGCCCAACTATAGTCTATAACAAATAATTTGGATGAAATGGTGGCACACAATAAACTCCATGTTTTTATAATTAATATTTTAATTAGGTTGGTTATATGGTGAAAAATAATTTTCAAGGATGGTGGCCAGAACAACTACAACCTCAAGGGTACCTACTGAGGACCCATTGATTCCAACAACAAGAACCCTAATGACCATCTATTAAATAAAATATTTATAAATTATAAAATATTTTCAAAATATTCCTATACACAACCATGGATTTCATAAAAGAAATTAAATATTATTCAAAGGATCCTGGAGTGGCCATTAAATAATTGAAAAAAAATCATTATATAAAAAAACATCTGTGTGGATCCTATAATTCCAAGACAACCGAATTGAAAATAATATTTTAGATAAAAAAATCGTAATACTACTAGGAAATATTAAAGTCAATAAAACATGATAATTGACATTTATTACCCTTAAAATGTATAAATATAATAAAATATAACAATGAATGAAAACATTTCTAGAAGATCTAAGTGAAGAAAGGGAAAATGGACAATAAAAGAAGATGTTGGGAGATAAGGTAGATGATAACTAATAAATAAATAACCCCTACACCCTAAAAGAATATACCACATTTCTCATAATGATTTTCAAAAGGAATTATGGATGAAAAATGAGTTCTGTTTCAAGAACACTTTAAAAAAACATATTAACATTCCTTTGGTTCATGTTTTGGTTAGCATGTATATATTCCTCATTCTCATAAAATAATTTCTGATTAAAAATTTGATTCCTAAGGAGTTTAGAATAATTAAATTAACTTTGGGATGTTTGGTCTTGGTTTCAAGAATTCCACTAAAGAATAAATAAGACCAGGGGCATATTCCAATTATTATTGTGGAAAACATGTTTAGGAATTTTATTTATGAAATATAATAAATAATGAACATCATGAAATACTCAACATTCAAATTAAAGGGAGATTTGGAATAGGAGATGAATATACAAATACGGTCACTTCAGTTGCTGGATGCAACCAGGATTTGTTTATGAGGGCTACTTGAAGATGTAATAATAAAAGTTGAAAAGTTCATTACTCCAATGGATTTACTGTATCACGACATGGATGAATAAGTTACACCACTTATTTTGGGAATACCATTAATGAAAATATAGAAGGAAATAATCTATGTGAAAAGTGGGGAACCAATTTTAAGGCTTGATGGAAAGAAATTGAAATTTAACATTCACATTCACATAGTAATTAAAAATTACAATAAAAGGGAGGATGATCTAGAGGAGGAAATAAAACAAAATACAAAAAATACTATTAAAACTAAAGAGATTACATAGTTATATGTTGTACAGAATAAATAAAAATAATAAAAGGATAAAAGAAAAGAAATAAATTTTTGGGAAAAAATCCTTGAAAAGGAAGGAAAAATTTGGATGCACAAGTTTTAATATTGTCAGTATGGTTGTATGTTACATGATTTAGAATTTAGTTTTTTTACATTAAAAAATCATTTATAGGTTGGCATTATGGAAGTGGAAAATGTGTTACCCTATATGAGACTAAATCTGATTTCAGAGAAAAGTAATGGGACTACCTCTACAGAGAGAACACCAAAATTTACAATTCATTGATTCAAAAAAGTTAAATTACTTTTAATATTATGATACATGAGTTGAAGAAAACGTAGGGTCAAACCAACAACAATAAACAAGAGTACCTATATGAGTTAACCCATGATTTTTTATATTTTTTTTATGGATTTATAATTTTATGATGTATACACACACACACACACCACATTATCTTTTTTAAATAAATATTTTATGTAACATATATTCAAATTTAGAGTATTCTATTTTTACATAGACAATGGGGAGGGAACAAGGTGTGAGGAAAGGTAATGGATGAAATGATCTTCATGTGGAATGAGAAGTACATATAAATTCATTAAAAATTATCTCTCTACCATTTTAAAATTATTTTATTGAGATTTTAAATAAAAATTAAATTCCATCCTTCTTGATTTTTTATATTTAATAATATTGGGGACAACAGTATTACTTAGTAATCCCATTATTCAATGTTTTAAATTTAAATATTGGTATATTTTATTGAGTAATGTTTGGGCTTAAATTATTAGATACAATAAAAGGATATCAATTTCAATCACCATAATTTAGAGGAGATATTTGACTCATATAGATGACATATCCCTACTAGATTGTATATCTTGAATTTATAAAATTAATATTGATATATTAATTATTATTATTCATTCCCTGAGATTTTGTCTAAATTTTTTTACTTCCCTTTCCCAAATGGATCCTAGAATTAATATATCCTATCTTTATAAATTAAATTTGTTGTGAGAAAATGAGTCATGATTTTTTCATGAACTTTCACTAGATCTTGCCAATTTTATGATTGAATAATGATACAATTTTAGGTTTGAGATGTTTTTCAAACCTTATCCATGGTCATAACATTATATTGATTCTTATTTTATTACTTTAGAATCTATGCGTGACCATTTGTTGGAAATGGCCACATTACTAGCCAATCATATACTTTTTTACCCTGCTCATTAGGTTTTTCATGATATTTAAAATTTTAATTCTCGGGGAGAATTTTTCTATCATGGAATGTGGATGTATTTTATTGGGAGGAAAAATAATTTATTTTTTTCATGGGATGTTCAAAAAATTCTCCTAATGTTATTTATTGTACTTATATTGTGAACCTTCTTGAAAAAAAATTAAAAAAAGTGAAAAATTTGGTGGGTTAAAAATCACACTTTATTGACCAAATATTCCAATCATTTGGGGTTGGGGTGGTGAATGTGTGACTTTTACTTGGTTTAATTTTTAAAAAATTGAAAAAAATAAAAAATTTAGATTAAAACATTTTTGTGGTTGTACAGCTTTTATAATGATTTCTTTGTTTCATAGACATACATTGAGTTTATAGGAAGTAAGTGATGTTTGTTTTTGAACATTCAGTGCCATTTTACATTTAATATCATGTATTGTGATTAATAGATAAGATAAATTTTGACCTTAAATGTTTATCACATCAATACCTACATATATTGTTGGGGATAAATCCCTCATGAAAACATTCCATCATTTTTGGGTTTGATTGTGTTTATTGAAAAAGAAGGTTTCCATAGTGAATTGTCATGTTTCAGTGATGTTTTTGATAATCTATGTTGACAATGAACCATGACAAATGAATGGGTGATGCGGAGGTGGTATAAAATAATAGATACAAGGTGGTGTCGTTTTCCAGTGTTGGCCAAATTTTGGGGGTCTAAATTTTGGAGTTTGGTGAGCATCGCAAAATATGGATTTCCGTGATGAAATTATTATAATAATGTAAAGACATGAGTTTTGAGAAGATAGGCCTCATGGTTTGGATTTCGCAATGACCAAAAGAATGTTGACGGTGATTCTTCCTGATTATGACGAGCTTCTCGAATAGCAGAGTCGGAGAGCATTATGGCGGTGAAGGGAATTGTGAGTGGGGCTTCGTGGTGAAGGCACGAAGGAATTAATGGGATGCTCTGCGATTACAATGAGCTCCACAATCAGAAAATTTCCATGGTGCTTCATGATATTGAGAGAATTTTGGTAGAATTTTCAGAGCTTCACGATCTGTGACAATGTGGTGTTGACTTCGAGCGGAAGGCCCAAAGGTCAGTGGAATCGCCTATAAATAGTCCTCTACCCCCTCGAGAGAAGTAGAGAGTTTTTGAAGAATATCTTTTACTCTTGGCTCGTAAAGGTGGTTCACGAAGGTAGTGTGCTTCGCAAAAGAAGATCTTCGCAGTGGCTAATATTTCTCCGTGAAAGTTGCGAGATCCGTGTTATATCGGTGAGCTTCATGAGGGAAGTCCCTCTGTGACGACATGAGCTTCTCAAGAGTGCTTCACGATAGTGCTTCGCGAAAAGGAAGGACCTTTGCGAAGGCTTGTTTGAGCTTCGCGAAATTTGGAGCCTTGCGAAATAGGGTGCTTTTTGAAGGTATTTCCAAAGGAATTTTCCTATGGTTAGTGGCAAAGGGTTATTCATCAATGGATGAAATTTGGACTTCAATAGATAATCTATCAACAGTTAAGGAGGCATGTATTCATGATAATGAAAAGAACTACAGGTCTATAAACTGTGAGTGGATCCCTTCCTAGTGTAGAGAGAAAAGGAAGAGGAAGAAGGCTATTATTTCTACCAGCAGTGAGCCAGAGAGAGAGAAATAGGGAGTGACCCTTGAGAAGCAATGAGCTAACCCTAAACATTATAAAGAAAGTGAGCCTAGGCATAGAAGTGATTTAGAACGAACATGATTGGCAATGAGATTTAGTGGATTTGGTACAGTAGCACATCACCATTGTATTCTCCTCGAACGTAGCTCAGTGATGGTGAACCATGTAAAAATTTCTAGGTCTGCCTGGTAGCTTCCCTACATTGCATTTAAAGCATAATCATCAGATAAATATTAAAATAAGTGATCAACATAAACACACATGTGCAAACAAATTGACCTTAATAATTAAGAGGTCAAGATCTAGTGGGGTAGGAAGAATTTTTAAAATATAATATCTATACCTTGATTCACCCCCATCCTATTGTATTTAGGCCCCTTTTGGTCATAAAAATTGGTATCAGAGGGATAGGTTTATTTTATCATACATGTTTTCTCTAACTTGGTTTAGTCGATTTGTGTGGTTAGTGTGGTTAAAGATCCAATCTGTTCATATCTTGGTGCACCGGGACAAAGAGAAGAACTTTAAATAAGTATAAGTATTTTGAAATACCCCAGTGTGGAAGTGTTAATGTAAAGAGTGTGATTCGGATAAAAGAATCGTGTAGTGAAAAGAAGAATGGTTATGATGAATCATATAGTGAAAATAACTAATAATTCAACGATGCTGAAGGAATGAGTGATGAACCTGACATTCCATGTGATGTTGGAACTACAAATGATGAAGCAACTCCTAGAAGTCGAAAAGTGGAAGTTTTCCACAGAGAGAAGGAATTTGATCAGAAATTCACTAATGAAATTAAATCAAATGATATTCGGATCCATGAACAGGAAACTGGTATCATCAAGCTAATAGGTTTTAATCAAGGCTTATTGACATAGCTACTAATCTGAGGGAGGAGAATGTTTCTCAGTATGATGAACTGCGAAAGAGATCTGAAAAGGTAGAAAAATCAAAAGCCGATGTCAAGGGAAATAATCTGAACTCAGATGAGATTCAAATTATGAAATCTAGAAATTATGATCTTGCTACACAACTATTTGGTCTAGCTCATAATAATCAAAGGATACAACAAGATAATTCTTGTTTTTTTGATTCTATTGAAGAAGAAAGATTTAAAGGGAATGATAAAAGTGACATGGTATAAAATCTCACACAAGAACTGGAAGAGGAGATGAGTAGAGGGAAGAATCTCAGAAAATAACTCAATACTAAACATGAATCAATAGATAAGATGATTCAACAATTGGAGGAAGAGATAAAATCATCTAATAATGAAATGGAGATATCAAAAGAAAAAGGAAAACCTAAGTTGAATAATGAACTGCATTTACTCTTCGATTGTCCGTTGGTAGGTGATGATAAAATGAAAAGAAAGTATGAGATTTCTTGGGAGAAACAACAACATATTTTCTCAGCTCAAAGACCATATATTTTAGGAAAAAATCATTTTAGATTTTATGAATCCCATCCCATTAATGACTACAAGAGAGCCGTGAATATTTCTATAAGTGGAGGAAATCCTATAGTTGCAGGAGAAAGGCCTAAGAGGGTAGTTACAAGATGTAGTGAAAACATGTGCTATTTCTACGGGATTCATGGTCACACATCATGATTTTTTTCAAAGGCTTAGGAATATATTTCTGGCTGTGAAAATAGAAACTTTTCTAAATTTTAGAATAAGAATAAGTGTTATGAGAAATCAGAAAGAAGATTCTCTCTATTGAGAAAAATTTATGAGGTGTTTTTATTGTGGATGAACACCATGAGTATGTGTCAGGAAGCTCAGGAGCTCAATACCAGTTGAGTAACTCTAGATACATCAGTATCTCGATTGAAAAACAATGAAATGAGGTATTACTTTAATATAATATGTTTTATATGTTCTAATCATGGGAATTTGGCAAGACATTGCAGCAAGAAGAAAGTGAGAAAGGAAAAAAATTACACAAGTAGATTATTCACTCTATTGATACATAATGAGAAATTATACACTGGGAGACAAAGTGGTAAGTTGAATAAATGACTTAGAGCCTTAGAGATATCAAAAAGATATAAACGGAAAGTGTACCAATCACCATCTCTCTCACATTCACAAAAACTCTTTTGAGGAGAATGTGAACAAACCCGGAACATTAATGGGAGATCTACTCTAGCTATGAGAAAAAAGAATCAAATTTCAATAGAGGACTCACCACCAGGGAAAAAGAGTGTGGTGAATCAGATATCTAATAAAATAATGGTGAAAAAAGAATGTATTGAAAAATTAGCATGTCGTGTTCCACAACGAGAATTGGACAAAGAGAAAGTTCTCTGCAATGGAGGAAGAAGAAAGGGAAGATGATAAGTAGAGAGATTCCAACCCAGAGAAGGAATCATGGGAAATAGAATTTTGGGGGAATATCAAAGAAGGAAATGTGTAATAGTGGGTTTAAATCCCAAATGGTGAGAAAGGCATGGTTTGGAGAATCTACATATCAAATAAAATCTCAACACGTGGCTAATGAATGCTTATTCATATGGCAAGAGTAGTTGAAGTAGTCTAGGCAGCTAGAAGAAACAAGGAATGAGTTTAAAGATTTGCAAGAAAGAATCAAAGGATTGAATCATCAAGATCAACCACATTCCTCTTCATGAGGATACTAGAAGGACCCCTTTCCCTATGTATATAAATGTTGTTAACTGAGGATTCAAGTGTTTCAGGTTTTAGGGAGATATGATCAAAGGGGATGTTTCATATTAAGATGAAAAGTGGAGAAGTGATATGATTTAGAGTTTCAATTGACTCAAAGAAAGTACCAATGTTTAAGAAGAAAAGAAGAAACATATTCAAATAAGAAGTTATTGTGTTATTATCTTTATCTCTTGTTTCCTACACCGAGTTCCAACTCAGTAGGCTTAGATATTTGGTTAATGGCTCATTGCTGAGTGGAAGATTCGAATAAATGATGCAGGAGAAGATGAATGATTATGGTTCTAAATAGTGTGCCTAACCCTAGGAAGTGTTGTATAACATAGGGGGAGCATTCAATAAAAAAATCAAACACAAGAGCCATTAAAAAAATAATTGGATGACTAATCTCAGGTGTTGCCTATCGAGGGATGAAAGAAACACATGGAGAAGAAGAAATTATCATGCATATAATTCTTATCTATTTTCTTCTAACAGGTGGTATTATCTGATAGTTTTCAGCAAACCATGAAGCTGCAAGAGAGTATCAAAAATGTTTCAACAAGAAGCTCAAAAAAGTAGTTGAAAGAATTGATGCTTTAGAACAGTTAAATAGTGATAAATTTCTTGATGAAAGTGTTGAGGAAGAAAGAAAAACATGGGGAGCAGAAGTGACTGATGCTGAATATGAAAAGAATCAGACGTAGGAGATTGTTTTGAGGCCAGCAGATAAAAATTTCATCGGGACTAAATGGGTCTATCGAAACAGTATGAATGATGATGGCACAGTGATTCAGAACAAATAATGACTAGTGCGAAAAGGATACTCCCAGACAGAGGGAATATATATTGATGAGACATTTGCACCAGTTGTGATACTTGAAACAATTAGATTATTCATAGCTATTGCAGTGCAACAGAAGTTAAATGTCTTCCAGATGGATGTCAAATCTTCATTCTTGAATGGGATTCTAGAGGAAGAAGTGTATATCGAGTAGACAGATTTTTATCTCATTCATGAGGATGGGAATAAGGTTTTCAGACTAAAGAAGGCATTGTATGTGATGAAACAAGCACCGAGAGCATGGTACTAAATGCTTGATCAGTACTTGAAGAAGCTTGGTTTCCAGTTTGGAGGAGTTTTTTACAATCTATATTTCAACAACAACAGTAATCAAAGGATGATGATCTTGGCTTATGTCGATGACATAATATTTGGGGGATCAGATGATGCTTAGTTCAGATAGTTTTCCGAATTCATGAAAAGTGAATTCGAAATGTCAATGATTGGAGAGATAACATATTTCCATGGACTACAGGTGACACAAGGAATGAATGGAACATTCATTTATCAATATATATATGCCAAGGAGGTTTTTAAAATATTTTTAATGGAAAATTTGAAGGAGATGAATACTCTGGTTGCTACCAGGATGAAATTATGGAAGCATTATAATGGCAAGGCAGTTAATATCACAGAATACAGGCAGATTATTGAGAGTTTACTATATCTGATAGTGACAAGACCTGATATTGTTTTCACCACCATCAAAGCAGCACGATATCAAAGAAATCCCAAGTAAAGCCACATGATTTCAGTAAAAATAATAATTAGGTATATCAAGGGAACTGTGGACTTTAGCTTGATGTATAATGGAAAATATAAGGCAGAGGTATTGAGATATATTGATGCAGATTAGGATGGTTCAACGGATGATAGGAAATACACATCATGTGGTGAATTCTATATTGGTGGACTAAGTGTTTCTTGGCTAAGAAAGAATCAAGATTGCATCTCATTAAGCATCATAGAATCTGAGTATATTGCGGCCACTCAATCATTCACACAGTTATTGTGGATGAAGTAGAAGCTTGATGATATGCGAGTCTAAGTGATGTCTCCGATCAGAATCCAATGCGATAACTCAAGTTCCATCAATCTCAGCAAAAATCTAGTCCATCACTCAAGGAAAAAATCACATTGACATAATGTATCATTTTATCAAGGATAAAGTTCATCAAGGAATTGTAAATAGGATGTATATGCCTACATAAGTACAGGTTTCAGACATTATGATGAAGGCCTTACCCAAGGAAGCTTTTGAGAGTAATCTACTGGCTCTGGGAGTCTATTTGATCCCCTGCACTTGAAAAAGTGTGCATATGGGACACCCCACTCCCCGAGGTGTGGTATGATATTCCCTAATGTACTAATATGTGTTTTTACCCAGTTACAGAACACAAAGGAGTGGACTTTGGGTTTGTTGACAAAGGGGGAGAAAACTGTGATTGTTCAAGGGGGGAGAGTGTGACTTTTTGATAAATCATGATTGATATGGGGGGAAGCTGACATGTGGAGTAGTGAGAGAGGGGGAGCAATGAGATAGTGGGAGAGTATAAAATCTGATGATTCTGGAAGTGATCAATCAAAGATTAGATATCACGATAGCTAAGGATCTTCATAAAAGAATAAGGGTGATGTTGGAATGGTGTGAGAAGGGTTCCAGCGATCAACAATTTGTATCAATTTGGAAATTGATATCAGTTTGGTGTCAACGAATAGTATCTAAAATGAAGTGAATCATTGATGAAATTTTCATACTACTCTTGTTTCTCATGCCGAGAATTACTCATATTGGTTTAGAGAATGTGGTGAGTGAATCTCTGGTTGCAATCTGAATCGTATGAGGCGAAGGCTGGGTGATGATGGAAGGAAACATAGTGATGTATCAACGTGCAGAAAATGATTCTGACAAGATTTTTCAACAAACCAAAAGAGGGAGATTGTTGGGTGAAAATACCTCAAGGTAACATTATATCATTTTTGGGTTTGATTGTATTTGTTGGAAAATCAGGTTTCCATGGTGAATTGTCAGGTTCCATATATGTTTTTGATAATCCAGGTTGACAAAGAACAATGAAAAATGAATGAATGATCTGGAGGTGGTATAAAATAACAGATATAAGGTGTTTCTATTTTCCAGGGTTTTCCAAATTTTTGGGGTCCAATGTATGGAATTTGGTGAGTATCGAGAAATATGGATTTATTTTAAGATGTTATTTAAATATGTCAAATGTATGAGTTTCACGAAGACAGGGCTCAGGGTTTGGATTTCACGAAGACCAAAAGAATATTAACGGCGATTCTTCATGATGACGATGAGCTTCACAAATCGTAGAGTCTAAGAACATTAAAACATCAAAGGTCATTGTGAGTGGAGCATTGCAGTGAGGGCGCGAAGGAATTTACGTGATTATCCATGATTAGAAAAAGCTTCGTGATCAGATTTTTTCCATGGTGCTTCACGATATTGAGAGAATTTCGGTAGAATTTTCATATATTCACGATTTGTGATGACGTGGCATTGAATTATCATGGAAGGTTTTTGGGTAGGTCTAATCGCCTATAAATAGGCCTCAACCCCCTCTAAAGAAGTAGGGAGTTTTAGAAGAATATATTTTGCTCTAGGCTGGCAAAGGTGGTTCACAAAGGTAGTGTGCTTCGTGAAAGAAGAGCTTTGTGGCGGCTAATCTTTCTTCGTGAAATTTGAAAGATTCACATTGGATATGTGAGATTCATGAGGGATGTCCCTCTATGATGACATGAACTTTGAATGAGTGATTCGCAAGAGTGCTTCGCGAAAAGGCAGGAGCTTCGCAAAGGCTTGTTTGAGCTTCGCGAAATTGGGATCCTCGTAATGTATGTTGCTTTGGTAAGGTATTTCCAAAACAATTTCCCAGTGGTCAGGGGAAAATGGGTATTCATCATTGGATGAAATTTGGACTTCAATATAACATCTTTAAATAGTTTAGGATGAATGTATTAATGATAATGAAGAGTCTTATAGGTCTATAAACTGTGAGTGGATCCCTTCCAAGTACAGTGAGCAAAGGTAGAAGAATAAGGTTATTCTTTCTACAGGCAGTGAACTAGAGAAAGAGAAATAGGGAGTGACCCTTGGGAAGCAGGGAGCTAACCCTAAACATTGTTAAGGTAGTGAGCCTTATCATTTAAGAGATCTATCCAAAAAAATATTGGCAGTGAGAATTAGTGGATTTGGTACAGAGGCACATCGTCATTGTATGTTACTTAGATGTCGCCCAGTGAGGGTGAACCATGTAAAAATATTTGTGTCTGCCTGGTCGCTTCCCTACATTTCATTTAAAGAATAATCATCAGATTAATATGAAAATAAGGGATCAATAAAAACACACAAGTGAAAACAAGGTGACCCTAATAATAAGGAGGTCATGATTCAATGGGGTGGGAAGAATTTTAAAAATAGAATATCCATACCCTAATTCACCCCCTCTCGGGGTATTGAGGCCCCTTTTGGTCCTAACATATATTAATCCATAGAGTTGTTTGAACCTAAATTCTATGTGATCATGATTATTTTTGGTCTTTTTCTTTATGGGTTTATGAATGTAGGTCCTTTTTAAGAATATGGAAGGAAAATTGACTCAATTTATTAGAAAACATACCTCTTCAAATGTTATATTGTGTGAGGAGGGAAAATTAATATTGAGGTTGATCACAAAATGATATTTTGAATAATGATGAACTAATAGGCATAAATGGATTTTATACTAATATCCACCAATTATAATGTATGAAAAGTAAAATATATGAGTTGATTGATTTCATTGAAAATTGTGAATTTGAATTGATAATTATTGTTTGATACATGGATGTTTAATTTTCCCTGTCGATAATTATTTAGTTTTGTTGCATTTAATTTTAAATATTGGTAACCTGAGTGACCTTTATTTTTTTATGATGAAATTTTATGATTACGGAGATGAAATTGTTTAGTGTGGGGGTATTTTATGTCTCTATTTTACATATAAAAAATTTTAAATTTTAAATAATTAATGTTAGTGGGTTTAAATGTTTTATTCCTTACTAATTCTTTTATTATTTCATTTTTTGGTAGTTATTATTTTTATATTTATTTTGAAGAATAATATAAAAACTAATTTTATTCATATAAATTTTATAATGTAATATTTATTCTATATGGTTAAATGGAAATGGAAACATTTAAGACTTATCTATCAAATGAGATAACACCTTGGATAGCCCTCAACCCATGGAAATTTACATATCCATCCCTTGTGGTTTAGACAACCAAACCATGGGGAGATTCATCTCAGGTGAACCGGGAGAATAGGTAGATCATGAATGTGGTGTTTGGGGGTTTAAGTCTAACAGTGTGTGGGAGGATAGCATCATCAAAGTAGGGAAAAACAAGTAGTGGTATGAGTTCTTTGGCATCCATTAGACTTAAATGAGACAGGAATGGGGTTGGGACACCTATTAAGTAGCATCTCTGCCTTTTTTTGATGTGTGACAAGATAGATGTGGGAACATTTCCTCAATTGTAAAAACATCATCTATCCAGATAGAACTCGTGTCAACTTTATGCAAACACAACCATTTCCTCCACTACTACTCTAAGATCATCAAACCACTGTACTATACAAATAGGGATTTCTATCACCACAAATTGTGAGCTCATGGTAATATTTCTTCACCATTATCGAGGTAAGGATCACCATAGATGTTATATGAGAGATTGAGTGATCTTTTTGAAGAACTTTTTGAAGAATATTAATCCTTAAAAAAAGGATAGGTGAAACTTTTGTGGACTCATTAGAGAGAAAATAACAATGGTGTTATAGTTTCCCCTTGACACTTTAAATAATATATGTTTTCATAATTACAATATACTATATTTTATAGTTTATTTTTGGATATTTATAATTTTACATTAAATCATTCCTGAAAATATTTTTTTATTAACTATAATCATGTTTATTAATAATAATCTGTATTATTCTTATAATTAAATATGTTTATATTTAATTATTTACAATGAATTTTTAATTTAATATTATTTTATTTTACCTTTACGTATCCTTCTTAAATTTCCCTTTATACATATTCCACTTTAGGTTTTACCCTGACATGCACTTTATACTCTTTTATACACCCTTACATAATATTATATATTCCTTTAATCAAATCTTAAAAAAATGGTTAACCATTATGTAAAAGTTTTTGTACTCTCATGCATCCATTATATTTTTAGCTTACCCTTATGCAACTCTTTTATGTACCTTTTCACATCACATAATCAATTTTAATTACCCCTATGTAACCTTACTCTACCCCTATATTAGTAGTTTAAATATTTTTACCTTTGAGTATGGAGATAATTTAACCTTAAACATCTTTTTATATATATTTATTTCCTTTACAAAGTGTATAGTGATCTAAGATGATTATATACGGATATTAAATCTTTTTAGATGAATATTAAATCCATTTAAAAAACACATGCCTATATACCATAATTTTTTATATATTTGGATTTTATGTTCACAATGTTCTAATTTGGTAATTGATACTCAATATATCCCCTAAATAACTTTCCCTGAAGTGCTCTTCACAAAAATACCCTACTTGAAACTAGTCATCCAAACCTATGGAATGGAATCATTAGAAAGGGTGATCTCAGATGATATGTTATGGTAATAAAGAGAGATACATTAACATTACATGAATTTAAAGGTATTAAATCAGAGTATACCATTTGAAAACCATACCCTACATATCAAATATCATAATCCTAAGTTATGATGTATAGATTGGCAGTTCATAAGACATGATTCATAAGGAAACCAAAGATCATCATCCATGAGAGAATAAAATTTGCATAATACTATGAAATATGGAATACATATAAGAATATAAAATCATAAGTCAAGGAAACACTCTAAAAAATCATAATATGTCAGGCTTGGGATAACCACTTATATACCTACTTTGTTCTTGGGCTAACTGTAACACCCCAGGGATTTACAAATATATTTAATAGAAAATGTAATTCACACAACAATGAGTCCCTAGAAAACAATACTTTTTTGTTGAAATTATCCATGAAATGTAGTTATAACCTAACTATGTCACATATATCTTACACTTCATTGAATTTAATTTTTAAAAACAGACAACCACAATTGCATTCAGTAAGATATTTAGAGTCTGATAGGGCCAACTTATTTTTTGATAAATAGTAACATACCCTTATAAATATTATTGTTACCCTTATAAATAGTATGTTACCCTTATGTATAGTAACATGACCCTTATAAATAGTACTCTCACCCATGAATGTAAAATAAAATTTTGGAACCATATAAAAGTATTAAATTTTGAGGAAATTAATAGTAGAGTTTTGTTATTTTTGTGAGTGATAAATATTTAATTATAATTTTATCATTAATAAATGTATTTAAATGAAAATTCATTTTCATAATATGTATTCCAAAATAAATATTTTTTCTTTATGATTTTAGGATAATTTAATGAGTCATTAGTTAATTTACAGGGTGTTATAAAATTAGTCTTAATTTTAATGACTATATTTATTCACGAAAATAATGATTGTGGTTACAAATTAAATTTATCATATTTAGAAAATAGTTTTTGTAAAATAGAATTAATTTTATAATTATACAAGTCAAAAAATGGTTATGGTGATTTTTTTATTTTTTTGAAATACATTAATTTTTAGTGAATAATGAAATTCTATAATTTTCGAAATATGCTACATAAATGATTCTTTGTAACATGGTTGAGTAATGGATGATGTAAAAGGACATTGTTTTGAAATCACATAAAAATATTACTAATTTTAGTCACAATAATCAACATTATTTCTTATCTTGAGAAAAATAATAAAATAATGAATAATATATTCAACAATCGCTCTACTCCTCCACTATAAAATACACCACTCACCCCCTCTTATCTTCACTCCTATGAGACATTAATCAACTCAAAGAACTTCCCAATTACTATTCCCCAGTATCTCCCCAAGTCCAAGAGCTCTTGTTATTTTTCAAAATACCAAAACTTTTTCCCTTAAGGAGGTTTTCAATAAAGACATTTTTAGAGGTAAACCAACTTCTTTTTTATTTTAATTTCATTTTAAATTTGTTTTATTTTCTAATTTTCTCCTCACCTCCTTTATAAAAATGATCATGAAAACTCCAGTATCACCTATATAATGTAATATTATCATGTTAATGGGATATTCAAAATCAATATACTTACTCTATCACTTTTATTTTATAAATTGAATCATCATCTTAATGGTGATAGTTTACAACCTTTGTGGACGACAAACCTTCGTTCACCAATTTATCATTCATGTATGGTCATGAATGCGTTTTATGGTTAAAAAACTACAATATATTTATTTTATAATATTTAATTTTATTGGACCATTATTTATATGAATATTTAATATTAGTTCATATGACAAAACTAGTTTGTAGTAATCGAAATAAGTCCGAAATAATATAAATGATATTCACTAATGTTTTATCTAATAATTAATCCTTAAAAAATTTAAAATAATGATATATATAACCATTTAGAAGTCATTATGTTCATTAATAATGTAATTATTCAATTGAGGAAAATTATATCCATTCCACATGAAATTCCATACTCATATACAAGTACATTGTTCATGATAACCAAGGAAACAATTGCTCCCGAGCGATAAATTTGTATATTATAACTCAGGAAAAGGCCATAAATGAATTTAATAAAATTATAATAAATAAAATACTAGTATATAAGGTTATTAATCAATTAATTAATAAATTTAATTTGATTATCCATGATTTTATGGTCAAGTGCAGAACATTTTGGCACGTAAGGTTAATATTTTCTCTACTATCATTCATTTCTGTGATATATGCCTTACTGGTCACTATTTCTTGTGTGTGGTGTATGTATACTTCCCATTTATGTATCATATCATGAATATATTTATTTTAATGGTATTTAATGTATAATTTTATGATTACTAATTTTGGGTGATATGTTTTGATTCATTACAAAGTGGTAAGGGTTTTCTTACTGAACCCCCATTTTCATCCAGATTACCCATATTCTCTACATACCTCAATGAAATTATTATTTATTCTTAAATAGTATTAATAAATTATTTTTTAACATTATATATATTGTTACCAATCAAAATATAAATTTATTTTATGGGGAGTTAATTTTTTAAAAGGATCATTTAAAAATTATTCTTGAAAAACAATCATGCTTTAAATGAACATCTCGAATTCTTACATATTTTAAAATTCACTATATAAATTTTTTTAACTCACCATTATTATTATAATCTCAATGATTTCAAAATAAAAAACTATCTTAATTCACTCATATATTTATATAATATTTTTCAAAAAGAACTATTCTTTTCAAAGTAAAAGGATGTTTCTATCAAGAAATACACGATGATTTTATAAGAGCATTTTCCACTATTTAACTACTCTTGTGGATTCATATATGTAATTGGGATAAATATTTTATGATATCATCTACCATGTTTTTTTAAATTTTTTATGATTAGTTTGACTATGGATGTTCTATCTTGAAACTATTCACTATATTACTTCGAACGGTTAGTGTTATGTTTAATGATTCAGGAAATTGATTTACATTTCATATGTTAGGTTCAATATGACTATATATTTTTTTATGTTTCAAAACATTAACATGAGGAATGAATTGGACTTATTTAGTGTTATGTGGGGCCCTTTATATCCCTTAGGCGGATCAGTGGGTCTCATGGGACAACTAGATATGGTTTTAGTTGAGGCATTAACCATTTAATTGATTCTTGGAATAAAGCCTTATCAATAATAGATTCTTGGAATGTAACCATGAAAATAATAGATTCTATCATGAATCCTTGATATATTCTTAGAATTATTTCTTGAATGTGTGTTTTATATGTCCACTATTATACATTTTCCTCATTATTAAATTGATAATTAAAAGTCCATGTTATTATTTGACTAGTATAATATCGATGGTTGCGTTTTATTGTGTGATTATTCATTCTGCTTCTATTCATTCCATAATATGACCATGTATATGTTTAAATGATTGTTTTTTAGCTTCTCAACATTCCTAGTGTTTATTTTTATGACTATTTCAGTTGTATTACATACCATTACTGATCATCTGAGCTCACCTCTTTATTATGTTTTATTTTCCCTAGGTTGCGAAGATGAATATTATGAATGAATTATAGGGATAATCTTGGGGTTATGGATGTTTCTAATGTAAATTTATTTTTTCCCTTTCATGTTGTAATGTCGAAATTCTGTTTGTATCATGTTCTCCCAAAAAAATAAACAATATGATCATTCGGTATTTGAATCCTTGTAATCATACCAATGTAATAAAATATTGCACCAGATCTATCCTTTTGGTATTGGGGAGTTATAGTTGGTATAAGAGGAAATTTATTAGAAACCTTGGGAATTGTATTTAGAAAACAAATTTCAGGTAACATAACTATAAGATAGACTTTGATGATAATAATATAATAATGCCCAATAATTTTGGTATGGTGGAGATTATGTGGTAATCCTAGAAATACATCCCTATCTTGATAAAAAATGTGGTTGTTGTTCTAGAATAGATGTAACTACGAGTAAGAACTCCATAAATGTGTTTCAGGATTAACTCAATGTAGATTTGTACAAGAAAACTATTCTTAGATCACACCTAGTTTGATACTATCGAGGGATATGATTAAGATATTTCATATTGTCTTATCAATCCATTATGAAGGATTTAAAAGTAAATTTTTCCTCAGTGAAACCATGATTATGATTATGGGATTAACTATGAATATGATTTTAATTCATGTTAAATATATTTCTAGTTGATATTATACCTTCTGATTCATAACATAATATAGTGTATTCTATTATTTAGAAATGGCACCTTGTTGTTGTAATAGAAACTGTATGAACGTGTGTATCCTTAGTAGGGATTTCCACCCTATGCAAGATAATGATTTTTGTTCTAGAGCTACAATCGGTGATGAGAAACTTATAACTATATTGGGGAAAATAACTCATCTTATGAACAATAACCTTACCCATATATAGAATCCTGATCCACAATGTGGATGAGAAATGTTAGACCACTTCATGCGATAATGACCTCCATCATTCAATGGGACTATAATACCATGTGAATCAAAACAACAGATAAGTTCCATAGATAAGATATTTCTATATTTGGGATGTAACAAATGAGAGAAGTTTATCATGGTAGTATGCCATCTCTTGAGAGATATAGATCAATAGTGGTCATTAATTCAAAACACAAAGGAGGAGGAAGAAATTTCAAATATGGAATGGATGGATTTAAAAAAAATTCTTAGAGAAATATTTCCCTCGTGAAATTTTTTTTAGATATGGCTACAATTATTAAGTATGATATAGAAAAGGGATAAAAACTTTTCTAAGTATGAAACCAACTTCACTATGATTGAAATGCTTTCCATAGACTACAAACATAGTCAAAGGTGCAATATTGGCAGTTTATTTGATGGCCTTAAGCTAAATATACGTAGGGAATTAATCACCCAAACATTCTCATCATATGATATTATAATATACTTTTCTATCAAGACAGAGAAGAATTATCAAATTCTTATGGTTATAAAGGTAAATAAGAGATAAAGTGAACAGTAGAAAAAATATCGATAATGGGAATAACAGAAACATAGATTTTCTAACATGTGATACTTTTGGAAAGAAACACCTTCGTACATGATTAAAATTAAAATGAGTTTTCTTCATGTGTGGAGAAAAATTCCACTGTGCTCAGGATATTAAGGGAAAGAATGTATTTTCTAATGTCCAATTCTTCAACTATTAGGATATATGGCACTATGAAAATGAATCCCCTAAACTACAAGATAATATACCATAAAATAAGTTAATAGCTCAAGGACAATGTTGTGTGGTTACTACAGTCGTAGAGGAATAATTTATATATTTATATTTTAGATTCATGAATTTTGTTGTACCACAGTACTTATTTAAGGTATTAGAAGAATGCATGTTTTCTAATGGTTTAATGGTGATCAAGGTATTCCAATGTTTTGTATAAGAGATACATTATGTTGTTTTGCGGGGAAATAAATTAATAAGTTACCTTTTTTTTAAATAATTGGACTTAATTTTTTTTGAAAGACATAATTTAGATGAGTCTTAAGGTTAACTATTTGTGGAATGGAATAAATTATAATTTATGATAAATTATTCTATACATTTTGGTTTCAGTTAGCATTTAAATGACCAGGGAATGACTTATGGATCTTTAGAGAAAATTTCTTCATGTATAAATAATCATCTTGAATATCCATATTTGGGTTAAAGATGTGATGTAGATATTGATCAAAATACAACCAAAGTACGAGATTATAACATTGAGTATGTTTACTTTCTACAGTGCTTCTATGGTTAGTAAAAGGAACCCTATAATCTAGGATAATCATTTTAGAACAAAAACATCATTTGTTTAATTTTATCTTTTATAAATCAATCCTTTTTTAATTGATCATATATTTATGGATTTATGTTGTCTAACTTTCTACAAACCATATTCTCAATCCCTCTTTATCAAAACTTGGGGTTAAGTTTCTCTTCCGTGTCTTTGTTTTCAATTCACGCTAATGTTAACTTATATAAAGGACTAATTTTGTGGTGACCTCCACATTTGTTGGCTCTTATTATGGGTATTTTCTATAAACCACATTTCCAATGTGGATATCCCACAAAAAAATTTCAAGAGCCAACAATTATCTTTCTATGTGAAAATTTTGAGAATGTAATTTATTGAAGTGAGAATTTAACAACATAAATATTTAATAATACATTTAATAGAAAATGTGATGAAATAGAACTTAGTCTCAATGAAACAATATATTTTTATTGTAATTATCTAAGAATGATAGTTATAACCTAGCCATGGAACATAATTTTTCCACCTCTGTGATTTTAATTTTAAAAAACAGATACATTGTTGCGTTCAGTAAAATTTTTAGAGTTTTATAGGATCAAATTAATTTTTAAGGAACACTAACATACCCTTATGAATAGTAAATTTATATTTATGAATATTAATGTATCCTTATGATTAGTAATCTAAATCTTATGAATTATAAACTTTCCCATGAAAGTAGAACTAAAATTTTGGAACCTCTTAAATGAAATATAATATTTAAAAATTTAATAGTTATGTGTTGATATTTTTTTGAATAATAAATATTTAATTACAATTATATGATTTATAAATTTATTTAAAAGAAAATTTATTTTCATAAAATTTATTCAGAAATAAATATTTTTTTCCTATACTTTTTGGATAATTTAATGAGACCTTATTTAATTTTCATGGAGTTATAAAATCAGTTTTAATTTTAAATACTATATTTTTCATGTAAACATTGATTGTATTTAAAAATTAAATTTCTATTATTTAAAAAATTATTTTTATTTTTTTTCATTTTCTAATTATACACATAAACAATTGTTTAGGGTGATGTTTTTTGATTATTTTTAAATACATGAAATTTTGGTGATTAGTGAAATTTGAAAATTTTAGAAATATGCTAAATAAGTGAATATATGCATCATGAATTAGTGAGGTATTATGTAAAATGACATTGGATAGAAATCACATTCACCTATTTCTATTTTTGGTTACAAGAATCAAAACAATTTTTTGTCTTGATAAAAATAATAAAATAATGAATAAGATATTAAAACATCACTTCTTTCCTACACTATAAAAACCTCCTATAACTCCCTCTTCACTTCACTTATATAAGACTTTAAGATTCTCAAAGATCTACCCAAATAACCTGCCCTAGTATATTCCCACTTCAATGAGCTCTTGGTCTTTCCAAAATACCAAAAAAGCTTCCCTTAAAGAGTTTCATAAGGAAGACATTTCAAGTGGTAACCCCTCTTACATTTTCTTTTAATGTCATTTTAAATTTGTTTTATTTTATTGTATTATCCTAACTTCATATGTAAAAATGATTATTATAACTCCAGTGTCACCTATATACTATAATTAAATCATTTTATTTTAAGATTCATCAATGTGCCGATTTACATCCATCGTTATTCAATTTATCCAAAAAACCTAGTTTGGAATTTTTTTAACGGTTAAAATGAAATATAATATATTTATTTTACCCTTTTTAAATTTTTTAACTATTATATATACATTATATTAATTAATATGACAAAACTAGTTCTTAATAATTGAAATACCAACAAAATAATCTAAATGATTATGATAAATGTTTAATCAAATAATTCATCCTCATACTATGTAACCAGATTATCTATATAACCCTTTAAAATTATATACGTTCATTAATAATATATATATTCAATTCAGGAGAATTATATCCATTCCACATGAAATTATGTACTAATATACAGGTACACCGATCATGATAACAAAGGAAACTAATGATCCTGAGTGATAAGTTTGTATCTTATAACTCATTCGAAAGATAATAAATAAACATAATAAAATTATAATAAATCAAATACAGGTCAATAAGGTTTTTAATCAAACATTTAATGTATTTAATTTTATTATCCATGATGTTAATGTAAAGTGAAGAAAACATTTGGACATAATTTAAGGGTTTTGTCAACTCACATTCATTTCTACGAGATATACATTACTAACCACTATTTATTTTGTTTGGTGTATGAATAATAACCATTTATGTATCATATATTTAATATATTTAGTTTAATGGTAATTAACATATCATTTTATTATTATTAATTTTGGGTCATATGATTCGATTGGTTACAAAGTGGTAAGGGTTTTATAAATGATCCTCCATTTTCATTTGGGTTACATTGATTCTCTACATACCTCGAGGAAATTGTTATTTATTCTTCTGAACCTCTCATATATTCTATTTCAATTTTTTTATATCGATGTGTCCATCATAATCCTTCTTCTTTTATTGGTAGTTACATATTTTAAAAGGAACTTTCAGAAATTCTTCCTGATAAACAAGCTCATTTCAAAGAAACTTATCATTTTTTTCCTATTTTCAAATGCAAACTATAATATATTTTAAGACAAAATTATTTTTCTAGAATCAATTATTTTTATATGAAAAAACTACCTCAATTAACTCCATGTTTAATATAAATAGTTTCCAAAAATAACTATTCTTTAAAAAGTAAAAGATTACTTCTATTAATAATTACATGAAGATTATATAATAGTATCTTCATCTATTTCAATACTTTTCTTGATTAATATGTTTAATTGGAAATAAATATATTTTATTATATGATCTAACATGTTTTATTTAATTGTTTATGATTAGTTTCACTACTTATATCCTATCTTTAAACCACTCTCTATATTACATCAAACAGTTTGTGTTATGTTTATTGATAAGGGAATGTGATTTATATTTCATATGTTAGTTACTATATGAATGTAGAGACCCAAATCTTGACGTAAATGAACATTACATTACTTTTTTGGAATACTTAGTACATAACAAAAAACACACACACAAGGATCATAATAGTTTAGTGTCTTTGGAAACTCGGAACGTAATCTTCTAATCGTGGTGAAAGATCTTCAATATCTCCCATAAAGATCTTCCCTTTTTTTACCTAAAACATTTCTTTATATCCTCGGGAAATGAAAACATAAAAGGGTGAGCTCAAATGCTCAGTAAGGGTAAACAAAAGAAAAATCAATCACATCATATTCATAAGAACATAACTTTTGGAAATCTTAACCTGCAAAAGAGAGCATAATTTCATAACATGAGATAAATCATAGTAGTGAAATGAAGTCCCAATAATCATAACTTAAAACATGAAACTTTGTGGCATACACACATAATCATAGAGAATCATTTCTTGTTAGTCAAGACTCATTTCCAAGACTATCTTAGTGGACTATATCCCTTTCTGAACCGAGTTACCCTCGTTTCAGTCCTGTTTCACTGAACCGGTATAACCTACCATTCCAGCAATGTCTATCTCATGAGATATAAAATCTTTACCCAATGCATTGGAGGGATATATAGGTCCCACCCATATTATAATGATACCATTCTTTTGTGTGCCACAAAATCATAAATCATACATCATTACATAACCCATGTAATAAAAATGGGAATCTTAAACATCATGACATCATAAAACAATTCATATACGATAAAGGAATTCATAAAAATAATTCCATCACAACATAATCAAATCAATGTAATAATAGGGATAAAAACAGAACCCTTTATTATCTTATATGGAAAATAATTTTGATAAAACACTTGAACTTTATTCTTGAGGAAAATATCCTTTCTACTTCAAAAAAACTTTTCCTTTCTTAACATGTCATACAATTTTAAACTAAAAGAAGTTGATTAAAAATAAACTTGAAAACTTGTAAAGGAATCTTCTTGGAAATAATGTTTTAAAAATCCATTCATGCCGTATAAGTTAAAAAAAACATTCTTCTCGTACTTTTGTCGGAAAGTCAAAAAGTACCTCGTACGAAAAATGACAAAAGATTCCTTTCATATCTTTTACTAAAAACTCACTGAAAGGTAAAATTGGATAAAAACTATTTTAAGTGGATGGAAATAATATTACATATTGAGGGAACATGGATGTGGATGATAAAATACACCCTAGTAAATACCAAAGTATAAGCAATCTAGGATAAAAATGAGATTGTGATATTTCCCTTACCTTATGTCTGATATGCTTTGTACATATCCAAACCTCCTGTATAATGATTTAAATAATGTTATTAACTTATTACAGAATCATATTCATTGTTATGATATCATATATGGTTCACTTATGACTTTATATTACCCGTTCTTTTGTAAATTCCATGTTAAAGAAGCGTTTTGGGTAAAATCGGTTCATTTATCGTAGGTGTTTGGACTTGTTGTTCTTGACATTATTATTAATTATATCATGATTTACTTACTTCCAGAATATAAAACATGATTTATATATCATATATATTCAGTATATATATATATATATAATAGATAGATAAATGAAATGAAACACACCGTTCATGGAGACGGTAGTCCGTACGTATGCATGAACGCTGTTTTCCTTTCCTTATTACCTTGAATGGAAGTAAGTAGATGACATACATATATACATAAATCCAGTAGCTTTATAATGTCATATATTTCATTATTATTTCTTATATATACTTTATAATCATTCTTAAATGGTTAACATGGAGAATGAATCTCATCGCGTCGTGGAGACGGTAGTCCGTACGTACGCACGAGCGATGATATCGTCCTCATGTTCGTGAACTTGTGTTGAAGTGTATGTATACTATTTAAGTATCAATATCACTTTATAATAATCATATATAGTTATTATTTACACCATTGTACCCATCCAATTAAGGTGGTGGTGGAAAATAGATTTCACCACGGCGTGGAGACGGTATTCCGTATGTACGCACGCGCGGTGATTTCATTTTCCATAGGATGGATAGATTGGTGAAATAGGATTGTTTCATACTTATAATAACATATCAGTATATTAGTGATACTGATGTTATTACTTCATAATGAAACAACCTAAGAAGAAGAAGTGGAAGAAGAAATAAAGGTGAAAGAATCGGTAACGGAAATTACCTCTTCTTTGAAGCGCCTCTTTGAGACCTCCTCTTAGGGCACTAAATTTGGTCTTTGATGAAGACCATAACCTCTAGGATGTTTCTAGGGAAGTGGAGAAGAGAATTTGGCAGGGGTTGGCCGAGCTTGAAGTCTCAAAGTTGTGTGAGGAAGAGAGGGAGGAGGTGCCCTTTTATAAGGGAGGAGAGGGGCACCTTTGGAATAACTAAAAATATTATTTTATTATAAAGTCAAGTTCGGTTTTAAATAGATCCAAATTGATTTATTTCTAGGCTAAGGTGGGGATGGGTCGAAATAATCTCATACAATAGGATTTAGACAAGTTTAGTTTATTATTTTACCCTTATCAATTAGATTTAACTCTAAGTTAAATAATTTAACTTTTACTGTGTCATTTTGTTTTCTTACACTATATGGTTAATAAACTTACTATATCAAGCCAAAAGAACCAAAAGTTGTTTATTATTAATATATATAATCTTATATAAGTAATTTGTCCGAACTTTATATTTTTAGAAATAAAATAACAATTAATAATATAATATTTGTTTTAAAAACTATTTTATGTCAATTTTGAAACTATTTGGTATATGATTTTTATGAAATTCATAACAGAATAATAAGTTCGAAACAAGTTACTTAAATCAACCATAACATGTCATATTAACCTAGAAAATTACTTTAAGTAATAAAAAGTCTCAAATTACTTTTATTTGGGCATTTATAACATCAATTATGTCAATATTTCATTAATAAGACAATTACTGCCTCATCTATGTGTCATAATAAATGATAATTATTTAATACCTAAAAATTATAAATAAATTCCTATGATGTAGATAATTGTATTATATTTCTGGATACTATTAATGTTCGAAGTTTCATGAAGTTTATCACTAGATTAAAATTATTATACTTATAAGATTTAAGAAAGTGACATGTTGTCACATTCTTTGGTTTTAATGATAATTAAATTATTTTCATTGAAAAAATCTAATTAAATGAATATAATCCACCCCTTAAGTGATATGGGTCGACTTTTAGTCATCCAATAGGATTTTTACATTTGTTAGGGTAATTTTAAAATATTATATTTACCCTTAATTACCCGATTTACCTTTAACTATGGTAAATAAAATTTACCGTAGTTACTATTAATAATTCCCAAAAATAAAAAGTAGCCTATTAACATAATTTGGACCCACTGATTCCAAATATGGAATCCATTTTTTAAAATTCAATACACATAAGTTGCAGAAATTAAATTAAAATTAATCCTGTTGTCGAATAAAAACGGGTTTTTGTTTAAAACATTTCAAAAGATTGAATTGATTTAACCTACGAATTCAAGGCAAAATCAATGATAATGACATACATTATGTTAAATGGTAAAAATATATTCTATTTATACTTTAAAATCATTAAATATTATAATTTAACCACATAAGATATTACGATGAAAAAAGTTGTTTTTAATTAAAATATATCGTGTTTTTACTATTCATTAAAATGTGAAAGTTACCAGAATAATATGAAAAATTTATCCAAAGTAAATTTTTATTTCTTGATTCCAAAGAAGTATTTTATTTTGTCAAATTGAACTTATAAACATTTCAAAAACTAGATTTAATGTGGGTGCGCCATCAAAAGTCGACAAAACTGCATTTTTTTTAAAATACTTATTTTACCCGAAAAATTTATTTTGTTCTTATACCATCTTCTAGAAATGTGTAAGATGAATAATAATGTTATAAAATTCAAAATTTATTTAATACTATTTATAATGGCTATTTCATGACAATATTATAATAATATAACATTGTTCATTAAAACCCGGTATTGCGTACAACACACGCTATCGAGGAAGGTCACGATTGCGTGTAATGCAATCCAAGTCAGAGATGTGTGTTGTGAAAGATCCTTTTGGTGTAGCGTATAACACAAGACATTAATGAAATTAAAAAGAATATTTTTCATAAAATCTCGGGGTGTTACATTCTACCCCCCCTTAAAATGAATTTCTCCCTCGAAATTCGTTGGTGTTACGAATGGTTTATTACTCGAAAGTTTCTTTAATAGAAACCCACATCATAAAAAGGAATACCAAAACCAATCTTTAAAAAAAAGTATGAAATGTAATGGTTACCCAAATAAACTAATCACTGGGTTTCCACATAGGTGAAAATATGGATATGGAAGAAAAATCTAACCATCATGTTCTGATGGAGAGTGGTAGAGAACATGGATATGGAAAAGCTAGCAATCACAAAGCCATAAATTTGTGATGATCTAAGGTACCATCTGATTGATCAGATATAAGAGCACTAAGACAACATTTTTGGTTTTCAAGTTCATTTCCCTAAAGTTGAAGAATTTGAATTAGAATAAATACTTACTTTATTTTGGTACAATCTCACTGTTGTTTGTGCCTTGAACAATTTCCACTTCATCTCTTAAATAAATGAAGTTGAATTTGTTATTCGTGAAGTGTTAGCAGATCATGTGATAGAATGAAGGGTCATTCCATCTGTCTCAAACAAAAGGTTAGAAAAAGTTATTAAATATACATAAGTCATTCTATAGTGAGATTAATCATATATGGTTCCTAAAATGGACTTATACATCATATATCATACTGCTTAATATAATAAAACTAGTTTCTACTAAATATGGACTTCCTGTAGGCCAGTGGTAGGCGATAAAGGCCAGTCGCACTTCGGTTGTGGGTTCGATTCCCACAGCCTTGTCCGACGCGATGGGCTGTCGCCCATCCCGTAGGTTGTCCTTTTTATAAAGCTATATTACTATAACATCCCATAAATAATATCGAAAAATGTTTTATCCTAACATATGTCCAACATAATCCATTCTAAACTTTAGGCTTATCTAAAATACTTCGGCCCAAGCTCATAGTATAAAGAATATGATTACTTGAAATGTCATAGAACAATCACGTGAATGCCATCATTTATCCCCCATATATCATAAGATATCTCTTGTTGGTCAAATTAAAAACATGTGAATACCTTAATCATGTATTCTCTTGAAGAGTGAATACCCATTTAACCTTAGTGAAAACATGAATGCAGTTAAAAGTTCACACTTTCCACATACCAAAATCCTCAAAATTCTATATACTCAAACCATGATATCACTTAGTCCTTATATCAATCATGAGCTCATGAATACTGTTAAACATTTTGTTTTCTCATTTTCCCTTCATTATGCACATATCACCTACATTCCAAAAATATCTGAATAACCTTTCATGGATACTGATAACATTAATCATACTCTTTCAAAACTCAAGGAAAGACAACAATGTAACAATCCTTAGATGTATCTTTATTCCATAGTACCATGAGATTACTTATACAACATTACACATGATAAATATGTAATTATTACACTACATTCTTATACCATTGACCGAGATTCAACAATTCTTTCATCTCACATATCATTTGTAGTCTCTTCATCATCATCCACAAAAATACTACCCATACGACCATACTGATTCTCTTCATGAGACTTTCCTTTAGGGCATTGGTTTGCATAATGCCTGTACATTCCACATTTAAAACATTTAACCATTGTTGATGTCGTAGCAATACCATTATCCTCATCCCTGGTGTTAATTGAACCATTTCCTTTGCACTTACTGGCATTGTGTCCTTCTTTTCCACACCCAAAGCATCTTCGAGTTCCTTTGAAACATTCTCCTTGATGCCTCTTCCCACATGATTTACATAGGGGAAATTGAACATTATTTCCTCTATGATCATCATGAAACTCCATATTTCTCTTATTAGTCGAGTCAGGAAACTTACCAAATTTTACATTATTGATCATATTATGAGATTGCTGATTCGGCATAATAATGATGTTTGGAGCTCCAAATCCCATTTCATTTGGTTGCTCATGAAGAATATCATTCCATTGTCCATCATGTCCTCCATTATCATGAATCATCTTGTTTCAATCCATTTTCTAAAACCCAAAAAGAATAATGTGAGAGGAAAAAATCATAATAAAGGGGGAGTAACTTCAATATCTAACATCTTTGGTTAAATTATAATATCCTTAGCGCAATTCTAGGACTATAACCTATATGTATTCTTATCCTTAGGGACATCCCTAGTCATACCTTAGAAATATCTCTAGGGATCTCACTAATGTTCTCACATCCTTGTTTCCAAAGGTTGACTAAACCTTTCCTCTGATACCAACTGTAGAGACCCAAATCTTGATGTACATGAACATTACATTACTTTTTTGGAATACTTAGTACATATCAAAACACACACACACAAGGATCTTAATAGTTTAGTGTCTTTGGAAACTCGGAACGTAATCTTCTAATCGTGGTGAAAGATCTTCAATATCTCCCATAAAGATCTTCCCTTTTTTTTACCTAAAACCTTTATTTATATCCTGGGGAAAAGAAAACATAAAAGGGTGAGCTCAAATGCTCATTAAGGGTAAACAAAAGAAAAATCAATCACATCATATTCATAAGAACATAACTTTTGGAAATCATAACCTGCAAAAGAGTGCATAATTTCATAACATGGGATAAATCATAGTAGTGAAATAAAGTCCCAATAATCATAACATAAAACATGAAACTTTGTGGCATACACACATAATCATAGAGAATCATTTCTTGTTAGTCAAGACTCGTTTCCCAGACTATCTTAGTGGACAATGTCCCTTTCCGAACCGAGTCACCCTTGTTTCAGTCCTGTTTCCCTGAACCGGTATAACCTACCATTCCAGCCATGTCTATCTCATGAGATATCAAATCTTTACCCAATGCATTGGAGGGAGATATAGGTCCCACCCATCTCATAATGATACCATTCTTATGTGTTCCACAAAATCATAAATCATACATCATTACATAACCCATGTAATAAAAATGGGAATCTTAAACATCATGACATCAAAAAACAATTCATATATGATAAAGGAATTCATAAAAATAATTCCATCACAACATAATCAAATCAATGTAATAATAGGGATAAAAACAGAACCCTTTATTATCTTAGATGGAAAATAATTTTGATAAAACACTTGAACTTCATTCTTGAGGAAAATATCCTTTCTACTTCAAAAACACTTTTCCTTTCTTAACATGTCATACAATTTTAAACTAAAAGAAGTTAATTAAAAATAAACTTCAAAAATTTTAAAGGAAGCTTCTTCGAAATAATGTTTTAAAAATCCATTCATGCCGTATAAGTTAAAAAAACATTCTTCTCGTACTTTTGTCGGAAAAGCCAAAAAGTACCTCGTACGAAAAACGACAAAAGATTCCTTTCATATCTTTTACTAAAAACTCACCGAAGGGTAAAATTGGATATAAACTATTGTAAGTGGATGGAAATAATATTACATATTGAGGGAACATGGATGTGGATGATAAAATACACACCAGTAAATACCAAATTATAAGCAATCTCTGATAAAAATGAGATTGTGATATTTCCCTTACCTTATGTCCGATATGCTTTGTACGTATCCGAACCTCCTGTATAATGATTTAAATAATGTTATTAACTTATTACAGAATCATATTCATTGTTATGATATCATATATGGTTCACTTATGACTTTATATTACCCGTTCTTTTGTAAATTCCATGTTAAAGAAGCGTTTTGGGTAAAATCGTTTCATTTATCGTAGGTGTTTGGACTTGTTGTTCTTGAAATTATTGTTACTTATATCATGATTTACTTACATCCAGAATAAAACATGATTTATATATCATATATATTCAGTATATATGTATAATAGATAGATAAATGAAATGAAACACATCGTTCATGGAGACGGTAGTCCGCACGTACGCATGAACACTGTTTTCCTTTCCTTATTACCTTGAATGGAAGTAAGTAGATGACATAAATATATACATAAATCCAGTAGATTTATGATGTCATATATTTAATTATTATTTATTATATATACTTTATAATCATTCTTAAATGGTTAACATGGAGAATGAATCTCATCGCGTTGTGGAGACTGTAGTCCGTACGTACGCACGAGCGATGATATCGTTCTCATGTTCGTGAACTTGTGTTGAAGTGTATGTATACTATTTCAGTATCAATATCACTTTATAATAATCATATATAGTTATTATTTACACCATTGTACCCATCCAATTAAGGTGGTGGTGGAAAATAGATTTCACCACGGCGTGGAGACGGTATTCCGTACGTACGCACGCGTGGTGATTTCATTTTCCGTAGGATGGATAGATTGGTGAAATAGGATTGTTTCATACTTATAATAACATATCAGTATATGAGTGATACTTATGTTATTACTTCATAATGAAACAACCTAAGAATAAGAAGTGGAAGAAGAAATAAAGGTGAAAGAATCGGTAACGAAAATTACCTCTTCTTTGAAGTGCCTCTTTGAGATCTCCTCTTAGGGAACTAAAATTGGTCTTTGATGAAGACCAGAACCTCTAGGATGTTTCTAGGGAAGTTTAGAAGAGAATGTTTTAGTGGTTGGCCGAGCATGAAGGCTCAATGTTGTGTGAGAAAGAGAGGGAGGAGGTGCCCTTTTATAAGGGAGGAGAGGGGCACCTTTGGAATAACTAAAAATATTATTTTATTATAAAGTCAAGATCGGTTTTAAATAGATCCAAATTTATTTATTTCTAGGATAACGTGGGTATGGGTCGAAATCATCTCATAAAATAGGATTTAGAAAAGTTTAGGTTATTATTTTACCCTTATCAATTAGATTTAACTCTAAGTTAAATAATTTAACTTTTACCGTGACATTTTGTTTTCTTACACTATATGGTTAATAAACTTACTATATCAAGACAAAATAACCCCAAGTTGTTTATTATTAATATATATAATCTTTTATAAGTCATTTGGCCGAACCTTAGATTTTTAGGAAAAAAATAACAATTAATAATATAATATTTGTTTTAAAAACTATTTTATGTCAATTTTTACACTATTTGGTATATGATTTTTATGAAATTCATAACAGAATAATAAGTTCGATCCAAGTTACTTAAATCAACAAGAACATGTCATATTAACCTAGAAAATTAGTGTAAGTCATAAAAAGTCTCAAATTACATTTATTTGGGAATTTATAACATCACTTATGTCAATGTTTCATTAATAATACAATTACTACATCATTTATGTGTCATAATAAATGATAATTATTTAATCCCTAAAAATTCTAAATAAATTCCAATGATGTATATAATTGTATTAGCTTTCTGGATACTATTCATGTTCGATGTTTCATGAAGTTTATCACTAGATTAAAATTATTATACTTATAAGATTTAAGAAATTGACATGTTGTCACATTCTTTGATTTTAATGATAATTAAATTATTTTCATTGAAAAAATCTAATTAAATGAATCTAATCCGCCCCTTAGGTGATATGGGTCGACTTTTAGTCATCCAATAGGATTTTGAAATTTGTTAGGGTAATTTTAAAATATTATATTTACCCTTAATTACCCAATTTATCTTTAACTATGGTAAATAAAATTTACCGTAGTTACTATTCATAATTACCAAAAATAAAAAGTAGCCTATTAACATAATTTGGACCAACTGATTTTAAATATGGAATCTATTTTTTAAAATTCAAAACATAGAAGTTGCAGAAATTAAATTAAAATTAATCCCGTTGTCGAATAAAAACAGGTTTTTGTTTAAAACATTGCAAATGATTGAATTGATTTAACCTACGAATTCAAGGTAAAATCAATGCTAATGACATACATTATATTAAATGGTAAAAATATATTCTATTTATACTTTAAAATCATTCAATATTATAATTTAACCACATAAGATATTACGATGAAAAAAGTTTTTTTAATTAAAATATAGCGTGTTTTTACTATTCATTAAAATGTGAAAGTTACCAGAATAATATGAAAAATTTATCCAAAGTAAATTTTTATTTATTGATTCCAAATAAGTATTTTATTTTGTAAAATTGAACTTATAAACATGTCAAAAACTAGATTTAAAGTTGGTGCGCCATCAAAAGGTGACAAAACTGCATTTTTTGAAAAATACTTATTTTACCCGAAAAATTTATTTTTTTCTTATACCATGTTCTAGAAATGTGTAAGATGAATAATAATGTTATAAAATTCAAAATTTAGTTAATACTATTCATAACGGCTAGTTCATGAAAATATTATAATAATATAACATTGTTTATTAAACCCCGGTATTGCGTACAACACACGCTATCGAGGAAGGTCGCGATTGCGTGTAATGCATGCGAAGTCAGGGATGTGTGATGTGAATGCTCCTTTTGGTGTAGCGTATAACACAAGACATTAATGAAATTAAAAAGAATATTTTTCATAAAATCTAGGGGTGTTACAATGAATGTATATATTGTTTATTTTTCACCCTATTCATGTCATGAATTCATTGGACATAGTATGTTTTTGGTGGTACTACTATATCCCCTCTATACATATATAGGTTTCATGGGACTAACTGGTTATGGTTTTGGTTGAGGCCTTACCCATTTTATAGATTATTGGCAAGATGTCTTGGAAATAATATATTTATGGCATGTATCTTGGAAAATAATAGATGTAGGTGTGAATTCTTGATATATTATTTTCATACAGCCTTAAAGGTATGTTTTCGATATCCATTGTTATGCATTTGCCTCATTATGAAACTAATAATTGATAGTTCATTAGATTATTTGACTAGTAGAATATCTGTGGTTATGTTTTATTATGGTGTTATTCATTCATATTTTATTCCTACTCTATTATTCTCATTTATATGATTAAAGTCTTGTGTTTTTAGCTGTTCAACATGCCTAATTTTTATTTTTATGATTACTTCCATTGTATTACTTACCCTTACTCTTCATCTAAGCTCATGCATTTTTATGTTTTATTTCCCTCGGGTTGTAAAGATGAATATTATGAATTAATTTTAGGGATAATCTAGGTGTAATGGTTGTTTCCAATCGAAATTCTATATTATTTTTCTTTTAATTTTTTATTTTCAAGCATATGTATGTATATAGTTTTACAAAACTATTAATCTATCCATTCCTTCAAGATTTGATTCCTTGTAATCATACCAATGTAATAGAATAATATACCAGTTTTGGGCTTTTGGGTTAGGGTGTTACACCAATTACATGTGCGCCCTATTTTTCAGGTTTAGGATAACCACTTTTGAACCCACTTTATTTGGATTATACTAACCACCCATGATACTTCTAATATCATAGAAAATTTATCATTACCCAATTCATTGTTTAGAGATATAAGTCCCACATGTCAGATAATGAATATCATACATATGTGTGCCAAAAGATCATAAAAAATTCATCATATCATAACTCATGAAATGAAATGGGATTCAATAATTAAAAATAAATTAGAAAACCTATAATGGATTCTTATAAATAATTTAACACATTTCATGGGAAATGTATAAATTTTTATTTGAAAAACAATTTTTTAAAACATAAAACATTTTAAAATTATTTTATTTTAATATTATATTTAAAAATTATAAATTATTATTCTATGAAAATAATGGTCATGATGACAAGAATTATCATTCATGTCATACATGATGAAAAAAATCATTTCACATTTTTAAAAAAATACAAAAGAGGAGTTTTCAAAAAAAAATTAATATTTTGTTAAAAAAGATTAAACATTTAAAAATGGGTATAAATTTCATAAAAAATAATTTTAAAAAATGTTAAAAATATTTTTAATTTTTTTAGAAAACATGGTTTTGGAATAAAAATGTGTTTTGACTGAAAAAGATGAATTTTTATTTAAGAAAATTATTTTTTAACACTTTAGTACATTATGATAGTAAAATGAAGGGAAATGTTTTTATTCTCATGAAATAACAATAGAATAATAAAATTAATGAGTTTCTTGAGAAATTGATTATAATATTTGATCATAATAAAAATAGTAATAATCAATCCAGAAAAATGATTTGATTGTAACATAAAATAATTAACACATTGGTAACTTTGAAATGTAATCTCCATGAATGAATTTAATTAAATTAAAATTTATATATCATGAGTATAAATATATTCATGATACTAAATTTTAATGGGACTATATGTTCTAATTATAAAATAATATAGGTGCATAACTTAATGGATGTCTCATAGAAGGCAAATTGAGATAAAAATCCCTTATGAATGGGTATCTCTGGAACTGTAAATCCCATGAAAGAGATATCATCAAATGGATATTTAGATCCCAATAATATTTTGGAGAATAATAATTAAATGCATTAAAGGTTACTATATACACCACTTTAAATAAATAGGTGGTGAATATGGAATGTGTCTCACATAAGTAAAAAATTGAGGCGAAAATCAACTACCTTAAGTCTTGACTTTCATCATACATGTTCAATCCTCATGTATAAGTAATAAATAAACATTTTAAATATATTATTGAAAGTTATTTATATATATCATACCATATATTATTTTCTTATGACGTTTTATTACCTATTTATTAAAAATTCAATATTAAAATAATATTTCGGGTAATAGCAGACTTGTATTTTGTATATGTTATAATTTTTTATTATGAGCCCTATTAAAATTATAATGATTTAAAAATATATATAATGTTAAAAATGATATAAATACAATACAAATTTAATATATTTTTATTTATAGTATTCCATATAATTTATTTATATGAGATTAAATACATCTTTAAAAGAGACGATAGGTTGTACATACACGTGAAACCAATTTTAATTTTATTATCAGATTGAAGAAGAGAAATTTATAGAATATGTTAACATTGAAAGTAATTTTATGTAAAATATATCACGAGTTTTAATTAAGAAATCATTATTACTTTCCATTTAATGTGTGAATGAATCAAATCGCTCCGTGAGGTGGCAGTCCATCGTACACACAATCAATGCTATCATATTATAAAAAAATGTAATGTACAAATTCCAATGTGATATTATGATTAAAGAAACATAATAATATAATTAATATCATATATAAACATTTAATCCATCATTCTAATCATTTGTTAGAGGTGTTGATGGAAAATTAATGACATTGGTTCGTTGGGAAGTAGTGCTTTATACACATGAATGGTGATTTCATAACCCATTTGGAGGATGTGGAGATTCTTGTAGGTCATGAAACTAACATTTAAAAATATTAGTATAAATAAGATATTGGAGTTATTATATCATCATATAATATTATTAATTTTAGTATGTGGATAAATAAATAAAAATGCCCATTGATGAGGGTTTCCTCTTCTTCAGGTTTTCTCTATAGGTTTGCAACAAAATCGTTCCTCGGTTAGATTTCTATCAAAACTATGTATTATTGGATTAGAGGATGTAATTTTGGAAGATTTAAGGGTATTTTTCTTCTCAAAAGTGTTTGAATGTGTGAATAAGTGAATGTTGGTTTTGGAATTTTATATGGGTGGGGGGTAGGAACCCACTTGGAATCATCTTGAAAATTTCCCAAAATACGACAAAATAATAAAGTCATTCCAGAACAAATATCTTCCAAATGACCAAATATTTGGACATGGGAATAATATTATGGTTATGTGGAAAATAAATAGGTATTATAAATGTTTTGGGTATTTTTTATCCCTTATCGTTTTTGTTTAACCCTCGGTAAAATCATTTTTACCTTAATCACAGAAATAAATTTTTACTATTTTCACCATTAATTTTCAAAAACAATTATGCTAAACTTATTAGATAGTATAAATAATTATTATTCCAAATATTTAATTCATTTTTCAAAGTTCTATTCAAATAATTGGTAAATTATAACTTAAAATTAATCACCAAGATGAGAAGAGAAAGTGGGGTTTTAAAGAGAATATGGTCAAAAGTTTACAATGATTTTATAACCAATTTCAATATAAAATTTTTTCCAATGAAATAAATTACATAAATAGTTATATTATAGTTTTAATTCATTTTAAAAAAATTCAAATATAATTTAACTTTATAAATATTTAAAATTATAAGTGATTTTCAGTGAAAACTCATTACTTTTCAATATTTATTTAAAAATTAATATATTAATTAATTATAAAATATTCAGCCTAAGCCTATTTTAAATTGATGATATAAAAATTATTCATCATTTTATAATATAAATTTTATAAATGTGTGACAAAATAATATTATTATTGTTAATAAAAATAAATTAAAATCATTTTTCGAGAAAATAGTATATTAAAAACATATTATGAATTTATTGAAAATTAAGTACTTTTTATCAATATTTTCCCTTTATATAAAACCATAATAATAAATATTTTTAAAATACTTACTAATATTAATATTTCTATGTTTATCAACTAGGTTATGATGGTCATGTCTAAAAAATTATTAATAATATATCAGAGTTTTCATAAAACTCTATGCCTTGTGTAATACATTATAAACTCTATGTAACATGTAACACAAGTTTATATAAGAGTTTTTTATAATTCAATATTGACTCATTTTTTTAGTTAACTAAAGATAAACATGGTTTTTTATATAATGAATAATATAAAAAAATAAATTTATTTGAAAAAAATATATTTATCAAAATCTCTGGGAATTACATTCTTCCCCGTTAAAATTTTTATTTCCCACAAAATTCATCACTTTGGAAACATAAATAGTTATACATATTTCTTATTACATCCACATATTCCCATGTAGCTTTCTTAAGATTGTTGTTTCTCTAAAAAACATTAACCAGGCCTATGGTCTTATTTCAATGAACTTTCTCTATTCAGTTGAGAATCTATACCAATCGTTCATCATAAGAAATATAATCCTCTATTGGTTTTACCTCCTAGTTCATTACATGTAGTTGATTAGTTATGTAATTACTCATAACTGAAACATTGAACACATTATAATGTACTATCATGATATGATCAATTATTTTAATGGGACAGATATACCTAGGCCTTTTTTTTCTCTTCATTATTCTATGGGTAAATTCATAGAAAGATCATTTACTAAATTAAAATACTTTATTTTGTCGATGAATAAAAGCATTATATTTTTATCCAATTTCAATATTTATTACAGTTTTTTGAATAGATCTATCCTTATCTACTAAATCTTCATCTTTTTTAGGTTTCAATAGAATTATATTAGTATCTTCCATCCAGTGTGGTGGTGTTCAACACTTATTTCTATAAAGGGATTCATAGTACTCTATATGATTTCTCGAGTGATAGCTATTGTTTAATAAAATATCTACTTGATGTAGGTGTTCATCCCAAAATTGTTGAAAGCCATGGAACAATATCTTAATATATCCTCTAGGGTTTGAATTATTCTATCAAACATACCATTTATCTCATTATGATACAAAATGATGAAAATAAACTCCATATTAATATATTCCTGAAAACATCACCAAAACGTCAATGTAAACTCAATATTTTGATTAAATAAAACCTAATTTGGTACTTCATAAAACCTCTCCACTTCTTTAATGTATATGTTAAAAGGAGGATCCAAAGGGTAATATTTTATGATAGTAAAGAAGTGTGTCATATTTTTAATGTAATCAACTGTAAACCATAATTATATCAATATCAAAGATTATATTAACCCTAAATGTCACTGATACCTTTAATAATATGTTATATAGTTTAAAGTAATTACTATTAAAATAAAATTTTCTCTATATATAGATCCAAAGGGGATCATTTCCATTAATTCATCTTAAATTATCCATAGTATTGATAAACTCCTGCCACAAAAAACCACAAAAGTGGTGTCCAAGACATTGAAATTATATTAATTATTAAAATCATAAACCTATGATGGTATCCATAAAACTTAATATAATAATACATAGAGACATAAATGTTAAGTCAAAAGTCTTCTTTTGTATTTAATATCTTCTGTTTTTGAAATCAAAAATCTCTTTACACTCAATTATCAAATAAAGAATTTACTTCGAATATGGTTTTCTCTTTATCATACTGACTATGATCATTGTACAGACTTGGTTACTCATACTCACTCAGACCATCATACTAAATCTTTTTATCATACTCACTCAGACCATTGTATTAACTCTATTTATGGTACTCACTCATACCATCATACTTACAATGTTTATTGTATTAACATATATCATTATTCCAACTCAGTATATTTTACTAACTCCAACCATCAAACTCACAATATGTATCATACCCACTTTGCATTATAGAAGTAATTTTCATTATATTATTCATACCTATAATCATACAAGAAATATTAATCGTACACATGTTATACTTATATCACATATGTTTTTCATTATTTTATTAAAAACGTGTTTTATACTAATCATACACCTCTAATCATTTTTCATATATCTATTGTTTTTTGTCAAAATGATGTAGTGGAGTTAGTTATAAACTAATCAAAATGATGTTGTGTTTTCTGTTTCAATATGACCATTAAAATGCCAGGTGTCCATGTCCCTCCAAATTTTATCAAGAAATATGACTGTTGGGGAAGATATGAATGTTGGAACCTGAGCCCTATTAATAAGAGTTCATTTGATGCAGAGATAAAAAAACTACTTTTTCTACATCCAAGTTCTAGAGAGAGATTGTGTGACTTCTCTCTTTCTTTATGAGAAATCCATGAAATTAAAAAACATGAACAGATCATTCTTATATTTTGTATTTCAATATCTTTTTTTTATGTGACTGATCAGGTGATAATGATTGAGGGCTACCTAGGATAGGCTGACAGTACAACTGATCATCGTATCGAGGGATTTCATGTGTTTCAAAGACATAGGTACTGATTATATATAAAATCGAGGTCTTGAAGGGATATCAAGGAGAACATGTTGATCATAGAATCTAGGTCTTACTGGAGCTAGTAAGACATTCCTATTATCCCAGGTGAAAGGACACCCTTCTCATTGGGATAAAATAATTGTAATACCTTTTACATTTCCCCTGCTTATTGTAATAGAATGAGAATCATTTTATTTCTTCTTTTATATTTGTATTATTTTATATTTTAACCATTTTAGTTACTGCTAATACTTTTTTATTGATTATATACACTATATGGTTGAATAATTTACACATTATATTAATCTGAGTTTTGCATTCAACCTAAATACAATTGTTTCATAACCTCTTATATTATATCATCAGACTGATAGTCTGCCCAATTATTTTTTTATAAGAGGCATTTTGAATTATTTTAGTTTATGTTTTATAAAACAAAGACCCTTCCATAAAGTTTTTAATAGAACTTTTTAAATATAAAATTCACCCCCCTCTTGTATTTGTTTCATATCATATCCATTTCAAACCAACAATTGGTATTAGAGGAGTTTTTTTACTACAATGTATATTTTTAAGTTCTGTTGTTTTCTAAATGCACTAACCTATATTTTTAGAAAAATGATATTTTTTATTATGGTAGTCATGATTAATGTTGGCTCAATTTAAAATATAAATCCTACAAGACCTCATATATTTTAATGGGAATTATTTTGAATATCTGAGAGATTAGATGAAGACTTTTATCATAAATACTTATTTAGATAACATTATCATGCTGACTGGTGACTATAGGATCCGTGATAAGGATAAAAAAACATTTATAGCCCAAGGAAAATATGAATATCAATTAAAATATAATGTACAAAATACATTATTGTGTTTTATGACCAAGAATATTTATAGTCAAATCTCTTCATGGGAATCTGAAAATAGCATATGGAAGAAATTATAGATTACACACTTTGATACTTCCAAAGATATTAAAACAAGAAGATCAATGCTAAGAGATAACTATCAAGCTTTTGAATTTCCTTATAGTGAACATATATTCATGGTTTAACAAATATTTATGATAATTCTTAATATCATTCAAGCTATAGGAGAGAAAAATTTAGAAGGTGGATTTTTATTTGAGAAGACAATACACATTATGCCAAATAAATGGGAGTCCAAGACAACAGTATTTGACGAGTCTAGAAAGATTAAAAATATTACTCTTGATTGCATCCTTGAATCTCTATTTTAATATGTAGGAAGACTTAAAAGAGTTGTAGATAAAGGGAAATGAATAATGTTGGAGTAACATTCACTACAATATCAAATCCATTAATGTCTCAATAACCTGTGAAAACCAACTCAAGAAAGATAAGGGAAGAAGTCTTATCATATTCTAGTGACACGGAGAAGTTAGAGAATGATCTCGAAAATCACCCTAGAAGATTGTATAAATGTGTTAGAAAAAAGTATTTCCAATCTAGATATAAAAATACATTCAAAGGTTACATGTACAAGAATGATTCTAAAGTCACATACTCTGAATGATAAAGAGCATGACACATTCAATTGGTTTATCCAATCCTAAAAATAATGGATAGAAAGTAAAGGAATTCATAGAGTAATAATAAGTAATCTAAATCCAAGGGAAAGAATTTATTAATAGTAAATGACTCTGGGAGATCAAGAGGAGGTTATTCTTCTGAATAATATTCTGATATGTGTACCTCAAATAACAAGAATGTTGGTCTCCATGCCAAAACCCCTTATCAATTCATAATTGCCAAGGTACACAGTTATGAATCACTTAATAATATTTAATTTAGTTAAAATTATCCAGATAAAGATTATTATTCTAATGAAGAAACATCCTCATTAGATAATGATAATTATTTAACTTCTTAAGAAGAAGTTTTCATATTTTCTAGACTTTTATAAAATGAAAATTGTAAAGTTTCCAGAAAAATTAATAAATAAAATACTAGAATTTATATTTTAACAAGAGAAGTATCATATCTCTCCAAATATATTTATTATAAAACTCTAGATATTAATTTTTTTTAAAAACCTTGAGAATGTGAATTTTGAAAAGAATAGAAATTCTAAAGATTTGGATAATATAATATCTAAGAAAACTATTCTACAAGAAAAGCATAATTCTAGAACTAATTCAATCAAGGATAAGATTTTGGTCATAAGACTAAAATCTGAAATATTTTTTTTGAAGAGACTCATTTCTAATTTTATATCTAGAAAAGAATATTTTGATAAGATTTATTCTCAAATACGACCTCATAGTAATAGTCAAGGAATATGTTACACCCATTCAAAAAAAGTTTTAAAAAATAACTATTTTGTTTCTAAAAAGGATCCATTCTGTACTAATTGTCTAAGTGGTTGTCATTGGAATACATATTTTTCTTTAAATAAAACATAATTTTTGGGTTTCCACAAAGCACACTATTCAAAACAAATGAGGATTCCAAAATAAATTCTTTTTAACAATTCAGATACAAACAAGTTTGGATTCCAAAAGGTTAATTGTTTCTCTATCAGAAAAATGAAACACGAAACAATAAAAATACATGGTATATTGATAGTGGATGTTCCAGGAACATGAAGAGAAATAGAAACTCATTTGAAAATTTTATTAATTTGAAATTTGAAAACGTTACTGTAACACCCCAATCTTCTGCGATACGCTTCTCTTTGAATAATGTGATAGCGTGTGTTGTACGCAACACCGAGTTCTAACACACCATAACTAATCAAACTAGCCGTTATGAATAGTAACACCTACTTTTTGAAATTATATATATTTTATATTTGAAAATGGACTTCATTTTTGCATTCGGAATATCAAATTTAGCCTAAGGTGAAATTTTGGTACATTTCGGATAACTTTCATATTTTGATGAATAGTGAAAATTACTAAATTTTAATTAAAAACAACTTTTTTAATCAAAATAATTAATAGTGATAAATTATGAATTTTAGTGGTTTTAAAGTATATTTAGAATATATTTTTACCATTTAATATAATGTTGGTCATTGGACATAATTTTACAATTAAACCGAACATAAACAAGTGTCCATCTTTTGATAGTTATTATCTCTTAAAAACACGCTTTTTGTTTTGACAGCGGGAATTAATTTTAAATTAATTTCTGCCACTTATGTGTTTTGAATTTAGAAAAATGGATTCCATATTTGGAATCAGGATGTCCAAATTGTGTAAATAGGTAACTTTTATTTTTAGACATTTTGAATAATTACTGTGGTAAATATTTTATTTACCATGGTTAAGTGTAAATCCGGTAAATAAGGGTTAAAAAAATAATATTATAATAATACAAAATTACCCTAAAACGTGTCCTAACCTTATTGGTGGACACATACCCGACCATGAGAATCCTTGGGTCAATTTGGGGACCCCTTGGAGCCACTTGTATGTGGTAGGGACACTTTATATTAATAAAGTTAAAATAAAAATAAAAATGGCATAAGCTTACATCTTTTAGAAGAACAATTTTTACATAGGGTTATACATGTTGGATTTTCGATTATAAATATTCATTAGAAAGATAAAACGATTTCCTACATAATTATATTTTATTTATAATTTTTAGACATCAAATAATTTAAATTATTAATGACACAATAATGATGCAATGTTTACCTCATTAATAAATCATTTAAATAAATAAGATTATAATGATTAAAATATTATCTAAAACCTGTCCAATTCTTATTGGTTGATGTTATTTAGAATATTATTCATCTTATAATCGACCTCAATGATTTTTGGACCATTATAAACCGAATATAATTATATTATAAAGTAATACTTTCACTCTTTCCTAAAGATCCCCTCTTCTCCCTTATAAAAGGAGACCACTTCTACTCATTCCTCACTCCTCTCAAGCCACTTGGCTCATCCAAACTCTTCACAACTAAGCTCCCCACATCCCTCTCCTCCTCCTTGAAGCTTCCCCTTAGGCAGAAATCATTTCAAGAAGTCCTTTGGTTCCAACCAAAGTGAGTTACCTAAATTAAAGGTAACGATTTCTCTTAAATTATTTTCCTTTATTTTGCTTCTCCAACCCCCAAACTCTTTTTATTTCCTTTCTTTTGTAACAACACCAGTATCCTCAATATACTAGGATATTGTTATAAGATGTATTCAAACTACACATACACACAACTCCATCTAATGGATGATGAACATAATGTTTCTGTGGATGGCAAACTAACGCCTCACGAAACGATGATTGTTCAAATACATCTTACCGCCTCTCATGGTGGCCATTATGATGGCACTATAATTAAATATGATATTAATGATATATATTTTATATATAAGCTTCTGTAATTCCATTTTATTTCATACCATTATTCGTTTCATGTTGTATATACATACGATAATTTCATTTGAGGAAGTGCGGACTACCGCCCCCTTAAAATGATATGACTCGTTCATACCACACATGGAACGTATAAAGGATGGTGTTAATGAACTTAAGTAACATATATAAAATATTATATTATACTGGAATAGTAATATACCTATGTATCATTTGGATTCAATTCTTATAAAATAAAAATTAAATGGAAGTAGCGTTCGTGCGTACGTACGGACTACCGTCTCCACGAACGCGGTGAGATCCATCCTCCATCGTATCCATTCAAGTCTTATTCTCATTTTAGGGTTAAAAATAATTTTAATATCATTCTGATTATGAATAATATTTAATCTATCCATTACAAACATGTCTTACGTAACCAAATATTTAAGAAGAACGAATCGATTATCACCTGAAACAACGATAATACTAAGATATTATTAATAAAGCAATGTTAAAAGATCATATATGATATCATATTAATGTATATGATTCTTGTATAATTTAATAACAATTATTTCACCATTATACAGGAGGTTAACCGACCCCAACAAAGGAAAAGTACAAGGTAAGGGTTATTTCACAATCTCTTCATTATCCGAGGTTGTTTATACGTAATAATCTACTGGGATTTTTTTATCATCCACATCCATGTTTCTTCGAAATGTATTTCAAAACATATTTAATATTTTCAAGAATATGGGTTAAAATCATTTATACCCTTGTTTTACTTTTTATAAGAGTTTTATAAAGGAATCTTTCCGTCGTTTTCAAAACAAGGTCCTTTTTAACCTTTTCGACAGAATTAAGGTAAGAATGTTTTTTTAACTTATACGGAGGGTGCGGCTATTTTCCGCCGTTATAAAATCTTCAAAGAATCCCTTACAAGCTTATAAGAATATTTTCAAAGAAATGGTTTCTTTTATAATTATGTGATTTTTAAATGATTTCAAAAGAGAGATATTTCTCTCAAATATATGAAAATCCAGTGCAAATGTATACGTATTTAACGCAAGCTTAAAAATGTTTTCAGAAAACCTGACTCTCGAGTTTGGTAGACAGGAAGGGATTGGGAGTGGACCCATCATGGCCTGTAATTAATCGAGAAGTCTCAGAATTAGTTATTTTGTTTTCAGAAGCTTGCATATTGTTTTCAGAAAAACACTGGAGTATATTTTATGAATTTTAAACATAAGTATCTTCTAAAAAAATTGCATCGGTAGGTCTCATGAGACAAAATAGTGTCTTGGAACAAGGCGTTGAAAAAATCATATTTGTGTTCTTGGCACGAGGCCTTGGCTATGTGGTTATGATAGTCTGGAATTATGCATTCCAACATTATGAAAGTGGTTATTGATTTTTGCATGTGATTATTCGATTAGTAGAATATCCATGTGAATAAGTAAATGGCATTATTTCATTTTATTTATGCCATACCATGTTGAAAGTTCATGTTTGAAAGGATTTTGTTTTAGTTATACATTTCCTTAAAAGTTTATTCTTATTTATAAAAGTTTCCGCTATATTGTTATCCTTACTGGGCATTTGAGCTCACCCCTTTTCTATGTGTTATTTTTACCAGGAAGTGAAGATGTAAGTTATGAATGACCTGTAGGGATATTATGAGGGGATTATAGTGTGGACTGTGGAAACATTATGTTGTTGTAGTAGTTTTTCATTTTATGATGTAATGTAAAACTTATGAATATATCTAGTGTTTCCAAGGATACTAAACCAATCGGTATTTCGAGATTTGATCTTTCTTGTGATCATGCCAATGTTATGTAATAAGGCACCGACTCTAGGCAACTAGGGTCGGGGCGTTAGAGTTGGTATCAGAGGAAGTTTAGTACAAACCTTGGAAACTAGATTTAGATAAACTCTGATTAGAGCACGTAGACCTAAGATGAACTTTGAGGATTAGTATAGAAGAACTTCCTAGAATTTTGGTATTGTAGAGATTTTCTGAGTTTTCCGAGCAATACATCCCTGTCTGGATACGAGCAGGTAGAAGCGGCTCTGGCACAGATGTACCTAGGGGTAAAACCCGAAAACACCGCTTTGAGCTAGACTCGAACGGGAACTGGTGCACGACAACGGGCCTTACTGCACTCTTGGTTACGACACTCCCGAGGGATATGCTTAGGATAACTCTCATTTTCTTTACAAATAATTTTGAAGGGATTATGAGTATATAAATCCTCAAAGAAAAAAAAATTCTTATGATTATGGATTATATCCATAAATAGTTCAATTTATGTTAAGTGTTTTATAAGTATGGGATTATGTATTTTGATTCATAAACTGATCTAGTTTATGCCATTGTTTAGAAATGGCGCCTAGTGGAAGAAATGGAAACCGTATCAATGCACGCACTCCATGTAGGGATTTCCCTCCTGCTCAAGATAATTATAGTGGGGCTGGTGATGCAACTGGTGCTGATCAGCTAATCACCATACTGGGACAACTTACTCAGGTTATGAATAATAACCTTACCCGTATGGAGCACCCTGATCCGCAGCGTGGAGGGTCAATGTTAGATCGATTCATGAGGCAACAACCACCAACGTTCAATGGGAATACAAATCCCTTAGTAGCTGAGCAATGGATATTTTCCCTAGAGAAAATATTTTAGGCTTTGGGGAGCAGTGAAAGGGAAAAAGTTATCATGGCAGTTTACCGCCTCACTGGAGATGCTGATCAATGGTGGTCATTGATTCAAAACATGAAGGAAGATGATGAAGTATCAAATATGGAGTGGAGGGAGTTCAAAGATCTGTTTTTAGAAAAATACTTTCCTTGCGACCATCGAGCAGATATGGAAAGACAATTTCTGAGTCTGAGACAAAAGGAGGATGAGAATGTCACAAAGTATGAGTCTAACTTTACAAGGTTAGCGAGGTATGCTGGAGATTATATTCGCAACCAAAGAAGTAATATTGATCGTTTCTTTGATGGGTTAAAACCATTTCTCCGTCGAGCATTAGTCTCACAATCCTTTTCATCGTACGAAGACATTGTCTCATGTGCTATCAAGACCGAAAAAGAATTCTCTAAGTCTTATGACTTTAAAGCAAAGCAAGAGAAGAAGAGACCTGCTGATCAATCTGGGAATGGAAATAAGGGGAAGAAGGGAAAGGTTGAATATCCATCTTGTGGTAAATGCGGGAAGAAACATCCTGGTACTTTGTTGAAGGGAATGGGAGTCTGTTACAAGTGTGGTGAAAAAGGCCACCAAGCTCATGATTGCAAGGGGAAGAAGGAAGCTACCAACGTTCAGTGCTATAATTGCAGGGAGATGGGGCATTATGCAAATTCATGTCCTAAGCGTCAGGAGAACTTACCTCAGAAAAGGCCAAGGGATCAAGGCCAGGCTTATGCTATCACTACTGCTGAGGTAGAAGCTCCGAAAGACGTGGTGGCAGGTAATTTAATGGTTTCCTCAAGTTTAGAAAATGCATTATTTGATTCTGGATCATCGCATTGTTTCATATCTTCCCAGTTTGCTAAGAAAATTAGATATTTCCAATTTGATTTAATAAGGGAGTTGTCAGTTAAAACTCCTAAGGGAAGTATCGTTGCAACAAAGTTTTGTGAATCAGTCCCCATTAGAGCACATAAATTTTCTTTATCTGCTGATCTCATCATCATACCTATGATTGAGTTTGATATAATCCTCGGTATGGACTGGCTTTCGGACTATGATGCAAAGATTTATTGTAAGAAGAAAGATGTTACGATTCTTGATGATAATGATAAGGAACACCTTATTTTTAGAGCAGAATCGTCACCACCTAATTCTTATTTTGATCTACCCCCAGTAGCTCAACTTAATTCAATTATTGGGGAGGAAGAGAATGAAATAACTATCGGAGAGGAAAGGAATGTTCAAATAGAGGATGTACCTGTTGTGAAAGAATTTGTAGATGTATTTCCAGAAGATTTACCTGGACATCCTCCAGAACGAGATGTTGAGTTTTCCATTGATTTGATTCCTGGATCAAGGCCTATATCGAAGACCCCTTATAGAATGGCCACTGTAGAGTTAGTCGAACTAAAGAAACAACTAGAGGAATTGAGTAATAAGGGATTTATTCGCCCTAGTGTTTCTCCATGGGGATCCCCTGTTCTTTTTGTTAAAAAGAAAGATGGATCTATGAGGTTATGTATCGACTACAGGGAGATCAATGCTTTAACGATAAAGAACAAGTATCCCCTACATCGTATTGATGATTTATTTGACCAAATGCATGGAGCTCAATACTTTTCAAAGATTGACCTTCGATCTGGATACCATCAGTTGTGTGTGAAGAAGGAAGACATTCCGAAGATAGCATTTCGAACCAGGTACGGGCATTACGAGTTTACTGTAATGCCGTTTGGATTGACTAATGCACCCTCTGTATTCATGGATCTGATGAATAGAGTTTTCAAGGAGTATCTCGATGAATTTGTGGTGGTATTTATTGATGATATCTTGGTATACTCCAAAACCTACGAAGATCATGAAAATCACTTGCGCATTATCTTGAAGACTCTGAGGAGGCATGAATTATATGGGAAGTTTAGAAAGTGTGAATTCTGGCTTCAGGAGATTTCTTTTCTTGGCCATATTGTCTCTAAAGATGGAATCTCTGTTGATCCTTCTAAGACCAAGGCAATCCAAGAATGGCCAGCACCTACGAGTATAACTGAGGTACGTAGTTTTATTGGTTTGGCAGGTTATTATTGACGTTTCGTCCAGAATTTTGCCCGATTGGATAACCCATTAACGAAGCTCACACGTATAGGGGTTAAATTTGTTTGGACAAAAGAGTGTGAAAAATGTTTCGAAGAACTGAAGAGAAGATTAGTCAATGCTCATATATTGACTCTTCCATCGGGGAATGATGGGTTCGTTATTTATAGTGATGCATCGAAGAAAGGACTTGGTTGTGTCCTTATGAAGAATGATAGAGTTATTGCCTATGCATCACGACAGTTGAAAATTCATGAACAAAACTATCCTACTCATGATCTCGAGTTAGCAGCAGTGATCTTTGCTTTGAAGATATGGAGGTACTACCTCTATGGTGAAAAATGTGAGATTTATACTGATCACAAGAGTTTGAAGTATATTTTCTCACAAAAAGAACTCAACATGAGGCAAAGGAGATGGCTTGAATTACTCAAGGATTATGATTGTACGATACACTACCACCCAGGGAAGGCAAACAAGGTGGCAGATGCTTTGAGTAGAAAAGACCATGGAGTTTTGAACAATTTGAGAATTGAAAGGGATCCAATTTTTATGGATCTAGTGAAGATGGACATGGGAATAACGAGGGAAGGTGAAACATCAATGCTTTTTCAAATGGTTGCCAAACCATCTTTACTAGAAAGGATTAAGAGTTCTCAGACCGATGATGACGAATTCCAAAAGAAGATTAAAGCTGTGAATGATGGGAGATTGAGAGACTTTGTGTATGAAGATGGAATTTTGAAATTCGGGAAGAGACTTTGTGTTCCCAATATACCTGATCTAAAAAGGGAATTGCTGGATGATGCTCATAGTTCCAATTTCTCTATACACCCTGGGAGCACCAAAATGTATAGAGATTTGAAGGAACATTTTTGGTGGGACAACATGAAGAGGGAGATTGTTGATTTTGTGTCAAGATGTATGGTTTGTCAACAAGTGAAAGCTGGAAGGCAACAGCCTGGAGGAGTCATGCAACCTCTTCCCATACCGGAGTGTAAATGGGACAATGTTACGATGGACTTTGTCATGGGGCTACCGAAGACTCCTAGAAGGAACGATGCAATATGGGTTATTCTTAATCGTCTTACCAAGTCAGCACATTTTCTTGCTATAAGAGAAGATCTACCCCTGGAACGTCTAGCAAGACTATACATTAATGATGTTGTGAGACTTCATGGAGTACCCATATCGATTGTTTCTGATCGTGATCCCCGTTTTACTTCAAGATTCTGGAAAAGTCTTCAGAAATCCCTGGATACAGAACTTCATTTGAGCACTGCTTACCACCCTCAGACAGACGGACAATCAGAACGGACTATTCAAACCTTAAGAAGACATGTTGAGATCTTGCTCACTTGACTTTAAAGGTATGTGGGATCAATATTTACCTCTGGTAGAATTTTCCTATAACAATAGCTTCCATTCAAGTATTCATATGGCACCATATGAAGCGTTATACGGAAAGAGATGTCGTACACCAACCTGTTGGGATGACGTTGGTGAAAGAAAACTTGTAGGCCCAGAACTGGTGGAGGAAACGGTGGAAAAGGTGAAGGTAATCCAAAATCACATCAAAGCAGCTCAAAGTAGGCAGAAGAGCTATGCCGATAATCGAAGGAAGGATTTGGAATTTCAGGTCGGTGATCATGTTTTCCTAAAGGTATCTGCATGGAAGGGAGTCATACGTTTTGGTAAGAAAGGTAAATTGAGTCCCAGGTACATCGGACCTTTCGAAATTCTAGAACAAATTGGGGCTATAGCTTACCGATTGGCAATGCCGCCAAGTCTCTCCAAAGTTCACGATGTGTTCCACGTATCTCTGTTGAGAAAATACATGCCTGACCCAACGCATGTACTCACCTATGAGGAATTAGAACTGGAACCCGATCTGTCTTATTGTGAAGAGCCCATCAATATTCTTGATACAAGAGAACAAGTACTGAGAAACCGGACGACACGTCTGGTAAAAGTTTTGTGGAGAAATCATAAGATGGAAGAGGCAACGTGGGAACCCGAGGAACTTATGATGAAGAACCACCCGAGTCTTTTTATGCAGTAATACCCTAGAAATTGCAAGGACGCAATTATTTGAAGGAGGGGAGAATGTAACACCCCAAGCTTCTACGGTACGCTTCTCTTTGAATAATGTGATAGCGTGTGTTGTACGCAACACCGAGTTCTAACACACCATAACTAATCAAACTAGCCGTTATGAATAGTAACACCTACTTTTTGAAATTATATATATTTTATATTTGAAAATGGACTTCATTTTTGGATTCGGAATATCGAATTTAGCCTAAGGTGAAATTTTGGTACATTTCGGATAACTTTCATATTTTGATGAATAGTGAAAATTACTAAATTTTAATTAAAAACAACTTTTTTAATCAAAATAATTAATAGTGATAAAGTATGAATTTGAGTGGTTTTAAAGTATATTTAGAATATATTTTTACCATTTAATATAATGTTGGTCATTGGACATAATTTTACAATTAAACCGAACATAAACAAGTGTCAATCTTTTGATAGTTATTATCTCTTAAAAACACGATTTTTGTTTTGACAGCGGGAATTAATTTTAAATTAATTTCTGCCACTTCTGTGTTTTGAATTTAGAAAAATGGGTTCCATATTTGGAATAAGGATGTCCAAATTGTGTAAATAGGTAACTTTTATTTTTAGACATTTTGAATAATTACTGTGGTAAATATTTTATTTACCATGGTTAAGGGTAAATCCGGTAAATAAGGGTTAAAAAAATAATATTATAATAATACAAAATTACCCTAAAACGTGTCCTAACCTTATTGGTGGACACATACCCGACCATGAGCATCCTTGGGTCAATTTGGGGACCCCTTGGAGCCACTTGTATGTGGTAGGGACACTTTATATTAATAAAGTTAAAATAAAAATAAAAATGGCATAAGCTTACATCTTTTAGAAGAAAAATGTTTACATAGGGTTATACATGTTGGATTTTCGATTATAAATATTCATTAGAAATATAAAAATATTTCCTACATAATGATATTTTATTTATAATTTTTAGACATCAAATAATTTAAATTATTAATGACACAATAATGATGCAATGTTTACCTCATTAATAAATCATTTAAATAAATAAGATTATAATGATTAAAATATTATCTAAAACCTGTCCAATTCTTATTGGTTGATGTTATTTAGAATATTAGTCATCTTATCTTCGACCTCAATTATTTTTGGACCATTATAAACTGAATATAATTATATTATAAAGAAATACTTTCACTCTTTCCTAAAGAGCCCCTCTTCTCCCTTATAAAAGGAGACCACTTCTACTCATTCCTCACACCTCTCAAGCCACTTGGCTCGTCCAAACTCTGCCCAACTAAGCTCCCCACATCCCAATCCTCCTCCTTGAAGCTTCCCCTTAGGAAGAAATCATTTAAAGAAGTCCTTTGGTTCCAACCACTGTGAGTTACCTAAATTAAAGGTAACGATTTCTCTTAAATTATTTTCCTTTATTTTGCTTCTCCAACCCCAAAAATCTTTTTATTTCCTTTATTTTGTAACAACACCAGTATCCTCAATATACTAGGATGTTGTTATAATAAGGATTCAAACTACACATACACACAACTCCATCAAATGGATGATGAACATAATGTTTCTGTGGATGGCAAACTAACGCCTCACGAAACGATGATTGTTCAAATACATCTTAACGCCTCTCATGGTGGCCCTTATGATGGCACTGTAATTAAATATGATATTAATGATATATATTTTATATATAAGCTTCTGTAATTCCATTTTATTTCATACCATTATTCGTTTCATGTTGTATATACATACGATAATTTCATTTGAGGAAGTGCAGACTACCGCCCCCTTAAAATGATATGACTCGTTCATACCACACATGGAACGTATAAAGGATGATGTTAATGAACTTAAGTAACCTATATAAAATATTATATTATACTGGAATAGTAATATACCTATGTATCATTTGGATTCAATTCTTTTAAAATAAAAATTAAATGGAAGTAGCGTTCGTGCGTACGTACGGACTACCGTCTCCACGAACGCGGTGAGATCCATCCTCCATCGTATCCATTCAAGTATTATTCTCATTTTAGGGTTAAAAATAATGTTAATATCATTCTGATTATGAATAAGATTTAATCTATCCATTACAAACATGTATTACGTAACCAAACATTTAAGAAGAATGAATCGATTATCACCTGAAACGACGATAATACTAAGATATTATTAATAAAGCAATGTTAAAAGATCATATATGATATCATATTAATGTATATGATTATTGTATAATTTAATAACAATTATTTCACCATTATACAGGAGGTTAACCGACCCCAACAAAGGAAAAGTACAAGGTAAGGGTTATTTCACAATCTCTTCATTATCCGAGGTTGTTTATATGTAATAATCTACTGGGATTTCTTTATCATCCACATCCATGTTTCTTCGAAATGTATTTCAAAACATATTTAATATTTTCAAGAATATGGGTTAAAGTCATTTATACCCTTGTTTTACTTTTTATAAGAGTTTTATAAAGGAATCTTTCCGTCGTTTTCAAAACAAGGTCCTTTTTAACCTTTTCGACAGAATTAAGGAAATAATTTTTTTTAACTTATACGGCGGGTGCGGCTATTTTCCGCCGTTATAAAATCTTCAAAGAATCCCTTACAATCTTATAAGAATATTTTCAAAGAAATGGTTTCTTTTATAATTATGTGATTTTTAAATAATTTCAAAAGAGAGATATTTCTCTCAAATATATGAAAATCCAGTGCAAATGTATACGTATTTAACGCAAGCTTAAAAATGTTTTCAGAAAACCTGACTCTCGAGTTTGGTAGACAAGAAGGGATTGGGAGTGGACCCATCATGGCCTGTAATTAATCGAGAAGTCTCAGAATTAGTTATTTTGTTTTCAGAAGCTTGCATATTGTTTTCAGAAAAACACTGGAGTATATTTTATGAATTTTAAACATAATTATCTTCTAAAAAAATTGAATCGGTAGGTCTCATGAGACAAACTAGTGTCATGGCACAAGGCCTTGACAAAATCTTATTTGTAGTCTTGGCACGAGGCCTTGGCTATGTGGTTATGATAGTCTGGAATTATGCATTCCAACATTATGAAAGTGGTTATTGATTTTTGCATGTGATTATTCGATTAGTAGAATATCCATGTGAATAAGTAAATGGCATTATTTCATTTTATTTATGCCATACCATGTTGAAAGTTCATGTTTGAAAGGATTTTGTTTTAGTTATACATTGCCTTAAAAGTTTATTCTTATTTATAAAAGTTTCCGCTATATTCTTATCCTTACTGGGCATTTGAGCTCACCCCTTTTCTATGTTTTATTTTTCCCAGGAAGTGAAGATGTAAGTTATGAATGACCTGCAGGGATATTATGAGGGGATTATAGTGTGGACTGTGGAAACATTATGTTGTTGTAGTAGTTTTTCATTTTATGATGTAATGTAAAACTTATGAATATATCTAGTGTTTCCAAGGCTACTAAACCAATCGGTCTGTCGAGATTTGATCTTTCTTGTGATCATGCCAATGTTATGTAATATTGCACCGACTCTAGGCAACTAGGGTCGGGGCGTTACAGTTACCTTCGTAAAAAATGGTCAAGGAAAGATTTTTGGTATAGGTAATTTTATTTTCCTCAGTAAAATTTGGATTTCTAATGTTTCATTTTTTGATTTTGTTAAGAACATCTCAATTAGTATAATTCAATTATGTTATAAAGGTTACCTTCTGAATTTTAGGAATGATTAATGTATAGTTCACAATTCCAAGGATGAATTCATTTTTTTACCCAAAGGCATGAGAATATTTACATTTCAAACTTACAAGACCATATGATCCAAGACATACCTTTTCTAAGTGACATAAAAGACCAATATTGTCTATAGAATAGAATACTAGGAAATTATAATCATAGGAATATATATACATATTCTATGAATGTAATTTTAAATGATCTACATGATCTTATGTTTGATTATTCGAAAGTTTAGGACCATTGTTAGTATGGAAAACAACATAAGTCAAGCTGTAAATCAATCAGTGAGGACAAAACTAACAATGCATTACATTTAGTGCAGATGAATATTTTTTATCCTACATAAACTAGAAATATTGGAGATAAGTAGTATGTATTTTTTTTAGTTGATGATTACACCAAATTTACATGGGTACTGTTAGGTCCACTAGGTTGAATACCCTAAGAGGGGGTGAATCACTGTATGAAAGATTAAAACACTTTCTCTTCGGGATCTTGTTTCTTTGTCAGAAAAAACAAAATTCTCTCTCCCACCTATAGAAATTTATTAATAGATATGAAATCATGCATATGACACAATTATTTTTACTTGGTTCACCCTCATTGGACTACGTCCATAGAGCATACCACAGTAATGTGTCAATGTACAAAATTTACTAAGTCTCACTACCAATAATGAGTAAAATGTTCAGGCTAGATCTCATATACCCATGGTTACTGAATTTATAAGGTTTAGGGTATTCTCACTACATTCCAAAAGGACACTCCCTATGCCTCTTTCTCTGGCTCACTACCGGTGGAAAGGGTCATTGTCTTCCTCTTCCTTTGCTCGCTACTCTTGGAAAAGAATCCAGTCACTGTTTATTAAGATGTAGGTCAAACATAGTTTATGGACATGTTGGTTCATTCAACTCAATGAATTTCTATATTTTTAACTATAGATAGATGCAATGTTAAAGTGCCTTTTCACCTGTAGATGAATTACACCTTCTCGGGTACAGTTAGGTACTAAAAAATACATTGGAAAGCTGAGTTGAAGCTTTCATAAGCTTCCTTGTGAAAATAAAAAATCACTTATTCTCCCTTGTACTGAGCACTAGGTTTGGTATGCAGAACACCTCCTTTTCATACTGAAGCTACTACTTCGAACCACCATTCATCCACAAACTATTTCTTCCTTCACGATTGGGTACTCCTACCCTGTACCGATTCTGCAAACATCCTCAGTAAAACACCTCTTGTCTGCAAACTGTTTGCAATTCATGGAAAATATTTGATTCTGCATACCAGAGCTCTCCCTATATTTACTACTTGCATAATTCTCCCTCTCACGTACTGTAGATTCTTCATCTGAATACCGATAAAAATCCTTCCATGTACTAGACTTCCTTTGTGGGTTAAGAATCCCGGTAAACACCTTTAGTGTGAACCATTATCCAAATTTTCCAAATTACCAGAGAAAAATATGTTCTATAATTATGATCAATCACCACAGTAATTAGTGGGGTTAGTGATTCTCATATAGGAAAAGATATCAAAAAATATGCTAATCCATTATTTACTAAATCTTTAATCCATCTTCCACCGCTTACCAATTCTTTTGCCGTTGTGAACTGCAAACCAACCATGAAACATATTTCATATGCGGTCTGTGTACTACCTTTTAACTTACATGGTCAATCTCCTCCACCTACTTTAACCCATCCGTGTACCACAGCTCTTTCCAGCAAAAAGTATTTTAGATTTCATGAACCTCACCTGCGTACCATTCTCGCTGCCTGGTACATGGCTGCGTACTCTTCCTGGATATAGTACATGATCCATGTTCTGGCCTCCTCATTTCTCTACATTTTCGGATTTTTTTCCATTCTTCACACAAATTCCTGATTTTGAGGCCCCAAAATTTGGCAAACATTGGGAAACTACACCACCTTAAAAACATGTATTCGGAATACACCAAACATACTTATTTGCGATCATCTGGTATTTTCAACAAACAAAACCCCACCCAAAACAAACAAATAGATCACTTTGGGGTTTTTTTCTCAATACCCTTTGCATTGGATTTGATGAAAAATATTCTCATAACAATTATTTTCATTTTTATAACTCATTAATAATCCTTCTAACTTCAACCACCATTCACTTCATGCGATTAACATAGAAATCAAATATTTACTCAACAGATACTCTATGCCCACATCAACCATGATCGGTGTGAGAAACAATAGTATAATGAGAAGTTCATCAATGAACCACTTAATAGATAATCACCAACTATGTATACCATACTGATAAACAGATACCAATGAACTTATTTCATCACAAACCTTAACTGTAGTGATATAATAATTTATTGATCACTTATAGCATCGTCAAATTTAATTGTCCACCTATCTTATAGATATTCCAAATAGCTTCAGTTCAGCTTCAACTCCCCCTATCTCACTGCTCCACATAACAGCTTCTCCTCGTGTATTTTCTCTCCTGGAAGTCACACATTCTCCCCCTTTTTCAACTAACCTAGATGGCACTTCAATGTTTTCTTTAATAGGGTGATGAACAAATATTAAGATATTATGGAATGAAACATCATACCTTGGAGAGATGGGGACCCACATCCACACATTTTCAAGTGCAGAATGTCGTCTGGACTCTTAGAGCCAGTAGATGCCTTTCAAATTCTTATTTTTGTAAGGACTTTGTTATAATATCTACAACTTGTTGTTATGTAGGCACATAATCCAACACAACTATCCCTTACTCCAATTTATTCAAGATAAAATGAAATTTGATTTCAATGTTCTTTTCCCTAGAGTGATGTACTAGATTTTTTCTCAGATTTATTACAGTTGAATTTTCACAATGGATTCTGATCAGATAATTTACATCAATTCTAAAATATTTGTGTTGCTGCTTCACCCACAATAGTGTCATGCAGGCTCGAGTAGCCACAATGTATTTAGGTTCTGCGGTGAACAATTAAATTCAATCTTGTTTCTTGATTATCCAATAAATACACAACCCTCCAAGATAAAAGGCACCACCTAATGTTTATTTCATATCATATGCTATAAGGACCTGAACTTAAAACATTACATAATCTTTAATTAAATGAATAATTCACAATGAGGATCTTCATAAGGTTTAGTTTTTTAGAGAATTAGGATATAACTATTACATCTCAATGATAACAATGTAGACACATCTACTTAGTTTCCATTTTTTTCACAAAATAAAAACTCTTGAAAAAAAGAGTAATGTCTAGTTACATGTTTTAGACCGCATGACATTTCCATGATCCCATCATTAAACCTATTCCCCTTTATGTTTTGTGAGAAACAATTCAAAAACTTGGGATGAGCATAAAAATCTCAGTAAGGGTTATAAAAATACAGAAAGAAATCATTAGTCCATGTATATATAAGAATCAATGAAATCATACATTACTCATAAAACATAATCACTTTAACATACCTCATGAAATCATAAGATTTATGAATAACTAATAGAAATTATAAGACATAAAGGTAACTTGAGGCATTCATAACATTCTTACATAGGGAGCAACCCTCATGGTTACATTTTGGAATACCCATCACAGTATATTCCCTAAATCTCTTATAAAAAACCATAACATTTAACTCCCTCGCGTTACCCAATGAATTGGAGAGCTATCTCAAGCTCACCCACCCTAGTTTATCACGGAACCACCCAACTTCATAAAAAATGCCCAATAACCCCAACATAATCGTATCACATAAAACATGCATAAAAGTAACATAACATTTCCACATTTCAATCACAAGATATCAATAAAACACATTGATATAATCCAAACATTATCAGAACCAATTTCAATACCAAAATAAAATAAAAGTAAAAATGGTATTTATTTTTCGTTTAAAAAAGTTATGGCTTGTAGTGGAAGCTGAAACTCAAATAATGGTCACTGCGCGGGATAATTCGTTGTCATTGCATACGTAAGACAAAAACATTCCCTTTTGTCATTTAGTAAAACACTTCGTGTAAAAAGATTCAATTTCAGGGATATTAAAAGTCCAAAGGTTTTATTCTACAACTAATAAAATAATGTTGTATATAAATTTTAGTATGCCTCAATGAAAGGAGATTGAGACGAAGTTCCTTACAAAGATGGTATCCTTAGATTAAGGATAAATCAATTACATAATTATGTGTGAAAAATATAAATGCACCCAATATAAGTGGATATTAAGTGTAAAACAATCATAGGTCATCCAAATATATTCATAGTACGGCATAATCAAGAAGTATAGGTTTAACCCAAATAATTGTAATTGGGTTGAGAAGTTCCCTTACCGAAATTCGACAGCCTAACGGTGTCATTTTAGAAATTTAGAAAATGAGTTGATGAGAGATAAAAAGGGTATCTCATCAATTGGAAATAAAATTTACAGTAATAAGGATATATAATAATGTATACCAACATTAATAATATGTAAATTAAATGACCTAACAAAAATAATTCTTTTAAAAAGAGGAGGGTGAAAGGTTCCCTTACCTATTTGGGTAACTTTTGAAACGTACACCCCATGAATGAAGGACTATAAAATGTTGATGTAAATACCCATGACGTAAAGTATATTACATAAATAGTAGAATAATGGGTAGTACATACACCACTCAAAGGAGATAGTGACAAATATAGCATGAATCTCATGGGAATAAAAAGTTAGATAAAATCTCCTTACCTCGTTGTAATAAATCGAGTTGTATAACCAAAAGATAATAAACACCAAATGGATCTCAGAATACCATGAATATAAATATAATCATGATAATATATATCAAATTTCATTACACAATACACCACAAATAATAATTAAGTGGCAAATAATGGAAATCTCACAGAATTAAAAGTGAGATAAGAAATCCCCTTACCTAAAGTCCGACATGTCTTGTTCATTTAGTTATATTCCTGAATAATAAACTTTGGTCAATTTTTAATTTCTTAAGTACTTACTTTAAATTTTATTATTCAATTCATATCACATATTATCATGTTATAATAACTAGTTAATTATGTGAGTTCATATCATACGTTTTGTCGATGTTCGGTACATGAGTCAACAATGAACTTGTTTGAAGAGAATTGTCCATGTAGTTATAAGTACATCATCTCCAGAATGGTATTAATGATTTAAATACTATATATATCCAGTATATATTCATTTCATACCATTTCATAACTTTTGGAGATAAAAAATGAAATGCACCGTTCATGGAGACGGTAGGCTGTATATACGCATGAGCGCTACTTTCATTTCTTTTTCATATTAAAGGAGTTAAAAATAAATGAGACATATATATATATTATAATTACAGTTTAATATATATTTTATATAGGTAACATAAGTTCATTAATTAAATTCTCTATAAAATTACAGTTTTGGCCTGAACGGGTCACATCACTTGAGGGGGAGGTTGTCTGCACTTCCTCATATGAAGTTATCGCATTTGAACAACATGCAAAGCATAAAGGTATTTTTAAAATATAAAATACTGAAGAATAGATAGGAAATAAATATAATATATATCATATAAAAATATATTTCCATCATAATGGCCTCCATGGGAGGTGGTAGGAGAATATTGAACAATCATCGTTTCGTGAGGCAGTAATTCACCATCCACGGAAACAGTATGTTCTTTAACCATTAGACGTGGGTGTTTGTAAGTGTAGGTATAATACTTATCATAAAAAAAATCATAGTATTTTGAGGGTTATGGTGTTATTATGGGATCAAATAATAAAAAGATAGTTGTGAATGAAGAAATAAAATAAAAGAAAGAAACTCGAGAGAAGATATTACCTCTAAATCGGGTAACTCTTTTTTTATTGGAGCCAAATGATTTTATGGAAAGACTTATGCTAAAAAGTGAGGATTCTAGGAGAAAGATATGGATTTTTAGAGATAATATGTTCAGATGTAGGATGATAAAAGTGCTTGAGAGGTGTGGGTAAGGGGGTAGATGTGGGGGCCTTTTATAAGTGGTAGGAGGGTCACTTTTGGAAAGTCTTGAAATGTTACTTTATGATAAATTGATTTTCAGATTTTAAAGGACCCAATATGATATATTATGAAGGTAAAGTGATAAGGGTTCTAAATCCACCCATCCAATAGGTTTTCTACAAGTGTAAGTCTTAGATTTTCCTTATTTTTTCATTTTATTTAAATCATTCATTAATGAGGTAATCACTACATCATCGTGGTGTCATAAATAAATTTATTCTATTAATGTCTAAAAATTATAAAAGAAATACCATGATGTATGAGATATTTTGATCTTTCCAATTACTATTTATAGTTTAAGATATCATTTATTTAAACAAAATTAAAATTGTTTTACTTCGGATATACAATCCATTGTTATATTTCCCTTCTTTAAACAAAATAATGTCAGAAATCTTACTATTACACCCATGTGACACCATGGGCCCTCACGTTTGGTAAAAAGCCTCACATGGTCGGCCATGACTCAAAAATGAATATTTTGACACATGTTGGGGTCATTTTATATTATTATGATATTATTTTATTACCCTTAACTACACGATTACTAATTAATCACGATAATTAAAAATAATTGTCATCGTTACTATTCATAATGTCCAAAAACAAAAGAGTATTAATTAAATAATTTGGACCTTATGATTAAAAATAAGTATTCCATTTTATGAAATTAAAAACACAAAAATTACAGTAATTAATTTAAAAATAATTCTCGTTGTCAAAACCAAAGAAGTGTTTTTTAAGAAGTAAATTTATCGAAAAGTTGACTTGTTTTTACATCCAATTGAAAAGAGAAATTACATCCAATGAACAAAATTGTATTAAGTGATAAAAAAATAATTCAATTAAAATTTAAAACTAATTAAAAGGAAAATATAACTATATAATTAGTTTTGATGAAAAGGCAGTATTTTTCACTATTCGTTAAAAAATGAACATTATCAGAAAAATACCAAAAATTCACCTGAAGATATAGTTGATATTACAATTTCAAAAATGATGTCTATTTTAACAAATTCAAAACATATAAGTTTCATTAATAAATTATATTGTTAATTCCCGTTATCAAAACAAATAGCGTGTTTTTGAGAAACAATATCTATCATAATATTGACACTTGTTTATGTCCCTTTTCCAAGTGGAATTAATTATAATGACCAACATTGGATTAAATGGTAAAAATATATTCTAATTGAACTTTAAAAACAATTAAAAATATAATCTATCCATATAAATAAATTAGATTAAAAAAAGGGTTTGAATTAAAATACAACATTTTTCACTATTCCTTAAAAAATGAACACTATCGAAAAAGAAACAAAAATTTACACAGAGTAAATTTTGATGTATTTATTCTAAATAAGGATTTTATTTTGTCAAATATAACATATAAAATTTTCAAATAGTTTATTTAAATGGATTTTTCCATCAAAAGGCGGTTAATTGACATTTTAAAGAATATTACAATATTTATGCTTAAAATTGGATTTATTTGCACTTTAAGGATCTAACATTTATTGTAAAAATATTTAACAAACATATATAATAACTTTTTAGTTATTTCTATTCATTCCCACCATTAAAACGGCTAGGTGTTTACTACCATTTAAAATAATATTATTATATTATTAGTGTGCAACATAAGATTTCAAAGAAACATGTTGCTGCGTATCAAGTATGCTGTCAAACATAGTGTCACCATTAATGTAAAATTAACATTTTATTTAAAAATATTTATAAATATAAAAATGTAATATTCTTTATTTACTTGGTATGTTACATCCTTCCCCCTTTTGGTAATTGTGTCCTCACAATTTTAAAATTGGTCTCAAAAACATCATTGAAAGCCCCTCATCAGAAAAGGACTTAATAAAACTATCCCTATAAAAAAATAAAGAGAAGTAAAAAGGTCACCTGAGACAATAGATACTAGGATTACATGGAAACAAGGATATGTAAGAGAAAAAAAGGATCAAGTTCTGATGGAGAGTGATATAAAACATGTTTAGGAGAAACTTAACAACCAGAAATCACAAAATTGTGATGGGTTAAACGGTATTTGATTCCCCAGTAAAAAATGTTAACAGACAAATTTTTTGTTTTAAGTTACTTTTCATTGAGTAATTTCTTTATGGGCTTAACTAAAACATAAGGAAACATACTTAATTGTCATGTAGACTTTTATCTCTTACTAGATTTCTTACACAAAATCATATTTTCTCCAAAAGATGAGTATTTTGGATGACTTGTTCACCTTAAGAGCACTATAATCAACTTATTTAGAATCACCTAACCCACAAAGATGAACTATATATTTCCCCTGACATTATACCTTAAAAAAACCAAAATTTTTAGAACAAGATCAGATAATCCCCAAAAGGATAATCCTTTATAAAAAGAAATACTACTCTTAATCTTCAAAATTCAATATAAAGAACCCATGGTTCAGGAAAGACCATTAAATAAATAGCTATTCATAAAATTATTCAAAGTAATCGAAACTAATATTGAAACCCAAATATCTAAAGGATTTAATCACATAGTCTTCCAAGGTAAATCTTAACATTTATCTCCAAATAACATCAGTTACTCTTAAATTATCATATTGAAAAGTAATTAACCTTATCACATATCCTCCTTGATAAGTTAATTATTTCAATAGATAACCAAAAATCAACTTATTCATGATTCATAAGATTATTTAACTAAAAATACTTTGTCCTACTAACCAGGGACTTCACATAGTTCAGTGGTAGGCGATAAATACCAGTCGCACATTGGTTGTGGGTTCGATTCCTGTATCTCTGTCCGAAGCGATGGGTTGTCACACGGTCCACGTGTTTTCCTTTTTAAAAAACTATATAATTTTATATCATTCACAAAAAGAGATAAATTCATAAAAAATAACCATAACCTAATTTACCCATGAAGGCTATCTAATAATGTTCATTTTGCATCCCAAAATGTATTAACTGGTAAGTCCTTCAAATTCAAGGATCATATAAACCCAAATGGTTCTTTATAACCATATCCACAAAATAAAATATAATTATTCCATGAATTAAATTTTCATATATCAAAAATCAGGGTTATACATACTAAAAAAATTCTTTAAATGTAATCTCATCATCAAAAGAGACTTAATACTTTTAAGAATTTCACAATCCTAAAATCTACCATAACTCTTGAATCCCTTATATGTTGACTTCTTACTCATTCAACATTCTTCATGATCCATTAACCATTCCTTTCCAACGTATTCTGAATTACTTCTTTCCTACAAACAAAATCTTGAATCATATCCTAAGATTCAATAATAGGAAAATATAGGTTATGAAATAGTCCATACCTTTCATTGGTCATTGCAGTTTCTTCATCCTCAATCGGAAAGGCATTAGTTATCGGTAAAAAAATATTTTTACGATCTTGGTGATCCCATTCCATAAACTTCTTTGTAGAACATGTGTTTTTATAATGACCATGCACACCACATTTAAATCATTCAATTGATCCCTCAGAAAGAACATCATTCCCTTTCCTAGAGTCTACTAGATGCTTCCTTTTTCCATGGTAGTTTCATGCTTTATGACCCTCATTTCCACATCTATAAAATCTTTCTATCCCTTTGAAACATTTTCCTACGTGTTTCTTTCCACATCTTTGATACATAGGTTTGTGAACACACTTACCTTAATAATTATTACCTGAAATTCTGTAGGGATTTGTTTCTCACAAACATGATTCCTTATAAAAATCACTAAGGTTCAGGTGTTCAATCATTACTCCAATGATTTGGTTGAGAATTACCACATGGTTTATCATTGAAGCTCTCATATCATTCAGTTGCTCGTTCAAAAAACCGTCACAGTTTCCTTCACATCCACTGTTACTTTGGTGCCTGCTAGATCCATCCATTTACTAAAACCAAAAAGGTCAGTGTGAGTATATTAGTAAAATAATCATATAATAATAAGATATAATTATTCATGTTATCTTAAACTCATTCACTTTATAAAAATAACTATGACTCTTTCTAAAATCCTAACCATTATGGTAATGTCACTTGTGCTTAAAGAATACCCTAACCTCTATAGTTATCTAAACCGACCTCTGATACCAACTATAAGGACCCAGCCTTAAAACATTACATAATCCTAAATTAAATGATTAATTCACATTGAGGATCATTTTAGGTTTATAGTTTTAGAGAGTTACAACATAACTATTACATCTCAATGATTACAAAGTAGACACATCTACTCAGTTTCCGTTTTTCCACAAAATAAAAACTCTTCTAAAATATAGTCATGTCTAGTTCCATGTTTTAGAAAACATGAAATTTACTTGATCCCATCCTTGACCCTATTCCATTTTATGTCCTGTGACAAAACTTTCAAAAAATAGGGTTGAGCATAAAAAGCTCAGTAAGGGATATAAAAATACAGAAAGAAAACATTAGTCTATGTATACATAAGAATCAATGAAATATTTATTTACTCATAAAACATAAGCACTTTAGCATACCTCATGAAATTATAAGATTTACGAATAACTCATAGATATCATAAGAAATAAAGGTAACTTGAGACATTCATAACATTCTTACGTAGGGAGTAACCATCATGGTTACGTTTGAAATACCCATCACAGTATATTCCCTAAATCTCTTCAGATAAAACTTAGCATTTAACTCCTTCACATTACCCAATGCATTGGAGAGATTTATAAAGCTCACCCGCCCTTAGTTTATCATGGAACCACCTGACTTCATAAACAATTCCCAAGAACCATAACATAATCATGTCACATAAAACATATATAAAGGAAACATAAATTTCAACATTTCAATCACAAGATATCAATACAACACATTGATATGATCAAAACATTATCAGAACCATTTTCAATAATAAAATAAAATAAAAGTAAAATATGGTATTTATTTTTCATTTAATAATGTTATGGCTTGTAGAGGAAACTGAAACTCAAATAATGGTCACGGTGGCGGAGAAGTCATTGTTGTCACATACGTAAGACAAAAACATTCCATTTTGTCATTTAGTAAAATTCTTATTGTAATAAGATTCCATTTGAATTAAATTAAATGTCAAAAGGGTTTATTATACAACTAATAATATAAGGTCATATATAAATTTATGTATGCCTTAATGAAAGGATATTGAGATGAAGTCACTTACAAAGACAGTATCCTTAGATTAAGGGTAAATCAATTACATAATTATGTGTGAGAAATATAAATACAACAAATATAAGTGGGTATTAAGTGTAAAAAAATCATATTTCATCCACACATATTCATAGTATGAAATAATCAAGAAGTATAGGTTTAACCCAAATAATTGAAATTGGGTTAAGAAGTTCCCTTACAGAAATTTGACAGCCTAACGTTGTCACTTTAAACATTCAAAAAATTAATTGATGTGAGATAAAATGGGTATCTCTTCACTTGGACAAAAAATTTACAGAAATAATGATATATAAGAACGTATCCCATCATTAAGAATATGTAAATAAAAATACATAACAAAAAGAAGCCTTTTAAAAAGAGGAGGGTGAAAGGTTCCCTTACCGATTTGGGTAACCTTCGAAGTGTACACCCCATGAAAGAAGGACTATAGAATGTTGATGTAAATACCCATGAAGAAAAGTATATTACACAAATATTTGAATAATGGGCAGTACATATACCACTCAAAGGGGATAGTGATAGATATATCATGAATCTCATAGGAATAAAAAGTGAGATAAAACCCCTTACCTCGTTGTAATAAATCGAGTCGTATGACCAAAAGATAATAAACACCAAATTAATATTTGAATACCATGAATATAAATAGATTTATGATAATATATATCAAATTCAAGTTCACTATACACCACATGCAATAAATAAGTGGCGACTAATGGAAATCTCATGGAATTAAAAGTGAGATAATAAATCCCCTTACCTCAAGTCCGACTTGTCTTGTTCGTCTCATTATATTCCTGAATAATAAACTTTGGTCAATTTATAATTACATAAGGACATAATATAAATTTTATTATTCAATTCATATCACATATTATCATGTCATAATAATTAGTTAATTACGTGAGTTCATATCATACGTTTTGTTGATGTTCGGTACATGAGTCAACAATAAACTTGTTTGAAGAGAATTTACATGTAGTTATAAGTACATAATCTCCCGAATTGTATTAATGATTTAAATATCATATATATCTGGTATATATTCAGCTTATACAATTTCATAACATTTAGAGATAAAAAATGAAATTCACCTTTCATGGAGACGGTAGGCCGTATGTACACATGAACGCTACTTTCATTTCTTTGTCATATTAAAAGAATTAAAACTAAATGAGACATATATATATATATATATATATATTATAATTGTAATATTATATATATGTTATATAGGTAACATAAGTTCATTAATTACATTCTATATAAATTCCATGTTTTCCATGAACAAGTCACATCACTTGAGGGGTGGTTGTCCACACTTCCACATATGAAATTATCGCATTTGCACAACATGCAAAGAAAATAGGTTCTTTTTAAATATATTATATAGAATCATTGAGAGGAAATAAGTATAATATATATCCTATATAATTATAGTTTAATAATAATTTCCACCATGAGAGGTGGTAGGAGAAGATTGAACAAGCATCGTTTTATGAGGCAGTAATTTGCCATCCACAGAAACAATATGGTCTTTAACCATTAGACCGAGGTGTGTGTAAGTGTAGGTAGAATCCTTATCATAAAAATGTCCTAGTATATTTATGATACTGGTGTTATTATGGGATCATATAATAATAAGATAGTGGTGAGTGAAGATGGAAAATGAATGAAAGAAACTCGAGAGAAGACATTACCTCTAAATCGGGTAACTCTTTTTTCATTTGAGTCAAAGGCTTCCTTGGAATGACTTCTGCCCAAAGTGAGGCTTCTAAGAGTATAAGAGGGATGTGTAGAGATAATATGAATAAGGGTTGGATGAGCCAAGGGCGTGAGAGGTGTGGGTAAGGGGGTAGAGGTGGGGGCCTTTTATAAGGATGAGGGTCACTTTTGGAATGTCTTGAAATATTACTTTATTATAAAATGATTTTCAGATTTTAAAGGTCCCACAATTATATATTTTTAGGATAAGGTGATAAAGGATTAAAATACAACCATAAAATAGGTTTTCAACAAGTTTAAGTATTATATTTTACCTTATCTTTTTATTTTATTTATATCGTTCATTAATGAGGTAATCACTGCATCATTATGGGGTCATAAATACATTAATTTATTTAATGTCTAAAAATTATAAAAAAATACCATGATGTAGGAAATCTTTTTGTATTTCCAATTAATATTTATAGTCTAAGATATCATTTATTTAAACAAAATTAAAATTTATTTACTTAGGATATGCAATCCTTTGTTATATTTCTCTTCTTTTTAAAATAAATAATGTCATAAATGTCACTATTAATCCCATGTGACTCCATGGGCCCTCAAGTTTGGTAAAACACTTCCCATGGTTGACCATGACTATAAAAAGAAGATTTGGACACATTTTGGGGTCATTTTATATTATTATGATATTATTTTATTACCCTTAACTACACGATTACTAATTAATCACGATAATTAAAAATAATTGTCGTTGTTACTATTCATAATGTCCAAAAACAAGAGTCTTAATTACATACTTTAGAACTTATGATTCCAAATATGGAGTCCATTTTACCAAATTCTAAACACAGATATTGTAGTAACTAATTTAAAAATAATCATTGTTGTCAAAACCAAAGACGGGTTTTTTAAGAATTAAAAAGTTTTCAAAAGATTGACTTGTTTTTACATCCAATTGAAAAGTGAAATTACTTAAAATGAGCAAAATTTCATTAAGTGATAAAAAAAAATTAAATTACACTTTAAAACCAATTAAAATTACAATCTGACTATATAATTAAATTTGATGAAAAAGTAGTTTTGAATTAAAATGTTGTATTTTCACTATTCATTAAAAATGAACATTATCAGAAAAATACAAAAAATTCACCCAGAGATATATTTGATATTCCAATTTCAAAAATGATTTCCATTTTACCAAATTCAAAACAGAAAATTTTTAATAAATTATACAGTTTATTCCCACTATCAAAACTAATAGCGTGTTTTTAAGAAACAATATCTATAAAAAGATTGACACTTGTTTATGTCCATTTTCAAAGTGAAATTATATAAAATGACCACCATTGGATTACATGGTAAAAATATATTATAATTACACTTTAAATCCAATTAAAAAGATAATATAACCATTAAAATTAATTATATTAAAAGGAGTTTTTGAATTAAAATATAATATTTTTCTCTATTCATTAAAAAATGAACAGTATCGGATAAATAAAAAAAATTTACAAAATGTGAATTCTGATTTCTTGATTCTAAAGAATGATTTTATTTTGTCAAAGATAATGTATAAAATTGTCCAAAATTAGATTTAAAAGGGGTTCTCCATCAAAATGCGGTTAATCGACCTTTTAAAAAATATTAGATTATTTATTCTTAAAATTGGATTTATTCACATTTTAAGCCACTAAAATTTATTGTAAAAATATTTAACAATAATATATAATCACATTGTAGTTCTTTCTATTCATTCCTGCCATTACAACGGATTGGTGTTTACTACCATTTAAAATAATATTTTTATATTATTAGTGTGCAACGTAAGATTTCAATGAAACCTGTTGTTGCGTATCAGGTTCGCTATCAAACATAACATCCCCTTTAAAGTAAAATTAACATTTTATTCACAAATATTAATAAATATGAAAATGTAATATTCTTTATTTACATGTGATGTTACATATTCTCTACCCGCCCAATCCACATTTGTATAGCCCAATAACTATGGATGAGATTTGTCATTATACAATATGCCAAAATCCAATGTTCCCTTGCTATATAAAAAAAATATTTTTACTGAAATCATGTGGCTCTCCTTAGGATTGCATTGATACATTGCCACTTGTAATGTGGATAATAAAATATCTGGCCTTATCACTGTTAGATACAACATACTTCCAATGATTTCCCAGTATTCTATGATATTAACTGGATTGCCTTCATCATCTCATGAAAATCTCAACTGGGTAGCCACTAGAGTCTTTATATCTTTGGAATTATCCATTACAAACCTTCTCCAAACCTCCTTTTCATATTTAGATTGAGAAATAAAAGTGATATTCCTTCCTTGTATCACCTTTAATCCAAGGAAAATATTCATCTCTTCAATCATCGATATTTCAAACTCACTTCTCATCAAATAAGAAAATTGACTACATTTTGAATCATCTGATCCACCAAATTTTATGTCATCAACAAAATCCAGCACCATCATCCATTGACTATTTCCATTGTTGTAGTAAAAATTCTAATCAACTCCACCACATTGAATACCAAACTCTTTTATAAACTGATCAATCCTTGAATACCATGCTATTGATGCTTAATTCAAACCATATAAATCCTTCTTCAGTAGAAAAAGCCTTTTCTCATCTTCATGAATGTGAAAACCATATAGTTTCTCAATGTAGACTCATTCTTCAAGAACTCCATTCAGAAATAATGACTTGAAATCCATCTGGAAAACATTAATCTTTCATTTCACAGCTATGTCCAAGAATAATCTAACATTATCCAAACATGCAATAGGTGAGAATGTTTCTTCAACATCTATACCCTCTATCTGAGAGTACCCTTTGCACACAAGTTCGTTCTTTTTATTGAATCAAAACACGGTCTTCATTCAATTTTTTTAAGAAGGATCCAATTTTTTCATATGAAATTATTGTCTTCTGGTCACCAAGCAATTTCCCATGTTTAATTCTTCTTAGTTTTCTTAGGCACTTAATGCATTCCATGAATTAAATTCTCATCTCCAGATGCATTATCACAGCATTTAGCATCCACTTCTAATATGTATGATGCTTTCTGTAGAGACATCATCATTCATGTCTGCACTGGTGCAGTCTGATCACTAATTATGTTCAACATATCAATTTCATATATTTTTTCTGGTCGTTGAGAAGAAGAAAATTTATTCTCATGATCTAAGTTATCTTCTGAATCAATCTATGGAGTTGAAGCATCTCCTGATTATATCGTCTCTTTATCCTTATCCTCCTAAGTCTGATCTTGTATATGATGATCATTCTTTTCATTTTCAACAATAGTCACATCTTGACTTTCAACTATGTTTCTAAACCACTTATTGTATCATTTATATGCTTTTCTTTTCTATAAGTAGCCAAGAAATATCCCTTCATCCCCATAGGATTCAAATTCCTTATGTTTCTACTTATTGAGAATGAAAAATTTACATCCTAATATTGGAATGTACTTTAATGAGGGCTTCTTTCCATACCATAACTCATATGAAGGATTCTACTCTTTCTGACAAATTAATGATCCATTTTAAGTGTATACTACTCTCATCACTACTTATTTCCAAAATTTCTCCAGAAGTTCTTTCTCAATGTAAATTGTTTTGGCCATGTTGTTGACAATATGATTTCATCTCTCAAATACTCCATTATGTTGTGGAATTATTACTAATGAAACAAGATTCCTTATCCCATTTTTTGAGGAAATCCTACACTTTGATATTTGCGAAATCCTTTCCATTATATTTTGAATCATTTAGATTTTAAGACCAAGAATATTTTACATTCTCATCTATATATTGTGAAGAAATTAAACACCTCATATTTGTGGGTGATTATTGAAACCAGTGCCATTATATTTTAGTCATCAATTAATAAATGATAAAATATCATCCCTTCAATATCCCTTGGGGAAATTAGCCTACACACATCCATATGCACCATCTCATGCAATCTTATTGCCCTTTCCTTCTTTTACTTATATGACTCTTGAATGATCTTCCCTTGTTCACAGGCCTCAAAAATATAAGTATGATCATCTGATAATATAGGGAGATTTCGAGCTTCGTTATATTTTACCAGATCTTCCAAAGAACGTTGTCTTATGTTCCCACGATGCTTATTCCATAACATGTTTTCTTCATCATCGGACAGAAATCACTTATCTTCTTCTCCACTCATGAGGTAGAGATTTCCATTTGTACACTTTCCTCAGAACAAAACCACACCATTATTTTCCTTAATGATACATATTTTCATGGAAAATTGTATGGAATTTCATGATTACATAATTAACTAACACAAATCCTGTTGTGTCTAAGCCCCTCAAAAACCAAGACATCTGCTCGTATCATATCTTTTCCTCCAAACATGGATATTATTAAACAAATAATTTTCAGTCCCACTTCATTACTTAATCACACAATAACTTCTTTATCACACTTGATTCAGGTAACTAGGTTTTTATTTCCCGTAATATGGGCAGTGAATCCACTTTTAATTATATCCTTATGTGATATGATGCCTTGAAAGCAATTTCTACAACCATGGACTATTGGACCCTATTATTTTTGAACCCTGCCTTTGAATTCATAACGGACATGGAATGATAATATTGATCTTCCTCTATATATAATGGGTCTGCTTCAACCTGCAGAACTTCAAATCGATTTTGAATTTTCATCTCAATTTAAGATACTATTGGATGCTTATTAGGAAAAAATTCAGTTTTCCTCGTTACATTCTTCATCATTGTTTATATGAAATATCTTACTATGTGTCGGAGTCCTTTACCCCTGAATAAATGACTATCAATTGATGACCTGTAATTTTGTGCTCTGTACGACCACCTCTATTGGTATTGTTAAATAATTTATAACAAATGCTACCAAAACATCTACTTTATGATCGGTGCAGTCCTCCAATTATTCTACCTTATATTCTTCTAAACTTTCATCCTCTATTAAAATCATATTTTTCTATTCGAAGAAATTCCTCCTAGTACTTATCCTCCCTTGATCAGTTGATGAATACTTATTTTGGATAATTTCATCATTTTCATCAATTTTTTCATCAATCTTCATAGGACACATTGATACAAAAATCCCAATCTTTTTGCATCAAAAGCATGCACATGGAAGTTTACCATTTTACCTCCCATTTTTCCTTTGTAGATTGGAGGAGAGAAATGACCAGACATCATCTATATTGTCCTCCTTGGGACTATCTTCAACCGAGAGATTCTTCTTGGCCTTGAATTCCAAATCCTTAGGATTCCCTTTTTCCACTTCATCATTATCATCATTTCTCATTTCATATGATACATGGGTACTGTATAGGTTATCTAGTGTCAACTCTTTTAGGTCATTGTCTTCCAAAGCTAAAACATTTGGATTTAACCATGGTGGATGTTTTCTCAATATTCATTTCGAATTATTTCTATCTTAAATGGCTTCTCTAAGACCCTTCATGTCTTCCATAATAATATTTATCCTGTTCAAGAATGCATCAACAGTCTCATTGGTATTCATAATGAGATCCTCAAAATTTTTCCATTGAACCTGTAGATTTTCTTCTCTGACTTTAGCGTGGCCCTCATAAATGTTTACAATTTGTCTGAAATTTCATTTGATGTTTTACAAGATATCAAATTTGTATAAATTTCATTTGATATGGCTCCCACTAAAGCATTGATTCCTTTAGAATCATCATCCAATTCTATTATTATATCTTCTTGTAAAGCACCACTATTAATGTCATCTAATATTCCATGCTTAGTTACTGTGAAGATGTCCATCCCTTCTAATAGAAAGTATTGTTACATCTGATTATTCCATAGATGAAAATTATTTCAGTCAATGATCATAATTCATTTATCATTGACCACCACCACTTATTCTTCTTGAGAATAACCCACTAAAATTCAACCTTTTTCTCTAATTCCAATTATTAGGTCCACTAGGTCAAATTCCCTGAGGGGGGGGGGGGTGAAACAGGGTATGACTGATTAAAACCTTTTCTCATTTGGATCTTGTTTTATTGTTATAGAACACTCAATTTTCTCTCCCTCCCATAGAAATATATGAAATGATATTCAATCATGCATAGGAAAAAATGATTTTTACTTGGTTCACCCTCACTGGGATATGTCCAAGGAGAAAACAACGACAATGTTCCGATGTACGAAATTCACTAGGCTCACTACCAATAATGAGTACAATGTTTGGGGTAGATCTCAAATTCCCAGGCTCTCTCCCATTACAAGGTTTAAGGTCTCCTCACTACATTTCCAAGGGTCACTCCTTATACCTATTTCTTTGGTTCACTGCTACTGTAAAGGGTCATCATCTTCCACTTCCTTTTCTCACTACTCTTGGAAAGGAATCCACTCACATTTTATCGACTTGTACGTCAAACATAGTTTATTGACTTGTAGGTCTCTTCATTTTCATGAATTACTGAATCCTTAACTATAGATAGAAGCTTTGTTTAACTTCCTTTTCTCCCACATATGAATTCCACATTCACGGGTACTATTAGGTACATGAAAATACATTTTCAAACTGAAATGAAGAATTCATAAGATTCCTTGTTAAAATCGCTAAAAACCTTCCTCTCCCACATACTAAGTACCATTTTTTGAAAGAAAAACACCACCTTTATGTACTACTACCACTTATGTGAACCACCCTTCATCTAGAGACTACTTATGCGTTCACGATTGTGTTCCACTACTATGTACCGATTCCCTGAATGCCCTCTGCGATACCCATCGTGTCCGAGAACTTTTCACTATTCTTGGAATGTCTTCGCTTACACATACCAGATCTCTCCCTATGAGTACTACTTGTTGAATTCTACCTCTCACATACCAAATATTCATCTTCCCTATTCTGATACAACTCCTTCTACGTACCATACTTCCTTTGAAATATATGAATCCTAGGAAACACCTTCACTTGAACCCCTTTCAGACTTTACCAAATTCTAGGAAAAAAATATGTTCTCTAATAATGTTGAATCTTCATAGTAATTAGTGGGATTAACAATTATTATATACTAAAATATATCTGATAACATTTTTAATCCAAGATTTACAAAATTTTCAACTTGGCCACCACCGATTAACGATTCTTCTACCGTTGTGAACCGCAAGCCACCCACGAACCGTTTTTCATATGCGGTCTTCATAATACCTTTTCTCGTACACGGTCGATTGCCTTGGCCAACTTCAACTCACCATCATATTGCACAACCTTGCAGTGTGAAATGTGAACGATTTAGCAAACCCCACCCACATACTATTCATGTTTCCTAGTACGTGGTCACAAAATCTTCCCGAACGTGGTATGAGATCCATTTTTCGGCCTCCTCATTTATCTAACATTTCAAATTTTTTCACAATTCTTCAGACAAATTCCCTATTTTAAGGCCCCAAAAATTAGCAAACACTGCAAAACTACACCACCTTAAAAAAATGTTTTCCGCAAACCCCAACCACAGTCATTTGTAGTCATATGGATTTGTTAACCATCACAACCACATCCAAAACATACCGAGAGGACACTTTGAGGAATTGTTTCCCAACAGGTATATTTTCTCCATAGAAAACCAAAATATTTTTGTTTCTTTAAAAATTTTGTTGCTAAAGTTAAAAATTTGTAAAACCTACCATTGATAACTGCCTGATGTGACCATGGTGGAGAATTTGTAAATTCTAATTATGAAACTTTTTGTTATAATAAACGTTTTACTAACAACTTTTCTAAACCAAGAAAACCTTAGCAAAACAGTGTTGTTAAAAGAAGAAATAGAATTATTCCAGAGATAACAAGAACCTTGTTGAGTGAATGCTTAATTGAAAAATATTATTCACCAGTAGCTGTTAGTACTGATTTTATACTATAAATATTATTTTAATTCCACCATTTCTTAATAAAACTCTTTATAAGTTATGGACATGCTGAAAAAAAGCATCATAATTACAATTATTTTGTTACGAAGTATTTATATTAAATAAAAAAGATAAATTACATTTTTTACACCTAAATATGACGAGGGAATATTTTTTGTCATTTTATTAATTCTATCTCATAAATAGTTTTTAATAAAAAAACCTGTGTTGTTAAAGAGAAAATACATGTTATGTTCGATGAAACATATCCTTTTCATTTCAAAAAACATCAAAATGTTGCTTCTAAAGTGCTTTCCAGAACTGATTATTAACATTTTATAGAAGACTCTTCAAATATTTTTAATACTCAAGACATTTCTTCTGAGATATTTACAACTAAAGACTTTCTACCTTATGTTGATGAGTGGGTTCTACAAAATCCAAATCAATTTTTACTTAGGAATCATTTATATGGTAACATAATTGGTGATGTAAATCAACTATTAAGGACTTGAAACTCCTTACGAAATGAAATAGAACATTTTTCTTTTCTATCTCTATTTTAACATAAAAATCAATGTGAGTTCTTAGGTTATGAGGATTGGATAAAGGTAATTCAATATGAACTAAATCAATTCGAAAGGAATAAAGTTTGGACCTTGGTTAAAATAATAATAATAATTCTTTTATTAGATTAAAATGGGGTTTTAGAAGAAAATAAAATTGTATGAAAATGGTATCATTGTAATAAATAAATCAATACTCGTTGTTAAAGGCTATAATCAACAAGAAGGAATATTCTATGAAAAAACCTATGCTCTAGTAGCAAGACTTGAATCTATTATAATTCTATTATACCTTTTAGCATTCTTTAATTTCAAACTCTTACAAAGAGATGTCAATTGTGGTTCCCTTAATGGATATGTATTAGAGGAAGTATATCTAGAATAACCCCCTGCTCTTGAAAATACAAATAATTCTAAATATTTTTTAAACTAACCTAGGAACATTATGGACTTAAACAATCCCCTAGAGATTTTTATGATAGGTTATGAACATTTTTGTTTCAAAATAATTTCATTTAAGGAACAACTGATCCATCCCTTTTTATAAATAAAGAAAACAAACAAATTATGATTTTTCACATTTATGTTGATGACATTATTTTTATATCAACTCAATGGTCTTTAATATATTCATTTGCGAATCTAATGAAGTATGAGTTGAAATGAGTATGATGGGTGAATTAAAATATCGTCTTGGTTTTAAAATTTCTCAAAAACCAGAAGGTACCTATATATATAAACATAAGTATATTAAAAACTTGCACAAATACTGTGGATATTACTATTCTAAAAGTATTATTACTCTCATTGGAACATCAAACACTCTGGATCTTGATGAAGCTGGGAAACTATTTATCAAACAATTTTTAGTGCTATGATTGGAAATATTTTATACTTAACAGCAAGTTGTATAGAATTAATTTCATCTATATTCTTAGGTACTAGATATCATGAAAATCCAAAACAATCCCATTTAAACGATGTGAAATGTGTTTTTTGTTATTTAAATAAAACAATAGAATTTGGCCTTTTCGATTATTATGGAAATGATTTTAAATTGAATAGTTTTTCAGATGTTGACATAGGTCATTGTAGAATGGATGGAAATAGTTCATCTGGAACTTTTCATTTCCAAATAGATTCATTAGTTTTATGGTCATCCAAATAAAAACACTATGTTGCACTCTCCACTGCTAAAGATGAATATTTGTCAGCTAGAATTTTTTTTGCTCATGTGTTATGGATGAAACACACACTCACAGACTATTGCATGAGTATTACTAAAACTCAAATATTGTGCGAAAACACCAATGCCATTTCTTTAAATAAAAACAATGCACATCACTCCAATGCAAAAATCATAGAAATTAGGCGTAAATCTCTTACAGATCACTCACAAAAATTAGATATCATTTTACAGTTCATCTAAATGCAATAACAACTTGTAGATATTTTAACAAGCCATTAAATTATGACAAATTTGTACATATTAAAGAAAAACTAAGAATTATTAAAATAAATTAATCATTCAAATCTACCTCATGTTTTTACAATTTCTTTACATTAAAACAATCCTCTTCATATAGGGAGAAAATTAGTCTTTTGTTCATTATTTTTATATTTTATGTTTTTAGTTTTACCTTATTTATTTAATTTAAAATTCTATTTTTTATTTGTTTCATTATTTGTTTTATTTTTATTTTTCTTCACTTTTATCGGGTTTACATTATATCTATCAGCTTGATTTTCTATCAATCAATTTGACATTCTTTGTAATGTCCTAACTTTCTTTCTATCGGCTTGACATTCTATCTAATTAGTTCAACAGAACATAGTGTATTACTTTGAAAACTTATGGTATAGTATTTTTTCTATCTGTTTGACAATCTATGGTATTTAATTTTTTTTCTATCATTTTGACAACATATGGTATTTAATTTGTTTCACATACTTTTGATAACTTATGGTATTGAAAATATATTACATTAGTTTGAAAACCTATTTTTAAAACATTTTTTTCCATCAGCTTGACATCCTATGGTATTGAATTTTTTTCCATATTCATGACAACCTATGTAATTGAAATTTATTTCCATCAGCTAGAAAACAAAGAGTATTTACTTTATTTTCTATATTTTATTATGTTTTCACATTCATAATGTTACAAAACCAACAACACGCTTGAGTTATTCAAAAGATATATTCTCTTTTCCTTTTGTATATCTTTTTTTTGTGTTATTGATTTTCATTTTTAAACCTTTTCAATTTATCTAAAAAATATTCTTTTCAAATAAAAATAATTTTTTGAATATTATGTTATTCGCTATTTTTGGATTAATTATCTTCTAATATCAACCATATAAGACCAACAGTTTCCAATATTTTCCTATAACTAGGGCTTCCATGTCTTTAAACCCACACTGGTTTTTCATATTTTCTGGGCGAAGATATAATCCTCCGGTTATGTCTCAGTACGATTATTCTTTTCACAAATCAACATTATGCTTCATTCTTCATACAATACTCCAGTTGATATGTCTTCAAAGATATTATTGGAAATTGATTTCTTCATAGAAAGGTTAGTTTCATGATATTTTTTTATAGTGACTCTTCGATTAAAAGGATTATTTTTTTCCATGGCAGGGAACACCTTTGAGTTGAGAAAGCATATAGGATCCAATTATTGTTTAATAGGTCAGAAAATTATTAAATATAGTGACTTTTGGTAAGGATATAATAATTAATGTTTCTATCTATGATAGAAATTTTTTCAACCAATTAAACAAGTAGCACATTTTCTCAATGTATCTACTGAATGTGACAATTTCTATCTTTATCATAAGTTACAAGAGTATGTTGGTACGTTTAATGAAGAAAAATACAATAATTCACTCCTTATTAATGAGTAGAAAATAAATTTAGTCCATATCTCTGTAGGAAATCAGTTTATTACCCTATAGATGAAAGGATTTCTTATCAAGAGAAAATGGGATAGAGAAACTCTTATCGATTCTGATATCATTATGTTAGACTATCCTGTGAATTTGAGAAAGGTAAATCTCATGGGTTGTATTTTATAAACTATTAATAATTTAATGTCTGGTTCAATTAAGTCTCATATAATCATGTATCAAACAATTATTTTGTAATTAATCCTTGAAAATATAATGTTTTTGAATCTTACTACGAATGGATAATTTAATGTTTTTATGGGATCATGGATTAGCATGGTTATAATTAGAAAATTGAATATTCATTTTGATGCTGAACAAAAGATATTTGTAAAATATGATCAAGAATCAGCAACAAATCATTCGGAACCACATATAATATAATCATCTCTAATAGTTATAGATTCTCAAAATTAATATCTTGAAATAGGTGCAATGTCTAAAAAAACTAAATATAGTAAAGAGGACATAGGTTAGTGGAAAAAGGAGTAAGAACAAAAAAATAAGTAGATCCTTATTTTGGTCTTGATCCTACTGAAGATCTAGCCGAGAAGATGAGAATAGAAGATACCCTACATGCTAAGAAGAAGAAGAATAAAAAATTGAAAATAATAACTTAGGATTTTGATGTTTCCAAGATAGAAAAAGGTGTTGAGTTAGAATGTTGTCAACTAACAAAAGAGATACAACAACAACTGATCTTACAGACTCTTCCAGAGAAAGGGAATAGAAATGTTCCATAAATAATTCAATCTGTTTCAAAATGGGAAGGTGAATAAGAAGAGTAAGATAAATTTCTTATTGAATATCTTCAGATATATAACAGAAGTAGGGAATATAATTCTCTTCAAAAACAAATTTAAGGGGTTTAACTACAGAATGTCCATACTGATCAAGATCGATTACATTCTATGGAAACTTGATCAGAAAGCATTCCTTCTCCAGTCAAGAAAATGGATCAAATTTTTCATGTTGAGAGAACCATTATCATCAGTGTCAATGTTGAAGATGAAATAGTTAATATTTATGAAGAAAATGTTAAAAAATAAATAGGGAAAAGAAAAGGAAAAAACCTGATGAAGACATAAGATGATCAAATGATCCTGAATCGTAAGATGAAGACACTAATTCCAAGAAAACTATTTCTCTTAAGAAAATAGATTACATATTCCATGTTTTAAGAATGGTTGATAAGAAAATTCCTTTCTTTTCCAAAATTTAAGGAAAAATTTATTTAATCATAGTGAATAAAATCAAAAAATTTAGTTTAGTAAGAGAGTTCAGAAAGAATGTAATATTATTATAGGTAGATCAAAAAAATTTAAGTGATAGTTATATTTCCTTTAAGTAGTCTTGTAACAGGATGGCCATGTGTTCATAAAAATGGAGATTTAAGTAAATTAAAATGGGGATTCGATTAAATACTTAAGAAAATTTTTATATGATCTTGGTATTGGTTTTAATAATCTTGATAAAGAATAAGTTTTTAGGTTGAATCAGATTCAAAAAACCCATGGTGATCATTCTAATTCAGTGAAAGAGTTGTAAGAATGGTTAAGTTTTTTCCAATTAGAGTTTTCAAAGGTTTCATATTTCATAGTTGAAATAGTTTTTTTAAAGAAAAAAACCCCTAGTTGGCTGATGGAAATAATAATATGCAGAATGGAATATATACTCTTGAATAAGTAATCAAAATCCAAGAAGACGCCATCAAAAATCAAGACCAGCTTTCTAAAAAATCTCCCCCTTTGGGTTTGTTGAAAACTATTCTCATAACAATTATTTTCATTTTTATAACTCGTTAATACTCCTTCCAACTTCAACCACCATTCGCTTCCTAAGATTATGATAGCAGTCAAATATTTACTCAACAGATACTCTAAGCCCACATCAACCATGATCGGTGTGAGAAACAATATTATAATGAGAATTTCATCAATGAACCGCTTCATTGCTTGTCACCAACTGTGCATACCATACTGATACATAGATACCAATGATCTTATTTCATCCCAAACTTTAGCTGTCGTGATGTATAATCATTGATTGATCAGTTCTAGCATCGTCAGATTTAATTATCCCCTATCTTATATCTCTTCCAAACAATATCAGTTCATCTTCAACTCCCCCTATCTCACTGCTCCACATAATAGCTTCTCCTCGTGTCTTTTATCCCCTAGAAGTCACACTTTCTCCCCCTTTCTCGACGAACCTAGAGGGTACTACCAGGTTGTCTTTAATAGGGTGATGAACAAATATTAGGACATTATAGAAAGAAACATCATACCTTAGAGATATGGGGACCCACATCCACACATTTTCTTGTGCGAGATGTCGACTAGACTCCCAGAACCAATCGATGTATTTAAAAGGCTTCTTTGTGTAAGGACATTGTTATAATATCTTCATCTTTTTGTTTTGTAGGCACATAATTCAACATCACAAGCCCTTACTGTAACGCCCCGACCCCAGCTACCCAGAGTCGGTGCATTACTTCATAACATTGGCATGATCACAAGAAAGATCAAATCTCGAAAGACCGAATGGTTTAGTAGCCTTGGAAACACTAGATATAATCATAAAGTTTTACATTACATTTCAAAGTGAAAAACTACTACAACAACAAAGTCTTCATATCCACACTATTAACCCCTCATAATATCCCTGCAAGTCATTCATAATTTACTTCTTCACTACCTGGGAAAAATAAAACATAGAAAAGGGGTGAGCTCAAATGCCCAGTAAGGATAACAATATAGCGGAACATTCAAAATAATCATAAACATTTAAGGAAATGAATTACTAAAACAATAGCCTTTTAAAATTGAACTTCAACATAGTATGGAAAAAGTAAAATAAAATAATGCCATTTACTTATTCACATGGATATTCTACTAATCGAATAATCACAAGCAAAAATCAATAACCACTTTCATAATGTTGGAATGCATAATGCCAGACTATCATAACCACATAGTCAAGGCCTCGTGCCAAGACTACAAATAAGATTTTGTCAAGGCCTTGTGCCAAGACACTAGTTTGTCTCATGAGACCTACCGATGCATCGAGGAGCTATAGCGGGCTCCACCCGTCACTTATTAAGTCCAATGCATTCCCATATGAAAAGGTTTAAACATAACATAAACATTCGTATTAAAACTAGCATACGAAATGTCAATAATTTCACCATAAACTATGAATGGTATAAAAATAGCACATCCATAGTCAAACATATCACAAAACCTTCAATACAATATAGAAGTTTTGTATCATAATAAATCAACTTCAAATAATCTTAAAATCCATCAAAGGATGTTGACATAGATGAAATCAAAATTCTTTTTAAAGAAGTATCTCCTTTTATTTTGAAATCATTTAAGTTACATATAAAATAAAACATTTTCTTTGAAAATATTCTTATAAGCTTGTATGGAAAGCTTCGACGATTTTATAACGGCGTAAAATAACCGCACCCGCCGTATAAGTTAAAAAAACATTCTTACCTCAATTCTGTCGAAAAGGTTAAAAAGGACCTTGTTTTGAAAACGACGGAAAGATTCCTTTATAAACCTCTTATAAAAAGTCAAACAAGGGTATAAATGACTTTAACCCATATTCTTGTAAATAGTAAAAATGTTTTGAAATACATTTTTAAGAAACATGGATGTGGATGATAAAGATATCCCAGTAGATTATTACGTATAAACAACCTCGGATAATGAAGAGATTGTGAAATAACCCTTACCTTGTACATTTCCTTGGTTGGGGTAGGTTAACCTCCTGTATAATAGTGAAATAATTGTTACTAAATTATACAAGAATCATATACATTAATATGATATCATATATGATCTTTTAATATTGATTTGATAATAATATCTTAGTATTATCGCCGTTTCGGGTGTTAACTTACTCATTTTATTTATATGTTTTGTAACATAAGTCATGTTTGTTGTATCTTATTCATATCCATAATGATATCAAGTCCTTAAACATCATTTTTAAATCATTAAATGATAATTATACTTGAATGGATACGATGGAGAATGAATCTCATCGCATTCGTGGAGACAGTAGTCCGTACGTACGCACGAACGCTATTTCCATTTAATTTTTATTTTAAAAGAATCGAATCCAAATGATACATAGGTATATTACTATTACAGTATAATATAATATTTTATATATGTTACTTAAGTTCATTAACAACATCCTTTATACGTTCCATGTGTAGTATGAACGAGTCATATCATTTTAAGGGGGCGGTAGTCCGCACTTCCTCAAATGAAATTATCTTATGTATATACAACATGAAACGAATAATGGTATGAAATAAAATGGAATTACAGAAGCTTATATATATAAAATATATATCATTAATATCATATTTAATTATAGTTCCATCATAATGGCCACCATGAGAGGCGGTAAGATGTATTTGAACAATCATCGTTTCGTGAGGCGTTAGTTTGCCATCCACAGAAACATTATCATCATCATCCATTAGATGGAGTTGTGTGTATGTGTAGTTTGAATCCTTCTTATAACAACATCCTAGTATATTAAGGATACTGGTGTTGTTACAAAAGAAAGGAAATAAAAAGAGTTTGGGGGTTGAAGAAGCAAAATAAATGAAAATAATTTAAGAGAAATCGTTACCTTTAATTTAGGTAACTCACTTTGGTTGGAACCAAAGGACTTGTTGAAATGCTTTCTGCCTAAGGGGAAACTTCAAGGAGGAGTAGATGGATGTGGGGAGCTTAGTTGTCCAGAGTTTGGACGAGCCAAGTGGCTTGAGAGGTGTGAGGAATGAGTAGAAGTGGTCTCCTTTTATAAGGGAGAGGAGGGGCTCTTTAGGAAAGAGTGAAAGTATTACTTTATAATATAATTATATTCGGTTTATAATGGTCCAAAAATCATTTAGGTCGAAGATAAGATGACTAATATTCTAAATAACATCAACCAATAAGAATTGGACAGGTTTTAGATAATATTTTAATCATTATAATATTATTTATTTCAATGATTTATTAATGAGGTAAACATTGCATCATTATTGTGTCATTAATAATTTAACTTATTTGATGTCTAAAAATTATAAATAAAATATCATCATGTAGGAAATCTTTTTATATTTCTAATGAATATTTATAATCGAAAATCCAACATGTATAACCCTATGTAAAAATTGTTCTTCTAAAAGATGTAAGCCTATGCCATTTTTATTTTTATTTTAACTTTATTAATATAATGTGTCCCTACCACATACAAGTGGCTCCAAGGGGTCCCCAAATTGACTCAAGGATGCCCATGGTCGGGTATGTGTCCACCAATAAGGTTAGGACACGTTTTAGGGTAATTTTGTATTATTATAATATTATTTTTTAACCCTTATTTACCGGATTTACCCTTTAACCATGGTAAATAAAATATTTACCACAGTAACTATTCAAAATGTCTAAAAATAAAAGTTACCTATTTACACAATTTGAACATCCTGATTCCAAATATGGAATACATTTTCCTAAATTCAAAACACAGAAGTGGCAGAAATTAATTTAAAATTAATTCCCGCTGTCAAAACAAAAAGCGTGTTTTTAAGAGATAATAACAATAAAAAGATTGACACTTGTCTATGTTCGGTTTAATTGTAAAATTATGTCCAATGACAAAAATTATATTAAATGGTAAAAATATATTCTAAATATAATTTAAAACCACTCAAATTCACAATTTATCACTATTAATTATTTTGATTAAAAAAGTTGTTTTTAATTAAAATTTAGTAATTTTCACTATTCATCAAAATATGAAAGTTATCCGAAAAGTACCAAAATTTCACCTTAGGATAAATTCGATATTCCGAATCCAAAAATGAAGTCCATTTTGAAATATAAAATATATATATTTTCAAAAAGTAGGTATTACTATTTATAACGGCTAGTTTGATTGGTTATGGTGTGTTAGAACTCAGTGTTGCGTACAACACACGCTATCACATTATTCAAAGGGAAACGTACCGTGGAAGCTTGGGGTGTTTCATTTTAAATTTTTGATGTCCCCATTTAGTCAAAAAGTTTAAAATATTGTATTTAAAAAGGTTTCACTATTAGAAGTTGATAAAAGTGAAATACTGAAAATGAATCTGTTCTTGCATTATGACTAAGAAACTCATAATAGGGATTCTAAAATTATAAGGATTATATAAAGTTCAAAATGTAGTTAATACTATTCATGACCTCTTTTAATGGTGTGATTGAACTTGGTGTTGCGTGTAGTGCAATTTATTGAATTATTTTTAAGAAATAACACACTCTGAAATCCTGGGGTGTTACATTCTCCCCTCCTTCAATAAATTGCGTCCTCGCAATTTGAAATTGTTCTTCGAAAATAAAAGGTTGAAAGTAGAAAATATATTTGTGGGAAAACCCACATTGGAAATTGGGTTACTAAAATTTAGTCTTAATATGAGGAAAAGAGAAATTAAAGGGTCACCACCAAATTATGATCTCGATTAGGAGAACATTGGTGGCAATTAGAGACATATAATTGGAGGGAAAACGTAAATATTTATAGGTAGTGATTGAGGTCATCAATCACAAACAAGTATAAAATTGAGGTCCTTAAACTCATCAATCCATGATGATTTGAAGTACAATCGGTTCAACAAAATATATGGTATTGGGACAACACATTTTTGACATTTCAAAATATCTTAGTTGAAATCCCACATCGAAAAATGAATTAATGAGGCCACTATTTAAAATAAAGAGTGGAAAGTATGAAGATTACCGAAAATAACACATACTAGGGTTCCATGTAGGAAAATATGGATATGGAAGAGAAATCTAACCATCAATTATCTGATGGAGAGTGGTAGAGAACATGGCTATGAAAATGCCAACAATCCCAAAGCCATAAATTTGTGATGATTTAAGGTACCATCTAGGACAACATTTTTGTTCTAAGTTTCTATTATTAATGTTGAGTAATTTATTTATGAGATTGGATAAGATAATAAGGAGATATACTTACTTTATAATTATAATTTTACCCATTAATAAATTTCTACCACAAACTCATCTTTCATTCTAAAAGATAATAGAACGTAATTTTTTTTTCTATTTATACTATTCGTACAGGGTTCCAAAATAAATGAATTATAATTCATCTACCAGATCTTTTAAAAAAAACTACATTATTTAATTCAGGACATCTCGTGGGACAGTGGTAGGTGATACACCCTTGTCGCCCTTCGGTTGCGGGTTCAAGTCTCGCAGCCTTGCCGGACGCGACGGGTTGCCGCCCGACCTCCGGGTTGTCCTTTTATGGCAATCCAAAATAATCCAAACTAGAACTATCCAAAATACTTCTGTCTAAACTCACAGTCCAACATTTATAAGAAAGGTAAACATAATATAGATCCTTTTTACCCCGTAATAGAATATAAATACCTTCATCATGTATTACCATATTCCTTATTGATTACATTCATGCTCCCTTATTCCATATAGAATGCTGGATATACTTCATTAATCCAAAAATGTTTTAAACCCCAACAATGCTGGAATATACAAATCATTAATCAGTTCCAAGGTAGTCAAGAATATCCAATATAATTTATCCAAAACAATCACATATTATTCCAAAATCACTACCTCAGTATCAGAACTATATTATGATTTATCATTCTCTCAACCATATATTTTCCAAAAATTTATCCTGCTTTTGAGTCACTTTTCTTTGTTCCACACAATCTCAAGTCCTTAATGAAATAGTACTGCAGTACAATCCTTATATACTCTATGATTATTGTAACAAGTACATTGTTGATACAACACTCAATTGACATAATCAACATAAGAACTCTAATCATCCCTCTTCATCTGTGGTAGTATCATAACATGATTATTATCCAATAACATCATTTGAGACATAGTCTGATGACTGGGACATAGGTTCGCGTAGTGTCCAAACTCCTTGCAAATGAAGCATTGTACATTTGAAACCATTTTCTTACCCTTGCAGTCACGTACTTTGTGCCCTTTTCCTCCACACTTATAACAAACTCCCATTCCTTTCAGGAAAGTTCCAGGGTGTTTCTTTCCACAGTTACCACATATGGGAAAATTCTTCTTTTCCCTTTTCCCTTTATCCATCTTTCTCTCTTCCATCCTTTTCTTCTCTTGATTCCCTTCAAAGCCATAGGACTCAGTAAACTCATTACTTATCTTATCAACACATGATATTATTTCTGCATATGATGATAATACATGAGAGACTATTTCTCTTGTAAATTTTGGCTTAAGACCATAAAATATATGATCCTTCTTTATCTTTGTATCATGTGCATTGATAGAGTTCTCATTCCTTCTACTGGGCGCCATTTCTAAACAATGGCATACACTAGATCAGTTTATAAATCAAAATACATAATCCCATACTTATAAAACACTTAACATAAATTGAACTATTTATGGATATAATCCATAATCATGAAAATGTTTTCTTTGAGGAAGTATATACTCATAAACCCTTCATAATGATTTGTAAAGAAAATGAGAGTTATCCTAAGAATATCCCCCGGGAGTGTCGTAACCAAGAGTGCAGCAAGGCCCGTTGTCGTGCACCAGTTCCCGTTCGAGTCTAGCTCAAAGCGGTGTTTTCGGGTTTTACCCCTAGGTACATCTGTGCCAGAGCCGCCTCTACTTGCTCGTATCCAGACAGGGATGTATTGCTCGGAAAACTCACAAAATCTGTACAATACCAAAATTCTAGGAAGTTCGTCTATACTAATCCTCAAAGTTCATCTTAGGTCTACGTGCTCTAATCAGAGTTTATCTAAATCTAGCTTCCAAGGTTTGTACTAAAATTCCTCTGATACCAACTGTAACGCCCCCGACCCCAGCTACCCAGAGTCGGTGCATTACTTCGTAACATTGGCATGATCACAAGAAAGATCAAATCTCGAAAGACCGAATGGTTTAGTAGCCTTGGAAACACTAGATATAATCATAAAGTTTTACATTACATTTCAAAGTGAAAAACTACAACAACAACAAAGTCTTCATATCCACACTATTAACCCCTCATAATATCCCTGCAAGTCATTCATAATTTACTTCTTCACTACCTAGGAAAAATAAAACATAGAAAAGGGGTGAGCTCAAATGCCCAGTAGGGATTACAATATAGCGGAACATTCAAAATAATCATAAACTTTTAAGGCAATGAATTACTAAAACAAAAGCCTTTTAAAATTGAACTTCAACATAGTATGGAAAAAGTAAAATGAAATAATTCCATTTACTTATTCACATGGATATTCTACTAATCGAATAATCACATGCAAAAATCAATAACCACTTTCATAATATTGGAATGCATAATGCCAGACTATCATAACCACATAGTCAAGGCCTCGTGCCAAGACTACAAATAAGATTTTGTCAAGGCCTTGTGCCAAGACACTAGTTTGTCTCATGAGACCTACCGATGCATCGAGGAGCTATAGCGGGCTCCACCCGTCACTTATTAAGTCCAATGCATTCCCATATGAAAAGGTTTAAACATAACATAAACATTCATATTAAAACTAGCATACGAAATGTCAATAATTTCACCATAAACTATGAATGGTATAAAAATAGAACATCCATAGTCAAACATAACACAAAACCTTCAATACAATATAGAAGTTTTGTATCATAATAAATCAACTTCAAATAATCTTAAAATCCATCAAAGGATGTTGACATAGATGAAATCAAAATTCTTTTTAAAGAAGTATCTCCTTTTATTTTGAAATCATTTAAGGTCCATATAAAATAAAACATTTTCTTTGAAAATATTCTTATAAGCTTGTATGGAATGCTTCGACGATTTTATAACGGCGTAAAATAACCGCACCCGCCGTATAAGTTAAAAAAACATTCTTACCTCAATTCTGTCGAAAAGGTTAAAAAGGACCTTGTTTTGAAAATGACGGAAAGATTCCTTTATAAACCTCTTATAAAAAGTCAAACAAGGGTATAAATGACTTTAACCCATATTCTTGTAAATAGTAAAAATGTTTTGAAATACATTTTTAAGAAACATGGATGTGGATGATAAAGATATCCCAGTAGATTATTACGTATAAACAACCTCGGATAATGAAGAGATTGTGAAATAACCCTTACCTTGTACATTTCCTTGGTTGGGGTAGGTTAACCTCCTGTATAATAGTGAAATAATTGTTACTAAATTATAAAAGAATAATATACATTAATATGATATCATATATGATCTTTTAATATTGATTTGATAATAATATCTTAGTATTATCGTCGTTTCGGGTGTTAACTTACTCATTTTATTTATATGTTTTGTTACATAAGTCATTTTTGTTGTATCTTATTCATATCCATAATGATATCAAGTCCTTAAACATCATTTTTAAATCATTAAATGATAATTATACTTGAATGGATACGATGGAGAATGAATCTCATCGCATTCGTGGAGACAGTAGTCCGTACGTACGCACGAACGCTATTTCAATTTAATTTTTATTTTAAAAGAATCGAATCCAAATGATACATAGGTATATTACTATTCCAGTATAATATAATATTTTATATATGTTACTTAAGTTCATTAACAACATCCTTTATACGTTCCATGTGTAGTATGAACGAGTCATATCATTTTAAGGGGGCGGTAGTCCGCACTTCCTCAAATGAAATTATCTTATGTATATACAACATGAAACGAATAATGGTATGAAATAAAATGGAATTACAGAAGCTTATATATATAAAATATATATCATTAATATCATATTTAATTACAGTTCCATCATAATGGCCACCATGAGAGGCGGTAAGATGTATTTGAACAATCATCGTTTCGTGAGGCGTTAGTTTTCCATCCACAGAAACATTATCTTCATCATCCATTAGATGGAGTTGTGTGTATGTGTAGTTTTAATACTTCTTATAACAACATCCTAGTATATTAAGTATACTGGTGTTGTTACAAAAGAAAGGAAATAAAAAGAGTTTGGGGGTTGAAGAAGCAAAATAAATGAAAATAATTTAAGAGAAATCGTTACCTTTAATTTAGGTAACTCACTTTGGTTGGAACCAAAGGACTTGTTGAAATGCTTTCTGCCTAAGGGGAAACTTCAAGGAGGAGGAGAGGGATGTGGGGAGCTTAGTTGGGCAGAGTTTGGATGAGCCAAGTGGCTTGAGAGGTGTGAGGAATGAGTAGAAGTGGTCTCCTTTTATAAGGGAGAGGAGGGGCTCTTTAGGAAAGAGTGAAAGTATTACTTTATAATATAATTATATTCGGTTTATAATGGTCCAAAAATCATTTAGGTCGAAGATAAGATGACTAATATTCTAAATAACATCAACCAATAAGAATTGGACAGGTTTTAGATAATATTTTAATCATTATAATATTATTTATTTCAATGATTTATTAATGAGGTAAACATTGCATCATTATTGTATCATTAATAATTTAACTTATTTTATGTCTAAAAATTATAAATAAAATATCATCATGTAGGAAATCTTTTTATCTTTCTAATTAATATTTATAATCGAAAATACAACATGTATAACCCTATGTAAAAATTGTTCTTCTAAATGATGTAAGCTTATGCCATTTTTATTTTTATTTTAACTTTATTAATATAATGTGTCCCTACCACATACAAGTGGCTCCAAGGGGTCCCCAAATTGACTCAAGGATGCCCATGGTCGGGTATGTATCCACCAATAAGGTTAGGACACGTTTTAGGGTAATTTTGTATTATTATAATATTATTTTTTAACCCTTATTTACCGGATTTACCCTTTAACCATGGTAAATAAAATATTTACCACAGTAACTATTCAAAATGTCTAAAAATAAAAGTTACCTATTTACACAATTTGAACATCCTGATTCTAAATATGGAATCCATTTTCCTAAATTCAAAACACAGAAGTGGCAGAAATTAATTTAAAATTAATTCCCGCTGTCAAAACAAAAAGCGTGTTTTAAAGAGATAATAACTATAAAAAGATTGACACTTGTTTATGTTCGGTTTAATTGTAAAATTATGTCCAATGACAAACATTATATTAAATGGTAAAAATATATTCTAAATATACTTTAAAACCACTCAAATTCACAATTTATCACTATTAATTATTTTGATTAAAAAAGTTGTTTTTAATTAAAATATAGTAATTTTCACTATTCATCAAAATATGAAAGTTATCTGAAAAGTACCAAAATTTCACCTTAGGATAAATTCGATATTCCGAATCCAAAAATGAAGTCCATTTTGAAATATAAAATATATATATTTTCAAAAAGTAGGTATTACTATTTATAACGGCTAGTTTGATTGGTTATGGTGTGTTAGAACTCGGTGTTGCGTACAACACACGCTATCACATTATTCAAAGGGAAACGTACCGTGGAAGCTTGGGGTGTTTCATTTTAAATTTTAAAAGTCCCCATTTAGTCAAAAAGATTAAAATATTGTATTTAAAAAGGTTTCACTATTAGAAGTTGATAAAAGTGAAATACTGAAAATGAATCTGTTCTTGCATTATGACTAAGAAACTCATAATAGGGATTCTAAAATTATAAGGATTATATAAAGTTCAAAATGTAGTTAATACTATTCATGACCTCTTTTAATGGTGTGATTGAACTCGGTGTTGCGTGTAGTGCAAGTTATTGAATTATTTTTAAGAAATAACACACTCTGAAATCCTGGGGTGTTACACTTACTCCACTTTCTCCTTGATAAAATGAAATTGGATTTCAATGTTCTTTTCCCTTGAGTGATGGACAAGAATTTTTTATCAGATTTATTATAGTTGAATTTTCACAATGGATTCCAATCAGATAACTCACTTCAATTCTCAAATATTTATGTTTCTACTTCACCCACAATAGTTGCATGCATGCTTGAGTAGCCACAATGTATTTAGCTTCTACGATGATCAATGAAATTCAATATTGTTTCTTTCTTATCCAAGAAACAAACAACCCTCCAAGAAAGACACATCCTAGTGTTTATTTCATATCATCTGCTCTACCAGCCCTATCTACATTTTTATATCCCAATAACAATGGCTAAGATTTGTCATTATACAATAGGCCCAAATCCAATGTGCCCTTTCTATATCAAAAAAAATATTTTTACTGCAATCATGCGGTTCTACTTAGGATTTTATTGATACATTACCGCTTGGAATGTGGATAATACAATATCTAGCATTATCACTATTAGATAAAACATAATTACAATGATTTCCCTGTATTTTATGATATTAACTAGATTTACTTTATCACCTCGTGAACATCTCCACTGGGTAGCAACTAGAGTGTTCATCTCTTTGGAATTATCCATTCCAAACCTTCTCAAAATCTCCTTGTCATATTTAGATTGATAAATAAATGTGACCTTCATTCCTTGTGTCACCTTTAATCCAAGGAAAATATTCATCTCTCCAATCATTGATATTTCAAACTCACATGTAATCAATTAAGAAAATTTACTACATTGTGAATCATCTGATCCACTAAATATTATGTCATCGACATAAACCAACACCATTATACTTTGATTATTTCTATTGTTATAGAACAAATTCTAATCATGTCCACCATAATGAATACCAAACTCCTTTATAAACTGATCAATCCTTGAATACCATGATATTGGTGCTTGATTCAAACCATATAAATCCTTCCTCAGTAGACAAACACATTTCTCATCTTCATGAATGTTAAAACCATCTAGTTTCTCAATATAGTCGTATTCTTCTAGAACTCCATTCAAAAATAATGATTTGACATCCATCTGGAAAAGATTAAACATTCATTTCACAGCTATGTCCAAGAATAATCTAACATTCTCTAACCTTGCAACAGGTGAGAATGTTTCGTCAAAATCTATACCCTCTATCTAGGAGTACCCTTTGCACACAATTCGTTCTTTGTATTGAATCACATCACGGTCTTCATTCGTTTTTTGGGGAAGGACCCAATTTTTCAATATGAAATTATTGTCTTCTAGTCACCAAAAAATTTCCCACGTTTGATTCTTCTCAATTTTCTCAAGATCTTTATTCATTTCATGAATCCAATTCTCATATCCAAATGCTTCATCATAGCATTTGGGCTCCACTTCTGATATGTATGATGATTTATATAGAGACTTCATCATTCATGTCTGCACTGGTGCTGTCTGATCACCAATTATGTTCATCCTATCAATTTTAGCTCTTCTTTCTAGTGTCACAGAATAAAAAGATTTATTTTCATGATCTGAGTCCTCTTCTGAATCAATCATTGGAGTTGAAGCAGCTCCCAATCTTCTCATCTATTTATAATTATCCTCATAAGTCTTATATTGTATTGATTATGATTCTTTTAATTTTAAAAAATAGTCACATCTTGACTTTCAACTTTCATTATGAACCACTTATTGTATCATTTATATGCTTTTTTGTAGCCAAGAAGTATCCCTTCATCCACACAGGATTCAAATTTCTTATGTTGCTCCTTATTGAGAATGAAAAATTTACTTCCTAATATTCGAATGTACTTTAATGATGGATAACTTACATACCATAACTCATATTAAGGATTCTACTCTTTCAAACAATGTAATTCTCTATTCGAAGTGTATACTACTCTCATCACTACTTCTTTACAAAATTTCTCCAGAAGTTATTTCTCAATGAGCATTGTTCTGAACATGCTGTTGACCATCTGATTTCATCTCTCAACTACTCCATTTTTCTGTGGAATTATTACTACTGAATCATGATTCCATATCCCATTTTTTGAGGTAATCCTCCACCTGGATATTTGTGAAATCATATCCATTATCGTTTTGAATCGTTCGAATTTTATGACCAAGCATATTTTAACATTATCGTCTATATCTTATAATAAAAAACAACACATCAAATTTGTGGATAATTATTGAAACCTGTTCCATTCTGTTTTAGTCATCAATTAATAAAAAATAATATATCATCCCTTCAATAGCCCTTGGGGAAATTGGCATACACACATCCATATGCACCAGCTCAAGTAGTCTTATTGATTTTTTTATTCTATTCCTTATATGAATTTTGAATGATCTTCCCCTATTCACAGGAATCACACATATATGTATGATCATGTGATAATCTAGGGAGATTTTGAGCATCATTATATTTTACCAGATCTTACTAGGAACCTTCTCTTATGTGCCCAAGACGCTTATTCTATAAATTTATTTCTCCATCCTCGGATAGAAAGCAAAAATCTTATTCTCCACTCACCAGGTAGAGATTCACAGTTGTACGCTTTCCTCACAACAAAACCACGCCATTATTTTACTTAATGATACATAATTTCATGGAAAAGCTTATGGAATGTCCTGAGTTACACAATTGACTAACACAAAGCATGTTGTGACTAAGCCCCTCAATAACCAAGATATCTTCTCTCCTCATAACTTTTACTCCAAACATGGATATTCCTAAAAAATAATTTTCAATCCCTCTTCATTACTGAATCATACAATAACTTATTTATCATACTTGATTTGGTTAACTATATTTTTATTTCCCATCATATGGGAAGTGAATCCGCTATCAATTATCCATATCCTTATGCGATATGATGCCTTGAAAGCAATTTCAGCAACCATGGCCTACTGGAACCTTTTCTTTTTGACCCATGCCTTTGAATTCAAAACCAGCATGGAATGATAATCTTGATCTTCCTCTGTATATAATGGGTCCGCTTCAACCTTCATAACATCAAATCTATTTTGAATTTTCATCTCACTTGAAGATACACTTTATAACGACCCATACTTTGCATACATTGTTATTACTTCAAAATTGAATCATACTTATTACAACATATAACAAAACCACGAAAGGACCATATAGGTATAGTGTCTTTAGAAACTGGGAAACACAAACAACTGGTTCATAAAGCGTCTACACTGTCTCCCATTTATTTCATCATATCTATAGTCCCTTTTGGCATATCTTACTTAATAATCTTCTTCCTGACCTGGGGAAAGAAAACATACAAAAGGGTGAGCTCAAATGAACAGTAAGGGTAAACAAAAGAAATATCAATCACATCATATTCATAAGAAGAGAACATTTTGGAAATCTTAACCTGCAAAAGAGAGCATAATTTCATAACATGGGATAAATCATAGTAGTGAAATGAAATCACAATAATCATAACATAAAACATGAAAATTTGTGACATACACACATAATCATAGAGAATCATTTCTTATTAGTCAAGACTCATTTCCAAGACTATCTTAGTGGACAAAGTCCATTTCTGAACCGAGTTCACTCCTTGTTTCAGTCCTGTTTCACTGAACCGGTATAACCTGCTGTTCCAGCCATGTCTATCTCATGAGATATAAAATATTTACCAAATGAATTGGAGGGAGATATAGGTCCCACCCATCTCATAATGATACCATTATTATGTGTGGCACCAAAATCATAAATCATACATCATCGCATAACCCATGTATTAAAAATGGGATTCTTAAACAACATGACATCATAAAACAATTCATATAAAATAAAGGAATTCATAAAACTAATTCCATAACAACATAATCAAATCAATGTAATAATCGGGATAGAAACCAAACCCTATATTATCTTAGATGGAAAATAATTTTGATAAAGCACTTGAACTCCATTCTTGAGGAAAATATCCTTTCTACTTCAAAAACATTTTCCTTTCTTTAACATGTCATATAATTTTAAACTAAAAGAAGATGATTAAAAATATACTTGAAAACTTGTAAAGGAAATATCTTGGAAATAATGTTTTAAAAATCCATTCATGTCGTATAAGTTAAAAAAACATTCTTCTCGTACTTTTGTCGGAAAAGTCAAAAAGTACCTCGTACGAAAAACGACAAAATATTCCTTTCACATATTTTACTAAAAACTCACCTAAGGGTAAAATTGGATTTAAAAAAATATTAGGTGGATGGAACAATATTACATATTGATAAAACATGGATGTGGATGATAAAATACACCCCAGTAAATACCAAAGTATAAACAATCTCAGATAAAATGAGATTGTGATATTTTCCCTTACCTTAGGTCAGATTTGCTTCATAAGTGTCCGATCCTCCTGTATAATGATTTAAATAATGTTATTGACTTATTCCAGAATCATAATTATTGTAATGATATCATATATGGTCATATTCTTAGCTTCTTATTAGTAATATTTCATTACTACTTGTTATTCAGGTGTTTATTACTTTTTGTTCTTATGCGTGATTTGTCAAATAAATACTTATTCTTATATTTAGAATATATATAACACATTTCTAGAATGGTATTAGTGTAATATATATCATATTCATACATTCAATTCATTTATATAATCATTATTCAATGAAGATCATGTATAATGAGTCGCATCACATCGTGGAGACGTTATTCCGTACGTACGCACGAGCGAAGATATCATTCCCATGATCGTGGAATTGTATTGGAGTGTAGGTATACTATTTCAAAATCAATATCACTTTAAAATAATCATATATAGTTATTATTTACACCATTATACCCATCCAATTATGTTTGTGGGGGAAAATAGATTACACCACGATGTGGAGACGGTATTCCGTACGTACGCACGCGCGGTGATTTCGTTTTACGTAGGATGGATAGATAGTGAAATAGGGTTATTTCATACTTATAACAACATATCAGTATATTAGTTAGACTGATGTTATTACTTCATAATGAAACAACTAAAGAAGAATAATTTGAAGAAGAAAGAATTTGGAAATGATCGGTAATGGATATTACCTCTTTTTTGACGCGCCTCTTCTTAACCCCCTCTTAGGGCACTAGGGTTGGTCTTTGAAGAAGACCAGAACCTCTAGGATGATTCTAGGGAAGTGGAGAGGAGAAAGTGGCAGGGGTTGGCTGAGTTTGAAGGCTCAAATTGGTGGGAGGAGGAGAGGGAGGAGGTGCCCTTTTATAAGGGAGGAGAGGGGCACCTTTAGAAAGTGTGGAAATATTATTTTATTGTATATTTATCTTCGGTTTCAAAAGGTCCAAATATCATTAAAGATGATGATAAGATGACTCATGGTCGAAATAAAATCATCCAATCAGAATTGGACATGTTTTGGAAAATTTTGTAATCATTATAATCTTGTTTATTTAAATCATTTATTAATGAGGTAAATATTTCATCATTATTGTGTCATAAATAATTTAATTTATTTGTTGTCTAAAAATTATAAAAAAATATAATTATGTTGGAAATTGTTTTAAATTTCTAATGAATATTTATAGTTGAAAATATAATTTATCTAACCCCTTATAAAAATTAATTACTAAAATATTTTCGTTAATGTCAATTTTGTCTTTACATTAAATTAATTAATCCAAATTATCATTTTCACTACCAAGTGGCTCAATGGGGTCCCAAAATCGACCCAAGGATGCCAATGGTCGGTCCATACTCATCCAAAAAGGTTAGGACAAGTGTCAAGGTAATTTGGAATTATTATAATATTCTTTTAACCTTGAATTACCCTATTTACCTTTAACCGTAGCAAATAAAAAAAATTATTGTAGTTACTATTCATAATATAAAAAAATAAAAGTAACCTATTAACATAATTTGGACCCACTGATTCCAAATATGGAATCCATTTTTCAAAAATCAAAACACAGAAGTTTCAGTATTTAATTTAAAATTAATCCCGTTGTTAAGGAAACAGGTTTTAAAAGTTAAAACACTGCCAAAGATTGAAATGTTTTTACCTATGAATTCAATGTCAAATTAATGATAATTACATACATTATATTAAATGGTAAAAATATATTCTATTTATACTTTAAAAACAATTAATATTATAATTTAACCATATAATGTATTGCGATGAAAAAAGTTGTTTTTAATTAAAATATAGCGCGTTTTTAAGAGATAATAACTATCAAAAGATTGACACTTGTTTATGTCTGATTTAAATGTGAAATTACATCCAATGAACAAAATTGTATTAAATTGTAAAAATATATTCTAAATATACTTTAAAACCACTCAAATTAATAATTTATCACTATTAATTATTTCTATTAAAAAAGTTGTTTTTAATTAAAATTTAGTAATTTTCACTATTCATCAGAATATGAAAGTTATCTGAAAAGTAAAAAAAATTTATCCTAAGCTAATTTCGATATTCCAAATCCAAAAATGAAGTCCATTTTGAAAAATAAAATTTATAAAATTTCAAAAAGTTGTTATTACTCTTCATAACGGCTAGTTTTAATAATATTTTAATAGCATATCGTTGTTTAGTGAAACTTGGTATTGCGTACAACGCAAGCTATCGAGGAAGGCCATGGTACCTTGTAAAGAAAACCAAGATAGTCTTGTGTGTAGTGAAAGATTCCTTTGATGATTTATATAACATACAAACAAAATATTTCTCATAAAAGTCTTGGGTGTTACATTCTACCCCTCTTAAAATGAATTTCACCCTCGAAATTCGTCACTTCGTAACAAACAGATGAGGATACCTCTCCCTCATCGTATCCTCATGTTCCCATGTAGCTTCTTTTAATTGGTGGTTCCTACATAAAACTTTCACCATGCAAGTGGTCTTGTTTCCTAGGATTTTTTCACTACGATCTAGAATCTATATCGGTTGTTCTTCATAAGAAAGATCTTGCTCCAGCGGTATAACTTCTGAGCTGAGTACATGTGAAGGTTCATGTATGTAATTTCTCAGGAGAGATACATGGAACACATCGTGAACTTGAGAGAGATTCGGTGGAAGCGCAAATCGGTATGCTACCTTCCGAACATGATCCAGTATTTCGAAAGGACCGATATATCTAGGGCTCAACTTCCCCTTCTTTCCAAATCTCATGACCCTCTTCCAGGGAGATATTCGTAAGAACACTTTATCACCCACTTCAAACTCTAGGTATTTTATTCGGTTGTCGGCATAACTTTTCTGTCAACTCTGAGCTTCTCTTATGTGTTGTTGAATAGATCTGACCTTTTCTTCCATTTCATAAACAAGATCAGGTCCTAATATCTTTCTTTCCCCAACTTCATCCCAGAAAGTTGGAGTCCTGCATTTCTTTCCATAGAGAGCTTCATAAGGAGCCATCTAAATACTAGAGTTAAAGCTATTATTATAAGAAAATTCCACCAAAGGTAGGTGTTGATCCCAACCACCTTTGAAATCCATAGAGAAAGATCTCAACATAACTTCTAGAGTTTGAATTGTCCCCTCAGACTAACCATCTATCTGAGGATGATAAGCAGTGCTAAAACTCAACTCTGTATCCAGAGTATGTTGAAGACTTCGCCAGAACTTTGAGGTAAACCCCGGATCCTGATTAGATATAATAAAAAGTGGTACTCCATGCAATCTTACCACTTCCTTTACATATATCTTGGAAAGCTGATCCAGAGAGAAATCCTCTCTACTAGCGATTAAGTGTGCCGACTTTTTAAGATGATCAACTATGACCCAGATAGCATTATTGCATTTGGATGTTTTAGGAAGTCATGTGATAATGTCCATAGTGATGTTTTCCCATTTCCATTCGGGTATGGGTAATGGTTGTAACATCCCCTTAGACTTCGGTCTTTCAGCTTTAACTTGCTGACAAACCAAGCATTAAGAGACATATTCAGAAACATCTCTTTTCATGCCATCCCACCATAAGTACTCTTTCAGGTACCTATACATCTTCGTGCTTACAGGATGAATAGAGAATGAAGAACTATGTGCCTCATCCAGCATCTCCTTCATTAATTCTGGGATGGGAGGAAGACAAACCCGATTTCTGAACTTTATTATCCCATCATAATCATGGTTGAATTCAGGAACATTTCTCACCTTCTTTTGTAACTCTACATCTTCTTTCTGGGCCTCTTTAATCTTCACATGTATAGATGGTTGAACATTCATTTGAGAATGATACTATTTTCCCCCTTACATTATAATTCCATGATCCATCCTTTGTAAATCCATAAATATTGGATCTTTTGTGATCCTCATCATGGATAAACTGGCATGGTCTTGTCGACTTAATGCATCTGCCACCTAGTTTGCTTTCCCATGGTGGTAATGGATTGAGCAATCGTAATCCTTAATCAGCTACAACCGTATTCTTTGGAGCATATTCAGCTCCTTTTGTTTGAAAATATATTTTAAACTTTTATGATCAGTATAAATGTCACACCTTTCTCCATAAAGATAATGCCTCCAAATCTTAAATGAAAAGATTACCGCAGCTAATTCTAAATCATGAGTTGGGTAATTTTGCTCATGGATTTTCAATTGTCGTGAGGCATAAGCTATCACCATAACATTTTGCATGAGAACACACCCCAATACCTTCTTGGATGCATCACTATAGATCAAAAACCTTTCTCCACTAAAAGGTAGTGTGAGCACATGTGCACTGGATAACCTTATTTTAAACTCCTTGAAATTATCTTCACATTCCTCTGTCCAAACAACCTTAACTCCTTTCCAAGTAAACCTAGTGAGTGGATTAGATAATCATGAAAAATCATTCACGAAACGTCGATAATATCCTGCCAAACCAAGAAAACGTCGGATCTCAGTTACTGTTGTTGGTCTCGACCATCATTTGATAACCTCCATTTTTTCTGGATCCATAGATATCCCCTCTTTTGAGATTATGTGACCCAAAAATGCAACCTTTTGAAGACAAAATTCACACTTGGTAAATTTGGCATAAAGCTTCTCCTTTCTTAGGGTCTTCAATATAATTCTCAAGTGATCTTCAAGTTCTTCCTTGCTCGTTGAATAGACAAGAATATCGTCTGTATAGACTACCACAAATTGATCAAGATAGTCTCTAAAGACTCTATTCATCAGATCCATGAAGATAGAAGGGGAATTAGTAAGACCAAATGGCATCACTATAAATTCATAGTGTCCATACCTTATACAGAAAGCTGTCTTTGGTATATCCTCCCTTTTGACCCTTAATTGATGATACCCTGAACGAAGATAAATCTTGGAAAATTATTGAGCTCCGCGTAGTTGTTCAAATAAGTCATCAATGCATGGGAGAGAATATTTGTTCTTGATAGTGATATTGTTAAGTTCTCGATAATCAATGTAGAGTCTCCTTGATCCATCTTTATTCTTAACAAATAGAACAGGTGCTCCCCAAGGTGACTCACTAGGGCGTATGAATCCCTTATCAAGATTCTCTTGGAGTTGCTTCTTCAATTCCTGTAGCTCAATTGGGGCCATTCTATAAGGTGTCTTTGAAATAGGTAAAGCACCTGGTACGAGTTCTATTGAGAACTCAACTTCACGATTTGGTGGATGACCTGAAAATTAATCCGGAATGACATCATCAAACTCCCGTACAATGGGTATATTCTTAATTGTGAGTTTCTCACCAACCATTTGAGATAAATAACCTTCATTTAGTGGAATCATGACCCATAAGATGGAAGAAATTTCCACTGGAAGGTTATGTTCATCCTTGCATCGATAGACGATCATAGATTGATATGGAATATGAAATGTGACTTCTCTTCTTTGGCAGTTGATATGAGCTCCATATAAAGAAATCCAATCCATGCCTAGAATCACATCAAATTCCACTATAGGAAGGATCACAAGATTTGCAGGAAACACTTTCCCAAAAACTTCAATCGGGGAAGAATTATAAACTTTTGATGCGACTGTTGTGCCATTAGGAGATGTCACAACCAACTCAACATCTAATTGTTGAGGTAATACGGTGATACCCTTAGAAAATTCTTCAGAAATAAAAATTGGGTGGATCCAGAATCAAATAAAACATTTTCTACTTTAGAGTGGATGGTAAGCGTACTGTTCACCACATCATTTTCATACTCCACATCGCTGATAGAAATTTCATGTGACTTTCCTTTGTCTTTAGCCTTAAGAGTTTGTTGACGTCAACCATCATCATCAACCCTTGGATTTGGGCATTGATTGGCATAATGACCCATCTCCTTGCACTTGAAACATTGAAGTGTAGTAGGTTCATTCTGTGCATCCCTTTTTTTGTTTGCATCATTAGAAATCTTCTCCCATCATTACGGCATTCAAATGCCCGATGTCCTTCCTTTCCACATTTGAAACATTTACTTTTCCCTTTAAGACAACTCCCTCCATGTTTCTTTCCATAGTTTGAGCATAAGGGAAAGCTCATATTATTTTCAGTGTGCTCTTTAGATTTTCCTTTGAATTCCATTTTCCTCTTCTTATCAAACCCATATGACTGATGGGTTACTCCAATCTCCATCTCAACTTTGAGAGCACATCGAACAATTTCCTCGTAGCTATTGAAGTCCCTTATGGATAAGGCCCTTCGAAGACTTGGTTTTAAGACACTAAATAATCGATCGATCTTACTCTAAGGTTGGATAATAATACCAGAAGCATACCTTGAAAGTTTTGTAAAATTTGCTTCATAGGTAACAAGAGATTCATCATCCTTTTGCTTCAGTTCAAGAAACTCTTTCTCCATCTTTGTTCGGAGAATATGAGGGAAGTACTTATTGAAAAATAAGTTCTTGAACTCATCCCATTCCATAGACTCAATTTCATCACTTTGCCTCGTATTCTTAATAAGATTCCACCATTGATCAGCATCTCCTTCCAAACGATACACTGCTAGGATGAATTTATCATGTTCAGAACATTGAAGAACTGAAAATATATTTTTAGTAGTACTAATCCATTGTTCATCAACTAATGGATCAGTAGACCCACTGAATGAAGGTGGACGCTGCCTCATGAAGGATTCAACATAATGTTTCTCCTTCCTTTGCTCGTTTGGAAGTCCTGCATGATTCATAGCTTGAGAAAGTTGTGTGAGCATGGCTACATGATTTTTCATTCCATCTCCCATAACATTAGGTTTCTCAGGGGGGAAATCATTGCATTGCCCGTCGCATTCCACATTAACACGGTTCCTTCGGGTTCCAGCCATTAACTAAAACCATGAAGAATAGTGTGATCAACACTAATTATAATAGGAAAACCATATAATCAAGAATAAAATTTCACACTTATGGTCTTATCCTAGGTTATTCATGGTCATTTCTAAAACACTATGATATTGTTCTATGCTTAGACATATCCTTAGGATTCTTACTAAGGCTTTCGAATCCTAGTTTCCAAAGGTTGACTATACCTTTCCTCTGATACCAACTATAACGACCCATACTTTACATACATTGTTATTACATCAAAATTGAAGCATACTTATTACAACATATAACAAAACCATGAAAGGACCATATAGGTATAGTATCTTTAGAAACTGGGAAACATAAACAACTGGTTCATAAAGCGTCTACACTATCTCCCATTTATTTCATCATATCTATAGTCCCTTTTGGAATATCTTACTTAATAAGCTTCTTCCTGAACTGAGGAAAGAAAACATACAAAAGGGTGATCTTAAATGCTCAGTAAGGGTAAACAAAAGAAATATCAATCACATCATATTCATAAGAACATAACATTTTGGAAATCTTAACCTGCAAAAGAGATCATAATTTCATAACATGGGATAAATCATAGTAGTGAAATGAAATCCCAATAATCATAACATAAAACATGAAACTTTGTGCAATACACACATAATCATAGAGAATCATTTCTTATTAGTCAAGACTCATTTCCAAGACTATCTTAGTGGACAAAGTCCATTTTTGAACCGAGTTCACTCCTCATTTCAGTCCTGTTTCACTAAACCGGTATAACCTGCCTTTCCAGCCATGTCTATCTCATGAGATATAAAATATTTACCCAATGAATTGGAGGGAGATATAGGTCCCACCCATCTCATAATGATACCATTCTTATGTGTGCCACCAAAATCATAAATCATACATCATTGCATAACCCATGTAGTAAAAATGGGATTCTTAAACAACATGACATCATAAAACAATTCATATAAAATAAAGGAATTCATAAAAATAATTCCATCACAACATAATAAAATAAATGTAATAATAGGGATAGAAACAGAACCATATATTATCTTATATGGAAAATAATTTTGATAAATCACTTGAACTCCATTCTTGAGGAAAATATCCTTTCTACTTCAAAAACATTTTCCTTTCTTTAACATGTCATACAATTTTAAACTAAAAGAAGTTGATTAAAAATAAACTTGAAAACTTGTAAAGGAAGATTCTTGGAAATAATGTTTTAAAAATCCATTCATTCCGTATAAGTTAAAAAACATTCTTCTCGTACTTTTGTCGAAAAAGTCAAAAAGTACCTCGTACGAAAAATGACAAAAGATTCCTTTCATATCTTTTACTAAAAACTCACCGAAGGGTAAAATTGGATTTAAAAAATTTTATGTGGATGGAACAATATTACATATTTAGGAAACATGGATGTGGATGAGAAAATACACCCCAGTAAATACCAAAGTATAAACAATCTCAGATAAAATGAGATTGTGATATTTTCCCTTACCTTAGGTCCGATTTTCTTCGTAAGTGTCCAAACCTCCTGTATAATGATTTAAATATTTTTATTGACTTATTCTATAATCATACATATTGTTATGATATCATTTATGGTCATTTTCTTAGCTTCTTATTAGTAATATTTCATTACTACTTGTTATTCAGGTGTTTATTACTTTCTGATCTTATGCGTGTTTTGTCGAATAAATTCGTATTCTTCTCTTTAGGTTATAGGTACCTCATATCTAGAATGGTATTAGTGTAATATATATCATATTCATTCATTCAATTCATTTATATAATCATTATGCAATTAAGATCATGTAGGATGAGTCGCGTCACATCATGGAGACGGTATTCCGTACGTACGCATGATTGAAGATATCATCCCCATGATCATGGAATTGTATTGAAGTGTATATATACTTTTTCAGAATCAATATAACTTTACAATAATAATTTATAGTTATTATTTACACCATTATACCCATCCAAGTATGTTGGTGGTGGAAAATAGATTACACTACAGCGTGGGGACGGTATTCCATACGTACGCACGCGCGGTGATTTTGTTTTCCGTAGGATGGATAGATGGTGAAATAGGGTTGTTTCATACTTATAATAATATATCAGTATATGAGTGATACTGATTTTATTACTTAATAATGAAACAACTAAAGAAGAAGAAGTTGAATAAGAAAGAGTATGGAAAGGATCGGTAATGGATATTACCTCTTTTTTGACGCGCCTCTTCTTAACCCCCTCTTATGGCACTAGGGTTGGTCTTTGAAGAAGACCAGAACCTCTAAGATGATTCTAGGAAAGTGGAGAGGAGAAAGTGGCAGGGGTTTGCCGAGCTTGAAGGATCAAATTGGTGTGAGGAGGAGAGGGAGGGGGTGCCATTTTATAAGGGAGGAGAGGGGCACCTTTGGAAAGTGTGGAAATATTATTTTATTATAAACTTATCTTCAGTTTCAAAAGGTCCATAAATCATTAAAGATGAAGATAAGATGACTCATGGTCGAAATAAAATCATCCCGTCAGAATTGGACATGTGTTGGAAAATATTTTAATCATTATACTCTTATTTATTTAAATCATTTATTAATGAGGTAAATATTTCATCATTATTGTGTCATAAATAATTTAATTTATGTGGTGTCTAAAAATTATAAAAAAATATAATTATGTAGGAAATATATTTATCTTTCTAATTAATATTTATAGTCAAAAATATAATTTATATAACCCCTTATAAAAATTAATTACTAAAATATTTTTGTTAATGTCAATTTTGTCTTTACATTAAATTAATTAATCCAAATTGTCATTGTCACTACCAAGTGGCTCAATGGGGTCCCAAAATCGACCCAAGGATGTTCATGGTCGTCTAATACTCATCTAATAAGGTTAGGACAAGTGTCAAGGTAATTTTGAATTATTATAATATTCTTTTAACCTTGAATTACCCTATTTACCTTTAACCGTAGTAAATAAAAAAAGTATCGTAGTTACTATTCATAGTATAAAAAAATAAAAGTAACCTATTAACATAATTTGGACCCACTGATTCCAAATATGGAATTAATTTTTCAAAATTCAAAATACAGAAGTTGCAGTATTTAATTTAAAATTAATCCCGTTGTTAAGCAAACAGGTTTTAAAAGTTAAAACATTTCCAAAGATTGAAATGTTTTTACCTATGAATTCAATGTAAAATTAATGATAATGACATACATTATATTAAATGGTAAAAATATATTCTATTTATACTTTAAAAACAATCAATATTATAATTTAACTATATAAAGTATTTCGATGGAAAAAGTTGTTTTTAATTAAAATATAGCGTGTTTTAAGAGATAACTATCAAAAGATTGACATTTGTTTATCTCTGGTTTAAATGTGAAATTACATCCAATGAACAAAATTGTATTAAATTGTAAAAATATATTCTAAATATACTTTAAAACCACTCAAATTAATAGTTTATCACTATTAATTATTTCAATTAAAAAAGTTGTTTTTAATTAGAATTTAGTAATTTTCACTATTCATCAGAATATGAAAGTTATCCGAAGAGTAACAAAATTTCATCCTATGCTAATTTTGATATTCCAAATCCAAAAATGAAGTCCATTTTGAAAAATAAAATTTACAAAATTTCAAAAAGTTATTATTACTATTCATAACGGCTAGTTTTGATAATATTTTAATAGCATATCGTTGTTTAGTGAAACTCGGTATTGCGTACGACGCAAGCTATCGAGGAAGGCCGCGGTTGCCTGTAAAGAAAACCAAGATAGTGTTGTATGTAGTGAAAGATTCCTTTGATGATTTATATAACATAAAAAAAAATATTTCTCATAAAAGTCTCGGGTGTTACACTCTTGGATGCTTATTAAAAATAAATTTAGTTTCCCTCAGTACATTCTTGTTCATTGTTGATGTGAAATATCTTGCCATGTGTCGGAGTCCTTTACCCCTGAAGCAATGACTCTCAAATGATGACCTGTAATTTTGAGCTCTGTACAAACACCTCCATTTGTATTATTAAATGATTTATAGAAACTACTACCAAAACATCTACTTTATGATTTGTGCAACCCTCCAACTATTCTACCTTATATTCTTCTGATCTTTCATCCTATATTAAAATCCTATTTTTCTATTTTATGAACTTTCTCTTAGTAATTCTACTCCCTTTATCATTTTATGATATATACATTTGGATAATTTAATCATTTTTTTTCATTTTCATCATCAATCTTTGTATGACACTTTGATGCAAAATCCCCAATATTCCAGCATCGAAAGCATGCACATGGAATTTTACCTTTGAACCTCACTTTTTTCCTTTATATATTAGAGGAGAGAAATAACATGACATCATCTATATTGTCCTCCTTGGGACTAACATCAACCGAGAGATTCTTTTTGGACTTGAATGCCACATCCTTAGGATTCCCTTTTTCCACTTCATCATTATCATCATTTTTTATTTCATATACTACGTTGGAACTATATAGGTTATCTAGTGTCAGCTCTTTTGGGTCTTTGTATTTCAATGCTAAAACATTCATATTGAACCATGGTGGATGTTTTCTCAATATTCATTTCACAATCTTTATATCATAAATGGATTCTCTTAGACCTCACATGTCATCCATAATAATATTTATCCTGTCGAAGAATGCATCAACAGTCTCATTGGGATTCATAATTAGATCCTCATACTTTTTCCATTGAACCTGTATCTTTTTTTCTCTAAATTTTTTGTGGCCCTCATAAATGTTTTGTAAAGACCCGTAAATTTCAAAGAAATTTTTTTCTTAATTTTCTTTGGAATTATACAAGAATGCAGCCTCTGACGGCACCTGATTCCAAGGCCCGGTGTGTTCAGAATCATTTTCCGAAGTTTGGCTCGGATACGTTCAGTGAACGGACGAGCGGGTTTTTCTAACTTTTGAACTGGTGCCCGGAATCGAATTCCGAGGGCACCAATGGAATCGCAGCGCCGGTACTTTCTTAGAAACGCCTCTTTCGGAGTTGCGTTTGCTCGAGTGTGGTTTTTAATTTTCGGGCTTAAAGTTAAGAAATAAAATAATTGTACGACAAACTTTATTTTATTTCACTTAAGCCATTTGGATGACACTTGCAGCCACTTAAAAGCGGCTTAAGCTAAGTTGAAATGGATAGGGTACTATCCAAAAATATCATACCCTCTTGGTAGGATATTTGTGAGGTGGGACCCGCACGAGCCCCACCGTTTCATTTCCGCTAAGTAACGCACCCACGAAAACCCATCATTATGAAAGTCAACTGACGTGTTTTCTTAATTTCTTAACGCACCATTTAATTGGGTTGTTTTATTTGTGAGTTAAATGGGCAGTTTCTTTCGTTTAATTAATTCTACAAATTAATGGGTCGTTACTTACCTCTTTTTCGTTCGTCGGTGTAAAAATAAAATAAGACCAACACCGGCTTTTGGAGGATTACACGTTGAGAGGTTTTGACAGATGTTCTTGTGCCTTCACCCTTCTTCGCGAAGAACACGAAGAACGCGAAGAACACGAAGAACGCTGGCCTCCGACGAAGAACGCCGAACCCGCGGAAATCGATGATGCGATGCCGTGTGCCGCGACGCCGACGTTTCCTCTCCCGCAACATTCTTCGGCGACGTTCCTTCATTCGCAAAGAAATCCTCGAATAATCTATTTGAGGTGAGAGATTTCGGGTTTCTTTTAAAACTCCATTGAGATTATTAACAACGCACAGATTTAATTATAATTAATTAAATCTGTTGTTCTTGATCTTCAAAGTTCATCGACGCAACGCCAGATACCGCGACGACGCGACTATCCCTTCCTTCCGTGACGATCAAACCCGCGAAGGACCCGCGTGCGACGACTTGACGAGGTAGGGGTTTATTTAAATGTTTTATACTCCGTGAATGTTTCCATTCAATGTGGAGAACCCGGATGATAAAAAAAAATTTAAATTCATTAAAATTGTTTTAGTTATGTTTTCTATGTGTTGTTTAATCCTCCCAATTGTTATCGCCTAACGCGGAGGGTGCGAGCCAAATGAACACGGCCCGACAACCCTCCGCCGTTCTTCGTTGTTGTGCAGATTTGACGGGCGACAACAGAACGTCTCGCAAAGGAAATTTGATGGTTCTGCAGTGAAGAACGGGTCCCGGGGGGAGCAGCGGCGCAGACGAGAACTAAATCGGGCCACCAGAGCGACTTCGGTGGCCCATGGAAGCCGCCGGAGGTGCGGCGGTGCCGGAAGCCGGAGGCGGCGGCACCAGCGGAACCGCGGCCGCGCGGGTCCGGTGCACACATGTGGGACGCGGCTTATGCCGCGTCCGTTGACCCGGGAGGCCCCCCGTGGGGGTCGCGGTGCTGACACGCAGGGGCAGCGAGCCCCCCGCGCTGCTCGGCCACTAGGCCGAGCCGAGCCGGACCGGTTGGCCGGTCCGGGCCGCGCCCTTGATGGACCGAACCGGGTCCAGCCGGTCGGACCGGGTCGACCCGTTTTCGGCAGACCCGGGGGGGGGGGGGGGGGGGGTCGGGCCGGGTCGGCCCGGACCCCCCATCTTCGGACCGTTTTCGGTCTTTTTCCTGTAACATGAGCTATGGGGCTCCGAACAACGCACCGTTAGCGGCAACACGATCCTTGGATCGAGACGGTCGTTTCGGTATATCGCACCCAAGGTTTCGGAATACTTGGGGTTCGGCCGGGTTGGTTCGTACACGAAACTAACCGGGCCCTCGGAGCAGAAATGCTCATATCCTGAGCTACGGATGTCCGATTGACGTGCCATCAGCTTTGGTGGATTCCTCAAAGTGAGACGGATATTTTGGCTCGCTCTGCCCGTGTTTTGGACGAAGGTGGAGAACGGTCGGGTTGGTTTTGCCTTAAGACCAATCGGGCCCCTGGGACGAAAAAGCCTATAACTCTCAGACCGGGCGTCCGATTGATGCATCGTCTGCGACGTTGAGTTGCTGTTGACGGTATAGAACATTTTGATACATCAAATTCGAAATTTGTGTCAGTTGATGTATCAGCATCTCGGCTCATGGAGCGGACCCTCCCGAACGAGCTTGCTATGTGCGGGAACCCTAGAGCTGGCTGCGACTACTACTGTGACTACGACGACGACTGTGCAGAGATCCTCAGTGGACTGCGACGACAGTGCAGAGATCCTCAGTGGACTACGACGACAATGTAGAGATCCTCAGTGGAATGCGATGACTACTGCACTCAGCGATCCTACGTGGATCAGTGCTACAGATCCTGTGTGGATCTGATCCTGTGTGGGTCAGCGCTCAGCGGTTCTGTGTGAGCCAGCGCCTACAGGTCCTATGTGGGCCCGATCCTGTGTGGGTCTTTGTGGGGGTTAGTTACCAATTGATCCTGTGTGGGTCCAATCCTGTGTGGGTCATTACGGGGGTTAGTACCTATCGATCCTTTGTGGGTCCGACGACTTAGATGGATCAGTGATCATCTTTATCGTCATCCGAAGAAGCATACCTGTGTGAGATGAATTCTGTGTTACTCTCCTTTGTGGATTGTGTTGAACTATCCTATGTGGATATTCTGTTTACTCTCCTTTGTGGATTGTGTTGAACTATCCTATGTGGATTTATTGTTTACTCTCCTTTGTGGATTTCGTTGTGCTGTTAGGTGTGGATTTACGTTTTGCATTCCTGTGTGGACTGGGTTGTGCTTGGGCTTGGACGTTGGAGCCGAACGAGAATTGATGACTTAGGTATATGTATGGGCATATACCAAAGAAGGGTCGGTTGTTACATCGTGATTGCATCTTTCCTTGTGGTTTATCCTTTGTGGATTTTGGGAGACCATCGGGGGTCTCGGGGTCCCTACTGAGTAGCTTATACTCAACCCTACACGGGCTATGCCCGCACTTCGTTGTGTTTGTTGTAGACGACGGACATCACTGATCGTGGGGGAGGCTTGCGGAGCAGGACGATACCTGGAGGTGGACCACTGGGCGGGACGTACTCGGAGCGGATGGCAGGACCGAGGAGCTGTGGAGGCTATCTATACCCACCCTTCAGGTGGGACTTCCAGACGACGACTTGACACTGCGGATTTTCCTTTCAGTTGCTGTTTTTCCCTTTCAGTTGTACTTTACAGTTGGGCTTGTATTTCCGGCCCCTTTTACTTTCAGCACATCTTGTTACAGTATTTACTTAGTGTTACTTTTCCGCTTACTTACTCTGTGGTGCTTGTTTACATTTCAAAGGCAATGCCTTCCCTTTTTGTTGGGATTTATGCCTTGGTGCTAGTCGCCAGCCCCTGGCCTATGGAAGGCGGGCTTGGGGTAGTCACGTCACGGGCCCTGAGGACGGGTCGTGACAAATTGGTATCAGAGGTGGTTGGTTCTACCACAGACTCTGATTTATCTTCTATGTGAAGAAATAGTATTTAGCGTATTGAGTGAGGTTATCAGTCTAGGGAATCCAGTGTTGGTGCGGTGGCCGACGTATCCGTACACCAGGACCCTGACTTCTAATTTCCGACTTAGTGCACGAAAACATTGATTGCATGTGTGTTTCAAGTTTTCTTTGTGATTACTTGTGTCAGCTCACCAGGTATACTATTCTGACCGTTGCGCACTTGTTTCCTTTTCCGGATGGCCTGACGACAGCAGCCAGCTAGGGTTCCGAGAGTAGAGCCCGACGACAACCCGCCGAGCGATGAGGCCTCGGTACAAGGCCCGTTGACAGAAGAGGCACCGGCGGTACCTTTACCCGCCGATCCCCCGATGCTTCCAGCACCGACCACTGATGATGCGCATCGCCTCGGAGCTCTGCACGAGTTGCAGCACCAGCAACCACCCAGGTTTCATGGGGATACGGACCCCCAGGCAGCCGAGGACTGGCTGGAGGCGGTCGTTCGAGTTTTCAGGCTAGTATGGACACCAGCAGACCTCATGGTGATCCTCGCGGTGAGCCTACTGCACGCAGCAGCGGGCTGATGGTGGAGCTTGATGCTCCAGGTGCATGATGAGGCATCTCTTCTCTTGGCGGACTTCGAGAGCCTCTTCTGCTCAGAGTTCATCCTGACCACCCTCCGTGCGGTGCGTATCCAAGAGCTTATTCAGCTGCGGCATGGCAGCTTGACGGTCGCCCAGTACGCGGCGAGGTTTACCGATCTTTCTAGCTACTCGACAGATATGGTATGGGACCCCTTCTTCTGGGCCCGAACCTTTGAGTAGGGTTTGAGACACGAGATCAGGGCATCACTGATCTCCCTCAGCATCCCGACCCAGGCAGGAGTACTGGAGCGAGCCCTTCGGATCGAGAGCTTTCTTGCTGAGTCTACTTCAGCAGCGAGACATACCGCAAGGTGGCAGGTAGCGGAGTCTTCGGAAGCAGGTAGCCGATGGATGAATCAGGGTTCCAGGCAGACCAGACCTTCCGACAGACGACCTTGGGACACTGGCTCAGCAGTGCGGGGAACACAGCGCGAAGCCAGTCTTTCGAGAGGCAGGTAGTGCTACTCATGCGGCGGGCAGGGCCACATGGCTCGTGACTGCCTGACCTGCCGTGCCGAGGAGCAGCAGACAGTGGAGGGGCCAACCAGGCAGAGGCATAGGGTCGACCATGGAAGTCCGCAGGGAGGAGGCGGACGAGGCAGAGGAGCTGGCCGAGCAGCAGGTGGTGGGAGACGCTTTGAGGCTCTTCCACCACCACCACTAGGAGGTCCACCCCGACCACAGGGAGCTAGCGGGCAGAGACAGGCACAGCTCCAGGAAGCGGAGGCCTACGACCACGGCGCGCCAGAGATGATTCGAGGTATGATCTGTGTCTATTCCACCCTTGCTGCAGTTCTTATAGACACAGGAGCGAGTCACTCTTTCATAGTCACTGCCCTTTCTCGGAGCTCAGAGATTCTGACAGAGCTGTTGGCTCGATCCTTACGGCTAGAGACCCCTACGGGAGCAGACTCGACGATTACGCACTGGTGTCGGTAGTGTGAGATTACTCTTGGAGGCAAGAGCTTCGGCTGTGATCTTCTTGTAGCGGCGTCGAGGTCTTACGACGTCATCTTGGGCATGGATTGGTTATCTACAGTCCATGCTCAGATTGACTGTTTTAGGCGCAAGGTGCGATGTGTACGCACCGACGGGAGAAGGTTCACCTTCACCGGTGAGAAGGGAGCATTTGCAGCACAGGATGGACTCAGGCAGAGGAGGGGACAACCCATCACTCATCAGTTGGCTAGCCTCATCCTTGGAGCAGTTGACGTGCGGACTCCTAGTTTTCCTACAGTGGTGGATCAGTACGCGGACATATTTCCCGATGAGGTTCCAGGGCTACCTCCTCACAGAGAGGTAGACATTTATATTTATCTATACCTGAGACAACCCCAATATCCACTCCAGTGTATCGGATGGCCCCCGCTGAGCTTCGAGAGCTGCGGGTATAGTTAGAGGACTTGCAGGGCAAGGGGTTCATCCGACCCAGTGTTTCACCCTGGGCTTCCCCGATTTTTTTTCCAAGAAGGCGGATGGGGGCTTGCGACTGTGTGTCGACTATCGTCGCCTGAACCAGGTAACAGTGAGGAACAAGTATCCGCTACCGAGGATTGATGACCTCTTCAATCAGCTCAAGGGAGCACGGTGGTTCTCGAAGATAGACCTCATGTCAGGCTATCATCAGCTCAGAGTTCGAGACGAGGACGTGCAGAAGACAACCTTCAGGTGTCGGTATGGCCACTATGAGTTCTTGGGGATGCCATTCGGTGTAACCAATGCTCCAGAAGTGTTCATGAGCCTCATGAACAGGATCTTCCAGCCATCCCTCGATTGATTTGTCGTGGTCTTCATCGATGAAAGTTTGGCGTACTCGACCACGGAGGAGGAGCACGCCTACCACTTGCGGGTTGTACTAGACACACTCTGAGAGCACCCGATTTATGGAAAGCTCCCGAAGTGTCAGTTCTGGTTACGTGAGGTCCACTTCTTAGGGCACGTCATTTCTGAGGCGGGAGTTGTGGTGGATCCCGTAAAGATCGAAGTAGTGCTAGCTTGGGAGCCACCCAGGAGCGTGACGGAGGTGCGAAGTTTCTTGGGACTAGCTGGATACTATCAGAGGTTTGTGCCAGACTTCTCTAGAGTTGCGGGGCCACTCTCAGCTTCGATGAAGAAGGGGAAACCCTTTTTGTGGTCAGACAGATGTCAGCAGAGCTTTCAGGAGCTGAGACAGAGATTGACCAGCGCACCTATCTTGAGGTTGCTTGAGGAGGGATTTGGATACGTAGTCTACTACGATGCATCAGGGACCGGACTCGGATGTGTCCTGATGTAGGAGCAGGCCGTGATTTCCTATGGATCACGTCATTTGAGGCCGCATGAGCAGAACTATGCTAACCATGACCTGGAGTTAGTAGTAGTGGTCTTCGCTCTGAAGACATGGAAACACTATATGATGGGTGAGCGCTTTACAGTCTTTTCTGACCACCAGAGTCTCAGGTACATCTTCTCTCAGAAGGACCTGAGCCTGAGACAGCGACGATGTCTTGAGTTCCTCCATGACTATGACTTTGAGATAGTCTATACTCCTGGGAAGGGAAACATAGTAGCTGATGCCCTCAGCAGGAGGACGGGCATTCATCTACTTGAGGAGGCGATAGAGAAGCTAGCTACCTTGCAGATATCCTTCGTGGATAGGGACAGAGCAGCCTTCCTTCAGTCTCTCATAGTCTCTCCTCCACTTCTACAGCGGGTCAAAGAGGCACAGCGTGGGGACGCTGACTGTGAGACACGGCGTGCACAGATATACTCGGGACAGGCACCTGATGGTTTCTCCCTTGGAGCAGAGCACGACGTCCTTTCCAGAGGATGTACCTTGGTACCAGTCGCTTTACAAGAGGAGGTGCTGAGAGAGTTTCACACTTCTCCTTTGGCGGTACATCCTAGAGTGGTGAAGATGTACCAGGATCTCAGATGACAGCACTGGTGGCCGGGCATGAAGAAGGCTATGGCAGAGTTCGTTTCTCGATGCCTCAGCTACCAGCAGGTAAAGGCAGAGCACCAGGTACCAGCAGGCTTGGTACAACCCTTGGAGGTCCTAGAGTGGAAGTGGGATGGGATATCTATGGACTTCGTGACTGGACTTCTACGCACTTCCAGAGGTCATGACTCCATTTGGTTGATTGTTGACTGACTCACCAAGTCGGCACACTTCTTACCCATCAGAGAGCAGGGCTCAGTGGAGATTTTGGGGCGTCTCTATATTCATGAGATTGTACAGCTTCACGGTGTGCCATCGTCTCCGATCGGGACGCTTGCTTTACTTCCCGGCTTTGGAAGGGGTTGCAGGAGGCATTTGGGACGCGGTTACATCTGAGCACCGCTTCTCACCCTCAGACGGATGGTCAGACGGAGAGGACCATTCAGACTCTTGAGGACATGCTCCGTGCATGTGTCCTCGACTTTGGTCATAGCTGGGAGGACCACCTACCCTTGGTGGAGTTCGCGTACAACAACAGCTACCACTCCACTATCGGGATGGCACCATACGAGGCGTTGTACGGCAGACCTTGCAGATCTCCTTTGTGCTGGACAGACCCTGGGGAGTCAGCACTTGTGGGACCAGAGATGGTTCGGGCCATGACAGAGAAGGTCCAGGTCATCCAGGAGCGGATGAGGACAGCTCAGAGCTGGCAGAAGTCTTATTATGATAGGAGGCGGAGGCCACAAGAGTTCAAGGATGGTGACCACGTCTTCTTGCGTGTCTCACCTCGACGTGGATTACGGAGATTTGGCCGAGGCGGCAGGTTGTTTCCATGCTTCATCGGACATTTCCAGGTCCTCAGAAGGATTGGCGAGGTGGCTTATCGTCTGGATCTACCACCTCAGTTGCACCGGTTGCACGATGTCTTCCACGTATCTCAACTGAGGAGATATGTGCACGACCCGACACACATCATTGACTATGGGGACTTGGACGTGGATGATGGGGCCATTTTTGCAGAGGTCCCAGTGGAGATCGAGGATTGACAGAGCGGGTCCTACATGGATGATCGATTCCTCTAGTGCGCATCAGATGGCAGCACGTGAACTTCCATGGGAGCACTTGGGAGCGGGAGGCTCAGATGCGTGCTCAGTACCCACATTTGTTTCCCTAGTTTATGATGTCTCTTTTCGAGGACGTAAATCTCTGAGGTTGGAGTATTGTAAAGACCCGTAAATTTCAAAGAAATTTTTTTCTTAATTTTCTTTGGAATTTTACAAGAACGCAGTCTCTAACGGCACCTGATTCCGCGGCCCGGTGTGCCCGGAATCATTTTCTGAAGTTTGGCTCAGGTACGTTCAGTGAACGGACGATCGGGTTTTTATAACATTTGAACCGGTTCTCGGAATCGAATTCTGAGGGCACCGATGGAATCACAGCACCGGTACTTTCTTAGAAACGCCTCTTCCGGAGTTGCGTTTTCTCGGGTGTGGTTTTTAATTTTCGGGCTTAAAGTTAAGAAATAAAATAATTATACGACAAACTTTATTTTATTTCACTTAAGCCACCTGGAAGCCACTTGAAGCCACTAAAAAGCGGCATAATTTGAGTTGAAACGGACAGGGTACTATCCAAAAATATCCTACCCTCTTGGTAGGATATTTTTGAGGTGGGGCCCTCATGAGCCCTGCCGTTTCTTTTCCGGTAAGTAACGCATCCACGATAACCCGTCATTTTGAAAGCCAACTGACGCGTTTTCTTAATTTCTTAACGCACCATTTAATTGGACAGTTTTATTCATGAATTAAATGGGAAGTTTCTTTCCTTGATTTAATTATACGAATTAATGGGTCGTTACTTACCTCTTTTTCATTCGTTGGCGTAAAAATAAAATAAGACCAACACCGACTTTTGGAGGATTACACGTTGAGAGGTTTTGACAGAAGTTCTTGTGCCTTCGCCCTTCTTCGCGAACAACACGAAGAATGCGAAGAACGCGAAGAACGCGAAGAACGCCGGCCTCCGACGAAGAACGCCGAACCCATGGAAATCGACGACGCGACGCCGTGTGCCGCGACACTGACATTTCCTCTCCCGCAACATTCTTCGGCGACGTTCCTTCATCCGCAACGAAATCCTCGAATCATCTGTTTGAGGGGAGAGATTTCGGGTTTCTTTTAAAAATCCTTTGAGGGTTTTAACAATGCACGAATTTAATTATTATTAATTAAATCTGTTGTTCTTGAACCTCGAAGTTCGTCGACGCAACGCCGGATACCGCGACGACGCGACGATCCCCTCCTTCCGCGATGATCAAACCCGCGAAGGACCCACGTGTGACGACTTAACGAGGTAGGGGGTTATTTAAATGTTTCATACTCCGTGAATGTTTCCATTCAAAGTGGAGAACCCGGATGATAAAAACAATTATAAATTCATTAAAATTGTTTTAGTTATGTTTTCTATGAGTTGTTTAATCCTCCCAATTGTTATCGCCTAACGCGAAGGGTGTGCGCCAAACGAATAGGGCCCGACAACCCTCCGTCGTTCTTCGTTGTTGTGCGGATTTGACAGGTGATGACAAAACGTGCTGCAAAGGAAATTGGATGGTTTCGAAGTGAAGAACGGGACCAGGGAGGAGAAGCGGCACAGACGGGAATGGAATCAGACCACCAGAGAGACTCTGGTGGCCCACGGAAGCCACCGGTGGCACGGCGGCACCGACAGCTGGAGGTGGCGGCGCCAGTGGACCCGCGGCCGCTTGGGTCTGGTGCACACACGCGGGACGTGGCTTATGCCATGTCCGTTGACCAGGGCGGCCCCCCGCGGGGGCCGCGGTGCTGACACGCGGGGGCAGTGAGCCCCCCGCGCTGCTCGGCCGCCCGGCCGAGCCGAGCCGGACCGGACCGGGTCCAGCCAGGTCAGACCGGGTCAGGTCGCCCCAGTTCGGGTCGACCCGGTTCGGCCGACCCGAGGGGGGGGGGGGGGGGGGTCGGGCCGGGTCGGCCCGGGCCCGGACCCACCGTCTTCAGACCGTTTTCGGTCTTTTGCCTGTAATTTGAGCTACGGGCCTCCGAACGACGAGCCGTCAGTGGTAACGCGATCCTTGGATCGAGACTGTCGTTTTGGTATATCGCACTCAAGGTTTCAGAATACTTGGGGTTCGGCCGGGTCGGTTCGTACATGGAACCAACCGGGCCCTCGGAGCAGAAACGCTCATATCTTGAGCTACGGACGTCCGATTGACGTGCCGTCAGCTTTGGTGGATTCCTCTAAGTGAGACGGATCTTTTGGCTCACTCCGCCCGAGGTTTGGACGTAGGTGGAGTATGGTTGGGTTGGTTTTTCCTTAAGAACCAACCAGGCCCCTGGGACGAAAAAGCCTATAACTCTTACACCGAGCGTCCGATTGACGCGCCGTCTGCGACGTTGAGTTCCTGTTGACGGTACGAAAATTTTGGATACATCAACATCGGAATTTGTGTCAGTTGATGTATCAGCCTCTCGGCTCGTGGAGCGGACCCTCCCGAACGATCTTGTTGTGTGCGGGAACCCTAGAGCTGGCTGCGACTGCTACTGTGACTGCGATGACGACTGTGCAGAGATCCTCAGTGGACTGCGACGACAGAGCAGAGATCCTCAGTGGACTGCGATGACAGTGCAGAGATCCTCAGTGGAATGCGACAACTACTGCACTCAGCGATCCTACGTGGATCAGTGCTATAGATCCTGTGTGGATCCGATCCTGTGTAGGTCAGCGCTCAGCGGTTCTGTGTGAGCCAGCGCCTACAGGTCCTGTGTGGGCCCGATCATGTGTGGGTCTTTGCAGGGGGTTAGTTACCTATTGATCATGTGTGGGTCCGATACTGTGTGAGTCATTGCGGGGGTTAGTACCTATCAATCCTTTGTGGGTCCGACGACTTAGATGGATCAATGATCATCTTTATAGTCATCCGAAGAAGCATACCTGTGTGAGCTGAATTCTGTGTTACTCTCCTTTGTGGATTGTGTTGAACTATCCTGTGTGGATTTTCTGTTTACTCTCCTTTGTGGATTGTGTTGAACAATCCTGTGTGGATTTACTGTTTACTCTCCTTTGTGGATTTCGTTGTGCTATCCGGTGTGGATTTATGTTTTTCTTTCGAGTGTGGATTGGGTTGTGCTTGGGCTCGGACGTTGGAGCCGAACGGGAATTCATGACTCAGGTATATGTATGGGCATATACCTAAGAAGGGTCGGTTGTTACTTCATGATTGTATCTTTCCTTGTGGTTTATCCTTTGTGGATTTCGGGAGACCTTCGGGGGTCTCGGGGTCCCTACTGAGTAGCTTATACTCACCCCTACATGGGCTATTCCCGCACTTCATTGTGTTGGTTGCAGACGACGGACATCACTGATCGTGGTGGAGGCTTGCGGAGCAGGACGATACCTGGAGGTGGACCACTAGGTGGGACGCACTCGGAGCGGACGGCTGGACCGAGGAGCTGTGGAGGCTATCTGTACCCACCCTTCAGGTGGGACATCCAGACGATGGCTCGACGCTGCAACTTTTCCTTTCAGTTGCTGTTTTTCCCTTTCAGTTGTACTTTACAGTTGGGCTTGTATTTCCGGCCCCTTTTACTTTCAACACAACTTGTTACAGTTTTTACATAGTGTTACTTTTCCGCTTGCTTACTCTGTTGTGCTTGTTTACTTTTCGAAGGCAATGCCTTCCTTTTTTGTTGGGATTTACGCCTTGGTGCTAGTCGCCAGCCCCTCGCCTATGGAAGGCGGGCTTGGGGTAGTCACGGCACGGGCCCCAAGGACGGGTCGTGACATGTTTATCAATTTTTCCCACAATGCATTTGATGTTTTACAGAATATCAAATTTTTATAAATTTCATTTGACAGGGCTCCCCCTAAAGCATTGATCCATTTAGCCTCACAATCCAATTCTATTCTCTCATATTATCATAAAGCACAACTATTAATGTCATATAATATTCCATGCATAGTTTCTTTAGAGACCTCAATCCCTACTAATCGGAATATCGTGTTACATCTGATTCTTCCATAGTTGAAAATTATCTTTTTCAAAGATCGTAATTCGTTTATGATTGACCACCACTACTTATTCTTCTTGAGAATAAACCACTAACATTCAACCTTTTTCTCTAATACCAACTACTAGGTCCAGTAGGTCAAATACCCTAAGAGGGGGGGGGGGAGATATAGGGTATGATTGACTAAAAACATTTCTCATTTGGATCTTGTTTTATTGTTAGAGAACACTCAATTTTCTCTAACTTCTATAGAAATATATGAAAAGATAGTAAATCTTGCATAGGACATAATGTTTTTTACTTGTTTCAACCTCACTAGGATACGCCTAAGGAGCATACAACAACAATATTCTGATGTACCAAATTCACTAAGGATCCCTACCGATAATGAGTACAATGTTTGGAGTAGATCTCATATGCCTAGGCTCTCTCCCATTACAAGGTTTAGGGTCTCCTCACTACATTTCCAAGGGTCACTCCCTATGCCTCTTTCTTTGGATCACTAATAGTGGAAAGAGTCATCATCTTACTCTTCCTTTTCTCACTACTCTTGGAAAAAAATCGACTCACAGTTTACTAACTTGTACATCAAATATAGTTTATGGACTTGTAGGTCCCTTAATTTTCGTGAATTCCAGCATCCTTAACTATAGATAGAAGCTTTGTTGAAGTTCCTTTTCACCCGCATATGAATTCCACCATCACAGGTACTATTAGGTACTAAAAAATATTTTTGCAAACTAAATTGAATAATTCGTAAGATTCCTTGTTAAAATTACGTAAAAACTTCCTCTCCCACATACTGAGTACCATTTTTGAAAATCAGAACACCTCCTCTATGTACTACTACCGCTTCTGTGAACCGCCCTTATCAGGGGACTACCTCTGTGTTCACGATTGTGTTCCACTACTACGTACCGATTCCACCAACCTCTTCTGTGATAAACATCCTATCCGCGAACTGTTCACTATTCATGGAATGTCTTCACTTCCACATACCAGAGCTATCCCTCTATGTACTTCTTGCAGAATTATACCTCTCACATAGAAAATATTCCTCCTCCATGTACAGTGACAACTCCTTCTACATACTGTACTTCCTTTGAAAGATATGAATCCCATCAAAAAACTTCATCTTGAACCACTTTCAGACTTTACCAATTTCCAGGAGAAAAATATGTTCTCTAATGATGTTGAATATCCACAGAAATCGGTGGGATTAGTGATTCTTATATAGAAAAATATATCTGAAAAATCTTCTAATCCAATATTTACCTAATTTTCAATTTGGCCACCACTAATTAACGATTCTTCTATGGTTGTGAACTGCAAGCCACCCACAAACCGTTTTTCATATGCGGTTCACATAATACCCTTTCTCTTACATGATCGATTGCCTTTTCTAAGTTAAACCCACCAACATACTGCACCGCCTTCCTATGTAAAACGTGAATGATTTCACCAACCGCACCCTCATATTATTCATGTTTCCTGGTACGTGGTCACGAACTCTTCCCGAATGTGTTACGCAATCCATTTTCCGGCCTCCACATTTCTCTACCTTTTCAAAAAAAATCACAATTCTTCACTCAAATTCCCTATTTTAAGGCCTCAAACTTTTGAAAACACTAAGAAAAAACACCATCTTAAAAAAATGTTTTCAGCAAACCCCAACCACACTCATTTGTAGTCATATGGATTTGTTAACAATCTCAAACACACCCAGAACATAAAAAAGTAGACACTTTGAGGGATTTTTTCCCAATAGGTATATTTTCTCACCAAAAAACCATAATATTTTTGTTTCTTTAAATTTTGTTTTGCTAATGAAAAAAATGAGTAAAACCTACCATTGATAACTGCCCGATGTGACCATGGTATAGAATTTGTAAATTCTAATTTTGAAACTTTTGTCGTAAAAATTTATTACTAACAAATTTTCTAAACCAAGAACACCTCAACAAAATGGTGTTTTTAAAAGAAGAAATATAATTCTTCAATAGATAACAAGAACCCTGTTGAGTGAATGCTTAATTAAAAAACATTATTCGCCAGAAGCTGTTAGTACTGATTTTTATTCTATAAATCATGTTTTAATTTGACCATTTCTTAATAAAACTCTTTATAAGATGTGGACAGGACGAAAACCAAAAGCTTCATGCTTAAAATTATATTGTTATGATGTATTTAGTTTAAATACAAAAGATAAATTACATTTGTTTTCAGCTAAATATGACGAGGGAATATTTTTTTTATTCTATTACTTCTAAGTCATATAGAGTTTTTAACAAAAACACTTGTGTTGTTGAAGAAACAATACATGTTATGTTAAATGAAACATATCCTTTGGGTTTTAAAAACCATCAAAATGTTTCTTCTAAAGTGCATTCCAAATCTGATTATCAACCTTTGATAGAAGAATCTTCAAATATTATTAATACTCAATAAATATTTTATGATATATTTACACCTGAAGACTTTCTACCGTATATTAATTAGAAGGTTTTACAGAATCGAAGTCAAATGTTACTTAGGAATTATTTTTATGGTAACATCATTGGTGATGTAAATCAACTAATAAGAACTTGAAACTCTTTACAAAATGAAATAGAACATTTTTCTTTTCTATGTCAATTTTAACCTAAAACACCAAGTGTGTTTATAGGTTATGAGGATTGGATAAAGGAAATGGAAGATGAATTAAATGAATTTGGAGGAATAATGTTTTGAACATGCTTAAAAATATAAGGATAAATCTTTTATTGGATTAAAATGGGGGTTTAAAAGAAAAAAATGCAATGAAAATAGTATCATTGTAAGAAATAAATAAAGACACGTTGTTAAAGGCTATAATCAACAAGATGGAATATTCAATGAAGAAACCTATGCTCTAGTAGCAAGACTCGAATCTATTAGAATTTTATTATAAGTTTTAGCATTCCTTAATTTCAAACTCTTTCAATGTGATGTCAAGTGTGGTTTCCATAATTGATATGTATCATAGGAAGTATATGTAGAATAACCCTCTTCTTTTAAAAATAAAAAACATCCTAAATATGTTTAAAAATATCCTAGGACCATTATCGACTTAAACAAGCCCTTATTTATTTACATGATAGGTCCACAAGATTCTTGTTGCAAAATAATATCATTTAAGGAGAAAATGATCTAACCCTTTTTATATATAAATAAAACAGAAAACTTATGATTTTTCACATTTATGTTGATGACATCATTTTCAGATCAACTCAAAGGTCTGTAATATATTCAGTTGTGAATCTAATGATGTCTGAGTTTGAAATGAGTATGATGGGTGAATTAAAATTTTGTCTTGGTTTTAAAATTTCTCAAAAACTAGAAGGTACCTATATATATAAATATAAGTATATCAAATAGTTTCACAAAAAATATGTAAATTACAATTCTAAAAGTATTATTACTCTTATTGTAACATCAAACACTCTTGATCTTGATGAAGTTGGGAAACTAGTTATCAAAAAAAAATTAGTGGTTTGATTTGAAAACTTCTTATACATAATATCTAGTCATCTAGACTTAATGTAATCTATATTCTTAGGTTTTAGATATCATGAAAACCCAAAAAAGTCATTTTTTAACGATGTGATATTTATTTCTAATATTTAAATGAAACAATGGATTTTTTCCTTTTCTATTATTCTGGAAATGGTTTGGAATTGAATAGTTTTTCAAATGCTAACATTGGTCGTTTTAGAATGGATAGAAAGAGTTCTTCTAGAAAATTTCATTTCCAAAGAGATTCATTAGTTTCTTGGTCATGCAAATAACAACCCTATGTTGCACTCTCCATTGCTGAAGCTGAATATTGTCAGCTGGAATTTTTTGTGCTCAAGTGTTGTAGATGCAACATACACACACAGAATATTGCATGACTTATACTAAAACTCAAATATTTTGTTATAACACCAAAGCCATTACATTAAATCAAAACCATGCACATAACTCTCATGAAAAACACATATATATTAGGCGTAACTCTCTTACGGATCACTCACAAAAAGTAGATATCATTTTATAGTTAATCTTGAATGCAATAACAACTTGTAGATATTTTAACAAACCATTAACTTATGATAGATTTGTATATATTAAAAAAATTCGGAATGATAACAATAAATTAATCATTCAAATCTACCTTATGTTTTTACAATTTCCTTATATTAAAACACTACTCTTCATATGGGGATAACATTAGTCTTGTGTTCTCTGTCTTTATATTTTATGTTTTTAGTTTTACTTTAAGTATTAAATATTAAATTTCTATTTTTTACTTGTTTTATTATTTGATTTATTTTTATTTTTCTTCATTTTTATCAGTTTTACATTATATCTATTAGCTTGATTTTCTATCTATCAGTTTGACATTCTGTATAATGGCTTGACTTTCTGTCTACCGGCTTGGAATTCTATCTAATCGGTTCAACAGAACTCAGTGTATCAGTTTAAAAACCTATGGTATAGACTTTTTTTCTATTAGTTTGAAAACCTATGGTATTTAATTTTTTTCTATCATTTTGACCACCTATGGTATTGAATTTGTTTCACATATTTTTGACAACCTATGGTATTGAATATCTTTTACATCAATTTGAAAACCTATTTTATAAACATTGTTTTCCATCATCTTCACAACCTATGGTATTGAATTTGTTTTCCATTGTCATGACAACCTATGTAATTGAAATTTATTTCCATCAGTATGAAAACTAAGCATATTTACATTATTTATTTTATTTTATTATATTTTTACATTCATAATATTAGAAAACCAACAACCCACTTGAATTTTTCAATAGATACATTCTCCTTTACTTTTTTATATCTTTTCATTTGTGTTATTGATGATCATTTTTAATATTTTAAATTTATTTTAAAAAAATATTATTCTCAAATAAAAATAATTTTTTTAATATTCTATTATTCTATATTTTTGGATTCCTTATATTTTAAAATAAATCATAGAAGACCAATGGTTTCTAATATTTTTTTATAAATAGGGATTCCCCCTCCTTAAACCGACACTGGTTATTAATATTTTCTGGGTGAAGATATGATCCTTTTTTATGTCTCATTATGATTACTCTTTTCACCAATCAGTATTATTCCCCATTCTTCATACAATACCCCAGTTGATATGTCTTCAAAGTCATTATTAGAAATGTATTCATTCATATAAATTTTAGTTTCATGATATTTATTTGATAGTGACACTTCGATTAAATGGATTATTTTTTTTCCATGGTAGGGAACACCTTTGTGTTGAGAAAGCATATCAGGATCCAATTATTGTTTAATAGGTCAAAAATTATAAAATATAGTGACTTTTGGTAAGGATATAACGATTAATTTTTCTATGTTTGATAGAAAAATTTTCTTCCAATGAAACAAGCAGAACATTTTCTCAATGTATATACTGCAGTTGACACTTTCTATCATTATCATAAGTTAAAAGAGGATGGTGGTGCATTTAATAAAGAAAAATATCATAATTCAATCCTTCTTATTAATCTTTAGAAAATAAATGTAGTCCATATCTCTATAGGCAATCAGTTTATCACCCTATTGATGTAAGTATTTCTTATAATAAGGAAATGGAATAGAGAAACTCTTAATGATTCTGATATCTTTATGTTAGACTATCCTGTGAATATGATAAAGGTAAATCTCATGGGTTATATTTTCTAAACTATTATGAATTTGAAGGCTGGTGTAATTAAGTCTCATCTAATCATTTATCTAACCATTCTTATGTAACTAATCCTTGAAAATATTATGTTTTTCAATCTTCCAAGGAATGGATAATTGAAAGTGTTGAAGGGCTCATGGATTATCAGGGATACAATCAGAAAATTGAATGTTCATTTTGATACTAAACCAAATATATTTGTAAAAGATGATCAAGAATCATCACCAATTCATTCAGAACCACTTATTATAGAATCATCTCTAATAGTTATAGCTTCTCAAAAGTAAGATCCTAAAACGGGTTCAATGTCTAAAAAAACTAAATATAGTAATGATGATGATGGTAAGTGGAAAAAGGAGAAAGAATAAAGAAAATAAGTTGATCCTTATTTTGTTCTTGATCCAGCTGAAGCTCTCTCTGAGAAGATGAGAATAAGAGATACCATATATGCTAATAAGAAGACGAAGAATCCTTTGAAAAGAATAACTTAGGATTTTTATGTTTCCAAGATACAGAAATGTGTTTAGTTAGAACGTTCACAACTGAAAAAAGAGATACAACAAGAACCGATTGAACAGACTCTTCTTGAGAAAGGGAATAAAAATGTTCTACAAATAATTCAATCAAATTCAAAATAGGAAGGTGAATAAGAAGAGTAATATAACCTTCTTATTGAATATATTTAGAGTTATAAGATAAGTAGATAAGAAAAATCTCATCAAAAACAAATTTAATGGGTTTAACTATAGAATGTCCATGCTGATCAAGAACCAGTACATTCTCTGGAAACTCAACTAGAAAGCATTCCTCCTCCAATCAAGAAAATGGATCAAATGTTTCATTCCAAGAGAACCATTATCATCAGTGACAATGTTGAAGATGAAAGAGTTAAAATTTATGAAGAACGTGTTAAAAAATAAATAGAGAAAATGTAAGGAAAAAACCTGATGAATAATTAAGATGATCAAATGATCATGAATCGTACGATGAAGAAATTGATTTAGAGCACACTATTTCTATTAAGAAAATAGATTAAAAATTACATGTTTTAAGAATGATTGATAAGAAAATTCATTTCTTTTACAAAATTGAAGGAAAAATTGATTTCATCATAGTGAATCAAATCAAGAAATTTAGTTCAGTAAGAGAGTTTAGAAAGAATGTAATCTCAGTAGAGGACGATCAAAAAGTTTCAAGTGATAGTTATATATCCCATAATAAGTATAGTAACAGGATTGATAAGTGTTCATACAAAATGGAGAGTTCAGTAAATGAACATGAGGATTCTATTAAGGACTTATAAAAATTTTCATATGATCTTGGTTTTTCTTTTAAGAAGATTGATAAAGAAAATGTTTATCGGTTGAATCAGATTCCAGAAACCCATGTCGAACATTCTCATTCAGTGAAATAGTTGTAAGAAAGGTTCAACATTTTCCAATTAGTGTTTTCAAAGGTTGCATATTTCAAAGATTAAATAGTTATTTTAAAGAAACAAAACACCTTTTTGTCTGAAGGAAATAATAATATACAGAAATGAATAGATACTCTTGAATAAGTGATCAAAATCCAAGAAGACGCCATCAAAATCCAGGATCAGCTTTTTACAGACCAAAAAGAGCTTCTCAAATCTCATAGTGTTTCTATCTCCAAATACAATAAAGAGATAATGTTGATGTAGTTTATTCTCAATTTGATGATCAAGAATGATAAAGAATGATATAATAAATGAATGTTTTGTTTTATATTTCTTTCTTGACAGTCTTTTTAAAATCATTTAACTTATGATAATTCAATGTCCTTTATATTATATTTCCATGGTTTTTTTACTATAACCTTTCTAGGCTATACAATATACCTCCTTTATTTTTATAAATCACAATGTGGGAGAATGTTCTAAAAGGGGGAGGAATGAATAATCCAAACCAAGGGAAATATATATGAATAAAATCCTTAGTAAAGTCTATACATGAGGGGGGGGGGTTAGTTGTATTCAATTATTTACTCATGAGAGTTTTCATAACTCAGGGGGTGATAAGTATTTCTTTCTAGTTTTACTTTGAGATTTGTGCTTTCCAAAAAAGGAGGATATCGTCATGTAAGAAGACTTGTTTTGAAATTTATGTCTTCTTTTTTGGAAATCAAAAATATCTTTATACTCAATTCTCAAATAAAGTATTTACATCGAATACGGCGTTCTATTTATCAAACTGGATGTGACCATCATTTACACTCTATTTATCATAGTCCATCAGACCATCATACTAACTATTTTTGTCATACACACTCAGAAAATTGTACTAAATCAATTTATCATAGTCACTCAGGCCATCCTACTTACTCGGTTTATTGTATTCACTTAGATCATCTTACTATCTCAATTTATCATACTAACTCATACCATTATACTAAAATTTTTTATCATACCCACTTTGCATCATATCAATATTTTTCATTTACTTATACCTACCTATCATAATATAAGATAAATTTATCATATTCATGTTATACTTTTATCAAATAATTTTGTTCAAACTTTTATTAAAACACATGTTTTATACTAATCGTACTCAAGTTATCATTTTTTCATATATCTATTGTTTTAATCAAAATGATGAATTCGAGTAAGTTACAAACTAATCAAAATTATGTCATGTTTTCTATTTCAATGTGACCATTACAATTCCACGTGTCGAAGTCCCTACAGATTTTCCGATGAAATAATACCGTTGGAGAAAATATGACCGCTGGGACCTAAGGCCTATAAATAGTTGGTCATTTGAAGCAGAGATTAAAAAATCTTTTCTATATCCTTGTTCTAGAGATATATTATGTGACATCTCTTAGGATTCATGCGAAATCCTTGAAATTACAAAAAATTAATGTCCCATTATTCGTTTTTATATTTAAATAATTTATTTTTTTATTTGTTTGTATGATCAGGTCATAAAGATCGAGGGCTATAGGGGATTGGAAGATGGTACAACTGATCATCAGATCGAGGGATTTAAAGTGTTTGAAAGAGAGAGGTGGAGATTACCTAAAAAATATAGGGATTGCAGGGATAGCAAGATGGACACATTGATCATTTTATCAAGGGCTTACCGGTGTTGGTAAGGGAAACTTATTATCCTAGGATAAAGGATACCCTTCTATTTGGGATAATATAATTGTAATACCTTTTAAATTTCTGCTTCTTATTGTAATTGAATGAGAATCCTTTTATTTATTCTTTCTATTTTTATTATTTTATACTGTAATTGTTTTTGTTAGAGTTTATACTTTTTTGTAGTGATTCTATACGCTATATGGTACAATAATTTACACTTTATATTACTCTGATTTTTTTATTCAAACCTAATAAAATTTTTTCATAACCTATTGTATTATATCATTAGACTGAGAGTCAGTTCGATTTATTATATTCTTTTATAAGAGGCATTTTAGACTGTTATAGTTTATGTTGAATTAAAATAATAATAGTCCTTAAAGGTTATGATATCAATTTTTAAATATCCAAATCACCACCCCTCTTTTATTTTTTATATCTCATATCCATTTTGATCCAATGAAAATGCTTCTAAAAGATAAACCAATCTTTATTCCATAAATAATATCTTATCTTATACCAAAACATTTCAATTTGAAGCGTGGGCTCATCCTTCTACAGATAGAATAGAAAATGTCATTTAATTATTCTATAATTCATGTAGTGGGGGATAATCTCATGAAATTTCACCAAAGGATGAAAAAAAAGATTTTAATTGGGCTCACTCATAAAAAAAACATGAATTTCCCAACTAAGGAATGGAGTATTAGTGTGGCCCAATTATCATGATTCATTTAAATCATCATGATGATATAAGATTTCTATTTTTTCATTACCTTCATTTAACACCCCAAGAAATGAAGAAGTACATTTATTTTAATTCTACTAATTTTATTTATTATTTAATAGAACGAATTTTACTTATGAATTCAATTATACTATATTATTTTAATCAAAATATGTTATTATTCAAAATATTATTTTCCAGAATTATTATTTTCTTTAAAAAAATATTTTTTTAATAAGTTCAAATATATTAATTCTTTGGAAGTATGTATTCATATTTAATTTATTTAACATATTATTATTATAAATAATATATTTTCTTATGTGGTATTAATTTACCTAAAAGTGAATTTTGAAATAAATATAACTTGTTTATATATTTTAGTTATAATAATAACAATAACAGTAATAGTAATTATGGATAAATTTTTTTTATATGAAAATTATTATTATTATAATATATTTTATAAATATATGAAAATATATTATGATTTTTTTATAAAAATTAAAAATTATAAATGTACATATAAATTTTATTATAAAAAAATAAACATTATATATATAGCTTAACAAATTATTGATTTTAATTATTCATATATTAAAAAGAATGAAGAAAATATATACATAAAAAATAATACAATTATATAAAAAATATTTTTCAGGTTTTAATATTATTGTTTTATAAATATGTGTTTAATGGTTTTGATAGGAGGGAAAATATGAAATTGATGTAGAATCTAAAAAGAATGTGTATGATGTGTCAAAAAAGGGAGAATATAATGGTTTAAAACATACATATAAAAGAGGTGTGTCTTTTAGCAAGGGGGAACCATGATTGAGGTACGATGATTGATGACCCATAAAAGGTGAGAAAAAAAACAAAAATATAATTATAATTATAATGAATGGATAGATGTGAAAAAAATAAGAAATCAATGTTAGACAATTTATTGTGGGTGTTTGTCCTATTTTGTTATTAAATTTTTTTAGAAAAATGAAAATAACTCTGAATCTTTTAGAAGATTATGGAACATCTTTTTTATAAATATTAGGTACTTGGGGAAAACCCCTCCTCCATGGATAGAGGATCCGATCCAAAAACCTCTCCATTGGTTCAAGTTCTTAATCTGGTTGAAGTTTTACTATACACATTAGTTTCCTCTAATTTGTAAGAGTTCTATATATTTTTTATTAATTACATTACAAAGATATACATATAATGATACATATATATTTATATAATTATGTAAAAACACATCTTACTAATTCAAATCGCATATATTTTAGATTTTTGTGATTTAAAGGATCTATTTTCTAAAATCATATCATTATAAGGGTGTAATTTTATGATACATTTACAAATATTTTCATATATATGTGTATATACATGCTTATATACACATATATAGCTTAATAGTTTCAATATATATACATATACATTATGGTTTTATTATGTCTTAAACCTTATTTCTAAAATGTAGAAACATATGGGAAAGTCTTAGTCTTCAAATTGAAGACACAAGGGTGATGTGTATCTTTATATATAACTATATATATATATATCAACTGATTTTCGTATAAATACATATAATAGGGTTCTTGTCTTAAAAATCTTAGTACCTAAAACTTTTTCTTGCAAGGTACACATGATGCCAAATCACACACACACACACACACACATATATATATATATATATGATTTTGTATACATATATATTCACATATATATGTAAATATATATATGCACACCTTAAGTTCAGTTATTCTTTATTATTTATTTAGAAGTTTTAAATTTTATCTAACGCCCATCAAACTTGTGTTTAATGATCTATGAATGTTTAATCTCTTTTATTCACCATGTTTACACATTTTATTGTTATAAATCGTACAATTTATGTACAATAAGATATTATTTTATGTGAGAACACGAATCTTCATCTCCTAACATGTCTCATATGAATAGTTATATCCAACATGTAGCACATGTGTGACATTCCATGCATTTTTTGATTTTTCACACACTTAGATCCATGTTTCATATAATTATGGGTTTTAAATTAAAGTGGGTTTTCCAAGAATGAGATTCTCACTAAAATGGTTACAAAACCTTTTGAGTAAATGCAGATGAGAGGAGAAGGATTGTTTTTTATGGAAATAAAATTATGTAACAATTTTATAAATGATTTCAGGTAAGAAATAAGAAAGGCATGTCGATGGTAAATTGTTTTTAAAAATTGGCACTGGTGAAATATGTGTTGTTTTGGGGAGTGAACCAATGATATTTAGTTAGGATTAGTGGCCTTATGTATTGATTTTGATATGATTAACTAATTATTATTAACAACCCACATAAAATATATATCTTCAATGTTTATTGCCCAAAGACATTCCCAGCATAATTATTTTGTGAAATGAGGTTTTCCTATACATATTCAGGAAATTGTGAACATTTATTTTAGTTATGTATATTTATTTTCGAGAAATGTTTTAAGGAATTTTTTAGATGTTTTGAAAACCCATACTAGGAATTTTAAGCTCACCCAAAAAATTATAATAACTTTTACATTTTTAGTAATCTTGTTTCATTGAAACTATTTTGTGTAAGAAATATGTTGAAGAATCATTGTTTTCAATTATTATATTTTTATTGAATTGTAATTTATATATCTAATTATCCTGAACCTAGATCAAAAAAGGGCCTATATTATAATACATGTTGTGTATTTATTCAATATTCTTTTATAAAAAAATAAGAATGAATTTTTAAGTGTTGAACCTGGGTTTTGGGTTTGGTTCATTATAATTGGTATCAGAGAAACGATCTATATAATTTTGGAAAATTGGATCAAATTGAAAAAAATTCATCCTGTGTAAAATTATTGTCCCTCTATGTATGAATTAATTATGATGAAGTAATTCAATTAATGGGGGGATAATGTAACACCCCAAGAAATAAAAACATTATTTTATTCTAAATGTATTTATTTTGGTTATTATTTAAAAAGATAATTTTTAATTAACACTTTTGCTAAAAAAATTATTTTAGTAAAATTAAGTTATTACTCAAAATATTATTTCCAAGAAATATTTTTTTCTTTAAGTAAATATATTTTTTAATAATTTAAAATATATTTCTTATTTAAAAGTATTATTTGATATTTAATGTTTTTAATAAATTATTACTATAAAATATAAATTTTCTTATGTGGTATTAATTTATTTAGAAGTTTATTTTGAAATAAATATAACTTATTTCAATATTATAATGATATTAAAAGTAATAATAATAGTAAAAATAAATATGGGGAAACATTTTTTATATAAAAAATATTATTATTATAATATATTTTATACAAATATAATAATATTTTATGTTTTTGTTTTATAAAATTTATGAATTATAAATGTATATAATAATTTTAATACCAAAAATTCACATTATATATATATAGCTTAAAAATTATGATTTGAATTATTCATGTTTAAAAAAATGAAGTAAATATATACATGCTAAAATAATACCTATATATGAAAAATAATTTTCATAATTATTTTTTATTTTTTTTATCAAAAGTTATTTTTGGTTATGATGAGAGGAAAAAATGAAATATATGTAGAATCTAAAAAGAAATTTTGAAACGTGTCAAAAAGGGTTGAGAAAAATGGTTTTAAAATAATAAATATAAAAGATGTGTGTCTTTTATGAAGGGGGGATCATACTTGGGGAGGATGATTGATGACCTGTGGAAGGTGAAAAAATGAAAAATTTAATATATTAATATAATTATAATGATTGGATGGATTTAAAAAATATACAAAAATCAAGGTTAGACCCGTAGTTGTGGGTATTTGTCCTATTTTGTTTTAGAAAAATATAAAAATGGAAATAACTCAACTTCATTGAGGATCTTACAGAACATTTTTTTTATAAATATAAGTTACATAGATATAAACCCTCCTCTATGGATGAAAGACTTGTTCAAAAAACCTCTCTTTTGTTTCATGTTCTTAATCAGGGATAAGTTTTCCAGCACACTTCAGTTTCTTCTAATTTATAAGGGTGTTTTTATTTTTCATTAATTACATTGAAAAGAAATAAAAAAAGAAATAAATAAGTAAATATATATATATATAATTATGTAACATCATATATTTTTAATTCAAATATCATATATGATATATTTTATTGATTTAAAGGATCTATTTTTTAAAATCTTATCATTATAAGTGTGCAATTTTAGGATAATTTTGAAAATATTTTTATATATATGTGTATATACATGCGTATATACACATATATAGCTTAATATTTTCAATATATAAAAATATAATATAGTGGTTTCTTATGTCATAAAACTTATTTCTAAATCATATGAAAATATGGGACATTCATAGTTTTCAAATAGACGACACAAGGGTGATGTATATATATATAAGTATATATTTATGTGTTTGTTAGTGTGTGTGTGCATATACATGTGAATATAAATATATACATATATCAACCATTTTAAGAATAAATACATATAAGAGGGTTCATGTCTTTAAAATCTTATTTTTTAAAACATTTGGTTGCAAGGTACTCCTGATGCCAAATCACATACACATATATGTGTGTATATATTTATATATAATATTATATACATATACATATACATATACACATATATATGTATATATATATGCACACAATAAGTGTAGTTATTCTTTCTCACTTATTTAGAAGTTATAAATAGTATTTAACACCCATCAAACTTGTGTTTAATGATTTATGAAAGTTTAAACTCCTTTATTCACTATGTTTACACATTTTCATGTGATAAAACATATAATTTATATGGTAAAATCTATTATTTTATGTGAGAACATGAATTTTCATCTCCTAAAATGTCTTCCCTTAATAGGTATGGACAATATCTAGCTCATGTGTGACATTCCAGGAATTTTTTGATCTTTCAATCACTTAAATCCATGTTTCATGTAATCACAGGTTTTAAATAAAAGTTATTTTCCTTGAATTGGATTCTTCTCAAAATTATTACAAAACCTTTTGAGGAAATGTCGATGACATGAGAAGTATTTGTTTCTTTCAATGAGAATAATATTATGTATGTATTTAGAAAATGATTTTGGGTTAGAAATGATAAAGGCATGTAGATGGGGGAAATGTTTTCAAAAATTGGCACTGGTGAGTGTGTGTTGTTTTGGGGAGTGAACCCCTGAGACATAGCTACGACTAGTGGCCTTATGTATGTATTTTGATATGATATTTAATTTATTATTAACAACCCATAGAAAATTTATATTTTCGAAGGATAATTCCCAATAAATTTTCAAGCATAATTATTATGTGAAATACTATTTTTATATACCTATTCAAGTAATTGTAAACATCTGGTTTATATATGTATATTTATTTTCACGAAATGTTTTCAGGCATTTATAGGTAGTTTTGGAAACCCTTACTTGGAATTTTAAGCTCACCCTACAAATTATAATCACTTTAACAGGTTTAGAAATATTGGTGCATTGAAACTACATTGTGGATGCAATATGGTGAAGAAACATTTTTTTTCAATTTGTATATTTTTATTGAAATGTAATTTATTTATCTAATTTTCCAAAACATAGACCAGAAAAGGTCCTCTATTGTAATAAATGATGTGTATTTATTCAATATTCTTTTATAAAAAATTCACAATAAATTTTTTAGGGTTGAACTTTTACTTTGGGTTTGGATCCTTATAATTGGTAGTATAGGATCGATCTACATAATGTTGGAAAAATGGAACAAATTGAAAAAATGCCTCCAATGTAAAATTATTTTCCCTTTGTGTATGAATGAATTGTGGGGATGATATTTTATTACTGGGGGAAGAATGTAACACCCCAATAAATGAAAATGTAATTTTATTTTTAATGTATTTATTTGGGTTATCATATAAAAGAAAAATTTTAAATTATTATTTTTGTGAAACAATGTTATTTTAATCAAAATAAGATATTATTCTAAATATTATTTTGAAGAATTATTATTTTCAATAAAAAAATTTATTTTTTTGGTAATTTAAAATATATAATTTATTTCAAAGTATGATATAATATTTAATGATATAAATAAATTATTATTATAAAAAATATATTTTCTTATGTGGTATTAATTTATTTACATGTGCATTTTGAAATAATTATAATTTGTTCAAGATTTTAATGATAATAATTTTAATAATAATAGTAATAATAAATAAGGTTGAAACATTTTATTATATGAAAGAAACTATTATTATAATATATTTTATAAAAATATGAAAACATATTATGTCTTTTATAAAATTTATTAATTATAAATTTATATAATAATTTTATTATCAAAAAATACACATTATATATAAGCAAAAAATGTGGATTAGAGTTATTCATATTTAAAAAAAATGAAGTAAATATATACATACTAAAATAATAAATATATATAAAAAATGATTTTCAAAATTTAAATTTTTTTATAAAAATGCATTTTTTTGGTTATGTTAAGAAGAAAAAAAATTGATGTATAATCTAAAAAAAGTATGAAACATTTCAAAAAAGGGTGAACATAATGGATTTAAACAAATACATATAAAAGAGGTGTGACTTTTAGTAAGGGGGCATCATTATTGAGGGAAGATGATTGATGACCCGTGGAAGCTGAAAAAATGAAAAGTTTATATATTATTATAATTATAATGATTTGATGGGTTTTAAAAATAAATAAAAAACTAATGTTAGACCCATATTTTTTGGTGTTTGTCCTCTTTGGTTTTAAAAAATATAAAAATTTAAATAACTCGACTTCTTTGATAATATTGCAGTAAATATTTTCTTTATAAATATAAGGTACTTAGGGGGAACCCCTCCTCTAGGGATAGAAGACCCAATCCAAAAACCTCTCAATTGGTTCATTTTCTTAATCCGACATAAGTTTTACTCCACACTTTGGTTTCCTATAATTTGTAAGGGTTCTATTTATTTTTTATTAATTGCGTTTCAGATAAATACATACATATATATATATTTATATAATTATGTAATATCATATCATTCTAATTCAAATCGCATATACGATAGATATTCTTTATTTAAAGGATCAGTTTTCTAAAATTTTATCATTATAAGGGTGTAATGTTATGATAAATTTACAAATATTTTCATATATTTGTTTATATAGACGCACATATACACATATAAAGATTAATATTTTCAATACATGAGTGTTTTTGTGTTAAAAGATTATTAGTTCTTAAGCCATATTTCTAAAAATTATGTGAATATTGGAAAGTCTTTGTTTTTAAATTTATGACACAAGGGTGATATATATATATATAAGTACATATATGTGTGTGTGTGTGTTTACATGAGAATAAAAACTTATATATATATATCAACCTTTTTTTGTATAAATTCATATAAGAGTGTTCTTGTTTTTAAAATCTAGTTCTTAAATCTATTGGTTACAAGGTACTCATCATGCCAAATCACATAATTATATATATATATATAAATATATAATTTTATATACATATATACACACACACATATGTATATATATATGGTAAAAATAAGTGTAGTTATTATTTCTCATTTTTTATAAGTTATAAATGGTATTTAGGACACATAAAAATTTTGTTTAATGATCTATGAATGTTTAAAATCCTTTATTCCCTATGTTAACACATTTTCAAGTGAAAAATGTTACCTTCTCACGTGGAACAAGCGATTATTTTATGTGAAAAAATGAATCAGAATCTCCTAACATGCCTTTCTTTAATAGGTACAACCATCATCTAGCTCATGTGTGACATTCCATGATTTTTTTGTTCTTGAACACACATAAATCCATGTTTCATGTAATTACAGGTTTCAAATAAAAGTGGTTTTTCCAAGAGAGGGAATTTATATAAAATCATTTTTAATTTTTTTTAAAGAAATGGTGATGATATGAGTAGGATTGTTTTATTTTGAAAGAAAAAAAAATATGTAAGAATTTTAGAATTGATTTTGGGTAAGATATATGAAAGACATCTCCATGGGAATGTTTTTTCAAAAATTAGAATTGGTGAAATATGTGATGTTATGCGGAGTGAACCCATAATACATAGCTATGAAAACTATCCTTATGTATGGATTTTTATATGGTCTACCAAATATTATTAAAAACCAATAAAAAATTAATATTTTCAAAGGATAATTCTCATCAGCTATTCAATCATAATAATTTTTTTAAATACTATCTTTCTATATGTATTTATGTAATTGTAAAAATATGTTTTTAGAATGTATATTTATTTTCATGAAATGTTTTATAAAATATCATTGTTTTTCTAAAATACCTTATAGGGTATTTTATCCTCACCATACGAATTATAATTACTTTTACATGTATTGCAAACTTACCACATTGAAACTCCACTGTGGATGAAATACGTTGAAAAAAAAGTGTTTTCAATATGTGTATTTTTATTGAAATGTGACTTATGTATCTAATTTTACAAACCCTACACTAGAAAAGTTTCTATACTATAATAAATTTTGTGTTTTTATTCAAGTGTCTATTATAACATAACCACACAAACATTTGTAAGGGATAAACTTAGGTTTTTGGATAGGGTCCTTATACCTCAAATGTTTTTAGTATTGATTATCATATTAACCATAAAATTTTGTCAATTTGTAAAATAATACAAAAATTCCATGAAATTATAACATTAATGTGTGGGAGGTGTATTCTATAGGGATTTCTCATCTTTATAATCATTAGAAAACATATTACCATCAATTTATCATTCAGCCACTTGAGGAACTACCTTTCCAAAAATATAACATTTAGTAACCCCTTGAGCCATTTTCCTACATGAGTATTCATGAAATTTTACATAAATAAAATAATCACATTCTTCTCTCCATGGTTTTTAGATTTTTATTTAAAACCCATTTTATTAATATTTTAAAAACCATGAGATTGATACATAACTCCATCCTCCTTTTCCACCTTGATAGCTCATTGAACATACTATTCATATGTAATAAATTATATTATGTATAATTCCAGTCATAGATTTTGTTTTAGTCCACTATATAATTTATCAACCTTACTTTAAAGATGGATGATAATAAAAGAAGAATTCTTTAAAAGTCTTGTAAAATTTTCCTTATAGATACCAATAGATTCAGCATTATTTTTATTTAACTCATGTTACTCTATAAAAATATTCATATAAAAAATAATAGGAAATTTATTATATAAAAATAAGTTAATGAAATTTTTTCTAAACCCATGGAGTCAATTTCGTTCTGTTTCCTTGTATTCCTAATATAATTCCATCATTTATTTTCTTCACCTTATAACCTATAGACTACCAAAATGGATTTCTCATGCTCCAAACAATGGAGAATGGAAAATATATTGTATGTGGTTATGATCTATTTCAAATAAACAAGTGGATTATATGTTTGGATACGCAAACTTGAAGTACATGTACATTACATTAATTTTGAGTAATACTTAATATATAACAAAAACAGACACCCATGGACCGTAATAGTTTAATGTCTTAAGAAATTCAGAACATAATCTTCTAATCACGGTGAAAGACCTTCAACATCTTTTATAAAGATCTTCCCCTTTTAATATTATACCTAAAACCTTTCTTTATATCCTGGGGAAAAGAAAAAATAAAAAGGTTGAGCTCAAATGCTTTGTAAGCGTAAGCATAGAGAAAATAAAACAAACCATATACATTTGAACATAGAAACATGAAAATAATGATTAAACATTAAAATCTTGAGTTGTGAAATAAATATTGGTAGAACATAAGGCATAAATCATAAAGGAACATTAATCATGATAAAATAGCATGGGAATAAAACATGTAATTGCGGAAAACCATTAATCAAATGATATGATTTCCATAAAAGCCAAGGCATTTCTGCCAAGACCATCATAGTGGACAATGTCCATTTCTGAACCGGGTTTAATTACCGTTCCAGCCTTGTATTACTAACCCAGATTTACTTTCTTTACAGCCATGTCTATCTCATGATATATAAATCTTTACCCAATGAATTTGAGGGAGATATAGGTCCCACCCATGTCATATTGAAATCATTCTTATGTGTTCCACAAAATAAACCTAAATCATTCATCATAACCGAAATAATAAAATGGGTTTCATAAACATCATCCCGTCATAACATAATCCATATAAAACAAATGGATATAATTTCATCATAAGAAAAATAAAACCATGTAAATAATAAATACATTATACTTGAAACATAATCATACTAAATAATTTCATCTTAGATGGGAAATAGATTTGATAATACACTTGAAATGAATTCTTGAGGAAAACATCCTTTCTTATTCTAAATCATTTTCTTTTCACAAAATGAAATGTAATTTTAATAGAAAAGATTATTTTTTAAAAATAATCATGAAATCATGTATATGAATATTCATGAAAATAAGGTGTTATGAAACCGTAAAAATCTATTCTTGCTGTATAAGTTAAAAAAACATTCTCCTCGTACTTTTGTCAGAAAAGTCAAAAAGTACCTTGTATGGTAAACAAAAGAAAGATCCCTTCCATACCATGTGGTAAAATTCATAAAAGGGTAAAAATTACTTTAAAAATACATGGAATAATATTTAAAAATTTATTAAACCATTTTGAGAAGACATGGACATGGATGATAAACATAACCCCCGTAAATACTTACGAATAAACAATCTCGGATAAGAACGAGATTGGAATAATTATCCCTTACCTTATGTCCAATTTCTATTATATGTGTCCAAGACTCTTTCATAATGGTTTTAAACATATTAATAACTTGTAATAGAACCATAATAATATTTATGATATCATATATGATTCACTTATGACTTTATATTACCCGTTCATTTGTAAATTCCATGTTAAAGCAGAGTTTTGGGTAAAATCGTTTCATTTATCATCCATGTTTTGACTTGTAATTATTCATATGATTACTTAGATCATGATTACTTACTTCCATAATGTAAAAAATTATTTATATATAATATATATTAATAATATACATATATATAATATATTGATAAATGGAATGAAATACTCCGTTCATGGAGACAGTAGGTCGTACATATGCACGAACACTGTTTTCGTTTCCTTATTAAATTGAATGGAAGTAATTAAATAACATATAAATAAATCAAATATCTTTAATATGTCATATATGTCATGATTATTTAATATATATACTTTATAATCAATATTTAATGGTTAACTTGGATAATGAATCTCATCTCTTTATGGAGATGGTAATCCGTACGTACGCACGAGCGATGATATAGTTCCCATAATTTTTTAATGGAATTAGAGTGGGTGATATAATAACTCAAAATTAGTATAATGATATACTAACCATATATAGTAATTCATTACCCCATTATACCAATCCAAGTAAGGTGGTGGTGGAAAAACAGATTACACCACGGCGTGGAGACGGTATTTTGTACGTACGCACGTGCGGTGATTTTGTTTTCCATAGGATGGATAGAAGGTGAAATGAGGTTGTTTAATAGTTATAATATTATATCAGTATATTAGTTATAATTATTTTATTACTTTATAATTAAACAACTAAATATGAGGAAGAAGAAGAATAAACAAACTTGAAAGAATCGGTAGAAGAGATTACCTCTTCTTCGACGTGCCTTCCCTTAACCACCTCTTAGGTCACTAAAGTTGGTATTTGAAGAAGATCAAGACCTATAGTAGGTTTATATAGAAGTGGAGAAGTGAAATGGGTAGGTTTTGGCCAAGATTGAAGGATGAATGTTTTGTGAAGAGGAGAGGGAGGAGGTGCCCTTTTATAAGGGAGGAGTGGGGATCCTTTAGAAACCTCAAAAATATTAATTTAATATAAATTCAAACCCCACATAAAAAAGTCCAAAATGACTCAAATCCAATTATTATATGATATAGGGTTGTAAGCTCATCAACCAATAAAATTTAGAAATGTTGGAAATTTATTTTAAACTTTATCAACAAGATTTATCCTTATTTAATATATTTAGTTTTATTTGTGGTAATAACATTCAAAATATTAAATTGTAATAAATACTTACTTATGTGTTTTGAATTATCCATAATTGGGTACATTATGAAATTTAAGACCATATAAATTTCAATTTATAATTTTTAAATATTTTTGTGTTTTTTAAACAATTTAATATTATGTTATTTTAATAAAATAACAATAATGTTAATTTTGACAATATTCATTTACTTGAATTTAAATAAAATTCAAACAGAGGATATATTCAAAGAAAAATATTTAATATATTCCTAACAGGAAATATACATCTAGAAAATTTGTGGAGAAGATTAATTAGTTCATATAATATTTATTTTATTATTTATAAAACCATTTATTTGATATTTCTCTTAATAAAACAATTACTTCATCATTTTTGTATAATCATTTAATATATATATTATTTGCATAAAAATTAAAACTAAAATCTTATGATGAATATAAAAATAATACCTTTTTATAATAATTTTTTTACTCGAATTTATCATCATCAAATCACAACATTTAAACATTTATATTTATTATGTTATCAAGGTGACATCTTTGACATTATTTAAAATAAAATAATATAAATGTCCAAATCTATTTTATAAGGCTACAATGGTACACAAATCGACCCTTAGATGATTAGGTTAAATCTATACTCGAAGAATAAGGTTTGGTAAAGTTTCTGGTCATTTTTATAGGTATTATTATTTTAATAGAAACTATATTAATGATTTTTCACTAAATGAATAATTTCTACACCATTAATGTATAAGATATTAAGGTAATTAAATATTTTTCAAAAATTAAAAATAAATTTCCATGATAAAGAAAAACATTTTTTATTTCAAATGAGTATTTATAGTCGAATTTATATTCTGTATAACCTTATATTCAAAATAATATAATTATTAAAGATCGAGTGAGACATATTTCACTTCCCTATAAATAAAATAAATAAAAGGCCTTAATCAAATACAACTGGGTTTTATTATATTCCATTTTTACCCAAGTATGATTTAGGGAAAAATATAATCATGCAGTTATATTAAGGCTTTTGTTAGGGTAATTTTATAATATTATATTTACCCTTAATTACCCAATTTACCTTCAACTATGGTAAATAAAATTTATAGTAGTTACTATTCATAATACCTAAAAATAAAATGCATCTTATTAAAATAATTTGGACCTAATTATTCCAAATTTGGAATCCATTTTTTCAAATTCAAAACATAGAAGTTGCAGAAATTAATTTAAAATTAATCCTGTTGTTAAGAGAACGATTTTTAAAAGTTAAAACATTGCAAATGATTGAAATGATTTTACCTATGAATTCAATGTAAAATCAATTCTAATGACATAAATTATATTAAATGGTAAAAATATATTATATTTATACTTTAAAACCATTCAATAATATAACTTATCTATATAAATTATTACTATGGAATAAAGTTTTGTTTAATTAAAATATAGCGTGTTTTTCAATTATTAAAATATGAAAGTTATCTGAATGATATGAATATTTTATCCAAAGTAAATTTATAAATCCTAATTCCTAAGAAGAATATTATTTTTTAAAATTTTACTTATAAACATGTCAAAAACTACATTTAAAGTGGGGGCTCTATCAAAAGGTGGAAAAACTGCATTTTTTTTAAAATACTTAATTTACCCGAAAAATTTATTTTATTCGCAGACCATGTTCTATAAAATGTGTAAGATGAATTATAATGTCATAAAATTAAAAATATAGCTACTAATATTCATAACTACTAGTTCATAATAATATTATAATAATATATCATTGTTTAGTGAAACTCAGTATTGAGTACAACACACGCTATTGAGGAATATTGCTCTTGCATGCAACACAAGCCAAGAATAGTGTTCGCGTATAATACAAGCTAATTCGATGTTGCGTATAGCAAAAACTAATTTTTGTGTGGCGTACAACACAAGAAATAAATAAAATTAAAAGAATATTTTTCATAAAATCATAGGGTGTTACATTCTACCCCCCTTAAAATGAATTTCGCCCCTGAAATTCGTTAGGGTTATAAATGAGTTAATATATGAAAGTTTCTGTCATAGAAAACCACATTATAAAAAGGAATACTAAAACATAACTTTAAAAAATAAAGTATGAAATGTAACCGTTACCCAAATTAACTCATCACTGGGTTTCTACATAAGAGAACATATGTGAAAATATGGATATGGAAGAGAAATTTAACCATCAAGTTTTGATAGAGAGTGGTAGAGAACACGGCTATGAAAAAGCCAACAATCACAAAGCCATAAATTTGTGATGATCTAAGGTTCCATCTGATTCATCGAATATGAGGGTACTAGGACAAAAATTTTGGTTTTCAAGATTATTTCCCCAACGTTGATGAATTTTCATATAAGGATAAATATTTAATTGATTTTAGTGTAATATCATCATTGGTCCTCCAATGAACAGTTTCCACTTCATCTCTTATTTAATGAAATGAAGAAGAATTTTTCATTCTTGAAGTATTAGCCGATCATGCGATATATTGATAGGACATTCGTTCTTCTAAAAAAAGGTAGAAAAAGTTATATACATAAGTTCATCTATGGTGATATTAGTTGTATATTGTTCCAAAAATGGAATTATACTTCATCTATCATACCACTTAATAAATTAAACCTAATTTTAACAAACCAGGGACTTCCTGTATGCTAGTGTTAGGCGATAAAGGCCTGTCGTACTTCGGTTGTGGGTTCTATTCCAATGGCCTTGTCCGACGCAATGGGTCTTCACCCGTCCTATGGGTTGTCCTTTTTCTAAAACTATACTATCACAATATCAAAATGTTATAGCCTTAAACAATAATATCTGATGTAAAAATTAATCCATTCCAATCTTTAGGGTTATCCAAAATACTTCTGTAAAATTTCATATTATAAAGAAAAATATTACTAGAGAGGTTATATACAAAGCATGTGATTACCATAATTTATCCTCATATATCATAAGATATATCTCATTGGTCATATTAAAATCATGTGAATACGTCAATCATGTATTTTCTTGAAACATGATTGACCATAGAACCGCATTGAAAACATGAATACTGTCAAAATTTAACTCTTTCCACATACCAAAATCCCAAACATTCTATATAGTAAAACCATGATATCACTTTGTCCTTATATCAGTCATGAGCTCATTAATACTATCAAACATATTATTTTCTCCTTATCCCTTCATTAAATGCATATCATCTTCTTTCCAAAAATATTTCAATCACTTTTCATGGTTACCAGTACCATAAAATTATTGAGAACCACAATGGACCAATAAATATACATTTCAATATACCATAAAAGTACCTCAACAACATTATCCATGAATTCCAATACATAATACGTTCAATTAATCCTCTTCAATGATTGGCATGGAATTGGTCCTTCCTTGATTTAGAAGTTACCTCTTAGGTCTGGGAATTGAGTTGGGTAATGCCCATGTTCTCCACAGATAAGACATTGAACTCCATAACAGTCTGTCACTCTATGGACCTTCTCCCCACACAGATAACATCTTCCCCTCCATTTGATGTATTCATCAAGGTTCTTTTTTCCATTCTTTAAAAATCTCAGTCTTCCTTTCTCTATGCTCCTCACCATGAAAACATGCATAAAAGTCCATATTCTTTTTATTTTATGAATTAGGAATACCACTAATGTTCACCATGTTAATCATATATTGCGATGACTAATTCGGTATAATCACAATATATTTCTCTCTAATAATAACACAATTTTGCTACTCATAGTCACCAATTTTCCCATCAGATTCAATGTTAACCTAATTCATTTCTGGTTCCCTCCATTAACTAAAACCCAAAAACATTGTGTAATAAACAGTTACAATAATGAGGAACCACATAATCATAAAATTTCACGTATGGGATGTCTAACTTATCAAACATTATTTTATACATGAAACCCTAGGTTCACTCTAGGTTATTCATGATCATAAACATAATTCTAGGACTATAACCTATAGTAATACTAAACCTCAGGGACATCCCTAGACAAACCTTAGAAACATCTATAGGGATCTTCCTAAATTTTTCACATCCTAGTTTCCAAAGGTTAACTAAAAAATTCCTCTGATACCAACTGTAGAGACCCAAAATTGAGGTACATGGACATTAAATCACTTTTTTGTAATACTTAATACATAAAAAAATAGACACCCAAGGATCATAATAGTTTAGTGTCTTTGGAAACTCAAAACATAATCTTCTAATCATGGTGAATGATCTTAAAAATATCCCATAAAGATATTTCCTTTTTGTTTTCATAGCTAAAATCTTTTTTATATCCTGGGAAAAATAAAACAAAAAAAGGGTGAGCTCAAATGCTCAGTAAGGGTAATCATGGAGAAAATAAAACAAACCATATACGTTTCAACTTAAAAACATGAACATAATTTTTAAACATTAAAATCTTGTGTTGTGAAAAAAATCGTGGAAGAACGTTAGGCATAAATCATAAAGGAACATTAATCATAATAAAATAACATGGTAATAAAACTTGTAATTGTGGAAAACCATTAAGAACATGATATTATTTCTGTAGTAGCCAAGACATTTTTTCCACGACCATCATAGTGGACAATGTCCATTTCTGAACCAGGTTTACTTGTCGTTCATGCCCAGTATTGCTGAACCGGATTTACTTGTCGTTACAGCCATGTTTATCTCATGAGATATAAGCCTTTACCCAATGCATTGGAGGGAGATATAGGTTCCACCCATCTCATATTGAAATCATTCTTACCTATTCCGCAAAATAAACATAAATCATTCATCATAACCCAAAGAATAAAATGGGTTTCATAAACATCATCCCATCAAAACATAATACATATAAAACAAATGGATATCATTTCATCATAAGAAAAATAAAACCATGTAAATAATAAATGCATTATACTTGACACATAATCATACTAAATAATTTCATCTTACATGGGAAATATTTTTGATAAAATAGTTGAAATTCATTCTTGAGGAAAATATCCTTTATTCTTCTAAATCATATTCTTTTCACAAAATTCCATGTAATTTTAAAAGAAAAGGATTTTTTTGGGAATAATCATGAAATCATGTAGATGAAGATTCATTAAAATAAGTCATTATGAAATAGTAAAAATCTCTTTATATCGTGTAAGTTAAATAATGAGTCTCCTTTTACTTTTTCCAGAAAAGTCAAAAAGTACCTCGTATGGTAAATAAAAGAAATATTTCTTCTATACGTTGTGGTAAAAGTCTTAAAAGGGTAAAAATGACTTTAAAAATTCATGGAATAATAGTAAACATTTTATGATTTTTTTTAGAAAACATGGACATGGATGATAATCATAACCTCAGTAAATACGTATGAATAAACAATCTGAGATAACAACAAGACTGGAATAATTATCCCTTAACTTCTGTCCAATTTATTCCATATGTTTCTGAGAATACTATATAGTGGGTTTAAACATATTATTAACTTTTACAATAACCTTAATAATATTTATAATATCATATATGATTCACTTATGACTTTATATTACCTGTTCATTCGTCAATTCCATGTTAAAGCATCATTTTGGGTAAAATCGTTTCATTTATCGTTCGTGTTTTGACTTGTAATTATTCATATGATTACTCAAGTCATGATTACTTACTTCCATAATGTAAAAAAAATGATTTATATTTAATATATATTCAGAATATACATTGATATAATAGATTGATAAATGGAAAGAAATACACCGTTCGTGGAGACGGTAGGCCATACGTAAGCATGAACGCTGTTTTTGTTTACTTATTAAATTGAATGGAAGTGATTAAATAACATATAAAAAATCCAGTAACATTAATATGGAATAAAGTTAATGATTATTTATTACATATACTTTATAATCATTCTTCAATGGTTAACTTGGAAAATGAATCTCATCGCGTCGTGGAGACGGTAATTCGTACGTACGCACGAGCGATGATATCATTCCAATAATTATTTAATTGAATTAGGGTGGATGATATAATATTTTGGAATTATTATCATGTTATAATAACCATATATAGTTATTCTTTACAACATTATACCCATCTATGTAAGGTGGTGGTGGAAAAACTGATTACACCATGGTGTAGAGACAATATTCCATCCGTACGTACGCACAGTGATTTCATTTTCCTTAGGATGGATAGAAGGTAAGATGGGGTTGTTTCATATTTATAATAACATATTAGTATATTAGTTATACTGATGTTGTTACTTTAAAATTAAAAAACTAAAGAAGAGGAATTATAATAATAATGAAACATGAAATAATCATTAGAATAGATTACCTATTCTTCGACATGACGTCTCTTAACCTCCTCTTAGGGCACTAATGTTGGTCTTTGAAGAATACCAGGACCTCTAGTAGGTTTCTATTGAAGTGAAGAAGTTAAATGGGTAGGGGTTGTCTGAGCCTGAAGGATCAAATTTTTGTGAAGAGGAGAGGGAGGAGGTTCCCTTTTATAAGGGATGAGGGGCACCTTTGGACACCTCAAAAACATTAATTTAATATAATTTCAAAACCCACATAAAAACATCCAAAATTACCCAAATACAAAGAATATATGAGATAGGGTTGTAATATAATCAACCAATATAATTTAGACCTGTTGTAAATTTATTTTAAACCTTATCAACTTGATTTATCCTTATTTAATCTATTTAATTTTATTTGTGGTAATAATATTCTAAATTTAAAATTTTGTATAATTATTTACTTTTCTATTATAAATTTTTCATAATTGTGTAATTTATGAAATTTAGGCAATATAAATTTCAATTATTAATTATTAATTATTTTTCTGTTTTTTAAACAATTTAACAATATGTTATTTTTATAAAATAACAATAGTGTAAATTTTGACAATATTCATTTATTTGAATTTAAATAAAATTCAAACAGAGGATATATTCAAAAAAAATGTTTAATAGATTCCTAAAATGTCATATGCATATAGAAAATTTGTGGAGAACATTAATTAGATCATACAATATTTATTTTAATATTTATAAAACCATTTATTTGATATTTATCTTAATAAAACAATTACTACATCATTTTTTTATAATCATTTAATATACTTATTAGGTGAATAAAAATTAAAAATAAAATCCTAAGATAAAGATAAATATAATACCTTTCATAATAATGTTTTTACTAGAATTCATCATCTTAAAATCACAACATTTAAATTGTTATATTTATTAAGTTATGAAGGTGACATCTTTGACAACATTTAAAATAAAAAAATATAAATGTCCTAATATATTTCTTAATGCTCACAATGGTCCAAAAATCTACTTTTGTATGATTAGGGTATAGATATACTCGACCCATAAGTTTTGGTCAAGACTTTGGAAATTTTGATAGGTATTATTATTTTAATAAAAACTATATTATTGATTTTTCACTAAATAAATAATTTCTGCACCATTAATGTATAAGCTATTAAGGTAATTCAATATTTCTCAAAAATTACAACTAAATTTTCATGATAAATAAAAACATTTTATCTTTCAAATGAGTATTTATAGTTGAATTTATATTCTGTATAACCTTATATTAGAAATAATCTAATTATTAAAGTTTGAGTGAGACATATTTCACTTTCCTTTAAATAAAATAAATAAAAGGTCTTAATCAAATACAAATGGGTTCCATTAGATTCAATTTAGACCCAATAATGATTTAGGAAAAAATATAATCATCCATTTATATTAATAAAAGTGTTAGGGTAAATTTATAATACTGTATTTACCCTTAAGTACCCGATTTACCTTCAACTATGGTAAATAAAATTTACCGTAGTTACTATTCATAATGCCTAAAAATAAAAAGCATCTTATTAACATAATTTAGACCCACTGTTTCCAAATATGTAATCCATTTTTTCAAATTCAAAACACAGAAGTTGCTGAAATTAATTAAAAAGTTATCCCGTTGTTAAGAAAACGAGTTTTAAAAGTTAAAACATTGCAAAAGATTGAAATGATTTTATCTATGAATTCATTGTAAAATAAATTCTAATGAAATAAATTATATTAAATGGTAAAAATATATTCTATTTATAATTTTAAACCATTAAATATTATAATTTAACCATATAAATTATTTCGATGAAAAAAGTTGTTTTTAATTAAAATATAGCGTGTTTTTACTATTCATTAAAATATGAAAGTTATCAGAATAATATGAAAATTTTATCCAAAGTAAATTTTTATATCCTAATTCCGAAGAATAATTTTATTTTTTCAAATTGAACTTATAAACATGTCAAAAACTAGATTTAAAGTTGGTGCACAGTCAAAAGGCAGCAAAACTGCATTTTTTGAAAAATACTTATTTTACCTAAAACTTTTATTTTTGTTCTCATACCATGTTCTATAAAATGTGTAAGAGAAATTATAATGTCATAAAATTAAAAATGTAGTTACTACTATTCATAATGACTAGTTCATAATAATATAAAAACAATATATTGTTATTTAGTGAAACTCAGTATTGCGTACAACCCGTGCTATTGAGGAAGGTTGCTCTTGCGTGAAACACAAGCCAAGAATATTGTTTGCGTATAATACAAGCTATTACGGTGTTGCATATAGAACTAGATAATTTTTTTTGTGGCATACAACACAAGACATCAATGAAATTAAAAGAATATTTTTCATAAAATCTCGAGGTGTTACAATATGACCCACAGAAAGAAGGTGAATGCTTACACATGAAGGACTCTACAGAATTTTGTTCCCTCGCTATCTTTTTTGGATGTCTATCATGATTTATTTATTGAGAATTTTCTATGGGAATAGGAACAATATTTTTTAATCTAACTCTCATAACATTTGATTTCTCATGTGGTCCATAATTTCATTATCTATAACACATAACATTAATATGGTTCCTTTAGGTTCCATATGTTTACTAAAACAATAATTTATAGTGTAAGAAACACTAATCATAGTGGAAAAATTTATAATCATTAAAATAACATATTTTCTATCTAAATCAAGACATACTATTTTTATTATATTTATAATTTGGTTTATCCTAGGTTATTTTAAGTGACCACCTATTTAAATCCTTTATTTTGGTTTGTAGGGATTTTGTGATTTTTCAATGAATTTCCACCAAGAGTAAATGCAAGCGTACAGTATTGCTCATTGTCGTGCACTTGGTCATGATCAAGTCCAAATCAATTCACCATATTCTAAATTATTACCCCTTGGAACCTATGTTCTAGATCCACATGCACCTAGGACATAATTTTTTTGGAAATCACTCACTCTATACTTTACCAAAATTCCATGACATTTTTATATAATTTGACACATCCTTAGACATATACTTATACACATACCTAATAATATCCTTATATAAATCCCTTGATATCTCACTAAAATTTTCTCATCCTATTTTTAAAAGGGTAACTAAATCTTACCTCTTATACCAACTATTGAAATCCCATATTTTCATAAATCTATATTTGTTTTTTTCAAATAAATATTCAATAAATTACACAACCACATTCTTGAGGATAGAAATAGTATAGCTTATTTGGATACTAGGAACACCATCATATAATTTAGTGGAATATCAAGAACATGTAACATAAATATCATCCACTATATTTCTCTTCATGAAAACACCCTATATAAAAAAATTCTTTATATCCTGGGGAAATGAAACAAATGAAAGGGTGTTCTCTGATACATAGTATGGGTAAAAAAGATATATCCATATGAATAACACCAACATTGAGGTATGGGACATGATCATAACATTTTAAAATCATAAAAATCATATCGAAGATCATAATCTCCATTAATAACATAAATATTAGAAGTTAATAAGTCATGATTTATAAGTAAGTCAAATAATAAGAGGCAGGAAAGCATTTCATTAGGAAAAGACATTGAATTGTGCCATAAACATAAGAAAATAATAAATTATATTGAGGAAACCCACCATGACATTCATAACATGTTAGGGTTTAGCTAACCACCAATGTAATTTATTTGGTATTGGGCTAATTAACTATGTACCCCATTTTTTTGGCTTGTTCTGACCCCCTTTATATCCCAACATTCAGCCTTTTGGTAACCACCCATGTACCCTATGATCTCATAGGTAACTTATCTGTACCGAAACAATTGGAGGGAGATATATTTACAACCCATCACATAATTAAATTTATACATATGTGTCCCAAAATATCATAAAACATTAATCATATCATACCCCCATTAAATAAAATAGTCTTCATAAACATTTCATCATATCATAACACATGGAAATGAGAGTGGTTTCATAATCATTTCATAATTTCTTCAGTGTATGACCCTTCGGGAAATAAGAGGGTTTCATAATTTTTTAATGAACGTATAACCCAAGGAATAAATTTTTTTTTTCATAAACATAGTCACATCATAAACATAAACCATTTAAAAATAATAATAAGAATGGTATCTAAGGTTTATATACCCAGAAATTCATAAGTTACATCAAATGAGTCCATATTTGATTGAGACAGATTTTTAAAGATTAATCACTCAGAGAATTTCATGAGGAATATATAATTTACTTTAATATAATTTTTTTAAAAACTAAAAATTCATATAATATTTTGTAATTACTTTCCATTTAAATTAACAGTAAAACATTTAATGGAATCTTTAAAATTCTTTTAAGACATTTCCTGATGAATATATCATTTCTACTTTGAAAACAGATTTAAAAAAAATTATTCATTTTAAAAATATATTTATTTTATAATAAGATTGAAAATTTATAAAGGATTTTTAAATGAAAATAATGGTCATGATGATAGGATGATTCATTCATGTTTTACACATTAAAACAAAACTTCTATTCACATTTTCAGAAAAAAACCAAACATATATTATTTTTATAAAATAAAATAACATTTATGTTAAAAAAATTAAAAATTTAATACATTGCTAAAAATTTCATTAAAAATGAATTTTTAGAATAATTAAAAAAATGAAAGCATTTTTGGAAATCATTGTTTTGGATAAAATGGGATTTTGACAAAAAAGACTATTTTTCTGAAAAACATTCATTTTGAACCAATGATTACTGAAAAATAGAAAAATAGAAGGAAAAAATTTATCATCTGGACATAAACATAAGAAAATTAAAATAAATAGTTTCATGAAATATAGATCATAATATGTTATCATTAGAAACATAGTCATAAACAATCTCATAAAATGATGAGATTATAACATAAAATCATTACGACATTTGTAACCTTAAAACACATGACCCATGACGAAATATAATTATGTTAAACATAAAATATAATAAGAATAAATTAATTAATTATATCTCATGTAAAATGGACAATATTTTCATTTTGTAAAAGAATATAGGCCCATAGTATAAAGTATGTCTCATAGAATTAAAATTGAGACAAAAATCCATTAACAATTTGGTAACTTTTAATGCGTAGACCATATGAAAAATAGATTCCATTATAGATGTTTATATAACAATAATTTTTTGGAGACTAATCCTAAAATACATTCATTTTTAGTTTATATAAGAAAAAAACAAATCAGTGGTGAATAAGGCATGTGTCTCACCAAAGAAAAAAATTGAGATGAAAATTCCTTACATTAAATCTTGACAATCATCATAGACATTTAGGATTACAAAATAATTGATATAAGTTTATATTAAATATATTTTAGAAGAATATTTACATATATATTACCATATATTACTTCCTTAAAACATTTTATAATTAGTATATTTACAATTCCATGTTAAAGATACAATTTAGGTAATAACATTATTGCGTTTTGTATATATTTTGATTTTTATTTTGGGTCACCATATATTTATCACAATTTAATAATATCAAAAATATTAAACATTATTTAAATATCATATATATTCATTATATATTTATTTATAGTAATCAATGAAATTTTGTGATAGAGAATGAAATTCATTATCTATAGAGAAGGTAGGTTGTACTTGCACATCAACATTGTTACCATTTTCTTATCAGAGTGAAATAAAAATGCTAAATAATTTGTAAATAGTAAAGAATCCATTTTTTTCATATATATTAAATATTTTAATTAAAACATTCCTTATTAACTTCCATATAAACCATGGATGAATCGCATTGCTTCGTGAGGTGGTACTATGTCTACACATGAACGACATTATTGTATTCCCACAGATTGGAGATTAAAAAAAGTTAAATGTGAAATTATGATTAAATGATAATAATAATAAAATCATATAACATATATAAACATATAATCTTTCATTATAATGATTTATGATATGTGGTAATGTAAAAATGATTTATATCAGTTCGAAAGGTGATTTTTGGTCATATACACAAACAATGATTTAGTAACCCATTTGATGGAAGTGGAGAGGGTTGTGGGTTATAAATTTAACATAAAAATATAATTAAATGTAAGATAATTATTTTTATATAATAATGGTATAATAACAATTTTCCAATGGCATATTGATAAAAAAAACACTCATTGATGAACATTGCCTCTTCTTCGGGTATCCTCCTTAGGATTGCACAAAATACCCCCTAATGTTGATTTCATACAAAAAAATTATTATATGATGAGAGGAGGGAATTTGTAATGTTTTTTGGGAAGGTAATTTCTAAAAAAGGATTTTATTATGTCAATAAGTTATTGGCGGCGATGGCCTTTTTTATACTGTGAAAAGGAACCCACTTTGAATCTACATGAAATTTCTCATATGACTCAATAATAATAAATTCATTCCCAAGAAAAATTATTTAAAATGACCCTATATTGAATAATGTTATTTATTAAATGTAAATATGGAAATAAAATACTATTTAGAAATATTTTGGGTTATTTTTAACCCATTTGTTTTAGTTTAACCCCATAGTAAACCCATTTTTACCTTAGCCATTGTTAATTTCTGTTCATTATTAATTTTGGTAAAAAAATTAAAACTTATTAGATAATATAAATTATATTAATTCTGAATATTAAATCAATTATTGAAAATTAAATTCACATAATTAGTCAAATTTAATTTAAAATTAATCATACATAAGCGATGAGAAAGCATGTTTTTTAAAAGAAAATGTTCAAATGTTTACAAATATTTTATATAAAATTTCAATATAAAATTGATTGCAATGAACTATTTTACATTAATAGATATATTATTGAAACAATTTTACCTTTAAAAACAAATTTATAATATAATTTATCTTTAAAATCAATTTAAACTAAATGGAATGTTTTAATTAAAATTCAATATTTTTAACTGTTCATGAAAAAAATTAATATTTTTAGGAATTGTAAAATAATAATCATAAGATAATTTTAAAATTATGATTTTTAGAAATAATTTTTTTCCATATTATTTATTTTATAATTTATTGAAAAAATAATTTTAATAATTTTCACAAAAATAAATAAAAATGATATTTTTAGAAAATAGTACTTTTAAAACATATAAAGACATTAAAAAAACAATTAATTAAATTATATAAATATGTTTCCTTTTTATAAACCAATTTTAATTAATATTTATACATATTTATTTATATTCATATCACTATGTTAAATGTGTAGTTTATAACATTCATATTTAAATAACAATATTAATAATATATCCTGGTTTTGTTAAAACTTAGGGTCATGTGTTACAAAAGATAAACTTAGTTTTCCATGTAACACAATATTTGATTAATATTTTCAATAACAAAAGATTAACTAATTATTTCATTTGAATCATGATAAACTAATTTTTTTTAATATATTGAAAAATAAGAAAAATATTAAATGTATTTGAAAAATTATATTGGACAACATCTCAAGGAGTTGCGCATTTTTTATTAGATATAACATACCATTTTGTGAGATAAATAACTATACAAAAAACATTAATCTTACCATTATATAAGCATATAAAAAATTAAACTACATTTTTATATGCATAGAAGTACCCTTACACATACTATATATGTTTGTTATTAACTTTAAGAAAAACATATATTCTTGAGGTTGGCTTTTTGAAATGATATATACCATTATGAATCCAATTTAAAAATAATTTACCCTTATTATGTATAATAATATTCCATCTTACCTTATTGAATGTCATCAAACATAACCTTAATTATATCTGAGAACCTAAAAAATCCATTTTACTCCATTTTTAGGATTTTGATTTCCTGTATGCATATAAAAAATATTTAATTTGTTTTAATGATTTTATAAATTAATACAATGGTTATAGAATATATGTGAAGTATTTATAATAAATTTTAAACATATTTATCTAATTATTAATTATATTTTTCATTCTCTAACATGTTTATCGAATGAAACTAAAATATTTCAATTTTATTATTTTTTGTTGGTTTATTTGATTTCAATGTTTCTAAATTCATGTTGTAATATAAAAAACTTATTCAAAAATATTTTATGGTTTTTAATGTAGTATGTTTTATTTTTGATATTATTAAATGTTTCAATATTGAAAATTATTTAAAATTAAAATTTATAATTTCTTAAATAACTCTATGTGAGTTTTTATGATTTATCTTTGACACGTTATTTTGGAGTTGTTCTAAGCAATATAATAAATAATTTAAAATGATTTTGAACTATCAAAATGGTTTAAAATTAAAAAGATATTATTTTTTAAAATATATTTTTCCCTTTATATATCCTTCATAATTTTATAAATATTATTATTACTTTTTTGAATTTAATTTTCATGAGGATTACCTTATATGCATTGAGTTTTTTATTTTAAAAGGGATTGAGAAGAATTAATCCAAATAATAGTAAAAATACATTAAATGTGGATGTGATTTTCTTAAAGAATCCTAATAGGTTCTATAACATTAATTAAGGATTGTAAGACAATCAATTAGGACATTTGGAGGCATTGGAAAGATAAATTTACATTCCTTGAAAATCATTATTCAATTTCGAACATTGTCAATTTATCTCTAGATAGTTTCACTTTAAAATCTTATTTCTACTTCTAGAGTGTGAAATAAATTTTAATATCCAAATATGCATCACCCCTAGGTCGAGCAATGAATACATTTTATTCCTTGTGTTCATAGTTTTGATTCAGGGTATATTGTTTCTGTAACATGTTTAGGTGAGTTGGCTAAGATATTGAAACAACAAAATATTTATAGCACATAGCCCTATATTCTGTTTTAGGAGTAGTGGGTACAGTATAGTGAAAACCGACTACAGTTTAGGAGATTATGGATGAAAAATATGTGTCCTTTCCATTATTAGAATGGCTTTTTCATGGATCAGATATAAGAATAAATCTAGTCATATGTTTTTCCAGGAAATAGGGGTGCGGTGTAGTCATTTCTAACACTGCAGCGTTAAGAGGATGGTTAATCACTTTTACTCCACGGGGTAAAATTTTTGGTGGTTCTGCCAATTTTGGCACCCCAATGGCATAGGGTGATTTACTCTATGTCATTATGTTGGGGGTTACATCATAGTCCCCCTTTTTAAAAATTGGAGATGCATTATAGCATGTTTCATGTTTCTCAACTGAATAGTTAATAGGAAGGTTGAGGTGTTCTCTTTAGTATTCCACCATAGTCTACCATGTTTGAGCAGTTATGTTTTGTGGTATAGTAGTTTATGTCAAGGTATTATTCTTCAAATCTGGGAATAAATTTAAATCAATTATTTTTTTATTCTATCAGTTAAATCTATTCTTTTTTTTATTTTTCGGTTTACCCTTGGAATTTCAACTAATTATCGATTTCCAGACTCTGATTCTGATGGATCCTAATGAATTTGATTGTAGTTATCCAATATGAATATATGGAAGAATTAATATTTGTGGTTTTTTCTTGGATACTTATTTTTTATTTTGTCATGATCTATTGATTCATAGGTGGATTCCAGAACATCTCCATTTTTATATAACATGAAGGGTTTTTTTCTTAATTTTTTTCTAGGATTTTATTTAGTATTAGTGGGAGATTTCATTAATGAAACCGTTTTATGGGTTTTTTCTAAACATCCACTTTTATGGTTTGGAATATTATGGATATTGTGTACCACAATCAATGGTAACACAATGTTTGAGTGTATGGTTTTGTGTATATGGATGGATGTATGTTAGTGTGAACATGGTAAGGGTTTTTCCATAAATTATTGGATGGAAATAAGATTGCTTATATTTTTCACTTGGATTTGTTTACTTGATTTGTATAAAATTATTAATAATTATTCTCATATTTTCTTTAAAATGTTATAACTAGTTATTTTCATAGTGTCATGAGTTCGAAAGTATTTATGAAATGACTATTGAGTTTATACTCACATAATACATGGGAACTTTAGTATGATTTTAGATATTATATACCAACACATAGGAAAGGGTATGATATCTTATTTATATAAAAATTAATCATGACACCATGGTTATAAATGGTGGTTGAATATGGTTAGTGATGTTTTCTGGATAAAGTTATATGATTTAATTATGTCATGTTTTCTATTTGGGACTTTTCATTTAATATTCCATGTTCCTTTAAAACTCAGATACTTTTTTTACATTGAATTATTTTTTAGTTATATTCTAACACTCAGGAATTATATAGTTGGTTTGGATGTTTATGTTCTATATTATTTCATTTTCATGTTTTTATAGGTAAAATCACCCCACTTCAATTTGTTAAGCCATTGTAATTTATTTCTATCCTTCGGTACCATGTGGATGTCAACTAATGTTAGTTGCATTACACATATCCTCAATGCAATTATTTGGGTGTGATGTGATGAATTATATTAGTGTTTTTAAGTCCATCTATCTCATGGGATAATAGAAAGGAGATACAAATTTTAGAACCTGAAATATAAGGCTTAAAATATATATTTAACCATTTTATACTAAAATTTGAGTTACTAGGATATCCTGGTATTAAAGTCTTTCAAAACACATAAGTTTGTGTTCTCATCTCATCCTTGTGGTTTTAGTTATTGAATGGTCTAGATCATGAATTTTTAGTGAGACTTCTACCTTGGAATGTATTATTCTTTTTTATTTTAATTTCATGATAAAATTATAAAGCTATTAGATTATTGAAAATATTGTATGATTGTTATTTCTTTTGGTGATTTGTAAATTTTTATATGAATTTTTTTTCTAGTTAAGTGAGAAATATTTTATGTTTTGTTTTGATTAAATTGAACAGCACTGGGAAGATGTTTTAAGATTATCCAAGAGGAAGGATATAAAAATATGGTTTTACATGAGCCACGGGTGAACCTGAAATTGATACAATGAATAATTCAATATTTTTAACCCAAAAATCGAGTAAATATAAATGATGATCCTCAATAAATGGATCACTCATTTCAATTTCAATAGTAGAATCTGCACATCATTTAGGGGGATTCCAAGCTAGAAAATGTGGAGGTGTGGTATAATGATAAGAATCTAATCATTGAATTATTTTCCAAATGATCTGAGATGAATGTTAAATTTTAATCTTATGTGTCGATATATTTTTCACACTATTTATTGTATTTAGCTACCCAATATAAATTAGATTAAGGAATAAGATTGGAGGATCAAAGATTTTTTATAATATATATTTTTTTATTGTCGAATATACAGATATGGTAACAAAATTAAATGGTGGAATGAACAAGTATTTTTTTGATCTAGTTGTATGGAGTATGATTATCACCATAGTAACATGTTGTAACTCAAATGCTAGTAATCATCAAAAGAGGGATACCTACTTTCTTGGTAGTGGATCACTACATAATCATACCACAATATCGATTAACTTCCCTCTATGACCCAACATAATGAAATATTATTTTAAATATTGTTATAATTCCAATAAAAATCACTAATATATGAAACTACATAGATATAGGTACAACTGTAATCATATAGGGAATATCCATCATTAATTCCATAGCACTCCAATGTCTTGTTTGGGATATCCATCACATTTTTCATAAAAATCCTATATTTTGATGATGAAATATTGTTATAATAATTCCCACAATTAGAAATAATTTATCCAAGGTTATTCCACTCACGACAGTACTATGTAAGATATTCAATCTGAGTAAGGAAACAAGGTAAGGGGAGGATCTAAGAACAAACATTATGGTGTGGAGAAAAAGATCATGGATGATCAATCTAGATCTTTGTCTATTAAATGTATGGTTATTTTAAATTTGACACTATGTAAGCCCTGTTTGATATGTTTGTTTCGCATTATTTTATTGTTACTCATGTAGTGGATCATATGGGTTTAAATATTGAGAATATTCCCTCTGTTATTATACTTTAAACTCATTTAGGATAAAGAGATTGACTATCCATTAGGTCTAAAACATTTGTGATAACTATCAATTACATTTAAAGGGATTAGGGTTTCTTATTTTTGTAAATGGATATCTAAAACCTAATTTTGGAAAAGGACTAGTTGATGTCATTCAAAGATCAGATTGATTTTATTTCCCAGAAGGATAGTTTCATATCATATAATGTAATTAATTATTTATTTAAATGATATTTGGATGAAAATAAAAACAAAAATGACATTTGGTACATGTTTTTGGGATCATATCATTCTAGTTGGTAGTCTTTTCCATTGGAAATCATTTATGAGATCTAATATTGAAATTTTCCAACCATTATTGACCCATTTCTTTATTTTCCCCAATAATTTCTATCGGTTACCACCCAAAATAGAAGTTAATTTATGAATGATCTATTTTCATGGAAGATTTCTAATTCACCTAAATCTTATATAATGGAACCAATATAACTGAGGTAATTAAAAGTAAAAATATAGGATTTGGAAATAAAAAATTTCATTTGACTGACCACATCTCTATGGGAAGAACCAGTTCCTTTTGAAAATAAAATATATGGAACTTTTAGAATTTATTTTTATTATCATAATCTTATCCTAGTTATAATAATGAATCAATATCATCTTCCATGAATTGATGATCTATTTTATCAATAAAATGGATCATTTTGGTTCTCTAAATTTAAATTTCAATCTCGCTATCACCAACTATGATTTTATGAATATATTTTGAAAAAAAAGCCTTCAGGATTTTCTATGGTCATTATGAATATGTGGTTATACATTTTGGTCTTACAAATGAAATAGTATTGTTTATAGAATTGATAAATCTAGTATTCCATAGGTATCTTGATTCATTTATTGTAGTGTTTCTTAATGAAATTCTAGTTTATTCGAGGACAATGGTTGATCATGAATAACACTTGTCTATAGTGTTGGGAATATTTCAGAAACATCACCTTTATGAAAATATTTCTTTATGGGATTTATGGATTCTTGTGGTATGTTTCCTTGGTCATGTCGATACTTAAATTAGTTTATATAGATCCTATATAGAATTTGTTATCTCTTCGAAACTATTGAATATTGTTTAAGAGATATGTAGTTTCATTATATTATCAGAATACTACCAACACATTGTACACAATTTTTCACATCCTTCCTTAACAATGAAACATTTAAATGAAAAGATGTACCATTATAGTGGATAAATAACTGTAAAAATTATTTCCTAAATCGTAAGGTTTTTATAATATTAGCACCGATCTTTTTGTTTCTGGAGTCAAGACATGGTCGATTGGACTGTTATGATGCATATGGATTTGGTTTTAGGGGTGTTCCCATGTCGGGAGATCATATTATTTGTTACGATTAAAAATAGTTATAAGTAAATAATTAAATGACCTAATACATGATTTTGAATTATTTATCAAATATCATTCCCAAAAAACATAGAGTTGTTATATTTTTTAAATACATTTATAGTCACCATGGAAAATAATATCATGAAACACATTATATCACAAAAATATTTAGATTTAATGAAACATAGATAGATGGAATATCTATAGATGATATACTTTTACTTGATGTATACATTGGGAAAAATATATTTTTTAGGAGATTCATGGAGAACAAAATCATATAATCATTTCAATAAAAGGTATTTTGATTAACAGAAGTTAATGTAGATCATATATAATATGAATATGGATTTTGAGGAGAAAGTTTACATTGTGGTGTTTTTTCTTATACCCCTTATTCATAATTTGGTCGAGTATGGCTGAGATCCTCATACATCTGATCCTGAATATTTAACTATGAGGTCAAAACATAGTGGTGTGGAGACCATTGAGGGATAAAATCTGGAATAAACATTTGTTAAAATATTATATATTGAATTATGGTTCCTCTAATCTACTAATAAATACTCATTTCTACCTACCACCATTCAATATGGTTAATTTATGTTGTTATCCAAAAAATGTATAAAGAAATGGGTGCACATTTTTTGTGGGTTGTAATGAAGAGGAATGTGGAAGAGTATTTCTCAAGATAATTCATTTTTCTATTTGTTAACACAAATAAACAATGGGAAACTAATCTCTTCCACTCTTTACTAACTCCCATGTATAAATGGGAGTAGCTAATAATGATGTATTTCATAGGTATACCAATAATGGTTAGAAAACACAATACCATATGGGTGATTGTGTTTTGGATTACTTCATCCCTATTCATGAATCCAATATGGTTGATAATTTTTCCAAAATATATATTTGGGATGTTGTAAAGATTCACAGAATTCATATTTCAATTATGTCTAACTGGGAACCCAAATTTACATCATAGTTTTGAAAGTCGTTGTAGCCATCCAGGGGAACTCAACTAATCATGAGCACAAATTAACTTCATAAATCATATTGAAAACATAAATATAAACATAAAATTATAGAATACATGATTATATATTTTCTGATGTTTTTTGGATGATAATGGGATGATCATTTACCATTAGTTTATTTCTCATATAATAACAGTTATATGGCCTCAATACATGTGGATCCTTTTGAAGAATTGTATAGGAATATTTTTCATTCAATACTCTATTGGGAGGAAATATGTGAGACTTAACTTATAAAATCTAGCCTCCTGTATGAGACAACATAGAAGATTTAGATAATTCTAAAAAGAATAGTGAGGGCTCAACATCATCAAAAATATTATACTATTCACTATTAATGAAATTTTTTGTTTTACATTGCTAATATAGTTTTCTTGAGAATATATCCCATGTCAGTTCATTGTTATTTTGGTAAAAGATTCATGTTTTATCCTTATTACATTATCCCTTTTGAGTTTCTTTAATGAATGGGTGATGTGGATTCTTGATTTAATTAACTAATGAGGTTTAATTTTGTGAACAAATATTTTTAGGTATCTCAATTTAATAATTAATATTCTGATATTGAACATGCGACGTAGTGGGAACATGTTGATATTGAATGGAATTTTATGTTTATTCATGTTTCTATATGGATTTTAGATAGGGAAGACAACCTCTTTTGTGGGAAAATAATCAATTGATTGTGCATTTATAGAAAGATAGTCATATTCTGGAAGAAATGTAGGTGTGTAAAATGGAAATGTTAGAGAAGTGGAGTCATAATTCCAAAGAAATACCATCCACAAACTTTTTAAGGATATAAAGACTTACAATAGAGATAATAAATCACCCATGGTATGAGGTACACTTTCATTTTACTCTTTCTGTCTTTATGTTTGGGTTTGGGGATATATTTGAGGAAGCTCTTTTGAGGAGATATGTGTAATAAAATAACATAATAACTTATTTAGAGTGGATCTATATGTTGTGCTATAAGATTGATGGATACATCACTGAGTTAATAATTGTGATGTAGGGTCTCAAGGATTTAAATTCAAGGAGGCATCCATTTTAGTTATTGTTAAATCATGGGTCATGGTTGTAGGTTAGCCTGGTCAGGAAATGTTACATTAAGTAGGGTTATAGAGTACACTAACTGAACACCACTACATATAGAGGATAGATGCACTATAGTGATTCTTGGGTAAAATTTTCATGGTTCTTCCAAATTTTTGACCCCTTAGTTTAAATGGGTAGGCTATGGAATAGGCTCTTTTTTGGTTATGTCATGGTGTAGTGGCACAACATCGTAATCACCCTCTTAACAAATCAGATCTAAAATTCAAGAAATGTCATATTTCTTAAACCCAAATTTGGAAGGAAATATATCACATGGTATTCATTATAACACTATAGTTTTCCATGTTTTTGGATTTTTATGTTTTGGTATAGGAAGTTGTCCCACAGTCATATGTTTTCAGTCTTGGAATAAATTTCAACCTAGCAGGCGTTATTTCTATCTTGTAACGCCTCTTCTCCTGTAAACTTCTAAGCATAAACTAGTAGTTATCCACTAATATTTAACAACCAGACTATGATTCCAATATCCCATTGATCAATTTTTTTGGTGATATAAATGATGAACATAATGAAGAGTTTAGATTAGTGGATTTTTATTAGATCCATTTTGATGTTCATCTTTTTTGTCTTCCATTGGCAAGTTGGTGGCTTCTCTATCATCTCCACTATTTTATAAAAAAATTATTTTTTTGTTAAATAGTTTTTCTTGTAATTTATATGGTCACATTGGTTTATTTTTATAATTAAACTAGTTTGGATGTGTTTTTAAGTATGTGGAAAATTTCATGGCTTTTGACAAACCCAACTTTTCTTATAACTTTAAAATGAAGATTTTATAATTTTGAGAGTTTTTTAATGTAATGAGAATGTATGTTCCTATTTTTTAAAGGCATTTTATTTTTTTATAAATGATTTGGAATATAATTTATAATGATAGGTTTGTAATGTGATCAAAATGGATAGGTTTGGTCGGAAGGTCCACTGTCAAGGTTGGAGGGATTGTGGTCATGGAGTTCAACCATCAATGGTACCACCAATCTTGATTGTATGGTTTTGTGTATTTGTATGGGTGTTTGTGTAAATATAATAATGGTTATTCAAATCATGAATGGTAGAAATAAACATTGTTATGGTTTAGTCACTAAGAGTTCATTATTGGATTTATATACTTTTTTAATGTTTTCTTACTATTTTATATAAAATGTGCTCACCTGTTTTTGTCCTAGTGGCATGGTTTGTTAAGTGTTTGGAGAGTTCCTATTGTCTTTATACTCACCCGATGTTTGATAACTTCAGTGTGTTTTTGGATGTTATATATTGTGGCATAAGAAAGGGGTAGATATCTTATTTCTCTTGTGATGAAACATGATACAATGGGAATGGAAGGCGGGGTTAGAGCATAGAGACTGTTCAACTAGTTCTTAGGGTCATTTATATTATTCCCTTGAGTCGTGTAATCTGTATGGGTTTTTCATTTTCTATTCCATTTTCCATTGAAACTATGATATTTTTTTCTATTTGATTTTTTATATTCTTATAGTCATGCAACATGTATTTTTTTAGTTTTCATATTATATGATGTTTCGTTGTCATTTTTTTTAAGTGGAAAAATCATCCTCAAACTATATTCTAATCCCATGGAATTTATTACCAACTTTTGGTGTAGTGGGGATCTCACCGAACATTAGTGGCATTGCATATCTTCTCAATATAATGAGTTATGATTGGATGTTACAAAATCAATATCTTTATTTTTTTTATTTTATCTTGTTTTTCATCATATTCATTGTGAAAATTTTGACCAACCTTAAAGATGATTACATATTAATATTTATATAATCTTCTAATTTATTATAATATTTATGCAAACTAAATTTAAAATGACTTAAATTATTTTTCTTTTTATTTCATTTAAAAGGAAAGGGAGTACTTCATAATGTGGTTTCTAGCTTCTCCATTGCGGATGTAATGTCAATTGTATATGGTTTCTTATTATAACCTAAAATTTAATAGATAGTTTTGGAATATTGCTTACCATTAAATCCCATGGAGTAATACATGAAATCCTGAAGGTATTTATGTTGAAGATGTAGGGGTACCTTTTGGTACTATTTCTGAACATTGTTAAAAAATATAATACCTTAGTTACATTTTAAATTTCATTTATTTTTAACTTTAATTTGTTCATAACATGATTTGATTAATCCAAAATATGATTTTAATTGTATTATTTCTTGAATATGTCAACATTTTTGTTTTCTTATTTTATTATTATTTTTAAATATATTTGTTAACATTCAATACATTGAATTTTTTAATTCTTTTATTATTTCATAATGTTTCTTTAAAAAATTAGATTATTTTATTTTAATTTTTTTTGAAATTCCACCCCTTCTTTAACTATCTTCAAACAACATTTGGCATCAAATGGTAAATTTTACCTTAATTAAAAAACTTTTTTTTTATAATCACTTCTATCAAGATTACATTATTTTTTATCAAATGTGGACTTTATTTATATCTAAAAAACCATTCTTCAAAAAATATTTGATAATAAAATTTTAAATTATTTTAATGTTCAATTTCGGAATGGAATATACTTCTTATATTACTGATCCAGTCATTAATGGTGAAAATTATTCTTATTATAAAACTATAATGAATATTTTCTTTAGATTCATTGGTTATCCTGTTAAAAAAATGGTTATTCATAGTTATATCACTATAACATAACAGGATTGTAAATTTACATTAGATGATATTGATAATTTAAAACATAATGGAAAATGAATAAATGATTTATTTTTTAATTTAGATAAAGATAAATTCAATATAATTTCTTCTTGAAAATTGATAATTAAATATACCAAATGTAAGAATTTACTCATGAAGGAAGTAATAAATGTTAAAGAAACTATATAAGATATGATGAAATAGGATTTTGAATGTTTCTCTATGCATGAAAATAAATCTATTTCTATAATTTTTACATATTTTTATGTAATTTTAATTTATGGAAATATCATGGTTCCTCCATTTTTATATAAAAATTACATAATAAAATACAATGGGTTTTCGCAATATCATGGTTTCCTTAATTGATGGAAATTCAAGAAGCCAATGGATTTAGAAATATCGGAGTTGAATATCTCATTGAATAAATCATGAATTTTTTAATAACAAGGTAATTACAAGCGGTTAAAGAATATATTATAGCCAAGAAAACAAAGAATAAATATCCTTAAAAGAAATAAAAGATTATTATTCTTCCCAATGAGGCATCGATAACGAAAGTTAAATTTAATGTTTAAAGAGAAGATTGAAAAAATTGTTTGAGTTTAGAAAAAATAAGTGATCCTCTAGACAATTAAAAAAGAAAAATAATGAATTTAAGGTAACACTTTGGTTATAAAAAAGAAATTTCACATTATACCTGATATTACCTTGAATAATAAAAATATGAATTGTCCCTGGGATGGGCTTCCAGTTTGACTCCTTCAGACCTGTTTGATTTTTATGGAGCCAATTTTAATATTCTAAAGTCTGGTGAATTGGTGGTGTTGACTTTCCTTCAGACCATATGGATTGGTGATTTTTTCCTTGGTGTTTCTTGGTTTTTAATTCTCTAAATCCCAGGTGGGGTAAGTTCATTGCACCTTGTGTTTGTACTGTTACTACTATTTTTTAATAAATTCCCTTGGGGCATGAATTGGGTGACTAATTCATGTCACCACTTTTATTAAAAAAATTATGAAAGACAGGATGAAAAGTTTGAAATCTATAATGGTATCGACCTTGAGTGATAAACATGACTGTATTTATGCTTGTGAATCAAGACATGAAAGTCCAATGTGTCTCATGGAACATATCAAATTTGGAATTTGGATTAGTTATAAAATTTATCATTATATATCCCGATTCTATTATTATTCTTTTAATTATTCTACAACTTATTTAACTTATAGAGATCTAATCAATGATAAAAATGAACTATAAGAATGGGTTTTGTGGTATTATTTATAAATTAAATGATATTAAAAAAACTTATCCTTGTGGTTTCTGAAAAAGCTCCACTTTAATATGAAAATGAGGATTTTCATTCAAAATTAATAATTCAAAAAAATATAAGAATTTTTGAATTTTAAATTAAAGATCTTAAATATTCACATTATTATTTTTCCAAAGGGGATGAAAATTTAAATAATATTTTAGGATATCAATAAAAAATTAATAATCACTAGGGTTTTGGTTTTTTTGATCAATAAGGTTTTTCCAATAATTCTAAAAAATCTAAAATTTTAAAGGAAATTTCGAAAAATATATTATTAATTATTCAAATAATGTTTTTCATCTTATCTAGAAATATAAATATAAATTTTTATAACAGGGTAGAACAAAAATAATTCATATTTATTTTAAATTTTCTAAAATAAAATCTCATTATAGATAAATTTGGGTATCTAAATATTTTTTATTCAATTTTAATGGACCCAAAATTGTTTATTCATATAATGTTTTATAAAATCACACTATTGGACAAAAACTCATGGTACAAAAAGGCTCTTTGAAATGATATCTTATTGATTTATTCCACCCTACCTCTTTGAACAATCAAATGGTGGGTCATATTAAAATATAGTGTTAACCTATTGATGTATTTGATCAACTTTTTCCATCATTGTGTTCAACGTTTATTCTTCACGTGTGGGGGCACCTAGCTCATTCCTTCTGAGAGAATCAATGGACATGAACCTTTAACATCATTTGAATAAGGCTCTTCATACATTTTATTTTCAAATTTATTAATAAATATATTTTAAAATATATTTTAAAATATAATTTTATATTTATTTTTTAATTTTTTTTTAAATTAATTTCCAAATTTCTTTCTAAATTTCTTTTTTAATTTATTAAAAAAATTCAACTTTTTTCTCAAAAATGGATTTAAAATTTAAAAAAAAGCAAAAAATTTATCATATTTTTTTACAATTTTATGTGAGTATGATACACCAATACAAATAGTCATATCTGGATACAAACTAGTGGATGTGTTTTTTGGCATAAATTCTCCTAGATATTTTTTTATGAAATAGTTGATCGAGTTTATTAACCACTTCTACATCCTAGCTATAATGAGTGGGTATTACTACACACCTTGTTTTACACTCTTTAATAATTTTATATGATTTATTAATTCAATCCTTATCAATACATTATAGAGAAAATGATTTTTCAAAATAGTTATTTTCTAAAAAACATATATTGATTTTTCAAGTAAAAGATGTTTTCAATGTTTTTAGATATTAAAAATATTTGCTCAAAAATGGTTTATTCTATTATATTAAACTTTATTGAAAATTAGACTTTGAAAATTCATCACATAACTTTTAAAATCCCTTGAATATCATATTATTTGTTTTTGGGTATCTATTAAAAAAACTAAAAACATAATTTTTTTTGTGGAGATGTATTTCATACAAAAAACCTTATCTTTTTTATTTTAAGGAAAAGACATGTTTCAATATATTGCATTATTTTTTAAAAAAATTTGGATAAACTGTCATCATTTTTTAATAATTTTAATTAATTCAATAAAGTGGGTGAAATTTTGAAATTTATGGTATTTATAATTATCAAAATGGGGGATATTTGTAACACCCTAAGATTTTATGAAAAATATTCATTTTAATTTCATTAATGTCTTGTGTTTTACGCTACACCAAAATGATCTTTCACAACACACATCCCTAAATTGTCTTGCATTACACGCAATCACGACCTTCCACGATAGCGTGTGTTGTACGCAATACTGAGTTTCACTAAACAACGATATGTTATATGAACTACCCATTTTGAATATTATCAACTAAATTTTTAATTTTATAACATTATTATTCATCTTACACATTTTCTAGAACATTGTATGAGAGTAAAATCAATTTTTCGGGTAAAATAAGTAATTTTCAAAAAATGTAGTTTTATCGCCTTTTGATGGCATTTCCACTTTAAATATTGTTTTTTACATGTATATATGTTAAATTTGACAAAATAAAATTCTTCTTTGGAATTAGGATATAAAAATTTACTTCGGATAATTTTTTCATATTATTCTGATAACTTTCATATTTTAATGAATAGTAAAAACACACTATATTTTAATTAAAAACAACTTTTTTCATTGCAATAATTTATATGGTTAGATTATCTTTCAATTGTGTTTAAAGTGTAATTGTAATATATTTTTACCATTCAATCCAATTTTGGTCATTTGAATTAATTTCACTTTGAAATTGGATATAAACAAGTATCAATATTTTGATAGTTATTATTTCTTAAAAAACACACTATTTGTTTTGATAACAGGAATTAATTATAAAATTAACTAGTGAAACTTATATGTTTTTCATTTGGAAAAATAGAAATCAATTTTTAATTCAGAATATCAAATAATACTTAGGATGAATATTTGGTATTTTTCTGAATAACTGCAATTTTCGATGAATAGTGAAACCACTTAGTGGTAGTTAAAAAAACAGAATTTTTCTTTTAAATGGAATTTTAAAACTTCTTTGAATTGATTTTTTAAAATCAGAGAGACACAGTTAATATCAAGGACTAAAATTTGGTTCAACGAGATGAAAATAATTTTTGGTAAATAGTAACTTTTTACTTTTTTTACCACGGTTAAAAGTAAATAGGGTAATTAAGGGTAAAAATGATATTATTATTACCCTAACACAAGTCCTAATCCTATTGTATAAGTGTAATTAGACCAAAAACAAACTTAGGAATAAAATATGACCATTTAGGCCCACTTGTATTATATTAGGACATTTAATATTAATTTATTCAAAGAAGGGTTAAAATAGTTAAAATCAAAGTTTAATAAGTAAATCATTTTTAATATAGAGTTATACATAAGATAAATTATACTATAAATATTCATTAGAAATATAAAATACTTTCTACATAATGGTATTTTATTTATAATTTTTATACATTAAGTAATTTAATTTATTTATGACACAAAGATGATGCAGTAATTATCTTACTGATGAAATATTGACATAATTGATGTTATAAATACCCAAATAAATTTAATTTGATTCTTTTTATGACATTAAATAATTTTATAGGTTATTATGACATGTTAGTTTTTATTTAATTAACTTTTTTCGAACTAATCATTCTCTTATAATTCTCTCAAAAATCAATTACCAAATAGTGTCAAAATTGACATACAATAGTTTTCAAAACAAATATTATATTATTAATTTTTATTTTATTCCTAAAAATATACGTTTCGGCCAAATGACTTAGATAAGGTTATATATATTAAAAATAAACAACTTGGGGTTCTTTTGGCTTTTTATAGTATGTTTATTAACCTTATAGTGTAAGAAAACAAAAAGACACGAGAAAAGTAAAATTATTTAACTTAAGGTTAAATCAAAATGATAAGGTTACAATAGAAACATAAAATTGTATAAATTCTATTATATGAGAGTATTTTCACCCATTCCCACCTTATCTTCGAAATAAATCAATTTGGAGCTATTTAAATCGAATATGAATTTATAATAAAATAATATTTTTAGTTTTTCCAAAGGTTCCCCTCTCCTCCCTTATAAAAGGGCACCTCCTCCGTCTCTTCCTCACACCACTTTGAGCCTTCATGATCCGCCAACCCCTGAAATATTATCTTCTCCACTTCCCTAGAAACATATTAGAGGTCCTGGTATTCTTCAAAGACCAATTGTAGTGCCCTAAGAGGAGGTCTCAAAGAGGCGCTTCAAAGAAGAGGTAATGTCTGTTACCGATTCTTTCAACTTTATTTCTTCTTCCACTTCTTCTTATTTAGTTGTTTAATTATCAATTAATAAAATCAGTATCAATCATATACTTATATGTTATTATAAGTATTAAACAACCATATTTCACCATATATCCATCCTACGTAAAATGAAATCACCATGCGTGCGTACGTACGGAATACCGTCTCCACACCGTGGTGTAATCTATTTTCCACCACCACCTTACTTGGATGGGTATAATGGTGAATGTAATGAATATATATGATTATTTTAAAGTGATATTGATTCTGTAATATTATACATACAATTTAGTACAATTCAACGATCATGGAAATGATATCATCGCTCGTGCGTACGTACGGAATACCGTCTCCACGACGCGATGAGATTCACATTCCATGATAACCATTCAAGAATTATTATAAAGTATATATAATAAGTAATAATGAAATATATTACATAATAATGCTATTGGATTTATGTCTATATATATTTATTTCATCTACTTAATTCCATTCAATTCAATAAGGAAACAAAAACAGCGTTCATGCGTACGTACGGCCTACCATCTCCATGAACGGTGTATTTCATTCCATTTACCGATCTATTATATATAAGTATATTCTGAATATATATTATATATAAATCATTTTTTACATTATGTATTTAAGTAATCATGATCTAAGTAATCATATGAATAATTACAAGTTAAAAACACAAATGACAAATGAAACGATTTTACCCAAAACGCTACTTTAACATGAATGTACAGAAGAACAGTTAATATAAAGTCATAAGTGAACCATATATGATATAATAACAATGAATATGATTCTATAATAAGTCAATTATATTATTTAAATCATTATACAGGAGGATTGGATACGTACGAAGCATATCAGACCTAAGGTAAGGGAAAATTTTGTAAATCTCATTTTTATCCGAGATTGCTTTTTCGTAAGTATTTACTTGGGTTATTTCTATCATCGATTTCCAAGTTATATAAAAATGTTTTCATGTATGTTTAAAGTCCTTTTTACCCTTTTTTGACTTTTACCATGTGTTATGGAAGGAATCATTCTTTTATTTATGTTATGAGGTACTTTTTGAATTTTCTGACAAAAGTACGAGGATAATGATTTTAACTTATATGGCATGAAAGAATTTTTACGGTTTTATAAAGCCATATTTTCATGAAGCTTACTCAAAAAGATTTCATGACTATTTTCAACAAAATATATTTATTTTAAAATTGCATGACATTTTTTGAAAAGAAATTGATTTTGAAGAAGAAAGGATATTTTCCTCAAGAATTCATTTCATGTGTTTTTTCAAAACCATTTCCATATAAGATGACATTATTTAATATGTGTATGTTTCAAGAATTAAGTATCTATGATTTACATGGTTTGATTCTTCTTATGATGAAATGATATCCATTTTTTTCTATGGATTATGTTATGATGGCATGATTTTTAAGAATCTCATTCTATTACATGGGTTATGCTATGATGTATGATTTATGATTTTGTGGCACACAAAAGAATGATTTCACTATGAGATTGGTGGGACCTATATCTTCCTCCAATTCATTGGGTAATGATTTATATCTCATGAGATGGACATGGATGGAATGTTATGTTAATCCGGTTCAGTGTTACAGGACTGAAACGAGGAGTGAACTCGATTTAGAAAGGCTCTTTGTCCACTAAGATGGTCTTGGGAGCAATGCCTTGGCTAATATGGAAATCATAACAAGTGCTGAATGGTTTCCACAATTACATGTTTTATTCCCTTCCTATTTTATCATGATTGATGTTCCCTTATGATATATGCCTTATGTACTTCGAAGATTCATGTCTTTGCTCAAGATTTTGATGTTTATATTTTATGGTCAAGTTATTTCATTCAAATGTTTATGGATTGATTTATGTTCTCTATGTTTACCCTTACTGGGCATTTGAGATCACCCTTTTTATGTTTAATTTTCCCAAAGGATTAAAAGAAAGGTTTTAGGTAAGGAAACAAAAAGTGTAAGATCTTTAGGGGAGATGTTGAAGATCTTTCACCAAGATTAGAAAATTATATTCTGAGTTTCCAAAGACACTAAACTATTACGGTCCTTATGTGTCTATTTTTGTTATGTACTAAGTATTCCACAAAAGTAATGTAATATCTATGTACGTCAAGATTCAGGTCTCTACAATATTGTTCGAGTGGATTCTTATAACTTTAATTATTTTAAATTTTGATATTTATAATATACTATATTTTATAATTTTTCATTTCTATATTTATAATTATATTTTATTTCATTTTATTTCATTAATTTTAGTTTAGTTTAGTTTATTTTATTTTATTTTATTTAAAAAAGTAGTCTATATTTTTCTTTATATGTATCAATTTTTATTATTCATAATATTATATATGTTTATTTTTAATTATTTATTGTGAAAACTTAATTATTAAAATTTTTGGTTTTATAATTACACGTCCTTTGTTAATTTCTCTTTTCCCATATGCAACTTCATGTGTAACACTTATATAAGTTTTATACTCTTTTTTCCCTTACATAAGCTTATAGCTACCAAAAAATGTATGAGATATGTGTTAGAGGAAAAACTCCAACATATACCCTTATGAAACCTTTATATTTTTTATATTACCTTTAAATAACTCTTACATTTTTCTTTACACAATGGTTAAATTTTTTTCATTAATTATAAATATCATTGTTCCACCCGTATATACATAGTCTAAATTTGGGTTTACACTTACATAGTGAGCTAGTTTACACTTACGTAGTGCTTATTATGTTTTTCATACCCTTATGAAACATTTCATTAATATACCATACCCTCATGTGAGCTGTATACATTTAAATGGTTCTTAAATATCCACTATTGTAAGCTTATATAAAATCTATTTACATTTACACATTCATGGAAGTACCATTACACAAGCTATACATTTTTTACTACATTTACTCATGCTATATATTTTTTAGGTTACATTTATGCATTGATATCTACCCTAATCCATCCTTTATAAATTTTTTTACCTTTATATAGTATGTTAAATTTTCATTTTAACTTTTATAATGGAATCAAACATACACTTATATAGATTTCAAAACCATTAAAATCTAGTGTAAATTTTTCATGATTTTAATGATATCTTGATTTGTTATATACATAAAAAATATATTTAAATTGTTTTAATGATTTTATAAACAGATATTAATTTTATATAATCTATGTGATGTTTTTCAACAATGTTTTAAACTTTTTTTTATAACAAATAATTATTTTCTACATCCAAGCATATTTTTATAGTTTGAAATGAAAATATTTTTCATTTTTTATTATAAGTTAATTTTATTGATTTTTTATTTTCTAAATTCTTGATTTATTATAATGATATCATTTAAAATTATTTGTGGGTTTTAATATAGAATCATTAATATTTTATTTTATTAAACTTTTTATTATATGACATTATTCGATGTTAAAATTTTTAATTTATATAATAAGTTTATAATAATTATTATGACTTACCTTTGAATTGTTATTTTAGAGTTTTTTATACTTTAAAATGAGTGATTTCAAATGATTTTTAATTGTTTAAATGGTTTTGAATTAGAATTATAATATCCTAAATAATTTATTTATATTTTTCTATCTCCATGATAAACCTGAAAATATTATTAATATTAATTTTCATTTCATTTTATTAAAGATTACCTTACATTTAGTGTGTTAATTATTTTTAATGTGATCGAGGATTATTAGTCAAATGGATGGTGAAAAAAAATTAAATATGGATTTCATCACCTTAAAAACAGTGGATGAATTTCCAAACCATAACAAATTATAAGATGCATTTAAATAAATTCCTTTGGAGGCCTTGGTAATCAACAATGAAATTCCTTGAAAAACATTTTTCAACTACCAACATGAAAAAATTATCTCAATGTGATTTGATTTCTAAAATTGTTGTCCACCTAGAGTGTGAACTAAATTGTAATACCCAAATCACTCTATTATTTTATACTCATTCTCTCATACTGTTCATCATAATTATTTAAGGAATTGTGACCATGATTAAAAACTATTTCTTCCTAAAATCTTTTACTCTTCCCCATTCCTCTAATATTGGTGATAAGTACCATTAAATTGAATGAATTTGGGTTTATTTTTATATCCATTAAAAATAAAATGGGTTATTTCTTATTTTGGTTTATATCTTTTAAATTAATAATCTAGTACAATTGTATCTAGTTTCCCAATATAAGCAAAAATTCATTATATATTTTTGGTATCCAAGTTACCATTAAAGTAAATGAACGAATACATTAAATCCTCAATGGTTTGAGGTTGGAAATGTAGAGGTACCTTTTAGTACTATAGAAAAAATTCATTAACAAATATCATATATATAATATAAATTCAACAATTTTATTTATTAATCACATTAATATATTGATTTCATAATTTTTCAAATCAATCAAAAAATGTTTAGTCATTTTATAATTTGAATACTTATTCATTTTATTTCCCCACTTTTATTGTCATATTTAATCACATTATTGTGATCTTAATATGTTTAATATTTTATTCCATAATAATTTTTTTTAAAATTTCAGTTTTTTTAGAAAAATATGGGAAATTAAACCACTTATTTTTTTATTATCTTCATCCCACTCATGGTACACAGGATCCTTCGGATGAAAAACACCCACAAAAATGGGCTACTGGTCATGTGATATATTTTTGTGACGGGAAAATATCATAAAATACTTTTAAATGATGTGTTGAACATTGTGGTAAAGATGTGTGCAGATGATGCATAAGGAAATGAGAAATCTGACACACATGGTCTCATGTACATATGGGAAACCAACTAAATTTTGAAAATAAATGGGGTGATCAATGATGTAGAAAGTATGAATATGTCAGACAAAGAGTCTTGGGACTTAAACACCCTTTTCAAGGGCGTAGCGATGAGAACATAGCCATTTGTGGGTTAATATAAGCCTATAGTGGATATGGAATTGGGGAATTAAATTTTTTTACTATATATATATAACAGTTTTCATTTTGAGATTAAATGGATGTTGAAACACAATTATAATAATGGTGTATATAGTGGGTTTGATTTCATAATATATTTATATTCTTGGGTCGATAATAGCCCATGTGAGGTTCTAGGAAATGATAATTAAAGGATTTTAAACCAAATATTTTTTAGGCTATAAGATTTAACCAAATATATTAGATGTTTAAAGAAATAATTTATTCCAAATTCTGCATTATCTCCCCTGATAAATTATGAAACACAAACGATAACCCACAGAAAGAAATGTGAAGTCCTTTACTTAATCAAAGAGATTAATACATGAGGATTTATATTTTTTATAAGATACAGAATAGTCTATAACTTGAAGGATTTAAATTGACAATATATATATGGGTCATGAATTTAAACAATATATTGATAACTATACCTATATTAAATATCTATTACTTAATTTTAACTACCAACAGCTCTTCTTCCCCCTCTCTATATTTCATTTTTTAATTTTTATTATCCCTCATAACTAGAATGGGGGTAATTCTATCTGTATTAAGAAATATAATAAAATGGGTGGGATGTTATTTGAATTTATTTCTTAGTTTTTGGTTCATTATTGGGTTATGGAAATATTCATTAATCCTTACTCTCTCTATTTCCTTGATTTTGGAACATTAATCTTTTATTAGGATGAACTTTACATTTCATGACTAATTGTTTTTAATTTAACAATACAATTGTGTACTCAAAGATAATGAAGTTAAATTACCAATTAGAGATACATAACACTATTATAAATCCACGTACAATATTATATAAAAGTTATAATCTTTGAAATGGAGGTTCAACACCAAGACTAAGGGCTTTATTTGTCTTCACTCTAGCAACCACATGACCAAACGAAGGGTCAATTTATTCCACTATCAAATAAATGTCAAAATTATAAATATTGAATTGTTTTCGCATCTTGATTTTATTTTTTATCAAAATGGAATATATTTTTCCTAAAAATAAAATTAAACTTCTTATGGGTTCGACCTCTCATTTTCTCTTTATTACACTTAATTAGTTAATAAAATTAATTTTATTCTTTTATAATTTTCTAATTTGGATTATCCTACTAATAATTAATGGATACATATGGGAACGTCATCATGGTTATGTTATTTTAACTTGTATTTGTTTATAAATATTTTATTATATAATTATTTTCACATTATTATATTTTAAAAAATAAAATGAAAATTTTCATCAGTTATTTCTAAGCTATAATTTTAAGTGGTTTTTTGTTAGAATTACACATATATATTACTTGGTGGTTTACAAATATAATTTGTTCTGCCGCAAAACACACACTAGTGTGTATATATATTTGGTTTTATTTTATGTTTGTAAATTAAAAGATCTAATTTTACGTAGTGGAAGATAATTTACTTTGTTTAGGTTTTGGAGGAGATGGAAAGTAGAGCATGGTCACTTATCACCAGAGGATGGGATGATTTTAGGTTTATTTTTTTCATGTGTTTTATATTGTGTATTTATCCTTATTAACCATATATATTTTTCATTCCTTACCCTTATTCATTTAATTTATTATAGATTGATATGTATCACATGTTATATATGATGGATGATAACATTGTATATGTGAATATTGGTATAGTTTGTGGTTTATTATGTATTACTTATTTGTTTTAATTTTAATACCTTTTTTGGTGACTTTATTCTAAATATTATTTCATCCCTATATTTTAGTTTTCTAATTTATGGAATTTTCGGTAAGAACTCTCAGTTAGAATTATTGTTTTGAGTTTTTTTGAATAAAAAAATCATTCCTAATTAAAATGTTTGATTCCAATTTACCTAGTTTATAGAATATGTTAATAGGTAATGTTATTTAGGCCATATAATGAGTTTTATTGAGTATAATTAAATGATTAGCAATGTATTTTTATTAAGAAACCCCTATAATTTTGGGCTAAATATGATATCATATATGTTATTTTTTGCACAAGATAAAGCATTTCTAGAACTCTTAACCTCAAGAGCCTTAAGTGTAAAACTAGTCCACTTGAAATTTTGGAATGCGTGACCCCATGGAAAGGTATATTTTAAATCAATAATACATTAAACACATCGATACACCTTATTCAAACTACTTCTAACACTCTAAGATGTTCACATAAAACATTCAAATATTAATAATAAATAAATGTAATTAAATAAAATAATGAAGTAACTTGATGATTTATGTCGACTGAAATATGTATTAATCCATGGGAATAAATAACTCCAATATAATATAAAACACAATTGAAAATATACTTCAATTAATATTCTAACATAATATTACATTTAATGATAAATCATACACCAACCATTTATATTACAAATAATCCCAACTACTAATTTATAAAAACTGACTAATGTTATTTCTAGTACCCACCACTATTAGAATTATAAAGTGTGAATTAAATGTAGATATTCACCTCCTGGGAATCTAACCACTCAGTAGTAGTAAATATCCACTTAAAATTTTCTTTAGATAGACAATACTTACTTCCCTAAACTCTCGCAAGTTTACCTTTTCATAACTTCTTAAAGTATTTTATGTATAAATAGTAAATTTTTTTTACATAATTCACTTCCAATACTTTTCAATATCATTACTTCAATTATTTTGGAACACATCATTCAGATTCAACACTAACATCATCCTTATTTTTCATCCATGGTTGCTTCTACTTCCAAATTTCATGTTCATTATCTACGTTGTATCCGTAATAAAATATAATTCTCTAGATGTTATTATTTTTTAAGAGCATTAATACTTATCCATAAAAAGGCTCCACATACCAATACTAACAATATACAACATGAAAATAATTTTTAGGATTCATTAGAATGCATTTCGGGTCATAAGTTCTATGTTATATAACTATTTTATTTAATTACCTCATTCTAGTCTATTGAAAATTCTAAGATCCTAAGGCCTCCATGATTCAAATCCCCACTAAATCACAATAACACTTAAGATTATCCTAATCATGACATTATTCATCATAAAAACAAAACTATGATTCCCTTAATAATTCTAATGTATTAGCACCCTATATTCCATAGTATTCTAGATGAAGTGGTATTTCCGTTGAATGTTCTTCATCAAAGAGAGAAATTCCAAATTCATAGGCCAGTGAATTTTTTCATGGATATAAAAAAGAGTATATTTATCTCTTGATTTATTTTTCTCTATTATAATAGACCCTTTATTCTCATTATCATTTTCTCTACTTCCATATTCTCAACATACAATAATTATTTGGTTGATATTGCAACTACTAGTTATAGTCATGAAATATATATCATGATATTGAATCGAAATGTAAATATATAACTATTAGTTATCTTATTTGATTTTGTATCTCTAGAAAAATCAAAATATAAGAAACATTGAAGGGATATATTTTAGTTGAAATGAATTATTAAATCAAATAAATGTTTTAGATAGTAGAACATCCACATAAAGGACTCTTAATTTTTCATTCTCATATTTTCTATAAACCTTATAATTATACCTAACCCTTGAGTTGTATCCAGCCATGTACAAAAACTTTTATACATCATGCATCCCAAAAATAATGAATATATAAATTTATACTTGTGCATGGCCTCATTGTCCATTTTAGGTGTCTTCAACTTTGAATTCTTGAATTATTTGGCTATGGGAGTAGTCATATGCCTCAACTCATTCACAGGTCTAGCCAAGAGTTTATCATTAACATTCATAATAACTATGATGAAGAATATATATTCATACACATTTCATAACCTAAATGATCATCGTTGATGTATAAAATTTTACATTAAAGTATAAATTTACCAAAACTTTTGATTAACCTCTCTTGTTTATCAGTTAATCCCATAAACAATTCGTGTGAGATTTCACACTAGTCCCAAATTATTTTCTAGTATGAAACCTGAAGTGACCAGATCAGTGTGAATCACTGAGAGGGGGAGGGGGTGAATCAGTGATCCTTTAAATTTTTTTTACTAATTGATTTTTTATCAATTAAACCTCTATGGCTGGTTAAAGCCTCAATCCACTCTTCTTGTATCTCTCAGCCTTTCCTCAAGTGATGCAGTAAATGTAAAGGCACAGGAGACAAGGATTTACATGGTTCAGCACCAAATGCCTACATCCTTGCCATGTTAGTTATACGCCCCAACATGGTTTCTCCATTATAACTTGTTAGAATTAGAATTGTCGATACAAAGTCCCACTGTATCTCTCCTGAGTCCCACAGGAGGGTCTTTATATTGCGTCCCACAGTGTTACCAAAGTCCCACTGGCCTCCTCCAGAATCCCACTGAAGACTTCTTCCACCCTGAGTCTCACAGGGGGCTTCTCCTAGCTCCTTGAGTCACACGAGTAGCTCTTCTTCTATTTAAGTTCTTCAAGTATCTTCAGCAGTCTGGGATAAAGACTGTTGGCCTTGCTCTTCACTTCCGATCACTTGATCAGGTCTTCTCGTCTTGCTCAGGATTTATCTCCTTCTTCTCAGGATTACCTGGATTCTCACTTCAAGAATCTTCAACAGCCTCTGAAAAGGTATGTTGGTCTTGCTCAGCAACTTCTGATCACTTTTGTTGATCAAGCTCTTCTCAATTACTGAAAACTCAGGTAGCTGATGTCTTTTACTTCAGTCTGGCTTCAGTCTCACTTCAAATCATCTTCATGCACTGAGTGCATGGCATCTCTGCATCCTCATGCACTGACTGCATGGCTTCTCAATATTCTTCAAGAACTCTTGGTCTTGGACAACTCAAATGCACACAGCCTGATTTATCTTTGTTCACGTGTGCACATGCATGCATGCATGCATGCACTCCCCTTCTTTTTTCTTTGGTGTGAAAAAACCCTCAAAGGGTGTATTCTCCTTTTGGAACACACACACCTTCTTCTCAAATTCTTTCACACTCTTTGGTCTTTTTGTTTACACACTTAATGTGTGTTTATATTTAGTGTGAGTATCCTTCTTCTTCTTCTTCTTAGCGTGTACACTTCACTTTGCACACACACTAAGGTTTCAAACTCTTATTTTCTAGCACACACAACTTGTTTCTTCCTCTTGGACACACACACAAAATGTGTTCATTTTTGTTGTGGTCTACACTCCTTATGCACATACCCAAGGCTACGACCTATTTGTTATTTTGCACACACAACCCGTAGGTATGTAATGGCCTTCCTCCTTTGCACACCCAAGGCTCGGGTCTTCCTCCTCTGCTTGCACACACACACACTAGGTGTGCCTTGTCTTCACCTGAACCACTTCCGCAAGGGAGGTGCACAAGTGGTGTGCCCTTCTTCTCTTCACAGCCGCACAAGGTGCACTGGAAAGGGCCACAAAAGGTGAAACACCCCACTGCCTTCTTCAAACGCACAAGCACAAGGTGCAAGGTGCGCAAGGTCTCGGTGCAAGGGGCAGCTACGGGTCGCGCAAGTACCACTGCCGCGCAGGGGGCGCGGTGCACAGATGGAGCGCGCAAGGTCGCGCTGCCCAAACTCTCCTTCCTGTCACGCAAAGGGGTAGCACGCAGGGGACCTCCCTTTATTCTTTCACACAAGGAGTGCGCAAATGGAACCTCACAGAGCCTCTGATGGCTCCGGGTTTCACTGCCGCGCAGGGGGTGCGCAGGGTGTTCTTCTCGAGGCTTGAAGCACTCACGGGACGTCAGATTTTCAACAAAGGATCAGCAAGCAAACAGAGAGCCTCAGCCTCTCTTTTTATAGGCAGAGGGATTCCTCAAATCTTCTACGTGGGATAAATCGAATTCCCAAAGTTTTTGGTTTTTTCAAAATCTTTCCAAATCTTGAATCTTTCCTCTGTTTCCACGCGGGTCTCTTCCTTTATTTTTTCCTCTACGTGCATGTGACTTAGAATGCATGCATGGACTTCTGTTTAGGATAATCCATGCAAAACATAAACCATCATGGCCTCGCACCTCCGGTTTCTTTGGCCAACCTCGAATTCTCCCATACATTGCATGCATGCCCATTTTTATGCATGGATATGTTCAGTAGGGCCAGACGAATCGAATGGAGCCTTCGGTTTGATCGGAGGTGGTCGGGAACTCAAAAACATCGCTCAGAGGCTCCACTGGTTCAGCGGGGACGTCAGGGTTTTCCTCGGGTGAGCTCGAGGAAGGAGACGACTTGCATGCCGTTGGATCAGATCTTTGGACATCCACGATCAGAAGATCTCACGCGGGATTGATCGTGGGGTCGAGATCTGGCGCGCGATAGATCGAGCGGCCAGGATTCTCTCCTGGTGAAAATTGAACGTCCCATATCAAAACGGCCCGCGGATTTTCCGTTGTTTATCAAAGTTCCGCTGCCGGAAACCCTTCGATTGAACTTCTTCCTCCATAGTGTCGCCCCGCACCATGTTCTCTCTGCGGGCGCGCTCTTGCGCCCACCCCTGCCACTCGGGAGCGCCACTGGCACCCACTATACTCTAGGGTGCGCGCTCTAGCACCCCGGCTGAGCAGGCCTGATCCCCTGCGTGGCCCCATCTTACACACGGCTACGGCCTCTCGGGCTGGCCCCATGGGATCCCCCCTTGGGCGTGGTGACCTCGACTCCCACAAGTGCCTTGGGGTTGAACCCTCTAGGCTGGACCTTGGTGGCTTATTTTTGCCTGAGTATAGAACAAGTCCTTTGTTAAAAAACAAAGTGTCCAAGTTCAAATGACAAATTCCACTTTCCTCTAAGCCATTTCTTCTCTCCTCTTCTTCCATTTCTCTTCTTCTTAGGAATTCATCAATCCTCCTCTCATATGATCTTCACTTAGTATATCGAATTCCCGTAGGGTCTTCTTCTTCAACCGAACTCCTGAATCACATAAATTCTTCAATAAAAATCATTGATCTAATCAGAGATCAAGTTGGATCTTCTTCATGTTCACATGCACTAAGTGATAGTGCATGGAATTCTTTAGCTCACTTCATCCACATAGAGATTGTGGATGTATCTTATTCACCTCCTCATGCATTGTCAATACAATGCACGGTCTTCAGACAATGTTGTGACATTGTATCCAGTTGATACAAGTTCTTTGAACTTAAAGAGCAGCTCAACAATCGTCAGATGTAATGATGCTCCATCATCATTTATTCTTCAAGTGTTGTCACTTAGTATCATCGTGATACAAGTATTGGAACATTAAGATCAGTTCTACAATCGTCTGATATAGTATAAGAATGTTTCAACCATTTCCTCCAATGTCACTATGTAAATCTCCTAAGTGACATGCATCTTAGTTCCATGGTCATTCTCCATTCATCACCATCACCGTCACATCCTTTGTCATTCACATATTGAAACTCCTTGACATCCATCCATTCATTCCTTGAAAACATCATGCCTCATTGACAACAAATACAACACAGTGCACTTCAATCTCCCCCTTTGTATTTGTTGTCAATACACTTCTTCAGCACATATGAATGTGTCAATATGTGTGCCAATCTTTTCTCCCCCTTATTGGAAATCAAATGCAAAGATGTGGTGTGGTTCAGTTTCAAAAATCTCTTCCTCCCTCAGAAAAGCATTTTCTTCAAAATCACTAAGAGAGGGATGATGTCAAATGATCTCTTTAGCAAAGAACATTTAGTAGATCAACTCTAAGTCTACGTGGGCTAACACGGTGTAGAAAACAAGAGTGATGTAACCAAGGAACTCAATTCTGTCCAAAATTCACTATACATGTGAGATCATGCTTGAAGGGGTTTGAAATTTTTCAGATATATCAATGAATTGCTAAATCCTGCACATACTTGATAAAACTCATTATAAAGTTCAGGTGAAAAGATAAAGCTTCCCCTTTCATCCATTTTCCTTCAATTAATACTCCCCCTTAATTGACATGATGAATACAATTAAGAAACAAGGGATGAAAGTATGATTGGAATACCTTCACTTTTCTCAAGATGATATTAAATCCCAAAATATAAACTTCTCCAGATTGGATCCCCCTCAAGGGGTGCACTCCATTCCTTCCAAACCATCCTCCAGCTGAGAATGATCATCATCTTCAATTCCCTGCAGCGTTAGCACATGTCAATACAAGTGATTAGGGAATAAGATGGAACCTCTTTGGTTCATCAATGTAAACAACAAGGTTGAGAAGATTCTCTCAACCGAGATGCCCCATTTTCACCATTCTTCACACTTGCACATCTGATCATCAATGATGATTGTGCTGGTGTGGATATCAACACATCTTCATGTGAAATCTTTTGTTTCCTTTTTGCCTTATCAATTGCCATAACTTCATCATCAGCTCTTTGTAGATCTTTGTCAAGTTGCAACTGATTTGTACATATGACTAGTAAGTCACTTGGAAGTCTGGCCTCAGTTCTGGATTTTCCAAATGGTTCCTTTGATGATTTCAAGCTACCTTTCTTAGGAAACTTGTTTTCAACCAATCCCTTCTGCTTCATCTGGATTGATTGTCTGTTTGAGTCCAGTCTGCCTCTATTGAATTTCATGGATTGTTTACAAAGATCCATTATATGTCCATTCCTTCCACAGTAGAAGCATGTTTTCTTCTTGGTGGTCCTTCTGGATGCATCACCCTTCTTGGATTTCAAATCCAAGGACTTCTCTTCCTTTGAAAAAATCTTATTGGGAGATTTTTCAGCTTTCTTCTGCTTGCTTCCCAAGGATTCTTTCTGAGCCAGGTACTGTGATCTTTTCTTCTTTTGAGCACTGGATACAGTTGGAGATTGACATGTATCTATTTGACCACTTTTTCACACATCCCAGATGATATCAAGCAATCCAAATCTGTTAGCAGTAAACAGATGTCTCTGGACCTATGGATGATGCTTCTTTCCTTCTAGCTTGATCCCCCTTGGCATGGGCTTCCTTTGTGCTTTGACATTCAGTGGATTGTACCAACAATCCTTTGCACAGTGCCCATACTTATTACAACACCAACACTAACCCACAAATCTTGACCTCTTCAGACCTTCTAATTGTTGGGTACTTCTCTTAAATTGCTGTGTTATTTCAGGAGATCTCTCTTTCTTCATCTTCTTCATCCATACTTGATCAGTGTTATTCTTCCATCCCGCACTTTTTGTGGAAACACATTTAGAAATATGAGTACAAGATGGGATGGATGGTACCTTCTTTTTAGAATTTGTTTCCCTTTTATTAGAGGATGTCTTTCTTTTAGAATCATCATTCTCAATGCATACTTGAGTAACAACATTTCTCCTTTCAGCTGACTGGGAGGCTATGGCTTTGGGTGATTGCTGATTTTTCAATATCACCTCCAGTTCTAATAATTTCATATTGAGGGAGTTCTTCACATCATCAATAGTTCTTAGCCTTCCTTCCCATTTCTCTTCCAGCTACTTTATCTGGTCTTCATGAACCTTTTTTATTTCTAGCAATGAATTGTCTAGATCCTTCACCCTTTTGACTTTTTCTTCTAGTTGAGCATCTTTGACAACCATTGAAACTTTGTGCAATTTTTCCAGTGCATGGAAAACTTCTTTGACCATTATCTTAAAGAATTATTTCTCAGAAAGGCTTCTTTTCAATTCTTCATCAGTGTCTTAAAATCTTCCATTGCAAAGGGAAATAGTTTCATCTTTAGCCTTCACCAGATTTCTGAGAGTGTTGGTTATGCCAACCCTTTTAGCCAACTGATCTTCCATTGTATTGGCTTCTTCTTCTAGCTGTAATTTTTCTTCTTGAAGATCAAGGATTCCTGTAGCTATACACATTTGTACTTCCTTGGGGAATGTCTTCTGATGATATTCAATTGCACTTTGAAGATCTTTCATTGTTCCAACTTCATCACAGCTAGGACATGCTTTCTTCATCTTCTTGGCCTGTTTCTTCTTTCTATTTTTCTGAGTCTTGGAAGATATATCCATTTGAGGTTGGTCACTCATTTCCTCAAATATGCACTTCATAAAGACTCCCTTGGATCTTATAGAGGTAACCTTCGCTCTGATCCCAATTGAAGTGCCCAGATCAGAGTGAATCACTGAGAGGGGGAGGGGGTGAATCAGTGATCCTTTAAAACTTTTTACTAATTGATTCTTTATCAATTAAACCTCTATGGCTGGTTAAAGCCACGATCCACTCTTCTTGTATCTCTCAACCTTTCCTCGAGTGATGCAGTAAATGTGAAGGCACAGGACACAAGGATTTACAAGGTTCGGCACCAAAGGCCTACGTCCTTGCCATGTTGGTTATACGCCCCAACATGGTTTCTCCATTATAACTTGTTAGAATTACAATGTTCAATACAGAGTCCCACTGTATCTCTCCTGAGTCCCACAGGAGGGTCTTTATACTGCGTCCGATAGTGTTACTAGAGTCCCACTGGCCTGCTCCAGAATCCCACTGAAGACTTATTCCACCCTGAGTCTCATATGGGGATTCTCCTGGCTCCTCGAGTCACACGAGTAGCTCTTCTTCTCTTTATGTTCTTAAAGTATCTTCAGCAGTCTGGGATAAAGACTGCTGGCATTGCTCTTCACTTCTGATCACTTGATCTGGTCTTCTCGTCTTTCTTAGGATTTATCTCCTTATTCTCAGGATGACCTAGCCTCTCACTTCAAGAATCTTCAATAGCCTCTAAAAAGGTCAGTTGGTATTGCTTAGCAACTTCTGATCACTTTTGTTGATCAGGCTCTTCTCAATTACTGAAAACTCAGGTAGCTGATGTCCTTTACTTCAGTCTGGCTTCAGTCTCACTTCAAATCATCTTCATGCACTGAGTGCATGGCATCTCTACATCCTCATGCACTAACTGCATGGCTTCTCAATATTCTTCAAGAACTCTTGGTCTTGGACAACTAAAATGCACACAGCCTGATTTATCTTTTTTCACGTGTGCACGTGCATGCATGCATGCATGCACTCCCCCTCTTTTTCTTGGGTGGGAAAAACCCTCAAAGGGTTTATTATCCTTTTGGCACACACACACCTTCTTCTCAAATTCTTTCACACTCTTTGGTCTTTTTGTTTACACACTTAATGTGTGTTCTTATTTAGTGTGAGTATCCTTCTTCTTCTTATTCTTAGCGTTTACACTTCACTTTGCACACACACTACGGTTTCGACCTCTTCTTGTCTAGCACACAACTTGTTTCTTCCTCTTGAACACACACACAAAATGTGTTCTTCTTTGTTGTGGTGTACACTCCTTATGCACATACCCAAGGCTACGACCTATTTGTTATTTTGAACACACAAGCCGTAGGTATGTAATGGCCTTCCTCCTTTGCACACCTAAGGCTTGGGTCTTCCTCCTCTACTTGCACACACACACTAGGTGTGCCTTGTCTTCACCCGAACCACTGTCGCAAGGGAGGCGCACAAGTGGTGTGCCCTTCTTCTATTCACAGCCGCACAAGGTGCACTGGCAAGGGCCGCGCAAGGTGAAACACCCCACTGCCTTCTTCAAACGCACAAGCACAAGGTGCAAGGTGCACAAGGTCTCGGTGCAAGGGGCAGCCGTGGGTCACGCAAGTACCACTGCCGTGCAGGGGGCGCGGTGCATAGAGGGAGCGCCCAAGGTCGCGCTGCCCAATATCTCCTTCCTGTCGCGCAAAGGGGTAGTGTGCAGGGGACCTCCCTTTCTTCTTTCGCACATGGAGTGCACAAAAGGAACCTCATAGAGCCTCTGATGGCTCCGGGCTTCTCTACCGCACAGGGTGTTCTTCGTGAGGCTTGAAGCACTCACAGGACGTCAGATTTTCAACAAAGGATCAGCAAGCAAACAGAGAGCCTCAGCCTCTCTTTTTATAGGCATAGGGATGCCTCAAATCTTCCACATGGGATAAATCGAATTCCTGAAGTTTTCAGTTTTTCAAAATCTTTCCAAATCTTAAATCTTTCCTCTGTTTCCACGCGGGTCTCGTCCTTTATTTTTTCCTCTACGTGCATGCGACTTAGAACGCATGCATGGACTTCTATTTAGGATAATCCATGAAAAACATAAACCATCCTGGCCTCGCACCTCCGGTTGCTTCGGCCAACCTCAAATTCTCCCATACGTTGCATACATGCCCATTTTTATGCATGGATATGTTCAGTAGGGACAGATGAACTGAATGGAGCCTTCGGTTTGATCAGAGGTGGTTGGGAACTCAAACACATCGCACGGAGGCGCCACTGGTTTAGCGAGGAAGTCAGGGGTTTCCTCGGGTGAGCTCGAGGAAGGAGACAACTCACAGGACGTTAGATCAGATCTTTGGATGGCCGCGATCAGAAGATCTCGCGCGGGATCGATCGTGCGGTTGAGATCTGGCACGCGATCGATCGAGCGACCAGGATTCTCTCCCGGTGAAAATTGTGCGTCCCACATCGAAACGTTCCGCGGATTTTCCGTGGTTTATCAATGTTCCACTGCCAGAAACCCTTTGATTGAACTTCTCCCTCCACGGTGCCTCCCCACACCATGTTCTCTCTGTGGGCGTGCTCTTGCGCCCACCCCTTCCACTCGGGCGCACCACTGGCACCCACTATGATCTCGGGCACGCGCTCTAGCGCCCCGGCTGCGCAGGCCTGATCCCCAGCGTGGCCCCGACTTACACACGGCTGCGGCCTCTTGGGCTGCCTCCATGGGATCCCCCCTTGGGTTTGGTGACCTCAAGTCCCACAAGTTCCTTGGGGTTGAACCCTTAAGGCTGGCCCTTGGTGGCTTCTTTTTTCCTGAGTATAGAACAAGTCCTTTGTTAAAAAACAAAGTGTCCAAGTTCAAATTCCAAATACCACTTTCCTCTAAGCCATTTTTTCTCTCCTCTTCTTCCATTTCTCTTCTTCATAGGAATTCATCAATCCTCCTCTCATATGATCTTCACTTAGTATATCGAATTCCCGAAGGGTCTTCTTCTTCAACCGAACTCCTGAATCACATAAATTCTTCAATAAACTTCATTGATCTAATTAGAGATCAAGTTGGATCTTCTTCATGTTCACAAGCACTAAGTGTTAGTTCATGGACTTCTTTAGCTCACTTCATCCACTTAGAGATTGTGGATGGATCTTCTTCACCTCCTCATGCATTGTCAATACAATTCATGGTCTTCAGACAATGTTGTGACATTGTATCCAGTTGATACAAGTTCTTTGAACTTAAAGAGCAGCTCAACAATCGTCAGATGTAATGATGCTCCATCATCATTCATTCTTCATGTTTTGTCACTTAGTATCACCGTGATACAAGTATTGTAACATTAACATCCGTTCTACAATCATCTGATATAGTATAAGAATGTTTCAACCATTTCCTCCAATGTCACTAAGTGAATCTCCTAAGTGACATGCATCTTAGTTCCATGGCCATTCTCCATTCATCACCATCACCATCACATCCTTTGTCATTCACATATTGAAACTCCTTGACATCCATCCATTCATTCCTTGACAAGATCATGCCTCATTGACAACAAATGCAACACAGTGCACTTCAAAACCTTATGATTTCTCCATTTTTATTTATTCATCAAAATCTCTATAAATTAACTCCATCTTGATATCTACTTATTCAAGAAAAAATATTCACATGGAAAAAGGGTGATCACCATCCAAATAGTTTTTACAACATGATAAAAAATATCAATGATATCCCATCATTCCAATTATTGAAATCCTTTACAACCAGTCACACCTTGTAAAAAACTCTTATGTTTTCTTCCTGACTAAATAAAAAGTAACTTTTTTATTAATAAAACACTTTGAGGGGAAAAAAGTGAGAACTCGCATAGCATACCCAGGTCATGCACTAAAATATATTAAAAAATTAACAAAGGAATGTTTAATATGCCTAAAATAATTATACCTAAACAATTTCCAAGGGTTAGAAGCTAGCTGGGTGCCTAGATAATCCTTTAAGAGGACTCCAAAATGATCATCCAAATAATCCCATGATTTCATGTATTCATCTTTGATGATCTTCCCCATGTTGAAGAATATTATTAGGATGTGGTATTGCTTGTCAATCCAAGCAAATAGATCGCTAGTAGTGTCCTCTTTGAGCTCTCTTGCCATCATTTTATTAGCATCCTCTTGTGTGGCCTTTATTATCCAAATGTCTTCCAAAATTTCTTCACCATAGTGTATAAGTAGCTCCAAATTATTCGATGTACACATGACATTCTCTTACAGATGAAAATTAATGATTTCTTTGAATGGAACTACCTCAATAACTGCAACCATCACTCGATCATGGGAATTCGAGACCTTGGGATCATCGGCAATCACCTTGGTTTTCATCTATTTTGTAGATATAGTCTTCATTTGAATTGGAAAATAGGAATAATCCTTCCAATTATTATTGTTTCCTTTCCGACCCTTCCTCCTCCTTTGATTAAGAAGATCTTCACCATGAAGATCATCATTACAAACTTCTGAGAGCTTGAAAGATTGTTTATCACTAGACGCCTCTATGAATTCAATCTGTTCCTCATTCGGATCATCTGGACTGGTTTCTTTCGCCTCCACTTCTAGCCTTTCAGGATCCAGAATCTCAAATTTATTGACATTCTTTAGGACCAAAGGGTCACTACTCAGACTTGCCCCCCTGACTGCATTTTCATCATTTTCAAGCCTCTCAGGTTCTTGGGATCCCAAACTTCTTAAAGGGCCTTGAGGTGAGTGACCTATAACAGCATAAGATGATGCCTTCTGATTGCTTTCATCTCCATCTTCATCCACTACAACCTTTCTAGTGACAGAGCTCAGAACCCCTCCATTATTGACCTCTTTTGTGTTACTGAAAGAAGAATACTAGACACCATCTGCATGAATCACCTCCAACATTGCAGAACCATGAGGAACACCAGTAGATGGCCGAGGATCACCTATGTCCCTCTCCAACTGTTTGACAATGTCGGAAACCAAAGGGTTCTCCCACTAAGACTCTGTGTTAATTCATTAGTTCCATAAAACCATAAGACTCAAGTGTTCTAATAATAGTATTCTCTACCCAAATCTCGTTCATCTAATAGAACTTCTAGAACTCTCTTCTCCCATACTCACCGCCATTATCTGATTGAAGTTAATTATGTTTTACTCCAGTCTCAATATCCACTATAGACCTCAATATCATCAAATAATAGAACACAAATTACTTTGGTTTTAGGAAAAAAATTCACATATTCCATGTATATCATCAATAAAGGTATGGTAATATAGTACACCCAATGAGATTGAAATAGATTTCATCCCTATATATCAATATAAACAAACTAAAGCTTTGAATTATTTAGTGTTATTCTATATAAATTGAATGAAAAATTCCATTGGTTTCCTTTGATACAACCCTCGCATATTTTATACTCTACATGATTTACCTCTATAAATTATCTAGTATAAATTTTATATAATAATTTTTCACCAAAGTGACTAAGATGATATTTACACAAATTTATTGTTTTGAAAGTATTTTCTCCATCATGTGTGGTACCTTTTAAAAGCTCATCCATTTATAAATTAATATGTTTTACACCACAATGAACCACCATGAATCCATTATTTAATTTCAAAAAAAATATCTATAACATAATATAAGATCAGGTATCATCATGATGGATAATGGAAATTAGTTTCTTCAATAAACCCATGATGTAATCAATGCCTTGAATATGAAGTCAAAAAATGCAATTTTTATAAATTCTCATATATCCTTTAATACGATAGAAACTAACTTTATATTTATATAATGAAGCCTATTAGAGATTCTAGAAACATATTTTCACATTATTCTTCTCAAAAAAGTTTATTGGAATGAATATATGGAATTGGGAATACTTAACTCCACCAAACTAGTGATACATAGAACAAAAATATCACTCCCCCATAAACTATGATGTTTTTGGTTGAATCATTAGAAAATTTATGGAATTTACATGCCTCTCTTAGAGACCCATCCATAAGTGTGTCTAATTTCTATAGTTCCAACATATCAAGTTATTAAAACTAATTGAATTCCTGTGAATTTTTTCTCTTCTAATTTATCTTTTATTTCATTGACTTCATTCATTGGGGAATCCCCTCACTTCCATTCTAAAATCTCTTCAAATATCACATGAACCCTCCTTTATCTAGACAGATTCATTAAATGATTGGTCATGGGTCTCATTGAAATCCAAGTCATTATTTCCAATATAATTACTCAAATATTCCACCACCTCATCCTGTATTTCCTGAAGTGATGAAAGAAGAATCAACACACACACACCATCAGTGTAAATGACAACGAAAAAATCCAACTAAAACTAGATGACATTGAATTAATTTATATAATCATTCACTATCATTTATTCTAATTGTAAAATTCCAACAATTCAATTTACTAGGAAAAAATTATTAATTTTGAAAGGCTTCTCATACATGTTCCAAAGATTGGCCATCAGTTTAGTTGTTGTATTCACCTCATGGATGTTTATGGACAAGTTTTAGGTCAACATCTTTCGAATAAAACCAGGTTCCTTCCTCTTAAGTATTTCCCACTTTATATTTTAAATTTCTTCTGGTTTCTCCATGATAAAAAAAATATTTTAATATTTTTGAAAAAGGTAGCTCGCTGTTAGAATATTCTAGAAACAAAATTCCAACCCATATAACATTTCTATCCTAAAAATTATATCCTTAAGTAGATAATTATGTTATCCAAACCAAAACCTGACCTAAACTATGACATAGAATGATGGGTATTTTGATCAGTATAAGATGAAAACTAGTTTCAAGACATTAAATAACTATTTTTTGAATAATTTTCCCACTAAACTAATGAATATCAATATAAAACCTTATAATAATAATCTAGAAAAAATATTAAACAAAAATATTATACACATGATTAAATATTAGATCCATAGAAGAGTATCATAATGAAACAAAGAAAACCATGACTAAAAAACTATCCACTATTCTTCTTGTGACATTAGTTTCAACCCCCCATTATGTCACTTCCACACATGTCCCAAAAATTACTCTAGTAAGATTAAATAACGCCTCCATATAAATCCATCCCTTCACATGTGTTAGAGAAAATACATTCTATATAACCTCATCGTTTTTATTTAGGTTTTAAGCCCACATGTCTATGAGTACCCCACCAAGTGTTCCATTCAAATATATTTTAAGACAAATAAATATGGAAATTTTCATGGGAAAATGTTTTTTGTTTTAAATCATGATTTAAACATTATAAGAGTAGTAAATAAAGTAGGAATAACTATCAATAATGTAAAAACACTACATAGGAACCATGGAAAATCCAAAGGTAACTAGAAAGATTTAGGACCATGAATCCTCATAATCATAACGATACAACCATAGATCCCAAAATCCATCCCCATGATCAATCTATAACCATCACGTCTCATTTATTTTAGTTAGTGATGTAACGAAATAATACAAGGGTGGATAGTATTAATCCCTAATAACTTTTCAAGCATACATTTCATATTATTATCACTTTTATAAGAAGGATTTCCATGTAATTTTTTCACTTTGCTAAGCCATAAAAATCATCTCTCACATATAATAAATCAGTTCAAGTATCAATATTATGTTTCCCACCAATAAAAAAGCTGAGATAGATTTAAAAACACTGTGCACATAAAAAATTCCTTTCAAAACTATTTTTTTCCTACCCAACACATTTTTTGAAAAAAATAAATTTAGTAGAAGGAATATTTAAATTTTGAAATAATTGAAAAACATAAAACACATAAATTTACCCTTGAAACTACCAAGAACCTAGTGGAAATCAAAATCTAATAGGATAAGAGATCTTATAGAGGATAGGAAAGCACATAAACATCAAAACCCATCCCATAAAGTTTTAATTAATTACACAGGGTCAGCGAAACCATATACTATAATTATTATTAAGAAACCAGGGAGGAGAGACTAATAAGAAGAGAGAAGATACACTTAAATGAGGATTCCTTAGAGAATGTCTGTCTAAAACCCCAAAAATTTAGAGCCGATATGGGTAGTAAGGAGAAGAATTTATTTCTTGGTGTGGGAGGGATTGAGAATGGGAACAATTAGTAGTAAAATAGTTGGAATTTGGGTTGGTATAGATTAGTAATTTCATATATTTTCAAAACTGGGAAGACTATATGGTTTTGTAAAACTATTTTCCAAGATGTGCACCAACATTTAAAAGATTTTGGTTCTAGTAGGATCGATATCACTAATTTCTCACAAATTTTCACAATCCATGCATCAAACTGTGTGGGTGCTTTGGTTCCACAACCTCATCTCACATAGTTTTCAAGGATATGCACACAGTTTTCATGAACCATTCATCAACCATCCGCCAACCCATTTCTCCACAAAAAATATAAATTTCAAAAAAAATCACCCATAAAACAATTTATAGGATAAAGGACCATAAATAAATGATAAATTCCAGAAAATTTCAAATTGGGTGTGAGAATTCTCTATAACATGTCACTTCCCACTCCATGAAAGTCAATATAATGTCTCATCAATGAGTAAGTGATGTCATTGCTCATATAACCAAGACATACATTCCCTCATCTTATGATCATCATTACTGTGTTTTCATATAAATTTAAATATATTAATTTATTTCCCTCAAAACACCTTCAGTTAGAAATTAGAAATCCAAAGTGGCTACTCAATCACTATAAAATAGGGTTCCATCTTAAGATCTTCCCCACTCAACACATGATAATGTTATTAATTATACATATTCCACTATGAGGAATAGAAAATAGAATGTATAAAAATTAATCAAGAAGTAAAACACATGTCATATGTGACATTATTGATACTCTATGTGATTTCTAATGGTCATGCATACCATTGAGTGATCATCCATTGATTACCAAGATGATTATGGCCTAAATGAGGTGTTTCCTTTAGAAATACCATGTCGCCTATTGATAATTACAAGAGTAGTATTTTAGGATTAGAATATTAATTTTAAAATCTATAGGATATCATAACATGATACCTAATCCTATAGATATTGTTATTCATTTCTTGCAAGATTCTTGGCCTCACTAAGTAAGTCTCACCCACTTCCCTCTAGCACAAAGGGTACAATAAATGCTGTCAATATAGTTATTAAAATGGATCCATCATGATCAATGATTTGTAGCTATTATTATAGTAAAATTAGAAACACCCTAGAAGTATATCCCATGATCCTCAAAAATCAAACACATGGGCTAATGCTTGTATAATAGGATATAGTTTTCCTACTCCATTCGACCATCTACTTGGGGATGGCATGTCATGTTAAGCTTGTCCTGTGATCTTATTTACTTTTGGAGTTCTTCCCAAAAAAAATATGTGAGATAAGGGACCCTATAAAAATTAAAAAATGTCACACCATGCATCCCCATTATCTCTTAGACATAAAACATGTCTAACTCCCCTACATTAATGGGGTCCTTGATTACGATGAAATGGAAAGATTTGTTCAAATCGTTAAAAATAACCCAAATTTCATTCCTTTCATAGGGTTATTAGGGTAACAATATGAAAAAAATCCATGAATACCTCCCCCAACTTCTAGTTAGGGATATAACGGGGATATATAAAGTATTATTGTCCTTAATTATCATCTTTGACTCACCGTTACTTATAACACCAAGAGACGGTATACCTGATGTCATGTCTCATACCATGTAACTAGAACTAATGTTGCGTGTCATATAACATCTTGCAGGGAAGATGACTTAAACCCCACTATGACTAGTGAAAGACCTATATTTTATCCTTGGAGACAATAGTACCATAAAACCACCATTTAAGGAATGAACTCCCCTAGGAGAAAAAGAACGCTCACTCTTTACCTCCCCACAATTTAGAATTTGAAATGAATAATGATAAAACTATTTCATTGGATTATATTACCTGATCATCTCCAAAATATAAGGAATTAACAACATTTTATCAAGATACATACCCTATTTCTCTTTCTTTTCTTCCATGTCTATCTTAGAAAAAGGATGAATATGTTTCCCTTAATAACTAACACCTTCAATGTTTTAGGTGGAAACATCCTACTTGAGGAATTATTAAATACATTACCTTCACTAGGTATGTAGATTATTTTTAATTTAATACCATGGAGATACTCTATCAACTATCTCTACATATTGTTCAATTATTTTTTGTAAATCCTACAACTCGGGATTTTATGACCTGATTAGGCCGTATAAATTTCCCCAAAATGATATTGGCATCAGTACTCATGGTAAATCATCACATATACAATCTCAAGGTCTTTTTGGGTTTTTCTTCTCATGTTTCGTGATTTCGATATATCCATATTCCACCACATGATCTCCCCATATAATAACATGTCCCAAGCTCATTCCCAACATGTTATAGTATAACATGTAATCCTAACATGCCACATGTAAGAATAATATAGTTTAAAATGTAAAATACCTTTTGATATTCCCATTTATGCTTGAAATTTTGGGATCCAGGAGAACCTTAACCCTTCTCGAGCATGTTCCATCATAGGTGGGATGATTCGAGATAAGTCCTTGATGAACCTCATGTAATACCCATACATGTCCAATAAGATTTTAGTTCTGGAAACATTCCTTACCTCATCCCCTATCATCACCAACTAGTCCTTCTATGGATTAACTAAAACCCCACATTCCTATACCACATGAAAAATTACATTAATTACCAAAATAAGGAACTTCTTCTTAATAATTTAGCATAGAAATAATTTTGTTGAAAATTCCTTAGAGTGATCCTCAAATGGTGACTATGTTCCTACTAAAATTTTGTGTAAACCAGAATGTCATAAAAAATCACAATTACGAACGATTTAAGATATATTTGGAACATCTGGTATATAAGATAATTTAAAGTAGTAATATCATTCAATAATTCAAATGGCATTACAATATATTTTGAAATGGTCATGTTTGCATTGAAAATAATTCTTAAAAACATCAACTTCTCTTACACAGACTTGGTGATACCCTAAATTAATTTAAATATTTGAAACCCATCATTACCCTTTGATCTAGTAAAAAGTATTATTAATATAGGAAAATGGTTTTTTATTCTTGATCATGACTTGTTTTAGCTGTCAATATTTGATACATGTACAAAGGGATTCATCATCATTAATAGAAAAGAGTACTCGAGAGGCCCATGGAGAGAAGGTCGGAATAATGAAACCTTTGTATTATAAGTAATCTAGTATAATATTTTTCTTCCTCAACTATATGGGGATATATCATATAATTTAATATATATATTTTGTGTCACTAACACAAAATCAATTGTGAACTATATGTCTCATTTAAGAGGAAAGAACAAGATATCATCTAGGATCACATTATGATACTCACTATCCTTGGTAGGAAACCCTATATCTAATAATTCTCCTATCAACTTCAAATAAGATGGTGGATACCTATAAAAATTCCATCATTGGAATAAGTGGTCCCACTCATCCTGAAAGTAGATCTCATTCTCCATGGACCCCTAGTAATCCCATAAGTGGTATATAAAAAGTCACACACCAATAGTATCAATAAATTTGGCCATTGGAAAGAATCATCTTTCCCATTACTAAGATCATATAAAAAATTATCACCTCTAGGATAAGTAATTCAAATTTCAACAGAAACACCATCATAGAGAAAACAAAAGAAAAGCATCAGAATCCCTTCTCTATTATCATTCCAAGTTTCTTAAAATGATTTAAATCATATGTCATAATATTGATTAGTATTTTTATTCAATACATTACGAAATAATATATAAATTTATTTAATCACTTATATCAAACAAATAAGTTTTTTATAGATGATTAAATAAGAACAATACCTCTTACTTTCAAAATAACTATATCAAATTCCACCTTTTCATGATCTGTTAAATGTAGTGTCTTCATCTTTGTTTGACTCTAAGTTCAACTATTAACATGTAGATTCACATTATATTAAATATTCCAAGAAAAATACATAACCATTTTACCACATAAATCATAGTTTTACCCCACATCCCTTGAATAAATCAAACTACTTTGTAGATCTTTGAGGGGATATAAGACATCCACCACATTGATAGAGAGGGGAATTCCTAAAAAACCTTTGTAGAAGACCCATGTGTCTAAAAAGTATTCACAACATGGGTGGGACCTGACATATTGGCAACATGTGTCCAATAATTTTTTTACTTGTGGCATGCAATGGTGCAACCACTCATAACCACTAACAAATATGGTCAAGCAGATATCAAGAGCAACTACAACCCTTTTTCAAAAATTCCTCTTACTTCATGTTCTATTTAAATTATATAAAACCACTTTGGATTGGTATTGGAAGCATCCCAGTCATATCTAACATGATTTCTAGTTTAATATTCACCATTAAATTAAAAGAAACTACCTCATAATATGTATTCAACTAAAGAAATAATACATAAAATTAGATATCCATAGAAGAACTCATTTCAAACCGTTATACCTTCAATATATCTTCGTTAATTAACTTGGTGGGGGGAGTGAACTAGATATGAAAAGTTTATGGAATATTCTATCACTAATATATCCCCTTTAAGATGGTCCAGGAACTCATAAGACTTGGTGAGAGTCAGAGTCTGATAGAATAATTTTTTAATCTAGAAATTCTGAAAATACTTCCATCCATTTTTCATGTTTTCCTATAAAAAATAAAGTCTCCCACAACCTGAATCTAAGACCTTACAACATAATCACATGACACATCACATTAATATCTTTGAGAGTTCCATGGAACTCAAATATCCTCTCGATTTTCTCCACCAAATCAATATACTCATAGGGGCTAGTTATTTCCTAATAAGAATGGTGAATATTCATAGAGAACTCCAAGGATCAATCCTTTTCTATGCACATTTTTTTTCCTTTACCATAGTAGGACATGAGCCTTATCCCCTATCCATAGCATGAGCATCCCAAACAACAACCTCTATAAGCCTATGATGAAAATATGGGATTGCCAGTGAAGAATTATCTTTCTACTCTTCCCATGGTTTTATAGTAGGTGTCTAGGGAGGCACAATAATACCAAATTAAAAATAAAAAATTCAATCATTAATATATCAAACCACTAGGAATAAAACAAATGACATAAGAAAAATTTAAATAATTAAATATTTATTCATAGAAACTCAAACAAACATCCCTACCTAGTTTCAAATTCCCAATATTAAGACTCCATATAACATCCTAGGTATGGTTAAAACCAAATTCCTAACATCTTGTTGTGTCCTGAGGCATGTGAAAATGTATGTTGGTCAGACACCCCACTCGCAACATGAACCCCATGCCTTGATATTCCTATCACCTTTCTATCCAGACATTTCCCAAAAAACAGAACACAAAGGAGAGGGAATACGACCCTTTATTCCATTTTTTCATGAAATGTCCATGGAATATATCCAATACAGTCCCTGATAAGGGCCAAAGGACATTCCTGATATCTAAAGGATATAAACTAGTTCTTATGAATCATTGAACACCTTTAGGGATATTTTCATATCATAAAAATCAACATCAACATAACACATTATAATAATCATCAATAAAAAAAATAAAAAAAAGATCATACACTAGATTAATGATTACATCCATGGATAAGTTTATAATTAACAAAAGGAAAACCGAAAAAAATAGTTTTTTATTTCCTTATGGAATAATGGTAAATACCCTATTATGTAACCACCCACACATACCCCAAAATCCCACTAGAAAGATTATATTTTACCTATATATGAAATATTGACTTTACGTAATTCAGAAGAACAATGTCTAATGTGCCCACTGGATTATGTTGGCAGTGATCCCACTTCCCCAATCAAATCCCACCAATCGTTCTATCTATATCAATTATAATACAAATAATTATTATAGTGTTTAAGATAATTAAGATAATTTTGTTTTAAAACATACCTTAATCTTTAAAAGCAATGAAAAAAATATGAATAAATTGAAAGCTATTAAAAACAGAACATACGAACCTTGTGAATACCTAGGTAGCTAGGTTGAGTGGGGACCTAGGATCCTCATAGTCTTGGTGATGAAACAATGCATCCATATATCTGTTCCCATTCTCGAGCTATAACCATCAAATTAAATTTTTTTAGTTAGTTCTTTTGCATAATATTTTTATAGAAGAATATCTAAAGCCTTGATACCTTACCTAATATACTTTTCTTAGTTTTTATTCTTAGATACCCAGGACTACCGTGTAATTTTTTTCCTTTTCTCAAGACATAATAACTATCTATCATATATTCCCAACTATTATATATCAAGTCACTATGTTTCCAACTAATACCAAAGGGTAAATAAATCTCAAAACATTGAAAAAAACCAATTTCCTTTGAAAATACCCTTTTACATGAAATTTTTAAATATTTAGATTTAAGATAATGAATGTTTAAATTTTAAAAAAAATGGAAGAACATGAAAACGCCTATATTTACACATGAAACATCAAAGAACTAGTTGGAAACCACAGTAAATAGGTATATGAGATCATACATATGAATTAAAAACTATAAACCTAAAACCTCATGACATATAGTTTTTATTAGACCATCTCTTTGTTTTTATTACCACCATATAAAAGGAAAGATAATAAATAAGTCAGTATATAGAAATAATATGGAATCATGGATACATAATTTAGGTTTCCATGGGGATTATTGGATAAAACCACCCAAAAAAATGATCCGATATGAGAGGGAAGGATAGGAATGGTGTACTTAGATGTTTATATGTTGGGAATGGAATATATTAGGAGTGAAAGTTATTAAATCTAAGTAGTGGTAGTTTATGAATTTTAGACATTTTAAAATTTTGGAAGACAACATGGTATGGTAGCACTTTTTTTATAAATTATTCCCTAAACATGGATGTTGTTTTAGTTCCAATGGGAGGGGACTCACGGTTTCTTGAACTATGCAACTAACTATGTGGGTGATCTGGTGTCATTTCTTAATATCCCCTGATTTTATAATTTTGGTAAATGATTTAATTTAACTATTTCCCAATCACGTGTTATCCCTTATCTCCCCAAAAACTATATATTTCGAAGAAAACAACCTAGAAACCCCATGGATTGTATGATAGGAAAAAATAAGATACATACCTAAAAATGGAACCATTGATGTGACACATTCCCTCTTAGAACACCATATTTTAAAATATATAAAATCCCAATAAATCATAAGGGGTTATAGGACATGAAAATTGTGTTTCTTGGAAGTTACAATCTTTGATATCCCTCAAAATTCTAAAACAAGATCTTATACTAATTATTTCATATCTATCTATTACAAACCTTGTAACCATTAAAACCTCAACTGTGTAACATGGACTGGGGAAATTCCATAACTCATGACTCCATATAAAAGTATATTAGGAACTTAGAATCCACACATCATAATCATTCACCTTATCAAACACTCAAACCCTCACAATACACATTAAAAGTATAATAATAAATAAACAAAAGTAACACAAATAATGATGTTGCACTTCCATTTTTTTATTTGGATGAATTCTTAATAAATTGTAAATAAAAACATCACTAGAATATAATTTATAATTCAAATTAAAATCTAAAGAAATGGATAATATAATATTAGGCTTAATGAAAAAACATAAATCATAGATCAATAATAAAAAATATCCCCATAACTAATTTATAGGAGAGACATATAGTATAGTCAATTCCACTTGAATCCAAAATCTATAGAGATAATACAACCAAATATGAAATTCAAAGGAATATAACCACTTGATAAAAGGAAATAACTGCTAAGAAATGTTTTTTTAGTAATAAGTATGTTCTTTCAGAACCTATCATGATTTTACCTTAACATAACATCACGATGAATTTTACGCATCAATAGAAAATAGACTTATAAAATTTCATTAAATCCCTATGTACCTAAATCAGTGGAATTATTCTACAATGAATCCTCTTTATATGGCACCAAAATCATCCAGATTCACCCATTACAATTGATATTAATTCTATATTTCTTGTTCATTATACTCCTTACATCTAATAAATGTACAAAGTTTTAAAAATTAATCATTTTTAGTAGCTTTGAAATATAGCTTCACACACAAAGCCTAACATTTTTGTGCATTATATAGTTTTTCATTCTAGTATGGTTCTAAGAATCCATCATCTTACCACAAATAAAAAACATGAATGTGTAGAAAAGTCAATGGGGTTTACTTGGGGGGTCCATTTATATAAATGATCACATTTGATGATCATAACTTTTACTCCCCCTATTATCTTTGATGGTATCATAAATAGTTTCAAAAGCCCATATGTACTTATAGTTAAGAAATATTAAAATACATACATATAGGAATCTTATGCTCTTTATAATGATTCTTTTATAAGAGTATCCACTATCATACATTGCCCTTAATTTTCATTGAAATCCATGAAGAGAGTGTGGTTATTTTTCACCCCTTCTCAACAAGCCTTTCATATCCACTTGGGAATTTTGATTCATCTTGGTGGCTCAACTTTTATATTTCCCATTGGTTTCTTCTTCTCCACATCCGACAATCACGACATCATTCTTCCCACATTCATGTCCACCTTTTAATCTTTTTTCATAACATTAAAAATTAATGTTCTTCCAGAGATATTATTATTATTATCATTATTATTATTATTATTAGTGGATCCTCTATATGTGACTCAAAGTGTCAATTCCTATAAATTCATCATCCATATTTTGGTGAACTTTTTTGTATTTTTATTGTTTTAGTTTAATTAATTATATTTGGATAGATCTATTGTTTTAATTTTAATTTTATTTGAAAAATATTTATATATATTTTTTTAATAAAAAATAGTTTTGGTTTTTTAGAACATAATTATTTTTATGAGACTCAATTTTAAAAAAATCAATAATTTTTTTAATATAACATAACATTTATTATTTATTATTTATTATTAATAAAATTCTATGGTGATTAATATTTATTTAAATAATAAAAAAGATTATTATTTAATTAATTTATTTAAATAATATATTCCATGGTCAAAGTAAGAAGTTTCAATTTATTTTTGAATAATTTTAGTTTATTTTAAAATTTTGTGAAAAAATATTAGGATTACAATATTTATTGTGAAATTTATATATTTATATAGATTAAGAAGTTGAATGACGATGGTATGAATTATATTTAATTTCTTTAATATATTGTTTCTTCAAAAAAATGTAATATAACTTAAAATAAGGAAAGTGGGTCCCTGCATTTTGAATAATAAGATTTTTAAAATAATAATTATATTCAGACATTTTGAATAATAAATATGTGTAGATAGTGAGAAAATATACAAATATAATATATAATAAATGTTTTTAAATATATATATATATATATTACACATTAAAAATAAAAATTTTCAGAATAATAATATTATTAAAATTCAGTAGTTGTATAATATATAATAAATATTAGAAATTAATAGAAATGGGATGTTATATAAATTATAAAATGAATGGAAAATTATATATATATATATATATGTGTTTTATTAATAAATAAAATAATAGTTTTTTTTATAGATATTATAATGGGGATGTGATAGAATTTAATTAGAATGTTATTTTATAAAATTTGTTATCAAGGGGTTATATTTCTTAACTAAATAGATGTCTTAGTGGAAGATAAAAAATGTTGCATGAAGGGAAATCCTTAGGTGAAGTTTATTTGGAAAGGATAACAAATGGGGGTGATGTATAAGAAATAGAGGATCTTTATTGAATCATGGTATGTGGTTTTATGCTTATCTCTTCCATAGGAGTCAAATATAATTTTTGGATTGATGTGTTAAATTGTATATTTCACCAAACTATAAATTTTTTATCCATAAATAGGTATATTTTGAGGTTTTATTAAGATGATATATTTTAGGATTTAGGACTTATGACATAGTTAATTTTATACATGGTTTTGAGTAGAAGTAAATTTGGTGAGTTATAGAAAATAAGTATTTTGGGTTTTTATCATATTTTAATTTTATTTAATTTTATGAAATAATTTTGAGATTTGATTATTTGTTTGATTTTGTATAAACCCATAATGTGATAATTAAGGATATGTTTTTGTTGATATGGGAATGAGGTGGTAGTGTGGAGTTTTTATTATAGGTAATGGATAATGTGTATGTTAAAGAAATTGTGTTATTTTATCATTATATTTCCCCCGCATCCATCAATTTTTTATTTGGGCCCTTCATTATTTATCCTCATTAGATGATATTATTATTATTATTGTTCTCTCCCCACAATAGATTACCACATTGTTTTGGGGGATGATACCATGTAGTTTTTTAATACCTATTAGGGAATCTATCGTGGATTTTAGAGATTCATGAGATACAAGGGAGTATTAATGGAATTTTTTTTAAATGAGTCATTTGTATTTATTTTATGGAATCTAATGTTTTTAAATTTTATATAATTTATGGAATTATATTGTTTTTTAGGTTGAAGGCCTAATAAGATTTTAATGAATAGATGAATCAATTATATTTTTTCAACATATAAAATAGAAGTAAAGTCAATATATGTTGATATTGGGTGATGGAAGAAGATCCCAATGAATATGAATATAATGATTCTCATAGAAATGGGAAATGTAAAGTGAATTTGTCCTAATTATGAGTGAATTGAAAAGGATATGAAGATAATGTTAATGTTATCTTGGTTATAATATCTCAAGGAAGAATATTCATATATGTGATGATTTTAGAGTTCGCCAATAAAGGACTGATGAAAAGTTTATTTGAAGATGAAATCACTTTTTCAAAAAGTTATGATATTTAGAGTGAAGCTCATTATTGACTAAACAACTTGAGAGCTATGGTCAAATATGTAAAATCTTTTCGTATTATTGAGAATTCATTTATGTATTTCTGAGTATGAATTATGTTGTATGCAATGAATAATATCTATTGGATTATGTTTTGATTTGTCTAAAATTAATGTAGAAATAAAATCATATTGATGATTTATTAAAGTACTAAAAAATAGTACTCAAATGGTGAAAAGGATCTGGAATTGTTTTTAAGTAATTTTAAATTCTTCTAATAATTTAAAATGTAATTTATATTTATTTTATTTGATTTGAAGTCGTTGAGAATTATCAAAGAGTTGTAGAAGATATTCTAATAGGTTTTACAAAAGTTCTATAATTCTGGTGTTTAAGGCTTAAAATTTTACAAAGCCACAGAACTTACTCAATAAGTATTGATTTCAAATCATATAAGATAGAAATATGGAAAAGGTATAAGACCACTTGGTATACATGTGATATTTTTTGATATGTAATATATTTATAAGATATGTAACATTTTAATGGAAATACATATGATATTATTGTTATGCGTAAGATTCTTGAGCATTATGTTATGTTATTTTATGATGCATGTGACATTTCAATTCAATAGTAATATATTTAAATTATCATGAACTTATTTAAGAAATAAATAAAAACTTATATTGTATGCAATATTTTCAATGGGAATAAAAACAAGTCTTAAGGATTTTTTTGGTATATAATCAATTCATAAGCATGTGTTAGTTTTATATCTAGTAAATATGATATTTCCTAGAGGTGTAAGATATATTTTTAGGCCTAGGTGAAAATAATTTAAATAAAAAAACATTATGATGCTCAGTAATATACATTTTATCATATATATCATTTTTTATGATGAATAAATCATTTTAGTTATAAAAATATGATGTTTATATTTTCAAAAGATACAAGGATTTATGGAAAATGCATGGAGCTCCAAAAGTGGGTTTTAAAAAATTAAATTACATGATTCCTAAACTATTTTTTTTGTTCATTAGTCATCAAAATTATATTACCAAAATTTTCTTCAAGATGGTTTGATTTAATAATAAAGATTTTGTTTATTTTGATAAAATTCTCAAAGAAACACAATTTGGAGTTGGTCATTACATAAAGATATTCATTCATTCTGGTGTGGATATTTTTATTCTAACAGATTCTATGGAAGGTTTTAAAAAATAAAAATCTCAAGTATCTTTAATGATTTAATGGATAAATCCCCACCATAGGTAAAATTATATATAAGATAGGGATATTTCTGATCATTTCTAAATGTTAAGAGTAAACTTCAACAAATCATGGGAAATTACCCCATTTCCAATATATAAAATATATCATTTTGGTTTTATGCAGGTATTAAAGGATAAAATAATTATGAGTTTATTTTATTATTATGAACCTAATACTAGATTTAGAATGAATAATTTGAGTTTCGAATAGATTATATGAATCTATCTAGAATGATAGAAAACAATTTGTCAAATAAGAAGAATGATATTTGAGACAGAGAGAGAGGGGAGGGGGAGAGATATTAATGGGAATCTATTATGTTTATCCATGTAGAATTGGATGATGAAGGATTGTTGATTGTGAAGAAATAAGGTGATTTGTGTGGTATCTCATTCATATCTTGTTCATTCTGAAATCCTAAGGACATGAATTAGTTTCATGCAGTGATACTGAGATTATTCTTGAATTTAAATAGTGTATATTGGAGAGAAAAATATTAAATTGATGTGAAGAGTTCCAAGAGTTCATTGAGGATATTTTTCATATAAGATCAAAAATGGGGATGAAAATGACTGGAAGGATCCAGTATTAATAATAATTTTGGGATAATTTAGTGGTTTAGAGATAAAAAAATGGTCAGGAGACTTCTCTAGATATTCAAGATATAACATGCATTTTATTCACTTATGTTTACAATTTTTTTAATATAATTTTTTTTAATAACATGTGTTTAAATGTTAAAATCATTATATTGATAGGAACCAAACACAAAAAGTATTAAATAACCACATTCGGACCAAACCATATAAATAAATTATGTTCCTTGTAGGTTCGTTTTGTTTTATATGAATAAGGAAAAGAAATTATATAATGATTGGATAAATGAACATAACTGATCATAGAGGTTAATTTCAAGATTTGTTTTCTAAAAGTAATCACAGGAAAAAAATAACCATTTCATATACAAATATTAAATCTTATTAAATGAATATTCATCATATATTATTTCAATCCACACTAGAATTGTAAAGGTTTATGGACTTTGTAAACTTGGATACATAATAAAATGGGGCATAAAATATCTACATCATCTCCCACTTTTGTATTCTATATCTACAATCCTTTTTAGACATATCAAACATAAAAACTTTAGCATATAATTGGGAAAAGGAAACATAATAAAAGGTGATATCATAATATTTATAAGGGAAAACATTGGAGTTATAAATCAATGATCATTTGTAACCATATCAAGAGCATAAGGGTATGAAAAAATGATCTTCACATTTGAAAATCATGCCCAAGAATTCAAAAATCATAATAATGACTCATGACAGGAATCCTGGTAGATTATAAGAGAATAATCATAAAGGAATAAAATAATATGGTCTATGAGAGTATAACATTAGTATAAGATAATAACATTAAAGAGTGGTATAAATTTCTGAATAATCATAATAAAATAAATCGTTAGTTGTTTCTGAACCAGACCCAACCTGATAGAATTGAATTGACCCGACAAGGTAAGGTCAGGTGGGGTTGGTTACATGTGAAATAAATTGGTTTGGGTTTTTTTCGTAAACCCATAAATTAGTCATTTTATTTCTCTGATTGGAAAACTTTTTACCCAACCTGACTTGATGAAGCTATTGGATGTATGAAAAAAACATCCCTCCTCACACCTTGATCACTCTCTCTATCTAAAACTAGACTTTTCCTCTCCCTCGTGCTTGCCTCCAACTCCCACAACATTGACCTTCCCATGAGAGAAAAAAACCAACTACCTAACTCAACTCTTATATCACATTCATTACATTCTCCTCCTAAATCCCCTTCTTTAGTAGTAACTCAGAATAAAACCCTAATCCCTGAATCACTTTCTGTTCTCCTCATTCCCATGTGAGAAAACCCTAATCCTTGATTTTTATCCTTCCTCCACACTTGTATAATTTCATAACATGCATGATTCACCCACCCATCCAGCAATACTCATTTCTTGAAACCTCTCTAACCTCCCCTTATGAGCAATCAGGAGAAACCCTAACCTCTTAATTCTTCTCCTCCTCCTCCTCCTTGTGTTTTGTGTGTGCTCTGGTGTCTCCACACATAATGATTTCTCAGGCCTCATTTTTTTTCATTCTATCAATTCCCTTCACTATTATCATCATGTTAATTAACCAACATTTTAATGATTTTTTTAATAAATTAAAAATATATGATTGCTTGAGTTACATGCAAGACTGAGTTTTATTGAACATCAATATTCTATTAATATTATTATTAAAATACTATTATAGTTATCACCTAAAAATTGTAATATATGGTATGAAAATGATTAATGAAATTATAAATATTTTTTTATTCATGTTTATAAAATTATTTATTTTAAATGCAATTAATTATAATTTAATTTAAGAACTATTTGAAAATAAAGAAATTTCTTTTTAGAAAAAACTATTTTTACCTGTATAAACACATTATATCTTAATAAATTAAAAAACAAATTTTGATGAATTATTTTATTTAATTATATATATAATTTATTCATTCATTTTTTTAACATTCATATTATGTGTTTTCTATACAAGAGATAAAAATAAATGAAATTTTATGGATACAATTTTTTTAAAAAGGTTGTTTTACTGCCTTTGAATACAACACTTATTTAAAAAATTAATTTTGATAAATGTATAAAATTATTTGAAAAAATAAACATTATTTTAAAAATAAAAAAACTAAATATTATCTAAGGGTGTATTTTTTGTTTTTTTCTGAGAAGATTCATTTTTTATAAATAGTTAAAAATAGTAAACTCTTATTGAAAAATGATTTTCATATCAATAATTTATCATGGTTAATTTTATTTTTCAATTATTTTTAAAGTAAAATTAGTTAATTTTTTCATATATTAATCCAATGCAAGTAATTGGGATATTTTTTATGATAAATTTAGATATAAAAACATAGTAAACTTGTAGACATTTTCAGTTTAAAAGCGAACTTTCTCATCCCATCTATGGGATTAATTTTATATTAAATTCTATAACATCTTTGAATGGAATTATAAAAAATGGATTCCATATTTTTAATAAGATTAATTTATATTATATAAAATGTTAAACTTGGGTTTTTACAATAATTTTTAGTTATATTAGTTTAAATTAATTAACGTGGTTATGCTTTAAATAAGATTTTTTCATTAAATTCGTTTGTACTAAAATTAATTTTACAAAAACATATAGTTTTGATTTAATAAATTAGAATTAATATTCATAATAATTTCACCTAAACTCTCTAGTAAATCTAATTTTAACTCTAATATTAATGGATAAATTACATTATTAAATAAAAATATGCATGTCACCTTGCTAAAACCGTATTGATATAATTGAGTAAACATAAAGACTAAAGAATAAATTGATAAAAAAAATATAATTACTTTTTGTGGTGGAGGTTTTTATCAACCAATTAATACGTCAAATACAATATTTTTCTATTTTTTGGAAATATAAAGTAATAGATACCTCCAAATAGTGAATATTTTTAGGTACTAACAAGAATTCAACTCCTCTTCCACTATCAAAGGACATTAACTCTCTTTGTTTTTTTTACACCACTAAAACCATTTGGATTGACAAAACCGTGCAGAAATAACATCCCAAATTACCTTCTATAATTATATATTCATTAATTTGGGTGTAAATATAACCATGGTAGTCATTTGGGGAAAACCAAAAAGAGATACCTGAAGAAGATGTAATGTTCATCAATGAACGTTTTTCTTATATTTATTCCTCAAACCCATTACACTATTTTTATGTCATTATTATGTATTAAAATAATTATGTTCCATACACATAGGTGTTTTTTTCATAATTTTATGACCAAAAACCACACACACATCCATCAAAAGGTTTACAAAATCATTATTCATGTATACGGTGGACTACAACCTCCTGAACTGATGCAGTTCGTTTTCCATTTCCACCTCTTATAAAAGCAACTAATAATGTAAATACTATTTATATATAATTTTAATGATTTTATTTTGGCTTTTTAATTTTTATGTAACATATCACTTTTTACCTCTATTTTTTGGGAATATGATAACGTCGTTCGTGTGTACGGTGGACCACCACCTTGTGTAGTGAAGTGATTCATTCACATTATACAAGGAATTTATTAAGAATAGGTTTAATATAAATATGTGATATATATAACATAAAAATTATATTGGTATGAATGTGTATATATATATATATCATTCACTTTTCTTTCTTTTAATACGACATGAAAATGGAAATAGTGGTCATGTGTGTGTATGGCCTACAGACTCCATTAATGGTGTATTTCATTTTCTTTGGATAGATTTTATAGATAAATATAAATAAATATAAAATGAATATATATGATATTTATGTCATGTATATAATTCTATATGTGATTAAATCATGTTCTATGTATGAATACAAAGAATAAAAAGTAAAAACACAAAAAAATGTATCAATTTTCACCTAAAACATAACATTAACATGGAATTTTTAATAAAATCCTAATATAATGTCATAATTAAATGACATATGGTATTATATATATGAATTTGGGTCTATTATAGATTTATAATAATCTTATGTCTATTATATAGTTTGTTTGAATAAGTGGAATGAGAGTCCACACTTAAAGTAAATGGGTTTCTTGTCTCGCTTTTATTTCGGGGAGACTTTTTCCATATTCACTAATCATTTATTTTGTGTGGTGTATACACAGACCTATGACATGATGTATCATGAATATACATAATTTAATGAAAATTAATGTTTCCATTAATGTTATTTTTTCAAAGGGATTATGATTAAAATTTTATTAAGTAGTAAGGGTTTATTATCTCACCCTTATGTTATCTGAGACACAAGACAAAATCACCAAGTATTTATTTGATATTGTGTACATAAAACCATATAATTTATACTATGATTACATTCATGAAAACTATTTGGGTTTAAATATTTCTCTTCATATCTATATTTTATTTGGTTTATTGTTCGAATTTTTACATGTCGGTAATGAGTTTTTTTTTTAATTTTCCTTCTTAGACACGTATATTATGTTACACAACTATATTCTTTCACAAGGTGTATATAAAACCCCTTTTACATGTAATATCATAAATTTGTTCATTATAATGATATTTTAACATTCATATTATGTTATTAATTCATGTTTCTTAGTATTCAAGGTTACCAAAGTGGAAATAATGTTTTTACACTCTCATTGTTTATCAATATTGTTAATGATATTTCATTTAATAATAAAATATTATGATCTAACTGTAAAGAATTATCATGGATTTTATTCTCATATGATTATTCATGATATATCTAAGTAAATGTACCATTTTACAATCTTTTATACATAATATACTTAAGAATATATCTTTAAGAAAATTCAACTTTATTTCTCTCTATAGATAAAAATTTGGTTCATTAAAAACAATTTGTAAAAGTTTCTAAAATGTTATAAATTATTTTTTTAAGTAAATTTTCAAGGAAATTTATTTTTAACATGTTTTAATATTTAATAATTATTTAAATTTACATTCAAATCATCCATTATATTTTTTCAAGCTAATTTTCAAAGAAAATTGATTCCAAAAGGATCTATTTTTTAAATGCATTTTTTCGGTAAAGAAAATGTATATAAATAAAGAAATGTTTTAAATGTTTTTTAAATATTAATTTTTTATTTTTCAATGTTTTTTCCAATTAAATTTATTTTCAAATATAAATTTATCACATTTTTGAAATAATAAATCATATATTCCTCGTGAAATGTTTTATATGATCTTTCAAAATTATTCTCCATCTATAAAGAAATTCTCTAGAGTTTCTCATGATTTAAAGTTAATATAATCCAAGAATTATATTCATAACATTTCACTAAATGTTTTATGTTTTTATTTCCTGATTTTTATAAAACTCATTTTTATTCCATGGGCCATATGCTTATGAAAACCACTTCTTTTGACGGGTTATGTTATGAAGAAATGATTATGAAATATGTCTATTTTTCATAAGTCAGTATATGATGAAATGCTTGTGTTACCCATTTATTTTCAGGCATTATGATATGATTAATGTTTATGATCTTTTAGAACAAATATTTATGATTTCACTTTGTGATGGGTGGGACCAATATCTTCTTCCAAAGTATTGGGTAAAGATTTATATGTCATGGGATAAACATGGATGGAATGGGAAGTGAACTTGATTCGGTAAGGAAATTTGTTTGATAATCGTGACTTGGAAGTGAACCCTGACTACTAAGGTTGTCTTGGCAGGGAACATCAACTACTAATATGATCTTATTAGTTAACCTTGACTATAATCATGCTTTTGGGAGTGAACCAATTCAACTAAGATAGCCTTGGCAGTGAGATTTGACTAATATTGAAATCATTTCATATGTTTATGTTTCTTCTACAAATACGTATATTATTCTTATGTTTATATCTCATGGATTGTTATCTTTATTACCTTGTGGTTCATTTCATATGATCTTCCAATATTTACACTGTGAATCATGTGTATGAACTTCGATATACTATTTATGTTCTTAAAATATTATGCTCATATTCTCATACACATATGTTCATGTTATGATTATTTATCTCCTTTATTAACTATTACTGGCCATCTAATATCACCCTTTGTTACTTTTACTTTCCCCTAGTATTTAATAATGGTATTAAGAATGAGTACTAAATGGGAATATCTTTGTGGTAAAATTTGAATATGTTTCATCAAATTACAAGATTGTGTACCTAGTTTCAAAATACCCTAAACTATTATTCTCCTAGAATATGTATTTTTATAATTTTACTAATATTAATAAAAAATGATATAATATACCTTCATAAGAATATTGAGTCACTACATCTAGTATCAAAGGAATGTATTAGTCATCCTTTGGAAACTAGCAACAAAAAAGAATAGTTAGATCCATAGGGATATTTTTATGGTTATGTCTATGGATGTGTTTAAGGATAAGTCTAAGGATGTTAAATTATAGTAAAATTTCTTGGTATATTGGTATAGTATATAGAGATATTTTTCCAAGAACACATAAATCTCTGGATATAACAAGTGGATGTGGCTTTGACATAGATATTCCTAGGGGTAACAACTTTAAAAAACAATATTGATCAAGAATTGATCATGAACAGGGGAACAACAATGGCCCTTTCTACAAACCAGCTTTGAAACTCTAGGGGGTATGATTTGGAAATTATAAAACTCTTTATGAACCATCATGTAGTATTTATATAGAATATAACTATGAATAAACATGGATAAACCAAATTTGTCAAAGATTAAAGAATAAGGTATCATGATTTGAACATCATATAAGTAACTTTCCATGATTATTTAGTTTTCCACTATTACTAATATTGATCATACTATTTTTTATTGTTTTATATAATGGTGGTAACTATAAGGAACAATGTTAATATTGAATGTGATAGAAAATTTTTGGATGAGGATTCAAATGGTATGATGACTATAGTGAAGTACAGTGTGAATATTCCCAATCAGTTTTCAGAGAACATTTTTAACAATGTATACCATAACCAACTCTAAGAATCACCTAATTAGATAAGTAAAGGGTTTGAATAAATTTTTGGTAGTGGATACCAAGGAGGAAATATGTATCAACCCTTCGTTTTTTATCCAAGGTATAATTTCAAGGGAAATTCAATTTCAATGATTATTGGATGGGTTGTTCCTTGAACAAAGCTTCTCAATGAAATAATGAGAGTTAAATAACTTCAATGTTTTGTTTTTTGTATTTGTTAAAGGCTTGATAGGATCATCTGGAGTTTCAGTGATAGGTTCCTTAGGTGTCTCAGTGAGTTTTAGGAGAAATGGGCCCCAAAAATCACAATTTGTTTTGTGTAAAAACGGAACACGTTTTGTCTAAAATGATGCATACCCCAACCGAAAATAGTGTGACTTATGGAGGTGAGAAGATATAAAGTGCACAAAATTTACATAGATAACCCCAAAATTTCCCCTTTTCCACATGGTTAGTGATAATTAGTAAGTAACTTCATACTATTCATCACACAATTGGTGCACATTTTGGCTAATTATGAAGCACAACTATGTAAGGTGGGTTTACTTGGTAGTGGGTGTTGACAGTTAGTGCACGATTTGTCCAAACCTTGAGGTCAAACCCTACGACCTAGTTTTATAGGATAAATTACTATTCTATACATAATGAGTTTATGTTTCCCCTTTTGTTTTTATTTATTCTTCCTCTTGTGGGTGTCTCCTTCATTGGCACCATGGGACTCCTCTAAGACGCTTCTAGGCATCAGGATATCTCCTTCATCAGTTGTTCGAGTCAATCACCATCAGTTTATATAGATCCTTGTTTCTATGCTATTGATTCCTTTTGAATATTTATTCATTTAAACTTATATAGATTGAGTTATCATGGTGTAAGATAATTTTCCCTACTTTTAGGTTGGATGTCAGTTTTGTAGATTTCATCCAAATCCGACCGAATGAGACATTGATATTGTATGAGTGGAGCCTCCTGATAAGAATTTAGTTGGTCTATGTATTTTTCCTCAAGTATACATCATTTTGAAAACAGCTTCATTTCACTACAAACTGACATTTCTCTCATGTTTCCGTAAAAATATCCTCTTTAATACAAATTGGTAAAGACACCTAATATTATGCCCATTGAGTATTATTAAGTGAATTGTGGGCGTCAACATTGGCCACGGACACCCCTTGGGTGTTTCACATTTAATTTTCCATTTATAATTAATCGAATAGATTCCTAGAACACCTAATAAGCATTAATAATAGGTTAATAATGGAATTTCCCCTTGTTGGAAACATACCAATTGGGAATGGAACCTCTTAAATGCATTGTAGAACCTTATTGTTGTTTTTTCATGTGTGTCCGCTTTATAAAATATCATCTTGTGAAGAATTTAGTTACATCTCTTTAATTTTATTATTAAATGCTCTAAATGTTTTGTTTAAGAAACAATATCATGTTTTCTTAATTAAACCCCTTGAATAACGTGCGTTCTATATTAAATTACAAAGTGTTATTTGGTTATTTAAAAAATTATTGGCTTAATACTTTGTTGTTCCATTATACTTTTATGTTATTGTTTGGTATATTGAAAGTTTTATTCATGGACTATTTGGTTATTTCTAAATTGAGTGTCACACTTCAATATAAATTTTATTGAACCAATGAACCAACTAGGTCCATGGCTTGAACTAATCCTATTTAAATGACTAATGAACTATACTCCTTATAAGGGCTCAGATTACTTACTGAATGGGATTTTCCATGTTGGTAATTTACCAAATAGATCATGATACCTCCTAAGTACCTCCTTTATCTTTTTAATTGAATCTCCATGATCTGATAGATTCAATGGAATTTTATAAATTCATTAGTTTATTCATGATTGTTTTTTCTTTAATTATAATGAATGAATTGTAAGGATGGTTTCCCATTCATAAGTTAACTAGATGAATTTATTGTTGTGGAATTGAATTGGGTGATATTACCATGCCTCTTGTGATGGTTAAACAAGCACAGATTGAGAGAATTGAATTAAAATATTTTAATAAAATAAAATGTAATGGGATGAAATGTCATTCCATTTAGTGCACTATTAAGTATGTGCTTAATTATAATTGTTACAAATTAAATTGACCTAGTTATTAATGATATTATTAAATATAAATAACGAGAGGTAATTATTCATGGGTTTTATTATAAATATGACTATTCCTTGTTATAGTTTGTGGAAATATATTAAGGATTCTGTTGAGACTCGTGGAAAGCATGCTTGTCACGACCCGTCCTCGGGGCCCGTACCGTGACTACCCCAAGCCCGCCTTCCATAGGCTAGGGTCTGGCGACTAGCACCAAGGCGTAAATCCCGGTAAAAAGGGAAGGTATTTCCTTTGTAAAGTAAACAAGCACCACAGAGTACAAGCGGAAGAAGTATACACTAAGTAAAAACTGAGTACAACAGTAAGTGCAGAAATTAAAAGGGGCCGGAAATACAAGCCCAACTGTAAAGTACAACTCGAAAGGGAAAACATCAACTGTATCGTAAAGCCGCTACGCCGAGCTGTCCACTGGAAATCCCACCAGAAGGGTGGGTACAGATAGCTCCACTGCTCCTCGGGTCCCGCCGTCTACTCCGAGTACGTCCCGCCCAGTGGTCCACCTCTAGGTATCGTCCTACTCTGCAAGCCTCAACCACGATCAACGCTGTCCGTTGTCTGCAACCAACACAACGTAGTGCGGGCATAGCCCGTGTAGGGGTGAGTATAAGATAATCTGTAGGGACCCCGAGACCACCGAAGGTCTGCCAAAATCCAAAAATGATTAACCACAAAGGAAAGATACAATCACAAAGTAACAACCGACACTGCTTAGGTATATGCCCATACATATACCTAAGTCATCAATTCTAATACGCTCCAACCTCCGAGCCCAAGTACAACTCAGTCCACACAGGAAAGTACACGTATTCCACATAGGAAAGCATAGCACAATCCACACAGGAAAGCAAACAGGATTCAGCTCACACAAGTATACTTCATCGAAGACAATAGAGATGATCACGGATCCATCTAAGTCGTCGGACCCACAAAGGATCAATGGGTACTAACCCCCACAATGACCCACACAGGATAGGTAGGATACTAACCCCCGCAAAGACCCACACAGTATCAGACCCACACAGGATCTGTAGCACTGATCCACATAGGATCGCTGAGTGGTGTAGTCGTCGCCGTCAAATCCGCAGAGGATCTTTGTACAGTTGTCGTCGTCACAGTAGCAGTCGCAGCCAGCACTAGGGTTCATGCACACAACAAGCTCGTTCGGGAGGGTCCTCTCCATGAGCCGAGAGGCTGATACATCAACTGACACATAGTCCAGATGTGATGTATCCAAAAGTTCTGTATCGTCAACAGGAACTCAACGTCGTAGACGGCGCGTCAATCAGACGTCCGGTCTAAGAGTTATTGGCTTTTTCGTCCCAGGGGCCTGGTTGGTTTTTAAGGAAAAACCAACCCGACCGTACTCCACCTGCGTCCAAACCTCGGGCGGAGTATTCCAAAAGATCCGTCTCACTTAGAGGAATTCAACGAAGTCGACGGCACGTCGATCGGACGTCTGAAGCTCATGATATTAGCATCTCCGCTCCAAGGGCCCGGTTGGTTTCGTGTACTAACCAACCCGGCCAAACTCAATGTAATCCTAAACCATGAGTGAAATATACAGAAATGACCGTCTCGTTCCAAGGATCGTGTCACGGCTAACGGCACGTCGATCAGAGGTCCGTAGCCCAAGATATGGGCGTTTTAACCAACTTAGTCTGAAAAGAGGGGGTCTGGGCCCGACCCGGCCCGACCCAGTACCCCCTGGGTCGGCCGAACCTGGTCGACCAGGCCTGGGCGGTGACCCGGCCCGACGACCCGGCCCGTTCCGGAAGCCCGGCCCGGCAGGCGGCGCAGCGGCACAGCCAGCTTGGCCAACGCGTGCGGCCAGCACGGCCTTTGCGCCACACATGTGTTAAGGGAGGGGTGTTGCCCCTCCTTTATGAAAACGGCGGCCCCTTAATTGGGGCCGCTTGAAATCCAGCTGGGGGAATTAATTCCCCCAGCTCCCCCTTGTCTGGCCGGCCCGACCTGGCCGGCCGGTTTCTGCTCAACGGGACCGGCGATGGCCGGTCCCCTTCCAGCTCCGACACCGGCGGCCCGGTCCGGCCGCTGGTCACCTTGCTCCGCAGTGGCCCAGAACTAGTCGCGGCCCTTGTCGTCTGGTGCGGTGCGACAGCACCGCGCCCTTCCACCGTGGCCCCACTCTAGCCGCGGTGTCTTCGGTTCTCTTCGATGCGGCGCGACGGCTTCGCGTCCTCGTTCAACTCCTCGGCGTGGCACGACGACGTCGCATATAACTCGCCGTCTTATTCCAGCGTAGTGCGACGGCACCACACCATTCTGTTCCATCCACAATGGAATGAATCATAAAATAAGGAGGAGGGTCGGCCGTGTTTATGCGGACTGACCCCCTCGCGTTATTTGATAAAAAATGGTTTTAAACCACAAAGATCGCCAAGTTGATATTCACAACAAAATAACTAAACAAACCCCTACCTCGGTTTCAGGAACGGTGTACATCAACGAGCCGCGGAAGATGAGCATCGCGGAAGTCGGGCGTCATGGAAAATGAACGTCGATTCCGTTGTCGTCGAGGTGCGTTCGAAGAGGAAACGTCGTTGGAGGAAGACGTTGTGTTCTTCGGAGGAGATGTTCTTCGTTGAAGAACGGTGTTCTTCGTCAGAGGTGTTCTTCGTTGAAGAATGGTGTTCTTCACGTTCTTCGTCGATGTTGAAGAAGAAGAAGACTTCAATCTTATCCCTTTCTCTCCCAAGTCTCTACCATAAGAACAACTAACCCCAAAATAAAATAATCCTCCCACTTATTTTATTAACCCAATATAGGTTTTGAATTTCAAGAGTTTGAAAATTCAAAACCCACATTTAACTCACTTAAGTTATTAACATAAGATGTTATAAAATTAATGAGGAGATAAGTTAACAACACTTAAATGGGGGGTTTATAGGGGTTAGGAAAGTGAGGGGTTGGGCTCATGTGGGTCCCACCCAACCTTATCCTCTCAAGGATGGTTATCATAAGTGGGTCCCACCCCCCAACATCCTTACTTAGGATAAAACTACCAAGTGGGAAAAAATAAAAAATTGTTATATTTTTTATTTTTAACTACCATAAAAATTAATAACTCCCCTCGTGTAAACGCACCTCCGAAACAGGAGTTCCTAAGCAATTACCAGTGTTGCGGTTCCATCGGTGCCCTTAGAATTCGATTCTGGGCACCGGTTCAACAGTTATAAATTCCCGCTCTTTCGTTCACTGAACGTACCCGAGCCAAACTTCGGAAATTGATTTCGGGCACACCGGGCCTCGGAATCAAGTGCTGTCAGAAACCACGTTCTTGTAAAATTCCAAAAAAAAATTAAGAAAAAATTTACCTTGACTTTTACGGGTCTTTACATTACTCCCACCTCAGGGATTTATGTCCCCGTAAAGATACATCAAAACTAGGGAAACAAATGAGGGTACTGAGCACGCATCTGAGCCTACCGCTCCCAAGTGCTCTCCTGTAGGTTCCTGTACTGCCATCTGATGCGCACTAGAGGAATTGACCATCCACGTAGGACCCGCTCCTGTCGATCCTGGATCTCCACCGGGGCCTCCATGAAAGTCGCCCCATCATTAACGTCTAGCTCCCCATAGTCAGTGATGTGCGTCGGGTCGTGCACGTATCTCCTCAGCTGAGATACGTGGAAGACGTCGTGCACCCGGTGCAACTGAGGTGGTAGATCCAGGCGATAAGCCACCTCGCCAATCCTGCTAAGGACCTGGAAGGGTCCTATGAAGCACAGAGATAACTTGCAGCCTCTGCAAAATCTCCGTAAACCTCGTCGAGGTGAGACACGCAAGAAGACGTGGTCGCCATCCTCGAACTCTAGTGGCCTCCGCCTCCTGTCAGTGTATGACTTCTGCCGGCTCTGAGCTGTCCTCATCCACTCCTGGATGACCTGGACCTTCTCTGTCATGGCATGGACCATATCCGGTCCCACAATTGCTGACTCCCCAGGGTCTATCCAGCACAAAGGAGATCTGCAAGGTCGGCCGTACAACGCCTCGTACGGTGCCATCCTGATGGTGGAGTGGTAGCTGTTGTTGTACGCAAACTCCACCAAGGGTAGGTGGTCCTCCCAGCTACGACCAAAGTCAAGGACACATGCGCGGAGCATGTCCTCTAGAGTCTGAATGGTCCTCTCCGTCTGACCATCCATCTGAGGGTGAAAGGCTGTGCTCAGACGTAGCTGTGTCCCGAACGCCTCCTACAATCCCTTCCAAAGCCGGGAAGTAAAGCGAGCATCTCGATCAGAGACGATAGATGATGGCACACCGTGAAGCAGCACAATATCTTGAATGTAAAGTCTTCCCACGCTCTCCACTATGCCATGCTCTCTGATGGGTAAGAAGTGAGCCGACTTAGTGAGTCGGTCGACAATCACCCAAATGGAGTCATGACCTCTGGAAGTGTGTGGATGTCCAGTCACGAAGCCCATAGATATCCCATCCCACTTCCACTCCCGGACCTCCAAGGTCTGTACCAAGCCTGCTGGTACCTGGTGCTCTTCCTTCACCTGCTGGCTGGTGAGGCATCGAGAAATGAACTCTGCCACAACCTTCTTCATGCCCGACCACCAGTGCTATTGACTGAGATCCCGGTACATCTTCGCCCCTCCAGGATGTACTGCAAAAGGAGAAGTGTGAAACTCTCTCCGCACCTCCTCCCGTAAAGCAACTGGTATGAAGGTACGTCCTCTGAAAAGGATTTCATGCTCTACTCCAAAGGAGAAACCATCAGGTGCCTATCCTGAGGATATCTGTGCACGCCACGTCTCATAGTCGGCGTCCCCACGCTGTGCCTCTATGACCCACTGCAGAAGTGGAGGAGTGACTGTGAGAGACTGAAGAAAAGCTGCTCCATCACAATCCACGAAGGATATCTGCAAAGCGGCTAGCTTCTCTGTCGCCTCCTCAAGTAGCTGAATTCCCGTCCTCCTACTGAGGGCATCAGCTACCATGTTCCCCATTCCAAGAGTATAGACTATCTCAAAGTCATAGTCCTGGAGGAACTCGAGCCATCGCCGCTGTCTCAGAATCAGGTCCTTCTGCGAGAAGATGTACCTGAGACTCTGGTGGTCAGAAAAGACTGTAAAGCGCTCGCCCATCAGATAGTGTTGCCACGTCTCCAGGGTGAAGACCACTGCTAGTAACTACAGGTCATGGGTAGCGTAGTTTTGCTCATGCGGCCTCAACTGATGTTATCCATAGGCAATCACTGCCCGCTCCTGCATCAGGATACATCCGAGTCCGGTCTTTGATGCATCGTAATAGACTACGTACCCTACTACCTCCTCAGGCAACCTCAAGATAGGTGCGCTGGTCAATCTCTGTCTCAGCTCTTGGAAGCTCTGCTGACATTTGTCTGACCACACGAAGGGTTTACCCTTCTTCGTCAAAGCTGAGAGTGGTGCCACAAATCTAGAGAAGTCTGGCACAAATCACCGGTAGTATCCAGCTAGACCCAAGAAACTCCGCACCTCCGTCACGCTCCTGGGTGGATCCCAAGATAGCACTGCCTCGATCGTCACAGGATCCACTGCAACTCCCATATCAGAGATGACGTGTCCCAAGAAGTGGACCTCGCATATCTAGAACTGGCACTTCGAGAGATTACCATAAAGCCGGTGCTCCCGGAGTGTGTCTAGTACAACCCGCAAGGGGTAGGCGTGCTCCTCCTTAGTCGTCGAGTAAATAAAAATGTCATCGGTGAAGACCACAACAAATCGATCGAGGTATGGCTGAAATATCCTGTTCATGAGGGCCATGAACACTGCTGAAGAATTGGTTACACCGAAAGGCATAACCAAGAACTCATAGTGGCCATACCGACATCTGAAGGTCGTCTTTTGCACGTCCTCGTCTCGAACTCTGAGCTGATGATAGCCTGACCTGAGGTCTTTCCTCGAGAACCACCGTACTCCCTTGAGCTGATCAAAGAGGTCATCAATCCTCGGTAGTGGATACTTGTTCCTCACTGTCACCTGGTTTAGAAGACGATAATCGACACACAGTCACAAGCTCTCGTCCGCCTTCTTGGTGAACAAAATCGAGGAAGCCCAGGGTGAAACACTGGGTCGGATAAACCTCTTGCCCTGCAAGTCCTCCAACTGTACCCGTAGCTCTTGAAGCTCAACGGGGGACATCCGATATGCTGGAGTCGATATCGGGGCTATACCGGGGTATAGGTCAATATAAAATTATACCTATCTGCGAGGAGGTAACCCTGGAACGTCGTCGGGAAAAACGTCCGCAAACTGATCCACCACTGCAGGAAAACCATGACTCTGCACGTCAACTGCTCCCAGGATGAGGCTAGCCAACTGATGAGTGATGGGCTGTCCTCTCCTCTGGGGAAGTCTATCCTGTGTTGCGAAGGCTCCCTTCTCGCCGGTGAAGGTGAAACTACTCTCGTCTGTGCATACACATCGCACCATGCGCCTAAAACAGTCAATCTGTGCATGGACTGTAGTTTACCAATCCATGCCCAAGATGACGTCGTAAGGCCTCGACGCCGCAACAAGAAGATCCCAGCTGAAACTCTCACCTCCTAGAGTATGCTCACACTGCCGGCACCAGTGCGTAATCGTCGAGTCTGCTCCTGTAGGAGTCTCTAGCCGTAAGGATCGAGCCAACGGCTCTGTCGGAATCTCCGAGCTCCGAACAAGGGAAGCGACTATGAAAGAGTGACTCACTCCTATGTCTATAAGTACTGCAGAAAGGGTGGAATAGACACAGATAGTACCTCAAATCATCTTGGGCATGCCGTGGTCGTAGGATTCTGCTGCCTGGAGTTGTGCATTTCTCTGCCCGCCAGCTCCCTGTGGTCGGGGTGGATATCCTGGTGGTGGTGGTGGTAGAGCCTCAAAGCGTCGCCCACCACCACTTACTGCTCGGCAAGCTCCTCTGCCTCATCCGCCTCCTCCCTGCGGACCGCCACAGTCGACCCTCTGCCTCGGTGGTCCCTCAACCTTCTGTTGCTCCTTGGCACGGTTGGTCGGGCAATCACGAGCCATGTGGCCCTACCCGCCGCATGAGTAGCACTACCTGCCTCTCGAAAGACTGGCTCCGCGCTGTGTGCCCCGCACTGCTGAGCCAATGTTCTGAGGTCGTCTGCCTGAGGGTCTGGTCTTCCTAGAACCAAGAGTCATCCGTCGACTGCCTCCTGCAGAAGACTCTGCTACGTGCCTCCCTGCACTGGGTCTCGGCGCTGGTGTAGACTCAGCAAGAAAGATCTCGATCAAAAGGGCCCGCTCCAGTACTCCTGTCTGAGTCGGAATGCTGAGGGAGATCAGTGATGCCCTGATCTCATGTCTCAATCCCTGCTCAAAGGTCCAGGCCCAGAAGAATGGGTCCCGTACCATGTCGGTCGGGTACCACGAGAGATCGGTAAATCTCGCCGAGTACTGGGCGACCGTCATGCTTCCCTGTCACAGCTGAAGAAGCTCCTGAATGCGCACCGCATGGAGGGTGGATGGGATGAACTCTGAGCGGAAGAGGCTCTCAAAGTCCGTCCAAAGTAGAGATGCCTCATCATGCACCTGGAGCATCAAGCTCCACCATCGGCCCACTGCTGCGTGCAGTAGGCTCGCAGCGAGGATCACCATGAGGGCTGCTGGTGTCCTCACTAGCCTGAAAACTCGTACGACCACCTCCAGCCAGTCCTCGGATGCCTGGGGGTCCGTCTCCCCGTGGAACCTAGCCGGTCGTTGGCGCTGGAACTCATGCAGTGCACTGAGGCGACGTTCATCGTCAGCGGCTGGGGCTAGAAGCATCGGTGGCTCGGCGGGTAGAGCTACTGCCGATGCCACTGCTGACAAAGGGCCCTGCTCCGAGGCCTCGTCCCTCGGTGGGCTGTCGTCACGCTCGAATCTCGGAACCCTAGATAGCTGCCGTCGTGGGACCATACTGAAAGGAAAAAGGTGCGCCACAGTCAGAACAGTGTACCTGGTGAGCTGATATATTGTAATCACAAAGAAAACTTGAAACACACATGCAATCAATGTTTTCGTGCATTAAGTCAAAAATCAGAAGTCATGGTCCTGGTGTACGGATACGTCAGCCGTCGCACCAACACTGGACTCCCTGGACTGATAACCACACTCAATACGCTAAACCCTATTTCTTCAAATAGAAAAAGATTAGAGTCTGCAGTATAACTGAACTCCTCCGATACCAATTTGTCACGACCCGTCCTCGGAGCACGTGCCGTGACTACCCCAAGCCCACCTTTAATAGGCCAGGGGCTGGTGACTAGCACCAGGGCATAAATCCCAGTAAAAAGGGAAGGCATTTCCTTTGTAAAGTAAACAAGCACCACATAGTATAAGCGAAACAAGTATTCACTAAGTAAAAACTGAGTACAACACTAAGTGCGGAAAGTTAAAGGGGCCGAAAATACAATCCCAACTGTAAAGTACAACTCAAAAGGGAAAACAGCAATTGTAAAGTAAAGCTACTATGCTGAGCAGTCCATAGGAAATCCCACCTGAAGGGTTGGTACAGATAGCTCCACTGCTCCTCGGGTCCCGCCGTCTACTCCGAGTACATCCCTCCCAGTGGTCCACCTCCAGGTACCATCCTGCTCAGCAAGCCTCAACCACGATCAACGCTATCTGTCGTCTGCAACCAACACAACATAGTGCAGGCATAGCCCGTGTAGGGGTGAGTATAAGATACTCAGTAGGGACCCCGAGACCCCTGAAGGTCTCCCTAAATCCACAAAGGATAAACCACAAAGGAAATAAACAATCACGAAGTAAGAACCGACTCTGCTTAGGTATATGCCCATACATATACCTAAGTCATCAATTCCAATATGCTCCAACCTCCGAGCCCAAGTACAACTCAGTCCACACAAGAACGTATACGTATTCCACACAGGAAAGCACAACACAATCCACACAGGAAAGCAAACATGATTCAGCTCACACAGGTATACTTCTTCGAAGACGATAGAGATGATCACTGATCCATCTAAGTCGTCGGACCCACAAAGGATCGATAGGTACTAACCCCCGCAATGACCCACACAGGATCGGTAGGAAACTAACCCTCGCAAAGACCCACATAGGATCAGACCCACACAGGATCTGTAGGCGCTGGATCACACAGAACCGCCGAGCGCTAACCCACACAGGATTGGACCCACACAGGATCGGTAGCACTGATCCACATAGGATCGCTGAGTTCTGTAGTCGTCGCTGTCAAATCCACTGAGGATCTATGTACAGTCGTCGTCGTCAAAGTAGCAGTCACAGCCAGCACTAGGGTTCCCGCACACAGCAAGCTCATTCGGGAGGGTCCGCTCCACAAGTCGAGAGGCTGATACATCAACTGACACATAGTCCAGAGTTGATGTATCCAAAAGTTATGTATCGTCAACAGGAACTCAACGTCACAGACGGCGCGGCAATCGGACGCCCGGTCTGAGAGTTATTGGCTTTTTCGTCCCAGAGGCCCGGTTGGTTTTTAAGGCAAAACCAACCCTACCGTACTCCACCTGCGTCCAAACCTCAGGAAGAGTATGCAAAAAGATCCATCTCACTTAGAGGAATTCAACGAAGTCGACAGCATGTCGATTGGACGTCCGAAGCTCCTGATATGAGGGTTTCCGGTCCGAGGGCCCTGTTGGTTTCGTGTACGAACCAACCCGGCGGAACTCAAAGTAATCCTAAACCTTGAGTGCGATATACCGAAACGACCGTCTCTTTCCAAGGATCGTGTCGCCGCAAACGACGCGTCGATCGGAGGTCCGTAGCCCAAGATATGGGAGTTTGAACCAACTCAGTCTAAAAAGAGGGGGTCTGGGCCCGGCCTGGCCCGACCCAGTACCCCCTGGGTCGGCCGAACCGGGTCGACCCGGCCCGGGCGGTGACCCAGCCTGACGACCCGGCCCGGCCCGGAAGCCCGGCCCAGCCGGCGGCGAGGCAAGGCGGCCAGTGCGGCGGCGCAGCGGCGCGGCGGCGCAGCGGCGCGGCCAGTGCGTGTGGCCAGCGCGGCCTTTGTGTCGCGCATGTGTCAAGGGAGGGGTGTTTCCCCTCCTTTATGAAAATGACGGCCCCTTAATTGGGGCCGCTTAAAATCCAGCCGAGGGAATTAATTCCCCCGGATTCCCCTTGTCCGGCCGGCCCGACCTGGCCGGCCGGTTTCTACTCAACAGGGCCGGCGATGGCTGGTCCCCTTCCAGCTCCGACCCCAGCGGCCCGGTCCGGCCACTGGTCACCTTGCTCCGCCGCGGCCCGGAACCGGCCGCGGCCCTTGTCGTCCATTGCGGTGCGACGACACCATTCCCTTCCACCACGGCCCCACTCCGGCCGCAGTGTCTTTGGTTCTCTTCGACGCGGCGCGACGGCGTCGCGTCCTTGTTCAACTCCATGGTGTGGCGCGATGGTGCCGCGTATATCTCGTCGTGTGATTCCCGCGTGGTGCGACGACAACACGCCATTCCGTTCCATCCACAAAGGAATCAATCGTAAAATAAGGAGGAGGGTCGGCCGTGTTTGTGCGGACCGACCCCCTCGTGTTATTTGATAACAAATGGTTTTATACCACAAAAATTACCAAGTTGATATTCACAAAAAAATAACTAAACAAACCCCTACCTCAGTTTCAGGAACTGTGTACGTCAACGAACCGTGGAAGACGAGCATCACGGAAGTCGGGCATCGTGGAAAACGAACGTCGATTCCGTTGTCGTCGAGGTGCGTTCGAAGAGGAAACGCCGTTGGAAGAAGACATCACGTTCTTTGGCGGAGATGTTCTTCGTTGAAGAACGGTGTACTTCATCGGAGGTGTTCTTCGTTGAAGAACGGTGTTCTTCACGTTCTTCGTCGTTGTTGAAGAAGATGAAGACTACAAACATAGCCCTTTCTCTCCCAAGTCTCCACCACAAGAACAACTAACCCCAAAATAAAATAATACTCCCACTTATTTTATTAACCCAACATAGGTTTTGAATTTCAAGAGTTTGAAAATTCAAAACACACATTTAACTCACTTAAGTTATTAACATAAGATGTTATAAAATTAATGAGGTGATAAGTTAACAACACTTAAATGGGGGGTTTAGAGGGGTTAGGAAAGTGAGGGGTTGGGCTTGTGTGGGTCCCACCCAACCTTATCCTCTCAAGGTTGGTTATCACAAGTGGGTCCCACCCCCCAACATCCTTACTTAGGATAAAACTACCAAGTGGGAAAAAATAAAAAATTGTTAAAATTTTTATTTTTAACTACCAGAAAAATTAATAACCCCCCTCGTGTAAATGAAACTCCGAAATAGGAGTTCCTAAGCAATTACCAGTGTTGCGGTTTCATCGGTGCCCTCAAAATTCTATTTCGGGCGCCGGTTCAAAAGATAGAAATTCCGGCCCGTTCCTTCACTGAACGTACCCGAGCCAAACTTCGGAAATTGATTCTGGGTACACCGGGCCTCGGAATCAGGTGCCGTCAGAAACCGCGTTCTTGTAAAATTCCAAAGAAAATTATGAAAAAATTTCCTCTGAATTTTACTGTTCTTTACAATGCTCCCGTACATCGGGGTTTGATTCATGGAATCTCACACCAATGAAATTATTGGAATGATGGGAATGAAACAATATGTCCCATGTTTAGTATTTTCATGATTGAACAATCGCAACATCATGTTTTGAAATTATTTCATAGTCACCATCTCAGGTAACGAGCTTGACATCTCCCACTAATTAAAATAACTAGGGAGTTTACCCTTTTCATGTTCTTATAGGCTCATTCAAATTACTTATCGATGACAGCGTTACAACCCAGTCAATCCATCACAAAGTATTTCAATTTTATTGCAACATAAAATTGTACAAACTTGGGTCATATAGGTTGGTGAAATAAATAACTAAACTATATATATTACTCATAATATTTATATATATATATATGAGACAAGCTTCTCTTTCTAACAATGATCTAAAGAATGAAGTGATATCAGGTGTCTTTTTGGAACCTGTGTAGGTTGTTATTTATTTATTAATTATTATTATTATTATTTATACCCACACACAACTTTACATTGTATTAATAGAATGAATTTGGTTCTTAAAACCATGGGTGGTAACCGAATGGGATTTATATCTCACTCCCTTCTCAGGACACCATTGCACTGGGGTACGGAAGTATACTTTATGTTCCCAAGACCACGAATACATGCTTATGTTGCTTTGATGTACCTATTATTTAGGATAATAAGACCACGATGGATCTTGGGATGCTCATGGGGATCACACTTGGGGAATTTATTTTCTCTTCTTTATTCTTTTTTTGTATTGTATCTTGTTCCATGTTGTATGCCTAATTTTTATGTTTTTGTATACTCATCATGACATGCTTGAAAATGTTGTATATTGTCATTGGAAATCATTTATATTCCATTTATGTTATTCTTATTCTCCTTTTTATTTCATTTATTACTTACTTTACTAATGTTTGTGGATTTTTATTTACAATACAGATGTTATACTCTAATATGAGGGTATAGTCTCTCCAATACCCCCTCCATAGACCCTGGCTTCCATTCTGCTACCTCTCATATATGGGGAGGTGTGCTTGAGGTGATGTAACTCACTAGTTGGATAACATATTAATGGGAAGTCGGTCTAGGACATTACAATGTGGTATCATAGTGGTTTGTTTTTCCTTTGGACTACTATTTTTGGTTTTTTAGATAGGAGATGAAGAATGCGTCGGTGCTTGGTAAATAGCCATGATTGGGACTGATCAAACCACTAATGGGGAAAAGTATATATGGTTGGGGAAAGGATTGATGTTCATGTTGTTTTCTATTAAAGTGGATTATTATTTCACCTTGACTGAATGATTTAATTTCTATATCTTATTGATTTATGGAATTTATTATATTTTACCCTTGTCCTAGTATGGTAAGGATGATGCATTCTATACATCATTGTATAAACATAAGAATTCACATGTCATACATATTCCATTCCATGTAGTTTTATTTGTATCATTCTTCCTAAATTTGATTTAGTGCCTTGAGTGATTATGTGGCATGCTACCTATTTATTTATCATGTCTTACTTATATATCATTCTTCTATTCTTATCAGCATGATTTTTTATTTATTTATCCTGATAACATTCTATTTTTGTTTGATATATATAAATGGTTTCATGGGATGAATTTATAATTTGTGATTAAATGGGAACAAGTTATCCTTTATAAGGTGTATGGGAACCATATAACTACGAAACTTTTACCCATATACTCAAACCATACATGATATTTGTTAATAATTAGAGACATTTATTAACATTTAAATGCTTTTATAGTTCATATTTTAAGTGAAATTTGTTTTGATTAATGGGATACAAATGAAAACATGTACAGTGCATGGGTGTTTATGGATTGGTAAGTGGTTGTACGTATAACCGAACCATTATATATGATCATGGTATGTATTTTGTACTATTTAAAATATAAAGGCTATTTAAATTGAATATATAGTTTATTAGTTTCCCTATTAAAGATGATTCCTTTATTACATGGTCATAATGTCATATATGGATAATTTACTAAATTCACAACTGGACACAAGTAAATATGTTGGGACATGATTCTTATGAAATAATCCGCTATAGGTGTTTTGAAATTGTAATATTTAAACAATAGATATTGGGTATCATTTTAATGAAACCATAATTGTTTATCAGTAACCTCATTGGGTTTCATTCTGATGAACCCGTGATTGTTTATTTCTAACCTCATATTACTTTCTTATATTTACACATGGTGTCAATTGAAAAATATAATAAATGTTATTTTTTAATAATTGGTTTTTGATGTCTTTTTAAATTCTTTTCAATTTTTAGTTATTTTATATGAATCAATGTAATGACATAAAATGGGGCCTTCAGTGGTGTTCTTTGTTTAAAACCCTCATTTAAGGGTAATTTAAATATCTCTCAGAGTTTACTTGGAATGGAAACGTGAGTGTTATCCATATGCATGTTTTTATTTTTAGAAAGGTCTTAGATGATAGGCTCTTAATCCTAGTGACTTTATTTTGGTGTGACATAGTGATGGGGTCAAATATTTTACCTTCATAAGGGTCTACCCCATGGTAGGTATCACCATTATTGTTTATATTCCTTATTAATTGGTGTGATATTTTTTATTCTTGGTGTTGTTTGGGTGTCCTTGTCCCAAGTCGGACTCTTAGTTTCTAAATAACCCCCTTTTTAAGATGGGTGGTCATGGTATACATGACTTTTATTATGTCCTTTATCATCAGTTAATTATCTGTTTTAGCTGTTTAGACATTCTAAGGGCATGGTTGGACATTTCATAGTTATCGTGACCCTGTTTCTAATTTATGGTCATCTCAGGAAGTCGTTAGTGTATTTTAAAGTCGTTTGGGATAATTCAACTTGAGCCAGTTTTACTATTTTGGCAATATGATATATGAATTCATTTTAATAAATCCTATGGACTGTATCAAGGGTATTCCGTATTCTTTTTGAAATATTATGGTATTTTGTGTTCACTTATGTGGTACCCTTAATGTTTATAAATAATGTAACGAACATGTGGAGTTCAATAAAATTATTTATCCTTATTCTATTGATTATGTTCTAAGGCCATATCTTGAGTCGATTGACCTGGGTATTTAATGAATTAGGTTCATCCCAATGATTGGGATAAATTCCATAGGATCGGGTGAATTTATACACCATTTAAGATGGTGTCTCCTTATATTTAAAATGATATGGTGTTCATTATCATGGATCGAAGTATCATCACATGTGCAAATATGGTGATTATGATCATGAATTCATATGAATGGATTATCTGTCTCCCTTCATTTGATGACTTGGACACTTCCAAGGCGGGGAGCATCATTTCAGTTCATGTTAATGTGTGTCGTTCCATGTAAAAAAGAAACAAATCGCGAAACACATCCTAAAATGGTTGGTCATTCTTGAATTACCATTAGGGATTCATGTTTTAATCATGTGGGTGCTTTCATGGAAGCATGAAGTTGATGTGGTTGGGTTCATTTACAACCCTTGAGAAACTTCATTGGATTTGGATGGACTTTAGAGTTTATGACAAGCAATGATAGAACACCTCAGGTAATGATGTCTTCTGATCAGTTTGAGATGGTGTGTCGGTAGGTGAAGCAAGGATTCCTCCAAGAGGTCAACTACAAGTGGTTAAACTATTCATCTTCTATTTTTCTTGTTTTTTTGAAATAATTCTATTCCTTTTAGTGTACTCTTATGAAAGATATTTCCATTTACCCTATCTTGAGTCCATCCTTGATGAACTAAGAGAGTGTTACTCGTTATGATACACTAATGGTTTGAAATATTTTTGACATGATACATAATATCTATTAAAGTTTCATTCTATATGATTGGTTTTTCATTGAGGCTTTATTATTCATGAGTGGTACCTAGGTTCCCATGTATAAATGCCTTTGATATACTCCTAAACTCCAAAAATTTCATTTGACTTGACCACTAGGAGAATGCCACTTTGGGCTTAGTCAATCAATTGATATATACATCTTGGCTTTGTATTGATGTATCACTTGAAAAAATGGATTTATATTTCTTTGGTTTTGTTCTTTGGACTCTGGTTCAATAAATACAAGGTTATCCAAGGCTTGAATCAGGCTAGGAGGAGATGCTTATAAGGTTGATTATTCCAGTGTGTTGGAACTGGGTTACCCCCTTGTTAGTGTTCAGTTATGAATAATTAAATAGTCTGGTGATGGTTTTAACATGGAACATTAATAGATGTAATATATGGGATTTAGTTAACATTCTTATTTTAAATGATAAATGACTTAGAGTATGGAATTGTGGTTTAGTTTTTATTACGTTGGCCATCAATGTCATGAGTTTTGAGAGTGGTCAATTAGAGATGTCTAGACTTGTTTTACCTCTTATTCAATGGATATGGTTGAATGTAACCATTTTAAACCATGAAATAGGTTTAAAGTGGGTGTGGATTTAAGGTAAACAATGACTTTCAAGGAATTTTTCTGTGAATAGTTTCAGTTTGGATAGTTGGGATTCATATATTTATTTGTAGTGATGTTTTTTAATGGCCTCAAAAGTAATCAGGTTTACCCTAATAATGAAATCATCCCAAGAGCATCGTTGAAATTCTTATAGGCATCCATTGTAATAAAATTATTATAGTAGAGGTATTTTGGATTAGAATTGGCATATTTCTATGTTAGGGACTATGGTGGGGGGAATCTTAGGCTAGATGTTTAACGAGATGATGACATAGCCATGTATCTAGCTAGATAGTAGTAGTTAAGATTTGTTTCGATCTTTTAGTTGGAAAATGATAATTGGATTAGGTTTTAAATGAATATGTGTCATATGATAATGCTATATTTGGAGGTGTGTTGGACATTTGGAAATGTGATGTGGCCATTTTAATGAGACTTCCCAACATTTGTAGTTCATATCATTTTTTCATTGTTTCCCAAAGCCTTCTTGATGATGATATGTTCTATGGTAGGGAGGTTTTAATGGAAGTTGTTTTCATTCCATGGTAAAGTTCCAAGGTAATTTTAATTTTTTTCATTTAGTGGAAGATATGTTCATGGAACCGAGCTTCAGAATGTAATTTTGAGAGTTGTAACTCTTTGAATTATAGTTTTTAGACTAGGTTAAAATCATGAGAGGTTCTTTGAGAGTCTCATTTAGTTTTGGGAGTGTAATTTCCTGAAAAATAATAAATTTGGTGGTCTGACAGTGTCAAATTATTTGTCAAAACCATGTGACCCCCAGTAGAAAACTATGAAACGTTTGGAGATGAGACGATGAAAAGGGTTTGGGATGGGAATAGTTTCCCCAAACCATTCACCATGCCTATGTGTCTAGTGAATCTTCAGTAGTAACCATGTACTATCCATAAAATGGTATGTGCATGGTTAGGGTAATCATGAAAAACAATCATACAAGATGGGCTTCCTTTCTAATGGGTGCCACTTAGTTGCCGCATAGTTTTGACAAACTGATCGACCAAATAGTGTGGCCTAGTTTTGAGGGTCAAATTACTATTATAGCCTTAATGAGTTTAAGGTTAACCATTTAATTTTCTTTATTTTTCCTTCGGTGGGTTTCTCCTCCTTCCCTTGCATCATGGGCCTCCTCAAAGAATATTCTAGGCCTTAATATATCTCTAACATCTTTCATCTGATTTGAGCACCGTCTATCTCTAAAGATATAAATTGGTAAGATATTGATTCATTTTGAATATTACTTTATTTAATATTCTCTTGGTCAAGTTATCATGGTGATATATTATTATTCCTATTTTCAGGGCAGTTGTACATTTCTAAGATTTCATCAAAATAGGATCGAATCCAAACATGATGTTGGATGAGTGGGACTTATGAGAATAAAGTAAGTGATTTATGACTTTGTCCAAAATATTCCATCATTTTAAAAATATTTTTATTGCACCTCACTCTATTCATTCACACACATTACTTATAAATGTTTTCTTCATGATAAATTGGTATACACACCTTGTATTACACTTGATGATCATTATTAACTAAATTGATGGTGAAAAAAATCAACAACTAACACCCCTTGGGTGTGGAATTTTTAATTTTACATTTATAAATGAATTAATAGATGTATGGAATTCCTTCTAAGATTTTATATTTGGTTAATAATGGGATTTACCCTTATAGCAAATGACCTAATTTGGAATGGAACCTCTTAAGTCCACTGTATAACCTTGTATTTATTTTTCAATGAGTGGTAGCTTTATAAAAATTATTCTTATGTTAAATTGAGTTATGTAACATTAATTTTATGATTAAATGTTTTAAAAGATTTGTTTAAGAAACAATGTCATGATTTTATTGTAAAACCCCTCGAATGAGGGGTGTTATATTCTAAATTACAAATTGGTGAAAAATTATTTAAAAAATACTTGGCATAAATCTTTAGTGTTCCACTAGGCATTGATGTCATTGATTGGAATAAGAAATGTTTTATACATGGCCTCATTTGTTATTTATAAAGGGATTGGACCTCCTCTATATAAATGTTATTCAACCGATGCATCATCTTTGTACAAGGCTTCGACCACTCCTATTTAAATGAATAATGGACAAAGATCCTTATATTTGCTTGTATTTCTTAATGAATGGGGTTTCCCATGTAGGTAACTTCCCAAATAGACAATGGTACCTTATATGTACCTCCTTTAGGCTTTGTTAAATGAATTTACATATCTTAATAGATTCAATATAAATTTTTAAATGGAGAATTTTGTTCATGATTTTTGTTTCATTTAATTAATAGGAATGGTTGGTCATGATGATTTCTTTACATGGATGAACTAAATTAATTTATTGAAATGCAATTTAATTTTTGGGTATGACCATTCCTATTGTGGTAGTTAAATAAGAACATATTATTAGAATTTAATTAAATTATTTAAATGAAATAAAATCTAACATTTGTAAAGACACTCTGTTTAGTGCAAGCTTAAGTATGTTCTTAATTCTAGTTGTTATATATGAAATTTAAATAGTTATTAATATCCTTCTTAAATTTAAATAATTAAAGGTAATGACTTGTGGATTTTGTTATAAATTTGATTACACATTTCAATAGTTTATTGGAAAGGTTGTACGGGTTCTGTGGAGAATCGAACCAATTACGCTCCCTTAAATTGGGGGTTGATCCATAGAATCTTAAACCATTGAAATTATTGAAATCGTGGGAATGAAACACCATGTATCCTGTTGATTGTTGTCACAATGGCACACTCCTGACATCAAGTGTTGAAATGATGGAACACTGTCCAACTCGAGTAATTAGATTGATCTCCCTAAATTATTATGATATTTAGGGAATGTAACATTTTTTATGGAGCTTATAGGCTCATTTAAACATGTTATAGATTACTAGGTTTATCACAAAAATAGATATCACCTATTATTCCTGTAATATGGGCATATACATTCATATATAAAAAGTTCATATAGGTGGGTACAATATATAAATAATCTATATATATATAATTATTAATATATATTTATATATAGTTACTGGACATGAATCTCTTTTTGAAAATGAGTTGATGTAGGCAGAGTGATCAAGAGTCTTGAAGGAATCTTCATGGACATTATTTATTTATTCATTTTTTTATTATTCTTTATAAATACACACTTCTTTACATTATATTCACAAATTTTATTCAATTTTAGACATCATGGGTGGAATCCTTTTCAGACTTATATATCACACCATACTCTAGTCACCATGTCACTGGGGAACCCAAGTAGAACTCATTTTCATAGGACCATGGATTCATTTTTGTATTGTTTTTCTTTTACTTGGTCATCAGGATCACATGATCGAGCTAATGGTCGTAATGGTTTTGAGGATTTTCCTTTATGATTTTCTTTTCTTTTCCTTATTTATATTCTTTACGGTATCATATTCCTTGTTTTATGTTTACTGTCTTAGTTTATGTATAATCATCCATACATGAATGAGACTGTTGTATGTTGGTGTTTTCCATCTTTTATATTCAATTTATATTATTATTCTGATACCATTTATTTCTTTTATTACTACTTCTACTATATTATTTTTATTATTAATTAATATTTCAATGTTCTATGCTGATATGAGGGTGTACTCTTCCCAATATCACCTCATTAAATCCTCATTGCTAGTTGGCAGCCTCTAACACACATGGTGGATGGATTGAAGCTGCCTGACCCACTAGTCTTATGGCCATCTTAGTTGTTAGTTGGGTCGAGATGTTGCAAAATAATATTAGATTTCCTATGTATCAATAATTTAAGAAGAAATACCCATGTGAATGTATTAGAGGAATGGGAAGATATTTTGATTATGGAAAAGAATGACACAATTCATGTAAATGTAATGGGAAAATTAAAATCTCGGTTATTGAGTGTTGAATGCTTTAAATGTGGAAAGTATTAGAATTATAAAAAAGTGATTTCCTAAAGGGAAATATTTTGAAGAGAATAAGCTAAGAGGTATGAGCAATGGTTATATTTCTGATGATAAGATATTAAAAATGGTATATAAAAGTAAATTGTAATTAACAAAAAGGATGATGAAGCTTTGTTAACTTCTTAAGGATGAGGTTGAATAAAAGAAGTGATTATATAATTTAATTCATGAATTATGAAATATATAAGGATTTTTTATAGATTATTGGAGTTATGGATTTCTAAGAATGTTAAAAATGCCACTGATGGACTAGAAAATTGATATTTTGATTAAGGTAATATAACCCTTAATATGTGTCATCTGTTGAGATAATAATGTTAGGATGAAGATATTATGTTTTTTTAATAAATTAAAATGGATAGTAATGATTACCATGGAATAGATTAATGATTTATTAACCATGTGCTTCATGCTATCATGGATAGAGTTAAAGACATTTATAGATTTAAGGAATATATCCAATAATAGACGTTTTTTGTAATGAAGGGGGAAGCAAGTACGTTTTCAATAAGGTTTAATGGTAATTCAGATTTTTACCTTGTTTCAAGATAATACAATATGAATATTTTAAAATGTTTGATATGTGACAATCAAGGGATACTTTAGGATATAGGGGGGATCAACGTTAAAATAATTTTGAGAAATTTAGTGACCATATTTCTAAATTTTAGGATTTTTATATATTGGATGGGTCAATAGGTTAACCATATATGAAATATATTATATTGAATAATGAATGTAGTTTTAGATATTGACGTATTATATTTCTAAATGATGATTTATGTGTATTGGAGAACCAATGTTGTACATTTTTGTAATAATGATAATTGAATATAAATGGAATGTCTAACTATTCTACATATGAATCTTATAGTACTTTGGTTCATTAGGAATAATAGATTCACCTTTATTTCTTGGAGTAAGATTTGATGTGGCAATTGATCAAGGAACAACCAATGGGTGAGATTTTGCAGATGAAATGGGATAAAATCAACTAAGTATATTTCTTTGTGAAAATTCATCATCTTTAAGAATAGTCCCTTAAAAAATTATCCTAGTACCTTAAATATTTATGAATAAAATGGTCCCTTAATTCATCACTAATTTATGGTTCTTGACTCATTAATTTTGTCTGGATAACCCACTTTCTTGTGATCAGTGATCTCTATCACATTCTATAATTATTTATGATTTTCTTTAATGTCCATATCTACACCTCCCACCAATGTTATTCTATTAGGAAACCTCATTATGAGTTAAAATGGGTAACTAATTTTTTTTCCAAATTTCCATCTTTAAATGAAGTTCTTGTATTAATTTTTATGATGTAGGTTTCTATGAAATTAAAATTCAAGTATTAAAACATTGATGACCCATGCGAATTTTGAGAAAATTTTTCATTTCAAGGGGGGATAATAGAAACCCTTAGTTTTTATTAATAATTGTTTATTGAATAAATAAAAAATCATTAAAAGTTTTTTTTACACATGAGACCTAGTTTTACCAAAATAAAATATACTATTTATATTATTATTAAAATATTATTATAGTTATCACTAATCCATTAGAATGGTTGGTATGAAAAAGAATTAACTAAATTATGAATATTTTGTTTATTATTGTTTGTAAGTTGAATTACTTGGAAAAAATTTAATTATAACTCTATGTAATAACTATTTGAAAATAAAGAAATTCCTTTTCTAAATAACTATTTTCCTATTCACAAACACATTTTATCTCTTTAAAATAAAAAATCAAATTTTAAGAATGATTTTAATTAAATTTATATATTATATCAATAAAATATTGAACATTTATATTAAGTATTTTATAAACATGATATAAGAATAAATCAAATTCTATATATAAAAATATGTATTTTTCAAAAAGGTAGTTTTATTTCCTTTTAATAGTGCAATAATATTAAAACAAAATTATAAAAATTTTATAAAATATATTTTAAAAAATAAAAAACATTTTTTAAATTTAGAATGTCAAAATGAGCTTATGGAAAATAGTTTTATTTTTTCTAAGAGTTTTATTTGTTCATGAATAGTAAAAATATGAAATTTTAATTGAAAAAAAAAATTTCATTTAAATAATTTATAATATAAAATTATATTTTGAATTTATTTTAACGTAAAATTAGTCCAATTTTAAATCTATGAATATAATTTATGTTATTTAAGTATTATTTATTTAAAATTTAGAAATAAAAACATGGTAAAATTTTGAACATTTTCACATTAAAAACATGTTTCATTATCCCTTCTTTAGAATTTATTTTAAATTAAATTCTAAAAATTTGATAAATGTAATTAGGAAAATTTTATTATATATTTTTAATTATTATAACTTATATAATCTATTAATTTGAACATAAATTTTGATCATATTGATAATTTAAAATTGATTCAATTAATTAATTTGATGAAATATAAAATGGGGTTTTCCTGATTATATTTGTTTTTATTGAAATTATTTTTAAACACACCAAAAAAATTATTTAATTTTATATATTAATAGTAAAAATCTTTGAGTCTAAATTATCTAATAAAAATCATTTTAACTATAATATTATTTCTTAAATATCTTAGGAAAATAAAAATATTCAATTTACATTTGTAGAAACTATAAAGGTAAAATTGTGTGAACTTAAATATTAAGATATACAATGCTAAAAAAATGTATTTATTTTGTGCGTTGGAGGTATTCTCAACCAGTTAATACCTCACATCTATTATTGTTCTATTTTGGAGGCACATTAAGTAGGGGAAACATCCCTATAATGAATACATTCGGGTATTTACAGGAATTCCACTCCTCATCCATTATAAATATCAATTGACTCTCCCCAATACTTCACAATACTAAAAACTTTTATCCAGACCAAACCCTACCAAAATAACTTCCCAAGTTCCCTCTTGTCATCATATAAGCATTATAATGTGACACCTCAACACTTTATAATATTTCTATATGTACATAAATTTAATTTTCTTATTTTCATTCTTTTTAAGAAACACCATGTTAAGATTATGATATATAGAACAATGAGTTGGATAACCTTACACTTAAAGCCCAGTTTTACCGAACAACAGTATATTAATAAAATATTATCATTTAATATTATATATAAACTAGCCGTTAAATTTGAATTTATGAATATTATTAACTATATATGGAATTATATATATTCTATAAAATTTTAACATTCACCTTATGTGTTTCTTATACAAAATATAATAACAAATTCAAATTTTAATATATAAAAAGTATATTTCAAATAATGCAGGAAGACCGCCATTTTATGGCACACCCATTTTAAATATAATATTTGGAACATTTATATATTTGATTTAACAAAATAAACTTTTTCATTTGAAGTGGGACATCAAAATTTAGTTATGATAATTTTTTGTTGTTTCTTAATTAATTTCATTTTTTCATAAATAGTGAAAAATACTCATTTTTAATTAAAAACAATTTTTATAGTAAAAACAATTATAGTGTTAGATTATACATATGGATGGTTTTAAACTATAATTATATTATATTTTTATCATATAATTTAATTTAGGTTATTGGAATTATTTTCACATTAAAATTATATATAAACACACGTCAATATTTTTATGGTTTTTACTTTTGAAAACCATGTTTTCTCATTTTGACAACATGGATTAATTTTAAATTAATTACATAAAATTCTATATTTTAAATTTTAAAAAATGGATTATAAATTTAAAATCAGTGGGTCAAAATAATTTTAATATTCTACTTTTATTTTTGGACATTATAAATAGTAAATTTAGTAATTTTTTTATTTCTACGGTTAAGGGTAAATTCAGTAATTAAATGTAAAATTAATATTATCAATTACCTTAACATCTGTTAAAATCATATTATATGACTAAATACTGACATGATCATATATTTTTAAAAATGGAATCACTTAATGGATAATTTTCCATGAATATGACATTAACGTTATTAAAATCAATGAATGTGAAAAAAATGTTACACTCTCATTTTATATAAGTATATAAATTTTAATATAGTGATAAATAGGAGATAACATATACTATAGGTATTCTATAAAAATATAAAAAAAATTACCTATATTTTATAAATTTATTTTTAATTTTTTAGAATAAATAATTACCATTAATGATGACACAATAGTGATATATAAATTATTTTATTAATAGAAATATCAAATAAATGGTATTAAAAATATTAAAAAAATATTATTTAAAGTAGTTATGGTGATACACAACTTTTATAGCATACTATTCCATGTTAGTATTATATTAAATGTTTTGTTTTGAAGTTATCTTCTATTTGGTTTTTATTTATAGTCAAATAAATGAATAGTGTCAAAATTGACACGTGATATTTTATAAAGAGAACTTATTATTAAATTGTTTAAAAATAATTAAAATATTTAAAAATTACAAATTGAAAATTTTATTGTCTAAAATTTAATAATTTTTATATTTATTTTCAATTGAGTCAACATAATTAAATATTTATAACCATTTAATATTTTGAATATTATTACCACAGTTATAATTACGTAGATTAAATAAGGATAAATCTAAATGATAGGGTTTAACATAAAATCAAAACATGTATAAATTTTATTTTTTGATATTATTTTGACCCAAACACATCTTATATTTTAAATAATTCACTTTTCAACCATTTTAATTTAATAATTAATTTATATTAAATTAATAGTTTTGGTATTTCCAAAGGTGCCCCTCCCCTCTTCTATAAATGGGCACCTCCCCTTCTCGTTTAATTGCACATATAATGACATTTTACATGGACAAAAATTACCCATTTCATCTACCTACTTCCCTAAATTGATCCTAGAGACTAAAATGTTGTCATAAATCCATCCTATGGAGTCCTTTTATGCATACCAAAAAGAGATACCAGGAAAATAGGTAATAGTTTTATCACCTCTTTTAAAGTTATTTTCTTCTTCTACTTTCTCTTTCTATGTTTTTTCCATACCAAAGTAGTTATCCAGTATCATACATATACTGAGATGTTATAATAATTATAGTACACTCATATTTCCCATTTTATCTGTCATACGAATAACAATATCACCATATGTGTGTACGTACGTCTTACCGACTCCACGTTATGGTGTAATTTTTTATTCATCTCTAATTTAATAGGATGTATATAATTACGAGTAAAATGGATATATGTATAATAAATAAAACATTATAATTACTGTTGATAACTAATATATCATCCAATTACATACCTTTTAACCATGAAGGGAGTGGTACCATCGCTCGTATGTACGTACGACATAACAACTCCACAATGTGGTGATATTCATTCTCCACATAAAAAAAATCAAGAATGATTTAAAAATTTATATGATGAGTAAAAATATTTATTTCCAACATAATAACTTTTTTATATGAATAAAATACATCCTATTCATAACAATCATGACTTACACGGCTAAATAAGAATGGGAAAACGAAGTAGTTAACACCCGAAATAATAGTAATATTGAAACACTATTAGAAAATTATATAATATGAAAATTTAGGATATAATAAATATTTATATTGTTCTAGAATAATTTAATAACATACATTAACCATTATACAGGATTTTAACACACCGTCGAATAATGGAAAGTACAAGGTAAGTTTTAATTTCACAATCTCATTATTATATGAGATTGATTTTATGTAAGTATCTACTGGGACGTCCTTACCATCCTTATCCAGGCTTCTTAAAATATAAATCAAAATATAATTAACAATTGTTTAAAGTCATTTTAACCCATGTTTTATTCTTTATAAAACTTTTGACAGAAACCATTCTATCGTCTTCCAAAACAAGGTACTTTATAATCTTTTAGAAAAATTTATTGAAATAATGTTTTTTAACTTATATGGAACAAGTGTATATTTTTCACCATTATGACACCTTAACATTTGGAATCATTCCTTACAATAATAAAATATTATTTAAAAAACGTTTTATAATAGCACATTCTATTAAATGGTTTCAAAGAGTATTAATGATATTGTTATATTATTTTCATTTATGTAAACATCGTTTGTTGGATTGTATTCTTAATTAAGGCTGATTTATTCTGATACAATATTCTACATTTTATCAATGATTTTATGATATAATTGACTATGGATGTGATATTTATCGGTAGGTCTCATGGGACAATCAATATATGGACTTGGATGAGGCATTTACCTTTTATTTTTAAATATGGATTTGGTCGAGGCCGCAACAATTAATTTTAAATGTCATGGAGGTTGCCACGACAGTATGATTAAGATGTATGGAATTAATAATTCCCTCATTTTGAGATTTGTTATTGATATTACATATGATCATTCATCTATTATAATATCCATGTGAATGTCTAAATGGAATTATTTCATTTATTATTTCTATATGAAGTTCATGTTTTTGTTTAAAAAGCTTCTATTTTAATTTTATGTTTTCCTTAAAGGATATAGTTATTTACAGTAGATTCTACTTTATTGTTCAGCCATACTAAGCATCTGAGATCATTCTTTTCAGCTGTTTTATTTTCATAGTATTACAATAAGTGTTTTGTGATTAATATTCAATATTATGATAGAAGAATAATGGAATTATAAAAGAAGGGACTATGCTTCATCTTATGTTTTTAAATTTAATGAATGGTTCATATATGAAATCTTTTTTCCAAGACTACTAAACTAATCAGTCCTTTGGTAAATGATTACTTGTAATCATTCCAATGTATTAAAATTGACAACCAGATCTGGGCTTCTGGGGTCGGGGCGTTATAATTGGTATTAGGGGATGTTTAGAAACAACCTTGGAAATTAAATTTAGATAACAATGATTATGGATGATAAAACTAAGATAGAAATAAAGGATAAATATATAGGAACATCCTAAAATTTTGGAGATGTAGATATTATGTGGGTATTCATATAAAATGCATCCATTTCTGGATACTATAGTTGGACATGATTCTGGAAAAAATTTACCTTGGAGAAATAACACTTACGTGGTGTTTCAGGCAAGACTCAGTGTAACCTGGTACACAACAACGGGCCGTACTACAAACCTGGTTTGACACTCCTGGGGGTATTCTTCGGATAATCCACATTCAATCTACAACATATTATGAAGGACATAAAGTTAAATATTTTCACATATACACCATGTAAATGATTATGATATTGGAAATGCATAATTTTTTCAATTTATGTTAAGTGTTTTACTAATTCAAAATTATACATTCAGATTTAGAACCAAATATTATATATTCAATGTTCTAGAAATGGAGTCTATTGGAAGAAGTAGAAATCCTTTCAATGCACATAATCCATGTAGGAATTTACCTTCTATGAAAGATATTGATGTTGGGGCAGGAGATGAAACAAATAACGAGCATTATATAAGTATACTAGGACAACTGACTCGAGTTATAAACAATATCCTTTATCATATAGAGAACCATTATCCACAATATATAATAACAATTTTAGACTTCTTCATGAAACAAAAAACTCTATAATTAAATGGGATGACAAATATATTTGTCCCTAAGCAATGGATAAGTTCCTTAGAGAAGATATTTTGTGCATTGAGGAGTAAAAAAATGGAAAGTTGTCCTGGATGTTTATTATCCCTCAAGATATGTGGTTCAATAGGGGTCATTGATTAAAAACATGAAATAAGAGGAGGAAAAACAAACATAGAATTGGGGGAATTTAATGAACTATTATTAGAAAAATAATTTCCCAATGAACAACGAGCTGATTGGAGAGACAATTTTTTACTCAGATGTTGATGGAGGATGAGAATGTTGCAAAGTATGAAGATAACTTCACAATTCTAGAATGGAATGCTACATACTATATACGTTATCCAAGAAGTAATATTTATCGATTATTTTATGGGTAAAATAATTCCATCGATGGGAACTGGTCTCCAAAAATTTCTCATCGTATGAAGAAATAATCTCATGTGTTCTCAAGATAGAGAAATATTTTTCTATGACATATGAATTAATGGGAAATAAATAGAAGAAGTGAATAGTGGAGAAAGAGACAGGTAATGGGAAGAAGGGAAATAGAGATTTTCCCACATGTATAAATTGTGAAAGGAAAAACCATGGTTCCTGCATAGAAGTAAATGTAGTTTCATTCAATTGTTGTGAGAAAGTCCATCATACATGTTATTTTAAGGGAAAGAAATAATTTGAAAATGTGAAATGCTAGAATTTTAAATAAATAGGATATTATGAAAATTATTTTCTAGAGTTTTAAATAAATATGGATCAGAAGAAGAAAATAGGCCAAGGTCCAAATTATGTTGTCACTATAGTAAAACTATAATAATTAATGTATTTATGTATTTATATTCAAGAATTTGGTTATTATATTTCAATTTTAATAATAATGTGACATATAAGGATTATAATCCAATACTTCTTATTTGAGGATTTGGAAGCACGAATTATTTCATTTAGGCTATTGATATTATAAAAATATTTTTCAATAGACGATAAATTACATTTTTTGGGGAATCAGATTTCACATAATATAACATAAATTTAAAGATCTATTTAGACTTTAAATTTGGATAAAAGTATTTTAGAAAGGTATTATGGTTGGAATTGAATAATTTGTACATTTTATAGTGTTTTTAAGGTTAAAAATTCATTATGGTTATTTAGGAATGCTATAATGATGTAGTTTTATAAAAAGGACAATATGTTGGTCATGAGACAACTCGTCGCGTCAGACAAGACTGTGAGACATGAACCTTTAACCGAGGGGTGGTAAGGGTGAATTAGCTACCATGGGACTGACTGATTTCATGGTTAGTATAGAATATATTTTTCATTTAAACTGTATGATATATGAATTATATGTTTATTTTGGGAACCTTATATGATTAATATAAATTGAATATTTTCAAAAACTCTATTATCTTTTGAATAGAATGATGAGTTTGTGTTAAAGGTTAGTTAAAATATGGAAATCTACTTTTAAAATAATTATGTTTCATTATATTATTATGAAGTATATGAATTATTATAAGCTAGTTAAAGGATCATGAAAATGAAAATGTATTCCTTGTACTTTATTTTGTGATGAATCAAATGTCCACTCCGGTCATTGAAAATTTATATCTTTATGGTTGTAAAATTTTTCCTAATCATGTTCTCTATCACTCCCCATCATAACATGATTGTTAAATTTTTTTCATGGTGGTATTTTCCTACATATAACCCAAGCATGAGTTATCTCTTGTGACCTTCTTAATTCCCTTTATTTATTTTAAAATGGAGGTCTCGTTAATCCATTTTAAAATGTGGGATTTCCATAATGATATTTTAAAATGAAAAACCCCTAGTTTTTTATCTCAAGTTTAAATTGTGAAGAAACAATTTATTGAAGGAGGGGAGAATGTAACAATACAATAATGAGTTGGATTATGTGACATTCAAGCCCCAATTTTAACGAACAACAATATATTAAAAAAACTTATTATTTAATAGGATATATATTCTAGCTATTAAATTAGAGGTGATGAATAGTATTAACCATATTTTGAGTGTTATATATTCCATATAATTTTTTCATTCACCTTATGTGTTTCTTAGACATAATATAATAACAAACTCAATTTTTTGGATACAATAAGTATTTTAAGAAAATGAATTTTTACCGACTTTTGTTGGAAAACCAATTTAATATCCAATATTTGACACTTTTATATATTAAATTTGACAAAATAAACTTCTCATTTGTAAGAGGGAAATCAGAATTAATTTTGGATAAATTTCTGGTGTTTTTATTGATAACTTTCATATTTTGATAGTGTGAAAAATATAAAATTTAAATTGAAAACATCTATTTTAATCAAAATAATTTATAATATGAAATTATACATAAGAATGATTTTAAAGTATAATTAGATTATATTTTTATAATTTAATATAATTTCTGTCTTTTTAATTATTTTAACATTAAATTTAGATATAGACACATTTCAATCATTCGATGCTTTTAATTTTTGAAAAACATGTTTTCTCATTTTGACAATGGTGATTAATTTTAAATTACTTACTATAACATATATGTTTCAAATTTGGAAAAATTGGTTCCATATTTGTAATCATTAGGTACGAATTATGTTAATAGGTTAATTTTATTTTTGTGAATTAATAATATTAAATTTAGTAATTTTTTTATTACCACGTTTAAGGGTAAATCGGGTTATTAAAGATAAAATTAATATTATAAATTACCTAAAAAGCCTATAAAACCACGTTGGGATGACTAAATTGGATCATTATCATCTATGGTTTTAACTTTAATCACATAACAGCCACTTTCCCATGAATATGACATTAATATTATAAAATTATATAAATATGACAAAATGTCACACTCTGCTTTAATAAAAGTCTATTAATTTTAACATAGGGATAAACAAGAGATTACATCAAATATAGGTAGTCTATGGAACCATAAAAAAATTACCTACATCAAAGAAATTTATCTATAATTTGTTGATATTAAATAATAACCATTAATGATGAAAATATAGTGATGTAGAATGTATTATATTAATAGAAATATCAAATAAATAGTTTTCAAAATATTGAAAGAAATTTAATTTAATTAATTAAGGTGCTCCATTTCTAGGTGAATATGATTTGTTAGTAGGATATTAAATATTTGGTTTGACGTTATCTCTTGTGTGGTTTTATTTATTGTCAATCAAATGAATAGGGTCAAAATTGACACAATTGATATTTTATTAAAATGACATTCTATTAAATTATTTAAAAATCATAAAAATATTTAAAAATTATAAAGTGAAAATTATATGGTTTAAATTTTATATAAGTTACCAATTATATACAATTGATACCACATAAGTAAATATTTATAACCATTTAATATTTATAATATTATTAGCATAATTAAAATTAAATTGATAAAATAAGGGTAAATTAAAATGATAAGGTTTAAAATAAAATAAAAACTTTTATAACTTTTATTTTTAAGAGGATATCGACCCATATTCATATTATATTATAAATTATACACCATTTATCCATTTGATTATAAAAAACAGTTTATATTAATTTAATTGTATTTGTATTTCCAAGGTTCCCCTCCCCTCCCTTATAAAAGGGAACCTCTCCTTATCTTTTAATCACACCATTAAGATCTTTTTCTCTACAAAACCCTAACCGTTTCCTCTCCCAACATTCCTCACATTATCCTAGAGACCAATCATTGGGAATAAATCAATCTTAAGGAGCAATTTTGTGCATAATGACAAAGATGGAGGTAGGCCTCTTTTATTAAAAGCAAGTAAAAGAAAAGGACAGAAGATGGAAAATGAGAAAACAAGGAAAATCCCAAAACAGGAAAACAAGGAAAAGCCCAGAACAAAAACTATTTGTTTAATTTTTTCACCAGTCACACACTTAGCCTGCATTATTCTTCTCGAAGTGCATTCAGCTTTGTCCTTCCACAACCTTAGCCCCGACCTCTTGATCTCCCCCTGCTTGAACTCCCCCTGCTTGAGAGAGATGGAAGTCTTCCATAAAGCATCTCATCAATAGTGATTTCCAAGTCAGTGATATCATATTTTCATTCTTTTTATTTATCAGGAGAGTCATTTTTTCATTAGTGACACCATTCCTTCTACCTCTGTTGCATTAGCTTGATACATAGTCTCATGGTACTTTTTTCAACAAGATAGCTCAAAATTGAGCCCTGCATCTCACTAGTATAATTGATATTTTTATAGTTGGAAGAATCATTATTCCTGGAAATGCACACCCAACCACCACTAGGGTAACAACTGAATATCGTGTCTTCTTGTAGTATACAAGTTGGAATCCTTCATCATTCACTATCAGCTTTGAAGTAGTATGAAAATATTTAAATATGATTGGAGAATAGGAATCCGAAACATGCATACCATTTCGATTACCATAGGAATCCATCCTTTTTTGTAAGAGTTGATTATCCATCTAAAGTTAGACTTCTTCTCTAACGTTCTCTACAAATGTTTCATTATATTTAAGATTCAATCATGATTTTTGAGAAACCACAGATTTTACTTTACTAGAAGCAGCAACATTGTGAACATTCTCTCTTTCCGCACAAATGTCAGCCTAATACATCATATTATTTTCAGAGGTGGAGGTATATATAGGAGGTGAGTCACAAGGTTAATCACCCTTCCCATCAACTAGATCATTAGTTTTCACCTCAAAAGTAGCACCATGTGCCCATTTATTCTACTCAGTAAAGTCAACATCAATATCCAGTCCATCAATACTATTGCAAATATCTTTTCCATTCTCATGCTACAACTAAGGAATATCTATTTTTTGAGTAGAGGCATTCTTTCACTTCTTGAGAAAACTACTCACATTATGACCATGAAAATCACAGTAGATGAAAATAATGGAATGCCGACAGGAAGATAATTCATAACCAATAACATTGTAGTACATATATAATTTAGGAATTTTTTCATAAACTATCATCGGCTCAATAATATCATCATCAATTACGAGCATTACCTTGTCATCAAGAGTCGATCCCAGTTAAAACTCAACCATGAACCTTGAAAGGTGACCAAATTGATCAATCTACATTTCCTTGTCAATTTTAATTGGAATTCCGGTAGATAAATAAATATTAGACAATATTTCCGAATGCCAAAGTATCCAATTTAGCCCATAAACTCTTACCCAATTTTGATTTTTTGTGTTACGAACCTCCAAGGGATTGAACATCTTATCCCATTCACACAAGTGAATAATTACAGGTTTGAGCATAATGGAACCAAATCCCTAGGCTCGGATTTTCAAAAATTCATTGGGGAAAATCATATGGAAGTATCCCCAACGAAGAGAGACACACATCCATGATGTGAAACCCCAAATTAATAAAATTAGTTCTTTTAGTTTATCAATTTTCAGAAGTTGAGAACCTTTAGGAAGAAAAAGTCGATCAATAATTGAGAACTCACCCATTTTGAGACGTTTTGAAATAGAAACCAGATCTTCTTCGATGTTCGCTATGTTTCCTTTTCTCTGAATGGAAGAGTTAACCATTTTTTTCATACTAAAAGGGGTTACCCATAAAAGAGGTAATTGGTTTGTCACGTCTTTCAAAGTTATTTTCTTCTTCTACATCTACTTTTTATGTTGCTTCCATATCAAAGTAATAAATCTAGTATCATTCATATAATAATATTTCATTATAGTTATGGGAAAACCATATTCCCTTTTTTATCCATTATATATATAACAATATCACCATGCATGTGTCCGTATGACTTACCGTCTCCACGCCATGGTGTAATTTTTTATTCAACACTACTATAATTAGATGTGTATAATGATGAGTATAATGGATATGAAAAGTGAATATAACATGATAATTTTTCCTCATTACTACAATATCATCCAATTCAATACCATTTAACTATCAATAGAATTATATTATGACTCGTGTGTACGTACAACCGACAGTCTCCACAATGCGGTGAGAGTCAATCTCCGCGTTAAAATTTCAAGAATGATAATAAAATTTATATGATGAGTATGAATAATAATTATGAACTTATTTTAATTATTTACATTAATACAATACATCCTATGCATAAAAACATGACTTACACAACCAGAGAAGAATGGGAAATTGAAGCAACTAACACCTGAAATAATGGTAATATAGAAACACTATTAACAAAATAATAATGTTGTATCATATATGATATCATAAATATGTAAATTGTTCTGGAATAATTTAGTAACATGCATTAAACATTATATAAGAGGATACACATCATCGAATAACAAAAAGTTCACGGTAAATGTTAATTTCACAATCTCTTTATTATCCAAGATTGCATATATGTTAGTATCTACTATGACATTTGTTAAAACAAAATGGATATGAGATGGGAAAAATAAAACTGGGGGTGAATTTTACATTAAAAATTTATATAAAACCATTATTTCTGGTCCTTAGTTTAATACAACTAAAACAATTCACAAATCCTCATATAAAAGAGAACAAATAATCGAACAGACTCTCGGTCTGATGATATTGTTATAATACCACATGTTATGAAACAATTATATCTAGGTTGAATACACATATAATAATAATAATAAGTGTAAATAATTCTACCATATATCATATATAATCAATAAAAAAAATATAATCTTTAATTGAAACAATTATAGTATAAAAGAATACAAATGAAAAAGAAGAAATAAAAGGATTCCCTTTCTACTATAATAAACAGCAGAAAATGTAAAATGTATTACAATTCTTTTATAAAAATATAATGGTATCCATTAACCTAGGATAATAGTTCAATCTTACCAACACTGATAATACCTTGATATAATGATCAGCACGTCCGTCTTGCTAGGCCCAAATGCCCTCAATTTTACAGGTAATCGGCACCATTGCCCTTAAAACACTTGAATTCCCTCGATACAATGATCAATCACACCATCTTTATATCACCAGAATCTTTAAATCATTAACAACTGATTGGATTCACAAATAAAAACAATTCACTTATTTAAAAACAACAAATAACGAGATGTTCATGTTTTTTGATTTCAAGGAATTCACCCAAAGAAGGGAGAAATCACATAGTCTCTATCTAGAACTTTGAGGTAGCTAAAGTTGTTGTCTTTGTTACAAATGAATTCCTATTTATAGGCCCTAGGTTCTAATGGTCATATTTTCTCCAACTGTCATATTTCTCTGGAAAACTAAGAGGGTCTTGGAAACCTAGCTTTATAACGGTCAAATTGAAACAGAAAACCCAACATCGTTTTATTTAGTTTATTACTATCACCAAAACATCATTTTGGTTAAAAAATATATATATTAAAATGATAACAATAGTATTATTGGTATAAAACATGTTCTTCTATAAAATAATTAAATAATACAAGTGATAAAATTTTAACATAAGTATATTTATTATCACTTGTCAGTACGAAATAATATAAATACTGATATGATGGAAAATGGATACGATACACATTATGAGTATGATGGTCAAAGTCGGTATGATGGTCAATGTGAGTACAGTGAATAGAGTGAGTTTGATGAATAGAGTGAGTACGATGACAGAGTCTGTATGATAGATAGTGTTAGTATGATAGACTGAGTTAGTATGATAGACAGAAAAAACGTATTCAAAGTAAGTTATTTATTTGAGAAATGATTATAAAGAGATTTATGATTTCCAAAAAAAGGCATAAAAGTCAAAAGAAGATATTTTTATTAACAATATCCCCTATTTTTAAATAAAAAAAAATAAATTAAAACAAGAAATAAAGTCTTATCTCCCATTGAGTTATTCATTCTATTCTGGGTAAATAAATGAATACAAATAACTCCCTTAGGTACAGACATTCCTAAGAATTTTATTCATATATTTTTTACGGTTTGGATGTATTAAATTTGAGTAATAATTTAATAATTCTCCCCCTTTATTAAATTAACTCCACTTTTAAAAAAATTATCCCCCTTTTTGATTTAAAAAAAGAGTGGTATAATCATGAATTTCCCAAAACATTTAGAGAGAAATAGAATAAAAAAAGAAAAAAGAAAAAATATAGTTAACTTAATTGTCAAAAATTCTAGGAAATTAAAAAAGACAACCTAGGAAGAAAGTTACAACTAAACATTTATTTCTTTTATCATTCATTTAATTTCTTGATCAACTCACGAAGAATAGCCTTCATATTCGTTATCTATTGTCATTTCAAAGATAAACACCCTATGATTTGAGATTCCCTTATTGGTCTATAAGAAGTTGATCATGGTTTCTTATAGTGTCTTCTTGATTCCTTATCACTTCATCAAGAGTATCAATTATATGCTCTGTATTCTTATTTTCTTCAACCAAAATTGTGTTCCATTTCTTTAACAAAACAATTTCATCTATGAAATATGAAACCTTCGAAAATTATAACTGGAAAGCACTAATCCTTTCTTACAACTATTTCCCTGAATGAGTTTCAGAACCAATAGTTTTTGGGTTATAATTAAACATTTTAATTGTTTATTTATATAGATTATTAAATGAAAAATCAAGATCATTTAAAATCCTCTTTAATTATTCAATTGATTCTTTATGTTCATTTACAGAGCTTTCTGTTTTGTTTGACCACTTTGTCATCTTGTTCCAAGCCTTCTTATGAGCAATAGAACTATAACTCAAAACATTTAGATCAACATCTATTGCTATTACTTCACATATGATATCTCTTACTGAACCAAACATATTTCTTTGATTATCAGTGATGAAATCTATCACTCTTTCTATTCTTGGAAGATAAGGAATATTTTTCTCAATCCTTCTAAAATAATAAATAATGTAATCACTTTTTTCAAAGCAATTGTGTGTTCTGAGTTAGTATCATCACCTTATGATTCATGTCCATTGGATAGACTTGAGTCTTCATCGGGTTTTTTTTCTTTTCCTTTATCTTTTTCCTTTCCAACACTTTCTTCTTCTTTTTTATCTATTTCTTCTTCAACTCTGTCACTCATGATTATGGTTCTCTCGACATGAGAACTTGGATCCACTTTCTTTATTAGGTAAGGAACTCTTTTTCTGATTGAGTTTCTATAGTCTGAACTGATGCTTAATTAGTATGAAGATTTTGTTGTTGAAATCCTACACTTTGTTTAAGAAAGGATTCTCCTATACTTCTCTTAGACCTCTAAATATAATCTATAAGAATTTTTTTTCCTATTCATTTTCTCCTTCATGTTGTGAAACTAATTGAATAAATTCTAGCATTGTTTCTTTTTATTTATCTTTATTTGGAAGAGTTTTTGCGATCAGTTATTTTTGGACATCATTTGGATGTTGAACAATTTCAAACTCAAACCCTTTTAATATCTTGGAAATATTAAAATCTGTAGCCTTTCATTTCAAAAGTTTCTTCTTCTTCTTCTTAGTCTGTAGAGTATATTTTATTCTTATATTATCAGCTAGAGATTTAGATGGAACAAGAGAAAATTGAGGATAACATTATTTTCTTTGTTCTTTATCCTTTCTCCTCTTTGATACAACCTATTTATAGTATTAGGTTTTTATCTTATGTTTTTCACCGATTTTAGGATCTGACATTTAAGAGGATATAATTGATAGAGATGGTTCTATTAATAGTGGTGCCAATTGATTTGGTTCTAACTATTTCATATCCTTGACAAAGAATTTTGATTCGGAATCAAAATGAACATTTAGATTTTTTACTATATCCTTTATAATCCATGATCTATTAAAGATATTCCTTTCTCCTTTCACTAGAGTATTTCAAAGTCCAAAATCTTCTAGAGTGATGTTTTTATGAATAGTTGGATTCATAATCAGATGAGATTCAATATCTCTAGTCATCAAATTCTTCATTGTTTCAAAAATATATCCCATGATATTTCTCAAATTCACTAGATACTCTAGAATAAAGATATCTGAAATCATAAGAGTTTCTCTATCCACATTCCATGGAACATGAAACTCTTGCATACATAGGGAAATAAAATTATTTTCTAGAGAGATATAAACTACATTTATTTTCACATCATTAATAATAAAGAGTGAATTTTTAGTTCTTTCTTTATTATACGTACCGACATCCTCAGGTAACTTATGATAAGTACAAAATGATTCACCTTTAGTAGAGAAGTTGAAGAAATGTGCTGCTTGTTTGATTGAAAAAGAAAAAAAAATCTATTATACATAGAAAAAGTGATCTTCATATCCATATAAAAAGTCAATGTATTGTAAAATTGTCTAACCAATTCAATAATAATTGGATCGTAAGAAGGATTCTCAACACAAAGATGTTCCCAACTATGGAACAAGATAATCCTTTTTCTTTAATATTCATAAACGTCATATAAATCTCCAGAGACTTATATTTACCTGAATAAATTCATTTCCAAGAAATTCTTTGAAGACATATCGGCAAGATTATTGGTTGAATACCGAGACATAATGTTTATTGACAAATGGAATGATCAGACTCATTCATAAGAATAAAAGTAGAGCTTCTCCAAGAGATCTGAAGAACTAGTGTGGGTTTGAGGATGGGGTACTCTATTTATAGGGAAATTTGGTTGATTTTTGGACTCTTATGGTTGATATTAGAAGATAAATAATCCTATGGTAGAGAATAAAAAAATTATCTTATTTTACTTTTAAAATAAATAAAAATAAAAAATGAGAAATAATAACATAAAACTAAATTTTTATAAAAAAATAGATTGTACATATTAAATATTTCAAATCGGCTTTTAGTTTCATAGTATCATGAAAGTAAGAACATAATAAAATAAAAAAAGTATTAGTTGAAATAAATAAAGATAATATTATTAAATATCAAACAGATATAAAGAAGCTAAATATGTTCAATTGTTATACCGATGGAAAACAACTATATTTCCATAGGTTGTTAAGGTGATTGAAAACTAAGTCATTACTATAGGTTGTCAAGCCGATGGAAAACAATGTCATTAACATAGGTTATCAAGAATATGGAAAACAAATTCGTTACAATAGGCTGTCAATCTGATGGAAAAAAATATGATATCATAGGTCATCAAGCTGATGGAAATCAAAGTCATTACCATAGTTTGTCAAGCTGATGAAAAACAATGTCGTTACCATAGGTTGTCAAGTGGAAAATGAAGTTGAATGTCATAAATAAATAAAAATAATCTGACAAATAAAACAAATAGGACTATAAACATAATGAATTAATATAAAACTCAAAATATAAAATATGAGACAAAATAATATAAAATCGTTAATACAAAGAACAAAAGACTAATATTCTCTGCCTATGTAGAGGAGTGCATTATTGTAAAGAGATTTTTAAAATTATGATGTAGATGTGAGTAATTATTTTAATTTAATCATTCCTATATACTATTAAATATATTTTAATCATTCATAAGGTAATGGGTTTGAAAAAATATCAGCAAGTTGTTCTTTCATTATGATGAATTGTAAAATGATATCCTCTTCTCTATGTGATCCCTTAGAAAGTGATGTGTAGTAACTATGTGTTTTGAACAAGAGTTATATGACGGGATTTTTCTTAATTAAATGGAACTTATGTTATCACACAATATTTTTGGTTTTAGTAAAACTTATAGCATAGTCTGTTTGTGTCTATTGCATACACATCACTTGAGAAAAATGACTTCCAATTGCCACATATTCAGCTTTAGTAGTGGATAGTGCAACTTAGTTTTGTTTTTTGCATGAAAAACAAACTAATGAAATCTCCTAGGTTATGACACATTCCAAAAGTACTCTTTCTATCTATTATACAACCACTAAAGTCAGCATCTAAAAATAGATTTAATTTAAAATCATTTCAAGAAGAATAGAAAAGGACAAAATCCAATGTACCTTTTAAACACCAAATAAACCTTTTCATGTATTTTAAATGGGATTGTTTTAGATTTTATTGATATCTAGAACATAATCAAATAGAAAACATTATGTTTGGAAGACTTGTTATCACATACAATAGACTTCGAATCATACCCCTAAATTTGTTTTGGTCAACTAGTTTCCCAACTTCATCAAAATCAACAGTGTTTGAGGTTGCAATGGGAGTACTAAAACATTTAGTATTGTCATATATATAATTATTGAGTAAGACTTTGATATAATTATATTGAGATATATATGTACGTTTTAGTTTTTGAGAAATTTGAAAATGAATAAATCTTTTTGATTCACCCATCATACTCATTTCAAAGTCAGACATCATTAGATTCACAAATGAAATTTTTAAAGACATTTCAGTTGATCAAAAAATGATTTCATCAACATGAATTTAAAAAATCATATGACTTTTTTTCAATATTTTTAAAAATAGTTGGATCTGTTGTTACTTTAATGTAATTGTTTTGTAACAAAAATCATGTTAACCTACCATACAAAGATGTTAGGGCTTGTTTATGTCTATAAAGGTACTTGGAATTTTTTTTAACATATTCAGGATGTTTTGTATCTTCAAAACTACTGGGTTGGTTTACATAGAATTACTCTTGTACATATCCATTAAGAAAAGAACCCTTGACATCCATTTGAAAGAGTTTGAAATTAAAGAATGTAATAAAGTATAATAGATTTCTTATAGATTCGTATCTTACTACTAAAGAATAGGTTTCTTCATAGTATATCCCTTTTTTTATTATAGCCTTTAGCAACAAGTATAGATTTATTTTTAAAAATGATACTATTATATTGTAGTTGTTTCCAAAACCCCATTTTACACCAATAATAGATGAATCCATAGGTTTTCCAACCAAGGTCCAGACATTATTAATTTCAAATTCATTTAGCTAATCTTACATTTCCTTAATCTAGTCTTCATTACCTAAGGCCTCACATGGAATTTTAGGATCAAATTTAGATTGAAAAGAAAGATGTTCTATTTCATTTTTTAAGGAATTCATGGTCCTTAAAAGTTTATTTACATCACCAATGATGTTATTATTGAGATTATTTCTATGTAATAACTGATTTTGATTTTTGAAAATATATTCATCAATATAAGGTATAAATTCTTCAGGTACGAATGTCTCAGAAACAATTTATTGAGTATTTACAGTGTCGAAAGAATCATCTATCCAAGGTTGATAATCAATTTTGGAAAACAATTTAGAAACAATATTTTAAGGGTTTTTTAAAATAAAAGGATTAGTTTCATCCAACTTAACATGTATTTATTCTTCAACTACATATGTATTTTTATTAAAAACTCTATAAGCTTTAGAAGTGGTGGAATAACCATAAAATGTTCCTTTATCAAATTTGGGTGCAAACTTGTGTAGGTTATTTTTGTATTTAAAATAAATACTTTGCAACCAAATACATTGAAGTTTGAAACTTTTGTTTTTGGTTCTATCCACTGCTCAAAACAGTTTCTATTAAGAAAAGTTCCAATTAAAACTCAATTTACAGTATAACAGGCAGAACTAACAAATACATCCCAAAAATGTTTTTCTATTGAGTATTCAGTCAACATAGTTCTAGTTACCTTTTGAAGAATTCTATTTCTTCTTTTAACAACACCATTTCTCTAAGGTGTTGTTCATACATAAACGTTATGAGTAATACCTTCCTTACTATAGAATGTTTCAAAATTAGAATTCAGAAATTATCCACCATGATCACTTCGAATAGTTATAAATGGTTGGGTTTTCCATTTTTTAACTTTAGTAACAAAATTTTTAAATAAAAAAAAGCTTCAGATTTTTTAGTAATAAAATATAACCATTTAAATCTTGTTGTAATTGTCAAATAAAACAAATACCTAATACTTTCCTCCAATACTACTAGTTTGTGTATAACCAAAAAGATTTATGTCCACTAATTATAAGACATCAGCTGTTATGACATCACTAATTGAATTAATGCTTGATATATATTTTCTTCCATACAGACAAGGGTTACAAACATTATAAGTATCAAACCTAAGCTCAGGTATATCTTTAACAAGTCCCTTTTTAGAGATTTTATATAGATTCCTACGATTATAGTGTCTTAGTATTGTATTCCACAAACAAGAGTGTTCTACCATTGCACTTAGACAAGGTAATTCTTAGCTCCTATGGTCTTCTATGTTCAAAGTGTAAACATTCTCATTCCATTGCATATATAGAATGAATTCATCATTGGAATTTTAAACTATACATTTATCATTCTTAATGCTCACAAGGTATCTTTCATCACATAATTGACTTATTGTAATGAGGTTTCTCTTATGACCATCAACAAATAAAACATTATAATTCCAAATTTTACCAAGAAAAAAAATATTACCCATTGAAATAATCTTTCCTTGAGCATTATCTCTGTAGGTAACTTTTCCTCCTTTCATGTTTATGACTTTTAGAATGAATTTTATGTTTCTAGTGTGTGCCTGGAACATCCACTATCCATATACAATGTATTGTAAATATTTCTTTTTTTTTTCAAAAACAAAAATAATTAATCTTTTGGAATCCAAAACTATTTAGATACGAAAATATTATAAAGGAAAATATTTGGAATCTATATTTTTTTTTGAATAGTGGGCGTTAAGGAATCCTAAATATTGAGTTTTATTAAGAGAACAATTTCTTTCACAATGTTCACCACACTAAAATTTTGTGCAGAATAGATCACTTTAAATAACAAAATAGTTATTAAGAAAAACCGGTTTCGAATAAGTATAACCAAATCCAGAACTAAAACTTATAGGATGAATTTTAGAATACATTTTGGCAAACACTTTCATTCCAGTAGTGAAATTAAATAAGACTTTATTTAATGAAATAAATTTCATATTTTAGTATGATGACCAAATTCTATTCCTTATTTGTATTATTTTTAGAATTATCTTTCTCTTCTTAAATAAATTTTAAAGAAGTAATATTACCAAAATCATTAGAAAGTTGGTTCTTTTCAAAATTTACTTTTTCAATATATTTAAAAAATGTCAATCTAAAGAGTTTTAGAATCAATATTTTTTGTGATATTGGATACTTCACTTATTAAAATATAAATCCTAGTATTTTGTTTTTCATGTTTTCTTGATACTTTACATTTTTAATTTTCTAAATGTTTAGCAAATCTAGAATCTTCTTCATAAGAAGGTAAACAATTTTCATTCTCTAATGAAGATATTTCTTCATCAGAAGAATAATATTTATCATGATAATTATTACTCAAATACATATTAGTAAGAGATTCATAATTTTTTACTGTAACGACCCAAAGTTTTTCAATGGAAATTCCGTTCTTATAATGATGTCATAAAATCACACTAAAACACAACATAATAAACTACTAAGTTCTAAGTGGCATTTAAACATAATTTTGTCACATAAATGATTTTAATTTTGAAAATCCGACATACATGGTTGTGTTCAAGATGATTTTTAGAGTCTAATAAAATAGAAATAATTTTTGTTTAAAAGTAACATACCCTTATTAATTGTAATATAACCCTTATAAGAGGTAAATAATCCAACATAAGAGAAACCTTACCCATGATTAATTAAATAACATTTAGACATCATAGAAAGTGACAATTTGACCTTAGTAAACATTTTGGTATTTTGTAAGTCATAAATAATTAATTATAATTAATTAATTAATTTAAAAGCAAATTTATTTTCCCTAAAATGTGTTAATTAATTATCAAATCAATGTCTTATATTTTGTAGATAATTTTATAAGACTCTACGTAATTTTTTAAATCACTATAAAAACAATTTTAATTTTAAAAAACTGTTTTTTAAGTAAATTATGATTTTAATTAAATACTATATTTATAATATTTAATTTTTTTAAAAAAAATGGACTTCATTTTTTGATTCTAGAAGTCAAGAAATGGTTGGGGTAAATTTTGGGTATTTTTATGAAATACATGAATTTTTTATGAATAGTGATATACCATAATTTACATAAATAAGCTAAATAAGCTAATTATAGAGTCATGTTTGATGTTTTACTTATGTATGCCCAATAGGTTTCGGATCACATGATAAAATTACTATTCTTTGTCATTCAAGACTCACTATTCCTTGTCTTAGGGGAAATTAATAAACTAATGAATTTTATATTAAGGAAACCCCTCTCCCCTCCACTATAAAAACCACCCTCCACACCCTCATTTCGTTACACCTCTCAAGATCCAAGCCTTCTCTAAACTCTGCCCAAAATATTTATCTATCCCCTCTCCCACATTCATGATCTACTGGTCTCATCAAAATTCCATGCCCATATTCCTTAATGAGGATCTCAAGAGGACGATTTAAGAGGACATTAAAGTGAAGGAAGCATTCAGGTACAAGGTAAGGGGAAATTCTCGAACCAATCTTTAATCCTTCAGGTTCTCCCTCTTTCACACAATTATTTTTTATATGGTTACTCCATAAAGATCTAATTTTCATCATTGTCTTTTCTTTTATATGATATACATGTTTTTAACTGGTTTTTATGTCAAACAAAATGGTTTTCAAATGAACTCTTCTTTTTAGAACACACCTTTTACTTCTCCCCCAATGTGAACAGTTCTTGAAACATGTATGTTATTCCCTATTTATTTTGGGAACCCAAATTTTATGGATGCATTTTTATGAGATGAAACCCATTCCATTCCTTGGGTTAGTTATGTTCATTTTTTATTTGTGTTTTACGGGGAAAGCATGATAATGATAATGTTATGATGTGATGGGTACATGAGGAATTATACAGCGCTCCAATGCATTGGGTAAAGTGATTAATCCCATGAGAAAATGAGAAATAATGTGTGAACAAGATTCTATCTTGTTTCACAAGTATGTTTGGTAGTTAACCACTAAGACATGATGTTTCATTTTTATGCATTTCCACTTTTCAGGTCTTATATTTATGCTTCCTCTCACGTTCACGATCTTTTTCCCATGTTATTATTATGCTCATCCCTTGCTTTATTGTTTTTGTATCTATCCTATTACTAGGATTCTAGATCAGCACATTTTATGTATATCCTCAGGTGGCTACATGTACAAAGTAGAGGCCAAGTTCCAATAAGAAGCCAGAGACGAATAAATTAAATAAATGTTCATGCTTGATGTTGTAATTGTTAAGTATGGTCCTAGTTTTCCCAAGACACTAAACTTTGGATCCTCTATGTTTAATACTATTATTTTGTTTATATTTAAAATGATGTAATAGTAATGTAAGAAAAGGTAGAGTCTCTATAGTTGGTATCAGAGGCAAGGTTAGTTAATTTGGGAATTAGGATTAGTGAACCTTAGAGAAAACCTCTAGAATGAGACTAAGTACAAAAATTCACACAAGAATAATTACATAGGGATACCATATGTTATGTTTTTGGTATAAATTGTTTAAATGAATAATTTATTCATGAATTGTTTACTTATGTTTTCTGCTAACCTTTTCTATTTTAGAAAATGGTGGGAACCATGAGAAATCAGGTCAACAAGTCCTGCAAGGGCCAATGCAACGATTGCCCGAATGGCACCCCCAATGATTTGGGAGGTGGAGTATAAAACATCGTGGTGATGCTTACCCAATTATCTCAAGTTATGAACAATAACCATAATAATGGGAAATATCCCCCTTCACCAAAGAGGGATCAACTGGCTATTGAATTTTTTATACGGAGACGACCACCGACGTTTTGTGGATCTTCCGATCCACTAGTTCCGGAACAGTGGGTCCACTCCATGGAGAATATCTTTTATGTTATTCACTATTCTGAGATGGAGAAGGAGACCCTAGCTGTTTATCATTTAGATGGAGAAGCCGATCAGTGGTGGGATTTGATTGAGAACACCAAGCCAAGGGATGAAATTAATGAGATGGAATGGGAAGAGTTTAATATAATGTTTCCTAACAAGTATTTCCTAAGAACTATTCGCACGAAGATAGAGAGAGATTTTATAGAGCTCAAGAAAAAAGAAGAAGAATTTTTCACAACCTATGAAGAAAATTTCGCAAGTCTTTCATGGTTTGCTTCGGGTTTTTTTATCAACTATGATAGAAAAATTAATAGATTCTTTAGTGGATTAAAACCACATCTTCCATAGGCTCTTGCAATTCGAGATTTTTGGAGTTATGAAGAAGTTGTTCAATGTGATCTCAAAGTGGAGATGGAGTTTTGAGAATGGTCCCATGGATATAGGGAGAAGAAACGAAAGATGGAGTTTCAAGCTAGAGGATCTAATGAAAAAAGTGGGAAGAAAACACAATGACCCACATGAAAAAACGAGGGAAGTTGCACCATGGAAACTGCCTCAAAGGGATGGGGAAATGATTCATGTGTGGGAAAGAAGGACACCGGGCTCAAGAGTGTTGAAAAGACATGAAATGAAAAGATAATGTAGCCGATGAAAGGAGAGAACCACTCATGGTTCAATGCTAAAACTGTAGGGAGCTTGGGAACTATAAAAACTAGTGCACTAAACCTCATTCTCTCAAGGGTAATCAGCTTCTGCAGCCACTGAAGCCAAAGGAACAAGGGAAGGATTATGCCATCACTACTATAGAAGTGGAGCAAGATAATGAATTTGTACAAGGTACACGTCCTATTCACTCAAGAATGGATAATTTATTATTTGATTCTTGTACTAAACATTCTTTTATATCTTTCTAGTTTTCCAGAACTACAGAATCGAAGCCCCGAAACCTTGAAGTAGAGATATCTATAAAAACACCAAGTAGTGCAATCATTGAAACCCAAGTGTTTAACTCTTCTCCTATTGGCGTATGGGGGATGATTCTTCCGTAAAATCTCGTAATAGTTCCCTTGGTGGAATTTGACGCTATAATGCGAATGGATTGTCTCTCGTTACATAGAGCACATATCAACTATTGAGAAAAAGAAATATATTTTCATATTCCGAACCTTCCCATGCTCCTCTACAAATGCAATGAAGATCTTGAATCTCCTTTGAAAAATCCATCAATTGTGTTGGTATTGATTCCCTATGAAGAAGCATACCTCGCCCAAATGGTTTAGTAGAAGGAAAGTTCCATCATTGAGGAAATTCCCATTGTAAGGGAATACAGTGATGTCTTTCCTGAAGAGTTACCTGGAATTCCCCCAGATCGTGAGGTAGAGTTCTCTATCGAACTCATACCCGGAGCTACTCCTATCTCAAAGTGTCCCTATAGGATGGCTCCTATCAAACTGGTGGATTTAAAGAAGCAGCTGCAAGAGCATCTGAACAAAGGGTTCATACACCCTAGTGCATAACCTTGGGCTGCACCAGTGCTCTTTGAGAAGAAAAAGGATAGGACAATGCGGTTGTGTATCGATTATCAGGAACTCAACAAGATCACCATAAAGAACATGTATCCTCTCCCAATGATTGAAGACTTTTTTGACCAGATAAGATGAGATCATTATTCTCAAAGGAGGATCATCATTCTGGATATCATCAATTAAAGGTGGAGAAGGAAGACATTTAGAAGACTGCCTTCCGAACAAGGTATGTGCACTATGAGTTTTCGGTGATGCCCTTCGGACTTAATAATGCCCCTACAATCTTCATATATTTGATGAATAGAGTCTTTAGACATTACCTCGACAAATTTGAGGTAGTGTTTATTGATGATATTCTCATTTACTCCAAGAGAATGGTGGAACATGAAGAACATCTAAGACTTGTGTTGGCGACATTGAGAATGGAGATGTTGTATGCCAAGTGCAGTAAGTGTGACCATTGGATGAAGCAAGTCACATTCTTGGGGAATGTGATCACAAGTGAGGTAATTTCTGCGAATCCTTTAAAAACAAAGGCGATTGAGGAATGGCCAAGGCCCTATATTGTCACAGAAATATGTAGTTTTCTTGGATTATCTGGGTACTACCAACATTTTGGGAGAAACTTCTCACGATTTTAACGCCCGCTAACTTAGTTAATAAAGAAAGGGGAAAAGTATGTCTGGATGGAAGAATGTGAGGGAAGCATCAAGGAGCTAAAGTGAAGGCTGATCACTACACCTGTACTCACATTATCAAAAAGTGGGAAAGGGTTTGTGAAATATAGTGTTGCTACAAAAAAATACTTGGGTTGTGTACTCATGAAAAATGATATGTGATAGCCTATGCCTTACGACAGTTGAAGATCCATGAGTAGAACTACCAGACATATGATTTAGAGCTAGAAGCAGTGATTTTTTCCTTGAAAATCTGGCGGCACTACCATTATGGTGAGAAGTGTGACATATAAACCGACCACAAGAGCCTAAAGTATTTATTCACACAAAAGGGGCTCAACATGAATGAAAGGAGATGGTTAGAGCTAATAAAGGATTATGATTTATCTATTCACTATCACCTTGGAAAGGAAAACAAGGTAGCTGATGCACTAAGCAAAAAAGAACTTGCTACTCTATCTATGATGCGGATTGAGAAAGACCCAAACTTCGTGGATATGAAATGAATGGTTTTGGAAATCATAAGGGTAGGGGATACATCCTACCTTTACCAAATTATTGGGCAACCATCCATCCAAGAGAAGATTAAGGAAGCATAAAGGGATGATGTGGAGATACTAAAGATGGTTAATGCTGAAAAGGAAGGGAAGCTGCCAGAGTTCTATATCGACAATGATGGTGTGATTCAGTTTGGAACACAGCTTTTTGTACCTTCATCACCCAGGATAAAGAAGAAACTATTGGACACTGCACATAGGTCAACATTATCTATCCATCATGGGAGTACCAAGATGTACTGTGATCTCCGAGAACCCTTCTAGTGGGATAACATGAAGAAGAATATTGCAGAATACATATCAAGTTTCATGCTATGTTAGCAAGTAAAAGTTGAGCGACAAAATTCCAAAGGAATGATGAATCCATGGCCTATACCCATGTGGAAATGGGAAAATATTACTATGGAATTTATCACGGGTCTCTCGAAGATGTCGAAGAAAAATAATGCGATATGGGTTGGGGTTGACCAACTCACCAAGACTGCCCATTTTATCGCTATTCAGGAAGTCCTCTCACTTGAACAACTTGAAAAGATATATTTGATGGAAGTGGTGAGAATGTACGATGTTCCACTCTCAATTTTCTCTGACCGTGACCCAAGGTTCACATCTAAATTCTGGAGGATCCTTCAACATGCTTTGAGTATTGAATTAAATTTCAGCATGACCTATCTCCCTCAAACTGGTGGCTAGTTTGAAATATCTATTCAGATGTTTGAAGATATGCTAAAAGCCTGCTCGGTAGAATTCAAATGTGTATGGGATCAGCATCTCCCATGGGGTGAGTTCTCATACAACAATATCTTCCACTCGAATTTTCAGATGGCTCCAAATCAATCTATATATGGAAAGCGATGTAGAACTCCAACCTTTTGGGATGAAGTTTGAGAAAGAAAGATACTTGGACCTGATCTTTTCCAAGAGATGATAGAGAAGGTTCAATTCATCCAAAAACACATCAAATCTACTCAAAGTCGGCAATAGAGTTATTCTGACAATCGTAGAAGGGACTTGAAGTTCGAAGTTGGAGATAAAGGCTTCCTTGGAATATCTCCGTGGAAGAGAGTCATGCGATTTGGGAAGAAAGGGAATCTAAGCCCAAGGTACATTGGCCCCTTTGAGATCCTTGACAGCATAGGAGATGTGGCCTATTGTCTTGCACTTCCACCACATATGGCTCAAGTTCAGGATGTGTTTCATTTATCACTACTGAGGAAGTACATACAAGATCCCTCACATGTACTAAACTCAGAGGTGGTGTAGTTGGAAGATGATCTCTCCTTTAAGGAGCATGCAGTAAAGATTCTGGACTGGAGAGATAAGGTTCTACACAACAAGACAACCCATATTTTCCTAGTATTTTGGAGGAACCATAAGATTGAGTTAGGAAATTGGGAACTAGAAGAGGCAATGAAGTATATGCACCCTCACATGTTTGTGTAAAGTGAAATTTTGGGGGAAACATTTCATAATGGGGGAAGAATGTAACGACCCAAAGTTTTTCAATGGAAATTACTTTCTTATAATTATGTCCTAAAATCACATGAAATCACATCATAATGAACTACTAAGTGCTAAGTGACCTCGAAAAATAAGTTTGTCACTTATATGTTGTGAATTTCGAAAATCCGACATACATGGTTGTTTTCAAGATGATTTTTGGAGTCTAATAAAGCAAAAATAATTTTTTGTGAATAGTAACCTACCCTTATGAATAGTAACATAACCTTATGAATAGTAATATGACCCTTATGAATCATAAATCATCCAACATAATAGTAACCTTACCCATGATTAATTAAATAAAATTTAGACATCTTAGAAAGTTACAATTTGACCTTAGTAATCATTTTGGTATTTTGTAAGTCATAAATAACTAATTAAAATTAATTAATCAATTTAAAATAAAATTTAATTTTCTTAAAATGTGTTCATTAATTATCAAATCAATGTCTCATAGTTTTTTGATAATTTTATAACACTCTACATAATTTTTGAAAGCACTATAAAATCAGTTTTAATTTTATAAAAATGTTTTTTTTAAAAAATTATGATTTTATTTAAATATTAAAACAATAATATTTAGAAAATTATTTTTGAAAAGTGGGCTTCATTTTGGGAATTTAGACGATGAAAAATGGATGGGGTGAATTTTTTGGATTTTTCTGAAATACTTGAATTTTTTATGAATAGTGAAATACAATAATTTACAAAAATAATAAGCTAAATAAGCTAATAATAGAGTCATGTGTGATGTTCTGCAGATATAAGCCCACTTGGTTCAGGATCACATGATAAAATTATTATTCTTGGTAATTTGAGACTCACTATTTCTTGTCTTAGGGGAAATTAATAAACTAATGAATTTTATATTAAGGTAACCCCTCTCCCCTCCACTATAAAAACCACCCTTCACACCCTCATTTCCTCACACCTCTGAAGCTCCAAGCCTTCTCTAAACTGTACCCAAACCTGTAACACCCTGAGATTTTTTGAGATATATTCTTTTTAATTTCTTTGATGTCTTATATTGTACACTACACCAAGATTAGATTTTACTATACGCAACACTGTATAAGTTTGCAGTATACACAACACTATTCATGGATCATGTTACACACAATTTCAAGTTCATTTTGTGGGAATTATTCTATGCAACATTAAGTATAGATTTTGTTTAATGTATAAATGAAATAAGTTTTGATTATGATATACGCAACACCAAAGGGAGATTGCACTACACGCAACCCTAACTTGGTTTGCATTACACGCAATCGCGAGCCTCCTCGATAGCGTGTGTAGTATGCAATGCTGGGTGGAGGTGAATCTCCAGGGGTACTGTAGCAGGAACTGTTTGGTACTGTAGCAGCCAGGCTATTCACCTGAATTGGACTTTCGGGCCACCGGTTTGGGCCACCGGGTCTCAGGGCCTTCGGGCCATCAAAGGCCTTCCGGCCACAGGCCCTTCATGCCATTTAAGACCATGGAGTAGCCTAGTTCACCCAGAGCAAGCCCCAGATGAGGATCAGAGCACTAGTAGCAGTCACCATAAGTAGAGCTAACCAGAATGGAAGAATGAGAGGGTATGGCAACATCCATCAAGACCAGGCACCATGTAGCTTTGTACGGGAAAATGCTACCCGATCATCAATGCAGGTGGGGAGCTAAAAGGCAATCAATGATGCAAAAGCTGTGGAGGGGCTGTTCTAGTGTGCTGGGCCTACGAGTCATGTATTGGGCATAGTATGCCTCTGGGCCTTCGGGTCATGTATTACAGGTCACATTGGACCTTGTGCCTTGGGCCTACGGGTCATGTACGGGTTCTCATTCAACCCTTAAATGGGTGATTATCTATAATAAAAATAAAAAAGAAGGCCTTCGGGCCATTCAGGCATATGTTGAATTTTTGGTATTTCACTGAAAACATTCAATTTTTGATGAATAGTGAAAAACACTGAGTTATAGTTTAAAACCGAAATCATAATTAAATTATTATTTAATTTATTTAAATTTATTTTAGAGAAAAATAGATACATAATACCTATATAAGTTCAATGTAATTTATTGGAGTCATTTTATAATAATTTAGACATATAAAAATTTTATTGAACTGTTACCGTCTTTTACCCACCTCTTAGGAGAATTTGAAAAGTTGAAAAAAACATAATTTTATCGCTTATGTGAGTTGAATTTTGAAAATCCGATCGATATGGTTAATATCAAGGAGTAAAATTTGGTTCAATAAGATAAAAATAATTTTTGGTGAATTGTAACTTTTAACTTTTATTTACCACGGTTAAAAGTAAATAGGGTAATTAAGGGTAAAAATGATATTATCATTACCCTAACACATGTACTAATTCTATTGGATAAGTGTAATTAGACCAAAAACAACCTTATGAATAAAATATAACCCTTTATATCCACTTTTATTAGATTAGGATATTTTATATTATTTAATTCTAAGAAGAGTTAAAAGAGTTAAAATCAATGATTAATAACTCAAACATTTTTAATATAGGGTTATAGATAAGATAAATTCAACTATAAATATTCATTAGAAAGATAACGATATTCATTACATAATTATATTTTATTTATAATATCTATACATTAAATAATTTAATTTATTTATGACAGAATGATTATGCAGTAATTACCTTATTAATGAAATATTAATAGAATTGATGTTATAAATACCCAAATAAATTTTATTTGAGACTTTTTATGATTTAAAATAATTTTATAGGTTAATATAACATATTAGGGTTGGTTATATGAATTATTATAAAAGTTATAATGTTGTTATAAATTTAGAAAAAACAAAATGCCAAAGTGTCAAAATTGACATAAAAGAGTTTTTAAAACAAATATTATATTATTAATTTATATAATGGTCATAAAAGTATAATGTTCGTCCAAAAGACTTATATAATAATATATATGACATTAATGAACCATTTTGGGTTCTATTGGTAGTTTATAGTAATTTTATTAACCAAATAGTGTAAGAATACAAGAAGACAAGGTAAAAGTAAAATTATTTAACTTAGAGTTAAATCTAAATGATAAGGTTAAAATGGTAACCTAAACTTGTCTAAAACCTATTGGTTGACAGGGGTTCGACCCATACCCACCCTAACCTCAAAATAAGTAAATTTTGAGCCATTATAAACCGAATATTAATTTATTATAAAATAATATTTTAAGTTTTCCCTAAGGTGCCCCTCACCCCCTTATAAAAGGGCACCACCTCCCTCTCCAATTCCCACAAATTTGAACCCTCATTCTCAGCCAAACCCTGACCATTTCACTTATACACTTCCATAGAAACCTACTAGAGGTTCTGGTATTCTTCAAAGACCGACTTTAGTTCCCTATGAGGAGGTGAAGAGGAGGTGCGTCGAAGAAGAGGTAATCTCTTCTACAGATTCTTTCAAGTTTCATTATTCTTCTGCATACTCGTCTTTAGTACATTCATTATAAAGAAATAACGTAAGTATAACTAATATACTTATCTGTTATTATAAATATGAAAAAACACCATTTCACATACTATCCATCCTACAGAAAATGAAATCACCGCGCGTGCGTATGTACGGAATAGCGTCTCCACGTCGTGGTGTAATATGTTTTTCCACCACCACTTTACTTGGATGGGTATAATGGAGTAAATAATAACTATATGCTAATTATAAAATGATAATAATTCTGTGATATTATATCTTCCACTCCAATTCCATTCAATAATTATGGGAACAATATCATCGCTCGTGCCTACATACGGATTACAGTCTCCACGAGGCGATGTGATTCATTCCCCATGTTAACCATTCAAGAATGATTATAAAGTATATATAATGAATAATAATGATATATAGGACATGATAATGCTACTAGATTTATATATATATATATATATCATCTACTTACTTCCATTCAAGTCAATAAGGAATGGAAAACAGCGTTCATGCGTACGTACGACCTACCGTCACCTTGAATGGTATGTTTCATTTCATTTATCTATCTATTATATATATATATATATACTGAATTTATATGATATATAAATCATGTTTTATATTCTGAAAGCATGTAAATCATGATAAAAGTAATAATAATATCAACAACAATAAGTCCAAAAATGTACAATAAATGAAACGATTTTACCCAAAACGTTGCTTTAACATGGAATTGACAAAAGAACAGGTAATATAAAGTCATAAGTGAATCATATATGATATCATAAAATATTATTATGGTTCTTTTACAAGTTAGTAATATTTTTAAACCCACTATACAAGAGTCTTGGACATATACAGAAGAAATTGGACATAGGTTCAGGGATAATTTTGCAATGTCATTTTTCTCCGAGATTGATTATACGTAAGTATTTACAGGGGTAATATTTTTCATCCATGTCCATAAAAATCTTTTCCATAAAGTTTTTAATATTATTCCATGTATGTAGAAAGTCATGTTTACCCCTATTTGACTTTCACTTTGTGTTATGTAAGGGTTCAATCTTTTGTTTACCAAATAAGGTACATTTTGACTTTTCCGGGAAAAGTACGAGAAAAATGTTTTTTAACTTATACAGAATGAATGTATTTTTATGGTTTCATAAAAACATATTTAAATGAATCTTAATCTAAAAAATTTCATGATTATTTTAAACAAAATATTTTTCTTTTAAATTTTATATCATTTTGAGAAAAGAAAATGATTTTGAAGAAGAAAGGATATTTTCCTCAAGAATTCATTTCAAGTGTTTTATCAAAACTATTTTCCATCTAAGGTGATATTATTTAATATTTTTATGTTTCAAGTATTATATATAAATGATTTACATGGTTTCATTTTTCTTTTGATGAAATTATATCCATTTATTCTATATGGATTATGTTGTGATGAGATGATTTTATGAAATCCATTTTATTCATTAGGTTATGATGAATGATTTATGTTTATTTTGAAGCACAAGTAAGAATGATTTCATTATACGATGGGTAGGACCTATATCTCCCTCCAATGAATTGGGTAATGATTTATATCTCATAAGATAGTCCTGCCTAGAATGACAAGTTAATCCATTTCAGTGATACAAGAAAGGAATGAGGAGTGAACTCAATTTAGTAAGGGACTTTGTCCACTATGATGGTCTTGGAAGCAATTCCTTGGATACTATTGAAATCATATCATGTTCTTAATGGTTTTACACAATTACATGTTTTATTCCAATGCTATTTTATCATGATTAATGTTCCTTTATGATCTATGCCTTATGTACAACCATGATTTATGTCATTGCTTAAGATTGTGATGTATTATGTGCATGTTTTTATGTTAAAATGTTTATGGATTGTTTTTATGTTCTCCATGTTTACCCTTTCTGAGCATTTGAGCTCACCCTTTTTATGTTTTCTTTTCCCCAGGATATAAATAAAGGTTTTAGGTAAGAAAAAAAAGGGGAAGATATTTATGGGAGATGTTGAAGATCTTTCACCATGATTAGATGATTATGTTCCGAGTTTCCAAAGAAACTAAACTAATATGATCTTTGGGAATTTGTTTTTGTAATGTATTAAATATTCAGAAAAAGTAATGTCATTTCTATGTACGTCAAGAGTTGGGTATCTACAGTTGGCATCCAAGAAAAGGAGGTAGGAATGAATCCAATCCTTTGGAACTCTCACATATGAGCTTTGGACGAAGCATGGCTCTCCGCCAAAGGGCGTCATGAAGAAATGGATACCACTAGGTATGGTGGTGTGTCCCACCCAGGGTGTATAGAAACCCATGGAGTTATCTGATAGGTATCAATTATAGTCCACTGGAAATAATTCTAGACCACTACAGTTGGTATCAGAGAGATGGTTTAGTTAACCTTTGGATACTAGAATGCAAAAACATTATTGAGATCCCTAGATATATTTGTACGGTATGTCTAGGGATGTCCCTAAGGTTTAGTATAACTATAATTTATAGTCCAATAATTATTTTTATGATAATAAACAACCTAGGGTGAACCTAGAGTGTCATGTATAAAATAATGTGTGATAAGATAGACATCCAATAAGTGACTTTTTATGATTTTGTGGGTCCTTATTATTTTAATTGTTTCTTACACCATGGTTTTTGGTTTTAGTTAGTGGAGGGAACCAGAAGAAATTGAGTCAACATTGAATCCAACGGACAAAATGGTGACTATGAGCAATGAAATTGTGTAATGCCTAAAAAGAAAGATTTTGTGATTATGCCAAATCAGTCATCACGATATATGATTTACAAGGGGAACTTTAATGGTATTCCCAATTCATCAAATAAGAGGAAGATAGACTTTTATGCATGTTCGCATAGTGAGGAGCATAGAGAAAGGAAGATTGAAATTTCTAATGAAGGGACGATGAACCTCGATGAATACATCAAATGGAGGGAGATATGTTATCTATGTGGAGATAAGGGTCATAGAGTGACAAATTGTAATGGAGATCAATGTCTTATCTGTGGAGAACATGGAAATTACCCAACTGAATTCCCTGACCTAAGAGGTTACTTTTATATCAAGGAAGGACTTATTCCATGACAATCATTGAAGAGGATGTATTGAAGTGTCTACGTATTGGTATTCAAGAATAATGTTGTTGAGGTACTTTTATGATATATTGGAATATCTATGTATTGGTCCATTGTGGTTTTCCATAATAATATGGTACCGATAAACATGAAAAGTTATTGAAATAATTTTGGAAGGAAGATGATATGAACATAATGAAGGGATAAGAAGAAAATAATATGATTGATAGTATTTATGATCTCATGATTGAGATAAGGACAAAGTGACATCATGGTTTGAGTATATAGAATTTTTGGGATTTTTGCATGTGTAAAGTGTTAACTTTTGACAACATTCATTTGTTTCACTAAGGTTCAATGGGTATTCATTTTTTCAACAGAATAATGATTAAGATATTAAAATGTTTTGAATGTGACAAACAACAAGATATATCTTATGATATATGGTGGACAAATGATTGTAATCACATTCTTAGTGGATGACCTCTCTAGAAATATTTTTCTTTATACAATGAGATTGGATAGAAGTATTTTGGATAAGCCTATTGATTAGAAATGATTATGTAAGACATGAGATAGCATTGTTTATGGCTAGAAAATTTTTGAATATTATTTCTGTAATGTTATAATAGTGTAGTTTTAGAAAAAGGAAAACCTGCAGGATGGGCGCCAAGCTGTCGCATTAAACAAGGATGTAGGATTCAAACCGACAACCGAAGTGTGACAGGACTTTATCACCTTCCACTGGCCTACAGAAAGTCCCCTGGATAGTAGAAAATAGCTTTATTTTATTAACGGTGTTACTGTTGAAGTATGAGTCCATTTTGGGAATCATTTATGGTTTATCTCACCATAGATGGACTTGTGTATATTAAATAACTTTTGCTAAATTTTTGAGACAGATGGATTAACCTATCATTCTATTGCAAGATATGCTAATATTTCAAGAAGGACAAATTCAATTTCATTTCTTTAAATAAGAGATGAAGTGAAATTGTTCATGGAATGACCAATGATGATATTACACTGAAATCATGTAAGTATTTCTCCTTTTGAAAAATTTTATCAACATTAAGGAACTGATCATTAAAACCAACAACGTTGTCCTAGTACCCTCATATTCAAAGAATCATATGGTACCCTATATCATCACAAATTTATGGCATTGTGATTGTTGGATTTTTCATAGCGATGTTATCTACCACTCTTCATCAGAACATGATGGTTAGATTTATCTTCAATAGCCATATTTTCACCTATGTTCTCTTTAGTGGAAACCCAGGTATGTGTTAATTTGGTTACCTGTTAAGTTTCATACATCACTTTTTAAAATTAGGTTTTAGTATTCCTTTTTATGATGTGGGTTTCTATGAATGAAACTTTCAAGTAGTAAACTATTTATAACCCCAACGAATTTCAAGGGCGAAATTTATTTTTACAGGGGTAGAATGCAACACCCCAAGATTTTATGAGATATATTATTATTAATTTCTTTGATTTATTCTATTGTACACTACACTTATATTAGCTTTTACTATAAGCAACACCGTATTATCTTGCAGTATACGCAACACTATTCTTGGCTCGTGTTACACACAATTTCAAGTTCATTTTGTGGGAATTATTCTATGCAACATTAAGTATCGATTTTGTTTAATGTATAAATGAAATAAGTTTTGATTATGATATATGCAACACAAAAGGGATCTTGCACTACACGCAACCCTGACTTGTCTTGCATTACACGCAATCACGGCCCTCCTCAATAGCGCGTGTAGTACGCAATACCAGGTTTTTCTAAACAACAATATATTATTAAAATATTATATAAACTAGCCTTTATGAATTTTAATACAAACTTTTTAAAATTTTTTAAATTTTAAATTTTAAAATTGACTTCATTTTTGGATTCAGAATATCTAAATAAGCTTAGGGTAAATTTTTGGTAGTTTTCTGAAAACTTTCAATTTTTGTTGAATAGTGAAAAACACTGAGTTATAGTTTAAAACCAAATTTTTATTTAAATAGTTATTTATTTTATTTAAATTTATTTTAGGTTAAAATAGATACATAATACCTATACACATTCAATGTAATTCATTGGAGTCATTTTATAATAATTTTAGATAAATAAAAATTTTATTGAACTTTTACCGTCTTTTACCCACCTCCTAGGAGCATTTTCAAATTTACATAAAAATTAATTTTACTGCTTTTATGAGATGAATTTCAAAAATCTGAGAGACATGGTTAATATTAAGGAGTAAATTGTGGTTCAATAAGATAAAAATAATTTTTGGTGAATAGTAACTTTTAACATTTATTTACTATGATTATAAGTAAATAAGGTAATTAAGTGTAAACATGATATTATTATTACCCTAACACATGTCCTAATTCTATTGGATAAGTGTAATTTGACCAAAAATAACCTGAGAAATAAAATATGACCCTTTAGATCCATTTGGATTAGATTAGGATATTTATTATTATTTAATTCAAACAAGAGTTAAAATAGTAAAAATCAATGTTTATTAACTAAAACATTTTTAATATAGGGTTATACAAAATCAAAATTCTACTATAAATATTTATTAGAAATATAAAGAAATTTCTGACAAAATTATATTATATTTATAATTTTTATACATTAAATAATGTAATTTATTTATGACATAATGATGATGCAGTAATTACCTTACTAATGAAATATTAACATAATTGATGTTATAAATACCCAAATAAATGTAATTTGAGACTTTTTATGATTTACACTAATTTTATAGGTTAATATTACATATTAGGGTTTGTTAGATGAATTTTTTTCAAAGTAATAAGGTTTTGATGAATTTAGAAAAAACAAAACACCAATAGTGTCAAAATTGAAAAAATGGAGTTTTTAAAACAAATATTATATTATTAATTGATATAATGGTCCAAAAAATATAAGGTTCTCCAAAAATACTTATATAATAATATATATTGCATTAATGAACCATTTGGGGTCATATTGGTAGTTTATAGTAATTTTATTAACCATATGGAGTAAGAATACAAGAAGATGCAGTAGAAGTTAAATTATTTAACTTAGAGTTAAATCAAAATGATAAGATTAAAATGAAAACCGAAACTTGTCTAAAACATATTGGATGAAATGATTAAGACCCATCCCCACCCTAGCCTCAAAATAAGTCAAATTGGATCCATTATAAACTGAATATGAAATTATTATAAAATAATATTTTATGTTTTTCCTAAGGTGCCTCTCACCCCCTTATAAAAGGGACCCTCCTCCCTCTCGTCTTCAAACAATTTTGAACGTTAATGCTCAGAAAAACCCAGATGATTTCACTTCTAAACTTCCATATAAACCTACCAGAGGTTCTGGTCGTCTTCAAAGACCGACTTTACTACCCTAAGAGGAGGTTAAGAGGAGGGGCGTCGAAGAAGAGGTAATCTCTTCCACTGATTCTTTCAAGTTTCATTATTCTTCTACTTCCTCTTCTTTAGTTGTTTCATTATAATGTAATAACATAAGTATAAATAATATAATTATATGTTATTATATATATGAAACTAACCCATTTCACCTTCTATCCATCCTACAGAAAATGAAATCACCGCACGTGCGTATGTACGGAATACCCTCTCTACGTCGTGGTGTAATCTCTTTTTCCACAATCACCTTACTTGGATGGGTATAATGGTGTAAAGAATAACTATATATGGTTATTATAACATGATAACAATTATAATATATTATATCATCCACTCCAATTCCATTCAACAATTATTGGAATGATATCCTCGCTCGTGCGTACATATGGATTACCGTCTCCACGACGCGATGAGATTCATTATGCATGCTAACCATTCAAGAATGATTATAAAGTATATATAATGAAGAATAATGATATATATGACATAATAGTGATATTTTATTTATGTATATATATATATATATTTCATCTACTTACATCCATTCATGTCAATAAGGAAAGGAAAACAACATTCATGCGTACGTACAGCCTACCGTCTCCATGAACGGTGTGTTTCATTTCATTTATCTATCTATTATATATATATACTGAATATATATGATATATAAATAATGTTTTACATTCTGGAAGTATGTAATTCCTGATATAATTAATAATAATATCAATAACAATAAGTCCAAACACGTATGATAAATGAAACGATTTTACCCAAAACACTACTTTAACAAGGAATTGAAAAAATAACGGGTAATATATAGTTATAAGTGAATCATATATGATATAATAAATATTATTATAGTTCTTTTAAAGGTTAATAATATGTTTAAATCCACTATACAGGAGTCTTGGACACATATGGATGAAATTGGATATAAGGTATGGGATAATTTTACAATCTTATTTTTATCTGAGATTTCTTATACGTAAGTATTTACTGGGGTTATATTTTTAATCCATGTACATAAAAATGGTTTTAATAAAGTGTTTAATATTCGTACATGTATGTTTAATGTCATTTTTCCCCCCTTTGACTTTTACATTTTGTTATGGAAGGAAGAATTCTTTTGTTTACCATATAAGGTACTTTTTGACGTTTCTGGCAAAAGTACGAGAAGAATGTTTTTTTAACTTATACGGCATGAATGGATTTTTACAATTTCATAATGAATTATTTAAATGAAGATGACTCAAAAAAATTTCATGATTATTTTCAACAAAATCCTTTTATTTTAAAATTTAAAAGCATTTTGAGAAAATAAAATGATTTCGAAGAAGAAAGGATAATTTCCTCAAGAATTCATTTGAAGTGTTTTATCAAAATTATTTTCTATCTACGGTTATATTATTTAATATGTTTATGTTTAAAGTATAATTCATAAATGATTTACATGGTTTAATTTTTATTATGATGAAATGATATCCATTTATTTTATATAGATTATGTTATGTTAGGATGATGTTTATGAAACCCATTTTATTCATTGGGTTATGATGAATGATTTATGTTTATTTTTTGGCACAAGTAAGAATGATATCCTTATGAGATGAGTGGGAGCTATATCTCTCTCCAATTCATTGTTTAAAGATTTATATCTCATGATATAGACTTGGATAGAATGGAAAGTTAATCTGGTACAGTGATAAAGGACTAGAACGAGGGGTGAACTCGATTCATCAAGGGAATTTGTCCACTATGATGGTCTAAGCAGCAATGCCTTGGCTACTATTAAAATCATAACATGTGCTTAATAGTTTTCACAACTACATGTTTTATTACCAAGCTACTTTATCATGATTAATGTTCCTTTATGATATATGCCCTATATACATCCATGATTTATGCCATTGCTCTTGATTTTGATGTTTTATGTTTATGTTTTTACGTTCAAATGTTTATGGATTGTTTTTATGTTCTCTATGTTTACCCTTACTAAGCATTTTATCTCACCCTTTTTATGTTTTCGTTTCCTTAGGATATAAATAATGGTTTTAGGTAAGAAAACAAAAAGGGGAATATATTTATGGGAGATGTTGAAGATATTTCACCATGATTAGAAGATTATGTTCCGAGTTTCCAAGACACTACTCTAATACTGTCTTTTGGCGTCTTTTTTGTAATGTATTAAGTATTCTGGAAAATTAATGTAATTTCTATGTACGTCAAGATTTGGGTCTCTACAAAACCTCTTCTCTAGCCACTATCCCACGTTCAAGAGCTTATGGTCTCATCAAAATACCAAGCCTAGCTTATTTAAGGAGGATCTCAAGAGGAATATTTAAGTGGACATTATAGTGAAGGAAGCATTCAGGTACAAGGTAAGGTGAAATTCTCAAACCCAACTTTCATCCTTCGGGTTCTCCCTCTTTCACTACATTATTTTTGATATGGTTACTCCATATAGATCATTTGATCATCATTTTCTTTCCTTTTATAGGATATACATTTTTATCACTAGTTTTTATTTCAAACAAAATGTTTTCCAAAAGGACTCTTCTTTTAAGAACACACCTTTTACTTCTCCCTCAAATTGAATAGTTCATGAAACATGTATGTTATTCCATCATTATTTTGGGAACCCAAAGTTTATGAATACATTCTTATGAGATGAAACCCATTCCTTTCCATGGGTTATTTATGTTCATTTTTTATGTGTGTTTTACATGGAAAGCATGATAATGATAATGTTATAATGTGACGAGTGAACCTAGAATTATATAGCACAATATGAATGTTTCAATGTGAAGGGTGCACCCAGAATTATATAGCGCTCCAATGCATTGGGTAAAGTGATGAATCTCATGAGTAAATGTGAAATGATGTGTGAACAAGATTCTATCTTGGGTCACAAGTATGTGTGGTACTTAACCACTAAGAAATGATGTCTAATTTTTATGTATTGGCACATTTCAAGTCTTATATTTATGCTTCCTCTAATGTTCAGGATCTTTTTACCATGTTATTTTTATGCTCACCCCATCCTATATTGTTCTTATCTATCCTCTTACTAGGCTTCTAGCTCACCCCTTTTGATGTATATCTTCAAGTGGCTACATGTACTAAGTAGATGACAAGTGAAAATAAATTCTAGAGAAGAAGAAATTAAATAAATGTTTATGGTTGATGTTGTAATTGTTATGTATGGTCCTAGTTTTCCCAAGAAACTAAGCCTTTTGATCCTCTATTTGTAATACTATTATATTTTTTATCTTTAAAATTATGTAATAGTAATTTATGAAATGTTAGGGTCGCTATATGTACCTTGTCCATTAAGAAATGATAAGATTTTTGGTAAGGAGACCAACTTGTTTTTCATCTAATATATAACTATTAGAAGTGTCTTTAGAGGAATCAACTCCATTGGAACTCAAGGATTAATTTACATTAAATAATTTATTTCCCTTGTATTTCTAGTATTTCTTATTATTTTTATTTGAATTTATTTCCATTCAATCCATTCATTTCCACATAGGATAGTCGGGTCGGATGTGTCCTTGTCTTTTACATTCATAGCATGTGACTTAAGAATCATTCTTGTCCTTTTTACGTTTGGAATCATTTTTATATCTATATTGTAAATATTTTTTTCAAACAATTTTGATCATTCTTCTAGGAAGATTTTCATGATCATTATCTGACTACTCAATTTCACTAGAATCTGATTATACTTCAACCTTTTTCTTTCCAGACATAGTTTTCACAGGTGAATGAGACTTGTATGGATTTGATGTAGTAGTGAATGATACTCCACCATTCTTCTTTTTCACTTTTTCTACATCTCTCTAAATTATTCCTTAATATTATAATAAGGTTACAAATAGATCGTCAAGATTAATATTATTAATATTTCTAGACTCATCAACTACAGTGCTCTTGGATTCCCTTTAATTAGACATAATGTCTTTGATCATCTCAATAAAGACTTCATATTCTAAATTTTTCTCTCCCTTATCTTGAAGGCTATTAAAAATTGTCATAAATAATTTTTTAACCTTAACTATAGGTTCCCCATAAATAAATTCAAAAGCTTGATAGTCACCACTTAGTATTTTGATTCTTGTATCAACAAATTTTAAGTACCAAAGTGTTTATTCTCAAATTTTTTCCATATTATATTTGTGTCTTCACATGAATAAATTTTATTGAAAATATTCTTGGTCCTAGAACACAATAAAATATTGTGTACCTTATAGTATAACTAATAGTCTAGTTTTTATTCAGTTGTAATAGTCATGACTTATTTTTAGGGGATCCTATAGTCACTAGTGAGCATAACTAGGTTATTTACACCAGTATTTATAAAAAAAGTCTTCATTAGATCTCTCTAATATTCAAAATCATTACCATCAATGATAGTTGGTCTTGTTGGATTATGATTTTAAATTGAATCGACATTCATCATTCATACGATCATGAAGAAACAAAATTATTTTACCAAAAATACAGGTTAGTGTATTTAAAATAAAAAATGTAACTTTGTAAAAGTGAAGAAAAGACAAGTTTTAAAAGTGGTGGAAACCCATTTATGACACCAATTGTTGGATTGAAATGTATTTGAGATGGAAAAAATACAATAGGGGTGAATGATATATTAAAAATTTCTATAAAACCTTTAAAAAAGGTTATTAGTTTAATACAACCAAAACAATTCACAAAGCCTCATATAAAAGAAAAAATAATCGGACTAACTCATGGTATAATGATATTGTTATAATACCTTAGGTTAATAAAAAATTATATTTGGTTCGAATAGAAATATCTGAGTAATACAAAGAGTAAATTATTCTATAGAATCAATACTAAAAAGTATAAACTCTATCTAAGACACATTCAATATAAAATAATACAAATAGAAAGATGAAATGAAAGGATTCTCTCTCTATTAAAATAAGAAGTAAAAAAAGTAAAAGGTATTACAATTCATTTATCAAAATGGGAAGGGTATCCTTTCACGTAGGATAATAGTTATATCTTACCAACACTGGTAATCCCTCAATACAATGATCGGAACATCTGTCATTATATCCGTACAAGACCTTGATTTTTCAGGTAATTGGAACCTCTAGCTTTCAAACACTTGAAGGCCCTTGATATGATTATTGGTTGCACCATCATCCTATCCCTGATAGTCCTTGATTATTAACACCTGATCAGACACAAAAAGAAAAAAATGACTTATTGAAATACAAAAACTAATAATAAGTTGTTCCCATTTTTCAGTTTCAAGGCTTTCACACGAAGCAAAGAGAACTCACACATTCTCTCTCTAGAACATGGAAGTTGATGAATTTGTTGTATATGCATCAAATAACTTCCTATTTATAGGCCTCAGGTTACAAGAGTCATATTTTATCCAACGGTCAAATTTCTCTAGAAACATCAGAGGGGCTTGGATACATGGAATTGTATTGGTCATATTGAAACAAAAAACATGACCTAATTTTGAATAGTTTATAACTAATTCTACTACATCATTCTCACTAAAAAAATGATATATGAAAATGAAAACATGAGGTTGATTGGTATAAACATGTTCTTTGATGAAATAAAAATATCTTCCATGTAGTAATAGAATAACATTAGTATGTTTAAAATCACTTGTCAGTATGAAATAATGTAAATACTAATATGATGAAATGTGGGTATGATACACATTATGAGTATCATGATCAGAGTCACTATGATAAAAAAAGTGAGTAAAATGAACATCGTGATTATGATGAATATATTGAGTGCGATGAATAGAGTTATTATGATAGAAAGAGTTAGTACGATATATAGATAATTGTATTCAAAGCTAGTTCTTTATTTGAGAAATGAGTATAAACATATTTTTGAAATCCAAAACAAAATACATAAAATTCAAAATTTGACATTTGACATAAAAATATCCTTATCATCCATGTCCATGTCTCTTAAAATGTAATTCAAAATATTATTAAAAACATTATAAAATAATTTTGACCCTGTATAACTTTTTACAAATTTTTTTTGAAAGTAATCTATTATTTTTTTCCAAATGAGGTACTTTATAACATTTTAAAAAAAATTAAGGAAAGAATGTTTTTTAACATATACAGTTCAAGAGGATATTTTTAACCATTATGACACCTAAACATTTTGAAGCATTCCTTACATGATTACAAGGTTGTTTTTAAAAAATAGTTTTTTAATTGCACAAGATTTTAAATTGATTCAATGTAAAATGTGATATTTGTTTCAAAGAGTATTAATGATTTTGTTTTATTATTTTTCATCTATGAAAAAATATTTTGTTGTGTTTTATTCTTAATTGAGGTTTATTTAGTATGATACAATCTTACATATTAAATTGAAGGTTATATGATATGTTTTACTATGGATGTATTATTTAGATACCATTCATGGTTTATGGTAAATGTATTAACATTTCGTATGATTTTTTAACATGAATGTTTATGTTCGGTTTTACTCTTTTCATAAGAGAAAGACATTGGACTTAGTATGTGATGGGTGGGTCTAATTATCACCTCTCAATGCATCAGTATGTCTCATGAGAAAAAATATATATGGACAAGGCTAAGTTCATTCCCACTTGTTTTCATATATGGATTTGGTTGAGTCAATAACAATTTATTTTTATATGTCTTGGCTATGGGCTTGATGGTTTGTTTTAGATGTCTTGCATTATGTAGTCCCTTATTATGAGATTAGTTATTGATATTTCATGATATTATTAGACTATTAGAATATCCAAGTGAATGTTTAAATTGAATAATTTTATTTCTTTATTCCAAATTATGTTTATGTTTAATTTTAAAATTATTATGTTTCAGTTTTATATTTTCCTTAAAGTTTAGGGTTATTTATGATAGAATCTGCTTTATTATTTAGCCTTACTAGGCATCTGAGCTCATCTATTTCATATGTTTTATTTTAATATGTTTCAAAGAATTTTTCTATGATTGATATTAAAGGTTAATATAGAATATTAATGTAATTATCAAATAAGAGACTACGTTGTATTTCATGTTTTGAATTGTAATGGATGGCTCATATATGGAATCTATTTTCCAAGAATTCTAAACTGATTGGTCCTTTGGGACATAATTCCTTGTAATCATTATAATGTGTTAATTTCATGCACCAGATCTAGGATTTTGGGGTCAGGAAATTACATACATTGGGTATAAATCCAACCAATGAATTCCTTTGGTGAAAAACAAAAAGGGATTCCTGAAGAAGCGGTAACATTCACTAACATTTATTTTTGTTTAAATTCATCCTAAAACACCATAAATGTTTTTATACAATTACTATGTAATAATCTAAATATTTTCAATATACATATTTTTTTTATTTTTTGGGTACTACCTATAACTATACAAATTTCCATCAAATGCGTTTTGAAAACATTTTTCGTTTTTACAGAGGACAACCGCCTCGCGAACCGATGTCATTCATTTTTCTATTACCACCATTAAAGGTTGGACATAATGATGGACATATAGTTTATATATTATTTTTATAATATATTTTATTTTATTATGAATCTATTATTTTTATATAACAAATAACTTCATTCTTTCCATTTTTGTGTTAATAAGATAATGGTGTTCATGTGTAAGACATACCACCTCCTCATAAAGCGATGTGATTCATTAACACTTTTATATCGAATGTTTTAAGGACAATTTTAATATAAATATCTGATATATATAACAAGAAGACTTTAATTTAATGATTATATATATATCATTTAATTTTACTTGTTTAAATATGAAAAGAATATCGAGACTACATTCATGGGTATGTATAACATACTGTCTCAAGGAACGATGTATTTCATTACCTATCACAATATTTTATGAGTTAATTTAAATAAATATATACTATATATATATATATATTTTATTTTTATATAATTTTTATATAATTTTTATCTTTTCTATATATTATAATATAATGATATATGTAAGAGTTCTGAGAATAATAACTCAAAACATGTATGAAAAATAAAGTGGTTATTACCCGAAACAAAAGTTTTATATGGAATTAGTAATAATTGGGAAATATAAAGTCATAAGTAAATAATATATGATATTATATTTATTAATATGATTATGAGATAGATGTATAATAAATTTATATTTATTATGTCAGAGTTTTGAACATTTATGGTTAGAGTCAATACTTAGGGTAAGAGGATATCTTATATCACTTTTATTTTGGGGAGACTTTTTCCATATTCACCACTCATTTATTTTGTGTGGTGTAAATAATTCCCTAAAATGATATATCATTAATATACCTAATTTAATTATAATTAATGTTTCATATATTTTTATTATTTCTTGGGGATCACGATTCTAATATTAAACAAGGACTAATTGATTTATGTATCACCTTTAGTTTTGTGAGGCAGAAACTATATTCACCGCATATTTATTTGATGTGGTGTATATACAACCCATGAATGAATATTAGGATGATTCTATTGAAAAATATTTTTTTTCATATCTTTTTTATGATCTCTCATTCATATTGTTTTCGGTTCAAAAGTTAAAATAATGGTAAGGGATTTTTTTAAAATTTTCCATCATTGAGACATACGTTAAGTTATGCACCTATATTATTTCATGAGGTGTATATACAACCCCTGTGATATGTAATATAATTAATTTATTTATAATAATTATATTTTATGTTTAAATTGGTGTTATTCCTTCACGGGGATTATGATTCAAGGTTTCCAAATTGGTAATAATTTTATGTTATAATCTCAAATTTTTTTGGGATATTTTATGATTTTCTTACAATAATAATAAATAATGATATATCTCAAAATAATTGTTATGAAGTTTATTATACTTTTTTTATTCATGATATCTCTATTTATTCATTCCATTTTTCCACTCTCTGGTACTTACGATACATAAAGAGATGTTTTTTATAAAAATATGACATTATTTCTCTCTTTGGCTGGAAATTTGTGTTTTTTCAAACATGTATTTTATAAAATTGTTTTTAAAATGTTTTAAATAATATTTTAATCTCATTTTTAAGGAAAAATATTTCGAAAATGTTTTAATATAAGTAAAAAATTTAAAATTTTTTTGAAATATCTTTTTATATGTTTTCAAGGTTATTTTAATGAAAATGGTTTTCAAAATGTTTTACGTTTAAAAAATATTCTTTTAAAATAAAAAAGGATTTTTTCCTCAAGAAATGTTTTAAATGATTTTTGAATATTACTTTATATTTTTTCAAAGTACTTTCAAAATGAAAAATTTTTATAATTTTTTTTTATTTTAGAAAGTGTTTTTCAAAGTAGAACATATATTTTCCTTAATAAATTTAATAAATGATCTTTCAAAATTATTTTCCCTATAAGATTACATTCATTCGTGTTACTCATCACCTACTAAGAATATGATCCAAGGGTATAATTCATACTATTTCTATGAATGGACTATGTTTTGATGGCATTATGTTTTGGTAAACATTTTCTCCTTGACAGGCTTTATGCATATGAAACCTGGTACTTTTAACAGGTTATGATGTGATAAAATTATTATTAAACCTATATCTTTTCCATAGGGTTTTATATGATGATATTTTTATAATACCCATTTAATTTCATTTATTATGATATGATTAATGTTTATGATCATTTAGAACTGATATATATGATTTCACTATGTGATGGGTTGGACCTATATCTCCCTCCAGTGCATTGGGAAATGATTTATATCTCTTGAGATATACATGGATTGACTTGGGAGTGAACATAGTTTAGTAAGGGAATTAGTAGCTAATATGGTCTTATTAGTGAACCTTGACTACTAATATAGTATTGGGAGTGACATTTTAAAACTAATATGGATTTGGGAGTGAACTTTGACTACTTATATGGTTTTTGGAGTGAACACATTCTACTAAGATAGCCTTGGAAGTAAGACTTGAGTATTGTAGAAATAATTTCATATGTTTTTGTGTCTTTCATAATTCCATGTCTTATTCCAATGTTATAATATCATGGTTTATGCTATATATTCCCTTTTTCTTCACATATTATTATATTCCAATCATTATATCATAACTCATTTTTATGATATTTTATATACATGGTAAGATATTCAAATGTTATTCTCATTTTCTCATACCCTTATGTTCATTTTATGTATGCATATCTCATTTATTTAACCTTATTGAGAATATTATATCACCATTTCTTATGTTTCCTTTTACTAGGTTATAAATAAATGATTTATGTATGATTAATAAATGGAGAGATTTTTGGGGTAGAAATTGAAGATACTTCACCAAGTTAGATGATTGTGTTCCATGTTTCTAGAGACACTAGAATGTTATGGTACTCCGGCATGTACTTTTGTAATTTGTTGAATAATAATTTAAAACAATATAATATCAATTTATGAGAATCTGAGGTCAAAATACACCTTTTTAATCATCTAATATCAGGGGTGTTCCATAAATAGAGACTAACTAGGGGGTGTATTATACAAAAAATATCAAAACTAAATATCCATTCATGGTTGTTGGTATAACATGTGTCTTTAATCCCCCAAATTACACAAGAACATAATGTTATATGGGGTAAACTCCACTTGTCCTTTAAATTACAAAAAAGTGATGGGTATTAGTAGAAAAATAGTAGATGAATGTGAGGGTAATTGATTTCCTAAAATGTTAACAATTCCGAAATCCCCTTCTATAGTTTCTCAAGATTTGGGTCATTTTCATAAGAAAAAATATTGAATAACTATTTTTAATTATTGTGGTAAATATTTATATTTGGCATCTATCCAGTATAAAACAATAAAATTCAATACGCATTTCACAAGGTGAAATAAAAATTCTTACCATAATATTTAGGAAATTCAAACCACCATTGGTCTTAGAAAGTTGCATGAAGATGAAGATGATGGGATAGTTAAAATTTTAAGAGATCAATTTAACTAAGAAAAGTGCAGAATAAATCTTGATAAAATTATAATAATCCATAAGTTATCATTTTAATATATTGATAATTGATAATTTATATAATTTATTTTTTTAACCAAAATCTCATGTTCCATCTAGAGAAATATGTGTCAGATGTTTCTTGAAATTATATTAAATTAAGAAAGAAAAATTAAAGTATGTATTTGATATATTCTCTCAGATTGTATGTTTTACTACTAACACATGGTATTAAATTGAAGAAAATTAATTAAATGTGTGTGGTGGAAATTTTATTGATGATAATTTGATCATAAATAAAAAATAATAATGGTTTTCTTGTTGTGTTTGATAAAGGAGAATAAATTGTCTACGCATTATAACAAATAATGAAACAATTGGTGATTATAATGGGTCTATTGTTTGCATAGAGTATATACATATGAGATATTGTGAAGATATTTTAAATCTTGTTATTATTGATGGGATAAAGTAAATATTGACAATAATTCCTAGAATCAGAGTTTCTTTCATGTTTGTGTGATGTTCACCATATATATTAGATCACTGAAAGAGGAATTTTAATGAGTTAAAAATTATTAGTAAATAGACCACAATCCTTGATGTTTATACTAGCTGTAATTATTGTAACATTATGTTTGATATCATAGAGGATCATGAGAATGTATTAATTCACCTTTAGAGGATTCATGTTTTGGGAGTTCTGTTATCTGTGAAGGTGGTCCTCCTTGTCCATATGATTGGGAGTGTGATCATGTATTTGTGTGGTTTTTAATAATATTTCATGGTAACAATATTGAATTTTTTGGTTCTATGTATTTAAAATGTCAGGCTTTCTTTCATACTCTATGTGACATATATAAAAAACTAATGGATGAAGAGTAATTATATTTTTATGATTGATATGGTTATTGAAATGAAGGTGAAGTTGGAATATTATATGGTAAATTGGTTCCAATTTTAAATCTCTATTTATTATAGAATTTTTTCTTGACCCCTAACATAAATTATATTATGTTCAGGATAGTTTTGAAATTATGTTAGGTAATAAAGAGAAGAATTATAAAAACTTTTAATTAATAAAGGTTATGAATAATCTCTTTATGTTTGAGAAATGTAAAAAACTCATCCATGATGATTTATATCAGTCAATTAATAATCAGAATTCACATATCCATGATGCTTTTAGTGATTCTGATGATGACTAGAAATGAAAAGATTCATATTGGTTCAAGAAAAAGAAAAGTAAATTTACCCAATAAATGAGTAAATTAGAAATATATATATATAGTTTGATGATTATTATAATGATTTTTAGGGATTTGGTATTTTAAGACGGTGGAAAGTAAAGACATGTAAGTGTCTTGTTCTTTCCTATGTTTCTACATATATTTTTTAAATTCCATTCACTAAAGTATCTCCGAAGTCATAATTAAGTATAGGAAGATGAGTTCTTAATACCTTTTATAGTTTCATGAATCCAAACACCATTGAGGCATTTATTTTCATCTAATTTTTTTATAAAGTCTAATATAATTTGAATTTGAAATAAAATAAATCTAGTTTTTTTGATTGAATCTATTTCCATTAAAAATATTATGATTTTTTATTATTTTCTATTTATTAATTATAAACCTATTTTTTAAAGGAAGTATATTAGAATTCTCTTCTATTGTGTTTTTATGATATTCCATCATCCATGATTCATGGTCAAATTTTCACTATCCAAAATAGAAGAATAAATTATGATGTATCACTCTTCATTAAGGTATAAATTTATGATTGTTTAATAAATATTTTGGAGAATACATTTATTTATTCTTTGGGAATACATTTCTGTAATTCTATTTGATTAATATTTTTAATGATTCTAGCATGTTTATGTTTCTATTTGAACATAGTGAAAGTGATATATCCAAAAATTCCCCATGAAGGTAGTTATTTACTCTTTATTCCTCCCTCTTAGACTCTATCTTGTAGAAAACATAAAATGATAGCAAAAAAGTAAATTCTAATCTAAATATTTACCATATTGTAGTGTTTACGACCACTTTTACATATCAAGTATTTTTTATGCATCTTTAAACATTCCATCGTTATATCACCTAATTTATAGAATACATCAAATAAAATCACAATAATTCATTTATATTTATAATTATTCGATTAATATACTAATTAAATTAGTATTTGACTAATTATTTGAGAAATGTTTTTATAAAAAAAATTCTACCATGGCCACATATATGATTTTTTATTATTCATTATGGTAAATAACAGTTGATTTCCCATTATTAAAGTATTGATAAAATACTATAAATAAGGATAGTTGAAATCAATTATCATCTTTTATAGTTGATTTCAATGATCATTATTGATTTATTTTTTCCTGAGTATTATTTATGCTGGCTTTGGGTGCTAATTCATTGATCCAAAAGCTAAATTAGTTAACATTAAATATAAAAAATATTGTCTATTTTAATTTTCTAATTGAATGATTCATACTTCTTCATGAATTTATTGATTTCATAGATTTCTCATAAAATTTTCATTAATTAAGGGATAAACCATTTTGGCCATTAATATTTATCTTTTTTCTCATTTTTTGCTATAGCAAGGGTTAAACCCACATTCATATTTGGGAGTAAAATGATTTATAAAATAACTATAGATAAGGTAGAAAAATAAAACCATTAAGGGATTTTGGTGGCTTATGTGTAAAAGGAAACAAATGGATGAGCTTTTTGGATGAGGTGCATAAGAAAAACAAGGAAGAGGCTTTTTTATAAATGAAATATTCTTTAAAATGTTGGGGAAACCATAAAATTTGGGATTTTAGTGTTTTCCAACATTTAAAAATGATGAGTTCAATTCCTCGAATACACTTTTCCTATCTAAATTCTTTTTATCGTGTTACTATAATTTTTTAATTCATCTCTGTAGGCTCTTTTTTCATTATTACTAATGGTAACTAGATTTTCCTCATGTTTTATTGTTGTTGTAGTTAGTTTTTATTTATTCCCTTTTACGTTTCACAATATTTTAAAATTATCCCATTTTAATCATGGGTAATTTATAATAATGCATTTACATTTCTAGTTATAGGATCAGTGTTGATCGTTAATTATTATTGTATTTAATCCCACGATATTCATTTACATTTTTTATACACTACAACTGTAATAGTTTTTAAAATTTTTAGAAAGGAAATAATTATTGAATAAACATCCTCAACATATAACCTACTTAACTCTACCTGTCCTCGAAAGATCTACAATAGATTGGGTTAGTTTAGTTTTTTTGGTATTGCATCACATATCCTGACTCATTCTCTATTGATTGGTTCAGGTCCAAAAACACTCTTTAACTGACCTGACTCAACCCTTGGAAACCACTAGGGTGATAAGGAATCGGTGCAAGGACCACTTACAACGATATCCCATTTGGGTGGTGTTCCTGTAGTAGCACCACTCATAGAGTAGCAGTTGCTACCAGCCCCACCAATAGTCGGTGCACACCAACTGAGCACACTACACGAGTTTTGGAGACAGAGCCCACTGAGGTTTTGAGGAATGATAGCTCCTCAGGAAGCTGAGGATTGGTTTTAGGTAGTTAAGTAGGGGTTTTGTCTGGTAGAAACACCTACATACCAGATGGTGGTCCTATCCGGTGGCCTTTTTCAGGGCATGGTAGGGAGATGGTGGATCTTGTTTCTCCATACACATAAGGGGGAGACCCGTTCTAGGTTGGACTTCGAGATCCTTTTTAGGGAAGATTTCGTACCAGCAACACTACACTCAGTGTGAATTCAGGAGCTTCTGAACCTACAACAGGGCTTCTTGACTGTGGACCAATACTCGGCGAGGTTTACCAACCTCACCGACTACTTCCCCAATATGGCACAGAACACTTTCTGTTGGGCCTGAAACATTGAAAAGGGACTCTGATGGGAGATTAAGGCATTAATGATTTTTCTTGGCATCTCGACGAATGCAGGTGTGCTAGAGAGAGCTCTACTGGTGGATTGATTCTTAGCCCAGTACTCACCAATGGTGAGACCCACCACTAGATGAAAGGTGGATGAGTCATCGATGGTAAGAAGTAATAAAACAATGCAGAGGTCCAAATAGACCTAACCATTCAGAGAACAACCCTAGGACGTAGGGTCAGAGGTGCGAAGCTCGTGGGGCAGAGGAGGTTACCTGAGGGCTAGAGTTTTTAATCCTACGGCAGATAGAGTCACATAGCTTGCAACTTTATGATTTCCCACAAGGATATTCAGATGAAAATAAAGGGTCTTCCAAGATAGAGATATCGGATTGATCAGGGCGGTCAGACTTGTTGTGGATGTGGTAGGGGAGCAAGACGCGTAGTAAGAGGTGGATGCAGGTATGAGGTACTACCACCACCACCTCAGGTAGTCCACCACGGGATCTAAGAGTAGGTAGATGGGGGATGTACCAGCTTCATGTAGTAGAGTCCTATGATCCAGACATTCCTAAGATGATATGATGTATGATCTGTGTCTTCTCCACTTTAGTAGAAGTGCTTATAGACACGGGTTCCTGTAACTCCTTCCTTGCCGCAGATCTTGTTCGGAACTCGGATATTCTGACCGAGCTACTGGATTGATCTTTACGATTGGATACTCCCACATGATGATATTTGGTGGTCACACACTATTACTGACAGTGTGTCCTTAATCTAGTAGGATAGAGGATCAAATGTGACCTTCTGGTATTGACTATGAATCCCTACAATGTTATTATGGTCATGGAATGGCTATCAGCAGTTCACGCTCAGATTTACTATTTATGATGAACATTGCGATGTACATGCAGTGATGGAGAATAATTTTTCACTGAGGGTGATAAAGAAAATAGGGCATCATGAGATGGACTTGAAATTAGAAGGGTGTGGCTGATCACTCATCAGTTGGATAGCATGACCTTCGGTACGATATATGGGTAGAGTCCATAGTTTTTTTCATTGGTGGATGAGTATGTTGACATATTTCCTGAATATTTACTAGGACAACCTCATCACAAAGGGGTAGACTTATACATTGACTTATACCAAATTATGGCATCTATATCTAAACATGCATAACATATGGCTCCAATGGAGCTCTGGGAGTTGAGATTACAGTTGGAGGACTTGTAGTGGAAGGGGTTCGTAAGACCCAATGTTTCTCCATGGGCATCCCCATTGTTGTTTTCCCTGAATGAAAACTATTTCTTGAGGCCATGTGTGGACTTATTATTCCTAAACTAGGTGACCATGGAGAACAAGTATCCACTACTAAGGATGGATGGCCTATTTGATCAACTAAAGGGAGCTAAGTGGTTCTCAAAGATAGACCTCATATAATGTTATCACTATATAATCATACATTAAGAGGACATCTCAAAGATGAACATTAGATGTTGATATAAACATTATGAGTACTTAGTAATGTTGTTCGGCATGATGAACGCCCTAGCAGTGGTCATGGGACTCATGAAAATTATCTTCCAGACTTACTTGGACCATTTTGTAGTAGTCCTCATTAATGATATCTTTGTGTACTCAACCTCAGAGGAGGAGCACATTGTACACTTGATGATAGTTCTGTACATGCTCTGAGAGAACTAGTTTTATGGAAGGTTATCAAAGATTGAGGTATTGATATGTAATGTCAATTTCATGGGACATGTCATCTCAAAGGTTTGAGTTACGGTTGATCCAGTGACGATCGTGGTGTTTCTTACTTGGGATCCACCCTGGAGTGCTACATAGGTAAGGAGTTTCTTTATGTTGGTAGGATAATATTGGTCAGTCATACCCAACTTCTCTTGATTAGCATCACCTATGAATGCTTTGATGATGAAGGTAAAACCCTTCATGTGGATAGATAAATTCTATCAGAGCTTCCTATAGCTGAGGCAGAGCTTGACCAGCTCTCCCATATTGAGGTTTCTAAAGGATGGAATCGACTGCATGGTATACTGTGATGAATCTAGAACCAGACTAGGTTGTGTCTTGATTCAGGGTGATGTAGTGATTTCTTATGTCTTACAATAGCTCAGAACTCTTGAAAATAACTATGTGAATCATGACTTGGAGTTAGTAGTAGTGTTCTTCACACCGAGGATGTGGCGACACTACCTGATGGGAAAGTGGTTCATAGTTTACTAAGGCCACTATAGCCTCAGGTATATCTTTTCACAGAAGGATCTGAACTTGAGAATGTGGTGTTGGATATATTTCCTCTAGGACTATAAATTTTAGATAGTATATACTCCTGGGACTTGTAATGTGGTAGCTGATGCTCTTAGTCATAGATTGAGCTCAAATTTGTTGAACAATGACTCAGAGTAGTTTTCTTCACTTCAGATATCCCTCATGGATATAGATGAGATAGTTTTCATTTAGTCAAAGGTAGTTGGACCTCCACTCATACAATGATTCTGTGAGGTTCAACTCAAGGATAGAATTTTATATACTACATGTGCCCTGATATCCACATGACATGCCCCTAATGTATATTCTAAATGTGGGGAGTGTGTCATCCTTTTCAGAGGGTGCATCAATGTACCATCGGAATTGTGAGGGTAAGTGATGAGGTAGTTCCATACATCCCCCTCGGTGGTACTTCTAGGAGTGACAAAGATGTATCAAGACCTTCGTCATCAGTACTGGTGGTCGGGGATGAATAAGGTAGTGGAAAATTATGTTTTCAAGTGCATCACATTCCAACAAGTGAAGGCTTAACATCGGGTTCCAGGGGGTTTGACCCAGCCCCTCAAGATACAAGAATGGATTTGTGATGGGAAATCAATAGACTTCCTGATGGGATTACCATGTACATCTAGAGAAAATGATTCCAAATTAGTGATTGTTGATCCACTCACCAAGTTGGATCATAACCAGGATGTAATGCATGTGTCATGATCTGAGACTATCGTCAAAGAAACCCTATGAATTTGCAAAATCATCTGAACATAGAGACATACCATGATCTATAATATGTGGTATACTGTGATGCATTATGAACTGGACTAGGTTGAGTCCTGATGCATGTTGATGCATTGATTGCTAATGGCTCACATAAGCTGAAACAACATGAGTAGAACTATGTGACAGAGGAACATGGATTTCCAGTAGTGGTCTTCACACTAAGGATGTGGAAACACGACTTGATGGGAGAGTGGTTCATCATCTAATCAGACCACCATAGCCTGAGGTATATCTTATCACAAAAGGATATGAAACTGAGACCACATTGTTGGATAGAGTTCCTACAAGACTATCACTTTGAGATAGTCTATACTCTTGGGAATGGGAACGTGGTGGTGGATGCTCTCAGTCAATGATCAAGTTCACAGTTACTGAAAAAGGCCTCAAAGAAATTGGTCTCACTTCAAATATCCTTCATGGATGGAGATGAGACAATTTTTTTTTCAGTCTATGGTAGTTTTCCATCCACTATTACTGCGAGTTAGGGAGGCATTACACAATGACAGTAGCTTTTAGACTTCACATTCCATGATATCCAAAAGACATGCACCTAATGGATATTATGATGGTGGGGAGCATGTCATCCTTTTTAGAGGGATCATTATTGTACCAGTGGAGTTGGAAGAGGAGGTGATGAGGGAGTTCAATACATCCCCCTTGGTGGTACATCCATGAGTGACAAAGTTGTACTGGGAACTCTGACGTCAGTACACGTGGCCAGGGATGAAGAAGGTAGTGGAATTTGTTTTTTCTAGGTGCCTCACATTCCATCAAGTGAAGTATAAGCATCATGTACAAACTGGTTTGACCCAGCCCCTTGAGATACTAGAGTGGAGGTGGGATGGGATATCGATGGATTCATGACGGTTTTTCCACATACATCTTTAAGAAATGACACCATCTGGTTTATTTTTGAACGACCCAACAAGTCATCCCACAACTGGGATGTCGAGTTTGTGTCCCAATCTGAGACTAACGTCGAAGGCTCCCTACAAAGTCTCATGATCTCATTAACATAGAGAGATACCAATCTCCATACTACGTGGCATACTATGAAGAATCAAGAACCTAACTTCATTGTGTCCTGATGCAGGTTGATGTAGTGACTATATATGGCTCATGACAGTTGATACCACATGAGCAGAACTATGCATCTCATGACCTGGAGTAATCAGAAGTTAACTTTGCACTGAGGATGTGGTGACACTACCTGATGGGTGAGCGATTCATCGTCTACTCAGACCAAAAGAGCCTCGTGTATATCTTTTCACAGAAGGATTTGAACCTGAGATTACAACATTGGATAAAGATTATCCAAGATTATGACATTGAGAAAGTCAATACTCCTAGGAAGGGAAACGTGGTGGAGGATGCACTCATCCAGAGATCGAGTTCACAGTTTTTGAATGAGGCCTCAGAGTGGTTGGAATCATTCCATATATCCGTCGTGGGTAGAGATGACACATTTTTCCTTTAGTAGATTGTAGTTTCCCCTCCAGTCTTACAACATGTCAGGGAGGCACAACCCAATGATAGTAGATGTGAGACTACACATGCCCAGAAGTCCACAAGATAAGCACTTGATGGATATTATGAATGTGGGGAGAGAGTAATCCTTTTCAGAGGGTACACCATTGTACCAGTGGCATTGTAAGAGGAGGTGATGAGGGTGTTTCATAAATCCTCTTTAGTGGTACATCCAGAAGTAACAGAGATGTACTCGGACATTCGATATTAGTGCTGATGACTGAGGATGAAGAAGGTAGTGGCATAGTTTGTTTCTAGGTGCCTCACTTCCTAGCATGTGAAGGATGAGAATTAGGTACCTGGGGGTTTGACCCATCCCTTCAAGATACAAAAGTGGAAGTGGGATGGGATATTTATGTACATTGTGAAGGAATTACCAAGTAAGTCTAGAGAACATGATATCTTTTGGGTGATTATTTAATGACTCACCAAGTCGTCCCACTTTCTATTTATTAGAGAGAAGGGTTTAGTAGAGAGTTTGGGATGCCTCTAAATTTAGTAGATTCTGTGACTTTGTGGGGTGCCTTTGATGATCATCTCAGATCATGACATGTGATTTAAATCCTAGTTATTGGAGGGATTGTAGGAGGAATTCGAGACTCAAGTATGATTCAACACAACATTTCACCCATAGACTAATTGTCCAATGGAATAGACCATATCAAACATGTAGAAGATGATTTGTTCTTATGTCCTGAATTTTGGTTGCAGTTGGGAGGAACACTTTCCATTGGTGGAGATTTCGTACAATAACATCAACCACTCCACCATTGGTATGACACCTTTTAAGGCAATGTGTGGATGACCGTGAAAATCAACTTTTTTCAAGAAAGACCTAGGGGAGTTAGAACTCATACATCTATAGATGGTACAGGCTACTAAAGAGAAGTTGTAGGTCATCTGGGAGCAGATGATGACTGCACAGAGTCAGTAAAAGTCCATAGAAGATAGGTAACAGAGGACTTTTCAGTTCCAGTAGGGGGAATCGTATTCCTACGGGTCTACCCTTTACGGGGAATAAACATATTTTTTAAAGGAGAAAAGCATTCCCTGAGGTTCATCAGACAATTTCTAATTCTTTGGATAGTTGGTGAGGTGACATACCACTTATCTCTACCACCACAGTTAGATAAGGTTCATGATGTCATCCACATATCCTAGTTGAGGAGATACGTGGAAAACCCTTCTCACTTCATCGACCACGACGAGATGGAGATTAACATCGAGGATACTTTCGCAGAGTTCCCGGTAGAGATATAGGATCAACAAGAGAGGATCCGTTGTGGATATTCACTTCCTCTAGTGTGCATTCTGTAATATCATGGGAATCTCTATGAGTGAACGTGGGAGCAGGAGGATCATATTCGTTCTCAGTACCCCCATCAATTTTTTCCCTTTCTTGGAATTTGGGGATGTAAATCCCTATGGGGTGGGGGAGAATGTAATAACATGTAATTTTCCATGAATTTTTTTTCGCAGTTTATTGGAATTATTTCAAGACCATGTGCTAAGACAAAAATTGATTCCAAGGCCTGAGGTTACCAAAATGTTATTTTGAACATATTTTCAGTTCACATAAGTAAATGTGTGAGTGGGTTTTCCTATATTTTTAACTGGTGCTCGGATCAGAAAATAGACGGCACCATTGGACTCGTAGTGTCGAAATTCACCTAGGCAGGGCCTAACATCATCTGGCGTGGGTCAACTAGAAAAGTTAGCATTTTCAGACTTAAAGAAGAATAAGACTGATCTAAATATTATTAATTTTATCATTTCCTTATATTTAGTGATGATTTTTCAATTCTATAATGCAAAAACAAGGTGACGATGCATTCATTAATCACACTCATTGTTGGAACAACGTGGCGACACTACAACGGTTAATGAATTTTTATTATTAGTTAAGCAAGGATTTTTTGTTGAAAAACAACCCTAGAATTTTTATGATTAAATTTAAATGGAAACCAATGATATTGACAAATGATGGAGATTAAAAACACGGAAATGAAACACCTGGTGAATATATCAGATCCAATGACCAACGAATGGTGATAAATGATAACGATACATGTATCGACAATGATGACATAAATCTCATTCATCCCTAGTAGCAAATCCAATAATCCAGGTAGGGGTTTATTATTTTCTTTTTGATTGATGTTTCATTCCCCATTATAGAGGTTAACTATGAATGTGGATCAACCCAAAATTGGGTTGATCCATGATTTGATAGTTCTTGTGGGAGGGTTATAATGAGTTATTGAAAATGCGGTTTTAATATGATGTGTGGTTAATATTATTTCCCCCCATGTTTAATATTCATCATGGAGGGTGTGATCCGACCTGAACAAGGCTCGAATCCCTCTACATTGGATGTTTCTTGTGCATTATTCATGGTCGAATGATCATGTTTGAAGCAATACAATTTTAAGGGATTCATAGTAATAGTGACACCCTATGGAGCCCAATGTAAATGGAGGTTTGAGAAGCTAATTTTTGAAGAAAATATGATGGCCTACAAAACAATCTGTTGGTGTGCTTGCAGTAGAGGTCGCAACTATATGGAGGTGGCATACCCATCGTTGCGCCATTGCAGTGTGGAGACACGATGCCAACCGGTGATGTGTGGAGGAGGACATCCCACATCTGGTCAGCTTCGACATTGTAGAGGCACCTTGTTCATCAACCGCATGTAGGAGGAACGATGGACCACCTAATGGCCATGCTGGAAAAAACGGATTCCGAAAGTCCGCATCTTACAAGACGAACTTTTCCACTACGTAGATCAGTTGACTTAATATGGAGGGGCCAAATAGTGTTGTATCCAGGCTGGAGAATCTGGCCCACCTCAACGGGCTGGAGATGCCATCCCACCTTAGTGAGCCATGTTGTTGTGGGTGTTCCGTGTCCCAACACCTTGTCTAGGCCATCATTGGAACATTCCCACAACCAATTGGTCCAAGCCAGACCCAGTCGGGTCAGGCCCAGGTTAGACCGAACTCAACCCCACCCCCTTGTCTCACTAAAACGCTTGTAACCAACATACCGAGTGTCTGATTGATGTACCGTTTATAGAATTTGGACCCTTGAAATAAAGTGGTCCTTTTGAGATACTCTACACGAGTTTTAGTTGTGATTTTCATGTGGAATATTTGGATCAGTCTTGAATCCAATTTGGCCTTTTTTTAAAAAAATATCATATCTTACCCACTGAGCGTCCGTTCGACGCGCCCTCTGTTGCGTTGGGACCCTTCTAAAGACGCAGTACATTGGGTTTTTATATGTGGTACTTACTGGTGGTTTAGGTACTACTGATGGATTGAGGAGAAGATCCTTCTTGAATAAAGCTTTCTAAGAGTGGGAATCCAGTGGCTGGCTATGACGTGATGAATAAAGAGAGACCCTATGTGGATCCGCAATAGAGCGAGCCTTTGTGGATCAGTATGAGAGACCCTCCATGGATCAACATGAGAGAAAACCTTTATGGATTAGATGTAGTGCGACCCAATGTGGTTCTGCTGTAGAGAGACCCATTTTGAATCATTAGTAGAGTGACCCTTTTTGGATTAGTAGTAGAGCATCCCTTCGTGGATCAGAAGCTGAGCCTTTAAATAAAATAAGATTATCATGCTTTATGACTAATCATCATTACTTTTGTACTAATGTTATACCTAGTGTGAGATGCCATTTACTATCTGCAATGTCTCTAGATCTTTCTTGGTGGTATTTTACGTTGTGGTATTTTTCCTTGTGGATTTTTAAGATACATTTGGGGATCTCAGGGTCCCTACTGAGTTGTTATACTCAAACTAGCATGGGCTTTATGCACACTAGTTGTGTTTTACAAAGACGATTGATGCTACGATGTAGACCTTAGTAGTTCGAGACTCGGTGGAGCTCAGTGAGCCCAGATAATAAGGGGCACACTTCTACACCTTTGGAATTTACTTCCACTACCCTATAGTTAGATACTTCTGGACAGACATAGATAGGACTATTCACATTATGGGTTCTTGGGCTTGTATTATAGATCCATTACTTTAATTTTACACAATCTACACTCAGTGGTTGTGCTTTGTAATTGTTGTACTTATTTTCCAAGGTGGGTTTCTTTGTCCATTATGCCATGTTTGTGTGTGTACAAGTATAAAGGCAATGCCTTTCCTTTTTGGGATTTTCCATTTTGGTGCTAGTAACTAGTCCCTAGCATATGAAAGGCGAGCATGGGTTAGTCACATAACGAACCCTGGGGGAAGGGTCGTGACATATCTCATTTATTGAAATTAAAGGTCTCATCCATAAATATAAAATCGACGAGATGACTAAAAATATATTATATTATGAATAAGGAGGTAAAGAGTATAATATAATGATGTCTCTTATATTATGAAATTTCATAAGAGGAATTAGAAAATACAAATCCATTATTATTATAATGTGCTTTAGTTGTGGTGGAGTTAAATATTTTATTGTTTAATATCCAATGAAGAAAAATGATTCAACTAAACATGATGATGATGTTGATAATTTTTATAAGTATAAGTGGGGGAAACTAGAATGTGTGTTTCTATAAAGATGGAGTTTCCAGGGATGAATCTGATGAATAAATATCAAGAATATGAAGATTCCTCAAAATTAATGAGTCTAAAGATGAAGACATCACTCAATATCAAACTACAATTATAGCTCTTCATAACAAAAATTAAGTCACTTAAAAAAGTGATTATAATGAAGAGAGTTATTCTAAAGATATGTTGAAATCTGAGATCTATTATTGTCTTGAAATAGACACCAAACTCATGAAAAGAATCAAATAATTAATAAAATAATTTGAGATGATTATGAGAAAAAAATTATAATGCTGAAGAAATCAATATTTTTCAAGTTAAAATATTTAAAATTTTCTAAAATACATAAATAAATTGATGTACAATTTTATTCTAAAGAATAATAATTTACGAAGACCCTATTTAGGTTCCTTAACGCTAATAATTCCTTGAATATGATGAAATAATGTTCTGAAAATTTTGTGAAGTTTCATGGTGAATCATCCCATGCTAATATGAAAACCATCCCAAAAAGGTTTAATTTATTCTTGATTGATCCAAAGGAAAAAAAATCTATTTCATATGACAGTGATAGTTCTATGTATAAAACAAAACTGATATGGGTTAGAGAAAGACATTAAAACGTAACTCATATATAAAAGGGATTAATAGTAAATTTGTGAAGAGAGATACATCCATGAAAATTGAAAAATAAATATTAGTGTTCACCTAAATAGAATTAATATTTTCACTAATAGATTTATTAATATTATTTGAGACATAACTTCAAATGTAATAATTGGTGTTGGGGAACATTTATGAACAAAGCCAATAATAGTAGGTATAATATGTCACTTTATTAGAATTGTGATGAATCAAGGGGAGAAAAATTAAATAGATAATAATAATAACTTTCAAGAGATGAAAATGACATTGGATAATGAAATTTATGACTAAAAAATATTTAATGAATTCTATAAAAAAATATAGTTAATTTTCTATAAGAATATATGTATGATATGATCAACGAGGTCACTATGTTGAATATTGTGTTAAAATAATTAATGAAAAACAATGTTGGTCATTAAAGTTAAAAATTTTAATGATGTAGAAGATGAAATGACCATTTTGGTCAAGGAAGTGTCTTCTAAAAAGAAAAAAGAATAAAAAAGGGAATTTAGTAAATGCATACAAGAATATGCTCATGTATAATCCATGTTTAATAAATTTTTTTAAAAAATTGTACCCTCGGAAATTTTCAAATATTTGTTGGGTGTTGAAATTATGCTATAAATAACTCAGAGTATTATTTCACTTTCAAACCAGTATAAAAAGAAATGCTAAACAATATAAATCTATAATCAGGTGATTTAAGTGCTTTGATAGATCCTATTAAGAAGGAAACATCAAACAATTAGGCAAATGAGAAGATAAATATTACAATGTTTCCCATAGATTATATGATCAAAGAATATATAAATATAATATAAAAGAGTTATCCAAAATTTATAATATATAGGAAATTAAGATATAGGTTGAGAGGAAACTCTAATCCTTGATTCTGTCACTAAGGGGAAAAGGAGTTCTAATTTATTCCCTTCTATATTTGTTTTTATTTCATGGTATGAAATTGATATTGATTTCATTATATGATGATATATATTGTGTAAACTATACATTATTTTAAATTTTCCATTATAGAGTTGTTGGTGATTTTTTTAAACAAAACAAGAATATTTCTTATGTTATAAAAGGTTTATTAGATACAATAATTTAATTGAACCAACCATGATGAAGAGATAGTTAAGTGCCTCACTTGTAGGGATCAAACAAAACGATTAAACATTGATATCAAATTAATTTTTTTAATATTTAAATCTACAAAAACCTTATATAATTTGAAATTGAATTATAATAATCACATTTTCTATCCTAGATTTTTATTATGTAATATATATTTATTGGTGGGGTGTGCTGGGACCAAAAGATGAAAAAAATCCATTATTTCACTTATATATTTTTAATGATTCATTTGAAAAATATTCAAGGTTAGAAATATCAGGTAAATATTTCTAATTATCCCCTCTATAGTGTTTTTTGTTATTTTCATCACTTATTTGGTAGTTTATAAAAAATATTAATGTTTATATAATTCTATCTTATTTTTGTCACTGCGAATTTCTCAATCAGACTTTGAGTTATTTGATTTAAGGGTCATTTCTATGTGATATATGATTTCATACTTCTATTTATTTAATTAAGATTTAACATTCAATAATGGTTATAATATTTAATCTCAAATCATGAAATAATAGTGAAGGTATGTATGATAGTACATTACACTATCACCTTTTCATTTATTCTCATTAAGGGGATTAAAATATTGACATTAAAATGAAATTATTATTCAAAACAAACAAGAAATGGGTATATTGAATATCCTAATCAGATTGTGATGAATAAATGCATTGGTTAGATTTGTTTTCAATATATCAAAGAGAAATAATGTCAGTATACGATGAAGATGGGTGATTAAGGCAGAGTCCATTGAATAATAAGAGGATGCTTCTCATAAATACGGGAAAAGAAAATTGTTGTTTCTACCACTATGAGTGAATAGAAAAGGGTTTGTAGTGGAGTCTATTATATAATTTTTTAGATAGACTCAAGGAATTATCCTCATAAATATTATAATTACAGAACTAGTTTTCAATGGATTTAAGAAAAATATCATATGAAGCTATATGTATTATTCTATAATATTTATAATATATATTTTGATGTGGAATATTGAATTGAATTCTTGAGAGTTGTTTATACATAAGAAAAATCTATATATAATGTTGATAATTCATTCAAGGATTACTGATCGTGAGCTATATTGTATACAATGAATAGTATCACTTTGATGAAGGTTTGCGATGTTTGAAATGAATATTGAATTGATGTTTTAGTGAGGTTTTATTAAATTACTCAAAATGAGTACTCATATGTTTTAGAAGACATTGTAATATTATTGAATAAATTTTCAATTATTATGATAATTTATAAATTGGTTTTAAGTGATTTTATTTAATTATAATTGATTAAAAAATCATTAAAATGTAACAAATAGGTTGGAAGATGTATTTTTAGTTATGGAATTCCTATGTTGAAGGATTTTAATTTTAAAATGGTATAAACCAAAACCCATAAATAAGATTTTTATATCTAGGAAGGCAAAAATTAAGAAAAGGAAAAAGAATTATTGGGAAAGTTAATAATTTTTTGAGATGTGTAAGATATTTCTGTGATGTGTAATGATTTCAAGGTGATATATATGATATTATGTGCATATATAATATTTCTATGAAATAAAAAAAAATTATTTGAAGATATGTATGATATTTAAATTCATATCTAATATATTAGATGTTTTTTATGGTTTTTTGAGTCATTCAAAACATTTTACATGGTATATAATACTTTTCCTCGGAATATTCCCTGGTCCAAAACCTTATATAGGTATGTAATAAATTTATTGTAAAACATATGTTTTAATATCTTGTAAGTATCATTTTCCACTAATGTCAATAAAAATTATTTAGGCTCAGGTGAAGAAATATTTATGTCAAATAACTTATATAGTTCTTTAAGATGATTAGGAGAATTCATAACATTCTATAAGAATGTGTAAATTTTTATAGTTATATACATTAGAAGTCAAGATTTCTGGAATAAATAGAGATTTTGAGATGATTTTGTGAATTCTAAAAGTGGTTTTTTAAAATAAAATCAGATGATAATAGAACAAATATATAGTGAATTAAAAATCATATTTAATCTAAAGTATTATAATCCAAGATGAGTAGATTTAATAATAAATTCATTGTGATTATGTTAATAGAATTATAGTCAGGCCATGAGGAGTAGTCCACACTATGAATATTTTCATAAAAATAATAATGGAGACTAAATGTCTATGAATTTTATGCAAGGATTCAAAAAAAAAATGTTGGGTCACATTGAAGAATAAAATGAGATATCCTTGACTCAAATAATATGATACAAGAATTAGAGATATTTTTTAATAGTTTTAAATGAGAATAGAGCACTTATGAAAATTTTATGAGATTTTTATAATTATCATATGGAAAATATATAAATTTTATTTTCTATAGGTATTAAATTATAGCATAATAAGTTCTTAATAATATTAATATAATCCCATTATTGAATTTATAAAGAATATTTTGTGTATAAAAGAGATATCTGAACTACATCATGGAGTGAAACATGTGTGTCGGTGAAGAAGAAATTGATATAAAAAAGATAGACCAATGAGATTAGAATAAATTTAGGAATGAAAAATTTGCTGATGATGGATGGATGCTTGAGAAGGAATAAGAAAATGTGGGGGGTGGGGGGTCATTCATGTACATGCTCATCATTCTAAAACTATTAGGATAATGATAACATTCATGATGTGCTATTGAGAATATTCCACCCCTAAAAAACATAATATTTGAGAGGAAAATCATACTTTGATGTGAATATATCTAGGAGTACATCAAATATTATGTTCGCACAAGATCTAAAAGAGAGACAAATAATATTTTCTGGAGTCGCTATCAAGAGATAATAATTGGTAAGATATTGAAAAATAATTAGGTGACGACATAGTATTTTCAAGAGACATAATGAGCTATATTTACAAGTGATCTAACTTTTTATAAGATTCTATATATTGTACGAACTTATGTTTTATAATTAAAATATATGTATCTATGGGAACAAAACACATAAAGAATTAAGTTCCCATATTGGGATAAAACTTTATAAAAACCTTGTGTTACTTATAGTTCATTATTATTTTAATATATATTTAAGAATAATAGATTAAAATAATATCAAATCGAATATCATCATTGGTCAAAGAGATGAATTTCATGGAGAAATTGAAAAAAAATCATGGATTCACCCCCCACCCACACACACTTGATGATACATTTTCCAATACCTATGAACATTAGAGGGTTTTAGTTTTTATATAATAGGTAATTACTCTAATAGGTTTGATTAGACACCCTTGATGCTAGTAACTAACATAATGCCTATTGAAGGCATGTTTTAGGCTTTATCTCTTAATCTCATTATCAACTCAGGTGGGGTTCCATTGGGAACAAGTCATGGAACCAATACTATCTAGAATTACCCCATAAAATATACATATACGTATTTTAATTATGTGGACACTACGTGTATGATATATTAGAATTTTTAATTACTTTTATATTACACCGGCTTATTTCCTTCTTTTTATAGATTGAAAGGCACCTGGATATCAGTGAAAATTGAAATGGGTGGGGATATTTAGTGAATTAATTTTTTTAGGTTTCCTTTCGAAATGAATTTCTTGACCTATTAATGTGAATATTAGATAGTTGTAACAAACTATAATGAACACAAACACACCATAGGCACAAAATATTTACATGTTTCCCTACTCAAAATTAGTAACTAACCCATGGAATGATCTAGATTCACATGATATCATATGGTCCACTTGTTTCATCATTGGATTTCAAAAAGCGGGCTTTATTATTCTATATTTTGATTATTAAACATATCATGATTGAGTAAAGTTATCTCAGAGTGATATAATGATATAGAAATTGATTTCAATAGCAAGGGAATCTTTAATCAAATAAAACTTCTATTGAGCGGTATTTGAACTGCTCATTATTATCCTTCTTATTTTATTAGCACCAAAAATAGTTTAATACACTTATTAATTTATCTCTTCTAAAAAATAGTTATATTTTTATTTTATTTTCATCTCATTAAATTCATATAGAAATAAGTAATATGTTTCTTGTATATTCCAGTAATGATCATCAAATTCAAATTGGAATTTCAAATTCAAATATTTAGAAAAATAACTACCTTCATTGATTCTTAAATTCTACTTCACATTTTCAAAGTTCCTCTTTTACAACATAGCATATATAATTTTTCAAAATAAAACAATTTTTACAAAACAAAAAACTTCTTTATGGAACAAACCATCTTTCTCCCTTAGAATTACATGAAATTTATTTCTCATGCATGATCTTCATGGTGTAGGGATCCTATTTATTTCTCCAAGACTACATGATCAAAGAAAAATATAATTTTCACCATTTCAAAATATTTTTTTATCCTACAACTACAATAATTAATTCAAATCATAATATTTTATCTATGACTGAATTTCTACAACATCACATAATATTAATCAATTTATATTTAGAAATAATAATTCAATGAATTCCTTATTTATTTTAAAAAATAATTCCATATTAAATGATAGATCTTCTGTATTTTCACCAAGTATAGTTCCCCTATATAACAATATATTACCCCTTATAAACTTTTTATATAATATAATGAAACTTATTAAAACTCTTAATTACTATTATGAAAATCTCAGAGTTACTCTTATGAAATCCCTTCTCCTTAGAGACGATTCTAAAAAAATTGTTTGATTTACTATTATGAAAATCCTTTTCCCCATTGATGAATCTTATGAAAATTACTCTTAAAAAATGCATCGATGAATTTTTAGTCATTTAAAAATAATTACTCTTACAAACCGTCTAAGTTACTCGTGTGAAATAATAAAATTTACTCTTACAGAATATAGACATCATAACAATATGACCAGTCTATTCAAATTTACATATATGAAAATAATTCTAAATAACTCTAATTTTCTCATTCCTTTAACATTTTATCATACTTATATCTCTATAGTAACCATCACGAATTTTGGGAATTTGTATCCTTTACTAGTTTTTCCAGAACCCATGTCAAATTGACCCTTATGAATGAGTATAAGGACTCTTATGAATTAGGGAAATAAGTAATTTTATAATATGGATATAGTAGACTCACAAAATCCCCTATAATAGTAATAAAATCCAATAAACCAATTTAAAACATTTTCATACATCCAAATATCTTTTACCTCATGTAATATTCATTATTTCATGTCAATTTAAATATGTGTTATTTATTTAAATCATATTTTAACATAATAAAAATATCCAATTAATATGTTTAACAAATATTGTTCCCTAGACAAAAATAAAAAATCTTGGGGATATTTCTTCAATTATACATTTTTTACAGAACTCCATGGGTTTCAACATTATTTTAATGGTCACAATCACTTCTTCACACCACTTTTTAATTATTGGGATCTGTAATATCGCCTTTGGGATTTGGTTGGAAACCATTGAACATAAATCACTTTAAAACACATCACATTGAGAAATTAATCATTATTTTATAATTCTAATCATATGTAAGAGAACTCTATGTAGGAGATAAGAATATTGAATAATGAAATTATGTTTTCTACTAGCAGTGACTTACATCCATTTCTTTATAGTTAATGATACGTCAATACACCAACTATGAATATGTTTTCTTAAAATTAAAAAAAAATCTTTGGAAATGTGAAAGTGGGTTCCCTAGATCCAAATTAAATAGTCTGTTTAGATTAAAATATCATGTATGTAGTGATTCATGAATGAATTATTCTTATAATTATAGTTTTGATAGATTTATGTCTATTATATATATGTAAATTTCCTAAGATTATTTTTAATTATAGAAGTTTATATGTGTTCCCATATATAATTAAAACCAAGAGATAATATAATAGTAATTGTAAACATACGTCCTATGGTTTAAATACATCATAATAATTATAAATACATGATGTATGGATATCATGTGTTAGGGGTTCATAATCATTGAAACTTATTCTCGTAAATTTCACCCTTGGTAATTTCAATTAAAGGATATCATGAGTAATGAACCACTAATAGGAATATCATATGTTTCATGAGTCATTGTTCATTCCTATCTATGATCATGTGTATTGGTCTCTAAACTTATGATAATTATCATTTTGTATAATCATATCTTGTACTTTGATACAAAATGAAAACCATGAAATTTTGTTCATGGGTATGTAGCTTGTATTAGGTGTTTCATTTAAGGTGTAGAATTTATTGAATGATTAAGACAACAATTGTAACTTCTGAAAGGAAGATATATCTCTGGATCAGCTGACCAAAATAGTAATACATTTACTGAACCCCTCACCATGGTAATAGAAGGTAAGTCCATCCAGTAAGGTTATAAAGTAATAATGAGATAAATGATGACAACACATTGTGTGGATCCTTCTTTATGGGATATAATGGGACAAAAATAAAATATTGCATGGTGTTTGTTCATAAGAGTTTATTGTTATTATAACTAAACCTTATATCCTTAGGGGCTATGATGTGTTGTTAGATAATAATTTTAATCTATGATTATGACTCACTTATATCAAAATAAGGTTATATAGGGTCACATATATAGAATATTTTGAAACTTACTCAATTATAAATAATTAGGTATTTATATATGGTGGGAACTACAGTGGCGGTCGAGTTATGTCCAAGTTTAAAAAATCATATGAAACTAAATAAATTCCCCATTTTTTGAGTTTACAATTGTATGACATTAAATATAATATCACCTATTAATATTAAGAAATTTATTGAATATATATAAAAATATTATTTTAATGAACATTAAATATTTAATATTCAAGAATCTTTAAATATTTTATAGTATATTATTGAGTCATGTTGATAGCTAAAATTTTATTACATAAAACTATTTTAAGGATAAATAAAAATAAAAAATTAATTATGATGTTTAAAATGGTATCAATAGGTTATAAGTGTTTAATATGTATTATTTATAAATTAATACTTATTAATGGGGGAAAAACTAAATTTTAATAAGTTTTGAACTATTTATAAAATGAAAAATGTTCCCAAATTTGATGGAGTATAATTTACATCGGTTTTTGAAGATAATATCTCTCATATATTAACTATTTGAGAGAAAAAAATAGGTTTAGGGAATATTTATCTAATGTTTCTCCATTGGATTGATGAAATGGTACTCATGTAATCCAGTCGATGTCAAACACACCTTATTTTCTCCCCTCTAGCACAAAATGTTTTTAAGGTTAATGATCCAGGATATTTTTAAAAACTATATTGATGGTATAGAGGGTTCTGAATTTGGTTTTAAACTGACAATATCAAGCTATGATAGAAATTTATCTTCATTCCAAATTGAATGATGTGTGGTTTTGATTTTGATTTATGGTATTGATTTAAATTTTTCATTCATAATTAAATCATTCAGGTTACTTGGGTTGTCAAAAAAATAATTTTATGCTATAAAATGAAAAAAATATGTTGATGAATGTGTAAAACATTCAATATTCTCTACTTCACATTCTTTGATTGTGTTCTTGGTTCCAAAACATTTTATCAAATAGATCTTGTAATATTTTACACAGAACTAACAAACTGTTTTTGTGAATTTAAGTAGAGCCAATCATAATAGTCCAAACACACACACAAATCACATAGATCATAGGACATATGAACACGTTATAGCTATCCAAAGAATAAAATTAAGGTGAAATCTAATTTCTGGTCTTTAAAAATGAACATATTATATATGTTTACATAAATATTTACTTCATTTGGATGTTTGGCTGGAGATAGTACAAGGCAGTGGGGCTGTATCAATCTTAGGATTTTTTTAAATATAAAGTAAAATTTATTATAAATTTTACTACATAGGATTGAAGAATGAAATGCGGCATTGATCCTTTTATTCCATGGAAAACAGAGTATTCAGTTAAGAAAACTGACTCCGACAGTCCACATAGATTTATAAAAAACTTTAATAAAAATGATTTAAACTATGGTGGGTGGAAACAGCAACCAACCAACTTAGACCACTACCCCCCCACACCCACACACAAAAATTGGAGGGATGTCTACATTTCTATTTTTACTATCAATTATAAAAAAATAACAAATTTATATATTTAAAAATATAGGTTGGCTATTTGAAATCGATTTCTTCACATGGTGTCTTCTTCATGCATCTCAATCATCATTTAGGTCTCCCAAGACTAGAGGAGAATATTACATCGCTAATTAACTCTATTGGTCATGTATGAGCCCCTTGAGGGGTATGGATCCCGCCGTAGGGGTTTACAAATATATAGAATTCCCAAATATTATAAATAAATTCCAAAAAAATAAAATAACATTAATTTAATAAAATTATATTCTTGAATGTTCAATTTATAATTTTTGAAATAAATTTTTAAATTTTTATTTTAATTCAAAATAATTAACCTCAATTAAAATTCCTCACAAATGTGATTTCATTATTGAGGTTTAGTGGATGTTGACTGATCATGAACATAGAATAACTAATGCCTTTTGGAATTTTTTTTATTTATTTACTTTGTTATTTCAAGAGTGATGAATGTAATAATAATTTAAATAACTGATGATATAGTTCTCTTGTCACACCTCATTAAATTTATTAGGGTCTAGGTTTCCCTGAGTACTTATATATTTGTGAATAATGATGTGGATGGACAATGATGTAATTCACACTCAGATTTAGAGCAATAACAAATGGGATTCAAACACATTAGACTGGGTGAGGACTAGAACTTGAGTCATAAATGACTCAGGGAGTAACCCTTAGGGTCTCATTTTATGCATAAATCATACAATAGATCAACTTTTATAAAATCTTATGACAATGTTTTTAAATTTATTTAGTTAATCGTGGTATATTTTTTATTCTCAATTTAGACATCATCACATTAAATTATAGATAAGAACACCTGTATAAAATGAAAAAGCATGGTGAATGTTTTTTATTTAATAATAACTATTTTCATGTTTGATAACAAATATAAAGAACAATAAATATATATGTATTTAATTCACAGATAAAATTATAAAAAATATCAAATAAAATATTAAATCATTAATGCCTTTTATAACGAAAAGTTGAAAAACATAACAATATATCTCGGGTGCTTATCATACCTATTTGTGGGAAACTCTTACTATTGGTTCATTCTTGTTATATTATAGGTAAAAATTGACTAAAAGTTTAATTAATGGAATATCTATAACTATATCAGGGTAATTTTATAAAACAATAACTGAGTATGTAAATGATATACTTTATAAGAGATGGGAGTCCCTTCAACATGTTATAGGGTCATAATTTAATATTTTTGGTTGGCCAAAATCCAACCTTAGAACTATCTATGTAGTAAAAAAACCATATCTTGGACTTTGATTATATTCTTTAAGGGGAATTTCCACTAGAATTATCATGTGAATAAGTATTCTAAATCTAACAGTTTAGGGATACTATGATTTTATAAAATAGTGTAATACATTTAAGATTAATCAATCTGTGATGTTTAAAAACTAGTAATCATGATATAATTACTGATCTAATTATTTATTATTTTTTCATAAACTTTTATGTAATACCCTTAAATACATTGATTCATATATTAAAATGAGAATGTCATTACCATATCTAGATTCTAATAGTCTTATAGGTGTTTGTGAACATTACTATGATATGAAAAGAAATTATATGTGTTAGAGTCTACGGTACCTCATAATACACCATATGAAGCATGTGATTATGAAAATAAATATTATGAAAGTTTAATTAATTATAAAACCATGTTTCCTTATCACTAAGAAATTTTATAGGAGAAAGTGATAAATTAAATTAATCCAATTTGGATTATGCTAAACATGTGTAAATTTAATGATGGATCAAAATATTTTAATACATCCAATTCTTCTATCCTTGGAACCAAATTACTAAAATTTCATTAAGAATTATAAAATTAATAGTATAGAGAAACAACATTAATATATTTTAGGTGAGGTTAAACAAAATATACAATTACTTAATGAAATATATATAATTAGTTCATATGGTGAACAATAAGAATGACTATGATAAAATACAAATTATAGGTAAACCAACAAATGAACCATTACAACAGCCTTCTAAGAAACTAATGTTAAATAAGAATTACACCTAATAGGTGGATATTTGATTCTCATGTGCAATGATATTTTAGTGGAAGAAAAACATTAATGTACTGACGCAGACACAAGTATAAGCTTTGAATTTATGTACATTTATCATTTCATGTGATATTTCTTCTTTACACATTGGGTATTATGTATTATATGAGTGAAACACATTTTTATACAACTAAAATAACCATTTAATTTTATAAAAATTATAATTATTTAGGTGAATTCTCTATGTAGTATAGGAATAGTGGTTTCTATGTTAGTAGTGAAAAAACAAAAAATTTATTTTTCAATATTGATTGATTCTAGCTGAACTTTTATTTTATGTTGAGTATATAGAAAAACTTTATCCCTTGTGTCCATTGAACCCAATTATAAATTATCTCATTTTGGAATAAATGTTGTTTGTAGTGTTTTATACTCAAATAATACTTCAATAATACTAGAATCCTTAGAAATAAATGATGAATATTAAATTTAAGACTCAATAATACCTAGTTTTGTAAAGATAAATCATGGTCAATTAAATATAGATAAAATTTAAATGAAATACCAAAATAGGTTTTTAGACTCTTCCTGAGATAAAACTATTTGGTGCTCAACATGATTTATTATTTGGTTGAAATAGAGCAAGGAATCTTTTAACATTATGGTTGATAAATCCTCAAAGATTCATTGATTATTTCAATTAGTTACGGTTGAAATATTTCAAGTAAATATTATAGGTATATTTATATACATCATGAGACTAAATTAAGAAATTTACGGAATGTAAAAGGGAATCATGGAACATTTAGTTTTGGGAAATATTAGTTCTTTCAGGATCATGAGATGAGTAACATCTGAACCAAGTATTCATTGATCCCGAAAATGATGAGTGGATTTATTCCCATACAAAAATTTCTTTATACACATCAGAGCCTTCATGTTAGTAAAAGGAGAATCTATGATGGTTCTTATATTCATGCAATGATCATTAAAATATATAGTATATATATTCATAAACTCAAATTTCCTTATACACATCATATTCATAATATTAGTACAAGGAGAATTATTAAAGAGACGTATATGTCATGAAAATTAGTACATTATATTTTTCAAATCTATTTCAGAAAATAGCAAAATTATGCCATAAATATATGACAAATATAATATAAAATTGATATAGTATGATTTTTAGCATGAAATAAACACATAATGTCAAAAAAAGAGTTTATATGAAAATATTTTACTAATATTATTTCATTAAACAAACATACATTATGGAAAAACACAATTTTCATGTAATTATAAAAAATATCATATAGGATATTAAATAAATTCATATGACTTGAAATTTATAGTCATGTGATATAATATATTTATATAAGAAGGTGAACCTATAAATTTTATATAGTTATAGAATATTATCATAGATAAATTCATCGAAATAGATATAAAAATAGTTGGTAAAATAACAAGTTTTATTGGATCTCAAGGAAGAGGTATTTCTCTAGAGATAAATACTATATAAGAGTATTGGAACCAAGAGATATGGTTTTATTATCACCAATTAAAGGTGATATATAGTTCAATGGGAATAATAAATCTATGTCTAATAAGGAAGATATAAATGGTAATGAGCTAAAATGAATGTGATTTTAAATTCAGGAAAACGTATTCTATATAGCCAAATAATTTCTATATTTTCGTATTTTATCTAATTTAATAAAACAAATTAATGGGTTTTCAAGTGAAACTACTCATGGGTTGTACAAGTGTGGTACCAATAATCCTCAATTTTTTTATTAGAATTCATCCCTCTTAAATGAATTTAAATTCTATATATCATAGAATGTTTCTAATATCATAATATTTTGGATTGGATTTCAATACCACCTTCTATAGAAGGAAAAATTATTGAACAGTTCGATAAGAAACAACAAAAAATGTTTAGTGATACCAAAGAATGAAAATATGAAATGAAATCATCATGTTCATAGAATATTTTTTGGAAGTATTTTTCCATACATATATAAGAGGTGATTTGGGGATATATAGCTTTCTAAATAAAATATATTGATTACATATGGAAAAGAGTTATTATTCTCATAGTTAGCTAAGAATATATTTAACGTAACTCGCTAAATATTGATTTAAAAGTAGTAACCCATGTTATAGGAAAAATTATATGACGAGTTAGATCTAATGGGATACACAGACCAAGTCAATGTACATATATTGGAGAATTATTGAAAAAATAAAAATGTAAAAATTCTAGATAGAATTGTTTCTAATGTAACATGGAAAAAGTATCTCCAAGGAGACATGTAAAATACATAAGAGGAGAATATAATTGTCTGAAAAATTCCATACTATTCTTCGATGAATATTATATATCTTATATAATATTCATAACATATGATATTACCAATTTATACATTTTAATAGGAATATATCGTATAAATACAAGATAACTGCATCTCAACTCTTCAGAGCTATCGAATAGTACTTCAAAATTATAAGGGATATCTACCATGTACTTAGAGGGGAAGGAAAAACAATTTTTAAGGGACAAAAACTATAATTCCCATCGATTGATTGAATATAATTTCATTTTTAGGCTATGATAATGAGCAATAGTATATCACTAATCCTAGTGGTTTCCACTTCCAAAAACATCTTTTATGTTATAGATTTTGATGTAGCTAAAGAAGTTGTATAAAATATTTAATGATTTTTTCACGTTTTTATAATTTTTTTAAAATTAATATTTAATAATTGAATATTATGATTAAATAATAAATGTATATACTTGTGGTTATCATATCTTGAGTGTTTTGATATAATTATGTGATGTTACTGATGTTAGAGTGGCCTTATAATAAAACATGGAAAGCCTAATAACTAAATATATTACTGAATAGAGCCATGATATTGTCATATGAGATCAAATAGGCTCATGGATTGAATTCTAGTTGTAGTAAAAGTGGGAGTCTTGTGAAATTAGGATCCGTAGACTCAAGTTAAAAAGTAATTTTTGATTACCATATCATATATATATTGAGTTTTGCATTATTTATCATTACCATTATGTTGTTGATACTTTTACATCCACTATCTATTTGTAAATCACTAAAAATATTTATCTTTTTTCCATAGGTAAATATCTATTGTGAAAAGTAAAATTCCTATTAGTAAATCGAATGACCACAGAATATTTCTATGATAGAAAATTTTTGAAAAAAACTATATAGCTAAACATTATTATAATAAATAATATATTTCTATTAAAATTAAAATAATACCAACATATAATATTTTTACTAGAATAAATATTTCACAAAATATTCATATATAATTTTCATTCATTGATAATTTTTTTACAAACATTTATCATTCCATTTTTAATATTATTAAAAATATTATGAGAAATGCCAATAATAAATATCAATTTTTAAATTATTTTTAAATAATATAGTATGTATACATATTCCAATATATTTTTCTAATTTTTTATATATATTTATTAATCAATATATATATGATAAGGATAAAATGAGCCAATATGAAGCAGAAGAATGTTTTACAAAGAAAAATTTTCAATAATAATTTAAAATCATGATCAAACTCCAAGAAAAAAATTAATCCTCAATAAACATTTTACAAAAAAATTTAGAATGTTTCAACACTAAGATAATTTATATAAAACTCCATTAAATTATATCTGCAATATGATTCTCTAAAACATTAGTTTTCACAACCCTGTTTCACAATGGATACAAGGTCCATGATTTTTTCTACCCACTCTATCATGAAATGAACATAATGGTGGTTATCAATAATAGTAGGCTCACACTGGAATCATGAAGATATTCATCCCCAATTTAGGATGTTTGTATAATTCACTAGGGGCTGGAAAAAGTTGATAATCAACACATATTTAAGTAATATGTCATTCATTCACTTATAGATCGAAGTATTTCAACCCCAATATCACTCTGGAAGTAATAATAATATGCTTATAAAATTAAATAACATAATATTATATGGCTCTAAAATAAAATATCACATCAATTGAAAATTTTTGAAACACAAATATATTAAAATAAAGATGAAACATAAAATGAGACAAGAATATTTTTATCCTGATTCGAATGTGTGGTTGAAGGTCATGAAACATAAATTAGTTTCTATAATATTTATATGCATAAGTGGATGTGGAGATAATATTATATTCATGATACCTAGTAATTATGTTTTATAAATTCCGTCTATTAAATTCCTCTATCAATAAGTAATAGAAAGATAAAACAAAACGTGATGACAAGAAAAGAAATATTGAGTCCTATTTACAGATAATAAAATCTAAAATAATCATAGAAAGAAACATTTATATTCATGAGAAAAACATAAAATTAACCTAAAAATCACTATTTTTTAAATATTACCTCTCACAAAAATTTGTTCTAGTAAATTAATTTAGAAAATTTGAATGAAAATATGAATAAATGACTTGGGAAATGCTGATTTATTTTACATTGTAAAATTCAAAAAAATAATAAAACCAAGTGTTCCATTTTAAAGAAAATGACCATGTTATGAAGAACACGAAAAAACATATACACACACAATAAATGATATATTAAGTTAGAGATAAAAAATATTAATCACCATACAAAATATTTTTTTCTCAAATAGAATCTATGTATTTCAATGAAATGAAATGTAGAATCACCAATTATAATATCATTAACATCCTATATGTCTATATTTTTATTGTTGTAATTAGCTATCATTGTAGTATATATGCCATCCAATTCTGGTGTGATATCTACTGTAACATCTTCATGTATGATATCATATTACATTTCTAGTATGATATCTTCTTTAACAAATCCTAAGAGAAAATTTCTCCAGAAAAAAAATATATAAACAAATATCATTTAAATACATAATAGATTGAGGTAGATAAAATAAAATATCTATGAACATGAATATATATATCTAAATATGAATTGATAAAGAAAGATATTAATTAAATGTGGATAATCCTTATATTTCTTATGTTTTTCAGCATTAATATTGGAAATATTTTTAAAAATGTATTGATATTTATATTTTCTTATACGAATAAGGGATAATTTCTATATTTTATGTCATTATAATAATTATTAGAATACTAATATATGTTACTAAATATATATTATATCTAATGAGAAAAATTCACAATGGAACCAATAATCATTACCACTTGAATGGAATAATTGACTGGAATTTATAAGGTAGATTCAATATAGTTATAATATAATAAAAAAGATACCAATATTAATGTTAGTTAAATTTGGTATACATTAAACAGAGAAACTCGAACCCATAATTATATTTCATTTTTATTCTCAAAGTAATCATCATGAGAAACTACAGTTTGAAGGAATAATATAATTTCCACAAACAAAAAAACATCCTTTAATCGTACTAGTATATAATTCCCAATTTTTTCTTATATATAGATTGGAAAAAAATTTATATATCCATACAAACATTATCACATCATGTACTTCCTTAATAATTTATATTATTGATAAAAAGGATTGTGTTTATATGATGTTTCACTAAAATATTTAGTGAAATAAGTCAAATTATACTCATAATTATAAAAATTTGTTGAGTCTAAAAATACTAATGCATCAAAAAGGATAGTTTTATTGCAATGACTATGTTTTTCCTTTTTTAAAATTATAATATTTTTAATAATATTTTCAAATCTAGACACTGAGTATACATGGAATTATGGTGCTAGGAGAGGCACATTTCTAATAAAGTAAAACTAATATATATATTATATAAAACATTTAGTTTTTATGAAATAATGAAATAAATCAAAAAATGGAGAATAAAATAGGAAATATGAAACAACCATTATATCATTAATATGATTTTTACCCTAGGTGTGACATATCCTTTGTGTTTTTTGGTTGTTTGTATTAAATGAAATCATGGGGAGATTAATAAAAAAGCAAATTTAGTTATTTATTTGTTGTTAACTAAACAGCCCAAAAACTAATATACTCTTTCTAAACCTAGTTATAAAATATTGCTAATTTTTTCTGCATAACCCAAGGGATTTTAGAGGATACATTGGAGTAAACCGAAGATAAATGATAACTAATACCAGTTTTAGGATCGGTGATCCATAGAGCTTATCATCAAAATCAGAGTTCATAGATCTTGCCATTGATAGTAATGAAGAATCATTATTCACTAATGATTAATCTAAAATTGATGTATAATTTATTATTTGATTTGTTTAATCCAATAACTTATAGTTACATGTCAAACATGAATCAATATTTCTAAAAAATTGATATGTAGGTCGCATGTTGATTTACAGTTGATGTATTTTTAGATAATACATTTTGACTTATTGGTCATTATTTATTCCTATTCATTTTCATCTTTCATTACAATGAATTGATTCTAGTTCAAAAAATTGGTCTAGATCTATTACTCATGTTTTTGTTTTGTTCTTTTTCCCCTTATTCACTGTGTTTTCATCATTTGTATTCCTTTAGGTTGCCAGTTCGATGCATACCGAAAAACTAATTATTATGAATTTCATATTCCATGCAACAGATCGTTTCCATGGGTTTGGATTTAGGACCAGAAGAAGAAAATATGTATGAGTGTAATGATTGAAGATCAGGATATCAGATAAGATGTTATTCATTAGTGATTTAGTGGCCCTATTCAACATGAGATAATTCCCAAGAAGATCAGTTGGTCAAAATCCAACTACTATTGATAGAATGGGAAAAATAATCCCCATATATGAGTTCCTCGAAAAAATTCGTGGTGGAATCAACAATAGTAGTGTCCTGGGTAAGAATCATGATGTCTGCAAGTGTTTTTGTAAACTTATATGTTACATGATGTGTATCTTGGATGGAACACATTGTGTAGACTCATGATTCGGTGGATGGGGTTTTGAGAAAATTAAAAATAATAATTCATGTGGCACATCACATGTTATTTAAATTGTGACTATTTGCACTGCATATACCATAGGGGTACAATGGAATGGAGACTCCTAGTTACACATGCATGGTAAGAGTATACGAGCATGACCCCATACATGGACTAGGCATGGTACTCAGACATGGTTAGGTTCACATACAAAAAAAAGTACATGGGTACAACTTGAGTACATGGGAACATGATGATGAGCATGTGAATGAACATTGGAAGGTCAGAAATAGTTATACATATTTTTTACACCTAGTTGTTGTTGTATACTTTTTCTAGGGTAGGTTTAGGCCCTCACTCTCTTCAGTGTAGAATGGTATTCGTGGGGTCCATCCCCTTGTTTCATCTTTATACATGTATTGTGAGGAATCATTTCTTAAGAATAAGATGTTATCCCTGTTATGTGATTATTCTTGGATAGTGTTAATAATATTGTATTGTATCCTAGGGTGTGATACTCAATCATTTTCTTAACTAGTTTGGGTTTGGAAGCCCAGTACAGACTATTATGGCATGTGATCCCCATCCTAGTGTGTTTACTCTGGGTAGGGTCAAGAATTCCCCATAAGATCTTGGTGGCATCCCATTTCTGTGTATAAATATAATTAGACTTATAGAACATTATTTTTCATGGGTAGGCCTATCAAGAAAGAATTCTCAAATGAGACATGCCATTGTTAGAAAGGCTTTTGGACTGAGTCCTCTCAGATGAGTGTATCCTATAAGCCTCGATTAGAATCAAAGGTTGGTAGTATGTTTGTGAACTCACTATCAGACTCATTGTCTATCTTGAATATGTTTTATTATTATCATTATTCCAAATATTCTAATTCACATTTATTCCAGATAATTATCTAAATTCAACTCTCTTGATGTTTTCTGTTTTTTGATTATGGGGTGTCCTATTGGATATTTTTATACTCAACCATGTATGGGATCGTCCTACACATGTCATATATTATGAATATAAAAAGCCTTATGTCAGAGTACTAAGTGAACTAGGAACACAAAGATTATAGTTAAGCTATAAATACTCTGGTTAGTTTTAAGAGTTTCACTTGATGGTTTTCCTCTCCATGTTAGTTGGTTGGAATCTTTTACCATTTTAGTGGGCTTGTATTTTTGCCTTTTTATATATTGTACTTAATTTATACTCTTTTGTGGGATATTTTTTTATACATAAAATCTAGTATCATTTTTATTTCACATTTCATCAATGTATTGGTAGTTGACGATGTCAGTGTGTGTGTGTGTGTTCAATTATCATACGCTATGGACTCCCATGTTTTGGATATGCCTACATGATGATTATTGTCTGCCCCTGTCCTAGAGAAGATAGGATTAGGGTGTGGTATAATGATTAATACTTACCAAGTTAGCCATAGTTGTTTTAGTCATGATAGAGTGGTATCAGATGAGGTTTTGTTATGACTGTAGTTTTGAGACAGTCTAGCTGTGAGAATTCTATTTAGATCTTGTAAAGTGGTGATAAAGGGTATCGACTAAATATCTCAAGCTAAGTAACCCAATATTGGTGAGGTTTACAATTTTTCCATACTCCAATACTATAATAACCCACTTGTTGAGTTTGTATATGTGTGAACTTGTTATAGAGAATGCATTGGTACATACATCTGGTAGGAATGGGTTGTGGTTTCAAAATCCTTTTAGATTCATGTCCCCAAATATACACTTTGAATATAACATGTCCTGTCTATTTTATGAATTCTCCATAATTAAAACTAGTAAGGATTCCATAGTAGGACACAAGTATGGTCCTCCTAGTGATGAGGCTTCCTTATAGGGACCTATGCAGAAGATGATACCTTTGGGTGGATTTCCATCTTACAAACACCCTTTATGTAGTAGGTTGCATTCTAAATAATTTTATGATGGGATTATATATAGGAAGATACAACTAATTACTCATCATTTAGCTTGTATTACACTTGGAGTAGTCGATTCTATGAGATTTTATATTCCAGAAGTGGTGGTGGTGTGTAAGATGTATTCCATGAGGATGTATTAGAATTACCTCACTAGGGAGAGATTTTGTTGTACATACACTTATACCCATGGAATACCCCAATATTTAAACCATCATATCATATTGATCATTTATATCTTTGAGATCTGAATGTGCATTTGGGGGATTAACATAGGAAAGGGATTTCCAGACTCAGTGTTTCCCTATAGGAAACCCTAGTTTTGTTCACCATGCATTATGATGGGAGCTTTGGGTTGTGCATATATTACCATCACCAAAATTAGGCGACTTTGAAGAATAAGTGTCCACTTCATAGAATTGATGACCGATTTAACCATTTGAAAGTGATGAGGTGTTTCTTGATGATTGATTTTGAGTCAGGCTATCACTATCTCGGAGTTTTGGGAGATTATATACTAAATATAGAATTATGATTTCAATATTGTAACTAAGATTACATAGTGATTAAATTTATATTGAATAACACTCCATTAGTTTTCATGAGAATCGTGAATTGGATTTTTTATCCGTTTTGGACTGGTTAATTGTAGTCTTTATCAATCTCATCCTTTTGTACTCGGTGTTTAAGGAGGAGAAACAATACATTTTAGGATCTATATAAACATATTTTGAGAGAACCAATTTTTGGGGAAGTTATTAAATTTTCATTTCTAGATTCAATAGGTCCACATCTTAATCAATTTCATCAAAAAAGTAGGTTTACTAGTGGAACCAATGAAGGTGGATGCAGTTATAGTTTTGGAGTCACCCTGAGAGTGTATGAGGCATGAAGCTTCCTTGGGTTGACAGGATACTATTGGCTATTCATGCCCAATTTATCTATGATATAATTACCCTTTACAACATTGACCCGGAAGGGTTAAAATTTCATGTCAATGAAGTCGATACATCAGGATTTTCAATGATTATCGAAAGAGGTTTGTGAGTGCCCCCATATTAAGATTTTCAACGGAGGGTGTGTAGTATGTTGTGTTCTGTGATGCCTTTATAACTAGGCTTAGATTATATCTGATGTAAAGGTGGATGGTAATAGCCTATGGGTTAAGTAAACGGATACCCCATGTTCAAAATCAAGTTACCAAGGATCTAGATATTGTAGTTGTGGTATTCTCTTTAATGATGTGGAGACACATCCTTTGGTGACAACAGTTTAATGTCTATTATGGATACAAGAGTATCAAGTATATACTTTCCTAGAAATATGTTAACTTTAGATAGAGGAGGTTTGTTGAGTTCCTCTAGGATCATCACTTTGAGATAGTCGATGCACCTGGGAAGGGGAACATGGTATAGGATGCTCATAGTAAGAGATCTTGTTTGCAGTTGTTGAGTGAGGCGTCAGATCAGTTGGCATCATTGCAGTTTTTAATATTAGATGAGGATGGTTTAGCTTAAATTTAGTTGATGATTGTTACCCCTTCTAAGCTTCAGTTTTTTAGGGAGGTTCAACTTCAAGATACTAATTGTGAGATGTTTCATGTTCATATATACTCTAGAAATGCTTCAAATGGATTTTCTGAAGATGGGGATCATGTCATACTTTTCCAAGGATTGATGATGGTACCATTAATGTCGTGAATGTAGGTACATATGGTGTTTTATATGTCCCCATTAGTGGTACACATTGGTGTGTAAAATTTGTATTTGAATATTTGGTATTAGTTTCAGTGGACTAGGATGAATCTTTGTGTGCTAGATTTTGTCTCTAGTTTCCTCACTTGTTATCAAGTGAAGTTTGAGCACCATTTTCTAGAAGGTTTGTATCAATAGTAGGAGGTGTAAGAGTAGATGTGGGATGATATATATGTTGGATTAGTGGTGAGGATTCCATGATATTCTAGAGTACATGATTATATATTTGTGATCGTAGAACAATTTTACATGTTATCCCACTTCCTAGCCATTCAAGACTATAGTTTTGTAGAGATATTGGGATGTGATTACACGAAAGGTATGATATAGGTTCACAAAACTCCTATGATGATCATTTTAGATCGTGATGGTCACATCATATGAAAGTTATAGGGAAAAATTTTGGTGGACTTCGGGATTTGGTTGTGTTTAAGCATGACATTTTTCCCCAGACATATGGATAGAATGAAGGTACTATTCTATACCAAGAAGATATGCTTCATTCTAGTATATGTGATTTTATCTGTAGTTTAGAGGATAAACTACCATTAGTGTATTTTTCATATAACAACAAATACCACTCCACCATCAGTATAGCGACATTAGACGCCTTATACAGGAGAACCTGCAGGTTACCACTATGATGGACTAATCTAATGAAGTCGACATGTATTTGTCCAATGATTATAAAAGTGATGATAGGGATAGTGCAATTCATCATGGATCAGATGAGGACTATCCATATCTGTCATAAATCATATAAAGACCAATGAAGGAGGTCATTTGAGTTTGATGAGAGAGAATATGTTATCATTAAGGTCACACCTTGATGATGATTGAGGATAATTGGGTGGAGGAACAAGATATCTTTGAGATTAATTGGACTTTTCCATATACGATGTAGTGTTGGATTGGTGGGACACCACTTATACCTACCACCATAATTTGACTGGGTATGTGATGTCTTTTATGTAACATAGTTGAGGACATTGTTGGGTCGTAGAGGATGGCAAGAGGGGGGGTGAATTGCCTTTTCAAAAATAATTAACAATTTAAAACAATTATCAATGCAGTGGAAATAAAAAAAAGGCAAGACACAATTTGATAACGAAGTTCGGATTAATTCCCAAGCCTACGTCTCCTCTCCCAACAAGAATCGTTGAGAGATTTATACGTCAGCTTGCTTTTTAATGGTTGTAGAAAGAAACCCACTAGCCGTTTTAAGGTAGGCTAGAACAACTTCGTACAACTTTCTTTTTTATTATGGTTGTAGCATGAAACCCAATTGAATGAAAGAAAGTAAAAGAGAGGTTTGTTTTAATCCAAACCTAATGAAGAACTAAACAAATAAAATAATACAAACACACAGAAGCCTTGAGAGCCAAAAGTGTGAGAGCAGCTGATGGAGAGGGAGCTCAAGCTTCAAGGATGGCAATGGATTACAAGAGGCCTTGGAGATTTGTCGTTAGAGCGTCAAGACATAAAAATATCATTCGGTAGTGTTCCCGGCATCCATGGTTGCTTATTTATAGGAGAAATACCGATAAACACTTCAATATAGCCGTTGGAGGGCTTCCAGAGCCGTTGGGGGTCAAAAGTACAAGTCTGGTCAAAGCCCAACGGCTAGTTTGACTGGGTACACCGGCTGACCGGTGGTGTCTCACCAACTGGACGGTGGTCATCCGCCGGTTGGCCGGTGGAATCAGGCAGTGGGCAAGCCTACTGCCTGGGTCCTCCGGCTGGCCGGTGGGAAATAACCGGTTGGCCGGTGCCCAGACCGGCTGGCCGGTGGGAATCCACCAGTTGGCCGGTGGACTCAGAGAGTCCACTTTCAGCCTTCTTGGGCCAACTCCTGAGAAACCTTTTTCCTAGCATCAAAACACTTGAAAACAAGTTAGAACACGATGAGAGTGATTGTGATCATTAAAATCCAAGAGAGAGGGGTGCAACAATCTCCCCCTATTTTGATGATCACAATCACAAAAGAGAAAGCTTTAAAAAAGGTATGCCAATTAAAAACTTAAATAAACAATTTTGGACATGAAAATTTATTAGAGATCATTTCAAAAAATGAATTGAATAATTGAAAATGATCTTAATATAAAGAGAATGAGTCATTTTAAAATTGTAACCATAGGTCATTTTTTTAAAAGAAACAAATGAAATCAATAACTTACCAGTTTGAACTTTTTTTTAAAGAGCACTTTAATCAATTGAAATATGAAACTAGTAAACAGAGAAATTTCTCCCCCTTTGGGATTATCAAAATAGGAGGGAAAAAGAAAAAAATGATAGATAAGACAACTTGAAATTTATATAAGATGAAACGTTACATAGAGAGTTCAAAACACAAATACAAAGACAAGTCAAAAACATGAAAGACTCTATTCACTCCTAGAGGGCCGAGAGTGACAACGACGCCTGAAGGTCGAAGGAGCTGGAGGAGCCTGGACCACCTCTATGCGACGATCAAGAGAGTCAATTCGAGAATGGAGCTGATCAAACTGAGAGCTGAAGAAGGAAAACTGCAAGTCGAGCCGGGTCTCAATTTGATCCTGGAAGCATAGGAATTGATCAGCTGTCACCGACAAGCCACCAGCATCAGCGGGAGGGGGCACAACCTCAGCAGGCTTAGGTGCATCATCATCCGCTCCAGCTTCCTCACCAGCATCAGCCTCAACATCACTTTCGCTGTCACCACTACCTTCCTCTTCATCGTCATCACTGTCATCACTGTCTGAAAGAGGATAAGAAGTGGCAATAGTAGGAGGCATGGCATGGGATGAAGGATGTGAATGAGTCTGAGGAGAGTAAGCCTTGAGAAGGCCATCCTTTTCAGTGATCCACTCCTGACGCCAAGGGTGCCAACGGATGTTCATCCGTTTCACCATCATAAAATTGACGATGCTATCCTTCTTTGGCTGCTCAAAGGAAGTAGCATGGAGAGGCACATCAAGGAGGGTGAAGATTTTGGTCAAAGGCGACCAAAAGGTAGAGTTTTGGATCGGCGCGGGTGCTCAGCCACATAAGTCATGGCCCGGAACAGGAACCAGACCAAATTGAAATGAATCCCTCTAGTAATATAATAGAGAAGATAAATATCAATGAATTTCACCATATCGTGATCACCGATACGGGGCACAAGGGAGGTCTGAATAAGGCGCTCAATGATTCGATGGTTAGGGGTGATCTAGGAGAGCTTGACAATTGGATTGTTGGGCTGTCCTGTGAGATGCTCAAGAGCGACATCTAAATCAAAATCAGGGTCCCGAGGAAACTCCCCCTGAGAAAATGGATGAGTCCCGACATGAGGAACTCCTAGAATTCTGGCAACCTCCACAGATGTGAAAGTGATAGGTTGCCCAAGAGTGGTGGTGGAAATGGTATCGGTGTCGTCAGAAACCGACCACGTCAAGTGAGCATAAAACTCTTTGACAAGTAAAGGATAAATAACATCCTTCTCAGGAGGTTCAAAAAAGGAATGCCAGTGTTGATATTCAATAATGGAGAAAAGCTCGAGACGAGCAGAAGAAATCCAAGAATAGTCAATCACTCTACCTGGCAGAATGACCTTGTCATGCCATATGTCCGGAAGTTGAGGAATTTAAGGAGGAGGAGGTGCTTCTTGAGTGATACCCTTTCCTTTGCGAGAAGATCGAGGACCCATGAAGGGAAAAGGAGATAAAATGAGAGATATTGAGAGGAGAATGGAGTTTGAGAGGGCAAGGATGAAGAAGGGAGGCTAGGGCTTTGGAGGAGCTGCGGTTTTGGAGGGGCCGCAAGAGAGAGAGAGAGAGAGAAGAAAGGGAGGGGAAGGGTTTAATTTTAATTTTAACCCTTCCTCCGGCCGACCCAAAAAAAAGAAAAGCCCGACACCACCGGTTAACCGGTGATGTACCACCGGTTGACCAGTGGTATTAATATTCATAAAATATAAAAAATTAAAATAAAAAGGAGTTTAAATAACTTAAAAAAACATAAGCAAGCCAAAGGAGTCAAATATTCAATAGTTCTCATTGACGAATCATTCCTAACTCCCCCTTAATAAAATCAAAACGTTCAACAGGGAGCGGTTTGGTAAAAATATTAGCTAATTGGAAATCAGTAGAAATGAAGTCCAAAGTGATATCCCCTTTTTGAAAATGGTCACGAAGGAAATGATGCCTTAAGTCTATATGCTTTGTTCTAGAGTGTTGTATTGGATTCTTAGAAATACTAATGGCACTAGTGTTGTCACACCGAATAGGGACATGATCGTAGGAAAGGCCATAATCCAAGAGAGTGTGCTGCATCCAAATAATTTGGGCACAACAATTCCCAGCGGCTACGTACTCGGCCTCAGCAGTAGAAAGAGCAACACAGTTTTGCTTCTTTCTACTCCACGATACAAGGGACTTGCCTAGCAGATGACAGGTTCCACTAGTAATCTTTCGATCTAATTGACATCCCCCAAAATCAGCATCCGAATATAAAGAAAGTTCGAAAGAAGTATTAGAAGGATAAAATAAACCAATGTTTTTGGATCCTCTTAAATACCTAAAAATCCTTTTGACCGATTTAAAATGAGATTCTTTGGGATTGGCTTGAAAACGAGCACAAAGGCAAACACTGAACATGATGTCAGGACGGGTCGCAGTTAGGTAAAGTAGACTCCCGATCATACTCCTATAAAGCTTGTTATCAACCGGTTTCCCGACTTCATCTAACGTAAGTTTACAGGAAGTACTCATGGGGGTACTAATTTCCTTTACTTGATCCATACCAAAACGACTTAAGAGCTCGTTTGTGTATTTTCCTTGGCTTAGAAAAATACCTTTTGAATTTTTGAATGATTTGAAAACCGAGAAAAAATTTCAATTCCCCCATAAAGCTCATTTCAAATTCTTTTCTCATTAAATCTGAAAAATAAGTACAATATGATTCTTTGGTAGAACCAAAGATAACGTCATCGACGTATATTTGGACGATTAAAAGATCTTTTGAAGTGTGTTTTAAAAAGAGGGTACAATCAGCTTGACCCATTTTAAAATCATTTTCTAAAAGAAATTTTGTTAACCGCTCATACCAAGCCCGAGGTGCTTGCTTTAAGCCATATAGAGCCTTGGTTAATTTAAAAACATGACTTGGAAATTTTGGATCTTCAAAACCGGGAGGTTGTTCAATAAAGATTTTTTATGAAATAAAACCATTTAAAAAGGCGCTTTTAACATCCATTTGAAAAAGATTGGAATTTAAGTGGGCGGTGAAAGCCAACAAGATCCTAATGGATTCCAATCTAGCAATGGGCGCAAAGGTTTCACCATAATCAATTCCTTCTTCTTGATTATAGCCCTTAGCTACTAGGCGAGCCTTGTTCGGGGTTATATTTCCTTGATCATCAAGTTTGTTCCTAAAAACCCATTTAGTGCCAATAATTGGATGATCATTGGGTCTTTCAACAAGAGTCCAACCATCATTTCTAGAGAATTGATTTAGTTCATCTTGCATTGCAAGAACCCAATTCTCATCATTAATGGAATCATTAATGGTTTGAGGCTCTAGGTGAGAAATGAAGGCATGATGTTCAACCTCGTTGAGGATTGATCTTCTAGTTCGAGTACCGGCTTGAAGATCACCTATAACATTTTCTAAAGGATGGTCTCTAGAAGGTTTCGAAACCTTAGGCAAGGTGGAAGGAAAAGAAGGTTCATGGTCATCATCCTCCTTGAGAGGAGAAGAGGAATCATTTAATTCAAGTTTATCAAGATTATCTTCAACATCTTCAATGACCGGATGGGGTTTTGGAAGATTTTCATCAAACTTGACATGAGATGATTCTTCTATGGTTTTTGAACATTTGTTGAAGACATGATAGGCTTTGCTTGAGTTGGAGTACCCAAGAAAAATACTTTCATCAGATTTGACATCAAATTTCCCAAGGTGATCTTTTGTGTTAAGGATAAAGCATTTACAACCAAACACTTTAAAATAACCAACTTTGGGCAATTTGCCTTTCCAAAGTTCATAGGGGGTTTTCTTAAGAAGGGGTCTTACAAGGACTCTATTGATAGTATAACAAGCAGTGTTAACTGCCTAGGCCTAGAAAAATTGAGGGAGGTTGAATTCACTAAGTAGGGTTCGAGCAATTTCTTGGAGAGTTTGGTTTCTCCTTTCAACCACTCCATTTTGTTGTGGAGTCCTAGGGTCAGAGAAGGTGTGATTGTATCCTTGAGAGGAACACAATTAATCGAATTCTTTGTTCTCGAATTCACCTCCATGGTCACTACGGAGCGATATAATTTTATATCCTTTTTAGTTTTCTACTCTCCTAGAGAATTTCAAAAAGGTTCTACAAGCATCATTTTTATGAGCTAAAAAGAAAACCCAAGTGAAACGAGAAAATTCATCTACTAGGACAAAGGTATAGGATTTTCCACCTAGACTTGCTACAGGGGTAGGACCAAAAAGATCAAGATGTAGGAGCTCAAGAGATTTTGAAGTAGACACTTCCTTCTTAGATTTGAAAGAAGACTTGTGTTGCTTGCCAAGTTGGCATGGCTCACAAATCAAATATTTCTTAAACTTAAGTTTAGGAAGGTCACGGATGAGCTTGTTCTTATTAAGCTTTAGAAGTGAATGAGAGCTACAATGCCCCAACCTTCTATGCCAAATCCAAGACTCATTGTCAAGAGCACTTAAACATTTAACATTTTGGCTAGCTAAAGACTTTAAATCAATAATTTAATCATTTTGAAACCAGGAAGTAGAAAATATCAATTTGTTTTGAAAATCAAACACATTGCATAAATCATTTTGAAAATTCACCGAAAAACCACTATCACAAAGTTGACTAATGCTAATTAGATTATGTTTTAAACCTTTAACAAATAAAAAATCTTTAATTAAAGAGGTTCTACCAAATCCAATGGTACCTATTCCGATGATCTTGCTTTTTGAATTGTCACCGAAGGTGACGTATCCTCCATCGAATTCTTCAAGGGAGTTGAACTCGGAGGGATCGCCACACATGTTCCTCGAGCATCCGCTGTCGAGATACCACGAGCCTTTCAAAGTCCTACTTCTTTGGCGTTTATCCTACAAAATCAAGAGAGAATAGATTTTGGTACCCATATAAGTTTGGGTCCGGAAAGATTAGCTAAAAGAGAATTTTGAACCCATATTTTTCTAGAGGGTTGCCATCTAAAATACTCATCCGAGTAGGTAATGGTTTTGGGGCTTCCATACCTTGCATTTTTACAATCACATTCATAAATCATGTGCCCGACCTTTTTACAATAATTACAAAATTTATATTGAGAGCTCCCCCTTACAAAAGTAGTGGGTGCTCTAGAAGAAGTGGCTTGTTTGTTAAAGCCAAGTCCATGTGTTGTTCTAGCCGAACGCTGAGAACCTAGTAATTTGGTCAAAATTTTTCACCTTGGGTGAACTTGGAAAGAGACTCCCTTAGATCTTTAATGGTTGAATTCAAAGAATCAACATTTGGAATATCTTGGATCTTAAGGGTAAGTTCCTCATTCTTTTTGAGAAGTTGTTCTTTTTCAGAAATGAGAATTTTATTTTTCTTTTTCAAAGCCATAAATTTAGAGGTAAGTTCGTGAAAACCTTCCTCTAATTGATCTCTCGCATTTTGGAGATCTTCATAGGACATATCATTATTGAAAGAGGAAGATGAGGAAGAGGATTCGGAAGAAGATACCTCATCAAATGCCCTTAGGCATTTTCCACCTTCATCGCTTGAGTCGCTTGAAGACATGGAGTCATCACTTGCACTCCATGTGGATGCTTTGAAAGCCTTCTTGTTTTTCTTTTCTTTTACCCTTTTCTTGAAAATGGAGCACCCCGGTTTGATGTGGCCTTTCTTTCCACATTCAAAGCATGTAACTTCATTCTCCGCTTTGGGCTCTTCCTTTCGCGCCCTTCGAAAGTTCTTCTTTTTCTTCATGAATTTGCTCATTTTTCTTCCTAGTTGAGAAATCTCGGATTCGCTATCAGCGGAGGAGCTTTCTTCCTTTGCTTTGAAAGCAATGTTCTTTTTCTCCTTGAAGGTTTTACCTTCTTTATCGGCTTGCCTCTTCATGATGATCACGTAGGTCATGAGTGATCCAATGAGCTCTTCAACCGGCATTTTCTTGACATCTTTTTCTTCTTGAATTGCGGTCACCTTTGGTGCCCATGATCATGGTAGGACCCAAATAATCTTCTTGACCATCATTTCTGCAGAAACATCCTCACCAAGAGATTTTCTTCCATTGCAAACGTCAGTAAAACGAGTAAACATTTCAGTAATTGATTTGTGTGGGTGCATGGTGAAAAATTCAAAATCTTGGCGATACATGTCTAATCTAGTGTCTTTGACTTTGTTAGTTCCCTCATGGGTTACTTCTAAAAGCTTCCAAATTTCATAAGAAGAGGAGCAAGTAGAAACACGGTTGAATTCATTATGGTCTAGCCCGCAATGAAGAGCATTCATGGCTTTGCCATCAAGCTAAAAATTGGCAATGTCTTCGGGGGTCCATTTGGACTCATCCTTGTTAGATAAAGTGTATCCTTTCATTTCAATCCTATAGATAGGATAACCAATGCTTCTAAGAAAAGTAATCATGCGAGTTTTCCAATAAGTGTAATCAGTTCCATCAAAGAATGGAGCCCGAGTCATAGAATACCCTTCGGGAGCATGCGAGGAATTAGCCATCACTAAGGATCTTAAGTTTGTAACCGGTTAAGGTATTACACAAACTTAACCTCTGATACCAAATATTGGGTCGTAGAGGATGGAAAGAGGGGGGGTGAATTGCCTTTTCAAAAATAATTAACAATTTAAAACAATTATCAATGCAGCGGAAATAAAAAAATGGCAAGACACAATTTGATAACGAAGTTCGGCTTAATTACCAAGCCTACGTCTCCGCTCCCAACAAGAACCGTTGAGAGATTTATACGTCAGCTTGCTTTTTAATGGTTGTAGCAAGAAACCAACTAGCCGTTTTAAGGTAGGCTAGAACACCTTCGTACAGCTTGCTTTTTTATTATGGTTGTAGCAAGAAACCCAATTGAAAGAAAGAAAGGAAAAGAGAGGTTTGTTTTAATCCAAACCCAATGAAGAACTAAACAAATAAAATAATACAAACACACGGAAGCCCTGAGCGCCAAAAGTGTGAGAGCAGCTGATGAAGAGGGAGCTCAAGCTTCAAGGATGGCAATGGATTACAAGAGGCCTTGGAGATTTGTCATTAGAGAGTCAAGACATCAAAATATCATTTGGTTGTGTTCCCGGCATCCATGGTTCCTTATTTATAGGAGAAATACCCATAAACACTTCAATATAGCCGTTGGAGGGCTTCCGGAGCCGTTGGGGGTCAAAAGTACAAGTCTGGTCAAAGCCCAACGGCTAGTTTGACTGGGTACACCGGCTGACCGGTGGTCTCTCACCAGTTGGCCGGTGGTCCACCGGCTGGCCGGTGCTGAGCTCCCGGCTGGCCGGTGGTCCAGACAGAGAAGGCTTTCTGTCTGGGTTCCACCGGCTGGCCGGTGGTCATCCACCGGTTGGCCGGTGGAATCAGGTAGTGGGAAAGCCTACTGCCTGGGTCCTCCGGCTGACCGGTGGGCAATAACTGGTTGGCCGGTGCCCATACTGGCTGGCCGGTGAGCTAACACCGGCTGACCGGTGGCTCTGGCTGGCCGGTGGGAATCCACCGGTTGGCCGGTGGACTCAGAGAGTCCACTTTCAGCCTTCTTGGGCCAACTCCTGGGCAACCTTTTTCCTAGCATCAAAACACTTGAAAACAAGTTAGAACATGATGAGAGTGATTGTGATCATTAAAATCCAAGTGAGAGGGGTACAACAGACATATATGCGTAAAACATCACAAGTTATAAACTGTCAAAATCTAGACATTGAATATGGATATATCATCATGAATAAATCGTTATGGATCATGGATCAGTGGGATAAGATACTTCATGGATATTGATTCGCTCAGTGAATGTTCGATGCCAGTACAAGAATCTATTGAAGTACACATGGGAGAAGAAAAACCATATGAATCCTCAGTACCTTCTTCTTTTTTAGTAGAATGTTTTTTTGGGATTAAAATACATTAGGTGGAGAGAATATAATAAATAATTTTTCACATACATGAGTTTGAAATATTTTAAAGAATATTTTTAAAACTAGGTATTGAGTCTTCATAGAATTTTGGGGCCTAGGGAGGCTCAGTATTGATAGAGTAAAAATACTAAATAAATTATATATTACACTTAATGTTTTTTAAATGATTAAATAATTCCAAAATGGTGACTCAGATGGGAAATCTAGGATTACTATTAAATTCTGGATGTAGGTTTTACTATAGGGACAGTATAATCATTGTGTGTATCAAGTGTTTGAATAATGTTTAATTATGGGTGTATTAAAAAAAATATTTATTTATTATTTTATTAAATTGATCAAAACCTAATATCATCTATTTAAAATATTTATTGAAAAATGACTAGGGTTAGCCACATAACCATCAAGATTTTAGATGATATTATCAAGAAACCCGTCAAGAATGAAAATAGATTGTGGGTCCAAAATTTTTGTGAGAAGGAGTTTTTTATCAATAGATTAGGTTGTGGATCTCATAAACAGTAGAAATGTCGAACTATTATTCATCTAAGATCAATCAAAACTCAATGTAGGGAATTTTATTATATTTTTTAATCACTTATTTTATTATTTTAAATCAAACATGAACCATACCTTATAGAAAATTAATTCATGGGTCGAATTCTGTTTTACGGTTGATGCAATATTATCACTAAAATAACTAATTTTTAATAAATATTTATTTCTATTAATTTTTCATTTTCATTTAATTAAATTGTGGCCAACATGAACAATGGATAAGTTTTGTTTCTCTTGTTTATGTTATGTCCTATTCTCCCATTGATCTTCTGGAATTAATTGTTTGTATTAATTTTGGATAAATATTTGATGAATACATGAAAAATAATTATTACGTAAACAATATTTAGTAAAATTAATCATATATTTGGTTTTAGATTCAAGACCAGAAGCCAGGAAGAGGTGTTTTATTGATGATAGAATATTGGGTGTTCAGATCGGGTGTTCTTCATCCCTAGTTTGGTTTTTTCATGGTTTGTTTTAATGGGATAAGACTAGTGAGAAGATTAAGAGGATGGTATTAGGCCACCACAGATGGATAATTCATGGTTATCCCTATATCTGAGTTCCTTAGTGTTATTAATAGAAGAAAAAGTGGCATTATTTCATGAATGACCCATGGATTTTACTGAATTTTTTTGAAAATCCCATGTTACACAACATGTAGATTGAATGAAAACATATTTTGTGGACCCTTGTAGAAGTGGATATGGTTTTGTAAAAATGAAAAATCATACATCATGTGACCCATGCTTGGAGGACCAAAATGTTCCCTAGTGTTACACATGCATAAACACAGCTAGGTATAGGGGAATATCAAAAGTAATATGGGAACAACTTGGTACTCATATATTTCTAGGTACTTGATCATGGAATGGTTCACATGAATTACCAATGTACACATGCAAAAATTGAGTACAAAGAAATACGATAATGATCACAGGAATTGACACTAGTTGTTTTCGACTTACCAGAATATGTTTTGTACTCCCAGTATACATCACGTTCTTTTTCAAGCGCAATATTTGGAATTTTTTCTTTCTCGAGTAGACCAGTATTTTTAGGGTGTGTCTCCTTAGTCCACCCCTAAGAGTGTACAATGAGGCATTAAATATTGATTGTAGAATGTGATCTCTTTGATGAGATTTGTTTTAGAAAGAGTCAAGGATCCATTTATGTGGCCTAGGGTATTATCTTGTTACATTTTTCTTACCTTTATTGTGTTCGGAATCCCATTAATAAATATGAGGGTGTTTGATCCACATCTTAGTGGGTTTACTCCGAGTAGGGTTACGAATACACCATAGGCCCTAGGTGACATCCCATATCTATGTATTGATATACTCATAATTAAAGTGATTTCTTCTTCATGGTGAGGCTCAATTGACAAAAAGTATTGAATATGTGTCATAAATGTTATTAAGTCTCATAGAGTTAGTTCCCGTGGTTGAAATTTTCATTGAATCCTCATAAATAATCCTAAACTAGAAGTATGGTTGAAACCACACAATGAGACCTGATGTATATCATGAGTATATCATATTATTATAATTTGGTATCATACATTGATTTAAATATCTTCATGAGGATGAGTTTAATTCTGTACTTTTGATTATTTATGTTTGGTGATTTTTGGGTGTTCTATTAGTTATCATTATACTCACCCATGTATGGGATTTAATTTTACAATTCATGTCTTGTGTAGTTGGTAATCCTTAGGATGGATTCCTAATTTGAATTGGAAGAGGTGGATCATAGTTGATCTAGATAGAGAATTGTTAGTTATAGGAGGTACATCGGATAGCAGTCCCCGAATTCTTAGTAGGTTTAGACTCTTTTACCATTTCAGTGGGTTTGTATATAGGTATTTTTCTTTCCCATACATTTTCTCACTATGATGTGGGATATAGTTTTATGAATTCATTTTGGTTTCAATTTTATTTCTCTTTTAAATATTTTATTAGTAGCTGGAGATGTTTGTGAAGCTATAGTAAACATTGGTTAAGGCATCCCATGTGTGTGATATATCTAATTGGTCATTTTTTTATCCCTGGGCCTATTGAAGGTTGGTTTGAGGTGTCACAATTATCTCACCACTGTCAAAGAGTTATTAATTGGTCCATTTAATGAATTGTATATATATAATGATATGTGGATATATAGGTTATTTCTAGGTCTAAATGATTAATATCCTAAAGATGAACAAAAACCAAAGTAGTTGAAGTAGGTTTTGGAAAATAAAATTTTACACATTTTCTATAAAAAATGTTTATAATAAGAACCATCTAGTGAATAGACATATATTCATTTAAATAATGAAAATGACGTGATAATTTCTTGGTCAAAGTAATTTCAGGTTAATGAATTAGAATATGTAATTTAAAAAACTTATATTAGCTTTAATCCATTCTCAGCCATTAATTTCAAGGGATAAAAATAACATTCTAATGATATAAAAATAGGGAGAAAGAATTCATAGAATTACAATTATTTTTTTATTAGTTTATAAATATAACATCCTAATGTTTGACATTTCATGACTTTCTATGGTTTTAATACTAATGTGAAATGTAAAAAATTAATTTGGTTATGTAAGTAATTGGATATTATAGGTAATAAATAATAAATAATCATTGAAAAACATAGAATTCATATGGTTTGATAGTTATAACTCCAAAACCTAGCTAAAAATATCATAATTCTCCACTCCTTATTAATAATAGTCATTGTAATTAGAACAGTAAGGAGTGAAATTTATCAAAAGTATTTTATATATGATCACAAATATGTTACATAATATTCTTGTTGTCCACCACAAAAGTGGAAATCGATAATGGAAAAGCATAATATGTTTTTACAAAAGGATATACATTGTTATGGTGGAGATAATGTTATTTTGTGTAAATTAATGACTACTAAAAAATATCGATGAATTTTATATTTAATTTATTTTCACTACTATAGAGGATATAAGAGTTATGTGCCATAGGATATACTAATAGAGAAGAAATTTTGGTGAAGTAACTTATCAATGAATTTTCATTAAATAATATTATTATAAAATTATTTGGAAATAATAAAAATCATTGGGAAAAGCTTAATTTTTTGTGAAAACATTAAATCAAATCATGGGTAATTATATGTATCTATTTTTAATTTTAAGAAAACATAAAGATCCAAAACTAATATTTTTTCTATGGTGTTCTTGATTTTCTGGATCTACTATTGATTGTATATAATGAAAATCAATTTTAATATATTATTGTTTGAGTATTGGTGTTGGTTGTAAATGTTGTAATCTAAAATATACATAGTGTGGTGGGAAGCCAAATTCATCATTATCATACAAGAAAAGGAAATATTTTTATTACTTATGTTAAATATATTAAAATTTTATAGATGAAAATTTTATGTTTGCATATATTTCAATATATTTATGATCTGAAAAAGTTTTTTATATAAATTGAATTACTAATTTTACAAAACGAACAATAGAGATAGATCCACTATTATCACTTAAAAAATGACCTCTATATCTATAGAATCATGGAACACAATATCGTTAATGTAAAATGTTTATGTAATTAAAAAATTTTATAATGGAATATATAAAAATCCATAAAAAGATATGAATCAATATCATGGAATTTTTTATGATGAAGATAGATTATAATTTTTAAACTAAATTGTTCCAATGTTATAGTCCTCTTCCTATAGGAAACACATTATTTATAGAATGAAAAATTGTTTTGAATTTTCTTCAGAGTGACTAGGGGTATACTCTATAACATGTAATGGAAATATAGTTCAATATGTTTTTATTCTCAAGTGAAAGTATTTAATCAGTAAAAATGAGTTTCCATAATAAAAAACCGACTATTTTTGTAATTTACCTATATGAAAATAATTTTATTAAAAAAAATTCTTGTAATCAAATGAAAGTTCTATTCTTCCAAATTATTAATGTTCTTCTTTAATTACTATATTTATATATGGGATTAAATGTATAGGGATTGATCCCAATTTATTTAGAATAAATATTCTTATATACGTCTTAATGTAATTCATAGTAAATTTAATTGAGGATTTTAAGATAAAGTAGAAATTAAAAATGAGTTCAAATATTTCATAGGAACATAAATAATTCATAACCACATATATAATGTCTAAATAAAGTTAAGGCCTTTTTAGAAGGACTAATTCACCAAGAAAAAATTGTATACATTCGTTGGTATTGAGTATTATCCAGATATATGAATAATAGAAAATAAAATATCTAACATTATACATTCATAGAGAATCCTATTTTTTTATGAAAAAATCCCTTATTAGAAAAATTATACACAATAGATTCAAAGTATAATTAAACCATTAAATGATAATATAAGATATAATTAAGTTTATATTTTGGGTAATAGGTAATATTAAATTAATATATAATTTATTTAATTGAGAGAGATATTAATGAGTGTAACAATCAATAAATTACATTAATAATATTTATACTAAAGGTATTAAATAACATAATTATATGAAAAATAATATAGTTGAAAATTTTCTCAACTGTAAATATATCTGAAAAAACTCATCAATAAAGTAGCTTCATAGAAATATTAAAATCGGAAGAGGTATACCTAAAAGGATTTTTAAGAAAATCATAAAATATTTTATTATTATAAATAGTTTCAATGAATAAAATCATCTTTAATGCATATAAATGGTGAATTTTGATCCATGTATCTGAACCAATTTAATTGGGTCTAAGGCTTGAAATTTGGTTCTATATATTGAAATGAAATTAATAAAAAACTGACATTTTTTATATAATTTCCCTAAAAGTGGTAATTTTTAAAAGATTTTAAATTTCATGATATAATTCTAGATTGTATTTTATAATATTAATAAATAGTTTGAACTATTTCTATACTATAATATTACTACATGGAGTCACATGATTCTAGAGTTGAAAAACTACAGTTATGCCACCCTAGAGATCTACTGTGAGAACCAAAACTCACTACCACAATAATTAAATTCTTGAAAATATGATATTTCATTCATGGAACTATATAATGCACCTAGAATTTTACTTTTAATAAGATGGTATACTAAAATTTAGAATAATATGGTACTTTTATTGACTTGAACGTTGCACTAAAATTTCACCATGGAATAGTGGAGATTTTAAGTAACTAAAAAAATTGTACATAAACTAATTAACATATAGAGTAAGTTTTCGGAAAAAATAAATTCTCAGTAATTGGATAGTTGAATAATTACTAGTTTGTTATGTATTTGGAAAATAAATAAAATAAGTTCTTAAATAATTTATTCCATCATTATTCTTTCCTAAAAGAAGAGAAATGAATACTTTCTAATGTCCCTTATAATATCTACAATCTCAAAATTTCAGGGTTTTCTAACAATGCTAATAATTTATGATTGTAGAGTTTGTGTGGTCATATGATTATATGATTATTGAATAGGAGCTGTCATGGGCGCCTACAAATGATGTTTGGATTCGGGTTACTTAGGTGCAATAGAGTGGCTGACCAAGGTCGTCTCTCAAAGGAAAAAGTAAATTCAAACAACTTATTAATGGTATTCTAAAAATAAAATAACATAAAATAAAAATACTACTTCAAATGATGGGGGGGGGTTTATAGTTTATGAAAATAGAAAATGTTTGCTGGAATAAGATTGCATTTTTTTGTTTTTAATTTTGAAATGAAGTTTGATGAAAATGACACATGAAAAAGATATTTTTTATACAATATTTAAAAGGCTCAATAAATAAAAATATACCTCTTCATTCACTTTTTAATCATTATAATTTAAATTAATATCCACTTAATTATGATCCCTTAATTTTTTAAATCCTGAAACCTACGAGAATTAACTTTACCACAAAGATGAAGTGAATTTAACCTTAGGCTAACTTCGGAACATGCTATCGCATCACCCTAATTTGATTTATGTTCTAAGGTTAGATTATGGTCATTGGTAAATTAAGGCACATATCCTCTCTGTAAATTAGAATTAATTGAGTTTAGGGATTATATTTTAACACTACAAATTGATCTCGTGTGGTTTTGAATTACCAGTTAAGTTCGTGCTCTCACAATTCACACAATTCTCGACCTCACATGATTTGTGTTTATTGTTAAATTTATTGATTAGTTACATTTAAAATGAAAACTCAATTAATAGAACATATTAAGTGAAATACAGTATCTCTTTGATTCAAAATAAATGAATGATGATGGTAAGAGATAGATCGATTAATAAAAGACTACTCTTCCATGGGTGGCGTAATCATCATAGAAACATTTGCATGTGAAAAGGTTTAGAAAGGGTAGAACCCAATCATGTTTCTACTCAAGAATTCCAGAACAAATAGGAAGATTAAGAGAAGAATAAATTTAAATAAAACAGAAGAAAAGAGGAGAAATAAAATATGTAAAAATAAATTTACTACACAAATGAAAGAATTACAACATGAAGTAGAAGAAGGAGAAAAGGAAGGCATGATAAGGGGATCCTTTCTTCAAGAGATACCCCTCTTACAATGGTTGGATAATTGGAGTAAAACCTCTTGCCTTCTACCTTCAACTTACCAATTCACGTCCCAACACCTATAAATGAGAAAAACACCAATTTATAGAGGTGAGGGGAGGAGATGTTTCAAGTGGTTTCAAGTGTGAATGTGGAAATTCGGCCAAATATTTTAATCCAAATTGTACCGCCCATTTGACCACCTAAACGCATGAATCCGCTATTATTATAGAAGGATGATTTGTGAAAAATCTTATCCCCAAGAGTTTCGCAAAATCTGGGCTCAATCCAAGCCAGGATGGAGATGATATGGCCCGAATATAGAACCCATGTCCATTCTACCGAGTCCAGCCCATCTTTGACTTCATGTCCCATTTTCAACATCCAAATTCACTCTTTATCTCTAGTGTCCTAAATAAACGTTGTAGAAAAATAAGTTATTAACACTGTTAAAAAATTTTAAATTGAAATAGTAAAAATAAAAATATTTATCTTCGAAATACTATAGAGCAATATAAAGGGTAAAACTGGAATTTTCGCCAAATTTTCAAATGAATGATCAAATCCCAAATATTTTATAAATAAACATATTTAACACTATTTGAGGTAATTATATCATTTATTATCAATAAACTATTCAAAAAAATAGTGTTTTATCAACTCCCCAACACTTATCCTTTTCCAGTCCTGGAGAAAACCTCATGTCAAGTAAACATCAATATTAAATCAAAACCAATTTTAAAACACTAAAACTTGAGATCAAACAATTACACACCAAGAAACAAAAGATATCATTCCCCATAAAAAACAATTATTTCAAGTTCTTCTTTTATATAATTCAATATATTTCCACTTTATTTATCATCCCATGCACAAAACACTTACCTCGCTTGAATTTTCTCTTATCACACAAATGTCAATTTTTATTGCAATGTCTTTCTCATCCAAAATCATACAAGGGTCACCATAGACTTGATAAATTCCTATATATCTACCTGATTAGAGTCAAGGACATCTGTTTATCATGAGGACTTTTCAGGGTTTTTTTGTGGCTTTTGATTGGTAGGATTAAGATGTGAAAAACTCTGAGGCTGAATGAGGAGGGCTTGACTCTTTTTGAAGAAAAATTTCATTAATCTAATTTTCACTTAAATATGGTCTTATTCTCAATCCCCATAGTATCAATTCAGCTCCATCATCATGAACATTCATGGAATGTTTACACCATTCATAATTTCAGCATAAAAAATGTCAATCTTCTCAAACATGATTTTCATGAAAGCTCCAGATGGGCACAACTTTCCACCTCAATTAGAAGCTCCATAAAAGGCACAGCTTCACTTGTCATGAAAGTTCCAGAAATGGAACAATATTAAATATAATGAATTTTTTCAGCAGGAAACACATCTATTCATAATTTAATTTTCCATCCAAAGTATCACAGAATGTTGTAGCACAACACAACATAGCTTCCCCCACACTTAAGTTCAACTATATTATGCAATTTCACTTCAAGAGTTGGTTGGATAAGGAAAATTGTCTTGTAATGTGGCTAACCTAACAGGGTATTCATGCTTTCTAAGGTCTACAAGGATTAAATATTCAAGTTAGGCCATTATAAAAAGGATTCATTGAAATAGGGGCTTTAGTACCAAACAAATGCCTCATTAATTTAACCATAACTACCTCAAACCCTCATGTTTTGACAGAAATTAATCAAATTCTGGTTAAATCAAGTATGGTTTGGTTCTCTCAAGAAGTGAGGTGAATGTAAAGAATATGAGAATAATGGTGTAGAAGCGTCACATGAAACTGGTTTCAAATATAAAGACAGTGAGATGTGGTATGTGATTCAAAATTTAGTGTACTTTTCATGAAATTACTAAATATTTGACCATGAAATAGAGACATTTTAATCTTTCATTTAAGCTCAGTTTCATGGGATAAATTGTTTCACTCATTTATATGCATTTAAAAATTGTGATGATAATAATTTTAGCTCTAAAATTTCAAAAAAAAAACGAAAATTGAAAAATAAACACACAAAATTTGAAGAAACACACATTTTTTTTGTTTTTTTAATTAGGAAAACAATATAAAATTACTAAACTAAATGGTTCCCTCCCCCACACTTAAAATATTGCATTGTCCTCAATTTGAAACCATGAGATGATATATGAACATGAAATGCTGAATTTTTTAAATAGGACAAATAGTATAAAAGTGAAAGGGTTAGGAACATCCTGATTGCTCAAGTGATGATGGGGTCTTGCAGTGTGATAAAATCAACTGCATCCGTAGGAATTCCCTCAATGTATCTCTTCAAACATTTCCCATTGACTGTAAAGCTCCTTCTTGTGTCCTCTTGTGTGATCTCCACTACACCATAAGGAAAAACATTAGTCACAACATAAGGACTTAACCATCTTTAATGCAACATACTAGGCATCATCTTCAGTCGTGAACTTTATAGAAGGACTTTCTCTACAACATGAAACTCCTTTTGTTGGATCATTCTATCATGAGCTACTTTTGATCTTTCCTTGTAGAGCCTTGAGTTCTCATATGAAGACAATCTAATCTCCTCAAGATCTTGAATTTGCAGCTTCCTTTGGATTCCAGCTTGGGCCAAATCGATGTTGCATTTCTTTATAGCCCAATAATCCTGATGCTCAACTTCCATGGGGAGATGCCACACTTTCCTAAAAACAATTCGAAATGGGTACATACCAATGGGTGTTTTGTATGCTGTCCTACAAGCCCACAACGCATCATCCAAGCGCTTGCTCCAATCCTTCCTATTTGGCTGCACTGTTTTCTCCATGATTTATTTTAACTCATGATTTGAAACCTCAGACTAGCCATTTGTTTGTGGGTGGTATGGTGTTGATGTTTTGTGTGTCTCCCCATACATTTGAAGGAGGGAAGCAAAATTACTATTGAAAAATTGTTTCCCTTGGTCACTGATGATGGCCATTGGTACTCCAAACCTGTAGAAAATTTGAACCTTGACAAAATCCACTACAACATGAGAATTGTCAGTCCTGGTGGCCTTGGCCTCCACCCATTTACTCACATAATCAACAGCAACCAAAATATAAAAAAATACAAATGAACTAGGAAAATGACCCATAAAAGCAATGCCCCATACATCAAAAATCTCACAAAATAGTATGGGTTGTTGGGGAATCTCATGTCTCCTAGAAATGTTCCCAGTGTGTTGGCAATGAGAGAATGACTTACAAAACACATGGGCATCATGGAATAAGCTAGGAAAATATAATCCTGAGTCCAAAACTTTTCTAGCTATCCATTGGGGTCCAAAGTGTCCACCACATGCAAGTATATGATAGAATTTCAAAAAAGAATCAAACTCATTATCAGGAAGACATGTCCTAATAACTTGGTCACTACACATGTGCCATAAGTATGGATCATCCCAAACATAAAATCTTGACTCACTATTTAATTTTTGGAATTGATGTTTCTTTAAATTTACTGGGATTTCAGAGGAAACAATGTAATTAACTAAATCAGCATACCATGGATGTGTACCTGAGATAATATAGAGATGATCATCAGGGAAAGTGTCCCGAAGTGGTACTTGGTCCAAGGTGTCACCCTCTAGTGTGTGAGTAAGCCTACTCATGTGGTCCACCACCATGTTTTATGACCCCTTTTTTCGTTTTATCTCAATATCAAATTCTTGAAGAAGGAGTATCCATCACATCAGCCTAGGCTTTTCATCTGGCTTCTTCAAGAGGTACCTCAGAGCTGCATGGTCAGAAAAAACAACTACTTTAGAACCCAATAAATATGAACAGAATTTATCTAAAGCAAATATGATAGCAAGAAACTCCTTTTCCATGGTTGTGTAGTTTTATTGGGATGAATCCAGTGTCCTTGATGAATAGGCGGTCACATGTGAACGTCCCTCCACCCTATGAGATAAGACAGATCGAACCGTGATGTTGGAGGCATCACACATAATCCTAAAAGGAATCTCCCACCGTGGAAGCTGTAAGATAGGTGTAGTGGTCAGGTAGTTCTTTATCTCATCAAAGGAAGTCCTGCAAGAATCATAAAACACAAAATCAGAATACTTTTGGAGTAATCGTGACATAAGAAGAGCAATATTACAAAAATCTTTGATGATGGACTGATAAATTTCTGAATGCCCTAGGAAAGATCTAACATCACGCACACCTGAAGGATATGGTAAGGATGAAATAATGTCTATCTTTGATCTATCAACCTCTATCCCATGTTTTGACACTACATGCCCTAAGACAATGCCATGCTCTACCATGAAATGACACTTTCCAATGTTTAGGACCAAATTCTTCTCAATACAACGATTCAATACATTTCCCAAACTATATATACATTCATAAAATGAGGATCCATACACTGTGAAATAATCCATAAATACCTCCAAGAAGGTCTCAATAAAATCAGAAAAAATACTCACCATGCATCTCTAGAAGGTACCTGGGGTGTTGCAAAGTCCAAATGGAATCCTACGGTAGGCAAATGTGCCAAAGGGATAGGTGAATGTAGTCTTCTCCTGATCCTCTAGAGCTATATGAACATGAAAATATCCAAAAAAATCCATCCAAGAAACAATAGTGTGTTTTCCCAGCTAGTCTCTCAAGCATTTGATCAATAAATGGGAGGGGGAAATCATCCTTGCGAGTGGACTGATTTAGTTTTCTATAATCAATACACACACGCCAACTATTTTTCACCCTCGTTGGAACTAAGTCATCTTTCTCATTTTTAACAATAGTGACACCACTCTTCTTAGGCAAAACCTAAATAGGACTTACCCCCTGAGAATCTGAAATGGGAAATATTATACATACCTCAAACAATTTCTCAAATTCTTTTTTAACAACCACCAGAAGGGTTGGATTGAGTCTTCTTTGTGGTTGCCTCACCGGTTTAGCCTCATCCTCCAAAATAATCCTATGCATGAAAATGGAGGGGCTAATACCTGATATGTCAGCCAAGGTCCACCCGATTTCCCTGATGTTCTCCTTCAAAATATTCAAAAGTTTATCTTCATGTTCAAAAGGGAGATTGTTAGCAATGATAACAGGTAATTTCTCACCACTTAACAAGTATGAGTATTTGAGATTTGGTGAAAATGGATTGAGTTCAAATGTAGGGGTGAAGTATGGATGGAGACATAGAAGGAACTGAAATATGTGCACAAAGTGAATCATTATTAGAATAGAAATCATCATAATCAGAGAATAAATCATCAAATCCATCATCATAATCAATATCCATGTCATAATTAGAGTTCATATGATCAAAATCAGAATATTATTCCATTTCAAAATCAAATCTTAGAGAGTCTTTTTCCTTAGAAATAGCAGTGGAAGTATTCTTAGACATCAAACTAGAACCAATACTCATAGTCGCCCTAAGCATAGGACTATCCAATTCCATGGTGTTTTTACTCTGTGGCTCAAAATGGGAGGTAAAAATGAAGAATGATACTCTGAGGGGTACTTCATGGAATCCATAACATTAAAAATCACAACTTCATCCCCAAATTCCCTGGAAAGTGTACCCTCATTGAAATTTATGATAGTTTTTGTAGTTTTGAGGAAGGGCCTACCTAAAATAACGGGGGTATGAGAACTTACCTGACCATCCTTCATATTAAGCGCATAGAAATCTAATGGAAAGATCATGTCTCTTACCCAGACATGTACATCCTCAAGGACTCCCACTGAATATCTCGTAGCTCTATTCACAAATTGTACCACTACTCTTTCCGGATTCAACTCACCAACCTTTAAGGAAGAGAATACAGAGTGAGGCATCACATTTATGGAATCTCCCAAATCACAAAGTGCATCAGAAAAGTGTAACTCTCCTATGGTGCATCAGATAGTGAATGTACCTAGATCCTTGCACTTTGTCGGCATTGCTAGAGTAGGTTTTATGAGTTCTGACACATTCCTTCCAGTATTGATCCTCTAATTTCCCTTGAGCCCTCTTCGATTGGTACAATGTTATTTTAAGAATTTCGTATACCATGGAATTTTCTTAATGGCTTCATGTAGAGGAATGTTGATCTCCACAGGCTTGAATGTGTCCAAAACCTCCTTTTTCATTGCTTCTTCAACCATATTATTGGTTTGAACAACCTTGATTTGAAAAGGAAGGGGTTTAAGAGGAACATCGACAATCTTTTTCGTACCTTTATCTTTCTCCTTGGATTGCCCATCAGTTGGTTTGGAATGTAGCTTATCTGGAGTTGAGGTGAATCCCAGTGGAATGGTAGGTACAGATGTATAGTTCATTTTCTTCCCACTTCTCAATGTTATGGCACTAACATTCCCATTTTGATTTGGAGTGGGTTGGGAAGGTAGATTTCCGTAATTCTTACTTATAAGTTCATGGAGGGCTGTGGAAATCTGGATCATTTGAGTCTTCAACTCCCTTAGCTCCGAACATTGACTTTTCAGCTCATCCTATTGATTAAGAACAATTTGCTTCAAATGGTCACATTGTTAGAATCTACCTTGGGTGGGGGATTCCCTTGTTTCTGACTTGTTGATGTTTGAGCTTTGAATCTTTTTTGGGGTTTTTGGAAACCCTGTTGGTAAGGTGGAGGCTGCTGGAAGTTTTGTTGAAAGGGGGGCCTCTGTTGTTGTCCATAGCCATACCTCATGTCTGGTTGATCTTTCCACCCTTGGTTGTATGTTTGAGCAAATGAATCAAACTTATTTTAAGGATATGGTTGTTGTTGTTGCTGATATGGTCTCCCAGGGAACACTGCTGCACAATCATCTGTTTCTTGGAATTTTGGGAAACAGTCACTTGGGTGGATTGTCTCAGTGAAAATACCACAAGGCCTCGAAGGAGGGGGTTGGGATGTTTTTTGAGCCAAAGCAATCTGCCTCACCGTAGTTCTCAATTATTCTAACTTGGTATGAATCAAATGACTCTCAAGAGAATAATGACTTACCTGATGTACTCCCCTGACATGTGGTGTACTTCTATCAACAAATTGTTGGGAGTTTTGGGCCATTAGGTCGATCAATGCACGTGCAGCTACAAGTGTCTTGTCCACCAATGTCCCTCCTGCTGCGGCATCCACCATGATTTCCTCCATAGGTTTGAGTCCTTCAGAGAATTAATAAATTAGGAGTTTATCACTGATTTGGTGATGTGGACAACTTGCACACAACTTCTTGAATCATTCCCAGTACTCATACTTTGACTCCCCTTGGACTATCTTGATCCCAGAGATCTCCTTATGAATGGAAGTGGCCCTTGATGCTGGAAAAAATCTATGCAAGAAAAGGCATTTCAAATCATTCCATCATGTTATATCTTCGGGTTGTAAATAATATATCCAATATTTCTCAGCTCCATCAAGTGATATTGGGAATTCTATTAGTTTGATTTGATCTTAAGAGACATTTATAGGTTTTAGGGTTGAGAAAACCACATTAAACTCTTACAAATTTTTATTGGGATCCTCACCAGATAGGCCATGAATCTATGGAAGTAGGTTAATTAATCCAGATATCAGTTCAAAGTCCGATTCTAGATTTGGATATGTAATGAAATTTGGTTGATAATTAATATCGGGTGAAACCAATTCTCAAATTGTTCTATTAAGTTCATTCCCATTATTTTTAGCCATTGGTTCTTGCTTTATTTTTTAATTTTAATTGCTTCCAATTTCAATGTTCTGATATTGTATTAATTCTTCAACTAGTTTAATATTGAAACTTCTCATAGACTGAGAATGTCTGATTCGTGCTCTAAGGCTGTGTTCAATATCAAGGTCAATATCTAAGAGATCTTTGGGATTAGTTCGTGTCATAAATCAATGAAAGATAAAAAGATGGAAAGTGGACCATAGTAAAATAAAAATTAGAAGTTTGAATTGATAGTCCAAAAAGAAGTAGAAGAAAATAAAAGAAGAAGAAAAAAAGAAATCAGATTGGGTAAAGAAGGAAGAAAGAAGAGAGGAAGAGAATAAAATGTAAAATATAATAAATACACTTAATTGATTTAAATTATTACTTGCCTCCCTGGAAACGACACCAATTTGAAGAGGCTCTGTCGTGGGCACCTTCAAATGATGTTTGGTTTCGGGTTACTTAGGTGCAACAGAGTGGCTGACCAAGGTCGTCTTTCAAAGGAGGAAGTAAATTAAAATAACTTATTAAAGGTATTCTAAAAATAAAATAAAAGAGAATAAAAATACTACATAAAATGATGGGGGGGGGGGTTATCTTTTATGAAACTAGAAGAAGTTTTCTGGAAGAAGATTGAAATTGTTTTGTTTTTAATTTTAAAATGAAGTTCGATGAAAATGACACAACAAAAAGATGTTTTTAGACAATATTTAAAAGTCGTAATTGATCTAAATCTACCTCTTTATTCAATTATTAATCATTATCATTTAAATTAATATCCAATTAATTATGATCCCTTAATTTTTTAAATCCCAAACTCTATGAGAATTAACTTTACCACAAAGATGAAGTGAATTTAACCTTAGGCTATCATCAAAACATGTAATCTCAACACCCTGATATGATTTATGTTCTAAGGTTAGCTTATGGTCAGTGGTAAATTAAGGCACATATCCTCTATAGAAAATAATATTAATTGATTTTAGGGATTATATTTGAACATTACAAATTGATCCCATGTGGTTTTGAATTACCAGTTAAGTCTGAGCTCTCAAAATTCAGACAATTCTCGACCTCGTGTGATTTGTGTTTACTGTTCAATTGCTTGCTTAGTTTCATTTAAAATGAAAACTCAATTAATAGATCATATTAAGTGAATTAAATTTGATAATTGATTCAAAATAAATTAATGATGAAGTTAAGAGATAGATCGATTACTAAAAGACTACTCTTCCATTGGTGGCGTAATCATCGTAGAAACGTTTGCATGTGTAAAGGTTTAGAAAGGGTAGAACCCAATCACGTTTCTACTCAAGAATTCCTGACCAAAGAGGAAGATTAATAGAATAAGAAATTTAAATAAAATATAAGAAAAGAGATGAAATAAAATATGTACAATGAAATTTACTACACAAACGAAAGCATTACAACACGAAGGAGAATAAGGAGAAAAGGAAGGCTTGATGAGGGGATCATTTCTTCAAGAACTACCCCTCTTACAATGGTTGGAGAGTTGGAGTGAAACCTCTTCTATTCTGCCTTCAACATACCAATTAACATCCCAACCCCTCAAAATGATAAAAAAATCCAATTTATTGAGGGGAGGAGAGGTTACAAGTGGTTTTAAGTGTGAACGTGGAAATTCGGCCAAATATTTTAATCCAACTTAAACTGACCATTTGACCGCCTAATAGCGTGAATCAGCTCTTCTTACAGCATTATTATTTGTGCCAAATCCTGTCCTTGAGATTTTATCAAAATTTGGGCTCAATCCAAGCCCGGATGGAGAAGATATGGACCAAATACAGAACCTACGTCCATTCTGCCGAGTCCAGCCCAACTATGACTTCATGGACCCTTTTAAACAAACAAATGAACTATTTAGCTCTAGTTTCCTGAATAAAATTTGTATTCAATTACTTTAGAAACACTGTTACAAAATTTCAATTTCAAATAATAAATATAGAAATATTTATCTTCGAAATACTACAGTCCACTATAAAGGGTAAAATGGGAATTTTCACCAAATTTTCAAATGAATGATCAAATCCCAAATATTTCATAAATAAACATAATTTACACAATGTGAAGAAATTATATCATTTATTATTAATAAAATATCCAACAAAATAGTGTTTTATCAATTATATGACCGGTTAAAAAAATATTAGTTTGTAAATAACTCTATAAAGTTTGGAGTGAGCAAAAAATAGAAAATGACATAGCATTAAAAGATTTCAATTAAAAATTATCAGTACTCTAGAACAATTTCATAAAAAAGATTATTAGAAGAGAAATTTTCCTTATAGTTAAATTAACCCATCCTCATGAAACTATTATTTAAAATATTTAGACTAATTTACAACATAATAAAATATAAGAAATAATATAGAAGAAAAAATGATTCAATCGATACATATTGTGAATCTACCAAAAATAATCCACATGTGAACATTTAATATTAACACTACCATAGAAAAAATTCCCAGTATAATGTACATTTTTTTACTGAGTGATGGCACCAAATATAATGATTTTTTCCTTAATTATCAACCATCGTAAATGATGGTGTCATGATCCAGCCCAGGATAACCCCTAACCGGTCACCCGAGCTGACCTGTGGTATGGACCGAAGGGTATTCTTGATCCACAAAGGCTGGAAACTACTTTCAGGTATCAAAATTAAATAGGTGGGAACAATTTTCCCCTTAAATAAAATACAAATAAATGAGTAAAAAAATATAAAAATAACAATGAAAATTAAAACAAGCTGTGGAAAGATAATAAAATTATACATACCTCCATGTGACCCTATGAGTCACCACTAACCTCAAACCAACATCACACTATGACAAATGAATATGAGCAAGAAGCAGCACCTGAAGCTAAAAAATATATAAACTATAGTAGTGAGTATTAAAACTCAGTAGGTGTGCCCAAAAAATCTATTCCCATATGCATTTAATTTAGATAAATATCCATCAAATTTAAGATTATAATGCAATTTATAAAACCCGGTTTTCACACATTTGTTTCTAGAAACAAATAAAGATCCATTTCCCTTTTTCAATAAAAAAATGATTCCATTTTCAAGAAGTAGACATTTAATTTTTAAAGGAGGTTATGTTGACAATAAATATAAAGGAATTGTAAATCATTTTCAAAAAAAATTTCCATACAAACTTGAAACCATTTTATCAAATTTCGCAAGAAGCGACACTGCGCAAGGAAACAAGATCAAAAAACATATAACATGGGTAATGGAGAAACACTACACAAGAATGACCAACCAGGACATGCATCTCAATCATTTTTTGCAGATAAATAAGTACCAAACAACATGGTAGAAACTTGTAGATCATGAATAATGTATAATGTACTATAGAAGTGACTCATCCCGAAAGCATTCCCTACCAGATGAATTCATAATGCCCAAATGCTCGATCGTCTCCATACCAAGCCTGACCGAGGGGCCCAATAACATAAAAATTAATAAAAAAATATCCCCCTGGTATTGGCTACTATCTAGTCCCTAATATAAACTAGTGCAATAATCATACAACAAAAATTTAATAGATATATTAGGTTCCCACATTCATTTTAAAAGGGGGTGATCCAAAAAATATCAACTAATAATCCAATCACAAGCGTTCTCACACACACACACACAAACACACACACATATATATATCACACATAAGAAACCCACACAACAAGTCTCCCCGTAGTTACCCCAAGGAACAAGTCCCTTTCATTTCAATTATTTGATCACATGGCATTCCTATAGGGTGGAACTACCACAACATGAAAATAACCATGGAAAGAGGACCATCCAAGGAGAGTTTTCTGAGGAAAAAAACCATTTTTATGTGCCATCCGGGCCTCACAAAACCATCACCTACTAAACCATTTTTTAATGAATCACACACACACCAAACCAGGTCTAAAGGTTTAAATAAACTCCACTTCCAATTTCAATACAATTTGGAACCCCATTTAATAAATTCATTTGTGAAACCCAAGCTATTCTTTAAAAACAAAAAATTTCTTACAAGGGACAACTAAGAAATTTGATAAACACAGGGTAGGTAAATTTAAGAAAATAGCTTCATGAAATTTATATACAAGGAAAAATAACTCCATTTCACAATAAGAGATTATTATAAATACAATAAATTACTAACTACACAATAAATAAGGGTTTGAAAATAAATAAAACAATAATTATTAAATTTAATAGTCAATGAAAAGGGATCATACATCAAACATGACTCTTTTGATGATGACTTCTCAAACCACCCATTATTCAATTACATGCATATGAATTTATTCACACAGATATATATATATATATATACCCCTAGCGGTGTTTCACACATTCCACATGCCATGAGGGAATATATACAAAGAGGGTATATATATATATTCTATACCCCAACACATGGGAATACAGAATCCTCATGGGTGATAGATCAAAATTACATCAACAAGGTCCAAACTCTCTAGAAAAGTTATTGGAAACTAGAAAATAAAAAAATCTATAAAATAAAATTATAAAAAGAAAAGTAACCAATATTATTTAGAAACCAATGGACTATTCAAGAAATCACGGTCCAAGGTAACACCATTTTCGAAACACCATATTTATTTGAGGGCACAAACCTATGTGGACCTAGTGCACCCATGGATGTTCAAATATCCAATATTATACCTAACATCGATAAAAAATTTAGAAATAAACTTTGTTAATAGAAAATACCCTTTAACCCAAACTCATCCATTTCAATTTTACCCATAAAGCTCAATCATCCATTTATCAGACACATTTACCATAATAAAACATATAGATAATAAAAGTTTCACTTTTAATGATATTTTTATCAATTCAAATAATCAAGAAAACACCTCTATAATTTAACCAAGTTTGTTAAAAAGGATGTGAATCATGTTTAAAAAATTAAATAATAAAAGACTAGAATCATGGGATTGAATTGGAAAGAAGAGGCCTGGAAACACCTATCAGTTGAGTGTGAGTGTGACATGACTCATTGAAGAATGAGAAATAAACTCTAAACAAATATCTTCACACCCTAAAAACCAAGAAATATTACATGCACGTCAACCCTATATTTAGGGTTCAACCAGTCAAGGAACCCCAAAAAAACCCCAACCCAAAGAACACTCTTACGAGGGAGGACAGCCGCTGGAGGAAGAGGATTTCAGTGAGGGAAGTGCTGGCCAGAGAGGAGAATGTACCAACGAGGTTTGGAACAAGAAAAAGTGAGTTTATAGTGGTGTTGGGGTTGGTTGGTCGAGTTTCACATGAGCAGGGGGTCATGCCAGTTGGGTGGTACACATTGGAGATGAGGCACTGGAGGAAGTGTTCATACGAGCAGGGAGACATCATGATAGTGGGGGAAGGGAGGATGTTGGTAATGTAAGAGGGAAGGGGGAGGAGGTTGTGTGGAAGGGAGGGGGGGAAGGAGATATGGTTAAATAAACCATAGAAAAAGAAAAGAAAAATATTAATACTGACCAAATAATAATAAATTGCTTAATTATAAAAATAATTATAATATTTATAACAATAATAATAATTTTAATAATAATATTAACAAACATAATAATTAACTAAATAATAATTATTATTATATTTATAATAATAATATCATTATTATAATTTTTAAAAATTCTTTTAATTTTATTTCTCTTTTATTATTATTTTTGTTTATTTGAATATTATTTCATAAAATTTATTTATTTTATGTAGGGGAAACTACACACTCACCTGGTTCAACCGCATGGTTACCTATAACCGTGCAGTTCCAGAGAAGCATTCTAAAACCCACAAAAACTTCTAGACATAATTTTTTTTAAACCAGTTCCAAAACCCAAAATTCAACTGAAATATAAAAGACAGAGAAAAAAACAAAATAAAAGAGTATCTGAGGTCGGGGTGTGATAATTATTTACACCACAGAAACCTTAATCCCCCATAAAGTCACCAAGTCGAAAGTTAACTAAAATTAAAGTCAATTCCCAATAAATACTAAGAGAAACCATGAACCTCGTGGTGACTTTTCATTACACAAGTCACACCCAACTGATCAAGAAGAAACCACAACATTATGTTGAGGGAAGAACATGAGGGGTTCTCCCCACCAAAAGAATTTGGCTAAAATTGAAACTCAAACACCCAAACAATGCCACCAACAAATTAATGGAAAACCCACTAATGAGATACCCAGAAACTAGGACCTTGGGGGTTATCTGAACCTATGGACATTAATCGAACAACGCCACTATTGTAACTAAAAAATAGGGAAGCCCCAACTTGAACTCCTTCAACTTCCACTCACAACTAAACCACACCTCCAAGACTTAAACGTAAATCCTATTATAAGGAAACTTGTCTTACCGAGCCACCATGATGAAGGAAATCCCTCTAACAAAACCTTCATAAATAGGAATATTTCAAGTTGATCTAAAATTTCCAACACAAAAACATCCAATTTCCATAGAACGAGTGAGACAACACTACTTCTGAAACCTGCAGCTCTAGATTAAAACTAAGAGAATAACTGAACCAAATAGAGAACTCGAACAAAATTACAAAAATCAATCTCTCCAAGAAGTTACATCAACTAGTGATCACTAATAAAACCATGAAAACCCCACACAAGGTACAAATATGCATTTATGAAAAACAAATTACTCTAGAGGCCACATTCCGAAGAACACAACAACTAATATTACAAAAGGATAATTTCATCACACTATAACCTCAGAGGATGAACTTACAATAGTTGGAAAATAAGAAAAAAAATCAAATTTATATGTTCCAAAATTATCGATAAAAATAGAGAAAATGTCACACTTACCCTTAGAAACCCAAAATATGCATAATATTCCCCACGAGACATGTGGTTGGGTCTTTTATTGTTGAAGCATATCCCACCTCACAATCCGGTAGGAGTATCCCTTATCATAAACCCTTCATCGAGAAACACTTCCTGTAATACTTTTCCTGCTGACTAGAACCATCAAAATAATGATAGGTATTCATATGGATGCAACACCAAGGTATTGAATGGCAAGACTGGACACACTAATGGAACACTTGATAGCGATCTAACCAAATAGAAGTTAATATTAATGATACTAACTTCTTAGGAGTAGTTTCCTCTAGAATCCGCTCCTCGCCAGACTGGGAACCTTCATGAACAATAATAGGCACCAAATTACCAACCATATGTGCTTCGAGAACCAACTGAATAAAGAAAACATTATCTACCTGCTTCTCAAAATAATGGTCCTTAGATGAGAGGACCCAGTCCTTGTTCTCTGGATGAAGAAACCCAATGAAGATAGAAGTCTTCATCAAATCCTATGATGCTACCTCCGAAGAAAAGGAAACTACTTCCTTAATGTGGTCCACATAGACCTTCAACGACCTCTAGACTTATTGAATACCCATTAGGTATTTCCTTTTTTTCTTCTTCACCTCCTTAGGTATAAACCATTAGATAAAGATGGATTGAAATAAATCCCACAACATCCCAACATTCATTGATGAAATGGAGAACAACTCCCATTCATTAAAATATAGACCTTTGAATAGACCAAAAATTTCATTCACTCTAACATTGTCAAGAGTTCCCAATACGATGACAACATTCTCTACCTATTCAAGCCACATAAATACCTCTAAAATACCTCTATCACTATAAAGAATATGAAATATCTGAGAAGGAAGAAAAACTGGGTATGAATCATTAGAAAACTTTTAGACCTTTCTGGATCGAATTCTCTAAACAACACGAAATCCTAAACAAAAACCAACATCAAATCAGAAAACTATCAAATGCAACACCATGAGATAAGACCCACAAGATTATAAACCACACCAATCCAAACATAATAAAAAACTACCCTTTTTAAAACCCTCTTTTTCATTTAAATTTCAAAATATTCTTCTTAGATGACAAATCCAATACTCTCAAACAAAACCCACACTATAGAATGAAAATCATATTCTAAAACCATCAGATTCTAATACCTCACCCATGGAATCCTATTAATCATCACATGTTTCCTTCCATTCCACCCATGTAATCCACAATCATGTTCCCCCACACACATTACTTACATATACAACACTCATTTTACATTCCATAGAGAGTACCAAGTGTCACATATCACTTTTTCTTATCAATTAAAAACATGCAGCGAATTTTAGAACTGAAACAATTTATTCTAAAACACATTTTACAAATTTCTGAACCACTAGAAATACACTAGATTCTTTTTTAAATTCCATTTCAATTTAAAAGACACCACACCAATTTGAAACCACTGTAAATAAATAATTTTCATTCCAAAACATTTTCCATATTTAAATTACATTCACACAATCTGGAACAAAATAGAGAACCACTTACAATGAACCACAAGAATTAGGAACTTGTAGTGATGCTTAACCCAGAGACATGGTCGTGAGCCATTCCCTATGTAAACATTAACAACTAGGAGAATCATAAACCACATAATCAAGATCCACATGAGTCTCTACTACATGAGAAATCATGAAATAGCACTAGCTTATGCACATTTCCATCCCTCAATCCAAAACAAACAAAGACAGGACAAGTAATCAATTCCAGAACTACCCTTGGTAACTCATGTTTTGTCATGAGTGGTGGTGATAAAGAACCATCCTATGACCTACTTCCACCACCCTGATAATAATAATCTCTAACTACCGAACAACCCAAATAAGAAGGGCCTCCTTTGATACCATTTTTTCATGAATCATCCCTAGTCCACCCTAATCCAGTCACCTGATCTAGCTCGAGGCATGGCTGGAAGTGTATTCCTAATCCCCATGGGATGGAAACTAGTATCGGGCATCGAAATTAATCCTCTGCGATTGATTTGGCCAATAAATAAAAGAAAAATAAATAAATAAAATCATATTAACTAAATAATGAAAAACAAAACAAGAATTGGAAAGAAAATAACAATGTGCATCCTCCATGTGACCCTATGAGTCACCACCAACCTCAAACCAACATCATAGTATGGTGAACGAATCCAAGAAAGAAAAAGCACCTGAAGCTAAAAACATATAAACAATAGGTGTGAGTATTAAAACACATTAGGCCTTCCCAAAAAAATATTCCCATATGCATTTACTTTAAATAAAATATACATCATTTTAATTTTTGTAATATAATGTATAAAACTAGGTTTTCATATATTTTCTTTTTAAAACAACTCATGGGTTATTTCCCTTTTTAAATTAAAAACAAAATTTCTTTTTAAAGAGGCTGACGTTGGAATTTTAAAGGATGAGATGTTTACAATATAAAGGGTGAAAAGAAGTGTAATACCTTTTCAAAACCTTTTCCCAAAAACACTTGAAACTATTTTATCACTTTTAGAAAGTAGATAAACTATGCCGGAAAACAATATCAACCAACATACAACATGGGAAATTGAAAAACACAAAATAAGAGTAATAATCCAGCCCATGCATCTTAATCATTCCATCGATAACTATGTACCATACAATATGGGAGAACCTGAAAGATCATGAATAATATAAAACATACTATACATGTGAATCATATTAAAGGAATTCCCTAACTGATGAGTTCATAACACTCAAATTCCTAGTCGTCACCCTACCTAGCCTGGCTGAGGGGCACAATTCCATAGTAATAATAAAAAAATATCCCCCCTACAATGGGCCACTATCTAGTGTGTAATCTAAACTAGTGCAACAATTGTTCACTTAAAATTCACTGGTTATTCCAGGATTCAATGTTCAGACTAAAAAGGGGTTGATCCAACAATGTCAATGATGAATCTAGTCACAAGAATATATATATATATCACAAATAATAAACTCACACAAAACATCATCCCTGAATAACCCCAAGGAACACATCCTTTTCCTTTTAACTATTTTATCACAAGGGAGTCCTACACAGAGGACCTGCTACAACATGCACATAACCAAGGAAGGAGGACAATCCAATGAGAGATTTCCTATGAAACCATTATTTTACATTCAAACCTGGTCTTTCACTACCATCATATTCTAAACCATAATTTTAATAACAACATACACACCAAATAATTTCTAAATAATCAAATGAACTCTACTTCAAATTTCAATAAAAAGGAACCACATTTAAGAAATTCATTTGAGAAACCCAATCCATTATTTAAAAATTAAAATTTACTCACAAAGGCCAAACAAGAAATTAGATAAACACTAGGTAGGTACAATTAATGAAATAGCTTCATGAAATTAAAATATAAGGGGAAATCACTCCATTTCACTATAATCATTTATTCTAAAGACCATACATTTCTAACTAAATATTAAATAAGGGTTAGAAATGAAGGAAATCAATAATTCATTAATTTAAAAGATGATGCAATGGGATCCTACCTCAAACATGACACTTTTGATGAAGGCTTCTCAAACCTCTAATTTTTCACTTCCATACATATTCATTTATACACATATATATAAATACCCAAGATGTATGGAAAATATTCCCTACACCATGAGGGAAAATTTACAAAGAGGGATTATGTATATAAATTCCTTACCGCTAAACATGTTTGTAAGGAATTATCATGAGTGACGACTTGAAATTACATCAACATGGTCCACGTGCTCTTCAAAAGTTACTAGTAACTGAAAAATCACAAAACCATTTAAATAAAATTAATCTAAAACAAAGGAACCAACATTATATAGAAACCAATGGACCATTCAAGAAATCAAGGTCTAAAGAGACACTATTTTTGAAACACTGTCTTCATTTGAGGGAACATACATTTGTGCACCTAGTGCACCCATGAATGTGTGAACATCCAATGACACACCTAACATCCATGAAACCTTTTGAAATCACCTCTAATAAAACTACTCACCCATTAACCCATACCCAACTATTTCTATTTTATACCTAATACTCAAGAATCAATTTATCAAACACATTTATCATAAGGAAACATAGGAATAATAAGATTTTCCCTTCATAAGATATTTTTAGGAAATAAAATCATCAGGAGAACACCACATTAATTTAACCAATGAAGTTAACAATATGAGAACGATGTTTTAAAAATTATTTAGAAAAACAAAAGAATCATGTGGATTAAATTTGAAATAAAATATGTGGATACACCTACATGTTGACTGAGAATGTTATGGGAATCTCAAAGAAGAATAATACTCTCTAAATAAGGATCTCCACACCCTAACACCCATGAAATATATCTGGAACATCAACATTAGATTTAGGGTTCGACCAAACAAGGAACCCCACAAGGAATCCCCGAACCAAAGAATAATCATCAGAGGGAGGACTGTCTCTGAAAGAGGAGGAAACTGGTGAGGGAAGTGTTGGGTGGAGAAGAGGTGGTACTGGTGAGGTATCACGTCAGAGAAGGGGGGCCACCGATGGGGTTGGGATTAGTTGGTTGGGTTGTGCGCGAGCTGGGGGTCATGCCGACTAGGTGGTGCACACTGGATAGGAGGTGTCAGAGGAAGTGGTCTCCAAAGTAAGGGGGACTGGCATGATAGATAGGGAACATAGGTGGATAGTTATGCAAGAGGGAAGGGATGATGAGGTAGTGTGAAAGGGAAGTGGGAAAGGAGATAGTAGAAAAGAAACCATAGAAAAAGAACCTAAAAAATAAAACTAACCCAATAATAACAAAATAATTTACTATAATAATAATTATAATATTTAAAATAATAATAATAATTTTTATAATAATATCACAAATAATAATAATAAATTTAAAAATAATAATAATACTAATACTAATTTTTTTAAAAATAATAATATCCTCATTTTATTTATTAATGAAATCAATTAATTTTATTTCACTTTGCTTGGTTTATTTTATTTTATATATTTTATTTTCATAAAATTAATTTATTATAAGTGGTGGTAAACCACACAGTCACCTGGGCCAACCATACGGTTACTACTAAACATGCGATGCCCATACACTAGTGAGAAACCCGCCAAAATTTCCGAACATCGAAAATTTTAAACCAGGACCAATCCCAAACTTCAATCGAAAGATGAGTGATCTAGAAAAGAATAAAACAAAAGTTTATCTAAGGTTACGGTTTGGCAGCTGGATTATATAAAATATATATCATTTATTACTAATTTCATTGTGGCTACTTTTCTTTGATGAATATTTAATCATGGTAATTATAATCAAGACCACATCATCCTTTTTATAAAAAAATTATAAAAATTTAAAATAAATAAAAAAGTAAATGTTACCAAGTAACATAGTTATAAGTTAATATAAAAATAGAGTGGTTTTTTGTAGTGTAATTAGGTAGCTGTCGATAGTGAAATGGGGAAGTGTCTCTCGAGGATGCTGGCTCGAACATAGTAGTTTTGGATTTCCTAATAAGGGATGCAGATGTAATGATGGTGGGGTAGAATATGTTGAGATGTGGGTTGCATATTTGGTGACAGGAGACCCATGGTGTAGTAGGACAAAAAGAGGGATGAGACATAGTGGGATGCAAGGTGAGATAATGAAAGGTGAGGTTGTAGTAGGGAAGGGATATGAGGAAAAGAAGCGGGATGTGAGGCATGGTAGTGGGAGGCAAGGTTGAATTTATGATTCTAGTGGTGTGTATGATGGTTGCAATGATTGGTAAATGTAACGAATTAAGGTTTCATGTAGCTCAATTTTTTTAAAAAGATTTTATATTTTTATAAAATAAATAATATTAAACAATTATAAAAACATTTTATCTTTAGTGAAAAAAATAATGAGATATTGTTAATAAAATACCATGAAATGGATATTGATTTTGGTTATGAAAATAATATATATATATACGGGGTTTGTGTTAATTTTTTATTAATATCATTGTTTATGTATGTGGTATATTATAAAAAAATTACTAGCAACAGAATATTTTTTCATTAATAGTTTTTATTAATATCATATTCATGTGTTAGTAAAAAATGTTTGAATTAGTATGATAAATTAATATGTTTAACTACCGATAAAATATATTTTGGTATTGAACGATAAAAATAAACAAATATAACTATTAGTAAAAATGAGTATTGGTACATTAAATTAATACCAATAAAATATAATATTTATTGAAATTGATAAAGTTTACAAATAGATATATTATCTATCAATATATTTCTATTGGTATAAATAATTTTTTTGTACTGATTGTCCATGAATTATTTTTCATATCTAAAGGTTATATTTTCTTCTAGAAATAATGTGACCCTCAAGATATGATAAAAATAATCTTAAACTCCTTTTCTATGGTCTATATACTTCATACTAATGGGACACATATGATGCCTAATTATCTGGTTATGGGGGATCATAATCATTGATACTTCTCATAAATTTCAAACATAGTGATCTTATGTAAATGAGATCATGATGATGGACCTACCAATTGGAACACCGGATGCTTCAAGTCTCATAGGTTGTTTATATCTGTGCACATGAGTATTGATCTCTCTATTTGAGATAATTATTATAAAGTATAATTTGAGCAAATTTTTTGATGCAATAGAAAAACCATGAAAATTATCTCAAGGAAATGTATATTGTATTGGGTTTGTCATTATGGAATGACATTAATTGAATGATCAAGATTATATTATTTTTATAAAAGGAACTGATATCACATGCTCAGTTGAATAAGATGTTAATACCTTTACTAAATCCATGTACAAGATTGAATAAGGTAAGTCCATAAAATAAATTCATTAAATAAAAAAATTTAAAATTATGATGACCCAAAGTGTGTATCTTTCTTTATGATATATCATGAGACGCAAAGATTATATTTCAATTTGTATGATCATAAAAGGATTTCATTGTTATGACTAATCATTATCTCTTTAGGGGCCATAATTTGTTTCTAGATACCACTATTATTCTATGGGTATCACTAAATTCTATAAATATAATGGCCTATACAGTCAAACATAAAATCCTATTCAAAATATTATCCAATTATAATAAATTGGAGTCTAAGATATCATGGGATCTATGGTGGAGTTGAGTTATGTTCATGTTTTAAATATCATAATAATATAAATATATTCATTATTTGTCAGTTTTATAATAATACATGATTTATTTTATTAAAACTTTTTATTCAAAATTTATTTATTGAATGAAAATTAGAATATTTTTCGAACTATAATTTGATATTAAATATTTATGGTTTTATAAATATTTAATAGGAGATTGATGAGTAAATTTATGGTCTCATAATTTATCACATTACATTTTTTAATGTTAAAAGTTATTTATATATTACATATGATGTTTGTGACATGTTATATAGGTCATAGGTGTCGAATATGGATTATTTTTATGGTAAAAATAATTAATGGTCCAATGTGATCGGTTAATATGTTTTAATATAAATATGTAATAAAAAATAATATCAAATTTGAGGGAATATACATTCCCACAAATTTGAGATCTTCACTCTACCCTCTCTCAAGTACTAAAGATATAAATAGATTTTTGGGCCACCTTGATATGATGTATCCCAACCTGATTGATTAAATAATGCTCCTTGGATAATATCTTTGTTAGCAACATCTTTTTTTCTCCAACATGGAAATTATATTTTGAAGGTTTGAAATTGATAAATTTTTTGATGCACATGTAGATGATCTTGAAGACGTAACATTGTTTCCTTCATGTGATGATATAAAGTATTAAGAAAAACATGGTTTTGGACAAAATTTAATGGAGAGTGACTTCATTTATTATTTATATATTATATTTATATTTTTATTGTTTGATTAAATTATATTGAATCCTTGATTTGATAAATATGAATATTTATAGACAACATGATGTAAAAATTTCAATCAAAGTGTAAAAAAAGTAAATTCCCACATAAAATATTCTTATTCTACATGCCTAGTTCCAAGAATAACGTGTACATAAAAAATCCTAAAAATATACTCACCAAACATGTTATTGATGCCAAAAGTTGGGATAAAGAAGAACAAGAGGGATGTATCTGAGGCTTCCTTGTGGAGCCCTTTCTCGAAGCCGCATGGAACCACTTGTGCCATGGTTCAAGGGGTGGGATGCCCCGTGATCCCCTTTGACGTTCGCGAGCCCGCCAAGGAGTAAGGAGGCGGGACTCCACACGAACCCCTTTGATGTTCGTGGGCCCATCGCAGAGCAAGGGGGTTTGACACCCCGCGAACCACTTTGACATTCGTGAGCCTGCCATGGAGCAAGGAGGCGGGAGGCCCTGGGAACCCCTTTGATGTTCGTGAGCCCACCATGGAAAAAGGAAGTAGGAGACTCTGTGAGAAAATTTAACGTTCGTGACACACCGTAGAGAAAACTCTATCTTCAGGCCGAGTGAGATCTACTTCACATCACCTCTTAACTATAAATGTAGAGCTCCCCTCTAGCCCAAAGGATGGATGATCCAAACATTCACCTTCTCAAATCTTAAATCACGAAGTACTTCCTACTATGAAAACCATGAGCTCCTCAAGGTACTTTTGCTCTACGAAGTGCATCCCCCTTTTTTTAATTAAACCCCTCTTTGGAGAGGTATGCCTTTCGTGAATCCCATGGGCCTTCATGAAGGAAGGAGATACCCATGGGGACTCGGGTGGTCATGAAGCATTTATACTTTGTGAAACACCCTCTATACACATGTGTCCCACATGCTAAGGCAAGGTCACTATGTTTTGTGAAGCACATTTATTCACAACACCTTGCTTCGTAAGGCACCCATGATTCGCAAGGCACTGCTTCATGAATACCTTTCCACTTCATGAAGCTCCTCCCATATTCTCTTATTCCCTATCCCTAGCCTAGGCGATTTTACATTGCAAAGAACATCACTTCATGAAGAACCTCCACTTCATAGAGCACCAGAACTTCACAAGGCTTCTACTTATGAACCCCTTTCCCCTGAAAATTCTTTTCCCATGTGGCCCTTCATGTTTTCATTAAGTAATTTCAATGTCCCTTATATCATACCACCCGTTGTGTTGCATTGCCTCATGCCTCTTCAGATAGGCATGTTAACTACTATTGATTGTTCGCATAGCCACGCTAACGTGGACCCCCAATGGGATCACCTCTCAACACCCCTCAGTCATGGCGTTGCCTATCCCTTAGCTTCCCCAAGGAGTAGAGGGTAACAGTTATATATGTTCTAGGGGTGCTGAGTAAATTCACCTCATCCAAGCTTCAAAATGTTAAACTGCCAAGCATTATCATCATCATCACATGATGTTAAACTGTTACCTTCCCCCACGCATCATATGCAAGGCACCCCAGCTCGGACATTCTTTACACCAGCCCATCTCTACAGGAGTGAAATCCTACACACATGGAATGAGATCCTATTTGCTGAGGCTGGGAAAGTCCGCAGGGAAGGGAAACCATCATGGTGTAATCCCCTATCCTTTCTTTTAGAAGGTAGTTCCCTACGCAACCTTTCTTTTTCAGTGCTAAAGTCCTGCAAAGGGTGTGATGGGAAACGATTCTCCCACTCTCTTCCATGCCAAATCCCTCTCCCTCTGGGCTCTGTCACTATTGGAACTCCATCCTAGAGTAAGTAACAATCTCCATCTCCGTGGGCTGCAAACTATGAATAAGCCTCTATGTACTCTTTGTGCTTCCAACCACGCGTAAGCCCCCTTCCACTTCCCACAGACACACATTTTTTGACGTGGTCATTAAGTCTCTACTGCCTATTGATTCTCACACCGAGCATGAATCACGTGAGCTTAGAGTATGTATCAACCATGAAATCCTTTTCCGGCATCCTAGTGTGTAAGCCCAAAACCCTATCATGTACTATGAGGACATTGATCCTTTCCAAGGCAAGGTACATAGGATGCATCCCCGAGGTTCAAGCCCAACACCGATTGGTCCTGGATCCCTTCACGTCGTTTCACCAACACTTTGGGATGCCTCAGAGCATAAGCCCCAAATTCCCCCATTTGAACTAGGAGGACTTTGATCCTTTCCAAGGCAAGTTATGTAGGAAACCTCCATGAGGTTCAAGCCCACCATCCATTGGACCCATCCATCTTTACGTTGGCTCACCAAAACACCACATCCAAACTAAGAAGAATTTGATCATTGTCAAGGAAAGGTACATAGGATGCCTCCCTAAGGTTCATGCCAAACACCCAGCTGTTTCGACCCATTTTTATAATCCAAGAAACAGGGCATTAAACTACCAAGCACCATCATCCTCAGTACATGACGTTAAACTCTGCCCTCTCTCCGCACATCATACGTGAGGTACCCTAGCTCAGAAATTCTTTACGCATGCCCGTCGCAACTGGAGTGAAATCTGCCTCACATGGAATAATATCCTTTTGGTTGAGGTGGTTCCTGTCCATGGGGAAGGGTAACCATATTGGTGTAAGCCCTTAGCCTTTCTTACAAAAGGTAGTACCCCTACTCCTCATTTCCTTTTCAGTTCCAAAGGCCAATAAATGGCGTGGTGTGGAATGGTGAACCTCCTCTCTTCCATGACAAATCCCTCTCCCACTGGGCTTTTTCACCAATGGGCGTCCATCCTAGAGTAAGTCTCAATATCCATCTCCTTGGGTTTCAAACTACTCGTAAGCCCCAATTTCCTCTTTGGGCTACCAACCACATGTAAGCCTCATTCCAATTCTCACATATGCAACTTTTGCGACGTGATCGTTAGGTCTCTACTGCCTCTTGTTTCTCACACTAAGCATGAATCACGAGAGATTAGAGTAAGTAACGATCATGATATCCTCTTCGGGAATCCTAGAGTGTAAGCCCCAAACCGCATCATGAACTATGAGGACATTGATCCGTGCCAAGGCATGGTACATAGGAAGCCTCCATGAGGTTCAATCCCAACACCAATTGGTCCTGACTCCCTTAACAATAGTTTACTAACATGTTGGGCTTCCTTAGAGAATATTCCCCAAATTCCCCCATCCAAACTACATGATCATTGATCCTTTCCAAGGCATGGAACGTAGGAAGCCTCCCCAAGGTTCATGCCCACCATCCATTGGCCCCGACCACCTTCACATCAGTTCACCAACACTCCTCATGAACTACATGGACTTTGATCCTTTCCACGGCAAGGTACATAGGAATCCTACATGAGGATCAAGCCCAACACCATCCATCTAGACCCCATGTCCTTATTCATGTCGATTCACGAACGTCCTGCATAACGTTAAAATGTAGGCTCTAATCAGTGGTAAGTCGTTGTTCCCCATCAATTTGTAATTAATTTAGTCCCTATTCAATGGAAAGACATTGTAATTCATGTTTTTTGGACCCACATCTATGGTCTGTCCTAGTGGCATCAGACCAACGTGGGCTGCTAACCACATGTATTCCCCCATATACATCATTGGGTTATTGTCCCGTGTGTACACTCCAATTCAAGCCCCTAGCCTGTCCCTTCCCTTGAGCTTATGTGTCTTGGGAAGGATAGGCCTTATCCTAGAGGTTTTTGCTTCCTCTAGGTCTCGTCCATGCATCCCTTCTCATGGTTCGCCTCTTCAGGTGTCCCAACCGCCCTACCAAACTATGAGGACTTTGATTCCCTGACACATGGATACGAAGGAAGTCTCCTCAAGAATCAATCCCCACATTACCGTCATCCTCATGGTGGTTTCATCCCATTTACCATCCACATCATTCGACCATCCATCATCCATCCCGATTCTTACCTAGGCCGCCATATCCTGATGGGATCATCCCACCTCATTTACCATTACCCTTAACAACAATCGGGAATCTAACCACGATTCGGCCCCAACATCGATGTATCCTCCAGGGGTTACACTGATATGATCCAATCTAGTCAGTGTTATAATCAGTTCGATCTATCTCCTTTGGATGTTAAACTTGCGGCATACCCTGTGTTAAACATGGAAAGATGAGAAAAAGCTTATATACATGCCTATGACATATGATTTCCCACATTCGATGTGGGATTCTTCATGATTCCATGCCCTCGGGAAGCCCTATAATAAGGGGAAGAAACCGAGATGCACCAGTGTTCCATCATGCAGACACGCTAGTGATGTCCAATGTGACTACTCCCCTGAATGAAGGTTGCTTCCCTGAACGGACCCTTTTAAATGTCCCGAAATAAGTCGTGTAATTAACAGGCATCCCTAAAGATATGACACTGAGAAGAGTTTCACAAACAGTGTATTAAATCTATAAGGGAGACCCGGACTAGGTGATAAGTTCTGAGGAGGAATTCCCTAAAGGAAGAACCGACATTCAATCATCCTATTTCGATTATGGAGAAAACATCCCTAAACAAGGAACAGATGCCACCCACCTTGGAAAGCGAGAAAGTGGGGAAAAAATAGTGTCATTGTCCCCCAAATGAAACGGACATGCACACCCCATGGAAAGCATCAAAAACAAAAATGGTGAACCCAACATGAATTTTTTCTCCCCAATATCATGATTAGTAGAATTTGAGGCATTTGTTTATTATCGTTTCACCTGATCTAACTATCTGGTGTTGGGTCCCGCCATGAAAATATCAGGTTTGGCATAAAACTCACCAGAAGTAGGGGCAGTAGAGCGTTGGACATCCCGATCTACGACGTTGTTAGCATGGACCCCTCTTATAGTTCATGGAAGATAGGATGGCACTGGGGCACTGGTAATCAATTCCTTTTTCATTCAGTACTAAAGAGTTAATCTCCATGCTCTTCAAGAAATCATATTGTTGTACCTAGAAATCGATCACTGCCTACACACCGACGCAAGGGTAGGGACAATACAAGCATGACATTCCAGCATGGATTTACCTCTTCTATGACAGTATCAATTGCCACAACTGATGGGAACCCTCACCCTATCTCTCTCTCAGATTTCATCCTACGATGGGTGATAAATGACCTCGTACATCGGTACCAGGAGGAGGGGATCATCCCTACAAGGGATATGGCCCACCTGAATTTAGAGGCATCTACGCCTCATCATCAATGTCACCCATGAGGGCCATGTAGGGTCCACTACTCCCCAATCCATCATATAACTTTTTCATGTTCCTATCCCCAGAACACCTCGACAACTCCCTTCCCAAAGCCAACGAGGTATGGGACATCTAGGCCAACCCGGTCTGAGACCCATTATAGGGAATCCCATTGAGGACCCCCACCCGGCCGCGTTAACGCTGCCACCTAGTCTTACTGGCCAAGGAGTAGGTAAGCCTTGTACCTGTACCACCGGCTCCAGTCCATTTAACCCAACGCCAGTGTCAGGTGCAAGCCGAAGAGGATGCCCACCAAGGGTCGTCAACGTTAGCAGCTAATGTGGCCCGATCCACCACCAATGCATATCACCAACTCCCTTTATATGATAAGAAAGAGTATTTATATGCCAGACTTGGATAGAGGCCCCTACTACCCCATGGGTAGGCTGGGTCAACTCTCTTGGTCACCGGCATAGGCAATGGCCGCCGCAGACTAACCCGTGGCAACGACACCGAGTACGTAGGTCCTCCCCATACCAATACCATGGATAACTCGCATATTCCCCGCTTCCAAGCTCATCATGGAGGTACGCCATGTGGCACCTTTAATCCAAATGAGGGTCCTCCCCATGGTGATGATGCTCAGAACATAAGTCTCTCCTTTTTCCACTATAACTAATATATAATCATTCCTCCCATCACAGATAGTTGGTATGAGTATGTTTCACATCAGGTCACTCTCCAACATGGAGACCCACCATGTGTCCTCATAGTAGCTAGAGAAGGTCCTCCTTTACCCAACAATCAGAAGAGTGAGTGTTGGTTTCAATTCACCATCACCCAGCACGAAGGTCCTACCCATGTTCAGCTCGACCAGTACGAGGACCCTCCTCGCACAAATGTCACTAGAGGAAACAAGCACATAGGTCCTCCCTGTGATCTTATTAGTTAGAGAAGATGTCTTACCCACTCCAGCACTTCCCACAGAGGTCCTCCCAATGTCCCCTTTGATATTTTTCATGGTGATCCTCGCACCCCAGCTTACTCAGGTGGAATCCCTCTCCACCCCAGCACTAGTACGTCTTAAGGATCTCCCCTTGTCAAGAATATCCCATATCCCAAAGAGGTATCCAGGGGTACGAAGGCAGATCATCACCGCCATAAGAAGAATTCTGGGAAGTTCCGGGCATAGATTAATCTGGTCCGCTTCTCAAGCTCTGAAGCAGAGTACCACTCAGCGCAGGAACCCTCCCCTCGCTCCTCCTAGTCAAGTGCTGGGGTAGGAATGAGGTGCATCAGCCTAGTACTCTTGGAATGCGAGGTCCACTAGATTACCACCTCTATCTACAGGTATATCTAGGAGATAAAAAATTTGGAAACCCCTTAGCCTACGGTCGTGAAATCACCATCAATTTCAGCATAAGATCCCTTTACCTCAATTAGAGATCAAAGAGTGATATTCTGGGAACCAATGGCAGACAAGCATCAGTGCGGTCCATCACCAGTAGCCCTGATACCTGCACCTAGAACTGTGGCTGTCAGCCCATCCTACCACGATGTGGTGGCTAAGTCACTACACTCTAAAAAGGATAGCTTGGGATTCACTGACCAGTCAGTCCATTTTCCATATTCCCCACCTGCCAACCTACCGTCCATGTGGTCTACCTTAGTACCATTTCCAGTTCCTTAGCCACCCTAATAGAATAATGGGGAAATCAAGGGCCGAACCCTGAATTCGAGCCGATGATCTTATGGGATATCCTTGTAGCGAACCACTTCCCTGAGAATTTTGGGATGGTTGTGGAATAGAATTTCAGTGAGATGGTATCCCTTACCCAAGATATGTTTTAATGTTTCCATCAACCCCTTTGGAAAATTCACTTTCGCATTCATCATCAGTGAGTGAATTATACCTGATGCCGAACAAATTTCAAGGACCTCAGTGAGCAATGTCATCTGGTCGATCTTATCTCCCTCTCTGTGGCCCAGTTCTCGGAGTCACCATGCCTCCATAGGGCCCTCAAACAGGAATTAATTAAGAGTTTCAAGGTACTTCGTAATATTATCAAGGAGGATTCCCCCCGCATGCAGGTCCATGGAAGGGCGTAGTATGCTTCCCTCCTCTTCAGTCCTATCCGGCAGCAGCCAGACCTACCATGTGATATCGAGGACATGCCCCCAGGTAGAGTCATGGTAAATATGTCCAACCTAGTGTAAGAGGAAAATTTACTAGAGCTCCTTGATGGGGATCTACCCACCAGATGTTGTACCACCACTATTGGACCCATCCGAAAAGGTTACTTTCCAACAGATAAATCTGTTGGGCCTCCCTGCACCCACCAAGGCATTAGTCCATAGCCGAAATCATGGAAGGGGTAAGGAGAAACTCGATGCCGCCAAACTCTCAGACCAATCCGCCTTAGGGTAGAATATGGAGTAAGACTCTGAGAAGGCCGTATTGCATCAACAACTTACCAAACAAAAAAAATTGGTCGAAAACCTCTAGGATGAACATGTTATAGAGTGATGGACAGACTATAGTAATCCTTTGCCAGTGCAGTAGGGGAATGAAAAAAATCCCCCGGTGAGCTGGCTCCAGGTAACCATGAGAATCCTACCACTGCAGATAGGGTTGAAGATGGAATTTACAGCAAGAGGGAGTGGTATGTATCACTGAATCCTCCGAAACGGCGGGAAAATCCAAGGGACCTAGCTCGGGTTCCCCCAGCTACACTGAGGGTCATGCCACCAGTCGCTCCATGAGCTGATGGGCCATCTTACCATATTGAAGAAAATTCCAATGTACTTGTGGTTAGGGATCCCTATTAAGACAGGGCCCCCCATCCAGATGATCCAATGGCGGCACTCATTACCCGCCTTGAGGCATTGGAAACATGACAGGTGGCACTCCCACCTAATAGAAATCGATATTTGGCGTGGGTGGATGATATTCCAACACCCCTGGGTTTCGAAAATCCCACCTTATCCCCCTTTAATGGTACAGGGGACCCCCCCTTAGCATCTAGCCGAGTTTATTTCAAGGTGGGGGACCATGTTAGGGACTCCAGCACAACAAGAGGGCACCAATATCCAGTGTTTTGTACAGAAATTGGAAGGGCCTACATTAATCTGGTACATCCAACTCCCCATTGGGTCAATAGAGGGATGGGAGGATCATCATAGGCAGTTTCTGTACCAGTTAAGCTCCACCATGTGGAAGACAAGTATCGCAGACCTCAACTGCAAACAAAGTCACTAGGAGTGTGTCGCGGAATTTATATCCCAGTGGAAAGGGCTTATATACTCCCTTGACATGCCACAAACTTATGAGAAATTAATGAAGATGTGTGTAGGAAATGATAGGATGAAATTGGTTCCCTCACTGATCACCCAAAACTACCCTGGAGGATTCTGAGACTTCTCTGATATGGCCTAGTGCTTAGAGGAAGCCCTGCAATAGACCGTCCAGGAACGCTTGTTTCCCCCAATAATTCATGCGAGGAGGGCCGTCAGAGCTGAGACCTCGTGGTAGCCCAAATAGAATCCCCGAGACAATTGGGATTATTACCAGTGGAGCGACCTCCGCAACATCGTAGAGGCCCACCATCACAGGCATAGCCTTCGACCCAGCATTAGCCACCTCAAAATTGGCAGGTTCCCCACATGTAACGCGCAACCACCGATCAGGGTGGATAATTAGGATCCACCAACTCAAAAAGCTCCTCTAGCTCCTCATCAGGGCCAAGCTCCAAGGGCCCCCTTTATAGACATATGAAACCAGACCTACAGGTTTAATGAGAATCAGTTCCATGGATATTTCTGAAGTTCCCTGGAACAAGGGATTATGCGTTTTCCTGGGTGCAAAATGCCAGAAGAGGAAAACCTCACTGATCGCCCCAACTATAGACCTTATAACCAGATCATGGGCCACAACCTCAAGTAGTGCTATGTTTTCAAAGACTAGATTCAATACCAGGTAGATTACAACATAGTTAGAATATTTCATGCCCCGGAGCAGGTAGAATGCATCTTTGTGAGGTCAGACTACAGTAACGATAGTGAGGGTGAGTGGAAGCAGGTTTCCAGTCGCGGTTCTCAAAATAATGATGACTGGATGACCTGCCAAATAGTCACCTATGCCCCTAGTGTCATTCAGGAACACCTGAATTGGCTATAGCCTTCAGAGGCTGCAACCCCCAATTCTTCATCATCGTCTCAACCCTCCTCTTCCATGAAAAGAAAATATCTGTCACACAAGGGAAAGAAAATTCCCCCGATGATTCCATAGTTATCCTATACTCTTGGCGACTTCATGCCCTTAGATATGGTGATTCATCCTAGAACACATCCAGTAGTGGATGAATCATCAATTGACTACCAAGGGTATGCTTCGGTTAATACTATAGAGCTGTTAAACCCCTAAATGACTCTCGATGATGCGGAGTGCCAAAAGAATCCTCCCGATATCCCCAATCATCACCAGAATCGACAGATCCATGGCAATATGGGCCATCAGAGTGCCTCGATCAGCACTTCTAACCAGGATTTTCATGCTACAAAAACTAGTCAGCAAGCTCAGCACAAATCTTAGCATTCTCAACCTCCTCATCTAGTGTCATCAGGCCCACCTCCACTACCGTTTGTGATACTACACCAAGCAGAGCCACATAGGCCTCACCGTGATCAGACATGATCCACCCCAAACCAATCCAAGTCAGCTAGACCCAGTACGGCAGGTGCTCCCTGTGATTCAGATAATGAGCAGTAGAATGTTCCCAGTACCAGTCAGCCACAAGTTTTTCCAGCGGGGCCCAACATGCGTCCTGTCATGGAGGGGCCTTCTTAAAAGATAAAGTTCATGCTTGGCAAGAAAGTAAAATGTTCTTAAGCAAATAGCATGTATCCCTGCAAGGCTCTTCATCCTTGAGGCCCTTTTCATGTCATCAGATATGTGTGAGGCCCTCGCTGAGTCTTTAAGAAGTCCCCTCTAGTTTGAGATGGAGATAGCAATTTCAAAGGCCTTTCATGTTGATTTAATCGAGAATGCTGAATGTAATTACATTATCTCATTCTACAAAGAAGATGAGGGTTCTCCTAAACTAGGTCACATCTGCCCACTGTACATCACTGGCCATTGTAATGGTGTGGAGGTTTGTCGTTGTCTTGTTTACAATGGCTCCAGTAATACCCTTATCCTGACTCAGACACTACGAAATATGGGATTGTTTGAAAATGAACTGAGTTACTTTGACCTAAGAATCAGCGGTTATGAAAGGACAGAACAAACACTGGTCAATAATATCCTCTTGATGTCCCAGTTTGATTTACTAGTTTCTAGGACTAAATTTATGGTAGTCTCTCAGGACACCACCTATAATGAATTTATGGGAAGTCCATGGATCCACCTATACATGGTGTTCCCCTCATCGTATCACCAGAGCCTTATGTACTCTCATAATGGACAATTGGGTGTGGTTCTAGGTGAAAAATCTCCCTTTGCTTCTTTTGAGGCCCTCTATCTGGATGCCAACATCTACAAATGCAAAGACAAGCAGATTCAAACCAACGAGGTTGAACAATCCATGGTTGCAACCTACCTGTGGATAGATCAGGATGATGCCTATGCCTTTACAATACACTGATTGGAGGATACAACCCCAAACATGGGACAATGCTACGTTGTATCTGGGATGAGTGGGGAACACATTCCCTGGTCTAAGAGATGATATAAAATCACCTTGTACTCCTATAAAAATCAGGTTCAGGTGATCCTGGTGCCTCCTACCCACATAACGTATCAAGATGTTTGCCTCATGGTAACGTCGATACGTCATATGTGTTTGTTCCTCTAGGAATGATGTAACAAGATCATGACGACACACCATTATTGTTTCGATATAATCAAGCGTGGCCCCTTGGGCTGAAGGACAGATGGGATCAGATCCACATCCTTCATCGTTGTGGTTTCAGATGCACATGAGTCTTCCAATACGATGTCCATTGACGCTTAGGTGGGTACCATCTTCCCGTCGGGATCTGCCAACATTGAAGCGACTCCTCCTAACGAGGATTCTCCATCCACAAGTGAAGGGGAAGATTTGGAGGATTCCCCTGCCTTTGAAGAGGGTGTCTCTTCCATAGTAGACAAGTTGGTACTGATAAACCTTGGTAGTGAGGCAGAACTGATACCCACAATGATCAATGCAGCCACATCCTTCAAGGAGAAATAGCAGTACATAGAATTCCTGAAACAACACCATGATGTGTTCTCCTAGAGTTATGACGAGATGCCCGGTCTAGATCCTCAGGTATCCATCCACCACCTCAGTCTCCCTACAAATCATCATGGGTTCAAGTAGCCTCCTAGGAAGATGCACACTTCTCACAGTGCAATGGTAGAGGTGGAAGTTGATAATCACATCAGAGACAATTTTTTAAGGAGGTCTATTACATCAAATGGATAGCCAACATCATACTGGTTAGGAAGAAGAATTGATAGATCAATGTATGTATTGAATTCTAGGATCTCAATCATCACAGTCCGAAGGATTATTTTCCCCTCCTGGAGATGGAATTATTGATTGATGCTACAACTCAGTTCCAAGCCATCTACTTCATGGATGGTTACTCTTGGTACATCCAAATATGAATGGCCCCTGAGGATGAAGATTTTATTTCCTTGAGGGCACAAAAAGGTACTTTCTGTTACCATGTTATTCCCTTTATCCTAAATAATGAAGGTTCCACCTATCAGCAAGCCATGCACTGCATATTCAGGCCAATCCTTGGGACATTGGTGGAATGCTATGTGGAAGATCTGGTGGTCAAATCTCATTGGTACCAGGACCATCTCAAATAGCTTAAGAAAGTATTCGGCTTCCTTCGTTCTCGCCACTTGAAGACGATCCCATTGAAATGTGCCTTCCTGGTCACCTCTGGGAAGTTACTCCTCTTTGTTATTAGATACTGGGGTATTGAGATTGACCATGAGAAGATCAAGTCCATCAGCCAGATGTCTCCCCCAAACAACATTCGGGAACGTAGGGGCTTCCAAGGCCACTTGGCTTACATACATCGATTCATTGTTAATCTAAATGGAAAGTGTAAGCCCTTTTCTCATCTCATTATGAAAGGTACCGCGTATGAATGGGACAAAGAGTGCCAGACTGAATTCGAGGAAATTAAGAAGAATCTATTCCAGCCTCCAGTCTTGATGCCACCCGTCTTCAGAAAAACCACTGGTCCTTTAGGTGACTACCTTGTAATTATCTCTCGGTACCCTTCCCGCCCAAAAGAACAACGAGGGAACTGAAAATATCCTCTAATAACTCAGTCACATGCTCCTCAATACAGAGACTAGATACTCCCCCATCAAGAAAAGCTTCCTTGAACTCATAATCTTAGTACAGATGTTGCGACATTACCTGCAGCACTACGAGGTATAGCTAGTGTCTCGAGTAGACCCACAGAAGTACATTCTGAACTGATCCATGATGACAGGCTGCCTATCACAGTGGGCATTAATCCTCTAGTAGTTCGACATCATGTTTGTCTATTAGAAGGCTATTAAAGGGCAATAATTGATATATTTACTTGGTTCCAATGCAACACCTATAGAGTAGTCTCTGGACCTAGATTTTCCTGATGAGGCAATACTCTCAGTAGACCATACCATCCCATGTTGGAAAATGCATTTCGATGGTTATTCACAGAGCCCCACCAGTAGAAGACTCAATGACCCTAGACTCAGTAGGGTGGGCTTGGGTATCATCATTATTACCCTAGAGAAATCTAGTCTGCCATACTCATATCTATTTTCAGAAGGCTATACTAACAACAAGGCAAAGTACTAGGATCTCATCACTGGCTTCGAGCTGGCCGTCGAGATTTATGTGCCCCACTTTCATGTGAAAGGGGATTCTGAACTAGTCATCAAGCAGGTAAATGGTGACTACGTCGTCCGAAATCTAGAGCTTGTTCCATTTTTGGAGCGCACTCTCCAGCTAATGGACCAATTCCCATATCAACCAGAATTTACTCATTTCCCTCACTAATAAAATGATTGAGCTGACTCCCTAGATGGACTGGATACATCACATGTGGAACCCAAGCATGATGACCTGATTTTCCACGTGGCACATCAAAGAGTCAATGCTCCCGTCATTCCAGATAACGATGATGTCCCACGGTAAGCCATCTTACCTCTGGTGACTCCATGTCAGGACCCCCAGGTCCCAGTGATGCAATGATTGAAGTAGCTTTAAATTGGAAGATACCTTTGGTTGTATACCTCTAACATGGTAATCTCTCGAAAGACAGGGAAAAGCATGAGTGATTTCTATGTCTCTTGCTACAGTTTACCCTTCAGGGTGGTCCCGGTATTTGGTAGATCCTCTAAAAGTAAAGGATCTATGGTGTTCTCCTCCGTTTCATCCAAGGAGTCAAGATTTCTTAGGTAATGCAGGGGGTCCATGCTGATTCCTTTGGTGCCCACCAGACTGGGCCGAAGCTGTCCCATCAGATTAGAAGATTGTGGTACTTTGGGCCCTCTATGATCCATGAATGCATCAAGTTTTCCAAAAGGTGTCATGCATGTCAAGTTCATGCCAAATTAGTGCATAGGATGCCAGATACTCTCCACACTACCATGTACTCTTGGGTCTTTGTAGTCAGGGGACTAGATGTCTCGGGACCATATCTGTGGGCGACAGCTCACCAATGTTTGTTCATCATGACCGCTACAAATTTATTTTCTTAGTGTGCAGAGGCAGTTACACTATAGGAGGTCAAGGTCCGTTATTTCATTGAATTCATGAGCTCCAATATCATCAACCTTTTTGGAGTCCCTCACGCCATCCTCACCGATAATGACCCAAACTTCTGGGAATCCGAGTTGAAGAAGTTGTACGCCTAGTACTACATTCGTTCTAATCACACCTCCTTCTATCACGATCAAGAAAATGGGCTGATCAAGGCATTCAAAAAATCCTCTCTATAATTTTATAGAAATTGTTTCGTTAGAATAAGAAGAGTAAGCCAGAAATGTTTCCCAGCACCCTATGGGATTATCAAACGATGACTCGTAATTTCACACAGGTGACCCCCTATTCCCTGGTTTACAGAACATATGTTGTCCTGCCTATTGAGATTTAGTTTCCTTCATTACGTTCAATGGTCTATGATCAGTGGGCACCAGATAAAGTAACTAAAATTCATCTGGATGAGTTGGAATCACTTGATGAAAATAGGCTTTGTGCCCTGCACAATCTAGAAGGGCATCAGAATAAGATGGCTAGAGCCTTCAACAAGAAAGTTCATCTCATATCCTTATTTCAAGGTGACTTAGAATTGGCCCTCCGAACTACGATGATACTTGACTGGAAACCACCCAAATTAGAGCCGAAATGGGAAGGAATTTACATAATTCATAAGGTTTACCCCAATGGTGCATAATTCCTGGTACCTACAGATGGTTAGTGTATAACTCCCCATACCAATGCCAAGTTCCTCATGAATTACTTTGCCTAATCAATTTGGTCATGAGTGACCCTAAACTTCTAGGTCCTGCATGACCCTAAATTGGTTGGTCCAACACGTCCATAAACTATAGCTTCTCCTACAAGACTTTAAACTGTGAAACGTCCCGCAGGATGTTAAACTGTTTGATGTCCTGCAAGATGTTAAACTACATCCCAAGAACTACGTAAGGCTAGATTCCCATCATAATGGGATATGTAGGAACCCCCAACCCTATTGTCTCGAGTCTAGCCCCTGAACTAATCTTTTTTACTACCCCCCATTGGTATAGTTCTCTCAAAGGATCCCCACATGGTGTAGTACGTGTTTCTTTGGCCCTACTCAGGTCAGATTTACGACGATCAAACCATGTGCTCCCTCATTGTTCTTCTATTCTCCCACGTCCTCATCACACGAATCAAAAATTCATGTCCTTCGAGAGCTACATATGGATTGATTCCCATCCACATGGGATATGTAGAAACACCCAAGAACTTCGTCTGTTGGCCCAACCCCAAAAATCCAAAGTCTCCCCTCAGGACAAAACATATGGTGTGGTGCAGTCCTTTTCCACAATGAACGTCATGTTCATAATAATCATTCCATGCATCCCATTCCCCAGATACTTCCACCTCTTTCACCGTCTTCCTTGACATTGAAGTGAAAAAGCACACTTATGCTTCAACCACACTCTTTACTTGGGACTCCATCATCTTTCATGTCCAAAAGGACCCTTGAACGATATAGATGTTAGGCCCACAGGCCCTCCTACCATCTTGGGACAACGTCCTCGAGGCTTTTTGAACAAAAAATTAATACTAGTCTCACATTGTGAATACAATCAGCAGTCGATGCTCATTTTTTTCTCCCTTCCAGGTCACATGATGTGGATTCTATTTTTCAAATATGGTCAACAATTATCCTTTGTCTTTTTTTCCACCCTAGAGATCCAAAATATTGAGTGTAATAGTTCATTCTGTCCCGCTAAACCTTCAAGCCGCAATCTCCCTCGATTGATTCCAGCTATCTGACCCTTATATATTGGGGGGAACCAAGTCCTACTCCTTGTTTCCCACATCGATCATTCCTCATGTGGGCTTAAGAGTTATGATGAGGCAGCACCCACATAAAAGGTTGTATGAAAATAGTTTCTCAGAATATCAAATATCAGGTCTCCATAGACTTTCGGCCCCTCGGCTCAAGTTCTCATTTGGAATTGTGCGGTGTGGAATGGACTCACATCTTCATTCACATCAGGCTATCTGGACAAGCCACACACATCCCCATAAGACAATCCTTCTCCATTTACGCCCCATCCATAAGCATAGGCCCCGCCCTGCTTCACGGGCCCCATCATTTGGGTTTCCATTATTCTGTGTCTAAATGGACCCATGAATGGCATTGATGCTCAGCCCAAGGGCCCTCTAACCATCTCTGGACAATGTCCTTGAGGATTTAAAGAAATAAATTTATACAAGTCCCATGTTGTGAATACGGTCAATGGTTGACACCCACATGATTTCCCTGACCTCCGGTCACGAAAGGATGGATACTGTGTTCTGAATCTGGTCAACAGTTGTCATCTATTAGTACATGTTCTATGACCTTAAACTAAGATCACTATCGTACCCACTGTAATATTTTAAACTGCAATATGACCACGAAATTCAATTTGTGGCCCAATCTTGGGCCACCGGTCCAAGTCTTCACTCAGGATTTTACAGTGTGGTGTGGGATTATGTCCTCATTCATGTTGGATTATATTCCATTCCATACACATCCCATGTTTGGGGTATCTTACACATTTTCATCATTAATTCATGACGGTAAGCTACAAATTACCCTCTTTTAGAACTATGTGGGCTTGATTGCCATACTCATGGGATACGTAGGATTGCCCGAATGTCTTGTCTTTAGATCCATCTTTTTACCTTAGAAATATCTTTCACCATGCACCCTTGGAATGCATTTTCCCAAGGAGAAGTGTATATGGTTTGGTATGGGATTATGTCTTCATTCACGTTAGGTTTTATAACAACCATGCCATGTACCTCTTTCTCCTAGGTGTTCTCTATCCCCTTGTTCTATAATTATCTTTTCAAATTAGATGCTCTCAAGTTGAGCCCCTCGACCCTCTTCAGTGATTCACCAACATGCCCAAGGGTACTCTGGTTCAGAAAGGAGAGTTTCAGGTTCTTCTTAGACATGATTTCTTCCATTTCTTCAGGCTTTTTGTTCCCCTCCAATATGGCTACCATCACCTTTCATATTCAATGGGACCCCAAAAATGGAATGGATGCTCGGCCCAAGGGCCCTCCTACCATTTCAGGCCAACGTCCTCAAGGGTGTCGAACAAAAAATTGATATAAGTCTTGTGTTGTGAATATGGTCATCAGTCGATGCTCATTTTTTGTTCCCATCTCATGTCACCCAATATGGATGCTTTGTTTTGAACATGGTCAAAAGTTACCCTCCATCGTCACACCAACACCATTAAGCCCAAAATGTAAGTTACATGATTCACACTCTTTTCCACTTCATCATGTCCAAGTAGAACTTCGAAACTCTTGGTATTGTTCTTCAGTGTGCACCCACACGTTCGGGGGAAAAGGCCACGACAAGGCATTGTTCGGGGCTCCACACTGATTTTTCCTTCACAGGAACTCTATGTATGGAAAATACCTTATCCTCCTTTGTTTCCTACACCGATTTTGACACACATAGGCTTAGGGAATAGGTTAAGGTCTTCACTTATTTGGAAGTGTTTTTCTTCTCTATGGTCTGTGATCTAAAACCATAAACTAAGATCTCTTTTAGAACTACGTTCAACTTGTTTCCCATTCCCACGGGATACGTAGGAACACTCAAACGTCTCATCTTTGGGTCCATCTCAATTGGGAACAATTTTATCCAACCCATTATCCTATTATCATTCTGGTCCCATCATCCCGAGGTTTCCTCCTTGAAATCGCACATGGTATGGTGTGGACCTTGTCCTCATTCTCTTTGGGTATGCTTTATCATGCCATGCACATCCCATTTGGAACCTCATCACTTTTTTATATGTCTGATCCATATGACATTAAACAATGATTCATAGTACCATGTGACACTAAACTATTGTGTCTATCCTGCACAATATTTAAAATGCATGGTTGGTCCCATCACATGACCCTAAACGGTGACAATGTCATCCTAGATGCATGACAAAAAATGATGCTGCATTGTTGTGTCCTCACATGAGGGGAAATCTTGTTTGGTATCAGTCACACGCCACACCACATTTCAATGCCTACATATAGAATGATTCTTGTAGGGATTCCAGGAATTTCTATCCTAGGACCATAGCTTCACAAATAAACCCCATTCCCCCTAATGGAAAAACAAGATATATCAAATATTGTTTCTCTTGGTGAAAGGGCCAAACCCGCACAACCATATTATCCCAAGCACTGGTATCTTACCGTGCCATCCTTATAACTATGTGCAACTTGATCCCCATCTTCAAGGGGTTCGTAGGAATGTTCGTTCACCTTGTCTCGGGATCATCCTAACTTTCGTTTTCGGTCCCTCGACATGAATCCTCCCCCAAGAAGTGCACGGTGATCCGGACCAGGTCCTCATTCCCGTTGGGTTTTGTAATTACATCATTGTGTGTCTCTCAATTCCTACCATTCGTGGTCCATGATCTAAGACCATAAACTACGACCACTTTTAGAACTATGTACAGCTTGATTCCCATCCTCATGGTATATATAGGAACACCCAAGAATTATTTGTCTCCTAGTCTAGCCACACGAATCTATAAATCATGTCCCTCCTTTTTCATCCCCTAGGCCCGAACTCATATTGGAACATGTGGTGTGGTGAGTACCTCTTAGGTTCTCATTCATGTTGGGGTTTTCAATAGCTTCACCATGTGCTTCCTATATATTTTCCCAGCATGGTCTGAGTTCTATGACCCAAAACTAAGTTCTCTCTATGGGAACTACACGTCACATTTGGCTATTTCGACACCCTGCACATAGTACATTAAATCAAGAACCCCTTAATGGTCCACCCTAGGACATTAAGTTGAAAGTGTGTGACCCAAGTAACCTTGTACATGGGAAGGGACTCGAATCCCTTTATCTGATATGCCACATTTTTGTACTCATATATGTTCTGACAAAGAAACCTAAGTGTGTAATTTTCATGTTGACATTCCCCTCATTCCATGTCCAAGCTTCGTGAGACCATTATTTGGATCCTCATCCTCTTCCAAATATAAAGGGACACCCCCTTCATAGCCTGGTCTCAGGACACCTCAACTCCCTACCGTATCTGACCAACGTCCCTAAAGACCCCGGAAGAAATTTGTGACAGGTACCGTGTTTTGAACATGGTCAGCAGTCAACACTCATATGTGTGTCCCCATACCGGGATAACATGATATGTATGCTTTGTTGTTAACATGGTCAACAATTAATGATTATAATCACGGAACCATCATTGGGGTCCATATCCTTAACATCATGATTCACATATTTCAACTTCCTTGTGTTCTAGTGGAATTATGGCATACTTGGCATTACCGCTTTTTGCATCTAGGTTTATCAAGCAGGTGGTTCGGAATTATTGGGAAGTCGTTCACCTAGTATCCCATCTCCCCCAACATGTACCTTCCTGTGCATGGAAATTCCCACCACTACTCCATGTTTCCCACATTGAACATGACTCCCGTGGAATTAGTAGTTCTGGTCGGATGTGTACTGGTATAGCCATGCCTCACATGCCTTTCTTCATCTCTCCTGATATTAAACTGTGCTTATAAAACTATGTGCGGGTTGATTCCCATCCTAATGAGTTATGTAGGAACATCTAGGCATATTGCCTTGTCCCCAGCCCAATCTTCACTTTTGGTCCCTTCAGGTGAAGAACTTACTCTTGGGATACATAGTGTGTTCCGCAATCCAATTCCTCATTCAAGCCGAGTTTATAGCCACTGCATCACATACTGCCTTCCTCAGAACTCCCTATTCACTATTCATCATATTTTATGAAATTAAACTGCACGAGTCCATATGTCCTCAATGCATGACACTAAACGGTGGTTCTACCTTGAACAAGTTCAGGATGCACTATGTTAATCATGGGATGCATTAGTTTCCTATTTAGAGAGGATTCTCCCTACAGGTGTTGGTCTTTGACCACACTGTGCACCACGAACTATGCTTGGCATGATTCTAATCTTTATGGGATATTTAGAGACACTCATAAATTTCACCTTGGGCCTAGTCCCAAGGTCATTAACCCTTTTAGACCCTCAACCCCGATCACGATCCACTTTCTATGTCCTTAAACTATGAGCCTATGGTTCATGTAACATGACATAAAACTGTTAACTATTGTCCAGGAAGTATGTCCTTTAAACAATTAACCATGGGATCCATCCTGTTCTAAAGTATATTTGATCCCTGATTAGGCCGATGTACCCAACTATTGTGTTTCCACCGCGGTGGCGTAGTTTCAAGAGTGTTGGACTCCATTCAAACAACCCATCACTCCAAATCCATGCTTTGCGTTCCCTTCATTTGAACCCTCATCCTGTTTCACATCTAAGGGAACCACCTAATAGTATGGATGCTCGGCCTATGGCTTGCCTACTATCTAAGGCCATTGTTCAGGATGAGAAATGGATGACATTTTTAGTCAGGTCCTATGAGTCGAATATGGTCAGCGGTCAACCCTCATTTTTTATCCCCATTTCATGATAACGCAATAAGGATATTGTGTTTCGAACATGGTAAATAGTTATTCTTAATCATCATGCCACCTCCATAGTGTACCATATTTTGTGTATCGTAATTCACATTTTCCACCCCACCCCCTATTTGGGTTTATTCCAGCACCCCTGGTGTTACCCTGTTCGTGCACAAGAGCACTCTGGGAAAATGGTAATTTTACTATTCTGAGATATTCATTCTTTATTAAGGACATCCTCTTCTCTTATCTGAAAGCAGGGTTGGATGTTCAAATCCCAGATGCCCGAAAACTGGTTAGCACTCTTCTGTTCAGACAGAATAACATAGTGATCATCCCTTGTTTCTCACATTGGGCTCAACCTGTGTGAGCTTAGGGATTGATCATTGGGTGTTTTGTGAATATAATATTTGCGTGTAAAACTAAAAAAAATAATAGAACTCATGCATGCATCTTTCATAAAACAATCAGAGCATGAAAATATGTTTGGGGTTTTGTAATCACTACAGTACCAAAGGGCCGATTCCTCCCATGGAGAGATTAACCCCGTCAAAAGAAAGTTGCAGCTCCTCCACCCTCTGGCTTATAGCATCCATGATTTTCAGCCACCAACTCATCTCCCATTTCTCCTTGGTAGTGATGGGGCACAATTCATCAGATGCAATTTGGACCCGATCCACGCCGGGCTGTATAATGGAAATTTTGGCAGAGGCTCGCTTCATTATTTCTTCGACCTCGGCCAGTTGGGTCTTCAATCACAATATTAGCTCAGATTGTGCATTGTGGAAGGTTGAGTGCACGTCCACCAGACTCTGATGTTGTTGGACCTCATTTACCGCCTCCGGGAGCCTCTTTAAATTCACTTCTTTCCTACACTGGTAGCCTACACCAAGGCCACTGTCGTACTCCCAAAGCTTCTCTTCTATTCTAACATGGATGAGCAGGCGGGGATGATGAGCATCCACTCCCCCATCCCAAATTTCACGGAGTCACGAGCGATGTCTATACATCTCATCCTTTGTGTTTGAGGGGTATCTTCAATGAAGTGCTTGATCAGCTTCCATGATCAGCTACAGACTATCTTTCAGTCCTCTTCATCATAGGTCGTATCGTCCTATTCGGCATGGTTGGAAATCTCATATGTGGGGAACACCCCTAGGAGGTCATCAACAGGGTCTATATCTAGCGTTTGACCGAGTATGGATGGACCCAGGATGTCTGATAGATCCTCATCATCAGACCCCACCTCATTAATCTCTGGCTCAGCCCAACTGACTATCCCATCGGTGATAGGGAGCACAACAGTTTGGTCAGTCTGGGTATTCGCCTCTACAATCACCAAAATTCCTCTGGGAAAGATGCCACCAGAATCCCTGACCAACCTCCCCAGGGCGGAACACACCATTTGATGAACTATGCACCCTAAAAAGGGTCTCAGATATCAGTTGACATGGTCAGTGAGTGACAATCATGAATTCGGTAGAGGAGACTTACAGTTTTCGAATTCCTGGTATCATTTTTTGGTTAAATCTATTGGGACCCCGAGGCATGGCCTCCCATATATGGTATGAAGCTCTGAATGCTCCGGAAAATCCACCTCGAGTGTCCTGGCCCTGCCGAATGTTGTAATCAAGGCAGTCACAGATGAAGATTCTGAATTTTCTACATCTGTATCTATTGAGGGGTGAGAATGGGTTCTATGTTTGAGACTTTTCCTATATAGTTCAATTATTAGTAAGGAGTAATGAACGACCTTGGAGTAGACCCTGAGAATGGGGCTTGGGATTTTACCTCAAGGGCCTCTGCAAATTCTTTATGGTCCGAGTCCTGATCACCCAGTTCGCCTTCCTCCAATGGGCTCCCTCTACCAGCCTCCTCCCCCCAGGAGAATTCGTCTAATTCTTATGACAGATGGAATTTCTCCCTCAGTTCAGTGGCCAATAACTAAGGAGGGGTCGTACGATCCAGTAGCACCTTGACGTGGTCTGTCATTGGACGTGGGGCACACCGGGAATGAAAAAAGTCCTCTATCACTTCCAGTTACTGCTTCGCCTCCTCCTGGGACACCACAAATCCTGCCTTGATAGGGCCTATCCCTGTAAAATCCAACTTGAGATGGTTCAAGTGTTTACACATATCAGATGTGCTGAGGAATTTCCGGTTGACGTCCATGATGTCCCATCCCTCTGGGAAGACAGAGTTTTCTAGCATGTCTATATGGCACCATCGCTTCCCCAGAGCCTGGATGGATACCCTACAAAATCCTCTCGGTGGCCTCCCCTCTAGATAACCCTATTCATCTAGGACCAACGGGTTTGCTACCGTTGCTAGATCTACTACCACTACCTCCCACTCAACCAGTGTGGTCGTCGCCGCCACAGTAATCCCGCCACCATGAGATTCCCTTGAAACCTTCTGACCCTAGCTCTGAGGTTGGGAATGAACACAATCACCTACCCGAATGGTTGGATGATTTAGCATCTCCCCAGGGTAGGCCACCTCCCAGCTTTGGGAATACTCCTTCACCAACTCGAAAGTAGTGGTAGGCAGAGGCAGCTCATTCTGTATCTTCCCATATTCCCGTGTGAACATCATCCACATCTGCCTCATCACACTTGGGTGTTCCTCGTGATGCACCCCTAGATAGACTTAAGGGGTCAGTCACTGTAGACACTGAAATTTCATGGAAAATCACTGCAGGGTGTACAATTTGTAGAGGGGCTCATGGTCCACCCATTTTTCCAGAACTCCACCTTGAAAATTCAGTAGATAGAACCAACACTCTTCCGTTCCTTAGACATCATCAGTAAAAGAACCTATTGGAATTGGAAATGGGTGAAAGTTGGATTCCTCCACCTTCCACACCCGGTTCAGTACCAACGGTGTGGTTATATTGGCCGAAAAGCTTCCTACGACATTCAGGTTTGATGGGCGGATGTTAGATCCCATAAGCGAGATGGGGTTCAGATATTCATAAACCCCCCTAACATGTGCCGCTATCCACCTATACAAGAGGTGGAATGGCCCACATATCCTCTGCAGCCTCTTCCATCACTGACATGCAACATCATCTTTTATAGCAAGGTGGGCATTGAGATTCCGAGGTTGAATCGCCTTTCTGTCACTAACATGGACACCATGATGAATGTGTTGGGTCACACGTCCATGTTTGTATCCCACACCAGCAGGATCCAACGACAGATGAGAGCTACGACGGATGCTTCCAGTCTAACTATAGGCTGCTGCTTAGTGCTAATACCAATTCCTTAGGTTTTTCACTAGCAGTCCTCAATGAGATGCCAGTACGAGTGGTCCTTTCCCCATTGAGTCCCCTTTGGGCAAGTCCGAGGCCTCATAGAAAACCGTTTCTCTTTTAGAAAAAATTCAGATATTTCTTGAACCACTACATAAATTTACATCCCCTGCTGCCTTCTTGTCCCCCCTGAGCACTAGACTCATCAATGCCATCACCAGCGGTGGAATATGCTCTGGATCCTCCCATGTGCCCGTAAAGGGGAGGAATTCATCATACATCGCCCCCAATATTGGGACCCCTGAGATCTGGTTCAAATCCCGCATGCTGATGCCAACCTCCCCATGGTGCAAGTGGAAGGTATTCATCCTCGATGACCACCTGCTTAGTAATTCCGACATTAGCTACTTCAGTTGGTATATTTGGAATTGGGAGACTCATGCCGCCTCATATGGTCCCACGCTTCTCAGCTCCGCCCCAAACAACTCACATGAGGAACATACCTAGTAGGCCCAGGACCAGTCCTCTGTGATGTTGCCGCCCTGGTACAAGTCCCACTCCTCAGACCATCCCATCCTCGGGTCCCTAAAGGATTCCTTTAAATTTTGTCAGGTACAGTGGGGGGGGGACATCTCCGACTGCAGTGCCTTCCCTTCCACATCATTCAGGTGATTATACAGGTAGTCAACATTAATGGGCATCAAGTCTTCTCAGGAATGGCCATCAGCCACCCGGAACCATTAGTGCTGACATAGCGTACTCCCGAACTAGTAAGTTGGCTCATCCCTACATTCATTAGGATGAAATACGTCATCCCCCACCTCGAATTTATACAAAGGCAGTCTATTACAAAGTGGATAGTTCCTCTAGCTCTCCAATAGCAGCACCACCAATGAACTGTGGTCATAATGGACGTGTATTAGCTCCTATAGGCCCAAATATTTGCCATCTCCTCCCTTCGAGTAGCATCTGGAAGGACCCCCTAGCAGCCTCTCGCTCAGCCATTCAGTTTTGAGATTGGGTAATTTTTTGGGTTGGTTTGCGAAGCTCATTCACGGAGCCCATTCGCGAAGACTTTTCGCGAAACCTTGCCTCATCCTATGAACGCCAAGACATGAAATTCTCTAATGCGAAGTCAAAGACTCGCTATGCGGCTTGAAGCAGATGGCCCGATTCTCGGAGAGAGATCGAGTAGTACGTGGGAGCTTCGCGAATCAAGAGTTCTAAAACCCAAATTCTTGGAGGATTGAAAGGAAAAAAAGAGAGTTCATCTCTCATGTTTATAGGAGACGACCTTTGGAGCATCGCGGTGCGTCCCTAGGGCGTCGAGCTTTACAGAGTGCTCATCCTGCACATTGCTTATTTTCATTGTGAGCCTGCTTCATGATACAGCTTCACAGATGGCCGAGGAATTTTGGAAAATAAACATCAGACTTTGACCCTTGATTTCCCTTCTACTTTAAGTCTGAGGGGGGAATTTGTTGACAGAAAAAGTTGGGATGAAGAAGAACAGTAGGGAAGTCTTTAGAGCTACCTCGATAAGGCTTTTTTCGGTGCCCCATGGCACCACTCCTGCCGCAGAGCAAGGAGGTGAGACTCCCCGCGAACCCCTTTGACGTTCATGAGCCTGCCATGAATCATGGAGGCAAGAGGCTCTGTGAACCCCTTTGACGTTCATGAGCCTACTACAGAGCAGGGAGGCATGATTCCCTACAAACCCCTTTGACATTCGTGATCCCACCACAGAGCAAGGAGGTATGGGCCCCTGTGAACCCCTTTCACATAGGTGAGCCCATCGTGGGTCAAGGAGGTGGGAGGCTCCGCAAGTGAATTTTACATTCAAAACTCAATGCGGAGAAAACACTGTCTTCACGCTGAGCGAGATCTGCCTCGCGGTTCCTCTTTTCTATAAATATGGTGCTCCCCTTGATCCCAAAGGACGGATGATCCGACCTTTCACTTTATTATCTCTCAAATCATGAAGCACTTCTTTCTATAAGAACCATGAGCTCCTCAAGGTACTTTTGCTCGGTAATGTTCCTCCCCCTTTTCTTTAATTGAACCCGTCTTCTGAGAGGGATGCCATTCATGAAGACCATAGGACTTCAGGAAGGAAGGATATCCCCACGGGGACTCGGGTCATCGTTAAGCATTTATGCTTCGCAAAACACCCTCTGAAAACATGCAACCCAGACGCTAAGGTAGGGTCACTTTACTTCACGAAGCACATTGCTTCACAACACCTTACTCTGCAAGGCTCCCATGCTTCACGAGGAATTGCTTTTCAAATCCCTTTCCACTTCATGAAGCTCCTTTCACATACACCTATTCCCTATTTCTAGCCTAGGAGATTGCGCCTCATGAAGCACATCCCTTCACATAGCCCCGCCACTTCATGGAGCACCAGAGCTTCACATGGCTTCTTCTTATAAACCCCTTTGTCCTAAAACTCCTTTTCCCGTGCGGCCCATCAGGTTTTCATGATGAAATTTCAATGTCCTTTGGATGATATTTCCCATTGCGTTGCTTCGCTTTATTCTTCTTTGCATAGTCATACTAATGGTTTTTTCTTCTTCACATAACCCTGCTAATGTGGACACCCAATGAAATCACCTTCACGACGTGATCATCAGGTCTCTACTACCTCTTGTTTCTCACATAGAGCATGACTCACGTGAGCTTAGAGTAAGTATTAACCATGAAATATTCTTCAAGAATCCTATAGTGTAAACCACAAAAACCATCATGAACTACAAGGACTTTGATCCTTTCTCGGGAAAGGTATGTAGGAAGCCTCCATGAGGTTCAAGACCCATACCCATTGGTCCCAGCTCCCGTGTTCACCAACACTTTGGGATGCCTCAGAGCGTAATTCCCAAATACCCCCATTAAAATTACATGGAAATTGTTCCTTACCAAGGAATGGTACGTAGGAAGCCTCCACGAGGTTCAAGCCCACCATCCATTGGCCCTGTCTATCTTCACGTCGGCTCACCAAAACACCCCATCCGAACTACGAGGACTTTGATCTGTGCCAAGGAAAGGTACGTAGGACACCTACCTCAGGTTCAAGCCCAACAACCGGTCATTACAACCCCTCTTTCTCTTCTGATCTATAGGGTGATAAACTTCCAAGCTCCATCGTCCTCAGCACATGACGTTAAACCGTGACCTCTCCCCATGCATCATATGTGAGGCACCCTATCTTCGACATTATTTACGCATGCCCGACACAATGGGAGTGAAATCTTCTTCACATGGAATGAGATCTTCTTTGTTGAGGCGGTGCCTGTCCACTGGGAAGGGCAACCATCTATGTGTAATCCCCTATCCTTTATTACAAGAGGTAGTACCCCTACTCCCACTTTATTTTTTTGTGCCAAAGGCCAGCAAAGGGAATGGTGCTGAACGGTGCTCCTCCCCTCTTCCATGCCAGATCCCTCTCCCACTAAGCTTCATCACTATTGGGCCTCTATCCTGGAGTAAGTCCCAATATCCATCTACTTGGGCTGTGAACTACGTGTAAGCCCATGTTTCCTCATTGGGATGCCAAACATGCGTAAACCCCATTCCACTTCCCACGGATGCACCTTTCACAACATGATATTCAGGTCTTGGTTGCCTCTTGTTTCTAACACCGAACATGATTCACGTGATCTTAGAGTAATTATAGACCATGACATCCTCTTCGAGCATTCGAGAGTGTTAGCCACAAACCCCATCATAAACTACGAGGACTTTGATCCTTTCCAAGGTAATGTACGTAAGAAACCACCACGAGTTTGAAGCCCAAAACTAATTGTTCCCGGCTCGCTTCACATTGGTTCGCCAACACTTTGGGCTACCTCGGAGCATAAGCCCAAAATTCCCCCATCTGAACTACATGGACATTGATCATTTCCAAGGCAAGGTACGTAGGAAGCCTCCTCGAGGTTCATGCCCACCATCCATTGGCCCCGGCCACCTTCATGTCGGTTCACCAACAACCATCATGAACTACGTGGACTTTGATCCTTTCCAAGGCATGGTATGTAGGAAACCTCCATGAGGCTCAAGACCAACACCATCCATCTTGACCCCAGGTCCTTATTTACATCAATTCACTCCGGTCCTACATGAGGTTAAACTATAGGCTCTAATAATTGGAATGCTATTGTTCCCCTTCCAATGGTAAGCCATTTTGTACCTGAGATAGGAGCAATCAGTTGTAATTCCTGTTGTTGGGACCCACATCTCTGGTCTGTCCTAGTGGACTCAGACCAACTCGCGTTTCTAACCACGTGTAAGCCCCCCATATACATCATCAGGTTGTTGTTTTCTATGTACACCCCAATTCAAGCCTGTTTCCTGGCCTTTCCCACGAGCCTATGTGTCCTGGAAAGTACAGGCCTTAACCTAGAGGTTTTCACTTCCTCTGGGTCTTGTCCATGAATCTATACTCACAGGTTGCCTCCTCATGTGTCCCAACCAACCTACCGAACTACGCAGAATTTGATTCCCTGCCATGGGGATTCATAGGAAATATCCTCAAGACTAAAGACCAACATTACCGTCATCCACGCGGTGGTTCCATCCCATTCACCATCCACTTCATTCGACCATCCATCATCCATCAAGATTCTTACCAGGGCCACCACATCCTGGAGGGATCAAGCCACCTCATTCCCCATTTCCCTTAACAAAAATTGAAAATCTAACCACACATCGGCCCTAGCATCCGTATATCCTCCAGGGGCTACGCTCAACTGATCCACTCTAGTCAGTGTTCTGATCAGTCCAATCCATATCTGATGGACATTAAACTCATGAAATACCCTGTGTTAAACATGGGATGTTGAAGAAAACCACTGATCCATGTATATGGCATATGATTCCCTGCATTCGAAGTGGGATGCCTTAGGCTTCCACGCCCTTGAGAATCCCTATATTAAGGGGAAGAAAACTAGATGCCCCAATGTTCTGGAATCCAAACACGCGAGTGATGTCCAACGTGACTACTCACCTGACAGAAGGTTACTACCCTGAACGAACCCTTTAGAATTTCTTGACCGAAGTAGTGTAATTAACTGATGTATATGAAGATATGGAACTAGAAAGTGTTTCACGAACAATGTCTTAAATCTATAAGGGAGACCCATACTAGGTGACGAGCTCTGATAAGGAATCCATGGAAGGAAGAACTGACATCCCATCATCCCATTTCGGTCAAGGATAAAATGTCCTTGATTAAATATTGAATGTTTCCCACCTTTGGAATGTGGGAAAACGGGGATACATACAACATCATCGTCCCCCAAATGAAATGGAGGCACGTGCCCTGGAAAAAGTATCTGAAACACATGTGAAACTAGTTCAAAATTCACAAAAATCACACACAGACTTACTGAACTCAGGGATTACCTATTTTAATAGCTCTTTATGAATACATCTTCTCCCCAACTAAGATTTATCTCCCCCATTTGGTAAAACAAATATTTCTATATAATCACAGTTTATAGTTTTATACCTCTTTCAAATAATATTTAATAAACACATAAAGGCATTAAAATAGTCTGTCTCTCTCTTTGACAATAGTATCCAATGAACAAGTGAGATATGGGATGGATTCACTATACATTGGCTTTGAGAAGAATGGGGTTGAACTCCCATTATCAACCTCACTATTTGAAATGTATCCTTTAGAAGTGGTTTAGTGAAAAGATATTATTTTTTTATTATTTTTTGGAACAAATTTCATCTTCACATAATTTTATCCTTAATCCCTTTGATCATGTGATATTCCCTATTAATCCATAAATATTGAAATATATTTCTGGATAGATTGATAAAACACTAACTATCACATCCCACAAATAGTGGTAAATTAACATTAATCTTGAAATATTTTAATGGATTTATCATCCACATAAATTAGTTTGTAACTTGACTGAAAGATACATATTCTATTTTGGCAATTCTCAGGGTCACCGAGATTAGTTTCTTTATGTGCCTACATACACACCTTTAACCAAAAAATTAAGTTCCACTATATTTTATCTATAATCATATGTAGTTTCTAACCAATATAAATTATTAGACTAATATAGATGTATATTTATTCTACTAATATATTTTACTTTGTAATTGATTGTCTCTTTAATATATGTGAGAATTATGTTTCTATCATTGAGTTTATAGTCCTTTGATGCAATTTAATACCTATCATATAATGTAACAAAATATAAATGGTCCATTATGGAAGATGATGAGTATATAAAACTTCTAATTAGAATTTAAAATTATCTTGAGTCAACTTATTTTACTTTTTTTATCGTTATACATTTTTGTTCCCACTAAAATTGGAGTAGAAACTAAATGTGAATCCTCATTTCCAGAATAAATTAGAATTTCTAAATCATATATCTCAGGAGAATGAAATATGTAGTATTTCTCTTGAAAATGTTTAATCCCAAAAATTGTTTTATTTCACAAAGAATGTAAATTTATATCAATTTCATCATCTCTAAGGAAAAATATTCACAAACTCATTGTTTATTTACATCTAAAATGATATCATTTATGTAGACTATAATAATTAGTAATACTCATTTATCATAAAAAATAGAGAATTTTTTATCCACTATTAGTTTCATGAACATTAACTATATCAAAAAAGCACGTATCATTTAATAAAATGCTCTCGGTGTTCATTTTAACCCATATATACCATCATTTAACCTAAAAATGTAGCCTTATTCTTCATAAAGAAAGAAACCACTTGGTTTCTCAATGTAAGCATCCTCTTCTAACTCTCCATTGAGGAAATAAAATTTTATTTCCATTTTTAAAATCCTATATTTCTTTTTTTTCTATAATATCACAAAATATACTTAAGTATATGCTCTAGAAAATCATTCTAAGGTGTCATAAAAATCAATTCCTTCAACTAGTGAGTACCATTTTCACACAATTCCTTCTTTATTTCTTATAATTTACCATATTTCATCCATTTTAAATTCTAAAACATCCAATTTATTCTGATAATATTTTTTTTCATGGGTCTTTACTCCCATGTTTTATTCTCCATGATTTGATCTAATTATAAATTCATAGCATTAACATACTCTTCAAGATCTAAAACCTATTTCATATCTATTTGTTTAACTTGAGATAATTGTAGTGACCCAAGATTGATGTAAATGTAAATTACATTAATTGGTTTAGAATACATTATACATTAAACAAATAGACGCCTAAAGACTGTATTAGTTAAGTGCCTTTGGAAAAAATGAACAAAAACGTCTAATATAGGGAAATATCATTAATATTTCCCAAAAATATTTTCCCCTTTTTACACCTACCTAAAACCTTCATTGATGACTTGGGAAAAAAATAAAAAATGGTGAGATCAGAATCTCAGAAAAAGTAAAAAAAGGTGATTTTTAAAAATAAACATGTGCATAAAGGGTATGATAACGTGATCATGACATTTGAATATCATGCCCCACATATTGAAGGTAAGATTGAATCATTAAAAAATCAAATAACATAATCCATAAGATCATAAAATTGAAATAAGGTATAAATTGGTGGCATACATGTCATATTATAACATTCTAAACATCTATAAATAGTAACATGTTTTCTCATTAATAACATAAAATCAATCCCTTTCATAAACATTTGGACATGAAAACCAGGTCCACTTATAAAACTACGAACATGAAAACCAGGTCCATGGAAAGAATTGTGAACATGAAATAAGGTTCAAACATAATATATATATCTTATGGGTTATCCACACTATCAAAATACATTGGAGGGAGATATATGTACCACTAATATCATAATGGAATAGTACATATGTGTGCCACAAAAACAGAAATCATTGATCATATCAAAATCCATGAAATAAAATGGTTTTCTTAAACATCATCCCATCATAAAATAATCCATATAAATTTAATGTATTTCATAGATATATTTCAATAATAAACATAATAAACCATTGAAATAATAGGGATACTTTAATTGAAACATATTATTATTAAATAATTTCATGTTATATGGAAACTAATTTTGATAAAACACATAAAATTGATTATTTAGAAAAAATATCCTTTCCTCTTAAAAAATATATTTTTTAATTCCATGGAATTTTAAAAACAGAAATACCAATGTAATGGATTAATAGTTACATAAAGGATATAATGATTCTCGAGAAAAAATACCATTTCCTGTGTTTACTACCTAAAATCTCATTACTATACTCACTTCATAGAATCCTGATAGAGTAATTAGTTGGCCACCATAATGAGGTTTGTTGAAATACCAATGTAATGGTTTAATAGTTACATAAAAAATATAATTATTTCACCCCATGAAAACGGAAAATCCCCACTTATAATAGATAAAATAATAGTGGAGGGATTTTGAATAAACACTCCATCCAGATTATGGGTAAGTTGATTAACTAGAAATGGTATAATGAAATCCTATAACGAATGATTGAAAAAAATCAAAGAAACTAACTCTCTAAGGATCCTCAGGACTCCTATGGAAGTAATTATTTAAATTACAAAATAAGTATAAGGCTCCATCAATATATTTTACAAATTGAGTTGTATTCAACCAAATTTTAATCCTAACTCAAAATATAACACAAAAAGATAAATCAAAAAAATAAAATAACATTATAAATTAATTTTTTAAAAAATTGAAAATCACACAATTTTTATCCTTGAATCCTTATAACTTTTTGAGATCATTATTCCAACACTCTACATTTTCTTTATCAAAATATTTCCACTATTACAAAACATAAATCTATATTAATCCACATAAAAATACCACTTTCCTGTCTCTATAAATCACTTAAAAATAAATTTTAAATCTAAAAAAATATTTAATTGAAATCCATTTTCAATATCTCAAACACCACCTCCATTTAATTTTTTTTATATATCCTATTTATAAATTTCAATTCATGATGTTTTCCATTTTAATCTATATTTTACATCTTAAAACACCAATATGTTTTAAATAAGAAACATGAAGGTTTTATTAAAACTCTATTAATCAGATTTAAAACAATATCCCACTATTTAATAATAAATTATCCTGTATTTATAAGTATTCTTTATCAAAAATGAAAATCAAAATTAAAAAAATTAACCTCTACCTCTCTAGATAATACTGATCTACTATGAAAATACCCTTTTATTTATCAAAAAAAATTCACATTACCTACAGAATTTCAACATCAAATGGAGACCGCAATAAAGAAAATTAAAATGGGATGTTGGTTGTCCACGGTTTGATCACACAGTTTAGAAAACCATGCACTAAACAAGAAACTACCACTAAAAGGAAATATAAAACCATGAACATGGTCTTATCACATTATCCTATACTATACAGGCTAACCATGGACCTCTACATCTTCCACACATTTTCAACATATAATTATGAAAAAATATTAAATTGTATAAAAAACATCAATATAATTCAAAATATCATCAATAAATATCAATATATACTATAATTTATTAAAGATAAATCAAAATTCAAGAATTAAAACCCATCTCCCTATTAGAACTCTTGTTTATGTGCATTAATGTTATATAGAGAATATTATTTCACATAAAATTATAGTTCCAACAGCCATATATTTTATATACCAATACTCACTAAATATTAAAGTGTTCTATGATTCCATTTTATCATGAATCAACATAGGCCACCATTTAATTAAGCGTCTAATATGGCACGTGATAATGCTAAAGGGGAATTCTCAATACCAATGGGTTATAAAATAGTACTAGGAAATCAAATAATACCTAAGGGGGTGTATGTTTTCAAATAAATAAAGATAAACATGGAACATTACTTCAAAATAACAACATGAAAGCTCCATACATTTAATATCCATGTGTAATTAAATGAGTTGTTTTACAAATAAGAAGATCTAAATATCGTATACACATAAAAATACATCTAATAAATAATAATTATAATAAAAAAACAAAAAAAAATAGTGAGAAGTGATTTCTATCATGCCATGATACAATTGAAGGATCAAGAATCCAAAGAAAAAAAGAAACCACGACCAAATTTCTTCTTGCACTAAGTGAAACACATTCACTAGTCACTTAAAGCACTAAACAATTTCGACAATCAACCCCCACATAAAAATAAAACAAAAAATGAACTTTAAATGTTTTTAATCATGATAAAACGATCCTGGTAGGTTTCCTTCCTATACCCCATTCCTAATCATTTGAAAAATAAATCAATTTTGGCTAGTTTGAAATACAACTATAAATATAATATCTTATAATGTAATTATAAACCTATAACATGTCGCTATTTTTTGAAACCAAATAATATTAAACATAATAATTACATTATAAAAATGTTATTTTAGAAATTAACATTAGTGGAAAAAATATGGGTAAAGTCCCAAATCAATTACAAAACATCTTTATTTTAATTAAATTAAATATACTTATTCTTTTTAAGAAATAAATGAATTGAAAATAATAAAACAATTAAAAAAATAAGTAGTTTCGAAAGTGGGTTGATATAAATTAACCATAAATATACTATTATAAAATAGAGGAAACAAAAGTATAATAGTATCGAAAATAACTAGAGATCATGCGAACACCTAATAGCTTAGGGAGTATTATACAAAAAAACAAAATAAGATCCATCCTATTAATCCACCAGATACAATCCAGTATCCAAAATGCTTAGTCTTACTGTAACACACTGGGATTTTATGAGAAATATTATTTTTAATTTTTTTGATGTCTTGTGTTTAATGCTATAGCTGGATTATCTTGCGCTATACACAACAATGTATTATCTTGTAGTATATGCAACATTATTCTTGGCTTGCGTTACACGCAAGAGCAACATTCCTTGATAGCTTGCGTTGTACGCAATACCAAGTTTCACTAAACAACAATATGTTATTAAAATATTATATGAACTAGACATTATGAATAGTAATACCCACTTTTTGAAATTTTGTAAATTTTATCTTTTAAAATGGACTTCATTTTTGGATTCGGAATATTGAAATTATCCTAGGGTGACTTTTTGATATTTTTCTAAAAACATTCAATTTTTGATGAATAGTGAAAACACTAAGTTATTTGTTAAATCCGACTTTTTATGTAAATAATAATTTATCTTATTTAAATTTATTTTAGGTAAAAATAGAAACATAATACCTATATAAGTTCAATGTAATTAATTGGAGTAATTTTATAATAATTTTAGATATATAAAAATTTTATTGAACCTTTTACCGTATTTTACCCACCTCTTAGGAGCATTTACAAATTTACATAAAACATAATTGTACCACTTCTGTGAGTTGAATCTGAAAATATCAGAGAGACACGATTGATATCAGTATGTAAAATGTGGTTCAATTAGATGAAAATAATTTTTTGTGAATAGTATCTTTTAACTTTTATTTACCACGGTTAAAAGGAAATAGGGTAATTATGGGTAAAAATGATATTATTATTACCATAAAACATGTCCTAATTCTATTGGATAAGTGTAATTCGACCAAAAAAAACCTTAGGAATAAAATATTACCCTTAAGGTCCACATGGATTAGATTAGGACATTTATTATCATTTCATTTAAAGAAGAGTTAAAATAGTTAAAATCAATGTTTAATAACTAAAACATTTTTAATATAGCGTTATACATAAGATAGATTTGAATATAAATATTAATTATAATGATAAAATATTTCATAAATAATGTTAATTTATTTATATTTTTTAGACATTAAATAATTTAATTTATTTATGACACATTGATAATGCCGTAATTACCTTATTAATGAAATATTAACATACCTGATATTATAAATACCCAAATAAATGAAATTTGAGACTTTTTATGGATTAAACTAATTTTATAGGTTATTATAACATATTAGGGTTGGTTATATAATTTTTTTTCTAAGTAATAATGCTGTAATGAATTTAGAAAAAAAATTCCAAATAGGGTCAAAATTGACATAAAAGTGTCTTTAAAAAAAATATTATATTATTAATTGATATAACGGTCTTAAAAATCTAAGGATCGGAAAATATACTTATATAATAATATATATGACATTAAGGAACCAATTTGGGTTCTATTGGCATTTTATAGTAAGTTTATTAACCAAATAGTGTAAGAATACAAGAAGACACAGTTAAAGTTATGTTATTTACCTTAGAGTAAAATATAAATGATAAGGTTAAAATGGTAACATAAAAATGTATAAAACCTATGGTTTGAGAGAATCTAGACCCATATCCACCCTAGAATTTTCATAAGTCACTTTGGAGCCATTATAAACCGAATATGAATTTATTATAAAATAATATTTTAAGTTTTTTCTAAGGTGCCCCTCACCACTCTTATAAAAGGGATCTCCCCCTTCACTCTAATTCACACCTCCAATTCCTTTTGTATTGGATGAAACATGACCAAATACCCTCTAAACTGTCATCCCTTCATCCTAGATGCCTTAATTTTGTTAGAAATATAACCTATGGAGCCCTTTGGTCAAATCAAAAGGAAGAACCCGATGAAGAGGTAAATATCCCACCACCTATTTCATGTTCTTCTCTTCTTCCACTTCCTCTTTCTTTGTTGTTCCCATTATAAAATAATAACTCCAGTATATTATATATACTTTGATGATAATATATAAATTGTACAACTACATTATTTTTTTATCAATCCTATGAAAGAAAAAGTCACCACACGTGCGTATGTACGGCTTACCGTCTCCACATCGTGGTGTAGTTTGTTATTCAAACATTTCATCATTTGGATGGGTATAATAATGAGAATAAATGATATAAATAATAAATATAACATTATTATTATTCTTTAGATATGATATAACATCCATTTTTATACGATTTTAATATCAAAAGAATGATATTGTCACTTGTGCGTACATACGGACTACCGTCTCCACAAACACGATGAGATTCATTCTCCATGTTAACCATTTAGGAGTGATTATAAAGTATATATAATAAATAATCATGAAATATATGGAATAATAATGATATTGGATGTACATATACATTTCATTTACTTAATTCCATTTAATTCAATAGGGAAACGAAAAACAGCGTTCATGCGTACGTATGACCTACTGTCTCCATGAACGGTGTATTTCCTTCCATTTATCGATCAATCATATATATTTATATGCTGTATATATATTATACAAAAATCATGTTTTAAAATCTGGATTTAATTAAATCAGGATATAAGTAAAAATATCAAGAACAACAATTCGAAACACGTACGATAAATGAAACGATTTTACCCAAAACACTACTTTAACATGGAATTTAAAAAGAACGGGTAATATAAAGTCATAAGTGAATCATATATGATATCATAATTATTATTATGGTTCTATTACAAGTTAATAATATGTTTAAACCCACTATCAGATGTTTCATACATGTACAAAAGAAATTGGACCTAAGGTAAGGGATAATTTTTGAAATCTCATTTTTATCCGAGATTACTTATACATAAGTATTTACTACGGTTATATTTTTCATCAATGTCCATAAAAATGTTTTCATAATGTGTTTAATATTCTTCCATGTATGTTTAAAGTCATTTTTACTCCTCTTTGACTTTTACATTATGTTGTGGAAGGAATCATTCTTTTGTTTACCATATGAGTTACTTTTTGAATTTTCCGGAAAAAGTATGAGGATAATGTTTTTTTAACTTACACGACATGAATGGATTTTTAAGGTTTCATAACGCCTAATTTTCAGAAAGCTTCCTCTAGAAATTTATATAATTATTTTCAAAAAAAAATCATTTTTCTATTAAAATTGAATGGTAATCTATGAAAAGAAAATGATTCTGAAGAAGAAAGGATATTTTCCTCAAGAATTAATTTCAAGTGTTTTGTCAAAACTATTTTCCATCTAAGATGACATTATTTAGTATGATTGTGTTTCAAGTATAATTTATATATTATTTACATGGATTGATACTTCTTATTATTAAATGATATCAATTTATTTTATATGGATTACTTTATGATGGGATGATGTTTATGAGACACATTTTATTCTTTGGGTTATGATGAATGGTTTATGATTATTTTGTGGAAAAAGTAAGAATGATTTCATTATGAGATGTGTGGAACCTATATCTCCTTCAAATGAATTGGTTAAAGATTTATATTTCATGAGATAGACATGGATAGAATGGAATGTTAATCCTGTTTAGTGATACAGGACTGAAACGAGGAGTGAACGCGATTCAGTAAGGGAATTTGTCCACTATGATGGTCTTAACAGCAATTCCTTGGCTAATATGGAAATCATATCATGTGCTTAATGTTTTTTCACAATTACATGTTTTATTACCATGATAATTTATCATGATAAATGTTCCATTATGATCTATGCCTTACGTACTGCCATGTTTTATGTCATTGCTCATGATTTTGATGATTAAGAATTATGTTCATGTTTTTAAATTGAAATGTATATGGTTTGTTTTATTTTCTCCATAATTACCCTTATTGAGAATTTCATCTCACCCTTTATATTTTTTCTTTTCCCCAAGATTTAAATAAAGGTTTTAGGTAAGAAAAGAAATAGGGTAGACCATTATGGGAGATGTTGAAGATCTTTCACCATGACTAGAAGATGATTTTCTGAGTTTCCAAAGACACTAAACTATTACAATCCTTGGGTGAATTTCTTTGTAATGTATTAAGTATTCCGTAAAATAGATGTAATTTCTATGTACGTCAATTGTGGGTCTCTACAGTTGGTATCAGAGGAAAGGTTTAAATAACCTTTGGAAACTAGGATGCAAAAACTTTAGTGAGATCCCTTGAGATATTTCTAAGGTATATCTAGTTATGTCTCTATGGTTAATTATTAGTATAGGCTACAGTCCAACAACTACGATAACGATCTTAGAATTAAATCTAAGATGTTATATATTGAAGGTACTCCCCATTTATTATGTTGTTTTTCTAGCATGATTTTTTCCTCTCACACTATTCTTTTTGGGTTTTAGAATATTGCTAGAAACATGAAGATTCATGATAACGAAGGATATGATGGACAATGGAATGATATTCTTTATGAAAAGCCAAATGAAACGAGATTTGGAAGTCCAAACATCGTTATTATGAATAATCATCAATATCATAATATGATAAAAAATCTCAACTTTGTAAGTTTCCTGACTCAGCTAATAAGAGAAAGATGGAGTTTCATGATGATCATAGAGGAAAGGAAGTTCAATTTCCATCATGTAAATCATGTGGTAAGAGGCATCGGGGAGAATGTTTCAAAGGAACTGGAAGATTCTTTGGGTGTGGAAATGAAGGACACAAAGCCATTAATTGCAAGGAAAAAGGATTATTTAACACGATGGACAAGGATAAGGGTACTTCTAAGACATCAAAAATGGTTAAATGTTTTAAATGTGGAATGTATGGGCATTATGAAAATAGATTCCCTAAAGGAAAATCTCATGAAGAGAATCAGCATGTTCATATGGGTAGTATTTATGTTGATGATGATGAAGAGACTAAAAATGATATATGAGATGAAAGATGTGTTGAGGAATAAAATGACGAAGCTTGATCAATGGTTTAACATGGTAGTGTAATGATTTCATGTTTATCAAGGATGATGTATAGTACTATGTAATAATGAAACATCTAAATATTGTTACACTATTATTTTTCCTAATGTATATGAAAGTATATATTGAATGGTATTGGTAACCATAAAAATTGATTGATATATTTTTGGAAAGCAGATGATATGCGCATAATCAAGGGATAGGGATAAAATAATGTGTTGGATATTATTAATGAGCTCATTATTTATATAAGGAAAAAGTGATATCATGGTTTGAGTATATATTATTTTTGGGATTTTTGTTTGTGGAAAGAGTTAACTTTTGACAGTATTCATGTTTTCACTAAATTTCAATGGGTTTTCATTTTTTAAGAAATTAAATGATTAAGGTATTCACAAGTTTGGAATGTGAACAAAAATAATATATATCATAAGATATATGGGGGACAATTGATTGAATTCACATGCTCGGTAGATGACATTTCTAGTAATCGGATAGAATTATTTTTGATAAGCCTAAAGGTTGGAATGGATTAATTTAGACATCATATATTATTTCTTAATGCTATAACATTTTTATTTTATTTCTTAAATGTTATAATAGTATAGTTTTAGAAAAAAGGCAACACGTAAGACAGGCGACAACTCGTCGCGTCAGACAAGGTTGCGAGAACCAAACCCACAACCAAAGTGCGACAGGCCTTTATCATCTACCACTGGCCTACAGGAAGTCCCTAGTTAGTATAAACTAGTTTTATTTTATTAAGCAAGATTATAGATGAATTATAAGTCCATTTTTTGAACCATATACGATTATCGCACCATAAATAGACTTATGTATGTAAAGTTTACTAGACTTATGTTTGAGACAGATGGGATGACCTATCATTCTATCGCATGATCTGCTAACACTTCACGAAAGACAAATTCAACCTCATTTCTTTAAGAGATGAAGTGGAAATTGTTCAAGGCATGAGAAATGGAGAGATTGTACCAAAATCAAGTTAGTATTTCTTTTAATTCAAAAATTCTTCAACATTTGGGAAGTGATCTTGAAAACCAAAAATGTTGTTCTAGTGCCCTCATATCTGATGAATCAGATGGTACCTTAGATCATCAAAAATTTATGGCTTTGTGATTGTTGTCTATTTTTTAGCCATTTCCTCTACCACTCTTCATTAGGAGTTTATGGTTATATTTCTTTTCCATATCCATATTTTCACCTATGTTCTCCTATGTGGAAACCCAGTGATAAGTTAATTTGGGTAACCGTTACATTTCATACTTCACTTATTAATATTATGTTTTAGTATTCCTTTTCACGATGTGGGTTTTTTTTTGAATGAATCATTCAAGTAGTAAATTATTTATAACCCTGATGAATTTCGAGGGCGAAATTCTTTTTATGGGAGGTAGAATGTAACAACCTGAGATTTTATGAGAAATATTATTTTTAATTTCTTTGATGTATTGTGTTTTATACTACAACAAGATTATCTTGCGCTATACGTAACACCATATTAGATTGTAGAATACACAACACTCTTCTTGTCTTGCATTACACGCAAGAGAAACCTTCCTCAATAGCTTGCGTTGTATGCAATACTGAGTTTAACTAAACAATGATATGTTATTAAAATATTATATGAACTAGCCGTATTGAATATTAATACCCACTTTTTGAAATTTTATCAATTTTATCTTTAAAAATGGACTTCATTTTTGGATTCAGAATATCAAAATTAGCCTCGGGTGAATATTTGGTGTTTTTCTAAAAACATTCAACTTTTGATTAATAGTGAAAACATTGAGTTATTGGTTAAAGCTGAATTTTATTTATATAATAATTTATTTTATTTAAATTTATTTTAGGTCAAAATAGATACATAATACCTATATAAGTTTAATGTAATTAATTAGACTAATTTTATTATAATTTAGTAATATACAAATTTTATTGAACTTTTTACCATCTTTTACCCACCTCCTAGGAGCATTTTAAAATTTACATAAAACATAATTTTACTGCTTATGTGAGTTTTATTTAAAGAATCCAAGGGACATGGTTGATATCATTAAGTAAAATGAGGTTCAATAAGATAAAAATAATTTTTGGTGAATAACAAAATTTAACTTCTATTTACCATGGTTAAAAGTAAATAGGGTAATTTAGGGTAAAAATGATATTATTATTACCCAAAACCATGTCCTAATTCTATTGGATAAGTGTAATTCAACCAAAAACAACCTTAGGAATAAAATATTACCCTTTAGGTCCACTTGGATTAGATTAGGACATTTATTATTAGTTTATTTAAAGTAGAGTTAAAATAGTTAAAATCAAAGTTTAATAAATAAAACATTTTTAATATAAGGGTATACATAAGATAAATTCGACTATAAATATTTATTAGAAATATAAAAATATTTCCCACATAATGGTAATTTATTTATATTTTTTAGACATTATATAAATTAATTTATTTTTTACACAACGATGATGCAATAATTAACTTAGTAATGAAATATTATCTTACTTGATATTATAAATACCCAAATAAATGTAATTTGAAACTTTTTATGAATTAAACTAATTTTATAGGTTCATATAACATATTAGGGATGGTTAGATGTATTTTTTTCAAAGTTATAATGTTATGAATTTAGAGAAAGAAAATACCAAATAGTGTCAAAATGGACATAAAAGAGTTTTTTAAACAAATATTATATTATTAATTGATATGATGGTCCTAAAAATATAAGGTTTGGCCAAATGACTTATATAGTAATATCTATGACATTAATGAACCAATTGGGGGTTATTCGGTAGTTTATAGTATGTTTAATAACCATATAGTGTAAGAATACAAGAAGACATGGTTAAAGTGAAATTATTTAACTTAGAGTTAAATCTAAATGACAGGGTTAAAATGGTAACCTAAACTTGTCTCAAACATATTGGTTGAAAGGATTTAAACCCATCCCCACCCTGGCCTCGAAATAAGTCACCTTGGATCCATTATTATCTGAATATGAATTTATTATAAAATAATAATATTATTTTTAGAATACATTTTTTAGTTTGACAATGTTTTTATACAATTTATGGATAATTTATGTAATTATATAATCATGAAATTATAATTTTATCTTAAACAGTATTTTCCAAATGAAAATAAACTACATAAAAAATAAAAAAAAATCATATTTGGAAAATATTGACTTAACAATATTTAAAATTTATTTTTATTATATAAAATTTAAATTAAAAAACAAGTAAAAATTTATTTTAAATGAAAATAAATATGAAAATAAAATGGATTTGACTGAAAATGTCATTTTTTCAATATTGACTCACATTAAATATATATCTTATAAAAAATAATTTTTTATAAACTGTATCTTTAATATGTATTTATTAATTGTCTTCTCATAATATGATGGGCCTTATTGTCATTAGGTGTATCATGGAATTGATCATATCGAATATAACATCCATTTTAAGAAGTATACAATTTTAGTTAATTAAAATATGTCCCCATAAAAGTATTTAAATTTGAAAATTTTATTACATATATTAAGAAAAAGACTAACTTTTTTTCATTACATCCTCATGTTCCCATGTAGCTTCATTGAACATATGAGTTCTATAGAGAACATTTAAATGATGTTCATTACTATTATATAGATCCATATATTTTCAATAAATGAACGAAATGGTTTGTTCGTAATAAGAAGGGTTATGTCCCAAAACAAAAACATTTTAGTTTAGTACGTCTAATGTAACATGTATATACTTCAGAAAATGGTTCATGGAAGACTTAATTGACAAGGGATATATGAAGAGGGGTGAGAAATGAGATGATTCTACTCAATAACTATCAAGTATCATAAAAGTACCGATGTATCAAGGGATTTCCCTTAATTTCATCACAAATATCACAAGCTATTACCATGGTTATATTTAAAAAAATAATTTAACACTGACACCATACTCTAGATCACATCAATGATAATATGAATAATTATTCAGTTTAATTTGTGTTACTTTGTAATATATTTGAATGGTTTGAACCTTCTATTCCATTTAAGGGACAATGTCAAGACCAATCAGTTTCCTCTCTCCAATCTTATGCTATCATATTGGAGTCTTACATATGTTCCCTTACAGATCATCATATATTGACATATGAATGCTACAATGTAAAATATTTTTAATGTTAACTCAATAAGGGGTTGTTTATCTCAAAATCCTTAGAAATCCATTATACATGATCATTCCATATCATATAGAGTTTTAATTATCCTATCATAAGGATCATCTCATTGAGGGTGATATGTACGCTAATTCTTACTTCAATCACTAATTATTTCTTAACAATTCAATAAAATCATTAGGTAAACATGTGATGACAATAATATGTAGTTTATAATGTAACTCCATGCATCCCTATTAATGAAATAAATTTATCATATTTTTTGGTAAATAGATAAAACCTTATTTATAGAAGTAATCGTCACTCATATTGTTTGGGGACCGACTACTACCCATATGGAGTTATGGCCCTTTAATATTTTTGGACACCAATGATGATGGCTATAGTGATATTAGCTAATTTCCATTTATATATGGGTAAGTTTTTCATCATCCCATTAGTATTCTATTACTCTTCCTTACATTTCTAACATTCAAAGATTCCCGTTCATCACTCCACCATTTAACGTTTAATGTTATCTCATTATAAGTTTTTCTTTACATATATATATATATATACTTGTGCCTCTGAAATGGATTGATTAAGCTGAGATATTTTTAAAGTCTAAAATATATATCATTATTTATGTAATAAATGGGAAATATATCTATTTTTAAATTATTATAAAACCAACATCATCAAAGTTAAACTCCAGAATCTTCTATTCTTTTTCCAAAACCCCACATCATCTTTATGGGAATATTTTATCTTCATTAGAAAGGATGGTTGTGAAATGATATGAGTATGACAGAATTTATCTTTTCACATTATGAAATCAAGATTCATCCTATATAGATCCATGAGTATTGGGAAATTTTAAATTGTCATCATGGATAGAGTAGCATGTTCTTTTAAATTAATTGATTCATCGACATTGCTTCCGATCTAAGAAGATGATGTATCAAGAAGTCATAGTACATTCTTAATTATAAACATATCCTCTAGTGTATGTGTAAATAATTTTACTTGAAGATATATTTCAATATCTTATGATCAGTTTATATATAAATCCTCCCTATATAAACATAATGACTCCAAATTTCAAGTGAAAATAACACTAATAAAATTTCTAAACTAGAATGTATATAATTGTTCACTAATATTTTCAATCATTGGGGGTAATGAAATTATCTCTTCATCATTCAAGATGATTTATCCCAAAATTATTAATTATACATCATTAAAAATAAAAAATATGTTAGTGTATTTGGTAATATAAGGGAAAACACAGTTAACCATCTATTTTTATTCTACCTGAAGAATTCCTCGTATTTTAATGTCTAGATGAACTTCACTTACAACCATGTTACCTAGGATAGTGTATAGTACAATGAAAATAAGTCTTTCATGATGAACTATTAGTATATTAATAATTTAATAATATTATGATTTCAATCAGAGTGCTTTGCCTTCCATATTTTTAAATTACATAAGTTGCTAATGTGTGAATAGATATACCCATTCTATATATATCATGACCTATTATGGATACCCATTTTAAACAATCACATTTACAAAATAGGAAAAAAATTAAAAATTTCATAAGTTCTTTATAAAATTCATAAATGAACTCAATGATCTATATTTTTCCTAAAATATATGATAATGACTTCAACAAATATAGTTATAAAATTTATAAAGAGATATCTAAAGGTTTTGTTAATAAAATCTATAAATATAGACTAATTATATGTAAACCCAAAAGGAATGACTATAAATTCATACCGTCCATAGCATGTTTGGAAATATATAATGGGATTAAATATTCTCATAACCCACAATTAATGAAATCTAGTTAGATGTAAATATTTGATAAATATTAATATCCTAATAGTTTATTTAACATATCAAAATCATGGGGAAAGAATATCTATTCATGATCAAGATCATGTTCAATTTGACATAGTCAATTAAAGGTAACATTGATCTATCCAAATTTATAATAAAATGCACCACTACATCCCATGGTGTATCACTAGGACATAAAAACCCTATATCAAGTTTTTCTTTGGGTTTAATCTACTATTACTACATTTCAATAGGGGATTTTCACTATGTTCTATTTGAGAGATTCATATACCCATGCATCAGTGTGATTAATAACTCAACCTCACACTCTATGGGGAAGTTGAGGTATTTCAGCATGAAATGCATTAGTATAATCCCATATAATAGGTGTTTCATTAATATCGACTTAATCATCAAATAAATTTTTCCAAAATCTCTTATTGGAAGTCATCATAACACATATTATAGAATTTTATGAAAAATGATATATCAATCATAAATGCATTAGTATTTGAGGATGAAATTGTTGGTGATAATCAATGGGATACCCTTGTCCTAAAAATTGATATTCTTTCTATATTGGAATTGTCAATCCATATCAATAATATCATAAAAATCAATAAAAGTAATAATAATGACATATATAGGGATTATATTGAAACAGAATTATATCAGAGAAGAGTTATATAATATTGATTGTATCATTATGATTCAATGGGTTTTCAAAGATAATACATTATCCATAGATTAAGGTTGGAACTTAACATTCATCTAAATATATTGTGATATAATAAAATTTTTAGTGACATATGATAGTGAATTTAATAATGTAAATCTATGATGAAATAATAAAAAACTAATAAATTGTGAACATATATAAAAATATTAACATATCGGAATCATCAATGGTATCCATGTAAATTTCCATTTTTTTAATCTAACATAATCATATGAAATACTGTATCATGGTTCACAATGAGAATGTGAAATTACTATAATATATCCAACATGAGTTCCAGGAAAGGGGTCTAGTATTAGGCCCACTCATCATGCATTAGGGTGATTACTGAGTATATTATCATTTATATACCATACCCATATCTAGTTTTCATTACTCTATACGGGATGTATTTCTAGGAAAGAAACATAATATCTATATTATCGAATCATCAGGATATTATCCAATATATAGACTCATTCCTAGAGTTCTTACTAATATTATATAAGATAATCCAAAATATAACTAAACATTACCTCAAATACCAACTAAGAAGACCCAATTAACCATACAAAAATTAAATATTCATTTTTAGGTTCAGTTACATAATTACACAAAGATTAATAAAAATTTTCACCAAAAAGACTAATTTCCTCGCGTCTAGATACATCAAAATCAAATTTTATGATGCTTATGAACATTGTTTCATCACCGTTCTCTTATATAACCTCGTATAAACATATAATATGAAATAATCATCTTATTAACACATTTATTATAACAATAAGGAAGGGTCACCTAGAATCCTCAATAAGGGAAGCATAACAACTAATCAATATGGTTATATCCCAAATATAATAGAAAACATTTTCAAGTGAGTAATATTATATTAATATACCATGAAACCTTTATTTTTTTAATAAAACTCGATATAATATTATTGAACATGGAATATGAACCTAAGATGAAAGAAAGGTTATAAAAACATGGACACTAAACATATAATGAATATGAAATTAATACATAGGAATGAAATAATACATTTTATCATGAAGATAATAATCATTTTTAATAGTTTGAAAATAATGAAAATTCTAAAGTAGTAATAGAAAATAATGGTAATATGAATTAAATTTTATCAAATTGATGTATTTCCACTTTTAAGTTTACAAATAAATCCATGTATATACACTATTTAGATTTTATAAAATGTCACTGAAGGTCCATGCATCCTTTTCTAATGAGATATAAAACCATAAAAATAAATCTTAGGGAAATATAGGATCTCACCGATCTTCATCCATATATATTAGTACCACAAAAAATTAAATCATTCATTTTATCATATATAACACATGGGAAGGAAAATTAATTCATTAAATTTTATTAATGGTAACCAAAAAAATAAAAATGACATTTGGTAAAAAAACATTTTCACACTAAATGATCAAATATTAGGTGACTTATGAACCCTTAATTTGTTTGATAAGAATATTTTTAAATATATTTTGAAGAAAAATTATAGACATATGTTCACTAATATCAGATTAAAATAAGTTTTTTTAGGACACATTCCAATGACAAATCTTTTTCCAAACATTAATAGGAATCATCATAGACACTTTATTTGAAAACAAATTTCAATAATCATACCATGAAAATAAATATCACATATTTCAAAATGTGATGTATAAGAGAATAATATATTATCATCAAAAGGATAATACCTTTAAAATACTAAAAAACACAGTTATTGAAAAATCATCATCATTTGAAGTATATTGAAACATTATTTTTACAATAAATTTTAATGAATGTTTCATTGGGGATAAAAACCATTTTTTATTACACTACAAAAAAGTGAACATTTATCATAATTAAAAACATTTAAATGGAGGAATAATACATTAAAATAAATGTGTATTATTCTAAAAAAATATCATTGAAAAAAATAGATTCATGAAGGATGAATAATTTTATCTGAAACAATATTTCTCCAAATAATACATAAAACAATCATAAGTTATATTATATAAATATTGAAAAATATTGACAAAAATAAATTATTATGATCAAAGGGGAGGATTTTAGTGATTAAAACCCCTTTCCATTACTCTTTCTTTTTTAAATTCACATTAGAATTTGATACCCCCAAAAAATATCATAATAACTTATATTATAACATTTTAATTTTATATAACATTTTCTAAATTCCCTTATAAATTTTAAATACATATATATTAGTTAGTTATACTGTTTATTCAAAATTGGGTGTCATAAATCATGATTTTGTTTTGAACTAGTTTGGTAATTGATGTGTTGTTATTTTACCATCACAAAAATTTCATCGTTCCTATATCACTATAGTTATGATAATAATTGTTACAAAATAATTTCTAATTTTATAATTTTATATATTATATATTTTGTTAATGTCATATGCCTAGAAAAATGGAAATGATATCATTTTAGTGTGTGTAATGATAAAAAGGTGATATTTAAAAAACCTCACTATATTATGTTATTATAACTCCTGAATCATTTTTAAATCATGAATAAATTATAATTATATATTTTTAGTTTGCTATAATTTTTTTAATTCTCTATAATAGAAATATTACAGCTAGAATAATCTACAAGGTAAATACTACCTAAATAAGAGCATGTTATAATGTTTTAAGGAGTAAGATAACATCATTAAATAATTCTCATATAAAACTTTTAAAATCATGGAAATGTAGTTTTTATAATATAAATTCATTTATCTCATTCTTTTAACTATCCAATATGGGTTGTCGTAAAAAACTAAATTTATTTTAATGGACGTGTTAATCAATCCATACACGTGATTGATAATACAATTTCCCTTTGAATGGAAGGATTGATGGAATATGAAAAAATTCATCTCAATATTTGTTTTGGAATCAAAATTCTATTTATAAATAAATTATTTCTTTTTTATTATCCTTCTAAGGAGGTGATGTAAAAAAATATAATCTCATTATGGAGGAGGTTATCCACAAATGTTTTTAATCAATGTTATTTTGTATTAATTATTCATTGATTGGATTAAATATTTGGAGTCCGTTTAATATAAAGAAATTTAAGTATAGTAATGAAACATATTTAATTATATTAAAAATGATATCGATGATTTTAAAAAGCGGAGTATAATCGAAAGTTATAAGAGAAGGTAATACTCATGTTGGATTCTGGAGTGTTCCCTTTGAAAACAGATTTTATGTTAAAGGTGTATGGAAAAAATGTTTTCCATATTAATATTTTTGTGTAAGATGGATCTATAGGGAGGTAAAATGAATATTTTAGAAGATTAATTTAAATGATATGTTATTCATCAATGGTTGGTGGTGGTTTCATTTTATTTAGAAGAAAATTGATTTTTTGGAAACAGACTTCTTTTTTTGGACAATGTCATGACACTATTAAAGGTTTAAAGAATTAATACCAGATAAAGTGAAGTGTAGAAAATATATGGTCTATAATATTATCTTTCAAAAATTTATTTACAATTATTGTGGTAGTTATTTTTCTATCAAGGAAATTTTAACATTTTAGAATAAGTAAATGTTATCTTCAAAATGATTTTATATCTTTCATGATTTAAATTGTTGAATGAAAATAATGTTGGATATTTTAAATAATTTAAACCATTATATTCATAATTTTTCCAGATATTTTTGAATATAAAATTTATATTCATGTGGAATGTTAATTTTAGAAAAACTTAATTAATCATGAAAAAATAGTTTTATGAAAACACTTTTGTAATTAAATTTGTCTATAAGATGTAACAAACTTTGATAGTGGAAAAATTAATTTATTTACTATAATTAAAATTACTTAAATGTCACTTTAAAGATAATACAAAACCTAGTTTCACCATCTAAACTCTTAATTAATGGAAAATATGAATTTTTTATTAAATAAATATTATAATATGGTTTGAAAAAAATATGAAATCATTATATCATCCATAATTTTTAAACATTCATTATTATATTCTATAAATATATATATTCAATTATATTAAATGATTTTTAATCTAAAATTATATTCATTCATAATTATAATACAAAAATGTTACATTTTTCTCAAAAACATTATTTTTTTGTCATTATTTTTAGATAAATACATAAAAATTCATAACAAGTAAATTTTTATGTTATGAATTTAAATTGAATTTTATTTTACAAAATATAAAATTTTAAAAATATAGATTTTTCCTTTAAATTTATATACGTTTCAAAATGAAAATTAATTTTATTAAAAATTACTATCATCAGTATTAACTCATATTGATTATTTACCTTAAATGTATTTAATGGTTTACCATCATAGTATTTTTTATCAATTTCTGAACATTTTTCATTCATATTTAATATATTGGTATCTTTATTTTTTGTGTTTAACGTTTGTTATTTGACATAAAATTATTTATAATAAGTCTATAATTTTATGTCATTACGATGAACCATATGATGATATTTAATCCCCTAAAATGAAAAAATCCAATCCAAGAAATAATCCATTTTCTTCCATATAACATTCCATAAAAACTATATTTTACAATAATGATACATCTATAATATTATATTCTTACCCATTAAAATTTTATTTTAAACTATTGAAAAAATTTCTACAAGTATTTTCCATAGAATAGATAGTGTCTCATAAAACAAAACCTAATCTTGAGAGTCCATCAACCATCCCTTAAACGCATCCCTACATATAAAATAAATATCCTTTATCTCTATATAGTGATATAGTAGATGATATGGATGTGAATAATATAAAAAGGAATTGACTAAGATCATATACAATAAAATCTCTTTATTGACTTCTCCCAAATCTAAATCAATGGTCACAATCTCATACATTATCATTTTATCACCCTAGGTATATCATGATCGATCTATATGAATTGAATCTTAACAGATTTACTAAAACATTTTTATTCCATAGTGTATTATATTTCTCATGGTCATGATATATTATTCATTCCATCTACACCCATAGATATGAATTAAAATCCATCTATTATAGGATTTATTAAAGGCTCATATGCTCTATCTATATTAGAATTTTCATAATGATAAAATAGATTTGACAATTATTTGACGCAAACACTACTAACAAAAGGATTAAATTATGGATATCATACATTTGTTAAAAATAACAAAACTATGAATACCCATACAAGATAATAAATATTATATATATATATATATATAAACCTTGGCTATGATATGATTCAATATAAAATACCTTACACATTACCCATTAATCGTGGAAATGTAATCCGACTCAACAATAATCTATCTTAATAAAATCGAAGTACATTTTTGTTATTTATTATATAATCCATAAAATAATATAAATAAGAAGAAATCCTCATATTTCATCCACAAATATCATGGGAACTACAATCCATTATATTGTTATTGGGTACTACCCAAGAAAAAACAACATAATATTTTTGTGGATCGACCACCACATGTTGTTGAAAATATTCCTAAGTAAATTCAATTCATGCCTCCAAAAATTTCATATGGGTGGATATTTAAATTGATAATTATTTCAACAGACGTTAAAACAACATCCATCAACGGCCTAACATGATCCACCTCATATATTGATTATTTCAAGATATCACCATCGAACATAAATAGAAATTTTTCCATGAATTTATGAATCATAGTTGTCATTTGTCCAATGAAAATTGATAGGGAATTCGAGACATTGAATATGATCCCCAAATAATGTATAAAAACTCTTGTAGGTAGTATTTATTATATAATTTTCTTTAAAACTCATATAATGATATTCATGTCATATATAAATATTAAAAAATTAGCTATATCCCTTCAATTTATTTAACTAATCATCAATCCCTGGGGGAGGATAATGATATAAAAAATACACCACACTATAGAAACACAATAATCTGAATGAATACCTTAAAAATAGTCATTACATAGAATATACAACTATAGTAATTTTAATTTCATTATCCACTATAGAGATACCAAGTATAGGATATTTTGGGTTGTGGGTTTATGCCAAACATGATATCGCATAGAGGGGGTAGTGTTAAAATATCACAGAAAAATAATGAAACTCCCCAATCAATTATTGTAATTGAATTACGTGATACACTCTTGATAATGACATAAAATTATTTGAATATTTTTAAATGGGACATTACCATTTTCTATTAATCTGATAAAACATATTTCAATCAAGCATTATATTCTATCATTCCAAATTTAATAAGAGACTCTTCATTGAATTTAATCTACAACATGCTAAATAGTGTATAACCAATAAATCTATAAAAAATATATCACATTAATATATGTGAGATAAAATTATATATCAAAAAAATGATTCTTACTTATCACAATCAAACAACATTGAAAACCCCTATAATAATTAGGCTAACATATAATTGTCATAGTATGAACTAAGGGAATTGTATTTTTTCCACCTTGAGACCTAATTATTCAACTAAAAATATCACAATAATAGAAAATAACAATTTTTAATATAATATGTAAAAAACATGGGAATAATATAAAAACAAATATCCTCTAGAAATCTATATATATCTTTTTTCGTAGAATTCCATAGTAAGAAAATATATATGGAAAACTCCTCAAACTTATTACACCATATAATTTACAATATCTCATCAATTTACAACATGAAATCCAAATTTATATGGATATTTATAGGTATGTACCATAACTTCTATATCACCACAGTGAATTACAGAATCCCGAGGACTGTACATATTCTAACAATCCCTTGTTGGAATAAATTTATAGTGTTATATTAGAATCATTTCATCATTTCCAGACTAATAGCCCAAGCGGTTAATATTACAGATAATCTAAAAGTCTAGACTATAATAATAAATTACATCAACACTATAACACATTTTTAAAGAAAAAAATTTCAAACATTAGAAAATTAGAAGTGGAAAGATGAGAGTAACTCTTTACTGGCATAATAAATGTATATAAAGAAAAAGTATTCCTTGTAATCACATATTATGTCCATGTGATGTTTTAATAACCAATCACTTTAGGTGAACCTATATATAAAAAAATATCCCCATTTTCCATCAAAATCATCAACACAATCAAATATGTTACAATCTTGAAATTGGAGATCTATAATTGGATCTCTGAGAAATAATCATACATAAAATAAAAAAACTATCCCTATAAATAGGATACAGATTAGAAGTATTGTGAAAATGATCATGAACCCAACATTGAGATTAATAACTCTCTATCATTCCAATAGGATGATGTCAACTCCTTTTATCATGCAAGATTTAGTGTCAATAAAATTTACTCTAACTAGATCCAGAACTAAATATTATCCTAGATTTACAGAGACATATTATTATAACAATGAAAATTAATCCACCACTAATGATAATACAATCCATAAAATGATCACAACACATAATACCCCCATCATTATCTGTTTGTGAAATTATGGAAATTTTCATTTTTAAGCTCAATAATTGGTGTTTTTTGAAAAACAATTACAAAAAAATTTGGATTCAAACAGTTGAGACAGCTATAAGGGATTTATTTTAGGTTTTAAAGTGTTTTAGTGGATTTATTTATTATATAAAAAACATTATATGAGATTCTATCAATGATTGATTCATATTTGTCTTACATATGATATTCAAAGAAGCTTTGTGAAGAATTTTTTTTAATTTTTTTTGTTGAAAACAATCATTTTTTATATGACAGTTTTTCTTATCTTGGAATTAGATATATTTCATCAGACTCATAAAATTATATATAGGTCCATAAGAATCAATTTATTGGATCTATCATTATAGGATTCATATAATAAGATCCAAAATAGTTGTAGGTAGAATTTATTAATTTCTAGAAGTTTGTATTTTTTGTATTCAGAAAAGGCTAGAATTTTTTGAGTTCGGGTTAAAGAAGTTGTTGGAAAAAGATATATTGTTTCTATATTTTTTTGAAATAATATCGTGATGTCAAGAGTTATAATGATTTCATATATTTTAAACTAAATCAAACTATGATTTTGTAGTCAATATGTTCGTAGAAATCATGAAATCATTTATGATAAAATATTTTGAATATATAGTTGACATGTTTGAGAAATTTTATTGTTCTAGTATAGAGATTCCATCATAATGAGAACTAAATAATAAATGAAAAGAATATATAATTCAGATTCATTGAGATTGATATAGAACTTGTATTTATTGGGGAGGAAATAGAAATATGATAATGGTGGATAAAGAAAAAGAAATTTGACTTACCCTAAGAAGGAGAAATAAATTGTACTAAACATGAGATAGAATTAGAAATCAGTGTTAATATGAGAAGTATATAGATACATAATAAGTTCCTTATAAATATTAATATAGAATAAAATTCTAGATTTTTATGAAGATCTTGAGAGGTGAAACTTTGTATAATTGTTTTCAAATCTGATGATAATTGAAGATCTAAAATTTGACGTTCAAATGTGATAGATCATTAGAGATTTTGTGGATTGAGGATGTTGGTAATGTTTTAAATATACTCACCTTTTTTATCTCTATCACCTATAAATACTTCCTCAAATCACTCATTCATTGAAGCTCTTTCACACATGTAGCTAAGGTGGAACACTGAAGAAATTAAGTGAGTGTCATTTCTGGTCCGAGATCTCATAAGGAGGATAAATTATTTAATGTTTGTTTACTGGATTGAGAAAGACCCTATTGGGAAGATTTTAATTATTCAATTGAAGAGTGTCAACTAGACTAAGGAACATCTTATAGTATATTTTAGAAAATATTTAGTTTTGAATATTGAGAAGGGTTTCATTATATTAGGTCCATCACATTGCGAGAATCTGATCAAGACTTGTTGTATTGAAAAAATAGGATTCATACTCTTCATATTGAGACAATAAAATTAATATAGATTGTATTAAGAGAATCAGATCCATATATATCAGATTGATAAAATGAAATCCATCCAAATCAAACTGAGGATTACGGCTGAGCAATTATGGAGCAGATTCAACATATTTTTTTATTCTTTTCTTTGGATCAATTGTTTTATAAGAAATTATTTTAATCTTTTAGAAGTTAGTATAATCATTCATATCATGATATTAAAGATTCCTAATCCGATTTGGAACAATTTTTGCTGATTCTTTCTAAATATTGGATTTCCATATACATAAGGGAGTATCTATAGGAAGTACGTTTGTTCTCATATGAAGGAAGATCCTTTTAAATATTGTGTGATTTACATTATTTCCTAATATTTTAGGCGCAAATATTTTTTAAAATATGCTAGTAATATAAGACTTTACATGTTTTATGGTATATGATTCTAAATTTTTGAAAGTTATAAATGTGAACAACTAATTCACCCGTAGTTGTTATTTGATACATTCTAAATTCAATTGGAATAAGAAGGATGATTTCCTTATTGAATAATTTTTGTGGGATAATATCAATTTTGTGAATAGTATATAGATTCTTATATTTTATGTAAAAAATATTATGTATGAAAAAATATGATGATTCCTTATCTCAAATCTATTGGAATTTAATATTTTATGTAGCTACTATTAGTTTTCCACCGATTGAGAAATATGATATTATGAAATTTTTTTGAAAATATAAATGTATATGTTCATGGGAAGGATAGAAATGAAATCCATATGTACTTATTATTGAATTTTTATCAATAGGTGATGTGTCTCAAAATATTAAAAATTATGTGGGTCAAGATGGAATGTGTTTTTAGAGGGAATAAAAGAGTTAGGTAATTAAATCTAGATATATATTGTAGTAAGTATAAAGAGATTAGAATAAGAGATGAAGAAACAATTGATGAAAACATTACTAGAATAAATAAAATTCATTTCAACATCAAAGGATACATATAAATCATAGAAAATTATACCCTTATGAATAAACATATGAGAAACATTCCAGATATGTATGATTTCAAAATTTCATCCGTAGAAGGTAATGGTGATTTTTCAAATGATTAATTGAATAAAATTTAAATTTATTATTAAATGAGGAATGATCCAATGTTTAAAAATAAGATGAAATATTAGATGGATTTTGAATATATGAGAATGTTGAAAATTAATGATGTTGAAGATGTTCATACATGTGCTCGAAATATTTATATGATGCTTAGAAGAATAAAAATATAATTTATTTTATATCCAAGAACTATTGAAAATGAAGTGGAATATATTTAGGTTAAAAAACTCTCAAATTTTTATAGTATGTTGGAATTGGAAACTTTTCATTTATTTTCCCCAATAAGAAATTTGGAGAATATCAATATGATTCTGATGGAAAACAGCTATGTAAGAAGAGTAAACAATGATAAATAAGAAAGGTATTATAATATATACAAGAAGAAGTTTACATGAAAAAATCTTAGAATGTTGAGTAAAAAAGTTGAATTAATGTCAATTGACTACAATTATTTTGAAGATAATGGATAAAAAAAATTTAGAACTGTCATTGTAAAAGTTGAGAGAAAAAAATTTTCCTTAGAGGGTGAAGATAGTAGTGAAGAATCTTATAGATATTATCATCCCAGAACAGAACTGGTTGCATGTCTTGAGAAAAAAAATCCTATTAAATAAATTATAGTAATGATTAATGATTGTGAATAAGTTTCTTAATGCGATAAAAGATGTAAGCAAGTAGGAGGAGGGGTACCTTTTGGAAATTTTTTGTTACAAAATTATTATTTCTAAAAATAGAAAGATGATTGAAGATCTTAGTAAGAAGATATAAGCCAAGGAAGAAGAGGTTAACAAGTTTTAGTCAAAACGTTTTGAGTTGAAAAATAAATTGAGGAAGAAAAATTAAAACATCATTAAATCATAGATTATTTAATCTATATCTTCTAAGGTATCTGAGAAATATTAATACAAGAATAAAGAGAAATCTTCCCTTACCAGAAATAACGTTTCATTTGATTCATTTAATATTTTAGGATTTAGAAAAAGTATTGGTAATGCACGATTGAAGAAAGGATTTGAGAAACCTATCAAATCTAAAAAATAAAAAACACACTAAAAAAATATTTTCTATATCCGAAGTCTATTGTAGACGAAAGTAGTTTCCAACCTCAACATTTTTTCAATAGTGAAAGATCTAATTTCAATAAAAAATAATGATTTTATTCTTATTATTGTTGTTATAGAACCTTTGGGAAGATGGATTATAATTTTTGGCACAAAATATCTTTACGTAAATGAAGGATTGAGAAAAGTGGAAGATATAGTGAATATTGAATGAGAAACTTCCTATCTTACTGAAATATGAAAAGGTGAATACTCACAATTTTAGAATCATTTAAAAAAAATTGAATATCTTGATAATGTTTATAGAAGATGTGATTAATGTAGTAATCATTAAAAAATTTGTATGACAGTCATTTTAGTATAGGTTTTTTACGATAGAAAATAAAAGAATGTTTAAATGATGAATGTTGAGGAAATAGCTTGTGTTGTTTAAATAGATTTGAAAACAAGTAAAAGGAACAAACAATGAAAACATGATATTGGTTACTCTTTAGATATATAATTCCATATCAATTTTTGTAAACATATATAAGTTCATGAAGGATTTGAAGTTATCTTTTGTAATTATATATCCCTAAACATTAGAGGAACCATAATGAGTGATATTGGAGATGAAAAATTGAATTCAAAGAAAGTTTATTTTGTTGAAGGGATAAAATATAACATTTGTAGTGTAAGTTAACATTGTGATGATGGAAAACTTATATATTTTAAAAAATATTTTTGAATGATCCGAAGTTTAAAATATGGAAAATTCATTAAAAGTATAAAGAACAACTGAGAATAGCTTTTAAATAGGTGAATTCAATAACTATTACTACTTGTGTTTTGTAGTTGAAAATAGATTGTGGCACCGAAGACATAGACACCATGGGAATAAATACATGAATAAACATTTTGATGTTGATATAGTTTAAAATTTTAAATAATTTAAAAGAAGTGACGAAGATGTTTTCATTAAATTCCAATTATAAAAGATATGAAAAAAAATCCATATGATAATTGAAATTTAATCTACACAACAACATGATATTATTCATTATAATTTATGAGTTCCGATAGGACATCAATCAATCAAATGATATTTATAATAATTAATTTTATTGATGATTTCTACTAGATGGAAAAAAATCATGTTTACTAAGCATATTATAAAGGAAATTGAAATGTTCAAATAAATTAGAAAATATTTTGAGATAGAAATTGTTGATTCCAGAAAGAAGTACAAAATATATAATGGTACCTAATTCAGAAAAAATTGATTATATACTTATCTGAAAAAATAGTGTACCAAACAACATTATAGTGCGCCCTATACTCCACAATAAAATGGAGTATCCAAAAAAAGAATAAAAGTATTGTGGAAATGGGATGAAGTATGTCAGTAGAATACAATCAATAAAAATTCTATTGGAGAGAAGATATCAGTATTATTATGCATGTTCAAAATTGTTGATTTTTGAGACCGAAAAATATCATGACTCTTTATGAAATGTTTTATAACAAAAAACATTCATTGAAATACATCAATGTTTTTAAAATACCTTGTTTTCTCAAAATAAGAAATCAATATTTTGGAAAGTTTTATAAGAAAGCTGGGGAAGGGAATATAATGGGTTATTCTCTAAATGTATAAAGTTAAAAATAGTAGAACAAATGAATAATAATGCTGCTGGACACATATGATGTGATGCAACTTGAAAATCAATGTTCCTTGAAAATAGTTTGTGAGAATTTTGTAGAGGTAAACTGAAGAATTCCAATTATGGTGAATGTAATTCCAAAAATCCTTATCATGACTCAGAATAATTGTCAAATGAGGAAATCTCATCTATGAATGAAATGTTGAAGATTGCATCCATAAAAAACATATTGAATCTGAATAAATTATTGGGAATAAGAAAGTTACTTTTAAAAAAAATAATGTTTATATCAGATAATTAGACTTCACTTATCTAAAAATTTAAACTAGAATTAGTTTCAGAATCTATTTAACATAAAGAATGGGTGGATGATATGAATGATGAGTTAGATCAGATTAAGAAGAATGAAACATAGGAAATTGTTTCATGGCACCAAAAAAATATTTCACTGTAACCAAGAGGGACTATTGAAACAAATCGAATGATCATAGTTAATATTCAATAAACAATAAACAAAGAGTGACTTTTTTAAAGGAAATGCATAAGTACATGGTATGGATTTTGATGAAATGGTTTACATTGTTTCAAGTATAGACTGTATTGGAGTGTTTCATGTAATGGTTTCATGTCAAAATTACATATAACCTTATAGGATTCTACTTGATAAGGATGACAAAAATTTACAAATTATAGAATGAATTGTATGGGCTGAAACATTATCTATATGCTTGGTTTTTTAGACTATACTATTTTTTGATAATTTCCAAATTTTATAATGTTAATGATGATAGGAAATAATATATGATAGATGTTCACTCCAGGACACTAATTGATTATTATTTTGGATGATATATTTTGGGGGTAGATAATATGTATTTAAAACATTTTCTATAGAAATGAAGATAAATTTTGAAATTTATTTGTTAGGGAAATTAACTTTCATCATTGGATTACAACTGAAAAAAAGTAAAATTATATTTTCTTATCTCAAGAAAAGTTTTCTAGGGAATTGATAATGAATTATGTGAAGTTATAATTAAAAAAATTAAAATCTTGTATCAGTGGGAACCAATTTGAGTAAAGATAAATCTATAATAAGTGTAAATCAGAAAGGAATTTGAAAGATGATAAGAAGTATTCTATTCTTTACAACCTAAATGATTGATATTGTTTATTCTATGAATTTGGGTCCCAGATATCAAGGTAATCCAAAAGAATCTCATATGATTATAGCAAAGAGAATTCTTATATATTTAAAAGGAATAACGTCACGTGGGTTATTGTACAAAATAAATACTAAGATAAAGTTTTGTGGTTATACTGTTGCCGACTAGGCTGGAGAATGAAATGATAGAAAATCAACCATAGAATAAACTTTTTTCTTGGGTGAATGTTGTGTGAGTTGGCATAGAATGAAACAACGTTTATTAACTTTGATAACAGCTCAATCTGAATATGTAGATGTTAATCAATCTTGTAATAAAATTTTAATGATGAATGATTAGAAATAATATTTGAATGTAGTTGTTTTTAAACCATTGAATATACTTTGTGATTATAATTGAATAATTTATATTTATAATAAAAATTTCCAACATTAATTATCAAAGCACACTGATATAAATATTCATATTATAAAATTTATGTTTGTTCCCAGATATGTTTTACTAGATTACATTTCTAAGAAGTATCATATTATTGATATCTTTTCAAAAGTAATTCTTAAATAAAGTCTTGTGGAATTGAGGTCGCAACATCATGTTCATGATACTTGCATTACTTCATATCCTTTAAAGGGATGTACCCCAACAATTATTTATATTTATTTTGAAAAATAGATAGATAAAGTTACAACTTTGTATGAAGAGTTTTACATATCATTAAATTATAATTTTGAAGCTGTTGATATCATATAATATGGTAGACAACAAGAAAGGATAGAAATGAAAAAATGGGGGTGGGAAAAATAAATGTGTTAAGATTTTATCTTTACATGGAAATAAAATTTTCATTCCACCAAGGGAAGTAATTCGTTTTAAAAAATTAATTTATATTTTACTGTGGTGTCAGAACAATTTGTTTTGAGAAGTGATATGTTTTGGTGAAGGTCAAAAACATCAGTTGTATACAAATGTTGAGTTGTGAAAATTTATGATAGTTATAAAATTTTTAATTGGGGTTGTAAACAAATCCAAAGAGGGATATTGAAGAACCATTATAGAATTTTTTTTTAAAATCTTTATGTATTTTTTATGTCTAACCTTTTTGTATAAGAATTTTTTTGTTTTCCTAAAATTAGATAAAATTCATTGGACTTAGAGAGTCATACATAGGTCCATTGGATTCAGTTCAACAGATCCATCTGTATCATATTAATATAAACATATCCAAAAGAATTAGAGGAATAATTTGTTGTTTTACTAGATGATTTTATATACTGTATTTAGAGATGAAAAAAGTAGCTGATTAAGTATGAAATAAGTTTTAGTTTGAAGAAATTGTATTATTGCTGAAGAGTTTTGAAAAAAAATTATGATGTCAGGAGATAGAATGTTTTCATACATTATAAACTAAATTAGATTATGTATTTTTTGTAATGAAGGTATCAAAAATCCAAATAACTCTCTTGATAATTTTTTTTAAAGATATGGTGGGGAGGTTTAATGAATTTCAATATATTTGTATTGAGATTAAATTTTAATGAGAATATAGTTTCATTGACAATAATATAGAATTTTTATTCATTGAATACAAAATTCATATTCACTGAAAATGATATATAATTCAGATTTTGTGAGAAGAAACTGATAATGGACTAACTCGTAGAAGGAAACTGAAATCTGACAGACTCTGGGAAGGAAAAAAATCGGACTAACTCTGAGAAGGATACAAAAATAGGATTGACTATAAGATGGAAATTTTTATAATAACATTATTATAAAGAATAATCAAAATAAATTCCATAATTTTTATAAAGTCTTTAATATGTAAAAAATTAAATTTAGTTTTTTTGAAATGTAAGGATGATTGAAGAAGTCCAAGATGAAGTACAAATTCAAGAGATCTTTAAAGATTTTGAGATATGAGGATGGGGGAGAGTTTTTCAGTTTTTCCACTTTGTTTTCTGAGTCACCCATAAATACATACATAGAGCATTCATTCATTAAATAACTTCCATGATAGAATAAAATATGGAGAACTAAAGAAATGATGTGGGAGTCATTTATTACCATAGATCTTATAAGTAAGATCAGACAGTTGTTTGTTTGGTTACCGAATTGAGCAACATAATATTAATAATATCTTATTTAGCCAATTATATTAAGTCAATTACAATCAGGAAAATCATATTTAGTTTATGAGTAGTATTTGTGTTTTGTAGATTGAGAATGGGTTCATTGATTGAGTCCATCATATAGAGAAAATATTATCAATAATGGTTTTATTGAGAAAATCATATCCAAAATCAACAGATTGATTTAATTAGATTCAAATAGATAGTATGGAGAGAATTAGATCAAGAGTCATTATATTGAGAAAACTGAATACAACCAAATCGGACATAGGATTCAAACTAAGAAATTTTCAAGTAAATTAAACAAAGTATTTATTCACTTGTTTGGCTCAAATGTTTTACGAAAAAATATATTAAACTATTGGGATTCAGTGTGTGCATTCATACATGAGTTATAAGGTGCCTAATGGGATTCAAGACAAGTTTTATTCACCTCTTCTTAAAAGTTCATTTCCATGGACACATTTGAGTGGTTATGGAAAGGATGTAGGTTCTTACAGAAAGGCCAAAAATTTTAAATATTTTTTAATTGACATGACTTATTACTATTGTATGAATGATTATTTACTAAAAGATGATAATAATACAAATTTAAACATGTTGTAGGGGTTAATGCTCTATATGTTTTGAAACATATAAAAGTGGAAAACTGATTAACCCCCCCCCCCATGTATAGTTTATATTCTTTATTCTGGAAGTCTAGAATTCCATTTTTTTAATAGTAGATGTAGTGATGTTGCATGAGGATAAACCATTTGGGCCACATTGATTGATTTTTTGGGTTTTGAATTTGAGATATGAGTTTTTCCTGTGGAATTTTGGGCAAGGTGTGATGGATGGTCTTGGTTTTTGGTGCGGATATAAGAGGGTATACATTTAACCATAATTGAATTGGGTCAAAATGAAATGAATCCATATTATTTTGGTATTCCAATGTGACCCCATTGTTAATGATGCAATGATCCGCTATTCCATTTTTTTAAAATATGGGTACACCCAAATATTCATTATATATCCTGATAATTTTAGGTTGAATACATAGTTGGGGTTGTCTAGTTTGGATTTCCCCTCCCTTTAGGCATCCAAAAAATAATCCAATTTTATAGGGTTATTTCTTGGTTGTTTTCCTTAGTGATTTTTTGACTTGTTTTCCCCTTATCACAAAATTTTCATCCTCTTGGTTATCCAATAATTAATTGTTATTTTTGATAGGGTTTTGAATATTGATCCCATTATATCATGGGTCATATTCTTGAATAACCTTTATTTGGAACATAGTGGCTTGAGGATATTGGGTTTCACAAACCAAATTTGGTTGCCATTAAAACCGGCACCATACCTAGAACGTGACAAGGTATAAAGGGAATTCGTGATTCCCACGGATTGGGACATGACACTGAGTTTTATAAAAATAATATTGGGAATGATTTAACCAAATATATAATCATAAAACAACAAATGAAACCAAGAAACCAACTATGAAATTTTCAAACCCAAACACCATTCACTAAAACTCATAACTGAATTATATAATATAAAGTAATTTTAATGACCATTAAAAAGGAAAAAAACCACAAAACATATATCCCATGAACCTCCACATGGTGAGAGGAACTGCCCTCAAGCCATCTCCATTACATCGCATCATGATAGACCACTGAAAACCTGAATCATTGGCACAAAAATAGTACCCAAACCTGGGAAAAAAATAACCAAGGCTACATACGACTAAAAGAGTAAGTGGGGTGTGATTCAAAGCCTAATAGGATACCACCACTAAAATATTCCATGTGATATACATTCAAAGACTAAAAGCATGCATGTTTTTAGAACATGAGGTACTAGTAATAATTTTCTTAAAAGATGAAACATTAAATAAAATAGTTTTCTGGTGGTCTATTTTAAAGAATCAACACTTTAATAATAATGCCAACAATAATGAATTTTATAGAAAACTATAACATATGCTGACTATTAGAACGATGTAACTAATGAGCACATGTAATAGGAAATAACCTCTAGGAACTAGCTCGTTGTGGGTCCCAGGTACCTTGTATCTCGATGAGAGTAACCATCGAAATGTCTTTTCTCATACATGATCCACTATTAGGGAACATACCCATAACCTAGTAGTCCTTCATCAACATCACCATCATAGTTTATTTAGTTTTTAAAGTGTCAAACTTGCTCCGTAAAATTGATGCCAAACCCCATGGGATCACTAACATACTGGTACACGTCCACCCACCTAGATACCCAGGATTCCCTCTTGTTCTCAAAGAAGTTAAACAAACCATGAAATGTAATTTTCACAGAAAAATACAACTTCCACATAACACATTAACCAAACATCCCCCAAGTATATCAGACAAGTCACATAATCGACATTTCCATTCAATTTTTTTGAAATCATACTTACACCCGATAGACCACAACACCGTTTTCTTATCATTCATAATTCAACAAATTATTTAACTATTATATGAAATCTTTCCCAAGATTCTAAACATTACATTAAAAACCACCCACTTGTTACATACTACACTTTTCATGAAAAAAATACATTTTTTCACATCACACTCACACAAAACATCCCACTCAATTGTTGCATACTACCCCTTTCATGAAAAAAATATAATTTCACATCACACTCACACAAAACAGCCCAAAAACATGTTTTTCACTCACATCACAATTTCATAAACCACCTTGACAAATTAAAAAAAAATATCCAAATGCTTGACAACACAATTGAAAACATTATAATTCAAAAATTTCTTTTAGGTGGACACACTCACGAAACATTACATATAAATTCATTTACATCATTCTTTTACCTTATAAAACATTTACAAGTTTCATAAAACAAATCAAAGGGGTATAACCAAGTCTTGCACACAAAACCAATTTTAAAACCCTCTCTCAAGGCCAAAATCAAAATAAGACACTAACAAAAATAAAATGATAATCCCTTGAAACAGTTATTAAACCCTTCTATGGTTCTATAAAATCATCTAAAATTATACCACAAAAGATACATATAAAAAGCACACATTTTCATAAAAAACATTCAAGGAGTGAAACAAGGTCTTACACATAAAACCTATTGAAAATATCTCTTTTAAACCCAAAATCACACCACAACCCTACCATTTCATAATTGGGAGACCAAAAAAATTTAAAAAACAACTTGCATATGTTATAAAAAGAAACCAAATATAACCTCATGGTTTAAAGATGGAAAAAAACCAATTCGAAACAAAGTAAAACTATAAAATTAATTGCTTAAACAAATCCATCAAAAATGGTTTTCGTACAATTAACAACATATGAGGAACATTAAAAATAATTACATCAAGAATGATAACTCATCAAAAAATGATTACACATGGTATCAACTACCTTTTGTTCTAAAACCATCAAATATTACTGTGAGACATCAACCGCACCACCACCGCACCTCAGGTAAGATAGAAAAACCTAAACCCTGAAGATTTCAACCAATGTATAAGAGTTTAAACCCTAGGTATGAAACCTAGATTCTAGAGAATTTAGATCTCTAGAATTGGTGATATGAACCCTATGGAATGGGAAGAAATCAATGAGATAAGGACTTAATTTCAGGATTTTGGTGTTTCACCCAAAACATATCCCTTCAATGTTAAGTCCAAAGGGAGGGGGAGAAACCCTAGAGGCTTTCCATGGAGGTAGGGCACAAAATTTGGTATAATGGGGTGGATTTGGGTTTATTATTGAAGGGAACTATTGGAAAATCAAAATTTATTAAATGACATGGCCACCCCTGTATGGTTTAGAAAACCATGTAGCTAAACTATGAGGCATGTTCTAGGCACCCAAAAAGCATCCATAATTTTCCATATTTTGGGGGAACCATTCTGGAAAGAAAGGTGGAATGATAGTCCAAGATTAGGTGGAAATAATACACAAAATAAAACCACCATTTCACTAGAAGAATATCTCAACTCATGGGTATAAATGTATGAACCAGGACATTATTTTCAGGTATGTTTTTCCTTTCTGGTTGTTTTTGGGTAAAAGAGGAAATTCTATAAATTTTATATGTACACACCATGTAATTTATGAGTACACATCATGTACTTAATTGTCGTAGCCGTCTGTGTGATGTCCGCGTAATAGCCACACACACGGCATTGTGGGAGTGACATGGAGGATGCTTAAAGTGGAGTATGGGAAAGGAGAGTACACGCCCTGTACATCAAAATTACACACTTTGTACAGTCTTTTTTTCATTAAATGCACCGTGGTTGCGTCAAATATCCATAGAACACTTCTTTTAGGTCCCGTTCGACTGAGAGAACCCGTTCAGCCATGGATACCTCATGATCCCCTGATCCTCCATTCGTCCTCCGATTCAAACACTATTGATTATATTAGAATCACATCGGTGAGTAATCTCTTCTCCTAGAACATCATCTTCTGATTTCACATTTTTGGTGAGATATCGTGGGTTGAAAATTTTAGATGTTTTCTTAGATATATGATATTCCAATGAGATTCAAGCTTCGAGGTTCAAGTATATTGATCTTATAACCTTGAGGTAGGTGGTTTTTGCCTTTCTGTAGGATGTCTTTGAGTTATATGTGAAATTTTTCCCAATACCCATGAATGGGTTATTGTGTGTTTACCATTTTAGCCCTATTGTTTCTTTACTATACTGGTATGACTGATTAGAATATTGTTTATTGCGAATAGAGTGAATTGTTGTGCTTTGGATGTGTTGCCCAAGCTTGTTTATCATGTTTGGACCTTTGGGACTTGTATACCTGTAGGATGTTGTTTACTTTCCCTTGCCTAGTAGTATAGGATGGTGTGATTGTTCTTCTGTTATGTTTTTGTGCTGTAGGATTCTATCCATGTAGTTCTTGAGTTTTACCATGGACATTATGCACAAATACACTCTATGGACATACACAGGGCTGTGAGAACCTCGTGTATAGACCATAGGGAGAATGGACACTGAGGTCTTCTCTAGAGTGTCTTTATAGATTACGATGTGAGACCACATGGGGAATTGATGTTGATTTCTTCCCCAGAGTGTCTATAGTTCATAGACGCATGCCATTGGGAGAATGAGACCTTGAGTGCTTCCCCAGAGCGACTTTAGTTCTGATATGAGACTATAGGGGGAATTGACAGTGAGTGCTTCCTCAGAGAGTCTATTCTTAAGATCAACTAGAGGGGTTATGTGTATTGATCAGAGGGTTGATTGTACTAGTTAGGTAGGGCCATAGGGGATAGGCTATGAGTAATTCCCAGAGGGTTACCTAATGTGTTATCTGCTTGTTTATCTGTTGCATTCTGTGTGGTGTTTTGAATGCTTAAAAATGTGGATTGTTTACTGCTTGTTGCTTTCCTATTTACAGCATTATGTACTTTTACCTTCCATATACTCATTAAATATTAGTCATAGATCATCAGGTGGTTTCCTACTGGGATTCAGTCTTACACCCTATTTGGGTCATGCTTTGGGGCCCAAACAGATTATATTGTTGCAGGTATTGATAAGGGAAAGCGCCCTTCTACTTAAGGTACTTGACTTGTTGTGGTGCAGGAGAGCATGGGACCAATCATATGATTGCGATGCTAAGGAGTTGTTTATCTTTTATTTTGTACTTTTGTTTAGTACTATTTGTATTCTATCATTGTTACTTGCTTGGCTTCTTTTCTAGACATATGTATCATGCATCATTTATATACGTGCTCCAGTTGTTTTTTTATTCCAGTCTTCTTCTGTTTACTGTTGTTGGATATTTCATGTTTCTGCTATTGTATTTATTTTTTTACATCTGCTGTGTACTCTTCTAATGAGGGAATAGTTTCCCCAATACCACACCCAAGGCCCTTGCTACTAGTCGGGAGCCTCTGGAATTCAGGGAAATGCACTTGAGGCCATGTGACCAACTGGGTATGGGGTTCCCCAGGGTGCCTTCCAGAACTAGGACATTACAAAGTGGTATTATACGGTTTCTTTTCTCTTCAATTACTATTTATAACCATATCCAAGGATAAAAAGGAATAGGTACTTGGTAATAAGCTGTTCTTGTGAGTAGCTAACCTGTGTATAGGGAAAATCCAATCTACACCATTTAAATTTCAATTTTTAGGGTTTTACAATTGTTATGGCTAATATGATTTCACCTTGAGTGATTTACATGATTTGTGTTGTTATTGTTGATGTTATTGTGGTTTGATTTATATTACAACCCAATGATATGAGGGTATTCCATCTCTTTCATCATATAGACACTTGATAGAAATCACATGTCATTCATTTTTTCCATGCCATCGAGGATACATTAGAGATTGCATGTTTTTGTGATAGATGATGTGTAAAATATACATGCCATTGTGATAGGTTCGTTGATAAAAATACATGTTGTTTTATGGGGTGTTTTTTGTGTATATATTTTCTTGAATGAATGCCAAACTTTGGTTCTTGAGGTTTAGTGGGCCCTTATGGACTGAAATTTGGTGGATGATTTCTTTGATTTACATGCTAGAACATGTATAAGATTCCAAACATAGATTCGTGGGGAACATATATAACAACCCTATCATTTCATACATTAAATATTAAATTATTTAAAGATAAAAAACATAATAGTATTACAAATAGAGGATCCAAAGGTTTAGTGTCTTGGGGTAACTTGGACCATACATAGAAATTACAACAACAACCATAAACATTTATTTAATTTCTTCTTCTCCACCTTCTTATTGGAACTTTTCATATCCTTAGTTCATGTATCCACATGAGGATATATATAAAAAGGGGTAAGCTAAAATCCCAGTATGTGGATAGATAAGAAAAATAAAGCATGGGGTGAGCATAATCATAACATGGGAAAAAGATCATGAACATGATAGGAAGCATAAATATAAAACTAGAAATGTGGCAATGCATAAAAATGAAACACCATGTCTTTGTTGTTAACTAGCACACATACATGTGAACCAAGCTATAATCTTGTTCACATATCATTTCACATTTACTCATGAGATTCATCACTTTACCCAATGCATTGGAACACTGTATAATTCCGGGCGCACCAGTCACTTTGAAACATTCATATTGCGCTATATAATTTCGGGCGCACCCATCACATCATAAAATATCATTATTATACTTGCCTCATAGAAACAATATCAAAAATTAACATAACTAACACATGTAAAGGAATGGGACTTTCTCATAAGAACACATTCATAAACATTTGGGTCCCAAATGAAAGAGGTAATCACATACATGTTACAAGAACCATCCACTTTGAGTGAGAAGTAAAAGGTGTGTTCTTAAAAGAAGAGTTCTTTTGGTAAATTTTTTTGTTTGACCTTAACAATTGTGGAAAACATTTATATCCCAAAAAATTAAAGACAATGTTGGACACATGATTTTATAGGAGTAACCGTATCAATGTTGGAGTGAAAGAGGGAGAACCTGAAGGATGAAAGTTGGGTTCGAGAATTTCCCCTTACCTTGTATCTGAATGCTTCCTTGCCTTTGATGTCCTATATAATTACATTATATTCATTAATTAGAAATCCAGAACCATTTTTTAAATTAATATGGTTCATTATGGTTTTATTAAGTGATTTTATGTGCCTTTTGTTGAGTTATAGAGTTTAAAAACGTTATTTGGGAATGATTGTTTTTATGGTTTTCTTGAATGGTTCACTTGTATTCTTAAATTGAAGTTTAGGCAGAACAAGGGTAATCATACAGAACTGATATTTCATGTTACTAATTATATTACATGAGTTTTAATGATCTTATAATTATTTATATTAGATCCATGTGGATGTATCATTAGATAATAATTAAATGATGATTGTTTGGGTTAATTTGAGCGATTTTTCGATCATAATGAACTTGTTTTGTTTTGTCACTCGAAATATGGTCATATGATAGTTCCAAAACATTAAATAGGAGATAATAAATATAAAATGTTCTGGTTCAACCATAAATTTTTTTCCAGGACCAGATCTGAAGGACGAAATGGATGAAGAAAACTTGTCATTCTTGAACGTGATAAATTAACACCTCACAATCAATGTTTTTTTAATAAAATAAAAGGAAGAGGGAAAGGGGGTTGGATGATATAATATCCCATTATCATCATCAAATTCCTATACATGTAAAATACTAGAGTTACCATACCATTTAGATGATGATTGCTGGGGAGAGACTAAAAAAGTTCTCCAAATTGAAAGGGAATTAAAGGAGAAGAAGGAGATAAATTACCTCTTGAATCCTCCTATTGAGATCCTCCTTAAGGGCCTATGCTAGTTGTTTTTATGAGACCGGAAACTCTTGGATGTGGGGGAGGGGCTAAGGAAGATGTTTGGGTAGTGTTTAGAGAAGTATTGGATCCTGAGAGGTGTGAGGAAATAAGGGTGTGAAGAGTGGTTTTCATAGTGGAGGGGAGAGGGGTTTCCTTAATATAAAATTCATTAGTTTATTAATTTCCACTAAGACAAGGAATAGTGAGTCTTGAAGGAACAATAATAGTAATTTTATCATGTGATCATGAACCCAATGGTCTTACAACAGCAGAACATCACACATGACTCTATAATTAGATTATTTAGCTTATTTTTGTAAATTACCGAATTTCACTATTTATCAAAAATTCAAGTATTTCAGAAAAATCCCAAAAAATTACCCCAATGATTTTTCGAAATGTAGAATCCTAAAATGAAGTCCATTTTTTAAAAATAATTTTCTATATATTATTAATTTAATATTTAATTAAAATCATAATTTACTTAAAAAACATTTTTTAAAATTAAAACTGGTTTTATAGTGCTTTCAAAAATTATGTAGGGTCTTCTAAAATTATCTAAAAACTATAATATATTGATACGATAAATAATGAACACCTTTTAAGGAAATAATTTTTCTTTTAAATTAATTAATTAATTATAATTATTTATTTATGACTTAGGAAATACAAAAACATTTACTAAGGTTAAATTGTCACTTTCTAAGATGTCTATATTTTATTTAATTATTCATGTCTAAGGTTACTATTATGTTGGATGATTTACTATTCATAAGGGTCGTATTACTATTCATAAAGGTATGTCACTATTCACAAGGGTAGGTTACTATTCACCACAAATTATTTTTGTTTAATTAGACTCCAAAAATCATCTTGAACACAACCATGTATGTCAGATTCTCAAAATTCCCAATATGTAAGTGACAAACATATGTTTAGAGGTCATTTAGAAATTAGTAGTTCATTATGTTGTGTTTTCATGTGATTTTATGACATAATTTATAAGAACGGAATTTCCATTGAAAAACTTTGGGTTGTTACATTCTTCCCCCCTTAAGAAATTTCGCCCTCAAAATTTCACATTACAATAAAAGGTGAGGGTACTTCTCCTTCATCGCCTTCTCCTCTTCCCAAGTAGCTTATTCGAACTTATGGTTCCTCCACAACACTTTGATAATGTGGGGTTTCTTGTTGTGTAGTACCTTATCTCTCTGATCCAGAATCTCTACTACTTGTTCCTCATAAGAGATATCATCTTCCTTATGTACCACCTTCGAGTTTAGTACATGTGAGGGGTTCGGTATGTACTTCCTTAGGAGTGATACACGAAACACATCATGCACTTGAGCAGTATTCAGTGCAAGTTCAAGCTGATAGGCCATGGATCCTATGCGGTCAAGGATATCAAACGGGCCAATGTACCTTGGGCTTAGCTTCCCTTTCTTCCCAAATCGCATGAATCTCTTCCATGGATATATTCATAGGATGACTTTATCTCCAATGTCAAACTCCAAGTCCCTTTGACGATTGTCAGTATAGATCTTTTGCAGACTATGAGAAGCTTTGATGTGTTTATGGATGGCTTGAACCTTCTCTATCATCTCTTGCACAAGATTAGGTCTAGGTAGATTTATTTCTCCATCTTCATCCCAATATGTTGGAGTTCTACATCGCTTTCCATATAGATCTTCATATGGAGCTGCCTGAATACTCGAGTGGAAGCTATTATTGAATGAGAAATCAACCAATGGGTGATGATAATCTCATCCACATTTGAATTCTAGAGAGAAGGATCTTTTCATATCTTCAAGCATCTGAAAAGTCCTTTTAGATTGGCCATTAGTTTAGGGGTGATAGGTCGTGCTGAAATTTAATTCAGTACTCAAAGCAAGTTGAAGGCTCCTCAAAAATATAGATGTGAACCATGGATCACGGTCAGAAAAAATTGAGTGTGGAACACCATTCAGTCTCACCACGAACTTCAAATAAATATTTTCAATTTATTCAAGTGAGCGATCTTTCTAAATAGCAATTAAATGGGTAGTCTTGTTGAGTAGGTCAACCACAATTCATATCGCATTATTTCCCTTTGACATCTTCAGGAGACCCATCATAATATCAATAGTATCATTTTACCATTTCTACATGTGTATAATAAATTGCTACATCATAACATTAGACTTTTGTCTCTCATCTTTATCTTGCTTACATACTAAACACCTTAATATTATTTCCGCAATCTCCTTCTCCATGTTATCCCACTTGAAGTGTTCTCGGAGATCATGGTACCTCTTAGTACTCCTAGGATGGATAGAAAAATTTAAGCTATGTGAATTTTCCAATAGATCATTATTTATCCCGAGTGATAAAGGAACAAAAATCCATGTTCCAAACCAAATCACACCATCATCGTTGATAATGAACTCATGTAGCTTCCCTTCCTTTACTGCATTCACCCACTTTTTTATATCCACATCATCCCTTTATGCTTCCTTAATCTTCTCCTAGATGGATGGTTACACAATCATTTTGGAATGGTAGGATGTATCCCCTGTCCTTATGATTTCCAAATCCATTATTTTCATATCCATGAAGATATGGTCTTTCTCAATCCACTACATGGATAGAGTAGCATGTCCTTTTCTTCTTAGAGCATCAGCTACCTTTTTTTCCTTTGTAGGATGATCATGAATAGAGAAATCATAATCCTTGATTAGCTCTAACCATCTCCTTTGACTCATGTTGATCTCCTTTTGTGTGAATATATACTTTAGGATTTTGTGGTCAGTGTATATGTCACACTTCTCACCATAAAGGTAGTGCCACCAGATTTTCAAGGAAAAAATCACAACTACTAGCTCTAGATCATGCGTCGGGTAGTTCTTCTCATGGATCTTCAACTCTTGTGAGGAATACACTATCACATTATCATTTTTAATGAGCACACATCCCAAGACTTTCTTTTAAGCATCAATTTATATCACAAAACATTCTACACTTTTTGGTAGTGTGAGTACAGGTGCAGTGATCAACCTTCTCTTTAGCTCCTTAAAGATTCCCTGCAATTCTTCCTTCTAGACATACATTTCCGCTTACCTTTCTAACTTAGTTAGTGGACTTGAAAATCAATAGAATTTTCTCAAAAAATGTCAGTAGTACCCAGATAATCCAAGAAAACAATGGATTTATGTGACACTAGAGGGCCTGGTCTATTCCTCAATCTCCTTTGTCTTTGAAGGAACCCCAGAAATTCCCTCACTTGTGATCACATGTCCCAAGAATGTGACTTGCTTCATCCAAAAGTCACACTTGCTGAACTTGGCATACAACTTCTCCTTTCATAATGTTGCCAAAGAATATCTTTGATGTTCTTCATGTTCCTCCTTTATATTGGAGTAGATGATAATATCATCAATAAACACTACCAAATTTTTTTTGAGGTAGTGTCTAATGAATCTATTCATCAAATCCATGAACATTTCAAGGGAATTAGTAAGTCTGAAGGGAATCACCAAAAAATTATAGTTCCCATTCCTTTTACGGATGGTAGTCTTCTGAATATCTTCCTTCTTCACCTTTACATGATGATATCCAGATCTAAGATCCACCTTTGAGTAGTATTGAGCTATTCTTAACTGATTGACCAAGTCATCAATCCTTGGAAGACGATACTTATTATTTTTGGTGATCTTGTTGAGTTACTGATAATTGATACACAAACGCGTTGTTCTATCCTTATTCTTCACAAACAGCACTGGTGCACCCCAAGGTGATGCACTAGGGTGTATGAACCCTTTGTCTAGATCCTCTTGAAGATACTTCTTTAACTCCTCCAGTTAGATAGGAGCAATCCTATAGGGACACTTCAAGATAGGTGTAGCTCCAGGTATGAGTTCAAATTGAGAACTCTACCTCACGATCCGGGGGAATTCGGGGTAACTCTTCGAAAAATACATCACCGTATTCCCTTAAGGTGGACATTTCCTCATGGTTGGTACTTTCCCTCAACTCAACCATTTGGGTGAGGTATGCTTCTTTATAGGGAATCAACACCCACACCATTGAAGGATTTTTCAAAGTAGATTCATGATCTTCCTTGAATTTGTTGAGGAGCATGGGATGGTTCGGAATATGAAAATATATTTCCTTTTCCCAACAGTTGATTTGTGCTCCATATAATGAGAGCCAATCCATTCCCATTATAACATCGAATTCCACCAAGGGATGTATTACGAGATTTGCTGGCTTAATTTTCCCACATAATCCAAGAGTAGTGGAGTCAAACACTTCGGTTGTAATGATTGAACCACTTGGTATTTTTTTAGATATCTCTAATTCATGGTTTTGAGGCTTCGATTCTATAGTTCTAGAAAACTGGTAAGATATAAAAGAATGTGTATAACCAGAATCAAATAGGCTGTTATCATTATTGAGTGAATATGAATTGTACCTTATACAAATTCATTATATTGCTCAACTTCCACATCAGTGATGGCATAAGCCTTCACTTGTTCCATTGGCTTCAGTGGTGGCTGACGCTGATTACCCTCGAGAACTCGAGGTTTAGTGCACTATTTTGTATAGTGGCCTAGCTCCCTACAATTGTATCATTGAACCATTAGTTGTTCTCTCTTTTAATTGGCTACATTGTCCTTCCTTTTCATGTCTTTTCAACACTCTTGGGAATGATCTCATTCTTTCCCAAACTTGTAGCATTTCCCCATCCCTTTAAGGCAGTTCCAAGGGTACAATATCCCACATATTTGACTTGTGGTTCGTTGAGTTTTCTTCCCACCTTTTTCATTAAATCCACCAGCTTGAAACTACATCTTTCGTTTCTTATCCCCATAAACATGGGTCCATTCTCCAAACACCATCTCCACATTGAGAGTGCATCGAAAAAATTCTTCATAACTCTAAAATTTTCGAATTTCAAGAGCCTTTCAAAGGTGTGGTTTTAATACACTAAATAATCTATCAATTTTTCTATCATTGTTGACAACAGAACCTGAAGAGTTCCTTTAAAGCCTTGTGAAATTCACTTCATTGGTTGTGAAAGATTCTCCTTATTTTTTTCTTGAGATCTATGAATTCTCTCTCTATTTTCATATGAACAGTACGTGGGAAATACTTCTTAAGAAACATTATCTTAATATCTTCCTATTCCATCAATTCAATTTCATCCCTTGGCTTGGTGTTCTTAATCAAAGCCCAACATTTATAGGCTTATCCATCTAGAAAATAAATGGCTAGAGTCGCCTTCTCTGTCTCAGAATAGTAAAGCACAGAAAAGAGCTTCTCCATGGATTTAATCCACTGTTCCACAACTAGTGGATCAGAATATCCAGAAAACATCGGTGGTCATTGCCACATAAAACATTCAATATCATGTTTCTCCCTCTTTGGTGAAGGGGTAAGTTCCCCATTATTATGGTTATTGTTCATAACCAGCGATAATTGGGTATGCATCGCCATGATGTTTTGAACACCACCTCCAAAATCATTGGGGATGTCTTTCGGGCAATCATTGCATTGTCCCTTGCATGAGTTGTTGGAATTATTTCTCCCGGTTCCCACCATTTTCTAGAATAGAAAAGGTTAGAACAAAACATAAGCCAACAATTCTTGAATAAAAAATTTATTTATTTGCACAATTTATTCGAAAATCATAACATATGGGATCCCTATGTATATACTCTTGTGTGCATATTTGTACTTAGTCTCATGCTATAGGTTTTTTTCTAGGGTTCACTAATCCCAATTCCCAAATTAACTAAACCTTTCCTCTAATACCAACTATAGAGACCCAATCATTTATTACATTACATATTAAATTATTTTAGGATAAACCACATAATAGTATTACTAATAGTGGATCCAATGGTTTAGGGTCTTGGTCAAACTAGGACCATACATAGAAATTACAACATCAAGCAAAAACATTTAATTAATTTCTTCTTCTCTAGCTTTTTATTGGCACTTATCCTCTCCATAGTACATGTAGCCACCAGAGGATATATATGAAAATGGGTGATCTAAAAGCCAAGTAAAAGGATATATAAGAACAATATAGCATGGGGTGAGCATAATCATAACATGGGAAAAAGATCATGAACATGAGAGGAAGCATAAATATAAGACTTGAAATGTGGCAATGCATAAAAATGAAACATCATGTCTTAGTGGTTAACTACCACACATACTTGTGAACCAAGATATAATCTTTTTCACACATAATGTCACATTTAATCCAAAGATTCATCACTTTACCTAATTCATTGGAGATCTGTATAATTTAAGGCACACCCGTCACTTTGAAACATTCATATTGTGCTATATAATTTCGGGCGCACCCGCCACATCATAAAATTATCATTATCATGCTTTCAACATAGAAAAAATATAAAAAATGAACATAAATCACCCATGGAATGGAATGATACTCATCTCATAAGAACACATTGATAAAATATTGTTTCCAAAATTAATGAGGTAATAACATACATATTACAAGAACCGTCCACTTTGAGAGGGAAGTAAAATGTGTGTTATTTAAAGACGAGTTCTTTTGGAAAAACATTTGATTGACATAAACAATAGTGGAAAACACGATTATCCCAAAAAAGTAAAAACAAAGATCAAAAAATGATTTTATAGGAGTAACCATATAAAAAATGGAGTGAAAGAGGTAAAACCCGAAGGATGAAAGTTGGGTTTGAGAATTTCCCCACACCTTGTATCTGAATGCTTCCTTCCCTATAATGACCTGTATAATAACATTATATTCATTATTTAGAAATCAATAACCTTTTGTAAATTAATATGGTTCATTAAGGTTTTATTAAGTGATTTTATGTGCCTTTGGATGAGTTATAGTGTTTAAAAACACTGTTCAAGAATGTTTGTTTTTATTGTTTTCTTGAATGGTTCACTTGTATTCTTAAATTGAAGTTTGGGTAGATCATGGGTAAACATAAAGAATGGATATTTCATGATATTAATGATATTAAATGAGTTTTAATGATCTTATAATGATTTATATTAGATCCATGTAGATGTATCATTAGATAAGAATTAAATGATGATTGGTTGGGTTCATTTGAGCGATTTTCCGATCCTAAAGAACTTGTTTTATTTTATCACTAGAAATATGGACATAAGTTAGTTCTAGAACTCTAAATATGAGATAATACATTTATAATGTTCTGTTTCAACCATTAAAATGGTTTCATGACCTGATCTGAAGGTTTAAATGGAAGAAGAAATCTTTTCGTTCTTGAAGGTGATAAATTAACACCTCACGATCAATGTTCTCTTTAATAAAATAAAAGGGAGATGGAAATGGGGTTGGATGATATAATATCCCATTAGCATCATAAAATTACATTACATGTATAATAATGGATTGAAAATACCATTTCAATGAAGATAGTTTGGGAGAAAATAAGAAAATTACTTTAAATTTAAAAGGAATTAAAGGAGAAGATTGAGAGAAATTACCTCTTGAATCCTCCTCATGATATCCTTCTTAAGGTTGTAAGATTGGTATTTTGATGAGACCAAAAACTCTTGGACGTGGGGGAGGGGCTAGAAAATAAGTTTGGGCAGATCATAGAGAACGATTGGAGCTTGAGAGGTGTGAGGAAATGAGGTGGTGAAGGGTGGTTTTTATAGTGTAGGGGAGATGGGTTTCCTTAATATAAAATTCATTAGTTTATTAATTTCCTCTAAGACAAAGAATAGTGAGTCTTGAATGACCAATAATAGTAATTTTATAATGTTATCACGAAACAAGTGGGATTACATCAGCATAACATCACACATTACTCCATAATTAGCGTATTAACTTATGTTTGTAAATTACGGTATTTCACTATTCATAAAAAATTCACGGATTTCAGAAAAATTCCAAAACATTACCCCAACCATTTTTTGACGTGGAGAATCCAAAAATGAATTCCTTTTTTCCAAAAAAAATCTAAATATTATTAATTTAATATTTAATAAAAATCATAATTTACATAAAAAAGAGTTTTTAAAATTTAAACTGATTTTATAGTGCTTTCAATGATTACATAGGGTCTTATAAAATTATCTAAAAAATATAATACATTAATTTTATAATTAATGAACACATTTTAAGTAAATAATTTTTCTTTTAAATTAATTAATTAATGATAATTATAAATTTATGACTTATGAAATACCAAAACATTTACGAAGGTCAAATTGTCACTTTCTAAGATGTCTAAATATTATTTAATTATTCATGGGTAAGGCTACTCTTATGTTTGATGATTTACTATTCATAAGGAACATATTAATATTCAGAAGTGTATGTTACTATTCATAAGGGTATGTTACTATTCACCAAAAATTTTTTTTGTTTAATTAGACTCCAAAAGAACATCTTGAACCCAACTGTGTATGTAAGATTCTCAAACACCCAATACAGAAGTGTCAAAAAAATGTTTAGAGGTAAAATGGCACATAGTAGTTCATTATGTTGTATTTTCATGTGATTTTATGACCTAATTTGTAAGTATGGAATTTCCATTGAAAAACATTGGGTCGTTACAAAATGGGCCCTCACGGATCGGAATTTGGAACTTTCAAAGCTCGTTTCAGTGTTTTCTATGTTCCAAAATATTTTTTGAGGCATATTATCAGGAATAACCCCAAAAACATGCCATGTAATGTTATGTACACGTCGTTTGTTCTTCTGTTTTGGAAGAAACTTTTTTTCTTAAGTACACACTGTGTACTTTATATACACACTATGTAGTCTCTTACCGTGTCATAGGACGTGTGTGCAGAGAAATAGTATGGGATAATTCTGTAGTGAACACACCGTGTATCATCCATACACATCATGTTGTGTTGATCTCATGCCCACTCATTTCACTAACAACATAGGTTGGCCGAGTCATTTCTAATGCACAACATGTGCCATCTAAACAAGTCGTGTCGTCTGACCCAGGTACCCTGCCGTGTCATGAACAACACAGTTTGGTATTATCCTTTCACGTACACGGTGTGTCTACCTTGAACACAACATGTAGTTTGACTCTAGTAGTCGTCCATGTCACAAACAACACAGGTCGGTGTTATCCTTTCTCATACATGCCTTGTCCGTCTGGAACATGTTGTGTAGTGTGAGTCGTCTTTCAGGCCGTGTAACTAACAACATGGGCCAAGTGACTTTTCTTGTACATGTCATATCTATCTTGAACACGCCGTGTAGTCCTGTCTTAGGAGAGACATGTGTCTTAACCATGTATAAGGACTCGGACAGGGGAAGAGGATTCAAGTACACGACTTGTGTTAAGACAACAAGTCATGTGTTTTGGGTGTTACACGACCAATTTAGGTTGGAGTACACACCCATGTGAATCATTTAAGGGAATACACCATGTAGTAAATGTACACACTGTGTATTCATGTTTTGTAAAACATGAGAATTTTATTTCTCATGTTACCCTTTTCACTCCTTGTTTTCTATCCTTGATATCTTGATCTAATGTGTGTGCTTGACCTTGCAGAGTCAAGCCACCGAGACGTCCTCTGGTTGTATGCCAGATGCTTGGTGGTGATTAGACAACAGACATGGCCAATCAGGGACCACCTGCAGATCCTCATGTTGTGCCAGCCTTGGCACCAGCCATTGTACCTGACATAGGTGTAGATGCACAATTTAGGGAGGGGTTTCTGAGGATAATGCCGAACTTCTAGGGAGCACCCCCTCCTGCCCTATCGATGGATGATTTGACATGGGTCTTCCAGCATCAGCATGCTCCCACTTTCTCTGGGGAAGGAGGACCTCAGGCTGCAAAGTCATGGATAGAATCCATGTTGAAGATCTTTGAGCATCTAGAGACTCCTCCAGGGAGGAGGGTAAATATCGCTACCTATATGCTTTAGGACTCTACCAAGAGGTGGTGGGATGTGATATCGTAGGTGGGATGCCAGCAGGTTATGGTTTGAGATTAGTTTCGGTGTATCTTCTTTGACTACTTCTATCCAAAGACCATGGGGATCGATCGAACCCGGGATTTTTTGTGTCTTGGGCAAGGTACTCTTTATATTATAGAGTATTCCACCCACTTTACCAAGATGAAATGCTTCACGCCTATTCCGGGAGTTGATTATCTATTCATGGAAGGGATGTTCTAGGATGATCTGAGGAACACCATCCCATCACAAGTGAATGTCCTATGGTTGACTTCTATCACTTCTATAGTCTACTAGGCACTAATCACAGTGTGAAATCCGAGGGATTCTAGAGTTGTGAGAATGAGAGGATCTACGTCTGGGGTTAGTATTCCTTCTTCTGACAGTAGGAAGCACCATAGAGAGTCTTCGCACAGTGAAACAAGAAGGCAAGAGACACATTCAGGTAGCCAGGTGGTATGCTACAAGTGTGGAAGGTTTGGGCATATGAGGTCGTAGTGCCAGAGAGACCTAGTGGAGTGCCGATATTCCAACAAGATGGGTCATCTTCAGCGCTTCTGTCAGACCTTCTCACTAGTAGCTGGTGACATGAGTTCTTCTATGATTCCTTGTTCAGTAGCAGCAACACCAGTTTCTCACTAGTCTGGTATCTGGAGTTCTTCGAGCTATTTAGGCTGAGGTGGAGGTCGTGGCCTGGGTAGCTAATCACCCGATTTTTAGTGAGAGTGGAGTTGATCAGCTCAAAGTGGTCAGGATGGGTAACAGGGCCGCAGTACATGCCAGACATTTCTAGGGGAGCCGACTCAGTAGGAGAAGGATCTTATACCTTCTACTGTTTGAGGTACGATTTTAGTAACCATTGTTTTAGCTTCTTATCTTTTTGATACAGTGGATTCTCATAACTTTATATCTATCGTTGCCATGGAGATCCATGGGATCTGCATCTTTTCTTCTGCCGAAATCTTGACGGTAGACACTCCATTGGGGACTGTACCGTCTAGAGTACGTCAATGAAGAGAGTTCCCTCTACAGGTTGGTGGATATCACATTATGTGGGACGTTTATGTCTTATATATGATAGGCTATGATGTCATTCTTGGGATGGACTGGTTAGTTCCATTCCAGGCAGTCGTTGACTTCTATCGCCGCTCAGTGAGTTTAATATCACTAGAGGGTGGTTCATTTCTTCATATGGGAGAGTGGGACATCCAGGAAAGAAGGGAGGGTCCAGAGCATCATGGGTTGCTAGAATTTACAATATAGATTTCTATTATTTATTTGGATAATCATGGGACTTCACTGTTAGACATTCCTCCAGTGGTGGATCATTTCATATATGTCTTTCCAGAGGAATTTTTAGGTTTTTCTCTATAGCATGAGGTAGACTTCATGATTGCGCTTGTTCCAGGAGTGACACTAGTGTCCATTCCTCCTTATAGGATAGCTACACCTGAGTTGCAGGAGCTCGTGAAGCATTTGGAGGAGTTGCAGGAAAAGGGTTTTATCCATCCCAATACTTCTCCTTGGGGTTCACCTATCCAATTTGTGAAGAAGGTAGACGGTACCCTCAGGCCTTGTGTGGACTGTCATAATTTGAACCAGTTGATGGATTAGAATGGATATCCCTTTCCGAGGATCGATGATCTCTTTGATCAGATTTGAGGAGCCCGAGTGTTCTTGAATATTGACTAGAGATCTGGTTATCATCAGTTGTGTATTAGACTCTCAAATATACCTCTTACGGCCTTCTAGAGCAGGTTTGGTCTATCTGAGTACTTTTTTATGTTGTTCGGTCTCACAAACATGCCTGTAGTTTTCCTGGAACTGATGAACCAAGTGTTCCATCCATACTTGGATTCCATCATGGTGGTCATTCTGGATGATATCTTGGTGTACTCTCACACTCGACATGACCATGCTACCCATCTTGAGATCATTTTGAGTACACTGAGGGAGCATCAGTTATATTTTAAGCTTTCAGAGTGCCATTTTTAGATGGACCGGATTCACTTTATAGGTCATGTTATCTCAGAGGCAGGAGTATCAGTAGACCTAGAGAAAGTGAGATCTGTAGTTTCTTGGGATCAACCGAAGAATGTCTATGTGGTGTAGAGTTTTCTTGGGATGGATGGATATTACAAACGTTTCATACAAGATTTTTCACGATTGGCAGCACCACTGACATGTTTGAAAAAGAAGGGGGAGAAGTTATTATGGTCGTATTCTTGTGAGTCAGCCTTTCAGGAGATGAAAGAGAGGTTGACTTTAGCACTGATACTAGTATTTCCAGTTCTAGGAAATAGTTATATTTTTTACTGTGATGCATCAGGTATCAGGCTAGGAGATGTTCTTATTCAGGGATATGGAGTCGTTGCATACGAGTCTCTGTAGTTGAGGCCACATGAGAGGAATTACCCTACACATGATCTGGATTTGGCAGTTGTTGGACATGCCTTATGCTGTTGGGGGCATTATCTTCAGGGAGAGCATTTTATGGTTTTCACAGACCAAAATGGTCTCAAGTACATCGTCACTCAGCATGATCTGTGTTTCGGTGCGGATGTGCGTCGGGTTACGCTGTTCCGCCAGGACGCGTTCGCGCGTGCACCCGTCAACCCGAGGGGATGGGCGCGCGGCTTGTGGTCCCCCAGTCCCGCTTTCCAAGGGCGGGCGGCATTCGTCCCTTATTCAGGGGCGTCTGCTCCTTGATCGAAACCGGGATGATGGGACGTCGACTCCTCCTTCCTTGGACGTCTCCTCGGAACTCTTCGCCTAATCCGGGTCTCCCTCATAGACTTAAGAATGTTCGTGAATCTCGTTCCTGGCGCCATATCTTCATGGACACCGGTTAATTACGCTGCTTCCGCCCGGACGCTCCAAGGAGTCTGGTCGGGGCAGCAACCTGCGGTGAGAAGGTCGGGTGGCTCTGGGTGCTGGGGGCGTGTCGTAACACTGCGGCTCTGCATTTCTGTCTTCCGTCCCTAATAGGGCTTCTCGAAGGCATGAAGGCCTGAGGAATCCCGTACTGGGTGCGGGGAACTGTGTCACCTGAGGTTTTCCTCAGCTTCCCATGTTTAAGACGGGGTATGCCGCGAGTTTAACGTCCAGCGGGGACGGCATCAGACCGATCAACACGAAAAGTGGATCAGGTGACAGAACCCCTTGCGGGGAACCTCCGACGCTGGGGCCAGCACATGGGCGGCTTCCCATGTAACGTGGAGTGGAGTGAAGTGGCATGACCCCACCGGGATGTGGCGGCCCGGGTAGGGATCAGGATGGATGATGGAGTGAAGAGCTTGGACCCCGTAGGGGCTTCCTACGTACCCTGTATAGAAGACAGGGATCAAAGTCAACGTAGTTCGGGTATACAGTTTAACGTCATGCCGGACGTCGGCAAGCCGACTCACGAAGAGGTCTAGGCCGCCGGGCGGAGGATTGAACCGAACCACCTCGCACAGAGGGGGATGGGACAGCCGGGTGGATCACAGTTTCACGTCATGCTGGACGATGAAAGGAGAAATGGAAAAAGGGGCTGTGGGGAGGCACAGTGGAGATACACACGGGCAGTCTCCCACATGGGCGGATTCATAGGTGAATCGACGCAAGCGTGAACCCTGGAGGGGTCCACTGATGGACGAACCGACGTAAATACGACCGGGACGACCAGGTGGCGGGCTTGGACCTCAGGGAGGCTTCCTACGTACCCTGTATAGAAGACAGGGATCAAAGTCCACGTAGTTCATTCTGTCAGGACTTACGCACTTGAGGCAGCCCGGATGCGGCGAAACTCAGTTGGAAGGGACTTGGACCGAAAGCAGAAGACACCTCGATCCCAGTCACACCCTCTACTGGCTTCGGCAGTGGGGAGGCGCAATGGAGATACACATGTGCAGCCTCCCACAAGAAACAAGGGGTTTATAATACCCTGCCCCCGTAGGGAAAAGCCACTCCCATTAAATCGTCCCAAAAGGGGGACAATCCCGACATCCCTGCAGAGACGAGCGGGTGGGGGCCACATCCAAACCGGGGGAGACCCTGCGTGCGAGGCACGGGATCGAACGATGCGGACGGTTTAACGTCTTGCCGGACAAAGTACAGTTTAACGTCGTGTGTTGAGGACGAAGCGGACGGTTTAACGTCTTGCCGGACGAAGTACAGTTTAACGTCATGTGTTGAGGACGAAACACTTGGCAGTTTAACGTCTTGCAGCGCGGATGATGGGGGCTAGGCAGTTTAACGTCGTGCAGCCTGGACGTATACAGTTTAACGTCGTGCAGGACGTGGTGCAGTTTAGCGTCATGCAGGACGAATGCTGAACAGTTTAACGTCTTGTAGCTCGGACGTAGTGCAGTTTAGCGTCATGCTGGACGATAAAGCCGCCGGTAGGTCCGTGTCACTTCGCGCGAGCCTGGGGGGGCCGCACGGAAAGACGACGCACAACGCGGGCACCTGCGATGAAGACCATCGGGCGCCACGCAGGCGGGTACCCAAAGGGGGTCAAGGGAGACGACCCTGGCGGGTTGCGCGCAAAAGAGGAGCTTTGCGCGCAAAACCGCGGGTCGGCGCGCAAAATGGCGGGCTGGCGCGCAATTGGGCCAGCGCTTTGCGCGCGGATGATGGGGATTGCGCGCACCGGGCTTCGGGTAGCGCGCGGGGGAAACGGCTCATTCTCTAACGAATGGCCACTTTGAAGATGGGGGGTGCGCGCAATCGGGTTGGATTGCGCGCACCCGGGGGCAATTGCGCGCAAGAGGCTTCTTTTGCGCGCAAAAGGCCTTCGGGTTTGAAATTTATTCAAAGGAAATGAGCCAAGGGGATTGTGCGCGAAGGCGGACCCCAAGGCTCTATTGCGCGAAAGAAAGGAGGTTACCTGAAGATCGGCATTGCACGCGGAAGGGGTTGAATTGCGCGCGCGGGAGACCGTTCGACTTCCAGCAACCTTTGAAACGTTGGGGGTCGCCTAGTATTTATAGGCAACCCCGGGCGCGGAATCCAAGGCGCGAGCGCGGAATTATCCTCGCGGGCGCGGAATCGGGCACGACGCGCAAGGGAGTTGCGCGCATCCCGGGGGTTTTGCGCGCGGATCATCATCTTTGCGCGCAGACCTCTGAAATTCCGCGCAAGGCCTCCAGGCCCTCCGAAACATTCTTCCGACTCCAAATATGACCTCGCTTTCCGCATCCGGAGCTTCGTTTGGGAACAACGGACTTTTTCGGCGTCTACAAAAGCCCCCCCTCGGAATCTGATCGGAGAGAGGTCGCAACGATCGGGTTCCGAGGGAGACGCCGGAATGCCGAAGTCCTGGGCGGCGCGAGACTTAGGCGCGCAAAAAGGGGCGCCGGTCGCGAAATTCGCCGCTGCGGTCGCGCAAAGCGCTTTCCGCGCAGCGCGGACCCCGGCCTCGCCTATAAATAGGGGCACTGGGTCCCTCCGTGCCGTACATTGGCCTTCCGCGCGATAAGCATCTCTGCTCTCGTGCGCGAAATTGCCTTTTCCGGCGCGGAATTCGCCCGCTCGTCGCGCAAAACCGTCCGGATTTCGCCTGTCTTTGCGCGAAAACCCGGAACTTTGCGCGACAGTCTTCCCAATTGCGCGCCGCCCACTTGGATTGCGTGCCGACCTTCAAACGTCTCTACCAGCCTCGTCCGATCCCGCACGCTTCATCCCTTAACCCGCACGACTCCCGAAACTTCTGAGATGGCCGCGCACAGATGAAATGAGGGGGATGCCGCCACTCGCAGGGCTGAGATGGCGACGAACGAGGAGGTTTACGGAGCCAAGGAGATTGTTTCCAACAATCAATCCTTGTTCGACTTACTGACGCCGGCCCAGAAGACATATCCACTGTCGGACAACCTGCCGCTCTGGAACTTCGGCATCCTAGATGAGGTCCTGGTGCCAGGGTTCGAGATTGATGCGCCGCGGACCTGGGTGACCCGGGAGGACGAGCTTCTCCGCTATAACATCACCAACAATGGGCATCCTGCCAGGGAGACCAGACACTTGGATGTCTATGTCCTGAACCCGAGGACGCGAACCATTGATGGGGGTGAGCCTACTGCGGAGAATTCTCCAGCCCTCTACTCGAGCATATATCGCCAGAGCGTCACGGACGACACCAAGGGCTGGCTGAAGGACTGGGACTTGCGGTCTGGGGGCAACTTCACCAGTGAGTGGGCCTGGGCGTTCTGGGTACGCCACACTTGCGATCACTTCGCAGAGGAGCTGCGGTACATCGGCCTGTTCGAGGCGGTGTGGACGTCGCAGTTCCACTTCTACCAGCAGTCCGAGCTCGGGCCGGAGCTGTTCACCCGATGGTCTCCGGATACCAACACCTTCCATCTTCACCATGGGGAGGTCGGCATCGGTCTCTGGGACATCCACTGCATCGGAGGTATCCCGCTGGAGGGCTACCAATACGATGAGTTCCTGCCACCGAAGAACATCTGGGAGGACAGGTCACAGACTCCCATCCTGACCTGGCATCTGCTTGACCTGGCTACGCAGCGGCTCGGGATCAAAGACTTCCAGAAGGACATAGCCTACAAGGAATGGTTCGGCCAGTTCTTGGAGCATGACCCGGCGGTCAAGATGCCAGGCAGGGGGAAGCGGTGCCCGACCGCAGCTCAGAGGAGCCGGAACGGGTCGTACTGGCGGGTCCTGGAGACGGGCGACTACCGCTCATGGGGGTACCGCGTCATCGAGGCCCGGGACCCAAACGTCCGGTACGCGGCGTTCCTGGCCGCCTTTCTGAGTGGGTGGCTCCTGCCAGTGCGGGACGCGAGAATGGGCGTTCGCCCGGCGACACTGGCGGTGGCGGGCGCTATGGCCGCCAACAAACGATACAACCTCGGGGTCCCAGTGCTGGCGAGGATGTATGCCATCCTGAGACGCATCTCACGAGGGGGGTCGCCACGAAGGATCTGTGGGCCCTTTCAGTTCTTCCACGGCTGGGTGGCTACTCACCTTGGTGGGTACACGTTTCCGAACGCCATCATTCCTCCGGGCAACGGCCTGCGACCCTCCCTGCTGAACATCGCGGGGGTCGCTCCGATGACCTTAAGTGAGGAGGGCGTGCGGATCCGGATTGGCAATCATGCCAATTTCAACTTCAGTCCGTTCCCCACTCCCGTTGGCCAAATGATCGACAACGGGCAGGGTCCGCTGGAGCAGCATGAATACTTCCTGAACATGCGGGGCGGGGTGCTCGTGGCTCGGATCGACGGGAAGGTGATCTGCGAGCCTTACGTGCCGACCCGGTTCGCCAGGCAGTTCGGGTGCCTTCAACGGATGTCGAAGAGGGTATTCACTGCTGTCCGAGAGGAGACGAACCCTGGCGTCCTTCGCCAGATGTGGCTGATGTTTGCCGCTTTCGGCTCTGGCGACGTCATCACTCTCCCTCCTACCGGAGTTGACGCAGGCTTGGCAACCGAGTACGCCGAACACTGGGCCATCGCGTACCCCGAGGGGCTCTTGCGGAAGCTAGTTCGGCGGCTCGAGGTTACCCGTGTGGAGACCGGGCATCAAGGAAGGAGGCGAGGTGCCGCCACACGGGGGAGAACGGAGGCGCGCCAAGCAGCGGAGCCGGCGCGGGCAGGGACTTCGGCGGCGGGCACATCGCGAACTGCCGCCACGACCTCAGCGCCCAGAGAGGGGGCACGCGTGGTGGTCGAAGAGCGGCCCGGGAAGCAGGTGAGACGTCTGCTCGAACCCTCCCACGATGCAGTCTTCCTGGCGCTGTGGTCGGCCTGGCTGACCCTGCGGCAGTCACTGGGGACCGACGCCATCTGGCGAAAGATACTCAGAGAAGGAATCTATCTACCAGAGGTCGGGCGCCTCCAGATTGCCGACAGAGTGGACTTCAACCGGCTGTATGCGTATCTGACGGCCATGGACGAGTACGCGCGCCAACGTGGTCAGCGCGCGGAGCCATCCCTTCTGGTGAAGGTGATGCTCGGTCTCGAGCCCGCTCCGGAACAGATGCCGCCGGAAGAAGATGACAGTAACGACTCCGAGGAGGAGGAGGAGACGGGGGAGGATGAAGGCTCCGAGGGAAGGTCCCATCGGGGGAGCCCACGGGAGAGCGGCGAGGTGGCCGGCTCTGACAATGTTGATGTCACTGAGCTCCTCGAGGTCCGCTTCTATCCCTACTCAACCTGCTTCATCCATTCTCTTATGCAGCTTCTAACCCGTTTCTCCATCCTTCTCAGGAGCACACGGATGTTGGTCAGGCGTCCTCAGCGGGAGTAGGAGAGGCGCCAGCAGGACAAGGCGGGGGCCAGGCACCCATTATCAAACTGACAAGCGCGAAGGGGTCCCCTGCTGCAACTGTTCCTGCGGCGACCGGGATAGCGGAAGATGACGCTCCGAACTCCCGTAAGTCTCCCTACTTTACTGCTGGTGCTTGCCGTTGACGATCCGTGACTAACCATGGCATGCCCTGCGCAGTGATCTCAACACTGGAGGCTCATCGGGTTGCCGAACCCGGGCCCTCCACGAGTGGACCGGTGGCAGACATGCCGCCTGCTCCGGAACAGACTTCCCAAACCGAGCCGGCCCCACCAACTGCTGATCAAGGGGCTGCGGACGTCGACGGTGCTGCCATCGGAGAGAGGTTGGGGGCTGACGAGGGTGTCAGCGCCGCTGGGGAGAGAGAAGAAGGTCGCCCGGATGTTGGGGAACCTATCCCTCGTGAGGACCTCCCAGGGGCGGACCCTGCAGCAGACCTGCTGGCTGCCTTCCCTGCCTACCGGCCTGCCGATCCCGAGGAGATGGACGACTCAGACACGGAGGCGGTCGAGGAGAGCCGGATAACGCGCCGTAGGGGGTGGAAGTGCATCCAGCGCTTCCTCAAGCGAGACCCATCGGAGTGGCTGGGGCGCATGGGATCACTTCAGACCTGGCTGCGCTTCCTGTGTGCCGGGGGAGCTGATGCTCAACGCCTCCATCTGACGGTCCGTGATTTCATGGCCGAAAAGATGCGCGAGAGCTGCCGGCGTGCCGACGTCACACAAAGTCGGGACATGTCGGAGAGCACGCGGGCGCTCCTCGCGGCGGAGCAGGAAGTCCGGCGCCTCGAAGGGCAGGCGGCAGAGAAGGAGGCCTTCGTCGCGACGTGTACCGAGCTTGTGGAGCAACTAGCAGCTCAGCTGGTTGACGCCCAAGTACAGCTGACGGAGGCGGGCCAACAGATGGTCACAATTCAGGTCGAGCGGGAGCGTGCACAGGCCAGAATCGACGAACTGCGTGCTGCGACCGCCGACGAAGAGAGGGCACGCAGAGAGCGAGAAGCAGCTCTGGAGGCCACCAGCCAAAGGGTAGCGGCATTAGAAAGACTCATTCAGCACGCTAATCCCTAAGGGCTTTGTTTTTCCAATCACAAAACATTTGCTTCCGCTACTTTGATCCATCTGTATGAATCAATATATTTATCTGCATCTTTTGGTTTAATATGCTCAACCACAATTCACTGTCTTGCGGGAGTGTTAACCAAGCATCAGGCATCCATAATTGGGCCTGGATTTCTGGAGAAAAGAGGGAGGTCATTCCTAGGAAAGGAGACCTCAGACCTAATCAATGTACCATTCCCCCAACCTGTTCCAACACACGAGCGGGACAATGCTAGGGGCGTTGAGATTTTATCCGAACATAGGGAAATGAGAAAGGGTGAATCGCGTGTCCCGAATCCAGACATCCACAACGGTCGGCCTTCCAGGAAATGCCCAAGATGGTAGGCGGACAGTGGATCGACCATAACAACTGCAATAGACGGACCGAAAAAGGCCTTCATTCATATTGCAGGAGGCGGACCACATGTCATCATGAATACCGCTTTGGGGTTCCTTCAGACACAAGGGTGGAAAATCCAGATCAACAGGGCATGCGAAGCGTGGGGCGAAGTGACGATTTGTTCGGACAGAATCCAACGCTCTCAAAATTGCGCCACCGTGGGGAAAACGTATTAGGCGGATGCACTAACCTGGCCGTGAGTCACCTCAATTCTCAGACAGCACCTCTCTGACGAGGAAACCGTCGCTTCCCATCCTTGCGATGGGGCATCCCGAGCTGAATCGAGGAGAATATCACAACTGCACCACTCTACCCGAAGTCAGGCCAGACGGCCGGCGACGAGGAGGGGCGGGACTTAACGATCCCTGAGGCTGGACCCGAGTCAGAATGCCCGGGCGTTCCTACGTACTCCATCAGGCTGGAGATCAAGCCACACGTAGTTCTGAGAGTGCAGTTTAACGTCATGCAGGACGTAGAATCCCGTTTAGGGGAGATCTTAGTTTAAGGTCGTAGAGCTCGGACCATAAGGGGAGATCTTAGTTTAAGGTCTTAGAGCTCGGACCATAAGGACTAGATCTTAGTTTAAGTTCTTAGAGCTCGGACCATAAGGAGAGATCTCAGTTTAAGGTCTTAGAGCTCGGACCATAAGGGGAGATCTTAGTTTAAGGTCTTAGAGCTCGGACCATAAGGAGAGATCTTAGTTTAAGGACTTAGAGCTCGGACCATAAGGAGAGATCTTAGTTTAAGGTCTTAGAGCTCGGACCATAAGGAGAGATCTTAGTTTAAGGTCTTAGAGCTCGGACCATAAGGAGAGATCTTAGTTTAAGGTCTTAGAGCTCGGACCATAAAGAGAGATCTTAGTTTAAGGTCTTAGAGCTCGGACCATAAAGAGAGATCTTAGTTTAAGGTCTTAGAGCTCGGACCATAAAGAGAGATCTTAGTTTAAGGTCTTAGAGCTCGGACCATAAAGACCTCAAAGTACGCCGCATCTGGTCATATCCCCTGGATATACGAAGATGCACTGAGGGATAGTGTCAAGAGTGTCGAGGTTTCGCCTGGCCGGAATGGGAGGTGGAAGAGGTGAATCATGCGGCCATTCACTCGAGGACCGGGAGCACCGGCGTGACGATATGAGAGTACTGCCGACCGTGGCGGAAAAGCAGCATCAACATCGCACTAACCGTTGGTGGAATGAGGCAGCAAACGAGCATCGACCGCTCAATCGCAGGATTCATATCGATTTGCTGCCCGAGGCCATTGGGGGTACCGGCCCGAGTCGGTGGGAGAGCACTGAGGCATTGTCTCCGAACCGTTCACGGGGGCTCCACCCAGGGCGTAGACAATGGGTCCGAATGAAAGGGAGCACGAAGCCTGAAAAGCGGAGGAAACCTGGCCAAGCGGATCCTGACCCTCCTGGCAATAAACCAGAGTACTCTTGACACTGGTGGACCACTGCAAGGGGTCGGGGAACGCGCCTTGTGGGTGACCTGAAGGCGGCAGATTCCTCAGAGAAGGGGGAATCTCTAAGAGATGGGGGGCTGGACCCGAAGTTTCACACATCCGGGCGTTCCTACGTATCCCATAAGGATGGGAATTAAGCCGCACGTAGTTCTTGAAGCGCGGCGCAACACAATCGGGCACCAGCGCGGGGAAGAGTGCGGGTCTGACCCTCGCACACAAAAGGAGCGGCATTTGATATTTCTTGTTTGTCCTTAGAGATGAATGGTTTTTCGTGCGGCGACATGCCTGTGATTGAGAAATCTCTGGCGTCGCCACAATAATCAAGCCATGGAAGGCATTGATGAATGGCGTGGTTATTAACCAGCTCCCAACATGAGTGCCCCCTGAGGGGAACATCACGATGCAGTGCCGTTTCTCGTCGGGCGGCCAAGACGATCACAGTTTACGGTCGTGTGGTAGGACCAGACAACACAGTTTAAGGTCGTGTGGTTCGGACCATGGAGGAATCCGCTTACCGCGGTACGGCGGACACGGCGGAGGTGGGAGCATACCCAGCCTTGCGGTCACGCACGATTCCAGGAGAAGAGTCTTGGGATAGGGGTCTGCGTATGTCCATCACCCGAGGGGCAGAGATGCTAGCCTCCAGACATACTGGGCTCAGAACGCGATTGTTCGAGCGACTCCTCCCTCCTTATGGGGACGGGGGTCCAGCTACGCATGGCCCTTGGGGAGAACATCCGCATATATCCTTGGTGCTCAGATCATGGGAGCCTCGAACGACATCATTACCTTGGTTGGTCTGCCTAACGTGTAAAGGTGTACTGAAGGTCAGTATGAAAAGAGTGTCCAGATTCCACTACAACGCATAAAGGCGGAGTGTGATGAGGACTGCGCAACCAATGTTCAGAGCCTGAAAGAGCCGACATGGCGATCAAGGATGTTGCTGACGCATTCGCAACACAACATCCGATCGCGTCAGCCTAAGACGGGGCAAGCAAACGAGCATCGACCGCTCAATCGCAGGATTCATATCGATTTGCGGCCCAAGACCCGCCGGTAAATCGACCCGGAGCGGTGGGAGAGCACTGAGGCATCGTACCCAAACCGCTAACGAGGATCCCTTTGAGTGAAGGCTCGAACAAGAGGAAGCGCGAGGCCTGACAAGCAACACAGGACTTGTCGGGGTTGAATCTGACAATACGAGTCATAGACCGAAGTACCCAAAACATGTTAACAGATCTCCGGAAAGGGTCGGAGGACTCACCCTGAGAGCAACCAAAAGAGGGCAGATCCCCATGATCAACCGAGAGACGGGGCTGGACCTGAAACACAAGCGTCCAGGCGGTCCTACGTATCCCATAGGGATGGGAATCAAGCCATACGTAGTTCTTTGAGAGGCAGTTTAACGTCATGCAGGACGATGAGGGGTGTGAGGTAGTCCCACACACGGGGGAGGCGTACGGCGCGGCCAGTAGACCGACGTGAATGAGGACATAATCCCCCGCTCACGCGATACGCCTCGCACAAAAAAGAGGGGAACTGGGGCCAGAGGCCCAACGCGGGATAGAGATTCCCGGGAAATGGGGCTGGGCCTGAAACATGAATGTCCAGGCGGTCCTACGTATCCCATAAGGATGGGAATCAAGCCATACGTAGTTCTTGAAAGGCAGTTTAACGTCATGCAGGACGATGAGGGAGAAAAGAAGGGGGAAGCAGAAGGCATCCCCAAACGTGGGGGGGCGTACAGCGTGACGAGCAAACCGACGTGAATGAGGGCATAGCCCCGCGCTCACACCATACGCCGCACACCCGGGGGCAACTGGGCCAAGGGCCCGAGATGGGATGGAAATTCCCGAAGGATGGGGCTGGGCCTGAAACATGAATGTTCAGGCGGTCCTACGTATCCCATAAGGATGGGAATCAAGCCGCACGTAGTTCTTGAGGGGCAGTTTTACGTCATGCAGGACGAATGCTGAACAGTTTAACGTCTTGTAGCTCGGACGTAGTGCAGTTTAGCGTCATGCAGGACGGAGCACTTGGCAGTTTAACGTCTTGCAGCGCGGACGAATGCTGAACAGTTTAACGTCTTGTAGCCTGGACGAATGCAGTTTAACGTCGTGCAGGACGTATGCAGTTTAGCGTCATGCGCGACGAATGTGCAGTTTAACGTCATGCTGGACAAATGTGCAGTTTAACGTCATGCTGGACGTTTGAACACTCAGGCAAAGTATTGCTTGAGGAACCTAGAGTTGGTGGGAGGAGTGACACGCTCACCATCCATAGTCGCTAGGGAGTACGCGCCATTGGGATAGACCTTGTGGACAACAAAAGGTCCCTCCCACTTGGGCTCCAACTTGGGTGGCTTCCTGCCGGGGATCATCGGCGCTCTTAGGGCTAGCACTAGATCACCCTGTAGGAAGGAGCGGAGGCGAACCTTCTTATTGAAAGCTCGAGCCATTCTGCTTTGATGCCTCTCCAAGTTGTGCAAAGCGCGAAGTCTATTCTCATCCAGTGCTTCCAACTCAACTAGACGGGCTTCAACAACTCTGTCCGGCGCTTGCTGGTCGTAGACCGCAGTGCGCAAGGACAGTAACTGGATCTCGATGGGCAGGACGGCCTCAGCTCCATACACCAGGGAATAAGGGGTCATCTGGGTGGAATTGCGAGTCGTCGTCCGATAAGCCCAGAGGGCGTTTGGGAGCTTGTCCGGCCAACTCTTCTTGTTCTGACCAACCATCTTTTGCAGAATGTTAGAGAGGGTTTTGTTGAACGCCTCGATCTGTCCATTCGCCTGCGCATAATAGCGAGATGTATGGTTCGAGCGAATGTTATACTTGGCGTACAACTTCTTCAACTCGGCTGCTCGGAAATTGGTTCCGTTATCCGTGAGGATAGCGTGAGGCACTCCAAATCGATAGATGATGTTGGAGGTCACGAAGTCAGCGATCGAACAGGATTTGACCTCTCTGAGCGGAATCGCTTCTGCCCATTTGGAGAAGAAGTCCGTGGCGGTCAGAATGAACCGGCACTGGCGAGCTGTCGCCGGCGGGTAAGGTCCCACAACGTCCAGTCCCCAGACTGCAAAGGGCCAGGAATACCTTGTGGTATGGAGAGGCTCCGGCGGCCGATGCACATAGTTCGCATGAACCTGGCACGCATGGCACCTCCTGGCATACTCGATGCAGTCATGGATCATAGAGGGCCAGAAGTATCCCAACCTCCGAATCTGGTGGGACAGCTTCGGCCCAGTCTGGTGGGCGCCGCATGAACCAGCATGAACCTCTTGCATGACTCATGGGATCTCAACTCCCTGAAGGCAACGGAGGAGAACACCATCAAATCCGCGTTTGTAGAGGATCTGCTCCAGGCCGGGACTGCTCTGGAGGACAAACTGCGATGCGTGGCGTCGAACTCGCTCGCGCTCGGCCCGATCCGATGGAAGAATGCCATGTTGGAGGTACTCAACCAAAGGCGTCCTCCAATCAGGGGCTGATCCGACTGTCATATCTGGGGTACTCGGGGCTCCGGGCATAGGAGCAACCATGGTGAGGTTACTTACCAACGGGTCGCGATCTTCTTCCGGGATAACGGGAGCGATGAGCCTGCGGCGCGTCACGCGGACGATCAGGTTGTCCTGTTCAGGCTCTGCAAGTGACGCAGCGAGGCTGGCCAAAGCATCTGCTCGACCGTTCTGCGACCGGGGAACATGGACAATTTCCGGCCGAGAAGGGAACCGGGCCATCAGAAGGAGGGTGCACTCCAACAATGGCACAAGTTCCGGCTTCCTGACAACGTAGTCTCCATTGATCTGCTTAACGACCAGCTCGGAGTCCCCTTTCACGCACAGACGGGGCACGTCGATCTCGAGAGCCAACTCGAGGCCGGTGATGAGGGCATGGTATTCCGCCTCATTGTTGGTACAGCCCTCTGACAACAGGAAAGAGTATGGAAGCACGGCTCGCTCCGGGGTAATGAAGACGATACCCAAGCCCACTCTGTTGAGCTTAGGATTATCGAGTCTTCTACCGGTGGGGCTCCGGGAGGCACCGTCAAAGTGCATCTGCCCGCATGGATCGGCTCGATCAACCGAGAGAATGGTCTCATCAGGAAAGCCTAGATCCAGCGGCTGATCCGCGGAGGTCGGGTGAGCTGCCAGAATGTCTGCCAATGCTTGCCCTTTGATGGCCTTCTGAGACACATACCTGATGTCGAACTGCTGGAGAATCACAGCCCACCGCGCTAGACGGCCAGTCAACATAGGTCGGCTCAGGATATATTTCAACGGGTCTACCCGAGAAACCAACTGTACCTCATGGTGCTGCAAGTAGTGCCGTAATTTCTGTACGGCAAATACGAGCGCCAGGCAGCTCTTCTCGATGGTGGAATACCTAACTTCCGCATTGAGGAGCATGCGACTGAGGTAATAGAGGCTATTCTCCGTTCCCTCGTTGTTCTTCTGGGCGAGAAGGGCACCCAGGGACTGTTCCAGGGCGGTCACATAGAGGACCAGCGGCTTCCCGGATACAGGCGGCATCAGAACCGGAGGTTGAAGCAGGTACTGCTTGATCTCCTCGAAAGCGGTCTGACACTCTTTATCCCATACATCGGTGGCACCTTTCTTCATGAGCCGAGAAAAGGGCTTACACTTGCCGGCCAGATTCGCGATGAATCGGCGTATATAGGCTAAGTGGCCTTGGAACCCTTGCAGTTCCCGGACGGTACCTGGGGGAGGCATCTGGCTAATCGCCCTGATTTTCTCTGGGTCGATCTCAATACCCCGGTATCTCACCACAAATCCAAGGAACTTTCCGGAGGTGACCCCAAAGGCACACTTCAACGGGTTCATCTTCAGGCAGCGAGACCGGAGGAAGCTGAACACTTTCTCAAGATCTTTGAGATGGTCCTGACGCTGGCGCGATTTGACCACCAAGTCGTCGACGTAGCATTCCACCAGTGTGCCGAGGATTGGCTTGAATATGCGGTGCATCACCCGTTGATAGGTGGCACCTGCATTCTTCAGGCCGAAAGGCATGACCCGGTAGCAAAAGGTACCTTGGGGGGCCCTGAAGGCAGTGAACTCCTCATCCTCAGGGGCCATCCGAATTTGGTTGTATCCGGAGTATCCATCCATAAAGGAGAGGGCTTGGAACCCTGTCGTGGCATCAATCAACAACTCTGTCACTGGAAGGGGAAAATCATCCTTCGGGCAGTGGCGGTTGAGATCGCGGAAGTCGATGAAGACTCTGATCTGCCCGTTCTTCTTCCTGACCGGCACAATGTTGGCCAGCCATTTGGGGTACTGAACTTCCCTCACGAAGTTGGCTTTGATAAGCTTGTCAACTTCGGCCTCAACCATGGCACCGTGGGATGGGTGCATCTTCCTGGGAGGCTGCTTGAACCCGCAATGGTTCGCCGAGAGACCAAGGCGGTGGACGGCTACCTGAGGATCCAGCCCCGGCATCTCGTCATAGCCCCAAGCGAATACATCACGGTGCTGCCTGAGAAAGTCCACGTACTGCTGCCGCTCCTCAGAGGGCATGGCGGCACTAACCAATGTGGGTCTTGGATCGGCCTCGGTTCCAAGGTTCACCTGTATTAACTCATCGACCATGGCAGGGACGCCCTCCTCAAAGGCTGGGGGTGCATCTTCCATATCCTCTCCACTCGGGGAGGGATCATCCACGGGAGAGACTGCGTTGGCAACTGCATTGGGGCTACCAGATCCTGCTGGGCCACTGGTGCTGGCGCGGGCGGTCGCGGCCATCTCATCAGGAGACTCGCGGACCGTCAAGACCATGGCGACGTCCAACCAGTGAATCGGGAGGACGTAAGCATCATCCAGACTTGCCCAGGGATCGCTTGCAACAGCGACAGGCTCAACCTCACCTGCCAGGATCTGCTTATCCTTGCTCTTGTAATAGTCCGCGTCCAGATAGCGGGCTTCACACGAGGCAAAAGGAGAGGCATCTCCTTGAAGCACTCCTACTCGACCATTAAGGGAGTATTTGAGGCATTGGTGGTATGACGAGGGAACCGCCGCGTGAAGATGGAGCCATGGCCTGCCCATCAATGCGTTGTACGCGGTGTCCTGAGAGACTACCATGAATTCGGTGTTGGCAACCAAGTCACCGAACTGGGTCTTCAAACGTATCTTGCCGACCGGGGTTTGCTCGGTGCGATCGTACCCCTGGATCCTGAGGTCGGAGGGAATCAAGTCATCCTCAGACAACCCCAATCCCCGGAGCGTCCGAGTTGGAATCAGGTTAATCCCGGACCCCGTGTCGACAAGACAGTGCCGGACTTCAAGGCCATTGAACTGGCCAGTGACATACAGCGGACGAATGTGTCCCTGTATAGGAGGGTCTTCATCCTTACCAGAGAACGAGATAACTGCCTGACATTCGGCGTCCTCGATCGTTTCGGCGTGAAAGGCCTCTGCAGCCGCAACCTCTGTCTCAAACTGGAGGGGGCTTTTCAGGGCTTCAGCGAGTGCCTCGCGCATCTCAGATGACATGCGCAGAGCCTCTAGGATGGAGAGCCTTGCTGGGATGTCGGCCAAGTGCTTCAGGACATCATACTTTTTGGCCAAGCGCGAGCCCCTGGTTGTAGGAGGTTGCTCTGCGGTTGGTGGCATGACAGGCCTTGCCGGTTGGATCGGTGGCCGACTGGTACTTGGCGCATCTCGCTGTTCACTGGTCGCAGTCCGGGAAATGGTCACCGTACTGGAGTCAGGAGGCCGGGATGGACTTGTGGCAGGGCGGAGCTGGTCGTGACGCGGCTGAGGCGGTTCTGCCTGGTCCCACACCACAAACAGTGGCGGAGGCGAATCCGTCATCCCCGGATGGGGGGGCTGCGCGCGCTGAGCTCAATTTTGAGCCTGCTGCCTAGTCTCGGTAGCGTGCACGGCCTGGCTGGAGGTACCAACGGCTGTGCCCCGGCGACTCCTGTTGCTGCGGTTCTTCCGACGGTAGCGACGACCGGGGACACTAGGGAGGTCCACCTGGTGTTCTTCAACGTCGGGAACCGAAAAGGGATTTACCAGCTCGACGGTGTTAACCGAAGCGTACCCAATACCATCATCGGACGAATCATCCATCACCGGGCGGATCCGAGGAGGGACCCCCATCTCCGGGGGCATGAAATCGCCGAGAGTGCGGGATAGTGGCGGAACTGGCGGGGCGCGCTCTTCCTTCTTGCGCTGCCGCCGTTTGCTCCTCTTGGAAGAGGCAGGCTGGGACGACGATGCCGAAGCAGCACCCGCAGATTCTGGGGGCTCAGGCTGATTCAAGCGCGCACGGATGATTCCATGGGCGCGAATGGTCGTCTTGCGGGCCATCCAGTTATTATACTTCTGGGATCCGCGGTTGGATACCAGCTGCCATTCGTCCTCATTGCCACTATCGTCATCTGATCCCACGAACACGCCCGCCACTTGTGCTGGAGCTGGGCCCAACCTGATTACATTGTTGTTAATCTGGTCTTGGAGCCAATCCTTAAACACATAGCACCGCTGGATGGTGTGCCCCAGGGCCCGATGGTAGGGGCAGTAGCGGGGGTTATTCGTAAGATGTGCCTCCTCTGGCTTCCAACACTCAGGCAGTCACACAATCCTCTGCTCCAGGGCGCTCCGGAAATAACCGGGGACCTGATCCTCATGGAATGAGTAAGTCAGGTGTCGCGGGCCCCTGGGAGCGTGGTCTTGACGAGGGGCTGGAGGGGCCTGCCGAGGAGGTGGACCCTGATTATCTCGCCTGGGTTGTGGCGGTACATTACGCGGAGGGGCCGGCCGGTTCTGAGGCTGCCGCTGCTGGGCCGGGAACTGAGCCCGTGGAGGCGGATTCCTGTGAGGCTGTGGAGCTGGCCTCACCGGCAGCAGCTCCAACGGCCTGGGGGCCTCTATCTGGGCAACAGCAGCGGGCTCAGCCCTGCTGACTCTCCTTGCAGGAATCATAGGAGGCAGCGGGTGTGCCTGGCTGGCCTGTTGCAGGGCTTCCTCAAGACGTTGAGCTTTGTCTGAGAAGTCCCTGAACCCTCCGGGGTAATTTTGAGTGATCAGGGAAGGGACCAGCTCGGTCTTGACGTTCCCGACGCACATTGTCAGCAACTGCTCCTGAGTCAATGGCATGTCAAGGGAATACGTGAGACCCTTCCATCGGGCGACGAAGTCCGCGACTCGCTCATCAGGCCTCTGCTTGCACTTGAAGAGGTCTGCGATACTTGTCTTCCGGGTCGTGGAACTGAACTGGTAGAGGAACTGTCTACGGAGGTCCTCCCAGCTGGTTACCGACCCGACGGGGAGCTGGCTGTACCAGACAAATGCTGGCCCTTCCAGTGTCTGAACAAAGCAGCGAAGCTTAGCGGCCTCTTGCTGCGCCGGAGTCCCCAACATAGGCCCGCACCTCGAGTTGAAGTGGGCTAAATGCTGTGGCGGATCTCCAGTCCCGTTGAAGGGGGAAAAAGTGGGATTCCCGAATCCCGGAGGCGCCGGCATGTCATCCACCCATGCTGGGTAGGGCTTGTCGTCCGGTGGGATCGCCACCTGCCGAGTCTCCAAGGCTTCCAAGCGGGCAATGAGTGCCGCCATCGGATCGTCCGGACATGGGTTCCAGTCCTGGCGAGGATCTCTAACCACGAGCGCATTGCATGGCCCTTCAATCGGGTCGTCGACCGGGTCGTCGAACTCGGCAGCTCGTGGGATGGCGGGCGGAGCGGCCCTTGGGGCAGCGGGAGGAATCCGAGTGGGATCTCTCAGGTAGTCACGCAGCTCGGGAGGGTGTGGCGAAACATACCGCGCCCTCTTGCCATAGGCAATGGCCTCTCTCCTGTCGGCGAACACGGCGTAATCACGGTTGCCCGGGAGAGTCTCGTCGAGGAGCGGTTGTTCTGGTCCCTGCTGTCCTGGCCTAGGATCACCGTAGTCAGGCCGCCGTTCTGCAGCGCGCTCGGCGAGGAGCTGGTCAACCAGCTTCTTCTGTTCGGCGAGCTGCTGACGTAGCGTAGCCTTCTCGGGATCCTCCTCTGCCCTCTGCATGGAGGCAGATGGGTCGGCGAGCTTTATAGCCTCGTTGTGCTCTTTTCCTTTGCTGACGTTTCGGCTCAACGTCAGTGCTTCAGTGGGTGCGGGGAGCCCCAGGAGGTTTCTCTGATGACGAGTAACTCTCACTGATGGATCTGACGACGGCTTGTCTTCGGGGGGGAAGCCCCCGTCGAGAAGTTCCAAGTCGTTCCCCTCTCCCGACAGGTCAGCCATATTGACTGTTTCTGTCCCTGGGGATATACCCTCAGGGCCACCCATCGAATCGGGCTGTCGGCGAATCACACTGAAGCGTAGGGCAGCGTACTGCCCCCATCCACGGATATACACGTGGGGAGTGGCTTCCTCGATAACTTTGCGGAGTACTTGAAAACACTCAACGCATCGTTGTTGGAGGGCCTCGTGGTGCTCAAATGACCCGGGGTGCCGAACCGCGGGGAGCATGGCCAGGTCAATTTGACGGCACTGCTCACCAATATCCTCCAGGTGCGCTTGACTCCTGGGGTATGGCATTTGTAGGCGGTGAAGACAGGATCAAGTCTCCCGGAGAGTTCGGCGGAAGCATTCGAACTCATCCGGGGTGAGCGATTCGGGTGCATCAAAGCCCGGTCCTGCGACTGGCCAAAACTTCTCAGGGAAGTGGCCCTCTGCAAGGACGGTCCAGAAGCTCCACGACTCAAACTCGGGACCCAGATCTCCTTGGTCCTCTTCCATGGCTGGGAACGGACGGGGAACTGGTAGTGGTGCCGAGGCGGGCCGCCGGGCTGGCCGACGGTGAATACGGCGAACAGGCCGATTGGCCTCCATATCCCGGGCCGCCCTCTGAGGGTGGCGGTGCCCTGGCTACCACATCACGATAGGACGGGCCGGCGAGCGAACATCCTGCCGTAGCATCGGTTCTCGCCGAGGGTGCACCAGATCGTGGTTCGACCGTCGATCCCCAGAAAAAGTCTTCGGCTTCTCCGATCGAGGCGGAAGGCACTTCCGGAGGGGCCGGTACCAACCGCAAGCTTGATCCCTGGGGGTCTACCAGGCCCTCGTTACTCCGGATATACCTTCGGAGAGACGCGGGGATCACATCGATCTCGCTCTCGGGGAGCACGAGGCTGACGTGCCGCATTCCTACCCCTGCCCTTGACTGGCGGGATTGGGGAAGGGGCTATGTCGCCGAATCGTACTCCGCCTCTGAGTCAGAGAAGCAAACCGGTCGGATCTCTATCCAGAATTCCGTAACATTCTTCCCTCGGCGTCGACGCCTTGCCTTCCTGCCCCTGGGTGGTTCTTCGGGGCAGGGCTGATCTCTGTCCTGGCGTCCTCCGGCCGCACTGGTGCTGGGGCCAAGAGGACTGGGAACCAAGGTGCGAGGGGCACCGGGACAGATATCAAAGGGGACGTGGGGAGAGATGATTCCAGGCAGGACTCCGGGCCGGGATCGGAAGGTGGGATGACCCATGCCTCCTGGATCAGCCACACAGAGTAGATCCTGCCGGTGAATAGCGCTACCGCGAGGTGGTCCGCGGTGGCTACTGCCAGTGCCAGTAACCGGGAGAGTCGACCCAACCTGCCTTTGGGGCGGTCGGGGCCTCGATCCAGGTCGGGCATAGGAGTTCCCCTGCTCAGGATGCGCAGAGGCCTGGCGACTGGAGCCAGCAGTGGCTTGGGCCAATGCGGCCGCTGTAGCTAGAGCCCCAAGGTGGGCATCCTCTTCCGCTCGTGCCCGACGTTGGCGTCGAGACAGACGAGTCGGGATGAGCGGCGCGGGCAGGTGGAGAGCCCGCTCTTCGACTGGAGAGGCCTGGCGGCGGTGTCGCCGTGGCCTGGCGGGAGTCCTTACCGTAGGTCCCTGGAGCGAATCCCGGATAAGGTGATCCCGTGCCTCTTCCACCTCATCCGCGTAGGGAAGGGAACTGTCAGAGCGCTCCGGGGATAAGCTCCCGAAGCGGTTGGATGTTGAGGTAGGCAGCGGTGCCTCCCTACGCGGCCCTCGGGGGCGGCGGTGGTGGCGAGGCGCAGCCTCCTCAAGGTCTAGGCGAGCCATTTCCCTAGTGGGTATGACTCCCTCTTCCTCGTATCTCCGCACCAGGGTGTTGATCACCCTTCTCTAGATGACCTCCGAGGGGGAGAGAGGGCGTGGTCGTCCCGCAATTGTGGCTGCTGGGACGGCTGTGGAACGGGCGGGACCGAGCGGAGTAGCCGCGTCGGTGTTTCCCCTGCCCCTGCGCAAGTGGGCGGGTGGCGATCGGGAACTGGATCGGGCGACCTGATTCCTGAAAGCAGGGAGAATGACCCATTAACACTGACAGGAAAAAGGAATCGACAACCAACCATTAGTGCCACGACGCCTTCCGTGGGGGGAACCCAGGCCCTCGACGTTGCGAGACGGAGTGCCCGATTTCACTTCCCCAGCCCCTGGCGGGTAAGACTGAATGCTTGGCCGGGCAACACGCCGGTCTTCCAACACCTCTGAAAGCCATCGGTCTTCGTATCGAGGAGAAGAGATTCACGTCGGGTTCACCATTTTTCTGTTTCGGTGCGGATGTGCGTCGGGTTACGCTGTTCCGCCAGGACGCGTTCGCGCGTGCACCCGTCAACCCGAGGGGATGGGCGCGCGGCTTGTGGTCCCGCAGTCCCGCTTTCCAAGGGCGGGCGGCATTCGTCCCTTATTCAGGGGCGTCTGCTCCTTGATCGAAACCGGGATGATGGGATGTCGGCTCCTCCTTCCTTGGACGTCTCCTCGGAACTCGTCGCCTAATCCGGGTCTCCCTCATAGACTTAAGAATGTTCGTGAATCTCGTTCCCGGCGCCATATCTTCATGGACACCGGTTAATTACGCTGCTTCCGCCCGGACGCTCCAAGGAGTCTGGTCGGGGCAGCAACCTGCGGTGAGAAGGCCGGGTGGCTCTGGGTGCTGGGGGCGTGTCGTAACACTGCGGCTCTGCACGTCTGTCTTCCGTCCCTAATAGGGCTTCTCGAAGGCATGAAGGCCTGAGGCATCCCGTACTGGGTGCGGGGAACTGTGTCACCTGAGGTTTTCCTCAGCTTCCCATGTTTAACACGGGGTATGCCGCGAGTTTAACGTCCAGCGGGGACGGCATCAGACCGATCAACACGAAAAGTGGATCAGGTGACAGAACCCCTTGCGGGGAACCTCCGACGCTGGGGCCAGCACATGGGCGGCTTCCCAAGTAACGTGGAGTGGAGTGAAGTGGCATGACCCCACCGGGATGTGGCGGCCCGGGTAGGGATCAGGATGGATGATGGAGTGAAGAGCTTGGACCCCGTAGGGGCTTCCTACGTACCCTGTATAGAAGACAGGGATCAAAGTCAACGTAGTTCGGGTATACAGTTTAACGTCATGCCGGACGTCGGCAAGCCGACTCACGAAGAGGTCTAGACCGCTGGGCGGAGGATTGAACCGAACCTCCTCGCACAGAGGGGGATGGGACGGCCGGGTGGATCACAGTTTCACGTCATGCTGGACGATGAAAGGAGAAATGGAAAAAGGGGCTGTGGGGAGGCACAGTGGAGATACACACGGGCAGTCTCCCACAGGGGCGGATTCATAGGTGAATCGACGCAAGCGTGAACCCTGGAGGGGTCCACTGATGGACGAACCGACGTAAATACGACCGGGACGACCAGGTGGTGGGCTTGGACCTCAGGGAGGCTTCCTACGTACCCTGTATAGAAGACAGGGATCAAAGTCCACGTAGTTCATTCTGTCAGGACTTACGCACTTGAGGCAGCCCGGATGCGGCGAAACTCAGTTGGAAGGGACTTGGACCGAAAGCAGAAGACACCTCGATCCCAGTCACACCCTCTACTGGCTTCGGCAGTGGGGAGGCGCAATGGAGATACACATGTGCAGCCTCCCACAAGAAACAAGGGGTTTATAATACCCTACCCCCGTAGGGAAAAGCCACTCCCATTAAATCGTCCCAAAAGGGGGACAATCCCGACATCCCTGCAGAGACGAGCGGGTGGGGGCCACATCCAAACCGGGGGAGACCCTGCGTGCGAGGCACGGGATCAAACGATGCGGACGGTTTAACGTCTTGCCGGACGAAGTACAGTTTAACGTCGTGTGTTGAGGACGAAACGGACGGTTTAACGTCTTGCCGGACGAAGTACAGTTTAACGTCATGTGTTGAGGACGAAACACTTGGCAGTTTAACGTCTTGCAGCGCGGACGATGGGGGCTAGGCAGTTTAACGTCGTGCAGCCTGGACGTATACAGTTTAACGTCGTGCAGGACGTGGTGCAGTTTAGCGTCATGCAGGACGAATGCTGAACAGTTTAACGTCTTGTAGCTCGGACGTAGTGCAGTTTAGCGTCATGCTGGACGATAAAGCCGCCGGTAGGTCCGTGTCACTTCGCGTGAGCCTAGGGGGGGCCGCACGGAAAGACGACGCACAACGCGGGCACCTGCGATGAAGACCATCGGGCGCCACACAGGCGGGTACCCAAAGGGGGTCAAGGGAGACGACCCTGGCGGGTTGCGCGCAAAAGAGGAGCTTTGCGCGCAAAACCGCGGGTCGGCGCGCAAAATGGCGGGCTGGCGCGCAATTGGGCCAGCGCTTTGCGCGCGGATGATGGGGATTGCGCGCACCGGGCTTCGGGTAGCGCGCGGGGGCAACGGCTCATTCTCTAACGAATGGCCACTTTGAAGATGGGGGGTGCGCGCAATCGGGTTGGATTGCGCGCACCCGGGGGCAATTGCGCGCAAGAGGCTTCTTTTGCGCGCAAAAGGCCTTCGGGTTTGAAATTTATTCAAAGGAAATGAGCCAAGGGGATTGCGCGCGAAGGCGGACCCCAAGGCTCTATTGCGCGAAAGAAAGGAGGTTACCTGAAGATCGGCATTGCGCGCGGAAGGGGTTGAATTGCGCGCGCGGGAGACCGTTCGACTTCCAGCAACCTTTGAAACGTTGGGGGTCACCTAGTATTTATAGGCAACCCCGGGCGCGGAATCCAAGGCGCGAGCGCGGAATTCTCCTCGCGGGCGCGGAATCGGGCACGGCGCGCAAGGGAGTTGCGCGCATCCCGGGGGTTTTGCGCGCGGATCATCATCTTTGCGCGCAGACCTCTGAAATTCCGCGCAAGGCCTCCGGGCCCTCCGAAACATTCTTCCGACTCCAAATATGACCTCGCTTTCCGCATCCGGAACTTCGTTTGGGAACAACGGACTTTTCCGGTGTCTACAATCTGAATTTGAGAAAGTGCAGGATGTTTGAGTACTTACAGTCCTTTGATATTGAGATTGCCTATACACATGGGAAAGGAAACGTAATGGATGATGCGTTGAGTAGGAGGACTCAGATACATGCATTTCAGGAATCTCAAAGTGAGTGGAAACTTATGGCTCTATTATCTGAGATCCATTTGGAGGTTCACGACAGTCAAGGGTAGACATTTCATTATTCTGTAGATATTACCTCTACTCATCTGGATCGATTTTGAATGAGGCAGCTATCAGATTACGAATGCTTGGTCCTAAGTGATATTTTGACATGAGAGAAACTTATTCCTGGATGGACCATAGGTGAGGTTGTGATATTTCATTTCCAAGGGGGCTATGGGTACCAGTATACATACGCAAGGAGATTATGTGGGATTTTCATTCATTGGTTTGGGCAGTTTATCCTAGCTTCACCAAGATGTATTGTAATATACACTGTTCATATTAGTGACCTGGTATGAAGAGGGACGTTGCGGGTTTTGTCATGAGATGTTCCACTTTTCAGCAGGTGAAGGCGGAGGATGAGTGACCAACATGGATTCTATAGCATTTACCCATTATCGAGTGGAAGTGGAATGATGTCGTGATGGACTTCGTGACCGGTTTTCCACGGTCACCTCGAGAGAATAACATAGTTTGTGTTGTCATAGATAGACTCGTGAAGGTTTATCACTTCTTGCCGATCAAGGAGACCTTAAATGATGATGATCTGGGACAGTTGTACATCTGTGAGATTTTATGTCTACTTGGAGTTCCACACTCCATTTTTTCAGACAGGGATGCACATTTTACTTCTCTGGTCTGGTATCGGCTTTAGAAGTGTTTGGGTACATAGGTACTATTGAGAACAACTTACCACCCCCAGACCAATGTCTAGTTCGAGCATACAATTTAGGTGCTTGACGACATGTTACGAGAATGAATTCTATATTTTGGAGGTTCTAGGGAGAAACATATACCTCTTCTGGAGTTTTCCAACAACAATAGTTTTCAAGAGACTATTCAGATGCCACCTTATGAGGATTTGTACAGTAAACCATTCCAATCACCCTTATGTTGGCTGGGGGTAGGAGATGCATCTTTTTTGGGACATCATCTTGTTCAGGAGACCACAAATTAGATAGAGTTAATTCAGAAGAGGATGGCTACTACACAGTCTCGACATAAGTCTTATGCTGATCAGCGGAGACGACCTCTTGAGTGCGAGGTCGGGGATCATGTTTTCCTGTGTGCCACACTGAGGCTTGGACCCAAGAGGATTTGAAGACATGGAAAGCTTTCACCAAGTTGTGTCAGGGCATTTGATGTGTTGGAGAGAGTTGGTCTGGTTGCCAACCGGTTGTAGTTACCATAGATGTATCGAGCTATGAACGACGTCTACCATCATTCTCATATTCCACTTTTCATTTTAGACAGATCACATGTCATTCAATCCAAGGAGGATGAGATCGATGTTGATATTTCGTTTGAGGAGCATCATATCCGGATTTTGAATCACTGTACACAGGTTTTATGTGGCTAGTCTGTTCCTCTGGTATGAGTGCTATGGCAGCACAGGCGGGTGCAGGATGAGACTTGGGAGAGGGAGGCCGATGTACGAGTAGAGTGGATGGAACTGTTCGGGGTTTCTTCTTCTATGTCGTGCATGGGAAATTCAAAGATGAATTTCTTTTAGGGGGGGCATTTGTAAGAACCTGGACCTTCTTTTTAGATATTTTTTTCCTTTCTAGTTGTTTTTTTGAGAAAAGAGGATATTCTGAAAATCTTCAAAGTACATGCCACATACTTTATGAGTACATGCCAGGTACATCCTTTCGACAATAGGTCATGTGTTGTCCATGTAATAGCCACACACATGGCCGTGGGAATGTGACTTGGAGGCCACTTAATGTGAAGTACAGAAAAAGAGATTACACACTGTGTACTTCAAAAGTACACGTCGTGTACTTCTTATTTTCATTAAATGCATTGGGGTCACATCTCATCGCTCGAAAACACTTCTTTTAGGTCCCATTCGACCGAGAGAACCCATTCGGCCGTGAATCATTGAAGAACCTCCAAGCCTCCATCAGTACTCCGATTTGAACAACGTTGATTGCGTTGGTATCAAATTGGTGTGTAATATCTTCTCCTAGAACATCATATTCTGATTTCACCTTTATCATGAGATATCGTGGGATGATCGTTTTAATATTTTTCTTATATTGATGTTTTTTAAAGGAGATTCAAGCTTAAATGATCAATTATATTGACCATCTAACCTCGAGGTAGGTGGTTTGTGCCTTTCTGAATGAATTCATTGAGTTGTAAGTGCAATTTTTCCCAATACCCAGGAATGAGTTATTGCATGTTTTCTGTTTTAGGCCTACTATTTCTCTACTATGTGGTATGCCTGAGTAGATGATTGTTGATTGTGAATATGGTGATTTTTTGTGTGTTAGATGTATTTTGTATGTATTTTTCCCATTTTTGATCTTTGGGTCTTGTTTTCTTGTAGGATATTGTTTACTTTCCCATTCTTAGTAGTATAAGATGATGTGACTATTCATCTGTTATGATGTCGTGATTTAGAATGCTATCCATGTAGTTCTTGAAATTGACCTTGTCCAATACGCGCTACAACACATGATCGACTTACACAGGTCCATGAGTACCTTGTGTATAGACCATTGGGAGAATGGATGATGAAGGCTTCTCCAGAGGGTCTTTATAGTTTACCATTTGAGACCACAGGGGGAATTGACGTTAAGTGCTTCCCCAAAGTGTATGCAGTTCCTTGACGTGGGTCACCAGGGGAATGATATGTTGAGTCCTTCCCTAGAGATCCTTTAGTACCAATATGAGACTATAAGGGGAATTGACGTTGAGTTCTTCCTTAGAGATTCAATTCTTATGCTGAACCAGATGCGTTAAACTGAGTGTACGGACAAGCGGGTTGATAGTACATGTTAGATATGACCATAGTGGATAGGCTATGAGTAATTTCCAGAGGGTTACCTATTGTGTTATCTACCTGTTTAATTGTTTCATGTTGTGTGGTGTTTTGAATGCTTAAAACTGTGGATTGTTTACTGTTTATTGCTTTCTTATTTACTACTTTCTGTACTTTTACTTACTATATACTCACTCACTGTTAGGAACAGATCTTTGGGTGGTTTCCTACAAGGATTCAGTCTCAAACCCTGTTTGGTTCATGCTTTTAGGCCCTAACAGATTATATTAATACAGGTATAGATAAGGGAAAGTGCCCTTCTACTTCAGGTACTTGACTTGCTGTGGAGATGGAGAGCATGGGACCAAATATATGCTTGTGATGCTGAGTAGTTGTTTATCTTTTATTTAATACCTTGGTTTAGTACTATTTGTATTCCAGCAATGTGACTTGTTTGGATACATTCCTAGACATATGTATCATTCATCATTTATATATGTTCTATAGTTGTTTTATTATTATAGTCTTCCACTGTCTAATATTGTTGTATATTTCTAGTTTCCTCTATTGTATGTAATTGTTTACTTCTGATATGTACTCTGCCAATGAGGGCTTAGTTTCCCAACAACCACACCGAAGGACCTCACTACTAGTCGACATCCTCTGGCATTTGGGGAAATGCGCTTGAGGCCATTTGACCAAATGGGTATGGGGTGCCTCTGGGTGCCTTCAGAACTAGAACGTTACAACAAACAACCTCCACAACATACCCCATAAGAGGTGTCACTAGGAGTGTCACTAATCAAACTACCAAACACCAAAACCTCACACCATCACTTTGAATAAAATGGAGGCCAATTACTATACAATACCCCCATTATCATGGTCATAGATCAAGAACAAAAGAGACACCAAAATTACAAACTCGAAACTCCCAGAAACCAAGGGAAATGTAAGAACCAAAATAGAACCTCAATGAAAGAATGGAATTGAAAATCTGGGTGTGAAAATTATCCCCACTATAAATCTTTCCTCCCCTAAAATTCCACATCATGTCCAATGAAAAAACCAATCCTAATAGATAGACCCAAAAGTTACTCCTTTCCCAATCACGGTCTGCCCCGAATCTCCAAAACACCTCCAACGATCAATTAAAGAATATATACTCTCACAACCAAAACATACATCACTTTCATAGAATGAAAAATCACAATCAGATTTTATCCCAAAAGAAAACACTCCAAACACTATCTAAACAATACTTAAGAAATTTACCCAAACAAACAACAACAACAAACAAGGTTAATATTACCTAGCTTTAACCAAACCATTGTGCGTTCTCCAATCCATGAATTTACCTAAGTGTGTGTAGTATTTAGATAGATCTGAACAATGAAAACTACCATGAATATATGAACAATGGCCAATCTAAGATACTAGTATGGGGATACAAAAATGTGCTCCCCACCATAGGAGACAACATGAGTTTTCTCGAGACTGGATCGTAGAACTAATAGAGGGGCCCAAACGGACTCCCGAGTACAAAGGGCAAACTCTTGTTAGACCATTATAAAAGAACATACATAAAATTTATAGTGGGTCTCCCCACCATAACAACAAAATATATAATCCAAATAGAATGGGCCAACATAGAAAGAACCAAAAACATAATGATTTCGGATGGTTGCACAACTAGTCCACATAGTACGGGAAGTCATGCACAAAACATGCAGATTATTCTTTCTGCATGGCTTCCTATCACACATTCACTAATAATCATTCAAAAACTATGCACTCAACCTAGTTAACCAAATATCATACCTTTCTCAAAAAAATCAATGGAAACCAATGGATAAAATAGTGACATTGGGGGATAACATGGGCATGATGCCCTCCACCTCTTTCCACCGAATAGGAACAAAAGAAGCCAGATGAAAATAGTAGAAGATTAAACCATCCACATATTTCATAATATGGTTAATACATTTTACAAGGTTTTGAATGACCATGGGATTTCCCCTTAACTATGTTCCATCATCCCTCCGGAACCTATGGCTGGAGCTCAAAGGATTGTAGCATCTTCAGCCTCACAGTTAGGCTTTCGAAACCCCTGAATAGATCCTCTTCTTCTGGTGATACAAACTACAACACCACAATTCCTGATAGTTTAACCAAGACATAACACATTACAAACTCACCTTACCCAAAACTGACATTTCACTGAAACAAGGGATTAGAATATTCACACATAGATCACCTTATTTCTGCTTGTAAAAAACATCAGATGGAAGCGAAACTTGTACAACATTCATCTAAAATATAATATTTTGAAATTTTTCTTAAGGGAGACATACACCCAACAAAACAGAGACTCTTAGAGGATTTCACAACCATCACCATTATAGTAAAATGGGCTCCCAACATCACAAGGCATCACCTAACATGACTATTTCAACTGATATAAAAAATACATGGAGTGGGGACCTTATACAACATTCCTAATCATCATAGAATTCCATAAAGAGCCCATAACAACCTCTCATGATTATATTTACCACACTTGTGGTATAATGTGTACTCATGCTTTATATATACTACAAAGGACCCCGAGGCCCTCTTGTACCTCATCTAGACACTCATACATACTAATAAACCTACACCACTTCCACCTTAAATGAATCAGGTAACTTAAGATTCGATGGATTATTTCAACCACCAACCAACACTCTCTCACCACAAGATGATCCATAAATCAATGAAAGGAAATGGTGCAAACTCAATCTCAAATTCTCGAGAAACTAATACCTTATATTGATAAACTAGATGATTTTCCAATGGAAAAACTAGTCCAGGTTTCACTTTAGTCATGCACTAACCCTTAATGGGGGGGGGTACCTTATCCAATGAGAGAACACAATGACCCATCCAAGCTAGTGAATTGGTTAACCAAGACACAAACACGATCTCAACAAATATAGGGAACCACCGTAAATGCTTCCCGAACTTTTCTCATAAGATATCACTATCAAGCACTTTAACCCTGCTTACCGACAGAACACAAACACAAAGCACTATTCAAATGGGGGGGGGGATTCTTGGACTAAATAAATCATATAACATCAACATTTTTAAAAACACATAATAAATACCATCCAAAACAAGTCATCAAGATACCATGTTTTTTTAAAAACATTACATTGAAAAAAATGGTTTAGTGGTTAGCGTATCTGCCAATGGTACCCCTTGGGCTTATACATGCTTGTTTTCGTGTCCCACACGGCACCCTCCTCATATCCATCCCGGAACCCATCCATCCATGCCATCAACCATCCATCATCCCAAATAACCACTTGAATGTGGTCTCTCAAGTAAATACCAAATGTTAAATCAAAAAATATTTCCACTCTTCAATATCAAAACAGTCAACCAACACTTCCCTTTTTTATAGACCCACTTACCATAAAAAAAACCAATTTAAAACTTACAAAACATTGTAGAATGAAAAAATAAATCAAATAAAAACTCACCTATTATTCATTAATATCAATTTTAAAAAATATCATCCCCTTAATACACCATTATATAATTTACAAAACTTAATTGGGAACACTTTTTCAAAACATACATTAAAATAATTACTTGCTTTCAAAAGAGACGTAAATGCACCATTTTCCATTTAAAAATTATTCTGAATATTTTTTCCCACCATTTAAAGAATTAAACTATTTTATGTTCCTTAAAAAACCATTTCAACAAAAAATTACTCTTCTCAAAACCATTTCATTTTTTCTTCAAAACTCAACCTACATGATTTCAAAACTATAGAAGACAAGACAATGGGAGAAGAAACCAGATTCGATGGGTGACATGGAAATATGGTTGGCAGACATACGCCAATCACATAAACATCATAGAGAGTGCAATATGGAAATATCACTGGCTCCACATTCCTTGAGAGACACTGGGTGATCACTAAAAATATTAAACCAACTCTCTTACAAATTCACATAATCATCATCATACCAAGAAATACAAAGTAATTAGATAAATCCAAACTTCCCCTGGGGACTCGAATCCCCTCATGATGTCTGGTTATCAAAAACACTACCCATAAATGGAATACCAATTCCCAAAAATCCTAAATCTGGACTATCCCAACTGTTCCCCGATAATGTCACAAAATGTGCTAACCAGAACCTTCCTTTGATACCGTTTTGTCACGAAACAAATATGGTCACCATCGAAACCGGAACCATACCTGGCCAGTGATAGGGCTAAAAGAGCTTTCCCAATCCCCAGGGGATGGAACAAGTACTTGGGTATCATAAAAAGAAAATTAGCAATGATTTACCGAAATATATAAACATAAAACCAAAAAAACCAACAAACCAAATCAGTATTTGTTAATCCAAAACATCATTCACTAAAATTCAGAATTGAATTACCCAATTTATTGAAATGATTAAAGACCCTTAAAACGGTACAAAACAAAAAAAATGACAGACCAAGTACCTCCACATGGAGAGAGGAAAAACCCTCAAGTCATCACCACAACACCACGTCACGATGGACCGCTAAAAACCAGAACCGTTGGCCCAAAAGCTATACCCAAATCCTGGTATGATACCACCACTAAGAAAATAGATGTGATAAAAATTCAAAGACAAAAATCATTTTTGTTTTCATGAAAAGAAGTTCTAGTAACAATATTCTAGAAAGATGAATCTTTAAATAAAACAATTTTCAAGTGGGAAATTTTAAAAAAAATATAATTTTAAAAATAATTCCAAAGCTAATGAATATTACTTCCAAAGATAAATTATGCTGAAGGTAAGCCCAAACTAACTAATGAGCATAATAAATAGGAAATAATCCATAGGAACTAGCTCATTGTGGGTCCCTAGTACCTCGTATCTCGGTGAGAGTAACCATCACAATATATGTTCTCATGCAAGATCCACTAGTAGGGAATATACCCATAACCTTGTGGTCCCCCATCATTATCATCATTGTTTATATGGTGTTGTAAGCATCAATCTTGTTACGTGAAATGGATGCCGAACTCCACAAGATCACATGAATACTAGTTCACGTCCCGCCACCAAGATACCAGAGATTCTCTGTTGTGATCAAATAGTTTCTACAAGCCATGAAATATAATTTTCACATGAAAATACCACTTCCACATCCCACATTAACCAAACATACCCCATGTATATCACACAAGTCCCATAATAAACTTTTTCATTGAAATAAATTTTGAAATCATACACACACCAAATAGTCCACAACAAAATTTACATATCGTTTACAATTCAACAAACCTGTAAACAATTTTATTAAATATTTCCCTAGATGATAAACATAATATAATAGCCCGCTAACATGTTCAACGCTACCCTTTTCATGAAAAAAATCCATTTTTCACATCACACTCACACAAAAAAGTCCTCCAACATGTTTCTCACCCCCTCACAATTCCATAAACCACCTCGACAAATTACCAAACATTATCAAAACAATTTACATCACAAATGGCCAATTTATCATTAAATACATTTTTTATTTTAACCCACTCATCAGAGAGTACATTTAAATTTTTTCCACTTATTTAATTGAATAAAACAATTAAAAATTTCATAAATCAGACCCATGGGGTATTACTATGTTTTCAATCAAAACTTATTTTAAAACCCTCTCTCATTGCCAAAATTACAACCAGACCCTACCAAATCAGAAATGGGAATCCCTTGAATCATTTTCTAAACCAGTTTGAAATTCTATAAAATCAACACAAATTGTACCAGAAAATATTCATATAAAAACACACATTTTCATAAAACACCTTCAAGGAGTGAAATAATGTATTTCACATAAAACATATTAAAAAACTAAATTTTAAACTCAAAAGAACACCGATACCCATCCAAGGCAGAATGGGCATCTGAAACAATATTTAACAAACTACTTTCATATGTTATAACCTAATACCAAAGATTACAACAAGGTTTACACATGGAAAACACACAATTTTAAAAAACGTTAAACTATTAAATTAACTGGTAAACAAACTCCCTCAAAAATGGTTTTCGCACAATGTAAAACATATGAGGAACATTCAAAATAATTAAATCAACCATGATAACTCTTCCAAATATTATTACACATGGAGTCACATACCTTTATTATTGAAACCCTCAAATTAGGGTGCAAAAACATCAACCACACCATTGTCGCACCTAATAGAAGATAAAAGAGACCAGAACAACAATATTTAACCCAAAATACATTACGATAATCCATAGGTACTAATCCTAGTTTTTGTAAAATTTAGAACACATGAAATGTTGAAGGTAACCCTTAGTAAAGGGAAGAAATCAAAGATAATAAGACTTAAATTCAGGATTTTGATGTTCCCCCCATCAAATCTCCCTTCAATATTGAGGCCCAAGAGAGGGGGAGTGACCTTGGAGGCTGTCCATGGATGTAGGGAACAAAATGGGGAAGAATGGGGAGGATTTTCGTTTATTCTTGAAGGGAATAGTTGGAAATTCAAAATATTGTTAATGACCTATCCACCCCATCATGGTTTTCCTGCACGGGTTAGTTAACCAGCAGGCTTGTTATGGGTAACCAAAAACCTCCATAATTATCCAAATACTTGGGGCTCTAAGGGGGAATAAAAGAGGAAATATAGGCCAAGGATTGGTGGAAATAATACCCCAAATAGAACCACCATTTCACCCTAAGACACTCCCAACTCAAGGGTACAAACCAACTGCACAACTTACCCCACAAGAGGTGTCACTAAGAGTATCACTAATCCATCTTCAAAACACGAAAACCTCACACCATCCCATGGTAAAAAGAGGTGGCCAATTACCATACCATACCCACAAGACCATGTTCATAAATCAAGAACACTAAAGACCCAAATATTCCATCCCAAAATAACTAGAACGAAGGGAAAGATAATAACCAAAAGAGAACATCGAGAAATGCATGGAATTGAAAATCTGGGTTGGATATTGGGAGATTATACATTCATATCATTACAAACTATTTTAGTGGAATTAATCTAGTGGGTTTCAAAGATATTTCAATGATTTTATTTAGATTTTGGGGATGAATATATTTCAAATTATAAGGATTACATCATTAATGAAAACTAGAGTGTTCTATAGGAATTACAGGTAAGATTGTTTATAGTTATAGTGATGTCTGTTAGATTATTGATTTTTAAAAGATATTCCACATTAGATTAAATTGAGAAACAAATAATATATTTATAATAATTATTTAGGTTTCTTTTCATGTTTTAAAATAATTGGTTATTCACATGGATAGTGCAGGATGGAGTGAGGCTTAGATAAGGATGCTAACCCTATATGGAGGAAGGTGGTTCAAATAATAAATAATTATTTTTATTTTTTATTTTTTACTTCCTTATATAATAACATTTTAGGTTTTGGTAAGTTATATGTGATCTTTTTATTTATTTAGATAGATGTTTCAATGACATTGTGAATCCCATAATTAAGTAATTCTCTCTATTTTAAGAAAAGAACATTGATATTTTCTAGTGGTTTTGTCTCTATGTATGTGAAAATTCAATTTTAGTTTATAAGATACTTTGCATAGGTATTGTGGCCTAGGAAACATTTTTTCTTTTCTATGTTGGCTCATACAAGGAAAAGACAACAACCATGAGTGTATTTTTCATATATTCATAAGTTATATCTTCACACCACATAATTTTAATATAGTTTTTATATTAAAAAAATACTTTTTTGAAAATATTATTTCTTGTGAGACAGTAAATTAAAATTAATTTTGATAAATTTAATAATGATAAAATATTATAAAAATATATATAGATGAATTCATTATAAGAATAAATTATAAAATATCATTAAGGTAATTTAATGTGGAATACTTCCATAAGTAAAGAAAAATACCCTGAACATAAAATAATTATCTCTCTGTTTTCAAAGTATAATAGTAACCCTTATTTAAACCTTGAAAAGAATGAGAAAAATTAGAGATATAATATACAAGTTGACATAATAGTATATTGGATGAATGATTATAAATATTTTTATAATAATGTATATAATATTGGAATATAATTGTTATATATATGGTCATTTGAAATATGGCCATTAAAAATAAGGTCATTACATATTTTGTAATGAGGTATGAATGAATCTATTAGTTATATTTATGTTGTGTAATATTTGGTGAAAATTTGGAAAATATGTATTAATTATGGAATGAAATAAAAATGTTTAAATAACATCATTTGTTATAAATATATGTTTTTTATAAATATTATATTATTACTGTAGAAATTATTAATTAATTTATAAAATAACTATAAATACCCAATTACCTATGTATTGATAACATTTAATATTAATTAGAGATATAATTTTTAAGGGGATGTGAACGAAATTTTTTACTATCAAAATGATTTTTTTCAAGGAAATATTTTTAGTTATTGCATATTTTTACCTTTATATGTTATATTTATAAGTTTTAATAGATAAATTTAAATTAACCGTTCAATATATTAAAAAAAGTTAATAATAAATTAATTATTAATTAATATTCAAAATATTAAGAACACTTAGTTTTCAAAAAGTAATTTTCATGGTAAATTTTGGTTTCCAAGATATTTACATTTATTAGTTGATGTTATAATATCTGGAAATTTAATAATATCAAATGAAGTCAAAAATTTTAAGAAACATGTTTAAAATAGGAAAAAATTTCAATTTCATTTTTAGTCATAAAAAATATTTTTCGAGGGGAAAATCAGTTATCTTGGTAAATCTAAGATAATATGAAAAATTTTAAACACAATGGTAAAACATATAAAATAAAAAATATAAAAATATACATATTTTATATAATGGATTAACTTAACTTACTTAGTTATTTTTATCGTTTTATCCATATTTTATTTAAACTGAAAACCATATATGTAATGTAATGAAAATTTTCCTAAATGCCTTTAATGTTCTACTATGAAATGTCCCCTCCTCAACTAGTACAAAAGAATATTTTTAATTAGTTATTTACTATATATATACCTATTTAAACAATAAAAATCCATTTTTCACCATTTTATTCCTTCCATCTGCATAAGTGAATCCAAAATCATACATTCTGAAGAATCCCATTCTGAGAAGGAGATAAATCATCAAAGTATGTACCTTGTTCTTCAATATCATTTATTCATTTAAATTATAATATAATCTCTATATTAATATAATTATAAACTATAAGGTAGTTATATTTAAATAATTTGTGTTCATTTAAAATTATATTACTATTATATTACTCTAACACTTACTCATCCAATAGTATTGAATGTTCTTGTTTCGGGTCAGTCCAACCGCCCACATGAATGATGTTATAAAACATTCAAAACATTCATCTTGAAAGTGTATTTATAAATACATGTTATAATTATATGAGTATACGAATTATATTATTCTATTAATATTCTTCCAAAAGTGTGACATTAAAAAATTAATGGTCATTATAAAGTAACATGTTATTAACATTAAATCACCCAAAACATTTTTTTTCATAGAATATATAATTATGAACCATACCCATGAATTCTATAAAATGGAAATGGATATAAATAAACCATTAAAAATGGATCAAATATATAAACTATTCTATGAAAAATTAAAAGGGTATAAAAAATTTGGAATCTACATGTTCATTACATAACATGTATGAAACAATAATAATTAATTACATATGATTGTGAAAATAAAAAAATTAATATATATTATGTGTGCTCTGATTATTTATAAATTATGAATATAAATGGAGTAACATGTGAATATGGTTCTAAAATAAGTTATCAGCATGTTTATATTTATTATATCCGTGTTTAAAAATAATTCATGTTACATGGGTGTAAAGGTATTGATTTATTTCTAGTCACAGATTAAAATTGTGATTGTCTAATAGTAAAATAACGCCTACATAAATTGTATGTTCCTTCTATCGAAAACCAATAAATTATCTACTGTTTTATTTATTCAGGTTATTATAATGTATTATTGAAATTTTTACTCCAAATGTTTCATAATTCATCATATATAATGATCACGAGTGGGGGACAACAGTAACACTTATGTTTAATAAGGAATATTTCCTCCCTATATACATATTATTTAGTTTATCTCAAGAATTTAAATCCCTTAAAATCAATTATTATTTAAGGAAAATTTATATATTCTTTTAAATAAATAAAAAAATAATGGGATGTTTTTATTTTTTTTCACATTGTTAATTTTCATGTATTCTATATAAAAGTGTGATCAGAAATCATTTTCATGCATTCCCTACAAAAAGATATTTACCCACAACCATAATTGGTTTTAACTAAGTATCATACTGTCAAATATTTCAATATTATCCATGTAGTTTTTTCTCATTTTTTTATAAATTATTATTTTTTAATTAAATTTTATAAAAATTAAAGGGTATTTATTTTCTTTTTTAAATTAATTTTATAATAATTCTATAAACTTGTTTTTATATACGAATACTGTATATATTATTAATATTAACTAGGTATATATTATAATGGTACCATCAACCTAATATATATGATTTCATAATGATATTATCTTATATATGTTCTCATGAATCCCATTTCTTTTTGTCGATTAATTAAGCTATGATGTACTTATTAATTATTTTTATTGTGGGACACATATGTTTGGGTTATCATTGTGTGATGGGAGGATATATTATATACCCCAATGTGTTGTTTAATGTCTCATTAAATATGTTATTTTAATTTGAAATTGGTTTATATCCCATGTCCAGAAATTGTTATAAGATTATAGTGTTTATTCTAAGACTATTATGTTATGAGATGGTGGTTAGCCTTTGTTCATTTTAATATGAATGTATACGGTTAAATTTTACATATGTTATGATTTCGTTTCATAGTTTTATTCCATATGAACACTCTTTTGTAATGACATCATATCTCATGAATATCTACTCATGTTTTGTAACTCGTATTTCCCATGTGTTATATAATACCAAATACCGATTCTATGAATCCTGATTTATAATCTATATATTATTGGGTAAAGTTATATTTTATTATAAACGTGAACCTTAGTAATGTTCTTTTACCAATATTCTCATCTTATTTTCATTTATAACTATCTATTGTTATCCCTTTTGTTTATTCTTATCGATCATTTTATTTAGATCTTTTTTATGTTTCCAATCCACATGTTAAAATGAAAAGTACAATACATGATATTTCAAAAATTAAATCATGTAAACAGACTATTTATGTGACATAATAAATATAATATAAAATAATATTTTTATTTAACTTCTAATATCACTTATCCGTTACTTTTGAGGGTGAAATTAATATTAATATGCCATAATATTCTTGGGATATAATATAATAATTATATATGAAATGATTTTGTATCTCTAGTTGGTATGAGAGTGGGTATTGATAATTTTTTGGGGGCTACGAATTTAGTAATTAGAGGTTATATTTTAAAACAACATATGACTAACCAATTGTTTTGTTAGATAAACCTAATTTAATTTGATTCAATTAAGGATTCATAACACATGAAATTGAAGGATTTATTTTCATCATTATAATATTTATTACTCGGATTATTGTTTTTGATCTCAAAAAATATTTTCTAGTTTTTGTCTATGAATATAACTATAATGAATAGTGTTTACAATCAGTGTGATGTATAATTATATGATTGTGTTAATTAGAAACCAAATAGGATGGGATCTAGAGTTAATGTTTTCATGGAAATTCATGTAGAAGTCAATCAAAATAATAAAAAACATGAATTATTTTAAATACTATAATGAAAAATGGAATGAGTAACACTGCATTGATTCCCTAATGTAGAAATTTCCACCATCAATTAGTAGTTCGTACAAAAAATTATTGTTGACGAATGGATCAACAAAATTGAAAACAAATTATCCATTATTCACTCCACCACGAATGATAATTTTGTTTCGGATATTTATTGTTTTATATATGACGGTGATAACTGGTAGAAATCGATTATTAAAATGAATCAAAAGGATGAAATTGACTATAGTGGATGGAAGGTGTTATAGAAAATCTTCTTCAATTTTTTTTTTCATAAACACATCCCATGAAAATTGAGAGAGATTTCCTAGAGTTGAAGCAATAGGATAATTAATCTGTTAGTATATATAATGAAACCTTCATAATAATTTTTATGTGTGTTTCTGGTCTAATCATTAAACATGAAATAAAAATTAAGTATTACTTTTTAGGATTAAAACCACCTGCAAAAAAGGAATTATCTCTAATATATTTTTTGGATTCTATGACGAAATTTTATGATTTTATATAAAGAAAAAATGGAGATTATAGACAACAATTATCCATCAATTGTTAGTAAGAATAATAGAAAAATTAATTTTTGATGAAAATGAAATGATAAAAACCATTAAAAAATGAAGAATAATCAATATACTTTCCAACAATATGTAAAGATGCATGTGGGAACATCCTCATAGGAACATGTATATTTTTAATGTGTGAAATATAATGCCCCCAATTTCATGAATACTGAACAAATATGGGGTAGATAATTCATGTGTTGGAAGAGAATAATGATCAACCTAACAAACCACCAAAATTCTAATTATTAAACTGTAAGGAGTATAGTAATTACATAAAAATTGTATAAATCCCTAGGATAATGATGAAAATTAAAAACATCAATCCACTAATCCAAGGGGCCATGTAAAAACCTATTCAATAATAATTTATATATTTTCTCACCTATAAAATTTGGGAAATTATATACTCATTATCAACTCAAGAACTAAAAATGAATGTTTTTAATCAAACTCAAATGACCCATTTATATATATTATTTTTTTATGATAATAAAATCACCACCCCAGTGACACGATTTGAAATCATAATTGAATACTCCTAATGAAATGATAATTAAATAAAATCTATAAAACATGTAATCAAAAGTAGTTTTCAGAAATTATATTCAGTAAAATATTCTTATTCTCCCCACTGGGGAATTTTAAATGATATTGGGAATGGATTTTGTCTCTCTACACAGATTAAATTTTACTTAATTTGATAGGTATGTCACAGTTCATGTCCAAAATTAATCCTATAAGCATTTGTCAGTAATAGGATGACCATGAAGTCCATATGGAAATTAATTCTATTAATTGGACTGTAATACCCAATCATGACTGGTATTTAAATGGAGTTATTGGAAAATTTTGATATAAAACATATCATTATTATTTTTGAATATGATGATGTACTTATATAAGAGTTACTTTCGATCCCCCTGGATAGTAACTTTAAATTTTAATCATAGATCATAAGAAGTATTATTCCTATATCAAATAATCTTTCTGAATAACATTGATTAAATTTGAATAAATGAATAATAAAATACAAGTGATTAATTTTAAGTGATTTATTTTCCAACGTGAATCACTATGGTGTTCATTGTACCTCTTTATAATGAATAAAAATGGATAACTGAATCATGGTGGTGAAATTGTTTAATTTAATATGAACATGGTCAACGAAATATATCCCTAACAACATATTGATGGCTTGTCTGAACAAATTTGAGGGGATCAATTCCTATAAAATATATTTATTCAATTTTGATATCCTAAACTAAGAGTGAAAATAGTTGATATATCTATTAAAACATTTCATGCAAGATATGGATATTTTAAATTCAGATTCATTCAATTTAAACATAACAATGACCCCACTATCTCTTTGGATATCATGAATAAAATCCATAAATATGACCTTAACTAATTTTTCGATGTATTTATTGTTGATACTATAAAAAATAACATGAAAAAAGAATAACATAAAGTTCATTTTCGTATTTTTCAACGAACATTATGAAATGAGAAATTGCATGTCATATTTACCAAGTGTGAATTCTATAACCAGTAACTATCAATATTTTTATAATTTTTCATAATAATGGATATATATATATATTTATATCTATCAAAGATAATTGTTATTATGGAATGAATAAGATAAACTATTTTAGCATTGATCCATTGCATTCTTGTAATAGATAGAAACTACGAATACGTTAAAAGAAATGTTTCAGGACATAAAAAACCAATGTCCACACTAAACATAAAGGGAGGTATGCTCCTTTTGTAGGTAAATGTTTAGAATCATTCAATGATAAAAGGATGATATTTCTCTCAACATATATACTCACACAACTTTATAGTGTATATAGTGCATCAAAGAATATATTTGGATGTTTTGTCATTTATAATGTCCTGGTGGTATAATACGACTTGTGTAAATTAAATATTAATGGAAAAGCCATGTAAAAATGGATTTGTAGATAAGATCTGAAATATTGGAATTAAATATATGGATGAATTGTCTATTTGAGGAAAAATGTGAATTGTGTATTGATAATAAGAAAATATGTGATATAATCATAATTAAGTATTTAGATATTTTTTAAAGGATATCGTTGGGGTTTATTAATGAGTATGACTTGTTAATACATTACCACCATGGGAAGGAAAACCATGTGTGTAATTATTTGAGTAGTACTAATCATGTAACCATATCCATGATGAGAATTGAACGTTACCCCATGAGCATTTATTTACAAAGTATATACCTTGATATCACAAAGGATGAGTAGAAATCCTATCTTTCTCATAGGGCTATCATCCTATCTATTCTTATAAAGACCATTGAGGCACATAAGGAGGATATTTAGCTATAGATGATGGTAGAGATCATTGTACAGATTTTCATTGAAATTAATAGAAATATAAGATTCATAAAATAAATATGTTTCCCTTAAATAGAATAATTTAATATGGATATTTTAATGGGAAAATGTTAATGGGTATTTTTGAGCATATATCTCAATACATAGTGTTCCAACAATGTAATGTAGACTGAAAATTGTCTTAGGGTTTTTTTCAATCATCATTAATACTTTTATAGAAATTGAAAAATATCACCATTTATATCAATATAGGACTTCCTAAATCAATATACGGTTATAATTCAATTTCTTCATTGATCAAATTAAAATTTAATTTAATTTCATTGTAATTTTAGAATATTTATAACTCAATAAAAATTAAAGGATATATATAAAATAATTCGTAAGGATGTACATAGTACCACTATCAATTTTATCTGATCATGATTTGAGGTTTTGATTTATGTTCCAGATTAATCTTCAATAAATATTATATATAATCTTATTTTTTTAATATTACATATTATACATAGAAATATTGTTATTATAGAAGGAATAATAAAATATATATAATATTATTTATTATTTTTCAATGCATTTAAAATTAATTTTGTATCAGTATCATCTATTGGTTGAGTTTTAATAAAAAAATAATATTCATTATAGGACTCCAATGGCACTATATGTGGCCCTATTAGGGGAGAGGATAAAAATTAAAAAATGTATGTATTGTGTTATAAATCAAAATTATTAATGTTGACATAATTTTCAATAAATTTTATATAATATTGAAACAATACATCCCGAAATTAAAACTACATAACACTAAAAAAAGAGACACATTGATAATCAATTTAGGGATTTTGAGTTTTGTTTTGGAAGAAAATATTACATTTAACATCACCATGGATTATTGTAAGAGATTGGAGAAAAATTAATGTTGATAACAAGATAAATTTAACATTTTGAAATGATAAATCACTTTGGGATGGTATTTTCTTGTCATGAACATCATACATACCTCTCCAATGTTTATAACATGTTCCCCATATAAATTTTGGGGGACTTTATACCTTATAAATCATATTTACTCAACATATATGTAGTAGAAAATGAACCTGAACTATCATATTATGAATAACTGGTAGTAATATTTGACTATAGAGATAATGTACAATAGAAAAAGAACACTCACATAGAAAATTTTATATGGATTAACAAAATGTAAGGTGAAAAATTTATTCTCTTTTGTGTTTTCATGTAATGAAAATTTCTAAGGAGAATGACTATTATGGAGGGTAGAATGTAACTGGCTATGATCATAATTTTTAATTCTTCCAATAAATAATTATTTTTTAAATATCTTGTTTCATTCCCAACAATGAAGTAAAATGAATACTGATATATTATAATGATATGAAATACAAAAATGAATAATAAGTATTAATAAAATACAAGAATAAAATATGATGTATCATTAATAGAAGTATTGGGGGATTAATTCATAAAGAGATTAAAAATAAAAAAACCTAAAATCTAAATCTTCATGATTTTACATGAATATATTAACCCATATTTAAACCTCTGGAACAAGAAAAGACATTATCTTAACAGTAGACTTGTTTTGAAGGAATTAAATTGGTTGAATGATTTTGGATATTTTTATAAGGTATATATATTAATGAAATATGCATGTTATATATATGGTTGTTTGAAATATGGTTATTTGAAATATTTTCCTTGGATATATGGTTTTGGGTATGAATATATAAAATTAATTTATTTAATTTTCATGTTCTTTATCTAGAAACTATACATTTAATAATACTTATTATATTAAAAAATATATTTATGTTTTCAAAAAAATATTTTTTATAAGAAACATATTATTATTATTATTATTATTATTGAATGATATGGTATATTTATTAAAAAATAAGAAATATTCTAAAACCAATGTATTGATAATAGATTTTCATTAGCATTGAAATAATTATTTTTAGGCGGATATGTAAAAAAATTAATGTTGAATAATGAGGCTTTTCAACAAAATGTTTTTATATATTATATAATTTTAAATTAAACACATAGACTGGTCAGATTAAAATGATGAATCTAATTTAATTTTAAAATTAATTTTGATAGTAATATATATAAAATAGTATTAAGCCCACATGTTTTTTAAAAATACAAATTTATATAAAAAAATTCTTCTATATATATTATATTTTTATTTAAAATTAATTGTCATTATATTTATAAATTTAATAATATTCATGGAGTAAAAATTTATTATTAACAAACTAAATTTATTAATATATGTATATTATATTTTTTGTATTCAAAATAGGTTTCTAATGTAATATTTTAGTTACCATGATTAATGTGAAATAATGTTTTATAACAAAAAAAAGTGGAAAGGGAAAATCATATAACAAAACCATGTATATAATTTTTATAAAATATGGGGATCATGAATAATGAAATTTTCTGTACATTTTATTTTTATACACATTGAAATTACAAAATATTACATTAATGAGTAAATATTTATTGAAATAACACTCAAAATTCACTTGAAAAATGACACCTACTCTTCTACTAGAAAACCAATCATTTCTATTTGTTCTATCCTGAAAAAAAATTCCATTTTTACCTCTCCCAAATTAATTATATACGTTTGATAGATTTACATTCAATGAAGTATGTCTAAATCCATCATTCTAAGGGAACTTGTCTTAGTAATGATAAATTTCACCAATGTAAGTAATTATATCTTCATCATCCCATATCTATTTTCTTCTCATATCCACTGTTTTTTAATATAATTATCCTCTTTAAATTTTAAATATTTGCATAATTAGGATCTTGGTTTATGATATTAATTTTATATAACTATAAAAGCATACTATACAACTTGTATAACATGTTTTTTCATTGGTTTGTTCAATAACCCCCATGATTGATGCGATACCAAAAAGAGTATCCTTCATTGTGATTAGTATTCACTAAATTATTGTTGGAAATAAACGATATTAATTTATTAATTAATTAATTAATATGATTAAATAAATATAAGGACTTCAATTCATGTATATGGATATCTAATCTTAATTGATGAATAAAGAATACATAGAACTATGATAATTACAGAATCGACTAGGTATAGTATATTTTGAAACTCGGATACATGAAACCTGATCATAAGTGAACTATAACATCTCGCATTTATTTTTTCTAAACTATAAACAATATTAGAAATGTCATTATTAATACCTTTATACATAACCTTTTTAACGGAAACATAAGAAATTGGGATCTTAGATGCTTGGTAAGAATAAACAAGGGGATATTAATATAAATTAGAAATAATTTTATGATAACATGAGAATATAAATTTTATAACTGTACCTTATAAATCATAGATCATACACTTATGACATGAGGATAAATCATTATAGTTCATACTAAATGATTCATAATGTAATCAATGAAAATAATCCATGAGAATACAACATATTTTTAAAACATGAATTAAGATAATACACATAACCCTCTAGAAACATATCTTTAATAGTCAAGTTATTTCCAATATTTTCATTGAATATTTTGTTATCACCGAAAACAAATTTGGTAGTAATTTTTTACATTAATAAAATCATATTTTATTTGGTTCTATACCCAAAACAATTATAGTAATCATAGTTAACTCCGTTTATATTCATAGTGGAAAACTTCCCTTATAGAACTGGGTTCATTATTTATTCCAATCTAGTTTAACCAGTAAGATATAAATATTTAAAAAATTAATTGGAAGATGATATATTTCCCAATAATAACATAATTAAAATCATTTATATTTTTACCACATGGACAAACCAATTTTATCATATCAGAACCCATGAACAGAAATTCTCTTTATAAAATATTCATTATAAAAAAACATGTGGAAGATAAATATTTTTCTTAAACATTTGATCTCAACAAAAAACATGGAAATTGAAATTTTTTCATAAAACTATATACAAAAATAATATTAAAGCATTATCATAATGAATAATAATTTTAATCATGGATCAATCCATTGATAATTCGTGTGTGATATGAAAGAATGATATCATATATTTATAATGATTTTGGATCAACACTTATAATATTAAATGGGTAAAATAATATTTTCAAATTGAAATTCAACATTTCCAAACTAAATGTTGACAATAAATTTTAATGGTACTCTTATTGGAAAATAATATATAAAATGTCAATGGATCATTTAAAAACATTGAGTGTCCATTATAGTGGAAAATATGGTTCATTTTGTACACGTTAAAATAAGAAATCCTTTAACATTTTTTGGTAAAAATTAAAAATTACCCCATTCTGAAAATGAAAGGAATAATACATATATTCCATTTGGAAAAAAGTAAAACATATTTAAAATTATCATTAATAAATAAATTTTTATTTTAAAAAGAATTCCTAATATTTTTTATTTATTAATTTCATTGATGGAAAATAATTTTCAACCGAAGTTATAAATAAGGACACATTTTCAATTGGAATGTTATTTTTGTATATTTAGTGAATAATAGGCGTAAATTGAAATATAAATTTGTATTTCTAGGATATAAATGAAGGAAAATTAATGAAATTTGTTTCTTAATATGTATATTACAACATTTCATCATAAAAAACTCAATCAAATTCTTTCCCGATAAACAATTATATTTTAGCATAAAACATTTACCACTTTGGTGTAATTTTAATATTAAGACCCCTAAAATAATAAATTTAAAAAAATAATCATCACGAAAAAACCAAAATATTTAAATAGAATATAATTTGTTTTCTATATAAACCTCATATAATAATATTAGTCCAAAACATAAAATTTTTTTGATTGAAGAAAACTTGTGATGAAATTTCATTACATTATGTCTAAAATTACATCATAATTTTTCCAAAATACAGTATAATGAATATATTTTTAATATAAATATATTAAATAATAAAAATAAAGTATATTTTATCAGATAATTTTTTTCCTATGACATTTTTATAATAGTATATAAACAGTTCCTTGTTAATATTACATGGTGGTTAATAATTGTGTTATATTATTGTATATTTTTTTTGGAATTTGTTTTCCTTTTATGTAGATCAAAGTTCAATAATCTATAGACTGTAAACAATCATAAAATATAATATATATTTAGTATAAATTTATTTAGACCGATCCCTTTATCATACACATAAAAAATGAATTACGATGTTCATAGAGATTGTTGGTTATAGGAATGAATGAATATTATTTTAATTTTCACGATGCATGAACAGATATATAGTTAAATAATATGTTACCATTACATAATCATTTTTATGTCATTTATATCAAATATTTTTATAAAACTTATCCTAAATACATTACATGTAAATCATATGCCATGAATGAATCTCAGTGTGTTGTGTGGCGATAGTCTGCCACATATTCCAGTCACATTATCATATATACACAAAATAGAAAAGAATAACTCAAATACTAAATTATAATACAAAATTAAAATTTTTATATGTATATCATATATATAATTTAAATTAATCGTTATATCCACTGTTGGAGTTGGTGATGGAAGATGAATTACATCAGTTCCAGGGATATTTATTTCCTATACTCAAGATTGATGGTTTCATTTCCCATTCTATTACAGAGTTCATACATATAGGTTATCCCATAAACAAATAACATCTCATAATATTTTATATACTTGTTTTATTATATTTTAATTATTATTACATGAATATATGTGGATATATATATATTGTCAAAAGAAATATTTTATTAATGAAAATTTCCTTCCATTAGAACCACCTCATTTGGATCTCAAATTATGGACCCTAGGGCTAATCTACTAGAATGAGAAACGGTTCTATAAAATGTATAAGGATATTTTTGTGGTATTTTTTCTAGGGTTTTTTTGATATTAATAGATTAATAACTATGAATAACTATGAAGAGATGATAAAATTTTATAATTGATGAGGAGTTAAATTTTTTTTGTAAATACCAAAAACTATTTCATACTGTCTGTAATTATCATTCCAAGAACCTAAAGTCTCAACAAATATAATATTTTTGTGATTTAGTGGAAGCTCTAAACATCCAACAAAAATAAGAAAATCATTTTAATCATTTTTTTCAATAATATAAATGTTTACTCACATTAACCATTTTATTTTTCACCAGAATATCTAGTATACTTATATTTAACTAGGTTGTTTATACATTGAGAATAAAATTTAAATTAACATTTTTAGATACTTTTTACCCACTAATTATGAATATTAAAATCAATTTATTAAATATATATCATATATTTGATGAAAATTAATTTTAATACAAGCATATGTGAATCATAAAATGTCGTTTCATGCGTACCCATAGTAAATCATATTTTTTATTTTTTCATCTCTATATAACCACAATTTCAATTAACAGAATTATATAATATAAAATTTTTCACAAATATTGATTTTTTTTTCAAATTAAATTTAAGGATGTGAACTAATATATTTAAAAATAAATTTTTTAGAATGGATGATATAATGGTATTAGAAAATGATAATTTTCATAAGTACTAATACATTTCTTATCAATATCCAATATGAAATTGACTATATTGAAAAACTAGGATTAATAATTATATAATTTAATTAAATGTACTATTAAACCCATCCTAAAATAAAATTGATTTTGTAAATTATTTAAATGAAAAGGAAGTTATTCATAAAAAAATAGTGTTATTTACTATTCATGGAAAAAATAGTATAATCCAAAAATTCCCAATAATTTAGTCAAAGATAATTTTTACATTTATATTTTAATAATTATTTTTTTATTATATAACAAATATAAATAAAAAAATTTACATTATTTTTTAATAATAACCTTTTTTAGATATTAATATTTTTTAAATGTATTTATCTTTTAATAAAAATTTTGTAATTTTATCATCAATATGTTTTCATTATGTAAAACCATTATAATTGATATTAAAAAAGTTTTTATTCATATTACTTCTAAAATTTTAAACATATATTATATAATGGTAGTGTTTAAATAATAATATTAATTATATATCACATTTTGTTAAAACTAGATTATTATTATTACAGAAGCTATTGATGAATATAAAATAATTTAAAAACAAAATTTATAATTTATTGGTGTGTACCATTATACCAGACATAAAATGTAGTTAAATCTTGATATTTATTCATAGTAGTAAAAAACTGATGATACTTCTTCTAAATTATATCTTTAGGTTCCCATATAGCTTTCTCTTGCTAGTGGTTTGAGCATAACAATTTAACCAGGGGAGTGGTCTTGTTTCATTTCACATTAACTATATTATTAAGAATCTCAATTTTTTATTTTTCTTAACAAATATCATTTACCAATTTTATAAACTCTTGTTTTATAACATATTAATGATAAATTATTTACATCCTCAGGAGTGATATAAATTACACATCATTTACTTAAGAGAGGTTCATTTGAAGTAAAAGAAGATAAATAATTGTCCCAAATCAATCTATAATATCAGAAGGTACAATATACCAAGGAATAAAAATGTATTTATTTATAAATATGATAAATTTATTATATATATATATATATTCATAGAAAAACCTTTTCACCAACATCTGATTCCATATGTTGTTGATGATTATGGGTATCACTTTTTAATCAATATGTTGATTCCATAATTTTTTATTGAATTTCTATGAAATTCTCCACCATTTCATCATCTGTTTTAGTCTAAATAAAATTCATTCCCCATAATCATCAAAAAAAATATTTCTATTACTCCTTACATATATGAATTCTCAAGGAGCCTTTTGTATACATCATTGAAATGTATTTTTTGTATGAAAACTCATCCCAAGGAAATGGATAACCCCACAAACATTTTAAATCCATAAAACATGATTCAGGTATATCTATTATGGTTTGAATTATTCTATCTGAATGAAAAAAAATTGATTATGATCTGTTGTTACAAATCTCTACTGCATATCTAAATCCGACTAATGATATTTTTAGAACATCATGTTATGCCTCAGATCCCGATCAGACCTAATAGATTATTTTCCCCATGAAACCTTATAACATCATTAATGTATATAATGTCAATATCATCCATAGATAAATACACTCCCATAGAGATGAAGTGGGATGAATTATTATGATGATATCCTATAAACCAAAAATAAATGTTCCTTTTATCTGTATTGGGGATCCTAAAAAAATAAAATGTGATTTTTTACAGTTTCAATTCCAGTATATGCAATAGTTGTAGAAATCCCTTATTATCTGATCGCACATAAAATAATATTTCAAGAATTTATACATTTATTTTAATCTCGAATGATTTGAAAATGAATAACTATGAGAACCATCTAGTAGACCCTTTATTAAAATTGGATTAGATGGAAACAAAAATAGTTCTTAAATATTATCATTCCCTCAAAATTAAGGAAGAAAGTTTGATCATTTTTCACTTTTTGGGGCTCCAATATTCCTTCTACTCACCTCTCATCCTTACATAGATATATAGTTGAACACTTATTTGAGAAGAATAAAAATTTTCCACTTTACTATTTATTTTTCCATTTTTTGATAATCCATAAATATTGTAGATTTTTTTATCATCAACATAGATAATATAGATCTATCCTTTTGACTCAAATGATCTTTCAACTCTTATTTTTTTAATGAGGAGATGTATTTATAAATTTAATCATAAATCAGATCCAAAAATATTCTATGGTGTATATTCAACTCTTTCTATATGAATATATATTTGAAACTCTTATGATATATATATATATATATATATCACATCATTATCAATAAATATAATTACTCAATAAATATTTAATTTAAAAATAATGCAAATTATAACCTATCAAGAGTTGGATAATTTTTATAATGAACCTTCAATTTTTGAATGGAATAATCTATAATCATTTCATATAGCAAGATATTTCACCCTATTCCATGCATTCATGTACCCAATAAATTATGAACACTTACTCATTATTGGTAAATAGAATCACAAGTTCACCAACTAAACTTCTCAATAGTTGCATGAAATTTTCCACACATTCATCCTTCTAGTGTATCTTGGTCCCTTTAAATTTAACATGGTGTGTGGATTTGATAATAATTATAAATTCTCTACAAAAATCTATAGTGTCCATCCAAAACATAAAAACCATGAATCTAAATTAGTGTGGTTGATCTGGGATTATTTACAATAAATTAGTAGGTTTTGGATCCAAGGATATACTATCTCCTAAGATTATATGACCCTAAAATGAAAACTTTTATAGACAAAATTTACGTGACATAAATTTTCCATACATCTTCTCCTTCCTCAGGGTGATTAATACAAGTCTATAGTGATATTTGGGGACAACCTTACTCATAGAATATGTAAGAATATAAAATATAAAGACTAAAATCTATCAATTTAATCTATAAAGTCTCAATTTTATAAATCCCATGTGATAATAGTGTAATTTGAAATACTGAATTGCATCACTATTTACATATAGTGTTCATACCTTGTATGAAGTGTTTTATCTTTTATATCATTCTTCTTTACCAACAATTATTTATATAAAAAATGATGGAAGATTTTAAAAATGTATTGGTTTCAACATAGTTGGTCAAACATGTAATCATTATGGGGTAGAATATAATTATACATGATCATCATCTTTTTCATCAAAAGATAAAAAATGTAGAGTCTCAACAATCCATTTTTCTTCCAAAAAATTCGGTTCACCTCATTATGATGTACTTGTAAAACTAAATCATTTAGCATGGTTCTACATGAGTTGTTTTTTAAATTCCCATAATTCAAATTGGTTATTCAATTGGGAGCCAGTGGAATTGGTTTGGCATAATGATTATGTTTTTTTCTGGGAAATGTGCATCACTTTTCTCTTGAAGACATGGAATCTATATTTGATAGACATAAACATGCTTCTGAAAAATTGAAATATCATCTATATTGAGTTTCTATCCCCAAATCTGATATAAGAACTCTTTTTTAATTGGAATCAAGGACTAAAAAATACACGTGATATCCGTAAAATGTATATATATATAACAACATAGATAGATGATGAATAGTTTGTTTAAAATGTAAAAACTAGCTAATATTAATATGAAATTTATTTTGGGTCCGTATAGAAAATTTCAGTCAATAATTATGATAAATCTAATTAATACAAAGGGAGAATTACCAGATTTTCTAGAATCACATTCCTAGAAACATCAATATGAGAATAATCATAAAATATTGATATTATCATAATACCATTAGGGTTTCAATACTGATTAGACATCATATCATTGAGGAAAACAATGAACATCCCTATATAATTTTTACTATATAATTCTCCTCATATAAGAAATCTATAATAGTTTAGTTAAATTTTTGGGAAATCATATTACCACCTAAAATTTATTGTTCAATAATCAATTCCATATTATAACACAAAATATTTTCATGATCATCATACATTGTTAATAAGAGTGACCATTCAAGAAATATAATAGGATGTCTAAATAATGAAAAATTCCTTTTCAATCTATGAATCATTTGGTTTTTCATATTTCCTAAATAGTAAATAGTTTTCTAAATCCATCATGATGGTTCATAAATAGTTTTCGAATTTCCCAAATATATCACCGAAGAGTGTCACACTATCTCTATAGTTTGTATTGTTATTGTCCACTACGTAATGATGAAGTCTAAATAGAAGATACCTTTTTGTTTTATTAACCATTGGTACAACTATTAGAAATATTCATCTTGTTGAAAAATCCAAACATGGATGTAATTTCTCTAAATCCACTCCCTCCATCCTTCTCCAAAAGTAAAAGATATTTTCTAATATGTATAATTATCCATAAGTATATCACTATTATTTACACATCCATGTTCCCAAATCATTAAATAAAATCGTATCTAATACTAACAGTAATGACCCATAATACTCAAACATAGATGTTACATCATAATATATGGTTATTAATAGCAAAACATAACAATAAACTAAATAATCATTAATGTATAGAGCCTTTAGAAATTCAGATACATCAATAATCATTTCATGGGTAGGATATATCATCTCCCACTATGTTATTCATGAAATTTACCATTATTATAAATGTCATACATAATAATTTTTTACAAAACCTATCAAATGGTAAAATAATAATGTTACATTTAATATTTTTAGTAAGATAAAGAGTGGATATACCAACAAAACATGATCACAAGGGTATAAGAACATTATAATAACAATTAAAAACCATTCAATGTATAATATAGATCTTAAACATGAGTCCAAGAGTAATTCATGGCATTTTATAAGACATGAATCATTATATAAGAATATAACATGAGAAAGTTGTGAATAACATAGGCATTAGACATGGATTTTGGGTATACACATTGGTATATAAAATCATATCCTCACTAGGAATGGATCATTTCCAAGACCATAAATGTTGATTGGGTTCACTCCCCAAACAATTTTAATACAAAAGGTTCACTCCTTTGACTATCATTGTGGATTTGGTTCACCAACCAAACCAATTTAGTATACGTTGTTCACTCCAATGATAAAAATAGTAGATAAGGTATCATATTGAACTCGGTCCACATATCATTCCGGCCTATTTATCTCATGATATATCATTATTTATGAAATAAATTTGAGGTAGAAATATATATCACACATAAAATCAGGAAAATCATAATTATGTGTTCCAAATATAATAATACCACAATCATAATAGAACCCATGAAAAAAACTAGTTTCTTAATAATTTCATCACAGAATAACCATTAGAAAAGAAATATGTTTAATATATATTTTATCATTGCATAACAACATAATCCACAGAAAAAGGATTTCTATCATAATAATAATTTATTAAAATATATAACACATTCAAATAAATAATAAGAATGTTATTCTTTGTTCAAATCTCTAGTAAATAAATTTTTATATCAGTGGATATCATATTTCCTAGAAATTTATTTTGACATATCACATGCAATATTTCATTAAGAATAAAATTTTTATCTTTGACATAAAAATTTATAAATCTAAAAGTTCAAAAAAAGTAAATATCCAAATAATTATAAATAAATTTTATTATATATATATTTTTAAATAAAACATTAGTCGTTTATGACATTGGATACATGGTCCCAACCATAAACATTATATAATCTTGAGATTAGTCATTAAATTGAGTTTAATTATCTTCAAGCATTTTTTATGGTTTTAAACATCTGACAGTTAAGACATAACTCATACATAAAAACTCAAATATTACTATTAGATACTTCTAATCACTATTTTATTTTTTAATAAAACCAAACCTTATTTAAAAAATAATCATTTTTCGTTTCTTATTTAACCAGTATCACATTTCCCTGCTCCTATCCGTGACTCTACACTCATTTATGTCCTATGAAAAATGTTTCAATAATTAGTATGAGGATAGAAAACATAGTATGGGATACACAATGAAGAAAAACAATTAACCTTGTAAAAACATGTAAAACATGAATACTTTATCATAATGTAATAATTTTGACCTTTAGGAAGTAGTAAATATAATTCATCGAAAATAAACTTATTGCTTACCATTTTTGTAACCAAAAGATCACCAGAAATATAATATAATGAAACAATTAACATATAAGGGTAACTTGGGTCGTAAACATACATAAATGGAATTAACATACTATTGACTTCCTCATATATCACTAAATGTAATAGCCATATGGTTGAATTCCATACCAAATGCATTGGAGGATATAATGTCACCACCCATCCTTAGTTTATCATGGAACCAACCATATTTATTTTATTGCATAATCACTCAGAATTGGTTTATCACATAACCACCTATCAAATTTCCAAGTACAATTATATAATCATACCATCTTAAAGGTTTTAATTATCAATATTTCACTAACAAAAATTTCATTTGAAATCAAATGAAACCATTTCATTATATTGAAATAGAAAATCCATGTTCAAAACCATTTTCAATAAAACAAGACCCAAAAAGATAATAAGAAAGTTATTTTCCTTTTAAAAACATTAAGGCTTTTAGATTAAGCTCAATATCAAATAATGGTTACAGTAGTGGAGAAGTCATTTTCACTATATTCATTCAATACATTCCTTTTTTCATTTTGTAAAATGTTTCAATTAAAAATAATCCTTTTGAAAAAAAATTCTAAAATTATATGTCAATTTGTTTATTATACACCGAATATAATATTGTATTTTATATTATCGAAATATGCCTCAATGAAAGGATATTGAGACAAGGTCCTTTACCTTGGGTGTTATTCTTCATGTAAAATAATTATGCTCCATAATAATAAACATAGGCTAATTTTTTTACATTCATTATAACCATTTTCATGTTTATTATTACTTTTATATCACTTATTAATATTTCATAAAACATACTTAATTATTTATGTTCATATTTGTTTTTTTTTGTTAATATACTTTACATGAGTAAAAAATAAGCTTTTTATGTAAATTGTCCATGTAGTCAAAATTACACAATATCCAAAATAATTTTCATCATTTAAATAAAATATTTATCCAGTCTATATTTATAATAACATAATATTTGGAGATTTAAATGAAACTCATCGTTAATGGATATTTAATGTCGTACGTAAGCATGAATGCTGGTTTCATTTCATTAACTTGTAAAAAGAACAATAATAAAATGATATAAATGTATATAATAATACAATTATTATATTTATGTCATTTATTTCTCACAGTGTTAAAAAACATCCTTTATACATTCCATGTATAGCAGGAATGAGTCATGTATCGTTGAGGGGGCAGTAGGGAACACTTCCTAAAATGAAATTATCATATTTAAGAAACATAGAAATCATAAAGTTATTTTCCAAATAAAAATTACAGAATCATTGGAAAAATAAAAATATAATTTATATCATATATATATATATAGTTCCATCATAATGGACACCACAAGAGGCGGTTAGTGAGAATTGAACAATCATCATTTTGTGAAGTTGTAGTTCACCTAACCCAAAAACAATATTTTTTATATCCATTAAATAAAGGTGTCTGTAAGTGTAGGTCAAACTGTTACTATAAAAATATACTATTATATTGATTATAATTATGTTGTTATAAAATAATTTAATAAATATATATTGTAGGGTTGGATATGGAAAATAAATGAAAGAAGATTAAGAGAAGACATTAACACTAAATCAGGTAACTATTTTTGATTTGAGCCAAAATGCTTCTCTGATTTTCTTTCTACCCAAGGTAAGGCATCAAGGAGTATTTCAATTATTTTGGGAGATTATTTGATCCTAATTTGGGTGATAAAAGGGATTCAATGGGCTGAGTAAGTGGGTTGATGTGGTGGCATTTTATAAGAGGGATGAGGGGTACTTTAAAAATGTGTGGAAATATTATTTTAATATCAATTTATTTACAAATTATATTCTTTCCAGAGTAATATATTTAAAGGATTATATGATTATGGGTCTAAATCCTCTCCAAAAATAGTTTTTAGTCTTGTTTTGGTCACAAATTTATACTTATCTTTTTTATTAAACCCTTTTTAAATAAATTAACTATTATCAAGTCTTCTTGTATTTTTACACTATTTGGTGAATATAGTTACTATAAAATGTCAAGATAACCTAAACTAGATCATGAATTATGTTATTAACAGTATCTAATAGAGTTGTAAAAATCCATGATTTTATGACTATTATCTCATTTAATAAAATAGTATTTTTTAAATGCATTTATGTCAATTTTTTCAATATTTAGTAATTGATTATTTTAATGTCATAAAAACATGATTAATTATAAAAAAAACAGAATTAAATAAATTATAGCATGTCCATATTATCAAAAAAAATTAGTGTATGTCTTAAATGTGTTCAAATTATATTTATTATAACATTTATAATATCATTTATTTGAATCATTCATTAATAATGTAATCCCTCCAACAATATTATGCTAGAAAAACAATTATTTATATAATGCTTAAAAATTATAAATAAAATACCATGATGTTGTAAATATTTATATCATTATAAATATTATTTTTATTAAGATAGATCATTTATATAACCATACATTAAAAATATCTTAGTAAAAGATGTTGTTTTATTGTATATTCTCTTTACATTATATTAATTATTATAATATGTCATTATCACATCCATGTGGAGTCATGGGGTCCTAAAATCGACCCAAAGATGATAATGGTCAGACATATCTCATCATATTTAATTATGAAACATTTTTTTTTGTTTTATATTAGTACAGTATAATTTTTTACCCTTATTTACATGATTTAACCTTTAGCTATTGTTTAAAAAATAATTTCTAATGTTACTATTAATAATGTCCAAAAATAAAAGGGACATTTTAAAGAATTTGGACCTTATAATTATAAAAATGACATCCATTTTTTCCAAATTCTGAATGCTTATTTGGCCAAAATTAATTTAAAAATCAATTCATTCTGTGTAAATCAGAAACCTGATTTTAAGGAAGTAAAAAATATATATAAATTGATATCTGTTTTTGTCATATTTTAGTGTTAAATTATTTCTAATGACCAACATTGGATTAAAATATAAAAAATAGTCCAATTTCACTTAATTAACAACTAAAAAGATTATCTAACTATATAAACATATGAGATGAAATGGGAGTTTTGAATTAAAAATTAATATATTTTATTATTCTATAAAATATGAATTTTATTAGAAAAATACCAAAATTTACACAATCTTCATTTTGGATGTCCTGCTTATAAAGATGAAGTTTTTTTGTCCTATAGAACCTATAAAAAAGACAAAAGGATGATTTAAAAATGGCCCCCCTTCAAAATGTAGTAAAATAAGATTTTAAAAATATTAGATTCTTTTATTCTTAAAATTGTATTCATTCTCAATTTAAACTTCTAAATTTTATTGGATAGACATAAAAAAAATAACAAACATGTTTGATAATGTTTTTTTTAGATTGATTAATATATAGTAATAAAACAACTAGGTGTTATGAATATTATAAATAATAATATTCTAATTGTATTATTTTTTGGAATAACTCAATGTTTTGTGAAATGTAAGATTTTAGAGAAACCTGGGGTTACATGTCATGTATACTTTTAGAAAAAGTGTCCCCTCAATATAAAATTAAAATTTTATTCATAAATATTAATAGATATATAAATTAATTTTTCTACAAATACCTGGTATTTTAAATCCTTCCCCATTTTGAAATTGTGTCCTAGTAGTTTTAATTTGGGGTATGTAACTAAAGTATGGATTTTCAAAATACCTTTATTTCCATCCCACATCGCAAAAAGTATTAATAAAAATTCAACTTTAATGTAATTAAATAGAAGTACAATGGTCACTGAGGTAACACATACTAGGTTTCCATGTAGAAATACTTGTATATGGAAGAAAAACTATGTTTTGTGATCTAATGGAGAGTGATAGAAAACTTGATAAGGAGAAACTTAGTAATTAGAAAACCACAATCTTTTGATTCATTTAATGGTATTTGATTTCGCAGTTGGAAATGTAAATGGAAACCATTTTTTTTATAATGATATTTTCTTAAATTTGAGGAAATATTTTACAATATAGAATAGGAACATATAGAAATATTCTTTCATGAAAGGTAGAGTATCATCCTTTAATTAATTTTTCACCATACACGCATATTATTATTCGAATAATGAGTATTTAAGATGATTTTTTCATGCCTAATGCACTATAATCAACTTATAAAAACTCATATCATTCACACATGGATAACTATATATTTCTCATAGCATTAAAAATTATCCAAAACCAAAATGGTTAGTGCAATATTAAATAATCCCCCAAAAATAATTAACCTTTATATGTAGAAGAAATACTTTTAATCCCCAAAATCAAAAAGTAATACCCATGTTATAGAGAGACCATTCAACAAAAAAATGTCCATAAAATTCCAAAAATATTACGAACAAGGATTGATACCAAAAATTCAGAAGGATTTGATCACACCGTCCTCCAAAATAAATCTTATCATTTATCATCAAATAACATTGACTAATCTATATGACTCATACATAAATGTAATTAACCTCACCACATAGTATCATTGATTGGTTAATAATTTCTATAAATAATACAAATAGCCATATGTCCACAATAAAAACATATATTCATCAAAAATAAACTTCACCCATTACTCCTCAAATGAAATCCCATTGAATTCTATTTTCCATAGGAATATATTGTTGCCAAAAGTGAAAATGTATTCCAAAATATAATTTATTACTTAATCAGAAAATAATTTTCTTAAAGTAAGGATATATATTTCATAAAACATAAGTTCCCAAAATAAAAATATTCTAAATTCATAAAATAATTTATCTAAATATAATAAGTAATACTAAACAAATAATTCATGTAAGCCATTGGTAGGTGATAAATCCCAATCACACATTAGTTGTGGGTTAGATTCCCACAGCTTTGCCCGACGTGACGAGGTGTCACACAGTTTATGTGTTATCCTTTTTCAAAAAGTATATAATTTAATTACATCCTAAAAAATGAGATAAAGTACCCAAAAATAACCATTACATATTTAAACCTCAAATGTTATCTCATAACTCACATTTGACACCCCAAAAAATAGAAACCCATAATTTCTTCAAAGGAGAATGTTTTCAAAAATACCATTTGTCACCTTAATATTAATAATAATAAAGCCTAAAAAGGGGTCTCTAAGACATTGAAATTATGATATTACTTAAAATTATAAACCCATTACAATACCACTAACCCTTAAGAAACCATCATAATCTCCAATGTTGTCTATCATGACCTCTAATACAAACTATAAGGCCCCAGCCATAAACAATACAAAATCATGTGATTAAAAAAAATTGACATTAATTAACATAAAGGTACTTTGAAGGCTTATATATTTTTAAAATTTTTCCATAACTCATACATTGTAAAAAAATATTACAAATAGATACTTCTAAACTATACAATTTTTACCAAAAACAAAAAATATTTTTAAAAACAAACATACTTCATTTCATGTTTAAATATCATGACTTTAAATTTATCATATAACTGAATTTATTATTAATTATGTCTTATGAATTCTGATTGAAAACATCGTATAAGCCTAAAATATCATCATGGGATACAAAAATAAAGAAAAAAAATATTCTTGTGAAAAGATATAAACCTTTAATTATTTATCATAATGTAGTAATTTTCAACATTATGAAGTAGTAAATATAAGACATTGAAGATACGCTAATTTCGTACAATTTTGTAACCAAAATATTAACATAAATCCCATAGAAATTAAAATTTAACATATAAAGGTAGCCTGGGACACAAAAATATTTAAATGGAATAACCATACGATCGACATCCACACATATCACTAAAAGAAATTGAAATACATCTAACATCCATACCCAAATAATTAGAGGTTATAATATAAAGAACCATCCTTGGTTTCTCAATGAAGTATACGTCTTTGGTTTTTCACATAACCACCCATCAGTGGTGTATCATGTAACCAGCTTTTAAATTTCTAAGTACTATTATATAATTATAACACATAAAATATTGTAATTATAATAAATTCTCTAATAAAATATTATTTTCAATGAAAATTAATTATTTTAAGATTTTAAAATAGTAAATCAACATTCAAGACTAGTTTAAATACAAAAACAACCAAAAAGGGAATAAGTGATTTATTTTTCATTTAAAAACATTAATTCTTATTGTCGAATCCAAATATCAAAGAACAGTTATGGTGGTGGAGAAGTCATTTTCACTGGATACATTTTAAACATTCTTTTTGTCATTTCGTAAAATGTTTCACAAAAAAATATTCCGTTTTAAAACCTTTTACTGAAATTATGAGTCAAGGGGTTTATTATAAACCAAATAAATTAAAGTAGTGTATAGTATCAAAATATTCTTCAATGAAAGAATATTGAGACAAAGTCCCATACATTGAGCTCTATTCACCACTTACAATCGTTATGTTCATAAAAATTAAACATTGGTCCATTATTAAATTCATTAAAACATTTTTCAAGTTTATTATACTTTTTATATCACTTATTACTATGTTATAAAAATTCATTAATTATTTATGTTTATATTGGTCGTTTTGTCGATATTCAGTACTTGAGTAAAAAATGAACTTGTTTTAATGTAAATTGACCATGCAGTCTGCATTCCATCATATCCAAAATATTATTGATAATTTTAATATCATATATATCCATTATTTTTTTATAATACCACAATATTTGTATATAAGAAATAAAATTCATCATTAATGGGGATGGTAGGCCGTACCTACGCATGGACACTACTTTAATTTAATTGTCATATTAAAAGAATACTAATAAAATCATATAAATGAATAATCTAATTACATTATTATGTTAATGTAGTTTATTCCTCATAGACTTGAAAAACCCTTCATTTACAAATTCCATTTATAGCGGGAATGAGTCACATCGCTTTGACACGGTTGTAGTCCATACTTCCTCAAACGAAATTATCGTATTTGCGAAACCAGGAAAGATTAAAGGATTGTTCTAAATAAATAATACAAATGAATATTCGAAATATAAATTTATTTAATGTCATATATAAATATATTTCCATAATAATGGACACTATGAGAGGTGGTATGAGAAAATGTAATAATAATCATTTCGTTAGGCAATAGTTCTCTACACATAGAATCATTATTTTCTATATCCATTAGATGGAGGTGTGTGTAAGTGTATATATAAAACATACTATAAAAATATAATAGAATATTTAAGATATTTGTTGTTATAAAATAATGTAATAATGTATTTTTAGGGGATTTTATAAAGAAAACAAATGAAAGGGGCTTGAGAGAAAATGTTACCTCTAAATTTGGCAACTCCTTTTGATTTGAGCCAAAGGGATTCCTTGAGTTTCCTTACTACCAAGGTTTTGATTCTAGATAAAATTGAGGTATTTTGGGAGCTTATTTGAGTAGAATTAGGGAGTGACATGGGGCTTGAGAAGTGTGGGTAAGTGGGTAGAGGTGGTTGTCCTTTATAAGAGGGCGGGTGGGCAATTTCAGAATGCCTTGAAATATTATTTTATTATAAGTTGATTTTGGAATTCCAATAGATTAAAAGTGATATATTTCGAGTATAAGATGATTATCGTTAGAAATACTCTAAATCAACAGGTTTTAGAAAATTTTGGTCACATGTTGCACCATATAGTATGGAAACAACCCTTAGATAAATAATTTAACACCTTCCATGTCTTCTTTTAATTTTAAACCATATGCTTAATATGATTACATTAAAATGAAAAAAGAACCTAAAGTGGATAATTAATGAAAATTTTAAAACTATCTAAGACCATGGGACGGATATTATATTTTTATGACTATTATATCATTTAATAAATTAGCTTTTTTTAGAACTCATTTTTTTCAATTTTGAAACTATTTAGTAATAGAGTTTTTCTAATGTCATAAAAAAATCATCCAAAATAACTACATTAAATAAAATATAGAATTTAATAGTAATAGAATTTTTTTTTGAATGGGATCAAAATGATCAAATTACATTTATTTTAATATTAATAATTTCATTTATTTGAATTTTTTATTAATATGGAAAACACATCATCATCATTGTTTCATAAATAAATTTATTTATATAATGTCTAACATTATAAATATAATAGCAATATGTTGAAAATATTTTTATATTTCAAATGAATATTTATAGTAAAAAAGATATGTTATAACACCCAATAATAAAAATGATTTAGTAAAAGAGACAAGATTCTGTTATATTTATCGTTACGTTAAATTAGTTATTATGACATGTCATTATCACATCCAAGTGGCTCAATGGGGTCCTAATATCGACCCATGGATTTTCATTATAATCCATATTTCATCTGATATTATTATCACATGTTATAAGGTAGATTTATATTAATATAATATTAAATTTTCCTCATTTTCCTAATTTAGCCATTAACCATGGTAAATAAAAATAATTAATGATGTAAAAATTCATAATAATCAAAAATAGAATTGACCTATTTACATAATTTCGACCCTCAGATTCCAAATAAGGAATCATTTATTATATATTTGAAACATTGAATTGTTAGAAATTATTTTCAAGTTAATTCCCACTATCGAAAAAAGAAAGTGGGTTTTTAATAATTAAAAACTATCAAAAAATTTACATTTGTTTATATTGAATCCCAATTTAAAATTACATTTAATGATAAAAAATGGATTAAATTATATATATATAATACATGAAAACATTAAAACAAATTAAAAAAGATAATATAAATATAAAAATAATTATATGAAATGCTAGTTTTGAATTAAAATGAAGACTTATTCACTATTCATTAAAATATGAATTTTATCAAGAAAATACTGAAAACTACAGAAAAGAAAATTTTAATTCACCTATTTTAAATGATATGTTTTTTTTTCAAAAAAAAAACATATAATGTGACAAAAACTATATTTAATAATGGTTCTCTATCAAAAGGTAGTAAAACAAGCTTTTAAAAATATTAGAGTATTTTAGGCTTAAAATTGGATTCATTCTCAATTTAAGCATAAATATTTATTGGAAAATGTAAAAAAATTTAGAAAAAATGAGTAATAATATTATAGTTTTTATTGGTCATTCTTTCTAACATAATGGCTAGGTGTTCATTACCATTGAAAATAATAATAATATTTATTATTATTATTTTTTGGTATAACTCAATGTTGTGAGCAACATAAGCTTTTAGAGAAAGCCATTTTTGTGTGTCAGGTGTGCAGTCTTACCACGAATCCCGATTGTGTAAAATTATTATTTTATTCAAAAATATTATTATAAATAATTTTTATTTTTCTATAAATATCGGGGATGTTACAATGGAATATAATGTTCATGTCGTACGTGATAAAACATGTATTGTTTTCACATTTTTAGTAAAAAAAATGTACCTCATTCAAAAAAGTACTAAAACATTCCATATAATAAATTTTAAAATAGTATAAATTTTGAATAAATTAATTTAATACATAATTAGTGATTTTTAAAAACATTATTTAAATTTTTTTATTACATGGTCATGGAAAATGGATTTTTGGGTGAAGAGAAAACTAAATTATATATTTTATTAAATACATTCATTGGAAATCTTGGGTACATAAATGGGTAAATGAATGGAATGAAATAATTTTATTTACATAGCTATAAATAATGAAATGTAATGAGTTTTTTTAGATATATATAATAATATTTTTTCATCAGAAACATGATCATAAACAATTTTGATAAACAATAAGATTACAAATTAAAACATTTACCACTTGGGTATCTTCAAAATAATAATTCAAATGAATGAATAACCAAAAATTAATTTTTAAATATTATTGTAATAAGTAAATTTATAACATATCTTTATTAGTAATTTTATATACACCCATTATGAAATTACATAAGTGTATTATATAACATTTATCCCAAAAGAGAAAATTCAAAAAATAATTCACATACCATAAGTATCGACTTCCTTTGTAGTTATTCAAATATAATGTATAATAAATACTATTTGATTATAAATATTTTCCATATCCATAATCAAATATATTAATATATATATTAGTTAAATATGATATTTTTGTTCCTATTTATGAATAATTCCTTGTTAATATTATGATTCAGCTAATAACTACAATATTTTTCTTGTAGGTTTTTGTTTTTTATTTCAGGTAAATTTATATTTATCATAATCACACCATCCCCTAAATTTTAACATGAATATAAAAATATTATATGTTTATTTTATTCTATTTATAATAATTCATTTATGATTAAAATAGTAATTTAATTAAAAAATTTATGGATATGGTGGGTTCTACGTAAGCATACATTTTTATTCAATTTTCCCGAAGCATGAAACAAAAAAAATAGTAATTAGTAAATTGACATTGATAAATAAATTTTATTTCATATATTTCATCTATCATCTATAAATCTATAATATTTACCTTCTAGATAAATATTATTTGCATTATGAATCACATTACTTCATGAGGTTGTCATCCACCAGAGACACGAGCGATGAAATCATATTACCACAAAATTGGAATTAATAAGTTATACGTGATAATATAACAAAATATATTTAAATATGTTATCAATGACATATATATATATATATATATTAAATCCATTAACATAACCACCTATGAGAGGTGGTTATGGAAAAATAATTATCCATTTTGTGAGGTAGTAGTTTGGTGTAAACACAATCGTTGGTGTCATTTCCAATTGGATAAGAGAAAATATAGATGTAAGTTATTAAATAAAAATTATATAATATTAATATATGTAATATAATATTTTTATTATATTGGAATTACAAATATATTATTATTGGTTGTATGAGAATAATTGAATTGAAAGATCTTAGTGAATATTATTGTCATCCCTTAGAAAAACCACATTTGGATATCTTATTAAAAACACTAAAGTTTGCCTCTTGGGATGAAAAATAACTCTATAAATTTTATATTGATTTTTCAAAATATTTTATTTCATTTTTACAAGTCAAACGTCTTATATGGTGTGAATAATTTAGGGGAAGATGTCCTCATTTAGAATTGAAGAGGAGTGTCATTTTATTAAATACCCAAATATATAAAATAGCGGAAGCCACTCTCATTGAATGTTCAAAAAAAATTGATAAATAAATTAGTGGATGTATTATATGGTTGAGACACACATCCCCCACAAAAAAATACACGAGTTAAAATCATGTTATTCTTTAATCTCAGTGTTTACTCACTTTTACCATTTCATTGAATACCATGGAAACTACTCTCTTTTAATTAACATACTTAGTTTATATTTTATGTATAAAATTTCAACGATAAATATTAAATAATTTTTACACTCTAATTATAAATAATAAATCATGTTTTTTATAAATATCTTATATTTTATGAAAATCAAGTTTAAAACATGTGTATGTAATGCACAAAACCTTGTTTTACAATAAACAATAGTAATTAATTTTTATAACTCATACTAAAATTCATAAAAATTAATTTAATTGATAGTATTAGGTAATATTTTTTATTAATATTATAAATAGAGAATTAATTTTATAATATACAACTAATAAACGTTGATGATTTATTTTTGATATTAAAATATTATACATAACACAAAATTTGTTTTGGGAAGATAATGTTTATATAAGTACAAAATGTTTTAATATAAAAATTAAATATTAAATTTATTAAAAAGATTTAAATTTTATTAAAATAAATGTAATTTAACAAATTATATATTTTAGTCCATAGTAAAATGAAACTGAACAAGTAAATTCTTCAATATAAAACATAGTCTTTAATAAAAATCGTCATTATCAACTATTCATTGAAGAATTTATATTTCCAGATCATTCTAAATATTTAACTCAATAATGTTAATGAAATGGATATTTGAAGAATATATTTTTTTTAAAAAAAATAGTAAAACGTTTTTATAATTATTTCTTAATAATAAAATTTTTATGAGTAATTATTATTTTTGAAACATATAATGAGATTAATATAAATTACTTACTTTTTTAATCTATTTTTTTCGTTGTATAAAATGTGTATACATAATATTTTAAAATAATTATTTTTATAAATTCTTAAGTGTGTAATGGAATGGTTTTATTAGTTATGTTTAAATAATAAAATTAGTATATCATGGCCCATTAAAACTTAATGTTTTGTGTAACGCAACATATCCAATAAATAAAATTTATTTGAATGTAAAAATATTTCCAAAAATATTATTGTTCTATATGAAGATTATAAAAACTAAATTGTGATTATAAATGTACATGAATTTAAAGGTAAATTTCCTAATAATGATCAATGTAGATTCAATTCTCATGAACCATAACCAAACATTCTATAAACCCCAAAATACAATAACTCAGCTCAGATTATTATATTATTAAATTGGTTAATTATAAAAGTGATCTAATAATTATTTATTGACCTATTTAGTTTGTTTGGAACAATACATATATTATTTATTCCCATTTTACAAAGGTAAAATAAAATCATATACATAGAAACAATATTTCATATTTGAAATCATTTCAATATCATTATATTTATCATAGGAAGAGAAAAATAAATAAATTGTGAGATTAGAACCCTAGTATAGGTTATATTCAGAAAAATATATACTGATAAATTAAGGAATAATCATTATTCTATACTTGAAAATAAGATCAGGTTCTATTTAATAAACCACCTAATTAAAATGAAAATCTATGTAAAATATCAATATAGTAATCCCATAGATAATGTAAAATGGATTCCATGTAAGCATAATGTTTAAATATAGAAATTCAAGAAATTTACAAAAATCATCAGCTAATTTATCATTAATCATTCCATAATTTCAACACATCCCATATAACATTCTTAATAAATAGATAGTGTTAATCCAAATACTGGTCTATAATGTAATGGTAACTATTTTTCTACAAAGACATATCACCGCATCGATGGGCTGTTTATGATCGATAAATACCCATAAGATACACATTTTATGAATGCTAATTATATGGACTAATTAATGTAATTAATTTTCAAAATTACATACCTGCCTGTAATTATATATATAATTAATAATACAAAATATCAATATTTCACCTGTAAATGAAATAAAATTCATCATAAGCTAACTTCAATTTATACGATGTTCAAAAATGGTTTATGGTTGGAACACCATGTACATAATATAAATTATTCTAAATATATCGATATTAGTAAAATATATATACCAGAATGGGAAACATATTTCACATTTAATATTATATAGAAATATAAGAAAATCATAAAAAGAAAATTAATGATCTAAAAATAAGGCATAATCTATTTTCATTAAATGATGATAGGTGACCATTAAGTCATCAAAAAAGAATTTTTTATTTTTAAATCAAGACATTGAAAAATGAAATATATTTTATCAATTAAGAAATTCATACTTGTTATATTATGTAATAATGATGTTATAAATCACATTTGAAAATTCATTTCATTGGATTAAGAACAAAATGTCATTTTTTGTATCATTTCAAATAAAATAACCCTAATGATTTAGAATGATTCCTTATTTTAAAGTATTCATTAAACCCATTAATAGAAGTTTCAAATCAAACAGAACTTATGATGGTGGTATATTTTTTTAGTGTATGCTAAAACTATGATTCTAGTCATACCTTTGGTAAGAAGTTATGTATTCAGAAACATCCATGAATAATTCGATAATAAAATAAAAATAAAAATATGGAAAAAATATATTAATATTTATTTTTGTTTTTATTTTAAAAAAAATTGTAAAAATATTTCACTTAAAATATAGACAATGAAAAAAGAGGTGTATGTATAACATCAAAATAATATTTTAAAAGAAACACCCCTACATGTATCACACACACTAAATCTTGATTCATAAAATGAAAAAATTCAAAATAAATATGTAAACCCCAACATAAATCTATGATAATAAAATATATTGTATTTATATTATTAATTTAATCTAATTATTCAAATGTTATTATGAACTTAAATAATCCCAAAATGAAATGAATTTTTTAAAAAATTAATTACATTGGGTGTCTTCTTAGTCATACTTCCATAATCATCCTTTATAATGAATTTTAATTTCATAAAAAGTATATTATGTGAAATTTACATCTATATTATTTCATTAGGGACCTTTTATAATTATTTCCAATCCATTCATTGAATTTTAATTACATATTTGGACCACATTAAGGTAGTTTGATCAATTTCTCAATTATTACATGAAAATATTTTCTGAAGTTAAAGGTTTCATAAAATGATTCCATCATCTCAATGATGGATATACTTTCATTATTATATTTTTAATTAATTATTGAAAATATTATATTCATCTATATATATGTTGGTAAGAGAAGAACAAATCACGTTACTTCACAGACATGGTCCAAGTGTACGCACAAGAGATTTTATAAGTATCTAGTGGATGGAAAGATAAGGAGGAAGCTAATATCTTATAATTCTAGAATCATAATTATCTCATAAATATAATTTATATTTATTAATTTACCATTATAACAATTTAAAAAATGGTGGTGAAATTTTACTTACACTACAACATGGAGATGGTTGGTATTACATATGCAAGAGCAATGTTTTCATTTACTATAGGATTGAATGTTAGTGGAAATTGTTTCACAGTAAGTATAAACGCATATTTGTATAAATAATAAACAAGATTAAATTTCTTATGAGATAAATAAAATATTTATAGTAATTATAAAAAGAAATATCCATTTAACTAGTTAGGAAATACAATTACATTTCATTGTGTGATGTCCATTTCAGTAATCCATATTTTTTATAGGTTGGTATAACAGTAAGATCAAGAGATCCAAGATTATGGTTAATATTATAAATAAAATTGAGGGTTTTATTGATGATTTATTACTCAAAAATTGTGAATAATTGAGGATATGTGGTTCTTTTTTATAAGTGAGGGGAGGGACATGCAATGAATTTCATAAAATATTTTAATAAAATAAATTAATTTTCAATTGAATGTCTCTAAAAAATTTCATCATATATAATATGAAAGGTATATGGTCTTAATACATAAATAAAATGGGTTTTTTGATATTGTATCTTGTTTTATTTTATCCATTAATGATTATGTTAATCAATTTTTACATATTTTATCCTTATAGTAATTGATAACTAATTTCAAAGGATTCAATTATTTATGAACAAAAAATATCATTACCCTATTACGTATTATTAATTATAGGGATTCCAAATATGGTATCCATTTTACATGACTCAAGAACTATATGTGTCATATAATACATATAATTAAATTTCACAAAACAAAATAAAATGTAGAAAATTTATTTCTATAGGCATAAAAAAGAATTTAATAAAAGTGTAATGATAATTACAGTGTGATGAACATGATTGTGTTAAATCAAAGGACATATTAATTTTGTTTATACTATTAAAAAATATAATGTAACTTTGTATATATATTATAATGATATTAGAAATAAAAAACAGTTTTTCTTATAAACCTTCATATAAATATAATAAATGTTAAGAATGTAATTTTATATTCAAAATTATATTTTACTATGAATTATATTACACATTAAATGTTTAATTTTTCTATAAATTTTTTATAATCATTTTTTTATTCTAATTTCATAATAATGTCATCGTATTGTATGTTTTATCAAACTGGAATTTTATAGTAATCACATGTTAATCAACTATATATGAAGAATAATAGACCTTAATATCAATTAATTTTTTCCCTCATAACATCAAAAAATATAAAATAATATTTTCAAAATCGTTATTTTAATTTTTTTGATTTTTAATTCTTGAATAGTTTTATGTCCACAGTGTTATTGTTGTCTTATAAAGAAATGAATACTTACTAGAATTTAATCACATGTGTTATATATTCCTTTATTTAAAACATGAATTAATATATCAATGATCCATAAATAGTCCACTTCATTTGATTTTATTTAAAATGAAACTTTAAAACATATAACTAGTATAGACTTCTCTACAGTAAAAAAATGTATGAAATAATCATAATTTCTGACATCTGATTATTAAAATTAACAATGGAATATTAATTCATGTGTAATTAATAATTATAATTTAATAAAATAAATTTTAATTGATTTGAATAATTTTGGGAAATAATTTATTAAGATTTTATGTTTATAATTTATGATTTTAATATTCTTTCACCGAGCATGTGAGTAAATATAATGATTTATTTTGAAAATAACCTTCAAATCAACATTGAATGTGTTTACCTTTTAATTTGGTAAAGTTATATGTTATTTTTATTTAAAATTAAGATATTTTTAAATGATATAGTTATCCATTGGGTTTATTTTTATTCTTTCTATTTTCCATAGTTTCATAATTCAATCGAAATAATTCTAAAAAATGAGAATTCAAATAATCTCTTGATCATTGTCTGGAATCATTATCCCCAGTCTACATATTCTTTATATTATCTTGTCATCATTTTTATTTGAAAATTAATTATTTATTAAGGTAAATTTATAAATAATTTTACATAGTTCTCAAAAAAAATTAATGTAATCACATTAATGTCATTTTCATGAGTTATTTTATAATGTCAATAGACAATAGAGTGAAAAGAGTCTTCATTTTAATCATTTTCTTTATGAATTCATTTCCATGACACCATTTATTGATTTCTCTAACAAAAATCCTCTATATATTTTCATGACATTCTATGGTAATTCTTATTCTCATAGTTTGTTAAATTATTTTGTTCCAAATTATAATTTTTACAATGTAAAGGATAAGTTGACTTATTTAACAATGATAATTTTTACTACTTTTATAGAAGTTTTATTAATATATGTCAATATAATATAATGTTTCTTATGATTCGTTACAGATATTTTCAAATGATACCATCCAAATTTATTATTGGTATGGATTATGATATTTTATTTTTGATTTTTTAATTAATCTCATTTATTTTCATTTTTTTATTAAGACATGATGTATTTAAATCATTTTTCATGTCCATATAGAACAACATTTTATCATTTTCATTATATGATAGGATATTAAATTATATCCCTCTATTTCAATTTGTAATTTTATATATATCAATTGACCATGAATGGAAATTAGTTATTAATCCAACTCCAAAATGGTTATGTTGCATGGGTGTCTATATAATGGCTACTAATTTATGGGAATGTAGTTATCATATTCCATTATGATATAAATTTAATCGTGGTTAGCCTTGATATATGAAATTATTTCTATGAATTTTTTTATAATATATTATTATGATAGGGTTATGTTCTCATAGATCATGATTATAGACTCATGTTTTTACACTTACATTAACTGTGATTTATTTTATTCCAATGCAATGTAACATGGATCATGATTCACGATCATTGTTGTATTTGGTGTCATTCAGTTATGGTATGACTAGGAACCTTGATTTTATTCTCATACTCACATTATAATCATTTATTAATTATAATTCTGATTAAAATCTAGTATGTTTACCAATATATATAATATAATATCACCCTTTCATAAGTATTAATTATCGAGGTTATGCATGATGTTTCCAAAAATGCATCATATGATAGGACTATTGTTGGGATATGTCTAAAATGATTTAATTTGTTTTAATTTTTATTCCCCCAAGATTCTAATATTATATATTTGGGGGTATTATTTATTATAATATGTAAGAAATGTTCATGGGAAATGATGCCATTTCTATATGTAAAGAAGAATTATTTATAATCAAAGTGTTTCTCTTTGTTGTTATATATCCTTTATTCATACCCATCCTTCCTAACTATGTCCATTAGATCACACATAGCCCTAATCTCCCAGATATGTTCTACATCTTTCCAGATCATTTTTTCCATCCTCTATATTCAATGAGGCCTCGGCCCTTCTAAATCAAATAATGAATTATCAGTTCATGTAGACATGTCCTTTGGTGGGTTATTTTTATTTTCATAGCTTTGGGTCATGGGGTTTACAAGATAGATATATTTTGGGATTTCTTGATCAAAAATATATTATAAATCATTTCACATTGGTAGAATTACTTGTAATGTCTTTGTCTAGACCACCCCGTAGATGCAATGAAATATAGTTCTATCTTTTAGATAGACTTTTGAATTCTATAGAAATCAGGACACCCCAACATTGTAAATTTTAGTTAGTATTCCGGATATTCATTTACCATTTAAAAGCCCTTATTTTATGATAATGTTAGTATAAAGGCCCCATTTAATCAATATCTAATCTATATGATTATTTTAGAAATCACTATCTTATATTCCCATATATAATTGAGGTTTAAATTTTCAGATAATTATTTAATAATTAATATATATGGTGTAAATAGAATACAAAGAATGTACCACTAAAATAATAACCACTTTTTTCCATAATTTTTCTAATTAAAAATTCAATAGTGATATGAAAATCATCACAATATTCATCTTGACTTCTTATTTTCTCTTACCCAACCTTAAACTCTATGAAAAATATTTTTAATCATGGTATGAGAATGTAAATTTTAGTAAGGAACATAAAATAAAGGAAATATATTTTTATCCCATCAATACTTATAAAAATGGGAAATCATTTTCACAAATACATACATCTCACCCATAAATATTATATAGTTAAATTGTGAAAACATGATATTTACATAAAACATAGACAAGATAAGTAAATTCATAAAGGTAAATTGGGGAATTAATAATTTATGATTGTAACCATCATAGATACTATATGATTTTTAACCCTCGTGGATTCTTTATAGTGTAACCCTTATGTAAATTTTAGAATATAACCCTCATGGCTATATAATGGAGAAACTGTCATAGTTACACATGGAGTAACCATAGAGTAGACCTCCAACATAAACATACCCAATGAATTAGAGGTAGCTATAGATTTCATCCATCATCATAAACAATGGGAAAGAACTATAATATAATCATAAAACATGAATACATGTATCATAAAAACATTAATTTTTTATTTTGAGAAGATAGAATTTTAAAAGATGATTTTTTAAGAAAAGCACATTACCTTGGGTTTATTTTATATAAAACATGTTCGAACCTCATTTATAATTGTATAAAGAGTTTAATTACTATATTTCAGAGGAATATTTAAATTTATAATTACTTATATGATCTTCTTAAAAAATCATTCCACCAAGTTATCAATTATAAGTTGTTATTGTCATTGTTTCGGGTGTATTTATTTCATGGTTTGTATGGATATTTCATTATGGATTTTCCTGTAGAATTGAAAATAAACTACAAAAGTTGAATGAAATGGTATTAATATTTTTCAATAATTTTAAAATTTTCCATAAATATTTTTTTTTTCTGAATTGAGTATGAATCATTAGGTAAAACAAGAATGTAAATGATTTCAATTATTTTGGACATTTTAATGACAATCATGAAATTATATCTTTTTATTCAATAGCATTCTTATATATTATTAATGTATATTAAATAACTTTTAATGTATATATTATAATATTTTCTAACCATATTTATTGTATTGTGACTATCCTGGATGGAATAAATGTAAAATGAAAGTGTATCTTCCTTGATGGCGGTAAATCGACATATCACAGAAGATGTTCTCATTTTTTGAATAAAATAGATATGATAAGGATTTTTATTATTAATTTTTAAGTAGAAATGATAAAATTATATTATATATAATATAATTCAATTTTAATTATAGTTGTATAAGTGGAGGTGAATATAGATTAATAAAAGAAACACACTAAAAGGAAAAAGAAGAAAATGAAAGAGGATTTTAAATCAAACATTTTCCCCTTGTGAACCATCATAATGAACTTGGATTTGGATTTTGTGTGAGACTATTAAAATAATGAATTTATTTTTATATTAGGGTGATTACACCATAAATGAATCTATGGATAGTGCTTAAACATATAATATATATATACAATAAACTATGAATAGATATAGAATTATCACTAAATATATTAAAATAATGAATTTATTTTTATATTAGGGTGATTACACCATAAATGAATCTATGGATAGTGCTTAAACATATAATATATATATACAATAAATTACCATATTTCCCAAATCTCTAAAAATTCTTCTATTGTAGAAAAATATAAAACATTGATCATCAACATTTTTGAACATGTAGATTCTAAAATGAATTCAATTTTATGAATATAAATTTCTAAATACTGAAAATTTAAATTTTATTTAAAATTATAATTTAATTGAAAATTTGAATTTTTAAACAATAATTAATTTTATAACACATTATCAAATAATTTAAGGCCTCAATAAATAATCCTATAACCATAAAAAAATAAAATAATAATTTATTAATCTATTTTATGAAAATAAATTTTATTTTATTTTATTCAAGTAATTTGTAATTATAAATAAACATTTCGGTTTCACAAAAAATTCCAACATTTCTTTTTTCACTTTCAATTTTACTATTTAATTCCTGGATGAAATATATTTTTTATAAGTTCATGGGTTGTTACATCTCCCCAACATCGCGAAATTGTTTTCTCATTATTTTTGTTAAATTACTAGTCATGTGAGGATACATTTCCCTCATATAATTTTCAGATTCCCTTGTTTCTTATTCAACCATGTGGATTCTCCATAAAATTGTAACCTGGTGAATTACCTTATTCCACAATACATTATCTATATAATCAATAATAATAATATGATTTTCTTCATAAGTGAGTTTTTATTAAATTTTATCTAAATCTAGGATAAAAACAGGATATGAATCTAGAACATACATTCTTATCATTGAAACCTGAAAAAACAATTGTGTACCTATGATAAACAAAGAGGCAAAGCTACACAGTAGGCCACTGGTCTATCTTTATCTATTATTTTATGAGGGCCTAAAATCTATGGACTTAGTGTTCTTTAATTTCTGAAACGCATAACACATTTCCAAGGAGGTATTTTAAGGAAATCGTGATCACCTACCTTGAATGAAATTCATTCCTCTGGTTATCTGCATAAAATTTATACCTTCTCTGATAAGTCCAATTTTGTTGTGGGATCATCTTAACTTTCTCTTACATATCCTATAATAATTCTATTACTATAATATTTCATTCTATTTCTACATCACAATATTCCATAGTTCAACACCACATTCCATCTAAGGCCTCAAAAGGAGTAATTTGTATACGATAATGAAAATTATTTTTTTAAGAAAACACAACTAATGAAAGACAATGATCCCAACATCCAAGATAATTAATTTAATAAGAACATAACATGTCATCCCAATCCATAATGTTTCACATGGATTGTACATTAGATTAATGATAAAATGCTATGTTGAAATTTAATTTTTTCCAATAACTCTTGATGTCCTTTCCAAATGATAGAAGTGAGTGGGGGATCATGTTTAGAAAAAATCGTAAAATGAACTCCATGTGACATGAAAATATATATTTGGAACAGTTGAGAAAGTTGATAAAAAGACATAGTATATCAATTCGGATGGAAATTTGAATATTAGTCAGTCAACAATAACCCAAATCGTAATGTTAACATAAGAAGTATTTCATAGTCCCACCAAGAATGACATGGACATATTTTTCAATTTCTACTATGTCACTAGAAAATGTGGAAGCATCCACTTTGTTATTTTTCACACTAATTAAACCTTTTGAAATTTAAATAATTTCATTATAAAATCAAAAATACATCATTTAATTCCATCCCACCAGTAATACTCTCAATGTTCTCTGAATATTATAGTGCTTCTAGGATGAACTGGAAATAATGATATTGAGGTTTCATATAATAACCCTTTCTTCAATTTTAAATCACCTATCAAACATAATCTCCTACAAAATATCAAAATATATTATTTATTAGCAATAAATTCTACAAACATACAATCTTTCACCCATTCTACATTTTTTTGTAACTCAACATCTTCATTATAATAATTATTATTTCTAACTGATAGAGATGACTACAGTTAAACCATAAGAATTTATAGATTTTACATTACCAATAACATCAATGCTAATGTTCCACAAATCATAAACCAATGGTTAATGTTACAAATGTGGCATGTTTAATAATTGATGATTTTTTTTATTCAATGAATCTACCATATTTATTTCCTTTCAATGAAATTAATTTATCATGAAATGATAATCATTTATTAGTTCTATCCATATTCTCCGGCTCATGTTGATTACCTTTTGTATAAATATATACTTAAAACTTTTTTATCAGTATATATTTAATATTTTGTTTTATATAAATGGTTTCTCAAAATTTTTAAAGAGAAAACCACATCTACTAATTTCCAATCATGTGTGGGATAATTTAATAGATGTGGATTTAGTGATATTGAATCATAAACAATTACTAGATCATTTTTCATTAGAATACATTCATTTACATTAAAATAATATTCATTGTCGATTAAACCTTATTCCTATTTAGAAGTTAGTGACAAAATTGGAGCACTCTCCAATCGCCTCTTCATTTCCTGAAAAATAAAATCACAATTTTTTTTTCAAATAAAATTAACTAATTTTAGGGTAAAAATAGATAGAATGATCAATAACTATACACTATTATTAAAAACATGTCAATAGTATCGGGTTAATCCATGAAAATTATAAATCACTCTAACATATTTAGGTCATGGCCATTCCTCAACCACTTTTTCATCTGGATCAACTGTTATACCATCCTCATTTAAAATGGTCCCTTGAAAAGAAATTATTTTCAGCCAAAATTACTTTTAATAAATTTACCATATAACATTATTTCATTAAGGGTTTTCAAGATAATGTTTAGAGGCTTTTCATGACCCTCCTAAAAATTTGAATAAACCTAAATTTCATCAATAAAAACAATAAAAACTAATCCAATGAATCATGGAAGATTCAATACATAATATCAATGAATTTGACATGGAAATTTCACAATCTAATGGTAATAAAAATACTCATAACAACTAAATATTGTACAAGAAGATTTTTTTTAGATATCATACTCGTTCACCTTCAGCTAATGGTAAGTATATTTAACGTTTGTCATAAAAAAAAACTAATATCCATGGAGTTGAACAAATGAGTCATTGATAGTAGGAAATGGACACTTGTCGATATTAATAAGGTTATTCAAATCTCAATAATACATGATAAGGATAATTTTACCATATTTGTTTTCATCAAACAAAATGGATCTCTAATTGATGATGTTATATAGGGATTGATTCATTTATCAACTAACTCCTAAAACTGATTTTTCCATTATTAAATTTCTTCTAGATTCATTAGATTAGAGGGTTATAAAATTTTATTTGAAATAACAACCCATTCCTTAATACACTAATCATTCTTATCAATTATGAAAATGGGAAAATAGTAAGTAAAAACATCATCGTATTTAGTTATCATAAGACCATAATTTATCTAAGAAGTTCCCTAATTTTAAAAAATATGTCCAAGATAACTTCCATTTCCATCCATTAACATGTTCTTGTATTCATGATATATTATTAATTTATGGGTTAATTATTGTATAAAAATGAAAAACTTTTCTAAATACAATTTCCTTATATCTAAAATCAATTTTGACATGATAAACAGAAATCTAATCCATACATAGAATAACATCAACCTCTTATAGGGGAAAACAATAAGGGTTTCAGTTAATGAATTTATAAAGATAACAAGAAAAATATTTTAATAATACCATTATGAATTAATATGTCACCCTAATTTTTTATCATATCATCAAATTTCATTTCATGATGTGAAATTTTTAAGTCAATAGAAAATTATTTAGAGATAAAGGAATTTGTAGATACAGTATCAAACAAAACATTAGCCTAATATGTGTATGCAAACAATGAACTAGATACCACATCATTGGATGTCCCAAAATCTATTGATATAGTCGAAAATGATTTCACGTAACTTTTCTAAATATAATATAGATATTTTCCATCATTCAGATCTCTATTTGAGAAGGTATTTTAATTATTCCCAATCTCAACAAATTTATAAAACATTACTATTTCTCTATCAAAAATAATCTTAAGATAATTCTCATTGCAATATTGGGTCATATATCTAAACATAAAACCTCAAAAACAATTTCTACTATTGATAAGTAATTCCTATTTATTAGTTTTACCTCACATTTCCCAAAACGTACAATGAATTTTCATTCCGACAAATTTCGTTGATTAATTATTACCAATTTATTATCACATTAAAATATTCTTCTACCTATTTTAAGGTACATGTGACCATTAGAAAAACTCATTTATACCCTCTCAGCACATCAAAAATGTTTCTCATAAAATTTTAATTTAAGGGGGGACAAATCCATTTGCTATATTATCATTAATCCTAAGTAAAAATGGTTGATTTTACAATCACAGTCACAAATAATATTGAGAGAATACCATAGAAATTGGGTGATATTTTCCTCTTACATGACAATTGAATCTTCATCCCTTATCTTCAATTACATAAATTTATTTTCCATCCTATGTTGAACCACCTTTTGGAATAAATCAACTAAAAGCTTCATAAATTCATCCCATTCAAATGCATCAATATCTACCTTGTCCATGATATTCTTTACAATTAAAAATCACTGGTCAGATTATTCTTTTAAATGAAAAATAGAAATACCAAACTTTTAAGTATTTAAAACCCACATGAAAATGAATATCATTTAAAGGGATTGAACATACCCTTTATTCACCACTGGGATAGAAGATCAACTAAAATAGTATGTTTTTTCTCCATAAAATGTTCCACTTTCATAATTTTCCTTTGTAGTCATTCTGGTTGGTCTCTTTCATGGATTCTGCAACCATTTTTATCCTACGTCAGCTATTCTATTATTACCCAAAACTGCACAGTTCCGATTCCAACCATTCCATATTATTGATTCCAAAAGATATAATCCTCTCGGTGTCTTCCATCATCATATTCCTTGATCCTTCTATATAGAACCATTCTAAAACATACCTATACCTTAAATGAAGAAACATTGTAATTTGTAGATGCTATATCTTTTACACATAAAAATAAGGTAACAATATTTATGTTATTCCATTAACATCATCCTATCCTCAAAAGTTAACAAAACTAGACACGGATTCTAGCTATAAGGATCCACCCTTGAACAATACATAATCTCCCAAATTATTTTAGAATTCACATAATTACATTCCCATTGATATTTTCAATTTATAGTTTCAGTGAATTAGGATAGAATTCATATATATCAAACCACAATCATACAAAGTGGGTAGTATAAAAATAGTGTCTATTTCTTCTGTAATATAATTTTTTTAATAAAACATGAACTCTATTCATGAAAAATATTCATGACATTTTGATTCACTTCATCTTTTCAATTACACATCCTTAAACACTGTGAAATTCATTTTAAAACACAGGAAGAGTTAAAAATATCCATCAGGAACCTAAGAAGTTTGAAATAATCTATTAGTATATGAATACTTATAAACATAAAAAATAAATTTCACAAATACATACTTACCACCCATGAGTATCATATAGTTACTTTTTGAAATCATGAGATTTGAATAAACCATTTAAAAATAAATAAAACCATAATATTAAAATGGTAAATTACATTCTTAATATTTTTTCCCCTAAGGTTACCATGCGATTTCTAAACCTCATAGATAATTTAAAATCTCACCCTCAAGTCTACCTTAAAATGTAACTGTCACAGCTTCATTATGGTGTAACCATTGCAATTACATTTTGAGTAACCATAAGGCCGACCTCACACCTAAACATAATAAATGCATTACATGGAGATATAGGTCCCACTATTTATCTCAAATAATTCCCATGAACTAGAACATTATCATAAACCATGAATACTTGTGTCAAAAAAACATTCTTTTTGTATTTTGGGAAAATAGAATTTTGAAACATCATTTTTATAATAAAATCTCTTTACCTTGTGATCATCTTACATAAAACCTTTTCAAAACTCATGTATATGAGATTAAGGAGTGTTATTAGTATATTAGAGAAACAAATAAAAATTTATAATTATATATATGATAGTATTATAACATATTTCCACCGAATTATTAATAATATATTGTTATTTTCATTATTTCAGGTTCATTTATTTCCCGTTTTCCAGGGAGGGTTATTTATGGGATTTCATATCTTATTGAAGAAAGAATACAAAAATAAAATGGAATGGAATTAATATGTTTCCAAAATTCTAAATGGTACCATATATCATTTTTTTTCAAATAAGAGGATTAATCATTAGATAAAACACTAATGAATATTATTTAATTTATTTTTACAATTTTTTAGAAACATCACATATGTTATTCAATATAATCTTTATATATTGGTTAAAGAAAATTAAATAAATTATAATATACAAATGCAATTATTTTTAAATAATACTACTATTTTTTACCAACCTTGATGCCGGTAGGGAAATTTAAATTTTATCATCCACGATGGTGGTAAATCGATACATCACGAATGATATAATCATTTTTAGAATAGAAGGGAGAGGTGAAAGAGATTGATGTTGAATTTTTCCATCAACATAATAAAATTACAGTATGTATAAGATACCAATGTTTTCATTCTATATAGATAAGTGGAAGTGAAGATATAATAAGAAAATAAAATAAATTAATAGAATGAAAAAAAATTAAATAGGATTTTACCTATTTAATTTTCTTTCATTCGTAACCTCCATAAGGCACTTAGTATGGCCTTTCAGTTTTACTAAAATGTATTGCATGTGAGTACAAGGATATGGAAGGTTCATGGGAATAACATAAACATGGTAAGAGTATTTTTGGAGTGAGGAGAATAGGTTGTGGGGGATGACATTTCTATTAGATGAGAGGGGTTCTATATTATTGTTTAATTATTTATATTATTATATTTTTACAAATTAATAATGGTTGAAGAGTCATCAATATAAAATTTTAAATAATTAAGTGGAGTTTGAGATTATTTTTATACATTATCAAAGACTAAAGGAATATTGTATTCAATAAATAATGTATATATACTGTAAATTTCCTTGTTTCACTATTCATAAAAAATTCATCTATATTGAAAAAATATATAAAATTAATCCTAATTATTTTTTATTTTTTAGAATTAAAAACTTATCCCTATTTTATGAGAATAATTTTCTAAATAAGATAATTATGTTTTTATTTAAAATCACTATTAATTCTAAAAATACCATTTTTAAAACTATAACCGATTTTATAACACATTGAAAAATTAATTACGTTATTATAAAACGTTATTATAACAATTATACAATGAAATATTAATTAATGAATCTATTTTATAAAAATAAATTTTCTTTTAAATCATTATATTAATTAAAAATTTATAAATTAACCTTGATGTTTCATAGATATACCAACACCTAATTTATCACATTCAAAAAATTTATTTACTTAATCCATTATACAATAATATCATATTATCACTTTTAATGTAAATGAATTTTATTTATAATTTCATAGGCAAGGTCACAATTTAATTGTATAGATTCTATAATTTCTATAAATACCACTTATTTCATTATACATTCTAAAGAATTTTACGATTTAATTCGAGAATGAAAGGAAATTTATTTTTATGATCCAAAGTCATTATAGTTAGAGAACCTCATGGGAAGATACTTGTTTTATGATAGTATAACTAGATATTTGTTCACCTTATTTATCCCTAAATCAGTTTGGTTGTTGTTTTCTTAAGAATTCCTACAGAGTGTGTTTGGATTTTAGTTGGGGGACAGTTCTGTTATAGTCAAACTACTATTCATGAATCATGGTTTAATTGTTGTCACTCTATAAAAAATTTTCACACTCAATGGAATCACATAGGTATGAGATTAAGATATTTGATCAGGAGAAGTATGTGGAAATTGGATACATCAACAAGAGCTTAGGTTCTCGGATTGATGGAGGTTCATCTGGAAAAAGATAATTGGGAGTTTTTTTGATCCAAATGTTGAAAAAGAAATGAAATGTGATAAAAAAGTGGGAAACCAAATGGTGGAAAGAATTTTTATTCACATGATAATGTATTTAGGGGACCATAATTCTTTTCTGTGTGCTCATTCAGGTCTTTGTGGGTTTTGAAGTAGTGATAGAAGTTAGTGGTTTGGAATATATGTTTGGAAAATCAATGTAAATTCACATTAGTGTGGTTATGTTATGTGGTTGTGGAAACATACGTTATATGGAGAATCATATAGAATACAATAGAACCTATAATCCTTTCATTGATACATCTTATGTAGAGTCATTTCATCTAGGTAATGGAATCAGGTAAATATATGGATCCGAGATGACTTAGACACTACTTGGTCATGTAGTGGATCCTAATGCGACAATGGAGGTTGAAAAATTATGAGGAAGGGATCAAAAATAGTCTATATGGGGTTGGAATTTGGTCAGATCAAATTCTGTATGGTATATTATAACTGTTGGGAAAAAATCTCTCAAGGCATCATTGAAGCATTTTTGAGGTGATTGAGTTTGTTGACAATGTGGACATTGGTGTAGTGATTGTTGACAAAGAAAATCATGACATACTAATTTGTTGACAAAGGATATTTCATGGTGGCATGTTGAGTTAAATAGCTGTGGTTAACGATTAATGTTTGATTCATGAACTTCGACAAAGGAATGGATTCTCTGGAGGCAGTACAAAAAGAACAGATACAAGGTGGTGTCGTTTTCCAGTGTTTTCCAAGTTTTTGGGCCTGAACAGCGACAATTAAAGAAAAGTTTTTTTGGAAAAGGGACTTGTGTTCCGTATACTTAAAGGAGTGGAAACATGTGTGCCATATTTTTTTCAAGATCAAATCATCAAAATATTGCAAATGGATAAGGGTCGTGCACGTTTTGGAGTTGGTCGCGCAAGTGGTTTGCGCGGAAGGAGACTTGCGCGACAAAACTTGGGCACCGAAGGGAGTCTTGTGCACCATCGTGTAGAGTGTTCAAATGCCTTTAAATATAGGTCTAACCCTCCTCATTTGGCATGAGTTCAAGACTTAGAGAAAATCAGAGCTCCTATCACATAGGTGTGGGGGTCGCGCTAGTGGTGGTGGGTCACGCAAGTATGAGTTACGCAACAGTTGTTTGTTGTGCGCCCAAGGTAGTATGGGCGAGGAAGGAAGAGAGTTGGACAGGTTCTGAGTTGAAGAAGGAAGTGTGACACAAGTGGTTTGGTGACATTTGTGCGCCATATATTGAAGAAGCGCGAAATGTGTTGGTTGCGTGTGAAAATTGGATTGGGTGTAAAGCATTGTGTGTCACACAAGTTTGGAGTAGCAAAAGCTTGTGTTGTGAAAGTGGTTGAGGTGGACATGAACTCCAGTTTTAACATGCGTTCCAGGACATGTGTTTCAGATTATAGAAGGGCACCATGTAAGGTTGATTCCCAACAGTGATTCAGGGCTGCATGGATGCTGAAATATTGCCCGATACTTTCGGTGCAAAGTGATATTCATTTACGGGTGAAGGTTGGACATCAAAAGAGAATCTACGTACAACAAAGGATTCCTCCATTAGTGATAATGAAGAGACCTATAGGTATATAAACGGTGAGTGGATCCTTTCTAGAGCAGTGCGCAAAGGGAGAGGAAGAAGGTGGTCCTCTCTATTAGTAGTGAGCCAGAGGGAGAGAAACAGCGAGTGACACTTGGGAAAGCAGTGAGCTGACCCTAAACTTTGTAAAGGAAGTGAGCTTGGGAATAGAATTGATCTATCCTGAACCTTGTAAAAAAAGTGTGATTATAGTTAATTTGGTACATCGGCACATTGTCGGTGTATGTTCCTTGGACGTAGCCCAGTGAGGGTGAACCAAGTAAATATTTGTGTGTCCTGTGCATGCTTTACTTTCTGCTTATATTGTGCAATAGAAAAGAGAGAGAAGAGTGTTTATCTTAATAGTGAAATAAGATCATAACATGCATTAATTTTAAATTAGTTATACCTTGATTCACCCCCCCCCCCTCAGGTTATTCAGCATTGTGGACCTAACAATTGTTATCAAAGGGAAAGGTTGATTTTAGTTCTTCTCTCAATGGAGGTCACTAATCATAAAGGTATTCTGATCATTGACAAAAGTAATTTTCAGATATGGAAGAATCAAATTCAACACTATTTCTGATCTTTGGGAATGGATGTGTTTTCAGCAACTATGCATTGTATCTCAGCTGACATCAACAGTGAAGCATTATCAGAAGCTAAAAGAATGGAGCTAGATGCTGAAACAAAATGTATTAATGCTTTATGAGGAGCCCTTTCAAATTCTATCTATATGATGGTGATTTCATAGAAAACGTCACATACTATGTGGTAGAAGCTTTTGAACATATATGAAGGGGATACAAAAGTCAGAGAGGCAATGCTTCTTGTTATATGGAACAAGTATGAATATCTGAGAATGATCCCTAATGAATCTATTGATGCATTTTTCAACAGGGTAAATTCTGTTGTGGAAGACATGCGGGGTCTTGGGGAAGTAATTGAAGATATAAATATTCTGAAGTGTATCTTGAGGAAACTTCCACAGTCTTGGAAGATGAAGACCCAAAAGAGCTGATGTTGGATAACCTGCACAGTACACTTGTAGCATATGAAATGAGGAATGATGAAAATGATGCTATGTAAAAGAGGAAATCCAAGGAAGTGGCATTTAAGTCCATAAAGACGCTCACCATTGAAGACTCTCAGTAAGAAGAAGAGACAGATGAGGTGATGTCATTCCCCTCCTGAAACCTTCAAAGAGGAAAAGGAATGATTAAAGTGAATCTTCCACTTGCTTGTTTTCGATGTGGAATGGTTGGACATCTTGCGTCAAGGATCCCCGAAATGTTTCAAGAACAAAATGATAAATATGAAGTTGAAATTCCCAAGAAGATATCTTCAACCTATGTGAAAGGTAAGAAGAAGTTAAAGATAAATTTCATCAAGAAAAACAATCTTCTTTCACAAGAAATATATAGTTCATATGAGTCTGAGGTTGAAGAGGTAGAGGAGATTGAAAATTTCAATGATTGTGGAGAAAATGCGATGGTGGAAGTCATCAGTAGTTCTCAAGAGAAGAATTAAACCAAAGGTGATGATGAAAAAGAAGAAGATGGGGGAAGAGTTGACATGAAATCTGAGTTAGAGGCTGCTCTTGAAGAGATAGATGTTTGGAGATCCAAAATAATGAAATATAACAAAGTTTTTCATGATGCTAAACTCTATATGCAGTAGAAGGAAGAATAGAAGTATGAGTTGATGGAAAAAATTGAGAAACTCAAGTTATCAACACCAATGAACTGAGAATCAGTTCATGAGTAGAAGCTCAAAATTAAAGAATAGAAAAGGGAGATCGATGGATTTAATAGAAAAGTGAATGATCAAGTCAAGTGAATCGAAGAACTTGAAGAAGAAGTGGTCAGTCTATGACGAATAATGAAGGATCAAGAAAAAATCTTGACCCCCAAAGTGATATCTGTAAAGCAGGCCATTCAGAAGACACAATAGAAGAAAGAGGAGGCTAGTAGTTCAGCGGGAATAAAGTATAAATTGAGCTCAGATTCGAAGGCAAAATTGTGGCTTGATCGAAAACAAAAACTGTAAATATGGATGTCAGACCACAAGCATCCACTCCATGATTAAAGGTTGATTTGGGAAGAAAACAGAATCAGAATATTCAAAGATCCCAAAGGTAAACTCTTAGTACGGAAGTAACACAAAGGAATTAACCTTATATTAGGTGTTATTGTTGTGGAATGATAGGAAATTCACTGTATGTGTGTTCCATAGCCAAGAGATATCAAAGGGAAAAAGAGTAGTTGTAGCCAAGCAGAGAATGGTTCTCCAGAACATATTTCTAAGGACTTAGTTTTTAGTGTATAGGATTTGGGCGCATGGCTAGGTACTGCACTTCAACCATATAGTGTAATGTGCCAAAGAATAATCAAAACGTTCACAAGCAGTAAAACAATAAATCTACTAGTGAGTTAAGAATGAAGATTATATTTTATGCTTTAAAATATGAAGCTGGTCCATCATACTCTGAGAAAAAAACATAAGTCTCAATTCATGCCGAGTGTGAAGGAAAAAGTATGGACCAAGAAGAAGAAGAATGAGAAGGTTGTGGTGGAAGAAATTTCCCTTAAAGCATCTGATCAATCTGGTGTGTGGTTCCTTGATAGTGGATTCACATCTCATATGACAGGCAATAAGGATCTTGTTACAGGCTTAAAATATGACCAAGAAAGAGTTTTCAAATTTGGAAACGATGAAGGCCTAAAGATTGTTGGCTCAGGAAAGGCCATGTTTGTGGGAAAAGAGATGAGACATGCTGATGTATTGGTAGTAGAGGGTCTTAGTCACAACTTGCTCAGTGTCAGTCAACTATGTGACTCTGAGCACTTTATTTTATTTACCAATAAGATGTGTATTGTGAATGGAAAATATGGACGAGTCGTTCTACAGGGAAAAACAACAAAGGGAAATCTTTACCTTTTAAGTGGGAAAGATGATATGTGCCTTTTATCCAGAGAGGATGAAAACAAGATGTGGCATAAGAGACATGGTCATTAGTGCCAACCATCTATGGAGGATCTTAAAAAGTGTGATTCATCTAGATACCTTCCCAAATTATCACGTAATCAAACTCATACTTGTGGTGCTTGCCAATAAAGGATGATCATGAGAAAGACATACAATCAAAAGTAATATAAATCAACCAGAGTGCTCAAATTGGTGAATACTGATGTTTGTGGACCGATCTCACCATGAGCCATAAATTGGAAATGGTACTTTTTCCTTTTCATTGATGATTATAGCAGAATGGCCTGGGTATTTTTCATTACCCATAATGAATAATTGTTTATTTGTATTAAGAAGTATAGGAGGGAATCAAAAAGGATGCTTGGGTAAAGAATTCTGATGTTTCGTACTAATAACGGTACAAAATTCACAAACAGTCAAGTAGAAGACTATCTTGAGAAACACGGGATAAGGTATCGAGTTTTATCAATGTGAACTCCCCAACAGAATTAAGTAGTTGAAAAGAGAAATCGTGTCATTAATAACATGGAAATAACAATGATTATTGAAAAGGACCTACCAGAGAAATTTTTAAAGGATGCAGTTTTGACATCGGTCTATATTTCGAACTGGGCTCTGTTGTGTCCGAATGAAGGGAATACTCCGTGTGAAATGTGGTATGGAATGAAACCAATGTTGAAATAATTCTGAATCATTTGAATTAAGTGTTTCATCCTCAACAAAGAAACCCCTAAGAAGTTTGAGTCACGAGGAGATAAGGGAATATTCCATGGCTAATCAGGTAAAATAAAATCGTATAAATGCTTCAACAAAAGGCTGGGAAAAATTTGTTGAGAGAAATGAAATCACTATTGATGAAAATGAAGAGAATTTTCAATGACTCAGTGAATAGTTTCTGGATGAAAGTGATGAGGAGGTAGAAACGTAGAAGGGGACGAAGTGGTTGATGCTAATTTAGAAGAAGACATTGATGATGAAAAAGAATGTGTCAGGTCTATGACTATAAGGAATCCAAAGAGCTGACCTAAAATTGATAGACAGAATATCATTAGTGATTAGGCAGCTCTAGTTCAGACTAGAAGAATGAAGTCACTGCAGCAGACGTCTTTCCTATCTCAGGTAGATCCAAAATGCTTTGCTGATTCAGCTGATGTTGAAAACTGGGTTCAGGAAATGAATGAAGAGCTTGATCAGATTGCGAAGAACCCAACATGGGAGATTGTTTCGAGGCCGGCATATAAGAACATCATCGAGACAAAATTAGTCTTTCGCAACAAGATTAACGAAGATGTCACATCGATTTGAAACAATGCACTACTGGTGTGCAAAGGATACTACCAAATAGAGGGTATTGATGTTGATGAGACATTTTCACCAGTTTCAAGGATAGAGACAATCAGTTTATTTTTAGCCATAACAGTGCAACGAAAGTTCAAAGTGGTCCAGATGGAATTCTAATATGCATGTCTAAATGTGGTTCTGGAAGAAGAGGTGTACATTGAGAATCTAGATGGTTTTATCATTCATGATGATGAGAAAAACGTTTGGAGGATCAATAAGGCGTTGTATGGGATGAAATAGGTACCAAGATCATGGCACTCAAGGCTAGATTTATACTTGAAGAAGCTTGGTTTCTAGTATGGAGGGTTGATTACACATTCTATTTCAGCAACGATAGTAATCAAAGGATGATGGTGTTGGTTTATGTCAATGACATAATATTTTGTGGATTAGATGAAGCTCAGTGCTCACAGTTTTCTGAATTCATTAAAAATGAGTTTGAAATGTCAATGATTGGAGAGCTAACATTTTTCCTTTTTGTAAAGGTGACACAAGGAATGGAACATTATTTTCTCAATCCAAATATTCCAAGGAGGTTTTAAGATGGTTTGGAATGGAGAATTACAAGGAGATGAAGACTTTGGTTGCTACCCGAATGAAATTATCAAAAGATGAGGATGGAAAGGCAGTTAATATCACATAATACAGGAAAATTATTGGATGTTAGCTATACTGGACCACAAGAAGTCCATACGTTGTTTTCGCCACATGCAATGCAGTGAGATATCAGAGTAATCCCAATGAAATCCAAATGCTTGTAGTGAAAAAAATACTTCACTATATAATGGGCACGATGGACTTCGAATTGACATAAAATGTCAAATCTCAGACAGAGTTATTGGGATATGATGATTTAGATTGGGCCGGTTCATCAGATGATATAAAATCAATGTCAAGTGGTGCATTCTATCTTGGTGGACTATGTATTTCTTGGTTAATGAAGAAGCAGGATTTCATTTCATTAAGAACTGCAGAATCTGAGTATATTGTGGCCACTCAAGCTTGCACACAGCTATTGTAGATGAAGTAGTAGCTTGAAGATATGGGAGTTGATGTGAAGACTCCGATCAAAATCCAATGTGATAAATCAAGTGCTATGAATCATTAAAAAATCCCATCTATCATTCAAGGACAAAGAACATTGAGGTAAAGTATCATTTTATCAAAGAGAATGTTGATCAATGAATCGTGAAGTGGGAGTATGTGCCTACAGAGCTACAGGTTGCAGACATTTTGACAAAGGGATTACCCAAAGATGCTTTTTAGAGGCATCAACAGGCTCTGGGAGTTCCGTCGACTCCCTGCACTTGAAAGAGTGTAGATGTGGAACCACCCCCTATCCTTGAGGCATGATGTGTTTTTCCCTAATGGGATGATACGAGTTCTCTACTCTGTTACAGACTGCAAAGAAGTGATGTTTGGGTTTGTTGAAAAAGGGGCTGAAAATAATGATTCTTCAAGGGGGAGACAATGTGACCATTTGAGAAATAATGACAGATACGGGGAGAAGCAGACAGATGGAGCAGCCAGATTAGGGGAGTTGAAGCTGGTTTAAAGTACTTAGCTAGAGGATAGCTTGGAAAACACAGGCAATAGTGCTAAAGAGGATTTACAGCAAACTAGAGTTAAAGCTGTGAGAAGAAAGCGGGAGAGTATTTAAATCTGACGATTCTAGAAGTGATCAATCAAAGAACAGATATCACGACAGATAAGTATCGTGATAAAAGCAGAATAGTTGTGCTGGAATGTGGTAAGAATATTTCAAAAAAATTGGTATCTGTTTGGTGTCAACAGTGGATGTCAGTGTTAAAGTGATTCATTGATGAACTTTTCATTTACTCTTGTTTATCACGCCGAGAATTGCTCATGTGGGCTTAGAGTGTGTGTTGATTAAATCTTTGATCGCTATCAGGAATTGCAATAGGCGAATGGTGGATGAAGAATTAATGATGTATCTTTTTATAGAATAGTTGTCAACAAACCCAAAGGGGGACATTGTTGGGAAAAAATCTCTCAACGCATCATTGAAGAATTTTTTAGGTGATTGTGTTTGCTGACAATGTGGAAATCTGTGTTGTGATTTTTTCAAAGAAAACCATGACATAAAAAACTGATGACAAAAGGGATTTCATGGTGGCGTGTCGATTTCAAGAGTTATGGTTAATGATCAATGTTTGATTCAAGAACATCGACAAAGGAATGGATGATCTAGAGGAGGTACAAAAAGAACAGATACAAGGTGGCACCATCTTCTAGTGTTTGCCAAATTTTTGGGCCTGAAAATCGACAAATGAAGAAAAGTTGTTTTTGGAAAAGGGACTTGCGCAAAGTATACTTAAAGGAATGGAAACTTGCGCACCATATTTTTTTAAAGATCAATTCATCAAAATATGGCAAATGGATAAGTGTCGCGGATGTTTTGGAGTTGGTCGTAAAATGGTTTGCGCAGTAGGAGACTTGTGCGCCGAAACTTGCGCATTGAAGGGAGACTTGAGCGCCGTCGTGCAGGGTGTTAAAATGCCTATAAATACAGGTTGACCACTCCTCATTAGGAATGAGTTCATGTCTTAGAGAAAATCAGAGCTCCCGTCATGCAGGTATGTTGGTCGCGCAAGTGGTGGTGGGTCGCGCAAGTTGGAGTTGCGCGACAGTTGTTTGTTGCGCACCCAAGGTGGTCTGGGAGAGGAAGGAAGAGAGTCACACAGGTTCCGAGTTGAAGAAGGAAGTATCATGCAAGTGGTTTGGTGACACTTGCGTGCCATATTTTGAAGAAGCGAGAAAGGTGTTGGTTGCACACGAAAATTGGATTGGGGTTGAAGGATTGTGCATCACTCAAGTTTGGAGTAGCAGAAGCTTGTGTTGCATAATTGGTTGAGGTGGAATTGCACGCCAGTTTTCAATTGTACGCTAGGACTTGTGCACTATATTAGAGAGGGGTTCCAAGTAAGGTTGATTCTCGGTAGTGATTCAGGGCTGTGTAGAAGCTGGATTATTTCCTGATACTTTCGGTGCAATGTGAGATTTATCTACGGGTGAATGTTGGACCTAAACAGAGTATCTACATTCAAAAAAGGTTGCATTCACTAGTGATAATAGAAATACCTACATGTCTGTAAACTGTGAGTGGATCCTTTTCAAAGCAGTCTGTAAATAAAGAGGAATAAGGTGATCCTCTCCACCGGCAGTGATCCAGAGAGAGAGAAACAGGGAGTGACCATTGGGAAAGCAGTGACCTAACCCTAATCCTTGTAAAGGTAGTGAGCCTAGGAATAGAAGTGATCTATCCCTAACCGTATAAACAGAAGTGTGTTTATAGTGAATTTGGTACATCATCACATTGCCGGTGTATGCCCCTTGGACGTAGCCCAGTGAGGGTGAACCAAGTAAAAATTGATGTGTCATGTGCATGCTTTACTTGCTGCTTATATTGTGCAACGGGAAAGAGAGAGAAGAGTGTTTTATTAACAGTGAAACAAGATCAGAATGGGATTTGATTTTAAATTATTCATACCCTGATTCACCCCCCTCTCAGGGTATTCAGCCTTGTGGACCTAAAAATAAATATTATGATTGGAATGTTTTTATGGACTAGATAATTAAGAACTTGTTCAGAAGAATGTAGTAGCTCGGGCTATGAGCTCCAATGATGACTATGGGGCCCTTAGGAATGAGTCCAGTAACAAGTATTATGGTAAATTTAATGGTTAAAAAAATAAATATTTTTAATATAGTGTGATTCCAAGATAATATAGGATCAAAATTTAGAGATTCAATAGGAATAGTTGAAAGGACTATTCAATCTTACCACTGCTAATGGAAACCTGGTCTACTAAAAGATTGAAGTATAGGATGATGAAAGGTGATACCAAGTCCAACTAAAAAATTTTATGGGATGAGGATGTGGATTATGGGGATTCACCCCACTAGGATTATCTAAATGGACTATAGTTGGAGATAGGTGCATCCTGTCAGCACTCTTTAGAGTTGATTATGCATTCGAATGAAGCTACAATGGAAGAATTTTTTAGTGATAAAATCCACTAATGATGAATCTGACAAGGTGAAGGGAAGGTTGTTAAATTTGAATACAGATGGTGGGAAGAGTTCATGTATTGACATGAATGATCTTATACTAATAAGGGGATTCACTGAAGTTATTATCAATCAAGATGTTTACATGCATAATTGGGACAATATGGTGTATCATTTTGATGAAATTTTAAAGGATGATATAGATATATGGGTAACTATATCTGCTAGAAATAATGTATGATGAATGATTCTATAAGTTTGATGTTTTTTTCATTGAATCTATGATTTCATTTAGTTTTTGAACCGTGTGGGTTATCACTTTTCCATAAATAGTGTTTTAATAAAAACAAGATAATTTTAAGTCATTCTATATTTGAAATTCAATTATGACCATAGATATTATTCATCTCTTATAAGGTTGGAAGTATGCCTATAATTTTCGATAGTGGAATTAGGTTATGGGTTGAGTTATATAAGTCCATTAGGGATTGGTACATTTAGATTAGAATTAATTCCCTCATAAGGATTAATTGAAATATCTCATCTATGAAATATAAACTAAAATCCTATTGGGGTTTTGGGAATTGATATATTAGTTTGGTCAACCTATTAAGGCATGGTTCATGAAATCCATTTATATATGGGGTCATATTTGGGTTATGGATCATAGTTCCTCCCTATGAGAAGTGACAATTTAGAGTTTAAGAGACCTAATGATTTTCTTCAAAAAATTATTAGAGGATTTTGATTGGAATGATTTTTCGTACTTCTATGAGTGATTAAATAATAAATAGGATATTCAAAAAATATATATGTGTGGTGAAATTTTGTTTACTCATAGAGAATGTTCATGTGTGACTAGCACCCAATTGACGAGTTGTTCCAATAGTGTGCTTGATATATGATGGACAAAACCGATTTGGTCTTATTAAGTGAGATCATTGAAATATGTTTTGTTATGAAACATACCCTATATATAAGATTATATGTTCGGGCTTTGTATGAGGCACAACAGTAGATATAGAGTGGACGTTGAAATTCACTTGGATTCCCTACCTGAAATTTTGTGGAACTGGATTTTATTTATACGAGGCCTCACCCTATGTTAGAGGGTTGTAGTATGTTAATTGGTGTGATACATGTTAGTAGACCACACCATAAGTGTTTGGATATTGATATATCATGTGATAAGAGATGTGGCATGATACAACAGCCGGAGTAGGAGGGTGGTGGTATATGATTTTTTAATAGACATCACACTGAGTATGGCAATGGTGTAATTTAATATGAAAGGAGAGTTGGTATGATACCAATCACTCTGTTGATTGGTTATATATTTTAAATAGTTTGACATGTGGTATGAGATGTAACCCTAAGTTGAACAAGTGTGGTATGTGATAGGAAAAGTTACATGGTATTATAAATCCCCTTAGGTGATAGGGTAGTGGTAGTGGAGATATTATGATATAGTGATTTAGTATAATATTTTAACCTATGTAAATGGGATGCGTCTATGACTCAGTTGTAGGTCGTTGACCTATGTGATAGGGCTTCAGTAGATTCTTTTTTTTATGGGGATATAACATTCAGTAATAGTTGTTCTCGGTATAGTCTAGTATCACGGTTCTTATGAAAGAACATGATGACCAATCTTGTATACTTGTGAGTAATTTATTATATTATATAAATTCATGTATATCCACATATATTTAGTATGATTTTTTGGGACACATTGGGGTGTCTTGATTAGTTAATATCTCACACTACATGGGAACCATGGTGTGTGATAAATCCTTTGAAATGAAATTTAGGTCACATATTTTGTAATTGACAAGGTAGAAGAAAAGAAACAAGAATTAGGGATCGGTTGGGTGTGTATCTTAAGATATGTATTGGTGGATATGTTTAATTTTTATTATATAGTATATATTATATATATGATCTTATAAATAGTAAATCTATGTAATTTATGAATTTATTATCTTTATTTTTAAATTCTATAAAATTGATTATTATATGTTATGTTATCATTTAGTAAGGTTGTAATTTTCTTAATGAATAGTTTGAATTATTTATTGATGATATTTTATTATTTAAAACTATTTATTTTTATTTTAGAGAGATTATTGTATATCCAATATTGATCTCAAACAATACCCACTATTCTGTAGCCTTCAGAATACATGGTAACATACCTATTTCCATGTGGATAAACAAATTACGGAACTATTCAGAATATATTTTGTGTACATTAAAAATTAGTGGTATGTCATTTTCTGGTATCTTAACTATTTTGAACTTAGTATCTAGAGATAGGTATTTTTTGTGCATTCAATACACCACTACCTGGAGAGTTCCGAACACGTAGCCAATGAGATATTTTTTAACTAAGACTATATAATTAAGTATTTTTTCAATTTTAAATTATAATTCATCTATTAGTGTAATTAAATTATGATATTTTTCCAATTTTATTATTTATAGATTTTCCCATATATTGAATGATTATATATATATATATGAATTATTTTTATCACAATGGATTCACCTTATATTGATTTTATTATGATTGAATGTACATACCTATAGATGGATGGGTTATGTTATATAAATATCAAACATGAAATGTTATAATTTTTTTCATTATAAGAAGATAGTTAAATTTAACATATATGGAAATGGTTTTTTGATGAAATTTCATCTAAAAATAGTTATTACTATCAATTGATATTGATGTTTTAGTATTGATGTGCAAGCGGTGCATGGAAAAAAAGTATGGGTGGGTTCAATATTTTTATTCCATCATGATGGTTTAGAATAGCATGGTTTTCCTATGATATGATTTAGAATGTGAATCTTTTTCATTGATTATTGGACACTATTGATAAGATTTTGAATGGATCATATGATGCATTGGGTTTTTTTGATGTCAAAAATATATTGTGATTTTGGGAATCATGATCGTGTATAGATGGATGGATTGGTTAAATTTCCTACCTGGTCTTATTGTGGTATTTTGAATGGTATACTAGATTTTAATCCTAGATGGTAGGTTTTTGGATGTGAATATAATAATTACATGATATATATTTTTAAATATGGTTTTGTGGAAGGTGATGTTGTTTCAACCAAGGTTTGTGTTATATTCCATGGGCTAATTAGAAATAAAGAATTAAAGGTGATATTGATAATTTTCTGATGAATTTGTGGAATTGTTAGTTGTAGGGGTATGTAATATGATCATTGAATGGATGTGGATTATTGGATCAAGATACATTTAGTTTAAATAGGTAACATATGAGTGGAATACCCTCTACATTCGGATGATATCAGATTAGGCCATCCAAATTAACCAAGTAGATAGTTCATTCAACAATTCAATATTCCTTGGAATAAAGAGATTGGTTGATTATGTGGTAAATTAGGGAATTTTTAAAGTTTATGAGAAATGGAACATTGGTTTTATATGTTAACACAACTATTTTATATTGATATAATGAGTGCTGAATGGGTTTGATATGAATTGGATGGGTTCTAGAGGAATCAATATATACAGTGATTTTATTAGTATCCATTATTCATGACTTCATGGGTGATTTATTGAACATATATAGGTTGGTACATGATCATTGTTGGGATGTGATCTAGAAGGGGAAATTCCTTCCTTGTTATAGTTGTGAGTCAATTTCATTTATATTCAATGAGATTATTGTGGGAATTAAATTCTACTATTTTCATTTGAAATTGAATAATTGTCATTAAAATTAATTTTTTATCATATAAATATCAGATGTTGAGGGTATAGTTGATAAAATAAAGGTCCCTGAAAGGGGATGTTAGTGATATGATGACTGTTGATCAGAATATTTGACATGATATTGATATAGAGACCATTCTCATTTAGTTCTTAGGCAGATACGGTATGAGAAATATTATGGTTTGGATTGTGAAATTGAAATTTTAAAGGTGTGAACTTTGTTTTAAATGGTATTTAGTGAATATTAGTGGAAAAATTTCAAGTAAGGCTGAGTTTGGTCATGGAAACTGATTCTGATGGGTTTAAGGTCTGAGTTGTTCGGCCAAGTACATTCATTATTTTTTTGTAGCTGAGGGATAATTTACCATTTTTATCATGTTATATAGTACAATTAGATGATTATAAGAGTTATATTATATTTTTTATTATCTTATCTATCACTAGTTCATTACCCTCATAGAAATTGGGTATTTTTGATAGGGAAATCAATAGGTGGTCCTTCATGACATAAAAATAGATATGATTCAGTATGAATTATATTTTAATCTTGTTCCTTGGTAAATACATGAATTAGAATTTAACAATGGAATTGATGTCAATTTTTTCTATTATATCTTTATTAAAGATGGAATTTATTTTTTGTCTAAAAGGAACTCAAATTGATTGAACTTTGGTTCTTGTGGAGATAATATGATAACAGTTTCAGTTGGGTTAGGTATTTAATCATTAAATTTACAATGTGTCATATTTGATCATTATGGTGGATGTTTGGGTGATTTCACAAATGACCCTATTGTTAGGGAATCATGATCTAGTTTAAGTTGTGTCCTATCACCATGAGTGGACAAGGTATTATAGGGGAGTTGTGTTAATATGGAATTATTTGTTATTTCTTGTGGAATTTTTCATTAACGAATGAAAATTACCCCTAAAGATTCATATTGAGAATTATGGGTATGTTTCAAGGAAAAAATATGGTTTTCTAAATTATGAAACTGTAATTGTTATTATATTATGAGTGGGAATGTTATTCTAAGATTAAATTAGAATAATAAAGGTTAACTATTATAGTATTTGGATCAATGGGTTAAATGTTTTGATATATTTTTGGGTACTTCTCATGGTTGAGAAATGTTAAAGTGGTGTGTTTTTAATGACACGTGTAATCAAAAATTGGAAAAATCAAAGAAAATTTTAATTTTGTCTCTTAATGTATGTGAATGTTGATAATTGCAACTCAAATTGGGATTTGGCAGTTAAAACATGTCACCAAGAAATTTTATATTATCTTTGTGGGTTTAAAGGGGGTTTGAGACTATCAATCAATCATTAAAGGGGATGGTCTTATATTTGGGATAAAACATTTTATTCAAGTGGTAGAACACTCCACCAAATGTGGAATTTTCACATAGAATATTGATGAACAATCAATTTCACTATGAGGGGGTGCACAATATTATGGTCATGTATTATTCGGGTAAAGTCTTTGTTGATGTTTAAGAATCAAAATGAAAAAAATGGTTACATAATTAATGGTTCATGTGGGATAGAATCATATCTAATAAATGACCTTTCATCAAGAGACTTATTTATTGGGTGGGGTGTCATGACACAACTAAGGTGTATTATATTTTGTGCCTCTTGAATGAGAATTTAGTGTCTTCCTATGGGATAGGGTTTTTAATCTCAATCATCATCTTAGTAGAAATGTGTGGCCATGATTCCTTTGATGACATTATAATGGGTGTTACACTATAACCTAATTGTTATATATGATAATATAACCCAAATATATGAGAATTTTAATGTGATACATTATTCCATGACAAAAATGGCCTTTTGAAAATCATAAATTTGAAGAAGACACCCATTTTAAATGCCAAACGCCTTTATTTTTATGTAGAATTACCACATTGAGTGTGATATTTTTTATTAATATTCAACCTTTTCATATTTTATATATTTACTATTATTTATGGGGAGTTGTGTTCCATTTATTCAATGAGTCTAAACTTCAGGTGCATCTATTAATACTACATTATTCCTCATTTTTTCAATAGTTTATTTTGATTTATTAAATCACTATGAGATACTATTGCACATGAGTATGGTGGAATTAACATTAAATATTGGTCTTTGTAATGTAGTGGGATGAAGAGTTTAATATATGATAATCACATGTCCTTTCTCACCATTTTTGTGGTTTAATGTTTCTTAGAGATTTTCCAATAGATTTAAATAAGTTCATTAAAAATTGGTAAATTTATAGGTCTCAAATGAGGGAGATTTTTCTCATAGTGGTTCCAAGAATGAACCCAATAACCTTGACATGTGATGGTTTAGGGTTGTTTATCATTGTGTGACTCAGTAGGATTCTGATTATTATTACACCTAATAATAAATTGTTAACATAATTTTCAAAAGTTATAATTAGTGCTAGGATATATTGAATTTAGATTAGATAATTGGATGTTGTTATGCTTGGATCAAGTAGGGATGTGGTTTGTATGATATTTTTTAGGGCTTATCGCTCTTATATAGAGACTTGAAGTCTCTATATTACATAAAAATATACACATTTTTCTGTGATTTTACATTCAAGCATCGCTGTTTCTATCATGATAAGTTGGTAGGGACCTTGTGTTCCCATAGGTGGATAATTATTGTTTTTAAAATTTATATTATTTGGATAATGTGATATATATATAAGAGATAAATAAAATATAATTATCCAGTGATAATTTCAATAAGGGATAGATGATACAAGTTCATTTTACAAGAGGGATGACATAGGTCATGGGATATGGGATTAGTTGTGAGGAGATTATGTTCATTAATCATAGGGTATGTCAGTATGAAATAGGTGTTTAGAACTATGGGTATGGGTGAGTTTATCATTTTTCCAATTTAAGTTAGGGAACACCCCTATGATCATATTCAATGTCATTGAGGCATGATGTCTTTATGATATATATTTCAATACTTGGTATGGTTTGTTGGTGATGGTTTTCCATGGAAAAAGGTTGAGTTATTTTCTAAGGGAAATGTGGGATAAATAATTAATGGGTGATGCATGAAATTTAATATGGTTTTTGAATGAACTATTATTATTTTGGTCAGGATTTCACCGGGTTGTTGGGGTCACCATTGAGGGATAAATCTAAGTATGTATCAAGGAGAAGAGAGTAGGGATACGTTAAGTAACCTAACCACTCTAGTTCATGAGATAGGTAGGAATTCCATTTGGTAGGAAACTTCATGCATTTTTCAATGATTTGGTAGTATATAGTTTATCATATTAATATAGGTGGGAGTGGATATTTATTTTTAGGATTGTGGAAAGTTCATGTATCACTTTATAGATATATGGGAGGCAGGAAGTGAGAATGTGATTATTCTATGTATATTTTATATTATTTGATTATTTGTGAGATACCATGAATGATATGTTGCAGGTCCTGATATTCAATGAGTGGAAAATTGAGATAGAGGATAGAGGATGTGGATTGTCATGGGACCCCACACTGAATGAGTATGAATCAACATGATAGTTATGAAACCATTTATAGAATGGGAGGGTTGTGGTTTGTGACATGGTACAAGACATGGAATGTGTCCTCATATTTAGAGGTAAGATTATTATATATTATATAGTATGTTAGATTCTATAAGGCCAGACCATAATTTATAGAGTGGTGTTTTTTTATGACGAATGAGATATGGTGGGATACCTCCACCCATGTATGAGTGTGGTTGTATGTGATAGGGAATGACACATGTTACGAGACCTCACCCTAGGTGCGATGGTGCTCATATGTCATATGATATGATACATGGTATTATACATCCTCTAGAGTGGGGTGGGGGAACATTGTGATTTGGTATGAGCTATGGTATGAGGCCTCACCCCCAGTGAGATGGTTGTAATATGTCAAAAGATATGAGAATGTGATTCAATACTAGACCCTATATTGAGTGAGGGGGAGTTAGTTGAGACTTATTTTTTTTGATATTATCCCAATATATTTGTACAAATGTGTCATTTATTATAAGAAATCTATAAATTTCAACATTGTATGGGAAATGAATGGTTTGGTGTCCTAGTGTCCTTGTATGTACACAATGTAATGATGTGTATTAATCTATTTTGTATATTCTATTATTAATATTATTTAAGAATATGTTTTTTTATATTGGACATATTATGTACCCATTGAATATTCCCTATTGAGTTATTCTCACACTCTTTATAAGAATAATAGGTTGTACTTTGATATTCATGATGAATTCCATGTCATTAGTTGGGTAGTGGATTGTTAAAGAGTACCTCAACCATTATTGGAGATGAATTTGATTTCATTATCATGGTAGTTATTGAATACATTAGATACCTATTGGATTTAGTATAATACTCAAGAGTGGTGGGAATTGAGTATTGAAAAAAAAATTGTTAGGAATTAAGTCATTGAAAATTTTCCAAAATTAAAAGTATAATAAGTCAGTTTTTGTTGAATATATAAGAGTCATGAATGTTTAACAAAAGTTTCAAGATATTTATTAGTTCCCATATATAATAATATACATTTTAATATAAATTTTGAAACAAGTAAACTAGTTCAAAAAAAGATATAAACTCTTGTTAAACTAAATTTAAGTGTTCAATTTAGTTTTATGAAAGATGTGTTAAAAAAGAGTAAAAATAAAATGTAAAGACATAATAGAAATCCAACAAGAGGTTTAGTCTGAGGCACAGAATTATTCCTCTCCCCCTGGTGATCACCTACCTCCATGATGTTTAAATTAATATTTTTTTATACACACCATTTATCGGGGTTCACAACAGCACATAACGATATCTCGGTCACCCTTAACCTCTACCATAGTTCTTCATGTTGAAAAACAAAATATGTCACAGACGACCTCTTCCACAGTTCTATGTGGGATACTATAATGGCTCGGACCATCCTAGTCCAGTTATTTTTCAAAACACGGTCCCATCAAATGGTCCCAAAAAATGCTGGCACCGTGATGGTGACACCGTGACGGTGGCACTGAGGATGAAACTATGACAGTGGCACCGTGTGGGTGACACCGTGACCATGGCACCATTTGGGTGACACCATGATGGTGGCACCGTGACGGTGGCACCGTGTGGGTGACATTGTGAAGGTGGCACCGTGATGGTGGCACCGTCAGGGTGACACCGTGAAGGTGGCACCAAGTACTCATTGAGGGTCTTCATTCATTTTCTAACTTCTAACTTTTTACGCTCCCTCTACGTATCTTTTAATATAAAAATGATTTATTACCCCCTTTCAATGCCATTTAGAGCGCATAAATAATATCTAAAATCCCCCGAGAGCCGGGTGACTCTTAACATACCAAAACACGTGGCCTTTCCTCGCTGTCACACCCTTTCCCCATACTTTCAGTTCTATCCCTCTTGTGAAATTTAAGGGAAAACATTTAAACGCACAGATGTTATGGACACCTCTCCTATGAGAATTATCAAATTACAATCTATTCCATCATGTGTAACTGCCCAGCCATGTGGAAAACCACGATCCGACTTTAAAGAAGTTCAAAATTATATATCCCATAACAACGGGATCTCATCATTATATCACACTAGAATTTATAACTTCTTCTTCTTGGCTGGTCTCCTTTTTTCATCCTTGTACATTTTAAGCCCACCCCCTTCCTAAGGGAAGTGGTGCGCCTGTGCTAGAGCTTCCCTACTCATTCTTGGAGTACACAGAGTTCCTCCTCAATGAGAATAGCACCCATAGAAACTTCATCATAAGTAGGTAATGTATTATCTTCATCAGAAAAAGATTCTTCATCAAATGATTCATAATATTTACTATCACTATAATTAGCATTCAGGAATACATTGGTAATGGATTGGAATTGTGTATCTGATATATTAAACAATGATTTTCAATAGGTATCTTGGCACATAAACCAATATTATTTTGTCCAGAATATTCGTACTCTGAGGATTCATCAGAAGAGTCACCACCACTAGCACTCTAGGTGTCCTTAGCTTTCAAAACATTCTTAGATTTGGATTTTTAGTACTTATTTATATTCCTCTCAGAGTGAGTATCCTTTCCATCTTTTCTCTTAAGCATATGAAAATCTGGCCTTATACGCCCTGCTCTTTTGCATTCATAACAAGTAAATTCAGATTCTTTCTTATCATTTATTTCTTTCTTATTGTATCTGTACTAAAATTATTTATTCCCAACTATCTTGTTGATCCTTTGAGAAAGATTATCTAGTTCATTCTCATAATGTTCACTTTCACTTGATTCGGATTTAATAATAGTCCTATTTGATTTGGATGTACTAACTCTCACAGGAGTCTTGGATTTCATGTGATTTGAAGTAGTAGTAAAAGAAAAACTTCTATTTCCATTCTTCTTCTTATTTAGATCTGCATCTCATTTCATTCTAATCACATGATGAAAAAGAGTTCCAAAAAGCACATCAAGTGTAATCTATGAGACTTTTTGATTCTCATCTATAGTTGTTCTATTTTATTCCCACTCGTTGGGCATGATTTCTATAATCTTGTCCACAAGTGCCTCATCATCTAAACTGTTTTCACCCGTGGAATGTATGTTGCTGACAATAGTCATAAACCACAGTTTTATTTACATACTAGTTCCCCATAAGGAAATACAAAACCATGATTCTATCCTTTAAGCATAGCTCTTCTAGTTTTGATAACAATGGAAGTTCAAAAATGAGTTATTTCAAGCTTCTTCCAAATACAATTTGTAGCTCTGCAAGATGAAATCTAACTATATATATTCATAGTCATGGAAGACAACAAAGTATTGTGTACCTTGTTGTTTAGTTGATATTCTAACTTTTCTTGATTAGATAAAGTTCTAACATCCTTATCATGAATCTTGTAATATCTAATAATAATTACAAATTTTTCCACTCCAATATTAATAACAACATTCTTTATATGATCTCTCAAATATTTATAATCAATTCCATCAAATATAGGTGGTCTAGTAGAATTAAAAGTGTCAATCGAAGCAACTTTCATTCCTTCCATCTAATTTTTTTTTTCAGGGAAACTTGTTATTAATAAATATTTGTAAAAAAGGATAAAAATCCTAATAATGGAAAATATACAACAATGAAAAATGAACAAAAAAAATTATATGTGAATATATGTATTTCATAGACCTCATATGATACCAATTTTAGGAACTAAATGATCAATATAGATGATCAATATACAAGATGAGGGGTGAATTGTATCCTTTAAAAATTACATTGGATCCTTTAATGAAGGCTAAATCATTATGTTGTTTAACAAATTTAAAGAAGGTAAATTCACAGAACCTCTTAGTTCTACAAACTTGCTAGATTCCAGAAATATGGTTCTGGAAATGAAACTAAGGAAAAGTTTACAAAGACAAATATTCTACCATAAAGCATATAGAATCTTACTAATCAGTGTATACAGTTACAAAAAATTATAAGACAGTTATACATTCCTTATTAATTAAAATTCAGTGGAAAATTAACTTTAAAAAATCCATGTAACTAGTATGAAATCATTTAACCAAAAGAGTAGGGTATCCAACAAACTTGGATAATGTTTCGTGATTTATACATTCAAGAAATCATGTCTTACCCACACCATGGTAAGCCCTAGATACGAATATCGGAGTCTGTCCTACTATCTCTACAAGCCCTCGAACATCAAGGTAGTCGACACATATGTCTTCCAATCCCCAGAAGACCTCGAACTTTAAGGTAGTCAGCACCTCTGTCTTCCTATCCCCAAAATCCATCAATTGTACACAGTAACAGTTAGAGTCATACAAAGCAATCTGGAAAGAATGTTCAGTATGAATAATGAATGTGAGTCTCTCTCTCAAGAAATCACTTCAGAAACATAGAATCTATAGATTGATCAACCTTTTGAGCTCATTGAAATGAGCTCCTATATATAGGAGAATTTACAATGGTATTCAATATCCTCCAACATTCATATATTTCCATGAATTTCGGAGGGACCTATACATGTGTCACTCAAACAATGGTTGGTTAGAAATAGAATGCACAACATATTTTTATAAATATAACAAGAGTAAGTAAAATATGGTTGATCAACCAAATTCATTTTTCAGAGTATAAGGAAAAATAAAATCGGTGTCTAAGAAGATCTACATTAGGAGTCTATATTACCTGGATATTCAGAATCTGTTTTTCAAGGAATTGGGAATCATAATTATATAGAATTCGGAGATTGAATTCTAAAGAAATCTGGAACCTAAATTATATTGAATTCTGAACCTAAATTCTAAGGAATTTAGTGTCTGAATTTTGAGTAATTCGAAGTCTGAATTTTGAGGAATTCTATACCGGGATTCTAAAGAATTTGGAGTCTTAATTCTAATGAATTCATAACCTGAAATCTGAGTAATTCATAACCTAAATTATAAAGAATTTAAATTCTTAATTCTAAGGAATTAGGTGTCAGAATTCTACGGAATTAGGAGTCTGAATTCTACTTAATTTAGAGTCTAAAGTCTACGAAATTCTGATCCTTAATTCTAAGGAATTTGGTACCAGAATTTCAGAGAATTCAGATGCTTAATTTCTGAGAACTGGGAGTGTGAATTTCCAAGAATTTGGAGTCTGAATTTCAGACAATTTGGGGTATAAATTTCATACAATTCAGAGTCGAAATTTCAGAGAATATAGAGTATGAATTTTTGAGAATTTTATGTCCGGATTTTAGAGAATTTGGAGTATGAATATCAGAAAATTCGGAATCTGAATTCGGGTCCTAAAAATAGAATACTATATATCTAAGTATTTATATAATTCCATGGTTTTAGATGTAAAAACAATTTTTTCACATAGGAATAAAAATAGTTTGATTTAGGGAGACTAAAATATGAACAATGAAATACAAGTATTGATAAATTTACTTTGGAAAATAAAGTTTTCATTATTAATAAAAATCATTGGTAAAACGAATTTTCTTTTATGATATGGTGTTTCTGATTTTCAAAACATGAAGGAATGGAAAACTCATAAGGAAACCTTATTTAATCAACACTACTGACACTGAATTGTATAATAAGGGTGTAATACTAACAATATAGTAGGTAATTAGCACTAAATATATACACATCATTTCTTGAAAATTTTCGATAAAAACTATTATTTAAATACATTTAAAAAATAACTCATCTGTTCATCTTAAGAAAACATTCAATATATTTCATGAGTTTCCAGTTTTAAAAAAATAGGTTCAGTTTTCCTTTTCAAAAATTAGATTTACTTCCCACAACCATTTTTCTTTGTAAACAAGCCCAACCACCAAGTCCAACCAAGTGGACAAAATTGGGATGTGCAGAAAAAAAGGTAACCAAAGAATGAAAATAAAAACTAACAACACTAATACCAATCATGATGTAGAAAATTAAATAAAACAAGTACAAATATTGACAATAGTATTTTCTTAATCATCCGTAGAGAGATCCATTGATGTACATGAGTTGGAATCACCTATCGTCTTATGGTGTATCTCTATAGTTTATTACCAACTTGGCACCCTAAACTGACCAATCTAGTTGGACATCCCAACATACCCATCATTTTCAATGGGGGTACCAATCCGTTTAACCATTTTTTAAAAGAAACCATCACGCAACCCTGTAAAATATACCTTAGAACCCCATGTTAATAATTTTTTGTGTATGTGGGAGGCCCTCCAAACATGACCCTCCATACAAGATATTACAACACATCCATACCCCAAAAACTGACACAACCTATACGATAAACCAGATAGGGAAATCATAAATAGGGGTTTTTATCTTAAAAAATCATTTACATGTGACAAGTAGGATGGAACATCATTTTAGATTCAAAACATTTCTCACAACATACTAAGATTCTGACCAGGAATTTTAGTTTCCATACCCACATTCATTTATCAATATTACAAAGTGTCATCAGGGTCTTACATCATGTCAATTTAATAATCATTTCCAAAAAAATGTCAACCATCAATTTCATGTGAAAAATACTTAATAGTCATTACATTTCTTGTTCAATTAGATTTAAAAACCATGATGAAAAAACAAAATATATTTATAGATTACAAAGAAGATTTAAAACCATTTAGAGAAAAATCATGTACCAAAATAAAAAACATCACATCTTTTGAAGAAATATTCAAATACAATTTCAAATCCATATTGATGCTATGATTGATTTAGGTAGATGTGTAGGATTAAAAAAATTAAAAGGAGGGGGGAGAAAGAATAAGTGTTTAGGAAACTTGTTTATATTACTAAATAATGTATTTATTTAATTCCATTATCAATTGTGTGCTGACCCATGTGTGCACATTGAGAACCTACTAATGTTCCCATATCTAATGTAATAACAAAAGTGTTTCATGAATTCACCCAAAACTACATTTAATAGAACCCCACATGCTTCTAAACAAATACAACAATTCACATTTAATAATTACACATATGAGTCACCAATTTCCCCAAGAAACATCAAATTTGTAATTTGAAAATAATATCCTTACATAACCAAAGATAAACACTTCTCAAAACACAAAATTTTATTTTTAAATAACACTTGACATTTCAACAAACACTTTGTGTGCATATATAAATCATACTATTTATATAATCTCTTTGTAATTAATTATTAAAAAATTATACCATCATCCATGATCCACCATAAACTAAAATAATGAATAATGGTCAGAAAAAACATAATTTAAAATTTCGTAAAAACACCAGACCATTAGTGGAAGGCATCGGAATGGAAAATCATGGAGACATTTACCTCAACGGTGTGGTAATGCAATGAAACCTCAAGGGAAGGGGGAACCGAGCCCAATGGACAATATGAACAACATAGATCTAAAAAGAAAACAACCCTACCCTTTAAACCTAACATCTAGGGTTGGAAAAAATATGACCCCACTAAAGGAGAATAATAAAATAATGAGAGAAAATTAGAATGAAGATAAAAAAGAAAAAGACCCTAAGAAAATCACCTTGGGATGTTTGAAATCCAACCATTGAAGTGGAGGATCCCATGATAAGGGAGGTTTGGGACACCATTACACACAAAAACAATATAGTTCAAGGGTATCAATTTGGGGATAAAATTTGAAATAGTAGATTATTGATTTTAAATTATTGAAAACCTTGGTTGATCACACACTTTCATCGTACAGTTTAAAAAACTAGGGATTAACCCGAACCTCATCCAAAAAAGATCCATGATCAAGAAAAAAAATTATGTAGTAGCCAATGTCGGGGGGGGGGGGAGAATTCTCTCCACTATAGGAACATTCAATAAAAAAATGAATTCATTGTCGATTGACACCAAAAGGAACCATCAAACGTAGGGTGACCTTTCAATATAATAGTCACACCTGACTAGTCATGAAGAATCTACAACACAAGAATGAGGGGAGAACCCTAGAGGTTTATCCCCAACATAAGAACTCAAATAGGATAGGAACATTAAAACTCCCAAACCCAATGAAACTAAGAAATCCCAAAAAAACCAATCCCCAAACAATAGTGTAATACCACGGAAGAAAACCAAATCAAATAGAAAACTGAATCCATAACACATAAATTCAAAAAAACTAAATATATCCAATCAAGAAAAACTAAAATCAGAACCAACTTTCATAAGGCATAGACACACTTAAAAAATAGACGATTCAATTTACAAATTCAGAGAAACATAAATACTAAGAATGTGATAGAACCATTTCATAACACATTTATAATGAAAATATGAACTTAAAAAAAAATGAATCACAAAAAAAATATAATTATTCAATCCCAACACAAGAGAGAAAAATCTAGGCCATGGAATTCCCTATCCATGACAACTCCTAACTAAGTGCATGATTCACTTTGGGGCCTATGGCTGGAGAATTGTTGACTAAAGCATCAACTACCTCACATTCAGGATCTATTATACTCTGATTAAGTTTCTTCTTTAATGAATTCTATAGACATAACTTATCCAGATGACCCACATCGTTATAATGATAACAAATCATTGGAATATTGTGAAAAGACAACCTTGAATGCACAAACCAGCCACATTGATTGAACATAGGAGAATGGTATAATTAATTTATTTCTAGAACCAAATATGGGGAATTTCTATGAAAAGGTTCCTCTATCATGAACTCCTCTCCAAATGGGGAACATTCATGAGAAATAAGAGACACCATACTGCCAACTCCCTATCCTCTGGAAACCAATTCAGCTAAAAATGCATCATGAACCATCTTCTCAAAGTGAATATCCATAGAGGAGATTACTCACATCTCAATATCTAGATGAAGACCCCCAATTAAAATAGATGTCCTAAAAAGATATTATTATTCCTTCTCATTAGAAATAGAAACTATCTCCTTGAAGTAGTCAACATAAGCCTTCACTGTCTGATTTCCTTGATGAATACTCTTGAGCTCTTCCCATTTCATCGTCTTCAACTCCTCAGGTGTAAAATATCATACCAATAATGACATAAAAACATCCCATGTCATCCTAACATTCGTTGATGGGGGTAAAAAATCTATCATTCTTCCAAATATTGACCATCAAACAACCCCATAATGGTACAAAATATGAAAACATCCAGAGTTACCAAAAATATGAAGATGAACATGAATTTCTCAAGCCAATCCACTTAATTTAATAAAACTATAACCCCATGAAGGATAAACAATACTCTGGAAGAACCACAAATTAGGAATGGCTCATTTGAAACTCTGGTGACCATTCCAGGTGGAATATTTTGTTCAGTGTTGTAGGGTCCTAAAAAATCCACAAAAGGGAAGGAAAATACATCCTTAAAATCAATGGAATAATCTACCAAATACTCCTCAATAATTTGGAAAAAACATGAATAATTATTATAAGAAATGGTAAAGGACCTAACCAGTACACGTACATGTTCATCATCATTGTTACGGAGCCTTTTCAGCGAACCGCCCTCCCATAGACGCTGTCGTTCGCAAAAAGGAGGCGCAAAATCCTTCGTGGGCACAAAAAAAATGTCCACCATGTGTGGATGGACTATTCCACAGTCATGAACCATGCTAGCTATGAACAAGGCAGGCTGGGCCCCTACTGTGCACCGCATCGTTGGAAAAATGTAGGGGGAGCCCTGCGCAGCCGTGACGTACTCCGACGACCAAGTTGGTTTGCTGGCAAGGTGCATTCAATGTACCCAGCAAACCTCAGGTTGACTAAGTCATCCATACGCATAGTTTTCTATCATGGGAAACCAAAAAAGGTGTCACATGACCATAGAAACAAACCTCCCCCATCTATAAATGGACATCAAGGGGTAGAGGAAAAGGATCAGCTTTTTTGATAATACGATTCTTGGTGATCTGCTCGTGGAAGTGAGGAATCAGACTTTTAGGGAAGGAAGAGGCTTTTGGGGTCTTAGGATATTTTGTACCATGAAGTTCACATTGGTAAAACAACGACCTGTATAAACAGGGGACAAATTATTAAGAACTGAAGATCTCATAAATAAATTTGTAAACCACAATCCTAAAATTGGTGAATCGCGAACCACGATCCCTACGTGGACACACTCCCCATGAACCAAGGATCCCATGCCCCTTATTTGATCTAGAGAACCGTGTTTTCACCCTCCTATATGGGAGAAGCACTGAATTAAGTTTCCCTTGGCCACCGAAGCTCGATCGGACTCCAGCGCCACATACCAATTTGGTATGCGGACCAAGCCTGAAGTCCAGTACCATTCTAGTACACGGTACGCCCCTCATTCCGCGGACAACACTAGTATACATGCAGCCTCTCCATCTACGTAATACTTACCTACGTGATGGGAGACACTACTCATATGGATATGTAGTCTTCCAAGGCCTTCAGTGTTTCTATCCCCCGTGTTAGATAAGGATATTCCAATTTTGTCTAATCTTCCAGATTCATTTCAATAGCCTATCCATCAGACCCAATCCAAGGCCTCTCCCAATGCCACCAGATCAACATGCTGAAATATTCAGGGGTATTAGTGCACCAACTTTAGTTCATATACCTGTAGTAGGTGGAGACAAATGGGTTACCACATTCCTTGAATGGACATCCAGATCATTCCTAGGATCAGATACCCACAATAGTCCAGATTCCAAGTCTGGGAGCCCCTTTGTTAATCTCCACTCTCCAAGATTGAGGGATCTCTCTTTATTTTTCATTCGATGAGCTCTATAGGTGAGCACTTCTCCCCTCCCTTAAAGAGGGTAACTATGTATCCCTCCTAGAGTAATCCCTACACCATACTCACCGGATGATAATATCCTTTTACCTTCCATATTGGAATGTTTATTGCTTTATTACCTTCAAAAAAATACCACAGCCTCTACTAATGTGACTTCTACCTTCATTCCCTCATTGACACCAAGGGAATGAAAGTCCCAATGTCTCAGCCCTATCCCTCTACTGTTGTCCTCTACATCTCCCCTTAGTTAGGAAAAATTAAATGGATGGCTGAATCATTCACTTTCTCTTATTTCTCACAACGAGCTTGACTCACGTGGGGTCACATATTTGTGATGGTTGCGGAATTAGTACAATGACAGTGGTAGAATGAACTACATGGGTTGGATCCTTGCCTCATATGAAGGGTAAGTAGGACACATCCCTAAGGTTCAATCCCAACATGGTCCAGAAACCACATGTTAGTCTCAACCATACCCCAACAAGGTCTTCCAATCTTGCCCTTGATAGGAATCTATCACGTGTAAACCCCGACCTTCAATAACTATGTACACTTTGATTACTAAACAACTGAGATACATAGGCAACCTCTCTAAGGCACAAGCCCAATAACCATGTCGGATACCCATTTATTCTAATCAGATTGTGTCCTCATGCCCCTAGTAGGACCATTCCTGGTCCTAAGAAATCATTTTCCATTAGGTCCTCTTGGCCGCTTTGTCATAATTCCCACACTAACATTGACTAGGAACCTTTCATCTAGACATACTTGCTACCTGAAATTAAACTATATGGTTGGGTCCTTGTTAGATGGCCTTAAAAGGTGACGTGTCATGATATGTGGCACCAAACTAGGTGGATTCTGATTTCATTCTCAAGGATGCAATGGAAGCTCATATTATGGGTTTGATCCAGATGCTCAAGTCACTCTTTGTCCCACCTGGATGACAATAAAATCAAGAGAACCCAATTATAAGGATTGATACCAGTGTTGTCTGAAAAAAACACAATCTTACCTAGAATGGCTAATCCAATGAGGGATGACAATCCTCAAATGTAGACGGTTCTGAATCCCTACGTATTCCTGTGACTTGTAACCCCATGATAATCTATGGATACTATGCTTGTTGATAAAAAATATATTCGTGAATATATGAACATATCTTAAATCTATAAGAGATCCCTGGAATTGGCAATAAATCCCCTCAAAAGGGTGTGATGAGCCCGACATCCCATCCTCTTGACCAATGTGAGTTCTTAAGTGTTGTTGGCCATATCACCCAACGAGGGCCTGCCTTTGGAAATAAGGTCCTTGGGTCATTGGATACAAGTACCATTGGGCCTTTCTAGCTCTGCGAATAATCCAATTGGAGTCCAGGTGAAGCCAAAATGATAGAGACCTTGATATAAATGATTTAACAGGATTGACTCCCTTTAATCAAACATGAGAATCGATTAAGTCCCCTCACAGCGAAACAACAATTGTGAACCTGACATGAATCATTGACCAACATGATGGATTTACCTTAATTTTGAACTCTCCATAACAATAAATGGATTGTTAATATCTGAGGGGTCATTTTTTTCATTCTCCATCCAACAAAAAAATGGACCAGATCGTGAGCCTTCAACTGAGGTGGTGAAATATTCCAACATTGTGCCCCCATTCATGCTCAAAAGGAGGGAAAATCTATGAAATTAAATATTCATGGTATTATGAGATTCTATACTGATGGGGTTTATGGTTTATATTTTCCAAATTTATTTTAGGTATGTACAATAGCTTCATTCAATCCAATGGCATCATAAAGTAATTCCCATACATGCACGATGATGAACACGCATGTCGGGCCTCTCTATCAGTAGAGGACCCCGTTGCCCACACATCATTTTCAATGCTGGTTCTCAGACACACTGATCTTAGAATACCACCTGAACAGTGCCCTATTGACTGTGGATGCAGCTATTTACACCCTCTAGTCGGCTAAGTCCCATCAACCTCCTACCCAACAACGACCGAGGGAGATGATCCGGGAGTCCCCCATAGCCGTATCGAGCTGTTTCGGGAGCCTATACACAGAACAAGACAATGAATACCTCTCTTATCATAGGGAGGTGGATGATTTTAATTTTGATGACTTCATCCCTATCGGAAGGGGGTTCCTCTCCAAGGCCCCTGCTGGAAGACATCACCATAACTACACTGCAACCTCACATCCTCACCTTGAAGAGGATGCCACCTGAGGATCCACACTCAAACTCCTTGATCTCTGGCCCCTCATACAGCCCACCTAGGGCGGAAAACATACAACCATGAAAAAATCATCAACCTCGTTCCAGAGGAAGAACTCTACTGCTCAGACACAGAGACATAAAACTGGTAGGCCCATGCAACTATCTACTTTTCCAAATCCCATCACACTAACATAGAGGCAACATAAGAGTAGGCGTGAATCCCCATCGAGCCTCATCAATCCAATATCCCACACATGATGGAACCTACTCGACATGCGCCTCTCCCTACATGGGATAATGAAGCCCACTAACCAGACATGATGGAAATCCAGTGCATGTACAACCAGCTCCTTACATATTCTCCTGATACCCGCCATCGGGATATGGTGGCGATCAATAGGATGGCACGTCACCCTTCCAACAAAGGCCACAGACTCGATACGGTTGGATACCAACATAAGTAGGACCAGCTCCCTATATATACATGTAATGTCTGTCATCCCGAGGTGGTAGCAAACGAAGAAGTAAGCTGGCATATCCCAGTATAGGGGCAGGCCCATTCAATGGCCTAAAACAAGATCATTGTCAGTATCCACAGACCACTGGAAGACCAGAGTTGTGCATTCATACTCTGCTAGTGGAATGGGCCCTCATAGCCATTCCATCCAAGGATGTCTCTCTACATATACTGGAAATGATGGAGGAGTAGGTATCGATCCCAGATCATATCATGCATTCTTTCTAGAATGTAATTTCCTCAGCGGCAACATTAATGAATCAGGCCCATGACCCCATCTCCCCAATTGAGGTGACTCATCTAAGAGAAGAGATAGTAACTTTGGAGAAGATCTGTATCCCTTCTTCCACCCAGGAGGGTCATCGGCTATATCCTGCGATATAAGGGTAATGTGATCGAGAATTCTCATGCATTTCAACTATGGGACACTCGTCCATCATGGTGGATGCACTAGGGTTGGCATATATACCATCCAAAACTCAAGAAGTTCGTCGGCATATCCTGACAACATTACATGAACCAATTAGTGAGATACCCAAAGGTAACGGTCGTTATCAACTGCATACGGTCTCCACTGCATGCAAAAGAGCGCCCCAAATGAGCCGAAGGCAGCCAGAAAATAATGAGTGGTTTCATGACTCCACTCTACTAGATGAGGGGGTTCCCAATGCTATCAAACAGGTCTCAAAGGCTCCAAATCCTACTAACCCATTACCATACTAAGGGAGAGGCATTAGTAGTTGTGAAGGTACACCCTAGAATGTTGCTACCATCGGTTCTAAAGGTCCTACCCATAGCACCAATGAGGGATTCCATCATGGGTATATAACGATTGATCACGAGAGTTCCTCTTTTAATGCAAGTCACAGAAGACCTCTGTGTGTCTGGAAGATTGGGCAACATGAAGTTCCACCACTTGTTGTGGTCCGCCTTGATGGTTTTTCAAAGGGGATACACTGAAAAATCTCTTCATACTGTGGGACCACATATTATGATGGTATTCCTCGCCATCATAGTCACAACTACAGAGGTCCTCCCCATAGTGATGTATCATCATGACAATATGGTCCTCCCCTTGTCATGGCATTCCTAGAAGTTCCTCCTCAAGGGTTATGTTTTAGTGATATTTCACGTAGCCTGGCATCAAATTATGATTGTAGTCCTCTCCACTATAATAGTAGAGGTCCTCCCCGTATAGATGTTAAGTAACAAGAATTCCCACCCCTCATTGTGGTACATTCTGAAAGCCCTCCCCAGGGTGTACCTTTTAGTTATTCCCCTTGTGATAGCTGTAATGGTAGTCATCGCCATCATGAATACCATCGTGAAGGTCCTCCCCACAATGACCATAAGCAACAAGAAGTTATTTCCTTTGTAGAAGTGTGTCCTGAAGGCCCTCCCCAAAATGCACATTCAACTTCATGCCATGATGCTCATACTAACCATGATGGAAGTTGTTTTCGAGACTGCATGCCCCCCCTAACAACACTATGTAGCCAGAAGGTCATCCCCTTGCTATAGTTCACCCTGAAGAACCGTCCTAGGGTTCTCACAACCAAACTCCTCTATGTAGTGAGGCATCAGGCTGTAATGGTGGTCCTTTCTATTACTACAAAGATAGAGGAGGTCCTCCCAACAAAGCAGTCACGAAATGAGAAGTCCCTCCCCTCATTGTTTTAAATCCTGAAGGCCCTCCCTAGGTAGTAACCCACAGTTTTCTACCCTGAAATAGTAATGGTAGTTGTCCTCACCACCATGATATCGATTTTGAAGGCCCTCCACACAATGGACTTAAATAGAAAGAAGGTCCTCCCTTGATGTAGTCCACTCTGATTGTCCTTCCACGGGTATTAACTATGGAAATTTTTTAGTAGAACGACATTAAGCTGCGATGGTATTCATCGCAACTATAGTGCCAATTGCAGAGGACCTCCCCCCAGTGACATATAAATCGATAGGAAGGTCATCCCCCTACCAAATCAAGTACAAAAAATATCTCCTATGCTGAGGAACTCGTAAGGAGAGAATTGAGTATGTCAGATTCCCAGTCAATTATCAACGAATTCCTTCTTCAATCAAGAGATGGTATGGGACTACGTTCATCCTTTGAGCCACCCCAAAGCCTCCCACATAATTATTTGATCCCTTCCATCCCTGCTACCACCGATCATTCTATCATGGAGCGTCTAGGATGGGCCGATCATATAGAGGAATCACTAGTGGAGGAACATGCAGATGTATTGCACTTGAGGAAATGGCTTCCCTGGGATGATATAAGAGTAATGTCTTGGCCCATGACCTCCACTCAGTTCGAAATACATAGAGATTTGACAGAAGGAAGTGTACATGACAACTGCTCCAATATCTGGACAACCCTTATTTGTATAATATTAAACTTCTTACCATATAAAGTTTCTTTGGATCATTCAAGACAATAGGGGAGATCAGGTGTCACATTGACCTATAATCCCTTTCTTCGGCAAGATGACTGTGATCAGAGAGTCTCAAAAGGGACCATGTGTTAACCTGCCTCCGTGTACTACACATATTGCATTTCCTTTTTGACGATGCTCCAATGTGAGTTGTTATCCAAGGATGGAGGGAACATGGGGTGCTGCATTTCACTCCACTTTCCATCCAACATAACTTATTCAGTGTAAGGTCCTACCATGCAGTCACATTAAGACGAAAATAGAGTGATGAACATATTCAAGATAGGGGACAAACCCGATAGAACACATGAAATTACTAAGTGTGAAAAGCATCAGTCCTGATGAGAGAGATCCATTCTCACACTCCTGAATCATGATATTGAAACCATTTAGTAAGCTTCTCACCTACAAAAAGACAATTAGTTATCAGTGCTTGCCTCACCAGTGGGGATTAATTCATTGGTGAACAAGACACCGGGTCCAGCTTACCCACGGATAGGAGGACACAAGATCTAGAAAGAAGAAATTACAATAGCAGCTTCCACAATATGGGACCAAACCCAACCTATAGGGTTTGGGTAATTTTCAACAACAAATTCCCCTATAGGACAAAAAAAATGGGAAGAGACACAACGCCTAATGAACAGAGCCAACCCCATCCCCATGGCTATGGGAATTTTTACCTTAACAACAACCTCCTCCATGAGAATCAATATTCTCTCATTTGGGGAGAATAGTCAGAAGAGGAGGTTCATGTCCTATCCCATCCTTTGAAACATCATCCCCTCTAAGAGGGAGGCATGACATAAGGTCATACCAATTCATCACCCTTCATCAGGAGACTCAATGACAATCTCAGGAAAGAAGGGGGAAAACCAATATGAGGCACAAATGGTCCTCTTCCTACATGGAATATGAAACCCTCTCCACCCCGTATTATGCATCATTCAACATCATGGATGTTAACCACATGGATTACAATGAAGATAATGAAAATCCAAATGGGTCGGGAGAAGACGGTTTCATTCTGGATGTGGCTCCCAATGATCCAGCAGGCATGCACACCCAATAAAAGAGGGCTACCCTGAACCTGGACGCTCCAGAAAATCCTCTTCCACTTACCCAGTGAGTATCAAATAGAGATAGAAACAAAGGACATGACTTTCTCAACCCTCCTTCTTCTCTCAACACAAAAAAGCATCCCACTCTCTATGAGGGGTTCACTCAGCATGATGAGGAAATAAAGTAATTAAGACATATTAACACTAATATACTCCAGTGGAACTGTCCTACCAAATACGTTCCCCAATATGATTCACAACAAGCACTTCCATCAAGTGGACCTCAACAATAATGGTTTTCCCCAACAAGTTAATCAATGTTAGGGCCATCACCTGGTGTGTCACCTATCCCGTCCAACTACATAAAATTGGATATCAAAGCATACCAAGACCTCCCTCCACTCATGAAGCAATAGGAATGAGTACAACTAAATACTCTGAAGGTACCCTCGATGGCATATGCACCTTAGCTACAAGCCGATATAGAACCTCATGTAGTTCCCCAGGCAATACCCATTCAGGATCATGTCCAACGACATGTAATATAGGGTCTCTTTAACACCATCGAAGCACTGATAACTCAAATGGAAGCAATAGATACTAGATGTGCTCGGATATAGCCAGACTGGGTGAGCAACACACCACCTCCACCAAATATTGGGAGCCTTGTACTTCTTATATTCAATGGCTCAGGTGACCCAAATCTGCATTTGATGCACTATGAATCTTATTAAGACTATATGATGGGTACTCCAGAACAATAAGAAGCAGTGAAACTCATGATTTTTCGTGAAAACATTACAAGGTTCAGCGTTCGACTAGTTTACAAGTTTGCTAGCTCAACTAATTAAAATATAGGAGGATCTTTGGAAGCAATTCATCTTCCACATCAGCTCAATGTATCCCAATACAATGGCTAGCAACCTCATGAATTGAAAAAAGAGGGAGAATGAGAGGGTCTCAGACGTCATCGCTAGATGGAATGGTCTGACCTACTCTCTGAAAAACAAACTACCCCAGGATGAGATTCTTCCTATATGCATCGACAACCTCCATGATGTGTTGTGAATGCTACTCATACTAGTGAAATGCACCACCAGATTCTAGGATTTTTATGCTATTGCCCAGAGAATTGGGGACTCCTTGCAACAGACTAACATCAAGTCCCGAATATCCTCACATGATCCTGCAAAGAGAGCAGGTAGAGCTGAAGAATCCTCTATCATGCTCATGACATCCCCTTGCACCTATTCCACTGCCTAGCCCTTGTACGAATCGCCAAGTCCCCTTGCGTATCAATGAACGCCTATGCCCCAGTGAGATGATCAAAGAGGACCAAGTCAAAACCAATTTGTGGAATGAAGGGATAGAGTTTACTCGTTCTGAGAGGACCAAGTATTTGGTTATTTCATAGCCACCAAGAATTTAAACTTTCTCCACTTTATGGAGCCATGAAATCCTAAAGAATTCTGCATCGACAATTGACCAGATTATTGTCCCCACCATCGGATGTTGGGATACAATATTCTGGAATGATTAATCTTCAAATACCTTCTACAAAGGATGGTGGATAAATTGAAGGTCAATCTAGGACTGCCCACGTCACATGTATCATATGATTCTTCCATTGACCATGATGAGGGGAATGAGTCACAAATGTTCGTTAGCAAAAGGGAGCAAAAATTTGATGGTTAGATGACTCGGAAGATGATCAATCGATCTCATGGCATACACCGATCTCAATTGAAGCAACCCGTTGTGCCTCCAACAACTCCTAATGAAACACAACCATCGTCCATTGCCTCACAACCCAGCACAATCCTGTCATCCTGGAATAATTAGAGAGTGGAGAGACATGTACAAGAGGATCTGTTGGTGACAGCGCCAAAGCAAGCCTTGACACATTCGGATTTCAGGCCCTCAGTCTTGATACAGCGGGAAATGACCCACCAAATAGAACCATTAGAGGCCGCCAACTAGGCTAATATGTCATCAAACAGGGAACACATATTTGGATCCATCAACTTCATCCATTTTATTGAACCATTCTCTTACTAATATTATGGTAATGAACCTATGTTCCTGACACCTTATCAGGGAAATGGAAAGATGAATCACCAAAGTAGGGGATACTAGGGTAGACACAGCTATTTCTAGAACCAATCCTATGGCCATACCCCAGCTCAAACTTTCGAAATTGTGGAATCTTGTTGGAGACACCACCAACGGACTAGCAGGAGCGAGAATATCCCCTTCCTCCACGATTTTCCACTCTAGCCCCATTATTCAGAAGTACCAATCATAGGAGGAACAAGTGTCTATCTTCCTAGGGCACACAAGTAGACAGACCAGGTCAAGTCCCCAGAATATGGGAGCACCACCAACTCTTTCCCCTGCGACTGAACAACCTAATCTCTTGATCCATCCCCTAAAGTACCTTTTAAGGGGCTCCCACAAATGGAGAATCATCGGACTCTCGAGTAAAAGTATGATATCCTAAAATAGTTGACCTTAGTACCAGCCAAGAGATCAATCATGGATGCCCTGATTTTGTCAGCAGTCCTCAAGGAGGCACTCATCGAAGCCCTTCTCATCCCCAAGCAATTTCAAGCCGATGTTGCTACCGCTGAGATATATCAAATGGAGACTGGCCCGACTGAATGTAATGAATTTATTTCCTTCACCGATCAGGATGAATATGCCACAATTCAAGGAAACATAAATCATTTATATGTGTCTGGCATGATGAATAATTTTGATGTCCAAAAAGTCTTCATTGGTGATGGCTCCAGAGTCAACCATCTCACACTAAAAACATAATGTTGGTAGGGCTACAATGGGGAAAATCTAACACCCTCAGTCACAACTCTCTTGGGTTTTGACAAGAGCGAATAGAATGCTGTGGAACAAATCAATCTCAGAACCCATTTTGTCGACCATGGGGGCCATTAAGAGTTCTTGGTGGTGTAGAAAAAACAGCACTCAACTCCATGTTAGGAAGGCCATGTCCGCATCAACACATGGCCATTCCATCCTCCTACCACTAGTATATCAAATATTGTATCAATGGAAAAGGAGGGTCATTTCTGTTGTTATGTCTCCTTTTGAGCACTCTGAGTCTCAGCACATTGATGTCAGATTTTTCAACCAAAAGGGGAAGGCGACTAAAATTTATGGTATTGATTGGGTCCCCTCCCCAAATAGTATGCAAATGGTTCCTGATGACCCCCTCAAGCAGCAACATAATGAGTATGTGATGGCCATCAACCATGTTGAGAGCCTGGATCTGATACCAGATCCATTTTCTTCTTTTCACATGATCTCAGTCATGACAGTCGAGTCTGAAAATGAAAAATCAACTACTGACCCTCAATATGAGGAAAACTTTGTGAGAAAGGGTGTCCACACCCCATCCATGGAGTCTCAAGATATCGATGCCACACTCTATAAAGCGGAAAAATGACAATAAACTTTGTCACCACCATTCTCCTCCCTCTCTAGAGGTTTCCTCACAACCAATTGAGTAAGAAGAAGTCGCCTGCACCACAGATCGACCATGCGACAACATGCCACCGAGATATGGAGAGCCCACATCAAGAGCTCTCACCCTGTTAGAAGGGGAGGAGGAAGAGGATTTTTGTGAAGAAGAAGAAGAGGATCTTGGAAAATCCCCACCTATATTCGAAGAGGTCATCACTACCATAGTTGATGAACATATGGAAATAAACCTAGGTACCAAAAAAGACCCAAGGCCAACTATAATTAGAGAGGCCTTATCTTCCAATGAATAGGAGGTATATACCTCCCTCTTGAGGAATTATTGATATGTTTTTGCCTATAATTATCCAGAAATTCTAGGACTCGATCCGGAGGTGGTGACACACCACCTAAGCCTACAAGAATATCATCAAGTCTATAAACTTGCCGCCAGAAGGATGCACCCAACACATGAGGCCATGATAGAGACTGAAGTCATAATGATCATCAAGGAAGACCTCATTTGGGAGGTCCAATAAACCATCTATTAAGGCAACATAGTCCCCACAAAAAAGAAGAATGGACATATCTGCATCTATATCTGTTTTAGAGATATCAATCGGCATTTCTTGATAGACGATTTCCCGGTCATGATCACCAAACTATTGATTGATGGTACAACTGGATATGAGGCTCTCTCCTTAATGGATGGTTATTCAGGATATAATCAAATAAGAATGTCCTAATAAGTTGATGATTCCACTTCCATCAGGTCCCCCAGGGGGTATTTTTCAACAAGGTCATTCCCTTTGTTCAGAAAAATGTTGGTGCCACATATCAACGTGCCATGAATCGCATTTTCAAACAATTCATGGGGATCTTCATTGAATGTTATGTGGTGACTTGGTTTTCAAATTACAACAACACTCAGATCACCTGTCATATCTTGAAACCAGCATTATCAAACATTGGCAATACAACCTGAAGATGAACCCCTCCAAATGTGCCTTTGGTTTTACTTCAGGGAAAATTCTCGGCATCGTCGTAAGCCATTATGGCATTGAAATCGACTATTAGAAGACAAATAAAATCTTTGTTTTTCCACCCCCCCCCCACAACCTCACTAAGATGAGAGGACTCCAATGAAACTTGGCCTATATCTGGTGTTTTATATCCAACCCTGTAGAAAGTGTCTTCCCTTTACCCGTTTGATAAATTAGGGAGTGACATAGCAAAGGATAGATGATTTCAAAGAGGTATTCAACAACCTCAATAAGTACCTCTTGAGTCCACTAGTTCTCATGCCTCCAGTTTAAGGAAGGCCACTTATCATGTATATATCAACCTTAGATCGGTCACTAGGAGCCTTCCTCATGAAGAAGAATGATTCCATAAGTGAAAAAATCCTTTAATATCCCAGTCAAACCATGATTGATGCTGATACCCAGTATTCTAATATCGAGAAGAGATGTTTGTCTATGGTCTTCATGGATGAGAAGTTGCGAAATTATCTACATCATCAAGAAGTCCATCAGATCTCGTGTAGTAATATTCTGTAGTACATCCTCAGCCATCCCATGCGAACCAGATGCCTATCCCGATGTGCAGTCATCCTGCAAGAGTTTGACATCTGGTTTGTGCATCTAAAAGCTATCAAGGTCCAAGAATTTGCAGATTTTATGGCAGAGTATCCCTCGATACAGACTGCTCCATCAGACATTGAACTCCCTGACAAAGACATCTTATCTATGCAAAATGATTCCCAAATGATGGAAATGTACTTTAACGGCGCATCCAAAATCAGGATGGGTAATAGAATGGAAGACAAAAATTTTATCAAGGTGGAGGTGGGAATAATAATCATATCCCAAGAGAAGGCATTTTTTCCATATTCCTTCCTCTAGTCAGAAGGATGCTCAAACAATGAGTCATAATACTAGACCCTCATTTCATGTCTATATCGCGCACTCCAGACACAAGTAAAACACCTTAAAGTAAAAGGCGACTCGAATCTGGTCATCAAGCAAGTCAATGGTGTCTATACTCTTAATAAACATAAGATGGTCCCCCTGTTAGACCATTTATTATGGTTAATTGATAATTTCCCCACATAACTGGCATTGACCTATGTTCCCTTGTCTCAAAATTACCATGCCTATGTGTTAGACAATGCGGCCACAGCCCTAGATGACCTAGACAAGGATGAAACAGTTATCATCATTGCTCACCGACAAATGGTCTTTCTATTTTTTCAGAGTCACATGGATGAAATCGTTGAAGTCGACCATATCCCTGAGCCATATGATCCTACTTCTGGAAGGATGACCTCCATTACAAACTACCCTCAAAGGGGATAACTTCTATCGGATGGGTCTGTAAGAGTGAAAATACAGAGAAGGGTAGAAAATTATTTCTTATATGGCGGCATGAGCTAGAAGAATGTCCCCAACAAGCGAGGCCTTGATGGAGTCCTTATCAGATGCATTGATGGAAAAGAGACTATCTTTGTCATTAATTAAATGAATTCTAGGTTGTGGGGGGTACATCAATCAGGATCAAATATTTCTCATCAAATTCGATGACTTCGATAATATTGGCCCACCCAAGCACAGGATTGTGTAAACTATACCGCGAGATGTCACCCCTACCAAGTTCATTCCATCTACATTCATCAGCTTCTAAATTTACTTCACCAATCTAAATAATCCGAGTTGTTCTCCATTTGGGGAATGGACATTGTGGGACCATATCCTCCTTCCACAGTCAAAAAAATCAAATATATTCTCACAACGAATGACTTATTTTATAAATTGGAAAATCTTCACCCCTTAATGATGTCAGATCAAGAAGCATTGTCGACATCATGAAGGACAATATCATTAGCAGATTTGGTCTCCCTCAAACAATATTTATGGAAAACGACACCAAAATCAGCTCTGCCAAATTGAATAAAATATACAAGGAATATAGTATCAAGACCAACCAGTCATCCCAAAACCTTATTGTGGCCAACGAATAGATAGAGGCCTTAAACAAGACCCTATCTAACATACTCGTGAAAATTGGGAAAAAATACAAGAATTCATCAGAAAAAATCTTTAATTCCTTGTGGGCTTATCGAACCAAAACTCGCACTTCTACACAGGCTACTCCGTACACTTTAGTATACATAACAGAATCAGTTATACCCATTAAACATTAATTTTCATCACTTTGCATTACCATATTTGATCAAATATTCGATGATAAATAAGAGTAAAAGAGAGTCAATGAATTAGAGAGACTGGATGAGATGTGGCTGCACACTTTTCACAAACTAGAAGTATATCAGAATTGGATTGCATGAGCCTTAAATAAAAAGGTTCATCTTCAGTATTTCCGGAAAGGAGAATTGGTATTGGTCCTCCATACCCTGATGATACATGCAATGAAGCCACCAATGCAGGATCCACAGTGGGAGGGACCATATGTCATACACAACGTCTACTCTAATGGAGCACATTCCCTGATCCACATGGATGGGAATCTCAACACCACTCCTACAAACCCAATATTTTTTAGGAAATATTTTGTGTAACCATAAGAGCAGTTTTCATCTGAGTTGCTAGATATTAAACTGCCAAACCTAGAATGTCCTTACTACATGAAAATAAAATGCATAGTAGAGTGTCCTTACTGCATGATGTTAAACTGCATGGTACATCATCCCTATGAAATTACAATAAACTATTTAATGTTAGTCTAAACTATATGACACTAAACCAAGAGCTAATAATCATTGTACTGTGTCCTCAAACTATCCAGGATTTCCCCCCTGAGGTATGTGCCAGTGGCTCCTAGTCTCATTTATGTCCATTCTGCTATAAAATCACAGCATGTGCCATTGTTTGGAAGTAAATACTGCATGTCTGATCTCTATGAACCCAACCTAAGAGAAATATGTCCTTACATCATGACAATAAGATTCATAGTAAATCATCCGAGCTACTGGATGTTAAATTAAAAATGCCCCCATTCCTTACTACATGACTTTAGACTACATGGTAATTTTTCCCTGTGACATGATAATAAATAGGTTAGTGCCAGTCTAAGCATTATGAACCTAAACTATGAGAATGATGTCCTTGTTTCAGGAGTTTAAACTGCATAACGAGACAGTTTGTTCACCTGAGAAAACATTTATATCCCTCCCTTTTTCATCTATTACGCCACGTTCAATGAACTATGTACGGCTTGATTCCTGCCCTCATAGTATACGTAGGAACACTGCGATTTTGGAATCCTGGCCCAACCCCCATGAAAAAATTACCTCTCCTATATATGAGTTAGATTTGCGCATAGAGCCCCTTTAAATTACAAGGTCGTTGATAACTATGTATAGATTGATTATATCTCTTGCAGGATACGTTGCAATGCTGGGATTTCTATATCTTTTCCCAACCACCATGAAAAAATGATGACCCTCATCCTTACCACAAGATGCTAAACTGCACAGATCCCATCCTTACCAGATGATGTTAAACTACACGACACTCTTTTTTCATGTCAATTCACCACCATTCTTACTGCATGATGAAAACCTGCATGGAAGCCATTTTTACATCTGTTCAACAGCATCTTTACTACATGACGTTAAACTGAACAGATTTAAAAATGCTCTTCATCCTTACCGCATGACGATAAACTACACGACAATCGTCCTTATCACACGACAGTAAACTACATGGTACAAATCATGATCCTCTAAAGATACATGGTAAACCATAACTGGAACAATCCTTGCATGTTTGGATGCATCCTTACCATGAATCAGACTCCATGACCTGGATTATTGAGGATCTCCATAATCACCCATGGTCGTCGGATGTTGAAGGTCATCGACCTGCATACACCATTGCTTGACTATGCATACCATGCCCACTATGGCTCTGCATATTGATTGCCTTGATCCTATCTACCAAAGGTAATTGTTCGTCAACCGATGATCTTCCTAGATCCATACGCTTACAGGCCATAGGCCCCCATATCACATTTCCCCAATCTAAAAAATTTCGGAACAATGTTCTATCGATTTGCCCCCTTAACTTCCAAACATTTCCAGGGTGCCCCTACCCTGTTAGCTTATCTATCCTAATGTGGTTCCTATGATGGCTTACATCAACATCATAATTCCAGAGCTGTGCTACTTTAACCAAACAGATTCTTGTAATATGGTTGTTTCTCAAATGCTCAGACACATCTCTTCCCATCTGTCAGACTATGTATCCTTAGGGATCCCAGATCTTTATAATCATTTGTGGTCATCGTAAGTAGAAGGTCACGGACCTATGAAAAGATTTTCATGCCTTTGCATACCATTCCCCCCAGAAGCTCTACATATTGTTTCCCATGGACTATCTTCCAATATCTTGTTTTCTTTGGGCAATGTATCCTTCTGAATGCCTTCTATACTCCGAGTCCATATATCCATCTAGGGATTCAAAAACCCTCTATGCTATATTTTAAAAACCATTCCACAACCACGTCAGAGTATGGTGGACGTTTCTGGTAAAAAATCCTTTAATTTGGGAAAGGCATTCCATTTTGAATTAATGTCCCAGGTGCATGACATTAAACCTCATCAACCTCCTATCCTCCTTCACGAAAACCATGTATGTGTTGGAGTTGTCTTCTATCCATATCCATGATTGATATGGATGTCCGCAAACTCTTCAAACACCATGTCCCATTTAAGCCACCCCGGGGGGTTTTCATAACCTTCTTTGAGCCACCCTGGGTGGTCTAGATAATTATAACTTCCATGAAGTTACCCATCCATCAGAAACAAACAATCATTGACTTAAAGACACTTTTGTACGACTAAGAATACCATGCCCTTAGTGGTTCTGTATAATGAGACCCATGTCCTGTCTACCAATGTAAAGCCTTCCTTAGGCGATGTATTTTATACCTCTAAATGCCCATATGTCTCTTATGCCCTATCACATGCCCTGCATATTTTTCAAACATTAGTGAAATTCCCCCCCCCATATATGGCTAAAAGGTTTTAAGGTATCCAAAATCTGTGAAAACCTCATCGGGGACCTCTTCAAAACAAATTTGATCAAATATGTTCAACCTAAATCATAAGTAATTATAGTCTTATTTGTGGGACACTAAACCGCTCACATAAATAGGTATGAATCTTGGAAAGGTGAAAACCCGCAAAGGGAGTCTTGGGTAAAAGTCTAGTATCAGCTTTCCAGGGATACAGCTTGTATGGCCTCAGCAAAACATTTAGCAATAAAAACTCAAGAGGTGTAAAGCTTGATAGGTTGAAAATCCACATAGGGAGGCCTGTGAAAAATCCAAATTATACACTCTATGACTGTATCATGTAGGCTTAGGAAACAATTAGGGATGTAATAAAAAATTAACCAAATGTTGTGAGATGTTCTTTAAAACCTATGTAATAGTCGAACTATGCTCGCTGAGTCCCTTGGCATAGAAAAAAATTAGAGCTCGATTCTTTTATCTTAATATCCTGATTTCAAGTCATGGTTTAAAAATTAACACTTGATTCAAATAATTATGACATGAAGAGACAGAGAAGTTATATTTTAGATCCAAATCTGTTTCATCAGGTTCTGCAGAAATGGAGTAACATCCCTAATTCAGAGACAAATTTTAGTAAAAAAAAGAGAAGGGAGGGTCCATGTCGTAACATAGGATAGAACTATAATAGGGCCCGGTTCACCCATTCCATAAGTATAGTGAGTGATTTCCATGATCTTCCAATGGTCTGTTCTAAATAAGTTCTTTCCTTCATTTCGGAATTTTCTATCAGACACACCCACTCTAGGAAAACTATAATTTTCCACTGCATCTTCTGGATGGCTTTATAATTAGTGTGCGAAGAGGCCACTTTTTCCCTCAAACTGGCTGCATGGTCATCTCACACCTATAACCCATTCTCTTGGGCTGCCACCAAATCACGAGCCTTCACCTCCTCAGCAGTTAGATGATCAAATCCATCTGAAATATCTCGGAAGGTTTAAACATGGTTATAAGCAGAATTAAACTGCTCATCATGTCCTCGTATAAGGTGAGGACATCTTGGGAAATTGATATTAAGAAAATAATGATGGGAAGGTGTTGATAAACATAGCCACTGGATCCCATCTCAGCAAATAATCACTGAAAATTGTCACCCTCATCGGCGAAATTGGTCAGGGGTGTCTCCATGGCTAGAAAACATAACTGGAACCATGCCACTTAGCACACTTCCTGGTATCTCACAATGACCTCGGCACTTCGATCCTCCCCTATAACCATATGTGTATATGTAGGAATCTTCACTCTATATGTGGGGAGGGACTTAAGGCAAGTCATCCAAGGCGATAGAACCTCCTTTTATTCAGATATCCCCTCCATTAAAGGCGAAGGCTGATGACTAACTGCGGTCTTCGGGGTAATTGGAAATGCTAGATTGGTACCTGACCCATCAAGATCTTGGGTAATATCCATGGAAGGGGGTCTTCTGAATCACTCCCAACAAAAATGGGTTGTACTAATGAAACCCCTCACAGACGCTTTTGACGATGGATTGAGCACCTTCTCACCATGAGAACGGGAGTGGGAGGTGCATCCATCATGGTTACTGAAGGGAGGTAAGTAGAGGACGTGGTTGTTGCACCTCTCATGATAAGGGAAATGTGTGGTGTTGATGTTGGGGAAGGAATGAGATAGAAATGGTCAAGGGTTTCTATACACACTTGACTGGTTCTATTAGAATCCCTGTGAGGTTACAGTCAACCCATTTTTGGGCATTCTCTAGTGATAGGATGTTGGGCCCTATCATGTTAGGAATGATGATCTATCTTAAAGCACCCTCAGGCATCATCATAAGACACAATTGAAAAATTACCATGGGATGACATTATCCCCTTAGTTAAACATCTAGAAGCAACCCAGTCTATTGATTGCATCCAAACTGCTTGGAAATCCGATATGGGATGTATGGTTCACATATAACTACTCGGTCTACATGGGCAGTGAGCATCAAATCCTGATGATTGATGAAGTATGATCATTCTTCTAAGGAACCACCCCTTTCACTTATCAATGATCCAGAAGGTGTAGGGTTCGGTGAGAATGATAAATCAGAGGTATCTTTTAATAGCTTGATCGCATAGTTAATAGTTAGAGTCTGGGGGAAAACAACAGAAATGTTGAGAAGAGTCAGGTGAAAGTCAGAATGGGGAACCCATGGGGTATTATGATACGCATAATAGAGGAAGTGATCTTCCATCCACAAATACAAGAATAATAACGTTTTGCTGAGATGATATAGATACCTTCCCTTTTGATCTGTCCTAACAATTCATAAAGACAAGGGATGGTAGGAAGGGACAAATTAATGATTCAACCATCCTCTATCATGGCTGCAATTGTCACGGTGCATGCTCGAACCCCATTATATGTGTCGTGGGATGGGAAGAGTGAACCACTTAAGAACATGGAGAAAGGAACCTGTTAGCCTAAGATAAGATGAATCATCGGACCAAAGCTCATATCCCCATGAGACTTACCACCCTATTTAATGGGTAGCACAGTATGACCCTGGAGTTTGGTGGGATTGATAGGTTGGGTGAATTCAACTATAGCCTGAATTTGGCGTAAGCCTATTCTTCTATAAGAATAACCTTATACAGACTTCAAAATGGATGAGGGAATGGGCCACGAGAGTATGACCCGAAAATACCACTTTCATAACCAGCAAACTCCTTGTCAAAGGAGATAAAATATCATTATCATTCCATGTGGTAGCTACTAGGAGAAACTCCTCGTACATATCTCCAAGGATAGGGGAATTTCACGTTGGTTGATGTCCCATTGACTTATCTCCATGTATCCATGCAGTAGGTTAAAGGTGTTGGTAAACGAACGCTAGTTGCTAAATAACTCTGGAAATATTTTGCATGGAGTGAATATTGCAAACTAAGACACCCAGGTAGCCTGGTGCCAGAACACTACCTCCAGCTGGTCATGGAATTGTAGAGAGGTTTGATGCACCATGAATGCCCCGGACCACTCAATAGAGAAGAATCCTCCAGCCCATAAATCCTACTTAGTTCTCCATCTTCCAGTAGGATTTTCTCTAGAGATGTTGATAATGGATGGGTACTCTCAGGAATATAGTCCCAGGACAACATCATGACACCCGTGATATCCCAGTGTCCATGTCGAGCCACGTAGTAAGAATATGTTATCCTCAATTGGAGTGACGATGATTTATCCTATATGGGAAATGTTGGTGTAGTAATGACCTTACAGTGTTTCTAAATGGATGAAGGGGAGATTAGGGTCAGGCAGCGGTAGAGGTACATCAGTAGGAACACCAAAACCATAAAGTGGAAACTGTACGGATAATGAGTAAGCTAAGATCTCTGGCATTAGTAAAACTATTAGAATGATTTCAGATGGAATGATGTGGGTTTGAAGGTGATGGTCAGTATTCCTAGCCTTTGTTTCCCTTGTCTTCGTCAATGCAGTCGTAGCCTGTGAGTCAGCCATCGTAGCCTGCGTGGGAAGATCCAAAAGCTGACAAAATGCCAGTCCAATGAAAATTGATGGATGAAATCTATAGAAACGTGGATAAAGTAATCAAAATATATCTGCATGAAGCTCTGTGTATGAATACCAGAAATGGTAAACAATGGGAACATCTCTCCTATAGCTATGGTTTGCAGATATAGTTCACCGCGTACAACCATGGTATGTGAAATATGTTGTGAGGCACAGGCCCACGAAGCGTTATAAGGAAAATAGAATGGTCCACGAAAGAAAGACACTATGGACCATTGCCTATGATAAGTTCACGTTCGAAATATATGGATTAACATTAATGTATGCATTAATAGTTTTTGATGATCAGTTCCCCGATCCTAGTTCGGTATCCGAACAAGGTGGCCGTGTAGCGTTCTGCTATGAAAATCCGAATTTTAGGATTTTAAATACCATAGTCCAGTTCGTGGAAACAAATTTGTTGTATGTGAAAGGGAAAATGAAAAATAAATTGGTTCTTAGAACTTACAAAGTAGTTAGCAAGAATAGTTTTTGAAGGAAGTCATTCGTGGAGGCGGTGTGCGGAAGCAGGTAATGAGAGAGATTTTCACTGAAGGATCTGATACAGAAAAGTCATGTGGACCCCTTAATATTGGAATGATCCCCCACCATGTCCATCTCTCTAAAGAAAAATGCTCGAGTTTCAGGACCACTCTACATTGGAATAGCACCCTCTTAGTTCTGACCGGACCCCATTCTGATGGGGGACAATTGTAGGGTCCTAAAAAATCCACAGAAGGGAAAGAAAAATACTCCCTTAAAATCAGTGGAAGAATCTACCCATTCATTTTCAAAAATTTAGGCAAAATATGTAGAATGATTAAAAGAATTGGTAAAGGACCTAACTAGTCCACGTATTTGTTCATCATCAGTGGTAAGTGGCCGGTTCGGCAAACTGCCCTCTCGTGGATGCTATCATTTTCAAAATGGAGGCGGAGCTCCTACGTGGGCGTGAACCAAATGGTTTCCAAGTGAGGCCAGACCAGTCTACAGTTACGAAACGTTCCAGCCACGAACAAGGTAGACCGGCCCCCCTGAGCACACCACATCATTCGTGAAATGGAATTGGAGACCTATGCGGCTGCGAAGCACCCCCATGATAGAGTTGGTTTGTGGGCGAGGAGGATTCAAAATTACCTACGAACCTCGAGTTGACTAATTCATACGTAGGTCGGGTTTTCTATCATGGTCCTCCACAAAAGGTGTTTCATGACCATAGATACGACCCTTACCCCCTATAAATTGACGTCAAGGGGGAGAAGAAAATCATCAGATTTTTGGAACATCAGATTATTGGCGATCAGCTCTTTGGAAAAGGGCATCAGAATTTTGGAGAAGGATGAGGCTTTCGGAAGCTTAGGATTCCACGTACAATGATGTTCCAATTTGTGAACTATAAGGCGGTATAAAAATAGGGATTAATTATTAAGATCTAAAGAACACATAAATAAATTGGTAAACCACGAACCTAAAATTGGTGAACAACGAACCACGTTTCCTACGCGGATGCACGCCCCTCAAACCAAGGAGCACATGCCCCTTCTTTGATCCAGTTCTCTATGTATCACCCTCATACGTGGGAAAATATTTGACTTCCACTACCCTTGTATGCCACTTCTTGAGTGAACTCTATCATTGCATGCCAATTTTTCATGTAGACCAAGCCCAAAGTTGTGTACCATTCCAGTACACGAGATGCCCCTCATTCCACAGACCACACTGGTGCACAGTTGACCTCTACAACTATGTAACACTTACCTATGCGATGGGGGACAATCCATATATGGATATGTGGTCTGCCAAGGTCTTCAGTGTTTCCATCCCCTGAGTCAGATAAGGCCTTTCTAGTTTTTTCCAATACTCAAGAATCGTTTCAATACCCTATCCATAGGCACCAAGACATGGATTCTCCCAAAGCCTCTGGACTAACATGTTAATGTCATTAGGAGCATTAGCGAGCCCTGCTATGTTTACATACCCTTTGTAGGTGGAGACAAAGGGGTTACTTGATACCTTGAATTAATATCATGAGCATTTATGGGTTCATATACCCACGATAATTCAGAGTCCGAGTCCAAGAGCCCATTAGTGGCTCTCCACTCTTCATGATTGAGGGATCCCTCTTACATTTCAATTTGATGAGAACCAGCGGTGCACACTTCTCCCCACCCCTATAGTGAGTAACAGGGCATCCCTCCTGAAGTAATCCCCACACCATCCTCTCTAGATGTAAATATCATTTTCCCTTCCATATAAGAAGGTTCATATATTTTCTCCCTCCACCATCATACCACGACCTCTGCCAATGTGACTTTTACCTCTGTTCCCTCCTTGACACTAGGGGGAATCAATGTCAAACTGTATTGGATTTCTCCCTCGGTCATTGTCTTATACATCTCCCCTTAGTAAGGAAAAAAGTGTCTGGCTTGACGAATCATTGACATTCTCTTGTCTCTCACTACGAGCATGACTCATGTGGGCTTAGATATTTGTGATGGTCATGATGTCCATACAATGATGATGGTAGAATGATCTATGTGGGTTCTGATCCATACCTCCTAAGCTGGGTACGTAGGACACCTCCCTGATGTTCAATCCCAACTCTGGCCACCAACAACATGAGAGTCCCAACCATACACCAACATGGGATGCTAATCACTCCCTTGATTGGAAACAATCATGTGTAAGCCTTGACCATCCAGTACTATGTAAGGATTGATTCCGAACCAACTGGGATATGTAAGAAACATCTTTGAGGTGAAATCCAAACATCCAAGTCTAATAACCATTTATCCTTATCAGACTATGTACTGATGACCATAGAAGGACCATACCCATGCCTAAGAAATCATTTTTCCTCATGTCCAATGGGCCGCTTCAGCGTAAGTCCTACACTAACCAGGACAAGGCACCTGTCACCTATACATCCTTGATACATGATGTTAAACTATACAGTTGGGTCCTTTTCACATGACCTTAAATGGTGATGTGTACCAATATGTGGCACCGAATTACATTGATTCTGAATCCATTCACAAGGATTCATAGGAATCCCCTATTATGGGTTCGATCGAGACACTCAAGTCACTCTCTGTCCCACCTAGATGAAAATAAACTCTAGAGCATTCATTTATAAGGACTGAGACCAGTTTTGTCTGAACAGACTCAATCTTCCCTAGAATCACTAGTCAAATGTGGGATTGTATGCCTCAGATGTAGAATGTTCTAAATCACATTGTATACATGTGATGTGTAACCCCACGGTAATCTAGGGGTACTATTCTTAGGGATAAACCCAAGATTATTGAACATATGAACATGTATTAAATCTATAATAGAGTCCTGTAATAGGAAATAATTCCCCCTTAAAGGGTGCGATTAAATCGACTTCTCATAATCTCAACTGATGTGAGTTCTTATGTGTCGTTGGCCATATCACCCAATGAGAACATTCCATTGGAATGTCGGTCCATAGATCATTGGATACCAGAACCATTGGTTGTTTCATGAACTTTGAATAATCCCATTGGAGACAAAGCAAAGCCACTAAGACAACGAACCTAATTGAAATGATTAAATAGCACTGACTCCCTTTAATTAGACATGAGAACCAATCACATCCCCTCACTACAAAAAAAACGTGAAAACCAAATTCAAGAAATCAACATCCATCCAAAACATAATTAAACCGAACATCTCAAGCCCAAACAACTGACTTAGAAGCCAAAAAAATACAAAAAACAACCAAAAATACTATTTTTCAAAATTCCAATTTGCATTTCAATTATCGATAATACTTATTCCAAGTTCACTATCTTGACAAAAAGGACACATTTCACAAAACAAAGAACATATTATAAAACAAAAACATATTTATAGAATAATTTTCCTCTTTCATAATCAATTTTGATTGAATAAGGCCAAGACATTGATTTCAATAACCCACCCATGGCATCCAAATAACCATCACATATGGGTCAATTTTTTTCATACACACAAGACAACACCCAATTACCATACATAACCACAAATATGTGAACCTTTAAAAGGAATAATAAGGTTTATACTTACCTTTTCATTATCAGAACTCAAGAATTCCTTAAATTTTCCATCCATAAAATTTTCCACTAAAACCCATTTTTTCGATCTAAAACCATTTGATTGAAATTATTTCCATTTCTAAAAAAATTTCAAATTAAAAGCATACTCTCATAAACCTAGAAAAAAAATGATACAAAACTCATTCCAAACTACTAGAATGTGGAACTAGTAGAAATGCCTAACCTAGAGACAATGTAGTGGAACATTCCCCAAGTGAACAATAACATCTAAGTGGACCTTGAATAGTGAGTTTAGGAATGAAATGGGTTACTACATCATGTGAGATCACGAAATTAATCTTGCTCACCCCTATTGTCATCCCCAAATACAAAACAAAGACAAAGGAATCAAATCCTGAACTACCCGTAGATAATTAAGGATCATAACGAGTATGAGTTTGTGACACTATTATCATACCTACATCTTGTGTCCCAAATGTCCTAACCACGAACTACCTGACAGCACTAATAAGAAAGGGCCTTCTCTTATACAATTTTTCATGAACGAGGATGGGATTCTATCTAATCTGACACCTATCATGTGTTGTGGTAAGGACAAAAGTTCGTTCCTTATCCCTAAAGGCCGAAAACTAGTGTATGGTATCAAAATATTCCCACTAGGGAATGATTTTAGCCCAATATATCCAAATAAAAAATAAATAAATTTAACTAATTTAATATACAACCGAAATTGAATATCAAATAAATATATAAAAATATTTAGTTACAAAATTTGAATAATAAGAAAATATATACAAAACCGAAGGAAAACTAAACCATTTACCACAATCTCCATGTCACCTATTCGCCAACACCAACCACAAGGCTAACCTAATCCAACACTGGGAACACGAACTAGGAACCTAAACCTACAAAATATCTTGGGTCTCCCATCACTTAATGGTTAATGTATGGTGTGAGTTTAAGAGTTCAGTAGGAATCCACAATTGAATATGTACAATTCCTTTATTGAAAATAGTTGATAAATTTAGTTTGTAAAAACATATATAAATGGTTCTTTAGGATCAATTTAATTAAGAAACATGACATCTAATGAGTTCCAATTGTAAAAAATATACATGAAATATTTCTTTTCAATAATTATTTTCATTTCTGACAACCCTTTCTCATTGAAAACAAGCCAAACTACAAAATCCATCCCACTAACCAAAAGGGGTTAGTGATTAATATAATGACTACCAATGAAAGTAGATAAAAACTAAGAATACTAATATAAAGCATGAAAAATGAAAATAAATAAAACAAATATAAATAGTAACCATGGTTTATCACTAAAAATTCCTAGAGTGATCCCTAGGTGTACTCGAGTCAAACTCACCTCCAAACATATGGTGCATCACTATATTTATTAACAAAATGGTCACACAAAACTGGCCATTAGAGTGGAATATCCCACCTAGACCTACCATGTTAAGTGGGTAGCCACCCCGAAAATAATGGTTTACAAGAATCCATCACTAGAACCCCTAAAAGAATCCCAAAAAACTCATGGTAATAGTATACTATGTATGTGGGAGGCCCTCAACTCTATGAATCACCTTACCTTCCATCACTTCACCTTCCTACCATAAAACCTGACACCATACATACTTTAACCCTATATAAAACCCGTCAATAGGTGTGACATTCATAAAATAATCCATCTACAAGTGACAATCGGACCGTCACATCATTTGAGCTTCAAAACCACTCTCAAAACAAGCTATGATGCCAACCATGCATTGGTATTTCCAGAACCACATTGATTTACCAATATTAAAAATTGATAACTGTGCCTTACATCATGTCCCTTTGAAATTAATTTTTGAAACATTTCCAAAATAATCAAAAAAAATGCTATCATGTTCACGGTGTCAAATGGGCCTTACCTATAATTTTCAATTATGTTTCAAAAAAATGATGGAAACACATAATATATTCATGGATTCAAATTAGGATTTCAAACCATTTAAAGACCTATAAAGTCCTCAAATACCATAGGATCCAACTTTTATAGGACACAATCGAATCAACTTTTAGAACCATATTGAGACTATGAACCATTTTGGAAGATGTGTATGCTTAAAATGGGATTCAGAGAAGGAGGGGGGATAAATATTTAGTGTTTTAGAAACTGGGTTTTATTGCTAAAAAGGGATTTATCTAATACAATTATCATTTTAATGCCCATCCATGTCTTATCATTGGTAACACAGGGATGTTCCCAAACCAAATGCACAAGAAAAGTGTTTCATTAAGTCATCCAAAACTCTCATAAATGGAACCCCACAAGCTTCCAAATCAAAACAAAAAATCATATATATGAATTAGACATAAGATTCAAAAATATCCACAAGAAACATCAAATTATAAATTTTACAATGATACAATAACATAACAATGGCTAAACACTTCTCAAAACACACAATTTATTTTTAAATTAACACATGAAATTTCAACAAACACCTTGAGTGATCTTATACATGTTCATAGTTAAATAAAAAAATTTAGAACCATTTCTAACAAATTCTAAATAAACAATAATGGTAATAAACTATGAAATTTCATTAAGAGTATGAGAAACATACTTATTAGTATATTAAAAACACCCTAGAATCAATAAAATGTATCGGAATAGAAAATCATGAAGACACCTACCTCAATGGTTTGTGAATGCGTAGAAATATCAATAGAAATGAGAACAGAGCAAAACATATGATCCGCACAACATAGATCCAAAATGAAACAACCCAAAGCATTAACCATGGCCTATAGGGTTCATCCAAACAATAGCCTAACAAGGGAGAAACATGAAACCGATAACAAAAATGAGATGGAAGATAAAATAGGACCAAATGCTAAGAGACTCACCTTGGTAATATTCATATCCAACCATGGTGAAGAAGGAACCAAGGAGAAAGGGGGTTCGGTACCCCTTTGTGAACCAATAATGAGAAATATTTAGGGGGATCAACATAGTTATAAAAAGTTTAAATTGAAGATTATGGATTTTTATGGTTTAAAAATATAGTCTGATCCCACGGTTTGGCTGTATAGTTTTCTAAACTGTGTTCCAACCATGAGTTAGCCATATGAAAGGTGTGTAACCCCAAAAAGGCTACATGAATAGTTATTTAAAAATTCTCAAACTATTTTAAGGGCCTCTATCTAGATACAGAACTAAACAACACTGTATTCTCTTGGCTGGCGTGGGACCTTACACACAACCTGGTGATAAGTGGTAACTAGCTTCCTATATTGAACATCCATCAACATGATGTGTGATTTGATGAGATTTAATAAAATTATATCCATCATACATGGAATAAGAGATGTAATAGGAAGGAACCTCTCCCATTATCATTAGAGATTGATCTAGATTTCCATCAATGAATGACGTGTATGGATGTGAGCTTTCATGTGTATAAAGTAATGTAGTATACCTATTCTAAGTAAAAATAAAAAAACATGAACATTCAGTCTTCTAATATTGAGTATAGTAAGTGGGAGGCTAATTTAGAATGATATGTTTCCCATTGTGAGACAACCTTCTCAAGTTGGGGGAACCAGTATGACAAAAAAACACGAGTATTTATAGCACTTTTCATTCTATATGGGAAATGTCCATTCATAGTGACAAAGGATCTTCAATATACCTAGTAAAAAACTAGAGAGATTGTATAGTCTATCAGGAACAGATATGAGGCCCAAAATGTTCTCAACAGTCAGATTAGACTAATGATCGGATAGTTGTGGTGCCACATAGGCTTATGAATGAGATATTCCATTAGCCGAGGGGATTATCAGATGGTGTGATGCTTGAAGGTATAACATCTTCCTACACACCATTACACAATGTTACCATTTGGTAGAAAGGTGGTACAATATTAAGGCACTAATGAATACAAAAATATTGTCTCGTTCCCAAACCATCTTTAACCAGATAATGTAGCTATGACATAGGGGGCAGATATGTCCATGGTAATGCGGATCCGAGCTGTTGAGGTGTCATAAAGCCTTAATGTGTGATCATCTACACACCCAAAATCACAAAAAAACATTCTCATAATTTATATAGAAGTATAGATAATTATTTTATGATGTTGATAAAAAACAATATTATTAGGTGATAGTAAATTTACAATATTATTAAAAGCAGTGAGAATGGATAATATAAAACCAAGAAATTTATATAGAGAAAAAAAATTCACTAAATTTATTGTAAAAATTAGAGTGATAATTTAATAAAACAATGGAAATATTGACTCCATTTGAAAATAAAATAAATATTATGTCCAATGGGAGTATGGTATATGAAAATACATGATTTCCTCAAAGACAATATCATATATTGGAAGAATATAATATTTTTTAAAACAACATAACTATGGGATATATCCATATAAAATGTATATGATATCCAACCCAGTTCATTGTCGAGGACAAGTATGAATCCTTCAAGAATGGAAATCTCATATCATACATTATTTCTCATTAAAAGAGTTTATTTATAAATTAGAATTATGTAAATAGGAATAGATGATATATATATGTGTGAATAATTAATGGAATACTTTGTTGACCTTCAAATTAACAATAATAAAATATATTTGAGAAAATGATTTCTGAATTAGGAAATTATGTTAGATAAATCTAAATGATATTGTTCACTGATGGAAACAATTTATATCTAATACTTAAGTGGTAAGATAGATTTTTCCCTATAATATTTATAGGTTACAACCCATCCACCAATATATGTTCGATTATAAAATATGATCGAATGAGATTGATTATTTCTAAAAAAGTATCCTAAAATTGATGTTAATAGTAATCATTCAACACTACTTGATGGTTTGAAATTTATATTTCATTATTTTGTTAATGTTTTTTATGCATATAAGAATGATTATTTTATATTTCTTACATTGATAATGTTCACTATAAATGTTATTTGTATTTATATATATATATATATATAAATTATTATAAGGATAACGTCAAAAGGGATATACATCATGTCTAACTATCAATGAAGAGAATTCATAACATAAATAATGGAATAAAGAAAATAAACCTGACATGGTTTATGAATGAAATGTAGTTATGGATCTCCCTTATCAATGTTTACAATGGGATTTTAATTGTCCACATGTTATTAATTTTCCCTAACAACATTTATCAATTGATTCATATTATAATAATGAGAAAAACATAAATTTCACATTTTTAAGGTAGAATATTCCACATGATATATATATATATATTTAATGTTTTATCTACCTTATGAGTTTTTTTTATTGTTTAAATTTAAAATTGATCTTATAAATGCCGATAAAAAAGACTTAGATAGTTTTACTAGGGATGTGGTAGATATAAAATGAATGAGAAATGTTATATTTCATACAATATTTGAGATAATATATATGGGACTATTTTTGGATCTTTCTTCCAATATGAAAGGAAAAAACAACATATTTACCTCTAACTTGTAAAAAAATTATTTAATGTTGAAAATATGAATTATTGTTAATATATTCTTAGTATTAACATACATGGGGTATTATATATATGAAAAACATTTGGTTTCATAAATTTTTATGAGAATTTTTATGAAATCCCAATACAAGAATGGATTGATATCACAAATATATCCAGTTTCATTATGTGTCATTTTGTCTATGCCTATTAGAATATTTAGCATCATATTGTTATTCATTTTCAATTTAATTTTCATAAAATTCCTTGACCCATTTTTTAAATGTGTTAGTCATTTTAGTATTTGAGAAAAATTGATTATGGGGATACCATAATAAAATTAATAATCCCATATGAACTACTGATAGATAACTAAGGGTATTTCTCACAAGATTCCAAGACTAAAAAATTAGTGCTCAATTTCATTTATAATTTTTTTCTTTAAAAATTATAAAAAAAATGTAGGGTTTCATGGTATTTAGATTACTTAAAATTGAAACAATGACAAAATCTATCCTTTTAAAAAATTATTGATAATAGGAGATAGTCCGTTGGTGGATTCCAATGAGTTTTGTTATTATTTTATATATCTTTAAATATACTAAATCAATAAACATCCTCAATAACATTCATTAACTTATCCCCTACTATTACCCATATATGGGTCTACTATTTTTTTAATAGGATCCCCAAGAACCCCCAAAAAATGGTTTCTTATTATTATTGAGTAGGAAGTAAGACTCCATAATTAAGAAATTAAACTAACTCAAACACTATAGGAAAACAGCAATTCAACGGCGGTTATTTTTGCATATAGCAGTGGTTTAACTACCGCTACATGGTTTGGTGGAATTTTTTTAAACTACTGCTAAATTTGGTGTCAGAAAACTATTAGCATTTGTTATTTCCATTTAGTGGCGGTTTACGGGAAGCGTCGTAGTTTCCAAATTTAGTGGTGATTTTACTGAGTTTATCAGCGGTTTCAACGAGCATGATATTTTATTTTTTTAGTGGTGGATATAACCCTTCTAATAAATTAAATTCCAGTAGCCGTAAAACCTCCGCAATTGTCCCAAGAATCGCCAAGGAATACACTCGGGTGATGTGACTCTATAGCGGCAGTTAAAACCGCCGCTAATGTCTTACTTGTATACTTTTCGCGGCAGTTAAAACCGCCACATGAAGCTGACCAAGAAATAAATTAAATTTTCTGCTTCCACTGCACCACTACCCTAAAAAACAGATCAAACCAGAAAATATTCCTCACTCTATCATACCAATCTGAATAATTTCTCATAATCATCCAGACAAATGTAATATCATCCACAATATCAGTAAACACTAAATATTCCTCAATATATCATTCAAATTTATGAAATATTCATCAATACAGTCATCATCATAAATTTTAATATCCTCATGACTTATCATCCACACCATTATCTTGGCCTCCTTTACATTGATATTTCCTTCATCAGTTCTTCAAATTTTTTCCCAATTTTCATTGGAAGTATAAAGTCCCATAAATATTTTGTATACCATTTCTAATAAAAACATCAGGATTATATTTTTATCCACTGTATAGTTATTCATATTTTCTTTTCCATATAAATTCATTGCAACACCCTCAATAATAGGTGGAGAGACTATTTTTTAGTATGCCTTACTACTAGGTTGAGATGGAGGAGATAGGGAACAATATTATTCCACTATTTGTGGAAATTAATTCCATTGATATTTCATAATCTATATCTATTTATATAGTTATGTTTCAATATTTATCAGAAATTGTTTAGATATTCATAGTGTACCGTTGATTTGATACCAATTATTGACAACAAGGATTGGCTTGGTACCACTTGGAGAAGGTGAGTTTGTGGTACACTACTTTTTTGTTTATTAAACTTTTTAAATCAACCTCTAGGATTAGTTAAACTCTAAATACCTCATGTTTATTTACTGAAAATCACCTAATACAACACATGAAGATTAACTATCTACAGATTCTGCCTCACTAGAGTGTCCACAACATTATCCCCTTGATCACTATGAAATTACCCAATTTTTTCAACACATCACTAATGGGTTTAACTCATAGTCTTCCAAAATCACCACTACCAATTCAAACATAGGCCTAACTATAATGATGTATACCACACTCGAGAAATCAAGACATAAAAGGAAACATCCAAAATAATCAAAATGCATAAAAGGAAACATTATAAATCAAGAATATTTTAGGACATGAAAATGTTTGGTTGAAACTATGTACAACAAATGTTACATATACAAACCAACTACTCCCATATTTTTTCAAAACATCAACAATACAAATACTCATGGTCCGATGATGCATCATCACCCTCTCCACCTCCATCTCCACATTAGGTTGTCACCTGTAAGAGAATTATATTGATAATTTAATAATGTTGCATATTTATATTAAAACTTAAAACCAATGAAGGTTTTCAAATTAATTATTTAGATATTTTGTGATTTACCTACTGACCACTAGTCGATGAACTACCACTACAAGCATATCTTCTCATCTGTTGATGTATACCAGTCATCGCTTTCTGGAAAGCAGATATCTAAGCCACCTGATCTTGAACTGTGGTTCATAGAGAAGCAATATCCCTCTGAGAATCGAAGGGTATTGACTGACTATAACAATGATTAGATGCTGCTGGAATCCCTGGTGGCATGCCAAGGACCTCAGATTGTACGGGTCCGAAAGCCATCTCATGCACTCTACCATGATTCTCATTCACAAGGACTTTAGCAACCTGGTCATCCAGGGAGACTGAGTAGGAATGCCCAGGATTGGAATCCCATAGTTCTTTAATTTTTACCTATAAATAAAATATCAATATATATTAACATAGTAAAAACTGATAATAAGTTATTATAATAAAAAATTGACTTCATTCCCCATCTTCTTTGGTAGGCTCATTAAAAAAACATCCATATGATTTTTTGTGAACATCCTACCACAGTTCAGTTTGGGATGCTTCGTGCCCTAAACTCTGTGACTGCATTAAGAAAAGATAAATCAATAATTAAATATATTAAATAGATAATATGTCTTATAAATATTTAAAATAATTAAATGATTACCAATTTCGTTTGGCATCTCAAAGATAATTTTTAGCTTGCAGTGTGACGGATGACTTGCTTAGCCCGGTTTGATGCATTATATCTTGAGAGATCCTGAAATAAATAAAATTAAATTTAACAGTAATGTATTCAATGTCTTCTCCTCTTCATATACATTTATAAATGTAATATTAGGATAATATAATAATATATATTTCAATACCATCCTCTTCTCATGACGATGTCTGTCAACAAAAACATTCCACTGTTCTTTCGGTACCCCACTGGGTTTCTTCTCATACATTTTTTTCACGGTCAACGAAGTATCATTGACATCACACCACAACATCCATTTGAAGAAATTCCATTTTTTACCAAGATTTTTCAACATTCACTTCCGTGCGATCACATCAGCAACTATAAAGTGGAAGACCATCTGTATACAGAAATTCATTTTGAACAAATTAGTAACATGAAATTCAATTAAACCGCAATGTAATAAAATTAAATTTATTTGGGAATCAAATTCTTCATTTTTTCAGCTTTTAGGCATATGTCTCCAATCATCATAAGAAATTGGAAGGGAAATGGGCTCCACTTCTAGTTGGCCTAGAATCTGGCCAAGTAACCCTACAACGTCATCCGTAGGGACCCCATAAGAATCAAATGGCATGACTATCTTCTCATCATTCATATCACAAATATCAGAACTCTTAATGTTTTTCTCCACAATTTCATTTTTTCATCTTTAATTAGAAAAAAATAAGTATAAACAATATAAAATAAGTTTATTTAATTAAAATTTGTACCTATAACAGTTAAACTCCAGTATGTTCATGATGAAATACAAGGGGTGTGTCGTCTCCTCATTGCTGAGGCTTATGAAGGGGGAGTGGAAGACTCAACCTCTAATGGGACACTGACAGATGGTGTGAGAGATTGTGCAGGTGGAGATGATGCAGGGGTGTAGGCAGCTGGTGCCTCAGATGCCTTGGGGAGGGAGCCAAATGGATCACCATCTGTCACTGAACTAGATGAAATAGTCTTCCTCTTCCTCCTTGGAATTCCTATCATTTAATCAAATAAAATTTAGCTCAGAATATATATTTCAAAAAAATATGCGGAAAAAAATTAAAAATGATAATAGATGCACAGTACTAAAAGACAAAATATATATAACAATTATAATGAATGACTGTAGAAATGAAACAAGTGGTTGCTGAATGAATAAATAATTGTACATACAAAACTTTTCCCCTTCAATCAAGTCAGTTTCCTGCTACATTGCTTCATCCACTTCATTCATCATTTCTATACTAATATTTTCTATATCATGGTGGACAAATAATTCTGCTTCCTGTTGTTGATGAAATTCAATTTCAGAGGTCAAATATTCCACTTCTTCACCCGTATCATACAAATCCCATTGTATTACGTGAGAAAATACACTCCACCCTTCATCCACAACATCATTAACATAATATACCATTTTTTATTGCAATTCTAAGATATATGGATCATTCAATTCATGATCCCCAGTATCCATAAAGCAAGAGAAAATTACCGAAGTAAATTGCAAGCAATATTTTTTAACACCTCTGATAATATCGACCCATTTTCATTTGAATAATACAACAGAAAAATATCTGTGGTAGCTTAATTCAATAATATCATATATCTTTCCTTAGTATCCAACTTCAGAAAATGTAAATATAACACTATTCTGTGTTTTCAATCCAACTTATCAATTGAATGTACGAAATCTAAATCCACTCAAATTATAAGCGTTGAACTTTCTAACTTGTTCTATAGGACCTCTCACAAGAAACTTAAAATATTCTGACATGTCTGCTTGTGTATTAGTATTCATGATCTGAAAAAAGAAATATAATTTAATAGATCTAAAAAATGTATGTGTCAAACTAATATTCTTATTTATTGTAATATTTATGAACTTACACGCCGTGAAAACCATTCCATGCTCTATTTATTCACAGATTTCGTTATATCTTTCTCATTTCGTGTTTGGAATCTCATTCGTCTCTTTGTTTGTATCCTAAACTCTTCAATAAATAGATCTATAATTTCACTATTTAGTAGCACATATCTATATGCCTGTAATAATCCAAGTTATGTCAGTGTCACATTTGAGATCCTCCCAACTGATCGGCCAATAACAGAAAATATTTTTGATTTCTGATGCATTAGAGATTTAGTTGATGTGTATTATACATGTCTAACTTGATTAAATCATGTATCAATATCATAAAAATATCTAGAAAAAAAGGTAAGACACTCCTCATCCAAATATCCTTCAGCCATAGAGCATTTTGGTTAAGCTTTATTTCTTATGTATGCTTTCAAATTCCCAAGATATCTGTGAAATAAAATAATAATATTATTCATTTATTTAAATGCCAAAAATTGTTTACTTAGCTGAAAAAAATATACATAAAATACCTCTCAATTGGATACATCCATCGATAATGAAGGGGCCTCATAATTTAGCTTCCTCAACCAAATGCAAAGTTAAATGCATCATGACAGTAACAAACGATGGAGGAAAGATCATCTCTATTGCACAAAGGGTAAATAAAAACCCCTCTTGGAGGTTTTCAAGCTGAAATGGATGTAGATAAATCTCACATAATTCCCTGAAAAATGTGAATAATTGGAGTACATCAACAGTAACTTTTTCAGGTAATATTGTACACAATTCCAATGGTAGTAACTATTAAAACAAAATATGTTAATCGTGACTTTTCAATCAATGTAACATACGATTCTTCAAGTCAATACACCTCGATATATTACTTAATACACATTAGATACCTTCACATTCTTCAAAATTCGACGGAATGTTTTTTTATCCATATTTTTCATTGCAAAAATGGATGGGGCATACTTTTCATTGTCATTTGGCCAGAGATCGCGTTTTATATTCATTAATTATAAGTCATTGTGAGCATTGAGATGATCCTTCGACTTTCCATGCTCATTAAGTAATGTGAAAATCAAATTATCACAAATATTCTTCTCAATATTCCTCACAACAAGATTGTTCCGCAACAAATTAAATTCCCAATACGGAAGTTTGAAGAATATAATTTTTTCTTCCATTGTTGCGTTCTGATTTCACTTGACGATGCATTTCGGACCTGTTTTCCACTATGATTCAAATGATGAATCTTCCCAAATTCTTTTTCAACATTTTCAGGCTGTTTCAGCATTTTATAACCAGTTAAAAACATTAGACGTGGTCTAAGATCAATGGAACATTTAAATTTTGATCTGTTCAACCGAAATCTATGAGATGCATCGAGAAATCATTAAAGGGACAAGAAGCACCATTTCCTACATTGAGGTATCCATTTGGGCTCAAAATCAATGTTAAAAATGGGACATGCCAAACCCGTGTAAGTGTTCTAACCAGATAAATTCCCAAGGCCAGGGAAGTCACTGATGTTCCACATTATAGCATCATGCATTTTGACCATTATTTTTTAAGAAGCATCAACTGTCTTAACACCGTTTCTCTATAACTCCTGCAATTCGTCAATCAATGTCTGCAAGTATACATAAATATCATTTCCATTATTTTTTTCTAGGAATAATCTTCGAAATGATAAAATATGTTTGTTACATACACATCCACAGAGGCATATTATATGGGATCAAAACAACTGGTCAAATTCTTTAACTGGTACTCAAAGACCCAAATGGGTTGAATCCATCGGCAGACAATCCCAATCGAACATTCCTAGGATCAGTTCAGAAATCTAGATGTAATGAATCAAATGTCTTCCATGATTGGGAATCTTGTGGATGTCTCATTAACCCATAATTTTTATTATCTACAGAGTGCAACTTCATGTGTTTGGCAGTTTTCAATGACATGAATAATCATTGCAATTGAGGCTTCAATGGAAAGTAACGCAAAACCTTTGTAGGTGTGTTCCTTTTATTCTTCTCCATGAAATTATGTTCATTCAGACTTCCAACATCACCCTTTGACTGCCATCTATAATAAGAACATTTCGTTCAATTCTGTCTACTTGAATCCTCTCCCCAATAAAGCATACAATCAATGGGACACGCATGTATTTTTTTTATAATTTAGACCAAGATTATTAACAACTTTTTTCATATCATAAAAAGATTCTGGTATTTTTTTCTTCAGGAAATGCATCAAGAATCAATTAAAATAACATAGACATTGCCTTATATATAATTACACATAGACATTTGATATGGTACAACATCAGCAGAAATGAAGGCTTTGAATATTTCAAATACCCACTATACAACTCATGATTTCCAAAATCAACTAAATCATGAAACACATTTTCCTCAGTGATGTTTTCTCTTAAATTTTCCTCCATAGAATCAATAGGAGGATCTAATGATATGTTACAATATTGATCTATGTGTGTTACATTCTCAAAAACATCACTTGTCACATTGCAATTTGTAGCACCCACTTCTGATTATTCTGATACGTTGTGATGCTGATATTGGTGTCTTGCAGTGCCAAATGCATCATTAATGAGGGTTTGAATTTCATTTTCCTTTTTCGACAAACTAGGGACCTCATTTTGTGGATTAAAATCAGTGCGCAATCTTTCTATAACGTTCAATTCTCCATCCCAACTCCAACACTAATATTGACCAGGGAATTGCTTTAGTATTAAATGTTCATAAACATCATCTCCCTTCAACCATGTTCTAAATTTACATATAGGACATGGAAATATTATTCTCCCTTCAACGGATCGATTATAAATTGAAAAATCTAAAAACTCATTCAAACCCATAACATACTGAGGTGTGTTCCACAGTAATGTGATCTAGCTTTTATGCATGTATATTACAATGTTCCTACACAATAATAAAAAAATTAAAACACATAGTTACTTCTAAATAGAGAATGAGATTCATATATACGATAATGTAATATTATAGAAACATAATATTCAATGAAAGTGATTACTTTAATCCAAGATTATACATATTAATGAAAATTCATCTAGTTTTGATAACATATAGAGAAAGAAAACAAAAATAAAATTTAAATACAAAATAAACCTAGTTGAACTATCTCATAATAAAATTTCCCAAAAAAATTAACAACCATATTCACAACTCAAAACATCTCCATGTGTTCCCCAAAAAGTCACAACATTCCAATGACCATTAAAGGAACAAGAGGAAAAAAAACAAGAAATCCCAATCATGGAATTATAATGAAAAGATATATGTTACACACACACATGAATGTGTATGAAAATTGTGATATAAACAGTCCTAGAAATATTTTGTAATTCTTTTCATAAAAAATATTCAAAAATAATTATTTTAAATATAGTTATAGAGTTTATTGTTCACATATAGAAGTTTTGAAATACATAATTCATATGATTTAGCCATTTTAGAAAAAAAACTACAATTCCTATATAAAACATTGGTTGATTTAACACGTTATATAGTAAACATTACACCAAAAAATAACTAAAAGAAGAAATTAACATAAATAAGCACCAAGATATTACTAAATAACTATATAAACATCAACCAAGAAATGGTTCTGAATTAAAAAACCAAGGTCTATGGGTTGAATCTTGGTATGAAATGGGATACACAATGTAATATTCAATGGGAACCAAGATTTATGTCTAACTCACTGGGTTATAACATGAATGATATTGGAACACACATATGGATACCTAAATTTTTATCATCCAAACCTATTTGAATTAAACTCCAATTCCATATGTCCAAGTACTCTAATCCCTAATATATAATACCACCTAAATACACCTAGTCAAATACATCATATCAAGCACCCTATGTATAACTAGCCATCTCATCTTTCCTAAAGACACTAGGGAAACTGCATCATATCAATCACCCCACCATGGAGCCTCAGTCTAGGTGCATTAACCCACTTTGGAGCATTATTACAGTTACATTACCTCATCTTTTAGCCTATGTGTTTGTGAATTACCTCACCCTATAGCCTCAATCTAGGTGAATTTACACTTCCATTAATTTGGGATGTAGAGTCTCACTATTACTTTCTAACCCATGCAATACTTTGGTGGTCCTAGAGTATCAGTCTGATCAACCTATTGGAGGAGCCTCAATCCAATACCCCACCCACTATTAATCCATGTGAACAATCATCTTTATCACTAACTAATATATTAATTAAAAAACAACCATTGAATATATTTACCATTTATACCAATAAACCTTTAACACATTTTTCATTCAAATAAATAACCCATTACACATATACCATTATTACATACACCCCCTTATCATGGTTTGGTAACTAGTAGCATTCATCATTTAGTTCATTTCATAACAATGTTCACATGACAACAAAACCCCCTTGGGTTATCTCACTAAACAATATATCCAATTAAATATTATGGTCCCAAAAAACCATTATATCCAAATAATGTTATAAACACAATTCAAGTACTCATTTGAAATCATTTTGAATCCACCACTTAAAACATGGGTATTCCACTTTAAAAACTAACAAATTCCTCAAGGATTTAATTTCTAAATCAACCATTCAAACAAACCATTTAGAGTTTTCCTAAGATATTTTTTAATCCCAAAATTCATATAATCATTTGAAATCTTATTATAAAACGCACCTTTAAAGCATAATTTTCATCATATAAAATTCATAACCAGATTAAAATCACAAACAAGTATTTAAAACCATTTCAAGAGACCCTTGAAATTTTCAAAAAAAAACTACATATAATCATTTCATTTTACCATTTAACCACACCCACATTCCCAATTAATATTTATAACACATTCGCTCGAACATTTACCCCATTTTATTGTTCACCACATTATTTCACCATTCTCATGGTTTTGGCATATCCAATGAGTATCACTAGGTTTGGTCTTACATCATCAAAAAACACAAAAAGGATTGTAAAGGGTTTAAAAATTAAAACTTTATGTCTGAAAATCACATTACCTAACCAAGGACTCCGAATGAATCAAAGAAACACATAATCACAAACTCATACACATATTGACCATTAAGACAACTGGAGAATTCTATAAATGAATAATGAGAAGAAAAAAGGGAAAATAAAAGAGGTGAAGGATAAATATACCAAGGATTCCAGGGTGGTGGGGGGACAGGGGATGTGGGGTCGCCTGGGTCGCGAGGGTCTGGGGTTGCCGGTGTCGTGGGGTCTCCAGGGTCGCAGGTTTGCTGGGGTCACGGGGTCGCTAGGGTCGCGGGGGGCTGCGGTTGCGGAGGATGTCGGGGGCCGGGGGGAAGTGGGGTAAGCGGGGTGAGTAGAGGGTCGGGGTGGGGGGAAGGGTCAGCGTTGTTAAAAAAATGTTTCATAGGGGTTTATTATTAAACACCATGAAACCATTTTAAAAATAGTTTTAGCGGCGGTTCCCAAAACCACCGCTCAAAAACCACCTCTAAACACAATTTCTGTTGTAGTGAAGCACCTTACAGTGACCACATACCATTTATCCTCACAACTAACTCACCTACTCTTTCATGATGAGTAAATTGATTTTTTTGGTGACTATATGTTTCAAAATAGTTAATGAATACGATATTGTTGAGGAAAAATGGTGTGATGATCAATGAATCCATATTCACCCATCAATACCACACTAGAATCATTGAGATTGTTTAATAAATAGATGGATAAAATTCAATATGACCATAATCTTTACAATATAGGACACACCAATGTATATTTTTCAACCTTCATGAAGTATTAGATCATAATAACATTTCATGGGTAATTTAACATGAATATTTTGGTAAAGATGAGGAAAATAATGAACACACTGAAATTTCAATATAATAAAAAACATAGAAAAAATAAAATTTTGAGAAAGTCTAAATGGAATTTTCAATATATAATCTTTTAATATTTTGAAGGGGGTATATAAGTATGTAAAAAAGAACATAAAAATTCATCATTCCTAAATATTTTTAGCTTTCTCACTATAGATTAGCATCAATTATACTAGCTAGATGCTGGATATTCTCTATATGGGTATAAAAAAATATTCTACATTCCTATCAATCCATTGATGTGATCTTCAGGGAAATATATTTCAATGTTGTATGTTAATGGATAAATTGTGAGATAAAATATCAATTTATCCATCCAGATTAATGAAAGGAATTTCTATCAAGCACTGAATCATTTATTAGAATCCAAGATTTCAGGTATCATGCAGAATATTCTATACTCCATATTTTTACTCATATGTGGATGTGAATTTAATATATAAATGTTTATTCAATGTAGTAATACCCCTAAACATTATGTTTTTTGGGCCCCATGATGTTACTCTCACAGATGTGGTCTATGACTCAAATATATTCCCATAATTTTTGAAATTCTCTAGTGCAATATAAAAAATGAATCATTTTTTATATAAAAGTGTAATTAGGTACCATTTTGGGCATTAACGCTTTTCTTCATTTCTCTCCCAATATAATATTTCTATTCAAATATATACATACATGGTTCAACACGTAACCGTTTATCATTATCTTATTGTATATTATATTTTCATTCCAGTATATGACTCTTAATAATTATCGGATGATTAAATTTATATCAAAAAATTATTCAATAGATGGGAATTTACATTTATATCCCACTTTTTATCTTTTATACATCTACACAATTTTATTAGTTCCTAATATTCTTCCACATGAATTGATTTTATTTTCTACAGGGTCTTGACATGAATATATTGATATCTTTCTTGAATCCACTCTCTCATAATATCCAAATATTAATAAGTTCACAATGGAAAAGGTATCACATTATACATTAAACTATCAGTTTATTTACTTGGTGACCTTATTGTATCATGTTGTTTAATTTTAAATAACTCCTAAAAAATTTTATTTTTAGATTTCACCTATATTTTGAAAATATCAATCATGCATTGAAAACAAATATTTATTGTGAGTTTTTTTTGAAATTTCTCAAAAATAATAGAATCAATATATATTCATTTATTTTAGGAAATTCTATTATAAACCAGAAAATAAAAAAAATCATAAATCAAAGTATTGATTTTAAATTAATTCTAAATCATATTAATGTAATTAAAAATCAGTGATTCATGCCATATAAAAATTCAGGATAATATTAACTAAATTATCAAAAATATATTAATTAACCCAATTTTATATGAATTGTGGAGTAAATGTGGATTAAAAATATTTCGAAATTTCGAAATTTTTGGATCTCATCACTCTTCCATTGTAGAATAGTTGTACTCTATAAAAATATACTGAATTTAGGTACAAAAATTAAATAATTCACAATTAAGAACACTTATATCATAATATTGAAAATAAAAATCTCTTTCATAATTTAATATTTCATGTATCCCCATTGATTTTCACTCATTTTCAACATCATTTCACAAAATTTTAGGACCTGTAAGATCTTACCAAGTCACTAACAAATTACATGAAATGGAAATTTTTATCTTCATTCTATGACCATGTATTGTATATATTTCTAAATTCTAGGAGTTTATATTTTATAACATATCGTTAGCATGTTTTTAATTTATTTATCACGATGAAACAATTTTCTCAAAAAGTGGAATTCCAATTTTTTTCAAAAGGTTAAATAACCAGTTATACTGGAAGATTATGATTTTTGGGGAAAAACACATATATTAATTCTCCAAAAAGGGAAATATGTTAGATTTATACCATATTTAATGTGAATTTATTATACTCATCCCCACAAAAAAAGTTTCACCCACACCTTAATCAAGACCTTAGTCCCTTCTGGTTTGGTGGGACACAACTACGACAATGAATGAAATTAATTAAATATACCCCATTACAAAATTTATTCTATCTATTTTATAATTAATCTATCATTTCAATTATGTTCATTTATATATATTATGTTTTTATTCTTATATACAAATAGGTGAAAAATTATTATAATGATATATTTAATCTTCATAATCTACTTCCAAAATATATATAAAGACACTATTTAACTCAAACAAAAACAATGGAATTTTTCCTTCTACATTGTATTTAAAAAACATTCATCACATATAAATGAAAATATTTTATGAAATACACAACGTAAATGCATAGATATGGGTTCATATATTTTTTTAATATTGAATAACTAATATGTATTTCATTATTTATAAATCATATTTATGGAACTAATGTTAAGGTAACAAGAAATGGATTTCAAAAAGGTATTTTTTAATTTTATAATTGATACTAAAATGAACCACACATAAATAATATAGATTCAAACAATAATGGATAAATGTGGAAAATCAGCTCATGAAATAGGTTGATACTTATATATATTAGTTAATGAATTATATGTTCAATAAATAGTCCAATAAACATTAAATTTGGCTTACAATTTACTTAATAAATTAATTCTCCATAAATATAATTTTATTTTCACTAGGTAGTATAATGATTATAGTTTTTTTTATTTCTAATAACAGTCAAAAAAAAACAAAAGCAATAAAAATTAATAACATAACGAAAATTTTTATTGAAATCCTATAAATAGTCCTAAATATATTAGAAACATGATCTATACATGGTTTTATCACCCAGACACATAGTTTTTTTACTTCCATTATGAAATTCAATTGAAATACAAAAATATATATAGTATGAGTATAAGAAGGTAATCAAACCAATGTAATTTATGGAGACAACAAAATTTTTATTCATAGTTGGGTTCTATAAACCACTTTGGTGATTGCAAAATCTACCCATTTTTTAAAGTTTAAGTGATCAAATATAGTATATATTGGGTTGTCGAATCCTCAAAAACCTCGGAGGTACGTAAAGAAACATAAATTAATTGGGGTTGATTTTTATTTTATATGGATAAATGGGATAATATTCATAGCATTATTAAATATTTTTTATGATGTATGTGAATTCATTTTATATTGAATTATTGATCCTATGTTATTACAAGGGGTGGATTCAAGGGATTTATTTTAATGGTTTACATTTCATTAAATTGAAAGTGTTCTCTTCAATGAAATATAAACTTCCCAATTCACTAATGAATATTTTTCACTACCCAAAAGGAAATCACATATAACCTTCTGGAATTATATTCATGATCACTATAAGGTGGAGGTTCATTCAACCATTCAGGATATGTAGCCATAAAACTAGTGAGATCAAAGTATAATGCATATCATTGAATAAAAATCTAAACAATAAAATATATTATAAAAAAATAAAACGATAAATAACAACTAATAAACCACACTGATACTCCTTTCGATAAACACTTAGGATTTTTATCCGTCCATTGATTTCATTATATTAAAGGAAGCGGGAATTATATGAATGAGGGAAGATTTAAAGAAGAAAAATAGTGAAATAATGACCAATCCACCATTCTGTGATGAATTTTAAAAAATGATGATGTGAATAGCTTAAAACCATAAGAAAAAATTATAAAAGGGTTAATAAAAATTACAAAAAATTATTAATAATAATAATTTTTATTATTAGAATAATATATTTTGATACGATTACATGAGTAAAATTCAACATGATATTAAAAATAATAGTGTAAAATTACAATTGAACGAATAAAACCTCTAAAAAATTACATCACCACAAACACCATAAATATTAAAATTATGTTAAATATTTAGATCCCCCACATTTAAATATTTTCCTAATTAATAAGGATAGTAAAAATATTTTTGGGAAATAAATGGAAATTGGACTTCTCCACTCTGACTAGAAATATCAAACCAAATTCACCCCCTTATAGAATTGTGCACTGAAATTTGTGATGGAAAAATCAGTGATAATCATATAAGTTAAATATGTTCATTCATATGTCCAATAATATTTTTAGAGGTTTAATCCCAATGGGATATGTCATTCAGATGTTATGATGATATTGGTGGGATTACCTTATGGGCGTTCTAATCTGGCCTAAAAATTAAGCATCAAATTAGGCTCCCTATATCTATTTAAAAGATAAAAAATTAGATCTAAAAGAGGATTAATTAAATAGTCCACAAAAGTTTCACAATCTTAATATATAATTTTATATTCATTGGGCCTGAATTTTTTTCTACCCTTTTATTTTATGGGCATATGGACCATTATTCTTTGATCATAAATTTATAAATTAATGGAAAAAATTTACATCATTCCATGGGATTAATAAATTAATCGTAAAATTAAAATCTTTTACATAATGTGATAAACCATATCCCAAAATATAAATTTAAACTATTTTAAATAATGAATTCCACATACAGATGATTAATTTGGCCCAAGTTGAACCATTTTAAACATGAATTGCACAATTTTGTGAATTCAGGTTCAAATAATATAATGCAATATAATTGATATTTATTGACATTAAATAACTTTGACATTAAAATATAACAAATAAATATTAGCCTTATTTAATGGAAAATCACCCCCAACATGAGTTTTTCTAGCCATGAGAAAATTGTATATAATGATATAAAATTGAATTTCCATTTTCAAAAAGTTTTTAACATACAATACACACAAAAATATATAACATTCCAATCACATATAAAACTTATAATAATCCTTTAATTCAATATAGGTTCACAAGAATATCTTATTCCCATGTCTATTCCATTATTCAAATTCTTTTCAACATTTCATTAAATTTCAATTAATCATGATGATGTATTATGCTTTAAAAATGTCTTGGGACCATTTTATTGTTTAATTAAAAAATATTAAACACAATTTGGGAATGATAACAAACATAATATGAGTATCAAAATTTATCTTATTTATTTGTTTATCTTTTTTTACGGAAATATATATTCAAATACTACTTCTTGAAAATAAAACAATGGAGTTACAGTCCCCAAGTGCCGAATGTCACACATATTGTAAAATGATTTTTCTATAGTAGATATTTTAAACCAAAATCGATTCTAGAAAACTATGGAGTCATGATCCCTAAATTTCGAACATTAATATTTGAAAAAAAAATCACTATGTGATATTTATTTTAATTATTTTTTTGGATAATCATATTAACCTAGATGTGTCCCAAAGCCATATATTGTGTTGAAAGGGTCCCATGGTCTCAAACCTAAAGACAAAAATCTAACAAGAATTCATTAGAGATTTTTAGTCAAAATGAAAAATTATAAGCATTGAAAACTCACATCGAAAAACTGCACTATCCAAAAAATGCCCATGAACAAAAATAGGTATTAAAATTATAATAAATGAATTACAAATAATTTTACATTTAGTAATAATTTTTTAGAATTAACATTTATGATTGAAATGATAATGACTTGTTTTAATTATAAATCAAATATTTTCATACCCCCAATAAATAATGACACTACACTCAATGTTGGAACTGAATAGAAGATAGAGTTCATTATTAGGATGAAATAGGGGGATTTGGATTTGAAATGAATTCATGGAACAAAATCAACTGTTTCGAAATTAATAACTCGTCAATAATTTATTTATTATTTGGTTTTATGTCACAAGTAAACACATTTGAGATGGTTGATGGTATGTTTTAATTTTTTAATTATTCTGTTTCATTAGGAAATAATAAAATTATCCAAGTGATAAATATTACACATAAAAACCATTTGATCACATTTTAAAACCCAATTAAGGATTCCCTAATATAAAAAATAAAGTGTAAAAAAATAACCATTTTTTAGGGATTCCAAAATCCGAGTCAATGTACAAGTAAAATCCATGCATCCTTATGGATGGTGATTTATTTAATATCGTTATCACAACATGGTCCATAAATCAAAAAAATTGGTTCATATGTTGGATCAGCTATCTATTCCTCTATTTAATTTTTATTAAATGATTCAGTGAACTGTTTTAAACTATGACCATTAAATTTTATGATATGACTACTGGTGAGGTCTTGAATCTCAAAGTTTCTATGTGGGTTCATATGAAACACTGTATAAGTATTTGAAATTTTTTACCTTAATGTTCATGGGTGTTAATGAGGTTTGGAACTATAAAATAGCACAATTTGTGTTTTGGTTCAATGTGTTTTACTTTGAAATTCTTAGATTCATAGGATTGAACTCTATCTTTCTTAATAATTCAATATTCATAAGAATCCATATTATTTTCCTCAATTTAATTAATGTCTAATTACCACTTGTTTGAATTCAATGAAATATCAATGATATTTTTTTTATTTCAAATGTGCCCTTATATTCAATTTCAATGGGTGAATAGATATATTTTTAATAAACCAACCTATATAGTGACATGCCTATTATGGTTTTGAAAGTTTGAACATGTTTCCAAATAGTATCTAAGATATTATATGACAAATAATTCCACTAGTTATTGTTTTTTTTCTAGAATTTAATTAAAATCAATATTTTCCAAATCAACCTTTCTATTTGATTGATGATGCTAGGCAGTGGAAACGTTTTGTGAAATCCCGTACATATACATGAGTGATGAGAAAGGATGGATGCTGAAATGGGTTCCAAGGTCAATAATTATATTAATATTAATTAAAAATATTGAAAATAAGTGTAATTTTTGGAATTAAATCAAAACTTGATGGACATTTAACTTTGTGGGTATTGCCTAAACCAATTTAGAGACATAAGCAATAACTAAGAGAATGTAGAGAGAATAATACTATAAGAGTTTTTATGAGGTTTCGATATGAAGTAAGAAACATGTCTTTAAATTAAGTATATTATCATATGGTTTTAAAAATGTTAGTGAAATAAATTTTAAATGAATGGTTTATCCTAGGTTATTAAAAGGTATGATTGAATGATTTTTTTTGTTTCAATTTCATGATTCTGAGAGTCTTTCTTTGAATGGAATATGAATTTCCCAAATCACTCTTATATTTTAGGTTTTCACTATCCTAATGCTAATAAACTATACACATATAGGATCATATTCCTCATCATTACAAGGGATATGATTGTTATAGAACAGAGGATGTGTGTCATTGAAATTAGTGAGATCAAAGGATATGGAACGTCATTAAACGAACATGTTAACAAAATAATTGAACAAAAATAATTAAAATGAGTAATAAAATCCAATTAATCATCTTCATACTCCATAATACCAACCCATATTAGTTTAATCCATCAATTGACTATATTCTATTAACTAAATTAGTATTTAGACTCATGAGAGTGTAATTGAAGAAGTAAAATAGTGAAATAGTGATAATTGCACCATTGTGTGAATAATTTCACAAAATATTATGTTAATACATTCAATCCCTAAAGAAAAAGGTATCAATGTTTTTTGAGAAATAATATAAGTGGTGAAAAAGAATATTTTTATCTTGAAACTAATGTGATTTCAAAAACATACATGAGTGAAATTGAACATCAACTAAAAAATGAAAGCATAAAAATTATAGTTGAATAAATTAAACCTCTATGCAATTATTCACCAACATGACCTTAAATAGGAAAAGTAAAACCCTTAGGTTTATCTTCCATAATTAAATATCCTCCCAATTAATTAGGATAGTTAAAAAGGTTTTGGGTTAATAAAGGAAATTTGGACACTTTATCTATGACTAGAACAATATTACCATATTCATCCAACTTTTAGATGTGAAAATTTGACATTTATGATTTTCAAATCATGGATGGTTATAGAAGTTAAATATATTCATCCATATTTACTATAATTGGTTTAAAATTTCAATAACTGTTTTATATTCCATTCAAATAATATGATCAAATTAGGGGTGAATTTATGGATATTCAAATATGGCCAAAAATTTAAACATCAAATTGAGATCCTTATATCTCATTGAAAACATGAGAAGAGATCTGTAATTATTTTAATGAAATGATCCCCATGATTGTCTCTATCGTCCGACAATAGTTCCAACCAATGGGCTTGAATTATAGCCACCACATTTTTTTTATGCAAATAATTATCATAATTCATTAATCATAAATTTCTATAACAATGGAAGAAATGTCCATTTTCCATTTCTATACATCCATTTTTTAGAAATGAAAACATTTTCTACTAAATATGATCAATTATATACAAAAATATAAAATTAAAATAGTAAAAATAATGAATTCAGCATTTGGATGATTAGTTGGGCTCAAATTAAGCCACTTTAAACATGAATTACACAATGATGTGAAACCATGTTAAAATAATTAAATTGACTAAAATTGGTGTTCATTGAGAATAAAACACTTGATTATTGAAATATAAACAACAAATATTAGATTATTTTAGTGGATAATAAATCTTCCTCTATATGAGCTTTTAATATAATAAATAAAAAATGAAATCAAATATTTTTTTAAATAAATCAGAAAAATTAATTATGGAATAGAAGAAAGTAATCTTGGGTAAAAACCCAATAGATACTAAATTTTATATTCTAAATAGTTATAAAATTTTATTGTATTAGCAATACAAAATTGGTTTTCTGGGTTTAATTCCTAGAAACAACCATGTTGTTGTTCTCTCAATTCCCATAATTCATAAAATAGTGTGGATCACTTAGAAAATAACTAAATCACCCATACCCTAAATGAATATAAATGAAATATTGACATTATAAGAAATATAAGAATAAATTATCACCATATACACTTGTATCCTCCATAATAAAGTGTTCTTTAGGTGACTGTGTTGGGGAATTATTTTTTATAGTTCCCAAAATAGTTTCTTTGTCATGAAATATCTCTTGGATGGTATATTACCCATCCATAGATAGATTAAATAATAGAAAATATACATGGAAATCATGGTGAAATTCATAAAATAGTTTTATTTCACAATCAGTTAAGAAATATAAATCAAATTTTTTTCCCTAATCCTTTTCTAATATTTAGTTTCATTTTCCAAAAACTACTCCACTGGAACTTTTTTTTCCTTGAATTTCTACAAATACACTCTTGAATGGTGGGATACTATTAGTTATCTAAAATATTAAAGGTTTTTTCAAATGGATTGGACCAAAAATTCTGAACAGTTCGATGTAGTTTATATTTTAATTATAGAAAATTAAAATAAAATACGATTATATGAACGGTATATTCTTTTGGGTTCATTTACCTTGAGATTTTCCACTTAATTAGATTCTTCTTGGGGGGGTTCTGTAATAGGGGAGTGGAAACATCATCGATTATTCCAATACCACCTTATACCCTTCTTCATCCTTTATTAATGGGTTTTAAAAAATGTTTTATCATATAATATGGTTAATATAAAGTGGGCTATATTTCGGCAGAATTTGAAAAAATGTAAATTTAAGAAAATAAAAGGATCAATAAATTCCCTTATTTTCTTTTAACGAATTCATATTTCCCATTGAATTAATTAATAATTTTATCTAAAATTTGTATAAGAGAATTTTTTTCATTTTTGGTGCGACCTCTTGAAAAAATCTTTAGAATATGTTATTGTTCATTAACTTATATTATTTATTTTCTTTATTCATTTTCTATGGGATCATAGTGGGTGGTGGGTATAATCTATATAATTTAGTTAAATTAACTAATTTTAATACATTTATCCTTGAATTTTTTGCCATGTTTAAAAGATCTAGTGATTAACTCTTAAATATCCTATATTTTAATTCATCGTCATTCTGATAGAATCGGGGATGGTGTAGTTATTTATAACCCTTTCCAAGAGTGAAGTGGTATTAAGCCACAAATATATTGGTGTGAAAAAACGTTACCTCATATTATATCTCTATGATATTATCATTTTCTTCCTTGTAATTATATATTTATTAGTTTGAAATATCTTATCTAGTTGATATTATTTGAACATAGTAGTGAATTTTTAAAACTATATTAATTATATATAAATTAGAGGATTTATTAAAAAAATACATTTAACAAACAGTCATATTGGTGTAAAATAAAATATGAAATATATAAAAGAATAGAACAATGTAAATAATTCAAAATAATAAAGGAAAATCAGATATTCATTAAAAAATTTATAAATACAAATAATGTTTCATATCATTTACCGATAAATAGTCCCATGATTGATAGGGATAATTATTGATAGTTATATCAAAATATCAGTTAAAATTCCCCATGAATATATTGAAGCTAACATCTTGTTCTTATCATATGGAGTCGATCCAAGAGACAAATTCTTATTTTACACCTATAAATGTACATGATTATTTAAATATTAAACTTAAAAATCAATTGTGTTATATATGTTTTTTGACTATATACAATTGGAAAAAATAAACATAAAAACAATTATATTTACATGAATATTTTCTTTAGTTTGATTCTATTGAGTTCTCTGAATAATTTAAAATTTTATAAACCCCCAAGCATAATCACAGAACACAATACCATTTATAAAAGTACCCCTTAATATTTTATATTCTAGGAATATTAATATTCAAAATTACTTTTGTGAACAACAACAAATCATTTGATCATATTGGTGTGTGAGAAAGGGAAATCCTCATCTCATAATGTGAATTTAAAATAAAACCATAAATTGATTTTATATAGTTTATCCTATCAACTCAATCAACACCTCTATTATAATGAGATAATTGACTTCTATGTGACTTTGAGATTTAAAATAATTAATAAATTCATCAATTTTATTTGACAATGGATTGATTGTCCTTGTATCTACATTCATCATTCTCCATGACAGGTAAATCAATGAGATAGTTCAGGATTATAAATGATGATATTAAATATTAACATTTTGATCCCCTTTATCCCACCTATAGTGGGTTAGTACTTATAAATCATCATGACTATCATTATAGGATCTTCTTAGCTGCTGAGAAACAAAAAGGATTTAGGGAATATGATAAGAACAGAACACAAGATGAAGAAAATATCGAATTGACATTATAATAATTTTTAATTAATACAAACATAATATGACTGGCGATGAATTACATGTATGTAATCTAATAATTAGTAAGAGAGGAGAGGAGAATATTTATAACATCATTGAAATTTCTTTTTCCTCAAACTGAAATTTAGTTATGATATTCCTCACTCAAGATTATCTTTATGTTTCATGGAATAATTTAAAATGTTCTTTAGAAGAAAATATATCAAGTATTCTCCAAGATTCATAATACCTTCCCATTATCTTCATCATCATCAATTAAATATGGTAACCACATTGAATTGTTTGAGGAGTAATACAAGAATTCTAAAGACTAAATTAATGATGTAATTATAATATGGTCCCAAAATTATTTCTTTGGAATTTTTATTTTCTATTCCACATGAGAAAATCACTATTCATAAATTTCATTTAACCATGAATATTAAATTTAGGTGTTTTTATTTCTTTATGTGGAAAATTCTATAAAACTATAATTTCAATATAGTTATGGAAGTTATTGTGACATGTGTGGAATAAATGTTTTTTTCATTCTCACCATTGTCCAAATTATTCCTATAAGGTTCAAATTCACATTTATATATCACAAAATTTCAAATATACACCACTTCTATCATAAAAACGTTTCCAAAATTCTTATAAATCCTTCTATAGTTACCCTTATATATAAATTTTGGTCTCAAAACATAACCATTATTCATGATATAAAAATAATTTAATCTTATTTTTCATAAAATGATAGTTATATATTAACATAAGAATATTTTAACTAAAAACATTTCCACACTTGATAGAAATCTACATACACGCAAACCTATTCCACTTTTACACATATAAGGACTAACAATTTTTTTATAATTTCTACATATGGATTTATATTTATATAATTTAGTGTCTTTCCTGAATTAATTTTACACATATCAGTGGGCCACTCCCTTGGACATTGATAAATTTTAATATCATCTAAATAATAGATTGAATTATTATACATTTACATAATAGGGATTTATCTGGTTGACCCTTGCATATAGTTTTTTTAAAAATTTTATATCAAACCTATATAAGTTCATTTTACAAATCTAAACTATATTAAAAAAATATGTTATATCTCATGAATATATATATATATATTATAGTATTTTTTTCAAAATAATCCTCAAATTATTATTTCAATAGTAAATCAAGAATATTAAAAATGTTCAATATAAATCCCAAAAGAATCATATAATTAGATAATCAATGAATGAAATATTAATAAATTCCAAAAATAAATGAATTAATAAAAATAAACTATTCAACCAATATAAAAATACAAGTCTATATTCACTAAATTCTTCATAATATATTAATATCATATATTTTATATTGATTTAGAATTTAAATTATATATATAAGTTTTTAAATTATTAAAATATTATCTACTTTGAAATAAACTCATAATTAATCAATTAGAGTGGTCATTTTCTACCATTTAATAATAAAATGGATCATGTGTTGATTCAGTTATTTTTATAGATAAGAGTATGTTGTCCTGTATCTTTATATTTGAAATATAATTCTAAACTATATATAAAAATTATCAAGGGATACATAAAATTAATATATAATCGGGATCCCTATATTAGTTAAATATATATATCAATGGAGGTGGTTTTTCAACTATAAATATGTGTATAAAGAGTATAACATTGGTCTCCCTAAATCCTTTCATTTTACAATCAATAGTGATGTAAATGTGATTCATATCTGAAAAAGTAATGTTAATTTCTTGTTATATAGTAATTTAGGAACATATTTTTGTTTTGAAGAGTACTTCATTGGTTAAACCGTATATATCCTCACATGTTGAACAGTTGAAGGTGGGTTATTTTAAAATAATCGAGACTTGGTTTCTAAATTAGAATTAAAACATGTTTATTTCATGGTTTATGGATGCATATAACAATAATTTATTTACATCCAAATCTGTGAAATAGTTATTTAAGGTAACATGTCTTAATGAACTCATTAATTCATGTGTTAAAAATAATTGTTACAATGTTTTCATAGAAAATCCAGACAATAAAAGTACCATTAAATATTGTGGAGTAATGGTCATTGAAAAATGAATTCATTTATGTATTGAAAAGGTTTGAACCTCCATTTCAATATTAATAACATATTTGGGAATTGTTGAGAATATATGAAAATTTTTTTGTTCTAAATTTTCAGTATCTGTGTTTAAGTGTACATAGGATTATTGTATCACCCCAAGATTCCACGATATGCTTCTCTTTAAATAATGCAATAGCTTTCATTGTACGCAAGTTCGAGATTCTAACACACCGCGACCAATCAAAATAGCCATTTTGAATAGTAATACCCACTTTTTGAAATTATATATATTTTATATTTCAAAATGGACTTCATTTTTGGATTCAGAATATCTAAATTAGCCTATGTTGAATTTTTGGTATTTTTCTGAGAACTTCTAATTTTTTATGAATAGAAAAAAATACTTAAAAATACTTTTTAATAAAAATAATTTATAGTGATAAATTATACTATTTAGTGGTTTTAAAACATAATTAGAATATATTGTTACCATTTTATCCAATGGTGGTCATTAGGATTAATTTCACTTTGAAATTGGACATAAACAATTGTCAATCTTTTGATATATATTGTTTCTTAAAAACACGCTATTTGTTGTGACAGCGGGAATTAAATAATAAATTATTTAATACAACTTATATGTTTAGAATTTTTTTAAAATAGAAATCATTTTTGAATTCAGAATATCAATTATATATTAGGGTGAAATTTTGGCATTGTTCTGAAAAACGTCGATTTTTGATGAATAGTGAAACCACTATGTGGTAGTTAAAAAACTGATTTTTCGTTTATATGAAACATTAAAACTTCTGTGATTTGATTTTCAAAAATCCTACATACATGGTTGTCATTAGGAAGTAAAATGTGGTTCAATGGGATTAAAATAATTTTTTTGATGAATAGTAACTTATAAGTTTTATTAATCATGATTAAAGGTAATTAGTGAAATTTAAGGTAAAAATGATATTATAAAAATATGAAAACACCTTATACTTGTGATATTATTATTGGATGATTCATGGCTGACCAGGATAATCCAAGGGTCAACTTGGGGACCCCATGGATCCACTTGGTTAAGAAAATGACATTAATAACTTTTTATTTAAAGTAAAAATAAAATTGTAACAAACATGTGTTGTTTTACTAAAACAATTATTACATGTGGTTATATAAGTTAACGTTTCGACGATAAATATTAATTGGAAATATAAAAAGCTTTCCTACATCATGGTAATTTTTTATAATTTTTATACGTCAAATAAATTAAAAAAAATTATGACATCATGATGATGCAACGATTACCTCATTAATTAACGATTTCAATAAAATGAAAGGATAATATAAAATCTAAGAAATAAACTTGTCAAAAACCTATTGGAGGAGTCTATTTAGAACCCTTACCACTTTATCTTAAAAATATATAATTTTGGGACCTTTGAAATCCGAAAATCATTTCATAATAATTTAACATTTCATGAGTTTCCAAGAGTTCTGCTCCTCCCCTCTTATAAAAGGCCCCAAACTCAACCACCTTACTCACACCATAAAAGCTATTTGGATTGGCCAAACTCTACCAGAATACTCTGTAAACTTCCCTCTCTTACTCCTGGGATCCTCAATTTGGGAAAAATTCTTCCCAATGAAGCCTTTGACTCAAGTCAAAAAGAGTTACCCGATTTTAAGGTAATGTCTTCTTTTATGTTCTTTTGTATTATTTTGCTTCTCCAACCCCCTAAACACTTTTTATTCCTTTCTTTTGTAACAAAAAAAGTATCTCAATTATAATAGGATGTTGTTATTATAATTATTCGAGCTACAATTACATACAACCCTATCTAATGGTTAAAGAACATACTGTTTCTGTGGATGGCGAATTACTACCTCACGAAAGGATGATTGTTATATCTTCTCCTTCCACCTGTCATGGTGGAACTTATGATGGAAATATAATTATTTATTATATTTATTATATTTATTTCTTCTCTATTCTTCTGTATATTACATTTAAAACATATCTTTATGCTTTGAATGTTGTGAAAATGCGATAATTTCATTTGAGAAAGTGCGGACTACAGCCCCCTCAATGTGATTTGAATCGTTAATGCCATATGTGGGACATATAAAGGATGGAGTAAGTTATATTATATATGATATTATACTGGAATTATAATATAACTTTATATCATTTTGTTTCATTTTATTAAAATATGAAATAGAAATGAATGTAGCATTCATGCATACGTACGGCTTACCGTCTCCATGAACGGTGCATTTCATTTCTTACCTATAAATGTTATGTAATATTATAAAGGCAAGTATATACTGGATATATATGATATATATGATATCTACATCATGAATATAATTCTGGATGTAATGGATATTTTATCACATGAACAACTTGTAATTATAATAAGTGTATTTTTGACTTTAGTACCAAAGATCGACAAAACGACAGTTATTACCTTAAATGATTAAATAATGTTCATAACATGGTAATAAGTGATATAAAAGGAATAATGTATGTGAAAAAGGTTCTTATGAAATTATAAATTAACTGTAGTTTATTATTCAGGAGGTTAAAGAACGGTCGAGTCAAGTCGGACACGAGGTAAGGGAACTTCTTAACCCAATTACTGTTCTTTGGGTTAATCTCGTACATTCAAATTATGTCTTGATATTATTATGTCATATTTTTTTATGTGTAATTATAGTGAATAAACATAATAGATCTATTTTATTTAGAAAAAATGATCTTTGTAAGGACTTCGTCTCAATCTTCATTCATTGAGGCATATTTTGTTTTATACACAACATTATTTTATACAGTGTATAAATCCCTTTGACTTTTACTTTATTCAAAAGGAATATTTTTTATACAAATCGTTTTACTAAACGACAAAAGGGAATGTTTTTTTTACATATACGGTGACAACGACTTCACCGCCGCCCTAACCATTATTAGAGTTTCGTCTTCCTCTACAAGCCAAACCTTTTTTTAAATGAAAAATAAATACCAAGTTTTAATTTTCATTTATTTTGGTATGGAAAATGGTTTTGATAATGTTTTCATTATATCAATGTGTTGTATTGATATCTTATGATTGAAATGTAGAAATGTTATTTTTCATTTATGCCGGTTTTATGTGATACGATTATGTTATGGTTTATGATATGGTTAAACCTATTCATATGAGGAATGCATTGGAATTAATAAGTGAAGGGTGGAGCCTTCTATAGCTCCTAGATGCATCCGAAAGTCTCATGAGACAAACTAGTGTCTTGGTACGAGGCCTTGACAAAATCTTATTTGTAGTCTTGGCACGAGGCCTTAGATACATAGTTATGATAGTCTTGCATTATGCATTCCATCATTATGAAAGTGGTTATTGATATTTCATGTGATTATTCGACTAGTAGAATATTCATGTGAATATGTAAATGGAATTATTTTTTTTTATTTTTTTCATATTATGCTGAAGTTCAAGTTTAAAGGTCTTTTGTTTTAGTTATACATTGCCTTAAATGTTAATTTTTATTTATGAAAGCTTCTGCTATATTGTTATCCTTACTGAGCATCTGAGCTCACCCCTACCAATGTTTTAATTTTTTCAGGATGTGAAGATGTATATTATGAATGACCTACAGGGATAGTATGAAAGTGATATGAAGATAAAATGTTGTTGTAGTTTTGTTTTACTTCATGATGTAATGTAATACTTATGAATGTTTCTAGTGTTTCCAAGGATACTAAAATAATCGGTCTTTAGAGACTTGTCTTTTGTGATCATGACAATGTTACGTAATAATGCACCGACTCTAGGTAGTTGGGGTCAGGGCATTACAGTTGGTATCAGAGGCAGTTTAGTACTAATATTGGAAGCTAGATTTAGAAAAACTCTGATTAGAGCACATATCCATAAGATAGACTTTGAGGATTAGTATAGAAGATCTTCCTAGAATTTTGGTATTATAGAGATTTTGTGAGTTTTCTGAGAAATACATCCCTATCTAGATACGAGCAGGTAGAGGCGGCTCTGGTAGAGATGTACCTATGGGTAAAACCCGAAAACTCCTCTTTGAGCTAGACTCGAATGGGAACCGGTGCACGACAATGGGCCTTGCTGCACTCTTGGTTACGACACTCCTAGGGGATATGCTTAGGATAATTCTCATTTTCTTTACAAATCATTATGAATGGATTATGAGTATATACTTCTCAAAGAAAACATTTTTATGATTATAGTTCAAGTTATGTTAAGTTTTTTACAAGTATAGAATTATGTATTTTGATTCATAAACTAATTTAGTTTATGCCATTGTTTAGAAATAGTTCCTAGTGGGAGTAATGGAAACCATATCATTGCACACACTCCATGTAGGGATTTCCCACCTACTCAAGATAATTTTAGTATAGATGGAGATACAACTAGTGCTGATCAACTTATCACCATACTGGGACAACTCAATCAGGTTATGAATAATAACCTTACTTGTATGGAGCACCCTGATTCGCAACATGGAGGATCAATGTTAGACTGCTTCATGAGGAAACAACCACTAAAATTCAATGGGAGTACAAATCCATTAGTAGTTGAGCAATGGATAAAATCCATAGACAAAATATTCCATGCCTTGGGGAGTAGCGAAAGGGAGAAGGTTGTCATGGAAGTTTACCGCCTCACTAGAGATGCCGATCAATGGTGGTCGCTGATTCAAAACACAAAAGAAGATAAAGAAGTATCTAATATGGAATGGAGGGAGTTCAAAGATCTTTTCTTATAAAAATACTTCCCTCGTGACCATAGATCGGATATGGAAAGACAATTTCGAAGTCTGAGACAAAAGAAGGATGAGAATGTCGCAATGTATGATGCAAACATTACAAGGTTAGTGAGGTATACTACAGATTATATATGTAACCCAAGAAGTAATATTGATCGTTTATTTGATGGGTTAAAACCATTTCTCTGTTGAGTATTAGTCTCACAAACCTTCTCCTCATATTAAGATATAGTCTTATGTGCTATCATGACAGAAAAGGAATTCATTAAATCTTATGAAAATAAAGTAAACCAAGAGAAGAAGAGAAAAATGTAACAAGAGACAGGTAAAGGGAAAATGGAAATAAGGATTTTCCATTATGCGATAATTGTGGGAAGAATCACCCCGGTACTTGCCTAAAAGGAATGAGAGTTTGTTATAAATGTGAAGAAAAATGTCATCGGGCTCGTGATTGCAAGGGAAAGAAAGAGGTTATCAATGATGAATGCTATAATTGTAGGGAAATGTGGCGTTACGCAAATGAATGTCCTAAGAGTTAGGGAAAATTACCCCAGAAAAGGCCAAGGGATCAAGGACAATCTTATGTTGTTACTACAGTTGAAGTGGAATAATTAATGTATTGGTGCTTTTGGACTCAAGGACTATATTCTGGTTATAAGAAGAATGTGATATATATAAGGATTTTACTACAGTACTGGTTGTTTTCATTATGGATTTAATATGATGAAGGTAATAATATTTTTGTATGTGATAATAAGAGAAACTTTTCTTTGTTTGAGGAATCTAATGGTACAATAGATTTTGGAATTTAGAGACCATTTAGAAAATGTCTGGACAGAGGTATTTTGAATAACTATAAAGGTTGAAATGGATTAAGTTGAACTTTGGGTAGTTTTTTTTAAGGTTAAAAAATTTATGAAGATTATTTTTTTAATATTATAATACTATAGTTTTAGGAAAAGGACAACCTGCAGGTCGGGGGATAAACCGTTGCATCAGACAATGCTACATGAATCAAACCCACAACCATAGTGCGACATTCCTTTTTTACCTACCACTAGCCTACAGGAATTCCCTGGTTATTAAAAAATAGTTTTTATAATCTAAATGGTATGTGTTAATATTTTTAACCTTGTACGATTAAGATAAATATAATATTTTTGAGTTTTATTGTCTTTGTGAGTGAAAGATGAGTTTGTGGTAGAAATTAGTTGATGGTTGAAACTCTACTAGTCAAGCATAAATATATATACCTATCTCTTATTCTATGAATAAATTAATTCTTAATCTTTAGTAAAGGGATATTAAAAAAAATTGTGTTATCATAATACCTTATGTCTTGTTGAACTAATAATATTTTAAATCAACATAGATAGAAGGCTTTGAGGCCCACAATTTTACACTTGTTTGTGATTGATGTGCTCAAACACTCCCTACAAATATTTATATTTTCCCTCTAATTATATGTCTCTAATTGCCACCAATGTTATCCTTATCGAGATCATAATTTGGTGGTGAATTTTTCATTTCCCTTTCACTCTTATTAAAGCTAAATTTTATTAACCTAATTTCTGATGTGGGTTTTCCACAAAGGTATTTTCTATTTTAATCCTTTTATTTTCAAAGAAAATTTTCAAATTGCGAGGACTCAATTTATTGAAGGAGGGCAGAATGTAACACCCCAAGCTTCCACGATACGCTTCTCTTTCAATAATGCAAATGCTTGCATTATACGCAAGTTTGAGATTCTAACACACCATGACCAATCAAAATAGCCATTATGAATAGTAATAACCACCTTTTGAAATTATATATATTTTATATTTTATAATGGCTTTCATTTTTGGATTCAAAATATCGAAATTAGCCTATAATGAATTTTTGGTATTTTTATGAGAACGTCCAATTTTATATGAATAGTGAAAAATAATTCAAAACAATTTTTTAAATAAAAATAATTTATAGTGATAAATTATACTATTTAGTGGGTTTAAAGTATAATTATAATATATTTTTACCATTTTATCCTACGGTTGTCATTAGAATTAATTTCACTTTGAAATTGGACATAAACAATTATGAATCTTTTGATATATATTATTTCTTAAAAACACGCCATTTGTTGTGACAGCAGGAATTAATTATAAAATTAATTAATGAAACTTATATGTTTGGAATTTTTTAAAATAGACATCATTTTTGAATTCGGAATATCAATTATAGCATAGGGTAAAATTTTGGCATTGTTCTGAAAAACTTCAATTCTTGATGAATAGTGAAACCACTAAGTGGTAGTTAAAAAACTGATTTTTCGTTTAAATGAAACATTAGCACATCTATGATTTTAATTTCAAAAATTAAACATACATGGTTATCATTAGGAATTAAAATTCGATTCAATGGGATTAAAATAATTTTTTTGGTGAATAGTAACTTCTAAGTTTTATTAATCGTGATTAAATGTAATTAGTGAAATTTAAGGTAAAAATGATGTTATAAAAATATGAAAATACCTTTACACATGTACTAACCTTATTGTATGAGTTATTTCCGACCAAGACAATTCTTGGGTCAACTTGGGGACCCCATGGAGCCACTTGGGTAAGAAAATGACATTAATAACTTTTTATTTAAAGTAAAAATAAAATTGTCACAAACATGTGTTGTTTTCCTAAAACAATTATTACATGGGGTTATATAAGTTAACCTTTATACTATAAATATTCATTGTAAATATATAACGATTTCCTACATCATGGGAATTTTTTTATAATTTTTATACATTAAATAAATTAAATTTTTGTATGACATCATGATGGTGCAGCGATTACCTCATTAATTAACGATTTAAATAAAATGAAAAGATAATGTAAATTCTAAGACTTACACTAGTAAAAAACATATTTTATGAGTATATTTAGATCCCTTATCACCTTATCTCTTAAATATATAATTTTGGGACCTTTGAAATCTGAAAAGCATTTCGTAATAATGTATCATTTCATTATTTTCCAAGAGTGCCCCTCCTCTCCTCTTATAAAAGGCCCCCAACTCTACCACCTTACTCACACCATCAAAGACATTTGGCTAGTCCAACCTCTGCACAAATTCTCTATCACCTTCCATCTATTACTCTTAGAAGCTTCGATTTGGGCAGAATTCTTTCAAAGGAAGCCTTTGGCTCAAATCAAAAAACGTTACCCGATTTTAAGGTAATGTCTTCTTTTATGTTCTTTTGTTTTATTTTGATTCTCCAACCCCCTAAACTCTTTTTCTTCCTTTCTTTTGTAACAACACAAGTATTTTATATATAATAGGATGCTGTTATGATAAGTATTCGAGCTACACTTACACACACCTCCGTCTAATGGTTAAAGAACATACTGTTTCCGTGGATGACGAATTACTACCTCACGAAAGGATGATTGTTATATCTTCTCCTTCCACCTGTCATGGTGGAACTTATGATGGAAATATAATTATTTATTATATTTATTATATTTATTTCTTCTCTATTCTTCTGTATATTACATTTAAAACATATCTTTATGCTTTTCATGTTGTGTAAATGCGATAATATCATTTGAGGAAGTGCAGACTACCGCCCCCTCAAAGTGATTTGAATCATTAATGCCATATGTGGGACGTATAAAGTATGGAGTAAGTGATATTATATATGGTATTATACTACAATTATAATATAACTTTATATAATTATCTTTGATTCCATTAAAATATGAAATAGAAATGAAATTAGTGTTCATACGTACGTACGGCTTACCGTCTCCATGAACGATGCATTTCATTTCTTACCTCTAAATGTTATGTAATATTATAAAGGAAAGTATATACTGGATATATATGATATATATGATATCTAAATTATGAATATAATTCTAGATCTAATGGATATATTACCACATGAATAACTTGTAATTATAAGAATTTTATTTTTCACTTAAGTACCGAAGATCGCCAAAATGACCGTTATTAACTTAACTAATTACATAATGTTCATAACATGGTAATAAGTGATATAAAATGAATAATGAACATGAAAAATTTTATTAAGTAATTATAAATTAACTCTAGTTTATTATTCAGGAGGTTAAACAACGGTATAGTCATGTCGGACATGAGGTAAGGGAACTTCTTAACCCAATTTCCGTTCATTGGGTTAATCTCCTACTTTAAAATTAGGTCATGATATTATTATGTACTATCCTGTATTAGTACTTTATTTATGTGTAATTATAGTTAATACACATAATATATCTATTTTATTTAAAAAATGATCTTTGTATGGACTTCATCTCAATCTCCTTTCGTTGAGGTATATTTTGTTTTATACACAACTTTCTTTTATACGGTGTATAAACCCCTTTGACTTTTACGTTTATTCAAAAGGAATATTTTTTATATGAATCATTTTACTAAACGATAAAAGGGAATGTTTTTTTGTACATATGCTGTGACAACGAATTCACCGCCGCCCTGACCATTATTTGAGTTTCGGCTTCCTCTACAAGCCATAACTTATTTTAAATGAAAAATAAATACCATGTTTTAATTTTCTTTTATTTTAGTATTGAAAATGGTTTTGATAATGTTTTTATTATATCAATGTGTTTTATTGATATCTTATGATTTAAATTTGGAAATTTTATGTTTCCTTTATCCATGTTTTATGTGATATGATTATGTTTTGGTTTATGATATGTTTAAACCTATTCATATGAGGAATGCATTGGACTTAATAAGTGATGGGTGGAGCCCACTATAGCTCCTCGATGCATCGACAGGTCTAATGAGACAAACTAGTTTCTTGGAACAATGCCTTGACAAAATATTATTTGTAGTCTTGGCACGAGGCCTTGGCCACGTGGTTATGATAGTCTGGCATTATGCATTCTATCATTATGAAAGTGGTTATTGATATTGCATGTGATTATTCGACTAGTAGAATATCCATGTGAATAAGTAAATAGAATTATTTAATTTTATTTTTTTCCATATTATGCTGAAGTTCAAGTCTAAAAGGCTTTTGTTTTAGTTATACATTGCCTTAACTTTTAATGTTTATTTATGAAAGCATCTGCTATATTGTTAACCTTACTGAGCATCTGAGCTCACCCCTTCCAATGTTTTAATTTTTCCATGATGTGAAGAAGTATATTATGAATGACCTGCAGGGATAGTATGAGGGTATATGAAGACAAAATGTTGTAGTAGTTTTTTTTTACTTTATGATGTAATGTAAGACTTATGAATGTATCTAGTGTTTCTAAGGCTACTAAACTAATCGGCCTTTCAAGAATTGGTCTTTTGTGATCATGCCATTGTTACGTACTAACGCATCGACTCTAGGTAGCTGGGGTCGGGGCGTTACAATTATAGTAAAAATATTTTGAATCATGATTATTATGGATTTAAATGGTCTGATGTGAAATGATATATTTTGTAAACTGGAATAATTTTTTATAGAGAACTATTTAATCTAGAAATTTTATGGTAATATCCCATGAAATTATTAGGGGAGAATCATTCTTCTGGGGGAAAAATTCATTTGATTAATGAAGAGGTTACTGATGTTATAGAATTTTGTGAGAAGGATTATCATATTACATGATAACCTATGGATAAAAATTATTGTGATATAGACATTGTCTCAAAATTTGGGAAGGATCATGTAAAATGTATTTTTCACAATAGTATTTCTATCTCCAGGTTTTTCATGTAAATATTTCTTTTTTTATTTCTTTATGAAAAATCAGCATCTAGTAAATTATGTTTTTTAACATAGACACTTAGGACTATATAAGATGACCATTTTTGTTATTTTTTTTAGTTTTACATTTTATAGTTTCAATTACCCATTTATTGGTAAAAAATCATAACCACATTATTTTTTTATAAAAAAATATTTATACTGATCATTTTCATGTATGCACTTTTTCAAAGAAATATTAACTAATAAAATACGTATATATTTATTTCTGTTATGAGAAATTTATATTTTTTTGATTTATTATTTTAAATTCAAATAAAATTTAGTGATAAGTAGTTTCATTTAACTATGATACCTCTATTTAAATGAAAGACACAGTTGAAGAAGGTTAATTTAATAAGTTATGTGTAATATTTTTCATAAAAATATAGTTGTAATAAAAATATTACTGGAAATAAACATAGGTTTGTTGAAATTTATTTACATAAATACATTTGAGACATATATTCAATAACCTTATTCCTTTCCATAGAATATTTTAACCAAAATCTAAAAACATGATATTATATTTTTACAAAAACCTTAAATTATTGTGAGGGTCTATATTTTTAATTAAATCGATTAACAAAAATAACCTTGTAGGCCTAAATATGAATTAGTTTGGATGATTCATGACCATGAATAGTCATGGAAAGATTATTATATTTAATATTTATTGGAATATGGTTAACTGTATGGTGAATGGCCAGTATTGGGAAGGTGTGTTATTAAATATATTAGTTCATTTTTTTAATTTTCTTATTGGAGCATATATTATATAAATCAAATGACTAATATAGAATATATTAAACAAAATATTACATTTTACTTCCCTAAAATTAATTTCTTTATGAATAAGTTGATATACCGTTGGAAAATTAGATGGATGGATTTAAAAGTAACGTTTATTTCTATTTTTTGTGAATTAACAAAAGAAAACCCATGCCTCTAATATGGTATTTTAGATATAAGTACATGGTGTGTTTTTCCACAACAATAAGGATAAATCCTTTTAGGAATAATAAATATTTTTTATAAAATAAATTTCCTATAATATTTTTTAATTATGTAATGAATAATTCATTTATTTTTATATAGTAGGAATTTAGGTGATATCACTAACAGGTCATTTATTAAAATTTATTCACATTTTCTTTATTTTATGGAGGGTATAATTTAACATAGGAGAATATTATTGGTAATCAACTTGATGAATTATGAGATATGTCTTTTATAGGGTCTTAATAGTTTCATTTCTATTCTCCAAAGCCCCTCACTATCCATAGAAAAATAAAATGTTGGATAATGATAAAAAGTGTATTTTTCTTATTGATCAACCAAAACATGTATACAATAATATTGTAATTATTTTGTTATTATTTTTCATGAATATTGGTATTTGGTAAACTCATGGAACTAATATAAAATTTTAATATATTATTTCATGTATTCCTTTAAAAAAATGATACTCAATGGATCTATATTCATGGGGGAGAATTGAAATTTATATGACTTATTTTGGTACATAAAAATTCCCAAAACATATAAAATGGTATAATGTGGGTTTCAATAATAGAAACATATTTCAATATCCTTTTAGGAAAAAAATTGATTTATAATAGAAGGGAAATAGTAGCTTCTTTTTTGGTGGGGATTAAATATATGAATTAGAAAATAAATGAGTAAATTAAATTATCATTACATTTTATCATTGAAAAATTATGAGATAGAACCATCCTATACAAACTTATAATCTTGATCATACCCTACCTCATTCAAACTAGAAATATATTTTATTTTTCTTGTTGGGGATACCAATTTTAAAATTATTTCATATATAATAATTCATTATATGGATGATTATATAAATATATACCTTTGGTAATAGAATGATGTAATAGTAATAGTCTATGATATTATTGATAACTCAACTATATTGTTTTTTCATATATAATATTTATCCTCTCTTAGACATGATATTTGTTAAAAAGAAGTTTAATTTTAGAACTATCCTTGTTCATCAGTTGACTTACAAGGTATTTTTTACTTTTTCAGTTTTTATTTACTTTCCATTTCAAATTATATTTAATTTTTTATAAATATACCAAAATTAAAAATTGAAAAAATTAACAGAATCATTCTAAAATAAATTATGTACTTGAGATTAATAATATTTATATAATTCTCAAGTGTCTGAAAGGAATGAAAAATCTTGTTACAAGTTATCTTATATTGTAATGTTTTTATGAGTTTCAAAGGACTGTTACAGTATGTGAGAGATATTATCTACTAATAATATTGAAAAAAGAAATATTGGATGATGACATAAAAGTTGATCTCTCTGTAGACATTCAGTAGTCATTTTACATCTATGTAAATTTAAATTTAAATGTCAATTTAATTATTTTAATATTTCATTTATTGATTAAACATATTACATATCTTATTAGGTATTGTCGCACACTTTTCATAAAATAGACCACTACCATTAATGAGTTTATTGAAAAAAAACATATCAATAGTTATTAAATACCTATAGAAACCATTATATTGAAATATATATCTACAAAATTTTAAAATATATATAGTAATTGTTGTTTTACCTATTTCATGAAATTTTTAAGAGTTATATAATTTTGAACAATTATTCATTATAACAGTACTTATTCTAACATTTTTCTAATTTAGTAGACACTCAATTATATATATATATATATATATATATTCTACCCATATTAATTCATATTATATTGGTTATAATGTTTACTTTGATAAAATCATGAATGTTTTCATTTTTATCTGAATTTATAATATTTTTATTATATTAGTTCATTAATCATAAATTTTTCATGTAATTTATTTCTTGATAATTGATATAATATAAAATAATTGGATGAAGAATTTTTTTATCATGGTTAATCTATTGATGAAAATTATAAATTAAAATAATAATATGTGATAGAAGGTTGAAAACAAAGATAATAGTTAATACTTGTTTTTTATTAAATATATTGTGTTTCTTTATTTCAATGTGTTTATTGAACAAATCTTCATCATCATCAATGAAATGTATTAAATGTGTTAATAATGTTTCCTGATTCATTTTCACGATTTCCACGACTGGATTGAATTTTTTTTTTATTTTTTTATTTACAATATGTATTTTATATTTTCCCCAACTATTGTGTATTATTAATTTTTTAAGAATTATTATAACTATGTTTTTATGATGTTTTCCAATATTCAATATATAAAAACCACCTCTAAGAATTATTTTTAAACTTTTTTATATGGTATATTTACTCATAGAAATGTGTATTAAAAATATTCATGTGTGTGAATTGTCTTATTAATTCACATTGTTTTAAAGTAGGAATTTATATTTTGTCTCCTGTTTACTACAATTGGTATCTTTTTTTATTCCACTAGATGTCTGGTTATAGTGTATGTTGTAATATAGTTTAATATATATTTTTAAAAATAACTATGTTTCGGTCATGGCCATTATGAAAAATGAATTTTAATGAAAAAATAAATAATTGATTTTATAATTATCGGCATTGAAGGTGACATTCAATGTTATTTTATTATAAAAATAGGAATGGAAATTATTTGTCATTATATCTACTTGTGGTTTTAGAATAAATTATTATAAACTTTCGATATTAATATTGACATTCATTGTTAGTTATTTCATTATCCAATGTTAGGAGGTAATTTATTAATATATTTTCTATGAAAATATAAGTTTAATGTACCTATATATACAATACATATTTAAAATATTATTAGTATAAAAATATTAATAAAATTTTACATTCATCACTACTTATTTTATGAACTAATGTTATATATAACCTTGTATTGTAGTTTTTATAGTAAAACAATATAATGTCCCTATATTTATGTGTGTGTGTGTGTTATATATCATTTTTTATTTTGATAATATCCAATGTTTAAATTAACTTTACAACAATGATTAATAACCATCTCTAACTTGATAATTTTAATTTCTATTTTATTGAAAATTCAAATTATGTAATCATAATAATGAAAAGTAACCATTGTTAAACAAGTTTTATTCTAGTAATATAATTTCATAAAACTCTGATAATTTCTTTTTAATTATAATGGATCAAAATATGTGGGAATAATTTTTTATATTTCCCACTTTGATGATTTGTTATATCTAATTTCCATGAATAATATCCTTTACAAAAATAGAATTTATATTAAAAAAAAAATTCTAGGATTCATTAACTATCTTTCCTTCTATATGTGGTGTAATAGAACTGAAATATATTTGAGATAAAAGTTGGATCACATCATTTTTCTGTCATAATCGCAAACAACGTATAAAAGCAAGTTTCTACCAATACCAGTCAATTTTATATACTATATACTTAATTCTTATAACATGGGTGTGTTAACCTAGATAGCCTTACTATTTTATTAATATTGAATATCTATTCACATTTTTCGATCACCTTTTAATATATATTTCCTAAATTCCATATACTTTCTATAATAAATTGTTATTTCAGTAAACCATAAATATGATTTTAGTATCATGGTTGGAAATTTTTTAAAATCCCATACCCTCATAGGTTTTGTGATTTATAGAATTAGTAAAAATATTTCATTTAATATGAATACATTCACATAATGTACATATTATACACAAAATTATGTTTTCTATTTTGATATCCCAATTTCATTCATGAAAAAAATACTTCATTCAATGAAAATTTATTTTATTTACTGTTTGACATCATAATATCTCATCCACATCTTTTGGCACTCTTAAAGACATTTGAAAACATGGGTTGGGGACGAAATATCAATAATGGGTATAAAAATATTATAAACATATTAGTCAACTAAAAATATAAAAAAATATGAAATTTTTTATGATTATCAATAAAAATATATTAATTATATAAAAAATCATTCACTAATATGAAAAGAAATATTTTCTAAAAAAAATTAAAACAAAATATTTTGAATTCAGAATTATGTATTCACTATGAGGTAAATTCTACCTCCAAAAACACAATTTTTTGAAAAAAAATCTTTCGCCTTTAAATGTGAATAAACATTACATACATCATGAAATAAAATGATATTCCCAAGATAAATTTAAAAAATAGTATATATATATATTAGAACACTATTTTTATAACCCTTTTTCACTTATATTTAACACATGTTTGATTAAATGATACATATTTTATTTTATAGCAGTTACATGTTGATTTTTATAACTATATATTTCATTTGATGTATGAATCACTACCTAATTAATTAAAGCTCCCAATCAGGCTCACCCATCTTCATGATATATAATGTGTTCACCCATGTGCATCTACAATCATAAAGATCTATATCATTAAAAATTGTTTTAATTCATCACTTTTTTTTATCATTAAACCCTTGAAAATCACCTTTTATTTCACAATAAAAAATTTATCATTTTTAGGTAATCATAGGGAGAAATATCAACTATCATTAAAAACATTTAAAAATAATAAATTCTCAAAAGTTATTGAATATGGTCTAAAATGGGAAATTATATTTTATTTTAGATTATTTATGATAATGAATAATTTATATAAAAATTGGAAATTGTTTTCCAACTATATATATAAAAAAATCATTATTTTAATTTTTGGAGTTTCCAAATAAACCATACCTAAAACAATGAAAAGATTAATTTTTAATAAATTTTAATAAATTTAGATATAGTTATAAATGAAATTTAATAAAAAATCAATAATGAATAATAAATTTCTTGAATCATTAAAAGGACCAACAAAATTTAAGACAAATAATTGTAAGGAAAATAATAATTCAATATTTGTAATTGAAATAACCTTGCCTTAAGTATTGTATGGCTTTATATATTATACAAAAAAATAATAATAAAATTATATTATTTATCAAATTGATTTATAACATTTTTAATATTAATTTAATTATCATTTTCCCGTCAAATTAACTTTTTAACATATTTTTTTAGTTTTTTTAATTGTGAATTTCATGTTTGTAATTTTGGTGTGGTTCATTTTATAACCTCATACCAAAATTTGTACAAATAAAATATAAAAAAATTTATTCTTAAATTAAAATAAATTATTAAAAATTTAATAATTATCATGTTTATAAAATAAATTCACTTTTAAAACCTACCCCATAATATAGTAAAGAAAATTGATTTACGTTATTTCATGTAGACATTACTCTTTATGTACGCATGATTGATGATATCATTTTTCAACATATGAAATGTTATGATGTTGGATAATATTTTAAATTTACAAAAAAAATATTATTTAATAAATATCATGTATATATATATATATATATCATATAAACAGAATTATAAGAATCCATTATTGGTGGGTATGAAAAATTAAACACAACGCCTTATGTGGGTAGTAATCAACACATATGTATGAGCGACATAATGATTTTATATAGGATGAAAAATAAGATGAAGAATGGGTTCTAAAATTATAATATAAACATTTATGTGAAAAAATTATAAGTATTTTAGTATTTTAATATGGTTAATGATTATTTTAAGGTAATATAAAATAAATAAATATGGAAGACTTGGTAAAAACTTCTACCTCATATTATAAAAACCCCAATATCAAAAAACATAGGCCTTCATTGTTTTGTTCTCCACTAATATGAGGAAATCCAAAAAATGGGTAAGATATTTTCAAAAGGAAATTTTTTATATATTTTCTATGATATATTGCTTAATTATTCTGAATAAGTAATCATTATTCTAGACCTTTTATAATTGAGGGGAGTTGGATGCATTTAAATACTTAAAAATGTAAATTTTTAGGTGATCTTATCAAAGGTAAGTGGAGTAAAATTTAAATATTTATAATATAAGATTTTTTAGAGAGATAATAAAATCATTTAGTAAAATTTTAAAATATTTTTATGATATTTTTACTATAATATTTTGTATTAATCCCCCCAATAACACATATATTTGTTTTCATGGTGACAATGTTTTTCCATCAATTCCATTCATAATTTAAAATAATTGGAATTAATGTAATATCCAAATGGGAAAATCCATTTTCTAAATATTATATTAAAATAAAAATATTCAATTTGTATAAGTGATAAACAATAATTTTTATATAAGTACACAATCACTAATGAAAATAGATTTTAGAAAAATTCCATTTAAGAATAAAAATTATTTTATATCGAAATAATTTACAATGATAATTATTTTTCTATTTCAAGTGTTATTTTAAATTAAAGGAAACCTATTATATATTCAACCCTGTTAAAAACTATGAAAACTCGGTAAATACCTGATTAAATGGGTGAGAATGGGAATACTAAATAGGGAACACATGAAAGAATTTTGTAGAAGATCAATGAAACCTCGGGATACTTAAATCCATGTGGACGTCACAATTAAACATATTCCATCAGCAGAATTTGGTGAACATTTTGTTCAGCCAGTGGTCCCCTAACATAAACACTTCTCACCTCCAAAATGTGGAGGTCTTCATTACCCATTGGTACATTCCATTTATTAGTGGAATTCCATTGGAAGGACTCCAATGTGATGAGTTCCGGAAAATAGAGAACATCCGGGTGGAAAAATCACGAACTACCATTTTAACATGGCATCTTCTCGATGTGGTGAAGGAGTGATAGGGAATTTATTACTTCCTAAAATAAATCCCATAGTCAGTGTGGCCCATCCTATTCATAAAATATAAAAACATTGAGGATTCCAGATTGAGGGAATAAGTGCTTCAATACATCATCGAGGAGAAAACCATAATCATAATGGGTGGCCCTATAAGTAGTAAAATATCAAACAAGGGGGTATAACATGGATGAAAGGTGAGAGAAAACGTTATGGTAGGAAAATTTCTTTACCGCCTTTTTGAAAGGATATCTACCCTTGGTGAGGGAAATGATAATGTGGGTATTTCCAGATATTAGTGTGATGGTTGGGATCATAGATGTTCACAATAAGGTCAACATGGTAGTTCCCGTGTTTAATAGGTTTCATATAATTCTGGGGTGCATCTCAAGGGAAGGCAAGGCCCGGAGAATCTATGTACCATTATAGATCATGCATGGCTAGATTGTAGTTAATCTCAAAGGATATGATTTTACAAATTCCATATGTCCTCCAAGAAATGTTTCACCACCATCTCTGTTAACAATTATTATGGTTCGGTAATTGATGCTCAAGGATGAATGGGTCATGATATGTATTGGTTATCATGATAATTTTAAATTTATCCCCTCAATCACTCTGGTAATCCATATAGTGTATGACCTTAGAGATTTATTCAAGTAGATGAAATATATGAATATTTTTAGGGGTGTTGTGCTAGTGTCTTGATTGCTGGTTTTAGTTTTTGTGAAACATATGTGTCCTCTTGCTTTTACAGACAATTTAAATGCCTACAGAAACTATTGAAGAAAATGCATACATGGATCTATGTAGAGAATCACCCATATATCCCCTATCAGCTATGATTTCTGTTGATGAATGATATATTTCATGAAATAATCATGACACTCCCACTAATGTTGATGGCATCATATCAACAATATAAGCTATGAATTGGGTGGTGTCATGCCTAGAATTGATCATGTGATGACATATTCAAAATATAAAATTTGAATGTTTAGTTTCATGGAAACAAGGGAGGAGGAAGGATTTCACTCATGGGGAGATCTAATAAGTGGTCCAGGAAACTGGCATGGTAGGAGTGGGGACCAGGATGGCAGGGACGTCTTAGGGTGTTGTTGTACCTTTGCCTTCTAATGAGGGGTGGTCATGAAGGTGACCTCAAGGACCAGCTAAAGAATCCCTTGTGTAGAATATAAGGCACCTCCTATAGCTAACTATTGATGTCCTTTTCCCAGCCCTCTGGTCTGTGATGATGATTTTTCTATATCAACTGGAGACCAAAGGATAAAACTAAATTTCTTTGTTCTTGAGCTTCTTGATGTTGATCAAGTAATGGTAGCGGATATTGTGAAATTTCACTAGGGACATGAAAACTTAACAACCATGGAAATCTATGCATGCCAATGAGGGTAATACAAAGAACCACATATCCTAGTGAAAGTGATGCTCGGTAAAGTGCATGATCCGCAAGAAATTCCACCCGAGTACGATAGAGGTGGTAAATATGATGAAGTGGTAGAAGTAGGGGTATATTTTTAGGAGGACAAAAAAGAATAAGAATATGAGGATAGTAAGGAAGAACCTAGAGATAGGGAAGCCTTGGGGACAATAACTCATCAATATAGTCCTCAGAAGATGGCTGGAATTACTAGTTCAGACGACAGGCTCACCGAGCATTTCAATGTAAGTCATAATTTACATCTTCTCTATCCTTTCCCTTTTTCAAATAAGATCCATTTATATGAACTTTTCCTTTATTTGATAAAATCAGGGTTAACCAAGGTTCCCCCACTTCAGTGGGTTAGAGCATGATAATGTATATACTGGGGAATATTCCTAGGCCTGCACCCTGGGATTAGCCAAGAGACATGACAATGTAGACGAAGAAATCTACTGGTTGCATAAAATAGGGTGTTAAGGTGAAAATCTAAGAATTCATGGAAATCCATGGGGACTCAGCACTGATCATTAATGTAAAAAGAATTGAAGTGTCTCTAGTGGTGGAAATCTTAATTGTGTCTATGGAACTTGATAAAACAACCCTAAACTCTCATAAGTCTTTAACTCCACTGAACCATATCTATTACTCAAGGACTAGGTTGAATAAGGTAAATATTCCATACATATAGTATGAGACTATATGCCTCAAATGTCACAACCCGTCCTCAGGGCCCATGCCATGACTTCCCCAAGCCCAGCTTCCATAGGACATGGGCTGGCGACTAGCACCAATGGCGTAAATACCAAAAGAAAGGGAAGTAATTGACTTTATAAAATAAACAAAAACAATAGAGTATGCAAGTGAAGTACGCACTAAGTAAAACTGAGTAAAAAAGTAAGTGCTGAGAAGTAAATGAGCCAGTATACAAACCCAACTAAAAGTACAGTACAACCAAAAAAAGTACATTAGTAGTAAAGTAAAAAAGCAACAACGAGTTGTCCTCCAGAAATACCACCTGAAGGGTGGGTATATATAGTCTCCTTAACTCCTCGGGTCCGGCCGTCCGCTCAGTGTTTGTCCTGCCAGGTGGTACACCTCCGAGTACCATCCAGCTCCAGAAGCCTCCACCTCAATCAGTTCTGTCTGTCATCTGCATCCAACATAATGTAGAGTGGGCATAGCCCGTGCATGGGTGAGTAAACGATACTCAGTAGGGACCCCGAGACCCCTGAAGGTCTCTTAGAATCCACAAAGGATAAACCAGAAAGGAAAGATACAGTCACAAAGTATCAACCGGCGTTACATAGGTATATTCCCATACATATACCTAAGTTATAAATTAAAAAAAGGCACTAACTCTCGTGCCAAACGCATCCCAGTCCACACAGGAAAACACAATCCAATCCACAAAATAATTCCTAAACTAGTCCACACAGGAATCAAGTCACTAAAATCGATGATAATGATTAAAAATCAAGACTCAGCTCACACAGGTATACAACTTCGTATAGCGATAGAGATGATCAGATGTATCCACTGAATCATTTATGCCATCAGACCCACATAGGATACAAGACCAGCTAAGCTATCGGACCCACATAGGATACAAGACCAGCTACTCTGTCGGACCCACTCTGGATAAAAGTATAGAGGTCAATACTACCGGAACCACATAGGATACAAGAGTAGCCGTCATCGTCGTCGAACCCACAGAGGATCCCAGTATAGTCTTCATCGCTGCCAAACCCACGGAGGATCCATGTACAGACGTCCTCGCTGACGAACCCACCGAGGATCCAAGTGTAGTCACCATCGTCGCATCGCAGCCATCTCTAGGATTCCCGCATACAGCACGCTCGATTCTAGGAGGGTCCTCTCCTTGAGAAATACAGTTGATACTTCAACGGTCATGAAGTATATAGTTGATGTATCCCAATGTTCCGACTTGTTCAAAGAAACCCAACGCGACTGACGGTGCGTCAATCGGACGCCCGGTATGAGAGTTATTGGTTTTTACGTCCAAGGGGCCCGATTGGTTTTTAAGCTAAAACCAACCTGACCATACTCCAAATACATCCAAAAATCACGTGGATTAAGCCAGAAAAACTGTCTCAACAATAAGATTTCAACACAATTGATGGAATGTAAATTAGATGTCTGTTCCTTAAGTTATATGCGTTTCCGCTCCAAGGGCCTAGTTGGTTTCGGTTTCAAACTAACCTGGCCATAACCAAAATTTACCGAAACCACAAGTTTAATATAGAAAAATGACCGTCTCAATTCAAGGATTCCTCTGCAACTGACGATTCATTTATCGGAGGTCCATACCTCAAGTTATGGGCAAAAGAATGAAAACGGTCTGAAGTTGGGGTCTGGGCCCGGTCCGACCCGGACCAACCATGACTAGGTTGGCCCGAACCGGTTCGACCTGACCCATGTTCGAGTCCGGACCAGGAGGGTGCAGCCTAACCCGATCCGCGCGTCCCGCCCTGGCTCGACCGGGGGGTGCGCTGGCTCGGCCAGCGAGCAGAGCGGTGGCCGTGGCCCCCGCTTTCCGCGGATGCGACGCGAGGGTGGCGCCGCTGGCTCCCCTGGATCCTGCGTGGCTACATGATCCCACCCTCTCCGTCGTGGAATCAGCCACAGTGATCATCTGATGGAGGTGCGTCGGGGCACCACCACCTCCAGGCGGCCAATCGGTGCCGACCCCCGCCTCCAGCCGCCGCGCCGGCGGGCCGTGCCGCCAGGGGCTTTTGCGGGCCACCAGAGTCATTCCAGTGGTCCGATTTTACTACCATCTGTGCCTGTGGTCTCCTTGGGACCTTTACATCACTACTAAATCATCTAATCACCATTTATGTCTCACTTCATTGTCCCCAAAAAAAATCTGCACTTCCAGAACAAAATAGCGGTGGGTTCGGACTTGTTCGTTTGTCCGTACCGACCACGTTAGTGGTTCAAAACATCACCCAAAAATTACACGCCATGACGAGGGTATAAATCATGTAATAAAATATAAGAATTCCCCTACCTCAAAAATTGAAGACGAACATTGGCGTCATTGTAGACGGCGTCATGGGGAAAGGTTTCATAGGCGTCATCAGAGTGCGCCGAGGAGGAAGTGGCGTCTCCTTTCCTGTCGCAGAGAATATGATTGGTGGCGCATCATTGTTCTACGAGGAATCAACATTCTTTGTCATTATTCATTAGAGGCTGGCGTTGTTCCAAAACCTCAATATTTTTCTCAATCTTCCTCGCACAACGATAGCTCTCCCCCTTAATAAAATAATAGGTTCCTCCTATTATTTTATTACACACGCAAATAACTCTCCCAAAATTAAATCACCACATTAAATAAAACGCATTGACAATCAATTAAAGAAGGTAGAGGGAAGGTCCCCATTTATTAAACACATCTGAAATTAAATAAAAAGGGGAGAAAGAGGAAGGATACTCATTGGATTATGGGTTGACATGAATTAATGGAGTGACATGGAGATATTGGAATTTATTGGTGGGTTGCCAATTTAATGAGGGGTTTTTAATTAGTTTAGAGGAAATTAACTGGTTGGGGATCATATGGGTCCCACCTCTCAAACATCCACCATTGGGTATTTAGGTGGTAGTGGGTCCAACCCATAATCACCCATGGGACGAATTAACCACTCTATATATGAAATAAAAATTGTTCTGACAATTTTTTTTACTTCTTAAATAAACCGCCATTAATTAACTACCCCTCCATTGCAAATGCATCTACGGTAAGGATCACGTTAAGCAATTACCAGCTTTGCGAGTTTATCAACTCCCTCAGATATTAAATACCAGCATCGGTTCAAAAGATAGAAAAACCCGCTCAATCGTTTGCTGAACGTACCCAAGCTAAACTTCAAAAATTGATTCGGGGCACCCCATGTCACCGAATCAAGTGCCTTCAGAAGCCACAGATTCGTAAAATTCCAAATCAATTAAGAAAAGAAAAATTACTTGAAATTTTTGGGTCTTTAAATTACTCACACCATAGGGATTTACGTCCCCATAAGACTACATGATAAACTAGGGAAACAAATGAGGGTAGTAAGCACGCATCTGAGCCCCCTGCTCCCATGTGCTCTTTAGGAGGTTCTTGTGCTGCCAAAAAAAGCTCACAAGAGAAATCGGCCACCCAATTTGAACCTGATCCTGTCAATCCTCGATCTCCACCGGAACCTCAGCAAATGTCCCCCCGTCATCGATGTCCAGCTCCCCGTGGTCGATGATATGTGTCGGGTCGTGCACGTATCTCCTCAGCTAAGACACGTGGAAGACATCATGCATCCAGTGTAACTGAGGAGAAAGGGCCAGGTGGTAATCCACCTTGCCTACTCTATTGAGGACCTAAAAAGGCCCGATGAAGAACGTAGATAACTTTCCGCCCCAGCAAAATCTACACAATCCACGCTGAAGTGAGAACTGTAACAAAACATGGTCACCATCCTCGAACTATAGTGGCCTCCATCTCCTATCAGCATAGGACTTCTGTCTGCTCTGTGGAGTCCTCATCCACTCCTGGATGACTTGCACCTTTTCCATCATATCCCGAACCATCTTTGGTCCTACGAGTGCTGACTCCCCTGGGTCAGTCCAGCACAGAGGTGATCTACAAGGTCAGTTGTACAGTGCCTTGTAATGTGCCATCCCTACGGTGGAGTGGTATCTATTGATGTCCAAAAACTCCACTAATTGTAGTTTATTCTCCCATCAGTGAAAAAAGTCATGTAAACATGCACAAATCATGTCTTCGAGTATCTGTATGGTCCTCTCTGTCTAGCCATCCGTCTGAGGGTGAAAGGCAGTGATGAGGTGTAGCTTCATCCCAAAAGCATCCTGTAACCCCTTCCAAAGTCGGGAAGTAAATCGAGAATCTCAATCGGAGATGATAGATGATGGCACACCATGGAGTCATACGATCTCTTGGACGTAGAGGCGTCTCATGCTCTCTATTGAGCCCTTCTCCCGGATCAGAAGGAAGTGGGCCGACTTGGTGAGTCGGTCGACAATCACCCATATAGATTCGTGCCCTATGGAAGTACGTGGTAGCCCCATCACGAAATCTATAGGTATCTCGTCCCACTTCCACTTTGAGACCTCTCAGGGCTGTACCGAGCCTGTAAGTACCTGGTTCTCCACCTTCACTTGCTGACAAGTGAGGCATCGAGAAACAAACTCTACTACCACCTTCTTCATACCCATCCACCAGTGCTGTCGTCTGGGGTCTGGATAAATATTTGCTACTCCTAGATGTACCTCTTGAGGTGATGTGTGGAACTCCCTCAACACCACATTTTATAGTGCAACTGGTACCATTGTACGTCCCCGGAAGAGGGTGACATGTTCCCCACCTTCAGAAAATCCATCGAGTGCCATCACTGAGGATGTCTGATCACATCATGACTCACATTCAACATACCCACGTTGTGCCTCTCTGACCCGCTGAAGTAGTGGTGGAGTGACTATGAGAGACTATAGATAGGTTGCCTCATCTCTATCCCCAAAGGATATCTGCAAATCTGGTAACTTCCTTATCGCCTCTCCAAGTAGATGAATGCCTGAACTCATGCTGAGAGCATCAACCACAATGTTCCTCTTCTCAAGATTATAGACAATCTCAAAGTCAAAATTTTGGAGTAACTCGAGCCATCACTGCTGTCTTAGATTCAAGTCCTTCTATGAGAAAATGTACATGAGACTCTGGTGGTCATAGTAGACTATAAAGTGCTCCCCCATCAGATAGTGCCACCACATCTTCCGGGAGAAGACCACTGCTGCTAACTCTAGGTCAGGGGAAGCATAGTTCTACTTGTGATGCCTCTAATTCCATGAACCATAAGTGATCACTTCTCACTCCTGCATCTGGACACACCTGAGTCCAGTCCCTGATGCGTCATAGTAAACTACGTACCCTAAACCCTCCTCTGGTAACCTCAAATGGGCGCAATGGTCAATCTCCGCCTTAGCTCTTGGAAGCTCTGCTGACATCATTTTGACCACATGAAGGGTTTACCCTTCTTTTTCAAAGCATTAAGCGGTGCTGCAACTCTGGAGAAGTCTGGCACAAATCTCTGATAGTACCCAGATAAACCTAGGAAACTCTGCACCTCTGTCATGCTCCTGGGTGGCTCCTAAGAAAGCACTGGCTCGATATTCATGGGATGCACTGCAACTCCCACCTCTGAGATGACGTGCTCCATGATGTGAACCTCTCGAAGCCAGAACTTGCACTTTGAGAGCTTACCATAAAGCTCATTCTCTCGGAGTGTATCCAGTACAACCCGTAAGTGGTAGGAGTGCTCCTCCACAGTTGTCGAGTAAATCAGTATGTCGTTGATGAAGAGTACGACAAATCGATCGAGGTAGGGCTGGAATATGCTGTTCATGAGACTCATGAACACTGTTAGAGCATTTTTCACATAGAAGGTAATGATCAAGAACTCATAGTGTCCATATCGACACCTGAAGGCTGTCTTCTGCACATTATTGTCCCGAACTCGGAGCTGATGATAGCATGATCTAAGGTCTATCTTCGAGAAACAACATGCTCCCTCGAGCTGATCAAAGATGTCATCAATCCTCAGATTCAGATACATGTTCCTCACGGTCACCTAGTTTCGGTAAATGTAGTCGACACACAGTCACATGCCCCCATCCACCTTCTTGGTGAATATAATCGGAGAAGCCCAGGGTGAAACACTGGGTCAGATGAAACCTTTCCCCTGTAAGTCCTCCAGCTATACTCGTAGCTCACGAAGCTCGTAGGGATCCATCCGATATACCGGAGTAGATATCGGTGATGTTCTAGTGTAAAGGTCTTTGTATAAGTCTAAATCCATATGAGGAGGTAGTCCTGGAACATCGTCAGGAAAAACGTCAGCATAATGATCCACCACAATAGGAAAACTCAGACTCCGCACGTCAACTGCTTCGAGGATGAGACTAGCCAACAGATATGTGATCAGCTTCCCTCTTCTCTACGTAAGTCCATCCTGTGCTGTGAAGGTTCCCTTATCACCGGTGAAGGTGAACCTTGTCCCATCCATGCGGACACACCACACTTTGTTCCTAATTCATTCGATATGTGCATGGACTGTAGACAACCAGGCTATACTCAAGATGAGGTCGTGAGGCCTCAACGCCATTACAAGAAGATCACAGCCGAAGCTCTCACATCATAGAATAAGCTCACACTACAGGAACCAATGCGTGATCATCAATTCTGGTCCCGTAGGATTCTCTAGCCATAAGGATCGAGCCAACAGCTCCGTCGGAATGTTCGAGCTCCGAACAAGGGAAGAGACAATAAAAGAATGACTCAGACCTCTGTCTATAAGAACTGCATCATGGTTGGAGTAGACACAGATGGAACCACAAATTATCTCAGGTTCACTGTCATCATATGCCTCCGCAACCTAGAACAGAGCCTTACTCTACCCGCCAGCTCCCTGTGGTCGGGGTGGTCCTCCTGAGGGTGGTGGTGGAAGATCCTCGAAGAGTCGTCCACCACCTGCTGCTCTGCCATATCCTATGCCTCATCTGCCTGCTCCCTGCAGACCACCACGGTCAAACCTCTGCCTCTACCTGGGAGGTCGTTCCACTGTCTGATGCTCATCTTCATAGCAGGTCTGGCAGTCCCGAGCCATGTGGCCGTGCCCGTTGCATGCATAGCACTGTCTGCTACTCATAAGTATGGCTCTGTGCCGTGTGCCCCACATAGCCGAACCTGTATCCTAAGGTCACCCACCTGAAGGCCTGGTCCGCTTGGACCCCTGCCACATCTGTCGACTTCCAGCTGTAGAATACATCACGTCGTGCCGTCCTATGGTGGGACTCGCTGCTGATGGATGGTTTTCGAGAAAGATATCCACTAAAAAGTCTTTCTCCAGCACCCCTGCCTGTGTTGGGATGCTGAGGGGAATCATTAAAGATCTGATCTCAAGCCTCATCCCATGCTCAAAGGTCCAAGCCCAGAATAATGGGTCTTGTACCATATCTTTAGAGTAGTGTGAGATATTGGTAAATCTCCCCGACTATTGGGCTATAGACATGCTACATTGATGCACCAGTAGTAACTCCTGGATGCGCACCGCACATAGGGTGGCTGGTACAAACACCGAGAAGAAGAGGCTCTTGAAGTTTGTCCAAAGTAGTGATTCCTCGTCGCAAACTTGTAGAATAATGCATCACGATCTACCTACTGCCACATGTAGGAGACTCGTGGAAAGGATCACCATGAGGTTTGCTGGTGTCCCTTCCCATCTGAAGACTTTGACTATAGCCTCCAACCAATCCTCGGCTTCCTGAGGATCCGTCTCTCCGCGGAACCTGGATGGCCTCTATCTCTAAATCTCATTCAACACGCTCAGGCAGCGTGCAATCTTTGCCGCTAGGGCTGGTAGCATCAGTGGCTCAGCGGGTAGTCATACCGTTGGTGCCTCCGCTGAATTGGGGCCCTACACCGAGGGCTCAATGCTCGGTGGACTACCATCCCACACGTAACTAGGAACCCTAGTTGGATGCCTTCATGGGGCCATCTTGAAAAGAAAAAGATGCGCCACAGTCAAAAAGTATACCTGATGAGCTGAAAAAAGTAATCACAATGAAAATATTTTAAAGGAAACACACACGCAATCAGTGTTTTCGCGCACTGAGTCAGATATCAGAGGTCTGTGTCCTATTTTATGGATACATCGTCCGCCACACCAACACTAGACTCCCTGGACTAGAAAAACACACTCAATAATCTTAACACTATTGCTTCACAGAAAGGAAAGGTTGGATTCCTGAGTTCTGTGGTAGAACCGACTCATCTGATACCAATTTGTCACGACCCATCCTCAGGGCCCGTGCCGTGACTACCCCAAGCCCGCCTTCCATAGGCCAGGGGCTGGAGACTAGAACCAAATTCCTAAATCCCAAATGAAAGGGAATACATTGCCATTATAAAATAAAAAAACACAACAGAGTACGCAAGTGAAGTAAGCACTAAGTAAAACTGAGTACAAATGTAAGTGCTGAGAAGTAAATGGGCCAGTATACAAACCCAAATGAAAGTAAAGTACAAATGAAAAGAATGTATAGTAGTAGTAATGTAAAATAGCATCACTGAGTCATCCTCCAGAAATCCTACATGATGGGTGGGTACAGATAGTCTCCTCAGGTCCTCGAGTACGACCGTCCACTCTGTGTACATCCTGCCAAGTGGTCCACCTCCCGGTACCATCTAGTTCCAAAAGCCTCCAACTCGATCAGTGCTATCTATCGTCTGCATCCAACACAATGTAGTGTGGGAATAACCTGTGCAGGGGTGAGTAAACTATACTCAGAAGGGACCCCGAGACCCCTGAATTTCACTCAGAATCCACAAAGGATAAACCACAAAGGAAAGATACAATCACGAAGTATCAGCTGACATTACTTTGATATATGCCCATATATATACCTAAGTCATCAATTACAAAATTGATCCAACTCTAAAGCCAATCACATTACAGTCCACACAAGAAAACACATCATAGTACACATAGGAAAGCACAAACCAATCCACACAAAAAGCAAGACAATCACTTCGATGATAATGATTGAAAATCAAGACCTAGCTCACACAGGTATACAACATCGTATAGTGATATAGATGATCAGATGTATCCACTGAATCATCTAAGCTGTCAGACCCACATAGGATACAAGACCAGCTAAGCTGTCAGACCCACATAGGATACAAGTCCAGCTACTTTGCTGGACCCACTTAGGATACAAGTACAGAGGTCAAAATTGCTGGACCCACGTAGGATACAAGAACAGTAGACATTAAAGATGAACCCACAGAGGATACTAGTATGGTCATCATCACTAATGAACCAATAGAGGATCCAAGTACAGTCGTCCTTGCTGCCGAACCCACGGAGGATCCACGTGAAATCGTTATCGTCGCATCGCAGCCAGCTCTAGGGTTCCCGCACACATCACACTCAATTCTGGGGGGTCCGCTCGTTGAGCAAGAGAGTCGACACATCAACTATCACTAAGTCTAGAGTTGATGTGCCCCAAAGTTCTGTCTTGTCCAAAGAAGCCCAACTCGACAGACGGTTAGTCAATTGGACTCCCGGTCTTAGAGTTATTGGCTTTTCCGTCCTAGGGCCCCGGTTTGTTTTTTAATCTAACACCAACCCCACCATACTCCAAATGCATCAAAACCTAATTTTTTAAGACAAAAGAACTGTACCAACAAATGGATTTCAACACAATTGATGGCACGTCAATCGGACGTCCGATCCTTGAATTATTAGCGTTTCCGCTCCAAGGGCCCCTGTTGGTTTCGGGTTCCAACCAACTCGGCGATACACAAACATTACCGAAAGATTGAGTGTAATATACCAAAATGAACTTCTAGTTCCAAGTATTCCTACACAACTTCTGGTGTGTCGATCGGAGGTCTTTAGCTCATGTTATGGGAAAAGACCAAAAAACGGTCCGAAGTGGGGGTCTAGACCCAGTCCGACCCGGCCCAACCCCCCCTAGGTCGGCCCGAACCGGGTCGACCCGACCTGGGTCTAGGTCCGGCCTAGCTAGGTATGGCGCGGTCTGGCTGGCGCAGCCTGGTCCGCATGACCCGCCTCGGCCTGACCGGGCGGTGCGCTGGCTCAGCCAGCGAGCCGAGCGGGGGGCGGGGGCCCCGTTTTCTGCGGATGCGGCACCAGGGTTGTACCGCTGGCTCCCCTGGATCTTGTGCCGCTGTGTGATCCCGCCCTGGCCACAGCGGCTTCAGCCGCGGCGGGCTTCTTCCGGTGGCATGCCAGGGAGCCGCGGCCTCCAGGTGGCCGGTCGGTGCCAGGGGCTTCCTCGGGCCACCAGAGTCATTCCGGTGGTCCGATTTTACTCTTGTTTGTGACTGTGGTCGCCTCGGGGTCGTACATCACTGCAAAGGCCTCCAAGCACCATTTTGGTCTGACTGTGTTGTCACCAAAAACATTCCGCACATCAAGAACAAAATAGCGGTGGGTTTGGACTTGTTTGTTAGTCTGTACCCTCTGCGTTAGTGGTTCAAAAAATCATGCAATAATTACACGTCATTCAGAGGGTATAAATTACATAATGAAATAGACAAATTCCCCTACCACAACAATTGATGATGAACATCAGCTTCGTGGTATACAGTGTCGCGGTAGACGACATCATGGGGAAAGGGTTCGTAGGCGTCGTCGGAGTGCGCCGAGGAGGAAGCAACATCTCCTCTCTTATCACGGAGAAGAGGATTGGTGGCGCGTCGTTGTTCTACGCGGAATCAGCGTTCTTCCAAAACCTCAAGAGTTCTTTCGATCTTCCTTACACAATGAACACTCTCCCCCTTAATAAAATAATAGGCTCCTACTATTATTTTATAACACACACAAAGAAACTCTCCCAAAATTAAATCACCACATTAAATAAAATGTGTTTACTATCAATTAATGAAGGGAGTGGGAAGGTCTCCATTTATTAAACGTGTTGGAAATTAAATTAAAAGGGGATAAAGAGGAAGGATTCTCGTTAAATTATGGGTTGACATGAATTAATGGAGTGAGGTGGAGAGATTGGCATTTATTGGGGTTTTTCCAATTTAATGAGTTAAGAGGAAATTAACTAGTTGGGGCTCATTTGGGCCCCACCTCTCTAACATCCACCATTGTGTAGTTAGGTGGCTATGGGTCCCACCCATAACTACCCATGGGAGGAATTAACCTCTCTAGATATAAAATAAAAAATTTTCTGAAAATTTTTATTTACTTCTTAAGTAAACCCCCAATAATTAACTTCTCCTCCATTACGTATGCAACTACTATAAGGATCACGTTAAGAAATTACCGACATTGCGATTTCATCAGTGCCCTTAGATTTTAATTCCAAGTACCAGTTTAAAAGATATAAAAACCCACTCATTCGTTTACTAAATGTACCCAAGCTAAACAATGGAAATTTATTTCGGGCACACCCGGCCTCAGAATCAAGCCCCGTCAAAAGCCACAAACTCGTAAAATTCCAATGCATTTAAGAAGAAAAAATATTCCTTGAAATTTATGGGTCTTTACATCAAAATTGATGAGTCTGGGATATCTTTGTGTGCCCTTATATTAATTTCCCCTATATATAATGAGAAATTCATTTGAGATAATTTGAATTTGGAAATAGATTATCGAAAAGCATTGTATACATGTGATTGCAGTGGAGGGACATGAAGGTGGAGATAGTGAGGTTACAGAAGAAGAAAGTATTTAAGATGGCTTTTAATAGGTCATAGTTACTAGTCCTTGAGAAGGGATTCCTAATAAAGTTCTTGCTCCTATAATTTGGTCCATATTTCATAAAGATGCACCCACAAAACATGAGGAACTTGATGATTATTATCCCAGTGTAGCACAGGAGAGATTCATGACTTAGTGTAACAAGTTAAAATGCATCAATCATTTATTTGAATCCCCATAGGCACAATAGGTGAGCCAAATGTTGTCAATCCACCTATGGATATTCTTTCTTTATGTCGTACAGGTGGATTATTGGAATCTTCATGTGCTGATTTGTGACTATATTTTTGATAAGATGCATTAATGGAGTTATCACCAAGATTCTTCATGGTTCCAAAATTAATATGATATCATTCGGATGTTCCAAGAAGTTGAACATGATATCTATTTACATGACGAGTAGATGAATGATCATTCCACCTTTATCACCAATCATTCAGAACAATTCGCATGGCTGAAGTGCTAGTTGGAAGAGTCCAAAGGAAATCAAGAATACATGACTTATCAAGTAGTTGATCTCCAAGATGAGTGGGATCAGATTCAAATAAATGTTTATGAGCTATGTACTGATGTGATCTATGAATACAGGGAGATTATGTGAAATGGATAGACCATATAGGCCACACATTGTTAGGTGGTGCAGATAAATCACTCCATTGAAGGGGTCCATAAAGAAAGGGGCCTATTTTTCATATTATTATATAAACATGCTTGGTTTCATTCTTTCAATCATGATTTAAAATGCTTTCATGGACCCATTATCTATTTCATTTAATTATCTCACAATAATAAAACTTTTGTAATAAATAATGACTATTCCCTTCTATCATGTAGGTCATACCCAGTCTGGGAAACAATGGATGATCATGTTATCGTTCACATTTCATGAGGGTTCTGGATAATCATTGAATAGTTAAGTTCTTCTATTTTTATATGACCTCCCATAATGTTTAAGCTAAGAGAGGATGTAGCTAGGGAATATGGTTGTAGGATTTTCAATCATTCCTTCCTTGATGTTCTCCAGTTCAAAAACTCGATTATTCCAGGGGCATTAGAATCAATCATAACAAAGGTGAATGAAATGTATGGATCACATTATCAAAAATTTTGAACACATGAATGATGGAGTGTTATAATTGGATAACTATTCTATATAATAAAAGAATTGTATTCATAACAATATCTTGAAATGGAGAAAAATGATGTTCGACTGTGGTACGTATATGAAACACGAGAGCTATCTCAAAATGTAATGTGATGCCTTCCTGAACGTTTTTCCCGGATGGTAGGGGGGATGAAATGGACTAGCCATGAAATTATGGGGTCCCTTCAGTCCTGTAAGAGAAAGATGATCCAAATGAGGGGCATGTGAACCATAGGGTGGAGTGATGAAATGTTCTAAAGGATTCCCATACTTTGAAAATTACACCTCCATGATTTAGGGAACATTGGTGTAGGTGCATTGGTCTAATCAATCGTCAAAACCATCCATTAGGAAGAACCTCTTTAGAGATGGCCTAGGATTCCATTCAATTTCAAATCATGAAAACAAATACAATGAACATGCAGTTTAACATAATAATGTAATGATGAAACATAACACAGTTAATCATCTTAGGATTAGGACATGTCTAGTAGTTTAACATCACGTGATATGGATGCCTTGTATATTTTATGGTTGTATTTCTTTAACCCTAGAAATTTGTTTAGACCCATGTTGAAAATAATTTAAGAACATATACTCCTAGAATTTTTGTGTGACACCTAAAAAGTAATATTATGTAAATAATCCAAAGGAGGGTTGTGCATCACACAAGTATCAAAGATTATATGTGATGGAAACACATATGATATGGTGGAGGGAAAATATCAATAAAAATTCATTAGTTTAATGTCATAATATTTTGACCATGATTGAGGAAAAATAACCAAAAGGGTAATGAACCAGTTTCTAGGCTCGAAGACATAATGTATAGGCATTACTATATATCCCAACAGGTTATGAATAGTGTCGCACGTTGTTCAAAAACATAGAATTGTTGGAGACCTACAATGGTGGGGGAAATCCTCTCTGATGAAGGAGATGAAGCATCACAAAATTATCTTGTGGTTCCCTAAATGTTTCCATGATGGGGTTCCATTTTGACGTCATGAATTTGGGAAATGAATTATTATGTTAAGGACAAAGAGTTCGGACAATGGAGGAGTCTCAAAAGGGTAAAAATCACATGGTGTTTTGACGGGCTCGAAATGAATGAGGATCAAAGAGGTCCATGTCACACAAAATATCCCAAATGAGGTATGTGTATAGTTTAAATTCATGTTACCTAAAATTGATCATCTATTTTATGTTTATAGAGCCCAGACCATGGGTGAGCCAATGTGAAAGAAGGTAAATTCCATGGCTATGTCCAAATACAATGTTCATGGGAGTCGCAATGTATGCCATATTTATGGGAATTAACCCATGCATAGTTATCGTAATCCATGATGTTGGAATTTTTATAGAGAGTATTGATATGAAATGACATGAAAAGGGGATGTAATGGTGAGTTTAGACCCAAAATTGATGATCTAGGCATCACTATATATCCCATTTCCCATGAGTATGTGAATAAATCTAGACATAGTTCTTGAAGATAGTCATTCTTGTGAAGGTCTGACCCATTCATAGAGAGAGGGGGTATTTCATTTTTTGGTTATTTATTATTCTATTTTTTTTATTGGATGTACTAGGATGGGAATTTTGGGTGTAAATACATGAATAATTCCATATGTAGGTCTTGAAAAGTTGCGTGGTAGATGACCAGTTTTAATGGGGATGTGCTCTCAGTCGAGAACACCAAAATGTGATATTTTTTCTCATCATGTGTCCAAGATAATAATTTCATTTTTTTTGGTTTTTATGATTGGAATGATCAATGAATTTTAATTTCAAGCATTAAGGACACCAGTTGTGAGAGAGGTACCCAAGAGGGGATGTGTATAGAGTGGAAAATAACTCAATGCGAATGACGACCATGGGGGGAAATACCACACAACATATTCTCATTACAACCATAGAAAGGCTCTTATATTTATGTTTATTGAGTTTATACAATAGGGGATCCTAGTTTTAGTTCATAGGGTTTGGACCATATACTATGAAGCTCCTCTATGTGGGTAGAAACCCTACACAAATTCCTAACCCCGCATGATTCATGATCATTGTGGGAAATAAGGAGTGGTGTTAGGATTTCCCAATCCCATGTATAATTGAACATCAACTGTGGATAAATGTTGGGTTGATAATATGATGGTGATACTGACAATCCACTCAATGTACGAAAATGTATGGTGGAGGAATAAAAATTTGATAGAGATTTACTTGGTCAATAGGAGGTCCAAATAAATTAAATAGAAAAAATTGATGTCCAAATTGTGGATGGGATGACTGAAAGACATGACCACTATTAAAAACATTCATAACACATGGTATACAAAATCACTAGTTAAGGGTGGGTCCTGAAAATGCATAATAGATAGTTTACCAAATTTAAAACATGGTATTTGCTATATGTTATGAAGGATTAATTTAGGGTGTTGGCCCATGATGGGAGGTATGATAATGTGGCATATCCATCACCTTTATAAAGTCTTTCCGGATGTCAATGATAGTAGAAATTCGAACTCAGAAAGACTTGAAATATGGGGACGGGTCTGGGAAATATCATCATGGAACACGACAATTTATGCCTTGAACTCTAGTGCATCAGATCATGTCATTAGTAGAACCCACGTAAACTTAGGTTAACATTCCAGGGTATTACAAATAATTTATGGCCATATTTCTTAGACCACAAGATCATAGTTTAAGGTAATAGAGTTTGGAAAATAGGCACCTAGATTAACATCATTTTCTTATGATGTGTATGTACTATATAACATCATGTGGTAAGGATGAAGTTGTTACATATTTTATTTTCATTCAATTAGAAAACTAAAAAAATTGTTTAATATCATGTTGTATGGATGTTTTGAACTGTCCTTTTCTGTTTGGACAAAAATGGCCATTAATGATTTGCAGTTTAGTATCATTCTATTAGGATACTGATTGTTAGGCAGTTTCTTTAAATGAATCTAGGATATTGAGAAGAAAAACATATTACTGGGGGTGCATCCAATAACCAAATGTGAATGATGAATCCAAATAACCAAGTAACACCATACACTCGCAAAATGAAACTCCGGAAAAACGGCTGAATTGTTTACAATCCTATAGATGAGCTAGAAGAAAAAATATCTGGGAAAAACTTTCTATCCCATGATGATGGAAATCAATCGATACATAGTTTTGGAAGCATGAATGGTATATGAGTAATTCCATGGAAAATGATCTCTCAGGCATGGTCATCGATGCTACATAATTTAACATCATGCATTTAATATGAGTGGGAATACATCTCAACCCAAAAAACTAACGACCCAATGATTTATAAATGAAAATTTCTTTCTTATAAATATGTCATCAAATAACATGAAAACACAACATAATGAACATATATGTGCTAGGTGACATTTAAACATTTGTTTTTTACTTCTATATTTGGAATTTCAATAATCTGACATACATGGTTGTGATCAGTATGTTATTTGGAGTTTGATTAGAAAAACATTAATTTATTTGGTGAATAGAAACCTACCCTTATAAATAGTAAAATCCAGCATGAATAGTGATATAACCTAATAAATATTATCCTTACCTATGATATTATAAAAATAATATTCAAGTGAAAGTATGATGTACCAATATTTTAGAATAATTAAATGAATGTTATAAAACTGGTTTTTTTAATAATAAATTATTATTTTAATTAAATATTAATTTAATCATATTTATAAAATTATTTATGAAAAAAGGATTTCATTTTTGGATTATACATGTAGAAAAAATATTAGGGATAATTTTTTGGATTTTTCTAAAATACATTATTATTTGTGAATATTAAAACATGATAATTTACGATAAATGCTAAATTATGGATTTTTTGAGCCATTGATATTGATCTGCAGAATTAAGCCCAATAGGTTTGAAATAACATGAAATTATTAATATTAATGGTCATTTGATACTTACTATTTGTTTCTCTGGTGATGAAATAATAAATTAATGATTATAATGTTATGAACACCTTCTCTCCCCTAATATAAACCCCCACTCAATCCATGTTCTCTTCACTACTCTCAAGCTTTGTTACCTTCCAATATTCTTCGCAAATATCTCCCTAAGATCCTCCCACACGTCCAAAATACCGTTGTCTCTAAAAAATAACATAACCTATCCCATTAAGAGGTTCTCAAAGGAGATAAATTCAATAAATAAACTTCTTTTTCCAATTCTTTTATTTCTCTTATGTTCTTTTCATTCTTGTTTCATTCCTCACCTCCCTTACACAAAATGGTTTGATAACTATGGTAACATAAATGTACTAGTATATAATTAAGCTAATGGGATATTTCATTTCCATTTATCCTTTACCCATATTTTATTTGAAATTAATTAAAAAAATGATTGAGATGTTTTAATTTAGCTAATTCATGGACAACAATTTATTAATTTCAATTATAATATTTAATTGTGGTCATGAAACCACTTGGATTATGGTTTAAAAATATTATTGTATATGTAATATATCCTACTTAAGGTTTTGTAATCATTTTGTAAAAATAGTATTAACATATAATGGAAAACATGTTCATTGAAGCCAAACCCACCGATTAACCGAAACAGTCATCTCAATGTTTTTATGTAATAATTTATCTTCACCAGGAATAAAAAACTGAATTACTATAACCATGTAATCTCTTGTATTTTAAATAATAATATACAAGTTTAATTATGTACAACTATTTTCATTATATGTGTTTATCCAAACATGAACCGATCATTAAAAACAAGGAAGCAAACAAACACAAACAATGAAATTGAACCTTAGAACCAAGCAAAAAAGACATGAATGAACTAATAATATGTTATACTAAATAAATTAATTGTATAAGAGGTTATGGAATTATTAATTAATAAATCTAAATTTTTTATTTAGGTCATTAATAAAAATTGGATGACACCGTCAGACTTAAGGTAAGGGATCTACTCCATTTCACACTTAATCAAGATTGTCATATATCCTATGTATTTTTATGTGTAATCACAAACAAAGGGGTATGATTTATTACCTCTACATACTTCCATAATTATTCATAAGTTATGATAAACCCCTTTTCACCCTAATAAATACATCTTAAGTACACTTATCACCATTCAGATAAAAGAAAAAAAATTTACACGATCCTTATTTGTTCCTATGGGTTGCCTTATATTTCTTTATATCAAAATGGAGTTATCTTATATATTTATTTAAATATTATAAATTCATTGAAATTTTACCAAATTTATTTATGAAAAACCTTTCATCACTATGTTTTGGGGATATACTAGTTTTTAAAATATTCCATCCTTATAACTTTCCAATAAGCAAACATATTTTAAGGGAACTTCTTGAATTTTTACCCAATTTGAAGTGCACTATATCCTTTTTTTAAGACACAATTGATTTTAAAAAAACATTATGTTTTTTATGAAAACCATATTGGTTCAATTCTGGTTTTATATAAAATATTTTCTCCTTTTCTATTTTAAAACATCTATAGTTTATTCCTAAAAACCGCACAAAAATGTTTTAATGATAAGGTTTCTCAAATACATTTCATAAATTTTATCACTTATATTTGAAATCACATAACTTTTTATATGATAAAATTACCTTATGAACGTACAAGTATGTTCTTATCCCTTTCATTCATGGACTCATTCATGATACTCCCATTGGTTATGGTTTATGTCATGATTGTGGTGCCCAATTCCTTACATGGGTACCCTTATGATTATGTATGGTTTATTATGTATATGATAATTTATGAGGAAAGTATATTAATGAAAATGTTTATATGGTTTCAACTATAGAGTGAAATAATGTATTGTAAATGTTATGTCTCATGAGATTCGATGTGAAATGAGATTGGCGGTTCGCCTTGACCCGTACTACTATTGGAAACAGGATTGGCGGTTAGCATTGATCCATACTACTACGGGAAAACAACATTGCAATTAGCCTTGACTCATAAGAAAGACAAGATTTATGTTTCTGTCACATTTATTTGATTCCATGTTTATATTATCCATTTTTTATATGATATGATTTCATATGTTCCATGTTTTGGATATAAGTATGTCTTGCAACCTAACTCATGTGCTTAATAGTTATTCTTATGTTCATTCACATACCTGGATTTTAGCTCATTCATTTTTTCATGTGTTCGCCAGGGTACCCTATGAAGATGTAAGGGCTCAAATGATGCTAGGATATCTTTTTTATATTATATAAAGATTTGTTTTTTAGCCCTATGATTTATGTTTTTTGTACCTAGTCTTCCAAGACACTAGAATTAACGAACCATAGATTTTACTCTGATGTATAATTATTCATAAAATCTTGTAATGATATATGTAAAGGATATGGTCTATATAATAAAGACATATAGAATTGGAAGGAATGGACCATCATGAAAAAGAAAAAGGGGGTTTTTCTCACATCGCATGATCATGAATAGGCTTAAACATTTTAGAGTCATGATGTTTCGACTATGAGGTGAAGTAGAAATATGTGGCGTAATATCACCATACATGAATGAGGAAAAAGAAACCAATCACCATTTTACATATTCATGATAAGAACATGAGGATAGTTTAAAGTCTATATCTTTTTCTAGGATGTTTTTATTCAAAAAATGAAATGTATAGTGTAGCAATAATAACCCTATGTGAATGGGGCCAAAGAGGGCCACACTACATGATAAATATTCATGGAAAACCTATAAACATTTTGATGTTTTAGAACCCCCGTTATGATGTATGTATCCCTTTATTATTCCTTTTAATTCGTTTAAAGTGCATGAGATGAGTTGGGAAGAGGTTGGGAGAGTTTGGAATGGGTTTGAAGGTGTATGGGGGACTTTCGTAGGGCGCACAGATTGAGCATGGTTAGGGGAAACCATGTGGGTACTCTAAGAAACGGTGTAGGGGGGGGGTATTAGGCTTCGCACGATCTACGCGTGGTTTTCCAAAATGTGCGAGGAAACGGTGTGGAATCTTGCTGTCGAGGCAGTAGTGTGCGCATGATTAGCGCACGATTTTCCAAACAGTGTGGACTAACCGTGCAACCACTTAATGTTGGGGTTTTATGTCCGGGATCCCTCAGGCTTGACCTAAATCCCTCCAACCATCCTCCCACTCGAGCATCACTCAGGTTTTTTAGTTCTCATAGGTTGGAAGGGTTATCCCACTAGGGTTGGAAGCATTTCAAAGGGGGTTTACGGTGGATTGAAGTTTTTTTCTCCCGAGTAAGTCTCTCTTCTTGGTTTCCTTGGGTTTTCCTCTAGATCTACATCCCTCTCTTTATTGGTTTTCTAGATCTAATCTTTTTGTGTGTGTATCTAGGGTTGTGGTTGCCTTGAATGATGATTTTAAGGATTATGAATGTTAGGGAATGGGATATAGAGAGGTTTCGGTGGTGTGTTCACTGAATTTGAAGCACAGTTCCTCGTGGGTCGATTTTTTGGGATCCCTAAAGGTAGGTGGACTCTCTATTGACTCCACTTGGTTAGAAGTAGTTGTTCTTTGTTAAAATTATGATTTATTATGCAAAATTGGTTTGAAATTCATTTGGAAGTGTTTTTGGGATTTTGGGAAAATGATGGTTTAATGGTGGAATGCTATTATAGTGGAAGTTATAATGGATATTTTTAAAATGGGTTGTTGCAATTGATTTTGGGAAATGGTTGATGAAAAATGGTTTTCAAAAAAGCTGTTGTTTTATTGAAAGGCTATTTGGCATGGAAAATGATTTTCAATAAATGGGTGATTTATTGAAGTGGATTTACATGAAATAGAATTGGTTGATTTCATGATGTTGTGATCTTGATGGGTTATATTCTTGGTTGTGATTGGTTGAAATGTTATGAGGAAGTGGGAAGGAAGTCTCACTATAAAAGGTGATGGATAGTGGTCGGAAGAACCACCATATGTGTAGTGGTTGGGAGGTACCTCTAGTTGTGAATGGGTGAATGGGTTGGGTGGAAGTCCCACTATTTTAGTTGTTTATTGTGCATTGAATTTCAAGATGGAATAGTTGTGATAATGTGTAAATGATGAAATGGATTGTGTCTTGTTTGTATTTCATTTCTTTGGTTGCTTGGATTGGGTGGTAAGGCTTGGTAAGGATGTGTTTGGCTTATGTAAATGGTTTCACTTTTGAATATTTTATATCGGATATTTTATATAACTATGGTAACGGTTTTATCCTAGTGGCGTGTGTATGGAAGTTATTTGGGGAAAACCTACTGAGTTTTAGTACTCACCCCCTGCTTTGTCACTTTGGTTTCTTTACAGTTGTCGTGTACCATGACATGGGAAAAGGTAAGGCATCGGCCTCCTTTATTGGAGCATTTTGATTTCATGGTGGATCTTGGAGGTTGGAGCTTGGTGTGGAGATTTGGTGTTGTCATGGATTATGTGGTTTTGTTGTTTAGATTCCACTTTGTATTCTGATGTGGTGTAGACATGTATATTTTTATTAGTTTTGTGATGTATTTTGGAATAACATGGTTGTCTTTCGGGAATACATGCATGAATATTTTTTTGACATGCATCATATAGTGTCTATTAATAGATAGTTTGGTTGGTTTTTTCTTAAGGGAAAATCGTTTCCCAACTTGTTCTTGAAGCCCTCAGAATTTCTTTCCAGCCTTTGGCACCTTGGGAATGTCTCTTAAGGCTAAGTAACCATCACAGCCTCCTCAAGCCAATGAGGTCAGTGTGGAGTGTTACAAGTGGTATCAGCTTGTTCGGTCCTCTGGAGTTGATTCTTAGATTTGGTGTTGTCATTATTTGTGCTATATTCCTTGAGTCGGGATGGTAGCAAGGTGTAGAATTTTCAGAAGTTGGAATTTATAGTATAAAAGGACGTAGCTAACCCTTTTATACAGAAATTCATGTTACCAGGGAGTTGGGTACATATGTGTTTTGGAGACACTTATAGGCATTGGACATCTCATTGTCATGGGTGTAGCCAATGAGATGATCGTGGCATGAATGGTATAAATTAATTACTACTAGGATTCATATTTCATTGGGGTATAATGATTTATGGTCTGAATTGAGAAATGGTTTAAAAAATATGGGAAATTGGAATGTGATTAAATTTGGTATTTTCAAAAATGATTTGGTTTTTAAAATGGAGAACCATGGAAAATGTGGAAAGGTAGAAAGCCACATTGGGATAATATTGTTTAATATGATTTCAAATGGGATTTCGTGGTGCCTAAAGAATTGAGACTCAAAGTTGTTTGTTTTCAATTTTGAGAAATGGAACCGGGTAGGCATCATAGAGACCAACTGGAAGTGGATGATGAGATCATGGTTGCACCTGAGCCTTAGGTGAACCAGCAGTTAGTGCGGTGTATAGTGCATGATTTCTAAGATGTGGAATGTGGAAACAATGTGGATGAACCAAGGAATGTGGATCATTCAGTTTAGTTTTCAAAGATGAATCCACCCATATTCAGGGGTGATTCAGAGATAGAGAGGGAATATGCACGGTGGAATATAATGAACATGATCTTTGATTTATTGGGAACATCGGTAGAGTTGAAAGTGATTTTGGACACATATATGTTGGTAGATCTTCCCCTTCAGTGGTGGGAGATGGTAGTCCCATCAGGGATGGACCAGGTTGTGATGTGGGAAGGAATTGAGGAACTTTTTAATAAAAAATTCTACACACATACATTCAGAATTCAGCGTACAACTGATTTATTTAGTTTGAAGAAGGATCTTAGGTCTGTGATGAAGTACGCAACAAAGTTTATGAACATAGTGACGTTTTCACCCGAGGTGGCTGGTAGCACGTTGTTGAAGGAAAGGATATTTGAAGCAGGGTTAAGATAATAAATCCATTTAAAGATGACAGTACTGTGTATAGATTATTAAATAGATATGGTGAATAGAGCCTCGGTGGCTGAGAGGGATCTGTTGGGTGCTCCAAGAAGAGGAATCATGGTGGTACCCATGGGAAATAGTGGGTACTCTAATGCTGGGTTCAAGCAGAGGAGGGACACTTATTTCCAGGGTGGGAGTATGGTACATAATCTGATGGAAAGATCGGTGAATCCTCATTCGAAGCCCAAGAACAAACCAGGATGTTTTCAGTGTGGTTTGAGGAGCCACATCAACCAAGATTGTATTACACAACCTTGAGCATGACATAATTGTAATAATAATGAGAATATAAAATTTTATTGTCTAAATTTTCCAAGGTTGGGTGTGCGTGACACTCCCCAGATATCACAGATGTTGTATGCTTCGACGGGATAGGGAAAACAGCACACCCCTCATTAGCAGAGTAATGTGGGTCATGGTGATTCTCAGAATACTACGATGCCTCAGCAAAGCAATGAAGAGCAGAGTGTGAAAAAAAGGAATTATTTGGAGCTGAGCAGGTTGTGGTGGATGATCAGTTGGGGCCATCCATGGTGTGAGGTACTATTCTTTTAAATTCTACATTGATGCATGTGTTGTTTATTACGAGTGCTTCACACTCTTTTATTGCTGCACGTATGGTTGAGTTGCTGGGTTTGAGGGAAGAAATGATTCCTTCAGTTTTGAAAGATCAAACTCCTCTAGGTCGAAGAGTGTGTCGATCCTTCTTGTGTAGAGCATGTAGTATTGTTTTGGGTGAGCTTGAGATAACATGGAATTTCTGAGTTCTTGAGATGGATGGGTATGATGTAATCCTGGTAATGGATTGGCTGGTGGAATTTAAGGCCCACATCGACTGTAATGCATAGACATTGGATTTTATGACACACAATGGTGTTAGAAATCTCTTTAGAGGAGAGAGGCTTGAAAGGCAGGGCGCAACATGTTTGTTGGCACCAGCAGTGGGAACATTATCGTATCAGTTGGCGGTGTTGTTAATGAAATCGATAGAGGGTGTTTAACATAGTGTTCATCCAGTATTGGTGGATCATTTCATGGATGTTTTCTTGAAGAATTATCTAGGTTACCACTCGTAAGAGAAGTGTAGATTACAATTGATCTTCATCCAGGGACCAGTCTTATCTCACTTCTGTCTTATCGTATGGCACCTAATGAATTGAGGGAATTGATTTTCCTATTGGAAGAGTTAAAAAAACGTTTATATGGCATATCACGTCCCCGTGGGAAGTTCCACTATTATTTGTGAAAAAGGTGGATGTAACATTTAGGATATGTGTTGATTATCATAGACTTAACCATGTTACGATAAATAAAAGATATCCACTTCCACAAATTGATGATTCATTTGACCAGTTGAGGGGAACCCATTGGTTCTCCAAGATTGACCTGAGGTCAGGATATCATCAATTTCATGTGAGGAAAGGCAATATTCCTAAAATATCTTTCATAAATAGATATGGCCATTATGAATTTGTGGTTATACCCTTTGGTAAAAATAATGCGCCAACGGTATTCACGGCATTGATGAATCAGATATTTCAGAGATTTTTGGATTAATTTGTGGTTGGGTATGTAAAGGATATTCTGGTGTATTCAATGACACAATTATAGCATGAGAAGCACTTGGCGACAGTGCTGGAGATCTTGAGGGATCATAATTTGTAAGCCAAATATTCAAATTTTGACTTTTGGATAGAGGAAGTTCATTTTCCGGGCCATGTGATTTCTAAAAGAGGTTTTTCAGTGGATCCAGAAAAGATAGAAGATTTTATCTCATGGAAACCACCGAATAATGTGCTTGAGGTATAGATTTTCCTCGATATAGTTGGGTATTATTGGCATTTTGTTCGTTATTTTTCATGTTTGGCTTCATCGATGACAGATTTGAGAAGAAATAAAGTTCCATTCTAGTGGAATGAATAGTGTCAATAGTGTTTCAAAGAGAAAAAAGGGTCTCCTTATTTCATCACCAATCCTGGTTTTCCCAGAACTAGGAAAAGGGTATGTGGGGTATTGTGATGCATCGAGATCATGGTTGGTGTGCAATCTCATTCAAGGGAATCATGTGGTTTTGTATAGCTCACAATAGTTGATGGTGAATGAGATGAACTACCCAACTCATGATTTAGATATGGCAGCAGTGGTTCATGCTTTGAATGTGTGGTTCCATTATCTCTTCAGTGAGAAATTATTAGTATATACAGATCATAAGATCTCGAAGCATATTTTCTTACAAAGAGATTTTAACTTGAAGAAAAAGAGATGGATGTAATATCTCCAGATGTTTTATTTTGATTTTATGTACATACCGGGTAAGGAAAATTCAGTGGTAGATGCATTAAGTAGAAAATCATATTCTAGGGTGGTAAAACATGAATCAGAATAGTGGCAGTTGATGTCGGTTATAGATGACATGCGTTTGGAATGTGAGGAATAGGGTGATAGAGCGTTCTTATATCCATTTTTTTGATTCTTGACTTAGTTGGCATGGTTAGAGAGGAACAAATATCTAATTTGGAGTGTGTGACCATGGGGTCGAGACTCAATGGTGGGGAGACCATTGAGGGTTACATGCTAAATGGAGATTCAATTTTGTGTTTTTGGAATCGGATGGTGGTACCAGTTACTTGTTAAGAGAATATTCTCGGGGTGTATCATCATTCCAGGTGGGCTATTCATCATGGAATTTAGAAAATGTATAATGCATTGAAAGCGCACATTTGGTGGGCTAGTATGAAAAGGATAGTGGCTGATTTTTTTTTGAGATGATGGACTTGTCAGTAGGTCAATGCATAACATCCGAAGCTAGCAAGAATGTTGCAATCATTACCAATCCCTATATAGAAGTGGGTTCAAATAGCGATGGATTTTATCACATATCTCCCAATAATGGTCAGAAAACACAATGTCATTTGTGTAATAGTGGACCGGCTAACGAATTTTGCCCATTTCAACCCTATTCCTAAATCTCAAACGGTGAAGAATCTATCCAAAATCTTATTTGGGATGTGGTAAAGAGGAATGTTGTTCTAGTTTCTATTGTATCCGATAGAGATCCATGTTTTACATCTCGTTTCTGGATATCTTAGTATCAAGCCCTTGGGACACAGCTGACTATGAGCACAGCGTATCACCCTCAGACGGATGGTCAATCCAAGAGGATGATACAATCTTTGGAGGATATTTTGTGGGCCTGGGTTATGGATTTCAGTGGCTTATGGGAGGAGCATGTGTCATTGGTTGAGTTCAATTACAAAAACAATTAATAGGAAGCCGTACATATGGCTCTGTATGAAGGGTTGTATGAGCGGTCGTTTCATTCTCCACTATATTGGGTGGAAATGGGAGAGTCCTAAATGGTTGGACCGAGCATTGTCCAAGAGACTATGGAGAAAATCATGTTGATCAGGAAGTGAATGTATATGGCTCAGAGTAATGAGAAATTGTATGTGGATCATCATCGACAGTCATTGTCGTTCAAGGTGAGTGATCATGTTTTCTTGAAGATCCCTCCTAGGTTGGGACAACATCAGTTTAGGAAGCACAAAAAGTTATTTCTGAGTTATATTAGACCTTTTGAGAATCTTGGGTGGGTTGGTGAGGTGGCTTATCATTTTTCTTTTCCACCTAGGTTCAATGCGGTGCACATTGTGTATAATGTGTTGCAGTTGAAAAAGTATCAACTAGATCATGACCATGTGATTCATTGGGATCATGTTTAGCTAGAAACATATTCTTCATTAGGGAACGTGCCAGTGTGGGTTGTAGATAGTCAAGAAAATATCTTGCGTGGTAAAATAATCAGTTTAGTTCATGTTTTGTGGAATCATGGTTTGATTCAAGAGGACACTTGGGAGAGGGAGAAAGAGATGGTTAAACAGTGGCATGAGCTCTTTCGACAAAGGGCAGGTTCACTACTTTCTTAGGACAGAATGTCCAATGGTGGGTAAAATGTAGCACCCTCAGTATAATGTGTGTAGCTCTATTTTATGCTTTTTTATGTGTTTGAAGTCCATGATATGAGTTGGGAATAAGTTGGGATATTTTGGAATGGGTTTGAAGGAGTTCGGTGGCTTTTCTTGGGGAAAATGGTTTGAAAATGGTTAGGGGAAACAATGTCGGTGATCCCGGAATCCATGCAGGGGGAGATAGTAGGCTTTGCATGTATTTTTCACGGTTTTCCAATCTGTGTGTGGAAAACATGCGGAAGCTTACTCTTGAGGCAGTAGCATTCGCACGGTTAGCGCACAATTTTCCAAACCGTGCAGACTAACCGTTTGACAACTTAATGTTAGGTTTTTTAAGTCTGAGCTCCCTCGGGTTTGACCTAAATCACTTGAATCATCCTCCCACACGAGACTCCCTCAAGTTTTTTTGGTTCTCAGGGGTTTGATGTGTTCTCCCACTCAGTTTGGAAGCATTTCAAAGGGGTTTCAAGGTGGATTGAAGGTGGTTTCTCCTGGGTAAGTCTCTCCTCTTGGTTTCCTTATGTTTTCCTCTAGATCTACAACCCTATCATTATAGGTTATCTATATCTACACAATTTGTGTATAGATCTAGGGTTTTTGTTGCCTTGTATGATTATTTTAAGGATTATGAATGTTAGGGAAGGGGATCTAGTGAGGTTTTGGTGGTGTGTTCACTGGATTTGAGGCACGGTTCCTCATGGGTCGATTTCTCAGGAACCCTAATGGTAGGTGGATTCTCTCTCAACTCTACATAGATTGAACTAGTGGTAATTTGTTATAATTTTGAATTGTTGTGTGGAATGTTTTTGAAATTCATTTGGTAGTGTTTTATGGGTTTTGGGAAAAAGGGGGTTTTTTGGTGGAATGATATTGCAGTGGATTTTAAAATGGAGATTTTAAAATGTGTAGTTGATATTGATTTTGGGAAAATGGATGATGAAAAATTGTTTTCAATAAATATGTTGTTTTTTTGAAAGGTTTTATGGCATGGAAAATGATTTTCAATAAATGGGTGACTTATTGAAGTGGATTGACATGTTATGGAATTGGTAAATTTTAGGATGTTGTTACCTTAACGGGTTATATGCTTGGTTGTGATTGGTTGAAATTTCGTGTGGATGTTGGGGGGAAGTCTCACTATAAAATGTTATGGATAGTGGTCAGGAGAACCACCATATTAGTAATGGTTTGGAAATACTGCTAGTTGTGAATGGTTGAATAGTTTGGGTAGAAGTCCCTCAATTTTGGTTTTTTTGGTGTGAATGGGAGAATGAGTTGGTTGGAATTACCACCATTTTGTTTATTTTATGTGCATTTCATTACAATATGGAATGGTTGTGATAATTTTTAAATGATTAAATGGCTTGTGGCTTGTTTGTTTGGATTTCCCTTGGTTGCTTGGTTTGGGTGAGATGGCTTGGTAAGGATGTGTTTGGAATATGGTAATTGTTTCACTTGTGATTATTTTATATAAACTATTTTATATAAGTGTGCTACTAGTTTTATCCTTGTGGTGTGTATAGGGAATTCATTGGGGTAAAACCTACTGAGTTTTAGTACTCACCCACTGCATTAGTGCTTTGGTGTCTTTGAAGATGTCATGTATTGTGATGTGGGAAAAGGTAAGGCATCACCCTCCTTTAGTAGAGCATTGTGATTTATTGGTGGAGCTTGGAGCTTTAATTGTGGTGTGGATATGTGGTAGTGTCATGTCTTGTGGGGTTTTTTTGTTTACTTTTCACTTTGTACTCTGATGTGGTGTTGACATGTTTTGTTGAATTGGTTTTGGGATGTATTTTGGAACAACTTTGTTGTCTCTCCAGAAGAAAAGATATAATATTTTATTGAAATGCATCATATGGTGGCTATTAATGGATTGTTTGGTTGGTTTTTTATTAAAGTAAAATTTATCCCCAACTTTTTATCGATGATTCGGCATTTATTGCCACTCTTGGCACCTTGTGATGGTCACATAAGGACAAGTAAAACTCACCACCTCCTCAAGCCAATGAGGTTGGGGCGGGGTGTTACAAACGTAATATGTCATGGGATTGTAGAGAAATTATCCCAAAGGATATGTGTGAAATATGGAAAAATAAATCAACGTGAATGACAAACATGAATGAAAAAAATCACACAACATAATCAAAATGAAAACTCAGGACAATGGGATTAAATGTTAAATTTGCAGTTGGGCGCAAATATGAAATGTTGGGGTATTCTTATGTATCCCATGAGGATGGGAATTAATCCATACATAGTTCTTGACGATGTCATGGTCGATGACTGATTCTAGAAGAAACGTTCTCTTGGGTGATCACATCATGGTGTCATGTATTTTATCATCATATTTCTAGGACAAATATTGTTATACACTTTAACATCATGCAACTAGGATGCTAGAGACCTTGGATAAAGGTCATTGAGAATATACAATAGAATGAGACTTCTATGGTGGAAATATGTATTGCGATAATATAGAACATTTCGTTTCAAACATTAAAATTATATAAATTTTTTTGAATACTTAAAATATCATATATATAGATTCCCAAAGATCGTAACTGGTGTAGAGCCTTACGAAACATGGAAACCTGAAACCTGGTATATATGTGATCCACAATATTTCCCACTAGGTTATTTTTGACTATTACACTTCTTAGACACATAAAACATAATACATATCATCATAACCTGGGAGAAGAAACAAAAATATTGTGAGCTCACATGCTTGGTAAGGTTAAACAAGGGAGACATGTAAGAATAATCATGAAAATAGGGGTATGAGAATGTGAACATGAAAATTTTAAATCATACCATTCATATCAATGATCATAAACTAAAATCATGGAATAAATACTATATGTTCAAATACATTAATCATAATGAAATTAATAACAAAATCAATTAATGCATAACATAAAAATAAAACATGCAATTTTGGAGGCACATAAGAATGTAATATGATTTCCATGGTAGCCAAGGAATCACATACAAGTCCATCATGGTAGTATGGGTTAACTCCCTATAGTATCTTGGTAGTCATGGTTCAATCATATGTCCATCTTAGTAGTTTGAGTTCACTTCTTATACCATCTTGGAAGTCATGATTCACTCCCATGGACATATTTTTAGTCCAGGTTCATTCCCAATACCATCTTAGTCTATATCATGATATATAAATATTTACCAAATTACTTATTGGGAGATATAGATCTCACACATCTCATAATTAAAGAACACATACATGTGCCACCAAATCATAAACAATCTTATCATAACCCATGAAATGAAATGGGTTTCATAAACCTCAAACCATATCATATCCTATGGAAAATGATATAAGTTTCATAATCCTTTCATGTGGTTCATAACAGATAAAATATAATAGGATATCATAAACATACAACTAGTGAAAGAGAAGAAAATTCATAAAAATATAACCAAAGAAAGAGAAATGGGAATTAGGTGAGTAGTATCAGGAAGATTGGGTCCTACAGTGAATAATTATTCAAATGTTAGTACAAATAAATGGTAAGAAATGTCTGATTCCCAAGTGTTTTCCAGTATTAAATAGATTGAGAGAGAGATACTTCTTGACTGTACCTAAAATGTGATGCTCAATGTTCAATTAACCTAACTGATCTTAACTTCCATGTTTGGATAACAATTTTCAAAGAGAGTTGAACTAATGGATATATAAATCCGGTAACATGAAAATATATTTAGATGATGACTTGAAAGCCACTCATATCTACATTGAGGATAAGAGATTCATTCCAGTTTCACGATTTCTACTTTTAATGCTTTGGATTAGGCATGATGCCTAACGTGTCATCTTCCATGGGTGCACTACTATTTAACTACATTCCATCATTTCAAAGGAAGGAGAAATTCCCAACATTATTAGGGAATTTTTTTCTAGATTGAAATTTGATGATATGATTTCAATTCCTATATTCATGGATTCATCCTTGGAATGCATCACATATTCATGGTCTTTCTAATAGATTTGAGTCATATTTTTTTGAATCTTGATCCCAATTTTTTCTCTTTAGGGATGTATGATAAATACATTGAACATGTCTAGAAATTAAGAGGGGTAATTTTTGAGAAGAAACCTTATATTAGAATAGTAGTCAAATTTATCATTACTAGCATGTCTTGGAACTAGAAATCACATATTCTTCCTCATAATAGGTATTATAAAGGGAACAGAACCCAAGAAATCCAATGGATATCACATGGTTACTTATTCTAGATTCATATATTTTGATGTTTACCTTTTTCATCTTTTTTTTAAAAGGGGATATACGACATTTCTAATATCCTAAAGGGACTATTAAAGAGTGGTTTATTAGTTATCTTGATGAAGTTGGATCATGGAGGTACATCCCTAGGAGAGATCACCTAGAATGTTTACTAGATTTACGGAATATAATTCCCAATGACAGTAGACCTAGGGAGGTGTGTCTCATAAATAGAAGGTTTCTTACTATGATGGAGTACATCTATAGGAGGGACGCACTAAGGTTTTCTATATGGAAGGTTCAGGATGCGTTTGACAGCAGTCCAACTGGGTGTGTCCCATAATGGGAAGATGTCACACCAAGAAGGATGGTATGGAAACCATTGAGGGGGGATCAGGGAAGTTCACCCTAATGAGGGAGACACCAATTATTACCATTGGTTTGGATTTAACCTCATGTAGTATTTTTTACATACCCTGTATAGAATAAAAGGATCAAAACACTTGTAATTTGAAGGGGTGATGGTGTATAGGTCTTACACATGGCTTGTGATCATTGAAAGAAGATCACACTTTATTGGATGAATTTGGAATTTTTTTTGGGATTATACATGTTTAGTTTCTTGTGAGAAACTAGGACATTCTATGGATGAGAATTATGTGTACAAATGACCCAAATGGATGGAATGATCTCACCAAATATGTGGTGTCCTGTGTAAGAATCTAGATCGATATTGATGAAGTATAGGATATGGAATGGATGGAATTAATGGATTTTGATGGTTAATGGTGTTAGATCATAAGGATGATTCCTATATAAACTATTTAGAAGATTGAGATCAAAGTCCAGATAGTTCAGATTGGTAGATGGGACACATAAGAAGGTGTCCAATGAGAATTGAGCATGTGGATGTGAACCCAAATGAAATCGAGGATTTTGATAGGGCCATGATCCAACCCTAGGAATGGATACTAAAGGGAAAGACCAGGATGGAGATGGATGGTTGGCTTGATCCTCAGGGAAAATACCTACATAGCCTCTGTATAAGATAGAGATCAATGTACACATAGTTCAAAAGGGGGAATGAAATCTGGGATTACACATAGACAGATTCCCAGGGACATGATAGGAATTGTGAATGGTAAGATACCTTAGTGATGTTGATAGAAGTAATGGGTTGAATGGGGCTCACGTATGAGAGGTCCCAAAGGAATTCGGTGATGTAACTATTATTAGTTGTCTTAGGTAAGTGTAAGGATGGATATGAATGAAGTGGAATAGGTGGAATGGATGGAATTTTGGGAGTGTGAGGGGTTATGGGATTTAACCTTATAGAGTGTTCTTATTTACCTTGTTTAGAAGATATGGATGATATTATGCATTGTTAAAATAGGTCAATAAGATAAATAAAAATGAGTCATGTGATAATGTAGCGCATGGATGGGGACCTGAAAGATGTGTTGCCTCATGGTGGGGAATGATCCCATTGATATGTGGTGACTTGTGTAAAATACTAGGATGGGAATGGATAATGGACTTGAAATTTGGGGAGGCTTACTAATTTCCATTTGTAGAATACATGGATCAATTTTCATAGTGTTCCCAAAGTGGACATGGAATTAGGGCATCCATATGGCTAGGTTCCAAGAGAAATGTTGGGTCTTACATATGGTTAGTCATTTGAGTGCTGCTGAGAGATGGGTCGCCTAAAGAGGCTACCCGATTGGAGTTTGGGGGATGTAGTTGAATGTCATACACATACTGCGATGTGGTGTCCAAGGGTAAAATAATGTTGGATTACGGATCAAATTTGTGAGGGATGTTAGATTATAACACCATAGAGAGGTGTATCTGATAAGGAATTTCTCACAAAGGGATGATGTCACATCATGAGGGTTTTTCCATAGGAGGGAGAACCTGAGTTTACTAGTGCATAGGATTGATGCTTTGGGAGGCTTACTATGTTCCATGTATCAAAGATATCGATCAAAATCTGCATAGTTTGGAATGAAATAGAATGGGGCTTACTCCAGGACGTATTACTAGAAGAAGGGTTTCATGGTCACTACTAACATCTAATAATACAAGATTTTTATGCGGTGTGTAAAAAAAGAGGAGGTAATAGACCAGGCATCCACATCACAAATAATGCCTTACTAAGAAATTATGTGTGTCTTACACATGAATGTTTACAAAGGGGGACCTTATTCCATGTGAGGATGATATGATTTGATCTCTATCTTATAGATGAGTTGGCGTAGAGGATTATTGAGATGTTGCGCCACATGTGCATTGCACAGGGTGAGATGAATGTTAAATGTCATGTGTTGAGAATGATTTTCCTTTTTAGAATAATATCCTATAATTCGGATGGCTTGGACTCAGTCCTCACCCATTGGAAGTACATAACTGATACCCTGCCACACTTGGGTAGGGGAAGGGATTAGTAATTCCAAATGAGAGTAAGGAATAATAATGGTGAATAGTGGTGTCCACATTTGAGTGAATATACTCAAATGAAATCCCCATAAGCATACCTATACAAAAAAATCAATAGGTAGGGAAATGCAATAAGGGACACCACAAGAGACACTATGAAATCACTGTGTGAAATTCTGAAGGTTTACATAGAAGAGGTATGCACAAGGCAAGGGAGTTTCATGTAATTTGAGCTCAAACATGGTACCTTAGAGTATAGGCATCCCATGGAACCTTAGGGAAGGGGTGCATGAAAATTTGGAGGTTTTTACTCAAAAGAGAACGAATTGATCAAAATATGAGGTATGCAAGGAAACATTTTTTGTGAAAGTGGGTCTATTGAGTGCTCCTTCCTTAGGAAATTATAAAATGGGTGAGTGGAAAGCCATTGTGGCACCACATGAAGAGGGACCCAAAGAGGACCTATCAAGCAAGAGTAGTTAACTTGATGGGTTCATTGTTTGCACTCTATCATGATAAAGGAGGTATTATGTGGGAGAGAGGGATGGTTAAACTTCCCAATCATTACACCGATGAATATGGTTTTCCCATTTTGTATATGATAAATCATAGGAGGCTACACATAAGATGTTTAGTCCAGAAACAGATATTTGACATCAGATTGGGCATGTTATAAGCTTTCAAATGGTATAATAACTTATGCGTCGATCTATAAAATTTTTTCACCTTCCTTGTCCACGTTTTTGTGTATAGAGTATAAAATTTCTTTTTTATGTGACATTGGGTGTGTATGGGTCTTCCTTATTAATTTCAGCCTTGAGTGCATAGTTAGAATCATGCATGAAACTCTACTTGGCTTCTTGGAATGTTCTGTTGAGTCAAAGGGTGTATTCAATTTTCTTAAAGGTGATCATATGTGACCTTAAGTGAAATTGGATACCAATAGTTTTCTAACATATTTTATTCGACCAGAATAGTGAATCCTCATGGAATGTGAAACAACAACAACATAGATATATTTCACTATTTCAATGTTGGGTAGGGAAAACAAGATTTTTTATGATACACTTCTTTATATTTTCTTCCCTCAAAACACTAAGGACCATGGTACAACCTTCATGCCATATTTATTTTAGCATATTTACCCATATCCATTTAATCTATTCCATATTTACTATGATTTAAAAAGTTTATTTCTTTTTTACTAATGGTTTCTTGACCCTCAAACTGTTAAAAAACACATATCCTTTTGAAAACATCGATTTTCTTCAAACATTTTAGTTAATATATTGGTCTTTTGGTGAGAACTAGACCTCTATATTTTTATATGTATAGTTGGGAATTGATTTGTGGAATAATTTTAAATAATATGGATCATAGTGTGTGTGAATAATAGAGGATAGGATGTTCCACTTTATAAGTGAGGAATTAGAACACTGGTAATTGTAGAATTCTATATAATAAATTATACGAATTTCTCAATGTCATGTGCATCGAAATTGAAATATTTAAAATAGTGGATAAATATCACGAAAGTCACTCATAATATCAAATTTATATATTTTTTTGGGACAATTAATACCATTTCTGTTTGTTTTACTCCCTCGTTAACTCTTTTAACCATTACCATGATGAAAAAGTTTTACGAAGGTTTATATTCATAATAGAAAAAAATGAAATTGACCTAAAACACAAATTTGAAACTTCAACTTCGATATATTAATTCCATTATACTGTATAAAAATTTTATATTAGGTAAATATTAAATTTAAAATTAATAATCATTTCATAATGAAAATATTTATTTAAAAACCCCATTTTTAATGATAAAGTTGATCTTAAAACAAAATAATTCCTAGAGTTGATTTTGATAGAAATAATTGAATAAATTTATTTAAAATAATATTTATTTTACATACAAATAAATTATGAAACAAAATACCTTGATAGAAAATTATTAATTGAAATGAATAAAAATAGTTTTTACTTGCAAAAAAACATTGAATAAATTTCTAATAAGTTAAACATAGATTTCTAATAAAAACATATTATTTTAAAATTATATTATTCATAATAAATATATTTTTCTATAAAATTTCTTTGATACCATTCACATCGTTATTATGTCATGATTACAAAATAAATGGGACAATACTTGCAAATTCGTTATTTTTTACTATTCACCAAAAAATAATTTATTTCTGGAAAAATTAAAATAAGTAACCCTGTTAAAGGTTTACATGATTACATAACAAATGAATATTTAATATTTTTGATAATTTTATAATGGTTTAAAATTTTAATTTCAGCTTATGCACACAAAAATAAAAAAATTATTAACATATTAACATTTAATCATAAAATTAGTTTTTTGTTCTTATTCCATGCCTAGTAATAGCCATGACATGAATATCAATATATTAGCTTATAAATTACAAAATAGAATCATTATAATGTTCTAAATTTATTAAATTAAATAAAATGTTAAAAAATTATAATTAGATCATTGGAAAGAAATCCCTTTTAACATTAAATCATAATAATATTTTAACCTCTTAATGAAATTTTTTTTAATTTATTAGTGACTTTTTTATTTAATATATTTTTTAATCATCACATAATTTCATAATAATGTTCATATCATACTCAATTGATATTTTTTATTTGATGTATTGTCTGTATCATGCTATCGATCATGGTTTAATAATTTATGAACAATAAATTTTAAATTATTTTTCTGTTACACTTCATTATTCTATTTGATGGGTATATACCATGATAGAAATATTATTTAATTAGAAACATTATTTATTTTTTGGGACTAGTGGTAGACCCATATCACTATTATTTCCATGGAAACATGCTTTAAAATTTGATTAGTAAACATAATACCCTATTATTAGGGACCGGGGCATAGATCCAAATCACTATTTATGGGACCGGGGCGTAGATCCAAATCCCTATTTTATGATATCCCATGAAGATATCATTGAAATATTTTTTTTTCTCATTTATATGAAAATTTCTTATTAATTTTAAAAATTGTTGTGGATTTTTTTCATAAGATTTAATTTTATTCTTTCATGTTCTATTTTATAATTTTGGTATTATTATATTGTATATTTTATTCCAATATATGATGTTTCTAATCCATACCATTGTGATTTTATAATCTTAATCAACTAATAATTATATTTACCTCATGGTTATGTGTCACACTTGTCTAAGATCTATTAATTACACATTTTTGTATCATTTTTAATTATTTACCCCTTACAAATCATTTTTATGCACTTAATTCTATTGTCTCAAAATTTCCACAAGTGATCACATATGTAAAATTGATTATGTTTAGTTTATATGTGTTCTTTGATGAATGGATTGAATATATTATTTTTTATATGTGAATGGTCAAGATATATTCCATAAAAATTTCTTAAAGACACTTAACCATTGATTTTAAGAGTATATTGTAATTTCAAGTTATGTGTAAATATATTTATATTGGGAAGTAGTTATAAATGTTCTAGTATTGGGAAATACAAGTTCTTATTAGTTAGGAGATTAATTAATATTAAGAATTAGGTTAGAGAAAATTTTATTGCAATCTAATAAAAGATAATAATTAAATTTTGAATACATGGTTAAGCATAACTATTATAATAACACAGTTTTCACATTTCCAGTGTATTTATGATGAGTGATATTATGACCTTTACATAGATAATATCTGTTGTAACATTATATATTAGTAAAATGGGTGATGAAAATTTTCAAAACAACTAATAAGTGACTGCAATGGTGTAATAATTATGAAGACAATATTTCACTAAATCGGAATTACGTAACATCACAAATTTTCAATGAATTTTCATTTAAGGTTTTTATATAAAATTAAAATTTTAATTTTTAAATACATGCATATTTTTTAATGATGTGAAAATTCAATTTCATTTAATCATGAAAAAACATATATTTTTACTATAATTTTATCTATTAATATTAACTTATTTATTCTCATTCATAATAAGATTAAATTATAAATATTAATTTTCATATATATTTGATGATAAATCTATTATTAATATTATATTTAATAATAATAAATTGGTATTTTTAATTTTTTTACCGTAATGGAATTTTAAATATAAAATTATTTAAATAAATTGTTTTTTGATATTTCTTTTAATGAATTATTAATTTTTTTATAAAATTATTTTTATTTTATATTTAAATAAACGTTTTTTTGTTATAATGTATTATTTTTAATATGAATGGATACACTATAATAAAAATGTAACTATAGTATTTCCTAGGTTATATTAGTAATATAATAATATCAAATAACAATGGTATTTAATACAATATTATAATATGATATTTTGAGTGTATCATGTGTTCAAAAAAATCAGTAAATTATATTTTTCGATGTAAATAATAATTTATTATAGACTCATAATATTACATCCTAATTAATTTAATAAATGTATTCAATTTCATTATTCACGATTTGATAATCTTAGTCTTTAGTTTAATGAATTAAGTTTATTATCTTATCATATGCATAAAAAAATTAATATAATAATAATAATTTTAATTAATAATTTATATTCTCATTTATATTTTCTTATTTTAAAAAAATGGACAACATATTTGGATAAGTTAGTGAAAAAAATTAATTTGTTCATTTACAATGTATTTTTCATAGTGTATTAAGTTAATTGCACTGTATATTCCTATAAATATTTTCTATTTAACACATACATTTCCCTTAATTATAGAAGAATTTTAAAAAACAAATTTAATTTTTTATAATAATTTAATAAAAAATATCGTATGGTGAATTTTTTGTATTTTTATTAATTTGTTTTAATGGTGAAAATTATTTTTCTATATAATGAAATTTTTATGACTTCAATACAACATATAGATGAATAATGTTTTTTCAACACATTATCCATGGATTAAAATAATTTCATTTCATAGAATTATTAATTTAGAAAATATAAAATCAATTCTAAAAACATATAATTCAATTTATTAGGATAAAGTAATATTTTATTCAAATAAAAATAATTTATTGTTATTCCCATTTAATAGAATATTTTTAATATTGCATTTGTATTTAGTTGTTTATAAATGATTAAGTGACATATATTTCATCTTAAAAAATATTAAATGTCCTAAAAACAAGAAATATTAATTGGTATGGCCCTAATGAGTAAAATATTCATTATTTAATTGAAATATACCTACCCATCTATACTCTCTATATATAAATCCTACACACATTTCTATCAGCAATAAATCATCTTCCATCCCAAATTATGCTCCAAAATATCTCATAAAAATCCTATATCGGTATACTTGATCGACTAATGTGTTTAGATTACATAAGAAGGTGGTGGGTCAAAGAAACCAGAAAATAAAGCCCAATACCCCTTATATGTCTCTTATATAAGATTATTTAGGAACCGAGGCTATAAAAAATCGTATTAATTTTCAAACATGACTATATTAGCATGATATTAACATCCCATGAATCTATTTTTTAAGAGGAGTTGAAAATTATCTCTTATCAGACCATTCGCATGTGTAATTAAAATGTGGAAAGATGGATTTTAAAACCATTTTATTTTAATTTCAATTATTCTCATACCACTTATATCACTTATATAATAATTAATGTAATTTTTAGTAGTATTTTAACACTAATTATTTATAGTTATAAAACTCAATTTTTTACTATTATTATTTATAAATCATGGAAAATGTTTATTCCACTGTGTTATTTGATCCAAACCTATGTGAAAAATGATGTTTTATTTTCAATAATGCATTGTGTTAAAATTCATAAAAACATGTTTTATATATAGTTATAACATTTATAATCAGATAATTTTATGATCATGTTTTAGGAATGATAAACTGAAAATGATAATAATTTTATTAAATATTGACAATTATAATCATTTTATGTATTTAACACGGAAAGTCAAGGATTCAAGAGAACCTGGGCCTAAAAATTAAAATGGAAAAAAGTGAACAAAAAACATAGTTGGTCATTACAAAGGAATTTTCACATTTATGAGTGAACCACCAAACATATTTCATCATTCTTCAAAAAATCATTTTATGTATAAAAAACATACATAGTATCATGAATCTCCAAAATTACTACCATTAATTGGATATATTTGAATTTAAGAGTGACCTTATTATCACACATATAAATATTAAAAGGGTCAGTGACTATCACTAAGTGTAAACAACATTCACATAAGGGTTATAATACACTCAGATGTTACTAGAAAATGAAATAATACACCAATAAACTCAATAATATTTAATATAACATTCCTAAAAAATTGAATTTAACAAAATTAATATCTCAAATGATAAATATGATAATAAAAAGATAAATTAGGTAATTTGATAATTAAAACCCAAAAAACCTCCACAAGATAGTCAAATTAATCTCTACAAGTAACTCCTTTCTTGATAAATTGAAGAAAAATACAAATATGGGTCAAAACATATTTCAAAATTTTTTATAATCTCTAAAAAATATTTTGAAAATGTGGAATAAGGATGATAAGACCAGGGGAATATATATAGAAAATAAACTAGTTACATTAATTACAAAAATTATATTCTAGTCCTCAATAGGTACCTTTAATCATTTAATAGATAGATGTTTCTGAAATACTATCAAAATAATGAATACATTGTAAAGGTAAGTTTATTTATCTTTTAAAATAAACTAGCATTTATTCACCCCAAAATATTACATTATGGTTCTTGAAACCTCTCCAAATGTCATAATGTGTATTCATTCCACCACATTAATCCCATATCACAAAATCACAACCAAATCCATATCACATCATCATGATCACATAGTAAGACTGGCAATCATTATATCCAAAGTAATAATAATATGTAATACGAGCTTTTAAAGGCTATGGAAAAATAATATAAAAATAATTATAAGATATTATATCTTATATACATATATACACTAACATTTCGTTTCCAGATCCTGTATATATATGTATTTCATAACAATGTTCCACTACAACTTTAATGAGCAAATATATTATAATTGTAAGCCATAGATATGACTATGTTTACTATATATTTGGAAACATTTGTGTGTTAGGGGGATTCGTCATCCATTAATATGATCTCCATCCTAGATATTGAGAAAAATCAATAATTTCAAGGCCAAAAATGGCTGTAGGATTCCCCATCATAATAAGGATGAGTATCACAAGAAGTAATGGAAAATAATTAATATAGTAGAAAAAAACCCATCTTAAAGAAAAATACACTATGAAACGAAAATTGGAAATATCCCCAATAAAAAATCAACTACCAACCATACAGACAAAAAAGATGTAATTTTATAAGCACACATGCTTCGATGTTTTATAAAATCACTAATCAATTATTATTATCAATTACCAATCACTTTATAAAATACCATTTTCAATTATGGTTACATGGCTAAATTATTCATATGTAGACACGATTCCTTTAAAATTTAGATCTATAATTAATGATTCCATAAATATATTATTTGTTCATTAAAACATAATTTCTAAACCCCCTTAATCATTAATATGATAAAAATATTTTGACACTTTTATTTACTATAAATCAGTTTTATAGAAATCATATATCATATTTAATTTATCAATTATTACAATTATATATTCATGGGAACCATGACAAAAATATATCTACTTTAAGAAAAATATACCAGGAAATGAGAATATGTATTTAAACGAAAAAATATATATATAATAAAAAATTATAACAAATTAAATGATCATTTAATTATCCCACGACCGAATAGGGTTAAAATGAATAAAGAATAAATATAAAAAAATTGAGAGGATCCCGAAATTTATAAATTGACCTAGAAAACACATCAACATAGTGTGCTATGGATATATCAAGTTATGACATACCTAGATCAATGGAACATCATGTCATTCCACCATGTGTAACCCCATTATCTCATATTCAGTGTCCATTTCTCAATTGAAATACAAGGTGTAAACATTGTGGTTAAGTATGTCAGACCCCAAATTCCAAACACAGGCGAATCATGGTGTGTTTCCTAATTCTTACCCACAAAACCTTCTTGACCTTGGAGTAAATAACAATGTGTCCCCAGATCATTAGAGTAATGAATCTTAATAAATAAGAGTCAAGGAAGTCAACATTTAATACATCAAGATATTATACCTACTATCAAAAAATTTGAAAATATAATATAAAAATTCAATGGTTTGTTTGATTCCTCTATGGTATGAAAAAAATTATTCAATCCTTGACCATATATAATATTATTTGTACAATATCTATGGTTTCTCCCAGGATAGAATGGTTTTTATTTTTATGAAAATAAATAAAACACATTCATATAAAATAGCCACTTCATGTCCAATTAGCCTCACATTTCATCTAGCCCTCATAATTTAACATCCTAGATATCCGTGTCATAATCATCAAGTCCCACTAAAAACAGTAATACAAAACACTCATGGATTACACCATTATTCTACAACAAAAAAACTGAAATAGTGATTAATCCATCATGGATTTATATACTGGGAAAAATAATTTAACACCTTATTTTACCCACAATATTTCTACAAAACATATCTATACTCTCTTACTAATCATAAAATAACAATTAAATGGTCAAGAAATTTCATAACTAAATATCAGATACCTATCATATTATTATAATTATCATGAGTCGAAAAAATATTAGAAAATGTAATATAATATGTATCATCATAAGGAAAATAGCCTATGAAATCTTCTCAAATAGGGATATTTCTCAAAATAACAGCATAATAAATAATATTAGGAAGTAAAAAATAACCCAACACTAAAAATCATCTCTAAAATTGAGAAATTGTCTTATATATAATTTGTTCTACCCTAGTTGTAACATCTCTAGAATGATACCACTCACTACAGTCTAGACCGATGGTGTTACATACAATAGGTGCACCTCCCCTTTCACTATAGGAATGGACGAATATTTACTATATAAGGTGTTATACAGGGGACACTATACACTTATATCAGATTAAAATAACAGTTGAAAAATAAGAAAACAACAACCAAAGAATATTTTAAGTGTGAATAATCAATAAAAAAGAAACATGTTATAAAAAAATAATTGTGAAATAATACAGTCATATTATTACAACCAATTATTTTCATAAATATCTTTTTCTAACATGTTTAATTTACTTCATACCCTGCATTTCATGAAACAGTTAGTTTTGATGAACCAGAATATACAATTAAAATTAATATTTAAACACAATCATATTAAACAATCCATTAAAAAATAAATACTGAATATGAATATCCACATTATTAAAATTACATATATATGTTTAGACAAATAAAATATATTAATAATAAGTACTAAAGTTTTGGTATAGTTATTATAAACTTCGACAATACATTTCTTCTCAAAAATTAATTTTCATTTAATTTTTTGAAAAAAATATGGAACATAATAGTATTTAGTTAGATAAATTTTCATTGATAAAAATTAACATCATTTATAAAATAAAAATTTCAATATTTTCTTATGGTGGTTTTTTACAATTTTTTTAAAATATTAATTTTTTAAGGAAAAGTGAAAATACAATTTTTTAAAAAAATCAATCTTCATTGTAACGATTCACATACATCGATATTATTTTTACATGTTTTAAAAATATATTTTTTTAAATAATTTTATTGATAATCCAATTTTTCTCAATAGAGTCATTTAATTATTTAATTTTGATATAATTACATTTTAAAATTAATAAATTTCCATTTGTAAAACCAAATTTCTATCACATATGAGAGTTTAATTTTAAGTTCAATTATACAAAATCTATCAATTGAGTTTTTCAAAAATTATTCCATGCTATTATTTAGTAGTATTAATATTATATAATATGTTTTTCATAATTGTTTTCAAAATTTATATTTTAAAAAGAAAAGATAATTTGTAGTGGTAATGATTAAAATGGGTCTATTTGGGGTTAAAATAAAATGATAAGTTTAAAAATGAACTAATGAAATGTAAAATTCATGATTTAATGAAATATTTCCTTATTAAAAAACATAATGAAGTACAAAAAACCATTTTAAAGAATTTTTCATGTGTAAAACAAGTGTATATCTTTTTCTTTTCAATGTTTCTATGTATGTCCTCTATTACACTTATAAAAGGGTACCCACACACATATCATATTCACACGTACAAATACTTTTGTTTCAAAAAATTCCTATATAAATACCTTAAATAATTAATTACCCATATCTTATATTTAGTTTTTTTATTAGGCATCTCTATTAATATGGAATTAATTGTAAACCTAATGATCAACTCTGAAAAGGGGGTATAATCATTACCCATGAATTTTCACTTTATTTATTATTATAGCTCATTAAATTACTATGTTACCCTAATGACATAATAAAATAATTATATAATAAATATTTACATTATATTATGTTAACTTCATTACATATATCCATCTCTTCATCCATCAAATGGGAAACAAAACTCTTGATCAAGTGTATCGAAGAAATAACCTCAAAAACAAAACTAATTAACCTTCCATCACCACCTCACATGGTTTCATATAATGAAATATTTAAATTAAATATAGGATATTTATTAAATACATATATTTAATTAATTATAATATCAAATATACTTTCATTCCACCCAATCCATTGTAAAAACATAATGTTTCTCAATCATACATGTGGGATACATAATTAAGATCTTACTGAATATATATGATAAATATTTTTCAAAAAAATATATTTATATGTGAATTGGTATTTATCTTTCTTTTTTTCCATCAATCAAAAATGCAAAACGACATTCATATTTACGTACGATGGGAAATCTTTTTCAAGGATGTAATTCATTATATATATATATGTTTTATGACTCCCAATATTAACATAATGAATTTATATTATATTCATATCATGAATAAATTTTTATAGATTATGTAATCATAAATGGTATAATATATGTGATAATATTGTTTTAATATATTTATAATAGTTTTATACCTGCTTTATAGGTTGTTATAATGTGTTTGAAGTAATTTGATATATGTAATAATGGATTATCATTTGAATGTTATGTTTTTGAGACACATGCTACATCACTACTTATTTCATTTGTGTGGTGTGTATAAAAAATCATTTTCATGTTATATGAGGATATTATAAATTTTAAATCTATTTAAAAATAATTTAAAATTAATCTTTCATGGGGCTTATGTTTCAAAAGTTTCTAAAGTGCTAATGTATTTTTTTCTCTCTTTTATTTCTTGGAGACACAAATCATATTATCCTATTTACTAAATTATATGGTTTATAAAATTTCAATTAAAGTATATTTTGTTGTGTCTTAAATAAATTATATGGATTTAATTATCCATATATGGTTTATTCATTCATGAGGCTTATGATTCAAAATATACCAATGTGGTAAATGATTTATGTTACAATCACTTTTCTCATTGGTATTGTTTGAAATTAGGTTTATGATGATAAAATATTAAAATATATATCTTATGAAACTAACTAATTTTATTATCATCTATTTATTACTATATAATATGTTATCCCATTAATTTACATCTCTTTATGTTCTCATGAGACCGAAATAATCTTTTAATGAAAATCAAACATATCTATCTATCCAGTTGAAAATCAAATCTATCTTATGATAATTATTTAGATAAATGTTTTAAAGAATGTTTTTATTATTCAATAAATATCATTTAAATTCATTTTTACCCTTTTATTAAATACAAATTAAATGAATATTCTTATCATTTTCTGAAAAGGGTTAATTTTTACTATTTTCTAAAAATGTGAAAGTAATAATTGTGTAAACATGTATTTATGAATAGTAATATTCACCATCATGACTTCTCAATGATTAATTATTACCTTAAATTTATAAAGTTCATTTTCAATTAAATGTTATTCGTTAATAATTAATAATTTTTTTTATTTTAAATAATTTATTTCAAAATGTAAATGAGAATTTACTCATGAATGTTTTAATGATATTTCTATGGAATTTAAATTCAAAAAATAGTCAATATTAGTGTTTCTTATGATATAATATGGATGTGATAAAAAGGTACCATACATATTCTTTATATATAAAATATATTATTATAATTATCATATATTTTTGAAAATGATTTCATCCCCATGGGTTATACTATGCTTAATTATTTATGAAACCCATTAACTTTTTAGGGGTTATGATATGACAAATATTTTTTAATATTATAGAACAAGAAAAATATAGATTATGTTATGGGTGGGGCCAAAATATTCCACTAATTAATTGGGTAACGATATATAAATCATGAGTTAGTTATGTTATTAATTAAACTACTTTTCTATTTACAATTTTTTGTGTGGACCAATATTCATCTACATGTAGTTATGTGTGGACCCAGTTTCATGTATACATGATTAATCCTAGACCTTGGTTTTCATCTCCTAGTGTTTATAAGTTGATGATACATTCATTTCCATAATATTATAAGAGGGCATAGTTTTTCTATCAATAATTTTATCTGTGGTTATGATTTTATATCCTTAACATAATTATTGAACATGATACGATCTATATATTTTCTCAATGTTAAAATCATAAATTTTTACAAAAATATAATTCTGGACTCAACTTTATGCTCTCATAGATCATGTTCTTCGATTACTCTATGATTCTTGTCTTATTAACTTCCCTGATTTATGGAATGAAAAAATATTTGGTATTTGATATATTGGTTAGGTTTTTAAAATGGTATTCCCATGTTCTCAAACCCTTATGCTCATACAATATATATTTTATAATTAATATCTCACTTCTTTACCCTTAATGAGAATCTAGGATTTCCAATTATTATTCATCCTTTACAAAATATATAAAGAAAAATATTATGTATTATAAGAAAAATATTGGTTATAGTTATTAATATCATAGTGAGATAGTATATGGATCACTTAAGAAATAATTACTCATGTGTCCCTATTTCAATATATACTAGACCAATACAATTTTTTCATGAATCATCATCTAATTCTATGAATATCCAAGATTAATAAAATACATTATATTTGTAATAATTTGTATTGAAAAGGTTATTTTATCTCATATTTTTTGGGAGAAACTCTTCATCTCTTATATGGACAGTTTTTAGATACTAGGATGTCTTTCTATAATATTTTACTACTCTTCCAATAAATTTTAATGTTGAGTTTTCAATAGAAATCACACCCGGTGGTATGCATATTCCAATGAATCCCTATTGAATGAACATTATTCACATCTAGTAATTAAATAATAAACTACAATATAATCTTGATAAGGGATTATTTTAGCCTTGGTATCACCTTGGGATGAACCAAGTCATTTAATTAATAAGAATAATTTATTCAGGGGTCTCTCTATATATTATTAAGAGGTGAACAATATCATTATCAATATCACGTATATGATACCTCGTATTTGATGACTAGTTTGATCAAATATGTGGAGATTAATAATTGTCCATGACTGAACATAGATATGTATGTCCTTAATTAATGTTAAAAATGATGATAAACCCGTGACAACATTCATTACAAGGAAACAAAAATATTGATATGGTGATTTAACTTTGTATAAGTAATCCCACTGTTAGTTTAATAGAGTTAATATATATATTCTTTTGAGATTCTGTTGATCACATTATTTGGAATTTATATATGATATTCTTATATATTAAATGAGCATTGATGATAAGGAATATGGAATAATAATTTAGTGTATATCATTGAGGAAGGACATGTTGTGTGCACAATTTCACATGTAAGAATTTTAGAAACAAAAGGATTAATTTTGTGTCATATAATAACAATAGAGAGTTTATATATGGACCAAAAAAAGACTAAAATTATAAACAAATGTCAAAAAACAACCACATTTACTAACTATTAAGATTTCTTGGTTTTGTTTGATATTATCCACATTTTATTGAAAAAGTTTCTTGAATACTGAATCCACTAAATACCATAAATCCAAAAGGGCCTATGTTCCTCTAGACAATTAAATGTGTTGAAACTTTTATGAAAATGAAGAGTAGATATGTTATAACACATATACATACATTATATTGTTGTGGGGAAGGATTTGTATTCTATAATGACACATTAAATTAGATATTGTGAAGTGTTATCTTAAAAATTGTTATAGTAATTACTTACACCTCGGAACAATTGAGTCTTCATGATCAATATTATCTAAATTATGATATAGAGTTGGATATAGTATTTTTGGCATTAATGATTGTGAATGTTAAATATATTAACACCATGGGAACAAAATCATGGTGGGAAATGCATTAAGATGAACATTTCATGGTTGATTATCTATATTGATGATAAAAAAAGTTCAAATATTTCTAGATTTATAAAGGATAGATATCAAAATATTGAATAAAGGGGAAAAATATAATCATTATCAAATTAGGTTTTAGCTTTATATCTATGTGATATTTATACATGCGTATAAGGATAGTATAGAGGTGATGAAGGTCATGAATATGTGGGATTTTAATATTGACATTGATAGAATGATAATTTTATTAAGCATATATGTGTTTTATCTATTCCAAATTCTTAGAAGGATATATTAGTGAAATATAATAGTTTTTAATCCTTTATTCCTCCCTGATGGATGAATATTTTTATATATATGAAATGATTTTTCTCATGGTATGAAATGAAGAGAGATATTGAATAGTTTATATCAGGTTGGTCAGTATGTTAGTTAGTTATGTATGAGAGATAATATTAAAAAAGGGATTTTACAACAATTAACCATATCAGATGTGAAATGAAAATACATCATCATGGATGATGTTAGTTGACTCAAAGAAACATATAAAAGAAACAATTATATATTATATAAAGTCAATTTATTTACAAATTTTGTACACTTTATTTCATTCAAAGTGGATTCCCTCGTAATAATATTTATAGAATATACTTTAATGGAGAGGTATAGTTTCCTAGATTAACACGTCCTATTGAATCAAATCATTATATGAGGATTACCTCAATGTTCTGGAAACTTTTTCCACAATAACATAGTAATGATATGATTTTGCACAACAATTTTCATCCTTATAGATTTTTTGTCTAAGGGAAACATTAAAACACTAGAGGACATTATATTTTATTTTTCAGGGAATTTTAGAGGTTTTGGGATCAACACGTACTGCATTTTTTCAAAAAAAAATCTTTCAATTGAATATTCAAAAGGATATTTATGAAGATATCTACAAATAAAATATTAGAAATATTATATTATGGAAAACATTTGTTGAGTGAAAGATATAAGGATATGAGATTCTAGAGGAAACAGAATATAAGGTTATATTTATTCAACATCACATCTATAATGCATAGATATGACAAAAAAGTTATGTAAATAATCATTAGCATGATCTATAGTTTAAATTTTGTGATTAATTTTTTCAATGAATTTACCTATGGAATAAGGTTATGAGATTTTTTATGAATGTATTGTTGATTCATATATATATTTTCCACTATGAAATTATATATCAAGTGGGGACAATGTCTTTTTACCTGGTGCTTCCAATAAACCACTCTCAGGTTCATGTTTTGTTCTATGTATATGTCCTAGAGAAGTACAATTGTAACAATTCACATGTCTTGAACGTAGAGTTCGTACAATAGGAGAATAATATTTATTATTTAGAATAACTAGTAGATATTATGGATCATATAGATATATTATTATGAAATAAGACCAATCACCTGGTAAAATTTTTGTGTTGAAACCACTAATTTGATAAAGCTACTTGCGAACCTAAGGATATGATAGTGTAGAAGTATCTTCATTTGATTATATCATAGTTGAAGTTTTTACCGATAAATTATTTTCATATGGGATAGAATGTCACCATTATATTTTATGAAATATTATTTTCAATAAATTTAATCACTTCGATAGATTTCATTAGAAACAACAATGAGTTTTAACTTATACCAATATACTACTAATATTTTTATTAAAAAATAATTGTTATAACCAAGACATTAAACATGGTTGTATTAATATGAATATGAAAATATTAAAAATTATTGGTAATGGATTTAGTTAATGAAAAAATATTTTGATAAATAAAAACTTAATTTTTCTATGAAGCAATAATACAATTTGAAAATAAATATCTTCGGAAAAAATAAATATCATAAATGTTTTTGAGAAAATAATTTAATTAATTTCATGATACTTTGAATATTTTATTTACAAAATTTTATTAATATTGTTAATCAACTATTGATGATTATATTAGTTTAAATTTTTATTAATTCTCTAAAAGGATTAAATTTTTGTTGAATACTAATAATTCTGATTTCAATTAATGAAATCATATTTATTTAATGAATTTACATAGTTTCATATTGTTATAATTATATTTTGAAAAAAATATAGTTCAATTTTATTATTATTATTTCAATAATGGTCATTATAATCATTTTCATGTTGATTATTAATATAATAACTTTTTATACCTATATAATTTTTCTCATTTGAAAACAGTTTTTTTTTCATTTGTGAGGGTTTAATTATAAATTTTATTCTTCCACATCAGTAAAATAAAATTGGAAAATTATATAGAATATTTTGAATCACATAATATATATTAGATAATAATTTCAACATAATTTTTGTCTGAATATTAATAGTAAATACACTAAATATTAATTCCAATGGTTAATGTTAAAATGGGATTACAAGAGGTTAAACTAGAAAGATAATGGTTACGATGATGTTAAAACATATAAAAGTACTATTTTATGGATATATATAGACCATATATAATATTATATTTTATAATGATTCTTATCATAATATTTCTAATGTGTAAAACATGGCTATATTAATTTCGTTTCTAAATTGAAATTTTTTTCCTCTCCCTCAATTATAAAAGGGAACCGACTATGCTTTCCTACTCAAACATCCAAATACTTTTGGAACATCCCGTACCAACCCAAATACATTATATACATACCTCAAAAATTTTTATATAAATTTTTTTGATTATCAAAACCTCTTATTGAAGATTTCTGTGTAAATCTAAAAAAGTTCTCCAAAGTAGTTGTTTAATACTAAATCATGCTTTTCATTTTATTTCATATTCAAAATAATTCATATCATATTTAAAAATCCTGTTATAAAAATATAATTAACTCCCACATATTTATATTTTATTATGTTTATATAATTAACTTCATTTGTCCCATCATCCATCAAATGGGAAATGAATATGTCATTTATGTGTATAGTAGACTATCGCCTTGGGAACAATTGAAATTTGATTCCCATCACTACCCATCACATTTTTATAGTATGATTTACTTATGTAATATATAAATATATATTATATTTCATAAATTGTATTATCATATGCATATTCTTTCCTTCTCATCTTTTGGAAAACAATAATTTAGGTCATCTGTACGTGTCGACTATCGCGTCTTGGATGCAAAGTGATATGTTTTTTCAATTTTTTTTTCATGGATCGGAATAAATATTTTTTTAATGATTATATAAGATAATTATGAAATAATGAAGTATTATTTTATGATTTATTAAAATTTAATTTTCTTTTTTTCCGTCCGTGAAAAAATAAAAACAGTATTCATACATATGTATGACTTACCATCTTCATGAATGATGTAATTCATATTCTATATATTAATTTTAGGGTTGACATTAAATATAACAATAATGAAATTATCTTATATTTATATTGTTATTTAAATTGTTTATATATTATAACCTTGATAAAATTAAATGGAAAAAAACAATCGACCCAAATCAAATATGAAAAACTAAGCAGTTATCACTCAAAACAGTGTTTCTAAATGAATTGTTAACAAATAGGTGTTAAAAGGGTTATATGTAATCATAAGAGGTATGACATGAATGGTATTTTATAATGATATTACAAATAAAGATTGTAGAGCATCCCATACATGTGTAAATGTTATTTTTATTAAATATTTTCTTTAATACATTAGAATCGTCAATAATTTTTCTAATTTATTACATAATAGAATGTGTATTTTCCACCTAAATGTTTTAATGATTTTTCTATGGATTTTTTATTCATTAAAAAAGATAATATTGGGTGTTTCTTATTTTTTATTGGGTTTATGAACCAATGTTACCATCTATATTATTTCATGATATCATTTATAATTATTATGAAAATATTTTTATAAAAAAATATGATTCCAACATGTTATATTATGATGAATGTTTTATGAAATTTGTTTAAATATCATGGGATATGAAATGATAAATGGTTTATGATCTTATATCACATATATGTATATATTTTGTGCTGTTTGGGACCTGTATCTCACTCAAATTTCATTTTAAATGTAGTATGATGCATGAGTTACTTATACTATGAGTTAACGTGATTTCATGTTCATAATGTTATTCGTGGACCTGGTTTCATGTTCATACTATTTTATGTGGATCTAGTTTCATGTTAATATGTTTAAGAATGGACCTATCTTGCATGTTCATATGTGTATTCTTTGACCTATCTTTTATCACAATAATATTATCTATGGATTAGTTTTTTATGTTCATAAGTTCATGGGATGGACTAATTTTATGTCCTTTAAATAATGAGGAGAATTGTTTCTATTTATACATGTTCACAATGATATAAGACTATTTCATTCCATAAAGATGTGTTTTGTGACAATTTTATCTCTCTTGGATCAAGTTATTTTATTCATCTAAGATTCATGTCATATGAAAAATCAAAAATTATTCTATGAATCATGAATATGTTCAGTGACATAAAATTTTGGTTTTTAAATGTTTTGACCCTTTTCTTCTAAACATGATATCATTTCATTATTATATGATCATTGATATCTCCCATTTTTTAACTATACTATTATTCTTTGAAAACCCATTATTATGATTCCATTGTTCATGTTTTGAATAATGATTTTTTGTATGATTTTTCTTTGAAGTGTTAAATAAACTAGTGGGATATGATGTGGTTCACTTATGTATCGATTGTTTATGTGTCCTAATTTCAAAAGATACTAGGCCTATAGCTTTATTTCACATATCATATAGTAATGTAATGAATATTAATCTAATAATAAGTAATACATATGTATGAAAAACATGGATCATTATAAACACATCCTTGTAAGTCATCCATTAGGATGATAATATATACAAGTCTAAAAAATGAATAAAATACAAATAGGCTCTACTTTCATCACAAAGACTCATTACATCCATGTCTCCAAATCACCATTTTTTTTAATTTTAATATCCATGAATAATTAGACCTTTACCGACTTGATCAACAATACAATGAGGTCTTCTCATGTACTAATGTTCTATATATACATGAGCACAGTGTGATAACTACAAAGTAGGATAAAACAAATGATATCTCTATCATTAAAAGAGACTAATTTTATGAACATATGATATTATTCAAAAATAAATAAAATACAAAATCATATTCAATTAATCACCATATATTATATTCTTCTAAGAACACAACAAATATTGACTACAACTACTTCAGCTAATGTTGTATGTCTCTTAGAATGTGTCATAATCAGGCTATCAGTCTGGTGATTTCCTTCCCAAAATAACATCATATATATATGATCCCTTAGTGGAGGGGGAGAGTATCCCGCTTAGATAAACTCATTTAAATTTCATGTACGTACAATCACAATTAGTATAGCACATCCCTAATTTATCATATTGTATATACATTAAAAATGCATATAATCACTTGAGGGTTGGGTATCCCACCTAAATAAACTCATATAATCATCTAAAGTATATGAAATCACTAATGGGTCACTCTATCCTTCCTAGTTAATTTCAAATATATATCCAATTGACGTTTTTACCTCCTTCCAAATAATCTCATTTATTACATTAATCTTATATCATAAGGATGTTCACCCCTCTCGTATATCACGTAATTTACATTTATTTTTTATTATAATATCACAATAATAATTTGATTCATGGATCCATTATTTTCATCCAACTATTAGTTCACATGTCTAAATATGGCCTCATATGTATTCCTGATGAGCGTATGGAGGTAACAGGAGTGTCTACGAATGGTATGGAGCGTGAAACCTATGTTTTTGGAGGAGAAATTAATGTTGTATGGTTAGATAAAACTGCGAGTGGTCGGCCACATGGTCTACTAAACCATGTGACGCATGGGTAGAGAGCAGTGGAAGGATGCACGATTATTGAAAACCATGAGATTTGGGGCACATGTACAAGTAACAACCTCTCCATTTTAAAGTGGGGTTTAACACGGTTTTTGCACATGTAGTAAAACCATATGATATAACCCTTTCTATTAATAACTATGAAATGTTGGCGAACTATTTTTAAAACTGTGCTCCTAAACTGTACGACCCATTTATTTTGGGTAAAATGACCATTTTACCCATAAAATTATAATAAACCTAAAAAAATTCATTATATCTCTTACATAGAACCCTCACCATTCATAAGCTTCCCTTTGAGCATATTCTTTTAAATAAGAGTTTTTCCCCATTTGCGCTATTTTGGTGGATGCTAATTTCCCCTATTAATATTTTTTTCTTCCATGATTCATTTGTATTCAAATCAAAGATGAATCAAGATATAATACTTGATGATATATCAACCTCCTAACCAAAGGTTGGTGGTATTTTGTCTTTCACTAAACTTCATGGTGTTTATATATTTTTTTGATCCCCACCCCAAGTTTTAAAGTGTAACCTGAAATAAATTTTAATCCTTCAATATAATTTTTTATGCATGGACTCATTAATTAGAGAGATTGTTAATGATTTTTATCGATTGTGGACCATGATTTTGAAATAAATATTTGGTTTATTTTTTATATAAATAGAACAGAACGGTTTTCCTTCAAACATGGACACCTTGAGGCATTCTTTTTCCTAGGCTTGGGTTTCAAATTGAATAATTGAATTAGAAATCAATGTGATGAATTGAATTATGATTGATGTGAATATTTAAATGTGATATAAATTGTAAATGTAAATGAAAAAAATTGGTGACGTATTCCATTTCCCTAGACATGTACCTTGTAATGGATTACAAGTATTGATATGTTTATTTAAATGAAATGACCATTTCAGGTGTGGAATGGAAGACTTCTTAGTGTGGCCAATGAACATAGTCATCTTATGAGGTGATTTTAAATTGAATTTGTTATGGTGTTCACCCTCAAAAGATTAATGTCGTGAATGGATTCATTTGAAATTTCTCTTGCTTATGCTTGAGTGATACATGGACTCCTGATATGGACAACCATTGAAGGACTCATGAAGATATTTTATATTATATTGCTAGTGATACATGAATTAATATGAGAATTACATGGATAGACTCAATGTGAATTTGAACATATATGTCATGGGTGATACTTGGGAACCCTTTGTGTGCCTCTATGGATGTGCCGGAGTTTCTGGGGCTTTTTTCTACACACAGAGTGATAACATGGTTCCTGAGGATCAATAAGGATGAGATAACAGGGTTTTAGTTATCTTTATATATAGTGTGACACCTAGATTCAAAATTGGGGATGCCAAGGATGGGATCATGTTCTAAATGGATGAATGAATGAAATGAATTATGATGCATCTTCCAAGCCAATGTACAAGCCTAGATTTACTCTTTGACATATACCATTTAGATGTCCAATTTAGGCATCTCTTATGCTTGCGAATATGTGGTAGACACCGGGCTTTATACAATTATAAAATATATGATACTGAATTTCTAAAAGAATGTAATTATAAATTTTATCGGACTGACTATTAATTTAATGAATTATTGATTAAATGAATTTCTATAAATGAATTTTACATTAAATGGTAATAGTTCTCTTATTGGATATTTACTTTTTAGTACTCCCTTGATTTAATGTTATTATTTCAGGAACAATTTGTTATATATATTTACTGACTTGTTGGCATAAACCATGGGTGCATGCTTACATGTATTACATATCATGACATTTTTTGGTTGTCATTCGGTACCCAAATAGACTATACAATTTCAGGTGTGGATAAGGGAATGAACACTTCTATAGGATCATGATTTATACATAGGAGTTCAAGTATGGGACCAATATGAGGCTCATGATGCTAGTGGGAATTTTTTGGCCTTTTTTGTTCTTCTCTTCCTTGTATTATACACAATGCAAGTATTCATGTTTTGGATGCTTACCGGACACATGAAATGTATCATCATCATTGTATATATGATTTTTTATCATCATTATCTATTCCTACTATTTATCTATTTTTTATGTTTTACTACTTCTACTAATTTTTTATTATTCTATTTATTTTTTACTTTATTATATGGTTGAGGGAATAGTGTCCCCATGGACACACCTAGACCATCACTACTAGTCAACATCCTCCCCCATTTGGGGATATGTGATTGATTTCATGTGTCTCAATTGGATAATGGTTGTATTGAATGGTATCCTGGTTCAATATTTTTCAAATTAGTATCAAAGGATAATTTTCTGGTTTTTTTACTGTTACGTGATATATATAAATTGATAGAAATGAATATGAGTTTGGTAATGAATTTTTCCCGAGCATAACAACACCATCTACAGAAAAAAATCCAATTTGTTGATATGTGTTATGGTATGGATTATCTGGGAACCATATTTCTGTTCATGAGGTGTTATTGGACCTCATGGATGAAAATTAAGAGTACCATTGGTTCATCATTTTAAATTGAATGGTGATATATATCGGAAATCAACCTAAATTCATATGAATAATTAAAAGGAATTTGTGAATTCCTAGATAAGTCATAGGTTTTTGTTTCTATAGAGGAAGGATTTCCCCTATACTACATATATATTTACACTTTTTTATAAACAAAACATTATAATGATCCCAAAATGACACGTGTTTTTGGAATTGTAGATGAATTCAACCATGATGAACTCCAGTAATATGATATGAGGGTGGTGTTGATCATACAATAGAGGTGGTAGGCAATGAGATACCATTGGAACCTCCAATTATTCATGCTAAAAAACCAATAGTTGTACTAGTCATATGTGTTGAGGCACTGTTCTCTGATGGGTTCTTGTTTTTCAGGGAGACCATTTAGGGAGCACCGTGGCCTTCCACATCTATGGCTGAGTTGAGACATGTGTTCTAGCTGTAGAATCATCCCATGTTTTCGAGTGATGGAATACCACTAGTTGATATGTCATGGGTAGAGGACATTAATTCTATCATTGAGCATCTAGATATTCCTCTTTAGTGTAGGGTCAAGATCCCAATGTTTATGTTGTGTGATACAGCCAGGAGATGGTGGGATTTTATAACCTAGACATGTCATCATTGGGAGATATTTGGGAGGAATTTTTAGATGACATTCAATGATTATTTCAATCTTGATACATTTAGGAACAAAATATCCTAAGATTCTATGTGCTTGGAGAAGGTTGTGCTATATGGTATGGAATATTCCACCCTTTTTCTTTGCTCAAGTGATTTTTATCTAATTTTATGGGTGGTGATTTATCTAAATCTAAGTTAACTGATTATGGTACTAGGTACGAAATATGATCGTAACTGATATTGTTTTCTCTAAATCCCATTTTTGTAATAGTGAATCCAATTATTATCACATAGAAAAACCTAAGAGAAGATGGTGGTACATTCCAGGGGAGTTCAACAGAATGATTTACTACTCCATTGATCTGTAGTAGGTAGTGTAATCTGAAAATTCCAGGTGTTGATATTAGTAGTCTAATCAAATGCTTAAATATACAGGAATGGTGTTACAGTGTGGTATGGTTTAGAATATGATTCCATAGTGTATGAGCGACCTACTCGAATGCTGATCTTGTGGAATGATGGCCCATCTATTGATTTATCCCAAATATTTCACCTAATATCTAGTGAGAGAGGAACTTCACTATCTCCACATTCAAGATCAAGGCTATATGTTTCTCATCACGCAAGGAGATGGATTGCAGATGTTCGATCACATCAACATGGTGGTTGTGGCCATGCTAGTCAGACCATAGTTTTATAGAGATAATAGCGTGGATACTCTTAGGGTATCCAAATAGTAATTTAGGGTCACATGTTAGGATGGATATATGAAATGAAAGAGAACCTTGAGTTGAATGATTCAAGAACTTCTACTATCAGAGGCACTATTCTAGTATCCTCAACATTAGCTTCCAAAAATTTTAATATAGGGGGTTCTCATAGATTTATATCATTTCCCATTATCGATGTCCTTGGTTTTAGTGTTTATACTTTTGATGGATTCATGAAGCATTCCACTCATTTTAGAAATAGAATAGAGGATGTAAATCAAGGTAGGGAGTTAACCCATGAGATTGGTTGGTGTTACATTGTATGGGAACTATTTTTTCTTGAGATGATAGATTTTGACATCATTCATAATTCTGATTGGTTTGATCACATTCATTATTTCATCAAAATATTTTGTCATAATATGAAGTTCACATCACTATAGGGAGGTGAATTTATACATACGTGTTAATGGGATATACAAGAATGTTGATCTAGACCAATGAATCTTGGAATCGACAGGATGATATCTCATATTATGTATTTATATCTGGATGGTCGGGAACACGTCAGGATGATTTCCCTGATGTTTTTGGTAACTTTGGGGATGTCTTCATAAAAATATTTATGAGTAATATTTATTGGTATAAAGAGAGTTACATATCAAAATAGTTTTAGCATCTTCACTAGTATCCCTTAATCCTTACAAGAAGGGTACTACTATGATTTAAGAGCTTAAAAGGTAGCTAGAGGATTCAGACTCAAAGGGTTGTATCTGGCGTATTACTTTTTTTGGGGTCCTCCTATCTTCTTTGTAAAAAATTATGATTTTACCCTTGGTATATCAATGTTCTATCATATATTTATCCATTTAATTGTTATTAATAGTTATCATATTCCACAGATAGATGATCCCTTTGACTAGCTCTAAGGAACTTGGGTTTTCATAATGATTGATTTGAGATCTGGTTATCATCCAGTGGGTTTCATACCATCAAACGTACTTCACATAAACTTTAATAGTATTTATGTTCTATATGTTTATTTTGTTTTATCATTTGGTATCGTGAACACAATATCATTATTCATGGAACTGATGAACCAAGTGTCCCACCCATTCCTAGATTCGTTTGTGGTGGGTTTTGTGGGTGGAAACATGGTTTATTCTCAAAATCGAGAGAACCATTCAAAGAATCTTGATATCATGTATAACACACCAAGTTAGAATCATTTATATGATAATATAATAATGTTTCAATACTATATGGGTTATATTCACTTCATGGGTCACCTTATCTCAAAGACAAGAGTATTGATTAATCGAAAAATAGTGGGATTTATAGTTTTTTTGCAGCATCCCAAGAATTTATATGGGGTTTGAAGTTTATTAGGGCCACTTAATTACTAAAGTAATTTTATAAATGTATTCTCATGCTTATCGGTATCCTTACAAAAATTCTGAAGAACTATTTGATTTTTTATGGTCATATTTATATAAGATTAAATTTCTATTGGTGAAGGGAAGATTCAATTCAACGTTGATACTGATTTTTTAGGGCAAGGTAGAAGTTAAAATATTTACTATGATGCATTTGGTATTAGTCTATGAGATTTCATTATGAATAAAGACAGGTTATTGGCATATGTGTTCTAGAATTTGATGCCACAAAAGATGAATTACTTGACACACAATCTCGAGTTGACTTTAGTTGTACACACATTTCTCTGTTAGAGGAATTACTTACCCAGAGATAATTTTTTGTTGTACATAGAAGAAAAAAGCCTCGAGTACATATTTACATAGTATGATCTAAATATGAGTCATTATTGTTGGGTTTAGTTCCAATAGTCTTTTGATTTTTAGCATGTCTTCATTCATGATAAAGGAATTGTAATTTCCAATTCCATGAGATGGAGGACTAAAATACATGAAGTTAAATAGTCCTTTAGAGTGTGAAAATACATGTCTTTATTCTATTACATTCACTTAGAGGTTTCCAGTATCCACGTTATGATATTTATATCATCCTTAGTAATTACCTCTACCATTTGTGACATAGTTATGATGAAGAATCCATAAAATATTGAGATTACATTCCTACAATAGAGTGTGGAGGTGGATGACCCTATTCTTGGTTGAAGCATAGGTGCGGATGAAATTATACATCCATGTGATCAAGAATGGGTTTCTTTAGACATCCATGAGAATCTTTTGTGAGAATTTTATGCTTAAGTATAGGAATTTCTTCCTGGAGTTACCAATATGTATAAGGATTTGAATCTTCAATACTAGTGACCACGTTAGAAAAGAAATATATCTAGTTTTGTCATTATATGTTCTGACTCTCAGCTAGTGAAGGTGGAACACCCGTGACCATATAAAATGTTACTAAAATTACCCTTCCCAATGAGGAAATAAGTTGTTGTTATAATGGATTTCATGAATGTTTTACCAATTTTTCCTCTAGTTATTGATGATTTATGGATTTTTTATGGTCTAATAATGTTTCACATTTACTTTCAATCAAGGAAACACTCATGGTTGATCATCATATGAGGTTGTATATCCATGAGATAGTATGAATTCATGGATTCTCTCACACTATCATTTCACATTGGGACTTTTAGTTTACATCATAGTTATATAATACGCTAAAGAGGGTGTTGGGTATATAGGTCATTTTGAGAACATCATACCAACCCCAGATAGATGCCCAGTCAAAGAACATGATTCAGATGCTTTATGAAATGTTTCGAACACACATCCCATATTTTGGGGGATCGTTGGAGACACATATAACATTTACTTAATTCAATTACAATAATATATTTTAGTATATTATACAGATGTTGCCTTATAAGGATTTGTTTGGTAGGCCATTCAGATCACCCTTGTTATTATTAGAGGTTGGAGAGGATGCTCTGTTGGGACCTCATCTTGTTTTTGAGACTATAGTACAGTTTCAGTTGACTCTAAAGTAGATGGATAATATGAAATCTCATCCTAAATCATATTCCAAAAATAGTAGTTGACCTATAAAGTTAGTTGATTTCTTCATGTTCTATAATGTGTTTCACCGAGGTTGGTATATAAGATAATCAGAAGACATAGTGAGATTTCACCAAATTATTCTAGGGTTATTTGATATTCAAGGGAGGGTTAGGGTGGTAACCTATCAATTCTAGTTACCTTAGATGTACCAATACATGCATTATTTCTTCCAAACATCTTAATAGATCCGCTATTATTCAGACATGTCTCATGCCCTTCATCATAAGGAGGTTGGGTTACTGGTAGATTCATCTTATAAGGGGCATCCTTAATGTATTGTGGATCATTTCATGAAGGTTATCCATGTATGGTATGTTCCTATATTATTGGTTTTATGGTACCATGGTCGAGTGTAGGATGAGACAGGGGAGATGGATCTCGATGTACGATCGTAGTGGCTAATGTTTTTCACTGATCAAGTTTAACAACCCTTATAAAGGAACTTCATGGGAGAATTTCATTAATAGAGTATGTTTGTAAGAACCTGATTCTTCTTTGAGGTAATAAACATTTTTTCTATTAATTATTAGTGGAAAAGTATATATTTTTCCAAATATGAATTTCATTTGAGGGTGGTGAGGTATCAGGTGTGTCTGGGGTGAGTAAAGTTCTCTAATGCTATGTTTTGTGATGAAAACTTCATGGTGCACTATTAGTTAAAATAATTTGTGGCATGCCACATAGTATAATAAACTAGGTGAGGCATGTTAAGAGACTATGGTATGGAAAAATAGTTATGAAAAACCATGTGATTTTTGTCCACAAGGCTATGCAGTAACATCTAAAATTTTGACAGTGGGTTTTGGCATGGTTTGTCAATGGTTATTCAAAAAATGTGATATGACCGATACTATATATATTCATTCACTATTGGTGCATTATTTTATAAAATGTTCACCTAATTAATTTTTATCAATTCTTGGTTATGTTTGGAAGATCAGGTGCAATTTAGGTGAGTGCTAATTTTCCCTTTTATTAGGTTCTTTTTCTGTTATTAAAATTTCTCCTGATCTGAGATGAATCATGAGTTGATACATGATGATTTATCCATTATAGACCAATGGTATGAGGTATTATTCCTTTTTCAAAATTTTGAGGTGTTTATATATGTTTTTTTTATTTTTACCCAATTCCTTTTCATCACCTTAATTGAATATTGATCCTATAAAATAATTAATAGCTATGACCTTTTTAATCAAGGAGACCATAAACGAATGTTATAGGTTAGAGAATATGATATAGAAACACTCCTTGGGTGTTTTTGTCATATAAATTTACCACCATGGGTGCCTTTAAGTATTGATTCCTTGATGTGTGCCTTTGCCTATCATGGGTTTCAAATGGATGAATTTAATGGTAAAACAATGTGATGAATTGAATTATGATTGACATCTATATTGAAATGTGATATCCATTGTAATAGGGATTGATAAATATGAGGTTATGGATTCCAATCCCCAAGACATATGCCTAGTAATGGATTTTTGATCTGCATATTATCATTTAGATGAAATTTCACTATCATTAGTTGAATGGAACGCCTTCTAAACTTAGAGAATGACTTCAGTCACCTTATGTGGTGAGTTTAAAATGAATTGGTTTGGTTGATGACTTTGTATAACAGAATAGATTAATTGTCATTGAATTTTATGGTCCTTAGGTGACACATGGATCCAAATTATGAATTCAATGGACACACTCATTAGGAATTTATTAGTCTTTTTCTCATGTCATACATGTACTCATGATATGGACATACAAGGATTTACTCATGAAGTTCTTTTCTATTATATGTTGTGTGATACATGGGTCCATATAAAAATTACATAGATATACTGAAAGGAAATTTTGACAAAATATGCAATTGGTGATACTTGGTCTCCCTTAGTGGACTACCATGGATGGTCTCAAATGGCTAGAACTATACACCACACCTAGAGAGATACAAGGGTTCTTGAGGAATGCCAAGCATAGGATATTAGGGTGTTGGTTGTCATTATAGAAAGAGTGATAGAGGGATTCAACCATAGGGAATCCAATGGTGGTTATAATGTTTTAAACGGATTAATGAATGAAACGAATTATGACGTTTCTACCAGAAAAACAAGAATCATGGTTTTGATCTTTGACTTATACCATTTAGATGGCCTGCTTAGGCGTCAGTTGTGATTATGATTATATATTGTATTTTGTCCTTGAGTCAGTTCTTAAGATATATAAATTAAATGATATTGAATTCATAAATGAACTCAATTATAAATGTTAAATTCATTGCTGATAATTCACATTTATATTTGATAAATTACTTAGATTAAATGAAATGGACATTAAATGATAACTAGGACCTTATAAGATGTTTACATTTGAGTACATCCCATGATTTATTGATATTATTGGTTTTATGATATGTTATATATATATATACACTTATTGGATATCTTAAACCATTGGTGGTTTCTTACTGTGATTGTATCTCACACCACGTTTCAGATACCATTGGGTTCCCAAATGGTCTATATGATTATAGGTGCGGAAAAGGGAAATCTCTCTTATAGAGGTTATAGATTTCTACTTAAGAGTAGGTTCATGTGATGAAGTTAAGGATGAAGATTATAGGGGATAATTTTTGGCCTTTTTTAATTTTTATCCGTGTATTTTACACCCGTCATGTATACATGTTATGGTAGTATACAAGACACATGTCATCTATCATCACCATAGTTAAAAGATTTCAATTATTATCTTTATCAATTCCCGATGTGTATCTATCTACTATTCAATTTACTATATGCACTACAATAATGTTACTCTATTTCTATTGTGTTACACTCTGGTGTTGAAGGAATAGTCTCCCTATGAAAACACTAAGGCTCTGGCTACTAGTCGACAACCTCTAGAATTTGATGAGATGTACATGTAGCCATTTGACCCGCCGAGATCAAGGCACTATTGATTTGAATTCGAGTCTGGTATGTTATAACAATCAAGGGACGGGGTATGTGTATCCCACATGTCTATCTAATTATATAATATGTAAAAAAATGCATCCCACATAATCCTAAATTTTAACTACATTCATTCATTTTATTCATGTCCTTTACATCACAAAAAAAAATTCATAATATAATTAGTTGGTAGTGCATTCAACCAATAAAATCTCATATTGAGAATAAATGGTTTGTATGTATACTCAAACACAACACACATTATTTTGGTCAATCTCTCAATCACACATCTTATTATCACCATTACATCCATAATAATCTACAACTATGCTAGAATTTCATATTTATCGCACATAAAGATCAATAAATGAATGCATATCTAACTACGATACCTGATTTCTTGGAAAAATATGGAAGCCCTAACTAGGTTCCTATATATCATTTCCAACTCTTTGAATGATTCACATCACCCAAATGGAATAATGTACCTCAACTTCATCATATTCATATCACAGCCACATTAGCATAATAGGTAAAACCAAACATGGGTCACTTTGAGAGGATTGAATAATTCAAATAATGCACCTCAAAAAAACCTAGGATTGTAATTTCATGTCAAAATATACCAAAATCATAAACAATGTATACCCACCACTGTTCTGACATACAAGTGCAGGATGAATACTCAACCACTATATAATAAACTTTTTTGAAGGCTTTGAGTCATCTCAAGGTTCCCTATTCCAAATCCCTCAGGTTTTAGTTTCATTAAACCCATATTATATACAAGGAGGGAGATAAGGGAACCTATCCCTTATTCATGTATTTCTCACTGCACTATACTGTACACCTATAGAGTTCATATATATCATAGAAAAAACTTATAATCATGCTCTAATCTAATTGTGTCTATGGAATGATGATAGTGTTCAAGGGTCTATTGTATCACATGACAAATTGTTCATTTCATGGGGGATAAATATAATAATTAATTCAATAAATGATCAAAAAAATATGGAAAACCACATATCACATGATATAAAAATATATACAGGATCTAATGGATATGTTCATGGTACCACAAACCCCATAAAGAGTTATTCCCTATAAGGAATCCCCTAAAACACCCAAGATCATCGATGTCTCATCTAATATCATATGAAAACCCAGGAAACATGATATATCACTATAAAAATTCCCAAAAAATGAACATAGTAGGTTTAAGGTGTATCTTGAACATCATCATGAGAAATGTACCTATCAACTGACACTTATTCACCATTTAATTTCATCATATTTCATCAATACATATGAAAACCTTATAGGGTAACATATAGAAATAAAAAAGGAAATAATCCATGTGAGATTATAATCTGGAGACATATTCAATTTAATCCATGAAAAATACCAATAATTTAGGATTATTCGTCCACAATGTGATGTAAACATCAACAAAAAAATAACCTAGAGAGATCTAAATCATCATTCTCAATGATAAGAAATAATAGATGAAGGGGAATAAAGATACTCACTTAAAATTTCCACGTAAATTTGACTTGAATGCTCCTACGTATGGTAAATAATAAAATGGGAGATTTGACACCTTTATATTTTTATGAGATATTTATTTTTTAATAATTTTATTTCAAAAATTTCTTATGTTACATGCAACAACATCTTACCGTGCATTACATAGAACTCTGAGACTCCACAAAAAATTATTTATTATTGTAAATAATTAGAACTGTAAATTATAATCTAGAAATTATAATGGTGGTTGGGAATATGATTAGATGAATTAATAAATTAAGGTTTAAAATTTATATAAAATCTGCTGAAAAATTAATTATAAGTGAATATAAATTCATTTGTGAAAAATAAAATAGATTTTTTTTCGAAAAAACATTTTAAATGTGAATAAGTGTGTTTTATTGAAATAAATAAACAAATTATTCATGATGAATTATATTAATTAAATATATATATATATATAATATAATATAATCTCTAGCCTTTATATTATGTTTTTTGTTTACTTGATATCAGAACAAATACAATTTTACAAATAAATAAAGTATTTTTATAAAAAGGAATATTTTCTACTTTTAATGATGAAATGATTTTAAATATAGTTTTTAATAGAAATATAATTTATATTTGACAAGAACAAACTATTTTCTAAAATATAATTATCAAAATTTTCTTCAGTTAATTTTTTTTCTTTTTCATTAGTATTCATTTTTTTGATAGTGAAAAAAGAACAATATTTCAAAAGAATACTACATTTTCGTATGATTTATTTATATAGTTATGTTATTTTTTGGACTAGTTTTAAAGTATATATAGATATATATTTAATTAGTTAATATAATTAAAATAAATATAAAAAAATTCATAATGAATTTGAAAATAAAAATATTTCAATTTCTCAGATGTTTTTACTTTAATGTCATAATGTTTTCGATCTCTCAATATGATTAATTTATTTTACTATTTTCATAATATTATGTGTTTCGAATTTTGAACATTGGATTACATATTTAAAATCATATGGAAAAAAATTTAAATAGGACCTGTTTTATTTTTTCAATAAAATGAATATCAACATTAGTAATTTTTATTACCATGTATGATGGTAAATATAATAAATTGAGGGTAAAAATAATATTATAAATATTAATAAACAACAATAAGACGTTAAAATATGTTATTGGATAAAGTTAATTCGACTTTTAACACTTAAGGATTAAAATTGAATTATTTAATTGTGAATGTTTAGTATAAATTACATGAATATCATAAATATAAAAGAGAATTAAAAAATTTCAAACTCTATATTTTAAGTAATATAATATTTTTAATATGGAGTTAAATAAAATATAAATTAAAAAATATAAATGATTATAAAATTAAAAACAATTAAATATGTCATGGGAATTTATTATTACTTTTTAGTGGAGAAATACTTATCCTAAATAAATACATAATAATGATGCAATAATTTTTCAACTAATGAAAAACCAAATTTTTTGGTATTAAAAATATTATGATAAATATAATTTCAATTACTTAATGTGATCAAATAATTTTAACTGTCAATATGACATATGTTTTGTGTGTAAAATGAATTGGTTTGATTTTATCTTAATTTATTGAGTTTCTCAATGTCAATGTAATGAATAGATTCAAAATTGACTTTAATGATATTTATTTAAAATAATTTTTTATTAAATGATTTAAAAATAATATAAATAACAAATAATGATAAAGGGGTTAATTTATTTCCTCAAATATTCTTAATTTATTATTTAAGGTTCTATTGACACCTTGTAGATAAAAATATCCACTATTTAATATTTTAAATGTTGACCCCACATTTGTAATTAAAATAGGCTAACAAAGTGTTACCAAAAATGGAAAGGTTTAAAATTATAAAAAACACTTTTCTTAAATATATTGGTTGATGAGATTACCCATTATCCAACATTATATTATAATTCAATTCAATATTAAGGTATTTGGATTTATAATTATGTGATTATAATTTATTTTTTTGAGACATTTCATAAGTGCTCCTCTCCTTAATTATAAATGGACACCTCCTCCCCCATCTCATTTCACCACCTTAATCCTTTTATCTCGATCAAAATCTACCATATATTCTTCTACACTACCCTAAAAACATTATATAGGTTCTAGTATTCCAAAAAGACCTAATTTAGATCCCTTTATTTAGGGATATATATGATTCGTTTCATAAAATAGGATGTTTGAATGTAAATAAAGTAAGTCAAGACTCAAAGTAAGGTATTTTGCACTGAGATTTATTTCTATGGAATTCATTCCTTATAACCTATTTTTTACTTTTTGGGATCTATATACCTCCCATGTATGTATTTTATGAGTATTATACTAAATATTATTGCATTTTTATATCCATATAATTTTCATTAATTCATGGAAATACAAGTATACTCTTTGTGAAGTGATAAATATTTATTCAAAAGTCATTTCAATATTAATGATTATTATGTTTTGAATCTATATTGGGTATTATTTAACCTCCATGCCCATGTATTCTAAAAAATAAAAATGTTTTTTTCTATTCTCTTTTTAGGAAATAAAATTTACCCATGTTTTAAATTTAACAAAATGGATTGAAATGTATGATTTTTCCTTTTCGAAATAAGGCAAATTATGAAATTTCCATGAAAAGTAAAAAAGAAATTTTTTAAATTTTTTTCAATTAAGCTATATTGAAACTTTCATGCTACATTATTTCATTAAATATTCTTATAAAAAATTATATATATATTTTTAATGAAAATTTTGTCTTTTAAAATTATGTAGCATTTTAGAAAAGAAATCATTTTCAAAGAAGAAAGAATATTTTTTCAAGAATTATTTTTAAATCATGATTGACATTAAATTTTTATACTTTTGTATTAATGGGATAATTCTTAATAATAATATCACATTCCTTCTTATATGTGATTTAGGGTTATTATTCAATGATATTTATGAAGCCCATTTCATTTTTCGGTTATGTTATAATTGAATGATATATGTGAACCCCATTTCTTAACATTAGTTCTGATATGAAAAATGATTTATGTTCTCATAGAACACATATTTATGGTTTTAATTATTTGATGGCTGGGACCTATATGTCCCTTCAATGTTATTAGTAATGATAAATGTTCTATGAGCTCAATGGGTACATGGTAGGTCATCTTAAGACCAAAAAAAGAGGGTAAATAGGAGGTCATATTAAGCCCATATCAAAAGGGTACATGGGATGTCATGTGAATCCCACTGAAAGAAGGTACACGAGATGTTATCCTAATACTGAAATTTGAAATTACATCAGAAAACGACACAATATTGATGTAAGAACATAGGTGAATACCCAATCCGAATATAATATTAATTTCACTGTAGGAATAATTGACATAAGATATTCTAATATTTAGTGTATTCCTCAATTTCCATGTCATATTCTATTGTTATACTCTCATAGATCATCTGCTCTAATTTTTTTTATTATTCTTGTTTATGATATTCCAATATTTTTGACATCACTCACTTATATGATCTTTGATAATTTGGGTATGATATTAAAATTTTATGGTCACCTTTTAATTCATATGGTTTTATGTTAGTCTTACATAAAATCCATGTTTATCGTTGTTGAGATTATAATATCACCCATTATTATGATTCCATTCATTGGGTTACGAAGAATTGTTTTATATAGGAGTTCTAAAGGGGAATATATTTATGAGATATTTTGGAGATATTTCAATAAATTGGATGAATTTTTTCTATGTTTCGAAGGGAAAAAAACTATTATGGTCCATGTGCATGTATGAATGTAGTGTAATGAATATTCATGCCACGACTCGTCCTCGGGGCCCGTACCATGACTACCCCAATCCCCCCTTCCATAGGCCAGGGGCTGGCGACTAACACCAAAGGCGTAAATCCCGGAAATAGGGAAGGCATTGCCTTTATAAAAGTAAACAAACACCACAGAGTACAAGCGGAAGTAAAAGTAAACACTAAGAAAAAACTCTAACAAGCTGTGCTGAAAGTAAAGGGGGCCGGAAATACAAGCCCAACTGTACAGTACAACCGAAAGGGGAAAAAAGCAACTGAAAGAAAAATCCGCAACGTCGAGCCGCTACTGGAAGTCCCACCTGAAGGGTGGGTACAGATAGCCTCCACAGCTCCTCGGTCCAGTCGTCCGCTCCGAGTACACCCTGCCCAGTGGTCCACATCCAGGTACCGTCCTGCTCCGCCAACCTCGACCATTATCAGCGCTGTCTATCGTCTGCAACCAACAAAACGATGTGCGGGCATAGCCCATGCAGGGGTGAGTATAAGCTACTCAGTAGGGACCCCGAGACCCCTGAAGGTCTCCCGAAATCCACATAGAATAAACCACAAAATGATAAGATACAATCTTGAAGTAACATCCGACACTGCTAAGTATATTCCCATACATATACCTAAGTCATCAATTCCCGTTCGGCTCCAACATCCGAGCCGAAGCACAACCCAGTCCACACAGGAAAGCAAAACTTAAATCCACATAGGATAGCACAACACAATCCCCAAAGGAGAGTAAACAGGACTCAGCTCACACAGGTATACATCGTCGAAAAGGTGAAAGGGATGATCAGATATAGATACTGAATCATCTAAGATGGGACCCACTTAAGATACAAGACCAGCTGTCTTCGTTGATTCATCTATGCTGGCACCCACATAGGATACAAGACCAGCACTGAATCATCTAAGCTAGGACCCACATAGGATACAAGACCAGCACAGCTGGGACCCACATAGGATACAAGACCAGCACACTTCATTGATTCATCTATGCTGGGACCCACACAGGATATAAGACCAGCACTGAATCATCTATGCTAGGACCCACATAGGATACAAGACCAGCACAGATGGGACCCACATAGGATACAAGACCAGCACTCTTCATTGATTCATCTATGCTGGGACCCACATAGGATACAAGACCAGCACTGAATCATCTAAGCTGGGACCTACATAGGATACAAGACCAGCACAGCAGGGACCCACATAGGATACAAGACCAGCACTCTTCATTGATTCATCTATGCTGGGACCCACATAGGATACAAGACCAGCACTGAATCATCTAAGCTGGGACCCACATAGGATACAAGACCAGCACAGATGGGACCCACTTAGGATACAAGACCAGCACTCTTCATCGTCGCATTCGCAGCCAGCACTAGGGTTCCCGCACACATCAAGCTCGTTCGAGAGGGTCCGCTCCACGAGCCGAGAGGGTCCGCTCCACGAGCCGAGAGGCTGATACATCAACTGACACGAAGTGCGAAGTTGATCTATCAAAAAGTTCTGTATCGTCAACAGGAACTCAACGCAATAGACGGCGCGTCAATCGGACACCCGGTCTGAGAGATATTGGCTTTTTTGTCCTAGGGGCCCGGTTGGTTTTTAAGGCAAAACCAACCCGACCAAACTCCACCTATGTCCAAACCTCAGGCGGAGTGAGCCAAAAGATCCGTATCACTAAGAGTAATCCACCAAAGTCGACGACACGTCAATCGGACGTCCGGAGCTCACGATATGAGTGTTTCCACTCCGAGGGCCCGGTTGGTTTCGTGGACGAACCAACCCGGCCGAACCCAAAGTATTTCCAAAACCTTGAGTGCGATAAACATAAACGACCGTCTCGATCCAAGGATCGCGTTGCCGCTGACGGTGAGTCGTTTGGAGGCCCGTAGCTCATGTTACGGGCAAAAGACCGAAAAGGTCCGAAGACGGGGGGTCTGGGCCCAGACCGGCCCAGCCCAACCCCGAACCGGGTCGACCCGACCCCGGTCCGGGTCCGACCCGGTTTGGCGCGACCCGGCCCAGCTGGGGCACGACCCATCCCGGCGGGTCGGCCCAGCTCGGCTCGGCCGAGCGGCCACGCGGAGGAACCGCGGGGCGCGCCGCCCCCGTGGGATGAAAATATCGCGCCCCCGCGTGGGGCCGCCCCGAATCACCCGGACGCGGCTGGGACGCCACGTCCTTGAACCGCGGTTCCGCGCGGCCGTGGAACCGCCTTGCCGCCGCGGCTTCAGCCACGACGAGGTTTTCTCGGCGGCGCATAGGGCGGCGCCGCTGCCTGGCTGCCGGCCGTTGCCAGCCGCCGCCTTTGGCCGCCGGCACCGCCGTTCCGGCGTGGCGCGCCGGTGGAAGCTTCCGCGGGCCACTGGAGTTGCTCCGGTGGTCCGTTTTCATTTCCGTCTGCGCTGAGGTTCATCTGGGGTCCCTACCTTCACTTAAATGGCTCTCAAATCTCCCTTGCGTCCCCGTTTGTTGTTGCCCGTCAATCCGCACGTCAAAAACGAACGCGCCGTCTTTGTGGTTTTTTCGGGGTGGCGCGACGGCGCCGCGCACCTTCACTGCGATTTTCCAAACTCCCGCGCAATCTTGCTTGGTCGACGTTCGCCGTTTCGCACACCAAGAACGAAAGGGGCGGTGGGTTCGAACTTGTTCGTTGGTCCGCACCCACCGCATTAGTGGTTTGAAACAAAACCATAATTTCTAGCAATTGATAATCCCTGTCCTGAAAAAATAATCAGCGGACCAAATTGTTAATTTTGTTGGATCGTGTTCATGCCTAGGATGAAAAAAACATGGAGTAATAACATTTCAAAACAACACCTACCTTTTCAAGTTTTCGCACGTGCATTCTTCACGGAATTGATCGTCGCGGAAAGAGAGGGTCGTCACGTCGCGGAAGGGCATCGCATCGTCGCGGTACTCGGTGTCGCATCGACGAACTCCGAGGATCAAAACAAATAGATTTAATTATATCGATTAAATCCATGTGTTGTTAAAATCCACAAATAAGATTAGAAAGAAACTTGAAATCTCCTAGCTCAAGCAGTTGATGATCGGAGATTTGTTGCGGGGAAGAATGCCTCGGAAGAAGCGTCGTCAATCTCTGAGGGTGTCGGCATTTTTCGCGTTCTTCGCGTTCTTCGTATTCTTCGTGGAGGGAAAAGAAGGCACATAATTCTGTCAAAACCTCTCAATGAACAATCTCAACAAGCCATGTGTTGGTCTTATTTTATTATTACGCCAACGGTTTGTAAACAGGTTAAGAAACGATTAAATTAATTCATAGAATTATTTTTAACGAAGTTAACCGCCCAATTAAATGGTCCGTTAAGAATTTAAGAAAACATGTCAGTTGAATTTCATAAAAATGGGTTTTTGCGGTTGCGTTACTTAGGGGAAAGGAAATAGTGGGGCTCGTGCGGGCCCCACCTCACAAATATCCTACCAAGTGGGTAGGATATTTTGGATTTGCACCCTATCCGTTTCAACTGAGCTTAAGCAGATTAAAGTTGTCTTTAAGCGGATTTAAGTGAAATAAAAATAAAATTGTCATATAACTTTATTTTATTTCATAACATAAAACCCAAAAATTAAAAACCACAACCGAGCAAACGAAACTCCGAAAGAAGAGTTTCTAAGCAAATACAGGCACTACGATTCCATTAGTGCCCTTAGAATTCGATTCCGAGCACCGGTTCAAAAGATAGAAAAACCCACTCGTCCGTTCACGGAACGTACCCGATCCAAACATCAGAAAGTGATTCCGAGCACACCGGGCCTCGGAATCAGGTGCTGTCAGAAAATGCGTTCTTGTAAAATTTCAATGAAAATTAACAAAAAAATTTCCTTGAAACTCACGGGTCTTTAAAATTCATCTAAAAATACGTAATATCCACATTATAAATTCTTTGGTAGTTATAAATTTAATAACATGAAATATTTATATAACCTTCAGAAACTTGGCTAATATAAATTTATTGAGATATCTAGTTATATTTATAAGTACATGTCTATGGTATTAACTAATTATATGTCTATGTATATGTTATAATCCAAGTGTTTTCATACTGATCATGAATGATGTAGGATAAACCTATCATGTCATACACTGAAATTTTATATTTATATTTCTATGATTATATAGTTTTCCCACTATGGTTAGTGTTTCTCACATTATTTATTTGGTTTTAGTTAATGGATGGATCCCATAGGAACCATGTTAATATTGAATGTGATGGAAAATGAAATGATGATCCTCATGATTAAAAATAATTATGGAAGTTGCAATGAAAAGTATTTTTATTATACTTACACATTCTATGAATCATGATAGATTTTTGAATAAAAAAAGAAGGGAACAAGTTTATTTTGAGTCCTTCATGAGGCATTTTATGCATTCATTCTATGGTTCATCTAATCCACTTGTTTCTAACTAATAGATTAGTCCCAATGAAAGGATATTTTCTATAATTAAATGTTCAAAACATGAAAAAGTAATTTTGGATATTTATCATTTCGAAGAAGAATCTGATCAGTTGTGAACCCTTATTAAGAACATGAGGGAATAAGAAATAAATAGAATCAGTGGAATAAGAATATATAAATGGGATATTTTTCAATAATCACTTCCCTCGTATTGAACCAAAAAATATATATAAATAATTCTTTTAGCTAATAAAAATATATGATGAATCAATTTCTACCTATGAGGAAATATTTACCATAATTTTAAGGTATTATTTTGGGTTATTCATCATCACTAATACAAAAAACTAGCCAATTCATTGGTGTCCTAAAACAAATCCACTGAAAAGACTTGAATATAATAGACTTTTGATGCTAGGAATAAGTCATTCACTCTAAATTGAAGGGAGGAATGTAAATTTTATATTCCCATTATTCCTCTAGTTCTTCCAATAAATTAATGATAATGTCTCATTGAAATTTAAATGTTTGAATGATATTTCAGGTATTCATTTTTAGAGTTTTGTGAAGAATCACTTAGGTGAATGTCTGAAAGTTACAAGAGGATGTTAAATATTTGGAAAGGAAGGTCATCATGTGTCTGATTCCCAATGGGATGTAAATAATGTAGATATGGAGATGAATACAAATAAATCTACATAAAATACTCCCACCACAATTTATATTATGAATTTCATGGAGTTTTAGCATTATGTTAACATGTCATAAAATAATAGGACTAATGTTGATAATAAGCCTAAAGAATCCACTAAATATAATGGGCAAATAAAAGATTATTCTTTCACATTGGAATAAGTGAATCATGATACATAGGTAGTACTTATCTTTCCCTCCTTATTTGGGAATTTCATGTTTTATTTTTTATGAATAAAACCTATGAAAATGTTTTTGCTCAAATGTTAATGATATTTATTGTGATTATATAAAATGATTATAGAATAATAAACTCCCTTATCATATTTCTAAAAGGATTACCCCAATCATCCTATTAATTTTTTTTATTAAATTCAATTATATATGGAATGTACTATCATGTTCATATTTAATAGGCCTTTATAATAATACATGATAAAGGATTTCACATGTTCGGTATGTGACCAATAGAAGATACATTATAATATATGCGGGAAAATAGATTATAATTTTTTTTGAAATATAGTGAAATTATTTATAATTTTTTGCAATTTATAATTAAATAAAGCTTATAAGGATGACCATATGTAAAATGATTTATTTTACAATTTGTATGAGTTTTTAGAGTTTAAATTATTATCTCACCATATCAGGACTTATGCATATTTGATAACCTATATTATCAATTTTCTTTAAATGTTAATAAAGATAGAAAAAATTATAATCCTATGGAACTCATGATCATCATTTTTTCAAGAATGAAATATTCAAATTAATTTCATGGAAAACATATGAAGGGGAATTGATATAGGAACAACGAAAGGGTGAAATATTCTTATAAAATCTAATGAAATAAAGTAATTATTTATTAAGATGAAATTTATTTAACTATATGGAACGATATCAAAAGAAAACAAAATGACATCCAAGTACCTTATTTTCCAGGAAATCAAATGTCCCCTTAGATCATCACATATTTATGGCTATGTGATTGTTAACTTTATTAAAATGATTTCTTCCATCACTATAAATCATAACATGACAGTTATATTTCCCTTCCATTTCTATGATATTACATTCCAACAATGTTATCCTATTTAGAAAACATTTTTTTAATTACTTTGGGTATCCTTTATGTTTCCATGTTTTCCTTATTAATGTGAGTTTTAGTGTTCATTTATATGATGATGGTTTCTATAAATTAAACATTAAACTATGAAACCTATTATAACATAAATGAATTCTAAGGGAGAAGTTAATTTTAAGAGGGGGTGATTTAACAACAGAATATTTTTTTGAGGTTTTTTTAATAATATGATTATATTGATGTATTTAATCACATGGACCATTATCTTATCTTGTGTTACATGCAATAGGGAGTGTTTATGGAAAAATATTTTTATCATTGTAATTGTTTAAAAAATAAAATTGTAATGTAGATATTATATTGGTTATTATGAATATAATTATATAATTGTAGTTTAAACATTTATATATAGATTTTTAATTATTAATTATAAATGATTGTAAAACACTTTTTTAATGGAAATGTTTTTTAGAAAAAAAAAACTATTTAAATATGTACAAGTGTGTTTTATACCAATAAATAAAAAATAGTTCTTAATAGATTATATTAATGATATATATATATATATATATATATATATTATTTAATCTAATTCTTATCATTATTAATTTTTGTTTTGTAGACATGATATAAGAACTAATACAATCATAGAGATAAAATAATTCTTTACTAAAAATAAATATTTCTAGCCTTTTGATGGTACACTTACTCTAAATATTATTTCGATACATTTTATAATTTTTATTTGAAAACTTAATCTTCTTATATTAATATTTTGAATAAAAATTTACTTTGGTTAAATTTTGGGTATTTTTCTGATAAGATTCATTTTTGATTATATTGAAAAAAATAATATATTTTAATTGATTTTTTTTAATGATTTATTTATATTTAATGAATATATTTTATAATGATTATAATATATAATTATATCAATATTTTACCATTTAATCCAATTTAGTTTCTTGAAATATATTTTACAGATAATTTGGAAATAAAAACAATCTAATCATTTCGATGTTATTACTTTAAAAACATGTTTTGTAAATCCCTCTGCGAGATTAATTTTTAATTAATTTTTTAAAAATCAGTGTCTTTAATTTTGAAAAATGTATTCCATGTTTGGAATCATAATGTAAAAATTTGTTAAATATTCCCATTTTATATTTGGATAACATCAATACTAACTTTTGCAATTTTTATTGCCATGACTTAGTGTAAATTGGATAAACATATGGTGAAAATAAAATTAGAAATATTAGAAAACAACTGTAATGATTTCCAAAATGTTATTGAATAAATTTATATAAACCTTTATCACCTAATTATATTAATTTAATAATTTAATGGACACTTTTACATGAAAAAAACTTGTATATTATTAAAATCAAAGAGAGTGACAAAATGTCATACTCATACTTTAAATATGTATAATATTTTAAAGATGAGGTTAAATATATGGTATGATCTACTATATAAATTAATGATTAATAAAAAATATTTATCTACATCATGTAATTTTTTTAAAAAAATATTTATTAAAAAATAATTACCATAAATAATTTCATAATGAGGATGGAATAATTATTCAACTAATGAAAACCCAAATTTAGTTGTATTAAAATAATAAAAATAAAAATAATTTGACATACTTAAGGTGATACAATAATTTAATAGGTTACTATTACATACTAGTGGGGTATTAAATTAATTTTTTTGAACATAAATTACTGTATTGAGTTTCTTAAAGTCAATATAATCAATAGTGTCAAAATTGACACTAATTATATTCTTTAAAAATAATATTTTATTAATTTAATTAAAAATAATAAAAATAATAAATACAAAAAATGGGGAAATTTATTTTTTGAAATATCATAAATTTTCTGTTTAAGATTAAAATAAAACATTATAAATAATAATATCCCCCTTTTAACAATTTAATATTTTTTATTGTGGTTATAATTAAAATAGGTTAACTGTGGGTTAATCAAAAAGATAATATCTTAAATTTAAAAAAACATGTATAAAATCTATTGGTTGATCATATGAAACCTTTTCCAATATTATATTTTAATTACATGGCATTGGGAGGTTTTTTAATTTATTATTAATTGATTATAATTAAATCTTTTGAAAAATTCCCAAAGTGCTCCTTCCCATCATTATAAATGTAAACCCCCTCCCTCATCTCATTTCTTCAAATTGATCCTTATATCGTGACCAATATACTCTGAATTCTCTTTTACACTTCCCTGGACACATTATGGAGATTATAGTCTACCCAAAATAGCAAATTTAGAATCCTTTATAGGAGATCTAATGGATCCATTTTGGTGAAGAGGGGTTGTAACATATACGAAGTAAAGACTTATAGTAAGGGATTTTTAGCACATTTATTTCATAGTGACACAGTACATATACACTAACTGTTTCTTTTTTTTTGTGTATATACCACCGATTAATGACTTTTATGATTATTATTTGGGATATTATGGTATTTTCTTATATATATACTTTTAATTTTCTCATGGGAATTGGATTATAATAAATTAAATTGATAAGTATTTATTCCAAAATTTCCTCCATATTGATGAATATTTCATTTTAAATCTATACTGGGGAATATTTTCCATCCATTTCTATGATATCTAAACATATTTTAAAAAATGAGTGTATTAATGTTCTATTAATATTTAATGTTATTTTATCCCATGATTCAGTTTTTACTAAATTGGTTGAATGGAATCATTTTTTTTGTTTCCAAGTGAGTTATATTGTGTCTTTTCAATTAAAAGTACGAAAGGAATGTTTTTTAAACATATACTGAATGAACATATTTTTAGGTATTCATGGTGCCTTATTTCCTTGTATCTTCCCTTAAATGTATCAAATTTTAATTTCATAGAAAATATCTTCATTTAAAATTATGTTACATTTTATGAAAAGAAAATGTTTTCTTAGAAGAAAGGATATTTTCTTCCATAATTATTTTTAAATCTATGGTAACATTCATTTATGATACAAATGGATTACTGGGGATATTTTTCAAGAATACTATAATTATCCATCGTATGGTTTTTTAGGGTTATGGTGGCATGATATTTATGAAAAACAATTTCACATAGATATACTAGAATTGACCAAAATATATAAAAAAAAATTCATTCAATGCATTTTGATATGATAAATGATTTACGTTCCTGTAGAACTGTAACACCCCATCTCCAGAATCCCAGAGATGGTGCATCATTTTAAAACATTGTCATGAATATAGGTAATCAAGTCCCGAAGGATTTCTTATTTTAGTTGTCTTGTAAAATAGACTAAACACATGAATTTTAAATTACACATTCAAACATAAAACACAACATAAATAATACATTGAGAATGAAATTATTACACTAGCTTATCCATGCATATATTACATAATACAATTCTTGAATACTAGGAAAACAAAACATAATAATGTGGTGAGTTCAGATGGTTAGTGAGGGTAAATAATTTAGCAAAAACTATAAACTTTTAAGAAAAAATGGTTAATAAAAACAACACCCTTTTAAATATAAAATTTAATAGAATATGGAGAAAACAAATCAATATTTTCCATATAAACATGAAAATGGATATTTCAGTAGTCTAATAATCACATGTAATAATTAATTTCATAATGAGAGAATTTGTAACGCAGGAAATCATTACAACATTTTCAAGGACACATGCCAATACTACAAATATAATTTTGTCACATCCATGTTCCAAGACAATATTTTTCCTCATTAGACATACCAATGAATCAAGGGGATATAGCAGGCCCCACCTGTCATTTAAAAAGTCCATTTCATTCCTCATTTGAAAATGGTGAAACATAACATAATAACATATATTAAAACTTCTATATGAAATGTCAATACATTAGATATAAACCATGAATGGTATACAAATATCACATCCACAATAAAACATATCATAACTTAGTTAATACTATATGGATAATTTTATTATAATAAATAAACCCTAATCAATAATAATATCTAGTAAAGATGTTGATATAGTTGAAAATGATAAGTAAAATTCTTTGAGTGAAATACACCTATTTCATGAAACCATTTAAATGTCACACAATTTATAAAGTAAGATATTTCAAATATACTTTTGAATCCACATGTCCCATACCACTTTGAAACTTTTTAATGGAATTAACATTTTAAAACATTCATTCCCATATAAATAAATCCTTAAACCATTTTAAAAACATAGACATTTATGAGAATGATTTTGAATAATAAATATTTAAGTTTTCGTTAAATATTACCTTAAAAATAATCCTTTTGGAAACTCTTTTATGAAACATGGATTGGGATAATAAATATTTCCTTGAAAAAACATACACATAAACAATCTCTGATAATAATGAGATTGAAGAATTAACCCATACATTGTACTTTCTATTAGTTGAGGGTATGTTTAGTCCCATGTATAATGACCATATTATGTAATTAAATTTTACCATTACCATATTAATATTTATTATATCATAAATGATTCATTTATGACTTTATACTACCCTTTTAATTATGATTATCATGTAAAATTAACATTTCATGTAATAATCGCTTTCATTATCAAACATGTTTTAACTTGTAATTATTGATCATAACATTTAGATCATGATATAAATAATTCAAAAATATAAATAATTATTTATATATAATATATATGTAGAATATAAATATGTATAATATATAGATATATGAATTGGAAAAGCTGTTTATAGAGAAGGTAGGCCGTACGTACAAATAAATGTTGTTTCTGTTTTCATATCATATTGAACAGAAGCATGTGAATAAGATATATATAAGTACATACATTAATATATATATATATGTATATATATATATCCAGTATCATTATTATGTTATAAATGACATACTTATTAATAATATATATTTTTATAATAATCATTTAATGGTGAACCAGGATATAAATCTCATCGCATCATGGAGACGATAAGTCATGCGTACAAACGAGAGATGATATCTGTTTCTTAATGATTAAAAGTGGAGGAATTGGATTGTATATAAATTTAATGGAGAAATTATCATGTTATTTTCATTATTTATACACATATTAAGAATCAGTATATCCATCCAAATAAGAGAGTGTTGAAAAAGAAATTACACCATGAGGTGGAGATGGTAAGGTGTGTGTACACACACATGATGACATTATCATTCATAGGATGGATAGAATAATGAGTATGATTTTAATATATTTATAATAATATCACATTATGTATAACGTAATGTAGTTATTATTTTTTTATGGAAATAACTAAGAAAGAGAAAATAGAAGAAGAAAGGAACTTCCAAAGAGGTGATAAAATAATTACCTCTTCATTGGGTGTTTACTTTTCATTTGAAAAAATGGTATTCATAGTATGGATTTCATCTCAAAAAAAGGAATCTAGGTTTATGTGAGGGATGTTTGAAGGATATTTGGGTGGGGGGTGGCCAAGCCACATGGCTTAGGAGGTGTGAAATTAAGAGAAGTATAAGTTCCCTTTTATAAGAGAGGTGAGGGTCACCTTAGGAAAATCGTGAAATATTATTTTATTATAAAAACGTTTTCGATTTCTAATGGATCCAAATTGTTTTATTTAGAATATATGGATTGTATGGGTCTAAATAATCTCAATTATAAGGTTTTATACATGTTTATGTCCCCATATTAACCCTATTTTTAGATTTAACTATTTGTTAAATACGATAACTTTTACCAGGTCCTCTTGTATTATTATAATAAAGGGTTTATAAAATTACTATAAAATGCTATTTTAAGACCAAGTGGTTAATTAATAACATATTTATTATTATAAATGTCCTTTTTTGGACCCTTATATTTTTATGAAAATTATATCATTTAATAATATAGTATTTTTTTAAAAAACTCATTTATGTCAATTTTGACACTATTTGGTATGTGGTTTTTCTGAAATTCATAAATGCATGATTACCTTGAAAAAAAATTAATTCAATCAACCATACCATGTACTGTTAATCTATAAAATTAGTTTATTGAATCAAAAGACTCGATTTACATTTATATTTATGTTTATAATATCAATTATTTTAATCATTCATTGGTAATGTAATTAATGCATCCTCATTGTGTCACAAATAAATTTATTTATTTATCTCAGAAAATTATAAAAAATACCGTTATGTAATATATATTATTATGTATCAAATGAATATTTATAGTCGAATTCATCATATGTATAATTCTATATTAAAAAAGGTTTACTTATTAAAATTTGAATATGACACTTTTAACTCTTCTTTAAATAAAATAATAATAAATGTCCCGATAAATTTCAAGTGGACCAAAAGAAACTTATTTTATTCCTAAGGTATTTTTGGATGAACTATACTTATAAAATATAATTAGGACATTTTTTAGGGTAATTATAATATCATTGTTTACATTAATTACCCTAATTACTTTTAATCGTGGTAAATAAAAGTCAAAAAGTTACTAATCAACAAACAAAATCAAGTTATAGAACCAAATTTTACTTATTGATGTAAACTGTGTCTCTCGGATTTTTGAAATTCAATTCACATAACTGGTAAAATTATATTATATGCAAATTTGCAAATGTTCCTAGAAGGTGGGTAAACGATGTTAAAAAGTACAATAAAATTTTATACACATATTTTTATTATAAAATTAATCCAATTAATTAAATTGGTGTTATAAGGGTACTATATATCTTTTTTCACATAATAAAATTTAAATAAAATAAATAATTATTTAAATAAAAAATTATCTTTAAATAATAACATAATGTATTTCATTATTCATAAAAAATTGAATGTTTTCAGAAAAATACCAAAAAATTACCCTGAGATAATTTTGATATTCTGAATTTAAAAATGAATTATATTTCACAAAATTTATAACAAAAAAGTTTCATTATTTAATTTAAAATTAATTACCATTACTAAAACTAAAAAGTGGGTTTTTTTAAAACTAAAAAACAATCAAAATATAAACATGTTTTTATGTAAAATTTAAATGTAAAATTACATATAATATCCTAAAATGTATTCAATTATAATAATAGAATTTATTTATATTTTCAAACAATTCAAAACTAAAATTTAACACTATGAATTATTTTGATTAAAAAATTTCTTTTCAATTAAAATTGTGTGTTTTCAATATTCACCAAAATATGAATGTTATTAGAAAAACACCAAAAAATTATCTAGACTAACCTTTTATGTCTCTATTATAAAGAAGAAGCTTATTTTTTAAAATTTAATATATAAAAATGTTAAATATTGGATTTAAAAAGGATTCTCCATTAAATAGTGGTAAAATTGCTATTTCTAAAAAATTATTCCTTTATCTGAAAAAGTGAATTTTCTATTATATTATATCTATGAAACACATAATATGGATGTTAAAATTATATCGAGTATATAAAATTCAAAAATCAGTTAATATTATTCATAACCTCCTTTTTAAAAGCTAGTTTGGTTGGTAAGGGTACACTCAAACTCTGTGTTGCATGTAGCGCAAGTTATTGAATTACTTTGAAGAGATAATGTTCTATAAAATATTTTGGTGTTATATTTTCCCCTCTTTCAATAAATTGTGCCCTCGCTATTTGAAAATTTTCTTCTAGAATAAAAGGATCAAAAAAGAATAAAACATTTGTGGAAATCCCACATTGGAAATTGGGTTAATAAAATTTAGTAATAATTAGAGGGAAAGGGAAAGGAAAAATCATCGAAAAACTATGATCATGATTAGGAGAACATTTGTGGCAATTAGAGACACATAATTTGTTGGAAAATTTAAATATTTATATGGTGTGATTGAGTTTATTAATCACAAACAAGTGTAAAATTGAAGTCCTCAAAGCCATCAATCAATGATGAATTAAAGTATTATTAGTTCAACAAAACATAAGGTAATAGGATAACACATTTTTGGTTTTTAGATCCCTTCCCTAAATTTTATGAATTAATTTCATCAGAGAAAAAGAAAAAAACAATACGTGATAATTTTAGTTCCATACTTTAACTAATTTCAACCACAAACTCATCTTTCACTCCGAAAGATAACAGAACTCAAAAATATTGTATTTATTCTAATCGTATAGGGATCAAAAAAATGTTTTTATAATTCATCTTTCAGATCCTTAAAAAAACTATATTATACAAACTAGGACATCACATAGTCTAGTGGTAGGTGATGTACTCTTGTCACCCTTTTGTTGGGGGTTCAAGTCTCACGGCCTTGCCTGAAACGACTGATTGTAGCCCGATATCCAAGTTTTCCTTTTTATAACAATCCAAAAATAATCTTAAGAAAAGATTTAACCTTAACAATAGTTTACAATGTCAAACATAATCCCTTACATCATCCAGAATTATCCAAAATACATATTTAAGAACTCAATGTCCAAAATTTGTGTGGAAGGTAAACACAATGAAGATTTATTTTTTCCACGTAATATCATGTGAATAACATCCTCTTATATTATTTTAAACACAATAACACCCTCAATTACCATAATACCATATTGATTACATCCATGCTCCCTTATTTCTTATAGTATACTGCATATACAACTAAAATCCAAAAAAGATGTAAACTCCATCAATAACTGAATAAACCAACAATTATTTAGTTTCAAAGTAGTATAGATTATCAAATATAATTTATCCAAATCAGTCATATATTATTCCAAAATAACTACCTCAGTATAATAATCATTTTAATGATTATTTTTCCTTCAACCATGTATTTTCTAAAAAGTTTTACTTGTTATTGAGTCACTTTTCATAGAACCATATAATCTCAAATCCACAAAGAAATAGGACTGCAATACAATAATTACTTATTCCCATAATTCAAATAACCATTACATGTTAGATACAACCCAAAAATTGAAATGATTATTTAATAAAAAATGAGAACATTAGTCATTCCTCTTCATCTATGGTAGTATCATAACATGATTAATATCAAATAGCATCATTTGGGGCATACTATGATGATTTGGACATTGATTCACATAGTGTCCCAACTCCTTTCATATGAGGAATTGAACATTTGAAAACTTTTTCATACCCTTCAAATCACATACATGGTGTCCTTTTTCTCCAAACTTATAACAAACTCCCATTCCATTCAATATTTTGACAAGGTGATTATTTCTGTAGTTATTACATATGAGAAAATACTTTTTCCCCTCTTCCCATTGTCCATATAAAATCCTTTTATTCTCTTGCTTCCCTTCAAAGAAATAGGACATAGATAATTCTTTACTTATCATATTAACACATTATACCACATATTCATATGATGAGAATACATGGGAGACTATTTCCCTTATAAATGATGGAATAATACCATGACTGATATGATCCTTCTTACTCTTTATATCATACATATTGTTTGAGTTCTCATTCCTTCTACTGGGTGCCATTTCAAAACAATGGCATACACTAGGTTAGTTTATGAATCACAATGCATAATTCCAATCTTGAAAAATTAATAATGTAAATTGAATATATTATACATATAATATTTAAAAAATATAAAATGTTTTATTTGATATATTATTTACAAATAAATCCTTCATAATGGCTTGTAATGAAAATTAGAATTATCTTAAGAATATCCCATAAGAGTGACAGAACCCAGAGTGCTGCAAGGCCCATTGTCGTGTACCAGGATACCCCAGGTCAAGGCCAAAACTCGTTGTCAGAGTATTCACACCTAGGTCATCTATTCCAGTGCTACCTCTACCTGCTCGTATCTTGACAAAGTTGTATTTAATGGAAAATACATAAAATCCCCACATTACCAAAATTCTATGAAGTTCTTATATACTAATCTTCAATGTCTATCTTAGGGAAATGTTATCTAATTAGTGTTTTTATCAATCTAGTCTCCAAGGTTTGTACAAAACTTCTTCTGATACCAAATGTAATGCCCCAACCCCAGAATCCCAAATCTGATGCATTATTTAAATACATTATCATGATAACAAGAAATTAGGTCGTGAAGGACCGATCAGTTTAGTAGTCTTGGAAAATAGATTATATACATGAACATTACATTAAACATTCAAACATGAAACATAACATAAATAATAAATTAAGAACTTTAGTATTCCCCTATCGTAACAATGAATATCAAACATAATACACTTCTTAGAATCCTGGGAAAACAAAACATAATTAAGGGGTGAGCTTAGATGCTCTGTAAGGGTAAATAATTTAGCGTCAGCTATAAACATTTAAGTCAAGATGTGTAAAAACAAAATCCTTTTAAACATAAACATGAACATAATATGGAGTAATTAAAACAAAAATTACCATATAAACATGCACTTGGATATTCAGTTGGTCGAATAATCACTTGTAATAATTAATTTCATAATGAGGGAATGCATGTCGTCGGACATCATTACCACATAGTCAAGGCTGCATTCCAAGACTACAAATACTATTTTGTCAAGGCCTTGTGCTATGACACTAGATTGTCTCATGAGACCTTCTAAGACATCATGGGGCTATAGAGGACCCCACCCATCACTTATTAAGTCCATTTCATTCCTTATATGAAAATGGTGAAACATAACATAAATATTCATATTAAAACTTACATACGAAATGTCAATACTTTAGCCATAATCAATGAATGGAATAAAAATATAACATCCATAGTAAAACATTTCATAACTCATTCAATACAATATAGAAGATTGTATTATAATAAATCAACAAAAATCACGAATATTATTCAGAAAAGGATGCTGATATAGTTGAAAATGATCAGTAACTCTCTTTGAGTCAAATACCCATTTTCATGAAATAATTTAAAAGTCACACAACTTATAAAATAATTAATTTTAAAGATATTTTTGAATCAACCTGTATAATACCACTTTGAAACTATTAAATAGAATTTACATTTTAAAACATTCATGTCCATATAAATAAATCCTTAAAACCATTTTGAAAACATGGACATTAATGGGAATGATTTAGAAGAATAATTATTTAAAACATTTAAAATTGTGATTTAGTTAAAGTGTACCTTAAAATTAATCTTTTTGAAAAATCTCTTATTAACTTTGTACATGGATTATAAATATGTCCTAGTAAAAACATACACATAAATAATCTCAGATAATAATGAGATTAGGAATTAACCCTTACCTTGCATTTTCCTTTTGTATACGGAGTGTTTAACCTCCTGTATAATGACCATAGTATGTTATTAAATTATAAAAAAACCATATTCATATTTATTGTATCATACTTTATTCATTTATGACTTTATACTACCCATTTAATAATGATTTCCATGTTAAATTATCATTTCGTGTAATAATCGCTTTCTTTATCGTACATGTTTTAACATATTATTCTTAATAGTATTATATAGATCATGATTTAAATACATCCATAATATAAAACATTATTTATAAATAATATATTTTTAGAATATAAATATTTATTAAAGATAGATATGTGAAATGAAAAATATCTTTTATGGAGATGGTAGGTCGTACGTAGGCGTAAACATTGTTTCTGTTTTCATATCGTATTGAACGGAAGTAAGTGAATAAGATATATGTATACACACACACATATATATATCCATTATCATTATTATTTCATATATTAAATACATTTTAGTAACATATATTTTTATAATCATCGATGAATAGTGGACTTGGAAATGAATCTCATCGCTTCGTGGAGATGGTAAGCCTTACATACACACGATGGACGATATCATTTCCTTAATGATTAAAATGTTAGTAATTGGATAGTATATTAATTATAAAGAGAAATTATAATGTTATTTTTTTATTTATATACATATTATTCATAATTATATACATCCGAATAACATAGTGTTGAATAAGAAATTACACCATGGCGTAGAGACACTAAGCTGTACGTACGCACACATATTGACATTGTCATTCATAGGATGGATATAATAATGAGTATGGTTGTAAAATATTTATAATAACATCATAGTATGTACAAGGTACTAGAGTTATTATTTTGGTATGGAAATAACAAAGAAATAAAAAGTGTTAGAAAAAAAGAACATTGAAAGAGGTGATAATATAATTACCACTTCTTTAGGGGTTTCTTTTTTATTTGAACAAAAGGGATCCATATGATGGCTTTAATCTAAAGGTAAAGACTATAGGTAGTATTGAGGGATTTTGGGATGCGATTTGGGAAGGTTTTGGCTGAGGAAACAGTCATTGGAGGTATGAAATTAAGATAAGGGGAATTTCCCTATTATAATAGAGGTGAGGGGCACCTTAGAAAAATATTGAAATACTAATTTATTATAAAATCATTTTCATTTTCCAATGGCTCCAAATTAATTTATTTATACGATAAGGTGGTGATGGGTTGCATGTCTCTCAATTAATAGGTTTTAGACATGTTTAGGTCACCATATTAAACCTATCATTTATATTTGACACTTAGTTAAATAGATTAACTTTTACCGTGTCCTCTTATATTGTTATAATAAATTGTTAATAAACATACAATAAAAATACAAGAGATCCCAAAGTTGTTCATTAATGTCATAGGTATCATTATATAATTCAATTTTATGAACCTTAGATTCTGATGAATATTATATCATTTAATAATATAGTATTTGTTTTAAAAACTCATTTATGTGAATTTTTATACTATTTAGTATTTTGTTTTTTGGAAGTCATAATAGTATGATTAATTTGAAATAAATAATTTAATCAACCATAACATTTCACAGTAATCTTGGAAATTCATGGATAGTTTCACAAAGCTCAATTTATATTTTTTTATATTTACAACAACAATTGTTTTAATAATTCATTGATAATGTAATTATTGTATCATCATTGTGTCATAAATATATTTAATTATTTAATCTCAAAAAATAAAAAATAAAATTCCCTTATTTATTAAATATTTTTATCTTTCTAATGAATATTTTAGAAGAATTTATCATATGAATAACTCTATATTATAAATGGTTTAGTTATTAAACTTTTAATTTAACACTTCTAACTCTTCTTTAAATAAAATAATAATAAATGTCCTAATCTAGTCCACGAGGACCAAAAGAATAATATTTTATTCCTAATGTTTCTTTTGGTCAAAATAAACTTATCCCATAGAATTAGGACATGTGTTATGATAATTATAATATAATTTTTACCTTTACTTATCCAATTTACTTTTAACCGTGGTAAATAAAAGTCAAATGTTACTATTCACCGAAAATTATTTTCATCTTATTGAACAAAATTTTACTTACTGATACCAACCATATCTATAATATTTTTTAAATCCAATTCACAGAAACGGTAAAATTATAATTTATGCAAATTTGCAAATGTGCAGAGAAGGTGGCTAAAAGATGTTATAAAGTTCAATAAAATTTTATACATCTAATTTTATTATAAAATGAATCCAATTAATTGAACTTAACTTATATAAGTATTATATATATTTTTTAACTTAAAACAAATTTAAATAAAATAAATAATTATTTATATAAAAAGTCAGTTTTTAACAATAACATGTGTTTTTCATTATTCATCCAAAATGGAAAGTGTTCAGAAAAATACCAAAAATTATATCTTAACTAATTTTGATATTCAAAATTCAATTTTTTTTTTCTATTTTACCAACTTCAAATCATATAATTTCCATTAATTAATTTAAAATTAATTCCCGCTGTCATAACAAAAAAGTAGGTTTTTTATTAAAAACTATCAAAAGATAGACATGTGTTTATGTCAAATTTAAATGTGAAATTACTTATATTGACCTAGATTGTATTAAATGATAAAAATATAATCTAATTATACTTCTAAAGCATTCAAATGTATAATTTTATAATATAAATTATTTTATTTAAAGATGTTGTTTCAGTTAAAATTTATTATTTTTCACTATTCACCAAAATATAAAACTTATGAGAAAAACTCATTTTTTTATCAAAACTAGAATTTTATGTCATCCTTATAAAGAAGAAGTTTATTTTGACAAATTGAATATATAAAAGTGTCAAATATTGGATTTAAAAAGGGTTCTCCATTAAAAAGAGGTAAATTTGTATTTTCTAAAATATACTACGTTTATCGAAAATTTGAATTTGTTATTATATTATGTCTAAGAAACACATAATATTGATGTTAAAATTATATAGTGTATATAAAATTCAAATTTCCGTTAATACTATTCACAACTTCTTTTAGAACGACTATATTCGTAAGTCAGGAAGTGATAGAACTCGGTGTGGCGTGTAGCGCATGTTGTTGAATTACATTGATGACGTAATGTAATATGAAATCTGGGGGTGTTACCAAAACACATAGGTAATGTTTTCATTATATGTTGGGTGGAACCTATATCTCCCTACAATTCATTGGGTAATGATAAATGATCTATGAGCTCAAAAGGTTACATGGAAGTTTATCCTAATCCTGCAATAAGATAGTACCACGGAGGTCATCCTATGGCCATAAAAAATGTGTAAACATGAGTTAATACTCAGCTAAAAAAGAGGCACAAGAGAGTTCATCTAAATACTGAAACTAGAATCTAAATGGGATTTCATCCCAGGATTGATTTTGTTACATATTTTATTAACCCAATAGAAACATACTATTAATTTATTCTTAGGAATCATTGAAAAAATATATTATATGTTTGTGTGTATCCCGAAACATCCAAATATTATGCCGTATTTATAATCTAATGGCTTAGGTGGTTTTTCCTTTTTTTGATTAATGACTTAGAATCTTACAATATTTATTGAATCATTCATCTATGTAACCATTTATATGAATGGTGTGATCTTCAATTTTTTTTTCAAGTTTTCATACCCTTATGATCATGTTATGTTTACATAACTTCTATTTTTACCCATGTGGTCACCCATTCTTATTTTTCATTTCCTGCGGTTATAAATAATTATTTTATTATTTTATACTAAAGGGTAACTCCGTGTTAGAAAATCATGGGTCATTATATGAGAGAGTAGAGGGATAACCTTTATACCTCTCTGGTTTGGCCATATGATAATGAATAAAAGCTGCGGAAACATAATAATAAATCCAAGGGGTAAATGGTATTTTCAAATATTTTTAAAAAAATACACCAAAAAACATTATTTTCAAAGATATTAGTAATCCATTGTGAGTAAAATATCTTGAAATAAATCCCCACATGTTAATTTAATACAAGGGTTACCAAACCATGTGCAAAATTAGTGTCACCCTATGAGAAATATCATCACTCCACAAAATTTACTATCATTCATTCTAATACTATACCCTAATTGTGTACAATAGAACCTAATTAATATCATCTCAAATTCTTTTCCTTAAAACATTGTGTGTGTTTTTACAGTTGTTTTTGTAACTTCTAATAGAGGTAATAACCATAAAAATAACTAACATTCAACCAAATGTTCCTAACATTCCACAAATAACATGAATCATCTCTTAGAAATTTATTCTTGTCAGAGAAAAATATTCTTAAGAATATCCAATTCTTAAAATTTAATTCTAGATCCAATTTCAAACAAAATTACCCCTTTGATGTGTAAAAAATTAAAATTTTTTATTATTAAAAAATATATATAGACATTTGTCTTTTAAATATCTTAATCATGAGACTTCTCATCTGAATGAATCTTCTATTTTTCTTTCCCCATCTATAACAGGCTACTTATGTCATCAATTCATAATCAACTCAATGTATTATATCCCATATTCAGAAATAGATTCCTCCTCTCAATACTAACTATAATAATGTAATATTCACCAAATTTTTAGATAAACACTCACCACCATTCCCAAAGTTAATATAGATTTGAATCACACCATTATATCCTAGGACACCATTGTGTAATAATTTGATTCATCATAGACATTTTGGTGCTACCCACAATAAGACTCAACTCATAGAGGTAGATTCAAATTCATATCTCTCCACAACATTATAATTCCATAATTATAATCTATCTGAAGTAGTCTATTGATATTCATGGTGTGAATTTCCTCTTACCAAATCCAATTCAATGAGAAAAATCTAGTCGATACTCATTTTGATAACCTTTCCATGAAAACATCATTCTCAATCATCGTTGAAATATATCATCATATAATAATTATTATAGAATCTATGAATCTATACAGATAATATCCTAACATGAATAAAAATTCTCATTCTCATTACTCAATTTAATTATATGGTACATTTCTCATCTAACCAAACCAGTCATCATACTCTCATCCAGAGCACCAGTGAATCCCAAATCATACTAACACAAATTTCAAATCGAAATCCACTAAGAGTGTAGTGATATTAGATATATTCTATCCTAAAATTAATCATAACCCCTAATATGGTATTTAAAATTCAACCAAATAAAATATGATCCATAGGCACACCGTAAATACAATGACATCTATACAATCTAATGACTGCACTTATCACCTCTATGACACATCCAATACCATGTCCATACATCAATTACTAATGAGATGATAATGACTATTGGATTATCCATATATTAACTATAAAAAAATTGGCCTCCAAATCCATCACTACATCTATCATAGCATGTAATGAAATAACATTTCCATCATGGTAATTCTTTTTCAATAACACGAAATATTCTTTTATGTTGATTCTTAGATCACAATGAAAATAATAATTCACATTATAAAAAACACCATCCATAATTAGGGTCACACCCTCAAATAACCTATGGATCTCTACCTGTTATATGACTTCTCGTATGCCTCACTTCAAATGAAATCCCAAGGGACTGCCATCAGCATACACTGGTTTCTCCTCTCAGTCCATACTCAAAAATCCTATAAACCTATAAAACTATCCATATAGTATTTAATCATCCCCTATAGTGGAAATAGATATAATTATTACTAATATACATATATATCCATTCGCACAAGAATCTCATAGAAATACACCAATCCACAACCAGCACACCACCACACACTGATCAATGATCCAACTAAGTTTTTTCAAAGACTAGAATGAACCAACACATATGAATCATGGAATATTATAAAAATCCATGATAAAAATAGAATTAATTTTACATCGATTATTCACCCACTAATAGACCTTCTCATAGGTTATTTCTTAATATCCCACTTAATATAATATTAACACAATTGATGTACCCACCCATAACACATGATCATAACACCTAACTCATGTTCCCATGAGTCATAGATTAAAAAACCTATAGTTGTGTTCCTAAACTACTAACCATTACCATTTTATTTCAATATAAAATAGTATGATGAAACCCAGTTCTTAGTTTCCATCACTCCTATAATTTTACACATGCCATGTCCTATCACACGGTCACCCACCACTTGGGAATCATTCCAAAATCCAAATCATCATCTCACACTCTCTCTACCCTAGACATAACCATATATAATATTGATCATATATATATATTAGAAAACTCTATTCCTAAACCAAATACTAGATATATCCCCTCGTGCACTAATCTAATAACATAATGATTCATCCCATGATTTCCATCTATATGGGAATAAAACAGTTCAGGCTAATACATCTCTTAGATGACCCTCGTATACCAAGAATCTTCTCAATAAAATTAATGTAACATCTACCAACATATATATATTATTCTACTCTCCAATATCATGATATTTAGGTTAATATAATTGGGATGTCAATATTATTCAATAATATTTTTCTATCATATGTTATAACTCAATGGGAAACATCTCTACTCATATATTGGATATCAAAAAGTAGATTATGTGCCAAAAGAACCACTATAGGTCTCCTTTTTAGGCGTATAATGTATTGTATACTAAATCCCCAACAATGTTTTGGTCACAAATCCACACTAAGGGACCATATTCAATACCACACCCAAGAGGATCATGATATCTTCCACAGAAATATAAATAAATATATTAATAATAATTCATATTAATTAAACTCTCAAATGAATTCTTTAGTAAAGTATAATTGTATAAAAAATATATTATGGAAAATAAAATAATATTTTTTTTGGATCCTTATGTAACTGAACACAAATCATAATCACATGAAAGGGGTCTATAACTAATGAAATGAATGACTGTAAAAAACCCCTAAGTGTAACTATAGTATCCCTTTTATAGAGATATCGTGAAGTCATCATTAAGGTTCACCACTCTCTATGATCCATAAGTCATGTCATTAGTGAATGTATAATATTGATCAACTGAGTATAACTAAAAAAACAATTTATGTGAAAACACCATATAATGTGTTGTTGACACTTTATATAGATACACCCTCAATCATTATCGATATCGATATCATATAATCTGAAAATTTTCATGTGATCCATGAATTCCCTGATTGATAGATGAAAAATTTATATTATCAAACGATAGAGATATAAAAACCCTAATAAATTCTGAAATAGAAATATAATAATAAAATAATTATCATAACCATAATAGGAAAAAATTCAAATATCTTATGACATTCCCTAGGAAAATATGTTGGCGATGTAAGTATTTGAGTGATATCATAAAGTTCAACATGTTCATATTCCCTATTAACTATATCCCCAATAAATAATGAAATAAATACCCTAAATGAATCCACTCACTATTATATATATTGGAGGTGTAATGTTACATAAAAAATGTGAAACACCATGAAATTATAATGTTTGAACATTGTATTTGATAGTGTATATCTCACACATCAACAATTGAGCAAGTGAAAAAAATATACTGTTAATTTATAATATTTTTTATTATAAATAAATTTAATATATTTCATATCATAAAATTCATGAAACACTAAGTGATCATATGTCACACACCACAAAGAGTTCTGTTGATGAATTGTGTTATACACAAAACCGAGTTTTACAGAACATTATATATTATTAAAATACTACTTTTTACTATAATAAGATATGACATTGTTGTTGAATTAGTGGGTATGAATTGGATTAAATAATTAATAAAAAAATATGGAATATAATTATTTTAATGGAATAAATTGGTTAATAATTATATATAAACTAATATCAGAACCAATGGAATATAAATTGAATGTTTTCATAAAAAACAATTTGTATGATCACAAAAAAATATTATTATAATAAATTAAGTAATTACAACTAGTGAGTGTTATTAATGTTATATATATATATTTTTCTGTGTGATTGTGTGTTTTTTGATGACAATATTTTTTATATTTAACCAATAGAATCTATAGACATAAGACAAGAGAAAACCCAATATGACGCACACAATACTATATTTTTATTTAAGTTGCTTTAACATAATTTTAATGAAAAACATATTATAAATCCAATTTTTGGACAATTTATATATATTATATACAAAAATAATCTTCATATTAAAAATAATAAAACAGGTTATGGTGATTTTTCGGTATTTTTCTAGAAAGGGTCATTTTTAATGAATTGTGAAAAATCCTGAATTTTAACTGAAACGCCTTTCTCATCTAATTTACTTATAAGGTAAAATTATACCTTAATTTGGTTTTAAATTTTATTTATATCATTTTTATAAATTAATACAATGGAGGTTATTGGGGTCAATTTCACTTTAAAATTGAATATGAACACTTAGAAAATGTTTGAATGTTTTCATTTTAAAAGCATGAGTTGTCATCTCATATATGGGATTAAATATAAATTAATATCGGCCACCTAAGTTATTAAAATTTGGAAAAATAAATTAAAATTTTGGGGTAATTAAAATTTAACATTTATAATAATTTCTACTTATATTTTAACCAAAAACTATTATTAAAACTAATTTAAATTAATAATAATGATTAAGAGAAACTTTTGAATTATAGGGGACTAAACCCAAATAATTGGGACAAAAATGACCTAGAAACTTGTCCAAAATACATTTTATGGAAATATATTTACCCTGTGCTCCATTTTATAGAATTGGTACCACTATTGGTAACACATTCAATGGTAAAAACATGGGTGGAACTCCCTTTTAAAAAATTTACAAGAGTGTCACTCCTCCTCCACTATAAAAAATAATTCTACTTTACATACTCACACCTATGAATACACATTGGATCAAAAAATATCTACCCAAAAATCTCATTAATATTCCAACCCTCATTGTTGAATCATACTATTTGGTTAAAATCCATCCAAGGAATACCATTGTTTCAAACCAAAAGGTGTTACCCAAAGAAGCAGTTACACTTAACCTCTAGCTCTATAGATTTTTCTCCCTTTCTTCACTACATACACAATTATTATTAATTTTTTATATAAAAAATTATCCTAAATTTTATATTATTTTATATGTTAATTTTTCTACCTTAAATTGAGAAAACATTCATATAATGGGTGCAAATATTTCATTCTTGTGCACATTGAACTACCACCTCATGAAGTGAAGTTGATTATTGTTTCCTTACAGCCTCTCATGGTGGAAATTATGATAGAAACTTTATTTCTGAAGGATATATATTATATTTAATATGAATTTCTTATTATATAATTATTTTATAACACATAAGATTATACATTTCATTTTTTGTAAATATGATAACATCGTTTGTGGAAGTGTGGAAAGCCACCTTTTCAAAGTGATGTGATTCGTTCACAATATAAATTGACCTTATTAGGGACGATTTAAATGAAAATTTTTAAAATATGGAAAATTAATATTGAAAATTTAGTTATAATATAAAAATTTATCATATTCTTATCACACTATTAATATGAAATTGAAATTAATGTAGTCATCATGGTACATTCAACCTACTGTCACCATGAACAATGAATTTCATTTATTATATTCCAATTTTATAGATTATTATAAATAAATATTTAATGAATACATATGATAATTAATTCATGATTTACATTATATAGATCATGAAATCATAAAATATGATATATGAAATTTAAGTAACCAGTTAAAACATACTCCATAAACATGGAACCAAACATCTGAAATGGTAAAAATAATGGAAGATTACTATGAAATAGGTGATAAGATATTATAATAATATATTAAATTATATAATAAACAGAAATAATTTCCTAAAACTCATTAAATAATTATATATGAGTTTAATTGATGATCACAATAAACATAAATTCATGGTAAGGTATTTTTTTTCAATTTACATTCCATTGAATATTATTTATTGTCATACTCCTAATTTCTATTATATGGTTTATATACCACCATTTGACAAGTTATATCATAAATATTAACATTCCCATGATATTATAATTTTCATTTAGTCATTTTACTTCATTTATATTATGATTTCATTATTTCAAATTATTATGGGACACTTTGAAATGCATAAAAATTATTCTCCTCAAGATTATTTGTAATGATTATCATTGTAAACTCACTTTCATTGTGATTGTTAAAATTCCAATAATACAATAACCTTAGTATAATCATTAAAATATCCACATTATTATGTGGTGGATATTTTTATTTCTTGAACTATAGACCATTTTTACATTCTTTGTTCACTTATATAGTATTTTTATTGTTAGTGGAATTATTGATATGTCTGTATTTTTTATTTGATATAGATATTTAATCAAGAATATTGTGTATTGGTTAAATTTATTATTGGATACAAGGAATTATTTGGACATTCAATTAATTTTTGTAATCATGAATTATATATCCCCCCAATTCATCGATAGGTTCTCATGAGAAAATTACGTTTTCCAAATTAAATAGGTTTCTACTAATAGTTTTAAACTATATAGAGCATGGATCCTGATTTTATAGATTTTAACATACCATAGACATTGCATATAATAATTAATTATTTCCTTTGTATATATTCTATCTATAGTAATTAAAATCCCTAATTATATCTTATGAGAAAATCAATTGATGCATTTCATTATTTGTTTATTGAGTAAATTGAATCCGTTTTTTATTTTCTTGACATACTATAATTATTTAACCATATCTTGTTCTGTAAATGGAATGTGTTATCAGTTATTTACCTTTCGTTGTATATGTATTTTCATTTAATAATTATTAAATCCACTTTACTTTCCCATACTAATAATTTTATCTCACTGTTATTATGTTTCCTTTTCCCATGTTATAATGAATGAATACTTGAAGAAGCATTCATGAATGTATTTTATCTCATTTATTATGTATCATGTTCATAATTTATATTTAAAAAATTTATTATGGGTATCATGTATGTAATATATCATTCGAAGACTACCAAACTGGGTATTCCTTTGGGATTAAATTCCAATAATCATAACAGTGTAAATAAATAATGCATCTGTTGTAGGAATATGGGTCAAGGAGTTACAGTTAGTATTATATGAATTTTATAATCATCCTTGGAAACTAGGTAAAGAGAATACAGATTATGAAAGAGAACTCTAATATCGAATTTCAGGATATGTACGTAATAATATCTTAAAAGTTTGGTATGGTAGAGTGGACGTGGTTATTCTTAGAAATACATCCACGTCGAGATAATACAACTGGGCATGGTTATTATATAGATATACTTAAAAGTACAACTCGAAGAAGGTTTGTTGGGCTTGACTCAGCATAAAAATGTTCATAAAATGATCCTCAATGTGCACCTGGTTTTATAATTATTGGTGGTAAGCTTAGGATAATTCAAATTTTCATTACAATCCATTATGAAGGATTTGAAAGAAAAGATATCCCAAAAGAAACCATCTTAATGATTATTATTTTATATATACAAAAAAGTTTCAATTTATGTAAGTTGTTTCACTATTTTTAAGATCGTACGTTATGTTACATAATGTTATGATCAAATCCTTTAGATTCCATTATTTATAAATTGAACATGGAATGAAGAATGGTATCAATACTCATTGAAAATATAGAGGATTCCATACTAAGAAAGATGATGTAGAATGTATTATAATAGGGAGTGATATGGATATAATAGGGAATATTAATCCTGATATAACATATTTCCTTGGTAGGATTATTGAACCTTTCCACATATTGATTCTATGATATTTCATTGATTTATCTCACAAAGGCCCCCATCAATTAGTTGGACTACTAACCCAATGGCAGTAGACCAATGGATTAAGTCTTTGGATAAGATATACATGGAATTGGGATGTGGTGGAAAGGGAAAGGTTATAATTGTAGTGTATTTTCTCAATGGTGATGGGTATAATAGTGTTCATTTATCTAGAATACTATGGAGTAAGATGAAATATAACTCATTGAATAAAGGAATTATAAAGATAAATTATTTAATAAATACATCCCTTGTGACCAAAATATTTTGATGAATAAGATTTTATTTTATTATGAAAAATGAGGATAAAAGTGCTACAAAGTATGAATGCACCGTTAAAAGTTTATAATGTTATTCTACAGATTTAATAAGCAACATGGAGTGTAAGATTGAACACATATTTTAAGGACATATGCTAGGCCTCTGATGATCACTTCTATCTCAACCCTTTTCATTATATGATGAAAAGGTATTACATTCTATCAGAACAGAGAAATAATCCTAAAAAAATTATGGATTTAATATGATGAATGACAAGAAGATAAAGGATGAGAAAATAATAGATAATTGGACGAATAAAAAGAAGTATTTTCCAACATCTGATAACTGAGGAAAGAATCACCCTGGTAAATGATTGATAATATTTGGAGTTTTTTATAAGTGAATATAAGAGGTTCACCATGGAAAAGAATGAAATTGGAAGAATAAAACACTTCAATTCAGTATTACAACTACAAGGATATGAGGAACTACCTAATTGAATTTCTAAAGAATCAAAGTAATATACCTCTAAATTAGATAAGGGATCAATGTCAAGCTTATGTTATTGACCCAACTGAAGTGGAATGATTAATTTTTCAATATTTCATATAATAAATATGTTTTAAAAGTATTAAATTAATTATGTTATCATCAAATGAGTTATGAAATATATAGGGATCGTAATAAAATAATTTTTTATTAAATATTTAAGATCAGATGCTTAATGGTACCAATAAAATTAATTGTGTTGTGAGTTAATATTTTTTTTAAATACATGGTTATGAGAATGTGAAGCATAAATATGATCGCAATATTGAGATAATTGTTTTTGGATAAATAAATTTTTGATTTGGATATTTTCTTACAACCATGTGGTGTTTAGTTATTTTAAAAAAATATATATTTATTGATATCAATGATAGATTTAAAAAAAGTATTTCTATAATATATCCAATAACATGTTTTTTACCTATGAAAAAAAGGAAGAATGCATGTAAATAATAAATTATTATGATAAATCAAGTTATAACTATATTTTCAAGAGAATGCGTGATGAATATGTTCAGAAATTTGTTATGTAATGTATAACGAGAAACATTATGTTCAGTGAAGGATAAGGATAAGATCATTTTTGAAATTCAGTGACCTCGAATACAAAGAATTAGATCATGAATTTTTCAGAATATTAACTGTTTATAAAATGGTTTAATATTGTCTTTAGATGAGGTTGTAGAATTGAAGTATTACATAACTCTTTGATACAACTTGTGAAAATAATTGAAGTACTAATAATTAAAGGAATAATCTAATGAAAAGATATTTTCTATAAAAATATATATTTTGTAAGATTATTATATTGTAAAATAATTTCTCAACTCTAGGGGAAAATGGCATTGAAAAAAAATATTTTCCTATTTTGATCATTTAATGACTTTTATTCACACATATGGTTTTTGGTTTTATGGTAAAAACATTCACTTGAACATGTTATCATGAAATATATATCAGAACATTATTATTAGATTTTTATTCCATATGAATATTTCCACTACCTCCCTATGTTCACTTACTAGGGAAACTAGTTACATGACACTTGTAGTTTCCATTATAACTTATAATGAATAAGTGGTATTAACCTTATTTACGAAGTGTTTTTTTCAAAAATAGTTTATTTTCAAATATTATACCATTGAGTACTGATATAAAGTTAAAATTTAGTGGAGAAAATATAATTTAGGTGGGGATAATGTAACACCAATAAATTATTAATTAGGAATATTTTATTTGATATCATGTATCACACACATCACCAAGGGTGGAAACAAAAATAATATCCTAAAAATTTATAATATATTTTGTATTTTAAACAAATTTGGACTATTTTAAAACTTTTAATGCATTCACACTATGTTATCATATGTCGCAGACAATAATGAGTTTCTTTGATGGCTTCAGTTACACACAGAACCATGTTTTACGAAATAAAAATATATTAATAAAATATTATTATTTAAAATAATAATATAAAACCTAGCTATTAAATTTTCTGTAATAAATATGACTAAATAATTTATGAATATATATTGTTTATAACAATTTTAAAAGAATTAATTTTTTACTAATTAAATAGAAATTATAATGAGATCTAAATGATTATAAATGGAGTGTTTTTTATAAAAAATTATATTATGGTGACAATGATTTTTTTCATAATAAATTTAATTAATTAAAATTTCTGACTAATAATAAGGTAATATATATATATATATATCTTATTAAATAAAATATTTTTTATATTCATTCAATATATTTGATAAACATCATATAAGAACAAACCCAAATTTGTGCATAAAATATGACCTTTTTAATACGTCACTTTTACAGCCCTTTAAGGGCCAACATATCATAAATAAAATTTCCATAATTTTTATATATATTATATATAAATATAAAAATAATATTTGAATTAGTAGTATAATAATTATGTTTGGTTGCAGATTTGGTAATTTTATATGATGTTTCTTTTTTAATGCATAGTAAAAATATTGAATATTATCTCAAAAATGTTTTTTCATTTAATTTACTTATAAGGATAAATTATATTTTAAATTTGTTTTAATGTTAAATTTGATAACCTTTATATATTAATTTAATGTAGTTCATTGGAATAAATTTCATATTGAAATTGAATATTAAAACATAGAAAACATTGGAATAATTTTAATTTAAAACCATCCATTGTCTTCCCGTATATGGAATTAAATTTAAATTAACATTTTCAAATTATATGATAAAAATTTGGAAAAGTGAAATCCATATTTTTAATAAGAATAATTTTATTCTATTAATTTCATCATACTTTTTTTGACAAAAATATAATTGAATTTAATTAAAATTAATTTAAATAATTAAGAGAAAAAGTAGCTTAACAAATAACTAAACCATAAACATAGGGGGAAAATGACGTAAATAATTTTCAAAAAGCTTTTTATGGAAATTTTTTTACTATATATTAAATATCATTTAATATTTACCATTTTTTGATCCACTTTTGTTGGAAAAACATGGGTGTAATTCTCTTCTCTAAAATTTACATGAGTGCCACTCCACTACTATAGAAAAAAATCCTCTCCTCCCACTTCCTCACACCTCTCAAGCCATATTTTTTTTGACCAAGGCCTTAATAATATCTCCTTAACATCCATCCCATCCTCCTAAAACCCATACATTTGGAAGAAATCCATCAACTGATGCTCTTTGGTGCAGGCCAAAATGAGATACCCAATGAAGTGGTAACATCTTTCCTCAAGATCTTTAGTTTTATTCCCATTTTCACCTCCTCTAACACTATTATTACATTATTATATAAAATAAAATTTATAATAAATTTTATATTGTTTTTTATGTTAATTTTTATCCTAAATTGAGAGACACTTCTATGTGATGGGTAATAAACTTGTAGTTCTTGTGCACGATGATCTGTCGCCTCATAAACCGCAGTAGTTCGTTTTTCTATTACCACCTCTCATGGGCGACATTATGATGGAAGATATATGTATATATGATAATTATGATAATTATTATGTAATTTGTATTATATAATTATTTTATAACACATACATTCATACTTTCTATTTTTTGTAAATATGATAAAATCATTTGTAGAAGTGGGGACTACCACCTCCTCAACGTGATGTGATATATTCAGGCCCTAAATTGAACATATTAAGGATTATTAAAATAATACTATATAATATATGGGATCTTGTTATTATAATGGAGTTATAATAGACATATATATCATTTAATTATCTTTCGTTTAATACGACAAATAAATTAAACTTGCATTCATTTGAACATATAGCCTACAATCTCAATGAACGGTGCATTTAATTTTTTTATGTTAAAGTGTTAGTTATTATTGTAAATATAAATGAACTGAATATATATGATAATTAAATAATTTTTGACATTTTATATAATATTAAACTACAATATAGGTAATTTGAACAGTGATTAATAATTTAAATTAAACTGAACAAACTAGGAAGATAACACCTGAAATAGTGAAAATAATTGATGACTGTTATCAAATAGGTAATAATATTTTAAAAAAATATAAAACATGATATTATAAACAATAATTTGTTGTTAATACTCTTGAAAACATTATACATGAGGTTAAAATATAATCACCCAAAAGTAAATGCAAGGTATGGTATTTCTTCCCAATTTACATTCCATTGGACCATATTTGTTGTTATGCACCTAATTTCATTTATATAGTGTTTGTAATGTCCATTTAAATGTTATATAATTAATATTAATATTACCATGATATTATATGTTTCATGTATGGTTTCCTACTTCACGTGTATTTTGATTCAAAAAATTTCAAGTTGCAGGGGACACTTTTTTATGTTTAATGATTAATCTCTACAATAATGATTTTTATGATTATATTTTCAATATCACTTAATTTTTTAATGAAATATTTATCTTAAAACACTAAACCTATTGTAATCATTTACATATCCACATTCCTTGCTGATGGGTATTATTATTTCCAAAACCATATACCATTGTTTCCTATAGTGCTCACTTTGACACTTTTTTTATTAACTGGTGAATTATAGATAAATCCAAATCTTATATTCAATAAAAATATTTAATAAAAAATATTTAATGTTTCTTAAATTGATTATAGTATATATGTAATGATGTCTACATACAATTATGGGTGGTTCTATAATTTATATATCCCCTCGATGCATCAATAGGTTTTCAAGAGACAATGGAGTTGGCCAAATTAAATAGGTTTCTACCAGTAGTTTTGAACAGTTTAGAGCATGGATCTAGATGGTATAGGTTATCATAATTATTAAACATGAAGTGAAATAATTAATAATTTCTATCATAGACCTTTTATTTACCATTTTTATTATCTATTTTGTTATCATATGATAAAATCTATGGATTCATTTCATTCTTAGTTTATTCATTAAATGGAATGTGTTTTCATTTTCTTACATTTATTTACTTACTATATCTTATATAGTTATTTGAATGATATGTGTTCGTAGTTATTTTAATTTCCTAGAATTTTTTTAATAATTTTTATTTATTAAATGGAATTATTTTGAGATAAGGCACAGAGACAACGTGCGATTCTGAGGCACAGAGTGCCCGGAATAATCTGTTGAAAATGGTATGCTTTAAATAGTGTGTGAGAGTGTTTTTACTAAAAAATATTAGTAAATATTATATTTGTGTCTGAATGAGAAATATATAGGAACTATAGCGTTTGGGATGGTAGTTTTACCCTAGGCACGACCTAATATTAGTCAGCACTGACCTCTAGTGAGAAAACCCAAAAATAGAATAACCATAAATAAAATAAATAAATAAAATTATTTTATTATTCAATTGTTTATAACATACAAATAGTGACTCGTATTAAAAATTTGAGACCACTGTTGAGCTCATGATTGTATGATTTCCTTAGGTAGATCCAAACATTGGCATTTATGGGCCAACTGTCGAATTTAGTTTTTAGCCATAAATACAATAATTATGTAACAATTATTGTATTCTTAAATACATATAAATTCTAAATGGTAACTCAGATTGAAAATCCAGGAGTACATTTGATCTCATTGGGGTGTGATCCCCATTGGCAGAGCCTAATATTGATCAGTATGAGTTGTGGGTAAAGTTAATTGTTAAAATTTTTTATTGTATGTTCAAAAAATGTGTGAGTGGGTTTTTCACTCATTTGAACCGGTGCTAAGATTTGAAATGTGAGGGAATCATGGAACTCGTAGCATCATGATTTGCTTTGGTAAAGCTTAATATAGACTGGAAAGGGTCATATAAAATATTTAATTCTCTATCTTTTTAAATAAAATAATAAAATTACATTTAATTAATTATTTTATTTGTCAATCTGTTGAGAGAAGACATTTTGGTGAACCGAGACGTTTTAATGAAGGTCTTTAAACACTTTCCATAATGAGGTCAATTAATGATCTTCATTAATGAAACAATTTTTTAGTATAATTAAAATGATCTGACTTGTTTATTTAATTAATAATGTAATTTGTTGGATAGAAGAGGAGGAATCACAGGTAAATCTCGGATGAACCGCCGACAACCTCCCTCTACAATGAAGAACAAAGAATGAAGAAAATGAACTATGTGGGATGGGACCTGGAAATTAAAAAATGGTGATGAACACCAACTATTAAAACTCGAAGATAACACGAATCTAATCCTTCATCATTAGTGGATCCAACAAATCTATGTAGGGAATATGATTTCTGTACGTGTTTAAGGATACCTCCTATATCATTCTAGAAAAAATACCATGAATGGGGATCAACTGAAAAATGGGATGATCCGCGACTCATTTCTTTTTCTAGAGGTTGTTGCTGGGTTTTGAATTTGGGTTTTTCTTAATATTAATGATGATTTTTATCAATACCATTATTAAAATCTAATGTGAAAAGTGCGGGAAGATATGAATAAGGCCTATAGCCTCTGCTGATCATGGATGTTGACCGTTCTTTGTGGGAGACCAAGAAATGTGGTGGAATGGTGTTTGTGTGGACTTCATTGTAAAGGGGAGGACCGAGAGGCCTGTAGAAGTATATGAGATGGAAAACATTCCACATGAGCTTCTCTTGTGGCAAGAGGAAGGTATCACCATGGAAGCACCACATGCGCTGTTGATTTTTTGTCACGGTTGGGATGACCACCCACTATTGCTGGAGTTTTCATATAGAAATAGCTATCAATACACCCTTTTATGGCACTGTTTGAAGCCTTTTACAGGTGGCCAAGCATATCACCTCTCTGCTGGATAGACCTAGGGGACTGAGCACTCATGTGCCCAGAGTTGGTATGAGGTACCACTGAGAATGTGCGGAGCATCCAGTAGTGGATGAGGACAACACAAAGAATACTGAAGCCTTATGCCGAAATGAGATGGAGAGCCTTGGAGTTCTTGTAGGGAGACAATTTTTCATTTAGGTCTCACATAAATGGGGAATAAGGATATTTTGATGTAATGATAGGTTATCACTGAGGATTATCAGACCATTTATATTTTTCAGTGGTGTGGGAAAGGTTGAGTACCACCTAGATCTTCGCACACAGATGCACCGAGTGCACATTGTTTTTTCCATGTCACATCAAAGATGGTATATGCATGATCCACCACATGTCATTAATTAGAGAGAGATGGACTTTGATGATGGGGTGATGTTTTTGGAGTTCCTGATGGAGAAAATGATTGACTGGAAGAGTCATTTGTTAACAGTCAATTCATGTGGTGCGTGTTTGCTGGAGGCATAGGAATCTCTAGAAGAGAACAAGGGAGGGGGAGGTTCATATTCCTTCTTTTTATACCCACTTGTTTGATTATCCTTTGTTTTGTCTTCTGGGGATTTAAATCCATAAGGTGGATAAAATTGGATTTCCCCAAAATCATGTATAATTTTTTTATTATATAGAAATAATTTGAGACCAGGTGCTGAGACGACGTGCAATTTTGAGGCCCAGATTGCTCGGAATGATCCTTCAAAAAATGTTAAGATTTAAATAGCACGTGTGAGTGGTTTTCCTAAAATAGCTAAATAACTCTTAAAAGGATTCCTAGATTAGAAATATGAGAGCACTGTTTCATTCAGGATGGTGGGTTTTCCAAGGCATGACTTAATTTTAGTCATCAAAGTACTCTAGAGAAAAAACTTGAAAATGGAATAACTGTAAATAAAATAAATAAATAACATTATTTTTTTAAATGCTTATAACTCATGAATGATGAATCATATTAAAAATCAGAGACCACCGCTAATCTCTTGAGTGTATGTGGTCCTTAGGACAATAATAACATTGTCCGGTAAGTGAAAACAATGGAAGATAGATTTTGGTCAAAAATAAAATATTTATGTAACAATTATTTTATTATAAAATCAGTATTTCTTCTAAATGGTAACTCATATTGAAAATCCAAGTGTACTGTTGAGAAAGTGGGGGTGTATTCTTTATAGGAATATCCTTAGCCCAACCATCACTGGTCGTGGGTGAATGTTTATTATTGAGTGGCGAAACTGTGGTGCAATGAGATGCTTTAATTAATGTTTTTTAAATGGTTCGCTTAATGAGGGACATTAATGAGTGTCATAAATGATAAAACATCACAGTGTAATTAAAATGTGGAAACATGTTTCTTTTATTAATAATCTAATATATTAGATAGTTGATGATGAAATGTTAAGAAATCTCTAATAAATTGTAGACAGTTTTCATTTCCAATGGAGAACAATGAAAGAAGAAATAAACTTTAGAGGATCGAATTGTGAGGTTGAAAAATGGTGATGAACGCCAACAATTTCGGCTCGACGACGATGTGAATCACATCCTTTTTCATCAACGGATCCAATGAATCTAGGTATGGTATATGATTTCTCAAAGTGTTTAATGATTCCAGTTATCCTGTTCTTCAGAATAATACAATGAATGCAGTTCAACCGACTAACGGGTTGATCCACAACTCGTTTGTTCTTGCGGGAGGATGTTGTAGGGTTTTGTTTTGGGGATTTTCTTAATCATTATGATGATTTTTATCACCACCATAATTAAACATTAATATTGAGGGCATCATCAAATCCGAACAAGGCTCAGAACCATTGCGGATCTTGGATGATGCTCATTCTTTTTTAGTGACCGAGAAACACGGTATTAATGCGTTTCTGTTGTCTTCTCACTGAAGGAGGTGGCCCGAGAGGCTATTAGGCACAAAAGTGATAGAAAATGGAACATCAGGGAATCTATGGTGTCCAGTGGAAGTTGTCGCTGACACAACACCACTGGGCACGGCGTCCCCCACTAGAGACTTAGTGGGAAGAGGCATCCAGATCTCACAATCTCTGCGGAGGAGGAGCAGCCCGCTCGGCAGATGCGTGAAACGGATGGAATATGCCGCCTATTATCGAGAGATAAAGAGGCACCCACTAGCACTGCCAGGTGGAGAAACTAGATGACCCATGTCTAGTCCAGTGCAACCAGCCCGCACTATGTGGTCCAGCTTCTTCAGGTGTGTCGCGCCCCACCAGGCGTATAGGCCACCTTTGGGCTAGACCCGCCAGCTGGGCCAGAATTGTGCTAGCCAGGAGGGACTTATTACTGGGCCGAACCTAGGGGCCCAACAAACCTATTTTCCAGAAATCATATAGGAACCACTCCAGAACCTCGGGTCAGGTTGTGTCGGTCTGACCGGGTCGAACCGGACCCGGACCCGACTAGGACCGTTTTACTAAAATGACAGAAACTCGCAAACCAGACATCTAATTAATGTTTCAAAAATGGCGTGAAGACCCTTGAAACAAGGTAGTGATTTTTAGATACTATACTAGAGTTTTGGAAGATCTTAGAGTACAGTTGTGTTTGATCAGACTCAAATCCAACCAGACCCTAATTACCTTTTAGCTTATATCTTACAGATCAGGTGTCCTATTAGTGAATATTCTATCAAATTCAAAAAAATACGACAAGACGTTCCTTGTGGATACATCTAAGTTGCACTAGTTTTTGTTTGAGATATGAGCAGTAGCTTGAGGGGTGTACCCTCCCAAAATCATGTGTGCTAATTAGGGGAATCTAGTGGTTGGTTTTGAGATGCTAAAGGAATACAGATCCTATGTAGGTTAGCACTTATCAATCCTCTATGGGTCATCACTTATAGGTCCATGGTGGGTCAGCACATAGGGATCCACTGTGGGTCATAACCAATTGATCTTTTGTGGTCATCACATACAGATCCTCTATGGGTCCACAGCTAGCGATCCTCCATGTGTCAGCACGTTGCGATCCTCCATGGGTCCGCACCGAGCAGTCCTTTGTGGGCCCACATGTTGTCATCCTCTGTGGTTCGGCACCTAAAAATCCTATATTGTGCTTAACCTAGTAACCATGCATAGTCCAGTAGCAAAATCCTCTTGACTAAATAAGATGATATAGATTCATGAATAATCATCTTTATTCATGTCCTTTAAGTTGAATACCTAGTGTGAGTTGACATTTAATGTGTGACATGTGATTGATATCATTATTAATTGTTTTTCCCTTGTGGGATTTTGAGATAACTTCAAGGGGTATCAGGGTCCCTATAGAGTATTGTTATACTAACCCATGCACGTGATTCAGCTGCACCTTGTTGTGTCTTGTGCAGATGACTAACAACTTGACTGGAACATTAGAGAGGTAGGGCTAGACGGTACATGGAGGTGACCGATTGATGTGGTGAGCCGTAGTGACGAGTTATACATACCCTTCAGGTGGGATCCTTGGCAGATTATCTTTGGAGATTTTTTATACTTTATTTTACTACTCCTTCAGTTGGGCTTGTATACTGGACAATTTTTACTTTCAACACATACACATACTCTCTGTGGTTGTTTTAATACTTATTTTTAGTCATTTTTTAATTTTATACGAGTCACCTCCCTCTGTGTGTATAGGTATAAAGTAAATTCCATCCCTTTTGTTTCTCTCCATTCTGATACCAGTCACCAGCCCTTTTCCTAGGGAAGGGGAGCTTTGGGTAGTCACAAAACAGGCCTCAAGGGACGGGCCATGATAGTTATTTACATTTTTATGTTGGATTATTTCTATTGATTTGTTATCAATTCCTCATTAAACACCCTTACTACGAATTTGAGATCATCCTTATTATTTTTCTTTTCCCCAGTTTATGATGAAGAAAAACTTGAATAAGATTTCAATGATGTAGTTTATTCCATTTTCTTATTCATCATGTTTGTATTTTTTGTTTCCAAATGTATTATGGTAACTTTTATGTATTTTGTATTTCCAAGGCTGTTATACTTATTGATCATTCGAGGCTTGGTTCCTTGTATTCATGCCAATATAATAAAATAATGCAACATCTCTTGGCTTCTAGGAGCAAGGCATTAATAAATGCCTCCTAGTATTCCAGTGTATTTTGATTAGTAGTGAGGGTCAAATATATTATTGTGGGATGAATATACAATTATATCCTCATAAAACAACAGTGTAAAAATAACCAATAAAAATACATAAAATAATTATATTAAGTATGATCAGTAAATAATAATAATGCTAGAATAAATGAAATATTGAATCATATAATCATACATCCCAATCAGTCTCCCACATAGTAGATCACATATAAAAAACAAAAAAAGAATAAAATATAAATGAGGTTGAACATCAATTATATAACCTCAAAACATCCCTTCCTCCAAATCCTTATTAGTCTACTTAAACTCAAAATACATACCATTGAATCTTATAAACATGGACATTCAAAAAATAGGGTATTCATATGTAATAATGATCCATTGTCATATAATAATGTTGAGATGAAATATAAGTAGGAAACTACAAATATTTTCCTAAAAATAACCTATATATATAGTGTAAACATTTTATATGATCATAAAACAAATGGTTAATAAGTTTAAAAAAATAATTTTTATTGATTCTATTATTCTATAGTGACACATGTAATCAACTATTCCTACTTATTCTTGATATATATGCCTTTTTTGAAGTATAATAACCATTCCATGTGTTTGGAAAATGTATTAACTTTCATCATTGTATCTAATACGATATTTTTATGATTATTGAGTGTCTCACATAGGACATATCTTATGTAAATCTAAAATATATGAACTCAATAGTGGTTCTAGATCCCACCTAGATTATCTTATATATTTATCTTATGTATATATAACCACATGGGGTAATACATCCCACACAAATAATCTCAAATATAAATCATCAGTGGGAAATATTTTCCTTTATCCCATATCATTTCTTATATTCATTTATTATCATAGATAGTGAATCCATGCCTTTCATCACCATCATTACATTCATTTATTATTTGGCTAAATGGATATGAAAAACCATCTTATAAAATAATATTGGGGTTGTGTGTCCGACTAATCCAACTTATTTCATTACATGGATTTTATTTTCAGAAAATGTGTTCTACATGGTAATCTCATTATATAATTAGGGGAATATTGTTTCCAAGTGTTAAAGTCAAAAATAATTAATACATGGATTAAAAATCCATTAAAAACATCCACATGTAACCATGTTTAGGCACATGACTATATTACTTATTATCACCACTACAACTATTCTAGAATATAAGTATGTTTTTTTCTACAATGCCCCTCTTAGGGTAAAACATATGACAGGTAACCCATTATGGTACCCATAGTAACATACAAAAATATTCAATTTATATAGTTTCCATTATATTATTTTTAAATATATGACTACTGCATAGTACTCCGATGGAATCACATTCAAAATTATTATCATCTGCATATCATGGCCTCACCATGCTTTTTAGAAAAACTAAAATAGTGTCGCTTGAAGGATATTGTATAATTACCATCAATATCTTCTACTTTTCAATAGGTAAATCCCTAGAATCCCAAGTTAAAAAAACCTACATAGGGTACACCCACTATGGTCATCCAATAATAGCGGGGAAACTAAACTCACCCAAATATCTAATGCAAACTTATAAAGGTAATGAGGAATCTCAATGTTCCATATAGAATGTCCCTAGTTCACCCAATTATTTCAATCAGAATCTCAGTACCTTATGGGGAAAGGAAACATATAATGATTTTTCTTACGTATTAGTAATATTTTTTTTACCTTTATAGGGTTCAAATATTACAATATAAATTTATAATCAATAACTCTACAATTATCATGAATGGAATCAATCATGTGTTAGATATTTAATTGTGTCCCTTGAAAAAATATTCTTTTATGTGGGTCATATAAAATAAATAATTTTTTTAAATATTCACTATAACACAACAATGGTTGGACCATATGTCACATTTTACATAAACAATTTCTTGAACTCAGGGCGGAATTCATGTGTTCATCTTTCTTAATGTGTTTTATTTCATTTGTGTAATCTTGGCAACAAACTGAGATAATCCTCACTTTATTTTAACTTGTATCAATATAATATCCTTGAACTGTGTAAAAAAATACAACTATGATGATTCACATGAAATATTCTATGGTGTTACTCTAAAACTACCCTCAGCATAATAACTTTTAAAAAACAATTAGTCCCAAGTAAATTTGATCATATTTCATAAAAACTATAATAAATTACATATAATTACCTACCATAAATTAAATAATTTGTAATGAATTTCGGTTATCCTCCATTTACATTCTCTATTTATTAATTTTAAAATATAAAAGATTAGATATGTCTCCACTATTCTCACATAGAATATTCAATAGAACCCTAATTAAGATACATTTAAATAAATGGTGTTAGAGATAAATAATAATAGAGGATTGAGGAAAAATATAATCCTATAAAATTTCCATTTGAATCCACTAATAGCAAAGAAAAATGTATGAAGGATGTGAGGGGAAGGATCTCCTTTGTTCCTATCTAGTGATACTAAAAACAAGAGGATGAATAAAGGGTGATATATATAATGAAATTGATGTGGAAATGTAATATTTCAATATTTTTATTAAAATTTATGTAGCCTTATAGTTTTTCAAACTTAGTATCTCACAGTTCCTTAATCCCCACCCCCTCACATGGTTTATCAGAAAATTTTTTTATACCATGGACCAACTATGTGCCCACCTCTGAGAAATAAAAACTCATTGTATGGTTTAATTGTACAGTTACTTACAATAATACCAAACCCATGGGCTTCAATACATTATGAAAATAACCATATATATTATTCCATAAATATTTCACTGATTTGACCAAAATATTTGGTATCTTTCCACATAGGGGAAATCCCTTCTAATGAAATCCATACATAATTATATAGCTCTTGACATTCTCTTGAGAAATGAAAACACCCAATAGAACAAAATAAACATGTTACAATATCTTATTAAGATGATGTAACTATAATAATTTCAATTTGAATATTAATTTAAAAAAAACATACTTATTTACTCAAAATTTAATTTGCCTCTAAATTCCACAACCCATAATTACATGATTCTTTAAACTAGTTGTATTTTCAAACACCAAAAGAATGGGGGTTTGGTTGTTTTTAAATTTTCTCATTACGTTATAAATACTAGGATATAATCTTCAATTTTTGAAAACACACCTTTACTATATTTTATAATCAAAATCAGAATAAATAATGTTAACGTTAATGAACAACTAATTCTTACATGGTTTACTCATAAATGTCTACATCCATGGATCATATATAAATTATGTATTTTAAAAAAATAAAACAACTTCCCTTGTATTTTATTACAAAATTTAAGAGCGTATCAATTCTTCATCAAGGAGTAATGACTCATCTTATATTCATAAAACTACATTGAAGAGGGTTAGAAAGATATACATGACACATTGATCAAAATTAGAAGATTAAAAATAAATAAATAATCACCAAAAGAAGTTTATCTGAAAGATGATCTATTATTCTATTTCAAAACATAAATTACATGGAAATCAAAACATTATTCCAATCATAATAATCAAAGAAATTTACTCCCACACATTATTCTCCCCAAATTAAAATATTAAAATGATACACAATTCCTTCTCATCATTAGTATACCTATATTATCTACTAAATAGGATGTAAACATTTATTATTCTACAAAAATTAATAGTTTATATATATTTAAAAATATTTCAATTTAAAATTCTAATTATGATTTTGAATTATCATCTGAAAACTTATAATATAAAAATTATCCATTCAAAAATTTCGAAGTCGATATCATTTATATTAAATAGAATGTGAAGTCAATTGATGTTAAAATAATTTTCACACCACTAGAAGAAATAAAAATCATCATTTAGGTTTTAATTATATAATATAATTTATTAATGATGCACCATGAAACTTTGTAAAATTATATATGAGTTTCTATTGATACTTATTTCAACATCTATATAGTTAAGAAAATGTAAAATACCATTATTATGACAAATCGTACAAACATGATTAGTTATGATGAAACTATATGTTATGGAATGGTCTTTGTCAATTTTCACAGGCCATTGGATTTTCCATAGAATCTATTCATAAGGATAACTAATATTCATAATGAGAAGATCAAGTAGACAACACACCAATAATTTTTTAATGTTTTCATAATGAATTTGTTATTCAATCATAATGCAAGAATTAGAAATTCAAAACCATTTATATTAATTAAAATATCATTTGTGGCATGACATAGTGTATTAATACTTGAATTAAGGATCTCAATCTCTATCAAAATATAACACTGTACTTGTTCGATAATCCATTGTAAAAATTCAAAACATCTAATAGGAACTTCTCCCATAATGTGATGCATGATTTCACAGAATGGTTCCACATAACTGAGTTATGAATTTCAATTTTTTATACATCCATAAACATTTTTTGTCTGACTATATTTATCATTGTGTGGCCTATATCATCTTGAGGTTTTTTAAAATAGCTCTATGTACTTCATTGTAATTCCCAGACCCTACAATCCTAGAGACAATTCCTTACATTATTTTATTGGCATGATTTTAAGGAATCAAATACTTAAGGACTGATCCGTTTGGAAATTATGTAATTCATATATTAATTACATGTAACCCATTTTAATTTTTAAATAAACATATTCATAATATATAATAAAATAAAATACTCAAAATTATTAAAACTCATTCTATGAATTCATCTTCATACCATTGGGAAAGGAAACAAAATTAAGGGTGAGCTCAAATTCATAGTATGGGAAATGTATAACAGATTCTATCATGAATTAATAATCAATAATCAATATGAAAATAATAAAATAAGACTGAATAATACCATATGAATAATCATATTAGCATAAAATTTTACCTAATATATTCAAACTAATCAAATAATAACATGGAATAATTATAATAATGGAATGAATAATGTTGGAGGTCTTCTCTCCCAAGATCTATCTTTAATATAGTTCCATTAAAGATCTATCATAATGTAATTATAATTTTGGGTGTATAAACCTCTATGAATTGTGCCATGAAATATCCTCTTGAAATTTAAATCTTTTTGGAAATAAAGGCGGAGGGTTTTCCACCAATGGATTTTATTTGATAATACTAATGTTTAATCAATGGTGTTTCATACACTAGTCCCCAACTCATATACTTTATGTCCAAAACATTCTTCATATTTTCACAAATAAATTTAGAAAATAAAAATTTTCCCTTACAAAATATATATTTTGAGTAAAGGATACAGTTTTGTCAACATTTCCCTAATAAATCATATAATATTCAAAGTAAACACTGAATGATTTTTTTAATTTTTAGAAAATAATCATATCAATAAATCTTGTATTTTTATATTAATATATATATATATATATGAAGAGACTTGTGTATAATTACATTTAAATGCATACACACCTCACGCACAAACCAGAAAGGCATGCCATATCCCCCATTCTCTGGGTGAGAGTCAACCCATCAATCCTTATATATTCAATACATGGCTCGTAACCCCTATAGTAAATAATAACATTGCACGGATCATAGGCCATGTGGAAATGAAATCCCATTACATGGCCTTAAAGGCCCATAATATTTACCCAATGGTACACCAGTAAGCAGTGGTTGTACACTACAAGAGATGATATAGTAATTGCTCTATTTATTCAACTTCTATAGTTCCTAATATAGTTCCACCACCACTAAATTCTTGTTAGTTCTCTGGTTCTATTGCTATTATAGTTCTCCTACAATAAAGTTGTAGTGTCACTATAATGACTATCACCTATTTCATTTTGAACCCCCTGCATTGATGTACTATTATAAGTTAAATAACACTAAGAAAAATAAAATATAATTATTGGAAATATAATTTATAATTAAAATATATTATAATAAAGTAATATTTTTCATGATAAAGTCAACCATCACAAAAGAATCATAAATTTCATCGAAAACATTTAATACCTGACATTTTTTAAATAAGACACCTTGGATGAGATAATTAAAATTTAAACTTATAATACAATGAAATACGAGTTAATTATGATATTAAATATCAAATTGTATGTATAAACTCCACATTAAGGAGAATTTTGTCATAAAAAAATGTCTGAATGAAATGTAAATTGATATGATATCCATTTCCTTGAATCTGACCTGTCACATGTGTCTCTACATTCTTTAAGATAATATTTATCTTAATTATTTACTTTTTTTATAAAAATTTTAATATATATTATTAATTTTATTTTACCTATTAAAATGTTATATAATATTTCTTATTAAAGTATGTTTTAGTCAGATTTTTTGACCATATTCGGTATGTGTCTCAAAAACGTATTTGGTAGGTGGAATATGGTCAAGGGGGTTGTTATTTAAAAATATCCATTATAATAATCATTTAATAATATTAATTTATATCCACATAGTATAAAGTTAATAAAAATCATGATTGTTTTTTCTAAAAAATTAACAAATTTAACTTCATGGAGATGGTAGGACATACAAATAGATGAGTAATGTTCCCATTTTTACATGGTTATTATTGAAATAATGTAAGTAAAATTATATCATTAAATATGGATAATTATTTCATTAATACCATGTTATTTAATCAAATATAATAATATATTTAATTATTTCTATGTAAAATTAATTATAACGCATTGAGGAGGTGGTAGTTCATACAACAATGAATGACGTTATCACAGTTTTCAAGGTGTCTGAAAATGTTTAAATGGAAAATTTTATATTATAATATTATAAATTTAATTATATCAAGAATATAATATGTATTTCATTTATTTCACATAATATAAAATAAAACAATCTTTAATACTTTCCATGTAATATGTGAATGTATCGCATTGATTTGAGGAGGCGGTAGTCCATATGTCCACAAATGATGTAACCGTATTTACATGAAAATAATCGTGAAGGTATGAGTTAAAAAAATTTTAAAAAAAATATAGTGAATATAAAATTATCACTTTTATAATATAAAAACATTTTTTCATCATATTTATCATCCATTATATTTGGTAAAGAAAAAAAACAACATTGTTTTGCATGGAGGTAGCCTTCTGTACATATGAATGATATTTTCATTACCCATTTAATTGATGTGTGTACTTATAGGTATCAAAAATAACATAAAATTTTTAATTATATTTATTATCCTTATTATATAATATTATTATGGAATAATAATTATTTAATGTCCTAAGTTTGAAATAATAAAAAAGTGATCATTGAAGAATTTTGCCTCTTTTTAGGTAACATCTTATGTTTTTTCTAAGAGGAAAACCTTAGATTTATTGCATTCCAATGTTAGGATCCTAGGTTTGTGAGAGGTATTTTGGGAGATATTTGTGTTGGGTATCGAGGAGACGTGTTTTCGTGAGATGTGTGAGGAAGGGGAAGAGTGAATTCCATTTTATTGTGTAGGTGAAGTTTCATTCTTCTTAATATCAAAAGGTAAACACTAATAGGAGGTATCCATTACCTATTATGTCTGAAAAATTGAAAAATAATGGATTAGTGTTTATTTTGGTTCAATACAAATACTTATCACATAAAATGATGTTTATTTTTATAATTTTGTTCCATAATTTATACATTTCACCAATTTTACCATTTTGGTTTTTATTAACTTAACTAGTTTTCTACCCTATGAAATTTTACCATTGAAACTATATTTTAGTAATATTTATTACCAAAACTATAACCAAACAATTATTACTATGGAATATAATTTAATATATATGAATCAATTTGTTTTGTTAATTAAGTTTAAACTATGCGCATGTAATACGAAAAAACTCAACTTTAAACTGAACCTTGCTTTAAAGGTTTTTAACTATTTATGGGAAAATTTTTTAATTAAAAATATCAATTAATAAATTAATAGACCATATTATGTATTTATATAAATTTAACAATATATTTTTGTAATATATGTTTTAGTAATTTTAATTTTTTTAATAAATATCATTTATTTTAAAATAACATCAATTTAAATTTTGACAGTATTTACCTAAAGTAAAATTAAAAAAATATAAATGAAATAATATAATTAAAATATATCAAGTTCAATGATATTTAATGTGTCATATTCATCAATAAATAGGTAGCCAAATAATTCATTTAATTTTCGTTACATTTAATATTTTTAGTATCATTTATATAATTTAATTACTAACTATAGAATCAATGTGTTGGGGTCTCATAATCATTTTAATTTACTAATTCATATCTAAAAAATTATAAATTAATATAATAAAATTTCTACTTTATATTTGAAAAGGTTATGTATAAAAAATATGATGTTTTTTCCATATCCCAAGCCATTATAAATTTTATAGTCAAGAAAGGTTCTTTTTTGTCTTTTTCTTTACTAAACATAAATTATAAAGAACCTTAATGGAATATAACCCCAATAACTCATAAAATTAGAAACATGAATTTATATGGTCAAAATATGTGCATTTGAATGCTTTTGGACAACTTTCTAGTTCATTTGTTCAATTAATTAATATTAATGATTAACCTCTCGGTAAAATAATTTTTACCTTTATAAAAATAAATAAATTCAATTAATTTTACTAATATTACTGGTAAAAATATAATTTAATCTTATTATAATATTTATATTATACTAATTCAAACTGTGTATATCAATTTTCCATATTCAATTAAACTATGTTTCAAAATAAACTTTAATGTTAATCCTATCGATGTTGTGAGAATGTAGGATTATAATGTGAAAATGTTGAAAATATTTTTTATGTTTTATATCTAAATGAAATATAAAAATGATTCCAATTACATACATTGGATTATTATAAATTTAATTGACCGATTATGACTTTAAAACAAATTTATAATATAATTTAACATTAATAATTATTTAAATTAATATATTTTTTTCAACTGACATGTTATTTCATTCACTAAAAAACAAATATTCTAATAAAAATACCAAAAATGAATCCTAATATAATTTCAACATTCAAAAATAAAAAATTATTCTCATTTTGAAAAATAAAATTTATAAACTGGTCAAAATTTAGTTTTGAAATATTTACACCATTAAAATGTAGTAATACTGCCAACAAATATATAAAACTATTTATGCATAAAACATAATTTATTTTCATAATATGTCTAAAAATATATTGGATTAATGTAAAAACATATTATTGAATATATTAAAAATATTAAATATATCTTAATGTCTTGGGATCTAATATTCTCTTTTATGTATAGTGTTGTGTGTTCTACAAGCTAATTTTAGTTTTTCATGTAGAGAAATCATAACTTGATGTTGTATATAAAGAATAATTGAAACTAAAAGAAATATATTCAAAAATGATAATATTGTATGGTCTTGTGGGGTTATGTTATCCCCATCTCAATTAAAATTATTCATTGCAAAGTAACTTGATCATGGTAATCAAGGGTTTGATATTTGAAAATACTACTATTGAAAAACTCATATCGTAAATCATGTTAATATGATATCTTCATAATACGACAGAAAGGAAAATGAAATGGTCCCCACTAAACTAGGATTTCAAATATGATAACATTATTTATAGCATAGAAATGGAAGAAAAATATATCTGTCATGTTATGATGGAGTTTAATTAAAAACATATTCTTAGGAAATATGATGACCACAAATCCATAAACCAGAGGTGTGAAAAGGGTCGTTGAAATTATAAAAACTAATTACAATAGGAATACATTTATTCTTTAAGACCATTTTCCTAGATTCCAATAATTGTTTCAACATATCTGTTTAGAAAAAAACATATATTTGATAAATTCTTATTTCATGAACATAATATTATCATTTGATTGTGCCTAGAATTATTTCTACTTACTTTTTTATCTCATGATGAATCATATGCTGAAGTGATAAATTAACCTCTAAAACCTCATCCAAATATATAATTATTCCATATCATAAATTGATAAATTTTTAAAAATATCACCTACCAAAACATTAGATATAATTTAACTAAAATTACAAAATGAACATATCATTATACATCAATAAATATGAATCTATTAATAATTTTCACATTCTAAGACCTTGAATACCTTCAGCATTTATTCTATTTAATTTAATTAATAACTCTAGTTACCCAAAAAACCTTTCTAGAAACATGTATTTGTCCATTTTTTAGGTAAAACACATGTTATTGGATATATTCCTTAAATCCAAATGTGTTTTACACTACATTAATGATATAAATAACTATGTTATGAAAAGATCATTAATGATTTCCTAGGTTATTGGTAATATCCAGTATAATTTATCCATATCTATCATCTCATGATCAAAACATAAATGTATCATCATATGAAACACTTTAAAGGTAATTTTTCCACAACCAGGTGTTTTCCAAAAAAATTTAACATGATACTGAATCACATTTCTTAGTACCAATCAACATGATCTCTGAATCCATAAAAAATAATATAGTACAATACATATATTTTGTATTATTCTCTAAATAATTACATCAGTAATAAATTAATTAATTTACATAATTCATGTATCCAAAAACAATAATATTATTCATTTATCACTGTCTATGGTAGTATAATAATCACGATCATGATCTATTAGGATATCTTTGTGTATGTTTCATTACAACATTATACATTGATTTTTGTAATGTATTATATCCGTTGAGTTGAAGATTTTTAAATTGGAAACATTTTTCTTACCTTTGAAATAAAATTCTTGGTGGCTTTTCTATCCAAACTTTTGTCAAACTTCAATTCCTTTCAATAAATTAATAGGGTTACAATTTCAATAATTATTATATGTGGTAAAATAATTCTTACCCTTCTCTCCTTTATCCAAAATTTTCCTAGATTCCATCTTATTATCAAGGTTACCTCTAAATCCATAATACATGGATAATTAATTATCTATATTATTAGCACATGATATTATGTACTCGTTTTATTAGAATGATTTTTACACTTTTTGTCTTTTAATGATTGGTTTATTACTATAAACTAAATGATTATTATTAATAAATAGACCATGTACATTAGAGAGGCTCATATTCAATCTACTAGGTTCCATTTATAAATGATGACGTATACTCGATTATATATTATCATTTATATCCCCCAAATGAGTTAAATAAATTACATAAATAGATAACCTTATATGTACCTAATATCATCATCATAAACAAGGTTTCATTGGGATTCTCTTATATACATATCCACAATTCCAGTCATTGTATTATGTTCACTAATATATATTTTCTGAAATCTAGTTTCCTTGGTTTATAATAAACATCCTTTGTTACCAAATCCAATGCCCCAATCCCAAAATATAAGAGTTGGTGTTAATCCTTATTATATTGTAATTATTTCAAAGAATCAAAAAACTGAAGGACCAATCTGTTTAGAAACTTTGGAAAACTATATTATATACATAGAAAACATTTTATTTTGGTAATATAAAAAATAATACAAAATTATACTCAAAATCCCTGAAAATAATTTTAATAATTCATCTTCTTATCCTTGGGAAGGAAATAAAATATGTTTGATCTATAATGCTCCGAAAGGTAATGTATATCAAATGTTTTAATGAATAAGTAAGGAATAAACAATATGGAATGAATTAAATATGAATAAATAAAACCATATAAATTATATAAAGGGATTAAAACATACCATGGATATTATATCTAACAAAATAATAACATTTAATAATAAAAATTATATAATATAGGCTATGGTTGATGATTAAAGCTATCAAATATGATGTCCAATATGGATGGAACACCATCTAGGTGGAATCTGAATATACCAAAATGGTTCACATTCTAAATATGATGTCCAAGAATGTCTAATTGAGAATTAATCCATCATGGATTATATGTCTTCATATTCTTTAATTTATTTATCTATATGTCACTCATCATTATACAGAGGGCTACCAGGTGGATTATGCTTTGTCCATATGAGCAATCATAAAGGATTCATCAAGATGGCCATTTTTCACTATAGAAACTTTCTCCTATTTTGTTTATATGGATGAGTGTGGTATCTGTAACTCTTTCCATTGTAAACTCTCATGTTCTTCCACCTTTTCTATCTTGTAATAATTTTATAGGGACAAGATTTTCCTAGACCATGAACTGGTTTGATTGATAATAATTATGGAATGCATAATGTTGGATGTCTGCATAATAAAGATCTATACTCATTATAGTTACTCTCAAGATCTACCCTCAATATAGTTTATGTTTATGGGAGTAAAATCATTAGATTGGTTTCGACACTATCATCCTAACAAATTAAATCATATTGTAAGAAAATGTTAAGGGTTTGATGATAATATATTTTATTCTATGAGAATACAATTCTATCAAGGGGTTAGATAAACGGGTCCCCAACATGTATAATTTATGTCCAAAAAACTCATCATATATTTAAAAATCAATTTAAATCATTTACAATATTCCTTATCAAATACATCTATTGAGTAAATTATACATAATTATCAATATTTTTCTAATAAATCAGATAACTCTTAATGGGAACACAGTATTTAAAAATGGTATATTGGTCAAGAAATTACCATATCCATCATACCAGAATATTGATATTAAAAAAACATAATTTCTAATAAAAAGTGATTATATAAAATTGATTATTTCAAAATAATGATAACAATCACAAAAGAAAGTGAGCTTTCAAATATAACATTTACTAATTGGAATGTAACCTCCCAGACCTAAAGAGCCACATGAACAGTGCGTATGGGTTAGGTGTTACTAACATTAGGCACACATAAATGAACACAAAAGGTTGACAACTAGTAGAGAGGGTGTAAACAAATATTTTGGTGAGGATATACCCTCTCGGAGGAAGAAAAGGCATTGGTCCGAGCATAATTATATAACATGTAGTGGAAGTAAATGAATTTGAAAACTGGAACCATACCCACAGAGTGGATGTATATCAATATCAAATAAATATAAAAAGTAATAAAGAAGTATAATTAGTGGAAATTAAATAGAATAGCGTGCAAAGAATCACTTGTTTCCACTAAAAAACCATGCATGCATCCATAGAAGGTCACACATAGAAATAAACAAAGGGTGCCCATTGATAAATGTAGTAACTACATATAAAATTAAGCATATTGATATAGACAAGAAAGCTAAACAAAAATAAAACACCAGTTATGCATGACCTCAAGGTCCATACTAATCTATGTGCCAAACAATACTATGATCCATCTCCCGAGGTAGATCCTGTAACTATAGGTAAAACTATAAAGTCTAAACATGTCAGAAAGTGCTTGTGTAGGGCATGAGACAAGTCTCATTAGGATACCAAAAAATGGTTTGAACCTATTATATGAGTTTAAGTAGATATGTATCTCTATGAAAGGTAAATACTGTGATGAAATAAAAAACACAGTCTCCAATGGTGCTTAACAGCCACCTGGGAGTGCCACCTACTTTGCCCAATAACAGAATCTCAGCAGGAAAGAGAGTCCTTGGCCCATGGACCAACATACCCATATAGTCACATTCTCCAAATGAACCCTCAAGATACACCTAAAATATGTAACATGGAACCATGTTTTTACTTACACACCATGTCTCTTGAATCAATGTTTCGAAGGAATTCCCAAACAAAAGTAACCCAGTCCCACAAACCCTTGTTTGGAATATTATTCTTGTCCAAAACACGAGAACCAGTAGAACAATGATCCATATCCACAAATAATAACCATATGAACAATGATATCTACCCTCAAATGAATAACTTGAAGAATAATCATTTATTGACTCAATCACATAACCTGGTAGCCTCATCGCTACCAACTAGAGGCTCCTAACCTTCCACATGGATTCCTAAAACAAGAACCCACAACCAATAGTACATAAACTAAAAATATAGGGGAACTCTACCCACATAAGTTGTTAGAACCACCTCATATAGGATTCAACATGTGTGCACATGACCCAATTAGTGTTTTGGACATCATGGTTGAGTGTCAATCACCAAATAAGAACACATGACACACCATCTCTAACACCTCATGAATCTACTACCCTGTCTCTCAAGTCTGATGTCCTCGCTATCCATGTTTCTCAGTCCATGACCAACCTCTCAGTCACACTTCCTCAAACTGACGTCCATGATCCCTAATCTCGTGGTGAAAACATCCCAATAAAATTTGAACCTCATCCAACCGGTGGTCAACATCACCCAATCCCAATGGCCATTCCATCCAACCTTGTGTCATGCCCAGTAAAATATCAAGAGCATCAATATATTTAATCCAAACCATTATAAATAAATATTTATTTATTTATTTATATGTGTGTTTAATCACATTAATACACTTGTAATGAGAAAATTAAATTTAAATAGTTGAGTTGCACTAAATACCATCCGTCGTATAGCAACAATATGGTCTTGAAATCCAATAAAAATATTAAGAAGCAATAAAATATTTAAACATATCAATATAACTCAAGGAAATTCATTGAAAACTATTTTTTCACCCCGGTCCAAATTAACCCGACGATAAACGCCCTCTCACCCGACCTCTCTCTAGCATAACAGGTTTGGGAATACTGAATGACATCTCACAAATTATAATTATCAAATTAAAATTTAGTGATTGGTTTCCTCTCGAAAACCCACCATTGTGATAAAATTACCACCCCCAAATGTTTTTAAATACAAAAAACATAGTAGTAACCATCTATCTTGTACTCGTATGACTACCCTCATCCAGTTCGACCTCTAATTCATCCTATAATAGAGTTGATCTACAAAACAGTCAAAAACAATCAACCCTCATTAACATGGTCAAGAGGATAAATCAGGAAGAGGGGCTCAAGAAGAATCAAGAGGCTACCATTTGGGTTCTAATGGTTCTTATGTCCTTTAAATGGGGGTTCAGATAGACAATCTTGAGGAATTTCGTCCTCTGGAATGACTGCTCACTCAAACCCTTGAAGAGTTCTTCCTAGAAAGCTTAAATGAGGTTACTTTCCATTTTACTGAGAAAAATAAAATACACTATGTGTACATTGGAATACCTACATTATAGTTTCATTTACAATTCAAATGTCAGACAAATTTTGATGAGGTCCTTCCAACTTGACTACACATCATATACTAGACCATACACTGTGTGTTCAGTGTTTAGTCTTCTAGTCCCCTTTCGACATCCCTACATTCCATGTATTCCTCTTACATGGCCCGATATTACACAATGGGTACTTGGGATTACATGGAATGTAACCATATGTTCGGACGTCTGATAGTCTGATTCATGTTCTTTCCTAGTTTTCCCCTATTTTCTCAAACACAACTAAGAAGGAAAAAAGAAAAAAAGGTAGGTACCTCAAGGGAAGAATTTGGTTCTTACAAACACCCCCTTAATGAATTTTTTTTTCGGAATTTCCCTTCAATGGGTGGTGAAGAAACAATCAAGAATAACTATGGCCCAAAGATCAAATCAAATGAAGGTATTGAAACCTGTTTCTGGACCCATGGCCTCCTGAGACGCATCATCATACCTTCACCTCATCAGGTGATCATGTGTCACTTCTAACACCCAATCACATCCCACACTGCATCGGTGTACACCTCGAGTCTATGAAACACATGGAAGAATGTGGTACCTCATTACATGGATGCAAAAAACAACCTGGTGCCACACACCTCAATCACAGCCAGCATCCTTGATGCCCTAATGGCCAAGGCTCCTCATGTAATCCACATCCCATGGATGCCCCAATTCCTAAGAACCTCATGTAACCTATCTTCAACGATGTTCCTAAGGCCTAAGATAATCATATAACCTCCATCCATTGAATCTCCTGATACAATGAAAATTAAACATATATAATCATGCACCACAGATAGCTTCAACCCACTAACCAACATCTGGTATGTCGAACAAAATCTTGTACACCTCATGCACACAAAACGGGCATGCCTCAATAGGCCATATAAAATATAAGAAGAAGGAAAATATCACATCCATGCTAGAAGTGTACCTATGAACATCATCGGATCATCATCATGCTCAACCCCTAGTAGCCCCATGGCATGCACCAGGCCTGACACAAAGCTTTTTGAAGCCTGACGACCATGTGGTGCTACACTAGCCACCAACCATTGTCCCCAGGGTTGTGTCCCTCAATCATTTCTGCATCCTCTGCATGAAGATGAACCTTAGCTACTCTCACCTTGTACTAATCATGATCCGAACTCAAAAGCATGTTCCATATTCAGTCCCTATCTATTGGTTGTCTGAGAAGGCTACCTATAGAACATCTCAAGATATCCAACTTGTCCACATGCCCAACACTACTTTGGAGGCCTATCACACAGAGTCCAGACATTCCCCGAATACCCACACTAAAAGAAACCCACTGCTAAACTGCCACAATGTGGTCTACCTGAGTCCATGGGCTGGCTGTACTATTGGAAGTCATCAAGGCAATGTTTCCTTCAATATTAACCAACACAAAATGCCACAGCCCGACCCAATGGAGACATGTCTGTCAGGTTTAACTCAAGCATGAGAACCTAATTTACAGCGTATGAGATCAAGGCCATTATAATGATGTTAACCTTCACCACAAATGGAGAAACATAATCCATCATCAAAGTGCTTCACCCTTATGATGTAATCTCTTACCATACCTAGTGCGAAGCAAGACGGCTCAAGGAAAGTAGTTGTATATTCCATGAAAGAAATTTCACCATGCTGAAGTATCAAGAACAGAATATGACTTTGTACCTTTATTGTCTCTAGGACAAAGTTCTAATATAATCTATCATTGAAGTCCTTCCAAGACAGTCCCTCGTATCTGTGAGCCTGATATTTTACATCCCATCAGCGCTTCACCAGTCCTCTGAGCATATATGTCACCAGCTGGACCCTCCACCCTGGAGGCATATACAGCAGCTTAAATATCATATGAATTCTCTCTGTCCATTTTTCTACTGCCTATGTGCCACCCTCTCCCAGATGAAGCAATGAGTGATGTGACTGGAACTCTTGAATTCTGTAATCCATAGAGGGCTTTGTAACCTATACTCCTCTGTTGATCCCTTAAAAAACTAGTTCGAGAATAAATCATAGATTCTAATAAAGCCACCACCCAAATGCAGCCAAACCTAGAAGTTTTCCATCCTGTACTAGATCCTGAAACTGAACTAGCCCTACAGCTTATACCTACGGCTCATGCTCTGCATGACCCTTATGGGTGGGAACCTGAACTTTCTCTTATGGAAGAGTTTCATTACCCTCCTGATGTTCCATTGAGTCGTCTCTAAGGAACCCGTTGAGTACCATAAATGGTTAGACATCCAACATATATAATAATATATCTATATTTCATAGAGTGGGAATGTTGTAAAGAAGAATCTCATAGTAACTACGCTCACTCTCCCTCATCATAACCATGCCCCATAGTATCCTATCCTCAATGAATCCTTAACCGCCCTTAACTAAGCCACACATCAAAATTACCTCGGGCTACGCCCATCCGAACATACATCATTGCCTCAAACCAAAGAAGGAGTCATCCAATCAAGGTGATCAACATCACCACAACAATTAATCTTGCCTTCTTGTATAGGATCCAAGCCCAAATCCCCAACCACATACAGTTATAAAAATATATGAATCAATGAATATCACATTTCATAAAATAAGGAATAATATCAAATCATGGAATTTGATATTATTCACATGGTATTATCACTTCACAAGGCATAAATGCATATATAAGATTGAACTTCCCAAAAAAGGGGCCAATCAACAACACATTTCCATACCGGTACAAGTTTCAATTCTTAGCTAACCACACTGGGTCAAGGGTCACATATCACATCCAATAACATCTCAATTAAAGTGAACCAAAAAGGTGGAAACTATATAAACTATAAACTTAGCAAATGAAAAAAAAACAAATTCCCACCTAGGTATCTTGGGTTTTCCCTCATACCTAGAGCTGTAGGCACTGAAGAAAAATCTAGAAACCCTGTTCTAATTATAACTTATCTTCAATATACCATATCAAATAATAATAATAATAATATATAATGGAATTATAGATCTCATTAGTAGAAAGATAAATAAATATACTAAATCCCAATAAAAAAATACCTCATTTGATACCAATTTATATAATCCTAAACCTAAAGATCCATCCAAACCATGCTAAAGGACTGGGTGATAATAACCACATGCACAACTTCCTAAATTCCAATGGTTCTTGACTAGTTGTGAGGGTGTATATATATATATTGGTGAGGCTATATCCTCTCAAAGGAAGATATCTCAGTGGTATGATCATCATAATATAACATATAGTGGATGTAAATGACTCTTCAGACCCAAACTAGACCGAAAAATTTGAAGTAAATCAATATAAAATTAATTGATGAAGATATAATTAAATGGATGGAGTGGAAAGTAAAAGTAATAATATTCAAGGAATCACTTGTTCCCATTAAAAAAATAAAGAATGCATCAATAGATGTTCATACATGTAAATAAACAATGGGTGCCCATGGATAACCAAAATATCTATATATAAAAGTGTGCATGTAGATACATGAAAGAAACATAAATAAAAATAAAAATCCAACTATGAATGACCTCAAGGTCCATACCAATCTCATTTCCAAACAATACTACAATCCAACACCTAAGGATAATTATTTTCCAGTATGTTAAACTATATGAAGTCTACACGTATCCTGAAGGGCATGTCTAGTGTTTGAGATGAGTCTCAGTATGATACCAACTAATGGTTCATTCATAGTATATGTGTTTAAGATGACATGCATCTCTATGTAAGGTAAATATTATGAAATAATAATAAACACAATCTCCATTGGTACTCAGTAGCCACTAAGGAGTTTCACTTACTTCGGCCATTTCCATAATATCAACTTCCAAGAAAGTCCTTTTCCCCTAGTCCAAGGTACCCTTGTACTCACAATGTCCCGTTGAACCCTTAGGTCTCACCTCAAATACGTAACCTTGGAAAATGTTCCCCCTGACACCTCGTTTCCCAAGTACCGACATCCCAAAGGCATGCCCAAACAATGATATCTCAATCCCATAGAACCCTGCTCAAAAGCTCGTGTTGGCCCATAGAATGAACACCAGAGGAACAACGATGCATGTCCTCAAATTTTAACTGGAGGAACAAAAATTTCTACATTCAAATGATATCCCTAGGAACATCGTTGTATTCCCTCAATCATGCAACCCATTAGCATCATCGCTGCCAATAGAAGAATCCTCACCTTCCTCATGGGTTCATACAGAAAGAACCCCAAACCAATAGTGCCTAGAATGAAACTACTGGGGGCCTCTACCCATATAAGTGATCAGAACCACCTCATCATGGATTCAACCTATATACACACGACTCAAATCAGCACTTTGTCCATCACGGTCAAGCGGTAATCACCAAATAAGAACTCAAGACACGTCATCTCTAACACCTCATGTCCCTTCAACCATGTTTTTCAAGTCTGATGGCGTCTCCATCCATATATCTAGACCCATGCCCAACCTAACAGTCACATTGCATCAAACTGATTTCCATAACACCCAATCTTTCGGTCGAAACATTTTGCGAAAATCTAGGCCTCCCCTAACCTGTGATCAATATCAACCAATCCCTATGGAAATGGCATCCAACCTCAAGAAAAGCCCACCAAAATATCAACAGAATCATCATATGCAATCCATAACATTACAAAATATATATATAATCAAATTAAAACACTTGTAAACCAGAAATACAATTTAAACGGTGGAGTTGCACTAACTATCAATGATCACTTAGAAGCATAGATGACTTGATTGACAATAACAAGATTATGAAATCTTAAATAACATAAGAATATCAATATAAATCAATATTATTCATTTAAATCCATTTTAACACCCCCAAAAAACCCCTAGTGAGCAAAAACCTCTCACCTGGCCTCACTCAACCATAACAGGTAAGGGAATAACCAACAACATCCCAGAAAGTATAAAAGTCAAATTAAAATGAAATAAAAGGGTTCTGCTCCAAAACCCACCAATTCTCTAAAATCCACAACCCCGGAATGTTTGTGAAAATAAAAAATGAAGTGTGTACAACATACCTCATAATTTTATGATTGTTATTGTCCATCATCAACCTCTAATTCATCCATGAACAGATTAGATCCACAAAAAAGATCAAAAATGATCATTCCTCAGTAACATGGTCATTAGGAGAAATTATGCATAATGTCATAGTAGGAATCAAGGTATTACATTTTGGGTTCTAATGTATCCAATAGTGTTTAAATTACTATTCAGATGAACAATCTGGAAGAATTACATTCTATGTTGATGTTTCTCGCTCAAACACGTCGATGGTTCTACCCAGAAAGGGAAAAAAATCTACGTTCCATTTTTAAGGGGAAAACAAAATAACATACATGACATGTACACATGACTACATGCCATGTAGGTTATTTTACTATTAAAATGATGGATGAATATCAATGAGTTCTTATCTACATGACTACATGATGTGAACTAGGTTGTACACAGTGTGTATGAGGTTTGGTTCTCTAATCCTCTGACGACATCCCTACATTCCATGTAAACCTCTTACACAGCTATAAAATACATGTTGTGTACATTTGATTACATGGAGTGTATCCCAATGTTTGGCCAAGTGATAGTCTGATTCCTGTACTTTTCCAGTTTTCCCCTGTTTTCATAAAACCAACTTAAAAGGAAAAAGAAAAAAAATGACTTGTACCTCAAGGGAAGAACTAGGTTCTTATATAGAAAATCTAAAATCAAAGGCCTTGGATGATATCATTCAAATTTAATATTATAATTCAATAAAATATGAAATAATAATCTTATTAATTGGTAAAGTGTAATTATATCTCCCACATTAATTTAAAATTGTAATTAACAAAAAATTAGTCTCAATGGAATGTAAATTGAGAAGAAATCAATTACCATTTATCTGGCTTTTCATATTTGTATCTCTAATACTGAATAAAAAATTTATGATAATTATTTAAATTACTAATAAGTTTTTTCATATTTATTTTTAATTTTATGTTACCAATTAACAAGTTATATACAATTACATAATTAATTGATCATAAGTCGTATGTTCTGACCATATAAGGATTATGTCTCAAAAAACATCTTTGTATTGTGGACTCTTGTCTAGTTGGACATTATTTAAACATCTAAAGATTAATAATCATGAAATAATTATCTTATTTATACATAATTTATACTTTTCAAACAAAGAATGCATGCTTTTTTTTGAAAAAATAACCAACATTAAAATCATGGAGATGATATGTCCTATGTACACATGAGTAACATTTCCTTTTTTCGATGATAATTTTAGAAAAATGGAAATGTGAATTTGATTATTATAAAATGATAATTATATCATAAAAATCATTTAATTTAATTATAAATACTTATATAAATTTGATTCTTGTGATGTAAAGGGAATCACTTCTTTTCTAGGAGGTGGCAGTCCACACGTCGACGAATGACATTATCACTTATTTTAGCCTATGAAAAGGGTAATAAAGAAAATGATATATTATATTTATATCAAGGAAATTATTTAATGAATATCATATATATTTTTTGTTTGTAAAATATTTTTAATTAAACATATCATTAATACATTCCATGAAATCATTGAATGTATAACATCACATTGTGGAGGTGGTAGTCAACACGCCCACAAACGATGTTACCTTATCTACAAAAAAAATGGAAAGCATGAAGGTATTTATTATATATAAATTATATTATTATAAAAAAAAATTGGTATCACATATATAATATAAAATTATTGTTTCAATCATAATTACATACCAAGATAGATGGTAATGGAAAAACGAATGACATCGTTTCATGATTTGGTAATATATCATACACATGAATGATAGATTTTTTACGCATTTGATGGATGTGTGTGTAGGTTTAGGTAGATACCTTCACAGAAAAACATCTATGTATATTTAAGATACATATGTTACTATATACTCATATTAAATAATAATTTAATGGTTTGATAATGAAATAAAACAATAGTGATCATTGAATAATGTTACCTCATTTTTAAGTAAATACTTTAGTTTTTCACCAAAGGATATCCTAAGGAATAAATTATTATTGAAGTGAGAATTCTAGGATTAGGGTAGGGATGTTGTGATATTATTTAGGTAGGTTTCATATGATAAAATTTGTATTGATAGGTGTGAGGAAGGGGAAGAGTGATTGACTTTTTATAGTTGAAGTGAAGTGGTATTATTGTAAATATTCAAATGTAAACACTATTCAGAAGTTTTCCTTACCAAATGTGACTCCAAAGATAAAAATTAATGAAAAAAATATAATTTTGTTTCTATAAAAACATCATACAAAAAAATATGTGCCTTTTTTTATTTTGTTCGTTAACTTCTTTGTTTCCCAACCTTTAGAATTATGTTTATTTATTAAGAAAACTAGTTTTATATCCTATGTAATAAAATTTTTAATAAATAACTAAAATGATGGTTCATAGAATATAAATACAAAATTAATTATAAATATGTTATCTAATTTAAAATGTAAAAATAAAATGTTTTTTGGAAATAAATTTTAAAACAAGCGCATGTAATGTGCAAAACATAACTTTAACATGAATCGTACTCCTAATGGTTTTCACAATTTATGGGTTAATATGTTCATTATAAAAGATCAATTGATCCATTAATATAAAATATTTAATATTTAATTAGATTCATAAATAAATTTTATGAATATATGATTTCTGTAATTTTAATTCTTTTAATTAAATACAATTTATTTCAAAATATCATTAATGTAAATTTTGACAATATTTACCTAAATTAAATATTAAAAATATCAACGCAATGATATTATTAAAATATATTATGGTCACAGATATATAACATGGCTTATTCAACTAAAAAATATGGGAATAAAAAATCATTTAATTTTCATCTATTTTTATATTTTCAGTATCTTTTCTTTAATTTAATCATTATGTAAATAAAAATTGTGTTAGATTTTCATTTTAAACTTATGTAAATAACTCATCTATTTAAATAAATTATAAATTATTATGATAAAAATATCTTATTTATCTTTCAAAATGATGTGTATAACCTAAAATATTATTGTTTTTTTATATCACAAGACTTTATAAATGATAAAGGTATGGAAATTACTTTTTTTTTATTTTCCCTTAGTAACATATTATATTTCTAAATTTAATGTAATAGTAACACAATAAGTCATAAAAATATAACACTGATCATATTTGGTCGGAATATGGGAATCCAATGGCTTTTGGATAAGATTCTAGGTCATTTTCCCCTTAGGATTAGAGTTTAACCCCAAAGTAAACTAATATTTACCTTAATCTGTGTAATTAATTTTAATTACATTCATTTATATTTTTAGTAATAAATTATTCTGATATTATTATACTATATATAATATAATAATTTCAACTATTCATATCTGTTTTTTAGAAATAAATTTACAGAAGTTGACAAATAAAATGTAAATCTAATCCCATAGATGTGGCGAGAAATCTTATTTGAAAAGAAAAAAATTTCAAAAGTTCATTATGATTTTATATCAAAATGAAAAAATGGTTATAATGACATAAATTGGATTCATATGATTATAATATTTCTATTTATACTTTAAAAATAATTTAAAATTTAATATAACATTAATAATTATTTAATCAAAAGGGATGTTTCCATCTAAAATGAAATATTTTTCATTATTCATAAAAAATTGAAACTTCTCAGAAAAATTAAAAAAATAAGACTAATATAATTTTTAAATTATTAAATAAAAAAATAAATTCATTTTGACAAATAGTATTCATAAAATTGTATATATATAGTTTTCAGATAGGTACACTATTAAAATGTTGCAAACACCATATAGAAAAATAATGATTTTTATGCATAAAATTCGATTTGTTATCATCATATTTCTATCATATATATTTGAAGAAGTTTAAAAATTAAGATTGAATATATGTAAAATATTAAATGTATCTCAATGACTAGAGATATTATTTTCCCTTTTATTATTAGTGCTTCATGTTGTGAAAACTAATTTCAATGTTACGTGTAGTGCAGGCTTAACATTGTGTTGCCTATAATGAACAATTAAAAAAATAATTTATAATAAAATTAATATATTGTATTGTCATGGTTTGTTACATTCATCACACCTATTTTCACAAATAATTCAAATATCATCTAACAATATACTCATATGAAACAAAATTAATAAACTATCACCATGGACATTATATGAAATCAAACCAAAAATAACATCTAGTTGCACCAATCTCTATTTTGGGATTTTATTTTCTCTCATTAATAACATACTACTCATGTTTTTATTATAAACCTAGTCCTTTATTTTTTTTAATATTAAGATAATTTTATGTTTTCCATCAGTTCTATTTCTTATTTACATCAAGTTACTCTATGTTATCCCCCTTTGATTATTAAATTCGAAGAGTTTTCTTACATCAATTCAGATAGTAAATAAAAACACTTAGTCTGTAACACTATTAAAGATAGAATAAAATAGCATTAAATTTATCTAAAATCCAATATCATTAAAATATAATTATAAAAAATAATATAAATAATTAAATACAAAAATCTTTTCCAAAATTCATCTTTTCATATTAAATTGAATATTAATCTTATTATACAATGTACCCTATATCTCATTTCATCAAATAAATGTAATTTCATATGAAGAATAAAATTTTACAAATATAGAATTATGTTTAATATTGGGATATGCTTTCAAGTATCCTTAGTTTGAAGAGATTGGATTAAATCCAAGGTTTAACATATGAATATCAAGTAAATGAGTATCCAATGATTTGTAATAATATATACCTAATTTTTTTGAGTCCCAAAAAACACCATCCTCACAACACTATTCTTCACATGTAATTTTTTTGAGAGGGTTAAATTCATAATATATATCATATAAGAGAATTTTATAGGTTTTTAGTCAATATAATAACACTTTTCTTATCACAATAAATCCTTTTATATTTTAAAACCCCTTGCATGATTTATTAAAGCTACTTCTTTATCTGGATGATTATTTAAAAATATTTTTTGATGTATTTATACTCCAACACTATTATTTTCATTAAAAAAATGTTTTTATTACATAAATATCTAACAAAAAATAATACAATGAAAAATTATCCACTACTTGTTGATTTTTGATCCATATTTTCATTGTCTTAATCAGTTTGTATATAGGCCTACAAACCCATGTTTTATAAAATATTATATATTAAAAAATAATTTATAGAATCTTTAATAAACCAAAATATTATCTTCAAGGATTATATATTATTTATAATTACATAACTTTAGAAATATTCCATTATGTATATTAAATAAAATATATTTTATCAAAATCAGTAAGATAAGGTAATGTCCTAGTAATTCCTACATATAAAATGAGTATACCTCTACATTTTAATCATGATTGCCATTTTTTGTTCCAAATTATATTATAGTTTATATAGTCTTAAAGCCTTATATTCTAAAATTATTCAACATTTTAATGCATAACTGACATGTCATATGTATAATATAATTACATTTTGATATATTTTTAACCCTAAAAGGTACTTTTATTGTGTAATCAATGAAATATATATATTTTTACACAAAAAAATAAAATATTTATCAACTGAATCATACTTATTACCTCAACAAATAATTTCATCTATATATGTCATAACCATAAACTAATCATCTTTTTATATTTTTATATAGTTCTATTTACCCACCAGTCCATTATTGAAATAAAAATTTTACATGAAAACATACATTCATATATACTAAACATGATGTTAATTCTATTAGAGATACATTTAGTTTAACATTTCTAATAACAGATCCACGCTGTTTCTCAATATAATTCTCATCATTCAGTAATTATTTTATGAATACTGACTTCACCTAAAATTGGAATATAATGATCTTATTCAAGATATCAAATAATAATAAGATTTGATTATTTTTAATAGATATAATACATCTAGGAAATCAACACATTCAACCTAATAATATCACTTATAAACCATCCTGTCATTATTCTAGATTTTGTTATCCATTATAATATAGCTTGTTCTTAAAGACCCGTATTTTATCAATAACATTATGTTTTTTGGTGCATCAAAAAGATTACATGTTTGATTTTTACCAATATGGTTGAATTGATGATTCATATCCTAAACACATGATTCATTCCTTGTTGCTTCATCAATTTATAGGGGTTAAATAACTAAAAAATAGTAGTATACTCCATTCTCTTTATTTTATAAGTATAGTTTGGATCATATTTTTCTCAAAAAATATATATTGATTCATTATTAACACATTAATTGTTTTAATGAGACGTTATTTGAATCTTGAAATCAATTTTTTCTTTTATATATTAAATATAAAAATCATAGTCATTCTCTATATATTGAGATTCTCTCATATCAATATTTGTTTCATCATTTTCCTTATATAAGTCTTGTAAATTCAAATTTTCATAATTTTAATCGAATTCATTTTCAACAATATTTACATCATTGATCTAAAAAATCAAGATAAGACATTTCTTGAAATTTATGTAGGCCATATCCTTTGATAAGAAGCCCTCTAAAATAACCTCAATAGATATTACACCATATTTTCCTTCAATTTATACATTATTTGTATAAGAAATTATCATCTAAAAACCCAATGATACTTCAAAGAAGTATTTTTTCCATTAAAAATTTCTTATGGTATCTTCTATACTTTTATGTTGAGTAATAATATTTTCTTAGTATTGAAAAAAACTAGAACTTCTATATTCTAGTAGCAACATGAGATACCAAAATAAATTGGCAATGTTATTTCTATGTGGTTGACCATTTAGTTTGTTCATTATAAAAAACCATTTTGTTGGGTATTAATCACTAATTGAATTTAATGTTTAATAATATACTTTTAAATGTAATTTTCAACCTCGTTTAATGTATAATACGTTTATTTTCTTATATTATAATTTACATTGTTCGTTGAGATAAATATTTTTTCCCTTCATTCAAACCTATTAATGAAAACAATCACTTCCATTATTGATAATATAAATATAGAACATCCCATTATAATATAAAAATATTAAATTACATTAAAATACCACTCACAATAGGTAATTACATGAACAATTATACAACATACATCAGTGTATCACAAATTCAGAAAACCTGATGATGTCTTCTTCATTTGAGGATTTGGGTTTCAAACTATCTTTCATCACAAACATGCTTTATAATTATTTTCTTGATCTCACATTAACATATTAAAATCTAATCTAATGCTAATTTTTAACATGTTATCTATATATTATTTATTAATGTGTCCAATCCTTGATTGTAAAAATCTATTTTCTTTTTACTCTATTAGAATAATTATATTTTCATGGATATCTACCTAACACATATTTCCATTTCAAAATCATTATTTTCCATAAATAATTCCAAGATAATTATTTAATGCTCACTCTCTTTCCATTTTATGTTATTGATAAACATGAGTCACACTATTATCTCACATTAAATATATTATGATGACATACATTAACATAATGAACACCATTATTCTTCAATTCATCTTCTATAAGACATGCTTGTCACAAAATATATTTTTTAAGGATCAATCATTTCCAAGGATTTTTTTCAAATAAATCCATATTTTATAATTTTCAACATATTTATATTTCATATGATGTGAGGAAACCACTTTCAATGGAAAATCTAGTAGATAATATTCTTTTATGATTTCTAGGAATTTTTAAAATAATGTTATATTATGATATTTAATATTTTCATCAATGATATTCTTTAATGGGGTGATAATTTTGATGATATATTTTCATTATATTTTAATAAATAAATTAGATCTAAATATTCTTCAATAACATCATAAAAATTTAATTTTAAGGGGATTGAACTGGATTTAATTGAATAATCATTCCTCTATCTTTTCAAATAATATAATTATCTTCTCTTACAAAAATCATCAAATTTAAGTTAAGTGTTTCAATATATAAAATAGTAATCATAGAATGAATTTCATCTCACATATAAAGTGTGTTGACCCAATATGTATATGTTTTTTTGGTGAAAATAGTTTTTAATTAAAATGAGATATTCACATATATGGATTTCAATATATTAAATAATAATTACAATAAAAAAATGTTTGTTATGTCGAAAAAATATTACTGTTGATGAATCTCACAAGAATCTTTAAATTTTTTAAGAGCATTGAAATTGGAATGAAAATTATTGATGTTTTGTTTTGATGACTCATTTATATTTAAGTAAAAATATATTTGATGATGTGAGGTCATTTTGAGAATTTATAATTATAATTTTATATTTTCATAATGAAGAAATCCCGATATAGATCATTATTTGTTAATGAGAAGTTTAATAAATAAGAAAAACGTTTGGGATGTATATGATGATAATAAGAGAATTGTAGCTTAGTCAAAAGACATCTGTGTTGTTATATGTTTTGTTAAAATTAAATGAATAATAGGATAAAAAATAATGTCACATAAAGGCCATAAAATAACCATGTATCTATGATATATTAGGGAGACCACCAACCAAACTTATGGGCCAATCATCTTTATGAAGTTTTGTTATAAATTCATATATGAAGAATAACCTATAAGGGGATTCATGGGTGTGTGGGATCAAGTTTCAATGTATGCGTATGACTTAAATCTCCATACAGGTCAATATGATGGGACAATAGAGATCATCAAATACATATTAGATAAATATTTGTTCTTTAAGTCATCATTATTGATATATCATTTCAATCCTAAAAATGATTCTATTTTGGGACTCATGAAATTTGTTAATGTTCATCATTTTTCAACAATCTTATATTGAGATTAAAATAACATTGTTTACTTCATTGTATTCCTAACTCCTCCCTCATACTATAATAACACATACCTTTTATACATAGAAAATACTTCTTATAAGAATAATATTCATTAAAATAACATAATTATTGACATCGGAATCATATAAGTATACTTTCTTTAGAGACATGTATTCATAAGAAATTTTTTCATGGTGAATTTTATAATCTCCCAATATGTGATTCATATCTCTCACACTTCTTAATAATATCATACATGATACGTTTCATCATATCTTAGATGAATTGAAACATAAAAATGGATTGGTTAGTTACTCAGTATGGGTAAATAAGTGGTACATCAATGATTATATAAACATAATAGGATCAGAACGGAATGAGAAATAATTCATAACATTGGAATACAATATCCTTCATATCATATATCATAATAATGAATAGTGTAATAAATCAATGACGATCATAAGACATAAATCACAATGGATTCATAGAACATGATTCTTGAGACCAAGAACATAGCATAACATAATTTTTTTTCAAACAAATATGAATAAAAAATTATTTCCATAGTAGTAAAGTTTTACAAAGAAAACATTTATAGTTTATTTGGTTCACTCCCAAAAACATCTTGGTAGTCTAGGTTCACTCTCATGCCTACAATAGTAGACATATATGGATTTTTAACAAAAAATAGGAAAATATTCTGAAAATAAGATAATTTTTAAATAACCATAGAAAAATATAAAGGAGTCTTTATAGAATTTATCAGTCATATAAGTGGAAAATTCAATTCATGTAATATAAGTTAAAATAACACATTCCATGTGCACATTTGTAAAACGAAAAACATTTCCTCAATGAGAAAATGATAAGAATATCCTTTTGAAAATTTTTTATATAAATTAAAACATGGGTAAAATAACTTTTAATATTTATAGAAAAAAATAATCCACTCATGAGATTTTTTTTATAAAAACATGAAAATGTAATATAATAGTCCTCAGAAAAATTGTAAATCACAATGTGTTTTCCTTGACATCCTTCTATATATCACAAGAATTTTAAAATAGAAAAAAATGAATAGAAGGAACATAATCTCATAAAATTACCAAATCTAAAGAGAATTCGTTTATTTCATTAGATTTATATAATATTATATCATAATTGGATACTTAATAAAAAATACTAATAAATTATGATATTGTAACATAAAAACAATACCACATTGTCAACATTCAAATGAAAACCTCAAGAAAATGTGATCCTTATATCAATATAAATAAACCTATAATTTTCAGTAATATGTTTTTAAAATAAAATCATGTAAATTGGATATTCTACTTAAATAAATCAGTTTTTGAATATGGCTTGTGTCTCTTAGAAGTAAAAGTGATATAATATTCTACTAACATGAGTTCCAAATTCATTTAAATCTATATAAAATCATGTATAAAAAATTTAAATTTATTATAATTTAATAAAAATAACATTTAAAATCTCATAATACTATAATTATATACATATAATATTTAAACACCTCTTTATTAATATTTCAATACTAAAATCATCTTTTTTAGGTGTAAACTATTACGTTTTTCATTAATGTATTAGTTAAGTAGTTTGGGTTCATGAAAATTGATCTTGGATCCATCATATACAGAATTTTAATAATGATATATATATATAACATATTTATTCATTATATATATATATATATTAATATTTATATTATATAGATAAAAATTAGAAGTACACTATTCATAATTACTGTAATAGATATGTATTCATGAATGTGGATTTCAATTTTCATCAGATGGAATGAAAGAAAAGTAAATATTAATTCATCTTTATAGAATTATTATTATATCATATATAACATATATATTCAATAAATATTAAGATCTATTAAAATAATAAATTAAAAACAAATTATTTCACTTCATAGAGGTGGTAGTCCATATGTATTAATGAGTGACATTATCCTTTTGAAGGATATTGGAATGTGAGAAGATAAATGTGATATTACCATTCCATAAGGGTAATTAGTTAATAAATATATATAAAAATAGAACTCATCATAGTACCCATCAATTAAATATGGTGATGAAAAATGAATTGTATCAGTGTGTGGATATGGTAAGTCATACATATACAAAATAAATACATTAAACTTCTATTTGAATGGATAAATATTGTATAGTGGTGGCTATATAATCATAATGATGTATCAGTAAATTAAAATACGGATTTTAACATTCTATGATCAATACCACTTATTGATAGGTGGTAAAAGAAGAAGTAAAAAAAGAATGTGATTGGTTAAGGAGAATACCTCTTCTTTGAAAGAACACCTTGAGAAAACCTCTTAATGTCTATGTGGATGGACATTTTGGAATACCAGAAACTATAAATTATGTATAGTGATGTTTATAAGGTATTTTTTTGTGTTTGGTAGAGATGAAATCATCAATATGGTGTATATAATATAAAGGAGGGGCGTATTTATAATTTTGAGGGGTTGGTCCCTCGTATAATTTATTAAAAGATAAAAACATAAGAATTTCATTGTCTTTCCAAATTCATTCAAATGGTGGAATATTTGAATAAAAAGTAAAATTTTGTTTAAATAAAATTATCCAAAAATATTTTGATTAGTTTATGTTATTTTCTAAACTACATCTTTTGGTTTAACACAAAAATTATTATATTTTATCATTATTTTTTATATCAAATTTATCACTCTTTATGGCTTATAATTTAACATATAAAGTAAAACAATTTCTGTAAATGGAAAATTAATTAAATTTTGAACCATTGATTATCCACATCATCATCTGTAATGAAATATATAATTTTAAAATAATTTAATAAACCATAATATTCATCAAATATCATTAATAAATTTTTTGACACTATTAATTTAATTCAACATTAATGAAACCAATAAAAATATGGAATTTGAGTATAATCCTTTAACAAAACAGTAAATGATTATATTAATCCATAAAATTCATTGAAATCTATAACTCACTTAAATTATATTACATTATTTTTTTTAAATTTTTTACATTATACATAGAATATTTAATGATTCACAATGTTAGTATTTTATAAAAATTTAAGGCATTTATATAATTACTAAATATTATAAATTAAATTTCATGAGAAATATTATTTCATTATTCTCAAAATATACTTTAATGTTCAGTAAAATATTTTACTTTTCTTTGTGAAAACATATGTAATATTTAAAAGTATGATAGCGAGGTTTCATCTTTTTCTTAATATAAAATACTGTATAGATCAATTTTATGGAAAATTTTTCCACAAAAATATAAATATAAATAATAATGTGATATGGGTTGAATAAAATTTAAAAAATAATATTGAACATGAATATTGGTTATGTTATAACTTAGTTTTAACCAGGGTTATAATGATGTAAACTTTTACCATGGTGGGAAATTTTGACTATTTTATTATTAATTAGGACCCATATATAAGATTACCATATTAAATAATAATAATTTTGATGATTAAAAATATTGAAATACTTTTTTAAAATTCAAATCATAGATATGGATGAATTTAATATAACATTAATCCAAAAAAACAGAATAAAAATTATATTTCCATGAAAATTAATTTTTCAAGAAAATTAAGATCTTATATTAAATATATTAATGTTATTCTTAATTATATTATTTTAAATTAATATAAATAGATATATAATATATGAATTTAATTTAAATATTTCCTAATTATACATTATTTTAATTAATTTAAATGGATAAACATTATCAACTTAAAAATAGTTATCAAAAACATGTGTTTTATGTATAAAAATAACCACATAGAAAAATTATACACATTATAGTTTCATATGAAATTAATTAGATTATGATAAATAAAATTGTACATATTTTTATCTAAAAGAAAATCCAAATAATTATTTTAGTTATAAATTAATTAATTTAGTGAAAATAAATGACTGTATTTTAAAAAAATGAAATTTTCTATATTCTTAGAAATATCATTATTTATATAAAAATTCTAAAATATCACCCTATAAAAATATTAATATCCCTATTTAAAAAAATAAGTTCCTTTTATAACATAAAATTTAAAATTTGGCAATAAACAAGTTATATTATTTACTCAAAAAAATGAAATAAAACCCATTTTTTTAAAAAAATGTATTTCTAATGAATATAATGACTATTAAAAATATATGTTTTTCAAATAATTGTTTTTATATATTTTCAAAAAAAAATTATTCCTATTAATTTTTTTAATTTTAATATATTTGTAATAATGGTCACATTTATTAAATTATATTTTGTTAGTGTATAATGGTTTGTATAATCTCAATGTTGGGTGGCATGAAAACAATAAATTAAATTAAATTTATATACAGATAAATATATTCATAAATATTATGGTGTTATATTTTACCATGATTATTTAAATATCACCCCATAAATTTTATCATGTAAATTAAGAGTTTAATATTTGAAAATAAATTGATAAAAATTCACCTCATACAAATTAATATAATAGAATAATCTGAAAAGGGGAAGTGGGAAAATTAAAAGTAATATATTTGGGTTCCCAGATTAGATGAAAATTGTTCAGAAGTTAACATTTTGACATGAAAGAGATAAATAATGACCATGGAAAAATATATAATCATTAATAATGTCGTTATGATAATACTAACAACCACAAAACCTTAAATTAGTTTTATTTGAAGAGAAAATAAATTCATTAGAAAATGGGACAAATATTATTTCAATGTGATATTACTAAATTTGTGGGATTCTGTCTATATCAAGATAGATTACATGATAAAATATAATTACAAGATTTATTTACATGTAATAATAATAATTTCATCCATTGGTTATAATTTAATGAATTTACACATCATTTATTTATCTAGGAAACGAATGTTATCCCTGAAGGTTTTATGAATAATGTAATAAAATTAACATTCAATAATTCATAAGATCTATTAGTCATTTATTATATCAAAATTTTTGTTATGAAACTAATATGAATAAAATAATTTTTCAAATATTGATCACTTTAACACATTAAAATAAAAAATATCAACAATAACATCTTGGATTAATGAATTCATTCCATAAATAGTTAACCATAAGACTCATATAAAATACTTCTGAAAAAATTAAGAACCCAAAAATATGAAATATTTTATAAAAAATTTATCCACATGCTACATTTAGAATCTATTTATGTCACATAACAAACAGGTGAATATGTTGAACATATGTTGTATTAAATCACACTGATATCTAGAACACTCTAAAAATAATGAAATCATATGCTGCTGATAATATTATATAAATCCAAAAAAATTAATAAACTAAATAAAATATAACATTAACAAATATATCATCAAATGAATATATAATTTCAACGGAAACAAAATTAATTTTTCTAATTCATATCTACAAATCATCACATTATAAAGACTAAAAATTATTAAAACAATATTAGGAACATATTAAGGGTTAAAATTAATTTAATTATTTGTTATGTAAAAATATTACCTAACCAATCAGTCACTTTTTTTTGGTTTAAGTATTATTCAATATATACACAAAATTCCATATTATAAAAATAATTTTGAAAAATACTTAAATGATTCATGATTCATATAACCAGAAACCAATTAATAAAAATACGTTTGAAAGATCATTACTATATTCTAGTAAATAAAGACATCAATCATTCCACTTACTTCATATATCATTAACTATGATTTTCCAAATTATTCAATAATACATCCCTCCTTCAATATTTCATTTGTATTATCATTATCATCAAGAGTATCAAAGTTAGTTGATCACTTTTTAAGATTCCCCCTTAGAAAAATTAATTTCATGATGCCTATATTTTCCAAATTTTGAACATTCAAAGATAGATGTTACCATAGGGAAATAATTATTCCCTCCATTTTTTAATTAAATGTTTAATTTCTCCATTATAATTAAATTCTTTATCTCTTTATTTTCATATATAAAATTCCTTATATTCCATTGAGATATTTCCTTATGTTATTCTCCAAATTATACATGTCATATAGGAAATTAAATCTTCATACCTCGATGGTTTTCATCGAACCCCCTTTTCATAAACATTATGTGTATGAAAACTTACACAAGTTGATATTGTGAGCCATAAATTAAGGTTAATAATTTTCTATAATTACATGTTTTTTCATTTTATATATTTTCCGAAATTGTTTCTCATAAGTAAAATAATTCTATATTCTACCTCATTAAGAATTAAAATAATTCCCAATTCATCCAACCATTGAATAAAACTAAACCATTGTTAGTAATAATTTTTTATTAAATCTATGTGATCATAATAAATCATTTATTAAAATTCAAAATAATGAGACATTATTTTAAATTTATAAATCCTTAGGATTTATCTCTATAATTTTGGATCATTATAATCTAATTTTTTTGGGATTCTTATAATAAAAATATGAATTAACCTATGTATATATCTAAGAGTTTAAAAACATTTGTGATTTATGGGAACACTCATCTTGTAATAGATTTATGAAAAAGATATACTCAACCAACTCATTTCTAGGTTACTACCCCGTGTTGCATCAACAACAACATGGAATCATGTTATAGTATCTATAAAAAGTTGATTTACTAGGAAAATGAAAGTCCTTTATTAACTATACTTGAGGCTATTATACTATATGTAAGATCACCCTAAGGGTTACAACCAAATATTTCTCATATTTTTTTCAAAATGGAATCTAAACCTTTATCTGATACCAACTATGGAATCCCATCCACTTCATACTTATTTGTTATATAATATTAGAATAATATTCATTACAATAACCAAATGATCTATACAAACATATTATTTATCTAGTTCCATTGGAAATAGGGAAAAAAATTCAATATTAAATATATCATATAATATGATTTAATTGATATATTTTAACCTTTATAACAATATTATACATAGTACCTTTCCCCACAACCTATAAAAAATAAAATATAATATAGGCAGAGATAAGATACATAGATAGTGTAAACAATGGAAATATCAATTGTCATATAATCAAAAAATGATCCTAAGGGATTGGTAATATTATCATAATAGTTTAAAACAATACCCAACTTATAATATATCATAACCTTGAGTGACATAATAAATCTTGGTAGTTCATAATACAAATATCCTAAAAGAAAACAAATAACTTAAGCAATGGAATAATAAAATTGGCATAAGACATAAGTTTTCTCCATTTACATTAGTAGTGAATTTATGTTCCTTATGATTTATGGAATGATACCAAAACAATCATATTTTATTGGTTTCATTACCCAGACCATCTTGGTAATAAATATCTATTCTCGGGACTATCATAGTGTCAATGTTTCTTATTGAATTGTGTTCACTCCCCATTATAATCCTATTTATCTACTGAGATATCCATATTTATCTAGTATATTATGAGTAAATTTAATTATGGTCCTTCCCATAAAATAATTTAAATATAATATATGTGTTCCAAAATATCATAAAACATTCATCAAGTTGTAAACCAGAAAAATGAAATAGGTTTTATAAATATTTTATCATGGAATAACCCATGGAAATAGAAGAGATTTAAAATAATAATAATTTATTAATTCTCATAAAACATAAAAATAATGAATAATAATGATATAATTTGATCATGTCCCAAGTATATTATTAGTAAAATAAAGTAAATTTTCAATTGTTGATTAAAAATACAATTAAAATATCATAAAACATGGTTGTGGAAAATACACATTCAACAATGAAAATCACATTTAAAACCAGGAATTCAATCATTATTCAGATTTTTTAAAAAATATATACCGTGGTATCTTATAAAATAATTATTTAATATTATTTTTGGTCATGGAGGTGTGAAATATTTTTCATGTCATATATGTTAAATTAAAACATTAATTTTACACTTTTGTAAAAAGACAAAAAAACCTCAATCAAAAAATAACAAGAATATTACTTTACTAAATATTTATGAAAACTAAATAATTAGTAAAAATTAATTAAAAAATTAATTTTCAAATAGTAAAACATTACTAAAAATATTTTTATGAAACATAGACATGGAAGAGTAAGGTTCCTGATCAAATATTAAAATATAGTCGATTTTTCAGAAATACATTATTTATATATCCTGAGTTCTAGAAGAGATAAAATTAAAATAAAAACTATTATTATCCAAAAATACCTAGAGGAGAAATAAATTCATGAGATTACTGAGTGTCTGATCATAATATTTCATCATCAAAATATAATCATAAACCACCTTGATATTGAATGAAATGATAACATAAAACCATTTTCTATGTGGTAATGTTAAAATCAAAACATAGAGAAAAGTATAACATTATATGGATATTTATATAAAAATAATTTCATGATTATTATCATAAAATACATTCATGCGTATTATAAACACAAAATAAAAGAAATAAATTATTAATATGGAATGTCCCTCACTAATGTTAATGTGAAATGAAAATCCATTACATTGATCTACCCTTACTTCAAAAGGACTCTAAATTCATGGATAATAAATTTATATTTATTATAATCCTATAATAGAATCCTTTAAATACACATAATACTATTAGTTATCCAGTTACAATATTTCATTATCCATTTATTAACAATTTCATCTGAAAATCATTATGTTCGAGTGTTAACTATTTCATTTTTCAGTGGATTTTGGGTTCAGTAGTTATTATAATTGCATATTGATGGTGGTAACATAATAAAATATATATAATCACGATATAATCCTAATATATATCCATTAAATATTTATTTACATTCATCTATTAGGGATATTGATAGGAAAACCAATCAAACTATTCATAGATATGTTATTCCCTAAGTATTCACAAATGTTGTTTTTACTTTTTAATGGATGGCAGGAAAGAATGAAAAATATTAAATCCCCATTCATGAATCATTATTATATTATATATATAATATATATAAATTAAATCAATCCTTATTACCATATTTTTAAAGAGGTAATGAAGAATGGATCACATTTCTTCGTGGACGTGGTTGACAATATGTAGACACAAGCGATATTATCATTTTACAACATATTGGAATGAGAGATAGTGAATTTTAAATTAAAATTGTTTAAAAATAAATGATTTATTAATTTTATATATAATAATCACTCTCATCATAATTCCCATCATTAATATATGGTGATGAAAAAATAATTGTATCATAATATGGAGATGGCAAGTCATAAGTACATATGACCTATAATTTTACTTTGAATTTGATGAGAAATAGGGTGGATAACAATGATTTTCAAATTATAATAAAATTTCAGTTTATTTAGGATATTGAATTTATTATTTTATGATAACATAAATATTTTTAGATTAGGTGAAGAAGTAATAAAAAATAAGGTGATCAGTTAAGGTGTTGACCTTTAATTTTAAAAACTTTTTTATATCTCCACATAAGTATCTTGTGGTAGGTATTTGGGAATATAATAAACTATAAATTGTGTCAATGGAAGTTGATAATTTATTTTTTAAAGGTATGGTTGATGTAGAATTCTGCAGGTGATGTGATGAAGAGAAAGAAGGGGTGTCCTTTTATAATTATGGGTATGGGAACTTTTGGAATTTCATAAAATATTAAAATATAAATAGTTCTTTCACTATCCAAATTAATCAAAATGGACTCATATTTGGAGATAATATTTGATTTTTTTAAATCCAACCACAACATAATAATTTTAATGGCTTATTTTTTGTTTTACTCTTTATCATGTGGTTTAACCACTTAGTTATCTTATTTAAAAATTGACCATTATAAAAATAATTCTATATTTATGGGATATATTTCTAAATATGAGGATAAAAATTGGGTCATAAATGGATATGTAATTCAATATTATACCAAATCATATCATCCATGTTGTATTTTACCTTTTTGTTTATAATTTATATATAATTTTACAGAATATTATTTTCATAAAATTTAAATAATATCATTATTGATAGTGTTCATTTAATTTGAATCGATTGAAATAAATATTGACATGAAATTTTAATTTATTAATTTAACACAAAAATAATATGTAATATTCATCTATAAAATTCTTTTAACACCATAAATCACTAAAATTATATTACTTCAAATATTCTTAACATAATTTTATTTATTTTTCTATTAATTGATGATATATTTTTTCAGCATTTCATATGAATTTTATGTTATTATGTAATATCTAAACATTAGAAATAAATTTCCATTATTGAATTAATTTAATTCTAAAAATAGACATTATTATTGCTTTATAACATTATTTTTTCATTATATGAAGGCATATGATATATTTAAATGTAAGAGAGTTACATTTCAAATTATTCATTTCATAAAATATAATATTGGACACTTCCATGGACCTATATCCCATAAACAAACTAATATATACAATAAGTTTGTAAGGGTAGATTTCCAATCATCTAATGATACTGATGATGAATAATGGTGGCCTTGTAACTTAATTTTATCCTAGGTTTACCTGGTTTACAATTTTTCCATCATGACTAATTTTTACTAAGTTTACAATTAATTATTAAAAAAGTATAACTTACTAAATAATATGAATTATTTTGATTAAAAATATAGAAAAAAATATTAAATTAAATTCACCTAATTAGTTTAATTAAACTGAAAAATAAAGTGAGAGAAGGAATTGAGATGTAGGGTTTTCGGAAAATTCATTTTTCATTCATTAGATGATCATGTATTAACTCTTTGAATAGAAAGGATAATTTTTTTCATTTAAATTAAGAAAAATATTATATATAATACATAAAAATATATTAAATATCTAATTATTAGGGGTTTTTTAATAAATTAAAATGGAAAATCATTATCCATATAAAAACAATTTCTGAAAACAACATTTTTAATTATAAAAATAACCTTATAAAAAATAATGAAACTTACTGGTTCAAATAAATTTAATTATATCATTTAATGTAAAATGTTACATATTTTTCTCTAAATCAATGTATAAAATTATTACGGGACTTTAATATCTCATGTTTTAATGAAAATAAATGATAATGTTTGAGAAATTCAAAATTATCAGTATTCACTAAAAAATTTATCATTTTAGAACAAAAAAATAGCACACTAATATTATATTGATATGACTATTTAATGAAATAGATTAATTTTATAAAATAACATTTATAAATATGTAATAAATTAATTATATCATTTTTTCACAAAATTTAATTAAATCAATTTTTGAAGAATATATAATTTTAAAGCATATACTAACTTTACAAAAGAATATATTATCATTATATAAACACATTATTTTTTTTAATTAAATAATTTTCTTATTTCATCCACCATTTCTCTTTTCTAGGTTAGAATTGTAAAAATTGTTTAAAATATTGTAAAATTAAAAAAAAAAGTTCATTATAAAATTTTGTCGTGTCTAACAAAAGCTATCAATGAAATTATTCTTATTTTAAGATAAATTTTTTCTAAAATCATGTTATGTTATAAATTCACTTCCTATCTATTTTTCAATATTTGTTCCATGAGTATTTAAATGTAGAATATTAATTACATTAACAAATTACATGTGAAAATTTATTGAGATCATCTGAATTCATCAATTAAGTCTATTACATTGAATAGAGTATAACATTAAATAATCAAGGGGTATGGATTACATTGAAGTGGAAAAATAATTATATATACTGTAAAAAATTTATTTTTGTGATTTTATCATAAATTTATTATTATGATTCAAAATTCATTTGTTTTTCATGATCATCATAAGAATATGCATACCTTGGTTCATTGGAAAATAATTAATTTCTTTCAATGATTCTGTATTCAAAAAAATTCTATTACATAATTAAATTATATTATGTTCAAGGTAATACTATAAAAGATAATTTGGAAAAATATATTTAGTTAAACTGGTATATGAAGTTCAATAAGAAGTAAAATTATCATCAATGTAAAAAAATTATGGTATAGTGTGAAAATATGGGATACAGTGTATGATGTTTTTATAAAATGATGTTAGGATTATTGTAATAGAAAAAAATAATTATATGAAGAAAATATCAGGCATTTTTAAATTCTTCAGTATAATAATATGACTTTTGATTTTTTAATACATATTTGATATTTGAGGCATTTATGACTTTTTTTGGTGTTTTAGTTTAGGCTACATGATATTTTCAATGACATATATAAGTAATAAAATTAGATGATTCAATGTATGTGGTGATATCCTGATTAAAAATATAGTGATTCGTAATATCATGATTCTATAATGAGATGATGAAAGAGGGATAATAATTGTGGGATTAAACCTTCAAAGGAAGGAGAAACCACTACTCCAATTATTCTTTATACATAAACTTTTGTAAAAGAGTTCTAAAATTACTTTTTTTTAATTGATATCAGAATGATATTTCCAAATATCATGGTGGAAAACAAAGAAACTATATTAGATTCTTCAGTCTATTCATTGGTTTTTTTAAAAAGTAAACAAATGAATTATGAAATATCAAATAAATTTTTGATTAAAGGTAATGATTTAAAAATGTATAAAATTTTAAAAAAATTAGAACTCAATACTTGAATAGAATAATGAGTAGTGGAGAAGAAGGAATGAAACCCTTGTATTTCTGTCTAAATGGCCAGAAGGACTTAATTTTTATATATTTTTTGATAATCCCCCTTTTCAGGAGAATGTGGAAAACCTCACATGACATCAATGACACACAGACAAAAACATAACTAGGTCAAAAAAGAAGACTACTGAAAATGATATGCCCCAGCAACCGCAACGTTATGTCTATCCACCACAAATGAATGGCTACTCAGCGAGCTGTCCCAAGAAAAAAATGCATGGTCTAAGAATAGATGGATAGGCCCTACCCTCTTAATATTTGAAATCCATGTTTCCATGCATAGAGAAAGAAAATTGCTCTGAATCCACATCTGATGCAATTCCAAGTAGAAAGACGGGACCATGCTATCTTCCAAAAAACAAACCATCAAATGATAAAATGAAAAACCACGAAACCATTCATATACAATAGTTTTAGAAAAAAACATCCCAGGAAGAAAACATCTATAATTACAACATTGTCCAAGTACTCCACCCCTAAAACCAAAAACCTAGATATTTCCACTCCAAACAAAACTAGAGAACCAATGAACCTTCAGTTCCAAGTTCTACTTCTTGCATCTCTCAAATTCCACACCAAACATTCGTAAAATCAAATAGTAATCCAAAACCAACATCCCAGTTTCAATCCAACAGAAACCATACCAAAGCAAACTGTAAAAAAAAAACACCAAACCCACTATTGTATTGTTAAAGCATGCCACTTCCATGAAACACATCCCCCGAAGTCCAACCCTAGTATGCAAGCAATAAGCTGAAGGATTTATCTTCACCCAAAACCAAATCATGAGAATTGATACACTAAGAAAATAAATACATCACACTAAATAATCCTCCTATACGCTAAACCATGCTAGTTGAAATCTCCCGTAAACCGGACTCAAATATCAACGTCGTTGTCACAATCCCTCCTGGAGACCACAATGATCACCCCATGCACACCCATCCGACAATGTTTCCATGATGCTGTCTCTCAGATAGAAGAAGTTGGATCATCGACCATGGGATTCATCACACCATAAAATGAATACATCCCAAGGTGGGAAGAGAGGGGAAACAACATCAAATGGTGAGAAGTGCCTTTTACAGCAAAGCACACAAAGTTCCCAATGCCTCCACTGAGATAAGATCCTCCACCATGAGACCATAATGAAGGAGTTAAAAAGAGGTGTTTAGGGTGACCTGAGATGGAGGGACGAGTGGTGGCGTTATGGGAAACCCTAGCGTGTGGACACCCAATACGGGCTCATCCTCATTTAATTGTATTTTGATAAAAAAATATTTATTATGTTATATGTTATATTTGTGGAAAATAACAAATAATGCTTCTAAATATTACGAAACCCACATAAAATCGATGAAAAGAGACATTATTTTCAAAAATGTTGTTTAGTTTGTAATATAAAAAATATATGTGGTGAAGATGGGAGGATATGAAAAAGATACATTAATGTGAACAAAAGGAAGGAAAAAAGATGAACAAATGTTATCTAATTAAACAGATAAAAAATATGGATTAATAGATGGGTGTAATTTTTTTAGTTTAATTAACACTAGAAGTAGGAAACTTGCATCAATAGAATAAATATTAAAAAATGAGGACTCTATGCGGTCCAGTTTTTATCGAATGTGGAATATGAAATCATTTAATTCATTTTTTCATGACATATTTAAAATAATAAAAATCAATTTTTTGCTACTGTGTATAGAATAAAGTGGGTGCTTGAATTTTTGTTTTTATAGAAGTAAAATAGATGTTCTTATATGATTATATAAAATTAATAGATGAGAAAAAATAAAACCCAAGCCATAGAACAATGACCTGATAGATTCAACTATTGTTAAATGATTCTTTTTATTCAAAATTGTGTTTTTATAATCTTACAGGTACTATTATAATGTCCTACTGGGATATTGTTCAACATTTAGGATACTGTTTTCCATGAAATTTTATAATTACCCATGATTACCTTATATGGTTATTACATCATTGTATACGATTATTCAATACATTATACTAACACAATCCCAAGGTCCATAATATTTTACTATCCTTGGATACAAGGTACACCATCCCTTAATTTTGTTAAATATCTTCAACATCTCAAATAAATATCATACCATTTAGTAATATTTAAGAACATCCAAAAAAATTATTAGTTTTACACTTTTGAAAGGAATCATAAGAATGATTGAGATCATATGATCATCAAGGGTGAAAAATAGAGGTTCTAATGATCCAATAAGATTGACATGATTATAAGGGTATGAGAAAATGAGAATAACATATGAAAAGAGTACAGTAGAAATAAAATATGAAAATCATGATTCATGGAATAAATATTGGTTGTTCATAATATTTGAATCATAAGGAAATCAAATAATATGATCCATGGCATATTAACATAGGCATAATTCATGGAATTCTATAATACACATACGTATATAAAATAGTTTCCATAATATTCTTGGATCACTAGGAAGGATATCATATAATAATGGGTTGACTCCACAGACAATCATAGTAGTCATGGTTCAACCTAATGTTCATCATAGTGTATATTTTCCAAAATTAAATCTGGTTCACATTCTATTTCAGATCTCTATATCCCATGAGATATAAAATTGTCCCCAATTAATTGAATATTGATATAGGTCACACCCATAAAAAATGAAAATAATGAATATTTTTTAAATAATATCACAACACATTAATCATATAATATCCATTGAAATGAAATGGCTTTTATAAACATTTCATTGTATCATAACATGTGGGAATGAGATAGGTTTCATAATCATTTCTTATTTTCATTATTAAATCACCCATGGAAAGAAGTGGGTCTAAAATTCTTTTCATCCAGGAATAAAATGTAGAATAGAAACATGATTAATAAACATAATGAAATTATAAACATAAAATCCCCATAGAAAAAATAACAATGTTATATTTTTATCAGGTCTCATGTATGTCATTGGTAATATCAACAGATATCATTATAGATGAAAAGCTGATTTTGAAAATCAGTAAAGAAAATTTATAAGGGAAATAATTTATCATTAAAAATATTTAATTAAAACTAAATAAATAATAAAACATTTTTTAACATATTTATTTGAAAACAAACATTAAATCATATTACAGAAACATAAAAAATTATTTTAAATCATTTATTAAGAAAAAAATATTTTTCCCATCGAAAAAATATTAAATAGAAAACATTGTGAAAATATATTTATTTTAAAATTACCATAAAATATATAATTTAGTATTTAAGGATAATAATTTTCATTATGGTGTTAGATTTTTTTATGTTGTACATTTTAAAAAAATAGTCCATTGAACTTTTTTTGTAAAATCGAAACATGAACTGTTTATAATATGACATAATGATTCCTATAAAAACATTTCATAAAAAGTAAAACAGGGTTAAAATATGTCTAATAAATCATTTTGATAATTTTTAAATAATTTATGAAATAATTTTTTGAAAACATAGTTTTGGAAAGAAAATAGTTTTCAACCAAAGAGAGAAATAGACGCGATTGATTAAAAAATATTCAATTTAACTAATGAGTATATAATGAGTGTAAAATTGAGGGGAAAATTGTATTCTAATGACATAAGTATATTATAAGGAATTTTGTGACTATCATGATTTATGGATAATAAGATTATATCATCATACTCATAATCATAAAAAATCCTAATATATGATGATACTATTACATAATATCATTACCATTGTGGTAAAATAGATTTTTGACAGACACGAAGGAGTAAAATAAAATATCAAATATATAATATCATTATTTTTTTACTTAATGTTAAATGGGGTTAATATAATCCTCATAAATTAATATATGTTTCTAACATAAAATATGTCTCAAACAATGTAAACTGAAATAGGAAAAATATTGTATCGATTTGTTAACAATTAAACTGTAAACCCCATGAAATTGAGATCCACAAATTAATATTTAAATCCAAATGATATTTATTTATATAATAATAAAATACATTCATGTGAAATATATATAACACATTGATCAAATATGTGGTCAATATGGCATATGAATCACAAAATTCAAAAAGTTAGATGGAAATACCTAACCTTAAGTCCCAAATTCATTCATACACATTAAAACTCATGAATAGTAAATTTATTTTTATTTTAAATACATTAATGAAATATACCCATATTAATCAGAATAGATATTATATACATATGACTTTTAATTACCTATTTAATAATAATTTCATGTTAAATTCATGTTTCAAGTAATAACTACATTGTTTTTTGTGTATGTTTTCTTTTATTATTATTATGTCTTATTATATTGATCCTGTTTTAACAATATTTATAATTTTGACCATAATAAAAATTTCATATATATATATATATAGCATAAATGGATTTATATTCCACAATAAAATTTATAGATATAAAATAAAATATACTGTTTGTAGAGATGACAGGTTTTATAGTACAATGATCATTGTTTCTATTTTATCAAAGGAATGCAATAATGTATTGTAAATAATAAATTAACATTTTAGAATAATTTTTATCTCATATATATAACATATTTTCATTAATATGATCCATATTACCATTCCTGTAAAGCATGGATGAATTATATCGATTCTTGTGGTGGTTATCCGCTATATAAACTATTGACATTACAATATTCCTACAAAATGGAATGAAAAAAAATGTTTTATAATAATTCTAAAAGTATAATAATATTATAAATAGCATATATAAACTTTTAATCAATCATTGTATCTAGCTGTGATAGGTTGTAACTGAATAATGATTGATATATGTTTGGAAATATTTTGGCCTTCAAACACATAAATAATTATTAAGCCCCATTGGATGGATGTTTTCATGGTTGTAGGTCATGGATATCACATAATATAATATCCATATATTTAATATACTATGGTTATTTTATCCAAATAGTTAAAAAATTATTTGAGGTGGTTGAGAATAAATAAAATAAAAATGCTCATTAATGAATGTTACCACTTCTTTAGGTAAGCTCCTAGGTTTTCACAAAAGCTTTTCTAGGTTGGATTTCTATCCTAATTAAAGGTTATTGGACTATATTAGAAAATTAATGAAGTGATTTTGATAAGTATTTTTTATAAAAACGATATTTGAATGTGTGATGTGGATAAGAGATGCTTGACTAATTATAAGTGAGTTTAGATGAAAAATTGTAAATTTAAAAAATATAATGTTTGAGAAAATGGGTTTCGAACATGTTTAGCGTAATGTTTAACCCTTAAATTTGTTGTTTTACACACGATAACCCCATTTTTAACATAACTATAGTAAATAATTTTTAATGTTTTTTTTTGATTTAGAAACTATGTTAACAATATTTGTTCATATAAGTTATGCTATTTTAAAATATAAATCCATTTTTCCCAATTCCACTAACAAAAGTAGAATAACATTATTTAAAATAGATCTCGTGTGTGTGACCAGAATGTGGTTTTTCAAAGTGGAATATGTTGAAAACATTAAATAGATTTGATATCAAAAATCCTTTTTAAAATGATTCCAATGACCAATATTGTATTAATTTTTATATATTTGAACTAATTTTACATGTTACCAGATTTTGAAAAAATTAATAAACATATTATTTAATTAAATGAAAAGGATGTTCTCAATAAAAACATTTATTTTTACAATACATTGAAAAATTTATATTTAGATAAAAATCCCAAAAAATCACCTTATAATTATCTTTATATTATTATTTAAAAAAATAACTTTATTATATAAAATAAAATTGTTATTTTTTCAAGATTTTATTTTTAAATAAGTACGCAATAGGTGAAATTTTCATTTTTTAGTAAATATCAAATTTTAAGCATAAAATTGTATTTATTTATATCTATTTTCTAGAAAACAAATAGTTTGAATGTAATTTTTTTAGAGTATATAAAAAAAATTCATTTAAATCATTTACTGAAATTATTTTTTAATTTATTTTCATATAACATGTTTCTTTTTCATAAAAATAGTTTTTTTAGATAATTATATTTTATTTTTGAAATGCCTTCGAATTCCATTTCAATATTGTTGGTCACAAAATAATACATTTTATATACATGTGTAAAGAATATATTCTCAAATTTTAGTTGACCTTGTTCTTACCCAACATTCTAATGGAAATGTGATGACTATCATATCATAATATTTTAACTGTATTCTACATTTTCAATTAATCTCGTTGTTGTGTGTAACACAATAAAAACAGAGTGTTATATATATTGATAAATAATAAAAATATTAAAATCAATTTAGAATAATATAATTAAAAATAACTTGGTGTTACATTCTATATCTTTAAATATGTTACAACCTCGAAATTTTAACTTAGGCTCAGTATGGAATGATTTAACATTTCAAAATCCCTTTGTACAAAAACCAGATCATAAAAATATTTAATCAAAATTCCATTTAAAAATTGATAATTTGTTGTGTGAATTCTATCTAAAAAACATATACTATGTTTCCCAATTAGATAACATATATGGGATGTGAAAACATGGACATAAAAGAGTAAACTAATACTGATGGGGAGTTATAGAGAACATGGTCGGGAAAAATTTAAGGATCATGAATCCATAAAACAAATAGGTGTGAAAAATGTTATAGATATCATCAAAATAATAATAATGTGAAAATATATTATTTGACTATATCTTTCCATATGTTGATGATTTTTCATTAGAATATATACATTATTGATTTCAGTATATTTCATATGAACAAGATCATCCTTTTTTATGCCATTATAAATTATGACTTCATAACTTACTCTATGAGATGAATTTTTCATGTATTAAGAACGAAATATTATTCATAAAAGAATGATATGAAAAGTATTCTATAACAATTAATTTTCAAAAACAAAATGTTTAAAACAATTTATAAACAAATCATCATATTTCGAAATAATTCATTAATCTATCAAAACACATAATAAAATTCAACAAAAACAATTCAAGATATGGTTACGCTAATAAACCATAAAAATTTAAAATTTGCAAATAAGGTCAATAGATTTCTAAAAATTAGAAAAACAATAATCCATAAATATGACATAAAGTATCCCTTAATTATCGAAACCAAATTCATGATTACTATTGAACTATATTTCATAAATCGATGTAATATATAGGATTACCATTCAACAATAATGAAAATATATTTACCTCCCAATTAATTTAATAAAACTATCAAAATGTTGAAAATATCCCAGAAATATAATAATTTTATAAAAATCTTCAGAAATAATATAAACCACTTTTTTAAACAAATCATTAATATCTTCCAAGGTCATCATTACCTTATAATATAGATTAATAATATTCATGATCTATTTATACCAACATAATTATCTCAATATAAAGAACATTATAAGGGTTATCTTCCCTTAATCCTCTGTTTAAAAAAAAATATTTCTATTAAATCACTTTTCTAGGTCAGTAGTACTATTCACATTATTCTTGGAAATTATTAATAACAAAAATTACTAAACAACCTGTATATATTTCATATAACATAATTCATCAATTAGAATACATAAACACATCAATCATCCCACTTCTTCCATAAAACATTAAACATGATTTATAATATTATTCCATCATAACTATTTTTAATGATATAAAATATTAATCATGGGTTATCATTTATCAACCTCAATTTAATCATACATAGATTATTTCACATAAAAATACTATTCAAATTGACCATACCATTAATTTTTATTTTTCAGTTACCTTATACCTAGTAGTATAATAATTACTCAGACTAGCTTTCAAATTATCATAATGATCAGTGCACGTATGACATTTATTTCAAAAATAACCTCACAGTAAACATTTATAATATTATACCATTGATGATAACATAGGGAGAATATTATTCTCAACCAATGCATTAATAAAAATTTTCATTTTTTCCTCTCAAATTAATTTCATTATCACCTTATTTTTTAGACAAATTTTTTTTCCCATTCCATTATGACTTTCACTTGGATTATTATTCCCACATTTGTGACAGGTAAAAAATAAAATCATCTTTCCTCAATGGTCTCCATTAGCTGAAATATCAATTAACCCTATCTTTCTCCACTTTGTTGAGTCTGAGAGTTAGTTATGTTGAAATTTATTATTCCTATTTCATGATAAATTATTAGTAATAATCATAATATATTTCACTCTAGTAATCAACCCAGTTGTTTTCTCTTCAACATATTATCTATCATAATCAACATTAATCCATTTTCTTCTAGTTTATACCATTATCATAAACCAAAACAAATATCGTGAGTAAAAATATTCGTATTCATAAACCATATTATCATGAAAAATAACTTATAGGATGTCAAAATAATGACACTTGATTTTAATCAATAAAACAAAAGGATGATTGTTGGTCAATAATGGTATTCATTTAGATACACCATTATGGTTCAAAAAGTGTTTAATTTCAAATGAATATCCCCTAGTATAGTAAAAAAAAGTGTTTAGAAAGACTCGTTTTCATGAACCAGTTTATGATTGAGTCTAGATCTATGCAACCATTTTGGATTTATTACCAATAGTTTACTGTTTATCTTATCCATATCCCCTTGTAACATCTAGATAGGATTGTGATTACTTTAAATCCACTAATACTAAAATTTACAAAAACTTTATAACATTTTCCTAATATTCAACTAATCCTTAAATATATACACATAAAAATACTTAAATTTATCTATAATGTATACATATCCTATTTTATAATGGTAATATAATCCTTTCCCTTAATTCAAACTATACTGACCCAGGTATTTTATAAACGGAAACAACATCTTTTAAAATTTATATTCAACATATTACAAAAAGACATGTGTGAGGACTATATTTTGATAGTATATTTGGAGAAAAGGTATCCAATATTCTAATTTATTGAATTATATTCGAAATCTCCCATGATGATATTACACTATCTTCCACTTTAAAATTATACTCTGTTTTAATCATTTATTCATAACCTAGGGAAAGGAAACATAAAAAAGGGTGAGTTTAGAGGATTAGTATGGGTATGAAAGTTATATTTCAATGAACTTATAAGCACAAAATGTTTGTAAGGGTATAAACACATGATAATAATATATGAAAACCATAAAATTCATATCAAATATCCAAATCATGATCCACTACATATTTATCTATAGTTCATAATAATTGAATATAATTTTAATCCAAGAACATGATCCATGAGATCATAACATTGGGATAATAAATAGATTTGTTTTATACACATATGAATAGTAAATAATATTCCTAGTGATCACGTATCATTTACAAGGATATCCTAGTAGAAATGTTTGACACTCCAAAACACAATTATAGTCACGATTCGCTCCCTAGACCATCATATCAGACTCAATATAATACTAATAAAGGTTCACTTCATATTAAAATAATATCCATCTCAAGAGATATAAATATTTTCCCAATGAATTAGAGGGAGATATATGTCTCACCAATCATATAATGAATATCTTAAATATGTGGTCCATGAGATCATAAGAAATCCATCATATCATAACCCAAAAACAAAATGGGGTTTACATGCATTTCATTACATCATAACATGCAGAACAAAGATATGTTTCAAAATCATATAATTATTTCATCATAGAAAAACACATGGAATAAATAAAGATTCAAAATAATTTACTCATTGTATAAAACATTTATCTGAAATATGAATTATAAAAAATATTCCATTTGTAACATAAAACATTCAAATAAATAATAATAATGATATCCATGGATCATATCCCTAGTAAGTCCTATGTAACATCCACATATTCCATTATATATGGGAAATGATTTTGAAAAGAATCATGGGACATTTCATGATTAAAATAACATTAGATTGAATATATCATTTCAAAACAAAAAATTCAAAAAATATAATGTAAATACTTTCCATTGGAAATAATCATTGAATCTTATAATGTTAAAATCAGAAAATCATTTGATACATTTATTGGTAAAAATATCCTTTAAATTCAGAAAAAAATTAAAACAATAGTTTTTTAATATTATTTTATTTTAAATTATCTTAATAAAATATAAATGAATATTCAACAAAAATAATGGACATAATGAAATTAAATTATAATCATTCCATAAATTTTTAACAATATATTAATTTCACATTTTTATTAAAATAAAAACATTAATTGTTTATAAAATGTCAATAAGAACAAATTAAAATCATTTTAGAAAAATTTAAAAATGGGTAAACATATATTCACAAAATCATTTGTAAATAGTTATAAAAGTTTTGAAATTTGTTTTGTAAAACATTTATTTAGAATAGATATATGTTTTTACATAAGAGAGAACTAAATATGATATTCATAAACCAATAATTCTGAACTCATAAGTACATAAAGAGAAGAAAATGAATGGAAAACATGAATTCTAATGAAAAAACAATAGGATAATAAAATAAAATAGTTTTATGAGATATTAATCATAATATTTTATCATTGTAAACATAAGAAAAAAATCCATATAAACAATGATTTTATAAAATAAAAATACCTACCACTTTGGTAACATCAAATTGTAATCACCATAAAGGAATAAAAAAATATGAAACATAAAATGTCATGATAATAAATAATTTCATGATATTAAAATTAAAGGGGCCATATATAAACCAAATTAAATAATATATATTCACTACATAAAATATGTCCCAACTAAGGAAAATTGAGGCAAAAATTATATTACCTTTTTATAACTTTTGAACCATAAACCCCATGAAATATAAATCCAAAATTGGATATATATACATATATATATGAATTATTTTTATGTGAATAATTACAATATAAATTAATGATAATTATATATACCTCATAAAACAAGTAGGTGCGGACTATTTAATGTGTCTCACAAAAGTAAACAATGAGAAAAAAATCCCATGCCTTACGTCTTGACTTCCATAATACATTTAAGAACCTCTGGTATAATAAATATTATATAATTATATATATTATAGAACCATACTCATATGTTTCATACCATATATGATTTACTCGTGACCTTTTATTAACTGTTTTTGGATAATTATATATTAAAGTAATGTTGGGTCTGATAAATGTTATTTTTCATGTTGTTTTGATTTTTTATTTTAGTGAACATATTATATTGATCATGTTTCCATAATCTCTAGAATATTAAAAATTATATAAATGTAATATATATTTATAACATATTTATTTATAATTTTCAACAAATGATAAAAATAGAAAATAAGTTAACATATTTATAGAGTAGGAAGGTTGTTCATATGCATGAAAACTATTTCCTTTTTCTTAATGAATTGAAATAAACCAAGGTAAATAATATATTAATATTAAATAATAATTTTTATGACATAAATATTAAAATTTTTACTTATACCCATCCTTATTACCATCCATGTAATGAATGAATGAATCACATCTATTCGTGAGGCTATAGTCTATTGTACACACAAGCGACTTTATCAAATTCCAATAGAATGGAATGTATGTATTTGTATTTTATATAAAAATTATATGGTTTTAATAAAATCATAAATATAAAAAATTTAGTATATCATTATATCTAACCGTGAGATATATTAATGTAAAATTAAATGACAGTGGCTCATGAGGCGATAGTCTTCCTTACACTCAAATAATTATTTTGTAACTCATTTGATGGAATTAGAGATATATATAGTAAATTCAATGAAAAAAATATTTATACCTGTGGATTATACTGATTCAATTATATTATAATTGAATCAAAAAATTATATGGTGAAGGAATAAATACTATAAAAAAGATCATTGAAAAACATTACCTCTTCTCCAGGTAAGCACCTTAGGTTTGCGCAAAAATCATTCATATGATGCCTTTATGTGAAACAATAAGAATTATAAGATTTTTTATTGGATATAAGGAATTTATTTGGTCAGGAATATTCAGTACCAATGGGTTTTGAATGTGTGACGTGGATATGAGAGTGTGGCCTTTTATAAATGAGGTAAGGGGTACACTTTTAATTTTTTATAAAAAGGAATACCCAAATTGTTTCACTTTACAAAAGGATAAATAATATATGATTAAAAATTATTGAATAAATAAATTATAAATTTTTACTTAATTTTTTTTGTATAAACATTCATTTTTAAAAGTTATATTTTTAGTTTAACCCCTGGTAAACCAAATTTTACCTTAACTGTAATAAATAATTTTTACTGGTTTCAGTATTCATTATGGTAAAAATTTATTTTGACCATATTAGGTAATATTAATTATTATGATTAAAAATATTTATTCCATTTTTTCAAATTCCATTTACCTGAGTTTAAAATTTAAATTTAAATTTAATCTTCTAGACGTGAAGATAAAGAAGGTTTTCTAAAAGACAAATTTTCAAAAGTATAAAGTGTTTTCATATCAGAATTCAATATAAAACTGATTCTAATGAGGTATATTAGAATAAATGATATATAATTGAAATAATTTTACTTATAAAGCCATTTTGAAATAAAAATTAATGTTATAAATTATTTAAATGAAATTGTAGTATTTAATAAAACACATTATTTTTCATTATTCATAAGAATATAAATCTTTTCAGAAATACCCCTAAAAATAAACCTACAATAATTATTATATGAATCCCTTAAAAATAAAATTTTTATTAAAATTTAAATTGATAACATTTAAAAATCAAATTTATTTCAAATATGTTCAAAAAATACAAAAAATTTCTTTTCAACAATATATAGTTTTATCTATACAAATGGATTTATTATTATACTTTACTAGAAAGTAATGAAGAATAATTTTAAACATTTTATCAATATATAATATATAGATTTAATTTAATAATTTTCTAAAAATTGGTTTGTTCAATTTTTTTTGATAAGACATGTTTTTTTAATCAAAATGGATTTTAAAAAAATGACTTCCTTAATTTTATAGTTCTTTTTATTTTGAATTCAAATAAATTGGTCACCAAAGAATTAATATTATATACATATGTAATCCATTTATCTTCATAATTTATTATATCTTATTAATATCTCTAATTCCAATATCTACGTGATAACTTTTTTATAATGATATTTTAATAGAATGTCACGTTTGGTTTAATTTTAGTGTTTTATGTAATGAATGATACACTCTATGTTGTGTGTAATGAAATATATATAAATAGTTTATTCAATTGAAAAAATATTTCATAAAATATTAGGTCGTTATCTTCTATGCCCATTAAAAATTTCTTCTTCAAAATTTTAACATATTTTCTGTAAGTGAGGGTTTACCATTTGAAAATCCCATTTTCAGAGGCCTACATCATAAAGAGGGTTAAACAAAATAACAGTTGAAAAGATATAATGGGATTTATAAATGTAATCTTGAAAATCACACACAAGGTTCCAAATATGATAACGTAGTGAGAATTTAAAACATGGACATAGAAGAGAATACAATGACTCAAATACATGAGTGTGAAAGAAAATATCATGAGGTGAAAGTTAATTTTCCAAATTTCATAAAATAATATTGTTTAATAATGGGAATTTATGTCATTAAATTAATTATAATAAGGTTTTTTTCAAAATAAGTTTCCTAATCCTAGGGTGTTTTTTGGAGAAGGTATGTTTATATAATTTCATTCCATTTCATAATAATATTCTCATCATTTGGTTATTCCTTTTTCAATGTCAACGTAATCTATTACTCTAAGAGATCAATTTTTCATGACTAAATATCTAAATATAGTCAAAAAATAATTACAATTCATTCATTACAGACCTAGTTCTTATAAAAAAACAAATTGGTTAGAAAATGTTAATGGTAAATATTGATTAGGTGAAAAAATAAATTAATATCTAAAGCCTCGTCAATAATTTAAATTATTGACTTATATAAATAGTTAACCATATAACCATTCCAAAATTCAACATCAAAATCAAATTTAATTAATTTAACAAAATCGAGTTAAAATTAATCAACAAAATATCATAATCTATCAATTGGGTTTCACTTAAAATAATTTTTATTATCTTGATAATATATTTTATTGAATCATGTTAATAATACAGATTTCTATAAAACCATAATAAGAATATATAATCTTCATCATTCCTGGAATAAAACCACATATTATTAAATATTTCGCATAAATATGATAATGATTTAACCCTCATCGATGATAACATAAATATTTTCTTCCAAAATCATTAATCTCTTCCATGTTAATCAATATTATCCAATTAACATTTTTCACATCCATCATATCTTTATTTAAACATCGTTAATTACCATTATGAAAATATTAATGCTTATATTCCCTTAATTTTATGTTATTTGTTAAAATTCCACATTTCCATTAAAAGAATTTTCTTGGTCATCATTATTTTTCAATATATTCATGACATTCCATAATGAAAATGTTTATTTGAACAACTCTTATATAATTTATGAATCATAATTATTAAATTCCAATAAATAAAAACTTCAATCAACCCACTTCTTTCCCAAACTATTATCTTTTCTTGATCATCTTATTCCGTAATAATTAATTCCAACAATATGATGTATAAACCATTTCCTAATAATCCTAAAACTCAATTTAATAAATATTATCGTGTTTAAAAAAATAAATTCTTTTTGAACATCCCATACAATTCTTATTTCATTTATAGTCTCGACATCATTATCAGTATAACTATAACACATACCACCATGATGAGTCTCTTTATGATAAATCCAATTATAACATCAATATTAATATTTCCCATACTTTCCATATTTGAGACATTCAACCTTCAATGATATCATTGAGAGACCATGATACTCATCTGTTATATTAATAATACATTTCAATTTTTCTCTAAAATTACTTTCATTGTGTCCTTATTTTACACAATTAAAGCATATTCACATAATTCTGAGACATTAAATTGTTTTCTTCGTCACAAATTCTCAATAATTAGGTATCCAAATCATCATTCCAATGTGATATACACCACAAAACACTCAATGAAAATTATCTGTATCATCATTGGTGAGTCCAAGAGTTATTTATAGTTAATGTTGTTAATCATAAATCATGATAATTTATTAGGAATAATCACATTGTCTTTCACTCCTTTCATCATAACTTTTGGTTTCTTATCAATACATTGTCTATGAAATTTAATATTAATCTAGTTCTTTAAAGGTCATTATATTGACTAAAACTAAAAAGCATTGTGTGAGTAATAATAAACATAGTGGGAAGTAACATAGTCATGAAAAGCCACTAATTATATGTCAAAATCAGGATTGATTAATTTAAATATATAAAACTGTGGGCTTTACAAAATTCATATATAGCCATTATTTTAGTCCTTTATTATGTTTTGTGAGTGGTATTTGAATTTTTATAGAATATCCCACCAGAGTGTAAAACTATGTGTGCAACAAGGCACATAAGTATGCACCATAAGATGATCTTGTCCTGCTAAATGTGTCCTTTTTGGAGTAATTAACACATGGTACCTCTATGCTGGATTGGTAACCAATTATAGTATCCATATAGGGATGTAATTGTTTAGAAACCAGTCACATTATCCTTTACCAAAATTATTATACATTTTCTGATATTTTGACACAACCATAGACATATACTCAGATATATCATTAGATTTATCACTAATGATTTTATATCTTCACTTCTAATTGTTAAAAGAACCCTTCATTTGATACCATATGTAACGACCATGGATTTTCATAAATGGAATTTACTTTTATTTATTTTATTATAGAATATATTATATACAAACACCTGAGGATCTTAACAGTTTAGTTTTTTAGAGACTAGGTACATAATGTCACAATTTTGTGAATGATATTCAACATAACCCATAAATAATGTCCCCTTTAATACTCTTCACAAGAAAAACCTACATAAATACATTATTCATAACTAGGGGAAAATAAACATAAGTGAGTGTGAGATCATATTCAATGAAATGGTATGAAAGTGAGATATTAATGACTACATAGTCATGAAATGATTATAAGGGTTTGATAATATGAGAATAATAATTGAAAACCATAATATACATATCAATGATAAAAATCAGGAGTTGTGGTGTAACGATTGGCAGTTTATCGAACATAAGTCATAAGGATATTAAAGAACATAAGACTTTATATAATAACATTTGAATAATAAAGGTAATTTTTCATGGAAATAAAAATAGAAAAAATATCCATAGTAGTAAAGTATCACTTATAAAACTATCATAGTATAATTGGTTCACTCCCCCAAACATTCATTATTGTCAAGGATAACTCACAATATCATCATAGTGTAACAATTCCATTAATTCACTTGGTTCACTCCCTATTCTATTCATTTAAAACTCATGAGATTTAAATCATTAACAAATTAATTGATGAAAGATATAGGTAAAACCTATAAAAAAACTTAAAATCATACATATTTTTTTTATAAGGTCATAAAACATTCATCAAATCACATCCCATGAAGTGAAATGGATTTCATATACATTACTTCATCCCTTAACCAATGTAAAATAGAAAATTTCGATTATAATTTCATCATTTGATCATAGAAAACCAATGAAATAAAGATTTTTTTATATATATTTCGTCATGGTATAACCCATGAAATATAAATAAGTATCATAAACATGTTTCCATCATAAACATAAATCATTCCAAGAGAGAATGTTAATTGTATCATTAGATTATATCTCAATTATATAATATATAACATTAAAGGATGTCATATTAGATGGAAAATTATTTTTCAATGTAACTTGGGACATTTATTTATGAACCAAACTTTTATATGAAAAATTAATTTTCATACATAATTTCAAAAAAAAATTTAAATCCATTACTTTTAAAATAAAAATTTCATTTTATAAAGTAATATTTAATAACTAATTTAAAAAATATCATGAGGAAAATATCCTTACCTCTTAAAAACATTTTAAAATAAATATTTTTTAAACATAATTTTATTTTAAAATAACATTGAAAACGTATAAATAAATATTAAATGAAAATAATGATCATATTGTTAGGAAATTCCATTCTATCATACATTATAAATCAATGATTACATTCCATAAAATCCATATAGGAATTTATTATAAAAAGAAAAAAACTCAATTCCATGAATTTTTAAATAAATAAATCATGTGTTAAAATTTATTTCATAAATCATTTTGAATATTGGAAAACATAATTTAACTCGTTATTTTTGATGAAAATGATGATTTTACTAAATAGAGAAATACAGATAATTTCTCTTGAAAAATTATTTCTTTCTCTTGAGTGACTAAGGAGAGGCAAATTATCAGAAATGTTATATTATCATGAAATAAAAAAATGAGAAAAAAGTTCATGAGTTTCTTTAGATATGGAAAATAATATTTTTGTTTCATTTGAAACATATTCAATAACGATAAGGAAAAATTATTAGATAGTATCATAAAATATTCCAACATTGGTAACACTGAATTATAATCCCCAAGAAGGACAAAAACTAAATTAAAAACAAAATATAATGAGATTAAAAAATCATGATATTACATGGTGATCCATCCATCCATCCAGATTAAATTTTTATTAAGAGAAGAAGAATGTAGACTAAGAAAACTACGGAGGACTAAAGTAATGCAGAACGAGGGCATCCCTTCTGATCAAATTAACACATTCCACCTTCAATATCTTAATCCGAAAGATATGCATGTCTGTGGAACATTGGTCATCCATGGAATCCAAATACTCCGCGACCTTGTTCCCCTCTCGGCATATGTGTGAAAGAGTGATGTTATGACTAGGCATATCATGACATTTCCTAACCATGTACACTATGGACCAGGGTGTTGAGAAATTATCTTTAAGGGAATTAAGGAGGACATGTGAGTCCACCTCCACTTCCGAAATGGAAACCTCCTCCTGGATGCACAAAGAAAGCCATGTGAATAGAGCCAGTGCCTCTCCTAGTTCAGCATTTCCCCTGACCAGGAAGCAAGAAAAATCCAGGATCACATCACCCTTAGGATCTCTAACAACCCCCCCTTGGAGATCACCCCCACTGAGTAAGCTCCATCAGTATTGAGCTTGTAGCCTGATACAGGTGTATCCCATCGAACCCACTTCCCAGGTCCTCCCTCCTTAGGAAGGGAAGGATAGGTATTGTTCTTCTGCATGCATGGGAAGGGGAAGGGCCACTGCCACTCCTTAATGTGAAATGACATGTCTATGAGCCGGAAACAGATGCGAGCAAGGATGGATCTGCTCGAGGGTCTAACACCTTCGTATTGGGCTCGATTTCTGGCTTTCCAAATACACCAGCACCCCACATTAAAGGAGACAACACGGGGAAGGCGGGTCTTCTCCGAACCGAGTGTGCCTTCAAAACACCTTTCTAAGAACTCAGACTCAGTATCCTCAGAACATGGAGACCTAAATCCCCCACGAAACAACCAAACCTCCAACGCCCATTCACTTTTGAAAAAATGGTGATCAAAGATTTCCTCCATTTGCTACTTGCAACAGTGGAATCCCGAGGCCAGGCTGATCCAAAGTTTCATGATATTGTCATCCGAAGCCAGGGCCAGTTTCCTAATCCTCCAGGTCAAGAAGTTCATTTTGGTTGGGATATGACGACACTAGACAACACCATTCCACCGATCCAGGGGCCTCTTGAGGGACCTCTACCTATGGGAGTCTCTGTTTTTAAAGACCCCCGAGGATGATGAAGTGAAAACACATCTGTATTTATCAGAATTCAACACGATCGAATCAAATACATCCTGTTGGTCCGCATTCAACACCTCTTTGATGAAGCAGGGATGGAATTGGGCTTCCTTGAATGAAATCAAAGGTGTCAGACATCCTGGGAAACCCAAAACAGAGCCTCCCCAGTTCTTGTTCCAGAAGGAGATGTCCCCTGTTCCTACAATCTAGCGAGAGAAAGAAGAGAAGGGGAGAACCAGAGGTTGGACTTTGGCCCACAGTGGGGAAGCTGGTCCATAACTAACCTCCTCATTACATCTGATCAAAGGTGACATGCATCGACCCTATAAGGTTTTCTCTTCCAATATCCCCCATGCAAGCTTGGAGTGGGCACCTTATGATATTACATGGTGATGAGTTTGTATATACACTTCATAAATTTAGATTGGTCCATAAAAAAAATACATATCAAATAAGGTAAATTGAGATGAAAAATCCATTACCACTCGAGTTACAATTGAATCATAATCATGATGAAAGATAGATCATTCAATGGATATGTAAATTCATATAATATTTTTGTGAGTCATAATAAAATAAATTATTTGGTTGTTTATATGTTTTTTATTCATTTTAACAACAGTATACTATTAATATTGTTGATTTTGATGCACAATAAAACCCTTATTTATTTTAGAAATGAAATTAAACTATGTTTTTTTAGCATTGTAATTTTTGAAATTTTTTTCATATTTTCAGGTTATTATATTTTTCTAAAGATATCAAGATAAGTTTTAATATAATTTGTAATCATTATTCATGGTCTATTATTTTAAGAATAACATATAGTTTTGATACCCTATATTATAAGTACAAATATTGATCAGATACTCTATGTTGTTATAAAAGTATAGAGAAAAAAATGTACTTTTTATTAAAAACCATGTTATTGTATAACTAAAATATGGTTCAATAGGTCTATATTTTTAATTTAACCATTCATTTTCAATTTTACTTTCAATGTTAACAAAATGTTTTTCTTGGAAAACTATTGAGTTTGAGAACATGATATATTTTTTTATTTCTAAAACAATACATCTAGAATTAAATATATTTTTAGATATAGTTAAATTAATATTTAGAGGGTTATTTTCAATAAGTTAATATTTTTATTTTTATAATTGAATTTATGAATTTTATTGACCATTTTAAATTAATAACTGACATTTTATTTAGAGATATATTTTAACATTTTTAATTGGAATAAAATTTATTTCCTCTCATAAAATATGAATTTTCATATTACTCAAAGATGTAGTATATCTTGGAAAAAATAAACTTCTCTCACAATATAAAGACTTATAGATTTGATACATACGTTGCACGATCATCTGTTGTTTGATTGTTTTTCTTTTTCTATTACTGAAATTTTTCTATTTCAATATTTCATTATGATAATTTCCAAATAATATCTCTTTAAATATATTCTAATATGAAAACTGATATCTAAAAATAATAATATCCAATATCTATCATTTCATAATAAAAATATGATATAAATATTTTTCTCAACCAAATGAATTAATATTGACTTCTTAGAGTATCAACTATTTGTACTCAGTCATGGTGGAGTGTTAATTTCAAATTCAATGTCATGTAAACTTATTACTTCACTATAAAAAAAATAATTCCTTGTAAAATACTTTTTATTCTAGTAACAACATCATGAACCATGTTTTGGTGGTCTAATTATAAGAAGACCTACCATGTGAAAATCACCACGATTTATTACAAAGTGTTTGTGGAGTGGACTAGGTTATATTTATTCCATTAACCACAATAAAAATTATTGTACTCTTGTTATATATTTTCCAATTGAAAAAATTTTTTATAGAAAAAAATTCTTCTTATCATCATGTTATAAAAATAGAAATAATATTTGAAACATTCATGATTTGTGAAAGAATAAAATCACCCCTATTGTTCATATTTTTATTATTCTAACCAAAAACATTTATTAGTTGATTGATTTATTGAAAAAGTGTATCAGGCTCAAAAAAAATTTATAATGTAGTCTATATAAAGATATATGTTTATGACTAAATATAAAGAAGGAATTTCATTGAGGTATGGACCATATTTTAATGGTGATAACTATGGATGCTCGAAAGCTCACATTATTATTTATTTGAAGAATTATATATTCAATTTTTCGAGGATGATTTTTAAAACATACAAAATCACTGAAGAAATATAAAAATGGATATTACTAAAAAACAATAATATCATTTTAACTCATGATCCCGGAATGACATTATACGTTTACTTGGGACAAATGATTTTTTTATGTATCTCAATGTTATTAAACAAATGATATATAAAAAATGTTATTATTTCGTAGGATTTAAATGAAAATTTCATGAAATTAAGATACAACACCGAATTTTTGAAATTTGAAACTTCCGGAATTTGTGATGCTAAATGTATTACCAAAATAAATTAAATATTGACTATTATAATAAATTGGGTTGATTCCTTTGGAGGTATACTTAAATAAAAAGATCAATCTTTAATAGTTCTAAGATTCATACCATCTAAATGGAATGTGATATCTATTCCAATAGAAAAATACATTCAAGTGTTAGAACTAACAATAAAAGAGTTGATTGGAATCCTAATGATTCATGATATAGAAATGAAATCTAAAGCTAATGATCATATGAAGATAAAAAGGAACTATACCGGTCATAAAATTTACTACTCAGAAATATGAAAATAAATAAAAAATGATTTCATAGTATCAGATAATTCATAATATTAAGATTATGGAATGTAACTGTCTCATCTAGACCAGAGATTAAATATATATTAAAAGTAGAGGAAAGGCATCAAAAATAACTTCAATAGTATCAGTAAATATTGTTGATGAAATAATAATATAATATACTATGAAATATATGAAATGGGTCATATAAAACCTGATTATCAACAACTAAAGAGGAAAAGACATAAATTAAACATAAATAAAGGAAGTGTTAGATTATAGCGGATTATATGCACAATGATAAAATTACAACAAAGTATAATTTCAATGTCTCTAATAACTCCATCAATACTTCTAAAATATATTCCAAAAAATACCCAACCAATATAAAATATTTTCTTCATTACTTCTAAGTAATTAGAAGAGGTAAAATACTACTATTCATATTCTGATGCTCATGAATGTTATTCAAACAGTAATTTAGATTCTTACTATTCAACACCTGAATAAATTTTTTTTATCATAAGTTAAAAAGTAAATAACTAAAAAAATTATTATTATCTTTCAAATGAAAAATGTTCCATGATAAAAAAACACATAAAAATATAAGGTAAATTTATCAAATCTACCTAAAATATCACTATACATGAAAATAGAATTGAATAGTTATGGAATGATATAGATTTGATCAGATGTTCTAGGGGTAAATTAACTAAGGGAGAAAAATATCTAAATCTGAATCTTGTTAATTTTTTTTTAAAAATGGTATATCCCAGACTTCATTAGGTACATTTTCTAAATTTTGGTTTGTATCCCTTAAGGATATATAATTAAATGTTCATCAGGTGTATGTTGAATATTAGTAGTTCTTAGGGGATTTGAGACATGAACTAAAAGGGAATATGTCCATCTTATGCAAGTTGCATAGTTGGCGCATGGTAAGGGAAAATTGAGCGAGTGGGAGAGCAAAAACATGAACCCTTGTACAAATTCATTTCACACAGTTATTGAACAGTTTTTCAAACTCATCAATATTCCCATGTAACCTTGTGACTTGGTTCCTCTTGATAGATTATGGCATATGGTCGGTTCCTAGTTTGACAAACTGTGTGGCCAAATCATGCGACATGTTAAAATTGGGTTTTTACCAATTACTCCTTTAGATTTAAAGGTTCATTTCCCAATTTATTCCACATTTCTTCCCAATACAACCTAAGTGTCAATCCAAAATGCCCATATCATCCCAAGGGTGGATCATCATTCATTTAAATCTATTTAGAGTGTCTTTGGGTGTGGATAAATTCCTCGTATAAGAAAAAATCTTTTATTTATTTTATATATTTATTTAGGGATTGTGTATTTTCTCTTCGTTTATAAAGCCCTATGACCCAATTTTTCAAATGGATCTTAGGATAGGGTTTTAAATAATGTTTTAGTCTAAGTTAAGTTCTAATGTCGAGCATGTGGTTGTCTTCAAAGTCAATGTAGGTGGTCAATAAGATATATCCCAAAGTCTTAATATTGATTTGTTCTTCGGTAATTGTGTTATTGGTCCCTTCTTTTTTTCATTCAATACCTTTGTGATATTTGGTAAAATGGATGGATAAATAATAGATTTAACTCCCCATGATCCACATTGGATTCATTTAAGAATATTATATCGGTTTCAGGACACACATGGGTTGATCCAATACTTTTTATCATTGAAGATATGAATGTTAAGAATATAGTTGATTTGTTTTGAATTAGAGACCTGGTAAATATAAAGACATGTTATATTGAGTGAAAAAATGGTAATGGTAATTGTTAGTACTTTTAAGGATGGAATAAGGGTGATTGGTTTATTATCTTGAAAATTTGAATATGAAAATGTGTTAAATTGGTTAATGTAAGAAAACTATTGAATATGTTAAATGTGGTAAGGTATGAAAAAGTGAATTTTGTAAAATGGGGTATGCAGTGTAAATTTTACATGTTATAATGCATTTGATCTTGATGATGGTTTACATGTTGAATGAATATAAAATATGAATGGTGTTTAATTGGTTAATGTGAAATTGAAATGAAATTATTATTAATAGAATTGATTGATAATACTGATTAAGGGAGAGTTTAGAATAATATTAACAAGTTAATGAGAAATGAATTTTAAATGTTTAATATGTTACTATGTTATGGATTGAGAATGATTCATTTATTAAATTATTTATGATAGGTGATTTTTTATTTGAATTGGTTATGAAGGGATTGTGAAATTGTATATGTGGTACATAGATAAATAAGCATGTGAACATCTCTTGGTGGTATATGATAAATGAAGAATACACCTCCCATTGGTTGGGTTGTACTAAGGCTATATACCAAACCTATATTCCCTAGGTTTGGTAGTAGAACTGATTCTCCAGGCCCTTATTGATTTCATTGGAAGAAAAAACCTTGCTAAGGCTTCATGGTATGTGTGAAGTAATTTTTTATAAAATATTTATGTCAACTGAGATAGGGAACATAACTTATTCCATATTGTACAATAATTTACCAGATTTTTACATTGTGTAAATGATGTATTTTCCCAATTCATGGAACATGAGATGAAAATGAACATAGTTATGATGTTGGTATAAGTAATTGAAATGGGATAAATGATGAAGATGGATAAAGTATATATTGTAAACTAAAGGTATCTGATTTTTATTTTTCTTATGTATTTATTTTTTAGTCATTTCATGGATTATATATTTTGAATGTATATTATATAAGAATCATTGGTAGTGGCCTACTAATTTGTACTCAAAACCTTCTCAGGCTATCATTGGGTACCTGAGAAAAATTCATGATTATTGGTAATGTCAAAGGAAAAGGACATATTCTGGGGAGTTGAGTTGATATTGAGATGTGAATGAATGAGGATCTGAAATTGGAGTCAGAACCTAAATATTTTATTTGATTTTTTTTCTTTATTTTGCGTTTCCATCACTTTTGGAATTGTTACCATGACATGGGATTACTCAATTTTTGGTTGTGTTTTTTACCCAATTTGGGAAACAATTGTCAATGAATGTTTCGAATGTATTTTTTGTTGTCTCTTTTATATAAAATGTTTTCTATTGATTCTTACTTGGGTAGAGATGATATAATCTACCGACATGATTTATTAGACCATCAATGCTAGTTTCCAACCTTTGGTGTATGAGGAGGTGCACTTGAGGTCATGTGGCAACCAAGATCAGGGCACTAGTTTTGTGGCTTCCCCGTTGATGAATGGAAAAATTGTTATCAAGGTTGTTCTGTTCTAGGTTCATAATATCTGAGGATGGTATATATAAAATTAGTAGGGTTTGGGCCTTGCAAAGGATCTCATGCATGGAAGTCTCTAACACATGTACGAGAGAAACCCCATGTACCTTGGGTGGGGATTGTTGTTCTGGATATGTGTTGATACAGTTGAATGATATTTCACCATTGGTTGATGCACATATTTTGTCATGTTACTATTTTATGACAGTTTTCTCGTGTCAAGAATTATAAGAGGTCGTTTATTCAAACATCATTATAAAAATATGAGGATTTGAGTGGCATGCATCATGATAAGCACACATGGTATGGGTGTGAGTGGTATGAGGGGTAGGATGAATTTTAACATCACTAAAATTTTATGAAAATGGTATCTATTAAAGGTGATACAAAATTTTCAATTTAAGTAATTTAAATTAATGGTTGCTGAATACGTTTCTCAATGAAATCTTATAAATGAGTTAATATTTTTTGGTTGTGATAAATTGTAAGGATGGAATGGTAACTAAAATATAAATATTAACTTTGTGATGGTCAAATGGCTAAATAATTGTTCTTAATTAACATTGTGAATGAGTTAAAATGTTTTATTTGAAATGTAACAAAATGTGAATGGTGTGTAAAAGGTAAATATTTTTGTTGTGAATGTATAAATGTATTAAAAAGAGATAATCCAATGAAATTATTGTACCCACATTGGTCAAATTACCTAATGTTGACCTTGACCAATGGTTGGAATAATTGAGGGTAAATTAAATAAGTGATCAAATCTATTGGGATAGTGTGTGTATTGGGTATTATATAGAAGGTAGTATGTTTTATTGTTATCAACACTGAATGGAAAATCATTGAAATGATTTTTGGTAAATTTTTTTGAAACAATAATTTGAATAAGTATAGATGTTTGAAATAATGGGTGAATAGAAAGTTCTAATTTGTAAACCTTTGGATTATAAAAATGGTGATATTAATTATTATAGAATTATTTATGATAGAATTATCAGTGAAAACGGTATTGATTACTCATTTTGTTGATTGTATATCCCTTGGTATGGGTGGTTTTGGCATAGAGTCCACCCTAAGATGAGACTGTGGTTATATGTTGGGAGGCCTTGATGAGTATCAATGTGAGGATAAATGGGTTTTCCTTATTATGATTTTGGTAGGGCTATGACCTATAGGTTTTGATATGTTGACTGATAATTTGAATCTGTTAACCCTTTTGGGTTGTAATTTCATGTGATGTAAATTGAACTAAGGAATAAATTTATTAGTTGTGGTGTCATTATTGGTGAGTTTTTTGTTGTGGGTGTGGTGACACATGTGCTTTCAGACACTTTCAGTTTTATTTAGGATCATAGATTGGTGTTTTTGGATCTTGGGGCTGACTTATGTGTGTGATTATGATTGCTGTGAAACCAATAGTGAATGTATACTGGTATTAATTTTACTAAGTGTTCAATAATAGTGGATGGAGATCCACTCGTGAGTGGAAACTTGTTGGTTGTTTGGTGTATTTTTACTAGATAGAGGGGCTAGTGACTTGTTACCCCTAACCCTAGCTTGTCGAGTTGGTATCATCCAACCCTTGAGATAGAATCCTGATAGTTTTTGTTCGTGCAGTGAGTGCTATTGGGTGAGTGAGGAACATGTGGATGTTTCAAATTCTACAGGTGTAGGACTAGCCTAGAGTTCTATCTGTTAAGGTCAATGGTTTTTGAGATGCGAATCGAGTTGTGTCTACGTGTTGACAGTCTTGGTAAATCAATGTTGAATCCTGAGGTGGGGGTGTTCACATGGTTGGTCGTATTGGTACCAGTGGTTTGGTTTTTGGGAGAGATTTTGAGAATGACGTGAGGCTGAGTGGGATGACATAAAATGAGGCATGTTTATGGGAGTAATAGAGCAGTTAGGAGAGGCTCTAGTGATGTTTAGATCATGTGATCTAATGTCAATTTAAATTTTTATTCATAGAAAGGTCTAAATCATTGATGAATTTAATGACGTCCATATGTGGTTGGGTTTATGGAAGTCATGTTGTCGATTGGGGCATATACAGAAGTGACATTGATGTAAAAAACTATTGTTTTCTATGAAAACTCTTGAAATAATTTGTTAATAAAGGGGTTATTTATTTCTAGATTGATATGATAGATCATGAGTTTTTGTTGAGTATTTTTTGATTCATGTTGTGAAATATCATGTGGTGTGGTGAAAATTGGGGAAAAGGGAACGTTGGTTCGTGAATGCTTGGTAGAGGGTCGTGAAGCAGTGGTGAGTTTGGTTGGTAACCCAACTAATATTATTATGGATTAGTGTTGATGAGACATTACAGGTACGAAATATTGATACAATTCAATATATACAATTCACCATAGTGGTATTTTACATTATTCATGGATATGTTGGGGATGTGACCTTTTAAAACATCATTATGTTCCATAACATGTGATGATCATGCACAACATCCTGACATCATACTGAGTATGATGAGAAAGATCTATATTTATGACAAGTTACTGATTATTTTTTTGTTGGTGGTGGGAAATCAGGGGTTTTATGATCCATGGGAGGTATATGAGGAACTGGAATGTGGTATATACTCCATTGACAGCTTACAGGTGAGGTCCTCAGGATGAACTGGGCATCGATGAACACCATAAGTGCCAATGTCAAAAGCTAGGAATGGGTTTTGGGTGATGTTTTTTTTTTGTTTAGGGAAAATCTATATAGCCATGTCCATGTTATCAGCATTATATTATGATTTTGAAATGGAACTGTGGTGGTCGAGATTACATATGGAATTTAATGGTAATGATAATTCAAATTTAGGTAGTAATAAGTTAGTCTGGGATATGTGTAGTAGAGCATAGAGTTGATATAGTGGCATCAGGATGCTAATAGAGAACTTACAAGTTGAATGTTGGTTCTCTAATAGGGTCTAGGTGGGACCTGATTATGGTAGTTTATTGATCCATGCATTGGATTTTGTATTAGGGTGGATATAAAATATATTCAAGATACTTGCATAAAACATGTCAAAGTGCATGGTGAGAAATGATTGTTATTTATAAGAAAAGTGGTCCGGTTTTACAAATCCATGAAAATAAATTCTAGAATTAGTTATGTGTATTTGGGTTACATTAAAATGTCCAAAAATGTGAATTCACCCTAGCCATGTGATGTAGTTTCAATACAATAGTTCTGTTATATCTTTCCATGATGAGTGAGCCTAGGATAGCATGGCCCATCTAGGAGAAATGGGTGAATGCGGTAAGCCATGGACTTGTATCTATGGATGTAATGTGTAAAAAGGTACAATTCAAAATGTTCAATGGATTTTAGTAATAACATATCCATTCTATGTCGGTGTATGGATGATAGGAGTGTTTGGGTTGGGAATGTTGATGGATGCAGTGGGGCACAGTGATTGTTTGGAGGGCAATGGATGTTGTGATTGTTGAGTTCTACCAGGGGTCAAGGAATATCCCCACTAGGGGAATTGGATGAGATTTCTAGGACTCAATTCAGTATGTGACCTATGAATGTGTAATATTGGTATCGTGGAAAGAGTGGATGTTATATGTTCTACGACAACACAATCAGGGATGATCCAACACAATATAGAAAAATGAATGAATGTGGTAAGTTGTGACCTATGTCCGGTTTGGTGTTTGTAGTGGAAAGGTATTTTTGGAAAAGATGAGAAATATGAGAGAGGTAAATTTGTTCTTAGTATTAAAATATATTTTGAATGGATTTCTTCTATGGTTGTTTCAACTGCATGGATGGATTCCAATATGAGGTGAAGTCTTTATGGATGTATGTGCATGGTGATTTGGGAACATGACAACTATGCGGTGAAAGTCGAGTTGAAGTTAATGTAATTTTTTGATAGAATATGTGAAAATCAATAGAATTTGGGGATCTCCATAGTTTTATCATGGTGGGTCGATGATGTGTTCGGTGTTTCGGGCTGAATGTACTCGAGTAATCACCATTTTGGTGATTTGACCTTCCTAACTAGCGTTGAATCCGGTTAAAATTATAACCCCCTGAGATATTTATGAGTTAGATTTTTTTTAATTTCCTCGATGTCATGTGTTGTATGATACACTAATATAATCGTGAAAAAACCACAACAAAGAAATAGCTTTGGGTATATGAAACACTATGATTGGCTTTTCTTACATAGAATTTTAAGTACTTTTGATATATTTCATTTCACACAAAACCATGTTTAAAAGAACAGCTATGTATTATTATATTACCATATAACCTAGGAATTACAATGGAGTGTATGAATATTATTAACTGAATTATAAAAATATTCTCTACACAAGTATATATAAATAATTATTTCCAGATAATGTAATTATAAATGAAAAATACCCTTTAAAAAAATTGGAAATGATCTTCTGAAAAACTATTTAAATCAATGAGTTTATAAAATTATAAAATCACGTTTTAAATTTTTTTATTAAATATATTTGTATTATATAAAATATAATTTTTAAAATTCATCTTATATTTTTTCTACACATGATATAAGATCGAATTCAATTTTTTGGATAAAAAAACTATTTTTCAAAAAAATGCATTTTTTCCAGCTTTTGATAGAATACACATTTAAAATTTAGTTTTTTACACATTTTTATATTATATTTGACAAAATAATTTTATTCTTTGTTATGTGGGATACAGAAATATACTAATGATTAATTTTTTATATTTTTCTGATATGTTTCACATTTTGATGAATAATAAAAATATACTAAATTTTAATTGAAAACAACATTTTTCATCTAAATAATTTATATAGTAACGTTTTATTATTTATTGGTTATAAAATATAAATATATTATATTTTTATCATTTAATATAATGTTGTTAATTGGAATTATGTTGACATTGAATTTATATGTAAAAATATTTTAATCATTTTCATGTTTCAACATTAAAACATCGTTGTCGCATTCCGAAAACATGAATAACATTAAATTAGTTACTAAAAATTTTTCATTTTGAATTTTTAAAATTTAATTCAATATTTTGAATTAGTGGGTAAAAATTATTTAAATATTATTATTTTATTTTTAGACATTATGAATAATAACTTCTGTAATTTTTTAATACGGTAAAAAGGTAAATTAGGTAATTTAAAATAGAAGTAATATTATATATTTACCCTAACACTTTTAATAATATCATAGGATTAGTGTGTTTTGACCTCAATCAATTTTTGTTTCAAATTTTTACTTTTGTAAGCCACTTGGTTGTGATTATTACATATAATATATTTTATTTAATGATAAGTTAAATATGTCTTATTCATATTTTAGTAAACATATCATTTTTAAAATAAAGCTATACAGAAGATATGTTTTATTATAAATATTCATTTGAAAATTAAGATATTTTTATTTAACATATTATTTTTCTAAATGTTTAGGAAATAATTAATTTCCATAAAGACTTATATATTATGATAGTGAAATAATTTAAATGATTAAAAAGCAACAAATTAATTTTTATTAAAATGATAATAACCATTAAAAGACAAAAATACTTGAAAAAATATTATTTTTAGAGTATATATCAACCATAATAATCCTAGGGTTGTGTTATTAAGCATTTTCATCCATATGATAAATATTTTGGCCCTTATAATATATTATTTTATGTGATGTTAAAGTTTTCAAATTCATGTTTTGATAAATATAAAATTTTTAATGTAGGATTCTCTAAAATATATATTCGATTATATATATTCATTGAAATATAGAGGATTTAAAATTCACCATAGTATTTTTTTTATTTTTCTTTAACATATATATATATTAAATAATTATAGAAATCTGATGTAGTAATTATTTTATTAATGGAAATATCAAATTAATGTTATTTAAAATATTAAAACAAATATAACATACTATAATTAATATATAAATTTAATTATATTGATTAAATCAACCTGCTAGGTATTCAATAAAATATTTTTTAGAAGATAACATCTTATCTTGGTATTTTTAAAAATTCACAAAATTAATATTGTCAAAAATGATACTATTGATTTTTTTACAAAATTATATTTTATTAAAATATTTAAAAATCATATTACATTTATTAATATATAAAATAATTAATGTATGATATAATTTTATTTAAATTTCTCATTTCTGGTATAATTTATATCTAATGGGTAGAAATTAACCTATTTTAATATTAAAACATTTGTTAACATAGTTTAATAAATAACTATGTGTTAATTAAAATGTTAAGATCTAAATTGACAGAACAACATGTCAAAATTTTAATTTTTGATGATATTATAGCCTTATATCATACCATAATATAAAATATGAAATTTATGAGGTTTTTGGATGTGGTTTTATTTTATTATAAATTAATATTTTTATAGATTCCAAAAGTGCCAATAACCTATGTTATAAAAGGGAACCACCTACCTCACTTATTCACATAACATTGAGCCTCAAATAATTACTATCCCCTACCAATTTATCATATAAAAATCCCTATATATATTATAGAGATTCTTTATTCTCAAATTACAAACTATATTACCGGTCATAGGATATTTAGGGGGAGCTCATCGATGATGATGTAATCTCCCCTACCGATTCTTTCAAATTTTTTCTTCTTCTACTTCCTATTCACAAGTTTTTTTCTCAATAAAGTAATAAATAATGTATATAATATATTATTATATGATATTATGATTACATAACAACCATATTCTTTATTCTACCCATCCTATGAAAAATTAAATCGCTGTGTGGGCGTACATACTACTTACCGTCTCCACGTCGTAGTGTAATTTTTTTTCATCACTACATTATTTGGATGGGTATAATGATAAAAACAATATAAATATATAGTTATAATAACATGATATTGGTTTGATTAAAACGTATATTCCATAGACTTATATTTTTACTGTTAATGGAATGATATCTTCACTTGTGCACAGGTTTGGCTAACCGTCTCCACGATGCGATGCAATTAATTCTCCTTATTCACCATTAAAAAATGATTATATCAGCTTTTAGAATCAATGAATATGATATATAATATATGAATGTAATTCACTAAATTATATAAATATAACCTAATAATATGAATAATAACTTATCTGAAAAAACATGCATAAGAAAATAAAGCAGTTATAACCCGAAGGACGAGCAATAATGTTATTAATAGAGGGGTAATAATATGATCACATATGATATTATAAAATTTAATATGACTCTTGAATAATTTAATAAATTATTTGTACCCTTATATTGGAGGTTAAAAAATTTATGACATAACCTATACAGCTAAGGTATGGGATTTCTGTCTCACCTGTATTTTTATAAGACACATGTGTTATACACTACTAGTTTTTTATATGTGGTGTATATGGTACACATGAATCTATTTTATAATTATTATATGGATTATTTTATTATTTACATATCCTTATAATTTTCTTTCTTTTATGAGGAATATTATTCTATTTATTTCATTTGATATGTTTTTATTTCACAACAACTTCAATATTTTGGATTGTTTCATTTTAAGTCTCCTTTTTGGAATATATATAATCAATGTCTGTGATTTCTAACAATTCCTTCATAAAATGTTTTATAATTATACAATGGATTTATAAATTCATTTGTACCTATTTTTATTTTTACTACACTATTTGAAATGATTATTTTTATCATTTTCCAAATGAGGTACTTTTTTTCCTTTTTATGAAAATGTACCAGAGGAATGTTTTTTAACTTATATGGAAAGAATGGGATTTTAAACGATTATGAAGCCTTATTTCCTTGAAGCTTCACATGCATTTATATAAGGTTATTTTCATAGAAAATTGTTTCTTTTAAAAATACACAACATTTAATAAAAGAAAACAATTTCAATGAAGAACGAATATTTTTTTCAATAAATGTTTTAAATGTTTTTTTCATGACTCGTTTATATGTTTTAATATTAGATTAAAAAGGTATTTTAAAATATTATTTAATGTGATTTTTCAAGAAAAATCATTTTCCAAATGATATTTAAAAATCCTTCCCCATATAATATTAATAAAATTTTTATAGTTCAATATTATAATTCATATTCTTTTCTTCAAATGGTTTATATTTGGATGGCATGATGTTTAAGAAACCTACCTCTTCTCACGAGTTATGCTTTTTATAAAATTATTTTTAAACCTATATAATTTCCATACGTTATGATATGAATACATTTTTATTATTCTCATTTGATTTCATGGTTTATGGTATGATATTTTATGATCATGTGGAACATGTATGTATGATTTCATTATGATATGGGTGGGATCAATATCTACCTCTGATGCATTGGGAAAATATTTATATATCTTGAGATTAACATGGATGAAATTATTCTCCATGATGGTTACGGTAGTGAACCATTACTACCAAGAAGGTTATGGGAGTAAACCATGACTACCATTATAGTATGACAAGTGAACCCAAACTACAATGATCGACATGGAAGAGATTCCTTCACCACTACGGAAATAATTATATATGCTTATGTGGATACCACAAATCCAATTTCTCTTTATTATGTTAGTATTTCATGAATTATGTAATTTATTTCCTTATGATTCATGTATTATGATCTTCCAATATGTATCTTATGATTTCTTAAAATCAATGATATTTAAGTAATGTTATTTTGTTTTGTTCGTAGATCCTTATGCTCATGAATTTGACAAAATGTCTCCATTTTTTACACATACTTAGTATTTAATCTAACCCTTTTACATATTTTTTTTGTTTCTCTAGGATATAAAGAAATTATTTAGGTAGGAAAACTAAAAAGAAGGTCTGTATGGGAAATGTGGAAGATCATTCACAAAATTAGATTAATGTGTTCAATGAATCCAAAATCACTAAACTAATACAGTCATTATGGATCAATTTTTATAATGTATTAATTATTCAAAAAAAGTAATGTAGTGTCCATGTATTTCAATCGTGGGTATTTATATAAATGGGTGGGTTACTTGAGTGTTTTTTTGGTACATGGATGTTTTATTGTGGAATGTGACTATCAGGGCTTGAGTTGTGGATCAATGTAAATCGAGAACCGTGGTCGAAAAGACCAAGTTTTTTCTTTAGGTGGTGTCGATTTTGGGTCACTATTTGAGTTTTAACAATAAGAATAGAATGGAATAATGTTTTATGGGTCAATACAATGAATTTTGTTTGAGTTATGTGGTATAATTATAAGGATCTAGAAGAGACATTTGTGAGAGAGATATAGACATGAGGACCAAGTGGCCCAACTTCATTATAATGTAAGCTTAGTGATTATTAGAAGTGGGGATCAAGGATGAGTTCTTATAATGTGGGGAGGTTGTATGATATTAGATATCATGAGGTATAGTTTTTTAATGTTTTGGTTCCAATCCCTTAATGTTGTCTAATTAAATATTCTTTGAGAGCATGTGGAAGCTCAAGGGTGCTTCGAGGGGTTGAGACCCAGAAGAATGGTGGATTGTAACACTTTGTGAACTTTTCAGGGTTGGGGCATGGTTAGTGTAAACCATGTGAGTCGGATATCCAAACCATGCAAACATGTATTGGTTTATTTTTCACTATTGACACATATATCTTCAATCCGTGAAATATTACCAGGTAACCATGTGACATTGTCCCTCATGGATAGTGGTTGGCACACAGTTGGTGTATAGTTTTGAAACTCGTGGTTCCAAAAATTGTTGTTTATTAATAGTGTATTTTTACCAATTTCTTCCTCAGTATTTTAAGGTTCCTCAAATGAGTTTTTCCTTCTTTATCCCCCTTCAAACTCTATTTTCAAACAAAAAAACAAAATCCTCCAAAGGGTGGATCTCTTTTGATTTAATGTTGCATGGAGTGTTGTTGGGTTCATATCAAAGAACTGGGTGATGAAAACACTTTTATTTCTTATATTTTTTTTAATTAAGGCTTGTGTAGTTTAACATCTTCTTCTGAATCACTAAAACAATGTTTCTTTAATGGATCATTGGTTCATTTTTTTGAAGGGTGTTCAATTATGAGCCAAGGGGAAAGGTTGAGTGTGATGTGGTCATTAAATCCAGGTAGGGGGTCTTTAAGTTTATACTATAGTCTGGATGTTGATTTCTACATGTGAGGTTCTTTTATTGGTTACTTATTAATGATCATTTGATTCCATAGTGTGATTTGGTAAATATATTGGATAAATTATTTATTGAGCCCATCATGATCCTTGTGTGATGCATTGAGGATGATTAAACAAATTTAGGACCACCCATGGGTTGTTCCAATATTTCCAAACATGGAAGATAGAAATTTTAAGCATATAGTTGATTTATGTTGAATTAGATCCCATGTTAGATATGTTTACTTGTTAATTGGAATTAAAAATAGCTACAAATGGGAATTGTGTATAGTTGTTATCATTTCAAAAGTTTTATTGGTTGGTTGTCTATGACATGTGAATTGGTAATCTTGTTAAATTAGTTAATGTATGAGAATTGATAAATATTATAAATGTGTTTAGGTATGAGAAGATAAATTTTGTTAAATGGGATATGGAATGTAAACGTTAAATGTGCTAATGAGTTGGATCATGATGATAGTTTATATGTAGAATGAATATGAAATGTGAATGGTGTTTAATGGATAAACATGGAATGAAAATTAAATTAATATTAATGGAATTTATTGATAATATGTCTCATCGGTGAACATGGAATAATGTTAATGTGTTAATTAGAAAATAATTTTAAATGAATATATGCCACTAGATTTTTGTTTTGATAATGATGTATGCATTGAATGGTTTATGATTCATGATTTTTTTTATGTTTTGGTTTTAAATTGTTTTTGTTATGCTATATGTGGTAAATGGACAAATAAGCATGTTCACATGGAATGGTGGTTTGGGATAAAAGAATAAGGATCCTACCATTGGTTTGGTTGGAATGAGGTAATAAACACTACACCTTGAATTCAACGGTTAGGTAGTAGGAATGATGCACTTGGCCCATAATATTTTCATTTTATTAAACTACATGGACTGAGGCTCCAAGGTAAGTGTGGTGTTATTATTTTAGAAATTTTTATCCTTTTTGAGATAGGTAACTTCACTTATTCCCATATGAAAGTAAAATGACAGGATTAGGCTATTGTGTAAATGATGAAAGTGCCCAACCCAAGGATCATGTGACTAAAACGAACACATTAATGAATATTTTATATGTGTTAGAAGTGAAAAAATGATGGAAATAGATAATGGGAATATTGTTAACTAATGGGACCCAAGTTTTCTTTTTTTATCGTTTCTATTATTTAGTACTGACACACACACTATTTGTTTAGATTGTATTTTTTAACTCGTTTTTTGTGATGGCCTGTGGATTTTCACTCACACCATGCTCAAGCCACTATTGGGTACCGTAGTATATTTATTGGATGTAGGTCAAGTCAAAGGAAAAGTACATATGCTAGGGAGTTGAGTTGGACTGTAGAAGTGCATGGATATGGATCTAGACTTAGAGTTAGTACCCACTATATGGATATGGTTTCCTATATTTATTTATGGTTTCATTAAATTTTAGAAGTGTGAGAAAAACATGGAATACTAAATTTTTGGATGTGTTTTATAACAAGTAAGGGAAAGGGTTATAAATGCGTGTTTCTCGATTGGATTTTATTTATTTCTTTACTTAATATGTTATCTAATGGCGATCACTTTGGTAAAGGTGGAATAGTCTCCCCATGTGATCCATTCAACCCCTAATGCTTATCGAGAACCACTACTATATGAGGAGGTGCACTGGATGTCGGGTGGTGACCCAGTTGAGGGAGCCCTTTTAGTGGATTTTAGGTCATGGATATAACAATGTTATATATTAGCAGTTCTGTTATATGGTATTATATTTGGGGATGATATAAAAGAGTTTTGGAGGTGTCGGGCCTTGGAAATGAGTTTGTTTATATGAGTAGCTAACCCTTGTATGAGGGAAAACCCAAGTTCCAATGGTTGAAATTGTTGTTATAGAAATGTGTTGTTACACTTGAATGCTATTTCACAATTCGGTGATGAACTTGTTGTTTAGTGCGAATGTTTTATGATATTTATATAATTGATAGGATGTTATGAGGTTGTGTATTCTGCATCATTATAGGCACCTAGTGATATGAGTGGAACGAATCCTGATAGGGACACATGTGATGGGTATGTGGGGTATGATGGGTAGGATTCATTTTACCATATTTAAAATTTTAAGAAAGTGGTATCTAATATATATAATAAAAATTTATAAATGGAGAAAAGGTGAAATAATGGTTAATGAATAGTGTGTATAAAGGAACAATATATGAGGGTTAAAAAAATTGTTTTCATAAATTTCAATGAAGCTATGGTGACTAAAAGTGAATGATTTTTGTTTTGATTGTCAAAGGGTAAAAGAATTTTGTTTAATAAAGGTTGTGAATGAGTTAAAATATAGGTTAGAAAATGTTACAAATTTAGAAAGGTGTCTAGAAAAAAATGATTTGTGTTTTGAAATAGGAAATTTTTAAAAAAGTGTATCCAATTAAAGACTTGTATACAGATTGATAGGGTTACCAAATGTTCCTGATGACCATTGGTAGGAATGGTTGAGGGTGTTATTAGATATGTGATCATGTCCATTGGGACAGTGTGTGGAGTGGGTTGTTTATGGCTAGTAGTGTGTTTCCTATTGTGTTTTACACTTACTGGACTTTTATTGAAATGGTTGTTGATGAAAAAAATTTCATCATGAATTCAAATATGTAAGTATTTTAGAAATGTTGATGAATACATCATTATAAATATTGAACCATTGTGTTTTCAAATTTTTGATGTTAATTATAATAGAATGTGTAATGATGGAACATTCAGTGATGAATGGTATTGAGTATTCTTTTTATTGATTAATTTTCTATTTTATGGTTGGTTTAGGTGGTGAGTGTTCCCTAGGATAAGACTATTATGTATAGGTATAAATTAATGTGTATTCATATTTGTATGATTGGTTGTTCCATGTTATGATTTTATTAGGGTTGTGACCTAGTGGTTGTTATATGTTTCCTAAAAATGTGAATGTGGTGACTCTTATGGGGTGTAATTATGGGTGTCATATATTGAATATAATATTGAGTTTCCTGGTTTTCTCATCATTTGTGATCGGTTTTTTGTGGGTGTATTAACCCATGTGGGTTCAGACACTACATGTTTTGTTTTGGACACTAGAGTAAGAGTTTTGGATTATGGTTCTAATGTATTTGTGTGAGAATGCGTGTTGTGAGAACTGTAGTAAACATTTATCATGGTGCATTGGATGTGGTGTATCAAAATGGGGGGGGGGGAAGATCCACCCGTGTGTGGGGAGTTGTTGTATGTTTGATGTATGTGGCCTAGAGATAGGGGATAGGGGTATGATACCCCTAACTGAATCATGGGAATTTTGTATCGTTCAACCCTCGAGAGAGACCTGTGAGAGTGGTTTTTTAGGTTATCAGTTATCTTGGGAGCATGAGGCACAAGTGGATGTTTGGATTTGGATAGGTGTGGTATATACCTGTATGGATATGTGGGAAGGTCAATGGTTTTTGATATGTGGTTCAAGTTGTGTCTATGAGTTAAAAGTATTGGGAAATCAATGGTGACACCCGAGTTGATGGTGGTGAAGTAGTTGAGCTTGTTCTTATGAATAGATTATTTATTAGGTGAGATGATGAGAATGCCTTGAGTATGATGGTGTTGACGGATTAGTTTTCCTGGTTAGGTGAGTAAGCGGACATTTGGATGAGGTTATATTAATGTTTAGATCATGTGATTTAAATCAGCGTTAAAATTTTGTCAGAGGAAGGTGAAAATGAATCCTCAATATGGTTAGAGATAAGAATGAGTTTCATAAAGAAGGCCTGGTTAAAATGAATCCTCCAGATAGTTATAAAGATCAACAATTAGTGGTTGAAACTACTGGTATAATATAAAATATACAATCTCTACTGTTATAGAATCTTTGGAAATATTTTTTTCAAAATATAATATGAAAACAAATGTTCATGAACAATTATAATCATATTTTAGTTAGAATTAGGATGGTATATCCCCAGCACCAGTTGAAATTGGAAAAAAATCTCAAATTCAATAATATGAATCATATGATTCTCTTAATTATCCCATTGACATTGTTTTGAGAATATAATCATATTAATGAATATAATACCACTATTAAATATTAGATGAATTTTACAACAAAATATTTTTAAGATTATTTAAGTTCAACCATTCCATATAAAGATTTAGATTCAGTATATGATCTGCAACCCAAAATTCAATAATATTTTATTTCATGAAGTGATTGTTATTCATTTCATAGAGAAAAGTTTTACTATCTGTGGATTCTCAAGAATAAATCATCATAAATTAATATTTTGTTGATTTAAATAAATACCTAGGAAGAAATTTGAAACAATTAGAATTAAGTCACGACAAATGATGGACTCTATTTCTATTCATCATACATATGTAGATTTAATATTATTATTTGAATCTATTATTGTAGTTCTATCTATAATGAATGATCGATGTTAGACTATTCAATGTGATAGTGTTCCACATAAAATTTTTATATATAATTAGAATGATATTTATGAGATGTTAATATATAATGAGAGTTGTGTTAGAATCCCTTTCAATCCATTAAGAGATATGCTGATAAATTTTGTTATGTCTGCAATGTCTGTGTCTGTGTTTTTAAGAGGAATTTATGTGAAAATTTGAAAATGGGATAGGGAACAATTATTTTGATGAAATAGTGGGATGATTTTTTAATCAATAATTTAATGGAATGATGAAAGAAATCAAGGATGTTCATCGGGATGTTTGAGCTTCATTCATATATAAAACATCATCTATACCCGCAACTTTTCCCTAATCAAATCCTACTTATTATCCCCTTTGAACCAAATTTTTATTTTACTAATAAAATAATTTTCAATTATTTTATTTTCATCATTATAATTATATTTATTTTTTTATTGATATCAATCCACCTTTATTAACTAAAATTGAATCAATTTTTTATTATATTAACAAAACATTCAATTCCAATTGTGTGCAACATTAAATGTGTAATTAACAATTTTTTGATAAATTATATTTAGTAATAAAAATAGGTTATAATATTCTAGTGAGAAGAATATTATTTTAGATTATAAAACATTAAAACTAGATAGTAAAAAAATTAGTAATATAAAACATTAAAATAAATCTATTTATTTTGGTCAACATAACCCTTTATAGTGTTCACTATTTTCCACAATTAATAAAACATTAAATGGGAACTATATTTTCAATTATATATCTTTGTGTGTCTATAATATTTTTTATTATATTTCTTATATATTTAACATATTATTTATTTAAGGGTTTTATGATCTTCAAAAGGGGGAAATTTTTTGGCTTCTATTTTCACAAAAATACTATATGAATATTATTGATTTAAATGATCATAATGATATTTTTTTTGTTTTAATAATAAAATTTCATTAATTAATTTTTAGTATTATACTTTTTGGAAAATTTACATTATTATTGTGTTAATTTTTTGTCTAATAAGTTCTGGATATGTTTTTTCTGTATATTGGAAACAATTTTCATACACTAAGTTTGTAAGCATAATTTGTGGTTTTTAAACCCCAGGCTTGAAGTAAAAATACATATCAGATACCCTACACTATTGTTAAAGTTTGTATGATGACCTATATTTTTTATAACAAACTCTACATTGGTGAAACTAACATATGGTTAAACAACCCAATGTTTTGATGATAAACATACGATGTCAACCATAGTTTCAATGTTCTCCCTATGATTGGCTTGGTCAACTTTAGAATTTAAAATAAATATATTATCCAGGATTTCTATAATGGTGTCACAAGAATTAAATATCTTTTAATAGATTTATAATGATCATTTAAAATTCATTGGATTAATATATTAAATCATATCTATTTCTATAGACTGTTCCAACTAAATTTGACTTTTCACGACCCGTCCTCAGGGCCCATGCCGTGACTACCCCAAGCCCGCCTTCCATAGGCCAGGGGATGGAGACTAGCACCAAGGTGTGTATCCCAAAAGAAGTGAAGGTATTGCCTTTATAAGTAACATAAACAACAGAGTACGTAAGAGAAGTAATACTATGTAAAACTGAGTAAAAGATAAATTCTGGAAAAGTAAATGGGCCAGTATACAAACCCAACTGAATGTACAGTACAACTAAAAGGAAAGTACAACAGCCAAAAGTAAAAAAGTAACATCGAGTCATCCTTCAGAAATCCCACCTGATGTGTGGATACATATAGTCTCCTCAGCTCCACGGTCTGACCATCCGCTCCTTGTATGTCCCCGCCATGTAGGCCACCTAGGGGTACCATCTAGCTCCAAAAGCCTCAACCTCGATCAGTGTTGTCTGTCGTCTGCATCCAACACAATGTAGTGCGGGCATAACCTGTTCAGGGGTGAGTATATGATACTCAGTAGGGACCCCAAGACCCCCTAAGTTCTCTCAGAATCCATGAAGGATAAAACACAAAGGAAAAATAAAATCATGAAGTATCAACAACACCACTAAGGAATATGCCAATACATATACCTAAGTCATCCGTTACAGTTCGTCTCCAACTCCCAAGCATCACGTAGTCCACAAAGGAAAGCACAACCCAGTCCACACAGGAAAAACAAAACCCAGTCCACAAAGGAAAGCAAGTCAATCACATCGATGATAATATTGAGAATCAAGACTCAGCTCACACGGGTATACATTTTGTAAGGCGATAGAGATGACCAGATGTATCCAATGATTCATCTAAGATGTCAGACCCATAGTGGATTGAAGACCGGCTAAGTTGTCGGACCCACAGAGGATACCAGACCAACTACTTTTCCAGACCCACTCAAGATACAAGTATAGAGGTCAAATACTGTCAAACTCACATAGGACACAAGAACAGTAGTCATTGTCGTCGAACCCATAGAGGATCCCAGTACGGTCGTAGTCGTTTCTGAACCCACGAAGGATCCAAGTACAGTCATCCTTGCTTACGAACCCACGGAGGATACAAGTACTTTCATCCTCACTACCTAACCCACAGAGGTTCCAAGTATAGTCGTTCTCGCTGCCAAACCCACATAGGATCCATGTATAGACGTTTTTGTTGCAGTCGCAACCAGCTCTAGGGTTCCCGCACACAGCATGCTCGATTCCCAGAGGGTCCGCTCCTCGAGCCAACGAGTGTCGATACATCAACTATAATGAAGTCTAGAGTTGATGTATCCCAAAGTTTTGTCTCGTCAAAGGAAACCCAACATGACATACTGTGCGTCAATCGGACGCCCGGTCTGAGAGTTATTGGATTTTCCGTTTGAGGGGTCCGGTTGGTTTTTAAGTTAAAACCAACCTGAATATACTCTAGCTATGTCCAAAACTCAAGCGGAGTAATCCAGAAGGACCTTCACAACCAAAAGATACCAATTCAATTGACGACATGTCAATTGTATATCCTGTCCTTGAGATATAAGTGTTTCCGCTCCAAGGGCCCAGTTGGTTTCGAGTTCAAACCAACCTGTACATACCAAAACTTTTCGGAAACCTCAAGTGTAATATACCTAAATGACAGAATGGGTCCAAGGATTCCAATTCACCAGAAGTTGCGTCGATCAGAGGTAAATAGCTCAAGTTATGGTAAAAAGACAAAAAACGGTCCGAAGTGGGGTGTCTGGGTCCAGCCCAGCTGGGCACGGCCTGGGCCGATCCACGCGACCCGCCCTAGCCCTGTTGGGTGGGGTGCGCTGGCTCAGCTAGTGGCCGAGTAGGGGGGACGCGGTCCCCCCTTTGTCCCGTGTATGCGGCACCTAGCATCGCGTCTTCCCTGGATCCCGCGTGGCCGCGAGATCCGGATCCCGCCGTCGCGGTTTCATCCATAGAAGGATCTTGTCGGTGGCATGCCGGGGTGCCGCCTCCTCTGGGTAGTCGGCCTGTGCTGGCCGGCGCGCCGGTGACTCGTGCCGCTGGAGATCTCCACGGGCCACCGGAGTCATTCTGGTGGTCTGATTCCGCTCCCGTCTTCTCCTGCAGTCATATCGGAACTTGTACATTACTGTGATGGCCTCTAATATCCAATTAGGTCCCATTTTGTCATCACTAAATATTCTGCGCATTAGTAACAAAACAACAGTGGTTTCGTGCTTGTTCGTTAGCCCGCACCCACCGTGTTAGTGGTTTCAAGAAACACCATAAAAAAATCATGACATGCTGTGGTTATAGAAATAACACATGAAGAAATTTAAACCAAAACCCCTACCTCAACAAGAAGGCGTTTTTCGGCGTCGTGGTAGATGACGTCGCGGTGAAAGGAGACTATGGTGACGTCTATGTGTGCCGAGGAGGAAGCGGTGTCTCCTCTCTCGTCACGGAGAAGAAGATTGGTGGTGCATTGTCAATCTCCGAGGAACCAACATTCTTCGTCGTTCTTCGTCAAAGGCCGTCGTTCTTCGTTGAAGAACAGTTCACCTGCGTTTTTAAAATTCTCTCCAAAGCCTTCCTCCAAAGTGTTTTTCCAACCCCAAAGATTAAGATGGCTCAAAAATTAAATGAATTGTCATGAAATTATTATTAATTTCAACGTGGTCCCAAATTAATTTACGCTGACATAAATTAATTGGTTGGCACGTTTAATTGGATGAGGGAGGTAGGAAGGCTCCATTATAACCAAAACAAGGAGTTACCAAAGAACTAAACAAGGGATATTAACGGAGGAAAAGTCAAGGAAACAGCTGGGAAATAAATGAGGTCATAGGAAATTAAATGGTGGGGCTCGTGCTGACCCCCACCTCTCTAACATCCCCACTTGGGTAGTTATGTGGATATGGGTCCCACTCTTAACTACCCATGGGAGGGAAAAACCACCTTAAGAAAAATAGAAATTTTTCCGACAATTTTTATTTTTTTCTTAAACAAACCCCCAAAAAAATCTTCTTCCCTTTTGTGAATGCAACTACGGTAAGGGTCCCCTTAAGTAATTACAGGCACGACGAGTTCATCGGTGCCCTCAAATTTCAAATCCGAGCAACGATTCAAATGTTTGAAAAACCCGCTCGTTCGTTCACTGAATGTACCTGGGAAAATCTTTGAAAATTGATTATGGGCACACCGGTCCTCGGAATCAAGCACCGTCAGAAGCCACAGACTCATAAATTCCAAAGTATTTAAAAATAATTCCTTGAAATTTATGGGTCTATACATTAATCCCACCTCAAGGCTTTACGTCCCTGTAAAGATACAACATAAACTAAGGGAACAAATGAGGGTAATGAGAATGGATCTGAGCCTCCCACTCCCATGTTCTCTCATGAAGCTTCCTGTGATACCAACGATTGCGCACCAAAGGAATTGACCACCCACATAGGACCCTCTCCTTTCGATCCTTGATCTCCACCGGGACCTCTACAAAAGTCACCCTATCATCGTTGTCTAGCTCCCCGTGGTCAATGATATGCATCGGGTCATGCACGTATCTCCTCAGCAGAGACACGTGGAAGACGTCGTGGACCCATTGCAACTGAGGTGGAAGGGCCAAGAGGTAGGCCACTTTGCCTACCATGATGAGGACATAGAAAGGTCTGATGAAGCAGAGAGATAACAGGCCGCCCCGGCCAAATCTCTGCATCCCATGTCGAGATGAGACCCATAGGAAAACGTGGTGGCCATCCCCGAACTCCAGTGATCTCCGCCTCCTCTCATCGTAGGACTTATGTCTGATCTGTGCAGTCCTCATCCACTATTGGATGATCTGCACCTTCTCTGTCATATCCTGAACCATCTCTGGTCCTACGAGTGCTGACTCCCTGGGGTCTGTCTAGCACAGAGGTGATCTGCAAGGTCAGCCATACAGTGCCTCGTAAGGTGCCATCTCGATGGTGGAGTGGTAACTTTTGATGTACGCAAACTCCACCAAGGTTAGGTGATCCTCCCAGCTATGACCAAAGTCAAGGACACATGCGTGGAGCATGTCCTCGAGTGCCTGAATGGTCCTCTCTATCTGGCCATCTGTCTGAGGATGAAAGGCAGTGCTCAGGCATAGCTGCATCCCAAATGATTCTTCCAACCCCTTCCAAAGACGGGAAGTAAAGAGAGTGTCTCGATCTAAGATGATAGATGATGTCACCCCATGAAGTCGTACGATCTCTTGAACATAGTGGTGTCCCAAGATCTCTACTGAGCCCTGCTATCTGATCGGTAGGACGTGGGCCGACTTGGTGAGTCGGTCTACGATCACCCAAATGGTGTCATGTTCTCTGGAAGTACATGGAATACCCGGCACTGAATGCATTGATATCATGTACCACTTCCACTCCGGGACCTATAAGGGTTGTACCAATCCTGCAGGTACGTGGTGCTCTTCCTTCACTTGCTGACAAGTGAGGCGTCAAGAAACAAACTCTACCACTGTCTTCTTTATACCCGGCCACTAGTACTGTCATCTGAGATCCTGATATATATTCGCTACTCTAGGATGTACCGCTAGAGGGGAAGTGTGGAACTCCCGGTACCTCCTCTTGCAGCGCAACTGGTACCGTGGTACATCCCCGGAAGAAGATGACGTGCTCCCCACCTTCAGAAAATCCATCGGGTGCCAGACCTTAGAATATCTAAGCAAGTCACGCCTCACTGTCAATGTCTCCACGTTGTGCCTCTCTGACTCACTGAAGAAGTAAATGAGTGACTGTGAGGAACTATAGATAGGCTTCCCCATCTCTATACATGAAGGATATATGCAAAGTAGCTAACTGCTATGCAGCCTCTCCGAGTAGCTGAATGCTCGATCTCTTACTGATAGAATTGGCCACAATGTTCCCCTTACTAGGAGTATAGACAATCTCAAATTCATAATCCACATGGAAATCAATTCAACAACACCGTCTTAGGTCCTGGCCCTTCTATGAAAGGTCACACCTAAGACTTTTGAGATTAGAGTAAACCATAAACCGTTCGCTCAATGAACCATGGGTGTAACTGAACATTATAAGGAACTCGAATAAACCCCCATTCCCTTATGTCCTACAATACCTACTTGGATTTCTATTTTTCCGAAAAGAGAAATCTGATCTCATCCATTGGATGAAACACGTTCTTTGCCTAATATAGTCAATCCTGACATGAACGGTACTATTTCTTGCTATGGACGACGTTGTAAGGCCTCAACGCTACTACCAAGAGATCCAAACGTTACTCTCACCTCCAAGGGTCGAGTCACACTGCCAATAGCAGTGTGTGGTCACTAGGACTCTTCCAGTAGGAATCTTGAAAGTGAGGCTCATGTCAATGGTTTTTAACTGGAACCTCTCAGTATCAACCTCATAAAAAGGACAAGGAAGAAAATGTCACAAGAACAAGTTTCTTTTATTACTACAACTCAATGTACAAAGACACGAAGCATCTACAAACAATGACATTAACCAAGATAGAAGAAACATGAACAAAAGTATACATTCATGGATCTTGTCCGGCTCCTTCCAATTTTATCTCGAAGATCTATGGTAGTAGGCCTCAGCTGCCTGAAGATGGGCTCTCGCATGTCCAGCCATTCCCTGCGGTCAAGGAGGACCTCCTGGTGGTGGTGGTGGTAGGGCCTCAAAACATCACCCACCACCTAATGCTTTTCCAGCACCTATTCCACGTCCGCCTACTCCCAGCGGACCACCACGGTCAAACATCTGCCTAGGAGGTCCCTCTACCACCTGCTGCTCATCTGCAGGGCAGGTCGGGCAGTCTCAATCCATGTGACCCTACTCACTGCATGCATAGCACTGCCTGCTCCTTGTATGGATGGCTCTGTGTCATGTTCTCCACACAGCCGAACCTGTATCCTGAGGTCGCCCACCTAATGGCTTGGTCTGCTTGGACACCTGCGTCTGCTGTCTACTGCCAGCTGTAGAAGACTCTACTACGTGTCGTCCTGAGGAGGGTCTCGCCGCTGGTGACTGCTCGGCAAGAAAACTCTCCACTATAAGGGATCTCTCCAGCACCCCCTCCAGCATTGGTATGTTTAGGGAGATCATCGAATCCCTGATCTCATGTATGAGTCCCTTCTCAAAGGTATGAGCCCTGAATAATGGGTCCTGTTACATGTCCCTGGAGTAGCGCGAGAGGTCGGTAAATCTCGCCGAGTACTGGGCTACTGACATGTTTTCCTGCGGCAGCTGTAGTAACTCCTGGATGCGCACCACACGGAGGGAGGCTAGAAAAAACTCCAATTCAAAGATGCTCTCGAAGTCCGTCCAAAGTAGTCATGCCCCATCGTGAACCTAGAGCATCAGTCTCCGCTATCTACCTACTTCTGGGTGCAGGAGACTCCCGGGAAGGACCACCATGAGGTATGCTGGTGTCCCTACTAATCTAAAGACTCTGACGATGGCCTCCATCCAATCCTCTGCTTCCTGAGGATCCATCTCTCCACGGAACCTGGGCGGCCTCTATCTCTGAAACTCATGCAACGCGATCAGGCGACATGCACTCTCATTCTCTAGGGCGGGTGGCATCTGTGGCTCAGCGGGTAGAGGTACCGCTGGTGCCTCTACGGTAAAGGGGCCCTACACCGAGGCCTCGTCGCTCGGTGGGCTACCGTCTCGCACAAAGATCGGAACCCAAGATGGCTGTCGTCATTGGGTCATCCTGGAAAGAAACAGGTGCACCACGGTTAATACAGTATACCTAGTGAGATGACACTAATAAATCACAAAAAAAACTTTTTGAAACAAAAATGCAATCAATGTTTTCGAGCACTGAGTCGGAAATTAGAATTCAAAGTCCTGGTGTTTGGATACATCAGCCGCCGTAACAACACTAGACTCCCTAGACTGATAACCACACTCATTACTCTAAACATTAATGCTTCAAAGAGAATAAATTATAAGAGTCCTGAGTTCTACGGTAGAATAGAATCCTCTAATATCAATGTTTCACGACCTATCCTGGGGCCCATTCCGTGACTACCCCAAGCCCGCCTTCTATAGGCCAGGGGATGGCGACTAGCACCAAGGTGTACATCCCAAAAGAAGGGAAGGAATTGCCTTTAAGGGTAACAAACACAATAGAGTATGCAAGAGAAGTAAACAACAAAAAAACTGAGTACACGATAAGTGCGTGAAAAGTAAATGGGTCAATATACAAACCCAACTGAAAGTAAAGTACAACTGACTGTAATGTACAACAATAGAAAGTAAAATAGCAACACTGAGTCATCCTCCAGCAATCCCACCTGAAGGGTGGGTACAGATAGTCATCTCATCTCCTTAGTCTGACCGTCCGCTCTGTGTACGTCCCTACCAAGTAGTCCACCTCCAGGTACCATCTAGATTCACAAGCCTGCACCTTGATTAGTGTTGTCTGTCATCTACATCCAACACAAAGTAGTGCGGGCATAGGCCGTACAGGGGTGAGTATATGATACTCAGTAGGGGCCCCGAGACCCCCAAAGGTCTCTTTGAATCCACGAAGGATAAACCACAAAGTAAATATAAAATCACGAAGTATCAAAAACACTACCTAGGTACATTCCCATACATATACCTAAGTCATCTGTTACAGCTCGTCTCTAAAAACCAAGTACAATGCAGTACACAAAGGAAAGCACAATCCAGTCCACACAAAAAAAACATAACCCATTCAACAATGGAAAGCAAGTTAATCACATCGATGATAAGATTTATAATCATGACTCATCTCACATAGGTATACATTTTGTAAGGCGATAGGGATGACCCCATGTAGCCCCTAATTCATCTAAATTGTCAGACCCACATAGGATACAAAACCGGCTAAGCTGTTGGACCCACAGAGGATACAAGACCAGCTACTCTGCTAGACCCACTCAGGATACAAGTACATAGGTCAAATAATACTGGACCCATGTAGGATTCAAGAACAGTAGTCATCGTCTTCGAACCCACAGAGGATCCCAGAATGGTCGTCGTCGCTACCGAACACACGGGGGATCCAAGTACAGTCATCCTCGCTACCGAACCCATGGAGGATCCATGTAAATTCGTCCTCACTGTCGAACCCATAGAGGATCCATGAACAATCGTCCTCACTATCGAACCCACAGAGGATCCAAGTACAGACATTTCCATCGCAGTCCTAGCTAGCTCTAGGGTTCCCACACACAGCACACTCGATTCTGGGAGGTTCCGCTCCTCAAGATAAAGAGATTTAATACATAAACTATCATGTATTCCAGAGTTGATTTATCCCAAAGTTTCATCTCATCAAAAGAAACCCAACGCGATAGACGTTGCATCAATTGGACACCCAGTTTGAGAGTTATTGGTTTTTCTGTTCCAGGGGCCCTGTTGGGTTTTAAGCTAAAACCATCCTGACCATACTCCATCTGTGTCCAAACCTCAAGAAGAGTAAGCCAAAAGGACCGTCAGAATAAAAGGATCCCAATGAGATTGACGGCACGTCAATCGGATGCCCGGTTTTTGAGATATAAATGTTTCTGCTCCAAGGGACCGGTTGGTTTCGAGTTCGAACCAACCCATCCATTCCCAAACATTGAAAAAACCTCAAGTGTAATATACAAAAACTACCATCTCGATCGAAGGAGTCATACTCCACTGACGGTGCATTGATCGGAGGTCCTTAGCTCATGTTATGGGAAAAATAACGAAAAAGGTCCGAAATGGGTGGTCTGGATCTGGCCCCACCCCCTGGGTCAGCCCGAACTGTGTCGACCCGACACAGGTCCGGGTCCGACCTGGCTGGTCATGGTGTGGCCCAGTCCGCGCGACCCACCTCGACTCGACCGGGTGGGGTACACTGGCTAGGCCTACGGCCGAGCAAGGGGGACGTGGTCCCCCCTTTGTCATACGGACACGGTGCCTAGCGCTGCGTCTTCCCCTAGATCACGTGCGGCCACGAGATCCGGCCCCCACCGACGCGGCTTTATCCATGGTGTAATCTTTCCCGCGGCACACCGGGGCGCCACCGGAGATCTTCGTGGGCCACCGGAGTCATTCCGGTGGTCGGATTCTGCTCTCGTCTGCGCCTGTGGTCATCTCGAAACCCGTACTTTACTCTGACGGCCTCTAATCTCCAATTCGGTCACGTTTCATCTTCGCTAAATATTCTGTGCATCAAGAACAAAACAATGGTGGGTTCGGGATTGTTCTTTATCCCGCACACACCGCGTTAGTGGTTTCAAGAAACACCATCAACTAATCATGCCATGCCGCGGTTATAGAAATAACACATGAAGAAATTTAATCTGAAACCCCTACAACAACATGATGGAATTCGTCGGCGTCGCGGTATACGTTGTCGCGGTAGATGGTGTCGTGGTGAAAGGAAACGAAGGCAACGTCGGTGTGTGCCGAGGAGGAAGCGGTGTCTCTTCTCTCGTCGTAGAGAAGAATATTGGTGGTGCGTCATCAATCTCTGAGGAACTGGTGTTCTTCATCGTTCTTAGTCGGAGGCCCGTGAGATTTTTCATTCTTCATTGAAGAACGATTCTCCTACGTTTTTAAATTTCTCTTCAGAGCCTTCCTCCAAAGTGTTTTGTCAACCCCACGGTTTAAGATGACTCGCAAATTAATATAATTTTCATGAAATTCTTATTTATTTCAAAGTGGTGCCAAATTAATTTACACTGACATAAATTAATTGGTTGGCATGTTTAATTGGATGAGGTAGGTAGGAAGGCTCCATTACAACCAATATGAGGAGTTACCAAAGAATTAAACAATGGATATTAATGGAGGAAAATTCAAGGAAATAGCAGGGGAATAAATGAGGTCAGAGGAAATTAAATGGTGGGGTTCATGCGGGCCCCGACCTCTCTATCATCCCCACTTGGGTAGTTAAGTGACTGTGGGTCCCACTCTTAACTACCCATGGAAGGGAAAACCCACCTTAAGAAAAATAGAAATTGTTCCGACAATTTATATTTATTTCTTAATCAATCCCCCAAAAATTATATTCTCCCCTTTTGCGAATGCAATTACAGTAAGGGTCGCCTTAAGAAATTACTGGCTTTTGAGTTCATCAGTGCTCTCAGATTTCAATTCCGAGCACCGGTTCAAAATTCAGAAAAAGCCAATCATTCGTTCATTGAATGTACCTGATCTAATCATCAAAAATCGATTCTGGGAACACCGAGACTCAGATTCGAGCACCGTCTGAAGCTACAGACTCGTAAAATTTCAAATTATTTAAAAAAAATTCCTTGAAATTTCCATTTCTTTACATGACTATTTTAAATTCAAATACAAATGTTTTATTAAAATATATTTTTTTATATATTTTACTGAAATAAAACTGAGTTTATCTTGTAAAATACCAAGAGATATATCAATCATTAATATATTATCATTTCTTAAATAATGAACTTATTTACGATTGTGAAGATCTATTCTTTGGAAATATAAATATTAGATTCAATTCTATTTGAATGGTTCCTTATTATTACTACTATTATGGGTCTATTTATATATTTCTTAAAGAAAATTTGATCCAAGGATATCATTGAATCATTTCGTTCATGAATATATCTGTGAAGAATAATGGAAAGTATCTATTAGTTTATTCCACAACTATCAGATAAATATTTTTAATAAATATTTCAAATTAATAATGATTTCCTAGAGTATCGACTTCTTGTACACAGTCATGGTGGTGAGTCAACTTATCATTATAAACTATTGGATATTTTGGTTCCATGTTAATCAAAGATAAGGCCATGTATAATCTCTACTATAAAGGTGTAATCATCCTGCACTCAGTAGTCAATGTCTTAGGATAAAATGAAGAATCGATTGAAAATAGCTAATCTTACTATGAGACTATATTTTTGAGTGGAATAGAAGATATTTTTTCCCTGAACTAGAATAAAATTTTTTACATTCTTATCCACTTTTCCACTTCATAACTTTTTTAAAGAAAAGAACACTTTGTCTCAAAATATATTCAATGGGGGATAAAATTTGAATCCATAAGGATTTATCAGAGGACACAATTGACCCAACTAAATTTTGTATCTTCATATTATAATATAATAATAATATACACCACATCAAATAATTTTTTGGTGAAAATGAATCTCTCTCACAATTGTAATAAATGAGATTGAAATCCATTTCGTTATGACATAATATCCTTCATACACATTCTCCCTTCCAATATATTAAATATATGTTTAGTGAAAATATATTAATAACCCATTATCATATTTATCAAAACATATATAATATAATTATGACCATTTATTACCCTTGTGTTAACATTTCCATGTTAAATACCCATTTCATTCAATAAATGCTTTGTTTTTCATGTATCGTTTGATTGGTTATTTTTTTGGTCCTCTTAAATTGATCACACTTACATCATATCCATGATTATAACCATTATTTTAATATAATAAATTTTTATTATATATATCTTCAGAGTTTTCCATAAATGTTGGTGATATAAAGGTTAAAACATTATTCATAGGGACGGTAGATCGTACGTATAGATAAATAGTGTTCCCGTTTTCTCAATAGATTGAATGAAAGAATGGGAAATAATATTAAAATTTCTATAATAATTTATATTTTATATATACCATATATTTTTATTAATATAATCCATATTACCATCCATGTAAATAGTGAATGAATCATAGTTCTTGATGAGGAAGTAGTTTTTCATACACACAAGCGACGATATCGTATTCTTATAGAATATAAAAATAGAATTTATATGTGATAAAATAATTAAAGAAGTATTATTATATCATAAATTTAATATATAAACATTTATTACATAGTTATATCCTTCCTAGATAGGTGTTAATGGATAAAAATGACATCTCTTTGTGAGGTGGTAGTCCTCCATACACACGAATGATGATTTTGTAACACATTTGATGTAAGTGCGGATTGCATTAGGTAATGATAATAACATAAAATTATCATAATATATACAATATACCAAGGCTATTATATCAAATTTGTTTAAAAATAATTTATGTGGTTGGAGAATGAAATAATTTAAAAAATCCACTTGAAGAATGTTACCTCTTCATCCGGTAACCTCCTTAGGTTTGAACATTATTTATTAATATGTTGTATTTATATAGACCATTGTCCTTCTAGAATGAAAAAATATATTTAAGGAATTAATTTCATGAGTTATCGTTTTAACTAATGTGTTTTTCAAGTGTGAAGTGGAGAGGTCTGTGGGATTCCTTTTATATATGAGGTACATGGAACACTTGTAATTTTTGAAAATAAAAAGGTTTACCCAATATTTTTAAAATCAAAACAACTAAAAAGAGGAATATTATCTGACCTAAAAGAATTTATTTTAAAATATGGAACCATAATGTGCGTTTTATATTTTTTGGGACTTTTTTAACCCTTATATTTTTATTTTCACTCATATGTATACCAATTTTTACCTTAACTGTGGTAAACAATTTTTACCATTTTTTACTGTTCAGTATAGAAAATTATTTTATTGAACATATTATATGTTATAAATTTTTTAAATCATAATATGGAAACCAATTTTATAAATTCACTTCGCATAATTGGAAAAATGTTATTTAAAATTAATCTCATAAATGTGATGAGAAATATGGTTTTCAAAGAGAAATTGTATCAAAAGGTTGAAATATTTTACATCAAAATTAATTTTTAGTTTTATTACAATGACCTAAATTTTAATAATATATATATATATATATAATTAATTAGTATTAATTTTAGACCCATTATAGAACATAAATGATCCTTATAAATTCATTAAATGAAAAGGAGTTTTTCAATAAAACAAGTATTCTTCATTATTCATTGAAAAGTTAATATCCTCACCAAATCCCAAAATTTCATTCTATGATTATATTGATTATATTATTTCAAAAATAAAAATTTTAATGTCAAATAAATATTCTAGAAGTTCAAAAAATTCAAGAAGTGTGAAAAATTTGACAAAACAACATTTTAGAAAATTACAATATTTATGCTTAAAATCTATTTCATTCTAATATCTTATCGAGAAATCACATAATATGAATGTTCAAAATTTTATATAATATAAAAAATATATAATAAATTTAAATAAACCACCAAAATACAGCTTTTTTAGTTTATTATTAAAAAAATTGTTTGTTTTCATTAAAATATTTTCTCAATATAACATTTCCATTATTTGTAAATACTTTTTAATTTTTCAAAAAATTATCGGTCACTATAGAATTTTTTTATATATATGTTTAAACCATATATTTTCATAATATATTTAATCCTATTCATAATATCCAGTGAAATATCAATGTGATGACAATCATAAAAAAATATTTTAATAGATTGTAACATTTCATTTAAACTCAATGTTGTTTACAATTAAAGCTAAAATTAGTGTTTCATGTAATGAGAAATATAAATATGAATTAATTAATTATAATAATATAATTATCTCTCAAAATTATGAATTTGAAAAAATTTATTATTGTTCCTTAATTAGTGTATCCCACATGATTATTACTATAGAATTATGTGATCATGGGCATGTTATGCTTATACGATGGATTATATAATCTTATTGAGTAGTGAACATTATAAATGACTATCCCTTATGGGTGTTCATGTGTGTGTGTTTTTTATTTTTTTCATTCATATCATATGGTTGGGAAAATTTAATTTGGAATTACATTCATCTAACATTGAATGATGTAAATATATAAAAGTATAAAAAGTTGTAAATTGATTAAATGGTCACCAACAGTGATTATTCACCCCATATGTAGAATAAATACCTAACTTGTAGTTTTAAAAGTATGTGTTCCAAATATTCTTAAATAATTCCAATAGATTCTCCTTATATATATCTTTCAAATTTATCACAATAATACATAATGTGTCAATGAAAAAACAAATACTATAATTTTGAAAAATTATATATCATTTTAATACCACCTCTCAACATATATATATATCTTTTGAAAAAATATCTAACTATTAATATGATTGAGTTTGTTGATAAAATTTCCTTTAAACTACTTCTATGTTCTCATGGTGTTATAGAATTTACCTTTCCTTGGTTCACCAGCATAACCAATACCAGTTTTAACCATGTTTCTTAGACATTGAAGACTTTAAATTTCTTCATCTGTTCTCATTCAAAATTTAACACATCCAATCAATGCTTCTTATGAAATATTCACAAACTAAAACTCGAACATTGAAAAATAATTTTTGATTTCTATTTTAACCTTAATTATTCATTAACAAAATTATTATTCAATACTGTAAATTTTTTGACTTCAACTTTAATATATAAGTTATCATGATAAATGATCATAGTATCCCCTTCAACTATGACCCTATAATCCATAAAATCTTCATATTTCACATTATTTTGATCGTAATATTCAACTACGAATTTAAGGAGATAAATTTTAACTTCATTTTAATTGGTATACATTGAATAAATCTTCAATAAGATGCTACTTTTCTTTTTATTCTATAAATATAAATCAATTTACTCAATATCCCCTTCTAATTCCACTTTTAGGAGTACAAAACCCATGGCATGTAATTACCATCTACAAATAATATATATATATTTTTTTTATTGATTCTAAATTTTGATTTTATAAATTAGAGATAAAATCAATATCAAATACATAAAAGGAATATTTAATTGAATCTTTTTCTTCTTTGTTACTAATACATTACTAAAATTTTCTTGCAATCTCTGTTTTCAGAATTTAAAATCCATCGAGGATCATATTTATAAATATATTTTGGTCATTATTAAGCCACACCATCCCATTCATCACTCTTATTTTAATTACTATAACATTAATTTACAAACTTCCCCTAAATTTTTTTTTTCATATCCTTCCCCCAAATCCCCATTTTCCTATTTTAAACATCTATATAATAAAATATTAGAAATCATCATTAATATAATAATCATTTTTATTATATATTACTTATTAATTATTAATTATTTTACATTATATCTCAATAGATGGCTCTTATAAAGAGATCAATTGTTTCATCCTCATTTCATAAGAAACCATATTATTGTACCATCAATATATAAATCCCCAAGGATCATATCTTCAATAGATAACACAAATGTATTATACATAAATTGTAAGATATATATAAATATATATATTATATATATTATATTTCATAATATAGTAATATTTGATCTTTTGGGACATGCAATTATAGCACCAAAAAAACTAGTAAGATAGTTCACGAAACCATACACATTATCATTTGAATTCAACTTCAAGACAGTAAATATATTTTTCCTAACTTTTCATTTTTTTTTCAATTTCATTTCTATCAACTTTATCAAATTATTAATGTTTATTCCATGCCCCTTATTCATGGTCCAAACCATCACATTCAAATATATATAATTATAAATATATTATAATAAGAAATTTTTATACTTATAATAATACATTTGAAACCATTTGTCCATTTTTTTTCATTGATATATAGTTGGATCAATTTTATGGATCACATGTACCACAAAAAAGTAAACATTTTTCCCTGATATATAATATGGGATATCAACTTTTTTATCCAAATCTAGCAGTATCACATAATAAATTAGTATACTGTCTATATAGTCACAATGTTCTCCATTATAGATTATTTTTATTAATAGATTCCTAAAATAACTCATATATTTGATTCCAATTTTTTTAAACTACTATTCCCTCTAAACAACCTAAGAGTTCAGTGAAATCTTGTGTTGTGAAATTTCATTTTTTTATCATAAGAAGTTATATTTTTCTTTATTATGGTAAATAATAATATTATCTACTTTTTAATAATAATATTAAGGAATACTATTAAATTGAATGACAAGCATATATTTAATTTATTCACTAATAAAATCCAACACCCAAAGAGCACATACAAATTAATTTTTGATATTCCAATAAATAAATACTACACATGTGATATATTAAAAAATTATGTTAGGGAATACTGTTAATCCAAGGTCCCTAAAACCCTACTCAGTCATGTGAACTATATCAGTAGTGTTAAAAAAATTAATCAATAAATAAGTAAAACTCTCATGACTTATAATTAATGAATAAACAATGTAAAAAAGTTTTCGAATTGATTCATTGTTATTAAATTATGGATCATTATTGTAAATAAAAAATATATATTTCTCAATGACTATTATTTAATTTAATTTAGTTTCACACACTTCTTTACTTAGAAATAGATATTCAAATGATATTATATTATTTTAAATCATTAAGATTCCATTCCCCACTTCTACAATAAATATCATCTTATTAAATTTTTTATTCTTTAAAAAATAGTTATTTTAAGAAATTATTGTTATTTTTAGTTTTAAATTATAATTTTATTTTTCAATTATATTATAGTAACATCATCTATATAAAACATCCATTACCAAAATTCCTCATTACTTTCCATCATATAAAAATGAATTGGTAGTTATTGATTTAAATAAATATTAAACCTCAATGAGAAATCCACATCATGTTTTTCATTTAAATTCTAATGATTTATAAATATATAGCATGACAATAACCTTCATGAAATGATATATTGGTTTCTCCTATAACTGATTTAATCTACTAGATAGACTACACTATGGAAAATGACATTGATTTGTTTACTAATTTTTCAGTTTAAAAGATACTATAATACATTCATTTATGATATAATGACTATAATATTCTCAACCCATTGAATTTTCCTACACTCCATTGTCTGGGAGAATAGTATTCATGTCTAGACACTCTAGAATATAGTGCAACATGAATCTGAATGATTCGTTCTCAATGCATGGTAATCATATAAGTCATCAGCACTAATATTTAATAACAACTGATACACATTAAACTTTCATTCATAGTATAATATAGTGTGTCATGATGTGAACAAAATATATCTAAAGGTATCATAAGAAGAAATAAATGATTTGAAAAGAATTCTTACACACTCAAAACATCATAAAAAACTTCTCTCATTATGTGATGAATGAAGTCGCAATGTCTATCATCATTTTAAGGAGGAAGATATCTCTTTTGATGTTTATCATTTCAGTACATTAAAATTGCAACCTCATTTATGGTAGACCACATGTTCTTACAACATGAACACATTAATTTCTAGAGTTTTGATTATTCTCTATATTTCTTAGAACTTCATTCCTCATAATATACACAATACACTAACTTAAAAAACATTAGTAGAAATACTACCAACATTCATGTTTACATTGAATAAAAAGTCATCCACAACAACCTATGGTTATATCATTGTTAAATAAAATAACGCATCAATAAACATTTTATATTGACCCCGAATCATATACTAGTGCTCTAATAAGCAGAAATTATAATCCACCTCTTCATTACATGACATTAACCATTAGATCGGATCTCTTGCATAACATGTTGTCTATATGGTATGGAATCTCAAAGATCCATTCCCAAAACTTCTTATAATCTTCGTTACATAAATCACTCCAATAAATGAAATGATATTTATCAAAAAGGTACTAATAATGACATGAAATTTAAAATATTTTATGAATTGAATAAGTTTCTATTGGATATTAAAATCAATATAAAAATAGAAAACACATTGGAATACCATGAATGGACCGACAAATATATGTGAAATCTTACTCCCATGGTCAAATACGCTATCGATAGAGTGGATACCTTCATGAATATTTCATCTCTAATATTAATCATCATCTTCAATATTCATTGATATGTATTGAACATCATGTTATCAAAAGATACCTTCATACACTATAGAATCACCTACACATTATCTATACTTCTTTATACCATTTCCAATTTTAGATTTATTGACTCTCTAACCTTATTCCTGTGTTTTTGGTCTTCTAAATTCTATATAGAAGAAGAAGAGGATTCCATGAATTAAAAAAATTAATGGAATGAATCAAATTAAATATTAAAAGGATGAATCCATGAATAAAGGAATGATCTAGAAAACCTTAATCGCTTCATGGACGGCCTCTAAGCATGTAATTACACCACATCACAAGGCACAATACAAACAAAACAGTCCTTGGATTATAGAATACTATCATCTCCCATGAAAAAAATAATTTATGGGGTAGTTAGTCCTCATTAGGTTCTCGAAAATAGATCCACCACAACCCATCATGACCAGCCAATCACGTAGTTTCTTTCACAATTCTCCTATAAAAGAACCCGAGTGGGGGAAAAAGAGACGGTACCTCAAAAGAGAGTTTAGAGAAAAGATAAAGACAAGGTGTGGGATAATCCTTTCACCTGAATCACTTCAAGGAAACTATATCATGAACCAAATGTTAGTGAACCTTCATGAATTACCATGTACGTTTTTTGGTATGAGGTGTTGGATTCATGTTCCTGCATTCTGGCCCATTCATAGTGAGGCAATCTGTTTTTCATCTTCCTATTCAGACTGTCCTTCCCAAATATCCTATCAAGAATAATTCCATGAATGATTCAATGTGATGGAAGTTTCAATTTCAAAATGAAGTGTTAATTAATGACTCCAAAGGAATTAATAATTACATCATGAATAAAACCATTTTGGAATCCCATTCTTGACAATTATTCGTGGAAAATGCTTCTCAGATAACCCTTTGCAGATGATCCTTTATGGGAAACCATTACATCCTTCTCCTTATTGGATAGTCCATTATAGACAACTCTTCTGTGGAAAATACTATTTGGACTCCAATTTTTTGAAGTTCCTTAATGAACATTCCTTTACAAACAATCATTTGAAGAAAACACTTTTATTAACGATTCTATGCAGACTCCCCATTACAGACAATCCTTCACAAACACTCCATCACAAATTGTCCTATGTGAACACTCCTTCACAGATGCACATTAATGTATTATCTTTTGAAAACATATCCAACGCATCCAGACATATGCATAAAATCCAATGTGATTGATGGCCTATGACATAGCAGATTTACCCTCAAACCCCCACTTGTGATCAATTATGGTCTATAATCAAGGCCCTTCAGTCTCGTAGGTCCACTTTAGTCACCTACCCACTTGAAAATGGAACGTTACAACATCATATTTTAGGGGTTGGATGGGGAAATATTGGGTTTTTCTATATATATCCCTATGTATTTCCCCGTAAAATACCATGAGTTTAAAACATTCCTCCTAAACATCCTGAAATAAAATAAACTAAATCTTATTCTATGTTAAAATAGAATGGTCCACTCTTGTTTAAGTCCAACAGTAGACATTTCAAGGAATATTACATCTATTCAATTTGAACACATGATGTAAAACTATATGAAACTCATCCTAACCACATTATGTTATATTTTATAACACATTTCCCTATAAATAGATATTTATTTGTATTGTCATCACCCCCAAAACATGAAATTAATCATTACATCCATGGTCAAAGCTACATGAATATAAACAATTGTATACCATTTAAAATAACCATAGGATGCCTCCAGTGACAAAAATGAGATTCCTTATAAATTTATCATAATATACCTCATGCAATGATCATGATATGACTTCCAAACAACTCAAATGGAAATCCTATTTGATTAAAGCTCCAACCAGACCTAAATTACTATGATTTGTGATTATAATCAAGGTTTCACAAAGGGAACTCCCCTTGATGTATACCCCTATAATTTCTTACATGAGGCATCACTTTTTCACCTCTTCACATCCACCAGGTACAAATCCAGATAGATCAATATATATGACTATCCTAGATACCAAAATAGAATTGGATATGGGAACACTCAAATCTATCTCCATATCCCACTAGGAATCATCACCTCTTCTGTAAGTGGACCTAATGGATCATGTGATCTTAAGATAAACTGGTTCCTCTTATTTCTAAAACCTAGAATGGATCATGTGGGAATAGAGGTTATTGGTGATCAAGACATCCACAGGATCCCAATCCAAATGTTTATCCATCTTATTTTAATCCCAAGTCATGTCCCTATAATTGGGCCTTTTTTACATTATAAGACACACAACCATATCTTAACCATAAAAGGGCCATATTCCCAATGTGGCAGTCCTCAAAAGGGTTTCTTCTATTTATAGGACCCAACCTAGAAAACTACATTGGATTTTATTCCAAACTATGTGTGATACATAGTAAGCCTCTCAGATGTCCAAACCTCACATCCATACCCCTTCCTAATTTCCATAATATCATAGCCTGGATAAGGTCATTCCCCTACCCATGGATCATATCCCCTTCGAGTCTCATATGGGAAGCTGCAATGCATAATCCCCAACCAAAATCTCATCAAATGGGTTGATTATATGAAAAATATATATGCAATCAAACTACATTGGAATTATTTCCTAACTAATATTTATTTTCAATAATCCTCCCTAATGTCAAAACACAGCATCGAAATCCACCATAATGTTCTCGAGGACACATCCTTAATAGGGTCATTTCTACCCAGCAGACCATATCTATCCGAGGAACCTTGGGTCATGTCAGCATGATCCCCACAACATCTTTTACCAGACACATTTCTCATGGAAAAATATATTTATAATGATATGATACATGGTTGGGTCCTCTTCACATGACCTAAAAATGTGATGTTCCCTATTAAGTGGATCTAAACATTATGCCTTCTTATTCCTCCCATGAGAATACATAGAAATCCCATCTTCTAGGTTCGATCTAGACATCAAAATAATTCCCATACACCTTAGATTATGGTAAACTCTACAATACTATGCTAAGTGAATTTAAATCAATGTTGATCTAATAAATAATCGAAGAATCACTAATATTTCCATAAATGGGTATCATCAGTGATTAACCTCATATACATACACGTCCATTAATTGATGGATAACCGTAGATACATACATATGAATCTAAACCCATGATTATTTATGATCAATCATTTCATTGGGGTAATATATGTATGTATACATTCATAATAAATAATATTCCTGAACGTGTCATAAACCTATAAGAGTGTCCCGTAATTGGAAACAGTTCCCCTCAAAATGGTGTGATTATCTTGAGTCCATATAGTGACAAAAATAGTAATAAGGTCAAAAAATTTATATCATTTGACCTGAATTTCCTCCCTAGGTTAAACACTACATAAATTCTCCCAGTAGTAAGGCATAAATATATGATGGTATTCATCACTATGATGGCTCTCACTATGATGGTCCTCCCTACAGTGACATCAAAGATAAAAAAGATCTTCCCCTTTTTATATTCTAACTATAAGGCCCTCCCTTGGGTATACACTAAATCAATTATACCAACATTCAGAAATCAATCCATAATAGAATTTCTCACCATGATGGAACTCAATTCGAAGTTCCTCTCATAGTGACATCAAACTGAAAGGTCATTCCCTTATAATCGTCTCCACTTATTGTCCTCTCTACGATGTATATTGTATAAATTATCCATATAGATGGGAACCAAGCTATTATTGTATTAATTGTCATGATGGAATCCAATATAAAGTGCCTCCACACATATTCATCACACTGCTAGATGTTCCACTCCTTTCTATCATCTTCCCTAAAGGTCCTCTCCAAGGAATATGCTACAACAATTCTCCCGACATTCGGGCATCAAGCTATAATTATAGTCATTTATATTATGGAATCTCATTTCACCAATAAATTACTACCCTAACTTGAAAAATTGTAAAAAAATACCTCATATGTTGAGTTACCTAGAGGTGTATGTTCAAACATGTCAGAGACCTTATCAATGAAAAGTAACATCATTTCTCAACCAGGAGATGGACCAGAACCATACTCATCATATGAGCCACCCTAAAACCATTCATATACCAATGATACCTCAATTATCCTTGTTATTTGAGAAAAATTAATTAGGAAATTACCATGTTGTATAGATTGGGTAGAGGAGTCTCCCCTAAAATAACAAAAGGATATCTCACTCATGAGAAGGAAATTGGTCAGTAATGATATACCTGTTATGTTTTGACCCACATCCATTTCTATTTTTTACATAACAAGAGAATTAATAGATTAATGTATTCATAACAGTCACCTAAACTTATATATTATTCATCACCACATAAAATGAAAATTCACTATTTATGATTGATATAGAAACCATGTCAAAATATTAGATTATTTTCATCGTCAAATCAATATGGAAGCCCTTCCCTATGCATGGTGACCACAATCAAAGAGGAAGTAGAATGACCTCTAACTAACCTTCCTCAATGAACTGAAAAATAATTATTGTTTATGTGATGCTTCCTCTCCTGGTGTTCATATTTGGGGAATAGACCTTTTCATTTTACCACATTCCCTATTCAGAAGAATCCATTAGAAAATGTGTAATGTAATGAAATTATCCCAGGTTGATAATTATGTGAAATCCATAATCCATAATAATGGAGTTCCCAATAATAATAACCCATATGTATTTCTAAAAACCAAATTTCTCTAATTAGAGTGATCCATCAAAAAACTTTGGCCGTAGGCAACTAGGAATATTCAGCAGGCTTCCCACTTAATGGTTTCCAATTATCATGCACTTTTAATTTCCATGGATATAGACATTTTTCATATAGGTCCAACACCATGTACATATCATGATAAAACAAGAGTTCATGATATCAATAGATTGATTATAGTAGAAAAAATTGATGCTGTATGTGATCATCCATAGCCCACCGGGCTGGGGGAATTTTTGATTGAAAATTCCAACGTAAGGGTGAAAAACATAGGTTGAGGAAAAACATTAAGGGAACAGGAGAATCCCCAATCTAAAGGGTTGGGGAAATTTTAACCTCTACTAATCCCTATATAATAATTAACCTTTTACCATTTAAAGAGGATGAAAATTATGGAGATCTCCAATTCCACCCCATCTTGTGACTCATTTTTCTTATATTGGAGGCATATGACTAGGAATTATAATGGTTCCCTCTGATTCAAACTTCACCAAGAATCACAAAGGGGATCACAGAAGGGAAGGTAGATGTTTCAAAAAGGAAACAAATAATCCTCCTATCATTCAGAAGCTATAACATTTTCTATAGTCTATTATGCATCGGTAGACATTAAAGACATCAATCATTCTGAAAACATTGAAAATGGTGAAAATACAAAGTAAAAGAATATTATAATTCCATCCATAATCCAATTCACACTAATAATGAATGTGTTCTAACCTGGAACTAGGGAGTTTCCCTAAATTTTTGTTCTCCCTCAACAAATCCAACATTACCTCCTAAACAGACCTCCGGAAAGAATAATAAATGTAAATTCATATATAACCCACGTATTCCCATATATGAGAATGACCCCCATACTTTAGATGAAATATTCACTCATCATGAGGATGAAATAAAATTATGGTGGTAAATCATTGTTGATTTTATCCAAGTGTTCAAATTGTATATATAAGGACCCAACCTTAAAACATAACATAATATTTAATTAAATGAATAATTCACATTGAGGATCATTTCAGGTTTATAGTTTTATATAATTAGGACATAACTATTACATATAATAAGATTACAAAGTAGACACTTCTACATAGTTTCTATTTTTTTTACAAAACATAAACTCTTGAAAAAAAGAGTCATGTCAAGTTCCATGTTTAAGACAGCGTGAATTTTCCTTGATCCCATCCATGAGCCTATTCCACATTATGTCTTGTGAAAAAAATTTCAAAAACATTGAGTGAGCATAAAAAGCTCAGTAATGGATACACAAAGAATAAAAACTGTTAGTTTTTCAAAACAAACAAGTAAACAATGAATACTTTAACATAAGTAATACTTTTCAACTTTATGAAGTAGTAAATAATCTTCAATGAATAAAGGATCATTACTTACCCTTTAGTAACCAAAATATTACCATAAAAATCATGTAAAGAACCAATAACATATAAAGGTATCTTGCGACATAAACATACATAAATGGAATGACCATATAGTCTACTTCAACACATATCACTAAATGGAATATCCATACGACCGACTTCCATAACCAATGCATTAGAGGTTATAACGTAACCACCCGTCCTAGTATTCACGACAGCACCCTTCATTTGGTTTATCACGTAACCACATATCAAATGTCCAAGTATCATTATATAATTATGAGACATAAAACATATATAAAGGAAAGAAAAAACTTCAACATTTCAATCACAATATATCAGATAAATATATTTCTATAAATAATCCATTATCAAAACTGTTTTCAATTCCAAAATACATAATAGAGTATATGGTATTTATTTTCTTTTAAATACATTATGTCTTGTTGAGGAATACAAATGTTCAAATAATTCTTGCGGTGGAGGAAAGGTTATTTTCACCACGTACGATAAAAGAAACATTCCTTTTTGATGTTTAGTAAAACTAATCATAGAAAAATATTCACTTTGAATGAAATGTAAAGTCAAAGGAGTTTATATAGCGTATAAAATAATGTCATGTATTAAAACAAAATATGCCTCAATGAAATGAGATTGAAATGAAGTCCCTTACCTCATGTCCAACTTGACTCGATCGCTCTTTAATCTCTTGAATAATAAACTAAAGTTAATTTCTACTTTCTTAAGAACCTTTTTCAAGTTTTCTATTCCTTTTATATCACTTATTTCCATGTTATAAACATTATGTAATCATTTAATTTAATAATGTTCGTTTTTTCAATATTTGGTACTGAAGTAAAAAATGGACCTCTTACAATTACATGTTATTCATGTGGTCAAAGGTTCAGTATATACAAAATGATATTAATGATTTGGATATCATATATATGATATATATCCATCATATACATGTATTTATAATAGTACATAACATTTAGTGTTATCAAATTAAATGCACCGTTCATAGAGACGGTAAGCCGTACGTACGCATGAACGCTACTTTCATTTCTATTTCATATTTAAGGGAATGAAATCACAATGATATAAAGTTACATTATAACTCCAGTATAATATCATATATAATATCATCAACTCCATACTTTATACATCCCTCATATGGCATTAGCGATTCAAATCACTTTGAGGGGGCGGTAGTCCGCACTTCCAAAAATGTAATTATCGCGTTTATCAATTATGGAAACCATAAAAGTATGACATAAATGAAAAATAAATAAGTATAAGGAAAACATAAACATAATATATATCGTATATAAATACAGTTACATCCTAATGGCCACCATGAAATGTTTTAAGAAAAGATTTAACAATCATCGTTTTGTGAGGCAGTAATTCTCCATCCAAAAAAACAGTATGTTATTTATCCATTAGACGGAGGTGTGTGTAAGTATAGCTCGAATAAATCTCATAAAAACATTATATTATATTGAAGATACTATTTTTATTACAAAATAATGGAATAAAAATAGTTTAGGTGGTTGGAGAAGCAATATAAAACAAAATAACATAAGAGAAGTCATTACCTTTAAATCGGGTAACTCCTCTTAGTTGGAAACAAAAGGGTTTCTTGAAGAGAATTCTGTCTATGTTGAGGCTTCTAGAATTATGAGAGGGATATTGGGAGATTATTTTAGTATAGTTTGGACGAGACAAAGGTGTTGAGATGTGTGAGTAAGGGGTAGAGTTGGGGGCCTTTTATAAGATGGAGGAGGGGAACTTTTGGAAAGTCATGAAATGTTACTTTATTATGAAATAATTTTTGGATTTTAAAGGTCCCACATTAATATATATCTAGGATATTGTGATGAGGGTTCGAACTCTACTCATAAAATATGTTTAAGACAAGTTTATGTCTTATAATTTACATTATCATTTCATTTTATTTAAATCGTTCATTAATGAGGTAATCACAACATCATCATGGTGTCATAAATAAATATATTTATTTACTGTCTGAAAAATAAAAAAAAAATTACCATGTCGTAGGAAATCATTTTATATTTCTAATGAATATATATAGTAAAAAATATAACTTTTATAAACCAATGTAAAAATTGTTTTAGTAAAACAATAAATGTTTGTGACATTTTTATTTTTACTTTAAATAAAAGGTATTAATGTCATTATCTTACCCAAGTGGCTCCATGGGTTCCCATAAAGTGACCCATGCATTGTCTTGGTTGGAAATTACTCATCCAATAAGTGTAGGACATGGTTCAAGTAGATTTCAAATTATTATAACATTATTTTTACCTTAAAGTACACTAATTACCTTTAATCATGAATAATAAAACTTAAAAGTTACTATTCACCAAAAAACATTCATCTCATTGAACCAAATATTGCTTAATAATGAGAACCATGTATGTCGGATTTTTGAAATTAAATTCACAGATGTGGTAATGTTTCCTTTAAACGAAATATTCGGTTTTTTAACTACCACTTCGTGGTTTCATTATTCATCAAAAAATTGAAGTTTTTTAGAAAAATACCAAAAATTCACACTAAGATATATTTGATATTCCGAATTCAAAAATGCTGTCTATTTTAAAAAATTCAAAACATATAAGTTGCATTAATTAATTTAATAATTAATTCCCGTTGTAAAAACAAATAGCTTGTTTTTAAGAAACAATATATATCGAAATATTTACAATAGTTTAAGTCCAATTTATAAGTGAAATTAATTTCAATGACCACCATTGGATTAAATGGTAAAAATATATTATAATTTATCTTTAAATCCAATTCAGAAGATAATATAATCATATAAATAAATTAGATTAAAATGAGGTTTTGAATTAAAATACAACATTTTTTACTTATTAATTAAAAATGAACTTTATCGGAAAAAACAAAAACATAAAAAAAGTAAATTTTGATGTCACAATTCTAAAGAAGGATTTTATTTGGTCCAATAGAATTTATAAGAGTGACCAAAACTATTTTTTAAAGAGGGTTCACCATCAAAATGAGATAAATAGACCTTTTAGTGAATATTAGAGTATTTATGCCTAAAATTGAATTATATTATTATTTTAAGCATTTATCCTTTATTGGATAAATGTAAAAACATTTAACAAACATATATAATCATATTATAGTTATTTATATTCATTTTCTACAATATAATGGATATTTTTTAACTACCATTTAAAATAATATTATTATATTATTAGTGTGCAACGTAAGATTTCAATGAAACTCATTGTCGCGTATCAGGTACACTATCGATCATAGAGACCCCTTTAAAGTAAAATTAATATCTAATTCACAAATATTAATAAATATGAAAATGTATTATTCTTTATTTACCTGGGTTGTTATATCCTTCCCCCCTTTAGGGAATTGCGTCCTCGCAATTTTATTCACTTATCAGAATAATTGGGGGTATTTATCCCTCATAGCATTTTCAGATTCCCACGTTGCCTCTTCAACCATATGGTTTTTCCATAAATCCTTCACCTAATAAATTACCTTATTTCACAACACTTGCTCTCTTTGGCCAATAATCTGGACTGGTTGTTCTTCATAATAGAGACTCTCTTCCAACTGAACTACCTCTTTGCTCAAAACATGAGATTGATCTAGCATATACGTTCCCAACATCAAAACATGAAAAACATTGTGTACCTAGGATAAACAATGAGGTAAAGACACTATGTATGGAACTGATCCAACTCTCTCTAGGATTTCATAAGGTCCAATGAACCTCGGCCTCAGCTTTACTTTCTTTCCAAAACGCAACACACTTTTCCATGGAGAATCTTTGAGAAAAATATGATCACCTACCTCAAAAGATAGATCATTCCTCCAGTTGTCCGCATAACTTTTCTGCATGCTCTAAGATGTTCTCATGTGCTTCTGAATCAACTAATTTTTTTTCCATCTCTTCTACTAATTATGGTCCCATTAGATTCATTTCCCCTACTTCATCCCAAAAATCTAGAGATCCACATAGTTTACAATATAATTCCTCAAAGAGAGCCATCTGTATATTGGAATGAAATCTGTTATTATAAGGAAATTCAACCAAAGAAAGATGTTGGTCCAAACTTCCCTGGAAATCCATCATGAAATCACTTAACATATCCTCCAATGTCTGAATTGTTCATTATGAATACCCATCTGATTACGGATGAAAAGCTATACTAAAATCTAATTCCATACCCAACGACTTCTAAAGGCCATTCCAAAAGTTAGAAGTAATCCTAGGAGCATGATTAGAAACAATTGAGAGGGCAACTCCTTGTAAACTGACTATCTCATTAAGATACAATCAAGAAATATTATATAAAGATAATGTGTCTCGAATTGGAAGGAAATGATCAGATTTAGTCAATCAATCTACAATAATCCAGATTGCATTATTACCTTGAGATGTCATTGATAATCCCACTATGAAGTCCATGGATATATTTTCCCATTTCCACTCTGGCACTGGTAATGAATAAAGCATCACATTAGGTAACTGCCACTCTGCTTTAACCTGCTGACAAGTCAAACACTTCACATTAAAATCATCAATATCTCTTTTCATTCCATCCCACTAGTAATACTCCTACAGATCTCTGTACATCTTAGTACTGCTTAGATTAACTGAAAATGGGGAACTATGAGCCTCACATAACAACTCATTCTTCAACTGTGAATTACAAGGCACAAATAATCTCTTCCCAAACCTCAAAACACAATCATTATCAATGTTAAATTCATGCAACATACCCTTATGAACCAGCTCTACCTTTTTCTACAACCCACTGTCTTTCTTCTGTGCTTGCTTAATTCTGTCGGATAGAGATGATCTCACTGACACTAAAACAAAACAGAAGAACTTCCTACACCAAAAACTTTTTTTCCAAAGATCATCAAATCAAAAACCAAAGGATCTCATTCCAAATTTATCATGCTTAATGAAGCATTACTTTATCAACTCAAAGCATCAGCCACTTTGTTTTCTTTTCCCAGAAGGTAATGAATTTTACAATCATAATCCTTGATTATTTCCAGCCATCTCCTTTGTCTCATGTTCAATTATTTCTGAATAAATATATACATTAAAATTGTGTGATCAGTATATATTTTACACTTTACTCAATACAAATTATGCCTCAAACTTTTTAGATAAAAAACAATAGCAGCTAATTCCAAAACATGTGTAGGGTAATTTAACTCATGAGTTTTCAACTGACGTGAAGCATAAGCAATTACCCGATCATTCTGCATAAGGACACAATCATGTCCCTTCAACGAATCATCACTGTTGATAACAAACTCACCATTTCTGGAAGGATGTGAAAAAACTGGAGCATTCACCAATGTTCTTTTCAATTCATAAAAACAATCATCACATTCTTTTTCCTAGATGAACATAACAGCTTTTCGAGTTAACTTAGTCATTGGACTAGAAAACTGTGAAAACTTTTCAAAAGATCTCCTTTAATAGCATACCAATCCAAGAAAACTACGGATCTCGGTTATATTTTTGGGTCTTGTCCATTCATCAAGAACTTTTGTTTTAGCAGGATCAACAGTAATGCCATTTTTTGAAACAATGTGACCAAGGAAATAAATTTTTTGTAACCAAAACTCACACTTGATGAATTTTCCATAAAATTTCTTTTATTATAGGGTTATCATGATAAACCTTAAATGACTTTCTTGCTCCTCTTTACTTTCAGAAATCACCAAAACATCATCAATGAACACAACCACAAACTTATCCAAGAACTCATGGAAAATTCTATTCATTAGATCTATGAATACAGCAGGTGCATTGCTTAACCCAAAAGGCATGACTAAAAATTTGTAATGGGTATATCTAGTATGAAACACAGTCTTCGGAACATCTGATTCTATTACTTTCAATTGATGGTACCCCGACCTCAAGTCAATCTTCAAAAAATACTATGCTCCCTGGAGCTGATCAAACAAATCATCGATATGAGGAAAAGGTTACTTGTTCTAAATAGAGATGTTGTTCAATTCTATATAATCAATGAAAAGTCTCATTGAACCATATTTCTTTTTAACAAACAAGACAAGAGAACCCCATCATGATGTGCTAGGTTAAATGAAACCTTTATCTAATAACTCCTACAATTGCTTCTTAAACTCTAAAAGTTCTACTTTTGCCATTCGATATGGGGTTTTTGAAATTGGTTTAGAATCAGGAACTTAGTAAACAATAAATTCAACTTCCCGGTCATGAATAATACCAGGACAATAATCAGGAAAAACATCAAGATTCTCATTTATCACAGGCACATAATTAATCTGAACAGTTCCTTCGTTTTCAACAATACGTTCAAGTTAAAATTCATTCCCATCTATTACTAGTTTCTCAACATCATGATATGTTATCAAAATAAAGGGTTCATTCTTGTACATGAATTGAAAATATTTCTGAAAAGAAACCTATTTATCTCTACAGTCAATCTTAGCATGATAAACAGAAATTCAATCCATGCCCAACATAACATCAAACTCTACTAGAGGCAAAACAATAAGGTTTGAAGGTAGATTCATTCCGCACACAAGGATTGGAAGGTTCTTATAATTTATTTTTAGTCTCAACGTTTTCTCTGGGTGTTATTACCATAAGTTCAGGATTCATATCTTGAGATGGAATTCCCAATATAATAGAAAAATATCAGAAATGAAAGAATATGTAGACCCTGAATAAAAAAGAACATCGGCATACTATGAATAAGTAAACCCCATTTCCACCTTCTCCACACATCAAACAAGTTTTTCATAACTCTTGAACTCACTAGAGGCTAAAGCCCTTTCGATAATTTGGCTTTAACCCTGAGTAAACATAGTTGATTTTACTGTAAAGATCTCATATGAAATTTGGAGAATACCATGCCATTCAAGTGAACTTTGCTTCATATGTAGCCACTGAGTCATCCTCCTGTCTCAATTCTAGGAATTTTTTTTCCATCCTAATAAGAACCACCTTAGGAAAATATTTCTCAAGAATCATACCTTTGAATTCATCCATGTCAATATCATCAATATCCTCACTATCCCTGATATTTTTCACTATCGACCACCACTGATCACCTTCACCTTCGAAATGATAAACTTATAGACTTACCTTTTGATGTTCTGAACACCCCATGACATCAAAAATCTTCTCTAGTGCTTTAATCCACCCTTCTACTAGCATATGGTCAGATGATCCTCTGAATGATGGGGGATGCTTCCCCATGAAATGTTCCACCACTGACATGTTCCTATGAGGTTGATATGGCTGATCTCATGCATGGATACCACCACCATTTATATCCTGAGTCAATTGTGCCATCACTACAAAAAAATGTTCAGTTCCGATTACGACCATCACAGGTTGCTGATTTGGAAGGTTGTCTTCCTTTTGATGTTGTCCTAACATAGTTACCTTGTTTGCTCTACGAAAATCCATTATAGACATAGAAAAATCTTAGGGGAAGCAACATGGTAATCTTTAAATGCTATATCATTTCAATCACACCATAAATTAATTTACATACATGAATTTAACAATTTTCTAAATCCTAATGTTGTTTAAAACAACCTCTGATACCAACTATGAGGACCCAACATTAAAACATTACTTAATCTTGAATTAAATGAATAATTCACATTGAGGGTATCTTCAGGTTTAGAGTTTTAGAAAATTATTACATAACTTTTACATCTCAAAATATTACAAAGTAGACACTTCTAGACATTTTCCATTTTTTTACAAAACATGAAATCTTGAAAAAAAGAGTCATGTAAAGTTCCATGTTTAAGACAACATGACTTTTCCTTGATCCCATCCTTGAAACTATTCCACATTATGTCCTCTGAAAAACATTTCAAAAACTTGGGGTGAGAATAAAAAGTTTAGTAAGGGATACACAAAGAATGAAAACTGTTAGTTTTTAAAAAAAACATGTAAACCATGAATACTTTAACATAAGTAATACTTTTCACCTTTAGGAAATAGTAAATACTCTTCACTAAATAAAATATCATTACTTAACCTTTTGTAACTAAACTATTACCATAAAACCCATTTAAATAACACATATCATATAAAGGTAACTTGGGAAATAAACATACATAAATGGAAAAACCATACAGTCGACTTCCACACATATCACTAATTGAAATATCCATAAAGCTAACTTCCATACCCAATTAATTAGAGGTTATAGCATAACCACCCATCCAAGAATTCACAGCACGACCCTCATTTGGTTAATCATGTAACCACTAATCAAATTTCCAATTCCCATTATAAAATCATAAGATATAAAACAAATATAAATGAAATAAAACATTTCCACATTTCAATCACAATATATCACATAAATATATTTCTGTAAAAAATCCATTATAAAAACCATTTTCAATACCAAAATACAAAATATATTATATGCTATTTATTTTCTTTTAAAAACATTACGGCTTGTTGAGGAAGCCAAAGATAAAATAATACTCACGTTGGCGGAAATGTAATTGTCACCGTGTATTTTAAGAGAAACATTCGTTTTTTTCATTTAGTAAAATGCTTCATAGAAAAATATTCCCTTTTAATGAAATGAAATGTCAAAGGTTCTTATACAACTTATAAAATAATGTCTTGTATTAAAACAAAATATGCCTCAATGAAAGGAGATTGAGACGAAGTCCCTTACCTTTTGTCTGACTTGAATAGATCGCTCTTTAATCTCATGAATAATAAAATAAAGTTAATTTATACATGATTAATAACCTTTTTCAAGTTTATTATTCCTTTTATATCACTTATTTCCATGTTATAAACATTATTTAATCATTTAAGTTACTAATGTTCGTTTTGTCGATATTTGGTACTTTAGTGAAAAATGGACATATTATGATTACATGTGGCTCATGTGGTCAATGTTTCATTATATATAGAATGATATTCATGATTTGGATATCATATATATCCTATATATATATTATATACATTTATTTATAATAGTACATAATATTTAGAGGTAAGAAATGAAATGTAAAGTTCATGGAGACAGTAAGCCATACGTACGCATGAACACTACTTTTATTTCTATTTCGTATTTAATGGAATGAAATCACAATGATATAAAGGTACATTATAATTCCATTATAATATCATATTTTATATTATTAATTCCATTCTTAATACGTCCCACATATGGCATTAACGATTCAAATAACTTTGAGGGGGCGGTAGTCCGCACTTCCAAAAATGAAATTATTGCCTTTATCCATTATGGAAACCATAAAGGTATGACATAAATAAAAAATAAATAAGAATAAAGAAAAAATAAAAATATTAGGTATCATATATAAATTCAGTTACATCTTAATGGCCACCATGAAATGTGTTAAGAGAATATTGAACAATCATCGTTTCGTGAGGCAGTAATTCGCCATCCACAGAAACAGTATGCTCTTTAACCATTAGACGGAGGTGTGTGTAAGTGTATCTAAAATACTTCTCATAAACATATCCTAGTATATTGAAGATACTAGTGTTGTTACAAAATAATGGAATTAAAATAGTTTAGGGGGTTGGAGAAGCAAAATAAAACAAAAGAACATAAGAGAAGACATTCCCTTTAAATCGGGTAACTCCTCTGGGTTTGAACCAAAAAGGTTTTTTAAAGATATTTCATCCAAAGCCAAGGCTTCTAGAATGATTATAGGGATATTGGGAGCTTATTTGAGTAGAATTTGGATGAGCCAAAGGGCTTGAGAAATGTGAGTAAGGGGGTAGAGGTGGGGTCCTTTTATAAGAGGGAGGAGGGGCACTCTTGGAAAGTCATGAAATGTTACTTTATTATGAAATGATTTTCATATTTTAAAGGTCCCACAATGATATATTTCTAGGATAAGGTGATAAGTGTTCGAAATCCACCCATACAATAGGTTTTCTACAAGTTTATGTCTTATATTTTACATTATCTTTTTATTTTATTTAAATTGTTCATTAATGAGGTAATCACTGCATCATCATGTTGTCATAAATAAATTTATTTTTTTAACGTCTAAAAATTATAAAAAAATTACCATATTCTATGAAATATTTTTATATTTCTAATTAATATTTATATTCAAAAATAAAACTTCTATAACCCCATTTAAAAATTGGTTTAGTAAAACAATACATGTTTGTGAAATTTTTATTTTTACATTATATAAAAGGTGCTAATGTCATTATATTACCCAAGTGGATCCATGGGCTCCCATAAATTGACCCATGGATTGTGCTGGTCGGATATTACTCATCAAATAAGTTTTGGTCACGTTTCAAGGTGATTTCATAAAATTATAACATTATTTTTAACTTAAAGTACACTAATTACCTTTAATCGCGATTAATAAAACTTAAAATTTATTATTCACAAAAAAATTAATTTCATCCCATTGAACAATTTTTTACTTACTAATGATAAACATTTATGTAAGATTTTTAAAATTCAATTCACAGAATTGGTAATGATTCGTTTAAATGAAAAATTCAATTTTTTAACTACTACTTAGTGGTTTCACAATTCTTCAATAAATGAATTTTTTCAGAAAAATACCAAAAATTCACCCTAAGCTATATTTGATATTCCAAATTAAAAAATGATGTCTATTTTAAAAAATTAAAAACAAAAAAGGTTCATTAATTAATTTAATAATTAATCCCTATTGTAATAACAAATAGTGTGTTTTTAAGAAACAATATATATCAAATGATTGACACTAGTTTAAGTCCAATTTCAGGGTGAAATTAATTCCAATGACCACCATTGGATTAATTGGTAAAAATATATTATAATTTTACTTTAAAACCAATTCAAAAGATAATCTAATCATATATATATATATATTATTAAAATGATTTTTTGAATTAAAATACAACATTTTTCACTTATTCATTAAAATCAAACATTATCGGAAAAATAACAAAAAAAATAGACAAAGTAAATTTTGATGTCCCGATTCAAAAGAAGGAACTTATTTGGAACAATTTAATGTATATGAGTGACCGAAAATATTTTTAAAGAGGGTTATCCATCAAAAGGTGATAAATCGACCTTTTAATAAATATTAGATTATTATGCCTAAAATTGAATTATTTTATTATTTTAAGCCGTTATACAATATTGGATAAATGTAAAATAATTTAACAGACATATATAATAATATTTTAGTTATTTCTATTTATTCCTGCCAATACAATGGCTACGTGTTAACTACCATTTAAAATAATATTATTATACTATTAGTGTGCAACACAAGATTTCAAAGAAACTCGTTGTTATGTATCATGTATGCTATCAAACATAGAAACCCCTTTAATGTAAAATTAATATTTAATTCACAAATATTAATAATATAAAAATGTCTATTTCATTATTTACTTGGGATGTTACAGTATATGATCCTCATACAGAGCTTCATTGTACACTTCTAGTAGGTGTACCTTATCCACAAGGATTCATCTCTATAGTTGAAGCATGAGATGGACATTCTCCCAAATCAACATTAGGATCATTGGTTACCTAGACCCAGTCATCGATGGATATAATGATTTCCTTATATTAAATAGACAACTAGAATTGTTTGGATTAAATCCTCAAAATATGTCCTCCATTAGATATCTACCTCATGAAATGGTGAACCCGTTACATAAAATTCTACACCTTGCTAAATTATTCTAGCTCAGATCCAATATAACACTCCTCAATGTATTTTATACAACATTGAGGAATTGGTAGATTCATTGAATGTAATGGAATAAAATAGTGCACTAGGGTATCCAGAATGAAAACCATACCAAGAATTGATATGCGACACTCCACCACTACTAAATTTAAGGATTCGAATGTTTTTTATGTTCAACAGATCTAGTGAACTATAAAAAAAATATTATGTGTTATGAAACCAATTGATATCCATTTATGGGAACGTCAGAAAAACAAAAAGTAGTTAAACAAAAAGTCTCTGTGTGAACCCTGAAAGTGATAACCATTGTATGTTATACCAGTTTTCCAGCATGATAAATAATTGGATGTAAATACCTCCATCAATAGTTCCTATTCAAGTTAAACTCATTGTAGTAGAATAAAACACTCACCAATATCTACAAATTCACAAAATAATAAATTTATATATTCTCAGTTTTCATTGCCTTTGGAAATTTTTGACCAACTCCATGAAATGAGTGCTTCCCCATGAATAGTTACTTGCTCTTGGTATGGATAAACTCTGGGATGAGGTGTGAATTATTATCATCCCAGTGAAATATAAAAATGGTTTTTTGAGATTTTTCTAGAATTTACAAAAGAATGGAGGAATCCATAGAACAGACTAAGCTCAAGTCCCATATAACCCCACTGGTCCTAGGAAAAAGAGTGGAAAATGTTGAGGTGGCATCATTCACTCTTAGTCCAACCCCTGATCCCACTCTAGAACCTAAAACTACATTATATTGTTCAAAACTACTAGGGAATCAATAAATACCATCTCTTTGATAGAAAGACTAGAGGGAACCTTAATTAAATAAATTCGTGGAACAATGAAATAAATTTTACTGGTTCTAAGATGATCATGATCATTGATATTTTATATATGATAAGAAAAATGAATAAATTTGTATTCTGAAGATGAAAATGGAAAACTGGGTAGGTCAAAATGAATATCCAAGTTATTTCCCCTTCACTAGATACTAATATACACCCTTCATGAATTTTTTATCTTTAGATACATCTTGTAGAAAATAATATAATTCGGGAAATTAAAACTAGGACTCCAACCAGCACATATAGAATATGTTTTCATTACATCCTCTGAGGAAGACGGTGAGTGGAATGAAGTTTTTAGAAGGATGGAACATAATTTTTATAATTTAATGAATATTGAAAAAATCAATTGATATCATGAATGTTTCCAAGAATATTTGAAAAAAAATTCCCCCAGCTGCTTTCAATACAACAAAGTACATTACATCAAAATCACAAAACTCCCAATTCCAAAACTTCAAAAGTAAGACATCCCTGAAATAAATATTGATAGAATATGATGATGAACCTACAACAATTCACATTTTTTCAATAAAACAATCACATTATAGGCACTTATACATGAAACAACAGGTACCATCCATCCAAATAGCACCACCAAAAAAGGTAAATTGAGAATTTTCCTCATCGAAAAATGAGTTTATTTTTTTATCGTAAATATAATTAAATTACAGGATAACTTATCTAATTATTATTATTTTTATGAACATTATTTCCCCAAATTATATAAGGGAAATGTTTGAATAGGTTATAATATCCAAGGATTCTACGGAATATAGAGTCGTGACTTGAGCCAGACCTGAAATCATGCCCCTACTCAGACCATCAACTGTATAAAAAATCATGTAATTTCCCTTCAGTGAGTCCAAAAAAGTAAACTCCAACCTTACCATCTAGAATCCATTATCACATGATCAATAAGGAATATTAATTCGGAGAAAAATAAGTATTGGATCACCCTTGGTGAGCAGACATACCTTCCCAACTCAATCCACCAAAGACGGTAGCACCTCCATCTTCTGTATGGAGGGAAAATCCCTCATCATAAAATAATAAATCCCATAATTTTCATAAAAAAATTAATCCCCACATTGGTAAAAGCATCCATTTAGACTAGATGTGTGAAATTACAGTACAATTAGCCTCAATACTAGCCAAACTATTGATCATGGATGCCCTGAGGTAGTGAAAATACCTAAGGTAATCACTCATATAAATGTTCTAATGCACCTAGGTGTTTGAGGATAATGTTGTATCTAACGATTTCTATGACCAATTCTTCAGAATTCATGATGGTTATCTCCTTCATAAATCAATATGAATACATCAATAGGCAGGGGCACATCTGACCCTTATATGTTTTAGGTTGGATAAATGGTATCGATGTCTAGGTATGTTTCATTGATTATTGATATGAACATAATATCCTTATATTTTTAACACAACACTAGTAGGGTTGTGATGAAAATAACTTATCACCTTATTTTCAAACATTTATTGGCTTTGACAATATCCATCAGAAGCCATTTGTCTAAATCAATCTCAAGTAACAATTTAGATACCTCATAATTGACTCATAATTTCTAGTGGTTAGGTAGAGCACACCATTGAACATGTTTATAGAAATTCCTTTGTTGCACCAATATGTTTAAATCCTCTCTTGATACCATCAATACATCAAATACTACAAAAAATGAAAAATTGGGGCATTTTGCCCAAATAAGGCCCCATTCGAACAATACAAGTCACATTATATTAAATTATGGTTCTTTCAAGGCAATGGGAAACAACCCAAGGGAAATAGTGTTTAATGGGCATTCATCCCTAAATTTCTAGAAGTAATCATAACCAACACCTTTAAATATATTGTAAAAGAGAATGTTCTATATATCATCCAAATCCAAATACATTAGTCCTAGTTCAAACACATGTTTAGCAGTACAATTTATTACAGTCATGGACACTCAGTTTAGTAGTTTTTAATGGATTCCTAACTCCTCAAATATTTTGTATATGTTTGATGAATGTACATTTAGTACATCCCTAGAGCTCCTTGAAAACCCACCCTCATCATCTGAGGTAGAAGAGGTAATATTTTCACTCAAATTAGAGGAATACACTCATCCATATCACACTACATATTTTATAGAGTCCCAAAATTATCCACCACTATCAATTGTGTTTCGGGAAGTCACTTCACCATCCAGATACCAAGATACCGACTCCTCTCTCAACTTTAGAAAACTCATCCCAATATTAGTTTCCCAATCAAGAAGAAAACCATAAGTCAAAGAATAAAAAGATGAAGAAGAAAACCTTATGGACTCCCCTACAACATTTGAGGAGGATGTATGTACTGCCAATAATGATCTTAGAGAAATAAACAATGTATAAAAATACAAATTATCACCCACGTTTATTAGTGTGATCGTGTTTTCTAAAGAGAGAGAGGTATATAACTGCTTCCTGATTTTTTTCCGATATGAATTTTCATAAAATTAAATAGAAAATATATTTATTGTTCTTGAGGCGTTCACTCACAACATAGGGCTACAATAGGACCACTAAGTCTATAAAAAAGAATCTAGAAAGATGCACCTCACACAAGCCTCCAAAATAGAGGTTGAATTTGACAATATCATCATATATAGCATCATTCGGGAGCTCTAATATGCTCTAATAGTGGGTTCCTTAGGTCAAAAAATGTAGTACATTCAATTACCATATCATGTGTACAATTATATATACATTATGTAATCTTATCATTATAGTGTATATATTTATCTATACAATATTTAATGGAAATTTAAATAGATTATTTGTTATATTAAATGGTTATAGTAGATCCCAAAATATAATTAGAACCCATAGATACTATGACATTAATCCTAAATATATGTCCTATAGTATATATACATCTCACTAACTAGGCACAATAGATGTTTTACTATCCGGTGTTGGGTTATCTTATGAATTGATATTTATTCTCATTAATTTATCTAATTGAAATCTCCATTAGTGAGATCATGAGAAAAGTATCTCTAATAGGAACACCACATGTTTTGCATGTAATTGGATATTCATGTCTACAGACATGCGTATTGGTCTCCTAGAATGATAGCATTACTAGAATGGCCACTTTATCATGTACTTTGATGTTGTGAAAAACTGTGATAATGAAACTGTAGTGAGGTATCTTCTGTTTGGTGAATCATTGGTGGTGTTTAGATGGTTGATTGTTCAATAAAAGATTTTTTTTCATTCAAGCTAAGAATATAATATATCTTGAACCATGTGTATTAGGTTAGAAAGTTTGTTCGTAAGACCATTTCAATGATAGTAAAATGTAAATTGGTCAAGATATATCAAAAAATAATAAAGCAAGAAAAGGGAGATATCATGGGTGTGCATCAATATTTATTAGATATTAAAGGAAAATTAATTATATTACACATTATGTGTTCGTAGGTTGGTTATCATTGTTGTTACTATCCTTATCTCTTTAGGCGTGATGATAGGTTTCTATATCCTACTCATGTTCTGTTAATAATATTCACTACTATCGAGATAAGGTCCTAGAGGGTCACAAAAAATTCTGTATTCAAGAATCATCACTATTCAGTTAAATTTTTATATTGGACATGTTAGAACCCACCACTATAGTCTGGATTCTTTCGAAGGATAAAAGATCACCAATGAAATATATAAATATTAATTATTCAAGTTGACAATAATTAGTATTGAATTTATTTTATTATATGTATTTAAGTATTTAAAATTAAATACATTAAAATATATAATTTTAATGATTATTAGTTTAGTATATTCAAGTTTTATTTAATATTTATCAGAATGATGAGCTGAATTATTGGATCAAGTATTATCATGTAATATATTAATCATATTATAAAAAATTGATAATTATATGTATGAATCATTAAATTGTATATAATATACCATTTATGGTTCTTAAAAATATTCAAGGGTTGAGGGGTCAACTCTGAGTAAGTTCATAACACACTGTATATAGAGGAGTAGAGACATTCACTATTCATTATTCACTAAAAAGTGGTGAAAACCTCTCCCTATTATTCTCTCTCCTACATTAATGGGTGGAAACCTATCGATTCAGGTGAAACTTATCGAGCTCTCCCTCAAACATCACAAGAAGGGAAATGTAGAGACCATCATAGTGTTGATGGCATCAGAATATCTCCACGCTATCAACTAGAATTCGACGATTGGAACTCGTGCACATTCTTGAAGAGCATATAGATGATCTAGAAGAATTCAGAATTAGATTCATTGAGGAACAATCCATGATGATGAGAAAAAATCATGAACATATTTAGTTCTAAAAGGGTATTTTTGGTTTAATTATTATGGTTAAAATTCCTCATGTGGAAATCCTTTGGTTATATTGAGCAATGTTTCACTGAGGACGATGTAGTAATGTCAATCGTGAGTGGAAATATTTTTAAAATCTCATGTTTTGTGGGTTCTATTGTACACCCAAAACCATAAATTGGAATTATTAGTATTCATGAAGATTATAATCCAAGAAAAAAAATTAAATTTATAGTAATTTTAGATGAGGGCATCATTTCAGTCTCAATTCCACCGAGTACCAACAAAATGGGATGAGGGGAAGGATGTCAAACCTATAAATGGTCAAGAAATCTTTAAAAAAACCGACACCCCATTTGTTTTTCCACAGGTTTTTTATAGGGTGTTAGACTCAAAAATGGAAAACGATACTTCATGTTGAAGTCTACTCTCTATTGCCACCAACATGACCTATACCAATTGTTCTTCCCCCCCTCCCCTACAAGACCATGTGGCATCTTCCTCCACTGCATGCCTCCATAGTTGAACAACCATCTGCAACCATCTCATCATTGATCATTAGTGAGCTATAACACACCGCCTATAGACCCTACCTCCTCCACGATGGATCTCAATACCATCTATCACTCTCCTCACTGACATCCAGATCCACCCCTACCGTAGATCTGTATTTCCACCCATTGGTCTCCTTCCAAAGATCATGCATCCCCTCTCTTCAGCTACCAGATTTGACCCCACACCACCTCTATTCTACACGATCCATAAATTTTTTGGCTCTCACCATGACCACTATAGATCCCCTACCCAACATTCCATGATAAATTTTATAAAAAATTCTACTCAATCATGCTGACACAGTCTACCATTCCACTTACAAGATTTTTATTTTCTAATTGCGGTATAGGCCAACTCCTTGTCACAGAACTTGGCCTTCTCCCAAAATCTCCTGTGGAATCCAGCTGGCTTCCTTACTCAAATCCTAGATGAGTTAATCCATTAAACACTCCCAATAGAAGTAAAGATCTTAAGTGAAGTTCTTGACAAGATCACAAGACACAAGTGCATAAAAGCTCTCAATTTCTCTCAACATCTGTGTGTCTTTACAAATGAGGAGTCACTCCCTTTGTATAGTGGTTGGTGGTAAATTCCACAACATTCTAAAATATGTACACATATACATGATTCTATTGTATTCTAGCCTTCTCTACTAGAATATACATGGATCATTTTATAACCCGTTGAGATCTACAATCTTCTATGGAGGCCTAGAATGTTCTGAACCATTCAAGGCCCAAGGGTTGATCTTTAACACTATGGAGATGTGTGGAATATTCTATGACATTTTTTATATGAATAGAAATCTAGATCAATCTATAAAATATCATCCTCAGGTATCCACTCCATTTGGTGGAGTGTGACATCCTCCCCCACCTATTCTGGTGACGTCCTCAGCGTGTCCATGATGATACTCCTCGATTACCCATGTGAACTGCCAAAAGTTGTCTATAGGTTCCAAGGTCACCCCGAATTTAGGGAAACCCTTACACATTATAATTTACTCTTTGTTTCTTGGTACTTAATGCCGTTGTAATATCCAATCATCGAGTATGAGATCCACCTGCTAGTTATATGACTCGACAACCATTATTGGAGCCCTTATAGAAACCCCTCTTCTCTGGTCCAAAAGGCCTTTGTGATATGGCTTGAGCATAATCACATTGAATAATGGATGAATATTCATCTTGGGAGGTAAATCCAAGAATTATGATACCACTCCAACTCCGTACATGTCCTATATAGACCCTCATATCTCTGAATTAGTCCATTGTGCACCCTCCATAATTCTTTGTTCTATTGAGGCAAGAGTTTCCCCATCATCTTGTCCCTAAGATAGAATCTCACATCCTTTCACCCTTTTTCATTCCACTTATTCATCCTCTTGGAAGCTTTGTAAAAGTGGGTTTTCATCATTTTATCTTTTTCATGACACTCTTTGTCCATGGTGTATGTAGTTGGGCTACTTCCTTGGCACTTCTCCCTATGTACCTCTGTGTGATGAGTGATGGGGTTTTTTCCGATCACCACCTCAAATGGACTCTTCCCCATAGAATCACTCCTTTTAATGATGTAGGAGATTAGGTCCACATCCAGAAACATTTACCAATCTCTCTAGATGGAACTCACAAGGTACCTCAAGTATCACTCCCACGAGGCATTCAACCTCTCCGTCTTCCCATCCGTCTAGGAGTGAATGCTTGTAGATTAGTGGATCTTCATTCCTAACAATACAAAGTGCTTAGTCCATAACTTACCCATGAAGAGTGTATCCAGATCACTGATGATGTGATGTGGTATCCTACAATACATCACCACATTCTTGAAGAGTATCCTTGCGGTGAGCTCTACCGTCACATCTACTAGAATGAGGAACAAGTAGCATACTTTGAGAAATTTTCCACCACCACAATGATAATCCCATACCATTAGGGCATTGTAAATTCAATGATGAAGTCCGTGGTTAATTTCTCCCATGGCCTCTATATAATGTGAAATGACTGCAATAACCCTCCTGGCAATTGACTGTCCACCTTGTCTTTTTGGCACACAAGACAAGTCTACACGTAAGACTCTACATCATCCTCCATACTTGGACAATAATATGCTCCCTCTTTCAAGGACACGCAGTGTTGTTTTCATGGATTTACTACCCATATCGAGTCATGAAATTCCTTGATAAGATCCCTCTACGGTTTCCCCCAAATAGGGACATATATCCTCCTCCATGTGGTAAGAAGAGTGTCATCCTCCTCCCAAAATCTCCTTCTCTTGACCTCAGACACAAGATCCAAGACATTCTTGGATATAGGATCATGATTCATGCCTTCCTAGATCCTACCAAAGATCTCGTAATCCATACATTACTTGTGTCTGAACACCATCTTCCGAAAAAGGTGCATCGACCACCACATTTTATTTCCCTGGATTGTACTCCAAAATATAATCAAACTAGGCCAAAAATTATTTCCATATTCCCTGCTTCAGATTCATCTTCTTATGGGTTTGGAAATTCCTTGTGTGAATGTTGTCGGTCTACACCAAAAACAAGGACCCCAAGTGGTAATCTCTCCATTCCCGAAGACAATGTGCCATGGATTTCATCTACTTATATTTGCACTATGTTCCTCCTCTCGGTGTCATTAAGATTCTGGCTTTTAAAATCAATGGCATGTTTTCCGTTCATGAGAAAACCCCCAATAGGAAAGTCAGAGGCATTGGTGTGTACCTCATAAGGCTTGGTCAGATATGCCAAGCTTAGGACCAGTTCATTCCTGACCATCTTCATCAATCCATCAAATTCCCCTTCTCATTTTTCAATAAACTCCCACAAAAAGTTCTTCTTCAGCAATTCGGTGAGTGGAGATGCCTTATTTGAATAGTCACAAATGATTAACAAATAATAATTCACCAACCTAAGGAATGATATCAAATTGGGAACCCTGGTTAGCCACTCCCATTACTTAATTGCCCAAATATTCTCATGATCAATCTAGAGCAGATCCCTTTGATCTTGTGTCCCATGAAGAGAACATCATCCCTCAAAATGGATCACTTATCCTTCTTCACATATAACTTATTCTACCTTAAAAACTAGAAGATAGTTTCTAATTTTTCCACATGGTCTATAATTGACATAAAATGGATCAAAATGTCATACATGTAACCTACCACAAACTTATCCAATTATTGGTGGAAGACTTTGTTCATTAAAGTGAAAAATTTCACGAGGGAGTTAGTCAAACCAAATGGAATAACAAGTAAGTCATAGAACCCGTACCATGTCACACATGTTTTCTTCAACAAATCCTCCATGGAAATGTAGACATGATAATATCCCAACCTCATGTACAGTATGGTTAACACTCATGCCTTGCCTAACTTGTCAAACTGATCCACTATAAATGGGATAGGGTACATGTTCCTCACTGTGACATTGTTCAATTCATGATATTCCATGCACTTCTTCAGGGACCCATCATGATTCTATTGAAATAGAATGGGTGATCCATATTGTGACATAGATGGTTGGATTTCTCCCACTTCCAATATCTCCTTCAACTGCTTCTTCAACTCGTCCAACTCAGGTGGAACCATGTGATTGGGTTCCATGGATGGTGGCTTTTATCCAGGATCTAACATAATTTGATGATCAACCTCCCTCTTGGGTGGAATCTTCTTGGGAAACTCTGGTGTCATGATGTCACTAAATTCCCTTAGCACGCCCTTCAACCCCTTCGGAAACTCATGGTTGTCATCCACTAGCCCATATTATTTCAATTAAACCAAGTATGTATCCTCGTCCTTCTTGAAACCCTTCTTCACATTCATGTCAGAATGTAATGAAAAGTCATGATTTCCACAGACCATCAATGTCATCATGCATGGGCTTCTCTCCCCCATGATCACCATTTTCTCAAAGTGATGTGTTGGTATAGAATTGGATTTCTTGATGAACTCCATCCCCACATCTTTTCTTGAAGTCATCAATGGGAACCACCATGAGATCAATAGATCCCCTCCATTAACCAATGAAATGGGTCACTCAATGGAAAACAACACTCACAACTTGAGGTGTGGCATTCACATCTTTCATTCGACTAGTTGTCTAGGCTAGAACTAGCCCAAATATCCTTTCCATATCTTTGTCCAAAAAGTTATGTGTGGATACCATATCGACCATCGCATTGGTAGACTTCCGATTCAAATCCACCTTTTCATACATTAACCCATTCGTAGGTTGAACATTTTGTGGACTCTTCACCTCCAATGAATTTAAGATCCTAAAAGTCCCCATTTTCCACTCCTTGGGAATATCATCTTTCTCTTCAAACATGGAGTTGAGTACCTTACTCATGGGATGATCCTTCCATGTGGGATGCCCATCACAAAAGTAGCATCCTTGGGGCTTGTGTTTTCTTGATAAGTCATAGGTGTACTCCTTGGACTTCCCCATGTCATGGGAATCTAAATTCCACCTCCTCTCTTGGTCTCCCCCACCTTTACCCTTAAACTCTTACTAAGGATTGTGGGGTTCAACCTTCTTCATGTATTCCACCAAGGACTCACCTATGGACATAGATTTAGTAAAAGTATTAGGTCATAGACCTCACACCTCTTGTTGTTCCCATGGATGAAGGCATTTGATTAAATCATTCATATGATCATAGTCAGGATTACAACATACCTAGAGCATTAGAGAGACATACTCCCAAACAAACTCATGGATTTTCCATGTATGCTTCAATTTTTGCTGCATGGCACATGATTCCCAGTCTGCCTCCTCAATGTAGAACGAAGCATAGACCCATTTCTTGAACTCCTCCCATGATGGAAGTTCATTCCAACCATCCTTGAGCTCTTGTTACTTTATCATCCACCATAGAGATGCATTTTCACCAACGTATTGAATTGTGGTCTTCACGCGGCTCAGGTATTCCATCCAACCAATTGCGTCGAAGTACTACTCAACATAACAAATGATGCTATATAACTCCTTGGAATATCCATTTCAATTGATGTCCTTTCGATGATGCACATCAATATTGGGTGGGTACCGCACAACCACCCCACTAGCCTACTCACTATAGTAATTGGACCATTCTCTCTTATGTTGATCAGGAGCTTGGTCGTACCTAGCCATAGCATCCTTATGTTGTGCCAACACCCCAATCATCTATTTCATGAAGGCATATTTCTTGTCATCATTCTCATTGTCGTACCTCTCAACTGAAGCCACATGCTCTTGGTGATTGAAGAGTGTATCACGTAGGCCCATGATGCCTAGTGCCCCTTCCTTGTCATCACCACCAACATAATCTAGCCTTTCATTTAATTAAGTTGGGCACTCCTCTTCCCTTATGAGATGCTACTCAAGATTCTCTATTGTTTAATGAGACTTCCCACACTTCTTCTTCAGAATGGGTAGTATGGCCTCCTTCTCGAACATAAAAGGGTCCTCCACAATTGATCTTTCCATCATGAAAACATTCCTTGAACGCGTCTAATACAATATTTTATGGGACTTGGATTTCCCCCAAGCTCTTGTGGGGCATCCGGCTAGCTTTTTTACTCAAAATATAGACGAGTTATGCCTTTCGAAACTCAAAACGGAAGTAAGGATCATAAGGGATGTTCTTGACAAACTCACAAGACACAAGTGTAAAGAAGATCTCAATTTCTCTCAACATTTTAGTGTCTTTACAAATGAGGATCCATAACCTTTTACAAAGGGATTGGTGAAGAAATCTACAACATTCTTTAATATATACACTTCTATAAGATTATAGGGTATTCTAGCATACTCTAATAGAATATGCATGGAGCATTCTAGAACTCATTTAGATCCACAACCTTCCATGGAGGCCTAGAATGTTCTGGACCCTTCAAGGCCCAAGGGGTGTTCCAAAACATTCTAGAGAAGTCCGGAACATTTTGGAACTTGGTGGAGATGTATAGAACTCTATAAGATTCTAGATAAACTCATCACTGGGTCTCCTCTCCATTTTATAGGGTTTGACATCCTTCTCCTAAAGGAGATTCCACCACCCATGGCTAAGAATATATACAATACTACATACATCTATCATGGCATGAGCCACCTGGCTAGACCACCCTATTCAGCCCCGACCCAACTGATGTACAATCTAGTGGACTAGATTAGATCGGTGGGTCTTCACAACTCAAAATGAGTCTGGGTGAACCTATTTGGCCCGGCATGACCCTCCACGCTCATTACAAGTCCAAGGGTGCGCCAGCACGATTTTAATAAGACCATAGAGGTCCTGGATAGGTTTTCAAGGCCTAGTTGACTTTATTTAATCAATAAATAATTAAATAAATTTATTTAATTTGGTTTTAAATAAAATTTATTAAATTAATTAATTCCATTTTCATTGTAAATTAAATTAATTAAATAATAATTTTTCAATTAAAAACATTATTTTTGTTATGCGAGTGAAATTAAATTAATTTAGGTGTTAAATTAAATTAAATAAAAACATTATTATTTATTTTTAAAATTATATTAATTTTTGGACCGAACGACATAAATATTAAATTAAAAATGTGAATGAATTGTTAATTAATTAAAAATTCTCTCAGAAAAATAATCTCATGCAAGTTTAATATTATTTCTGAATTTATTTTTTATACAGATCTTTAATGTGTATAATAATAATCATGATAAATTGACTCACCTATGTATGTATGGGGCATGTTTATTTTTAAAATTTATAATAGAAATGATTATTTTTAAAAATTATTTTAATAAATGGTCATCTATGAGTCATATATGTGTTAAATATATAATTATATATATATAGGTTCTTGTGTGTACATTTTTCCTAGTTGTATTTTATAATACCAATACCCCCTCACCTACATGAAATTATTTTTGTATAATCAAGAAGAAAATAAGTGATGTACTTTGTTCCAAGTTACAGTAACACACTAGATTGTAGTTCAATGCAATGGATGTGTAGATGATAAACCTCGAGTCCCAAGTAACATGGATCAAGTTATTGTCCCTACAATCTAGGTTAATACCTTATTCACCCAATGGATCGTCCATTAGTATTGGTCCATTATCATATAATAATATTATTTTATCATGTTTTATTATTTTTTAAATGTGTACTTTATGAACAGACACATATAATAATAAACAAGAATGCATTAATAAAATGAACATGTGACTCGATGAATTTTTATATTTATTTCTTAGTCAGTTGTGAGTAAGATCACGTATAAAATGATTATAAAATAAAAAATTATTTCCTTTGGTCACATAAAAAATAGAAAAATACTCAATGAAATATTATATCAGAGTCACCATCCATAATTACAATTTAGACAAAACCAGGTGTTCGGGGTGCTCGGTCAGCCATAGCTAAGGGTTCCTCTTACTAATGGGGTGCTCTTATGAATGTGGTAGGATGAAATAACTATATTTATCAATAAAATTAGACATAGATAATTTACAATCATTTTAGAGTCATGCATTTAGTAAATCATGTTGGGAAATTATTATTTTGAACTCCACACAAAAGATCATGGAACTATCAATTAATGTGGATTACCAATCAAATGCCTTTTTTGAATCCTTGACTAGTGGCATAGCCACAGAGTGTGGGATCTGAGGGGAGGTTCTAGGATCCTTTCCACTATACTACTCAAGATATAATGTATTATGATTCTAGTACAGTGTGTTCCTGTAATTCGATAAAGTAGTTAGAGAAATTTAATCATTTAATTATTTAATAAAAATTTCAAAATCAGTAATCAAGAATAAATTTAAAATTCTAAACTATTGTTTATTAGAAAATGCAATGCTATAACTCAAAAAATACCGGTATAAATAATTGAAAATGTAAATTTTCACACATACATGATTTTCCATGTGTATTATAGGTGCTTGTGTAAAATACTAAATTATTGGAAATTTGAAGTGCTTGGGTCCCCAATACATGTTATGCTACCGCATGAAGCAAGGGTTTAATAATGATTACAGGAGACTCATGTTTGTAGAATATTTGGTTTATGTTATAAAACAATCATAAAAATTGTGTCTACCAACAATCACTACATCAGGTCAGGGGTGATATAACATGTACTCTCATCATTAAAAGGGTTTCAAGGAGAATGAGAAGCTATATATGAATAAGGTGATGATTACATAGGAAATGTGTAAATTAAAATATGTATCATGATCATATAATGAATCCCTTTACCATATCATTTTCAAACATTTACTGAAGTCTTGTTTTAGGAAACCAAAAATATTTTATTTATTAAAAGCATTATTACCTTTTTAGGTACGAATATCTAAGTAAATAATATTTTCAATGGTAGTTTAATCTTTATGTCTTTTGGTGAGAAAATAAAAAGGCAGGGAAAAAAGTCCAATGGAATGTGTAACACAAAAGGAAAATTTTCAATTTCTTTCATTTAAATGTGGTTGAATATTAACGGGATGTTATGTTATTTTCATATCATGAAATAATTTTATGGTTGTTTAATCATAATAAACTAAACTAAAGAAGAAAGTTGTCCCTTCATATTTAAGTATATTCATCAACATAAAATTTTATTTTTTGATCATACTTCTTTGGTATTATATACGATATGAGACTTGCATATATGTAATTAAATAATGTAACTAAGTGAGTATAGATACATTATTAGAAGTAAGGTGTATTCACAAAGTATTTGATAAATGGTTATTCCAAATTTAGTGGTGATAAGTACTCAACATATACCTTTCCAAGTGAATTGTTCTTGTAATACTATTACTAAGTACAACACAAACATTTATGTCCGGTTCCCTATAGAAACAAGGTGACGTTATTCCCAATTTCAGAATGATTTTTTTTCAATATAGAATACTCAATATAATATTTCAATAATATATGAATTATAAGCAATGACAGATGAATATACATGTAATAATTATTTACCCATTTTTGGAAAGATGAATATTTGTTAGGAGAGGATAAAAATACATGTCCTTGACATATCCAATATGGTATTTATAATCATCTAATCAAATAAAATAAGTTATTATCACCATATATACTTAGTTTTTGAATAACACACCATTAGAAAAAAGGTACGTAATAATGATTTTAGAATTATTTCAACAAGTGAAAATGAACTATTCCAAGAATAAGCATTGTTATATTCCATTGTGTCATTAAAAAATTGTATATTCATATTCATAAGATATACGTTTCATTATGTCAGCTTTCCAACGAATATCTTGACCATGAAATAACCAATCAACATAACATAGCATGGCGTATTTCCAAAATACACATTACCTTATATACATAAAAAAGTCATGTTAATGAATAAGATCTATGGTGATGACTTAATTTTTAAATATTGATCAATAAAATAAATAATGGATATATTCGTAAATGAACTATTTATACATCAGATCTATGATGTAGGTAGTATCAATGTTACTAATTTCAAATACATCCATTATATTTCATGATTTCTTCACAAATGATGGTGATATTCCATAACATATACAGAATATAATGAAAATGGATATCATATGAGTTATTTTACAATGAAATAACATTATTTAATAAGGACATGTGTTTAGATATGATGCTTTTTCTTGGAGATAGACAGACATCCATAAACCAAAACAAAATGTGAATCCAATTTATTTACCACATCGGTCATTTAGTATTATATAAATCCATAAAATCAATAATTGGTAGTCATGTGATAGAATACATTTCTAAATAAAGGTTCCAATCTCTATTAGAGATAGTGGGATCCAAATTGAATTTGGTATAGATAATCCCAAAGATGAACATGTAGTTTTCGTATGAAATTGATTGACATGTTCTTGATGAATATAAATATTCTAGAGACACAAACTACGTTGGAAGGTTAAAACCATAGGGATGGTTTAGTATTCACCATGAAAAATAACCCCTTATTCATTTCAACTATTAAATCATACAAGTAAGAAGTTTGTGGATATAAGATAAAATTTTAAAGACCAATTAAAATTCAATAATTGATTACATGTATCAAAGTTCCAAGGTGATTATAATTTTAAATAATTCTGTAGAAGATCATGTGAGACAATACCAGGATAGTAAAAATGAAAAACTTGTAAGGCTCGATTGGTTACACTATGTATTTTTCTGAAAATCCATTATAATGTTACATGTCATAGTTAATTAATATGATCATTATATTTAGAATTAATGTATTTACCAAAATTCATGGAAGTAGTTTATATGATGAAACCATGAAGGGATGGTGACATAACATAATTCTATAATAGGTCTCAAGTTACTAAAATACAGTTTTGGATTTAAATTAGGGAATAGGAAAAAGAATATGGACTTGAAAATATTTTTTTCATGTGTCTACTAGTGGTTAGTGCGTGATATATTTTGTTCATATTAAAATATGTTCTATAACATATGAAAAATAGATATTGGGCACAAAAATAATGAATACTATGATGAAAGTCTAGTGATTAACCTAATGTAGCAATATAAATTCCAGGGAACATGATATATTGAGGTAGATCTAAAGGTTATTTCGACCTAGTAAATCACACATATAGTTACATGGTATTGAAAATTACAAGTTGGAACAATTAAAGTTGTAATTTTTACCAATGTTACCTAGAATATATCTATCCAAGTTGACATGTATGGGATATGGGTAGAGATTAACATGTTAATTTGAATACCATACTCTAGAGCAATGGATCAACAACATATTCAATAATATGTGCATTAATTAATACTTAAAATATTCAATTTATAGTAAGAAAATATAATTTACATCAAAGATCACATCATGGGATGCAGTTAGAACTATCCCTTTTTACATGATAATGTATCATGGATATGAACCTGGTAAGTGGAGATGAAAGGATACAAGTTATATGAAAAAACAAGTACTCCTTGTATTCATGTGATCTAATATCATAGTTTGGTTTAGATAACTTGTAATCAAAACTATTTCAATCTAGTGGTATACATACCTACAAATACTAAGTATGTTACAGCTACCAAAGAAGTTGAGAAGCAGTTAGATAGAAAAATTAGTTCCTATTCATGGAATCTTACCTATTATGTAATGAATTATAATAATGTAAATTATGATATTATTACTATCCATGATGTCAAGTTATGATACTATAAAAATTTTATGTACTTATAGATACCATATCTAGATATGTTTTCCTAATTGGTGCGAGGTTGTATATAGTATAATTTCTACTTTTTAAAAAATGCCAAACCCTACAACTAAATTTTTTATATAATAAAAAATGATCTTAATCACATGAGATCATACAAGGTCTATTAGAATGTTGGATATAGTTAATGTTGCAGTATTTTAATATTGGGTTACTAAGAACCAACTATTAATTACTTTGTATTATTATATCATGTGTATAATTACATATACATGATGTAAACATACCATTATAATGTAGATATTTTTGTGTCTACTATATAATATTAATTTACGGAGATTATTTTATGTATCAAATGGTAATTGCAGAACACATGTTATAATGAGAACCTCTAGATATTATGGAATTAATCTTAAATATATTTTTATATTTTCTAGATAGATCTTACTTACAGGGAACAATATTTGTTTGAATCACAGGTATGGGGGCTCATAAGAATTGAGAATTCATCTCATGATGTTCACACATGGAAAACTCTATTAGTGAGACCATGAGAACAGAACCACCAATAGGAACAATACTTGTTTTGGGTTTCATTGGATGTTCCTATCTATATACAAGTTTATTGATCTCCAAACTGAAGATCATTACAAATGTGTTCAATTTGACCATGTACTCCAACGCTTGAAAAACCATGATAATGAATCCTTGTTGTGGTAGATTTTTTAGATACTTTATTTGTGGAATGGAATTAGATGAATGATCAAGAAAGGATTTGTCACATCCATGTTATCGAAAGATTATACCTCAAACCATATCGATCAAAAAATAAGTACATGAATTAGACAATTTTCATGTAAGTAGAAGGTAAGTTTTCAAATTATATCAAAAAATAATAATGATAGAAAATGGAAATTAAATGGGTGTGCATCGTGATTTATGAGATGTTGAAGGAAAATATATTATATTACATAGTACAGGTTCATATAATAGATATAATTTATATAACTATCCTTATAACTTTAGAGGCCATGATGGTTTTCTTGATACCACACATGGCCTGTGAATAATATTCACTACTATCAAGATAAGTCATAGAGGGTCACACACAATATCATATTCAAGAATCTTCCATATTTATATGAATATGTATACTGGATCTGGTGGGACCAACCAATGGAGTTCTGGGTTTGTCGAACGGTATATGATCAACAAATAAATAAATTAATTCACGTTTTTCATGTTAAGAATAATTGGAACTGAATTTATTTTTTATATGTAATTATATGTTTTAATGAAAATACATGGAAAATATTATTTGAGTCAATATTAGTTAAAAATACTTATGGATCATTTAATATTTCAATGAATGGCACACCAAATTAATTGCTCGAGTGTTTTCACGTAATATATTTATTATATTATAAGAAAGAGAAAATAATTTTTATTCCTCAGAACATTATCCATAGGTATTATTTATGGTGTGTATGAATATTCAGGGGTCGGGGAGGAAATTATGTGTAAGTAAATACCACACACTATATAGAGGAGGGGAGGCATTGACCATTCACTATTCACTATAAAATGGAGAAATACTCTCTTTATCTTCTTGTATCTCCCACATTCTATAGGGAGAAGCTCATGATCTAGGTGAAAGAAATCGAGCTCTCCCTCATGCATTGCAAGAAGGGTGATGTAGTGATCATTATAACATTAAAGGAATCATCCGATCTCCATGCTGGTAACCAGAATTTAGTGATTGTCACTCCCACGGTTTCATGAATTGTGTGTGGATGATCTAGTGGAATTAGGCTTTGGATTCTCCAAGAAAGGATTGATGATTATGAGAATATATAGAGTGTGGATTTGGATATAACATGGTATTTATGATTTATTTGTTATTAGAAAACATCCTGTAAAGATCCTATTGATTACATCAGGCATTATTTCACTTATAACGATGTAGTAATGTAAATTTTCAGTAGGAATTTTTTTATATTCTCATGTTTCAGTGTTTCTGGTGTTCTTATAATACCTTCACAATATCCCATGTGGCTGGCCGAAATAGTCCCCATCAAAAATAAAAAAAAATCAGTGTATGAATCAATTTATGGGATGTTAATCAATACTCCCCAAAGGATGATCTTTTAGTATCGATCAATGAACTAAGGATTTATGCATTAGTCATATTTTATGATCTCTCCTTCACGGATGGCTACAATTTATAAAATCATATCTGAATGGACCATGAATATGAATATGAAACATCCTATAGATCCCCCTAGTGAGGATTTTTATATTAGATAATTCCCTTTAGAATGAATAACTTCATAAATACATACAAACATGCCATGCATCACATCTTCAAACCCTTCATGGTAAATATCATTGAAAAATATTTGGATGAAATTGTAGTTAAATATTTAAAATTCATAGATCACCTAGTAGATATTGAAACTGTCTTAAATAAACTACTACAACGCATCCTGAGATGATCTCCTTAAAGGGTTACTTCAGTTGTACCTCTAGGATTTTTCTCATCTTCTTTGTACAAAATTGTAACATCAAAGTCGACCTCGAGAATTAGAAGTCTATCTTTGGATTTTAACCTTCTAAAAACCTTGTAGAGTTGATAAGAATTAAGGTCAACTTAGTATACATATGATGATTTTTTCTATCCCTTCCAAAATAATTCCCTTCACCTGGTTGATGAAAAAAGGGCTTACATAAAAATGGGATAATGATTTTTAGGAAGTGTTAAATTGTCTCAAGAAATACCTCTTGATCAGTCCATTCCTAATTTAGACTGTCTATATAATACCACTTATCATGTATGCGACAACCTTCTAGAGATCACAATGTTCCTTCCTCAAACAGATGAATGACACTGGTAGAGAAAAATGAATTTATTATTTCAGTCAATCCATGATCTATGTTGGGAATCATTATTCAAATATCGTGAAGAGATTTCATGTTCTAATCATTTTAGTAAAAAAATGGAGGCCCCATATGCAGTACCACAAGGTCCTTTTGGTATCTCGTAGTAACCCAATATTATTAATCCTTATCCATTTGAGGTTTATAGGAAACCTGTTATGGTTGACGGTCATTTTGATGCATTTTGAAATTCAGTATGTGCCTCAAAAATCAATCAAACACTATAAATTAGCATATTTTCTGGCAGATCACCCATCAATAGATATGACATCATTTGATACTAAACTAACATAGGAATAGGATTTCTATGTGTGAGAGGTCCCCATGATAAGGGAAAATTATTTTTATGGTGCATATAGAAGCCCAACATGAAGGAGGATGGGAGACCCCAAAATCCAAAATTTTAGGATGGGAGTCCTACTCATATCTCTAGAAATGGTAGTTCTTTCTTACCCCTTCCTTCTATTAGTGGGGTTCAGACATAATTGATTATAAAATAAATCCCTCATTGCAAGACTAGAGATGGAACATAAATAACAAGTTAAACACTTGAACATAAAAGGAAACTCAAAACTGGTCATTAAAATTTTTAACATTGATTATGCTATCAAAAAAAGGATGATCTAATAACCTTGTTAATCCATGCTCGGGAACTAATGGTTGAATTACCTTCATATTTTACATTGAATAATATCACAATGTCTCAAAAATCCCTTGATGATTACTTGGTTAATGCATCTGCAACCCAATATGATTTGGAGTAGGATGAAACATTCATCGATATTGCATCATGCAAAATGGTTTCACCATTTGATTAAAACAAATAGGAATACATCAACTAGATTAGTTTCCTCAATGAACCATTTTCTCATACCACCTCCTAGATGAAATCAATTGTAGAATACCTTAAAAATGTAAAACATCCATCAAATAGAGCCGGGTGATAAAAAATTTGATGATGAACAACTATATTTTATTTTTATGATAGAACGAACCACAATTAGAAACTATATAAGTGCATAATTGATGGGGTCCCCCATAGGTGCATCTAATGGAGAATAGAAATCTATTGTGATGAAGGAAGTACAATATGGATCATGTGGTGCCCAACAAATCAATTTTCCACTTTTCCCATCGAATCTGAAGGCATGGATACTATTGGACTACTATAATGAAGGACTACACAAAATTACACTAAATGTGTCATTCCTACCATGTTCATGCCAATATTATTCACCAACCCTATGAGCTTCATCACACATATAAATGCTTCATTCCATTTTTCATATGGTGAATAGACATTATGGGACTATATCCTGCCACCACTACCAAGAAATTTAATTAAATTATTATTGAAACCAACTTCTTCTTTAATTGGTACAAATCTATACCCCATCATGGATTTGGGGAAGGAACATTATCATCTTCATGAAAGACATCATGATCACTAGACTCGTTGTATATCATGCAATAATGATAGAAAATGATGCAAATTTATGCTCTTTTGAATTGGAAAAGAAATATCTGGCGTAAGATATAAATTACAACCATTCATTCCGCTACCATGATGTGGATAATAGATATAGTTATGCATCAAATAAGACATTATCAAATATACTATATAAGATGATAGATAAGTATAGAAATAATTGGCCAGAAAAGATCATAAATTCCTTGTGGGCTTGCCGAACCACAACACACACAACCATATAGGCAACCCCATACTCATTTGAAAATTGTAATGTGGCGGTATTTCCCATCAAAGATCAATTTCCATCACACGTCATGGCCATTTGTTATCAGTTATATATGGATGAGTAATCCCATAAAAGGATAGAGGAATTGGAGTTACTAGATGAGGAATGATTTCATACCATGAATCATTTGTATGATTACAAAAACTAGATTTTGAGGAATATTAACAAAAAGGGTTTAATCTGATCATTCTCCAAAGGAACGATGGTTTTGGTCATCATAAATCCAATGATACCTAGATAGGGACCCGGGAAGTTTGAACCAAAATCAATGGGACCTTATGAAATACATAATGTCTACTCCAATAGAGATTATTCCATAATTTCAAAGGATGGATAACTCTCCTTGGCTCCAACCAATGCACAATTCTTGAATATATATGTTATTTTTTAATATTCCATGTATTCCTAACTGTATTATGATAATCTATATATAATCGTCATCCTAACCACATGAAGATAAATTGTATGGAAATAATTCTCACCAAATGATGTTATACTACATACCCATGTTCAATAATCATGACAAAATATTGGGTTCATGCCTCCTCTGAAATGCGTATGCGGTGGGTGGGCCTTATTATTCCTTGTTCATGTCGAGTTTTCTATGCCACAACATCACCCATATCACATATGGAAGGTTTACCCCTTGTGTATGAACATAGTGACCACAAACAATGTTGGTCATCCAAATTGCATGATGTTAAAATTCATGTCACACCATCATTTCAATAGAAGATTTACCGCACATGATACATATTTGTGTGGGAGATAACAACAAATATCATATCACCTAGTTAGAATCATATCAAAATATGCGATATATTATTCATGAATTACATATTAATTGATTCATAAATACATAAGATATATAGCGAGGCATGGATTTTATATCTTGGTCTAGCCACCCAAAAGGAAAATTCTAAATTCCCCCTCGCTACATATGGGTCAGGCCTGTGTAGGGATATTTCATTTAAAACTACGTGTGGATGGATTTAAATTCTATTGGATTCCTAGTGTCATCCAGACATTATGTAACACCCCGAGCTTCTATGATACACTTCTCATTCAATAATGCAATAGCTTGCATTGTACGCAACTTCGAGTTCTAACACAACGCAACTAATCAAAGTAGCCGTTATGAATAGTAATACCCACTTTTTGAAATTATATAAATTTTATGTTTCAAAATGGACTTTATTTTTATATTCGGAATATCGAAATTATCCTAAGTTGAATTTTTTGTAATTTTCTGAGAACTTTCAATTTTTAATGAGTAGTGAAAAATACTTAAAACAACTTTTTTAATCAAAATAATTTATAGTGATAAATTATACGATTTAGTGGTTTTAAATTATAATTATAATATATTTTTAACATTTTATCCAATGGTGGTCATTAGAATTAATTTAACATTGAAATTGGACATAAACAATTGTCAATCTTTTGATATAAATTATTTCTTAAAAACACGCTATTTGTTGTGACAACGGGAATTAATTATAAAATTAATTAATGCAACTTATATGTTTGGAATTTTGTAAAATAGACATCATTTTTGAAATCGGAATATCAAATATAGCTTAGGTTGAATTTTTGGGATTTTTCTGAAAAACTTCAATTTTTGATGAATAGCGAAACCACTAAGTGGTACTTATAAAAACTGATTTTTCGTTTAAATGAAATTTTACTACTTCTGTGTTTTTAATTTCAAAAATCCAACATACATGGTTGTCATTAGGAAGTAAAATGTGGTTCATTGGGATTAAAATAATTTTTTGGTGAATAGTAACTTTTAAGTTCTTAATCGCTATTAGAGGTAATTAGTGTAGTTTAAGGTAAAAATAATGTTTTAATAATATGAGATGAGCTTGACACATGTCCTACCCTCATTGTATGTGCCATGGCCGACCAAGACAATCCATGGGTAAACATGGGGACCCAATGGAGCCACTTTAGTTGGAAAATGACATAAATACCTTTTATTTAATGTTAAAGTAAAAAATGACACAAACATGAAATGTTTTACTAAAACAATTTTTACATGGGGTTATACAAGTCATATTTTTGACTATAAATAGTCATTGGAAAGCTAAAAAGATTTCCTACATCATAGTATTTTTTTATATAATTTTTATACATTAAATAAATTAAATTATTTATGACATCATGGTGATGCAGCGATGACCTCATTATTTAATGATTTTTATAAAATGAAAAGACAATGTAAACTCCAAAGCATAAACTTGTACAAAGACTATTGTATGGGTATATTTAGAACCATTATCACCTTATCCACGAATTATATAAGTTTGGGACCTTTAGAATCCGAAAAGCATTGTATAATAATGTAAAATTTCCTTACTTTCCAAGAGTGCCCCTCCTCTCCTCTTATAAAAGGCCCCCACCTCTACCACCTCATTCACACATTCAAACCATTTGACTCGGAAAACCTCGGCCCAAATACTCTCCCAACATCCCCCTCTTACTCCTAGAAGAATCACTTTGGGCAGAACACTTCCCAAGGAAGCCTTTGGCTCAAATCAAAAAGAGTTACCCGATTTTAAGGTAATGTCTTCTCTTATGTTATTTTGTTTTATTTTGCTTCTGCAACCCCATAAACTCTTTTTATTCATTTATTTTGTTACAAAAACAGTATCCTCAATATACTAGGATGTTTTTATTAGAAGTATTAGAACTACACTTACACACACCTACATCTAATGGTTAAAGAACATACGGTTTCGGTGGATGGCGAATTTCTGCCTCACGAAACGATGATTGTTCAACACTCATAAAACACCTTAAAAGGTGGATATTAAAATGTCACTCTATTTATAAATGATATATAATATGTTTTACTTAATGTTCTATATTTTTCATTTATTTCATACCTTTATTATTTCTATTATGGGTAAACGTGATATTTTCATTTTAGGAAGTGCAGACTACCGCCCCCTCAAAGTGATTTGAACCATTAATACCATATGTGGGCTGTATAAAGGATGGAGTAAATGATATTATAAATGATGTTATACTGGAATTATAATATACCTTTATATCATTATGATTTCATTAAATACGAAATATAAATGAAAGTAGCGTTCATGCGTACGTACGGCTTACCGTCTCCACGAATGGTGCATTTCATTTCTTACCTCTAAACGTTATGGAATATTATAAATGCATGTATATACTGGATATATATGAGATATATGAGATCTATATCATGAATATAATTCTGGATATAATGGATATATCACCACAGGAACAACTTGTAATTATAAGAATTTTATTTTTAACTCAAGTACCTAAGATCAACAAAATGATCGTTATAAACTTTAATAATTACATAATGTTCATAACATGGTAATAAGGGATATAAAAGGAATAATGAACATGAAAAAGGTTCTTAAGTAAATATAAATTAACTCTAGTTTATTATTCAGGAGGTTAAAGAATGGTTGAGTTAGGAAAAGATGCAAGGTAAGGGAACTTCTTAACCCAATTTCCTTTCTTTGGGTTAATCTCCTACTTTAAAATTATGTCATGAATTATCTTCTATTTATACTTTCTTTATTTGTACTTATAGGGAATACAAATAATATATCTATTATATTTAGAAATGATCTTTGAAAGGTACTTTGTCTCAATCTCCATTCATTGAGTCATATTTTGTTTTATACACAAATTTCTTTTATACGGTGTATAAACCCCTTTGACTTTTATGTTTATTCAAAAGGAATCTTTTTATACGAAGCGTTTTACTAAACAACAAAAAGGGAATGTTTTTCTTTCTATACTTATGCGGCGACAACGACTTCTCCGCCACCGTGACCATTATTTGAGTTTCGACTTCCTCTATAAGCCATAACTTTTTTTAAAATGAAAAATAAATAGAAGTTTTAATTTTCTTTTATTTTGGTATCGAAAATGGTTTTGAATGTGTTTTTATTATATCAATGTGTTGTATTGATTTCTTGTGATTGAAATGTGGAAATGTTATGTTTCCTTTATGCATGTTTTATGTGATACTATTATGTAATGGTTTATGATATGTTTAAACATATTCATATGAGGAATGCATTGGACTTAATAAGTGATGGGTGGAGCCCGCTATAGCTCCTCGATGCATCGGCAGGTCTCGTGAGACAAATTAGTGTCTTGGCATGAGCCCTTGACAAAATCTTATTTGTGGTCTTGTCACGAGGCCTTGGCTACGTAGTTATGATAGTCTGGCATTATGCATTCCATCATTATGAAAATGGTTATTTATATTTCATGTGATTATTCGACTAGTAGAATATCCATGTGAGTAAGTAAATGGCATTATTTCAGTTTACTTTTGCAATATTATGCTAATGTTAAAGTTTAAAAGGCTCTTGTTTTAGTTATACATTTCCTTAAATGTTAATGTTTATTTATGAATGATTCCACTATATTGTTATCCTTTCTGAGAATCTGAGATCACCCCTTTCAATGTTTTAATATTTTCCAGGATGTGAAGAAGTATTTTATGAATGACCTGTAGGGATAGTCAGAAGAGGATATGAGTGTGGACTATGAATAATTTTTTATTAGTTTTTTACTTTATGATGTAATGTAAGACTTATGAATGTATCTAGTGTTTCCAAGGCTTCTAAACTAATCGACATTTAGAGACTTGATATTTTATGATCATGCCAATGTTGCGAAGTAATGCACCGACTCCGGGTAGCTGGGGTCGGGGCTTTACACATTATGTCATGGACACAACCACAAAATATGTTAAAAAATCCCCCTCTATGCATGGGTCATACATTCATAGAGAATTATTTTCCAGAACTATGTGGGGTTTATTACTATCATCACATAATATATAGTGACATCTATACCTCTTATGTTAGGAGGATCTATAAATTTCCCTTCATTTATAAGATGATTTTCTTATCATCCATTCGCCTCATGGCCTCTCTTCACATGAGTATTTTTTATCTTGATGGCACAAAAAATTATCCACTTATCTATTTGAAATAACAATTCTAATCTCATGATGTTAAACTGTATGGTACAACATCCATGTCATAAGATAAAAAACATTATGACACTAATTTCCTCGTTGTAATATGTTTAACTACTGAAAACTATAATGTTCTCACCTGAGACAACATTTACCCCACCATCAGTCATCTACCATACTATACTAATGAACTATATGTGTCATGATTCATATTATCCCATGATATGTATCGACACCAAAATTCCTCATCCAGGTGTAGCCACTAAAGTAGAAAACAATCCCCCCCATGTATGGGTGGGACCTACTTAGTGAGCCTTCATAAAGAACTATATGTGGATTGATTCTAGTCCACGTAGGATATGTAATGATACCATAATCTATGATACTGATTCCAGCCATTATATATATATATATATATATTCCCTCCTCCATTTGTATGAGATTGATCAGCACAGGATTCCCTTTTCACAAAAAATGTATGGCTTGATTCCTGTTAGCGATGGATATATAGTGTTGAACAATTCATTAAATAATGAGTCCAACCATAATATTTCATCTTAAAATTAGAGATCCTATTTCCTTAGTGTGTGCAATTAAACTTTAGGGTGCCTCTAGAACTATATATTTCTTGATTCTTGATTAAACATGATACGCAGTGACACCTTGTCATTGTTCCCTAGTCCAAACAATGGAAAAGAGAAACAAATACCCCCATATCATGTATTAAAATCTATATTAATGGCGTAGGTATCATGATTTTTCTTCATATGTGGATCTATCATGGGAAAAATGACCCCACCCCCCTACGTGCGAGTCATATCTATGTGGGGATTTTTCCACTTCATGGCGAACCATGGACTGAATGTTTCTTATGTGACTAGACACATCCCTTCCATTATTCAATCTCTAATCCATGAGAAATTATGAATGTTCAAAAATATTTTATGACTATCTGAAATATATGTCTAGTGTTTTAGGGACTCCTTTTTTGACTATTCATATTATTCACCAATTTCCTATGCATATGTTTCCCACAAAAATACCTTTTAACCAAAGGAATATCCTTCCTTATGAGAGGCATATTCTATATCAGTAAGAACTATTGAATTATTTTCCCTGTATCATTTATTGTTATCAATGAATATATGAGATAATGGTTTACACCTTCTTCCCACTTTTTTTTGGGGCATGTCAGAATATCACTACCAAATTAGCCTATAGTTACTCTTGGTTTCTATGAAAATTGGTCCTAGTAGTACAACATGAGATTATGGAACTACATGTATTCCTCAAAAAATTATGTTTATCATCATAACCAATGTCCTTGTCACATGAAAATAAACTTCATGGTATTAAGAACTATGTGTGTCTTGATTCCTTTGATCTCAACATATGTAGTGACACCTAAATGTTCAATCATCTAGGCATATCTGAAATTACAAATTCCCCTTCCCTTTTGATCGGTTAGTCCTTCATAGGGAAATATCAATGAACTACATCTGGCTTGATTATTATCGTCATACGATGCATTGTGACACCTGAATCTCATATCTCGAGTCTCACCATAAGATAAAAATTTCCCCATTTCATGTGTATAGGTCATACCTATACAGAATATTTCCAGACAAGAAAAAAATACCCAATATTCTTATGCAGGATATTAATATGTATAAGAGAATTCAATATGATCCTCTCCCCATTTAGGGTTATCCTGTCAAAAGAAAAAATATTTGTCCGCTTCACTTTTCATAGCTCAGACCAAGACACATACCCTTATCAGAATAATGTTTGGATTAGGACATAATAATGGAACCACTTCTACCAATTCTTATGAAATTGTGACACCGAATTACCCTTTTTTGTTCTATCAATCTAGTTTCATAATCCATACTCTATGTCCAAAAAGATATAAATCCCTATAAGCCTCTTAAACTAATAGAATTTGTGAGTCATTTTCTTAAGTAAACCATTGTTTGACTATACACAATATTCCTAGTTTTCTCTTCATAAGTTTCCAACAAAAAGAGGCTTTTCAACGAATAGAAATTTCATTCCCATGTGATTTTTTTTCTAACCTCTATACTCCTAAAATGGCCTTCTTGTACTACAACACTGCATGGATTTTAAAACCTCCACATTATAGATCAAAACCAACCCAATTAATGTATGGATATGATATAACATTTCATTAATGATTACCATGAATATGGTGAATCATTTATCACTTGGTCAAAGGAGAGTATCCTTATTTCTTAATCCTCTAACAACCAGAGGTTTATATATTTATCTACAACATCATATTTCTAGTTTCATGACATTAAAAAGAACCATGCTTCAACCCACCATTAATTAATCAAAATTTATGTGGGATTATTTTTGTATTCATGTCCAACAATGATACAATTTCCCTAGTCATTTTCATACATCATTCCCTCAACAAGTCTCCCTTCATGGTATTGAGAAATTTGAAACGTTAAAAGCATCCTTTCCCATCTGAAATGGAGGTTTAGTGTCTTAGGGATGCCTTTTTTAATATTTATAATATTACCAAGCAGGCACTGCATATGCTGCCCAAAAAAGGGGGTCTTGTCAACCAATGGAAAATTTATCCCCATGTTAGTGTTTTAATACATGTGAACACCCTAGAAACATTTTGATGGAAGTCATTATTGTGGATAATTTCCATTTACTTCTCCCAAGTCATTTTTTGGATTCGGAAATCATAATAATAGGGTAAATAAAAATCCATAATTAATTTCTGAAAAATATTGGGACACTCTCATCCAAAAATCCCCATTGGTTCCCTCTCCCCATAATTCATGGTCAAATATGTTTGAACCAAGACATATGTGAAATTAAGATGCTTTGAACGAATCTAAACATCCCACAAAAATATACACTAAACTCACTAGGTTGAAGATTCAAAAATGGACCCTTGAAAAAAACATGAGTTTTAACTCCCCATAACATTCCATTTTATGGTTTAGGAAACATTGAGCAACTAAAAGAAAAACATATTGAAAACATATTATGTTTAAAACCCACAAAGGGTTGCCTAATAAAAAGTCATGTTATCCCCATAAATCCCATGCCATAGTAGACTTAGGAGTAAATTAGGGTAATAACACAAAATACACAATAATAGTATATTTTACATGTAACCAAATAAAAAATCCAAATATAATCACTTATTCACTTGGATTAGGAAAAAATTAGATCATTATATAACATACCATTCAAATCAAGACTGATTTTACATTTGAATTGACTCTTGTTCAACCCAATCAAAACCCAGTATGATGGGTAGAATGTTTTGGGTCCAGATAATTATACATAGAAGAAGAACAATATTCCATCAATTTACGAAAATAAGAAGAAAATATGAGGAAAATATGCAAATGTGTGAAGCCATGAAGGATATATCGATCCCATAAAGAACAATATTTTTGTGGACCACCACTTCACATGGAATTCATACACATCAAAAACCACTTCAAAAACAATATACTCTACAGTATGATATATTACCTCTAACCCCCATGAATGAAACCAAATATTTTTGGGGAAGTAAAGTTATTTATTCCCTTGATAACGATCACCCCCCCCCCCCACACACACACACAAACTATGTCCATCACGGGTTGGAAAGTCATCACAAGGATCCACAAATGGAGGCCCCACAACACATCACAACAGACCAACTGGGTATAGTATTTACACCATTAATTTATTAAAAGAAACCAATGAGGATAGATAAAATATATTAGAACTCAAATGAGATCCTGAAGTGTATGATCATGAGAAGGTGGTTTAGAAATATCATACCCGAACAACTTCATGGACACCATCCCAAACACCATATGCAGAGACCCTTAGTGGATGCCCCTATTCATCTGTTATATGTAGTGGTTGGATCATTCCCCCACATAGCATCCAAATTATTGTGAGGAAATCCTTTTTTGATGTTTTTACATGAATGTTTCTTCATGAATCCCCTATAAAGATGACCTCTACAGAAGATTCCATGTAGAGGAAGTTCCATTTGCAGCTTCAGGCAATAATTAACAATCCCCATAGAAGGAATAAATTGGTTTTTTAGATTTACAATTTATGGACTCCATTTGTAGAAAATGATTTGTGGACAATCCTTTAATGATTCTCCTTTTCATATAGTCATTTCCGGCTAGCTCCTTCAAGGATGGTCATTTGCAGCAAGCTATTTCATGGATGATCCTTTAAAGACTACAATTTATGTATAGTCCTTCATATAAAGTCCTTCATGGATGGTACTTTTCAGTGACATCATTATCATATGATCCTCCAAAAACTCCTCTTTGTTGATGGTCCATCATGAATTCTCTTTCATGGATCCTCTTTCATAGAAATATTCTTCATGTAGTGTCCTTTTAAGAAACTCCTTTGTAGACACTCCTTCATTGATGATCCTTCGCAGCAAGCTCCTACATGGATAAACAAATATGTAAAACCATATTCACTTACTAGTCCATAACATGGGGGATGTGCCCCTACACCCCCACTCAAGATCAGTTACGGGCTATGGTCCTAATCCTTTAGGTCAGTCACATCCATATTATAGCATACCCACATTAAAAATGGATCACCATACTGCAAACATTTGAGGGCAGGTCAATAAAAATTTGTGTTCCATCTTATGAGAACCTAATTTACACCCCATATAAAACCATGAGTCAAAATATACATCATGTTCATCCTAAAATCCCATCACCTAACTTCTATTCTTAGTTAAACCAAACAAAGAAAATCATGAATAAGTCACATACCCGCCATTTTTAGGCATATTTCTCTCAGTCATCCTGGCCACATGTTCTTAAATTGTATAGTACTCTTCCTAAAAACATGATACTAAACTATTTGAAACTTATCCACCCAACTATGATATCATATTCCCCTAAACATGAAATTAAATTGTACTACCATAGTCCTAGCTACACGTCATCAAACAATAGTATAGCCTATATATAATCATTAAATGATTCATGTGGGAAACATAAGATGACTTCTAAATAAATATTAAGTTTCTTCATGAAATGATCATGAGATGGATTCAAACAAATCTATTGTGAATCCTCTTATTTTTAATCCCCAATCTGGCCTACATTAACTTAAGTTGAGATTCTCTTCATTATTCCATAAAGGGAACTCCCCCTATGTTAAACCCCGAGCCTTTCAAGTGGAAGTAATTACATATTTGTGTGGTTGAACATATTTGACTCTCCTAGTTACAAAAATAAAAGAGTAAAGGGGAAAAATCCAATCCATATCCATTTTTCTTAAGGCTTCAGTACCTCATCCCAATATATACTAAATGGGTCATGTGATCTTCAGATACACTACCTCCTCTTGTTTCTCACACCTTGCATTAAACATGTGGGATTATAGGTCAGTGGATATCATGATATCCATTTGATCCCAATCCAAATGGGTATCCTTCCAAGTGTAATCCAAAATCATGTTTCTCCAAATGGGCCTCCAATTCATTGGAATCCATCAAACCATATCTCAACCATCAAAGGTCCACACTTCCAATAAAGAAGCCTCAAATGGGAAGCATTCATGTGTAAACCCCAACCAATCAAACTATGTTGTCTTAGATTCCATGATAACTATGATATTTATGAGGCATCCCTGAGGTCCCAACCTAATATCCACATCCCATACTGAGGTCTACCTGACCATAGCCCCTGTAATGTAATGCAACTACTTTTTGACCATATCTCCTTCATATATCAAATGGGTATCTTCCAAGCATAAAACCCAACAAAATTTTTATCAAAAGAGTAGCATACATGAATAAACCACAACCAATCAAAATATATGTGATTTTATTCACAACTTACTGCGATTTTTAGGAAGCCTTCTTGATGTCCAAACCCAACACCCAAATCCACTCTAATGTTCTTAAGACCACATCCCAGGTAGGGTCATATCTTCCCAAAATACCAAATATCTTTAGGGACCATTGGGCATACTTGGAATAAGTCCAAGACTATTTTTGATTAGGAACCTTTATACAAGATTTCATTACTACATGATAGTAAAATACAAGGTTGGATAATTTTCACCAAACCATAAAAGATGATTTTACCTATTAAGCGGAATTGAATAACATGGGTGATGATTCCTGTAATGAGGATACATAGGAAACCCATATTATGGGTTCAATACTGACATGAAAGCTTTTCACAATGCCCTGGATGATTTTAAACTCAAGAGAATCATTCAATGTGCCGTAAAATCAATGTTTTCCTAATTAATGTTCCAAGAATATAATATCTATCCAAAAAAGGGTACCATTGATGATGATCCTCATATAAATATGGGTCCCTTCATTGATGTAGGACCTAATTTACATATATATGGTGTTAAAACCATGATTGTTTATGAAAATCATTAGTGAGGGGTTATCCTCGTATGTACTCTTAGGAATGAACGAAGGATTTAGGAACATATCTTAAATATATAAAAGAGTCTAAAAATTTGAAATAGTTCCCCCCAAAATGGTGTGATGTTCCCAAATTCTCATCCCCTTTACTAATGTGATTTATTATGTTTCTTTGTAAAAGATACATAAAAACACTAGCCATTGGATAGCAGGGAAAAGAATAATGGATATGAGATACATTGGGAATTTCTGGCACCATGAAAAAACAGAGTTGGAGATCTTGAAAGACATTTTAAACCAACTCCATGATTTCACATCATTTATCCCCTTGAAATCTATAGTTTCAACCACAAACACATCTTATTTTTAAGAGCATGGTGAAACCGACATGAATCCTTATCCAAGGTTTCATTGTTACCTTGCTTTAGTCCCTTTTTGCATCCAAAATAGAAAATGGTAAAAAGAGATCACCAACTAAACATATGTTTAGTAGATTCCAATTTTATATGGGTTTTTCTATATCTATCACATATATTGTAGGCACTCTTTAGATCTCTCTCTATTCCAATGGAATATTGATAGTTGTCACTGAAACTCTCATTAGTCATTGTACCCACTACATACTCAATCATTTAGAGGACACCATCACCCACCAAATGTCTTAAAAAGAAGGATTCAATTACACTGGTTAGGAAGTACAACCATAATTGTAGTCTCTCCACCCAAGAGGCAGCTAGATTGGACTAAAAGCCTGTGAAGCCCCACCATCTCTATACCCAGCAATCATGAGTAGTCCAAAACTAGACAGATGCACATGCCATTTCAAATCATTTTATGATCATATCACTAGAACATGATAATGATTTATTACATTAAAATTGGGATATTGATGATGTAATAACCAATTAATTCATCCAAGTATCACAAGAATCCCACTCAAGGGGCCCATCAAATTTTTTCACTATCAACATCATTTTTCCCATATTCTCATCAAGAAGAGGAAACTTTCGCATGGGATCTAGCTAAATTTTGGTCGAAATAGGTCCCTAAGGTGGCCCAAAAAGGGATATTATCATTTAATTAGGAAAATACCATTTATCTAATTCCATCTATTGAGGAATACCAGTCAAATCTGACTGAAAACCATGAGAAGACATATATTCCTTCTCACCCTCCTGAATCCCTTCAATCTAATTTGTTGACAAATTATAGGCATATATATATCCCTATAAAGGAACCTAAAGCCGCAGTGAAAATAAAGAGGGATAAGAGGAGATGGAAATACATTATTGAAATAATGAATCTTTTTAATCACATATAGTTGTAAAATATGAGTAGGCACAAATTTTTGTTACTGCATGCTTATCCCTCCAAGAAAATATGTATAAAAATTAAACGTAGATGCATATTACTTCAAATTAAAATTAATCCCCCCTAAATAAATACAGTCACAATCAATGAGAATACATATATCCCTTATCACTTATATCAATTCCATTAGATAGATATAATGTTAAAAAAATACAATTAGTGGAAAATTAATGCATGTGAATAACAAGAAATTTATTCAAATGTGACGGAACCCAAAGAGTAAACACAAATACCTACATGAAAGTATCTAGAAAATCAGTAAAAATTTAGTTAATCTTAGAAAATAGTTGTCATATCCTAGGTATATATAAGGGGATGTGTCATACCTCTTCCCCATATAGAAGAACTATCAGTACCCACTAACAAGAATTGGAGGACTATAATAGACACATAATCCTTCTATGATATCAAAATGAGAATATATTCTCATTCCCACCGAGGTCCTCTCTCAACACGTTCTAAAAATGATGGATGATCAGGTATCAATCCATAACCATGTTCTACATACTTATGAAGATGTAATCACATCAAAAAAACATAAATAAGTCTAACCCATAACCTCGTCTCCCCGAGGGGGATTGATCATCCATATAAGGGGGTGGTCACCCTAGTGCAAAGATGTATCCCTTATTCCATCAAGGAGGTTTGTCAAAAATATTCCACAATAAATGGAAAATATGATCACAAACAAAAACCTATTACAATTGGGGGGAACTGGTGTGCTATAGAGGCTCCTCTAGGGATGTCATATATCACATCAATAACATTGTAATATCACTGACATATCACAATAGTACCATAGGATCCACTCGAGCAATAACACGTATATGAAGTCTATCACCCACAGCCAGTGGCCCTAGTTATAGAGACCCTCACATTTCACACATTAATATACTATAAATTTTTCGTAATACATAAACATTACAAAAATAGACACTCAAGACCGTACGAGTCTAGTTCCTTTTGAAACATGGAAAACATAAAGACAGGTATATAAATGAGCTACATTATCTCCCACTAGGTTCTTCTTGTCTAGAATCCTTCTTAGGCACGTCAAACATAATACAAATCTTGATAACCTGGGAAGTAAGCATAAAAAGTGGGGAGTTCAAATTTTCATTAAGGGTAATCAAGGGAGATATATATGCATAATCCAAAACATAATGGAATGAGATCATGATCATAAAAATAGAAGATCATACCATGCATATGAAATATCATATACATGAATCATGGAATAAATATTGTATGTTAATAATACATGAATCATAAGGAAATAGAGAACAGAATCCATTAATGATTAGCATAGGAATAAAACGTGCAATTATGGAAAATACATAATCATATATAATATTATTTCTATATCATCCAAGGCATCGCTGCCAAGACCATCTTGGTAGTATAGGCTAACTATCCACACCATCTTGGTATTCATGGTTCACTCTCATGGAAATCTTAATAGCATGAGTTCACTCCTCATTCTGTCTTGGTAGACATGGTTCTATCCCAGGTCTATCTTATTATTCAATGTTTCTTCCCAAGACCATCTTATTATATCTAACGAGATGTAAATATATACCCAGGGCATTGGAGGGAGATATAGGTCCCACCCATCTCATAGTGAAATCATACATACATGTTCCACAAGATCATAAATAACCATATAAAAACCCATGAAATGAAATGAGTATTGTAAACACGTAATCATATCATAATCATTGGAAATAGAAAAGTTTAATAATCATTTCATCATAATCATATCCCATGAAAAAAATCAGGTTTCTAAATCATAAAACCAATTAAAGATAAACATGTTTCATAAATATCATGCCTTGTAAATGTAATCCATTCAGAGATTGAATATGAATGGAAACATTGAATATTTCCCCCATAAATTCATGAGTAACACCAATGGATATTATCATATATGGTATATAATTTTGAAAGATATTTTAAAAAAATATTTCCTCAGGAAAATATCTATTCTGCATTTAAAAATGATATTCAAACCATAAAACCATATGAAAACCATTTTCTTTGAAAATTAATTTCTAAACTTATAAAGGAATAATTGAAAACAATAAAAAACAATTAGATTAATTTTTATTTTAAATTTATCTTCATGGATATTTTGAAAAAAAAAATTAATACATTTTTTAAAACATGGTTTTTTAATACAATAGATTTTTGATCGGAGAGAGTGATAATCAAATTTTTCTTTAAAACATTATCTTATGTATCATAGATTGAAAAAAACTGCACTAAAAAATCGTTATATCATGAATATATAGCTGACAAGTAAAATCCTAATCATTCATGAGATATGGGTCAAAATATTTCATCAAAAGAAGCATAAACATAAATAATCTTGAAAATTTGTGAGATTATTTCAATAAAATCATATAACATGGTAATCGGGGATCATATTCTCAATATTAGAAATGGAATTTAAATATATCTTAAAATGTCATGTAATAACCTAATTTTTTATATAACATGTAAAATGGAATTATATACACCTCGTAAGTGAATTTAGGTGCATAATAAAACATGAGTCATAATAATGGAAAAATGAGACAAAACTGTTTTACTTATTTAGTAACATATGAAACATAAACTCCATAAATGAAAGATCATAAAATTGATATATGAATAACCATAAATTTACATATAATATATATATATATAATAAAATCATGGGAAGTATATACCCCACACAAATGGAAAGAGTAGTGAACATAGCATGTATCCCCTGGAAATAACTAGTGATATGAAATCCCCTTATGTTGTGTCTGGACACTCATCGTACATGTTCAAACAACCTATATAATAAATATAACTTCATTATATATCGTTAAGAGAACAATATTTTTATTTTTGATAACATATATTGTTTTATTTTAACCTTATATTACCTACTTTTTATTCATCCTATGTTAAGGTTTCACTTTGGATAATTTCGGTATTGTTCTTCACATGTGTCTTAATTTGTTATATCATTGGTCATTATAATTATTTTATTATTAGATAATGTTAAAAATCATATAAATATTATTTTTATCCATTATATTTTTATTATAATAATATATATAATATATAAGTACAAAATAGAATACACTGTTAATGGAGACGGTAAGTCATACGTACGCCTAAACAATGTTTCTATTTCAATTTCCATTTGGAAAGAAAGAATGAAAAATAAATATATGTATATATTTTTATAATATCATTATATTATTATTATAAGGATATATATATCATTTAAGTTCACTAAATCCATCTTTGATACATTCAATGTAGTTTTTGAACGAATCTCATTGCTTTGAGGGGGCGATAGTTTACACTTCCTCAAACAATATTATCTTATTTACACACAAAAATGTAAATATGATATGTGTTATAAAAGGAATAAAAAGGATTAAATAAATAATAAATATAATATATAACATATATAAAAATATTTTCCATTATAATTTCCATCATGATAGGCACTAAAGAAAAAATGAACAATCATCATTTAGTGAGGGAGTAGTTTGCGGTACACGTAAACAACATGTTCATTACCCATTATATGGAGGTGATTGTAATAATAGGTTGAATGATTTCAATAAAAACATCCTATTATAATTATGATACATTATTTTTCATACAATCATTGAAAAAAATGAAATTTTTGGGGTGGTGAATGAAAATAAACAAAAGGACTTAAAAATAGATGTTACCTCCTAATCAGGTAACTCATTTTAGTTTCTCCAAAAGGCTTCATGTGATACATTTAAACAAAATACTAGTCTTATAGGAGAAAGTTCTGGATTTTGTGAATTTTATTTGGAAAATATTTTCCAAACTTTATGGGTTTGATAAGTGTGAATAATAGGTAGCGGAGGTGGCCTTTTATAGGGATGGAGGAGTGGCCCTCTTGTAAATATTTGAAGAAATATTTCCATGAACATTATTCATGTTTCAAGTTGATCCGATAATTATGAAAATTATAACCAAGGGATTATATGGCCTCAATATTTACATCCAATGGATTTTTTACAAGTTTATAGGTTTTTTTGAGCCTTAAGGTACTGGTTTATGCCCTTACTAAGCTTAATTTATCCTTTATAGATGTAATAAATTTTAAGCAATTTCACTAATATTTTTCATCAAAAACAATTTTTATATTATTATAAAATATAAATTATTCTGATTAAATATATGGAATCCATTTTTTTGAATTCTTATTATATTACTGTAATAAATTAATTTAAAATTAATCATGTGGTTTCGTTGATAATGCATGTTTTTAAATTAATTAAGTTCTACAGTTTGGTTTGTTTTTATATCCGATCTAAATTTGAAATTGGTTTGAATTACATAAATTGGATTAATTAAAAAATATATAATCCAATTAAACATTTAAACCAAATTAAAATATTATTTAAACTTATATATAAATTATATGAAAAAGTAGATTTGAATTAGAATCTGGTACTTTTCACTATTCATACAAAAATGATGTTTCTCTAAAAACAAATATTATAAAATCACATTAATATTGTTTAATGGTTTTATATTAAAAAAATTAGGTTTATTTTATCAAATTAAATTTCAAAATATGTCTAAAATTTATTTTATTATTTATCATATAAGGACATTAATAGTAGTTCACTCAAAAAATAGTATTTTAGTACATAAAAGGACATTACCAAAAATCATATATTTAATTGTCAATATGATTTATTTATATTAAAAAATTAAAAAAATATTATCAAATTAGTTACTACGATTCATATTAACAAATTTTATGACTAGGTTATAATGATCTCATTTAAATAATTATAACAAAAAAATGATGTTTCTTAGAAACGTCGGTGTTATGTGTAATGTACGCTTAGTCAGTGTTGCATGTAACATACACATGTTGGCATTCCATGTAACACACCCCATGTATGATCCAATAAAAATTAATTTTTGACTTATTTTACAGCAATACATAAATGAAAATTTAATTTATTCCAGAAAACTACTATAAAAATTCATAGTCTTACATTATACACCCTTTAAAATTAATTTCCCCTCAAAATTTATCACAAGGGAAAAAATAAATGAGGATAGTTATGATTCATATCATCATGTTAACATGTAGCTTACTCTAACTGGGGATTTTTTCACAAAACATTGACCAAGTGAGTAGTCATATTTCATATAACTTTCTTTGATCTGTCAAGAATATCAACAACTTTTTCTTTGTAATAATGATCATACTCCAATAGTATAACCTATGATTTTAGTACATGTGAAGGATAAGGTATGAAATTTTTTCAAAATAGATACATAGAACACATCATGGACTAGATATATATTTGGATTAAGTGTTGAGCGATAAGAAATCATCCTGATGTGATCCATAATCTCAAATGGACCAATATACATAGGGTTTAGTTTCCCATTCTTGTCCAACATCATAACATTATTCAAGGGTGATTTTCATAGAATCACCTTTTCACCAACTTCAATTTATAGATTCTACTGAAGGTTATCGACATAATGTTTCTTCTGACTTTCATCTACCATGATATATTGATGTATGGTTCTATCTTTATCTACAATTTCTTGAACAATCTGAAGTCCCAATAACTTTCTTTCTATAACCTCATCCCTAAACATTAGAGCTCAAACTTTCTTCCCATATAGGTCTTCATATGGTACCATTGGAATGATTTAATGAAATATATTATTTTATGAAATCTCAATTAGTGAAACTTGTTGATCCCAACCGCATTTGAGATCTAGAGAACAATATCTCAACATATCCTCTAGGGTTTGAATTCTTCTTTTGGACTGACCAACTATCTGAGGACAATAAGTAGTGAAAAAAATCAATAATTTTTCAAAATCTTGATGAATATATTCCAAAAACATCTAGGTAAACCTCATATCCCTATTTGATACAATATAATGTGTTACTCCATGAAACCTTACCAATTATTTAATTTATATCATATAACGTTGATCGAGAGAGAAGCCTTCTCTGATATTAGTGTCGTGTGCTGACTTAATACGACAATAAACTACCACCCATATAACATCAAAACCTTTAGTGGGTTTTTGTAGTCCAATGAAAAAATACATATTGATTTTATACCATTTCCATTTTGGTATGGGTAATGGTTTCATTATTCTCTTTAACTTTTGACTTTCAACCTTGACTTGTTGGAATACCAAGCACCAAGATACAAACTCTACGATATCATTGTTCTTGTCATCGCACTAAATTTATTCATTAAAGTATCTATAAATAATCTTACTTCCATGATGAATATATAATTAAGAACTATGATAATCATTTAATATCTCGATCATCAAATATTTTATGGAAATAACACATACAAGCTTCCTGAACAATATAATTTAGTCCAGATCAAGGCTAAACTTTTTAAGATTCCGGGATTTCTTTTGCAGCTCTTCATCTTACTTCTATACCTCCTTAATCTTTACCTGGAAAGAGGGTTGAACATTTATTTTAAAAATATAATATTTTCCCCTTCAATCAGTATATCTAGAAATATATTTTTAAATCTAGAAATATTCTATCCTTTGTGATCCTCGTCTTTTATAATCATGTGTTATCCTTCATAATCAAAGCATCATACACCTTGTTTGCTTTCTTATGGTGGTACTGTATTGATCTGTCATAATCCTTTATCAATTATAACCATTCTATCTGGAGCATGTTCAACTCCTTATGTGGGAGAATATATTTCATAATTTTATGATCAATATATTAATCACACTTTTCTCCATAAAGATAATGGATTCATATCTTTAATGAAAATATTACCGATGATAATTCCAAATCCCGAGTAGGGTAATTTCTCACATGAATCTTCAACTACCACAAGGTATAAGTGATAACAATGTTATTCTTTATAATAATTCATCCCAATATCTTCTTGGATATATCACTATAGATTAAAATCCCTTCTCCACTACTTGGTAATGTAAGGACTGGTGCAATAACTAACCTTCCTTTCAATTCCCTGAAATTTTCCTCATATTAATTTATCTAGAGGAAATTAACACCCTTCCATGTTAACTTAGATAGATGATTAGATATTACATACAATTTATTCACAAAAAATCGATAATATCTATATAAACCAAGAAATATACTGATCTCACTTACCATGTTGGGTCAAGGACAACATTCAAAAGCCTCCGCCTTCCATGGATATACTCTTATACTATATCGTGAGATTATGTGACCCAAAAATGAAAATATTTCTATCCAAATTTCATATTTATTATTTTTTCATATACATTATACTTCCTTAGGGTCAATAGAAAAATTCTAAATTGCTCTTTAAGCTCTTACTCAATCATTTAATTGAGGATAATGTCATCTATAAGGACTACCAGGAACTAATCATGGTAATCTATAATGACATTATTCCTTAATTACATGAAGATAGCAGCCTAATTTTTAAGTCCAAAAAACATCACTGTATATTCATAGTGTCCATACCTTTTATGAAATGTCATCTTGGTTATATCCTCTTTCTTGACCCTCAATTGATGATGTCCGAAATGAAGGTCAATCTTTGAAGAGTATTGAGCTCTTCATAGTTGATCAAAAAAGTCGTCAATCTGGAGGAGTGCATACTTGTTCTTTATTGTGATATTTTCCATCTAATGAAAATAAATTTAGATTTTCATTGATCCATCTCTATTTTTTCACAAAAATGTACTGGTTTACTCTAATGTGACACACATGGATGAATGAATCCCTTAGCATGGATTTCATAGAGTGTCAATTCAATTACTTCAACTCAATCAGATCTATTCTGTAAGGAGCCTTTAAAATTGGTGTATAACCAAGTATGAGATATATTAAGAACTCAAAATCACATTTTAGGGGAAGACTAGAAAACTCTTTTGGACTGACATAAACAAAATCACGAAACATAGGCATTTCATCGATGCCAATTTTCTACCTATCCATTTGTGATAAACAACCATTTTAAACAGGAATTGAGACCCATAAAATGGATGTAACCTCCATAGGAAGTTCATATTTACCATCACATGGATGAATAATCTTATGAGTGTTTGAAATATCAAAATTAAATTCCCTTAATCAATAATTGATGTGGGATTTATTAATATAAATCCAATCCATGCCAAAGATGACCTTAAATTCAACCATAGGAAGAATGAAATTATTTTTAGGAATCACATTCCCACATATTTAAATAGGAGAGGAATCATAGACTATAGATGAAATAATAATAACATTAGGGGTTTGTACTGGTAATTCCACATATAATTGTTTTGGTGGAATCTGAATACCCTTAGAAATGTTTTTGATATGAATGAGTAGGTAGATCTAAAATGAAATATGACATTAGTAGTTCTTGAGTGGATGTTATGTTTACCATTCATCACATCGTTATTTCAACCCACATCAAATATATTTATTGCATGAGACCTACTCTTTTCCCTAAATATAATAGGTTGTTTATGTCGATCATCATCTCTTGCTCTTGGATTATGGTAGTGGTTAGCACAATTCCCAATATCTTTAAATTTGTAGCACCGAATCATTACAGGTGTTTCTTGTTCATCTTTTTCCCCATTCATAATGTTAGCTAACATCTTCCCATCACTTTAGAAATCAAATTCCCAATTTCCTTCCCCTCCACACTTAAAACAATTATTAGACCCCATAAGGCAATTTCCTCCATACTTTTTCCTACACTTAGTGTAACACCCCAAGATTTCATAGTGTGTTATTTCTTCAAAATAATTCAATAACTTGCACTACACGCAACACTGAGTTCAATTGCACCATGAATTACCAAAAAAAAGCCATTAAAAGAGGTCATGAATAGTATTAACTAAATTTTAAACTTTATATAATCCTTATAATTTTAGAATCCATATTATGAGTTTCTTAGTCATAATGCAAGAACAGATTCATTTTCAGTATTGCACTTTTATCAACTTTTGATAGTGAAACCTTTTTAAATACAATATTTTAAACTTTTTGACTAAATGGAGACATCAAAAAATTTAAAATGAAACATCCCAAGCTTCCACGGTACGCTTTCCTTTGAATAAAATAGTAGCGTGTGTTGTACGCAACTTCGAGTTCTAACACACCGTAACCAATCAAACTAGCTTTTATGAATAGTAATATCTACTTTTTGAAGTTATATATATTTTATATTTTAAAATGGACTTCATTTTTGGATTCGGAATATCAAATTTAGCCTAAGGTGAAATTTTGGTACTTTTCGGATAACTTTCATATTTTGATGAATAGTGAAAATTACTAAATTTTAATTAAAAACAACTTTTTTAATCAAAATATTTAATAGTGATAAATTATGAATTTGAGTGGTTTTAAAGTATATTTAGAATATATTTTTACTATTTAATATAATGTTGGTCATTGGACATAATTTTACAATTAAACCGAACATAAACTAGTGTCAATCTTTTGATAGTTATCATCTCTTAAAAACACGCTTTTTGTTTTGACAGTGGGAATTAATTTTAAATTAATTTCTGCCACTTCTGTGTTTTGAATTTAGGAAAATGGATTCCATATTAGGAATCAGGATGTTCAAATTGTGTAAATAGGTAACTTTTATTTTTAGACATTTTGAATAATTACTGCGGTAAATATTTTATTTACCATGGTTAAGGGTAAATCAGGTAAATAAGGGTTAAAAAAATAATATTATAATAATACTAAATTACCCTAAAACGTGTCTTAACCCTATTGGTTGATAAATGGACGACCATGTAAATCTTTGTGTCAATTTTGGGACCCCATGGATCCACTTGTAAGTGATAATGACACTTTATTTTAATTAAGTCAAAATGAATACAAAAATGACACAAGCATATATCTTTTAGCAAAACAATTGTTACATAGGGTTAAACAAGTTGGATTTTAGATTATAATTATTCATTAGAAATATAAAAATATTTCCTACATAATGATATTTTATTTATCATTTTTAGACATTAAATAATTTATTTTATTTATGACACAATGATGATGCAGTAATTACTATAATAGTGAAAAATTAAAATAATTGATATTATAAATACCCAAAAAAATATAATATGAAACTTTTAATGAATTAAACTAATTTTCTAGGATAATATGATATATTAGGATTGATTTAATTGAATTTTTGAGAAGTAATCAATCTGTTATGAGTTTCACAAAAATCAACTATTGAATAGTGTCAAAATTGACATAAAAGAGTTTTTAAAACAAATATTATATTATTAATTGATATTAAATTCCTAAAAATCTAAGGTTCGGCCAAGAGACTTATATATGGATAGGTTCATCATTAATGGACCACTTGGGGGTCTCTTGGATGTATATAGTAAGTTTATTAACCATATTATATAAAAATACAAAGAGACATTGTAAAAGTGAAACTAATTAACGTAGAGTTAATACTTAAAGATAAGGTTAATATAAGTACCCAAACCTGTCTAAATTCTATTGGTTGAGTGGTTTTCGACCTATCCCCACCTTAGCCTTTTAATAGTCAACTTTGGAGCCATTGTAAACCGAATATTAATTTATTATAAATTAATATTTCTAGCTTTTCCAAAGGTGCCCCTCACCCCTCTTATAAAAGGGCACTCCTCCTTCTCATTTCTTCACACCATCAAAGCCTTTTGGTTCGGCCAAACTCTTCCCAAATACACTCCCAACATCCCTCACTACAACTTAGAGGCCTTAGTTTGATCAGAAAGCCAACCTAAGGAGCCCTTTTGATCAAATCAAAAGGAAGAACCCGAAGAAGAGGTAATGATTTCACCACCCTTCTCCAAGTTCATTTCTTCTTCCACTTCTTCTTCCTTTGTTCTTACCATTCTAAAATAATAACTCCAGTATCTCACATATACTGTGATGTTATTATAAATATGGTACAACCATATTCAGTATTCTATCCACCCTTTGAATAACATGTCACCATACGTGCGTACGTACGGACTACCGTCTCCACGTCGTGGTGTAATTGTTATTCAATATAATATTATTTGGATGGGTATAATAATGATGTGTAACTCATGTAAATAATAAATATAACATGTTAATGATTCTGTATATATGATATACCATCCATTTATATATTATTTTAATATCAAAAGAATGATATTGTCGCTCGTGCGTACGTACGGACTACCGTCTCCACGAACGCGATGAGATTCATTCTCCATCGTATCCATTCAAGTATAATTATCATTTGATGATTTAAAAATGATGTTTAAGGACTAGATATCATTCTGGATATGAATAAGATACAACAACCATGGCTTATGTAACAAAACATATAAAAGAAAATGAGTAAGTTAACTCCCGAAACGACGATAATTCTAAGATATTATTAACAAGTCAATGTTAAAAGATCATATATGATATCATATTAATATATATGATTCATGTATAATTTAATAACAAATATTTCACCATTATACAGGAGGTTAACCTACCCCAACCAAGGAAAAGTACAAGGTAAGGGTTATTTCACAATCTCTTCATTATCCGAGGTTGTTTATACGTAATAATCTACTGGGATATCTTTATCATCCACATCCATGTTTCATAAAAATGTATTTCAAAACATTTTTACTATTTACAAGAATATGGGTTAATGTCATTTATACCCTTGTTTGACTTTTTATAAGAGGTTTATAAAGGAATCTTTCTGTCGTTTTCAAAACAAGGTCCTTTTTAACATTTTCGACAGAATTGAGGTAAGAATGTTTTTTTAACTTATACGGCGGGTGCGGTTATTTTACGCCGTTATAAAATCTTCAAAGCTTTCCTTACAAGCTTAAAAGAATATTTTCAAAGAAAATGTTTTATTTTATATGGATCATAAATGATTTCAAAATAAAAGGAGATATTTCTTTAAAAAGAATTTTGATTTCATCTACGTCAACATCCTTTGATGGATTTTAAGATTATTTGAAGTTGATTTATTATGATACAAAACTTCTATATTGTATTGAAGGTTTTGTGATATTTTTGACTATGTATGTGCTATTTTTATACCATTCATAGTTTATGGTGAAATTATTGACATTTCGTATGCTAGTTTTAATACGAATGTTTATGTTATGTTTAAACCTTTTCATATGGGAATGCATTGGACTTAATAAGTGACGGGTGGAGCCCGCTATAGCTCCTCGATGCATCGGTAGGTCTCATGAGACAAACTAGTGTCTTGGCACAAGGCCTTGACAAAATCTTATTTGTAGTCTTGGCACGAGGCCTTGGCTATGTGGTTATGATAGTCTGGCATTATGCATTCCAACATTATGAAAGTGGTTATTGATTTTTGCATGTGATTATTCGATTAGTAGAATATCCATGTGAATAAGTAAATGGCATTATTTAATTTTATTTATTCCATACCATGTTGAAAGATCATATTTAAAAGGCTTTTGTTTTAGTTATACATTGCCTTAAATGTTTATTCTTATTTATGAAAGTTTCTGCTATATTGTTATCCTTACTGGGCATTTGAGCTCACCCCTTTTCTATGTTTTATTTTTCCCAGGATGTGAAGAAGTAAGTTATGAATGACCTGCAGGGATTTTATGAGGGGTTAATAGTGTGGATTGTGGAAACATTATGTTGTTGTAGTAGTTTTACATTTTATGATGTAATGTAAAACTTATGAATATATCTAGTGTTTCCAAGGCTACTAAACCAATCGGTCTTTCGAGATTTGATCTTTCTTGTGATCATGCCAATGTTACGAAGTAATGCACCGACTCTGGGTAAATGGGGTCGGGGCGTTACAGTTGGTATCAGAGGAAGTTTAGTACAAACCTTGGAAGCTAGATTTAGATAAACTCTGATTAGATCACATAGACCTAAGATGAACTTTCATGATTAGTATAGAAGAACTTCCTAGAATTTTGGTATTGTAGTGATTTTGTGAGTTTTCTGAGCAATACATCCCTGTACGGATACGAGCAGGTAGAGGCGGCTCTGGTACAGATGTACCTAGGGGTAAAACCTGAAAACACCGCTTTGAGCTAGACTCGAACGGGAACTGGTGCACGACAACGGGCCTTGCTGCACTCTTGGTTACGACACTCCCGGGGGATATGCTTAGGATAACTCTCATTTTCTTTACAAATCATTATGAAGGGTTTATGAGTATATACTTCCTCAAAGAAAACATTTTTATGATTATGGATTATATCCATAAATAGTTCAATTTATGTTAAGTGTTTTATAAGTATGGGATTATGTATTTTGATTCATAAACTGATCTAGTTTATGCCATTGTATAGAAATGGCGCCCAGTAGAAGGAATGAGAACTCCAGAAATACACATGATTCAAAGAGAAGGAAGGATCATATCTTTCATGGTCTTAAGCTAGAATTTATAAGAGAAATAGTCTCCCATGTATTATCATCATATGAAGAAATAATATCATGTGTTGATAAGATAAGTAAAGAGTTTACTGAGTCCTATGGCTTTGAAGGGAATCAAGAGAAGAAAAGGATGGAAGAGAGAAAGATGGATAAAGGGAAAAGGGAAAAGAAGAATTTTTTCCCATATGTGGTAACTGTGGAAAGAAACACCTTGGAACTTGCCTGAAAGGAATGGGAGTTTGTTATAAGTGTGGAGGAAAAGGGAACAAAGTACATGACTGCAAGGGTAAGAAAATGGTTTCAAATGTACAACGCTTCATTTGCAAGGAGTTTGGACACTACGCGAACCTATGTCCCAATCATCAGACTATGCCACAAATGATGCTATTGGATAATAATCAAGTTATGATACTACCACAGATGAAGAGGAATGATTAGAGTTATTATGTTGATTATATCAATTGAGTGTTGTATCAACAATGTACTTGTTATAATAATTATGGAGTATATAAGGATTGTACTGCAGTACTATTTCATTAAGGACTTGAGATTGTGTGGAACAAAGAAAAGTGACTCAATAGAAGGTTAAATTTTTGGAAAATATATGGTTGAGAGAATGATAAATCATAATATAGTTCTGATACCGAGGTAGTGATTTTGGAATAATATGTGATTATTTTGGATAAATTAAATTGGATATTCTTGACTACCTTGGAACTGATTAATGATTTGTATATTCCATCATTGATGGGGTTTAAAACATTTTTGGATTAATATCCAGCATTCTATATGGAATAAGGGAGCATGAATGTAATCAATAAGGAATATGGTAATTCAGGATGTTTCAGTATATTAAAAGAATACATGATGAAGGTATTCATATTCTATTACGGGGTAAAAAGGATCTACATTATGTTTACCTTCCTTATAAATGTTGGACTGTGAGTTTGGATAGAAGTATTTTGGATAGTTCTAGTTTGGATTATTTTGGATTTCCATAAATGGACAACACGGAGGTCGGGCGGCAACCCGTCGCGTTCGGCAAGGCTACGAGACTTGAACTCGCAACCGAAGGGCGAAAAGGGTGTATCACCTACCACTGGCCCATGAGATGTCCTGGATTAAATAATGTAGTTTTTATTAAAAGATCTTTTAGATGAATTATAAATTCGTTTATTTTGGAACCCTATACGAATAGTGTAAATAGAATTTTTTTTACATTCTATTATCTTTTAGAGTGAAAGATGAGTATGTGGTAGAAATTTATTAATGGATAAAACTCTAATTATAAAGTAAGTATATCTCTATATGATCTTAGCCAATCTCATAAAAAAATTCCTCAATATTAAGAAAAGAAAATTAGAACAAAAATGTTTTCCTAGATGGTACCTTAAATCATCACTAATTTATGGCTTTGGGATTGTTGGTATTTTCATAGCCATGTTCTCTACCACTCTCCATTAAGTAATTGATGGTTAGATTTTTCTTCCATATCCATATTTTCCTACATGGAACCCTAGTATGCGTTATTTTCGGTAATCTTCATACTTTCCACTCTTTATTTTAAATATAGGCCTCATTAATTCATTTTTCGATGTGGGATTTCAACTAAGATATTTTGAAACGTCAAAAATGTGTTATCCCAATACCCTATGTTTTGTTGAACCGATGGTATTTCAAATCATCATAGATTGATGAGTTTAAGGACCTCAATTATACACTTGTTTGTGATTGATGACCTCAATCACTACCTATAAATATTTACGTTTTTCCTCCGATTATATGTCTCTAATTTCCACCAATGTTCTCCTAATCGAGATCATAATTTGGTGGTGACCCTTTGATTTCTCTTTTCCTCATATTAAGACTAAATTTTAGTAACCCAATTTCCGATGTGGGTTTTCCCACAAATATATTTTCTACTTTCAACCTTTTATTTTTGAAGAACAATTTCAAATTGCGAGGACGCAATTTATTGAAGGAGGGGAGAATGTAACACCCCAAGATTTCATAGTGTGTTATTTCTTCAAAATAATTCAATAACTTGCACTACACGCAACACTGAGTTCAATTGCACCATGAATTACCAAAAAAAAGCCATTAAAAGAGGTCATGAATAGTATTAACTAAATTTTAAACTTTATATAATCCTTATAATTTTAGAATCCATATTATGAGTTTCTTAGTCATAATGCAAGAACAGATTCATTTTCAGTATTGCACTTTTATCAACTTTTGATAGTGAAACCTTTTTAAATACAATATTTTAAACTTTTTGACTAAATGGAGACATCAAAAAATTTAAAATGAAACATCCCAAGCTTCCACGGTACGCTTTCCTTTGAATAAAACAGTAGCGTGTGTTGTACACAACTTCGAGTTCTAACACACCGTAACCAATCAAACTAGCTGTTATTAATAGTAATACCTACTTTTTGAAGTTATATATATTTTATATTTTAAAATGGACTTCATTTTTGGATTCGAAATATCAAATTTAGCCTAAGGTGAAATTTTGGTACTTTTCGGATAACTTTCATATTTTGATGAATAGTGAAAATTACTAAATTTTAATTAAAAACAACTTTTTTAATCAAAATAATTAATAGTGATAAATTATGAATTTGAGTGGTTTTAAAGTATATTTAGAATATATTTTTACTATTTAATATAATGTTGGTCATTGGACATAATTTTACAATTAAACCGAACATAAACAAGTGTCAATCTTTTGATAGTTATTATCTCTTAAAAACACGCTTTTTGTTTTGACAGCAGGAATTAATTTTAAATTAATTTCTGCCACTTATGTGTTTTGAATTTAGGAAAATGGATTATATATTCGGAATCAGGATGTTCAAATTGTGTAAATAGGTAACTTTTATTTTTAGACATTTTGAATAATTACTGCGGTAAATATTTTATTTACCATGGTTAAGGGTAAATCCGGTAAATAAGGGTTAAAAAAATAATATTATAATAATACTAAATTACCCTAAAACGTGTCTTAACCCTATTGGTTGATATATGGTCGACCATGGGCATATTTGTGTCAATTTTGGGACCCCATGGATCCACTTGTAAGTGATAATGACACTTTATTTTAATTAAGTCCAAATGAATACAAAAATGACACAAGCATATATCTTTTAGCAAAACAATTGTTACATAGGGTTATACAAGTTGGATTTTAGATTATAATTATTCATTAGAAAGATAATAAGATTTTCTACATAAGGATATTTTATTTATCATTTTTAGACATTAAATAATTTATTTTATTTATGACACAATGATGATGCAGTAATTACTATAATAGTGAAAAATTAAAATAATTGATATTATAAATACCCAAAAAAAATTTAATATGAAACTTTTAATGAATTAAACTAATTTTCTAGGATAATATGATATATTAGGATTTATTTAATTGACTTTTTTCTAAGTAATCAATCTGTTATGAGTTTCACAAAAATAAACTATTGAATAGTGTCAAAATTGACATAAAAGAGTTTTTAAAACAAATATTATATTATTAATTGATATTAAATTCCTAAAAATCTAAGGTTCGGCCAAGAGACTTATATATGGATAGGTTCATCATTAATGGACCACTTGGGTGTCTATTGGATGTATATAGTAAGTTTATTAACCATATTATATAAAAATACAAAGAGACATTGTAAAAGTGAAACTAATTAACGTAGAGTTAATACTTAAAGATAAGGTTAATATAAGTACCCAAACCTGTCTAAATTCTATTGGTTGAGTGTTTTGCGACCTATCCCCACCTTAGACTTTGAATAGTCAACTTTGGAGCCATTGTAAACCGAATATTAATTTATTATAAATTAATATTTCTAGCTTTTCCAAAGGTGCCCCTCACCCCTCTTATAAAAGGGCACTCCTCCTTCTCATTTCTTCACACCTTCAAAGCCTTTTGGTTCGGCCAAACTCTGACCAAATACTCTCCCCACATCCCTCACTACAACTTAGAGGCCTTAGTTTGATCATAAAGCCAACCTAAGGAGCCCTTTTGATCAAATCAAAAGGAAGAACCCGAAGAAGAGGTAATGATTTCACCACCCTTCTCCAAGTTCATTTCTTCTTCCACTTCTTCTTCCTTTGTTCTTACCATCCTAAAATAATAACTCCAGTATCTCACATATACTGTGATGTTATTATAAATATTGTACAACCATATTCAGTATTCTATCCACCCTTTGAATAACATGTCACCATACGTGCGTACGTACGGACTACCGTCTCCACGTCGTGGTGTAATTGTTATTCAATATAATATTATTTGGATGGGTATAATAATGATGTGTAACTCATGTAAATAATAAATATAACATGTTATTGATTCTGTATATATGATATACCATCCATTTATATATTATTTTAATATCAAAAGAATGATATTGTCGCTCGTGCGTACGTACGGACTACCGTCTCCACAAACGCGATGAGATTCATTCTCCATCGTATCCATTCAAGTATAATTATCATTTGATGATTTAAAAATGATGTTTAAGGACTAGATATCATTCTGGATATGAATAAGATACAACAACCATGGCTTATGTAACAAAACATATAAAAGAAAATGAGTAAGTTAACTCCCGAAACGACGATAATTCTAAGATATTATTAACAAGTCAATGTTAAAAGATCATATATGATATCATATTAATATATATGATTATTGTATAATTTAATAACAACTATTTCACCATTATACAGGAGGTTAACCTACCCCAACCAAGGAAAAGTACAAGGTAAGGGTTATTTCACAATCTCTTCATTATCCGAGGTTGTTTATACGTAATAATCTACTGGGATATCTTTATCATCCACATCCATGTTTCTTAAAAATGTATTTCAAAACATTTTTAATATTTACAAGAATATGGGTTAATGTCATTTATACCCTTGTTTGACTTTTTATAAGAGGTTTATAAAGGAATCTTTCTGTCGTTTTCAAAACAATGTCCTTTTTAACCTTTTCGACAGAATTGAGGTAAGAATGTTTTTTTTAACTTATACGGCGGGTGCGGTTATTTTACGCCGTTATAAAATCTTCAAAGCTTTCCTTACAAGCTTATAAGAATATTTTCAAAGAAAATGTTTTATTTTATATGGATCATAAATGATTTCAAAATAAAAGGAGATATTTCTTTAAAAAGAATTTTGATTTCATCTACGTCAACATCCTTTGATGGATTTTAAGATTATTTGAAGTTGATTTATTATGATACAAAACTTCTATATTGTATTGAAGGTTTTGTGATATTTTTGACTATGTATGTGCTATTTTTATACCATTCATAGTTTATGGTGAAATTATTGACATTTCGTATGCTAGTTTTAATACGAATGTTTATGTTATGTTTAAACCTTTTCATATGGGAATGCATTGGACTTAATAAGTGACGGGTGGAGCCCGCTATAGCTCCTCGATGAATCGGTAGGTATCATGAGACAAACTAGTGTCTTGGCACAAGGCCTTGACAAAATATTATTTGTAGTCTTGGCACGAGGCCTTGGCTATGTGGTTATGATAGTCTGGAATTATGCATTCCAACATTATGAAAGTGGTTATTTATTTTTGCATGTGATTATTCGATTAGTAGAATATCCATGTGAATAAGTAAATGGAATTATTTCATTTTATTTATGCCATACCATGTTGAAAGTTCATATTTAAAAGGCTTTTGTTTTAGTTATACATTGCCTTAAATGTTTATTCTTATTTATGAAAGTTTCTGCTATATTGTTATCCTTACTGGGCATTTGAGCTCACCCCTTTTCTATGTTTTATTTTTCCCAGGATGTGAAGAAGTAAGTAATGAATGACCTGCAGGGATTTTATGAGGGGTTAATAGTGTGGATTGTGGAAACATTATGTTGTTGTAGTAATTTTTCATTTTATGATGTAATGTAAAACTTATGAATATATCTAGTGTTTCCAAGGCTACTAAACCAATCGGTCTTTCGAGATTTGATCTTTCTTGTGATCATGCCAATGTTACAAAGTAATGCACCGACTCTGGGTAAATGGGGTCGGGGCGTTACACTTAGTGTATTAATGGAAGCTCATATTCTTTTCTTCATGGTTATTATATTTTCCTTTAAAATTTATCTTCCCCTTCTAAAAAAACCATGATATTGATATTTGACTCCAACTTCCATTTCAAAATTGATTTCGCAACACACAGTCTCTCCATATCCACTAAAGTCACTTATGGAAAACATCCTTCTGAGAATTTTCATTAATCCACTAAAGAAACTATTAAATTTAATATTAGATGTGGTGATAATTCTTGAAACATACCTCACAATTCTTGTGAAATTGGACTCATAGGTTACAATTGATTCATCATCCCTTAGATTAAACTCAAGAAACTCTTTATCCATCGTAGTAATAATATTTCAAGGAATGTAATTATTGAAAAATAAGTTCATAAAATCATACCAATCCATTGATTTAATATCATTTTACTACCACATTTTATTGATTATATCCCACTATTGGTCTGATTCTCCTTTTATCTAATAGTCTTCAAGAATGAATTTCTCATGCTCCAAACGCTAGAGAACAGAGAATATCATTTCAGTAGTATTGATCTATTATTTAGAAATAAGTGGATCAGAAGACCCACTAAATGAATGTGGATGCTTCCATATGAAATAATTAACATAATTTTGTTCTCTAATTTGGTCATTTATGTGTCCACCATGATTCATAGGTTGAGAAATTTTTGTGATCAGTGCAACTATTTTTTTCATTCCAACCCTAATTGCATTCGATTTATCAGGAGGACAATCATTTCATTGTATATTGAAATCACCATCAATACGGTTCTAGTCAGTTCTATCCATTGACTAAAACCAAAAATCATAGAGTATGCAATAGTTATCATAGTGAGGAACCACATAATCATAAAAAATCACTTTTAGTATTTCTAAATTATCAGACCTTCATTAATCCAAGACACCATACGTGTATACTAAAATATTCATATATAAAATCTATTTAAATACTTCATGATGGTTCATGAAGAGGTTTAAAATTTCCGAAGCATATCATTAGGGAGTGTTAAAATTGGTGTGAAATAAGGCCCGTTTTAAAGTAACATATTATCCTGAGTCAGGCCTAGAACATCTTTTCAGAGTTGTCACCGCTATGTACAACTATAACAGATCCACATTCACTTGTATTATATAGAAAAAGATGTATTTATAGGAAACTCCTCACTCTATCCTTTACCAAAATTCCAGGACATTTTTTGATTCCTTTCCATATAGTTATACTTATCCCTAAACATGTAGTTAGGGTTCTCATAAAGTATTTCCCATCATAGCATCCAAAGGTTAACAAAACCTTTTCTCTAATACATAAAATAGTGACCCTATCTTTTTATACATTAATGATAAATAACATTTCTGAAATATTTAATATATTATACAGTAATACAACCAAAGACCAAAGAAGTATACTGACTTTAGGAGCATCAAAAACATAAACATTAGTACATAAATGAGCTACATTATCTCCCATTGGGTTCATCTTGACTAGCGCCCTTCATAGACACATCAAACATAATACAAATCTTCTTAACATGGGTAAAAAAATAAAAATGGGTGAGCTCAAATGTCAATTAATTATAAAAAAGCGATATATGTAAGCATAATCATGAGCATACGAGAATGAGAACTTGATCATGAAAATAGAAGATCATACCCTGCATATCAACTATCATTTACCATAATCATGGAATAAATCTTGGCAATTCTTAATACATGAATCATATGGAAATAAAAGTCAAAATACATGAAATGTTAACATAGGAATGAATCATGGAATTTTTGTAGTCTCATAAGCATGTATAATATTATTTCTATAGTATACATGACATCACTGCCAATACCATCTTGGTATTATAAGTTCACTCCCTATACCATCTTGGTAGTCATGGTTCACTCCCATGGTCATCTTAGTAGAATGATTTCACTCATCATAATATCGTGGAATTCATGGATCAATCCCATAGCCATCATATTAGTCAAGGATCATTCCAAATACAATATTAGCCTATCACATGAGATATAAATCTTTAACCAATTCATTGGAGGTTCATATAGGTCACCCATCTCATAGTGAAATCATATATACATGTTCCACAAAATCATAAATAACCATATTATAACCAAGGAAGTTTAATCAGTGTTATAATCATGTAATCGTATAATATCATGGGGTAATAGATAGGTTTCAAAATAATTTAATCATAAACATAACCAATGAAAGGAAGTATGTTTCAAAATAATATAACCCTTGAAAGGGGAATGGGTTTCATAAACACCATGCCATCAAGACATATTCTTTTGAGGGAAATAATATAAATGGAACCATTGAATAATTTTCATATAAAGATATTATTAATACCAATGGATGTTATCTTAGATGGTTAATAATATTGAATGATCTTTAAAAAACATTTCTCGAGGAAAATACCCTTTATGAATGGAAAAATACATTTTAACACATACAAAATTTTGAAAACATTTTTCTTTGAAAATATAATTAATGAATTATGAAGGAAGAATTGAAAACAAAGATTCATTTTTAAAATAATTTTTCTTTAAAATGGTTTTGAATGATTTTTTTAAAACATTTCTAAAGACATGGTTTTGGAATACAATAGATTTCCGACCGGAGTGAGAGGTAATCATATTTTTCATAAAAACATTATATTAAGTACCAAAGATTGGAAAATGGTACATATACATGGATATATCTTGAATAAATATATTATAAGGAAAATAATGAGAATTATTGAGACAATGATCACAAGATTTCATCAAATGAAGCATAAATATAAACAATATTGAAAAGCTGTGAAATTTTTTCAATAAACTCTAATAATATGGGAACATGGGATCATACTCTCTATGTAAGAAAAAAAATTAAATAAATCATAACATATAATTAAAGAATTTAAATTCATGATATAATTGGTAAAATTAGTGTATATATGTTACAACCCAATGATTAATAAATGGAATTTCCATTATTATAAATATTCCGTATTATCACCTGAGATTACAGCATAATGAACTAATCAGTGATATGTGACCTTTAAAAATACATTTTTCACTTATGTGTATAGAATTTTGAAAATCTGACATAAACGGTTGCGATCAGTAAGTTATTTGGATTCTGATAAGAAAAACATTGTTTTTAGTGAATAGTAACATGCCCTTATAAATAGTAACATACCCTTACGAATATTTATATACCCTAATGAATTGTACCCTTTCCTATGATAGTATATAAAAAATATCAAAGTGAATGTATGATATACCTATATTTTAGATTGAGTAAATGAATGTTCTAAAACTAGTTTTTAGCTCATCCCTTTATTCATTTGTTCCCCGGGGTACTCTATGCAGATGTAAGAGATCAAAGTAAGTTAAGAAATATTTATATATATAAATAGGTGTTCCCACCCATGTTTTTAATGTACCTAGTCATCAAAGACACTAGACTTCACGATCCTTGGCTTGTACTTTGATATATAATTATTCTTAGAATCATGTAATTTTCTATGTAAAATCTTTGGATTAGTATGTTTGGTATTATTTGTTGGTCTAGTTTTTTTGGAGACTAGGAATACATCACTTATGTAAGAACACTAAGTATGAGACAATGTATATGAAAACACCCCTATGATTTGGATAGTATATAGTAATTGGTTTATGAATAAAATACATCCTTGTCAGAATAAAAACATGTAGAGGCGGCTCTGGCACAAATGTTCATAGGAGTGAAAACTCTGACAACGAGTTTCTAGGTTGACCTAGGGTATCCTAGTACATGATAATGGGCTATGCTTCACTCTTGGTATTGACACTCCCAGTGGATAAATTTTTTTAAATTCATGAGAATTGAAAAAAAACCATTGGTAATGGAATAGAAAAACACCATAGGAATATAAGTTATGAAATAGATCCAGGATAAAATAGTTTTAAACCTAAGGAATCAAAAGTTAGGATATAATTATCCACTGTAATTTTACGTTTTTATGTTAAAAAGTTTCCTTTTTATGTTTAATAACAATGTATCCAAGAACTCTAATTGTAAAATATTTTTCTTAGTTAATGGTGGGAAATATAAGAACACATTCCACCAACCAATGTGATTGGAAATGTGAATATTTCCTTATTTATATGACTGATATGAAGGGATTGAGCGCTCAAACCTTAATGACAATACTTGTTCAAATTTTTCCTGGTATGAATAATAATTCGAATAATGTGGAACACCGTCCTCCTTCATAGAAAGAAAATGTTTCCATAGAATTCTTCATTCGGAAGTGGCCCCCCATGCCTAGTGAATCTTCTAAGACCCTATTTGCAGAAAAGTGGATTAACTCCATTGAAGAGATATTCTCCATCCTCCAGTTCTCAAATGAAGAGAAAGGTGTACTGGTGGTCTATCATTTTGATGGGGAAGCTGATCAGTGGTGGACACTGTTCAATAATACAATGTCCCTAGAGGATGATGATTCCATGGATTGGGAGGAATTCCATAGGATGTTTTTCAATAAATATTTTCCTCGAACCCTTCATCTCAAATTAGAAAGTGAGTTCCTCAAACACAAGAAGACGGATGATGAGTCTATTGGGGGTATGAAGAAAACTTTACACGGCATGCAAGGTATGCCTCTGGATTTTTCATGAACACTAAAAGCATGTTGGATCACTTATTTACCAATATAATGTCGAGTCTACCAAAATAATTGGTGATTCGTTAAATCGAGTGTTATGAGGAGATTGTATATTGTCCCCTCAAGGTTGAAATTGACATTGGAGACTATCTTTGGTATCGTAGGGTCAGGGAAAAAAAGCTAAAAATTGAGAAAAAAATGGGTGGTTCAAAATACAAATCCCACAATGGAAGGAAGACGAAATATCCCATGGGTAAAGTTGTGGGAAGAATAATCCTAGGAACTATCTCAAGGGAACTAAGAATTGCTTCAAATGTGAAATGTTCTATCATATGGCTAAAAAATTACGAAGGGATATGAAAAATCCCTCTAAAGTAGAATAATAAAGGAAGGATTCTATCAACACTCATCTAGTGGTGTAGTGTTACAACTACAAGGAGCATGAGAATTATGAAAAACAATTCCTATGCCAAGGGTTGTTGGAGGAAATCAAGAACAACCTCAAAGGAAATAATAAGGGCTTATGATGTCACTACTACATAGGTGGAGCCTAGAAATGATATGGTGATAGGTTTTCTAGTTATTTATTCAAGAATATTGAATGTACAATTTGATTCTTATTCTACGCATCTTTTATATGTTGCTTGATTGGTTGAACTATTCAACCACCACCTCAAATTTTGGAGGAAAAGTTATCTATGGGAATAGAAAATAGGGAAATTAGTGGGTCCTTGGTGTGTAACTCCTCCTTAGTTAACATTTTAGGACAAAACCTCCCAGTTATTCTAATCATATTTCATTTAGTAGAGTTCGATGAAATCTTGGGCGTGGATTGGCTATCTTTATTTAAGTCCAACATCAACTGTCGGGAAATGGATATCACTCTTCACATCCCGAAGTATCCTCTAATTTTTTTAAGTGTATATAGGAAGAGGACATTACTTTAGAATCATCATCTCATGTGTGGATATTTTCACCTTATGAGAAAACATATCTAGCTCAAATGATTTAGAGAAAGGATAGAATATTGCTTGAAGACATACACATCCTGAGGGATTGCACTAATGCATTCCCTGAAGAGCATCCTAGTATTCCTCATGACTGAGAGGCTGAGTTCTCAATTGAACATATTGTTGGATCTCTACCTATATCAATAACACCTTATTGAATGTCCACCGTAGATATAGAAGAGTAGAAGAACCTGTTACAAGAGAATCTGAAGAAGGGTTTTATACGGCCGAGTGCTTTATCATGGGGCGTGCCAGTCCTCTTCATCATGAAGAATGATCGATCAATGTGCCTCTGTATTGATTATTGTGAGATCAATAAAATCACAATAAATCTATCCCTTTTTTTGTTTAGATGAATTTTTTTATCAGCATTGTGAGGCCAATTATTTTTCTAAGGTGTACATTCGGTTGGGATATCATCAATTAAAGGCAAGGAAGAAAGATATTTCAAAGATTGCCTTTTGAATGAGGTATGGAAACTATGAATTCACGGTGATTCCATTAGGACTCATTAAAATCTATAGATATATTCTTGGAATTAATGTATAGAGTCTTTAGATATTACCTCAAAAAAAATTGGTAGTGTTTATTGATGATATGCTGATATACTCCAAGAGCAAGGAAGAACACGAGGACCATTTATATTTTGTGATAAAGACTTAGAGAAGGGATAATTTGTAGCAAAGTATTGTAAATGTGAGTTCTGGATAGAATAAGTATCAATTTTGGGGAACTTTACCACCAAGAAATGGATATCTATGGACCCTTCCGAGACAAAGGCAATTGAAGTGTGGCTCAGGAAAACATTTATAACGGAGATCCATAGATTTTTCGTTCTAGCTGGGTATTATTGATGATTTCTGAAGAACATTTCAATATTGTAAAACCCAATGACGAATATTAAATGAAGGTTAATAATGTTTGTTTGGAATCATGAATTTGATGACTGTTTCAAGGAGTTGAAAAAGAGGCATGTCAATACACTAGTACTCACACTCCCAAGAAGTGGAGAACCCATTGTTGTGTACAATGATTATTAAAATAATGTATTATGTTTTGTGATAATAAAAAATGATAAATTTATATCATATTACCCAAGGAATCTGAAAATCCAAGATCATAACTATCTTATGCATGATCTGGAGTTAGCGGTTGTGATCTTTTCATTAAAAATACGGTGGCATTATCTCTACAGGGAGAAGTTTCAGACATATATTGATCACAAGAGCCTAAAATATGTATTCACACAAAAAGATATTAATACTCTCCAACAAATATGGATATAGATCATCAAGGATTATGACTACTCAATCCACTACCATCCTTGTAAGGCACGGTGGTGGATGTTCTAAGTAGAACGGATCATGAGCCCTTATTAGTGATGAAATTTCAAAAGTATTTGATCTTCTCAGATTTGTAGAGGATGGATACGGGAAAAATTATGTGAGGAAAATTGTAAATCCATTTTCAATTGATATCTCAACCATCCCTCATGGATAAAATAATGTGTGGTCGAAGAAAAGATGTGGAAATTCTGGAAAGGGTGGAAGCTATGAGAAGTGGAAAATCCTATGAGTTCATGATTGATAAGGAAGGAGTTGTAAGATTTGTGTAACGATTATCTATACAATCTGATCTAGAGATAAATAGTGAGATTTTTAATGATGTATCTAGATCGACTTTCTCTATCCACCCATGGAGCACAAAGATGTATCGAGGTCTCCATGAAAAAATTTGGTGGGACAACATGAAATGGGAGATTGCTAAATATACATAAATGTGCCTGATATTTCAACAAGGTAAGGTTGAGATAAAGATTTCTAATGGTGTGATTCATCCATTATTCATACCAACATGGATGTGGGAGAACATTATGATGGACTTTTTCACTGGACTTACGAGGACATCTAGAGGAAACAATGCTATATGGGTCATAGTGGATCGTCTTACAAATATAGATCACATTATCGCAATTTGAGAGGATATATCATTGAATAAACATTCACAGATATACATCAAAGATGTGGTAAGTCTGCATGAAGTACCACTATCTATTTTATCTGATCGTGATCTGTGATTCACCTTGATGTTCTAAAAAAGTCTCCAACACACTCTAAGAACTGAACTGAACATCAGTAAGGCCTATCATCCTCAAACTAATCTCCAATCTAAGTAGACAATTCAGACCCTGGAAGACATGTTAAGAGAATGTTCTATGGAATTACAAGTAGGATGGGACCAACATCTTCCTCAGGTTGAATTCACCTATAACAACAACTTCCACTCGAGCATCCAAATGGCACCATACAAATCCTATTATAGGAAAAGGTACATAACACTTTTGTGTTTGGTTGAAGTTGGTGAGATTATGATGATAGGACCTAAAATAGTAGATGAAGTGGTGGAGAAGGTGATAACCATTCAAAAACATATCATGGCACTGAAGGTCGATAGAAGAGTTATGCAGACAATCTTCAACGAGACCTTGAGTTCAATGTTGGAGACATGGTATTTCTCGGTATATCTCTTTGGAAGAAGGACATGATATTTGGGGAGAAAGGAAGGCTAATTCCGAGGTATATCATCCCCCTTGAAATACCTAATCGAGTCAGAGTTGTAGCATATCAACTAGAACTTCGTCCTACCATGTTGAAAGTACACGTTTTCTTCTATGAATCCCTCTTAAAGAAGTACATACTAGACCCTTTACATGTACTCTATTCAGAGGTGGTACTGTTGGAGGATGATATTTCATATGGGTAAAAGCTCGTAAAGACCAAGGATTGTAGAGATAATGTTATATGTGACAAGAATACTCAGCTTGTTAAGGTACTATGGTGGAACCATAAGTATGAAGAGGCATCATGGGAACTGGAGGAGGCAATGACGGTAAAGTACCCAAACCTGTTTACATCATAGAATGTAAAATGATATTTAGATGGAGAAACTTCATATGGGGGAAAGAAGTTAATGACTCAATGATTTATAAATATAATTTCATTTATTATATTTATCTAATATTATCACATGAAATCACAAAATATTGAACCACTAAGTGCTATGTGACATTTAAACATAATTTTTTCACTTCTGTGTTTGGAATTTGAAAAATATGACAAAAATATTACTATTAGTCAGTTATTTAGCATCCGATAAGAACAATTTAATTCTTGGGGAATTGTAACTTACCCTTATGAATAGTTATATACCCTAATGAATAGTAACATTACATATTATAGTATAAAAATAAAAATAAAGTGAAAGTATGATGTAACTGTATTTTAGAATAAGTAAATGAATGTTTTAAAATAGATTTTTTAAAAATAAATTGTGATTTTAATTTTATATTAAAATAATCATATTTAGAAACATATTTTTGAAACATTAATTTCATTAATGGATTTTATGCATCCAAAAATGGTTAGGATGAATTTTTAGTATTTTTATAAAATACAAGAATTCATTATGAAAAATAACATACGATAATTCACAATACATGCTATAACCGGAATTTATACATCATTCTTCAATCATAGATGATGAAAGTAGACATTGGATTGCAATAACATGCAATTATTACTATTATTGGACATGGAATCATCACTATTTCTAGAATTGAGGGAAATTAATAATCTAATGATTAAAAATTTTTTGAAAACCCTCATCTCCACCACTATGAACACCCCCCCACCCCTCACTCCCTCTTCTCTTCTCTACTCTCAAGCCTCATGGATTAACAACATTCTGCCCAAATATCTCCCCAATATCTTCCCCCATCTCTAAAATACACTATTATCTTCAAAATATAAAAATATCTCCAATTAATATGTTCTCAAAGGAGATAAAATCAAGAGGCAAATTCATCTTTTGAATTCATTAATTTCTTTTAAGTACTTTTCTTTTGTTATCTGTTTCCTCACATCCCTTCACCCAAATGGTATGAAAACTCTTGTAAGATAAATTTAATGTAATTATATTATTATAATGTTATACTTAATTATCTTCAATACATTATCCAGGATTTATTTCAATGAAATAAAAACACTGTTTGAGATGTGTTAATTTATCACATTCAAGGACAACTATTTATAAATTTCAATTATAATCTTTAATTCTTGTCATGAAACCATTTGGTATGGTTGAACTATATTATTATATATTTAATATATCCTAGTATTTTATGTAATACTTTTGTACAAATGGTATTACTTTATCAAGAAAAAAAATTCTTTCTAATCAAACCCACTAATTAACCAAAACGGTTATCACTAAGGTTTTATATAATAATTCATCTTCACTGCCAAAAAAAAATAAATTTTTATAATAATGTAATCAAATATATTTTTAGTAATAACATACTACATAAATTCTGAACAACCACTTTCATCTTACATGTATATCCAAACATGAATATAAGGGAACAGATCATTAAAACCCAGTAAGCAAACAGACCCCAACAATGAAATTGAGCCTCATAACCCAAATAAATGGTTATAAATGAACTCAAAATGATAATACTAAATATTATACATATATAATATTTTCAATAGAGATTTATTAATAAACCTAATTTTATTATTCAGGTTATTAATTTCAAGAAAAGGTCACCATCAGGTATAAGGTAAGGGATCCTCTCAAAATTACTTTTATTCAAGATTGTCCTCTCTATTATGTCATTTTATGTGTAATTCCTTGTGATGGAGTATGATTAATCACCTCCCCCATTCATTACACATGATGTATAAATAATTAGTAATAATTTTCACTCTCATTAATCCCACTTAAGTACACTTCTTATCTTGTCGGTAATCTATAAGGAATTCCACCTGCACCGCCTTTATTCCTTTGGGTTGCTCTATCATTCTTTTTACCCAAATAAATTTGTCTATTACATTTATGTAAAACTTCTACATACTTTTTATATGATTAAAAATCATGTTTCAAGATCCATACTTCATTATATTTTGGATATATACCTACTTTTATGTGATTCCCTCCTCGATACTTTCTGATAAGGAATCTTGTTTTAAGGGAACTTCCTAAATTTATACACAATTTCAAGTGCACTCTTTTATCTGTTTTAATTCACCATTGTATGTATAAAATAATTATTTTTATTATAAAAACCTTCTTCTTTCTACTCTGATTTTATATAAAATATTTTCATTTTTTCAATTTGTAAAACTCAAGAATATTGTTCTTTAAAACCGCAAAAAATGTTTTAATGCTAAAATTTCACAAATATGTATCCTACATATTGTCACTTATATTTGACATCACATTCCATTATATATTTCAATTTTACCTTATTAATTTCCATGTGTTTTTTAATTCATTTTTTCATGGACACCTTCATTATATTCCCATTGGTTATGCTTTATGTCTTGATTGTGGTACCCAATTTTTTCCATGGGTAACACTTATGTTTATGTATGATTGATTGTGTATGATTATTTATATGGAAAAAATATTCATTAAATATAATATTGGTGCAATAAGATAGAATGACAATGAATTAATTAAAGCTATGTCTCATGAGATTCTATGTGCAATGGTTATTGCAGTTAGCCTTAGCTGGTGCTACTATGGGTAACAGGATTAGCGGTTAGCATTGACTCGTACTACTATTGGATATGGGATTGGTGGTTAGCCTTGAATCATACTAAATACATGTTTTATTTTTCTTATAAATTTATATGATTCCATGTTTATAGGATCCATTTATTATATGTTATGATTCCATATGTTATATGGTTTGGATATCATTATTCCATGTCTCCTAACACTGGTGCATAAGATTATGACTACTCAATCCATTACCATCCTGGTAAGGCACGGTGGTGGATGTTCTATGTAGAACAGATCATACAACTTTATTAGTGATAATATTTGAAAAGTATTTGATCTTATTAGATTTGTAGAGGATGGATATGGGAATAATTATGTGAGGAAAATCATCAATCCATTTAAAAATGAGATATCAACCATCCCTCATGGAGAAAATAAAGTGTACTCAAAGAAAAGATGTGGAAATTCTGGAAAGGGTGGAAGCTATGAGAAGTAGAAAATCTTATGAGTTCAAGATTGATAATGAAGGAGTTTTAAGATCTGGGTAACGATTATGTGTACCATCTAATCTAGAGATAAATATTGAGATTTTGAATGAAGTACATAGATCGACTTTCTCTATCCACCCAAGGAGCACAAAGATGTATCGAGGTCTCCAAGATAACATTTGGTGGGAAAAAATGAAATAGGAGATTGCTAAATATGTGTCAATGTGCCTAATATGTCAACAAGGTAAGGTTGAGAGGAAAATTTATAATGGTATGATTCATCCACTAGTCATACCAACATGGAAGTGGGAGAACATTATGATGGACTTTTTCACTGGACTTACGAGGACATATAGAGGAAACAATGTTATATGGGTCATAGTGGATCATCTTACAAATATAGATCGATTTATCACAATTTGAGAGGAAATATCATTGAATAAAATTTCAGAGATATACACCAATGAGGTGGTAAGTCTGCATGATGGTCCACTATCTATTGTATCTGATCATGATCCGTGATTCACCTTGATGTTCTAGAAAAGTCTAAAACGCGCTCTAAGAACTGAACTGAACATCAGTAAGGACTATCATCCTCAAATTAATCTCGAATCTATGTAGACTATTCAGAACCTGGAAGAAATGTTGAGAAAATGTTCTATGGAATTCAAAGGAGTATGGAGCGAACATATTCCTCAGGTTTAATTCTCCCACAACAACAACTTCCACTCGAGCATCCAAATGGCACCATACAAAGCCTATTATAGGAAAAAGGTGCCGAACACTAGTGTGTTGGGCTTAAGTTGGTGAGTGTAAGATTTTATGACCTAAAATGGTTGATGAAATGGTGGAGAAGGTCAAAATCATTCAACAACATATCATGGCACCCAAGGTTGATAGAAGAGTTATGCAAACAATCTTCAATGAGACCTTGAGTTCAATGTTGGAGACATGGTATTTCTCTGTATATCTCTATGGAAGAAGGTCATGATATTTTGGAAGAAAGGAAAGATAAGTCCTCGTTATATCATCCCCTTTGATATCCCTGATCAAGTCAGAGTTGTAGCATATCAACTAGAACTTCCACCTAACATGTTGAAAGTACATGTTGTCTTCTAGGAATCCCTCTTAAAGAAGTACATACCAGACCCTTTACATGTACTCTCTTCAGAGGTGGTACTATTGGAGGATGATATTTCTTATTAGGAGCATCTTGTAAAGACCAAGGATGGTAGAGCTAATGTTCTATGTGACAAGAATACTCACCTCGTTAAGGTACTATGGGGGAACCATAAGCATGAAGAGGTGTCATGGGAACTGGAGGAGGCAATGAAGGTAAAGTACCCGAACCTGTTTACGTCTTAGAATGTAAAATGATATTTCGATGGAGAAACTTCATATCGGGGAATGAAGGTAATGACCCAATGATTTATAAATAGAATATCATTTTTTATATTTATTTAATATTATCACATGAAATCAAAACATAATGAACTACTAAGTACTATGTGACATTTAAACATAAGTTTTTCACTTCTGTTTTTGGAATTTGGAAAATACGATATAAAAAATTGCTATTAGTAAGTTATTTAGCATCTGATAAGAAAAATTTAATTCTTGGGGAATAGTAACATGCCCTTATGAATAGTAATATACCCAAATGAATAGTAACATTACCTATTATAGTATAAAAATAATATTAATGTGAATGTATGATGTACCTATATTTTAGAATAAGTAAATGAATGTTTGAAAATAGATTTTTTAAAAATAAATGTTGATTTTAATTTTATATTAAAATAATCATATTTAGAAACTTATTTTGGAAAAAATAATTTCATTTTTGGATTTTACGCATCTAAAAATGGTTAGGACTAATTTTTTGAATTTTTATAAAATACATGAATTATTTATGAAAAATAACATACGATAGTTCACAATAAATGCTATAACATGAATTTCTGCATCATTCTTGAATCATGGATGATGTAAATAGACATTGGATTGAAATAACATGCCATTATTACTATTATTGGCCATGGAATCATCACTATTTTTGGTATTGAGGGAAATTAATAAACTAATGATTAAAAAATTTTATGAAAACCCTCCTCTCCACCACTATGACCCCCCCCCTCCCCCTCACTCCCTCTTCTCTTCACTACTCTCAAGCCTCATGGATTAACAATATTCTGCAGAAATATCTCCCCAATCTCCTCCCCCATGTCCAAAAAACCCTATTATATTCAAAATAAAAAAATTTCTCCCACTAATAGGATCTCAAAGGATATAAAATCAAGAGGTAAATTCATCTTTTGAATTCATTAATTTTTTTAAGTACTTTTTTTTCTTATCTCTTTCCTCAAATCATTTCACCCAAATGGTATGATAACTCTTGTAAGATAAATTTAATGTAATTATAATATTATAATGTGATACTTCATTATGTTCTATACTTTTTCCATGATTTATTTCAATGAAATAAAAAACACTATTTGAGATGTGTTAATTTATCACATTCAAGGACAATTGTTTATAAATTTCAATTATAATCTTTAATTATGGTGATGAAAACATTTGTGTATGGTTGAACCAGATTATTATATATTTAATATATCCATGTTTTTTACATCCTTTTGTACAAATGGAATTAATTTATCAAGAAAAACAAGTTTTTTGTAATCAAACCCACTGATTAACCAAAACTGTTATTACTATGGTTTTATATAATAATTCATCTTCACTGCCAAAAAATGTATAAATTTTTATAATCATCTAATCTCTTAGATTTTAACTAATAACATACTACTTAAATTCTGAACATCCACTTTCATCATAGATGTTTATCCGAACATGATTATAAGTGAACCAATTATTAAAACCCAGTAAGAAAACAGACCCAAACAATGAAATTGAGCCTCATAACCCATAGAAATGTTTATAAATGAACTCAAAATGATAATACTAAATATTACAAATATATAATATTTTATATAGTTTTTTTAATAAACCTAATTTTTTATTTAGGTAATTATTTTCAAGAAAATATCACCATCAGATTTAATGTAAGGGATCCTCTCTAAATTACTTTTATTCAAGATTGTCCTCTCTGTTATGTCATTTTAAGTGTAATTCCATGTTATGGGGTTTGATTAATCACCTCCCACATTAATTCCTCATGATGTATAAATAATTATTAATACATTTCACTCTCATTAATCCCACTTAAGTACACTTGTTATCATGTCGGTAATCTATAAGGAATTCAACCTGCACCACCATTATTCCTTTGGGTTGCTCTATCATTCATTTTACCCAAATAGATTTGTCTTTTCCATTTATGTAATACTTCTACATACTTTTTATATGATTAAAAATAATTTTTCAAGATCTATACCTCATTATCTTTTGACTATATACCCTCTTTTATGCGATTCCCTCTTCAATACTTTCTGATAAGGAATCTTGTTTTATGGGAACTTCCCGAATTTATACACAATTTCAAGTTCACTCTATTATTTGTTTTAATTCAACATTTTTTTTCTAAAATAATTATTTCTATTATAAAAACCTTCTTCTTTCTACTCATATTATATATAAAATATTTTAATTTTTCAATTTTTAAAACTCATGAATATTGTTCTTTAAAACTGCACAAAAAATGTTTTAATGCTAAAATTTCACAAATAAATATCCTACATGTTATCAAAATTGTTTGACATCACATGAAATGATATATTTTAATTTTACCTTATTAATTTACGTGTGTTTTTAATTCCTTTTTTCATGGACACCTTCATGATATGACCATTGGTTATGCTTTATGTCATGATTTTGGTACCCAATTTTTTCCATGGGTAACACTTATGTTTATGAATGATTGATTATGTATGAATATTTATATTGAAAATTTTTTCCTTAAATGTAATATGGGTTTACTAAGATATCACTACAATGTATTGATTAAAGTTATATCTCATGAGATTCTGTGTGCAATAGTCTTTGTGGGTAGCCTTAGCTGGTGCTACTATGGGTAACAGGATTGGCGGTTAGCATTGACTCGTACTACTATTGGATAAGGGATTTGGTGGTTAGCCCTGAATCATACTAAATACATGTTTTTTTTCTAAATTTATATGATTCCATGTTTATATGATCCATTTTTTATATTTTATGATTTCATATGTTATATTATTTGGATATATTTATTCCATGTCTCCTAACACTAGTGCGTAAGATTTATTCTTATGTTCATTATCTTACTGGGTTTTTTAGATCATTAATTTTTCCATGTGTTCCTCCCAGTACTCTATTTATATATAAGGGCTCAAAACCATATACGGTCTCTTTATGGATATTAAATAAAATTATTTTTCCCCAAGATTGAAGTTTTATGTACCTAGTCTTAAAAAACTATACACTTCATGATCCATGGCCTATACTATGATGTATGATTATGCTTAAAATCATGTAATTTTATATGTAAAAGGATTGATTCATTATAATATACTCCAAAAAATTTAATTTAGGTTCCAAACAAAACATGAATCTCAATAAAGGCAAATTGAGAAAAAACTATTTTACCGATTTGTTAACTTTTGAAATATAAAATCCATGAAAGAAATATAATAAAATGGATATTTGAATACATATATATTTGATTATAATACAAAAGGAATACAATCATGGTCATTACATACATCACAGAAATGGAATGAGTGGAAATCATAGCATGTATCTCATGGAAATAAAAAGTGAGATGAAATCCCTTTACCTTGTGTTTTAACTTTTATCATACTCATTCAAACCACATATATAATAAATATAAATTTATGAAAAATATTTCAAAAATCATATTATTTTATCTCATACCATTTATGTTTTGATTATAAATTTATATTACCCTCATGTTAATCATCATTATTTAAGGTTTCACTTCGGATAATATTCACTTTTTTCATTCATGTATCTTAATTTGTAATATTGTTAGTCCTTATAATTATATAATGATTAAAGAATTTAAAAACTGACATAAATATAATTTATATTTACTATATTTTTATTATAATAATATATATAATATATATGTTCAAAATGGGAAATAGTGTTTATAAAGACGGTATGTTTTACGTATGCAGGAACATTTTTTCTATTTCTATATTCATATTAAAAGAAATAATGAAAATGAAATATATGTATATATGTTAATAATATCATTAAATTTTTATTATTATGTTATATATATCATATAATTTCCCTAAACTCATCCCTAATACATTACATGTACTGTGTGAATGACTCACATCGCTATGAGGGGTTGATAATCCACACTTACTCAATCAAAAATATCAGATTTACACCAAATGGAAAGTAAAAATATATTAGTTTTAAATGTAATAAATATTATTAAATAAATAGTAAATATAATATATAAAATATATAAACATAGTTCGTTTCATAATTTAAACCATGAGAGGCGGTAAATAAAAAATGAACAATCATCATTTAGTCAGGCAGTAGTTCGCTGTCCATATAAACAGTAATTTTGTAACCCATTAGATAGAGGTATTTTTAAGTGTATGTTGAAACCATATCATAAAAAATCATAGTTTATTAATTATAATTTTTTTTATAAAATCAATTAAAATACAAATTGTAGGGGTTGCAAACAAAAATTAAAGAATGGACTTGGGAGAAGACATTACCTCGTAATCGGGTAAATCAATTTGGTTTGTAACCAACAGGCTTCGTTGGAATGATTTATTCCCAAGGGAAGGATTTTAGGAATAATGAAGGGTTTTTAGGAAGTTTATTTGGTATATAATAGCATAAACAAAGTGGTATAAGAGGTTTTAAGGACATGGGGAGCTGGTGGACTTTTATAAGGAAGGAGTAGCGGCACTTTTGCAAATATTTGAAGAGAGAATTCCACCGACTTTTTCATGTTTCAAGTAGATCCAATAATGATTCAATGTATTGAAAATACAAGATAGGGTATATATATATTGCCATTAAATGGTTTTTTGGAGAATTTACTGGGTCATTTTGAGCCTTATGATTATGGTTTGGTCCCTTATTATGCTTATTTTAAGCTTAACCAATATAATTACATTTAACCACTTTCACTATTCTTTTGTGTCATAAGTATGTAGACCATATTATAAATTATAAATTAGTGAAATTCAAAATATTTAATCCATTTTTATAAATTATAATTATAAAAGTAGATATAATAATTTAAAATTAATCTAGTTGTCGGGTTGACAATGTGGGGGTTTTCTTTGAAAAAGATCAAAAGTGTGCTATGTTTTTTTCTATATCAATATAAAAACTATTATAATTACCTAAATTGGATTAATTGGTAAAAATATAATATAATGAAAATTTTCAACCAAATTCAAATATAATTTAATCTAATAAATTAATTAGATTAAAATTATGGTTTGAATTAGAATCAAGTATTTTTCACTATTCATCCAAAAATGAAGTTTCATTGAAAAAAATTCTCAAAAAATAACCCTAAGATAATAATCAATCTCTAATTTTAAACATGATTTTTAATTATTATAATTAATTTTATAAATGTTTCGGAAATTAATTTTATTATTTTTAATAGGTGATTAAAAGCAGTGTATTCGAGAAAATGATATTTTTAAACATAAAATAACATTACAAAAATTCATATCATTCATTATCGATATGTTTTATTTCTACAAAACTGTTATCAGAAATATTTTAAAATTATTTATTACTATTCATATTAACAATTTTAATTACTAGGTTATAATTATCAGAGTTAAATAATTATAATAGAAAATATTTGTTTCATAGAAACATTGGTGTTGCATGTAACATATTCCATGTCGGTGTTGCGTGTATCATTTGCCATGTCGATGATCTGTGTAAAGTACGCTAAGAACGTTCCATGTGAAATAAATTTTTAACTATCTAATCTATATGAAATAAATGAAAATAAAATTTATTTTGAAAAAATATCCATAAAAACATTGTGTGTTACACCAGTTTCCCGTAATAGAGATCCCAAAAACGAATCACACCAAAGGAAACGTGAAAATGAAGTGAAGATTCATGACCATTCCTTTTTTGAAGATGGATTTCACAAAACCATCAAACAACTATAAATTATGTCTCATGATCTCTCCAATCAATTAAAAATTATTGAAATAATAGTAGTAGTTTTGAAGGTCCTCCTCGCAACATTTTTACCAGTATCTCTAGAGGTCCTACCAAGAGCACATACCATGATGGTTTCTTTCTTGGAAACCAAATGATTAATCAAAAGGGCATAAATCTTGATGATTATCATAGTATACCTCGTCATGGACAAAAGAAAAAATTTAAAAAAGTTATTCCCCTTTCTATCATACTCTATAAAGATCCTTCTGAGTGTATACACTGCTGAAATTGACCCTTCAGTAAGGCATCAAGCTATGATGGTAGTCCTCACAATGATGGAACTCACTATAAATATTCCCCATGAAATGATATCAAATAGAACTAAGGTCTTTCCCTTGCTATTTTTTACCCTGTCAGTCTTACCCTAGTTATAAAGTATAGAAATTATCCCAAAATTCGGACATCAATCGATGATAGTAGTCCTCGCCATTATGACACTCACTGTGAAGGTCCTACCTTCACTGACCTAATAAAACAAGAAGACCATCCCCTTGATATCATCTACCCTAAAGGTCTTCCCTATGATATATGTTTCATAAATTCTCCCTCAAATTGGGAATCAATATATGAAAGTATTCATCTCTATGATGGCACTCACTAAGATGGTTCTCTATGTAGTTTCATAGATTATAATGAAGGTCCTACCATCTCTATTATCTTCTCAGAGGGTCATCCATTCGGTATATGATGAAAAACATCTCCCTGCTGTCAGGCACCAATCTGTGATGGTAGTCCTCACCATGTTTTAATTCTCCCTGAAAATTATACCTTTAGTGAAATCCAAAAATAATAAGATCCTCCCCTTGATATTTTATTCCATAAGGGTCCTCCGCAAGGTAAACGTTCCATCATTTCACCCAACAGTAATTCATCAATCTTTAATGCTAGTCTTGATCATTTTGACATCTCATTTCCAAAAAAAGGTTGTCACCTTGAAGGGTCAAATATGAGAAATTAGTTATATATTGACTCTCTTGGTGGGATTAAATAAAAAATATGAGAGACCCTATCAATGAAAAGTTATATACTTTATAATCTAAGACACAGACCAAGACCACAATCATCCTCCATGAAACCCCCGAAATTTTCACATACTAATGATACCCCATACTAGCCCTTCAACAAATGACAAGGATGTTTGTAATCATACATGATGATTATATCGAGTATAGGCGTCTCTCATGGATAAATAAAATTATACGTTTCTCATGAGAAGAAAATTTTTCAGAGGTAGTATACCCATTATGCTTTCTCCCTCATCCACTTTTCAATTTGACATACCATGGTCCTTTGAAAATAATTTACACACAAAATTTTCCACATTCTCTGAAAATATATCTACCACCTAAAATAAAATTTCAGTCATTATGATGGTCATGTTTATAATTTAAATATATTTGATTAAATTATCATAAAATTAACATATAATCCCTTCTTTATATATGTTGATCACAACCAGTGAGGTGGAATAATGATCTCCAATTAACATGCCCCAATGAACTACATAAGTTGTGTCATCTAATTGATGATTTCCATTCTAGTTTTCATAATTGGGGATATGGGAGTCATGGATAATTTCAGTTTCCCCCATTATGCATCCATAAAAACCCATTATAAATTGAATCCAATGATTTAATTATCCAAATATGTCAATTAATTGAAAGTAATTCTCAGTAAAGACGGTGTTCCAAACAACAATCGTCCCTAAGTATGTCTCAAAATCATCAATCATGATGAGAGAGAGCCATTGGAAAACACCTACCCTATGAAACCCAAAACATTCCACATGATTTCTTATTAAGTGAATCCAATCATTAAACCCTCTCAATGTTCTTGTAAAAACAGTTCTTCAATCCTGGAACCATATCCGGATCACGATCAATCAAGAATGCGCGAGATCAATAGATCCTAAATATAAGAAGAAACGTCTGTAGCAGGGGATCAACACCATCCCATGGGTTTGAGGTCATTTTAAACAAAACAATTTCCCATTAAGGTACAACAACTCATACCAATGAACAACAATAATAGAATGGTAGTAGCCCCAACCTTCAGGACTGGGTGAATTTATAATCTCAACAACCCATACAAAAAAACTCATTTCTCCCCATTCAAGGGGGATAAAATATAATGAGGTTTACCATTAAACCCCATCTATGGACTGATTATTTCCATAATTGAGTCATACAATTAGGCTACATATGGGCTCCGTTTGAGTCTACCTTCATCAAATATCCTGGACAGGATCTTATATCATAAGGGAGAGTTCCTGTAAATGGGAATAAACAATCTTCCTATCATTCAGCAGATTCTATGGCACCAATAATTCATTATGAATTGGTTGACATCATGAACGTTATTCGTACAAATAACATTACAAATGATGAAATTTTAGAAGAACAAGAGGATGATGGATCCATCAAAAAAACTATTTCCCATGGGGTATGTAGGTTTTCTCACTAGAAACCAGAGAATATCATTATATTTGGGTCCTCCCATGATCAATCCAATATTACCACCTCAGAAAATCTCTAATAAATAATATAATAAAAGCAAGGTCCTATACCACCATAATCCTCCTCTAGATGATAATGAACCATTTATTCGGGAAGAAATATTAGACCAGTAGGACAATGAAATTAATGAGTTGAGGGAAATAAATGATGTTTTTTCTATGAGGTGGCATTACTATTGAATATGGTCCTAGGGAAGAGCTTCAACATACAATTCTAGATTGTATACCTCAAATAAAATGAATTTTCCGTAAAATTAATGTTTGGTAAGAATATCCACTGAACTCTGTGTTAGGACCATCAGTTCACCTAAAAACGAATATGGGAAAATATCAATATTTCCATCCATTAAGGTGACAATTGAAATCGGTTCATGAAAATCCTCAATATAAGTCCCATGGTGGATATTCTCCTCATGTAATGAATGAATATGAATTTCATATCCTAACCATCAATGCAATGTTTCATCCCGAGGTCCAATAAAACAATCATCATGGACTTATCGACGCCATTGGGGCATTGGAAGCTTGATTGGAAGTCGTAGAAGAATGGCATGCACAAGTGCAGCCAAGATAGAAACCATACCCCGACTTGGTAATCAACACTCTACCACAACCAAATTTTGGGAGCCATTTTTTTCCAGTGTTCAATGCATCAGGTGAATTAGAACAAAATTAGACACATTATCTGCCCCATTGAGAAACTATGATGGGATTTTTAGAGCAACAAGAAGCAGTGAACATCAGATGCTTCATGAAATTCCTACAAGGGTTGGCCTTCATATGGTAAACATGTTATCTAGCATGATAAATCACAGGAAGGAAGTACCTCAATTATAAATTCCTCTTCTATTGTATATGAAAATAGTCAATATCCACTGGAACTAAAAATCTATAGACACTGAGAGAGACTATGATTTCATCGCTAGATAGATAGGGTTGACCCACTACCCAAACACACTACTTCCCCATGAATATATTCTCACTCCCTACATTGATAAAATCCACAACTAGATGTGAAAACCTATTAAACCTATGACATAAATACATGGTTTTCATGATATAACTATGATTTCCCGAAAACTGGATTACTCCAAACAACAATGTAATCTAATGTCTTAGATAATAACACATGTCTTCGGGAAATATTGGGAATGGTGATGGCAGAAACAGTCACACATATGCCAACCCCTGCACCTACTCCATCTCCGAAATATGTACCATATTTTGGATCACCCATGGATTTCAATTGAAACACCTAACATGATTGGACGAGTTAAGGGAACCCATGTGAAATATATTCCAGGAACAAAGTAATAATTATTACACACTAAAATATGATCATGTTTGTGGATATTTTATTGACACTATGGAATAATATTTACTCCATCATTAAGATTCAAAAAGGACCATCCAAGTAGGTCTCAATTAAGAGACTAATTATGTCCCCTTTCTCTAGATACTAGGACACACCATTCAGTAATTTTTCATTGTGAAAGACCTCGTTTAAAAAATTATAGAACTGAGAATGTAAAACTTGGATCTTTGTTAATGTATGTGGATTTTGATTCCACTACTTCCCCTTAGGAAGAAGGAGAGTGGAAAGAAGTTATTAGAATGAAGTAACTGAAGTTTGATTTTGGGATGACTCAGAAAACAATATTTCGATCTTTTTTAATTCTTTAATAATAGTTGAATCAAATAACTATGCCTCCAGATGATTCCACTACAACATAGCTAACTCCATAAAAACATAATTCAACCAAATCCATCACTATTAAAATAAAGATGGACTAAAATATAGAGAAAACCATAGGAGGAAAAATTGGCACTAAATCCCAAGTTGTCATTGACACACTCAAATTTTATGCCCTCAAATCTAATTCAATAGGCTATGCCCTACCACATGAAACCGCCATAAAAGGTTAGTCTAGTAGATTCATTAGAAAAATAGAATTTTATTTTTGTTTCCATTAAAATGATTCACTTAATGGGTCCCTTATCTGATGATGACTTTGGTTACGAGCCAAATTATTCTTCATTCTATACGTGAACCATATGATGATTCCATTGGAGCCAATGATACTGGTGGAGTTGTTGTCACTGTATGAGACAAACATCTAATCTCACCCCTACTCAAACCATTAATGTTGAAGAAACTCACAGATGATCCCTTTAGAATGTATAATATGAACAAGAAAGTCCCCTTATAGTTGACATAGTATATTCTTATCGAATCAGTCTTAAATATCAATCATGAGGTGAACATGTATTAGATCACCCATGGTGAGAAGGAAGGACATCCCATCCTTACCAATAATAGACATGAAAACCTCCAGCTCCAATCCCAAGGAAAAATTAGTATTCGTCAAATAATCAATCCCCGAATGTACCTATACAAGATAATCCTCAAACCAGGAATTAAAATCCCTTAGACCATATGTATGAAATTATGAAAAAATAATCCATGGTACCTTCCAAACTATCGATCCTAAATGCGTTGAGTTTGTCAAAGTTCCATCAAGAAGCACTCGTAGAATATTTTCTAGGACCTCTGGAGAGTGAAACCAAAGTTGTCTCTAACACTATTAGATAAATATAGAATATGTATAATGCTATGATTTTATCTCCACAAAAATAAAGATTAATATAAAATTATAGAAGGTCACATAAGACCCTTGTTTGTGTCCATCAACATAAATGGTGTGGATGTCTGGAAATATTTAATTTATAATGGTTGTAGAGGTAATATAATTCTAGTAAAAAAAATTTATTGTTTGGGTTTTGATGAAAATAACCTAGAACCTTCTTCTATAACACAATACGGCTACGGAAAAAATCTAGCAGAACCCATTGGGAAAAGTTAAACTCAAGGATCAATTATGAAACCTTATACCTGAATCATAATTTCAAGTGGATCATTGGAACAAGGCTTTAACATCATTCAACAAAGGACTTGGTTTCACCAAATTGTGAAAATCCCTACATAAAACAATCAATGCATCATATACTAAATCAATGGACAAATCGGGATGTTATACACTGATAATCCCCCATTAAAATCCTATGATTCACATTATATCCAAGTGGGGTTCTATTAGGGGAAAGGGAATCAAACATGTGATTATATTGTTTAATAGGTAATTCACCTGAATGAATAGGAAATAATCTCGGTCGTCCCTTTGAGATAATTTGGTGAAGTGTATGTTCAATATATCAACCTAATCGAACACATGATCCCAAATTCATAATCATCTTTAATAGTACACATGATAGAACACATGTTCAGACACATGTTCAATAGTGCACATGTTCAATAGTGTATATGATTCCTAGATGAAAGTACATTTATTCCAACCACCGATCTCTAGGAAAGACATACCTCATCAATTAAGACATAAAAGGTTGTCTTATCACTCATAATAGATGAATAATCTCCTTTTTATCTCACTTCGTCATCTCCAAGGTTCCAAAAGGATCCCCCGATATCATTTGGGTTGAGAGAAGTCACTGAATCTTCCAAATAATGTTATATAGACTCTTATCTCAACAAAGGAAAATTCATCCCAATACTTTTTCCCCATACAAAGTAGAAGAATAAAATAAATAAGATAAACAAGAGGAAGAAAACATTTTGGATACCCCTCCAGTATTTGAGGAGGGGGTATCAACTACCATTGATGATCTCAGAGAAATAAATTATAGAGCCAAAGAATAACCACGACCCACCATGATTAGTGTGTACATTTATTTTGAATAGAAATAGTTATATGCAAACTTCTTATGGTAGAACTAATATTTATTTTACATGAATTATATTGAAATAATAATTCTTCGTCCTATGGTGGAATCTCACCACTTGGACTATCTATATGACCATTGGGTCAATAAACATATAGACAAATGGATGTACCCATCACATGATACGACAATAGATGTTCAAGATGAAGAGGTCATCAGATCGAGCTTCATTCGGGAGGAAAAATATCCAAATTTATGGACTATATAGTCTCTATTATATAGAAGAATTGATATAATCAGTGTTTTCATCAATTTTAGGGATCTCTAACAACACCACCCAAATGATGATTTCCCAGTTCTGATCACATAACTATTGGTCAATGAAACAATAAGATATCTTCCACTCTCTTTCATGGATGGATACTCAGGATATAATTAGCTCCAAATGGACCATGAATATTAAGAATCCAGTACCATCATATCCCCCATGGAGTATTTTTCTATTGGTTAATTCCCATTGTCTTGAATAATGTTTGCACAACATACCAACAAAATTATTCTTCAATCATCAATCACATCATGTGATAGTTTTTTGAATTTTCTATAGATGGACTAGTGGTTAAATCTCCACAATGCTCTTATAAATTGTCTGATCGTGAAACCCTCTTCAATGAACTATTACAATACATGTCAAAATTTAACCTGTAGAAATTTTCATTTGGCATTACCTCAAGGTTGTTTCTCAACTTCGTCATACACCATCATTGCATTGAAGTCGACCCTAACAAGAAAAATGCTAACCTTATAATGTCTCCTCCTTACTAAAACATGGAGTTAAAATTAATTCATGGAAACTTATCCTATATATGAATCTTCATAGAAAACCTTTCTGGAAAATGTTTTACCTTCCGTGGGATAATTAAAAAAGGGGTTATATACCAATGCATTAATGATATTCAAGAAGCATTCGATAGTCTTGAGAGATACCTATTGATACTACCAGTGCTAATGCATCATGTCGAAGGAATACTAATTATATTGTATCTGAAAGCCTTAGAATTTTCACTCGGTTCCTTCCTCTCATATATTAATGACACTAACATTGAAGAAATCGTATTATATCAGTCAAACCATTATTGAAGTTAATACTTGTTATTAGAATATCAACTGCCTAGTGCTTATCTCTCCCTTCCAGAAATTGAGGCATTATATACAAGACCATGTGGTAAATTTGGTATCTTATAGCAACCTACTCAAATAAATCGTCAGTTGTTTTATGTTTACAAGATTCATGTCAGGATGGCAAGTCATTCGATAGCAGTTTCACATCCAGTTTGTGCCTTAAAAAGAAAAAAAGGTCATGCATTACCAGATTATTATAAGGGGAACCTAGAGTTAAAAACAACTTTATTGAATACCTAACTACTCAATTAGGTGGTATTATATGAATTAGAGAACCACAAAATATGGGAAATGATTTTTGATGGTGCATCTAGAATCCGAACATGAAAGGGGATGGAGGACCACAAACTCAACAAAGTGGGGTTGGGAGCCATGCACATATATTCAACAATGACATACCTTTCATACTAATTCTTACTAATAGAGGGGTGGATAAACAATAAAGTAGAATATAAAGCTACCATTTCAGGAATAGATATGTAACTTCAAGTACAATTCTAAAACTTGAAGAAAAAAGATGATTGAGAACATTTCATTAAGCATGATAATGATAATTGTTCCATCAAAAAAGAAGATATAACCCTCTAATTAAGGCACATTTTTTTAATAATGTTACAATATCTATGTGATTTGACATTGAATCATGTTCAATGGTTGAAAATACCTAAGATAACACCCAGTAGAATTCATCCAAAAACCTATAATATTCCATGTGCGATGAAATAGTCATAAACATTTTTCACCACTCTATGGTATCATCACTCATTAAAACAAATACAATAGAGATTGATGAGAATAGTACACACTATGAACTATATTATCATTCCACTAGTGAGATTAAATATATTTTGGACTACCATGAAAATGTATAACTCACAATAGAGTGTGTTATGAGAGAGAAAATATAAATACAAGAAGTTAACATCATTCTATATGATGGTACAAACCATAAAAAATGACTCTGTAAGTGTAGTCGTGACAGGGTCCTTCTTGGTGCATCACTGGAGGATAGAGCACATTTGTAATGAAGGAAGTGCATGTCAAAACCCATGGTGCACACCAATCAGGATCCATGATTTCAAATTAAATTTGACGGCTTGGAGAATACTGGACCACTGTAAATTTGGAAAAAACTAAATTTAAAAGAAAATCATTCCGAACATTTTAATGCATATTTTATTTAAATACCACTAGAGATACATCAAACAACTGAATACTCCTAGCTGTTTTTCTAATTAGTAATTTGATTTTTGGGACCATATCCCCCCATAAAAGATATGAATATCAACAAAATTTTTACTATAACTGACTTCTTCTCCATGTTGGATGAATGTATAACCCTCAAATAAGTTAGAGAAAATATTATTGTTAGACTCGTTAAATCCAAAATCATCACAAGAAATATTTTCCCTTATAAAATACTGATTTAGAATGTCACAAATATTCTCTCGATAGTAATGGGGAAGCTATATCAGGAGAATGCTATTATGTACACCTATTTATCCCACTACCATACATAAAAAAATAGATAGATAGAAGAATTCATGATGACCCAGTCAAATATTCATTAGAATATGGTATATAAGGATAAAAAGTTTTGGTTATAAAAACTTCTACATGCCTAGATGGATTACCAGTCCATGACCAACACATCCACAGAGGAGACCCCAAACTCATTAGTATGTGAGATAGAGGCATTATTTCCCATAAATGTTCAATTTATCTCACTCCCCATGCCAATATGTGAACAATTATCCATAGATGATGAATATGGGAAATGGATAAATGAAATGTAGAGACAGTATGTCAAAATAGTTCATACCTTTCATAATTTGGAAGACAAAAAAACCAAACATGGGAGCTGCTAACCTATATTTTCACACCCAATGTTTCGTAAAAAGTGAAATAATATTTATCCTCAGAACTGTAATGATTTCTAGAAAGAAATCCTTGATGTTGGAACAAAAATTGGATGGTCCTTATTCCATGGATATGGTCTACTCTAATGGTGTTTATTCCCAAATTTAAATGGATCGGTAGCTCACTATGGTTTCCACCAAATCAAGGTTCTTGTAGAAATATTTCATGTAATTACAAGAAATGTCATCTTGACCATACAAAAATAAACTACATGGCGCAGTTTTCCTAATTTCATGACAATAAAATTAATGGAAATCATTCTCACAGTATGATGTTAAACTTTATACCTTTGTCTAAGCATCATGATATAATATGTCTTGTATCCCTCCTCAAGAATGCGTAATTAGAGTGTGGGCCGTCTTAGTCATTGTTCACATTGATTTTTCTATTCCCCCAAATCACGTATATTCCTTATTGAATTATTACCCATTTAGTCCAAAATTTATGACCATAAACATAGGGTGGTCTTCCAAATCACATGACATTAAAATGTATGATACATCATCATTTGAATCGATAATTCTCCGCACATGAGCCCAAAATGTGTGAGGGAATGAAATATCTAGCCAATGAGTTTGAGTGAGATCAATATAGAAAATACCATGGATAAGAACTACATATTTCTTGGTTTCTATCAACACATTTTATGCAGTGACACCTGGATTTTACATTTCATCCAGCCACTCCAATGAAAAATTTACAATTTCCCCCACCCTACATATGTGCCCGAATAGTGTGGCGAGATTTAATTAATAACTACACGTGTCTTGATTAAAATTATATGTGATTAATATTGACTCATAGAATCCATGTCATATCCCTGTAGTGAAATACAAGAAAAATGCCCCCACCCCCTCTGCAAATGGGTCATACCTACATACAAAATTCAAATCTAGACCTATGTATGGATTGATTATTATTATAGTAGGATACATAGTGATTTATACAATTCTATTTTCAAACCCAACCATAAATTTACTTCAATTTATAATATTACTTTCTTATCATCCATTTCCCTCATGGATTCTCTACATATCCGGATGATGTTTCTTACTGTACTTGAAAATCATCCCCTTAACTATAAGATATTATTTTCTTAATATGATGATTTTAATCTATATGGTATACAGTTTGTGCTTCATGAAAATAAACTGCATGAAACTAATTTCTTCTTTACATGATGTTAAACTACACAACACCATAATATTCTCACCCAAGAGTACATTTTCCCTAGCATTAGTCATCCACAATGCAGTTTTGAATAACTATATGTGGGTTGATTCATGTTATTGTAGGATACAAAATGACTACAAGATTAGGAATCGTGGTATAATCTCCTAAATTGTAAAAAAAATCCCCCCTCCCAGTGTATGGTTCAGTCATATTCATGGATATTTAATAAATTACTATATTTGGCATGATTTAGGTTCACATAGGATACGTGATGACACCCAAATCTCAGATACATGTTCTATATGAAATTATATATATATATATATAACTATATATATATATATTTCATCATCCTTGTGTATGATATTCATTCGTGAAGGGAGCCACATTCATGAACTACATATGGTTTTATTTATTCCATTAATGGATATGTATTGATTCATAGATCATTTAATCATGGGTCTAAATGAAATATTTTCTACTCACAATGGGGAACCTATGTCCATACCACATGAAATTCATCTTTGTGGTTCCTCATAAACTATATATAGATTAATTCTCGATTAAACGATATATGTAGTGTCGGTTAGGCCTTATACCCTAGTCTTAGCCATAGATCTGTTTTTAACAAAAAAGATTTCATAGTATGTTATCTTTTCAATGAAATTTAATAACTTGTGCTACATGCAACACCAAGTTCGAGCCCACCACAACTAACCAAACTAGTCGTTCAAAAAGTGGTTATGTAAATTATTAACTAAAATTTTATTTTTATATACTCCATATAATTTTAGAATCCATATTATGTGTTTCTTATACATTATATAAGAACAAGTTCATTTTTTCATATAAAAGAAGTATTTTTAAAAAATTGAAATTTTACCGCCTTTTAAGGGCGATCATTTTTTAAAACCAATATTTGACCCTTTTATATATTCAATTTAAAAAACTAAATTATTCTTTAGAATAAAGACATAAAAATTTAGTTTGGATAAATTTTTGGTAATTTTTTGATAAATTTCATATTTTGATGTATAGTGAATAATACTAAATTTTAATTAAAAACAACTTTTTTAATCCAAATAATTTATAGTGTTAAATAATATATTTGAGTGTTTTTTTAAGTATAGTTTGATTATATTTTTATCATTTAATATAATTTAGGTAAATGGATCTAATTTCACATTTAAACTGGATATAAACAAGTGTTAATCATTTAACAGTTATTATTTCTTAAAAACTTGCTTTTTTGTTTTGACAATAGAAATTAATACTAAATTAATTTCGGCCACTTATGTGTTTTGAATTTGGAAAAATGGATTCTATATTTGGAATCAAGAGTTCCAAATTGTGTAAATAGTTAACTTTTATTTTTATAAATTAATAATATTAACATCAGTAAATGTTTTATTTAACATGGTTAAAAGGTAAATCTTGTAAATAAGGGTAAACAAATATTATTATTATAATATTAAATTAACTTAACAAATGTCCAATTTCTATTTTTTGATACATGCCAGAACATGGGCGTCATTTGGTCTATTTTTGGACCCCTTAGAGCCACATGAGAGTGATAATGACACTATATATTAATTAATTTAAAGTAATGACAAAAATGACATAAACATATAGCTTTTAGTAAAAAAATTAAATGGGGGTATATAAGTTATAATTTCAACTATAAATATTCACTAGAAAGATAAAAATATTTCCTACATGATTATATTATATTTATAATTTTTATACCTTAAATAAATATATTTATTTAGGACACAAAATCGATGGGATATTTTCCTTATTAATAAAAGAATCAAATAAATGATATTTTAAATATTTAAGTAAATATTATTTGGTTTTTTTATGAAATACATGAATTTTATAGAAGAATATTACATTTTAGGATTGATTTAATGTATTTTATTCAAATTAATTATGTTGTGATAACTTTCAAAAAAACCACATACTAAATAGTGTCAAAATTGACTTAAATGAGTTTTTAAAACAGGTATAATATTATTAAATTTTATAATATTCCAAAAAATATACGGTTATGACAAAGAACTTATATAATGATATTTATATTATTAATTAACCACTTTATGTTCTCTAGTAATTTTATAGTATGTTTATTAACTAATTATAGTAATAATTCAAGAATACATGGTAAAAGTAAAACTATTTAACGAAGAGTTAAATCTAAAAGATAAGGTTAATATGGTGACACAAACCTTTCCAAAACCTATTGTTAGAGTTTTTTATGACCCATACCCATATTAGACTCGAAATAATTTATTGGAGATCCATTAGAAATAGAAAATGATTTTATTATAAAATAATATTTCAATATTTTCTTAAGGTGCCCCTCACCACTTTTATAAAAGGGAATGTCACCTTCTCTCAAAATCACACCTCCAATTCCATTTGGATTAGATTACCCCTACCCAAATAACCTAACAATTTCACTCAAATCAACCTAGAGGCCTTATTTTGATTATAAATCCAACCTAAGGATCCCTTTAGATCAATTCAAAAGGAAACACCTGAAAAAGAGGTAAAAATTTCACCACCCTCTTTCAAATTATTTTCTTCTTCCACTTCATCTTTCATTATATTTCCATACCAAAATAATAAATCCATTATGTTATACATATTTTTCTTTTATTAAAATCACGGTACACCAATATTTGTTAATCCATCTATATTGTAAATGAAAATGTCACCATACATTCGTACGTACGACTTACCATCTCCACGTCGTGGTGTAGTTTGTTATTCAAACAATTCATTATTTGGATGGGAATAATAATGAGTATAAATGATGTAAAAAATAAATATAATATTATAATAATTATGTATATATGATATACAATCAAATTACATACTATTTCACCATCAATATAATGATATTGTCGCCTGTGTGTACGTAAGGATTATCATCTTCACGAATGCGATGAGATTAATTCCCCATCGTAATCATTCAAGAATAATTTTTATTTTATGATTCAAAATAATGTTTATTAACATAATATAATTTTTTATATGAATCGAATACATCATATCCATAACTAACATGGATTACATAACCAATCATATAAGGGAAAACAAATCAGTTAACAACTGAAACGATGATACTACTAAAAGATTACTAACAATGAAATTTTATAAGAACTTATATGATATCATATTAATGTATGTAGTTATTTTATAATTTAATAACAATGACATAAATATTATATAGGTGGTTAACTTACCCTCGACCAAGGAAAAGTACAAGGTAAGGGTTAATTTTACAATCTCTTTATTATCTTAGGTTGTTTTTACGTAAGTATCTAATGGGACCTCTTTATCATCCACATCAATGTTTTGTAAAAGTGTATTTCAAAACATTTTTAGTATTTACTAAAATATGGGTTAATGACATTTATACTTTTGTTTTTATCTTTCTAAAATGTATTGATGGTAATATTTTCGTCATTTCCCAAACTAGGTACTTTATGACCTTTTCGACAAAATAATGGTAAGAATGCCTTTTTTTAACATATATGGTGGGAGGGGATATTTTTAGACGTTATAGAATCGTCAAAGCTTCCCATACAATATTATAAAAATATTTTCAAAATAAATGTTTACTTTTATAATTATGTGACTTTTAAATGATTTCAAAACAGAAAGAGATATTTATTTCAAATAGTTTTCATTTCATCTATGTCAACTTCATTTGATTGATTCTATACTTGTTTGAAGTTGATTTATTGTAATACAAATCATAAATGCCGTATTGAAGGTTTTGTGATATGTTTGACTATGGATGTGTTATTTTTACACCATTCAAGGTTTATGTATATTGTATTTACATTTCGTATGCTAGTTTTAATACAAATGTTCATGTTATGTTTAAACCTTTTCATATAAAGAAATGTATTGGACTTATAATGTGATGGGTGGAGACCAATCTAGATCCTCAATGCATAGGTAGGTCTCATGAGACAAACTAGTGTCTTAGAGCAAGGCCTTGAAAAAATAATATTTACAGTCTTGGAACGAGGCCTTGACTACTTGGTTATGAAGTCTGGCATTATGCATTCCATCATTATGGAAGAGGCTATTGATAGTGCATGTGATTATTCGACTAGTAGAATATCCATGTGAATAAATAATTGAAATTATTTGATTTTATCTTTTCCATATTATAATAAATTTTATGTTTAAAATGATTTTTTAGTCATTTCCATTGCGTTAAATTTTTGCGCTTATTTATGAAATTTTTTTCTATATTGTTATCCTTATTGAGCAACTGATCTCACTCCATTCTATGTTTTATTTTTCATAGTATATGATGAAATATTGTATGCTTAACCTACTGGGAGAGGATAAGGATATATTTGTGGTCAATGGGGACAAAATGTTGATGTTTTAATTTCATGATGTAATGTAAAACTTATGCATATATCTAGTAGTTCCAAGGAAACTAAACTGATCGGCCTTTCAGGACAGGATTTCTTGTATCATGCCAATATTATGTAATAATGCACCAACTCTGGGTAACTAAATATGGGGCATTATAGTTTTTATCAGATGAATTATAGTACATACCTTTGATACTAGACATAGAAAAACTCTGATTAGAGAACATTACCCTAAGATAGTCTTTGGGGATTAGAATAGAAAAAATTCCGAGAACTTTGGTAATGTAGAGATTTTGTGTATTTTCCAAACAATACATCCTTGTCTGGATACGAGAAAGTATAGGTGGATCTTGAAAAGATGTACCTAGACGTAAATACTATGGCAAGGAGTTTCAGCCTAGACCCTGGGTATCTAGGTACAGTTCAAAATGCCTTGCTGCATTCTTAGTAACGACACCCCTGGGGGATATGCTTCGGATAATTCACATTTTATTTTTAAGCCATTATGGAGAATTTTAGAGTAAATACTTTTTCAAAGAAAACATTTTATGATTATATATTATATTCAAAATCATTTCAATATATATTATATGTTTTACAAGTTTGGAATTATGCATTGTGATTCATAAACTAACCTGGTATATGCCATTGATTAGAAATGGCGCCAAGTAGATGGAATGAGAATTGTAGCAATACAAAAGATCGAAAGATTAAGAAGGATCATATCATTCATTGTATTAAGAAACCATTTAAAAGGGAAATTATCTCCCACGTATTCTCATCATATGAATAAATATTCTCATCTATTAGTAAGATAAGTAAATAATACCCTGAGTCTTATGGCTTTGAAGGTAAGAAAGAGGAGAAAAGGATGGTAGAGGAAAAGGTGGATAAAGAGAAAAGGGGAACGAAGGATTTTCCCATATTTGATAACTGTGGAAGGAATCACCTTGATAAATTATTTAAGGGAATGAGAGTTTGTTATAATCGTGGAGAAAAATGACACCATGTATATGATTTCAATGGTAAGAAAATGGTTCCAAATGTATAATTCTTCATCTGCATGGAGTTGGGACACCACACAAATCAATGTCTAAATAATCAATGTATGCCACAAATTATTTTATAGGAAAATAATCAAGTTTTGATGCTACCCAAGATGAAGAGTAATGTCTATTGTTATTATGTTTTTATAAAATAATTATTTCATTTCATTGTTGTATCAACGATGTACTGGTTATATGAATTATGTAAATAAATAAGGATTGTACATCAATACTATTTCATTAAGGATTTAAGATTGTATGATACCATGTAAATTGACACAGTTTCTGGTTAATCTTTTGGGAAAATACATGGATGAAGGAAAGCTAAACCATAATATGGTCCTGATACAGAGGTAGTGATTTTGGAAAAAGAGGTGGTTGATTTTGATATATTATTTTTGATATTCTTATCTACCTTGGAACAGATTAATGGTTTTTTTATTCCATCATTGTTGGAATATACAATAATTTTGGATATAAATAATATATCTAGTATTATACATGGAATAAGGGAGAATGAATGTGATCAATAAGGTTTTATGGTATGTTAGGGTGTTACCATGTTTTAAAATAATACACGATGAAGGTATTCATATGTTATTACGTGAAAAAAACAGAACTTCATTTTGTTTACCTTCCTTATAAATTTTTGATTTTGAGTTAGGAAAGAAGTATTTTGGATAAGTCTAAAGGTTGGAATAGATTTATTTTGACATAGGATACTATTATTAAGGTCAAAATTTTTCTTAAGGTTATTTTTGGATTATTATAAAAAGGACAACCTGGAGTTCAGTCGATAACATGTCACGTCCATCAAGGCAATGAGACTTGAACCCACAACCGAAGGGCGACAATTGTGGACCACCTACCACTGGCATACAAGATGTCCTGGTTTGTATTATGTAGTATTTTTTAATAGTCGTACAAATGAATTATAAATTCATTATTTTGGGAAACCTATATGATTAGGATAAATAGAATATTTTTTTAATTCTATTATCTTTTGTAGTGAAAAATGAGTTTGTGGTAGAAATTAGTTGATGGATGAAATTCTACTTCTCATGTATATATGTATATAAATATATATATATATATATATATTATTCTTATTCTATGAATAAATTAATTCTTAAACTTTAGGGAAGGGATAATTAAAAACAAAATGTGTTATCCTAATAACATATGTTTTTTTGAACTGATGATATTTTACATCATCACAGATTGATGGCTTTGAGGTCCGCAATTTTACACATGTTTGTGACTGATGACCTCCATCACTCCCTACAAATATTTACGTTTTTCCTCATTTATGTGTCTCTAATTTCCACCAATTTTTTCCTAAATGAAATAATAATTTGGTAGTGACTGTTTCATTTCCCTTTCCCACTTACTAAAACTAAATTTTATTATCCCTATTTTCGTTGTGGGTTTTCCACAATGGTATTTTTCTAGTTTTAACCATTTATTTTCAAGGAAAATTTTCAAATTAGGAAGACTAAATTTATTTAAGGTGGTTAAAGTGTAACACCCCAATATTTCATAGTATGTTATATCTTCGAAGAAATTCAATAACTTCCGCTACAAGCAACACTGAGTTCGAGCGTACTACGACTAACCAAACTAGACATTCAAAAAGTGGTTATGAATAATATTATCTAAATTTTGAATTTCATATACTTCAAATAATTTTAGAATCCATATTTTTTTAAGAAATAATATAGGAACAAATTCATTTTTTCATATAAAAGTAGTATTTTAAAAAAAATGCAATTTTACTACCTTTTAATGGAGAAATTTTTTTAAAAAAATATTTGACACTATTATATATTCAATTTAATGAAAATAAATTATTATTTAGAATATGTACATAAAAATTTATATTTGATAAATATTTGGTACTTTTCTGATAACTTTCATATTTTGATGAATTCTGAAAAATACTAAATGTTTATTAAAAAAACTTTTATAATCGAAATAATTTATATTGTTAAATTAACAATTTGAGTCGTTTTAAAGTATAATTAAATTATATTTTTATCATTTAATATAATTTATTTCATTTTTTTTTAAATTTCACATTTAAACTAGATATAAACAAGTGTTAATCTTTTGATAGCTATTATTTCTTAATTACGCGCTTTTGGTTTTGAAAACGGGAATTAATTTTTAATTAATTTCTGCCACTTCTGGGTTCTGAATTTGGAAAAATAGATTCCATATTTGGAATCAGGAGGTCCATATTGTTTAAATAGGTAATTTTTATTTGTAGAAATTCTGAATATTTACGTAAGTAAATATTTTTATTTACCATGGTTAAAGGGTAAATCTGGTAAGTAAGAGTAATCAAATATTATAATAATAACATTAAATTAAATAAAAATGTATCTTATTCCTATTTTTTGAATCATATCCAACCATGGGAGATTTTTGTAGATTTTGGGACACCATGGAGCCATTTGATAGAGATAATGACACATTAGATTAATTAATTTAATGTAAAGACCAAAATGACATAAATATATATATTTTAGTAAAACAAATTTTAAATGGGGTTATATAAGTTATCATTTCAAATCTAAATACTAATTATAAATCTAAAAAAATTTCCTACATGATGATATTTTATTTATAATTTTTAGACATAATATAAAAATATTTATTTATGACACAATAATGACGCATTATTTTCCTTATAAATAATACAATCAAATAAATAATATTGTAAATATTAAAATAAATAAAATTAAAATGTTTGGATGAAATCCAGGAATTTTCTAGGTGAATATGACATGTTCAGATTGATTCAATGTATTTGGTTTGAAGTAATCAAGATGTGATGACTTTCAAAAAAACCAAATACTAAATAGTGTCAAAATTGATATAAATGAGTTTTTAAATCAAATATTATATTATTAAATTATATAATAGTCCTAAAAATATAAGGTTCTTCCAATGAACTTATATAATTATAGGTATATCAATAACAAACCACTTGAGGTTATCTTTGAATATTATTGTATGTTTATTAACCAATTATTATAATAAAACACGAATACATGGTAAAAATTAAACTATTTAACTAAGAGTTAAACCAATGTGATAAGGTTAATATGGTGAAACAACCCAGTATAAAACCTATTGGATGAGAGTTTTTTCACTAATACCCACCTTATCCTAGAAATAAATAATTTTTGAGCCATTATAAACTGAAAAAAATATATTATAAATTAATATTTCAATCTTTTCCTAAGGTGCCCCTCACCTCTCATATAAAAAGGAAATTCCCCTTGTCTCAAAATCACACCTCTAAATCCATTTGTCTCAGCCAACCCCTTCCCAAATATCCTCCCAATTTACCTAAATTAAACCTATAGGCCTTTTTTCATAATTCCAACCTACACAGTCCTTTTAATCAAATCAAAAGGAAACACCCAAAGAAGAGGTAATAATTTAACCACCCTCTTCCACATTCTTTTCCTCTTCCACTTCCTATTTCTATGTTGTTTCCATACCAAAATAATACCTACAGTACCATCCACATACTCTGAAGTTATTATAAATATGGTACAACCATATTTGTTATTATATCCATCCTATAAATGAAAATGTCATCATACATTCGTACGTACGGCTTATCGTCTCCACGTCGTGATGCAGTTTGTAATTCTAACACATAATTATTCGGATGGGAATATTAATTACTATAACTGATGTAAATAATAAATATAACATTTTAATGATTCTTTATATATGATATAACATCAAAAAAACATACGATTTCCCAATCAATATAATGATATTATCGCTCGTACGTACGTATGGATTACCGTCTCCACGAACATGATGAGATTCATTCCCCATCATAATCATTCAAGAATAATTTTCATTTCATGATTAAAATTAATTTTTATGAACCTAATATCATTATATATATGAATCAAATACATCATATACATAAAAACATGGCTTACAAAACCAAGCACATGAAGGAAAGTGAATCAGTTAACACCCGAAACAATGATACTACTAAAATATTATTAATAAATAAATATTATAGGAACGTATATTTAACACCCCAAGAATCTATGGTATGCTTCTCTTTGAATAATGCAATAGCATGTGTTGTACGCAACATCGAGTTCTAACACACCACAACCAATCAAACTATCCATTATGAATAGTAATACCCACTTTTTGAAATTTTTTAAAATTTATTTATCAAAATGGACTTCATTTTTGGATTCGGAATATCGAAAACAGCCTAGGCTGAATTTTTGGTATTTTTATGAAAAACATCATTTTTTGATGAATGGTGAAACCACTAAGTGGTAGTTAAAAAAAAACTGAATTTTTCAGAAAACATAATTTTACTGCTTTTGTGAGTGTAATTTCAAAAATCCGAGAGACACAGTTAATATCAAGGAGTAAAATGTGGTTCAATAAGATGAAAATAATTTTTGTTGAATAGTATCTTTTTACTTTTATTTACCACGGTAAAAAGTAAATAAGGTAATTAATGGTAAAAATGATATTAATATTACCCTAACACATGTCCTAATTGTATTGGACATGTGTATCTCGACCAAAAACAACCTTAGGAATAAAATATTATCATTTAGGTCCACTTGGATTAGATTAGGAAATTTATTATTATTTAATTCTAAGAAGAGTTAAAAGAGTTAAAATAAATGTTTATTTACTAAAACATTTTTAATATCGGGTTACACATAAGATAAATTAGATTATAAATATTAATTAGAAATCTAAAAATATTTCCTACATAAGTATATTTTATTTGTAATTTTTAGACATTATATAATTTAAATTATTTATAACCCAATGATGATGCAGTAATTACCATAATATTGAAAATTAAAATAATTAATATTATAAATTCCCAAATAAATATAATTTGAGACTTTTAATGAATTAAAATAATTTTCTAGGTTAATATGACACATTAGGATTGATTTAATTAACTTTTTTTCAACGTATTAATTCTGTTATGAGTTTCACAAAAACCAGTTTTCCAAATAGTGTCAAAATTGACATAAAAGAGTTTTGAAAACAAATATTACTTTATAAATTGATATTCAATTACTAAAAATCTAAGTATCATCCAAGAGACTTATATCATGATAGGTGTTGCATTAATGGACCACATGGGGGGTCTCTTGGTGGTATATAGCGTGTTTATTAACTATATAATATAAAAATACAAAGTGACATGGTAAGTGTCAAACTAATTAACTAAGAGTTAAAACTAAAATATAAGGTTAATATAATGACCCAAACCTGAATAAATTATATTGGTTGAGTGGTTTTCAACCCATACCCACCTTAACATTTAAATAATAAACTTTGGATCCATAGAAACTGAATATGAATTTATTATAAAATAATATTTCTAGCTTTTCCAAAGGTCCCCCTCACCCCTCTTATAAAAGGGCACTCACCCTTCTCACTAATTCAAACATTAAAAGCCTTTTGTCTCGGCCAACCCCTGCCCAAATACCTTCTCAACTTCCCTCACGTAAACCTAGAGGCCTTAGTTTGATCAGAAAACCAACCTACGGATCCCTTTTGATCAAATCAAAAGGAAGATCCCGAAGTAGAGGTAATGTTTTCACCACCCTCTTTCAAGTTCATTTCTTCTTCAACTTCTTATTTCATTTTTATTCCCATTCTAAAATAATGAATCCAGTATCTCTTATATACTCTAATATTATACATATGGTACAACCATATTCAGTATTCTATCCATCCTTTGAATGACATGTCACCATATGTGCGTACGTACGGCTTACCGTCTCCACGTCGTGGTGTAATTGTTATTCAATATATTATTATTTGGATGGGTATAATAATGATTTATAATTCATGTAAATAATAAATATAACATGATTATGATTCTGTATATATGATATACCATCCAATTATATATTATTTTAATATCAAAAGAATGATATTGTCGCTCGTGCGTACGTACGGACTACCGTCTCCACGAACGTGATGAAATTCATTTTCCATCGTAATAGATTCAAGTCTAATTCTCATTTGAAGATTAATAATAATTATTAAGGACATAATATCATTCTGGATATGAATAAGATACAATCTATCCATAACAAACATGGCTTACGTAACAAAACATATAAAATAAATTGAGTAATTTAACACCCGAAACAACGATAATACTAAGATATTATTAACAAAGCAATGATTAAAGATCATATATGATATCATATTGATATATAGGATTATTTTATAATTTAATAACAATTATTTCACCATTATACAGGAGTTTATCCTACCCCAACCAAGGAAAAGTACAAGGTAAGGGATTATTTTGCAATCTCTTCATTATCTGAGGTTGTTTATACATAATAATATACTAGGAATTTCATTATCATCCACATCCATGTTTCTTAAAAATGTATTTCAAAACATTTTTTATCTATTTACAAGAATATTGGTTAAAGTCATTTATACCCTTTTTTGACTTTTTATATGAGTTTTATAAAATAATCTTTCCGTTGTTTTCTAATCAAGGTGTGTTTTAACCTTTTTGACAGAATTAAGGTAAGAATGATTTTTTAACTTATACGGCAGGTGCGGCTATTTTCCACCGTTATAAAATCTTCAAAGCATCCCTTACAAGATTATAAAAAAAAGTTCAATGTAAATGTTTTATTTTATAATTATGTGACTCTTAAATGATTTCAAAATAGGAAGAGATATTTCTCTAAAGAGAGATTTGATTTCATCTATGTCAACATCCTTTGATGGATTTTATGTTTATTTGAAGTTGATTAATTATGATACAAAACTTCCATATTTTATTAATGTTTTTGTTATATGTTAGAATGTAGATGTGTTATTTTTATACCATTCATGGTTTATGAAGAAAGTATTGACATTTCATATGCTAGTTTTAATACGAATGTTTTTGTTATGTTTAAAATGTTCATATGAGGAATGCATTGGACTTAATAAGTGACGGGTGGAGCCCGCTATAGCTCCTCGATGAATCAGTAGGTCTCATGAGACAAACTACTGTCTTGGAATAAGGACTTGAAAAAATCTTATTTCTAGTCTTGGAATGAGGCCTTGGCTATGTGGTTATGATAGTCTAGCATTATGCATTTCATCCTTATGAAAGTGGTTATTGGTATTGAATGTGATTATTCGATTAGTAGAATATCCATGTGAATAAGTAAATGGAATTATTTCATTTTATTTTTTCCATACTATGTTGAAGTTCAAGTTTGAAAGTCTTTTGTTTTAGTTATACATTTCCTTAAATGTTTATTCTTATTTATGAAATTTTCCGCTATATTGCTATCCTTACTGGGCATTTGAGCTCACCCCTTTTCTATGTTTTATTTTTCCCAGGATGTGAAGATGTAATTTATGAATCACCTGCAGGGATAGTATGAGGGGATAATCATGTGGACTATGGAGACTGTATTTTTGTAGTTTTCATTTTATGATGTAATTTAAACATTATTAATGTATCTAGTTATTCTAAGGCTACTAAACTAATTGGTCATTCGAGATGTGATCTTTCTTGTGATCATACCAATGTTATGTAATAATGCACCGAATATTGGTAAATGGGGTCAGGGTGTTACAGTTGGTATCAAAGGATGTTTAGTACAAACATTGGAAGCTAGATTTAGATAAACTCTTATTAGAGAACATAGATTTAAGATAGACTTTGAGGATTAGTATAGAAAAACATCCTAGAATTTTGGTATTGAATAGATTTTTTGAGTTTTCCGGGAAATACATCCCTGTATGGATATGAGCAGGTAGAGGCGGCTCTGGAACAGATGTACCTAGGGGTAAAACCTGAAAACACCGCTTTGAGCTAGACTCAAATGGGAACCGGTGCACGATAACGGGCCTTCTTGCACTCTTGATTATGACACTCCGGGGGGATATGCTTAGGATAACTCTTATTTTCATTACAAATCATTATGAAGGGTTTATGAGTATATAATTCCTCAAAGAAAACATTTTTATGATTATGGATTATATCCATAAATAGTTCAATTTATGTTAAGTGTTCTATAAATATGGAATTATGTATTTTGATTCATAAACTAATCTAGTTTATGCCATTATTTAGTAATGGCGCCTAGTAGAAGAAATGGAAACCATATCAATGCACGCACTCCATGTAGGGATTTCCCTTAAGCTCAAGATAATTATAGTGGAGCTGGTGATGCAACTGGTGCAAATCAACTTATCACCATACTGGGACAACTCACTCAGGTTATGAATAATAACCTTACTCGTATGGAGCACCCTGATCCAAAACATGGAGGATCAATGTTAGATCGCTCCATGAGGCAATAACCACAAAAATTCAATGGGAGTACAAATCCATTGGTAGCTGAGCAATGGATATGTTCCATAGAGAAAATATTTTAGGCTTTGGGAAGTAGTGAAAGGGGTAGAGTTATCATGGTAGTTTACCGCCTCACTAGAGATACTGATCAATGGTGGTTATTGATTCAAAACACGAATGAAGATGATGAAGTATAAAATATGGAATGGAGGGAGTTCAAAGATCAGTTTTTAGAAAAATACATTCCTCGCGACCATTAAGCAGACATGGAAAGTAAATTTCTGAGTCTGAGACAAAAGAAGGATGAGAATGTCGCAAAGTATGAGGCTAACATTACAAGGTTATCAAGGTATGATGGAGATTAGATACGTAACCCAAGAAGTATGAATGATCATTTCTTTGATGGGTTAAAACCATTTCTCCGTCGAGCATTAGTCTCACAATCCTTCTCGTCGTATGAAGACATTCTCTCATGTGCAATCAAGACTGAAAAAGAATTTTCTAAGTCTTACGACTTTAAAGAAAACCAAGAGAAGAAGAGATATGATGATCAATCTGTAAATGGAAATAAGGGGAAAAAGGGAAACGTTGAATATCAATCCTGCAATAAATGTGGAAAGAAACACCCCGGTACTTGCTTGAATGGAATGAGAGTCTGTTACAAGTGTGGTGAAAAAGGCCACCAAGCTCTTGATTTTAAGGGAATGAAAGAAGCTAATGATGTCTAATTCTACAATTGCAGGGAGATGGGACATTATGCAAATGAATTGTCCTAATCGTCATGGAATATTACCTTAGAAAAGGCCAAGGGATCAAGGTCATGCTTTTGCTATCACTACTGCTGAGGTAGAAGCTCCAGAAGATGTGGTGTCATGTAATTTAATGGTTTCTTCAAGTTTAGAAAATGCATTATTGATTCGGGATCACCACATTGTTTCATATCTTCCCAGTTTTCTAAGAAAATTAGATATTTCCAATTTGATTTAACAAGGGAGTTGTCAGTTAAAATACCTAAGGAAGGTATCATTGCAACAAAGTTTTGTGAATCAGTCCCTATTAGAGTACATAAATGTTCTTTATCCTCTGATCTCATCGTCATACCTATGATTGAGTTTGATATAATCCTTGGTATGGATTGGATTTCGGACCATTATCGAAGATTTATTATAAGAAGAAGGAGGTTACGATTTTTGATGATGATGATAAGGAACACCTTATCTTTAGAGCAGAATCGTCACCACCTAATTCTTATCTAGATCCACCCCCAGTAGCTCAACTAAATTCAATTATTGGGGATGAATAGAATGAAATGACTGTGGGTGAGGAAAGGAATATTCAAATAGTGGATGTACCTATTTTGAAAGAATATGTAGATCTGTTTCCGGAAGATTTACATGGACATCCTCCAGAACGAGAAGGTGAGTTTTACATTGATTTAATTCCGGGATCAAGGTCCATATCGAAGACCCCTTATAGAATGGCCCCTATGGAATTAGTTCAACTAAAGAAACAACTAGAGGAATTGAGTAATAAGGGATTTAATCACCCTAGTGTTTCTCTATGGGGAGCCCCTATTCTTTTTGTTAAAAAGAAAGATGGATCTATGAAGTTATGTATCGACTACAGGGATATGAATGCTATAACAATAAAGAACAAGTATCCCCTACCCCGCATTGATGATTTATTTGACCAACTGCATGGAGCTCAATAATTTTCAAAGATTGAACTTCGATCTGGATACCATCAGTTATGTGTGAAGAAAGAAGAAATTCCGAAGATAGCATTTTGAACCAGGTATGGGCATTATGAGTTTACAGTAATTCATTTTGGATTGACTAATGCACCCTCTTTATTCATGGATCTGATGAATAGAGTTTTCATGGAATATCTCGATGAATTTGTGGTGGTATTTATTGATGATTTCTTGGTACAATCCAAAACCTACGAAGATCATTAAAAATCACTTGTGCATTATCCTGCAGACTCTACGAGGACATGAATTATATGGGAAGTTTAGCAAGTGTGAATTTTGGCTTCAGGATATTTCATTTCGTGGCCATATTGTCTCTAAATATGGAATCTCTGTTGATCCTTCTATGACCATGGCAATCCATGAATGGCATGCACCGATGAGTATAACCGAGGTACGTTGTTTTATTGGTTTAGCAGGTTATTATCGACATTTCATCCAGAATTTTTCCCAGTTGGCTAACCCATTTACAAAGCTCACACGTAAAGGGGTTAAATTTGTTTGGAAAAAAGAGTGTGTTGAATGTTTCGAAGAACTGAAAAGAATATTAGTCAATGCTCCTATATTGACTCTACCATAGGGGGATGATGGGTTCATTATTTATAATGATGCATCGAAGAAAGGACTTGGTTGTGTCCTTATACAGAATGATAGGGTTATTGCCTATGCATCACAACAGTTGAAAATTCATGAGGAAACCTATCCTACTCATGAACTTGAGTTAGAAGTTGTGATATTTTCTTTCAGGATATGGAGGAACTACATATATGGTGAAAATGTGAGATTTATACTGATCCCAAGAGTTTGAAGTATATTTTTTCATAAAAAGAACTCAACATGATGCAAAGTAGATGGATTTAATTACTCAAGGATTATGATTGTATGATACACTACCACTCGGGGAAGGAAAATAAGGTGCCAGATGCTCTGAGCAGAAAAGATCATGGAGTTTTGTACAACATGAGAATTGAAAGGGATCCAATTTTCATGTATCTACTGAAGATGTACATGGGAATAACCATGGAAGGTGAAACATCAGTGCTTTTTCAAATAGTTTCCAAACCATCTTTACTAGAAAATATTAAGAGTTCTCAGACCAATGATAAAGAATTTCAAAAGAATATTAAAGCTATGAATGATGGGAGATTGAATGAATTTGGGTATGAAGATGGAATTTTGAAATTTGGTAAGAGACTTTGTGTTCGCAATATACCTGATCTAAAAAGGGAATTGTTGGACGATGCTCATAGTTCCGATTTCTCTATACACCCTGAGAGCGCCAAAATGTATAGAGACTTGAAGGAACATTTTTGGTGGGACCACATGAAGTAGGAGATTGCTGATTTTGTATCAAGATGTATGGTTTGTCAATAAGTAAAAGTTGGAAGGCAACATCCTGGAGGAGTCTTGCAACATCTTCCCATACCGGAGTGGACATGGTACAATATTATGATGGACTTTGTCATGAGGCTACCATAGACTCCTAGAAGGAACGATGCGATATGGGTTATTGTTGATCGTATTACCATGTCATCGCCTTTTCTTGCTATAAGATAAGATCTACCACTGGAACGTCTAGAAAGACTATATATTAATGAAGTGGTGAGATTTCATGGAGTACCCCTATCAATTGTTTCTGATCGTGATACTCATTTTACTTCAAGATTCTGGAAACGTCTTCAGAATGCCTTGGATACTGATCATCATTTGAGTACTGCCTACAACCCTCAAACAGATGGAAAATCAGAATGGACTATTCAAACCTTAGAAGACAAGTTGAGATCCTGCTCTCTTGACTTTCAGGGTATGTGGGATCAATATTTACCTCTGGTAGATTTTTCCTATAACAATAGCTTCCATTTGAGTATTCAGATTGCATCATATGAAGCATTATACAGAAAGAGATGTCGCACACCAACCTGTTGGGATGACGTTGGTGAAAGAAAACTTGTTGGACCAGAACTGGTGGAGGAAACGATGGAAAAGGTGAAGGTAATCCAAAACCATATAAAATTTTCTCAAAGTAGGCAGAAGATCTATGCTGATAATCGAAGGAAGGATTTGGAATTTCAAGTCAGTGATCATGTTTTCCTGAACTTATCTTCATAGAAGGGAGTCATACGATTTGGTAGGAATGGTAAATTGAGTCCCAGGTACATCGGACCTTTCAAAATTCTAGAACAAATTGGGGTTGTAGCTTACCGTTTGGTAATGCCGCCAAGTCTCTACAAACTTCATGATGTGTTCCACACATCACTATTGAGGAAATACATGCCTGACCCAACGCATGTACTCACCTATGAGGAATTAGAACTAGAACCTGATCTGTCTTATTGTGAAGAGCCCATCAAGATTCTTGATATGAGATAACAAGTACTGAGAAACTAGACGACTCGTCTAGTAAAAGTCTTGTGGAGAAACCATAAGATAGAAGAGGAAACGTGGGAACCCGAGGAACTTATGATGAAGAATTACCCAAGTCATTTCATGCGGTAGTATTATAGAAATTTGGAGGACGAAATTATTTGAAGGAGGGGAAAATGTAACACCCCAAGCTTCTATGGTAGACTTCTCTTTGAATAATGCAATAGCATGTGTTGTACGCAATATTGTGTTCTAACACACCACAACCAATCAAACTAGTTGTTATGAAGAGTAATACCCACTTTTTAAAAATTTATAAATTTTATGTTTCAAAATAGACATCATTTTTGGATTCGGAATATCAAAATTAGCCTAGGGTGAATTTTTGGTATTTTTTCTGAAAATAGCATTTTTGATGAATAGTGAATCCACTAAATTGTAGTTAAAAAAAACTGAATATTTCATAAAACATAATTTTACCTCTTCTGTGAGTGGAATTTAGAAAATAAAAGAGACACGGTTAATATCAAGAGGTAAAATGTGGTTCAATGAGATGAAAATAATTTTTGGTGAATAGTAACTTTTTTCATTTATATACCACGGTTAAAAGTAAATTGGGTAAATAAGGGTAAAAATGATATTAATATTTCTCTAACACATGTCCTAATTCTATTGGACAAGTGTAGCTCGACCAAAAGAAACCTTAGGAATAAAATATTATCATTTAGGTCCACTTGTATTAGATTAGGACATTTATTATTATTTAATTCAAAGAAGAGTTAAAAGAGTTAAAATCAAAGTTTATTTACTAAAAAAAATTAATATAGGTTAAACATAAGATAAATTCTATTATAAATATTAATTAGAAAACTAAAAATATTTCCTACATAATGATAGTTTATTTATAATTTTTAAACATTAAATAATTTAATTTATTTATGACCCAATGATGATGCAGTAATAACCATAATAGTGAAAAATTAAAATAATTGATATTATAAATACGCAAATAAATATAATTTGAGACATTTTATGAATTAAACTAATTTTATAGATTAATATAACATATTCATACTGATTTAATGAACTTTTTTCTATGTAATAAATCTGTTATGAGTTTTACAAAAATCAAGTTTCCAAATAGTGTCAAAATTGACATAAAAGAGTTTTTAAAACAAATATTATATTATAAATTGATATTCAATTTCTAAAATTCTAAGGATTAACCAAAAGACTTATGTCATGATAGGTGTAGCATTAATGGACACTTGGGGGTCTCTTGGAGGTATATAGTATGTTTATTAACTATATAATATAAAAATACAAAGTGACATGGTAAGTGTCAAACTAATTAACTAAGAGTTAAAATTAAAAGATAAGTTTAATATAATGACCCAAACCTGTCTAAATTATATTGGTTGATTTGGTTTTCGACCCATCTCCACCTTACCATTTAAATAATCCACTTTCGAGGCATTATCAACCGAATATGAATTTATTATAAAATTATATTTCTAGCTTTTCCAAAGGTTCCTCTCACCCCTCTTATAAAAGGGCACTCACCCTTCTCACTAATTAACACATTAAAAGCCTATTGGCTCAGCCAACCCCTGCCCAAATACTCTCTCAACTTCCCTCAGTTCATCCTAGAGTCCATAGTTTGATCAGAAATCCAACCTAAGGATCCATTTTGATCAAATCAAAAGGAAGAACCCGAAGAAGATGTAATGTTTTCACCACCCTCTTTCAAGTTCCTTTCTTCTTAAACTTCTTATTTCTTTGTTATTCCCATTCTAAAATATGAATCCATTATGTCCTATATACTATAATATTATAAATATGGTACAACCTTTTTCAGTATTCTATCCAGCCTTTGAATGACATGTCACTAGACGTGCATACGTACGACTTACTATCTCCACGTCATGGTGTAATTGTTATTCAATATATTATTATTTGGATGGGTATAATAATGATTTTTAATTCATGTAAATAATAAATATAACATTATAATGATTCTTTATATATGATATACCATCCAATTATATATTATTTTAATATCAAAATAATGATATTGTCGCACCTGTTTCTGTACAGACTACCCTCTCCACGAACACGATGAGATTCATTCTCCATCGTAATACATTCAAGTATAATTCTCATTTTATGATTAATAATAATAATTAAGGACTTAATATCATTATGGATATGAATAAGATACAATCTATCCAGAACAAACATGGCATACGTAACAAAACATATAAAAGAAAATGAGTAAGTTAACACCCGAAACAACGATAATACTAAGATATTATTAACAAAGCAATGTTAAAATATCATATATGATATCATATTAATATATATGATTCTTGTATAATTTAATAACAATTATTTCACCATTATACAGGTGGTTAACCTACCCCAACCAAGGAAAAGTACAAGGTAAGGGTTTATTTCACAATCTCTTCATTATCTGAGGTTGTTTATACGTAATAATCTACTAGGAATTTTTTTATCATCCACATCCATGTTTCTTAAAAATGTATTTCAAAACATTATTTACTATTTACAAGAATATGGGTTAAAGTCTTTTATACCCTTGTTTGAATTTTTATAAGAGGTTTATAAAAGAATCTTTCCGTCGATTTCCAAACAAGGCGCTTTTTAACCTTTTCGACAGAATTAAGGTAAGAATGTTTTTTTAACTTATATGGTGGGTGTGGATATTTTCTACCATTATAAAATCATTGAAGCTTCCCTTACATGATTATAAGAAAATTTTCAAAGTAAATGTTTTATTTTATAATTATGTGACTCTTAAATGATTTCAAAATAGGATGAGATATTTCTCTAAAAAGAGTTTTGATTTCATCTATGTCAACATCCTTTGATGGATTTTAAGTTTATTTGGAGTTGATTTATTATGATACAAAACTTCCATATTGTATTTATGGCTTTGTGATATGTTTTAATGTGTATGTGTAATTTTTATACCATTCATGGTTTATGAATAATGTATTGACATTTTTTATGCTGGTTTTAATACAAATGTTTATATTATGTTTAAACCTGTTCATATGAGGAATGCATTGGAATTAATAAGTGACAGGTGGAGCCCGCTATAGCTCCTCGATGCATCAGTAGGTCTCATGAGACAAACTAGTGTCTTAGCACAATGCCTTGACAAAATATTATTTGTATTCTGGACACGAGGCCTTAGCTATGTGGTTATGATAGTCTGGAATTATGCATTCCATCATTATGAAAGTGGTTATTGATATTGCATGTGATTATTCGATTAGTAGAATATCCATGTGAATAAGTATATGGAATTATTTCATTTTATTTTTTTCCATACTATGATGAAGTTCATGTTTAAAAGTCTTTTTTTTAGTTATACATTTCCTTAAATGTTTATTCTTATTTATGAAATTTTCTGCTATATTGTTAACCTTACTGGGCATTTGAGCTCACCCCTTTTCTATGTTTTATTTTTACCAGGATGCGAAGAAGTAATTTATGAATGACCTGCAGGGATAGTATGAGAGGATAAGAGTGTGGAATATGGAGACTATATTGTTGTAGTATTCATTTTAGGATGTAATGTACAATTTATTAATGTTTCTCGTTATTCCAAGGCTACTTAACTAATCTGTCTTTCGAGATTTGATCATTCTTGTGATCATGCCATTGTTATGTAATAATGCACCAACTCTGGGTAACAAGGGTCGGGGAATTATAATATATGATATTATATTTTAGTATATATATATTTTATAATTTATTAGAAATTATTTAACAATTATTAAAGAGTTTATCATACCCTTGACCATCTAAAAGTACAAGGTAAGGGTTAATTTCACAATCTGTTTATTATCTGAGGTTGTATTTACGTATGTATATTTTGTGACCTCTTTATCATCCACATCCTTGTTTCATAAAAATATATTTCAAAACATTTTTAATATTTACTATAATATGGGTTAAAATCATTTATACCCTTTTTTTATTTTTTATAAAATTATTTGAAAGGAATCTTTCTGTCGTTTTCCAAAGAAGGTACTTTTTGAAATTTTCGAAAATATTAAGGTAAGAATGAATTTTTTTTGACTTACAAAGTGGGTGTGGCTATTTTTTGATGTTATACCATATTTAAGGCTTCCCATACAATATTATAAAAATATTTTAAAAATAAATGATTTCTTTTATAATTATGTGACATTTAAATGATATCAAAATAGAAAGAGGTATTTATTTCAAATAGTTTTCATTTCATCTAAGTCAAAATCATTTGATATATTATAAAAATGTTTGAAGTTGATTTATTATGATACAAATATTCCATATTTTTTTGAATATTTTATGATATGATTGACTATGGATGTGTCATTTTTACACTATTCATTGTTCATGGATAAATTATTCATATTTTGTATGCTAGATTCAATACAAATGTTAGTGTTATATTTAAAACATTTCATATTAGGAATGCATTGGACTTAGTAAGTGATGGGTGGAGCCCTATAAATCTCCTTGATGCATCGGTAGGTCTCATGATACAAACTACTGTCTTGGCATAAGGCCTTGACAAAATATTATTTGTAGTCTTGGCACAAGTCCTTGACTATGTGGTTTTGTAGTATGGAATTATGCATTCCATCATTATGAAAGTGGATATTGATAATGAATGTGATTATATGAATAGTAGAATATCCATGCGAATATGTAAATGGAATTATTTGATTTTATATTTTCCATATTATGATGATGTTTATGTTTAAAAGGCTCTTGTTTTAGTCTTATACATTGGCTTAAAATATTTATTCTTACTTATGAAAGTTTCAGCAATATATTTATCCTTACCGAGCATCTGACCTCACCCCTTTCAATGTTTTATTTTTCACAGGATGGGAAGAGATATTTTATAGTTGACCAGCAGGGATAGGCTAAGGATGTAAGTGTAATCAATAGGGAAAAACCGTTGTTGAAGTTTTTATTTCATGATGCACTGTAAAACTTATGAATGTGTCCAGTACATCCAAGGCTACTAAACTGATCTGTATTTCATAACATGATTCCTTATATCATTCCAATGTTATGTAATAATTAACCGACACTAGGTAATTGGGCTTGGGGCATTACATTTTTGATTACCACCAAATTATAATCGGAGAATTCATGAGGGAAGAAATAACTAAAATAGATATTATTTCCTCCACAAAAGAAAAGGAAGTGGAAGATGATTGAGACTTATGGATCGCGGGAACCCTTAAGAGACTCAAGATCGTGTGACCATTATAAGGTCCCATGAAGTCTTTGTGCATAGCGCATAATTTACAGAATATCACACAAATCCCCATTTTTAACAAGTCCCCCTACTTTTGTGAAGGCACTCTAGGAAACCAGTAACCACATAGGTAATATCCAAATGTGTTCCCCTAGGCCATGTGGGTATCTAGTGATAAGAACCTGGAAATCTAAATTAAAAATCATATGAAAATGGGACGAAAGATTCTCAAAAGGTGGAATCCCCTAGCAATCAAAATTTTACAAAAATTATCATCGATGAAAAGGGTAATTATTCCTGATAACATCCAATAAAATTATCAATACCTCCATGACTTTTTTAAATAATATAAAAGAGATAAAAAGGGAGGAGATGGTAGCTACTCGCAGTCACTGAATGACATGTGGTGCACCCCTGGAAAACAGCAAGACATCGTGAGTCCCTGGAGACATATTTTCCTCATCTCCTAATGTCCTTAGGATTTCTATCCTCTTCGTACAGAAATAATTATGTATGTATGTGTGCACATACTCTTCTCTTTTTAACTCAAAGGAAAAACAAATAGAGTTCTCCACAAAATTATCATGCACTATCATATGACCCATAATGGTCAAGCGATGTGTCACCAAAAAATAGAGTACTTTTCCGTGAAATAACTCATGAAATTTCACATGACTCAAAATCTATGTTACATAAACCAAATGGAATAAAATAAGGAGCATATGGATGGAACTTGTTGTCATAGAATGATTGTGAACCATTAAGGAAATCTGCAACATGGTCCTGCGATACCTCTAGGAGAACCATCCCTGTCTCACAAGAAAGCACCTGACAATCCATTGAGAATCTCATGGATTCCTTTCAACAGGATGTTAAATCCTACTAATTCCCATTGAAATAACAATATGATAATAAATAAGTCCTTCAATGTGTCTTCATGATCAATATATTCCCAATTAATTTCCAATAATCTAATAATGAAAGAGTTGATTATAGGGACTCACGATCTCTAAAAATCAGGAAACACATTTAGGGTAGTCCATGACAGATAAATGAGAATCCACATGGCACATGAGCCTTTCATTGAATCCATCATGGATTCATGCTAGAAATGCAACACAAAGTAGTCAACAATCTGGGTGGTGATGCCTATAAATTCCCCACCCAACCTGAAAAAAGGGTTGTAATCTGGACAATTCGACTCTCAACATCTGGACTCTCAAGAATATGGGGTATAATGGACCTCTCGGAGTAGCTAATATCATGACTAGAAAATATTTTCTTGGGTTATATTCTGGAAATCATCCAGTCAAATCATGGGCCCTACATAAGGTACTTTTCATTATCATTCACAGATCACGTGAAGTACTGCTTGAAAGGTGTACAAAGAACTAACTACATTTCCCCCAGATGACACAAGACTCATGTTAAACTACTTCTAAATAAAACCAAGTTTTTCATAATAAAAGGTCCAAAAACACAATTAAAATGGGAATAATTAAGCGATATACATTTTTTCTAGACATCATGCACTTCAAGTGAGTTATCGAAAGCCACATGAAAGTACTAAGAAACATCGCCTTGATCTTGTAACTCTCCTTAAACATGCTATTTTGGGCATGATAAGACCATTAGGCTTATCAAAGAAAGTAATAAAATCCCATTTCGCGCACCATATTTTTTTCATCAAACCCTCCTGACCTATCACTTGACCCCTACATCATCCTTTAGATGTATCACCTGACTCATATATTGACACCTTATCATGTTAGTCAATCCACATAGTTGCACCTGGGCATGACAACGGAGCTCTCGCAATACCATATGGGAAAGTCAACTGAGACCCACAACGCCCTCCATACATTTTATCCATGTCTCGCGATGACCTCAAGATATATTTTACAAGATACATGGCATATTTTGAGCCATTTCATTCTGACTCTTGTGACTCCCTCCATATGTATCAACACAACTCTTTTGAATGAAACCAGGGCACGTAAGCTAGATCTGACGACACCTCCTTGGAAACCCATTAAGATAAAGTGATAGGTCCTAGAACAAACTATATAGATATTGTGATTTCCTTTGGAAAAGTCAAATGGGTCATGCGACACCATCTAGAAAAGTAGGACAGATCATTCCAGCAGCCTCAGTGTGTAAACCCAATATTAGGGGAACTACAGGGACCCTAATTCCTGCCATATTCAGGATACATAGTCCACCTCTGTGGAATTATTAGCTCCATATTTACAATGGAGGTAAATCACAATATCTAATTATTTTATTATATACTTTAAATTAGAATACTTTTTATCCCTTAATTCTCAGAGGGAACATGGATCACATGGGATTAGGGAGTTCCAATGATCATGACATCTACATTGTAAAACTATATAATGGTATGGGCATCCATTGTGTGTAAGCCCAAATATTATCTAAATTATGATGACTCTGGTTCTTACCACAACAAGGATATGTAGTATGTCACCTTCAGATCCATGTTCCATGATAAAGCATCTTAGGGATATCCCAGTACATTTGTCTCGTGACATGAGAAATGAGATGATGACATTCCACCACTTGTTTCTCACAACAATTATGGATTACATGATATTAGGTAGCTATGATAATCATTTTATCAGCAATATGTGTCTCTACACTAACAGGGGTAACCACGATATATAATACATCACCAAATAAACTCTGAAAACTCTGATTCATGTTATACATAGGATACATAGGAAGTCCCTCAGAGATTCGAGCATGAATATCTGATGTCCCAAAGAATACATATAAGTCATTTTCATGTGATGTTAAATTGTATGGTTTGAAGTATCTACATTGGTTTTGATTCCTGAAGTAACCATGATATATATGAAACCTCATAATACATTAATCCCCTCCTCATAATATCAACTCCCTCCTTGCATGAAATCATATTTCGATGAACATTGTTATACACCTTCAACACATATGCATCCTCCTTTTACTATAAAATGATGGTTAACCATATATACATATAGATGGATCCACTAAAGATACCCCAGTCCTTTCAAAAGAAATTTAATTAACCTATATTTTTTTGGGTTTGGGTAACCTGTATTGTATAGTGATTATGAAGAGATTCATGAACATATCATAAATCAATAACAGATTCTTAGAGTAGGAAAAGATTTCCCCCTAAAAGGATGAGATGATCCCCACCTCCCAACCTCATGACCAATGTGAGTCCGCAACAGTCTCTAGGCCTAAAAACCACGATGAACACCAACATTTAGAAAAATGTTTTTTACATAGCTATGGATAAGGGAATTGTTTGTAGTTTTTGGGAAAGGTGGAATAAATAGAAAACCCGATGCGAGAAATTTATTGAGGTCCTAATAGTCTCCCCCCAACCAAACCATGGAGTGAATCCCATTATATTCCTCGAATCATAACAAAACAAAAAATTTTAACCCAATGTGAATTTATGTAATAATATATTCTATTATAACTTTTCATGCAATTATTTTTTCTCTCTATATATAAAAAACGCTGACATGATCGAAGGGAATATCTTAGGACACTCTATTTTGAAAACACTATAGAAAAAAAAAAGTAAGACTAGAATGATCATATATATGATCTTCTATCATTTGATTCATGTAATACCATCCACTAGTGGACAGGTTCATGTAATCAGAATGGCTGGATCAAGAAAATTTCAAAGTTGTGTTAACCATGAATATATGATTGAGAATTTATATACATACGATATAGCACTAATCGGTAACCTTATTCCATGTTTTCTGTGGGACTACATATGCTGCTCTCAAAAAAACATCCTATACTGAGGAAATATTTTCACCATTCAGAATTCATTCATATAAATCATCTTCAGTTTTGACCCTCGTGGTTTAGAATGTAGTCTCACATGCTTGATAGCTCCAAAAGAAGATGGAAAATATGATTTTCCGTGATTACCAATAACACAGTACAATCCCAAACATTGAAGCTACCCATGATTCTCCCAAAGCATGGAATCTGGCGTATCCACATCACCCAGTAAAGGATACTACTAATTCAGTAGCCCGCATCACTATAACTAACCCCATTGGGAGCTTACTCCTAGAGTGAGACCACTACAACATTCCAAAATGAAGGTGGAAGAACAAGAAAAATATGATTCCCTTTAAGATTATGTTCCACCAATGAGGGAACCTACCAACTATTACCACAATCATTATCCAATTGATATGCACTAGTCACATGTTTTGAGTACCACATGACACGCTGATGCATCTAATACCCATGCACATGAAGTAAGGAAAGATCATTGAGGGTGGAAGTTAATGAATATCTATGAGAGGGCTTATATTCCCACTACTGTTGATGATGTAGGTAGGAATACATCAACTGGAACCAGTATGCAAGATCATATCCCTGCTAGCTCAGAACAATTATGTGGCCATATTCCTATAGCAAGAATGGGGGAGGAGCATATCCCTACTCCTGTGTATGAAGTTTGTCATCTTACTCTTGTTGGAAAAAGAGGAAAAATCTTGGTGCATATCCCCACATCAATCAATGACATATCCTAGTGCATAATGGACATGGAAAATGTACCATATTATATCCCTATAACACACATTGGTAAATACAAAATATATATTTGAAATATCGGAAGAGCTCTGTCAACATATTAGTACATTTTTGTAGATAAAGGGACAAGTTCATGCTCTTATCCATATAGCCAAAAAACACAACACTCTAATCAATGTGAACAAGTCGTTGAACTAGATAAAGAACCTGTTCTTTCTCAAATCCTGGAGGATTATGGTCTAATTACAATAATGGATGAGGCATCACACCAGGATCATACTCCCATTCCATCGTGGTCTCACCTGGTGAGAGTGATGCAGACCTTGGGATAGGGGCACATACCTATCAAAAAAGTCTAATGGTATAATAAAAAATACCATGATTGGTCTCATATTTTCATTCTGGCTATGCTCAGTATGTGAGCGGGGAAAAATCCTTGAGTGTGATTATATTATGGTCAAAGAAGTCCAAAGAAAATATTTAAAGGCCCGAGATGAAGGTTGTATCCCCATCTTGGACGGGGATGACCATGTGAGAATGTAAGAAGCCTCAGGGCATGGTCATATTTCTATCCATGAATCAACCTGTCTTATTCTACCAGATCATAGAGGCAATGTTAATATTCCTTGTTCCGCTGGTGAATGATCGTACCATACTCATTCCAAGGAAATAGCTAAGGAGAATGATATTCCTTCTCCCATTTTGGTGGTCCATTGGCATATTCCGATGGAGAATTTATTTTTGTACCAGGATCATAATCTAGTTCCAAATTAGGCTCACTATGTGAGAGAGGCACACACCTTCGGGCATGCTTATACACATGCCATGAAAGACCAGTTGCATATCCCAAAGGCATTAGATCGGGCTAATTCTCCCATATTGACTAAGGTTCACCATTTGAGAATGGAATATGCCTAAGGACCAGATCATATGCCTATCAATACTACGATAACTTATTTTCTGATTCCAACACCTTCTCAGTAGTTGTCTCATACTCTCATAGCACCAGACAGTTATATACAAGTTCTGAAAACCTTCATACAACATGTTCATATCCAAGTGCAATCAAAAAATGGTTGTCATCATATTCCAACAACGATGATGAACGTGGACCATATTCCTAATGTGATCAATGATAGTGTCCTTGAGGTATTTCGAGACAGATTATCAACAACTCATGGGTTCATCCAATCTTCTATCAAAGAGGAAGAAGAATATGTTCATTACAATGATAGTACTCCTCATGGTTGTGTATAGATGGATCCCTTGGACTCTACTCCTGAAATCCACTACGGTCAACAACTTCACATCAATATCTCCGACAGACATGAAAATCCTCCAATTTTCTGGACACATCTTTATAATGATGTGTCCAAACTCTAACACGCTCATATAGAGCGGTTCTAGAGATTTAGTGGTGAACTGTATATGGTTCCCCCATCAACTTCTAATGACACACCACTCTCATCAGCATGAAACCATTAGATCCATTATCTATGGTCGGACTAGATGGTGGCATGAAAATTTGATGTGGAGGAAGTCAACATTGATATATAGAGAGAGTTACCTAGAAACAACCTCTCCATCTTGTTCTGACCCCTCACAACTCCTTGATATGAGGTCCTATATGATCTATAAATTTATTGAATTCCATACATATTCTAAAATATTTGGGATACTCATCAAATATTGAAGGATCATAATGCACCTTATCTAGGATACAAGTTTCACCTTTAGAATATAAATATACACTGTTGTCAGCTTGACATATCCGGTATCTCCATGGGCTAGGATCCAAAACTAGATAATCACCAAACTAATATGCAACATGATTGACACCATTTATTCATGAAAATTTGGTAGAAGACATATAAATCCATTTTAGGGTTTTGTATTTGAGGATGGGGACAATATGGATTTTTAAAATATGTCTCACAATTTGAAATAAAGAACCCCTCAGATTAGGCATGATATAATATTATAGCCTCTTGAAAAATCAATGGACCGGGTAATTCTCAGTCATGATAGACAGTACAGGGGAATGACCCCACTTAAATGATTCCTAGACATCACAATCAGAGGAAGAGGATAGCCAACAAGGCATCAATATGGGACCCAAAAATCAAGGGGAACACATTTCAATCATGAAGAAAGAATTTGTGATCATCTGGACTACTTCCCATGAAAAACAATTCTCCCCATGGGCTTCCATCGCACACAACTCCAATGCGAGCATAGCTCCACCACATCTAATGTTACATAATAACATCTTCCATAGATTTTGTTTAGGATAATACTCAGTCACCTATGCTATTTTAATATCAACCACCATATCCACCCCTCAGATCATCAATTCCTCATAGGATTCAAGACCTACCCTTGAAAGCAGTAGCCAAACCCCATCAAGTTGTAATGGGGGAATTTATATCTCAATCATTGTATCCAGGTTCATCATCCCTTAATATTTTCTTAGAATAATTAGTGGTGATCCAATATCACCACACCCTACTAGGATGGGTGCATTTATATATTAATTTTTGTCTCAGGAATCATGATGTCTGTGACTATAGTCATTGAGTCCTCAAAAATAGGACCAATCAGTGCCAATTGAGACCACAACTAACCCCCACCCCACAATGTTGAGGTAATTATTTATAATAATTATCACCATAGAAAGAATTAGTCATCTTTGGGTTGGGAAGGAAAATTCAGACTTTAGTGTCCCACCTATTCCTCCCACCACAATACAAACCTCTTCTGGTTGAGGATTCTATGTCAACCATAATCATAAATTCCCTCAAATTTATTATTCATATCCCAAGTTGTGTGGAATGTATAAAAAATGGATTCCAACCCCACGAATTTTACACGATAAAATAGACCAACATGGATATGGATTAAAATAATTCCCTTGACAATGTCAGTGCCAAATCAGCTTGCTGCTTTCAATGTAATGACATAATTACCATTTCGTCGTTTGACTTTTTGAATTTCATCACTGTCATCTTGAAAACATAAATCAAGACATGAACATAGAGTTCCACAACTTTTAAAATCATCCCAAGGAGGTGGGTGATGTGGACACATAAAATTAGGTTTCATGGTGGAGTGTTTCCCCTACTAGGGCGTCCTAGGGTTGTTATCTTTTCGGTGTCCTTGCAGCAGCGGCCGACAGATTTCTCAGTCTTCCCCGATTTCAGATCTGTGACTGCATCGACATTACCGGGCGTGAATTCTTCATCTGATTTGCATAGTTTTGTTTCCTTGCCTTATCTATGAACACTCTGTTGTGGTATTCTTATTATTTTCACTTCCTCGGGGCATTGGTTTCAGCCCGCGCTGGCTCTACGGTCTGCCATCATCCCCTTTGCGGTCTTCAGTTTTGGCTAGGGTCGGCTCTGAGGTTCTCCGAGGTCACTTTTCTCTAGGCTTCCTCTTCAGGGAGGATTTTCACTAGTGTTATTCTGTCCTTCTCGGGGTTTCCCCAAATGGATAGATCTTGACTGGCCATGCGATATCTGTGACGATGCTTCAAGGACATCTGCAAACAGGCACCCCTCTTTTAGGAGACTGTAATGACGATGATCGAACACTGTCTCCTCAACCAAACAGGTGTTGTCCCAGGTTTCTAGATCTGTGCCAGAGAGGGAACTTGACCTCGGTGTTCTTGAACTGCCGTTTCTATGCTTTCCTAGATCACTAGTTTTCCAAATCTGCGCTAGCATCGGTTTGAGGATCCAATCTGTTCCCGTTTCGATCTCTATGGAGAGCTTGGGTTGCGCAGGCCCCTACTCTCCAAGGCTCTTGCCCGCGAAGAGACCTTGTTCACAGAGTGACCCTTGTTCTCAGAGGTCCATCTCATGGAGGTCTCAGGAAAGTGATTGTGTGCGGAGAACACCCCTGTAGAGAACTTGGATAGAAATTGTCTTGTTCACGTCTCTGCCAGTTGAGGGATCGTATCTCGCACGTCCTCTACCCGTGAAGGTTTACCTTGCAGAGATATCGCCCATGAAGGGTACTTTTATAGTGAAGGAGACTTTGGTCGTGAAAGGGTATTTGCTCACGGATGACATTAGGGATCCCCTATTGATCACGAAGCAGGGATTCGAGGCGATCTTTACTTGCGGAGGTAATTTGTGGACTCGGCTGGAGCATGATTCCTATGAGGTTCCTTTTTTCTTGGTTTTAGGTGTACTTAAACCATGGTGGGAATGAGATTTTATGAATTTTGAGGAGGTTCGAGCGGGAGCACTATGTGTGTCAAGTTGGTTCCCGACTTGGCATTGGTTCTTCGAAGGAGTTGGTTTGTGATCTGAAGGTGGTTCGCGTTCAGGCATGGGTTTGCGAAGGCACTTTTCCATGAAGGTACAAGTGTGTGGTAGATTAAACCACGGTGAATCTTAAGGGTATCCTAGGGAGGAGTGTGACTACATATCCTCGGGAATAAGGGGTTTATGGTGATGAGGGATGTTCTCAGTTTTAGTTAAATGGAGCCGGACCTAATGAATCACTGGCGGAACGTCTCCATAACGGATAAAGAAGAATTGGTAATTGCTACATGGAAGAGTGTAGTTGTGTTTCATTCACAGCAATAGTCCCTGCTTATTGTTGGAAAATTTCTAGTAAAAAGGTATTTCAATTAGGGAGCTCTGAAAAATACAGTGTTAAATATCTGGCGATTTGAGGAAATCATTTCTATAAGTGAATTAGAAGCAGGACACCAAGTCATTGAATTATTTAATGAAGGAGATACATTAAAAGTCCTCAAAGTTCGACCATGGTCCATTGACCAACAAATCATTATCGTGGAGGACCGTAAAGGTGATGAAAATTTTCTGTCAGTTAATCTGCCTTGCTCGCCTTTCTAGATTCAAATTAGAGGAATCCCCTTTCATGCTAGAAATGAATGTGTTATGCATGATATTAGAGGATGCATCAGTTCATTTTTTGAATGGGACCAGTCTGATCGAATTCACTGGGGTCCTATTGTGTGAATTAGAGCTTCAATGGATGTTTCACATCCTCTTATCAGGAGCATGTTTTTGACAATTGAGGACTCTGACATCTAGATATAATTTGAGTTTGAAAATCATCCTATTTTTTGTTTCTTTTGTGGGTTCCTCGGACACATAGAAAAGGCATGTGAGGAAAAGCAGGAGGATCGACAGGGAAATGTTATTTTTCAATACGGTCCCTGGCTCTGTGCAAAAACCTTTGGGGCAACTTTTATTTCTGAAGATGAAAAACAACAGGACCACGGAAAACTAGCGAAGGCTCTTAATACGCAGGTTGAACCAGATAATACTAATATAATCATGCATGGGCCACCAAATATTTGTGCTGACAGTCATGTGGTTCAATGGTAGGAAAGAAGGAATCTGGACTGGCCATGGATCTCGGTTGAGCTGAGGGAACAACACACGAGTTGGAGGTAGGGGCCGACTGTCCCCCAAGCCAGACCACAACTATTTTGAAGGCCATTTCCTCCCAGTCTTCTAGGCTGTAGCCAAACTGCAAGGAACCACCAGACCCAGGATCAGGGGTACAACAACTATGTAATGACCAACCAGACTTGGTTTCCAGTTCAAATGATGTTTCTCCCAGTGCTACCCCTCAAACAAAAGATGACATGACAGGGATCACGTTTGTAGGTACTATAAAACATCAGACATATAAATGAATGATTAGCGGGGATAAGGGTTTGGATCCCCCAATCCATTGCCTAGGGACCATAAATGAAACTTGGAGGCATCGTAGATGACTGAGAGCTTGACAAAGAGTTGGAAAGTGGTAGATGATGGGCGGGTAGTCGAAGTTTCAAAGGCGGCAGCAGGTGTGTCCCAGCCCCACCTAGGGTAATGAAAATATTATGCTGGATTTGTCGGGGGATTCGCAATCCCCGAACGTTTCATGTTCTCCCTAAATGGAGTTCCAAAATTTTCCCTGACATATTTTTTGTATCCGAAACTATATTGTATAGAATGGATGTGGGCCTTATGGGCCGAATTATTGTGGTCAAAAACGTCTTTCCCATTGGAATACAAGGACACTCAGGTGGACTTTGCCTCTTGTGGAGGGAGTACCTTTAGGTCAAGATCTCTAATTACTCAAGTAACCACATTGCAATGATGGTTGCCGGCTCAGGAGCTCCTCCTTGGTCATTTTTTGGGTTCTATGGGTGGCCAGGTGGGTAGGATAAACACATATTATAGACCCTTTTAAAGCAATTGCGGGACTCCCTCCCTCGTCTTCTTATGATGGGGGGGGGGATTTTAACATGGTCATGTCTCCTCATTAAAATGAAGGGGGAGTGTGAGGATAGGTGCTGTGATGAATGATTTTAGGATGTCTCTTTTTTCCAACTCTCTTCATAACCTCAGGTTTTCTAGATCTCCATTTACCTGGCATCGAGGTAGGTAAATGGAGAACCACCCAGCGAAAAGGTTAGACATATTTGTTGGGAATGATGAGTGGGCCTCTCTTTTCTATTCCTTCTCTATCATCCACCTTTCCCCCATCTCCTCTGACCACTGCACAATCTTGTTTTCAACAGTCTCACAAGTTCAACAAAGGGGACATGAGAAAACGTTTTTCTTTGAAAGTATGTGTCTCCATGATAGTGACTGTGAAAATGTCGTTCAAGAAGCTTGGGATGGATCGAATCAATGAATCATTTCCAACTTCCACACTGTTTCATATTGCCTTCAGAAGTGGTGCTCGGCTATGTTTGGTAACATTTACCGACGTATTAAGGATGCATAGAATCAATTAAAGAGACTCCACTCATATCCTTGTTGTGACTCTGTCCTAAGAAACATCTATGTGGAAGAAAAGAATCTTAATGAAGCACTGAGGGAGAAAAAGATTTTTTTGTTGATTCGGGCATGAGAGTCCCATATCATAGATAGTGATTAGAACACCAACTTTTTTCCCCAATGAGCATTTTTGAGGAGAAGGAAGAATCATATTGCTCATCTGGAGGACCCCACTGGAATAGTTGTGCATGAAATTAATGACATTCACTCCATTATCCTGATCCTTTTCAGAAACCTCTATTCAGCAGAATGTATTATCCCTCCCTCATGCCTGATTCGATACTTCGCAAAGTTTGTTGCAGAAGAGATGAATCAGTACCTAGAAAGAGATTTGTCTGAGGAGGAAGTGATTGGGGCCCTTCATCTTATTCACTATACCAATGCATCGGGGCCTGATGGGTTTCATGATCTGTTCTTTAAGATCTTCTGGAGTATAGTGGGGCCCGATGTGGTGGCACTAATGAAGGAGGTCTGGGCTAGAAGTGCCTCTCTTGAATCTTTGAATGAAAATCTTATTACTCTTATCCCCAAATCACAGTGCCCTCCAAAAATCTCGGAGATTCAGACAATCATCCTATGTAATGTGATTTACAAAATTTTCTCCAAAATCATGGTGTCCAGACTTAGGAATTTTATCCCACGACTTGTCTCTGATAACCAAAGGTCTTTCATTCCAAAGAGATCTATTACTGACAATGCTTCCATTGCCTATGAATTATTCCACTCTATGGAAACTCCCTTCTCATCCAATCATAGAACCATGGATGTGAAACTTGATATGTTGAAACCTTATGACAAATTTGAATGGACTTTTCTCAAAATTGTTCTTTCTAGGATGTGATTTGGGACGAAATGGATCTATAATGTCATGAATTGTGTTACGTCTGTCTTCAACAGAATAAAAATTAATATGGTCCCTGCAGCGAGCTTTAAACCGTCAAGAGGCTTGAGACAATGGGACCCCCTGTCACCTTACCGCTTCATTCTTGTGGCAGATATATTTTCTCATCTCATCTTGAAGTCAGTGGATCAAGGAGTTATCCATGGTGATATAGTGTGTAGAAAAGGCCCCCTATCTCTCATCTCTTCTTTGCAGATCATAGCCTCCTTTTCGAGCGTGCTAGCCCACAAGAATGCAGTGCATTGCTGAATATCATCAATCTGTACGAAAAGGCCTCTGGGTAAAATCATAATGCTTTTAAATCTGAGTTATCTTTCAGTAAAGGTTTTCCACAAGCTAAGAGAGAGTATTTTTAAATAATTTGTGGGTTTCCTCTAGTTGATAAGAATTTTAAGTACCTTGGACTCCTGACCCTGGTGGGTAAGTCGGAGAAACAAGTTTTTAGCGCAATTGTGGATAGGTCGGATAATATGATTTGTCTTCGGTCTAGTAGTAAGGTTTATAAGGTGGGTACGGAATTTCTCGTGAAGTCAGTGGCCCAATCAATCCTTTATTATGTTGTTTCACTGTTTAAATTCCCAGAAACTCTTATTGATCAAATCTACTCCCGGTTGACAAATTTTTTGTGGGGATCCCATGAGGGAAAACATAATTCCTATAGGATGTCCTGGGAAAAGCTGTGTGTTTCCAAATTCCGTGGCAGCCTCGGCTTCTGAAATCTTAAATCGTTTAACGAGGCTCTTTTGGAGATGCATGGATGGAACCTCCTATCCCACCCAAATGCCATGTTCTCAAAGGAGATGTAAGATATGTACTTCCCTCATTCTGACTTCTTGCATGACCAACTGGGTCCACGACTGAGTTTTATGTGGAGGAGAATTTGGGGAGAAAAATACCTCATTGATTTGGGTTTCGTGTGGAGAATTGATGATGGGTATAATATTATAATTAAGAATGATCCATGGCTGGCTGATGGCGTCAATCATAATGTTTCCTCACCAGATGTTTCTGGATTCGAAGATGCAAGGGTACATGTCCTTCTCGATGACTCACTTGAGGAGTGGGGTCGGGAGAAGCTTTGATGCTAGTTTAATGAGTTGGATCGTCAGGGATCCTGAGTATCCCTCTCACACCAGGAATGGGTATTTACCAGATTTCTTGGACCGGGGAACCACATGGGAGATATTTTGTTTGTTTGGGTTACAAAATGAGGGTTCAAGGATTGGCCCAGGTCTTTACTGATAATCGGTGGAAGTGCATCTGGTCCCCCACCATTACCCCTAAGGTGAAATTTTTTTGGTGGCAGGTCTGTGCTAGGGTTCCTCCACCCCGTGGCTTTCTGGTGCAGCTACATTTGGTGGAGGATGACACTTTTACTTTGTTCCCCCATGAAATGGAATCCCCTTTGCATGCAATTCTTTCCTATAAGGGGGTGGAAGGTGTATTGAAGGTTTGGAGTCCAGATTTTGGTATTTTCTTTGATATTTCAATTGGGTTGGTCCCAAACCTTTCTAAATTGGTGTCATATCTATAAGCTAGAGTGGTTGGGATGAAACACACGACTAATTGTCTCTTATCGACCAGTCAATGTTCTGGTGCTCTGCTAATGTGTATAGCAGCACTCGGGTCGAATCCTCGGCGATGATACTTTGTAATAGTCATTTTTAGTTGAATTTATTTTTATTAGTGGGGTTTTTTACAGAGCTTAGTTAAAATCATTGATTGACTATAATTGATTTAAAAAATTGATAAATATTGGGTTGAGTTCATCATTAGGGTGTTAAGCTTGTGATATCCTTGATCTTTGCTTTATATTGCATTTAAATTAACACCCACTTCACAAGATAACAGTTATTGGAATTCCTAAGTCTTAAGGATTTAATCCAATCCTTAACATAATATAGGGTACTAATCATTACCATTAATTGTTTATAGTAGTGTATTTATGGTTCCAATATTCCATGTAAACCACATGTTAAACAGAATATGTCATTAATCCAAGACATGTTAATTCCAACATACACAATGTTAAATAATTGAATACTCATCGAGAAAATAATCTCAATCACTTAACATCCCTAAATTTTGACTCACCCCAATAATATATTTACTCATACCTTGATATTAATATTAATATGTTTTATATATTTATGATGATGAATTAACAAGAGAAGATAAAGAAAGGGATTAGAAAAGAGTGGTACGTCGAACAAACACACACGAACAATGATGATAATTAAAAACAAATTCTTGATTGAATGAGGAAGTAAATGAAGGGAAGGGGATTCAATTGTATTTAAAATATTTTAAGAACATTAATATTAAACTACAGACGGTGGATTGGAATAAGAGATATTGAATAAGAAACATGCATTAAAACAGAATTACAAAACACAAACATACAAGATTATAAATGAAGAACAACACAAAAGTGAAAGGAAACAAAAGGCAGAGGAAGGGTATATCAAGTGAATGCTTGAGTATAAAAGGTCCTACCAAGCCTTTGGAATGGATGTGGTCTTCCCAAGTGATTCTCCTCTCTTCTGAAATTCCAACCCTTTTTAAGGAGTGGAGAGGGATGTATTTATAGCCCAAGGAAGTGCACTGATTGTATTTGTAATCTATCCCTCCACATGGATCGACGATTTTGACATCTAGACTGCAGAATCTATAGAAATCTTCCTCTTAAAAGTTGTATAAAATAATGTTGTCTTACGTCTCTAAAAATTTGGAGGCATTTAGACATATGTAGACAAAGTTATGTCTAGGTGATTAATCAATTTTTTTCTGTCCATTTCAATCCAGTATTTTTGAAGTCCAAAATGTGAAAGGGTTTTTGAATTGGAATAAGCCTTCAAAACCGAATGATTTATTCCAAAAATTCTTCCTCCTATATATCCTCTTTCACAATGAAAAATCTCATCTCTATTTTATGATTACATCATGAGATATGTCATTAATAGTGTTTGGATTTTAATTACCATCCAGAATGGTGGGATGGACTTCAAATATTCATTTGTGCCCATTTTTCTTATATTTGGGCCCTGAAATGTTTACCCAGCAGTCTCTTCGATAATCATGAACAAATAGCAGAGTTTCACAAAATTTGGGCTTTGGGAGTGACACCAGTAACTCAATCATCATGATTGGTCCAGTGTCTTTACAAATTCTTTGTGTCATATTCTGTGGTCCATATGATCCTTCAAATGGCATAATTGGCCCATGATTACTTCTTATTATATGTGGGAAATTGAATAAGGAATCCTAAAAAAGAACCACATAATTTTAATCAGTAGGGTGAGAGTTATAAATAAAATAGTTAACAGACTCAATTTGAGTACTTCTAAAAAAGCTCAAAAATTATATTTAGTATTGAAACATTAATATTTCACACAAATTATGCACATTTCATATAAAATAAGTAAAGGGAGTATAAAATAATTCCTGAAAATATTAATAACATCAAATCCCCCACACTTATTCTTGTGCGTGTCCTCATGTGCAAAAAATATAAAAACATAACAGAATCATTTTCACTCACCATCAAATAGTAAAATATTGTTTTCTCGAATAGAGGAGGTTTAGACTATTTCACTCATCTATTTTGAATTCCACCACACGTTGTTTCAGAAACAATGTTCCAAAACTAATTCATTTTTTTCATGTTGATATTTAGAAATGGAAAATGTGGACACTCAAAGCTCACACCTCTCAAGATGATAAAATTTTTTGTGGAGGTTCACACTTTCACAAAAAAAAGTGAAAATCTTAGAGTTTGAAAGGGATCTCATATTACAATACCTAACCAAATTTCACAATAATATAAAGGTCTTTCTAAGGTGTTTTTCTGTGTCTATGGGACGGTAGGAATATAATGTCTATGAGAGATAAGAAGAGGGGTAAAACACCAACATAGAAATAAGCAAATCACATTTTTTTTAAATAAAACATGGTAGGGAATAAAAACAGGTATTTAAAAGGGAATTATTGTGTGAAAAAAGACACAATAGAGAGTAAAAATTTGAAGGGGATGAGAAGATGATATTTTTACAAGCCACAAAAATTATCCAAATGACATAAGAATATAATGCAAGTGTTATTTTTTTTCTTCTATTTTTTTAAAAGTTGAACATGAAAAAAATCTCACACTCATATCCCAACCCATGATTGATCTGAACACGACACTATTTCTAATAGTTATAACAAGATCAAAGGTTGAGTAAGAGTGATTTTTGAACTACCCAAGAAACAATCCAATTTCTTTTGTTCTCCTTTTTTATTTATTTTTTTTTATTTTGATTCTTTTTGAACACTTGTCAATAACATTTACCAAATTATATAAATGAAAGTACATTACATTCCCCAAAACACAGTGAATGACCACCTACCCCCCCACACTGAAATGGATTCTTTCCCTCAAGCATATGATAACATGGTTAAATCAACAAAGAGTGCCCATAATGAAATCCATTACCCATACACTTAAATTTCAAAAAAAATATGTAATGAAAATCCAGGTTGATATTGGGTGGTAAAAGGTATTGGGCTTGTAATGTGGCCATCAATGAAAAGGTTTTCATAGGCTCTAAGGGGCTTTAAAAAAGGAGGATTAATGTAAGGGAAATGGGAGGATATTTGGGTATTGTGATTCTCATGGGGTTTAGAAAATGCCTATATCATATTAATGCACACTAAAGTAAGAAATTCAGCTCGAAGGTCCACACACTCAAGACTCAAAAACTGGGGTGAAAACACACATTTTGAAAATATGTACATAGGTGGCCTTTCATGAAATAAAATGTTGTTTCTCACGGGTGGGGAAAATCATTTTCCAAATCGAAAATTGAGCATTCAAAATGAGTTGGTTTTGACACAAAATTCATTATATAAAGTCTTCGTGAAAAAAGTATTTGAGATGAAAAAATTCATGTTGACTTCCCAAAAATGATGGACAAAATTTCAAAACTCAATGGTGAGTAAGCATGAATCTTAATTTTTTTGTATTGTTTTTGTTATGATTATTTTTTTTTGTTTTTTTAAATTTTTTTAGTTTTTAATAAAGACACACTCACATAAAAGAGAAATTTAAAAATAATGGGTTTCGAAAAGAAATTGGTAAAAAAATGAAAGATAGAGGAATAATAATCAAGAGGTAGAGGGAGGAAGAGAGAGAGAGTTAAAGATAAATAGGTGCCCCCTAGTTTGGATTTGGCGGGTTTCCATCTCCGTCTAGTTGTAGGTCGACTGATGAAGTTAGGGATCTAGTAGAAGTCAATGTTGATCTAGGATTCTGTGTTCTCTCATGGTGATTCTTTAATAGATTTCCATTAACCATGATTTTCATTTTGGAAGAGGGGTTATGGAATTGCACTGCACCAAATTGGTTAATATTAGTAATAATAAAAGGACCTTCCCTGTAAGAATTAAGCTTACGTAGGTGAAGTTGAAATCAAGAATTAAAGATAATTACCTTATCACCTTCATGGAATATCTTTATATAGATTTTTTTATCATGGAGTTCCTTGTTTTTTTCTTTTTAGAGATTAGAATTCTCAAAAGAATCAAGTTGCAGCTCCACCAGTTCAGGCAATTACAACAATCTTTCATCACTAGATTTTTCAAGATCCAAATTAAAAGTTTTCACTGACCAAAATGACTTATGTTGGATTTCAACTGGAAAATGACATGCTTTACCAAAAACTATCCTAAAAAGAGAAATCCCATTGGGTGTTTTAAAGGCAGATTGATAATACCAAAGTGCTTCACCAAGTCTTTCAGGCTAGTCTTTTCTGGTGGGTTTTACAATTCTCTCAAGAACTCTTTTCACTTCTATATTAAAATGTTCATCCATTCCATTTGTTTGGGGTGATATGCAGTTGATGGTTTATGTACAACCACATTCTTTTTCATAAGGGATTCCATGGTTCTATTTTAGAAATGGGTTCCTAAGTAACTTATCAAGGCACGTGGTGTGCCAAATCGGTGGAAAATGTGTTTCTTTAGGAACTCACAAATAGTAGGTGAATAATCCTTTATAGTGGGTTTGGGATCGACCCACCTAGGAACATAATCAACCACAAGAAGTATTTATGAGAATCCATTAGAAGGGGGAAATGGTCCCATGAAATCGATGCCCCAAATATCGAAGATTTCACAGAAAATTAAATGCTTTTAGGGCATTTCATTTCTCATTGAAATTGGGCCAAACTTTTTGCAAGTGAAACATGATTCATAGAACTCTTGTGATTCCTTGAAGTGTGAAGGCCAGAAGATACTAGAGTATAGGACCGTTCTGGAGGTCCTTTGTTGTCCAAAGTGGCCGCTACCAGGCATTGAGTGACAAAATTCTAATATGGATGAATGTTCATTTTCATTGACACATCTTTTTATTACCATGTCATCCCCAGTTTTCCAAAGATTATTTTCATACCAAAAATTTTATTTGGAATCACTTTTCAATTTCATTTTTAGTTCTTTTGAAAACTTTTCAGGAAAAACACCAGAAACCGAGTAATTTGCAATTGGGTCATACCATTGTATTTTTGGAGTGAGAGATGAAAGATGCTCAGCGGAGAATTCATGATCGATGATTTCAGAATGAGAAGAATTAGAAATTCTACTCAAGTGATCAGCCATGGGGTTTTCTTTTCTTGGTCTATCTATGATTTCAAGGTCAAACTCTTGGAGCATTAGGATCCATATTATTAGCCTCGGTTTAGAATCACTTTTCTTGAGTAAGAACTTTATAGTAGAATGGTCTATGAAGATAATGATTTTGGCACCTAAGAGATAGGGCCATAATTTATCATAGGAAAAAACCAATGCTAAAAGTTTATTTTCAGTGACAGTGTAGTGAGATTGAGTTTCATCTAATGTTTTTTATGCATAATAGATGACATGAGGAATATTTTCTCCTCATTGACCAATAACAGACCCAATAGATCTATTCAAAGCATCACACATCAACCCAAATGGTAAGGACCAATCTAGGGGTTGGATTATCGGGGCAGATGTAAGAGTAGTTTTGAGTTAAATGATGTATCTCTTACAAACCTCATCGAAATGGAAAGTGACATGATTTTGGATCAACCGAGTGAGTGGGAGGGAAATTTTACTGATGTTATGGATGAATCTCCGATAGAAAATGGAATGACCGAGAAATGAATGGATGTCTCGAATAGATTTGGGTTGAGGAAGTGATTGGATCACTTTAATTTTGGTAGGATCGACTTCAATACCACCTTTTTAAACTATGTTCCCAAGAGCAATCCCATTTTCAACCATGAAGTGACATTTTTCAAAATTTAACACAAGGATGCACTTGACACAATTTTGGAGGACTGGAGAGAGTGAATTCAAATAAGATTCAAATGACTCACCATAAACGGAGAATTAATCCGTGGATACTTCCATGCTGTGTTCAATGAATTTGGAAAAGATACTCATCATACACCTCTAGAATGTTGTAGGAGCATTGTAAAGTCCAAATGGCATTCTACTATATGCATATGTTTCAAAGGGGCATGTTAAAGTAGTCTTTTCTTGGTCCTGAGGTGCGATTAGGATTTGGAAGTAGCCAGTGTATCCATCAAGAAAGCAATAGTGTGACTTTCTTGTAAATCGTTCCAGTATTTGATCAAGGAATGGAAGGGGGTAGTGATCTTTTCTTGTGTCAACATTCAATTTCCTATAGTCGATGCACACACACCATTTCTTCTTCACTCGAGTTGTGACTACCTCTCTATATTCATTTCTGACAACAGTTATCCCACCCTTCTTAGGTAGAACTTGAATTGGACTAACCCATTCACTATCAGAAATTGGGTAGATAATACAATCTTGAAAAAGCTTGGTGATCTCTTCCCTAACTACCTCAACTATGAGTGGATTGATTCTTATTTGTGGTTGTCTAATTGTTTTGAATGACTCCTCAAGATGGATGTGATGCATACAAAGGGCATGGTGGATTCTTGGTATGTCATATAGGGTCCAACCTAAGGCCTTTTTGTTTTCCTCTCACACTTGAACATGTTTTGACTCCTTAGTTTTGGAATGTGAAGAAGATATAACGACAAGATATGAGTGATCACGGAAAAGGAATGCATATTTCAGGTGTTCAGGAAGAGGTTTTAGATCAGTCCTATTTTTAATTTTTGGGTTAAACAACTCTGGAATGGAATAAGGGACTTAGGTTTCTTAAGATTCATTTTCCTTAATATGGTCCATGGTGGAGCAGTAGAGATAAGAGTTGATGTGGGATTCAAGAGAGTTTTCATGTTTCTCTATATTGATCGAGTCTATGAATGATAGGTCCACATCAACTTCACAATTTATGAATTGGTTAATCATGGTGCAGATTTCAAAAGATCCTTTATCATCAGAACAAGATGAACATGATAGAATGGGGTTTAATTGACTCTTAGAAGTGTCCTCAGAAGCATGGATTGAGAATGCAGATTGATCCTTAGATGGGTATTGCATGGCTTGGAAAATGTTGAAATTGACCAGTTGGTCACCAAATTCCATGGATAAGATGTCTGAATAGAAATCAATCTTGGTTCTCGAAGTCATGAGGAATGGTATTCCTATAATTAGTGGACATCGAGAAGAGTTCGTCTCACCCTCCGTGTCAAGGACATAAGAAACAGTAGGGAAGATAATATCATTCACTCGGACAAGGATATCCTCAATTATTCCTTCAGGATTGGCTGTGATTCGATTGGTCAATTTAATGAAAACACCCGTTGGATGTAAGGGACCTAGGCCAAGGTTGAATAATATGGATTTGGGAATGACATTAATTGAGGCTCCTAGGTCTATGAGTGCATCATCAATGCTGAAAATTCCAATTTGGCATGGAACCATAAAGGTCCCTAGATCTTTTCACTTTATTGGAATAGACTGCTGGGTGGAAAAATTTCGAAGGTCCTATGTATCCTCTTGTGGGTACACAACTCCTTGAGAAACTTTTCATACTTAAGAATTTGTTTTATGTCATCTAAGAGGGGAATGTTGACTTCAACACGTCTAATCATGACGAGCATTTTTGGATCGTGTTCAAAGGACTTCCTTGGATTAGAAACATCTTGAGGAAAAAGAATTGGGTTCTATTGTGAAATAGAAGGAGGTGAGGGAATGGATTCAAGTTCATTTTCATGTTTATTTTTCTTTTCATTTTCTATGTCAACATTTAATGGGCTGTTAGAGGACTTATCTTGAGGCATATCAAGTTGCTTTCCTGATCAAAGTGGAATTTCACTTACATTACCCTTGGCATTGGGTAATGGTTGAGCAGGAAGTTGTGAAGAATTGGATGGTTGCTACTGACTAGGATGGGATTCAAGATTTGCCAATTTGGGTTTCAATGTTCTTGAGGATGGAATGGGTGAAGGAGGAAAGATCTTCCACTGCACTTTCCCATGGTTTCTTGGAAGAAGAGGCTTGTACCGTATTGGGATTACCTAGATTTTGGCTCTTGGGAAATAAAATTTATTGGTTTTGGAATTGGGAAGGCTAAATAGGATAATGGAATCCAGGAAGAGGATTGTTTCTTTGGGGTTGAGGAATAAAAGGACAAGGTTATTGGAAATTACCAAACCCTTGACCACATTGAAACTGGTTTGGGCTTTGAGTATGGAATTGATGGGGATGATATATGGGATTACCATACCTAAGGTCGTGGTTATAGGAAGAAGAGAAGGGCTCAGAGTGAGGTTGGTTGAAGTTTCTGACAAATTGACCTGATAGTTGAGGGTTGGTGTTCTGCTGAGAATATGCTTCATTGAGCTCCATTGCTCCATATGAATCAGATTAATCCTCTTGAAGTTTTGGACTTGTATCTGTTAGATGAGATAAAGAGTTGTAGATTCCACAATTTTTTTCAGGTCTATGAAACATTGATTGTGGAGAAGATGAGGTTGGGGATTTGGTAGCCACAACTAGTTGTCCCACAATACCTCTAAGTTTACTCATCCACTCGGTCAACCTGTTTGGCTAAATTGATTTACTATCATGGTCTTGTTTGAATTGACCATGTGCTCTAGTATAGAATTGTTGTGTGTTTTCAGCCATGTTACTTATGATATTGCTTGCTGCTGCGGGGGTTTTATCAACAAGAGAACCGCCACTTTCGACATCAATAAGAGTTCTCTCCATAGTCAATAACCCCCCATAGAAGTATTGGATCAAGAGTTGGTCATGAATTTGGTTACGTGGGAAGGTTGCAACAAGATGTTTTACCCTCTCCCAGAAATCATGTAGTGATTAACTTGGGAACTGACATATACAACTTATTTCATTTGAGATAGAAGCAGTACGAGAAGTAGGAAAAAATTTCTCTAAGAAGGGTCACTTCATGTCATTCAATGTGGTTATGGAACCATGAGTAATGTAATAGGGCCATCACATAGCAGTTTCAGCTAGGGAAAAAGTGAATTCTCAACGTTTGATTTGTTCTTTAGAAATGCCTTGAGGCTCTATGGTAGATCACACTACTTGGAACCCTTTAAGGTGGAGATGGGGATCCTCACCGGCTAGCCCATGTAAATGAGGGAGAAGATGAATCAAACCTGATTTGAGTTCAATGTCAGCCTCTATAGTGGGATATTGAATACAAAGAGGTTGGTAATTCATATCAGGGACAGCAAGTTCATTAAGTGCTTATTCCCTTGGATTGTCCATATCTAATTCAATTGGTTGCACAAGGACTGGTTCTGGAATTATTTGATTATCTCTTAGGTTCCTCCTAAGTTGATGAAGTGTATGCTCAATTTCAAGGTCAAACAAATCTGATGGATTCTTTGGGGGGCTATGGGGAATTTAGAGAGATGTTGTAAGGAAAAGGAATATGGGTTTTTCATTGTGTTTTTTTTGTTTATGATTTTTATGAGAAGATGGGTTTTTATTTGTGTTTTTTTTCAGTTTTTTTCTTAAATTTTTATTTTATAATAACCAAAAACTAATGAATACTTAAAGCACCAAACCCGGAAATGGTGACATTTTAAATGCACGAAATATTGTCACCTATAGACGGGTCAATGTTTCGGTGCTCTGCTAATGTGTATAGAAGCACTCTGGTCGAATCCTTGGCGATGATACTTTGTAATAGTTGATTGTTTTTAGATGATTGAATTTTGATTAGGGGGTTTGTTTGCAGAGCTTAAATGAAATGATTTATTGACTATAATTGATTTAAAAAATTGATAAATATTTGGTTGAGTTCATCATTAGGGAGTTAAGCTTGTGATATCCTTGAGCTTCGATTTATATTGCATTTAAATTAACACCCACTTTACAAGATAACATTAATTGGAATTCCTAAGTGTTAAGGCTTTAATACTAGCCTTAACTAAACTTGGAGTTATAATAATTACCATTACATGGTTATAATAGTGTATTTATGGTGCCAATAATCTATGGAAACCACATGTTAAATAAAATATGTCATTAATCCATGACATCTTAATTCCAACATACACAATGATAAATTAACGAATACTCATCGAGAAAATTCTATCAATAATATAACATCCCAAAAATTAGTCTCACCCCAATAATATATTTACTCATCCATTGATATTTATATTTATCTGGCTTATGTATTTATGATGATGAATTAACAAAAGATGAAAAAGAAAGTAATTAGAAAAGAGTGGTAAGTCGAACACACACACATGAACAATGATGATAATTCAAAACAGATTTTCGATTGAATGATGAAAAAAAATAAGGAAAGGGGTATCAACTGTATTTAAACTATTTTAAGAACATTAATATTAAACTGTAGAAGGTGGATTATAATAATAGATATTAAAGAAGAATATTTCATTAAAACATAATTACAAAACACAAACTTACAAGATTATAAACGAAGAACAACACAAAAGTCAAAGGAAACAAAGAGAAGAGGAAGGGTATCTCAAGTGAAAACATGAGTATGGAAGGTCCTACAAAGACTTTTTAAAGGCTTTCGTCATACCAATTGATTCTCCTCTCTTCTGAAATGCCAACCCCTTTGAAGGAGTGGAGGGGGATGCATTTATAGCCTAAGGAAGTGGACTGTTTGCATTCCTAATCTGTCAGTCCACATGGCTCGACTATTTGGACATCCAAAATGCAGAATCTCGAGATATCTCCTTATCAAAATTGTAGACAATAATTTGGGCCAACTACTCTCAAAATTTGGAGGAATTTGGATAGATTTAGCCAGTGTTATTTCCGTATTATTAAATAATGTTAATCTATCGATTTCAATCCAATCATTTTAAAGTTCAAAATGTGAAAGGGTTTCTGATAGTAATATGCCTTCACAATCGAATGATTTCTTCCAAAACGTTGTCCACCAATATATCTGCTTTCACGCTAGAAAATATCATCTTGATTTGATTATTACATCATGATATATGTCATTAATAGTGTTCGGATTTTAATTCCCGACCAGAATGGTGGTCTGGACTTCAATGCTTCATTTGGGCCCCTTTTTTTTAGAATTGGGACCTGAAATTTTTACCCCTGATTCTTTTGGATAATCGCGAACACATATTGGAGTTTCAAAAAATATGTGCTTCGGGAGTGAGCCCAGTAACGCAATCATCATGGACGGTACAGTTTCTTTACAAATTCGTTGGGTCATCTTGTGTGGTCCATATGAGCCTCAAATGGTAGAATTGGCTCATGATTTCTTATAATGATATGTGGGAAATTGAATATGGATTCCTCAATAACTAGAACCAATCAATTTGAATAAGTACAGTGAGAGTTATAAATAAAATAGTAAACTGACTCAATTGGACTACTTCTAAAAAAGCTCAAAAATTATATTTAGTATTAAAACATTAATATTTCACACAAATTATGAACATTTCAAATAAAATAATTAAAGGGAGTATATAATAATTCATGAAAATATTAATAACATTAAGGTCTGATATGACTAATTTTTTGGTTGGTTTGGACTCGATGAAATGAATGAATTTTCCAAATAAAGGTGACCCCTGATCACCTTTGGGTGGATAGATCTTTGGAGTGGATGAATGGTTGGAAGAAAAGTGATGTGGGGCATTCATTGAGCCAAGATCGGTGATTGGATCCTTTTTGGTCTCCCCCCTGGGGGTTTCATCAAGATTAATACATTTGTTGTTGTCTCTTCTTATTCAAGGGTCGGTATTGGGATCATTGCTTATAAAAGTTTTGGCCAGATTGTGGAACCTCAGTGTAGGGCAGTGCCTAACTCATGGCGGCATGTGGTTGTAGAGGCCTTGTCCACACTCAAGGGGATTCTGTTTTCCTGTTCTATATTTTGGCCCATGATTCTGGTGGAATCTGACGGCCTCGAAGTGGTGGACGCTCTGTCAACAAAATATGAGGATTCCCAGCTTTATGGCTTTATCTTGAGGAAGATTTAGTCCCTGGCCAATGGTTTCTATGCATGATATTTTTATTTCATCAAAAGAGATTGTAATTTGAAAGCCCATTATTTGGTTCGTATGGGTAAATATTGGGGTGATCATTTTTGGGTGAACTTGTTCCCTGATTGGATTTGTAATCCTAGTTTCCTTGATCAGTAATTTATCATTTCCTTCAAAAAAAGTGCCATAAAAAATTCATTTCATCATATTCCAACTAGGATGTTGAACATGGACCATATTCCTAATATTCTCAATGATAGTGTCCTTGAGGTATTTCAAGACTCATTCTTAACTCCTCATGGGTTCGTCCACTCTTCTATCGAAGTGGAAGAAGAATATGTTAATTCCCATGATAGTCCTCCTCATGGTTGTGTGCAGATAAATCACATGGAATCTACTCCTGAAATCTACTATGGTCAACAACTTCACATCAATATCTCCCACAGACATGAAAATCCACCATTTTTTCAAACACATCTCTATAAAGATGAATCCAAAACTCTAACACCCTCATATAAAGTTGTGCTAGATATTTCGTGGTAAACTGTATATGGTTCCTCATCAACTTCTAATTACACTCCACCCTCATCAGCATGAAACCATTAGAGCCATTATCTATTTTCTTACTGGATGGTGGCATAAAAATTTGATGAGTAGGAAGTTGACATTGATATATGGAGAGAGTTAGCTGTAAAAAACCTTCCCATAATGTTCTGGACCTTCTCTACTCCTTTATATGAGGTCCTATATGATCTATAAATGGATTCAATTCAATACCTATTCCAAAAATATGTGGTATAATCATCAAATATTGATGGATCATAATCCACCTTATCGAGGATAAGAGTTTCACCTATAAAATATAAAGATACATTGTTGTCAGCTTGACATAGCCGGTATCGCCATGGGATAGCATCCAAAACTAGATAAACACCAAACTAATATGAAACATGATTGAAACCATTTCCTAATGAAAATTTGGTAGAAGATATCTAAATCCAAGTCAGGAATTTGTATTTGAGGATGGGGACAATATGGATTGTTGTACTTTGTCTCTCCCTTGGAAATAATGAACCCCTCAGATTAGGCATCCTATAATATTATGGCCTCTCGAAAAATATAAGGACCAGGTAATTCTCAGGCATGTTGGTCACTAAAATGGAATGACCCCACATCAATGATTCCAAGACATTATAATCAGAGGAAGATGATAGAAAAAAAGAAAACAATCTGGGCCCCAAAAAGCAAGGATAACACATTTCAATCATAGAGAATGAATTTGTGACCATCTGGACTGCTTCCTATGAAAAACAATTCTACTAATGGGCTTCCATCGCACCCAACTCCAATGCGATCATAACTCCACCAGATCTAATGTAACATAATAATAGCTTCCATAGTTTCCATTTAGGAGAATACTCGATCACCTAGGCTATTAGAATATCAAACACCACGTACACCCCTCATATCATCAATTACTCATAGGATTCAAGGCCTACCCTCAGCAGTTGTAGCCATAGCCCATCAAGTTGGTATGGGGGAATTTATATCTCAATCATTGTATCTAGGTTCATCATCCCTTGAGATTTTTTAGAAGAAATAGTGGTGGTCAAAGATCACCACACCCTACTAGGATGGGGGCATTTATATATTAATGGTTGTCTTAGGAATCATGAATTCCGTGACTATAGTCATTGAGTACTAAAAAATAGGACCAATCAGTGCCAATTGAGACCACAACTAACCCCCACCCCACAATGTTGAGGGAATATTTTATCATAATTATCACCATAGAGGGAATTATTCTTCTCTGGTTTGGGAGGGGAAAATCAGTCTATAGTTTCCCACCTATTCATCCCCCCACAATACAAACCTCTTCTAGTTGAGGATTGTATGAAAACCACAATAAAAAATTCCCTCAAATTTATTTTTCATAGGCCAGGATGGGAGGAATGTATAACAATTGGAATCCAACCCCACCAATTTCACAAGACAAAATAGACCAACATGGATATGGATTAAAATAATTCCTATGACAAAGTTAGTGACGAATTAGCTTTCCGCATTGAATGTAATGACATAACCACCATTTCCTAGTTTTCCTTTTTTAATTTCAACACTATCATCATGGAAAAATCGATAAAGAAGTGAACATAGAGTACCTCAATATGTAAAATGAACCCGAAGAGGTGGGTGATGTGTACATATAAAACGGGGTAGCACGCACCTAATACCAAAGAAGGATTTTAAAATTTGGCATCATCATATAACGAGATGCCTCATCCTTAGATGAATACATTCAATGAGAACGGGGAAGGTATGACTACATTTGAATCACCTCCTAGAATAACTAAATTTCCTTCCCCAGAGGTACAGTTTTCACATTATGAGAGTGAAATACGAGCTCTCTAAAGACACAATGAGAAGCTAATCAGGGGTTATATTCACGCCAGGTATCATCTCCACCCAAACACGAATATTCTCCCTCCCATTATCGATCTTATAGTAAGATCCATATTTTAGCATCAAACTAGATCCAAATTTAGGAATCCAGTCTACATGAATGAGGATGTAAAATTTATCAAGAATTCCCTCCTTTGTGAAGAATACCTCTTCCTATTTTGGGTAATCATTAGTCATAAGATGAATTTATATTGCGCGGGAGATAAAATTGGGACAACCTCAATTACCCAACCCAGATTTTATAGATTGATGGAGCCTCCAATAGAATTTCCCCTAGAGATTCATTACATAATTTAGTCCACAGATACTGAAATGGAAGCCATTGAAGGGAAATGTGTAACTATTCATCTTGAAAGGTAGCCATATCCTGAATTGGTGAATTATACTCCACCTCCACCAAACATTGGTAACTGAAAATTTTATAACTTAAATAGGTAAAAAGTCCCTGAACAACATATCACACACTTTTTATCCCAATGTTGGTCAATGATGGGCCCTCAATATCCAATGGACGCAACAAAGAGGAGGTGTTTTGTGAAGAATCTGATGAGGAAAGTCTTCGTTTTGTACATACGTCTACTAGCATGATATATTATAGGATGGGAAGACATTCATCATCGATTCCTCCATTAGTTCAAATCAAAACTAATAAAAAAATATCATTGATCTAATGAACATAAAAAATCTTGAGAATGGTAGGGTGTATGATTTCTTATAATGGGGGAATGTTGTAATATATTCACTCCCCATCTCCCTCTCACAAGAGATGTCGATGTAACAATGTGCCAAAAATATTTTTGATGAGTTGATGATGCACCCAGTCACCATTAAAGATCCATAAGGGTTATAAGAGTACCCTGAAATGGAAAATCATCTTGAAGAGACTATTTAGTGAACCCGATCCAAGTCTCGACTCATACCCATAGCACAGGGAAAATATCAAGGTAGAGTAGAAGTGATAGATTTCACTCTCAAGCCTACAGAGGTACCATTCAAAGCAACTAGGATAGTCACAAACCACCCAAAACCTCCTATAGAATAATGAAAACCACATATTCACCCTCATCCATATGTATAGAGAAATCAGGGCCACATGAGATTTTAGGAACAAATGAACAAAGTGTACTCCTTTCCGAGTGGAAAAGTCTTGGGTTATTTCCTAGAATCCATGGATAATAACCGGCTCAAACTACCGTAGCCTAGAAATCCTATATAAGTCATCCTCACTAGTTTTCATGACTACTACACTTACAATAGTAGTATAGGTCATGATATCAAGTATTTGTTCATCTTCAAAGATTTCCTTCAATGAATGGTCGTCTATGGACAGGTAAAGCAAGATAAATCTCCAATGAAGGTGGCTTTAATAACCATCATTCGGTAATAAGAAGAGGATGATTGATAGCAATATCCAACCATGCATATGATTTTTTAAAACAAATTGATGACTAAAAAATAGTTGATTGAGATGACAACTCTATGAAGAAGAAACTATAAGGACTTGTGATAGCTCCACCCCCAATAAGGAGACCTCATATTTTACTCCAAAAGGTGGGTTTGACCAATGAATGTAGGCAACGACTGAGGATAAAGAGTAACATACATCTTCAAATCAAGCCTAAAATCTTTCATATTTCATCATTGTAATGCGTGCGGCATGGGAACCACCCCACAAAAGGGAATACTCATCATATGAATATCTCGTATTTTTCTTTTGTAAATGTGATACACGTGGAAGATCCCTTTTCTGATTATGAATACAATCCCTAATATGGTTTTCCATCACATAATCATGGAATCGGAGGCTGTATGAGACAAAACTAAGGGTACAGGTGACAACACATATGTGGTTGGACTCAATATTCCAGTTAGACCACCATAGAGAACATATACGTTTTTGAGAATCATGGTAAAGCACTCAACAATGATCAAAAGGGGAAAGGAGGTGCCTCAGAGCCCTCCAAAAGTCTCCTGCATCCAATTTTCTTACATGACTAGTTAGAGGGATTTCAAATTAATAAATCTAAAAAATCAAGAAGGCCTGTGAATACTATGCCACTAGAAAAGATACTCCCTAATTTCATGGAAAATACAAAGTCCATCTACTTGAAAAAAATTACTTCATAAACCACATGCCTAGGATCATCCCCTTGTCAGGATGATCCATTCTCTGGAAATTTTTTTTGATGTTTTAAAATAGCTAGCTAATATCATATCCATGCTCTCAATCCCTAATGAAATATTCCTTTCCAAAAAACATAGTGATGCACTTGTTGAATCCCTTTTGAGATGATGAAAATTCATGATAGAATTCACTACAACCGGAGTCTATTGAGTGGAGATTGTATCCTTAGAATGACTTGTCACTATATCACCCAATAATCAAGATTATGAGGAGTCTATCAAAGGGGAAACTAGGACCTTATAAATTTCCGGTAGACTCAATAAAGTTAATGTCAAAAGAGTGATAAAATGAAAATGGATATGCGATTAATAACATTCATAATATAACTCTCTGATGTTTGGGATATATCAAAGGGGAGTTTTCCCCAACAAAGATAACCATTCAAAGGTGTGATAAAATTGAGAAAGAACCTCTCATGAAGATCAAACTCGAATCTCAATTTGGGAAAGTCACATAGAATGCTAAGTTCATGGTATTCCATAAATACACTACATATATTGTCCTGCTCAAAAGGCCCTTGCTCCATAGTCATTTTTATGTACCATCAAAATTCTATCAATGTGTGAAATACCCTTTCAATGGAAAGGTTTCCATACTATATGGTACTAATTACACTTTAAAACCTCGTATATCAAAATTTTCTGAATAATATTTCTATAAAAATTGGTAAAAACCTATAGAGAATGATGATATAAATGTTGCGTATCAAAATTCCTTGTCCACTTACCGTATGGATCCCTGGAGTATTCTTGAAGGTTATTATGTGCTCCCCAAAAACATGGTCAAATTTTAAGATCCAATCACATAGATCAAATATCATCCTATCTTTAGTAACTATGTAAAATACAATAAGTTCGAACATCTCTCTATAATGAAACAGATTACAATGCCTGATGATGTCTCTTCTAATAGCCTCCCTCACCCCAATATTGATTGACATGCCCCCATATTTACATCTTCACCTAAAAAGGTCTCCACATACTCAGAAATGGAAGAGGAATAGGATGACCTCATGAATGTCTCTCTAGCATTAGAGGAAGGCATCTCCACCACTATATATTAGATTAGAAAAATTAAATCTAGTAACGGAATAAGGGTTAACCATGAATATAATTAGTGCTTCCATTCCCCTAAAATAGAAATATATGAACATCACATTTATAAGGAGTCACTGATATGTGTTCACCAGGAACAATAAATAAATGCCTGTATTGAATCCATATGTGGCTATGCACCATCTCAGACTACCCAATGTGCATGAAGGCTTCAACATGGTATCTAGGAGGATTAACCCCTATAATTCCACCAATGTAGAGGGGAATGTGACATGTTTATCAAATCCAACATTGCATGAGAAGACAAATTCCTAAGATGGATTGCCAACATCATCCCCGTCATGGACAAATGGGAGGATTAGGGTTTTCATTAATTCTTGAGTCCTTAATTGGCATTTCTTGAAGAAATATTTTAAATGTCCAGTCACATAAATCTTGATTGATGAATCCATTTGCTTTTAATAACTTCACATTATGGATAGGTTCTTAGGGTATAATCAGATCATGATGGCCCTCAAAGAAGCTACCAACTTCAGAGCACGTCAATTGATGTTCTGCTACTAGTTCATCCACTTAGGATTAATGAATGATGGTAGAACATATAAATGATCCATGTATTATATATTTAAACCATTTTTTGGAAGCATTTTTGAGTGTTAAAAGGATTACTGGGTTGTTAATTCCCCACAGTGATGAAATCACTTCCCGGATCCATGAACAATCTTCGACAAACTTTGAAAAGATAGTCTAAAGATAAATCCAATGAAGTGTGATTTTGGGGTTACATCAAGAAAGATCCTTTTATTTGTGGTTTAATACAGTTTCATTAAGTTGGAACTATAAAATACTTGTGTTTTCTTAGAAATTATCCCAGAAATCTCATATAACTCAGGGGAATCCAAGGGAACCTCTCCTATATTCATGATTTCATACCCATTTTTTTCAGGAAATATATCTCCATCACCATGCTAATGAAGTGGGGAATCACAAAATAATGGGATGATGAATGTAAAGTTCCTTCAAAAGTCTCAAGAGGTTTCTGTTTCACCCACTGGTTGTCATGCCTCAGGTGGAATGTTGGCCCCTCATATTATTTATGGCCTCTGTGAAATTCTCACCGGGTCCGTCCTATCACAAAAAAAAATTGATGAGTGAGAATAGTCTATACTACCTCATCCAGACAATGATAGGTACATAGATCAGATATTTGGATGTCAGAAAGAACTTATAATCACTCATCGTAGCACTAAAGAAGTTGAGGAATTTCATTCAACACCACGAAGTCTAACTAGTCTCTCATATTGATCGGATCAAGTACATCCTTGTCCTACATATGTTGAATGGAAACTTGGATTGATGTTTGGTCATGCTGATGCAATATTTCATCTAACATATATCACAAAATTCAATGGAAGGGAAAACCCTTTCCTCATTCCTCACAACACATCATAACCCCCAAGCATAAACCAGAATACACCGAGATCCTAGATGAAGAGTTATTGTATGCCCATGAGACTCCCCTTACATATGAGAAGTACATTGATGGAACCTATAAGAATCCTTTCGGAACAAGAATAGAAAACCCAATGCCCAGCTGGTTTTATCTAGGGATTTTATTTGTCTCTCCAAACAAAGTATTTCTTCAATACTATTTCTCACTATCTTAAGGATACATCAACAATTAGGTACAATACCAAGCCCTCATCATTGGGTTGGACCTAGCCCTACATTTTTACATAGCATACTTCAATATAATGGTGGATTCGGAATTATTAATAAAGTAGATTGGTGGTGAATATTCCATTAAAAATAATAACTGGCCCCCCTCAATGGCTATGTCAAACGATTAATGGGTGTGTTCCCTTTTGATCCCACATTGCATCTTGTTCCCCGATAGTAGAATTCTCACACTGAAGAACTAGTTAAATCACATATTGTCTTAGATGTCCATGACCATGAGGAATAAATGTTCTGCATCGCAGCTCAAATAATGTTCTCATCAATCATCATATGTGATATGGAAGAAATCAATCAGATCAGCACCACCCTAGTGAGTAATGAACCAATGATAATCCCTGGATGGATAAAGCCTATATATGTTTATCTCCATAATTGGATTATACTAAAAGACTATGGTGGAAGGGAATTTATTTAGTTCCTAGTATCAAACAGTACTCTGAAAGAAGTTCCAAATGAGAATAAATTTATTTATAAATGTGGCATTAAATGAAATCTCCATAGGTAAATAGTGTAAGGAGAAATTTTCTCCCCCATGGAAGAAGTCCAAGTAGAATCCTATGGTCGAAACCAATCTAGAATAAGGCTCTCCTCCCAAATCAAAAGGTTTAAAAACTACTAGAAAACCATGATACTATGCTATGTGGAATTCAAAAAGAAATTTCAACTATCCCAAATTCATGAAAACATCATCCATAAACCCATGGAATTAACACATACAACTAAATATTCATTGAAATTTTCAGTTTGGGGATGGATGTTTTAGGGAAATATCCCCCACCCACTACTATGTAGTTCTATAAATACTTACTTCTACAAACATATTTTTCAAACAGGCTGAGGAAAAATCGATCAAGGAAGTTGGGATGATGACTATTATAAACTTCCTAATGTACCATACCATCAGTAGGTTCATAGTCCCTTATACAATATTGATGCACAACAACACCAATTTATGTTCCATGGAGTTAAAGAAGATACACCAATATTCCAATATCAATTATAATAACTGATTACGATATTATGAGGCGGTAAATATATAGATAAGGGCCTTCAATAAGAATCTATTGAACATACTCTAGCAAATTGTGAACAAGGATATATAAAGAATCATTGAAGGGATTATTGAGAGTGAAATGGTTATATCATCACATGGATATCATAATGACAGTATGATGGATTTGTATAATCATATCCCAATATTAATAGTCGATAATCAAATGGCATAATATCTGGGAGGTGATTCAATAATGAGGGGAGGGAGAAGATCTCTTACGAAGAGAGGGTGCTTCAAAAAACAATTGATTAGAATCTTAAGACCATTATAACACATTGGGAGGTCACTAGAGAAGGAATGTAAAAAAATTATTCAATGGATTTTAGTGAATATTAATGGTATGTTTGGGTAAGATTTCATATTAAAAGATATGAGAATTTATTATTAATTACAAAACATCGGTTTTGGACTATACATGATAAATAGGAATACCATATAATTGTTTTTTCCCATCATATTGGCAAAATACAAGTGGTTTTAATTATTTTATAATTTTTTGAATAGAACTCATTTGAATAATATCCTTAGTGATGTGGAAGATATTTGTGTTGCAAATGAATTAATTTTAAAACCATAAAATATTATATAGGTTTTGTTATAATCATTAAGGTTTTATAAAATTAATGATATAATTTTAAAATACATTATTTTAATGGAGAAACGTAATTTTGGTAATGGATACTCTTTTTCATATTTGTTACATTCCTTTATGCATTTTTGATGTTATAATACCAAACATATATTTATACAATATTTAATGTTTAACCAAAAATTTGATTATCTTTGATATTAAATAAAAATTCACCAATGGATAATTTAGATGTGGGGATTTAAATATAATATGTATTTATAAAAATAATTCCCAAAATAATGGAATTTATAGTTTTAAATAACTTACCTAATTTATTGAAAAATATTGGGTTTTATGAAGATAACAGTTTTCTGACCCTTATAACGATTTCAATGGAAATTATTAAATATTATCGTCATCTATTTTTTAATTAAATATTATTTAGATATTAAAACCCCTGAATATAACATTTATTTTAAAAATTCATGATTTTATAAAAATAATTTATTAATTAAAAAGAATAATTTTTAAAAAATATAATTTGTCTTTATTTTTAATAAAGTATAATGTTTTTTTATTAAAATCACTATTTATTTATAAATTACTAATAATAAGGTATAAATACAATAAACATAGTGAAATGATATGATACATGAGTTCCCTTCCAAACCCATATCCTCAAAATAAAAATAAAAATATTGAATCATAGTGTACACATGTGGTGTAATGAGCATACAACATCTAGAAATTGTGGTAAAAAGCTTGCATTCCATCATACACATGTTAGTGAAATGCCCCTAATTGAAGATCATATATGATTCAATTATCTAATAAAAACTCTTCAATCCATATTCAATGATCCATGATGAAAAACATAACCATAGAGTTCAATCATGTCTATGATTCTTTCATGTACTATCTTTCTTGTATCTCTTGACATTAACATTGAACACAACTCATCAAATCCATCGCAGACTTGAACCCATTATGAAATCATGTTTGCACCATACCATGGTGAATATTGAATTCCACATGCTATTATATACAAGAATTGAAAAACCAATGCCATCATCTAGAAACGTCAAACATTTGAGGATAAGAATCATTTTTAAAGGAAAATTACACAATCCTCAATAAAATTACAGCAATTGCTCGGTTCATTATAGTTATTCATCAGAGAAAAAATTTCCTCTCTAGAATTCTTAAATTCCACCATTACATCATTTTGAGTTTTAATTATTATGAAAACATACTTCAACAAGATCAGTAATATGGTTTATGTTTGATTGGTGTAGCCCCATCCAGTTGGGCAGAATGTTTGTGGCTCGATCGACACCGATAGAGTTCTGTAGAAGTGCGGACATTGGAGTAACACTATTGTATAATTTTAAACTTCCAGCTGGTAGCCACTACAAAATTGATGAATTGGGTGGCCACCTTTAAATATAGCAATGCAGACTTCCTGTGATGTTGGTGGAACGGTGGATCATATTCTCCATTAGTATCCATTTCGGGATAGGGCTTCTTACTGAAAACACTCTGTAATTGTGATCACAATGATAATGATTTTCTGCCTCTATGTGGATGTACGGATTATTCCTGAACCACATAAATCCTTTTTTCCCTTTCCCTGTTTTTATTTTTCCCTTTTACTCTTATGAGTTTCATTTTTTCAATCACTACAACTCTTGAAGTATCTACATCAACTGGTTTCAAAGGATGAGTTTGGGATTCTTTAATGATGGTGATGGATGAATGAAAGATGAAGATCGATTGATTTGATGGAACTGTCTTTAGTTTCATGAGGATGTATATCATGTATTATCTTTATTAAAAAATATGCACTTTCCCCTTCTGGTTCTGATGCCAATAGACATGGAGCAGTTGGGGTGGGAGATACTAGATCGATAGGTTTTGGACATTGTATGCCTTATATTAGAAAAAATGTGGCATTCAACATCAGATAAGAGAGGATGATGATTTATCTGATGAAAGATCATAAGAATTTGTATGATAGTCCTTCTATAGAAAAAGGTTTCCCATGATGCGATTATTGTTCAACCTGAATATAGTTGAAGTGAGAATTTTTTCACACCACATCAATGAATTCAACACTATCATATGTTAGCTGACATAAGTGATAATTGATCTTAATGATAAGGTATGTGCACTGCCCTAAATGTCCTATTTACCAACAGTTGGTAAGAAAATATAACAGTTGTGAGTAGTACCTCAGGGAATACCAAACTGTTAATCAAAGATATACGAGATCTAATCCTCAGTGAGGATATGTGAAGAAGAGAATCAGAAAGATTCTACAGTTCTTCTTTGAAAATTAAATTAAGGGGAAGGTACCCACAATGATACAATAATATATGGTGATCAAGGTCAAGAAGGGAAAGTATATGATAAGTCAAAGGGTGCGGGTCCTACATGCTGGATTTGCAACAAGAAATGACATGTCAAGAAGGAGTGTAGAGAAAAATGGAAGAGAATGAAACTAGTGGATCAAACACAATAGCTGAAGGAAATGATGTCATGCTGTTATAGAGTGTGGAATGCCTAATGGGGTCATGGATGTTAGAATATGGGTTATCATTCTATTATACATCAGATAAGATATTCCTGAATAATTATGTTTCTTGAATTTCATCAAGGTATATCTTGCTGATGATGAGCCCTTGTAGATTGTGGGGAATGGAGATGCATGGATCAAAACCAATAGTGAGAGTTTTCTAGTTCTAGAAAATGTGATGTATATCTAGTATTAAGAAGAAATTTTATTTCTTTTGGATAACTTGATGATGTAGGATGGAGTACCACATTCATTGGTGGTGTCTGGAAGATCACCAAAGGAGCTATGGTCATCTCTCAGGGTGTGTAGAATGGTACCCTATACAACATAATGAAACTTGTATAGACATGGTTGCATCATTGAAAGTTGTCAGAGATTCCCCACAATACAACTATAGACTAGGACACATGAATGAGGATGGTATGATGGTTCTAGGAACAAACGGGCTATTACCAAAGTTGAATTAGGTGGATGTTGGCTTATGTGAATATTGCATCCTTGGAAAGTAGAAGAAGTTATAATTTGAAAAAAGGAAAAACACTGAAGGATGGAAACCTGGACCAAGTGCACACTAATGCATCGGGGCTTGTACCGGTACATTTCCTTGGAGGGTAAAAATATTATGTGACATTCATTATCGACTCCTCAAGGAATGTATGGGTTTACTTTCTGGAAAAAATCTGACATGTTTAAAATATTTTGGAAGTGGAAGGTCATGGTAGAAAATGAGTCATGTGAAAAATAGAATTTTTTGAGGTCGGACAATGGTGGAGAGTATGACAACAATGAGTTCAAAGAATTATATTTTGATAATGGAGTTTTGTGTGAGAGGAAAATTCTAAGTACACCACAACCAAATTGTATGGCGAAGAGGATGAATATGACATTGAATGAACGTGCTAGAAGTTTGAGTTTACACTTAGGGTTTCCCAAAACCATCTGGACTGATGCAATGAACATGGAATCATATCTCATCAACAATAGTCTATTGGTGCCAATGGAAGAACATCTACCCTAGGATCTATATTCTATTAAGAAGGTGAGACTCTCACATTTACAATTCTTTGGTTGTTTGGAATATGTACATGGTGATGCTGCTTCAAGGGACAAGCTTGATGAGAATTCAAAATAAGGTATCTTTATTTGACATGGGGATGAAATGTTTGGTTATCACTTTTGAGATGATCTCAACAAGAAGGCCCTCAAAATCCATAATGTGATATTCAATGAAGGTGTCTTGTAAAAATATCACCATGTAGTAGATGATTATAATGGTAATATTGAATCATAGTGAAAAGAGAAAGTGGAGCATGATGGTGTATATGAGCATGCGACATCTGAACTGATGAAACCTAATACTTTAGTTGAGTTTAGGAGTTCAACAAGGGTGGGAAGTCCTCTGCAAAGGTATTCAAAAACGTTACATTATTTTTTATTGACTAACGGTGGAGAACGAGAATGTTCGGAAGAGGCAATACAGCTGAAGGAGTCGAGAAAGTGGGATATGGCTATGAAGGAGGAGATTTCCTCATTGAATGATAATAACACTTGGGAGATAAAACCACTACCACAATAAATGAGAGCATTGTTGAAAAAATGGGTATACCGGGTCAAGGAATAACATGATGGAACGATGAGGTTCTAAGAATGGTTTTGGGTAAAAGGATTCCAAATAACGAGGGAGGGGATTTAACTATAATATTCTAACTAGTATTAAAACTGACCCCCATCTTAGTGGTTCATAGCTTGGTGAAATTAGAAGATTTTCATCTTGAGCAGCTTGATGTCAATAATTATTTCTTTCATGGAGACATATCAGAGTACATCTAAATTCAACAGTCAGAGGGAAATATAGAGTTTGGGAAGCATACCTAGTGTGAAAACACTATAATAGCTTATATGGATTGAATTGGGAATACAAGAAGTGGAAAAAAAGTTTGATTCATTTATTTATAAAAATGAATAAAAATGATGTGGAATTGATCAGTGTTTCGACATAAATTCTTTTGGTGATGAATACATTATATTTTGTCTGTATGTGGATGACATGCTCATTATTGGATCATGTATATAGAGGATTGACAAGTTGAAAGGGTATTTGGCTGAGGAATTTAATATAAAGGATCTTGGATAATCTTGTAAGATTTTGGGGAAGAAAATCAAGAGAGACCGTGCAACTAGAACATTAATTTTTAAAAGTTGAATACATTTGGATGGTTGTGAGAAGATTTTGTATGATGGATGAAAAGAATGTCTCTTTTCCCCTGGTGGGCCAATTCAAATTCTTAAAGGTTCTATACACATCAACTGTTGGATGAATGATGTATTCCATCTCCTGTACTCGATGAGACATCGCTCATGCAGTGGGATTTGTGAGAAGGTATATGGATAACCTTTGAAAGCAACATTGGGAAGCTGTGAAGTGGATACTGAGGTATTTGAAGGGAAAAAAGGAGGTATCTCTATGTTTGGGAAATGGAAATTCATTGCAGGGATATGAGGATGCTATCCTTAGAGGTGAAGTCGATAATAGGAGGAGTAACACAGGTTATGTATTTACTTGTGGAGGGACTGTAGTTAGTTTGTTATCACAATTGCATAATGTGGAGGGTCTATCCACCACAACGGCAGAATACATTATTTTAACCGAATCTGATAAGGAGAGGGTTTGGCTGAAGAACTTCTTGCATAAATTGGGAACAAAGCAATAGAAGAATGTATGTCATTGGGATAGTAATTGTTCAATACATCTTGCAAAGAACCCAATGTTTCATGCCCGAATGAAGCAAATTTAGTTAAAGTACCATATTATTAGAGGTTTGATACTTTATGGGTTTCTGAAATTGTAGATGATTTTTGGAACCAACAATACGAAAGTCAAATTGAAGATGCCCATGGTAATAAAAAAGTTGAGGAATTGTTGTGCCTTTGTTAGTCTCCACTAATTAACATAGGTTGAGAGGTGGAATAAGGGAGGACATGATCAGAGCACAAGAGGAAAACAACTTGTATTTCAGGAATCATCAGGTTGAATTTGTAGCTGTGAATAGAAATCGTGCCATTGATCAGTGAAGAAGAAGGAGAAATTATTTAAGTATGTTTTCCTAGTCAGTGACATATCAATATAACAATGTAGTGGATCAGGATCTATGTTGTAGATTGTTGGATTGGTGAAGCCTGATCTGGTTGGGCTGAATGCTTGTGTCTCGTACTGTGCACTGGCCTGCAACATTTGCGGGTCCGGTTTCACCGACCAAGAAATATATTATTTTGGACTTTGGAGTAAAATTTTTTGTAGCCTTTTGGACTTCTAGTCAGCAGCCCCTATTTTACAATTGAATTGGGTAGATGCCTTTCACTATAGCAATGTAGACTTCCTGTGGAGTTTGTAAAATAGTGATTGTCTTCTCCATTTATTTCCCATTTTGGGATAGGGTTTCTTACTAAAAACACTATGTAATTGTGCTCCTAAATATTTTGATTTTCTACCTCTCTGTGTTCATAAGAATTATTACCAAACCAAATAAATCCTTGTGTCCTTTCTCTATTTTTCTTTTTCTTTTTTACTCCATTGTGTTTTGTTGATTCTGTCGCTACAACTCTCGAAATTTCCAGATCTGTTCCACATCCCACACTACTTAAATTGATTTTTTTGAAATATATTTCATCTTAGATCCTACTTGGAAGGAAAATAGATTCAACCTCATATAATCATGGAATGTAATGTTTATATAAATCATTAGTAAAAATATCTTATTAGCATCAAAATCCTATGGAATGAGTAATCTAAATAAAAACCATGCAACGTCTAATATTTGAGAGCGTCAAATTCATGACCAATAACCATTACATAATTAGTTAAAAGGGATTTTTCCAATTGTGAGCGTTTTCAATATTTTCTCCACATGTGAGCCTCAAATCACTTAACAAAAATTTATTCCCATGAAAGATAGAGGTAGTCAAATTTGGGACCTCGGTCATATCCTTGATCAATTTTAGAAAGCATTCTCTCTCTAATATTTAAATATTCATGAGTAGTTATCCCCCCCATTGGTTATCACTGGAAGTTCAGATTTTTATGCTCCTTGACCCAAGGATAAATCTCTTCTTTAAGGCCATACAGGACAATCTTATAATGATTTTTAATCCTGTTAGTAACATCTAGGATTCCATCTTCAAACATTTAGGGGGCTCCTTGATAACATGTATTTGTGGAGGAGGGTTTATTTTCTCAGTTCATATCCCCAAGTATTGAGTGATAATGATTTTTTCTAATTTACAATAATCTATCTTATTCCTCATACTCTGATAGTGAGGGTTTACGAACCCATCCGTATGCAAAAAAATATTTTTTTTTCATTTTTCAGCACATAAGTGGAAGAAATATTATTCATATTGGCATTCATTTTCCTATTATTGTTGATGGGTTTTTCAAGATTCAATATGATTCACCATATCCCACATCATGGTGGGGAAATCAATGGTGGCATCTACTGTGATGTGAACTGAATCCAAAAAATCCGAATAATCTTTATCCTTAATAGTGTGACTCAAAGATTTCAAAACATTCTAGTCATTGGCCACAGATTATGTCTTAAACTCATCCGGACTAGAATGGACATCAACGACTATTACTATATCATTACATTATTCCCACATCATCGTTTTTTCCATTTTTATCCCATTTCACTTTATGATCCCAATGAATTACTTCCCTACTGACACAATACATAGAAGTATTCTCAATATTAAAATAGTCAATGGAGTAATAAAGTAGTTTTTCACATAAAAATTCTTCAAAGAAACCAATATTTTCATTTTGTATCCAAATCTAGGATGATACTCCTTTTGAAATTTCAACCTTAGTGAAAATATTAGAAACAAGGGTCTTAAAAGATTCCCTATTCCAAAATCTAGCATTATTGAAAGAGAGTGAACCTAATTATAAATTAAGAAAATATCTAGGTGAAATATATATAAAAAATTCTTTAGTTTGATACATATGTAAATATGCATGACACCACTTACATTGGGTTTCTCAGTATCCTTGATGGATCTTCCCCTGTTGACATCAGTGATGGGTTGAGGATTGGAAATATTGTTCTATAGTTGAATGCATATGAATGAGATCTATGGATTACATTACTCCATCCATGATAAATATAATCATTATTTGATTCAATATAAAAAATAAAAAATCATACTTATATAGTGAAGATGAATAACCCCTTATCGTAGAAGCATACACATTAATGGTAAGTCGTTCGATTGTGACACTTTCCAATAGAGGTTTAGTGAACTTGGTTTGGGTTGTAATGTTTATACTATTTTGTTTCTCACATAAATGTATTTCATTATGATTCAGTTGTTAAATCTCATCATGATATTTTTCTACAGATGTTCACATTGATTACATCTACCTCAAAATGATTTATAAATTGTCTTTTTGCGGAACATTCCTAATGGTCTAAGTACACATTTCATTTGTCTGTGAAGATAAGATTTTATCATCACCCTTAATATATAATATTTATAATTGTAAAGGTAAAGAAAATATATTATCAATTGTAATGATTGTCAATTGAATTTTAAAAGTAAAATGATATAACAATAAATGTTCTAAAATAACAAAAGTAGTCCATGCATTTTCTATAACAACATTAATTAATAAAACAATTTATCACCAATTTTAGTTCCCATGTTGTTTCCACAATAATGTAGTTCCACATCAATTCTTTGATGAGGTGGGTACAATTGTTTTTAAAAAACTAAATCCCTATGATTTATGATCTCCATTGGTTTCACCTCATATGAATGACGATTCTCTATGAGTGCCACCATTAGATAATGTACGTGTGAGGGGTTTGGTATGTACTTCCTTGAGATGGATACATGGAACACATCATGATCATGAGATAGTTTATGTGGGAATTATAGTAATCAAGACATGACATTGATATGATCAATGGTATCAAAGGGGAGGATGTATCTAGGAATAAGATATCCCTTCTTCCAAAACATCATGAATTTCTTCCATGGTGATATATAAAGGTACACTTTATATCTTTCCCAAAACACTAGGTCGTGTAAATTATAATATGAATATATTTTTTATAGACAATGTTTAAAATATCATATGATGTTGATTTTATTTATCTTTATCTATCATCTGATAGTGAAGATCTGGTCCCAACATCTTCCATAATATGTCTTCATCCTAGATTGACAGAGTCTAATAACTATTCCTGTATAGAGCCTCATAAGGTGGAATATAAATTCCAGAATGAAAAGTGGTGTTATTTGAGTACTTTTATAGGGAATTTGTTGATCCCAACACCAATAGAAATAAATTAAACATGATCACTACGTATCCTAAAATAATTTAATGGTTATTTCAGATAGAACATCAATATAAGAATGTTATGATGTATTGAAAATTATATATATATATGTCCAACACTCTTCGAATACCTCTCCAGAACCTTGAGGTAATACTTGAGTCATGATCTTACACAATGGAGAATGGAACTCCACATAGTCTTATAATTTCCATTTTATATATCTTGGAGAGATTTCCAATATATAAATATTTCAGGAAAAATGTGAAATGAAAAAAACATTCACATGTGATGTAATACCACCTTGATAAGTTATTACCATTATATATCATGTAGAATCCTGTGAAAAAATAAATTGTAATATTTCCCCAATATATATTAGTATATGAAATGGTTACTCTATTCCATTTGAATTATGTCATTCAATCTTGATGTTTTCTCATACCAAGAATCTTGATACAAATTTTGCAATATACCTATTAATTTTATCCCACTAGAGGTTTACATTATAATTTGTATACATAAATTTTCTTCCATTATGATTAAAGATGGATGAGATACTATAAAATCACGATGTAACCCTTTTAGTTCTAGTTTATATGGAAAAAATATACTAGTTCCAAGCATTATAACTCCATATTTAGTAAATTTGCACTTTAAAATTTTACCTTTTTGTAGAACGTCATTATCTATTGGGGAATCCTAGATCCTCACAATAATTGATTATTGAGATGTTATTTGAGCAAGGAAAGAGGAATAACATTTTAATATTCCCATGTCCATCATCTGTATGTTTATGAATATTGGATCCCTTACACTCCTCATCATGGATAGGATTGTGGTATCATTTATACTAAAAGATTCTACCACTTTTTCACTATCCTTGGATGGTAATGGATTGGAAAAACATATTACCTGTTTAGTATGAACCACATTAATTTGGGAATATTGAGATACTTTTTTATGAATATATACTTGTGGATTTTATAATCCACATTTATATCACACATCTCGTCATAGAGATAATTTTTCCAAATCATCAAAATTATGAACACATCATCCAATTATTGATCATTAATTGAGTAATGTTTCTCATATATCATTAATTTTCATCAAGAATAAGCTATCATATTGTATATTTTATTTTTGTAAAACCCATTACCTTTTTAGAAACATATATGTATATATCAACTCATCTACTGGAGGGTAACATGAGAAAATTCATAGTGATTATCCTATTTATTATCTCTTTAAATCCCTACAACCATTTTTCAGTTATAAAAAACAAGACTCCCTTCCTTGTTAAATTATGGTGTGGGCTTGTCAATCGTGATAATTTCTCTCAAATCTGTGATAGTACCTAACTAATTAAAGGAAACTTTGGATTTCCATCAATGATGTAAGTATAGTACATCATTTATTTTCCTCTATTTTTTATGGATCCAATGACATCCCTTTTTTGGGGATAACATTACAAAGTAGTGTTCCATGCTCTATATAGAACTCACATTTACTGTTCTTTTCGTATATTTTTTTTTCTCATGGTCATCAGTACTAAATTCAGAGTCCCCTTTTTTAGTTCATTAATTTTTACAATATTAGAATATCATCTATAAATAATATCATAACATTTCCAAGGAAATGACTAAATACACTACTCATCATGTCCACGATAATATTTAGAGCATGACTGAGTTGAAATGCACTACACAAAAATTGGTATTTAGTGGCGGTTTAAAATGCCGCTAAATCATTCTACGGTGTACTTGGAAAATTGTTTCTAAATCATTGGTCGAGAAATCATTAATAACGGTTTTTTAAAACTGTCGTAGAACGATATAGTGGTGCGTTTTTAGCGGTGGTTTAAACTGTCACTAAATAATTTTAAATATTTTAAATATATTTAAATTTTTTTAAATTTTATTTATTTATTTTTGTTGATGTTTTTTATTTTAATAATTTATGTTTTTATTTTAATAATTTATTTATTTATATATTTATTTAATTTATTTAAGTAATTTATTTATTATTTATTATTTATTATTACCGTTCTCCTACCCATCTCCATGTAGAAGTCAATGTCTATGCACATGCCCATGCCCAATATATAAAATCTGTGTTGGGTGAGATTTGAACCCCTTACCTCGTACTTATTCTCCAAAGACTTTACTACTCGAGTAGGCTATTCATGTGATCAATAAATAGAATTTAATATAATAACATATATATAAATTGAAAAAAATACATAACAAATAGACACCCACTAAATAATAAATAAATATTAATTAAAGATTAATAAGTAATTATTAATATTTGATAACTACTTATCACAAATTACTTACTGCTAAATAGAATATTAATGAATAATAAATAAATAAAATTATATTGTGGAAATAAATGGTAAATAAAGAATAGTAAATAGTAAATAGTAAATAGTAAATAGTAAGTTGTAAATAATGAATACAAAATACTAGATACTAAATAATAGATAATACATAATACATAATACATAATATATTATATATAATATATAATATATAATACATAATACATAATACATAATATATAATACATAATATGTAACATATAATATATAATATGTAATATGAAACATATAATAATTAATATATAATAAATAATAAATAATATATAATTTATAATTTATAATTTATAATTTATAATATATAATATATAATTAATAATTAATAATAAATAATTTATAATTTATAATTTATAATTTATAATTTATAACATGTAATATATAAACAATGTATAAATAATAAATTAATTAAAATATAATTTAATATGTGATAACTAAATAACAAATTAAAAATATATTAATAAATAATAGATAAATAATGAAAAATAAATAAATAATAAATAATATATAAAAAATAATTAATAATTAATAATTAATAATAAAATGAAAGTAATTAATAATTAATAATTAATTTTAACTATTGATAAATATGTTATCATCAAGAAATAATATTTAATATTTAATATTTAATATAGAAACATTTATAAATAAATAATTTATAATTATGAATTTTATAATAAATAAATAATAAATGAATAATAAAGTAATAATAAAGTAATATTTAATAAATTGAAAATAAATTAATCAATAATCAATAATAAATAATTAGTAATAATGAATAAATAAAAACATAAATAAAAACATAAATAAATATATTAATTAATTAATCTCAAATATATTTAAATAAATAATAATTAATTATATATATTATAAAACATTAAGAACCTCTAAAAACCCTAAAAACATTAAAATGACAATAAATGCTTCTCTGGGACCCCTTTTTCAGCACCACAACCAGTCAAATCAATGACCATGAAATGATATTTGATATGATATGTGGAATAGTCCAAACATACTACTGGATACAAACAGTTTGAATTTTAAGAAATCAAGTTCTCCAACTAAAACCTCTATTTCAGTGGATTTTTGGGGCTTTATGGTGGAATAAAAAGGGTTATAATACTTGAATTGTTATTACCAGACCTAAATAGCGTAGAGATCATCACATGCTTCAATTTGAAATATCTTAGATCCCAAACAGACTCACGGATTAAATGGTATGGTCGTTTGATGATCGAGTTTGGTTTTCAACTTTTATGATTTTAATATATTTTTTCTTTTTATTATCCCATGATTTAAATCTTATTTATTTTTATCTCATTTGATAAGAATCTATTTGACTAATTGTACGGCAGAAATGGACTCCCAGATCATAAATTATGGTCATTTGATATTGAATTTTGTTCTTCAACTTATTGAAGATTAGATTTCCATTAAAAAATATTATTAACCAGTGATTATAAATATCTATTAATTGACAAATTATAAATAATTTAAATTATAAATGATAAAATATATTTTATTCTAAATAATAAATTATAATTAATAATTAAAAAATAAATATTTTTTATATTTTTCCTTCAATTTCACAGAGTTTTTGAATAAACCACCGCTAAAATAACCTGTACCTTTATTTCGAATATACATTAAAACATTTATAAATAATATTTTAAAAAAAATTGAGGAGTTTTTTTCATGGTGGTATTCAAAACCATTATAAAATTTTTTTAATAAAAAAATTAACATCAATTTTGAATACTATTCCCAACAAACTACCACTAAAACACTTTTTTCTTATAGTAATGACATCACTATGATCTCATAATACTCGTACCATGTAAGAATAATTGCCTTGAGTATATCCATAATATTCAACTTTACATGATAATATAATGAAAAAATACCGACTTTGAAGAAGTATTTGGATACACACTCCTAGTAAAATATGATTTCAATCAATAGAAGTATATACTTTTTCTATATTGTGACCTTCTTCAGATCACAATAATTGATGCAATGGTAGATTAAAATATATTTCTTTATATGTAAAAGGATTGGTGCTTCCCATGGTGAATCACATAGATATATAAACCATTTATTTATATATTTCTATAGTTTTATTCTTTTTCTCTTGATGTTCAATTGTGTCTATTCTATATGGAATATATGATATTGGAAAAACTCCATGTATATGTTTGATGTGAAACTAAACCTATCGACTAAGAGGAAGACTGTGGAATTCACCAGAAAATACATCTGTGAATTCCCCTAGAATGTAAATATCATCAAGGATGATCTTTTTCATAGTATCAATCATTTTTTTCTAGATACTACTTTACACAATGTAATACTACGCAAACTTTAGATGACGATGCCAACATAGATTCATCTTTATCCATGCACTTTAATTGAATTATAGGGTAATTGGTGATGGGTAGGGTGATTTTATTCTCTAAGGAATTTATGTTGGGTATATAAAAGGGAAGCTAATCCAAGCCCAAAATATCATGGAATTCAGCTAAAGCGTGTATAATAAAGATTTCATGGAAATTTGGCCTAAACATTTTGGTAGGGAAAGAGTAATAATCATGTGATACAATAATTAATCCATTATCTATCTTCATTGACAACTCAACATCCATGATTTTATGAGGTTTTTTTATTGATCAAATAAACATATGTGGTATGAAATGATTCATTGAACAAGACTAAAATAATACATTATATATTCTGGAATGAATAAATAACATTCTTATCACCACATTGTTATTGAGATCCACCTCCAAGTTATTATTGAATAATATCCACCTTTATCTCTAAAACATTTGGCTTGTTTTTGTCATTTAATATTGGAATATATTGTTGTAGTGTATTGATTTTATAATGACATTAACTCTAGTATCCTTGATCTAGTTCCAACATTATTACATTAGAATCAATATAAGGGGTTAAATCATAATGGAATGACTATTTTAGTAGTTTTTTATAAGTACATACAAATATGATACCCATTTTATATAGGGATATAAAATATATATATTATTAATGGAAAACCTTTGGAATCTTTAAACTCATTCCAAAGAGTCTTCTTCATGTTATGGAGAGAGGAAAAAAATAAGGGTGATCTCAAATTCTCATTAAAGGTTATATACAGTGAATGTTTTCCTAGATAAATAAATAATAATCAATATGGAATGCTAATTAATTTAACACATATTCCATTTAATCAATAACATGAATATCCAAATTGGATATATAATAAACAATATGGAAATTTAAATAAAGAAAACACAATCTATTTAAAAAATAAACAATGAATGAAATGAATTTAGTGATAATATCGTTGAAAAATTATCATAGATAATAATTATATCCAAATTATAAATGAATTAAAGCATCATTATTGGAATTCATGATATTATGAATCATGATAACTCTACTATAGTGATCATTCATGTTTTAAGATAAGATTAAAATGTATCTGATTTGGCCAACTAAATTGTCTCACGAGACATATCAATGCCTCATGGTGTTATCTTTAACTAGAACTCACACAAAAATTCACAACTAAATCATTCCTCCTAAAACAAATATTAAATTTATTTACGAATCAATATTCCACAGCATCAAATATCTATATTATGTAAAGCATATATAATTATCACTATTTTCCAAGTTAATAAAACAACATTCAATGTAAAATTTTTATGTAAAAATGGTATAAAAATGAGTAAATAATAATATCCATCATAAAATAACAAGGATATTTAAAATAATTTTAATTTTAGATAAATAATTATCACATGAATGTGATTTTTTCAGGATAATGTGAACTCTCAATAAAGATTGTGAGATTTTACAATAATCAATACCTTTTTGGAACCTTATATACAGAAACCTCATGATGCCTAAATATCAATAGAAATATTAATCATTATTAATAAATAGTTATTTATGGAAATTAAATCCATGGGGAAGTATATAAACAAGATAAAATTGAATAGTTTCACAATTTCAAATATGTAATAATTTAATAGAAATTGAGAAAAGTTTGTTACAACTTAATAAGGTTCTAGTTATACCCCTTTGGTTGAAATAAAAAAAATTAATACTTAACATACAATGAAGTATGAATTATTCATGATATTACTTGTAGAAGGGGTAGTATCTACACAATATAATATAAATTATGTTGTCAATAATAAAATATGCCTCAATGAATGGATATTAAGAGATAATACATTAATTAGTTAGATTATTTCATCGAGCTTTATTTATTTTCGAAAATAATTTTTATAGATATGTTTTTAATTTATAATAGGACCATAATATTTTTTATAATATAATATATGTTCCAATTATAACATTTTACCACAATTTTTTTAATAGTATTACATTATTTTCATTCTTCCGGTTGTTAATTGTCTTGTTTTCTCAACCATGTTTTGACATGAATGTTATAGTTCATGTACATAAGATATAAATAAATATTATGTATAATAATAATATTTTTATTATTACCATTATTACATAGAATAAATAATATTAAAATCTTTCTCAAATGTTTGGAATGGATAATGAATCAAATCACTTCTTGTATATTGTTATTAATACATAATCCTGAGAAACAATATCATTCCCATAATTAGTGTAATGGTAAAAATTTGAGTGAAATAATAATTATACACAATTTATATAATGTTAAAAATATTACATATATAATTTAAATATTTAATTATTCCATTTTAAAAATAAGGTAATTGAAAAACGATTCACATTGTTTCATGTGTTGTTATTCCATCGTACACATGAGCGACATCATTGTATTTAAAACATAATTGGATTTAAGAAGGTATATATGCTATTATAATTTCATATGTATAATTATATAATAAATATTATATATTAACACTAAATACATTATTATATCTGACCATGAGAGTTGTTAATGATAAATGAGTTACATCAATTCTCATGGTAATAGTCTGTCACACACATGATCAATCATAACATTTCCCATTTGATGGAAGTGCAAATGGATATATGTTATGACATTAAAAAACAACTAAATATTTTTGAGATATTATTTCATATATTCAATCTGGATTTAATAATATATAAATGACATGTAAGAAGAAATAAAAAAACTCTTATTTAAGAATGTTACGTCTTCTTCAAACACCCTATTAAGGATTGAACCAAAATCCTTACTTTGATATGTTTATGGTGAATAATAGGGATATAGAATGTTTTGAGGGGACATAGGGAGTTATTTTTTAGGGTATTAGCTGATCCAAATGGTTTGGAAGTGTGAATATCAGAAGAGAGGGTGGCCTTCCTTATGTGGGGGAGAGGAAAAACATGTAATTTTTGAAATGAATCAATTACAACCATATCTTTATCAGGAAAAGGCCCCATAAATGGATTAGTTTCAACCCTTAGAGGTTATATGGTCGGAATGTGGCTAGAAAATTTGTTATGGATAAGTTGGTTGGTCATTTTAACCCTTATCATCTCTGTTTAACCTCCCGTTGAATTAGATTATAAAATAACCGATGTAATTAATTTCTAATATGTTACTAATAATAATTTTAAAAAGTAAGGGGAATTTATTAGATAATATTAATTATTCTAATTTCATTAATTGAATTAATTTTTTCAAATTCAATTCATAAAAAGTTGCAGAATCCATTTTTTAATTATACCAGCACACATGATGAACAGGCGAGTTTCTAATGAAACAATTCTAAAAAATATGGATTGTTATCATATTAAAATTATAAATAAATTTGATCCATACTACCGAAATTTTCAAAATTTTATTAAAATTTATAAATTTTTTACTTTAAAATCATTTTAATTTTTAATTTTCCTTTTGAAATAATTTAAACGGAAATTATGTTTTCAATAAAAATCATTATTTTTTATAATTAATTAAAAAATAAAAATTCTAAATGAAATGCCAAAGATTCACGCTATTATACTTTTTATATTATTATCTCAAAAATGAAGTTAATTTTTTCAAATAAATTTTATAAATTTAGAAAAAATTAAATTGAATTTATATGTGCCAAGCATGGCTAAACCACCATTTAAAAAAACATTTTTCATAAGAAAAATGTTTTCCTTCAAATTAATATGATTATATTTATAATAAATACATTAAAATCTATATTATTCAATACTTTTATAGAATAATTAAATTTCCTAATTTATTTCATACTATTTATAATATCGATCTTAAAAGCAAAGTTAAAAAGGTCATGTTTAAATAATATTTTAATAGAGTATTTTCCTTTAAACTCGGTGTTGCGTGCATTGTGAGTTATCAATGCGATTAAATTTTTAAAATGAAATGAATCTTAAAGTATCATTATTTTTTATATATTATTAATTTCATTGTTAATTGAATTTGAATCATTTGACAATAGAAAAATGTTTTACTCGATAATTTCATCATTCTATAACATTTGGTGGGTTTCACACTTTGTTAAACACTATCTGGGATCCCTTCCTTCCAAAACCTAAATCATTACCTTTTCCCCTCCATTAAATTTCCATGCATCATCTTCCAGACTTTTTGAAAACTGGGATGTTTTCATTTCTCTCCCCCATGATATTTCACCATCATAATTCCAAAAAATAAAATCCATTATCATATAACTATCTCAAGAGAGAGGAGACCCTTGAGATTCACAAATCTATATTCTACATTGATGGAACATCAGAAAATCCCTTGTAGTTTTTAATGTCAGAAATCACCAAGTACTTTTTTTAGACTCACCTATGTCCATTCCATGAAGTGAGAAACCTTACATTTGGGGTCAATGAAAAATTGAAAGGAATATAATGCAATTATTTTAAGGTTCTACTCATACAGAATGATGGATTCATTATCTATTTTGATAAATGCATGTAATAACCTCTACATTTGATTTCATATAGTAGAAGGATAGTATTTATTGTAAAAATTCAATAAGTATTTCAACTCCATCACTTTGATCAATTTATCAATCATCATATTTTGTATCAAATTCATCCATTTATCATTTCCTTCATCCAGATATAAGAATCCAAAACAAACTTCTATTTTTCATAACACTTAATGATATATATAGTCTTCTAAATAGACTTTATCTATTTTTCCATGATAAAGGGATCGAAAGAATATCTGAACGTGGGAGGATTTTTTCATATAAAGGTATCAATTGGAAATTTTTATTTCTTAGGGGGATGTTGGCGTTCCTTTTGATTCATGACTCTATTTAATGTTTTAGTAATTTGAGAATCAATCACTATGAAGTTCTTAATTAATACCCACAATGGGATGAGGATCTCATTTCTATTGTCACCGCATTGCACCTCACATTGGTTACTGACATGGATTCAATTATTTGAATTTTTTTAATAATGTAATTGGAAATTAAAGTATTATAATTTCTAAACTATTAATCATATAAAATTACAACTATAAAAATTTAAGTGGAAAACTCATAAATGTAATATATTGCTTAATATAAAAATTTCTAGGTTTTAATCTATTTTTTCAGTGATATATTTCAAAACAAAAACATTTATATTCATTTCTCCCTTAATAAATATTACCAATGAGCTTTTTTATTTATCCAATAATATCCCCCTAGTGTAACAAAATAGGTGTGAAATAATAACCCCTTATTATGAACTATGTGATGATCGATGCAAGAAAAAATTTCTCTATTGGGGTTATTACCCTATGTTATAATTGTTCATGATCCGTATGAACCTGTAATATCTAGATAGGGATTTATTTTCATAAAAACCACTAACTCTATAATTAAAAATACGTACGGTTGTTTTCATATGTTTAGTATTAACTCCAAGACATTCACTATGATTTCCTATTCCTCATTCCCAAGAATAACTTGACTTTCATATGATACCAACATCGAAAAACCATATCATTAATTAAACATGATTAAGGATTAATTATATATAAATACTCATAATACAATCATATAAGATAATTTAGTCCAGTTTCATGGAAAAATTTGGTATATATAATATTAAAATGACAAATTGGTATTACTACATTGTTTAAAAACACCATAACATGCCCTTAAAATTACAATACTCGTCTAAAACATCCTGGGATAACCTTGGGATATACATAAGAATGCAGTGAAAATGAATCTAAGTAAATAAATTATCCAAGAACATAATATGTTGAATTAGTTAATTTGTGTAAACTATAATATCAAGGTAATATAAGAAGGTTAATAATCATAAACATGAATATAGAATCATGATATATAATGAAAACTTAAAGGAAAAATGTGTATGTGACCACAAAATAAACCATGAAATTATAAACATAAGTCAAGGATAACCACTAATAAATCATAACATTGTGTTCATAGAGTATTTTCCCATGCACTATCCATTTTATATCATTATATAACAACATGACCTAATGAATTAGAGGGATTTAAAATTATAGGACTACCTCTCACATTCATATCATGTACATGCATACATGTGCTACATAATACATACCATATAAGGATGTCATTAAAAAACATTTATCCCATAATTAATGATTTTTTGTTAAATAAGGGAAATTCCTAAATAATTGGTCAATAAGTACATCTAGGATAATACCCCAGAGTGGAAATTTTTAAGGGTATTCATTACAAAAAAAATTTAGCATAGAAAATTACTGGATACATTTTTATTCACAACGATAGTATTTACAGATTTATGGAAGGGTTTAATAAGAGTGAAAGGGTTCTCTCGTCAGTTGGAAAGCATATGTATGTTCATTGGAATTTCTAAAAACATATCCAGATTATAAAAATTCGAAATCAAATTGTGTAATATCAAGGAGTTTTTTATAAACTAGGAGAAGGAGATGATCCTTTATATTGATATGGTACTACCACAATAATGGGATATTATTCTTATGAGTTGGGGAACACATTGGGTTGGATTTATAGAGGGTATGAAATATTAAACAAATGATCATATGGGTTTTAGAGATGTTTAAATGGATGATGGGTGATTTTTAATCACCAAAAGAAGAAAAACTCTTTATTAATTTCAAAAATTGTGTTTTGTATTTTATTATATAAAATATTAAAAACCATAAACCAAGCCATTAGGTTTTTCGATTATTTTATAGACAGAGTAGTGTTTCCAATATTTTATAATGATAATAACAGAGTTCAATAAAATAATACACTTGGTGATGTGGAATTGATTTATGTTCTAAAATAAATAATTTTAAAAATATAAAATATAAAGAAATTATGAAAGTTTCATTAAGGGTTTGAAAAAAACCCAACTGATTTCAAAAAAAAAATATTTGAAAGGGGAAACATTATTTTAGTCTCCCATAATAGTTATAGTATTTATGACATAACTTTCATCTTTTATGATGCCATAATAATGACCATATTTCTATTGTATTAAATATTCACCAGATGTTTTGACTCTATCAAAAAAATTTAAAAAATTACTATTTGACTAATTTTGACATAATAATTTAGAAAATATTTTTTAAATAAGTCTAAAAATACAAGAATTTACACGTGTAAAAAAATTTAATTTATTGAAATATTCTGGTTTTTACAACTATAACAGTTTTCTGACCCCTATAAATATTACATTGGACCACATTATATAATTTTTTCATTCATGTGTAAATTATTATAATGGAATTATGATGATAACATATATTTATAAAATTCATAAATTTTTAATAAGATTTCATTAATTGAAATTGTATATTTCCCCAAAATATATTCTTGATTTATTCATATAAAGTAGTTTTTTTCATAATCTATATAATAATTAAAAATATATAATAATAAGGGATGAATAAATTTATTACATCATTTAACGTCATATATTTAAAATAATACTTCTTGAGTCTAGATACATAACCACTTCTTGCACCAACATTCACACTATGGGTAAGGTGGCAGATGATTAAACTTTCTTATGGTGGATTGGTGAACATAGTTTGATCCATGATCACAAAATTCATGAAAATATTATAAAAATGTTTTAACTTATGCTTTATTTTTTTTATCCTCTCTTAGGCATGGCCTAGTGCAATGACTACTGATTTCAACTCCCTCAGAATCTTTAATAAATGGGATTCAGAGGGTACAATCATTCTTGTTAGGGCCATCACTTATTTCATTTCTGTCAATTGGATTTTATCCTCACCATTAATATATAATAATCATATTTTTCATTTTATAATGCCTATATTATCATTGGTTATAATGCTTAATGATATTTTAAATCAGACCCGATATAGTTAATAACAGTCCCAAAAATATTAAAGATTGTGTTTTCCTTTGTTGTATTACATAATAAGGCATCTATTCTATTGAAAAGATAATTTTTTACATAATTTTTTTTTCATTCATATAACAAATTTGAGAATTGTTAAATATAGTTACACGATAAGTATAACTTCCCCATTTAATAAATGGTCAAAAAAATAACATTTTTCTCTAAATGATGAGTATTGAAAAGAAATTTTAATCAATCCATCCCTAAAATTAATTTCTTTCAGAACACATTATTACAAAAACCAATAATAAGTTATTCTAATTACCATAAATAATTAACTAAAAATGATTTGCACAATAAAAATCCCAAAATGAATAAACATTCAAATGAATAATTTCAATATTAATCTCCAATGACTTAATAATAACACACAAAGTACTACATAGAATATTGGATAAATAAAAAACCTTATATTTCTACAAAATATTCCTGAATAATAATGAAAAATATATTTGAATGATTGTATAATATATTACTCCAAGATAAATTAAAAAAATTTAGAAATAAAATTAATCACCCTAAATTGATCACAATAAAATAAATATTCTCTAATCACATAATCTTTTTTATATACATATTATTTCCATCTATGAATGGACCCAAATTAAAATCATATAATCATAGAAAATATAATTCATCCTTTATTCCACAAATAAAATCACATAATATTCTACATATCCTAATCATATGATATTCCAACTAATTGTTGTGATCATACTTTAACAGAATATTAATCAGAAAATCAACGTATAAAATTTTCAATATCATTTTTATCTATACTAAAAATAATAATTTTCCCAAATTAGACATAATAGTTATATAATAAATATTTTAAGTAATAAAATAATGTCAAACTAATCCATATTTCCAAATATCTAGTGGGAGGTGTTGATCTTTTTTACCCATCACCTCTAAGTTTACACTTTGCGGCCTTGCTAAATATGTTAGGTTGTTTCCCAGTCTATGGGTTTTTATTTTACAGAATAAATATCAAAATAATTCCAATAACGTTACAAAACATATGATGAACATCCTCAAAAATAACATTAAACATAAAAATAATTTCTAATAAATTTTATTTCTATAGACATTTTTTTAAAAAAATATTAAGTGCCTATTATTTTCATAATATAAATTTCATATTAACACATAGTTTTATTTATTCCTTAATAATATTACCTTAAATTATTTTATCTATGAATTTATAATATTCTCTTTACACCACTTTTCAAAGGCATCAAATTCATCTAAGATATGTCTCTAAAATATTAAAACAAAATATAAAATAGAATACTCCTTCATTGTTGCATGATAACATTGATAATATGTCATAATATCATTCATAAAATACAACTAAATCAAAATTCATAATACTTGATACATAAAGAAATTATTTATTTGACCTCCTTTATAAACCTTTATCCATGCATTAACATCTTATTCTTTTACAATTCCTCTCTACAATAAAAAATATGAATCATGTCCTATGATTAATCAATTACAAAACATAATCCAAAATATAATCCATACATTCCATAAAACATTCTCAGCTTCCTCATCTTCAATATTAGTCAAATTATGAATTAAAAAACATTTAAATATATAGTCTTCATGATCCCATTATTTAAATTCCCTCTTAAGACATTTATTTCTGTAATTATCATCCCCCACAACACATATATAAAATAGTCCATTGATACATTGGGGTGAACTTTATCCCCATTCATGGTGTTAATTTAACTCCTCATTTTTAATTTATATATTTTTTACTTATACACACTTTTGAGTATACAAAACGTTTTTTACATTAAGACATTTCCATGTATTCTGATTTCCACCTTTATGAAATTATGGATATAAAATATTATTATCATTGTAATATTTATCAGTTGAACTTCTATAGAACATAAATTTTCCATATTTGATTCATTAGTAAAATCACGAACATTAAATTTAGTAATCAAAAATTTTGATCACTGGAAAAGAATTACCACAACAGTTATCACATTAGCACCCATTCCATTCGGGGTTTCATTGTGAAAACCGCTAGATTGTTCTTCAGAACAATTTTTAGTTTGGTTATGATTGTTTCCAACCATTTATAAAATAATCTTTGATTAATTATATAAAATATAAGATAGTAAACTATAATATGTTAATAATAAACAATAATATCTCCCTCACCATGTCATCCTCTATTCAACTGCTTATATATATATAATAACCATTATTCACTATAAAATTTTATCCATTAGGGTAATATAAAACATTTAACTAATTATATAATCTCGTACTAACATATAAATCAATATAAAATGTTCATTTGTTACCAACTTTATAGACCATTTCTTCAACAGTCTTAAAATTGATTATTTATAAAATAATTCACTTCCCCTCATTATGAGGATTTTTTAGTTTAGTTTTTTAGATAACGAGGACATAAATCTTACATAACAAACCCGTATATTTCATACTTGTAACCTCTCATCAATATTAATTTTTCCGTGTTATAAAAAATTTATAATTAAATAGTTTTTATATTTATTAATAATAATAATGAATTTTATCTTGAATTATTATTATTTTCTTAATCACCCTTAAAAACATTGAAATACATTTTTAAACATGGTATATCCAAAAAAATATTATTAAGGGACATATAAAAAGAAATACAAAAACATGTTAATCAATTTTAAAACTATGAGATCATAAATGAGTTTATTCCATTATCACAATAATTTTTGGGCTCAAATAAAAATCCACATACACATGAAATTATCTTTAATGGGAATTGTTTTTCACATTTATCACTATAATAAATCATAATGGAATAATAATAATAATATACATATTTTATAATACATTTGAACACATGGAAAACATTTTCCTAATAAAATTTGTTTTAACCTTAAAGGGAATTATAATTAAGTTAATGAAAAATATAATTAGATTATATTTTGAAATAAAATTATTTCTATGAAAACTCGTTACCATGAATAGATAAGTCATGTTGGTTCATTAGGAAATCATCTTCATAGAACTCCTTTATATACCCTTAAAAAAGAACATAAAATTGTAATAATCATTAACACTGACTTCTAACATAATTATAAGCATACAATATTAATTTCCCAATGCATTGTAGAGATATATTGGGAATGACTAATAATAAATAATTTCCATATACCATAACATGTAAAAAATAAAATTATTCATTCCCAACATCCAATACACAAACAATTTACTTGCAAACATAATTATTTTATGTATTCCTATATAATAAAGAAAATTCCATTTTATTATAAGACATATTAAAAAGGAAAATTTTTGATGAAATTCTTTTCATTGAAAATAACCAATTAACCTATAACTGAATATTAAATAATAATAATGTTCATGATGGTGGTATAATTATTTATTACTTTAAAAGTTAAAATAAGACATCCCCTTTAAATTTTTTCTTTCAAAATGTAATGTTTTCATGTTTGTGATTAATTTTATTTAAATTATTACAATAATTTTAATCACATAATCAATTAAGTTCATGTGGGTAGTTTTGACCATATTCGATTCATATGTTCAAAAATGACTTTAGTACGATTACTATGGTAAAAGAGGTCACAATTAAATAAAATCAAAAAATTATAATAATTATATAGTTATAATATTTATACATCAATTATAAATTTAAAACAAAACACAAATGACAGTTTTGATAAATTAACTGCATTAAAATCATTGAGATGTAGGCCATATGTATAGAGGAGTAACGTTTCAATTATTCATAAATATTTATGGAAAGAAGTTAAGTGTTATTTTATCATTCCAAAAAATAATTATATAATAAATATCATATTATCTATTTTAGTTAACTTATATATATCATCCATATGATGTGGTGATAAAAAATTAATGTCATCGCTTCATAGATGTGGTTATCCACATGTACTTATTAATGACATTATCATTTTTAAATGAATGGATATGTAATTAATTATGTAATATATTAGTTTTTTATAATTATAAATATTTCATGAATATCATATATAAATATTAAAACCATGTTTAAATCCCACTATGAGAGGTACTAATAGAAAACAAATTACATCAGTTCGTGAGGTCCTAGTCTTCCGTCCACATGAATAACAGTTTTGTTTCCCATTTTATGGAAGAGTTCCATGAAAGATCATCAATTATACATGTGATCATGAGATTCTACATTGATTGAGTTTTTTGTTTTTACGTTTCATATATATTGAAGGTGATTCATAGATCCACTTTCAATCCAATGGCACTCTAAAAACTTGCTCAGACATGTGCGACATCGACCACATAGGCGACCAGGTCCCCAATGAATAACAAGACTCCATCACCTTCCTAATGTCTACAATGCTATGTTTCAAACATGATGATCAAATAATACAATAAAAATGGTACTCTCACCATGGAGGAGGCTACAAGAAAGGCCCACCAATCTTTGAAAGCTTGCTAGCTGCCTCTTCAACCACGACTGACACTCCCAAACAAGGCATCTCCACATGTCATCTACACTCATTTCGGGAGGTTTTCCCCAGATGGTGACAACAAGTAAATGCCATATCATAAAAAGGTAGATGAGTATGACACTTAAAACATCCTCCCCATTGTACAAAGTTCTTACCAGCAGAACCCTTTTAAAAGACACCACCACAAACATGGGAAACCCAGTATCCTCGTTTTGAGGTGGATTCTAAACTGAGTACTCCAACTAAAGTCCTATGGAAACGGGCCCATTGGTATGACCAACATGGGAGGAAAACATAAAATAAAGAGTAGTTCATTACCTTATTTCCTAAGGATAATATCCTATATATAAACACGGTGTAATACCGCAAGCATAAATACAACTTTACCACCTCTTCTGATGCCCTCCATAGAAATATGGAGGAAACCTATGAGTGGAAGCATATTACCGCTCATTATTATGAACGAGGCTATCGATACATAGTGAAAAAAATGATTTGGTGAAAATTACCACCAATGCTCGTCATTCCCACGACACAGATGTGGAAGAAAATTATAGGCGGATGCAAATCCCCATCAATGTGAAAGAAGACCACCATCATAATAGGGTGGAAACCAGATACAAGAAGTCACAAATTCCTACAGATGAGAACCAATCCCACCATCCAAATAGGGCATAAAATTGTGGAAAATCATATAATACTTACAATGCATATGAATCCCACTTGTCCAATGCAGTGTCAATAAATAGGCAGATGAAAATCCCTACCTACCACAAAAAATACTACCAGTCTAATATGGTTAAAATTAAATATAAGAATAGTAAAATTCTTGTGGATGCCTTTCAATACCATCAGAAAAATACATCATCATATGAGAAGATGTCAATTTTTTCTCACAAATATAAAGCCCACCAACCAAATACAGTGACAACAAGAGAAAGCAGTTGGCATATCCCAACTACAAGTTAAGAGAATACTTGTTCCTCTTTCATGACATAGGTGAACTACCAGTACCCACTTGAAACACATAAAGGATATATGCAGGAAAAATTGAAACTCTGACATTAGAATGGTAATGTATACTCATTCTATCCATATATGTATATCAACACATTCTTGTAATGATGGAGGATGAGACATCAATTTCAAAATATATTCTCCAAACCTGTAAAGATAAAATTTCAGTTGTGGTATAGGTGAGGAGTTGGGACCACGACCAGATATGGTGAATCATCCACAAAATCAGATAGTCACTATAGAGCATATTTGCATCCATTTTATATTATAGGAGTGAATATTGTCATATTCTGCATTACAAGGAAGACCATATTGTGTAAAATTATTGTTCCAATTGGTGGAAACCGGCCCAACGTGGTGGCCACTCGAGGGCACACATATATCCCTACTAAAAGTGAATATTCTAGTCGGTGTATCCTAGTGACATCGAATGAACCAACCAATTAGAGAACATCATTTGAAGGTCATTACCAATAAAAAGTGACCCCAATTTCCGGCAAGAGAGTGCACAAAAATGAAATTCCCCAATTGCAATGAGAAAATAAAGATAAAACCCCCAGTTACACTCTACTAGAATTTCGAGTCAAGATTCCATAATACACCTATCAAAATAGGATCAAGATCATGTTGATCCATTACGAAATTATAGAAGTGGTAGTAGCAGTTACAAAGGTCATCCCTGTAATGTTGCTACCAATATCTCTAAAGGTCCTCTCAAGAGCACCCATGGTGGCTTACTCTGTGGGAAGAAATGATTCATCAAAATAGCCTAACTCTTGATTTATGTTAGGGTATCCCTCCCCATGACTAGATTATCGAAAAACAAGAATGCCCTCCCCTTTATGTCTTCTTCTCTAATAGTCCTCCCAAGGGTATACACCACAAATATTATACTCCCTATAGTCATATTTCATGCTACGACGGTAGTCATTGCCATGATGGAAGTCACTATGAAGTCCCTCCCCATGTTGAATAATGAAACTTGAAGTCATGTCCCTTATTGTAGTACATCCCGATGGACCTCCCTAGAATGTACATAATAGATATTCTCTCTCTATCCAGATATCAAGCCAAGATGGTAGTCCTCGCCATAATAGAAATCATTTTAAGGTCTTTCCCAAAATGAAATCAAGTATAATTAAGGCACTCCCCTTGTTTTGTTCTACCCTAAAGGTCCTACTTAGGGTTTATGCTATAGGGACACTCCCCATGGTAGAATAATAAGCTCAAATGTTATCCCTCACCATTGTAACACCAACTGTGAAGCTCCTCCCCGCAGTCAAAATACACAACGACAAGATGTTCCTCCCCTTTCCGAACCAAATATGAGGAAGCCCTCATATGTTGAGTCACTCATAAATATGGATTCATACTTGTTTGACAATATTTCTATAATGAGAAATATCCCTTTTCAACCATTGGATGGTCCAGGGAAACAATCATTCTTCGAGCCCTCAATGTGACACTCACACATCAATGAAGGTCCAACTATCCCTACTTCATATAAGGAAATAACTAAGAAATAGTCTAATGATGAATTTCAAGTAGGGGTTTCCTTGGAGGATCAAAAACATGATATGTTGTTTGTGAGAAGACAACAAGATTGGGTTGAAATACCACTAATGTTTTGACCCATGACCACATCTTAGCTCAACATACTGAGAGATCTCTCCTCCAGTTTAAAGCAATGTTTTTCCTTATGATGGTTTCATAGACCGTGTCAATATATTGGTGGGGAATCACCATCAGATTGATGTAAATTCTCTTCCATCTGCATGGCGACCACAATTAGAGAGGTGGAAGAAAGACCTGGAAATGGAATTTCTCAATGAAATGGACAAATTGTGTTGTCTCATTGGCAACGTACCATCTGGAGTTCATATCTGGGGATGTAGAGAACATGGGTAATTTCACTTCACCCCACGAATCATCCATTAGAGACCACTAGATATGGAATCCTACAAGTTAATTACCCCTCAAATTAAAATCCAATGAAATACCTATTCAGGGAAGATGGATTGGTACGAACCGACCTTGAGTATGTCTCAAAAGCCTCAGGTCTGACGAGAGAAATCCATCGAGAAGATCCTGAACTAGGCCATCAAGAAAATTCAGCAGGATTCTCAATTAAGATATACCAATCAATGAGAACTGATCATGTCCTTAGAAGAAATAAATTCATGTGTATATCCTACACCAAATCCATCATACCCTCTAATGAAAATGATCAAGATCAAGGAAGAAGAAATAATAGTAGAAACTTCCACATTATAGGATCTGACCCATCCTATAGGGTTGGGGGAATTTTTAACACAAATGGCCCCCATATGGACAAAAAATATAGGAAAAGGTACAATAATAAAGGAACATGAGCATCATAGCCCATAGTGCTAGTGTAATTTTTACCTCAACAAGATGACCAACAGATGTTAATCTTTTCCAACATAGAGAGAACAATGAATAAAGGGGTTACTCATTTCGTCCCACCCTGTGATTCATATCTCCTGGAAAGGAGATGCATGAATATGTCATTTCAAGGTTCTATTTTAGTAACCCTTCATCAAGAAACTTGAATAGGACCTCAAAATGGAAAGATAAAATCTAATAAAGGACTCAAGAATCAATCCTACCATTAAACACTTGGTACGCTGCCCCCAATGTGGTATGCATTGGTGAACATCATGGATGTATATACCCTAGACCTTACTAAATATAATAAAAATGAAAATTATATAGAATAAAACGGTTCCCACTTAGATGCATTCCACACCGAGCATAATAGTATACGTACCTAAAACCAACATACCTCATTAAATTTGGGCGCTCTGTTAGTCAATCCCTCACTACCTCCCTTGTGAATCCATAATAACCTAAAGATCCAAAACAAGGTTTCATTCCACCCACCTCCTACACCCAATGGGAACACGTCCATCATGCTCAAGGAGACATTAAATAGGAAAGATGAGGAAATGAATGAGCTAAGGAAAATCAATGATGAGTTGTTACAAGTGATCCATCCTACAAGATAGGTTTATTCAGGCTATGTGTCAGCACACACTTCCAATATAGGTTTCTATGATAAATCAAGATCAAAAATCTCATTCAAGGGAATTTCAGAAACATTATTCCACCAGAACCCAATCCTATATGGATATCAAGATTTCCATCCATTAGGGGAGAAACCAAAATAGATTCATGTGAATCCAAATTTTATGACCACGGCTAGGTATCTTCCTCAAGTTCCAGTGGTGTTGATAGATTAAATCTATCCCCCTGATGTGCCATCTCATGATCAGGTTCAACAGGATTTCATCAAAGGATCATAAATACCATCGATTCATTGACGACTTGATTAGAAGCCATGGAAGGACAGTGTGCTCCAATAAAACCAAAATAGCATACCTTCCTCGACTATATCAGAAATGTCTTGCCACCACCAAATTTTGAGAATCCATTATACCTAGTGTTAAATGGCTCAAGGGACCTAGAAATACATTTTATTTGCTATGCGTCATATTATGATCCTCTGATGGGGACTATGGACAATAAGAAGTAGTGAATCTTTGATGCCTTATGCACACCCTTCAAGGTTCATCCTTTGTGTGGTGTACCATCTTTCAACATATTTCGATAATAGGTTGGGAGGACCACCTGCATAAATTGTTTTTCTAGTTTAGTTCAATATTTCCAAAAACAACAGTCAGTGTCCTTATGAACTACAAACATCAAGAGAATGAAAGAGTTTTAGTATTCATTTCCAGATGGAACGGTAAGACTTACACCCTGAAACGACCTCTCCACCAAGATGTGATGCTTTCCATGTGCGTCAATAATCTCTATGTTGAGCTATAAACACCCCTCAACCCAGTGAAGTATACAAGTGGGTTTTGGGATTTCACTTCCATTACTCAATGAATGGAAGATTCCTTACAAAAGACAAATATCAAGTCCCAAGCAGCCCCATCGACCCCACATAAAAGTGTGTGAAGAGCTAAAGTGGGTTACATTACACATAATCTACACCCTACATCAGCTCCATCACCAAAGCCATCATGAAACCAAGAATCCCCCCTAGATTTCAACAATTTCCACCGTCGTGATAAGATGACTGAAGGGGAGCCAAAAGAAACCAATTCAAGGAGTAAAGGAATAAAGTGTATTCATTTTGGGATAATCAATTCTATGGAATCATTATAGATTCCATCAATTGAAACATTCTTCAGATACCAGAGCTAAAGTGGGATGATAAAGTAGTGATTGATGACCTACCAGATTATTATCCCTACCATAGGATACTAGGACGTTCAATCCATTAGTGTTTTATCTTCAAGGACCAGCTACAAAAGATGATTGATTCAGGAAAATTCAAACAGGTACCACTACCAGCACAAGAGACATATGATTCCACCACTAACTATGATGAATAAGGGGAATGGGAAAAAGTAATTAGAAAAAAGGACCAAAATTTTGATGGTTTTTTGACTTGGAAAATAGTCAATCGAGCCCATGGTATTCTCCAAGTGTAGTTGAATCAACCGATTGTGCCCCCAATAGCTCCTGATGTGGAACAACCCAAATATTCAGACATAAAATCCATCAATGTTCAATATGATCAAGTGATGAAAGAAAAATCTTTACCATAGAAAAAAAATATTGATTTGAATCTCTCTGGTTTCATTCAAATAGATATAAAGATACAAGAACCACCCTGCCAAATGGAACAATGGGAACCACCTCTCCAATATAAACAATGGGAAATTCCCCTCCATATGGTAAAAATAAGAACCTCACTACCTAATTTCACAATAGGTAGCACCCATATAAGTGACAATAGTGGAAGAAGTTAATCGGGATAAGTCATCATTAGATGAGGAACTGATTTTTGGATCAATAAATGTCATTCACATAGTGAATCCTTTCTCCAGTGACATGTGTAGACATGAATCTAAAATTAATATTCCCAATCAGGGAGATATAGGAAGAGGATTTCAATTCCAATGATACCCAGGTAAATGCATCCATGGAAGAAACCAAATTTCGTGCCGCACTTCCTATCAAACAATCACTGTTGTAGAAACCCACATAAGATTCCTTTAGTGATCCAAGAAGGAACTTGGATGTTTCTCTGTTCCCATTAGAAGAATCTTTAGCATGACCATCATGTAGTATCCATAAAAATAGAATCTTATTTATAAGTATTTATGGCATACCGGCGGACCTAATTATAAAAATACCCAAATCAAAGAACAAGCACTATCTATTTTCATAGGTTTCGATCCCTCTGCACCCAATGCTCATGCATATAAAGCGCCTATGAAAGAGCATCCCCGAGTGTGGAAGCGTTAGAATTTATAGAAGAAATATAAAATCCTAAAATATTTAGCCTCATTACCAACCAAGATGCCATTCCTAGATGCACTAAATCTATCTTCAGACCTTAGGGAGGCACTCATCGAAGCACTACTAAGCCTCCAAGAGATTGAAGTTGAAGTATTAGTAATTGAAGTCTATCGGACATAGATCAGCCCTAAATAATTCATTGTTGTCATCTACTTTATGGATCTAGATGAAGAAATAATTATGTAAGGGAACATTAAACCCATTTAAATGTTTTGTAAGATAAAATGTGTCAATATTTTAAAATTCTTCATTAACAATGGCTATGGAGTTATTCTCATTCCATTGTGGACACATCGGTAGCAAGGATGTAATGAGAAAAATTTAACACCATGCACCACGACCATGTTGGGTTATGATAAAAGTAAAAAAGAATAAATTTGGTCAATTAATTCTTAAAACATGGCTGGGTGACCTCATAGCCAACTCATAATTTCTAGTGTTTCTGAAAAACCAAACCTTCAATTTCTTACTAGGAAGGTCTTGGATGCATCAACATGTAATAATTCCCTCATTATACCATCAGTGTGTAATGTATAAAATGAAAGGATATAATGTGATATTTCACACCAATAAGTCCCCATTTAAATTTTGTGACTCACACTACATAGATGAAGGATTCTATGAGATGAAAGGGAAACAACCTTCAGAATGTGGGATTGAGTGGGCCACTGCTCCAAAGGGACTGGAGGTGGTCCCTACTGACCCTCTTCAGGAGCTCTTAAAATAATATGTTCTTCAATTTATCAAGTGGAGTGCATGGGTTTAAATTCTAACATGTATTTAGTCATCTTCATGATCTCATTCATGGCCACTGATCTCAACATTGCTGAAAAGTGCACTGGCCCCCCGGACAATGGTGAGTGCTCAAATAAAAATGACCTTAACCCATCATTAGAGATCTAGGTGGTTATTTCATCACCCAAAAAGGTAAAATAGGATTCCTCATCACCAAAATAATGTGAGGAAACTCATCCACCTTTCACTCCACCATATCCAATGAATTTCCTATATTCAGTCACGATAGAAGAAGTTGCTTCAGCCTCTAAATACCAGAATTGTGATTCACCTCCTATTTATGAAGAGCTCTTATCAAGAATCATGTAAATATCATAAGAGGAATAATTTTATGAGGATAATGGATAGGAGGAAGAAGAATAAGATATTAGGGATTCACTGCAGCATTCGAGGACATTTTATCTACCACCATTGATGGACTCATGGAAATAAACCTTGGTATTAAATATGATCTGTGACCCACTATGATTAGCGCGGACATGTATTCTGAAGAGCAAGAGATATATACTCCCTAAAACATAATTGATATTTTTTTCATGGAACTATAAGTAAATTCCATACCTTGAACCTGAGGTGGCTAGTCACCACCTAGGCTTACTGGAAGACCATCGTGGTTAAAAGAAATCTGCTAGAAGGACTCACTTAAAACATGCATCCAAAATAGAGGCTGAAGATAAATATATTGCTAGAGATTAAATCATTCAGGAGGTCTAATATCACATATGGATAGAAAACATAGTTTTTACCTAGAATAAAAAAAATCTAAGTCTTCGTAGATTTTACGGATCTCAATCAGCACTTCTCGTATAACGATTTCCCGGTTCTGATGACAAAATTGTTGATCGATGTGACTAGTGGATATGAGGTTATCTTTTTCATGGTTGTATATTCAAAATATAACCATATTATAATGGAAAAATATTACAGAGAAATCACTACCATTAAGTCTCCTCAATTAGTGTTTTCCTATAAGGTAATGACCTTTGGTTGGAATTTTTTTCACCACATATCAATGCAACATGAACCACATCTTCAAACCCTTCTAGGGAATGTTCTTGGAATGTTATGTGAATGTTTTGGAGGTTATGTCACGACAGCATTCAGACCACCTGTCATATCAGGAAATAGTATTAATTCAATTATGAAAACACAGTATGAACATAAACCCCCTGAAATGTTCTTTCAGTTTAATCTTAGGTAAATTCCTCAACTCATTTATATGCCATCACAACATCGACGTTGACCTTCAGAAGACAAAGGATATACTTGGGATGTAACTTCCTTAAAACATAACTGAGTTTAGTGGAATCCACGGACACCTAGACATCATTTTGTGATTTATAACCAACTTCACAGGAAGATGTTTTCCATCACTATGTTGATGAAAAAACTATTAAAAAATCAATAGACTGGTGATTTTGAGGAAACATTCGACATTCTCAAGAGATATCACATAATTCCACCAGTGATAATACCAAATGTCAATGGATGAACACTCATTAAATATGTGACCACCTTGATGAAATCCTTATGAACCATCCTGGCATTGAAGAATAATTCACGCATCAAAAATAGCCTTTATTATCTCAGTCGAACCATGATCGATGCTATGACCCATTATTCAAATATTAAGAAGAGATGTTTGGATTTTATTTTTGAAGTCCAGAAGCTTAGGAATTACCTGTAACACTATGATGTACACATTGTCTCATGTAGAAAACCACTAAAGTATATTCTCATCCATAAAATTTTTGCTGGGTTCCAATCACAGTGGGTGGTTATCTAGTAGATGTTTTATATATAGTTAATACTATAGAAAGCTATTAAAGTCCAGAAATTATTGAATTTCCTAGAAGAGAATCACTCAATAGAGGTGGTTCCATTAGATTCTATTATTCATGATGGATAAGTGTTCCATATTTAATAGGACTATGAGATGTGGGAAATTCACATTAATAGTGCCTCCAAAATCCTGACAGAAAGAACGATGGAAGAACCCAAACTCAAAAAAGTTAGGTTGGGATTCATACTCATATCCCCAAAAAAGGGAGTCATGTCTTATTCCTTCTTACTAGCATATGGGAGAACAAAAAATGAAGCAGAATAACATTATCTTATTAAAGGCTTAGATATGGAACTTCAAGTACAACTGAAAACCTAAATATAAAAACGAGATTCTGATATAGTAATCAAAATAATCAATGGGGACTACACTATCTAGAAAAAAGTGAAAATACATTTTATTAACCACGTTCGAGAATAGATGGAAGTGTTTCCATCAGTGCCAATATTAATTATGTTCTCCAACCAAAAAATACGTAATCCAATTCATTATAAAATAAAGCCACAACATTGGTTGATCCATATTGTGAAGAAATGTTTATCATCATTTCCCATCATCGAATGGTCTTACAGTTCATTCAGACCAAGATGGAAGAAATAAAAGAGATTAGTCCCTCCACCGATCCTTATGTTCATACCACCAGATGGATGACTCTAATTGAAAATTACCTCCAAAAGAGATAACATCCCCATGATAGGGCTGGAAGGGATAAAATCCAGAGATGAGTAATCAACACCATGATGTACGATGAAACAAACCATATAAAGGTCTATTATAATAGAGGTTATGATGGGATCCTTCATAGGTGAATCAATGGGGAAGAGATGGATACCATCATAGAAGAAGTACATTCTATAACATGTGGATCACATCAGTTGACATCCATGCTCTATCAGCAAATTTAGAGGCTTGAATACTATTTTCCCACTCTGACACAAGATTTCATTAAATTCACTAAGAAGTGCTATCCATGTCATGTTCATGCTAATTTCATCCACCGACCCCAAGAGTTACTTCACATTTCCATGTATGACTAGCCATTTTACATTTGGGTAAAGAACGTCATGGGACCATATACATTATCTAGGTCCAAATAGTTCATTTTTATTCTCATAATATGTGACTTATTGTCCAATTGTGTAGAGGGTGTACCACTTAATGTGGTCCATACAGGATTCATTGTTATCATTGTGAAAGTCAACATCATTACCAGAATTGGTGTCCCTCAGGCATCAACATTGGAAAATGGAACCAATTTCTACTCTGTTGAATTGGACAAGCTATATCTTGTGTACGTCATAAAGACAAATTGTTCATCTCGCTACCATGAAATGATCATTGGGCAGATAAAGGCCTTTAATAAGACCCTATCCATTACAATTCATAAGAAGTTATACAAGGACAATTAATTGTGTTCTGATAAAGTCCACCTTGCTCTATGGGCTTACTAGACCGTGAGTTTCACTGCCAATAAAGAAACACTATACTCATTAGTATACCAGACTGAGGTGGATCTACCCATTCAAGTTTAACTACCACCACTACGAATCAAATTTAATAATTGATTTTCAACAGATGAAAACAATCCCAAATGAGATTTGATGAGTTTGAGTGATTGGATGAGAAAAACATTCACACTCTACACCATTTTGAAGTCTACCAAAACCAGATTGCGTGGGCCTTCAACAAAAAGGTTTTCTTCTGGTATTTCTTCAATGGATAAATGGTGTTGCCCTATGAACTCTAATGATACTTCGAATTAAACAATTGAAATTGGTGCCAAAATGGGAAGGGACATATGTAATACACAAGGTCTACTCCAATTGAGCATGCGTCTTAATTTCAATGGATGCATAGCTCACCATAGCTCCCACCAATATATGGTTCTTGAAGAAAAACTTTGTGTAATTATTCTGCCTTTGGATTAGCTGTACAAAGTTAAACTACATCACACCATGTATATTTCTGTTAAATGAAATTATATTGCTCAGCACATTCATCCAAATTGCATGATGTTAAACTGAAAAATGAAGTGTCCTAACCGAATGACATTAAACTACATGGATATAACATGCCATTACACTCACATCAGGTTAACTTCATCTTGATCTCATGAAATAAAACATTTTGATCCATTGTCCTAACTGCATGACATTAAATTGAATGAAACTTTTCATTCCAAATACAAAATGTTAAATTTTATTGGGCCGATTCTGTTCTGGAAAATGATTTTTAAAATAGAAATCAGACCTACACTGGAGAAAGGTAAAATTCTCCCAATATCTCTGTAAGTGTCCCGTGTGAGTGCCAGATCCCCTTTGTATCCCTTTATTTATAAGAATGTTCGGTTTGATTCCTGCCTTCGTAGGATATATAGTGACACCCAGATCATATTCCATGGCCCTACCACCCCCCACTAGGTAAAAAATCCTCTTTCTCCATGTGTACTAACTAGACCTATGTAGGGAGTTTCATCATGAACTACATATGGCTTGATTTTAATCTATATGAAATATGTAGTGACACATATCCTAGTCTTATCCACCACCCACCACTAAATAAATAAGCATCCACATCTAGTGTATGGAATAGACCTCTACAAGGAGGTCTCTTAACATAACATCGAACAACATGATTCCCATTTTACCATAAGATACATTGATACTCCTTGATTTGAGGTCTTGGTCTAGCCACCACATGTTACACAATGCCTCCATAGTTCCTCTATTTGTCTCTATATTTGAATTTAAAACCCTTTCCATTCCTTTTTTCTCAAATCGAGCATAGTTCACAAGAGATTATGAATGGAGATAAAGGTTCCCCCACACAAATAAAGGATAAAGGTACACTACGAGATAAAAATAGTAAAAATCCCCCCTCCTTGTTCATGTTCTGGATCAATATAGGGAGTCTTAGAACTATATGTGGCTTGATTCCTTCCATACCAAGATACGTAGTGAGAACCGAATCATACATCTTGTTTCTATCACCACCAAAATTAAATGAACACTTTCCCATGAATATGGATCAAACATATTCAAGTAATTTACTTATAGAACTACATGTGGACTGTTTCATACCCTAGAAAGTTATAAAGTGATGACCAGATCTTATATCCTGGCCCAACATCTACCAAAAACTAGATATCCCCCATATCTATGCATGGGTCAAACCAGCACAGAGAACATCCATTTTAGAACTACGCGTGGCTTGATTCCTATCATAACAGAGTACATAGTGATACTTTAATTCCACATCCTTGGGCCCATCCACAAATATATAAAAATTACATTCCCTTTCATATATGCCTGACTTGTTCAAGGAAATCAGTAGACCTTTATTTAGAATGATTCACATCCCCATAGTGTACGTAAGAAGCACCCGAGTCATTAAACATGGTCTTGTTTGTGGAAAAAATATTCAAGGAAAAAATTCCCCCATACTTCACCATACTCCCATATGTTTAAGAATTAGCCTTTTTCATCCCATGTTTCTCACTGAGTTCCACCCATGTGGGATTAATTGATTTAGTGAAGGGTTCCTCACAGACATAACAATTCACTATCGGTTTGAGTCCTTAACCCAAGACGTAAAACTTCATGTCTGGAGTCCTTAACGCATAATGTAAAAATACATGGCCCGAGTCTTAACTGAAGGACATAACAATACATAGCCTAAGTCCTTACATCAATACATAAAATAGAATGGCCTGAGTCCTATCCACATGACATTAAACAGCAAGCTATCATGAGAACTATTTGTGGTTTAATCCAGTGTATAATGAGATATATAGTGAATACAAGATATAAAAACCTAGGTCCATCCACCTCAAATAGTAAAATACAAATATCCCCATCTCTTGAATGAAAATTTAATATTGAGACAGAGATTCTAATCCTTGATTTCAACAGTAAGGGTTTGTCAATGGATCATGTTCACCTCACATATTAGTTAGATCCTTGTAGGGGATCCCATGATTCAAAACTGATCATGGTCAATATATTAACCATGTAACCTTACATTCCATTTTCATCCATAAAACATTATAACTCATCAAATTTTAGATCCCCATAAACATCCATGACCATAAGAAATGGATAGTCAGTGTCCTGTAGACACCTTTGTTTGACTATGCACTCAATTCCTAGGTAGCTATACATAAGATTCTTCCAAACGGAATATCAACCAATGGAATATGTGTCTTTAGAAGATAAGTTTCTTACCTCCGTACAACCAATGGATCCCAAGCCATGTATAATTTCTCCTTATCTGAGGGTCTCAAAGATCAATGTTTGCACTTTGTTTCCCCCTCACGTTCAGGGCATGCAGAATATCCCAGTCCCATTAGCCCATACTATTTCATGATCTTTATCTGGAATTTAATCCCCAAAACACAACATTAAAATATGATGTCAAAATCCTTACTTCAGGACTTAAAACTACATGAACACACAACATCTATCTCTTCCCTTTTGGGCCACCAACGTCATCACTACATGACATTAAACAACATGAATCAACAATGTTCAACCTGAGAGGAAATTTCCTCCAACATCAGTCACCTACCATGCTCTATCTTAGAGCGATGTTTTTCTTGATTCCTTCCCTTATAGGATATGTTCAAATGCCTATAATATCATCATATCCCATCCACCCCAAAAAAATACCCACTCCTTATTTATAGGTCAGACCTACGCAGATTAATTTCTAAAAGGAACTAAATGTGGTTTGATTATTATTTTCCCATTAGATATGAAGTGATACCTAGATCCTATGACCTGGATCTAGCCACATAATGTGGAAAAAAAAATGCCCCATCTGCACGCAGACTAGCTCAAAGCGGAAGGCACCCAAGTATACCATAATTGAAGGGCTGTCTCAAGAGTAATCACATGCCCCCCTTTCATGTTGGTTCACCTATGTACACTCTAAATGAAGGTAAACTATTCAGAAATGGTCATTATCATATAAAATTAAACTACATGATGAAACATCCCAGCTGGATGATGATAAACGGCACAATATCACCATGAGTATTAAATTTTCCATTCTTTGATTACTCCCTCTCTTCTAGGATAATTGAAACCCATTCCACACCATGTTAATCACACCAAGAAAAACCTCTGTGGGATTAGGGAGACCAGTAGTGAATTTCCGAAAGAGCAATGGTAAATCAACCCACAATAAGTGGTCATTGTGATATGACCTTAAAAGGCAAATTATGGTTCTTTTCCCCCTGATAGAAAGCCCAAAATCTTAACTGTAAAAAATTAAACAAAAAGGAACCCCAAATATAGTAAAAATATTTTCCCACTCTATATGGATTAGACCTATGTAGGGAGTCTAATACCTAGATGCTCGAATCATCGAACCGAAGTCCAGATCCTCCAGAGAAGTCCGAATTTCCCCACCCTACATATGAGTTGAATCTATGAAAGGTAATTCTTAACCTATTTTTTAATCATATCCTATGTATTTCTAACATAACAAGAATCATTCAGTTCATTCAATAAACTCTGAATTTTGAGTGATTTCATGTCTTCATAAACATCCATGGCCATTGGAGATGGAAGGTCAGTGTCTTGTGGACACCTTTGTTTGACTTTGTAAATAGTGCCCTGACATTTCTCCATAACTGATCCACACAAGGACATGTTAAACAATGGAAAATTCATTCTCGTGAGAGGATTTTCATATTTCAGTATGTCCAATGGCTTCTAGGGCCCATATGATTTCTCTCAATCCAAAATCCCTTGAAACTGTGACATACACTTTCATTCATACTCATGTGTTGGACAAGTCAAATACCTAGACCTCATTATCCTATAGGTAGTTGGGGACACTATATCAATTTCTTACTTGCATCACAATAATACTACAAGACACCTAATAATCAATGTTCATTCTCATGACACAATATTTCGAATAATGTATTATTTTCATGATCATATTCATGAAATGAATCCACAGCATAAGGTCTATCCCGAGTCCCATATTATTGGAAAAGATTATACATGAAACTAAAATGCAACACCCATATGTTTTAATCAGATTCCCATATGAGTATACATTAAAAGAACATTTTGTAGATTGATTTATATCATCATTAGGATACATAGTGAGACATGATTCGTTTATCTTAGACCCAACCATGAAAAAAAATCATCACATTAATTTATACAAAAGGGTCATACCTATGTATGGAACCCCCCCCCCCCACCTATATCCATCAAACGTATTTTCATATTCCTGGGAAATTTCAACTTAAAATACAGTGATTCTTGTTTCAGAACTACTTTTCATGACCCATAATATGCGTCCATAATGGTTTGAATACCCATAAACCTCTATGGATATTAGATATGGAAGGTCAGTTTCCTATGAACACCTTTTTTAACTATTCAAACTATTCCCTAATGACTCTACATAATTTCCCAACAAAAATGACCCATCAACCAAAGGATAAAACATTATCTAGAGAATTTTTTTTATATTCATAATCCCTATGAAGTTTTTGTATCATCTCATTCCGTTATTTCAAAAACATACATGATTACAATTTAAACCATTCCCCCCTACTCATGAATGAAGATAATGAAGTAGTTTTTGTCAAACAATTACAGATGGGATGAATTGTTTAGCTCCCGACTTGGTCAGGGTAATGGGAATTTAAATCACGAGTCGCAAATGTCCCTTTTTTAGGATGTTAAACTTCACTATTATTTATCCCCCTCTTTATAGAAGTCAAATTATCATGGGAGTGGTATTATCATTTACAACCAATTAAAAAACCCTTATCAGTTTCATACATAATTATATTAAAATTCCATCTACCATGGTGCTACACACCCTAAAAAAATACATATTTCCTTAAAAATAATTGGCCACCAGAAACAGAATGCCAGTGTCCTATAGAAACCTTTGTTTGACTATACTGACAATATCTTGGTGTCTCTGCATAAGTTTCCTAGAGAATTCCCTATCAAATGAGGGAAATGTTTCCTCTGGAGAGGCCTTCCCTACACACGTACTCCCCAATGGTTTCCATTACCCATACATATTCTCTATCTAGGAACCAAAAAATCAGGGTTCTGAAAAATCCATTATCTATGATTAAAGGTTATTAGATAATTATCGGTTAATGAGCCCTATATTGGGGAAACTTCCCTACAAATCATAGTCAAAGTTGTTCATTCTAAAACAATAGTCTTCATAGCCCGGTAGTAAAGTCTATAAACTACCCATGAAAGAGAGACACAACACTTTTGAGGATAAAAACTCGCAAAGGGAACCCCAGATAAAAGTTCAGTTATAGCTATCTAAAACTAATCTACGTAAAGTTTCAGAATAAATATTGAGCCACCAAAAATCAAGTGACAAAAATCATGTTAGGAAAAACACCCACAAAGGGTGTCATAACAAATTTTTTTTAGATATGCAGAGAACACACAGAAATCATACATGGAAAAAAATATGTTTCTAACAGAAAAGATGCATTTTTCATAGTGTTTTCCATGTAACCCTAGAAATAGTCGAACTATGATTTCTAATTCACATAGTTTAGGAAAAAAATAAAGCATGACTTAATATTTCAGATAACACAAGAAATTTCTATTTAAATGAAGTCAATTAGGATTGATTATCACTGCGTGAAGAGCTGAAGGGGAAGCACTAGTGTGGAAAATGTTTCTATTCCATCAAATGGAACAAGAATGGGTGATCGTTCACAATATAGAGCATCTCCCTATTTTCAAAAAAAATGTTACTACAAGTAAACTCAATGGGTTATAATAATGCACAACATTTTATTTCCAATAGATTGATGATCACCTTAAATGGGATGTTAAGGGCCTGTTCCAAAGCATTCCTCTGTTCAGCCTCATCTTCAATCGCTGGATGTACACAATTCATGATAGCCCTAAGGTCTCACCCTTTCTATTTTATAGTCTCACAATTGGAACTTGAAAACTCTAGTTGTTCATTCTGTCTAGCCATATAAGCCTCGCATTCCTATAGTTCTTCTATTTAAGTAATCACCTGATCATGAGCATATGCTCGCTCAATCTCTTGATGGTGCAACTCAAATGTAACATCTTGAAAGGTATTCATTTAATGGTGTGAATAGATTAAATTATCAAGGTTACCATCATAAGTTGTGATATCCTCTTGAGCAATGAAAATTTTGTACACAAAGAGATGCAGGTGTTGTTAGTCAATGCCTCCTAAATTCAAATTGATTAATAGTCATCAAAAGGACTCTCCCTCAGTAGAAATATATGCCAAGGGATTATCAGTGGAAAGATTATGGATTAAATGCCACTAATGTATTTGAATGACTTGATTCATCTTAATAGCATCAAAATTATGGATTTCCCCCTCCACTGTGACAGGAATATAATCGTGAATTTCCATCATAGCAGATGTAAGTGCCCTGAGTTGAGTCATCCAAGCAAGATGACAATCCCTCCCACGAGACGGTTTTTTCTCTGGAACTAGGCATGGGGGACTGACTACAACTTCAGGAACACCTGGTGATTTCCCACTATGAGTAGCTTCAGTAGGGACCAAACCATATCAAATAGAGATACAGTGTACGAGTAACTCTCTATAGAGTTTGGATGAGCTGATGAAGCCCCATTCGAATGTTTACAATGTGGGTTGAAGAAACTTTTTTCAATAGGAATGAAGGTAGATAGTGCAGTTTACTTGGTTAAAATGGTAATAGAATTAGTCAATGGTTTTTCAACCTGTCAGACTAGTCTAGCTAGTATTCTGTTAGGGTAACAATCCTCCCATAGCTAATTATATTCTGGAGACAAGTTTGTTGAAGCCACTATGGGAGGAATATGGACTTACACATTATTATCCTCCCACATCAACATAAACCATAGTTGGCGATGGAATACAAGTTGATATTCCTTCTTAATCAAGGTTTTTAGAGATATCTGGTCCATTTAATTCATCCAAATTTTTTGGAGAACCAATAAGGGACATAGGTTTTTCAAATGGCTACTCTCTCTATGTGGGAGGTCAAGAATCCCTGCAAAATATAAATGATATATGAACATTTTTGGGGGATCCCCACTAGTTACCCATTATTATTCCACGAGGTGCAGTATAAATCACAAATTTGAATTGAGAAACATCGCTCAATAATTCAACCACACCATCTATGCTTTGATGTTTGGGACAAACAATGATGATATTGAGAAGATTTGTATGAAATTAAAAATGAGGAAACCTTGCAGAATTTCGAAAATCATAACAAGGTATGTGCTCCACCATACAACCATACAGTAATTGAAAGGAGAGATGTAGATAACTTCCCTCATGTATCTACTTCAATAGTTCGTATATACATGCAATGTTAGAGATAACCATATTGATGGGTTTCCCTCCACTAGTGTAGCCGACATCACTATGGTTCAAGATCTATCACCAGTTCATACATCATGGAATGGTAAAAGCCATACACATAGGAACATGGCTATGAAACCCACTAATATGATCTCAGATGATACATCTAATTGAATCCTGTATCCACATGTGGTGTATCGGAACACCTCAATGGTAGCACCATAAGTGCCCTAAATATTCAGATATTGTTGTGTCAGATGTGTTTATATGTGAAAAACTTTTGGCTTGGTTACACTCACCTTAATGAACAACCATATTCAGTCTTCAAATGAAATATGTGAGTGTGCATAGTGAGGCTGGCTAAGTAGTCCCTCTTCCAAAATCAATAAATCTCTCACAAGAGGAAATATATGTTCGATATTCTCCAAGGTGTCGGTCATCGAAAGGAATTCATCATAAATATTTCCAATTATGGGAATTCATCTCTATTGGAAGGGTTCCCAGAATCTAATTTCCACTTTTCTAAGTGACAAGTTGAAGGAATTTGTGTTCGAACCCCAACGAAAAAAACATTTCGGTAGTATTTCACCAGGTGAATAAATAAAAAACTATGAAACCAATTCTACATGATACATATTTACAACTTCCAAATGATCATGGGATTCTAAATAGAATAGGTGCACCTATAATTATCAGGATCATTCATTGGAGAAGGACCCCTAGATCACATATCCCATTTGGAGCTCCACCCTCCATTGGGATTATCCCGCGACAGGTTGATGACAGATGGGTAGTCTTGGGGGACTTATTCTAGAGAAATGTGATGAATACATTGGTGACATGTATTACACGTGGATCTATTCATAATAAACATATCCTCTTGGATTGATAGAGTTGTTATTTCTCCCATGGAAGACACATTCACTAGATTATGTTGTCATGATTTTTCAAGGAGAATGGTGAGGATGATCTGAAAGACCCTTAGTTTGGGAGAATCATCTCTAAGTCCAATATTTTAGAATAGTAGCTAGTTAGACAGTGGAAAGTTTTTAATCTCTGGTGAAAGGAGATCCTAGAGAGTACACCTTTTAGGGAAAATGCATGAACAATGGTTTTCTTCGATGTTCTCTACAATAATGGCCCTTCTTATGGATACACCCATTGAAATAATAAGAAGATATATTATCGTCATGTATCAAAAGACTCATAAAAAAAGTCAGTCGAACAAAATTTTTGGGTGAAGTATGAAAAAAAAATGAAAAATGACAAAGGGAAGTCTTCATAAAGAAGCACTCTGCGTAATGAAACCTGAGAACAACACATGGTAGGCATCGACCATGAACCAAAAGTGTTTAGAAACTGATGAGGTGTTATCCTGTTAGGTGTTAGAAATGAACTTAATAGTTCACTGAAAAATAAAGTCACTCATTGACCTGTGCTATATAGAAATCTGAACTCACTATTATAATATTCAATCTCTGGGTCATGTATTTGAAACATAGTTCATGGATGAAGGATACATTGAGGTGTTCATAGTTCACAAGATGTAAGGATCAATTTTCAGAAGAAGGAAGTTGTAGCGAATGATTGTTCACAGAAGCAGGTGAGCGAGAGAAAATAGAGTGCAAAGATTCTTGAGAAAAGCAATAAATGAAAAATTACATATTCCACTATATATAGGTCTGGACCCTCTATGGTTCAACCTTTATGAGATAAAATAGTTAATGTTAGGACCACTTTCTACATCCTAATACCTCTTATTTGTCCTAATAACTACCCATTCCATTAGGGAGAATTTATTAGATCCCAGATTTTTTTCAAAGGGAATGAAAGTACAACAAAAAATTTGATAAAGGAGAAAAATATATGGTCAACTGAATGTTTGAAGAATAATATAGAATAAGCCCAGTTTCAGAAAAGGGAAGTAGAGGCAGCACAAACATAAATTCCTTCATGGACTATTGCTCAGCATGGCGGTCTGTGGCCTCATGATGTAGTTACAAACCATGTTGTTTGTGGAATATAGATGAAGATGTTGGCGCCCGTGAACCCTGTCATTGGCAGAACGGAGGATGAAAGATCCAATTCAGAAAAATCCACCAAGAATGACCTTATTGGTGGAATAGAGGCAGATATATTCTCCCTCGTATACCATCTTTGGGAACTAAATGGTTCGCTGGTGAGAAGAATCCAGCAGTATCCCACAAACAAGACAAAGTCATTTTTGGAATTGAGGTGGTGATTTCTTCCATTGAAAACTACAACCCCACAGGTGTTTGTTGACAGAGTTTTCCATGGGATGGGTTATTTCTCTGGGGGATTCCACAAAATGTGACGTGAAACTCATAGATCCAGATTCCCTGTCACATAGTAAAAGGATCTCGAGGGATCCAAAAAAAGCGGATCCAAGGAGAGAGTTGGGGATGGGGATGGGGGATATTCGAGGAGAATGGATTTTAGATATTCGTAGTCACATAATAAGAAAGTAATTCAAAGAAGGACTTTTAAAATGATTTTTTATAGTTTTATCTTACCGCATACCCTAAAAAAGGAATCATAATATTAACTAGAAGACTACAAGCCTAATTGGTGGACCAAGAACCATATCTCAGTGGTGGATGAACATCCCAAATACCATAGGATCAATGACCCTTCTTCAATCTGGAAACCTGCATAGTGCATCTCTATATGGATGAAATCCAACCCCACATAGAGTCCCTCTAAATAGATGGAATACAACACATCATAGAACCACACAATGTGGAAGAATCTTGGGGGTGTGTACTACCATGGTAGGTGGACCACATCTCAGTCTGCATACAAATTCATTACGCAAAAATCCTCTCCACCCGCATAGTAACATGATATGTGAGGAATACCCTATCCTTCATAGAAAAATGGTACATGGAATGAAGAAAATTTGGGTGTTCCATTCTCTGGCTGAGATTATTTCCTTCCATTTCTATTTCCTTGTCTGTAGTCCCTTCGCAAACGATTCCAACAGAATTATGCCAAATCGTCTTCCAAAAACACCTGATCTATATGATAAAACCATAAACCACATCAGAAAACACATTTTAGTTTACATACACACGGTAGGCAGAGTCATGTGTGTAATCCTCACAATGGTTATGACCCTCATAATATCCATAAGTTTACATTCCCATGGTAGCTCGAGGTCCAATCTATGGATACTAACACGAATATCCATATTCTAGGGATAAAGGGTAATCCCTGGTCTTTCCCATCACTGAGGTTTAGTGATATCACATGGAAATAATGATTTATTTTCCCTTTTACAAGATGAAATAGTACTACCCTTTCCCAAAACCAGTCTCAATCCACTCTCACTAAGGTAAGCCCCTATAATTTATTGTAATAGGTTGCATCAGTGCTCCTCTCTACCTCTTCCTAGGGAATACCTAGATAGGATAATTTGACTATCCAGGGTATGAAAACATGGAGGTGTTTTCATGTTCAAATCCCCATTTCTCTCTCTCCCTTTGGGCTCTTGTACAATCTATCAGCAGGTGATGTGGGATGTGTGATCCTTAGATCTACTACCTCCTCTTGTTTCTCAAACTTAGCATGACTCATGTGGGATTAGAGGTTGACATCAATCATGATGACTTCATAATCCCAAAGAATGGGCCTCCAAGAAGGTGAAATCCACAAATGTAATGAACCCAAAGCACTCTAAGTTTTGTCCCAATAAGGATAGATAGGATTAATCTCAAAGGCTCGAGATCAAAGGGGATCTTTATTAAAGGTTATCCCTAATTATCAACACCAATTAATCTAGGCCTGATTTATGGTATAAGTCCTAACATAAACTCAAAAGGGTCCTTCTTTACCGATGTATGCCCCAAATCATGCTTCCTTAATGGGAAGCTTCTATACGTAATCCCCATCATATTGAAATATGTGGGAATTTATTCACAACCAATTGGGATACGTAGGAAGCCTCCCTGAGATGAAAAACTAACATTAATGCTTTCCCAAAAAAAATTTGAGTCATATTATCTATAGGGTCATGCTTTACCTTGAAGACTAATTTTCATCCAGGTGCCAGTGTCTGCCTCAAGGTATGTACAACATTAAATCTTGTCTAGGTACCTTCCTCCTGGAGGTCCTTACAACATGATGTTAAATTGTATGGATGAGTCCTCATCACACAATCTTAAAAGGTGATGTGTCCATCTATGTGGCACCGAAATACGTGGTCGCAGATTCCTCTCATGAGCATACATAGAAAGCCCATATCATGGGTTTAACCCCATCATCAAAACAATACCCATCTCCCATTGATGATGATAAATCTAGTGTTCCTTATCACAGGGATTAAACTCGTGTTTTCTTAGTAAACGGTAAACGAATTATTGATCTTTCCACAAAAGGATATTCTTATTGATGGAGAACCATAGATACATACAGATGGTTCCAAACCCTTGTGTATTTATGCTTGATCTTGTAACCTAGGAATAATCCATGGATTCATATTTGAGAAAAAACCAAGGATTCACAAAAATTTGATCATTAATTAAATCTATAACAGAGTCTTAAAATATGAAATAATCCACCACCCAAAGGATGTGTTGAGCCCGATCTACCATCCTCTTGACCAATTGAGTCCTTTTCTGTCATTGGAAAAATCATCCAACAAGCACCTACCTTTGTAATGTAGGTCCATGAATCAAGGAAAAAGGGTCATTGGGTATTTTTGGCTCTGCCAATAAACCCAGTGGAGACCATCTGAGGACACCTTACCCAACGTGGGTCAATTCCCAAACACCTAACACCCTAAAATCACCCTCCAGGACCATTAAACTATGGAACCTACTTCGTAAATGAAAAAAAGACACACTGCCTACTCCCCATGGGACCATCTCAGTCCATGGATAGTGTACAATGAAAATTGGGACAAAACAGTGACCTTACACCATTATGTTGTAAAATACCACATAAGTGTTAAATTATTCATTATATTCCTTCATGTTGAATTATAAGTCCTTAGTTATATGATTATACATATGCATATTTAATCAATACATATGGTCCCCCCCAATGTTAGGTTTCTCACATTTCTAAACTAAATAATCCCATAATAAAGAAACATGTACACTGTGATATACTCCCCTCATGTTGTGGATGTCACTCATCATGTCGTAACTAGAACCATCATAGTACATCAACCATACCCTACTCAATTGAGTAACTCTTAAGTCTCATAGAATAAACCCTCTAATTGACAACACATTCATCACATCTCGACCAGACTATTATTTCAAGATCTCTTAGTAAATCCTTGAAACAAAATTAATTCTCCCACCATAATATCACTATGAATGCCTGAAATCCCTCTGCACTCAAGAAACAATAAAGGATGGTTTAATAGAATCTATGACCTTACATATAAGAGTTTAAACTTGCTAATTTGGATCAATTTTTTAATTATACATGAGTACTAATCATTAATATTCATAGAATGTTAAGAATACTATAAAATGAATCTTATAAATCTTATAGACTTATTGGATAGTTCCGACCTTACATTACTATCACATTATGTTAGTCATGGAATTATGAATAGACGAACATAAAAATGACCAAAATAATAAAAGATAATATAATAAATGACTAACACATAATAATTATTTAAAAAAATGAAAATAATAATAACAAAAAAATCATTAAAATGGTTCTTAACAAAGTAAATAACAAGTACAATCATATTATTTAAGATATTAGATGATATATGAAGTAATTTAAGACATGACGTTAGGTTATCATGTCTAAATCCAAATTCATTTCCATTATTTTATTTTTATTAAATATACAATCTCATATGACTCATATACAAGGTATTGAAAATATAATAATTTTTTTTTTCAAATTACCTCTTTCTTCCATTATTTATTTAAATATCATATCATAGAATTTTCGAATAGGGGATATGCCATTTTTTCTGTCGTTTTGTATATGTTCAATACCACTCTCTTTCTCTATTTATTCCTATTTTTATATTGTTTACAATATATTATAAATATTTATTATTTATTATTATAAATTATTTTTCAATTTATATAAATTTCCTAATGTTCTTATTTATATTATTTCATTATTTAAAACATTATGATGTTTACTATAAAAAATATTCAATACATTTTATTCCTCTCCATGTTTCATCTATATTATGTCTATTTCATTTCAATATTCCATTTTTGTAAATATAATTATTAAAATAATATTTTCAAAGAAAAATTTTTCTCCTTTGAAAAATAATTTTTGGATTACGTATTTTAATATTTTGAAGAAATTATCATTAAATATTATAAAATTATGTTGAAATTTTTTCGTTAAATTTCAATTTAATTCTTATCAAGATCTTTTTTAAAATAATTTATATAATTTATTTATATTCTTACTTATTCATTTTTTAATATATTTTAGACAAATAATTAATCAATTTATGTCGTTATTTAACCATGAAATTTACATTATTTAATTTGACAGAGAGTGAAAATTAAGAATTGGATTTCATAAAACATCTACACTTTTATAAATTACAGTAAATTAAATTTCATTTATGTCAATAGTATTTTATATTCCACAAATTTATAATTTTCTATGTTATATTTCCTTTAAGGATATGATTTTTATAAAATAATAAAATGTTATAGTACTCTTGTGATTCTTTATCAAACTTTATATATATATATACAGTGTGGTGTAAAAATAAATCTCTGCTTTAGAAATAATCTCTGACCAAATTTGTTTTCCTTTGTCTCCAATTAACCTTAAATATAATATTTATTCAACATACATTTAGTTTTTAATTCTATATACTTCTTGATTCAAATTGAATGATCTCCACGTAGATTTCCATTCCATATGACTGACTGTGTGAATCAATTAACCTATCATTATGACCATTTATTCTATATATTTATAATACTGTATAATTCATTATTATGAGAGTATTTACCTAGGATGAATCATTATTTTTTTATATGTTTGTATTATTTACATAGGTTAATATTTCTATGATATTATGGATATATGAACCTGATCAGATCATTACGGTATATATATGTAAGGATATATCATTATATGAAAAGTGGGACATGAATTATATTCACTTCTTATGAATTCTATAAATTTTCACTTATCATGTGATACCTTTATTTATGGGACTGGGTAGTAAACTGAGTCCACAATGCTTACAAGACTAGAGAGTAATCCCAAAACATTTTGATTATAAGACTAGTATGTAAACCAAATATACAATGTTGTGATGGAATTTATATAGATCCTTAATGTATGTTGTTATTTTCTATGATTTTTCTTGTACCATATATATATATATATTACCACTATTCTTGATTACTACCTCGGGATTTTACATTCTTATTCAACATTATATGTCATGATTTTATACATGTCTAATTATAGATTTTATGTCATAATATGATTATGTTAATGTGAATCTTATAATTTCACAAACATATTCAATTAATCATGATATTTATCTTATTATTATAACTATATATTTTTTATTATCTAACAGTACAACCTATAATAATAATTTGATAAGATTTTGTCCCTTTCTAATATATTTAGCTAACTATTTTCTGGACTTCTATTTCCATAATTGATCATAGGTTTTAGTGAGATTTTAATCAGTTATACAGTGGTATTGGGTAAAGGATTTGATTAAATTATGTGATATATCTATTGGTTGTTGATTTATTAGGAACCTAGTTCATATTGAAAATAATCATTTAATTCCATAAAATTTTAAAAAATTTATTTTAGGTTTAATGTAATGGGTTTTTTACACTATATAGGGAAGTGTTGGTTTGGGGGGACCTCTATAAGTACAAAACAAATACAGTGTGTATATCGATAAACACAATCCCTCTACACAGGTCAAATTCCTGTCACAAAAACCTTATAAATATTACTCAAATTCCTATCTCCAATAATGGGAAAAATATATCAACCACAATTATTCATATAATAAAATACTACATCCATTATGAAATCTTATTTCCTTTCATAATCAATTTATTTAAAATGATGATTCATTTTCCACATTTTTTATTTTAACCAAACATAAAAAAATTACATTAAAAGTATAATTAACATATATTATTTAAATGATTTATCTTTTCATAATACTTTATTTATTAAAAAATCAAATCTCATTGCACTTAAATACATTCATTATTTCAATAAAAAAAATTAAATATCTCCATGAAACTATGACACACCAACCATAAAAACATACCACCAAAATAATCATAAAAAGAGTTCATCATCTAATCATAGTAAGCAACTGTATATGAAGTATTATAGTGACCGAGGAATTTAAAAATTATTATTTCATGTTTTGTAATATAAATATCAGAAAGAAAAAACAAAATGTTCCATATAGATAATGCCTTTAAAATAAAATATACATAAAAATTTAAAATTAAACTAAAATAATTTTTTTATTTTAATCATAATAATGAGCTTATAAATACATTTCGAATTATACAATTTTATACGATGACCTATTGAATACATAATGAAAAGTGGTGATTTGTAGATCACCGTAAGGGAATAAGAATGATAATGAAGCCTGGAATATGAGTATAATGTCACCACATGATATCATAAAATACAAGGCATGTGAATGATCATGTTGGATAATGAAATAAAAAAATATGGAATAATAATATACTTGTGAAAAAATAGTATCAAAGAAACATAGATCATGATAAAAACATAATCTAAGGATAACTTTCAAGACAACATCACATGGTGAAAAAAGAGTCCCACCAACGATTTGGTTTACTCAATAATCCCCAAAATATCATCTCATGGGACATAAACATTACCCAATCAATTAGAGTGAAAGATTGTTACACCCTTTATAACTTTTCAATGAATGTGTGTTCTGTGAAAGGAAAACATATATTAGTAATATATATTAGAAAACCCCATGGAATGGAAATAGGATAAATAATCCTGTCTTATAAAATCTCAAAATTTAATATAATAATGAATTCCATGATATAATATATTAAATAATTCATGGATTTCAGAAGATAGATAAGAAATAATAGGAAACAGAAATGATGTTCATGTGAATTGAAGGCACAAAAAGGTACGAGGAAATAATTTTTTTATGTGGGATTTTAGAAAAAACTGTAAAGAATCATTATAGAGGATAAAATAATAATAATTTACATAATACAAAAAATAAAACAAAATTAAATACAAAAACATTGTGGGTGTTCATAAATAATATCTATTTGGAAAATATTACATTATTTGAACATGAATTGAGTACATAATACAGAGAAGTTACATTTAATTGGATCAATATATTGAATGAAATTTATAAGGGAATATATAAAAAACAATATTACCATCAAGTAAAGTTTAATTAATATAGGTATATATTTGTTAAAAATATATAAAGATTGGAAAAATATTTAAATAAAAACAATAATACCCTAATTTTTATGAAATAGTTTTTTCTAATAAATTATATTTCTTTGATTGATTCTGTTACACTAAACAATGAGTTATAAGGAACCCCAATATATGATTAAGATTATTACATAAAACTAACCATTTTAACTTATATGTAAAAAATTATTGAATGAATATGAAAAAAAATATCTAAAAATACTTTATATGGGTTTTATATAAATAAATATTTTTTATTAAAATTGTATTAATTACACTATGATTTGCAAAATCAATTTCCTTAAAAAGGGTTGATTATTCCGTTTTTGAGAAATATTTAAATTATTTTTTTCACATATCAGAATTTAATTCAAAAAAATGAAAAAAAAGTTTTGACTCAAAATTTCAAAATTAAATTAGGGTGAACTATTTATATTTTATTGGGTATTTTATTTTTTGTAATGAATATTCAAAAATACTTATTGTTATTGAAAACTATCTTTTCATTTAAATAATTTACAATATAATATTTTGTTTTAATATTATTTAAATGTTAAATTAGTTAAATTATGTTATATTTAATCCAATTTTGTTTATTATATAAAATTTTATATATAATTTTTTATTAAATTTTTTTACTCTTGTTAAAAATATTTCTTTAGAAAAAGATTTTTAATCTTATCTACAGATATTATATTAATCTTTCATTAGATTCTTATTTGAATATAATTTTATAATATAGATTCCATATTTGTAATACTAATAATTTATATTATTTAAAAATTTAAAATTAATTTTTCCCATGAAGAATAGTAAAAATAGTGAAAAAATCATTATTGTAATTATGGTTTAAATGGGGTTTTGAGAATTACATATGAATGCAATAAAATTTATTTTTTGGAAAAATTGGATAATTATAAAATAAATTATATCTAATATTTATAAATAATGGTAAAATATTATCTAATAAGGATGATTTTATTTTTATTCTTAACCGATAAATTACATAGTTCAACAAAAAAAGACTAGTAATATTGTGAAAATTATAATGGTAGTAGTTAGAAAAAGTAGAAGATAAAGGAATAAAATTTTTAAAAATTATTTATTTTCATATATTGAGAGTTTTTCATGAATATAACATCCCTAAAATCCTTTATTTATCAAATTTAGATGCACATGTTCTGAGAGCGACATCCAATTATCGAATAGTTTTGGGCATTTACAAAAATACCACTCCTCATCAATTATAAAATGAGACTTCCTACTATCACATATTCAAACAGATTAAACCATTTGAAATTAATAAACCCATAAAATATACATCCCTAACATCCATATCCATGTTATATAGCTTCTCTTCATACCAAAATTCTTATCATGGGTTCCATAATAAGAGATCCATATGAGGTTGTTCAAATCGAAGGTCATTGTTTTCACACATTTCTTTCAATACACTTCTTCTCTCACTACCACTATTCATGTACTAATAATTCCAATATAGTAACAAAATTATATAAAATATACCAATATTCTGTTATGTTTATGGAATAACTTACATCTATATCCACTTCCATTAGACAAGAAATTAAAATGCAGATTCTATGTGTGAAAAACAACCACCACACAAACAGATGTAATTCGCTTTTCGTCACCACCTATCAAGGAAATAGATAATTATGGATTATATGTTTAAATATTATTTTTATTTAATTATTATAATTATTGAAATATAATATCACATATTCTTTATTTATCTTATTTCTGTGGGAATACGATAACGTCACCTCTTTGTACGGTGGATTAACACCTCGCAATGAAAAGTGGTTCTTTTTCCACATATGATTAACATGGTATGTAATAAGGATAAATATAATTAATATACGTTATATATATGAAATAATAATTACTCTTGAAATGTGATATTTTATTAACCTTCCTTATCTCATGACCCGTCCCCTGGGGTATGTGTCGTTACTACCTTAAGCCTTCCTTTCATAGGCCAGGGGCTGCAGATAAACATCGAAAGGAATATTCCCTAAAACAGGAAGGAATTGCCATTATGCCTATAAAAAACCCATTCCAAGAACACAAAAAGAAGAAAATGTGATGTAGAATATTGTAGTAATGGAGTGCTGAAAGAAAAAGGTGTCGGAATACAATCCCAACTGTAAAAGCACAAGTACGACAGAAAGTACAGTACAATTGAAAGAAAAAGGAAAACAGATATTGGGTCATCCTCCGAGGTTCCTACCTGAAGGATAGGTGTAGATCACCTCCACTACACTCCATGTCCACTTGTCTCCTCTGTGTCATGTCATGCCAACCCGTCCACCTCTAAGTACAATCCAGTCCTCACTCCCGGAACTTCGATCAATATTGTACATCTTCTGCACAAGACACAACAAGGTGCTGGTTAAGCCCGTTTAGGGGTGAGTATAATGATACACAGTAGGAACCCCAAGACCCCAATGGTCTCATAGAGTTCATTAAAAAAATGGGGTAACACCACGAAGGTATATTACCACATAGGTAAATTACCACATATCAAAACCTGGATCACAAGCACAAGGTAAAGACCACTCACACCAGGATTTACTCTAGGGGTAGTAACAGGTAACATCCCCAGTCACAATGTTGAATGCCTCAACTACTGGAGAACTTTTCCTCTATCGAGTACAGTGGGCCTACCGAGTCACTCTGAGCCAGTTCCCACAGACCTTGAACTACTGTGGTACTCCTCCCTATCACGTAAAGTGGTACTGAAAGGTCACATAGAGCCACGCACCCACATCTTGGTCAGCTAAGGTACTACTACCCATTGCATATTGTGGTCGCTCCCCACTGTGGCCTGCTAGGTCACAGAGATCCACCCACCCCCATCGTTGTCTACTAAGGTACTCTTCACTATCCAAAACTGCGGCCTTCGAGTCACTCCAAATCAAAAAGATAGCAATTGTCTGGTCTCAACCAGTCGACGGGATTCGTACATAGTGCGCTATGGAGAACCGCTCCCCAACACCCCAGTCACATCTCAACTAGCATGGTGTCTTATAAGGAAGTAATCTGATGACCTTCCATTTCATAGGGGTTCCAACGTAATAGACAACGCACCAAATGGACATCCGTTCTTTGTGTTATTGACATTTCAGTACCGAGGGCCCGGTTGGACTCGGGTGTGATCCAGCCCAGTCATACTCCATGTTTAACCAACACTCTAATGGAGTAATGAAAAAGTTTCTTCTTGTTCGAATGGTCCCAACGCCGTAGAAAGATTTTCAAACGGGCGTCAGGTCCTCAAGATAAACCCCTTTGAGTGTGTTTACGCCCGGTTGGGGCACAGGACTGGTACGACCCGATCGGACCGACACGGCCCGACCCGATCTGGGCTGGGCTGAGGTGAAATCGTCCTGCTGGGCCGATGTCTAGTCTGTCCCTCAAGATGATAGCTCAAAAGGGTGTCTCGACCAGAATAGGGTGGCCCGACCCGTGAGTGGCGGTGGCTCAGCCAGGGGCCGGTGGCACCTAGAGCAGTAGCCTGGTCCGAGGGAGGCGATGTGGTCCGAGTTTGGTGGCCCAGCTCAAGGAAGCCGGACCGCTCCATGGGAAGCTACCCGGTGTGAGGGCGGTGGCTTGTTCTAAGGGTGGAAGCCTAGTCTAAGGGTGGTGGCTGAGTCTGAGGGTTGCGGCCCACTCAAGGGCAGTGACCCAGCTCGAAGGCGGCAACCCTGCTCGAGGGCGGCGGTCGGGCTCGAGGGCGGCGGCCTAGCTCGAGGGCGGTGGCCCGGATCGAGGTTGATGGCCTTGCTTGAGGGAAGCGACGCAGCTCGAGGGCGGTGACTAGGATCGAGGTTGGAAGCCCAAAATGACGGCAGCTGAACGACACGAGGGTGGCTGCATGACTTGAGGGCAGTGTCCCGACACGAGGGAGGTGGCCCAGTTTGGTCCGACATGGGGGTGTAACCCCCTAGTCTCTCAAATTCCAAAACGACCTGAAGGTTATTTGGTTGGAGAGGAAGTGATGTCATGAGGGTTCCACTTGGTCACCACAAAACCCATCAGAGGCGGGTTCGGAAGCCACCGCGGAATTGGTCACGACTTCTGTTCACAAGTGGCGAGGCGGACATGTTGCCTTTCTTCCCTCGGTCAGCCAACATGTCATCCGCCACCTCCGTTGGTCATGGCTAATGAGCTGCGACCTACCTCTTGTGGCGTGTGTCGATGTGATCGTGATCATCCAAGGACGTGAAATGATGTGAAGAGTTTGGGTTGGGTTCTTTAGGCATGTTCCCTCCACGTTAGCTCCTAAACATGAGGGGGGTTATGGGTTTAAAAACAATTGAATTGATCAACAACATAAACCCCACAAGGTTCCCCGCAACAACCTTCCACAAAGATGAATGGATTTTTGGCCAACTCGTAGGTCGGTGGACCCATGTTCTCTGTGTAATTTTCATAATGGGAAGAGGGAATAAAAAATGCACAACTGTTGACACTAATTGATAATGTTACCTAACTAACTATGAATTGAACTCTATATCATTTAGATTCCAAAGCAAGGACCGAAGAGTACAATGGAAAATCAAAATTTTCCCAAAGATCTTCCCAATGGACGATCTTTACAGGCCAACGCGGAGGATTTGTGCAGCTGGCCTGTGCAACTGGCCAACATGGTTAAGCTTCACGACAGACCTCTGTGATGGAAATCTGTGCCAAAAAAAATTAATTTGTGCACCAACGTGGAATAACGACACGACGAAGCTGCATGGATTAACTGTACAGACAACATCTCATCAACTAGGCCGATCTGTGCCTATATATAGTGCCCTCGGGCTCCCCATTTCATGACTGTAAAACGTAAAAGACTCTATGAATCTCTCATTGCACAACACTTTCACCTAGATCCCTCAAATTGTCTTAGTTAGCTCTCTAGACTAGTAGAGAAGGGACAATTAGATGAGATTAGCATGTTTTGAAGGTCTTCCCATTCTTCGGTCAACATTTATACCAGCACGGTATACCTGTGTTCCACACATGCGCAGTATACCTATGCATCATACCTGTGTGGTATACATATGCTCCATACATGCACCATATACCTGCGCACCATACATGGGTAGTATACATACGCGGTACAACAACTCGGGGTACCTACGAGGCATACATGCACGAGGTACCTACATGACAAACTCAAGTAATGTTATTAAAATTCATTCATGGAATGGTATCTTCATCCTTGGTTCCCTTATTTGAAAGGGGTTTTGTTAAATTCTCCACAAAAACCTCCTGACTTATTAGACCTTTGGAAAAGGCACATCTGTGTGTCTTCAATTTGGGTTTGTATTTCTACAGTCAGAGGTTTCCCACAGTTTATTGTAATGGGGTTCAGATTCCTGAAATGTATGTGGGTTTTTATATCCACAGTCACATAGACCTCTCTCCCAGAAACAATGTTGTGAAGTTCCCAGTTTGGAAGAGGGTTAGGTCCCTACCTCTCCTTTTTCAAAGAGGTGACCCAAGACCTTAGGTCTCAGGTGGGGAAGGTATAGTTCACACTTACTTTTCCACACAAGAAAATGAGAAATATCTCCTTCATACCAAAACTAATTTCAATGGAAGTCATCCTAGTATAATCACTTCACTTTCATCCTTTCCTCCTTACATTGGACCCTTATCCAATGTAAATAGAATAGAGGGAAGGCTCGTTCCCTCACCCTCTTCTATGGTCAACTTTCCCTCTTCCATCCGAAGAGGAGGAAAGGTGTGAAGTGTCATTGTTGAAGCTTTCACATCCTCTTGTTTCTCACAATGAGCATGAATCACGTGGGCTTAGATATATGTGATTATTACATCATTTTCACAAACACTCATTGTAATGAACTATGAGAAATCTGATTACTATTCAAACCATGATAGATAGAAAGCACTTTCATGGACTGAGCTCACTCGATATCCTCCTCAGGAATCCTATGATAATTCCCCCAATTTGGGCATCCTCATTGGGAAATAAGCCCCAAATTCAATCCTCAAATCATCAAGACATCCTTTTTAGGATGTAATCCCAAACTCATCTCTCTCAGAGGACTATACTCTCCTATGTTATTTATCGAGCTAAATGGGATTTTATTCCCATTAAAATGGGATTCGTAGGAAGACTCCTTGAGGTTAAAACCTAACACTTCAAATCAACCTTGTTCCACTTGGTCCATATTCCCAATAGGGCCTGATCCTGCATGGAAAACTATATCTTTCCCAAATTTCCTTTGGGATGCTTCAGCATAAGTCCCACACTATGTTTTGACTATCCACCTTTCACTTAGAGGTCTTTATCGTACGACCTTGAAAGGTATGATGTGTCCTATTAAGAGAAAACAAACTATGAGGGTTCTGATTCATTTCACAAGGATACACATGTATCCCATTTTACGAGCATGATCCCATGATCAAAACAAACCTTCATCTCCCTGGATGACAATAAATTCCAGAGTGCACCACTGAGTGGCTTAAAAACAATTATCATCATAAAGATGATTTAAAGAATCTCTAATCAGTATATTAGAGGATAAAATTGTTGGAAAACCTCAAATAAATAATGATGTTTCCATTGATGAAGAACCCTGAATGCATACTGATGATTTTAAATTTTACACATGTTAATATGTGACTGTAAATTCCAAGGGATACTTATGATATACTTGGTGAATTAATACGGATTCCTAAAAATATCTTAAATATTACAATGAGAGTCCTAGATTAGATAATAATCCCCCCCCCCAAAAGGGGTGTGATGAGTCCGACCTCCCTTCCTCTCAACCAATGCATGTCCTTAAGTACCATAAAGTTCAAATATAACGAATGTCTTCCGTTGGAAAGCATGTCCCCTTAGGATAATGAACTATTTGATGTTTCCAGTTCCATAAATAAATCCAATGGAAACTGCCTAGAAATAGTAATTCTTTAAACTAGAACACATGTTTTAAGGAACTACGAAAAAAATTGTGAACCTGAAGTGAATCATTAACCAAGTTAATAAAGTTACCCACCTATTAGGACCCTATAAATTGATAAAGGATGGCCATAAAAAGAATTATTCATACATGTAACCATCTAAAAAGATTTTGTTTTAACAGATCTTATTGTAGTCACCGTTTTCCACAGAACTCCCTTCAATCCAAATAATGGCTTTCTCTAAGGAAACATCTGTGAACTTCCTGAACACTACTCAAGCGGGATCTTCATCCTCGAGAAGGATTTCGTCACCAACCCAGCATGTTCAACGCTGGGTCATTAATGTGCTGGTGAAGGAATATCACTAGCACAGTACAATCTTGGCTTTAGAGGCTGCTTGACAGGCCTTCCAGGTCAACAACAATCCTCAATCATCTTTCTAGTGATGACCAATGATGAAGAAGAAGATGATGTGAACCACTCTCTCCAACCATTTCTGGTCCTTATCCCAAGAACTCAACAACCAGTCCCTCCCATACTACAAGGATGTGGATGTAGAGGTCACTCGAGGCCACAATTCCGGAATGCATGTGTCTTTTTTGATGACTCCCATAATTAATCACTACTAGTAGAATCATGTAGTAGTGAACCCCCAACATGATGGGGGTGTTGCCTTTAGACGTTTATCCCATGTCTCTCAGACTCAGGCATGCAAGACAACCCGCCAGGGACAATTTTCGGTCAACAGGGAGCAGGTTCTTACCTCTACCCCTTCAATAGAAGCCCATTGACCAAACTTGATGGCAAAAAATGAGATGGTATATACACCCGTCCATCCTAATTTTCTTACTCAACAGTCTCTTCTGATAGAAACTCACCAATACTACCCAATAAAGCCTATGGTGTATTGGGAAAGGGAACATACACATGCCCAAACGTTACTAGGCTGTTAGCAAGCTCGTCTGACTACATTTAAAAAGGCCCGCCAATCTAATATGGTGGCAACTTGTAAACTTGAACATACACCTGTTTAAATTAACCAATTCTTTCATCAGTCTCGTCTGCCAGCATTGAAGGATGTCCATCAACAATACATGATGAAAAACGTCCAATAGTAACTTACGCTTTCCAATGTTCATCAAACCTACCAATAGTCTTATTTGGAAGCACCCAGAGATGTTATTCGGAAAGCTCGGACGAAACAATTTGGGGCTGACCCAAATCTTTGCCCCCATGTGTGGGTACTATCAATATCCATTGATAGGAAAAGGAGCATAGGAGTAGACACATACACCTACTCAAGATACAGAATGGACATATATTTTCGTTCTGGCCACTAAAGTCTCCAAACACATCTTATCAATGGTGAAAGGGCAGATGCATGTCCCTGCCTATATTCTGGAAGCATGTCCTGATATTTTAACAACTACTTAAGCATCATTAGGGGAACATACATATAAATCTATCCCCACCCATGGGATGACGCATCGGCATGCCATCCCAAAGTAGATACAACCCTCTGTTCTAGTCCAGGAGGTTCATGGGTCATATTCCACCATATCACATGGACAACAGGATCGGGAACATACACCCTTCCCAATTGGAGTTAATCGGGCTTTCCTGATAACTACTCCAAGGAAGGCATACATACGTGCCCATTATAACCACATCTCCATGCAGGTGGCCCAAACTATGTATAAGAGAACATCTATAATGAGGTCTCACCAAACACAGTTGGAAAATCAAGAGTCATTCTATGATTTAGCTCCTCTTAATGATAGAGTCCTTGAAGCCCTCAAACATTTATCTATTGCAGATCATGATCTTATCCTCTCATTATCAAATTATGGGAGTGGTAGTTGTCATTCTAATGTTCCATATCAGACACTTCATCATGAAGGAATGCATCATGAAATATTGGTTAATCCGGAGTATCTATCTCCAGATAAGAGCCACAGAAACCCTCCATTTGGCCAGAAGAGTAAGGAGAAAGAATATTTACCCCTTATTGTAATCCATTGTGGTGATCCTCCCCATGAGGGCATTCAATGTGAAAGTCCTATCCATAGTATTATTTCATATTGTCATGAAAATTCCATAATTGACAATGTAGTGACAAGAAATCCCTCCAATCTCACGACACTTCAAAACACAAGGCCAGTCATATATAATTCCTTTCCATTGATGGGTGAAACAATTTCGCAACTAGAAGACATCTTAAGGGAACAATCATTCTCTAAACCTCCTTTAGTTCTTTTATCTTCTAATAAATAGCATCCACTCTAGTCTGATTAAGTGGAGAAACCTCTTGTGAAAGATGATGAAGATGTGTTAAACATGAAGAAACAATTATCTAAAGGGGAAATCCTTGTCATCTGGCCTTCGACATATTATAAGTTTGATATTCCATAATTTATGATAGAACATTGCATTCATGACATTCGTCTTATCTTTTGGTAGACTCTCCATCATTTGAAAACTAAATTCATACCATATGATGAATATCAAAATAAGGTAAAGGTAATAGATGGGTTATAACACCAAATTGACTTGGAATCTCATTTAGTTTCCCAACATCAAAAGGTTGAAAAAAATAGAGACCCCTTCATCATGCATGTCTCAATGCTCTAAAGGGAATACACCAGTTAAATTCAGATTTCCCGTCTAGAGTTCGCATCCAAGGATTGGGGGTATATAGAGAATTTCAATTCACTGCACACCAAAATCAGTAAAGTCCACCAAAAGTGGTTTCATGCAATGTTATTTCCCACATCTAACCCTAATCAATAGGTTTTTTATGTAATCAAATGTATGCTCAATAACAAGCCTTAAATAGTTTTCATCAGAATCAGGCCCAAAGAAAAGAAGTTATTGAGCTACTTTTACATCAAGCCTCTAAGAATCATGGGTAGGAATCCCGTTTAGAGGATGTCAGGTGTCAGAGGATGAAAATGTATGAAATAGCATAGTGATCTTTTGAAATAGATGATTTTAGTGTTTTTCGGATGATTCACCTAGCTAATGTCCGAACCAAAATCTGCAAAATCAGAAGAGCAGTTGCCGGAATTTCAGCAATAGTCATTCAAGAATCACCCCAGCTTTCCAGGTTGTGGGATCATTTAATTCAAACTTCAAATTCATTAAACAATATTCAATGATTTGAAGAATAAGAACAGGATTAACCCTAGTCTTCTAGGCCGGGGGATTTTTAACTTCTACAATCCCCTCCTCAACGGAATAAAATTTTCACCCGATTATGGAAGAAGAAATAAGTAAAGCGTATAACTGAACTATCCAGTGATTCCCTCCATTTTAATATCTACCAAACAGTTCCAGGTAATTCTTCATATAGGATAATTGATTCTCATGGAAGGAAAAAAGGTATACAATCTTGGAGAAACACTGAACATCAATGCATTATGCGCCAGTTAATGTTATTAACACCATTGCAGAAGATCTTCTAGAAAATAGGTCTAGTTTAGGGGAATCAGAAGTTTAATTTCTTGTCTATAATATAGTACACACTGAGGTAAATGAATATGGTGTTTGTTCCTAAAATCATAAGCTTACCTAAAATTTAGTTATGCCATCAAATAACCAAATCCCCCCTCTCCAAAAGGTATCTTACAAGGGGAAAAGAAAAAAGTTATATTTCAAATCACTTTTCCACTAGAGAAGGTCAATCACTTCCAGTTGAAAAAAGATTTTCCCAACAAGAAGGGGAAATGAAGGAGTTAAAAAGACAAAATACATAGTTACTTCGAAACAACATTTCTTCTAGACATACTCCCTAGGTAAGTCCTCAACCTGAGAATCCTATAGGAGATCCTTTGAAAAGTGGATTTATAGTAAATATAGATGCTGTTATTGAATTCCCTCTATTGGGTATTCAACCAAGTCAGGTATCAGTACCACTATCAGTGGTTTTACCAGTCGATGCACCATCTCAAGCTCATATTTCTATACCTACACAGGATCCATCTCATTCGATAGTTCCACAAATGCTTGTAAACATAGTTGAGGCGTTAATGAATCGATTGGAAGCTATGGAGGAATGATGTGTGCTATTTCATTTTGAAAAGAGAGCGTACCATGAATGGGTGGATGCAATTCCACTCCCATGAAATTTTGTAAATACCACATTCCCAATCTCTAATGGTTCCGAAGATCTGGAACAACATATAAAACATTTTGTTTATCATTGTGATCCTATGGTGGGAAATTCTCAACAAAAAGAATAGTTAAGCATCGATTTTTTGGGCGGTCATTATAAGGACCAGCTTTTGTTTGGTAAACAAGTTTGCAATCTTGATCAATTACTAGGTGAGAAGATCTCTGTCAGAAATTCCTTCTTCAATTTATCTCAACACTACCAAAGAGACAATTTTTTATCATAAAAATTGTAAACAAATGGAGAATGAAAGAGTTTTAGATTTCATTTCTTTATGTAAAGGATTATCATATTCCTTATGTTTAGAACTCCCTTATGAAGAGTTGTTGCCAATCTGTGTGGAAAATATGTGTGATGAATTATGCACACCATTTATCCATGTGAAATACACAAGAGGGTTTCGAGACCTTACATCAATCGCTCATCATATAGAATTATATGTTATAGAAACTAAGTCTAAAACTCATGTAATTCCATTAGTTTAAAGAAGGAGAATAGGAAAGGAAGAAGTTGCTATAGTCACACTCATACATGCACCTCTACCTACTTCTACATCAAGACCATCATCATACCGATGGGCTCCACCTCTTGAGTATCAACATAAACTACTACCTCATAAAGATGATCGAAGATATCAAAGGCAGAAACAGTTTGAGAAAATAAAGAATAATTTTTATTCTTTCATTAAAGAGCAATTTCCTGGCTACTTCATCTAAGCCTTAGAAAACAATTTGGTTTAGTTTCCATGGCTGAAGAAGCCAAATAAATATGGAGATAAAGATCATCAAAATTTATGTCCCTTTAATAAGATGTTGGGACGCCCCATTCTTGTAACATCTCAATTATGTAATGAATAATAGATATTTTTATCTATGTCTATTAATGAATTAGATAGTGTTTTAAAGGCTTAAAATGAAAATAAATCCAATCTTAAGCATGGAATACACTAATATTTTTAAAAGATTGTTTTACTGCCTTTTGATGGTAGACAATTTTTAAATATATCTTTTGACAATTTTATAATCTATGTTTGTCAAAACTAACTTATTATTTATGATTGGGATATCAAAATTTACTTCGTGTGAATTTTTGTTATTTTTCTGACAATGTTCATTTTTTTAATGAATAGTGAAAAATACTGCATTATACATCAAAGCTGCTTTTTAATCTAATTTATTTATATGATTAGATTATCTATTGAATTGGTTTTGAAGTTAAATTAGAATATATTTTTACCATTTAATCCAATGGTGGTCATTGGAATCAATTTCACTTTGAAATTGGACTTAAACTTGTGTCAATCTTTTGATACTTATTGCTTCCTAAAAACACGTTGTTTGTCATGACAACGGGAATTAATTATTAAATTAATTAATGCAACTTATATGTTTTTAATTTTTTAAATTAGACATCATTTTTGAATCCGGGATATCAAATATATCTTTGGGTGAAGTTTTGATATTTTTCTGAAAAACATCAATTTTTGATGAATAGTGAAACCACTAAGTGGTACTTATAAAAACTGATTTTCCATTTAAATGAGATTTTCCCTCCTTTGTGTTTTGAATTTCAAAAATCCGACAGACATGGTTGTCATTAAGATGTAAAATGCGGTTCAATGGGATTAAAATAAATTTGTGGTTAATAGTAACTTATTAAGTTTTTAATCGCGATTAGTGGTAATTAGTGTAGTTTAAGGTAAAAATAAAGTTTTAATAATATGATATGAGCTTGACACATGTACTAACCTAATTTTATGCATCATGGCCGACCTATACAATCCATGGGTCAACTTGGGGACCCCATGGAGCCACTTAAGTTGGGAAATGACATAAATAACATTTTATTTAATGTAAAAGTAAAAATGACACAAACATAATATGTTTTACGAAAATAATTTTTAAATTGGGTAATACAAGTCATATTTTTTACTATATTTATTCATTGGAAAGTTAAAACTATTTCTTACATCCTAGTATTTGTTTCATAATTTTTATACATTAAATAAATAATCGTATTTATGACATCATAATGATGTAGCGATTACCTCATTAATAAAGGAATTAAAAAAATGAAAAGATAATGTAAAATCTAGGACCTACACGTGTCCAAAACCTATTGGGTGGGTATATTTCTAACCCTTATCACCTTATACTCGAATTATATCAATGTGGTACCTTTTAAATCTGAAAACCATTTTCAAATAAGGTAATATTTCTTTACTTTCCAAGAGTGCCCCTCCTCTCCTCTTATAAAAGGCATCCACCTCTACCTCCTTACCCACACTTCCAAAGCCTTAGGCTCGGCCAAAACCTGCCCATTTTGTCTCTACACTTCCCTCTCTTACTCCTTGAAGCCTAACATTTGGCATAAGTCTTCCCAAGGAAGCCTTTGAGCTCAAACCAAAGGGAGTTACCCGATTTTAAGGTAATGTCTTCATTTGAGTCCTTTTGTTTTATTTTGCTTCTCCAACCCCCTAAACTCTTTTTATTCATTTCTTTAGTAACAAATACATTATATTCAATATAAAAGGATGTTTTTATAATAAGTATTTGAGCTAAACTTACACACACATACATCTAATGGTTAAAGAACATACTGTTTCCGTGGATGGCGAATTTCTACCTCCCGAAACAATGATTGTTCAACATTCATATAACACCTTCAAAGGTGGCCATTAAGATGTCACTATATTTATATATGATATATAATATGCTTATGTTTTCCTTAAGCTTCTTTATTTTTCATTTTGGGAATACCTATATGGTTTCCATTATTGGTAAATGCGATATCTTCATTTAAGGAAGTGTGGACTACCGCCCCCTCAAAGTGATTTGATTCGTTAATACCATATGTGGGACGTATAAAGGATGATGTTATGATATTATATATGATATTACACTGGAAATTATAATATACCTTTATATCATTATGATTCCATTCTATAAAATATGAAATAGAAATGAAAGTAGCGTTCATGCGTACGTACGACTTACCGTCTCCATGAATGATGCATTTCATTTCATACCTCTAAATGATTATGTAATATTATAAATTCACGTATATACTGGATATATATGATATATATGATATATACATCATGATTATAATTCTGGATATAATGGATACATGAACAACTTGTAATTATAAAGGGTTTATTTTGACTCAAGTACCAATGATTGTTAAAACGACCGTTATTAACCTAAATAATTACATAGTGTTCATGACATGGAAAAAAGTGATATAAAAGGAATAATGAACTTGAAAAAGGTTCTTAATAAAGTATAAATTAACTCATGTTTATTATTCTGGACATTAAAGAACGATCGAGTCAAGTCGGACCCGAGGTATGGGACTTCGTCTCAATCTCCTTTCATTGAGGCATATTTTATTTATTCAGAACTTTCTTTTATACGGTGTATAAACCTCTTTGACTTTTATGTTTATCCAAAAAGAATCTTTTTTATATGAAGGGTTTTACAAAACGACAGAAGGGAATGTTTTTGTCGTACGTATGCGGCGACAACGACTTCTCCGCCGCCGTGACCGTTATTTGGGTTTCGACTTCCTGTACAATCCATACCTTCTTTTTAAAAGAAAAATAAATACAATGTTTTACTTTCCTTTTATTTTGGGATTGAAAATGGTTTTCATGGCGTTTTTATATCAATGTGTTGTATTGATATCTTGTGATTGAAAGGTGTAAATGTTATGTTTCCTTTATGCATGTTTTATGTGATTCGATTATGTTGAGGTTCTTGGGTATTATTATGAAGACGGGTGGATCCGTGATAAAATAAAGGTGGGTGAGCCCGATATAGCTCTCCAATGCATTGGGTAACGTGAAGTAGTGAAACGTTAAGGTTTCTCCGAATAGATTTAGGGAATATACTGTGATGGGTATTCCAAACATAACCAATAGGGTTACTCCCTACGTAAGAATGTTTTGAATGCCTCATGTTTCCTTTATGTCTTATGATTTCTATGATTTATTAATGATTTGATGAGGTATGTTTTATGGGTAAAGTATGATTTCATTCTTATGTATATATGAACTCATGTTTCCTTTCCATATTTTTTTATATAACCCATACTGAGCTTTTTATGATCATCCCAAGTCTTTTTTGAAATGTTTTTCACAGGTCAAGGGAAAGGTACATGATATGATGATAGTTTCAAGGAAGTGTCAAGAAAGAATCCATGTTTTATTTTAAATATGTTCCATTGATGGGAAAAAATGAATACTATATTTATGTAACCACTTTGTTTAAATGTGGAATGTAATGCAAGTCTTATGATCTAATTCTCTAAAACTCTAAACCTGAAAAGATCCTCAATGTGTAATCTTTTAATAACTCAAGATTAAGTATGTTTTAAGGTTGGGGCCTTATAGTTGGTATCAGAGGTCGGTTTAGATAACATTAGGAGTTAGAATTTTATTAAATGATTATCCAAAAATATGTTTTTGAAATGATATAGCGTTTGGAGATTACCATGTTGCTTCATCTAAGACATGTATGCTCAGAATGGTTTTCCACAGAGGAAACGGGGAAGCAGTGCTAGGAAGGAATACCGAAGGAAATAACCTTCCGAATTAGCATCCTGAGATGGTTGGAATTGGAACTGAACAGTTTGTTGTAGTAGTGGAACAGTTGACTCAGGAGATAAATGGTGGTGGTATCCATGCACGAGATCAGCCAGATCAACCGCAGAGAAACATGTCAGTGGTGGAACATTTCATGAGGAAACATCCCCCATCATTAAAAGGATCATCTGACCCTGTGCTAGCTGAAGGGTGGATTAAAGCCCTGGAGAAGATTTTAGATGTCATGGGGTGTTCATACAATCAGAAGGATATTCTTTCAATTTACCGTTTGGAGGGTGAAGCAGATCAGTGGTGGTCGATGGTTAAGAATATCAGGGACGCTGATGAGATTGATTCTCTCGACTGGGATGAATTCAAAGGTATGTTTCTTGAGAATTATTTTCCTAATGTTTTTTGACTTTGGATGGAAAAACAATTCTTGGAATTGAGGCAATAGGATGACTCAGTGGATACCAATGAAGAAAGGTTCACTCGATTGTCAAGGTATGATCCAAATTTTATCCGAGACCTTGATAGAAAAATCAATCGTTTTTACTCAGGATAAAAGCCAAAATATTGAAGGGCATTGGATTCTCATGAGTTTAAAAGTTATGAAAATCTTGTTCGATGTGCTGAGAAGGTGAAAATGGAGTTCTACGATGATCAAGTGTTTTATAACAACCAGCAGAAGAAGAGACCGAGGTGGCAAGGGAAAGGAAAGAATTCTTCAAAAAGTTCTGATGGTAAGAAAACTAAGTTTCCAGTTGGTGATAAATATGGGAAAAGGCATGCTGGGGAATGTCTTCTGAATTCTGGAAAGTGCTACTGATGTGGTAAGATGGGACATAAGGCTCGTGATTTCACTGAAAAAGATCAAGGTGAAGTGAAGAAAAAATTTGATTTACAGTTAGTAAAATGTTTTATGTGCAATGAGATGGGTCACTATGAAAACGAGTGTCCGAAAAAGAGCTTGAGTGATGGGAAGCAGTTAGACTACATGCAGAAAGGGGTGTTGAAAACCTTTGCAACTACTTCAGCATATGTCGGGCCATCAAATGAAGTTGTATCAGCTCCAGGGAGCTCAGTATTTTTCAAATATTGACCTGAGATCTGGGTACCATCAGCTGAAGGTAAAGGAAGAAGATGTTCTGAAGACTGCGTTTCGTACAAGATATGGCCATTATGAATTTGTAGTAATGCCTTTTGGGATAACCAATTCACCTGCTGTATTCATGGACTTAATGAATATAATTTTCCATGATTCCTTGGACAAGTTTTTGGTGATATTCACTGATGATATTTTGGTGTTTTCTAAAACTAAAGAAGATCATGAAAGACATTTAAGGGTTATCTTGCAAACCTTAAAAGAAAAGAAACATTCTGGAAAATTCAGCAAGTGTGAGTTTTGGTTGCAACAAATTTCGTTCCTTGGTCATATTGTTTCTAAATATGGAATAACTGTTGATCCTGCAAAAACAAAAGTTTTGGATGAATGGCCAAGACCCACAAATGTAACCGAGATTTGTAGCTTCCTTGGTTTGGAAGGCTATTACCGAAGGTTTGTTAGAAAGTTTTCATGGTTATCTAGTCCAATGACTAAGCTAACTCAGAAGGGTGTTAAGTTTATCTGGACAAAAGAATGTGATGATTGTTTTCAGGAATTGAAAAGACGATTGGTGAATGCTGCAGTTTTGGCACTACCTTCCAGGAATGGTGAGTTTGTTATATACAATGATGCTTCATTTAAAGGACTTGGTTGTGTCCTAATGCAGAATGATCAGGTAATTTCTTATGCTTCATGTCAGTTGAAAAACCATGAGGTAAATTACCCTACACATGATTTGGAATTAGCTGCTGTTGTTTTCGTTTTAAAAATTTGGAGAGATCATTTGTATGGAGTAAAGTGTGAAATATATACCGATCACAAAAGTTTAAAGTATATATTCACTCAAAAAGATTTAAACATGAGACAGAGGAGATGGCTGTAATTAATCAAGGATTATGATTGTACAATTCATTACCATCTAGGAAAAACAAATAAAGTGGCTGATGCTTTGAGTCGAAAAAGTAATGCATCATTAGCAATGTTGTGTTTGGAACGTGATCCTTTGGTTAAGGATTTGATGAACTTTGGCATAGAAGTTGTTGGTGCAAGATGTCAGTCTACTTTGTTTCAGGTATCAGTGAAATATTCCCTATCAGACAGAATCAAGAAAGCAAAGAAGCAAGACAGTGAGTTGTAGAAAAAGGTAGAGCTGGTTCAGAAAGGTAAGTTGCCTGAAATAAACATTGATAATGATTTTGTTTTGAGATTTGGAAAAAGATTGTGTGTGACTTGTGATTCACAGTTGAAGAGAGAGTTGTTATGTGAAGCTCATAGTTCTTCGTTTTCAGTTCATCCATGAAGTACTAAGATGTATAGAGATATTCGGGAGTATTACAGATGGGATGGAATGAAAAGAGATATTTCTGATTTTACTGTGAAGTGTTTGACTTGTCAGCAGGTTAAAGCAGAGTTGAAGTTACTGAAAGGAATGCTATAGCCTCTACCAGTGCCAGAGTGGAAATGGGAGAATATATCCATGGACATTGTTGTGGGATTACCGAAGACATCTCGAGGTAATAATACAATCTGGGTTATTGTTGATCGTTTGACTAAATCTTCTCATTTCCTTCCAATTCGAGATACTTTCTCTCTAGATCAACTTTATTGATTGTACCTTAAAGATATAGTCAGTTTGCATGGAGTTCCTCTATCAATTGTATCTGATCGTGATCGCAGTTTCACTTCTAACTTTGGGAAAGGCCTTCAGAAGTCGTTGGGTACTGAATTAAATTTTATTACAGCTTTTCATCCTCAATCAAATGGGAATTCAAAACAAACAATTCAGACCTTGGAGGATATGCTACGAGCTTGTTCAATGGATTATCAGGGAAGTTGGGACCATCATGTTTCTTTGGTTGAATTTTCATATAATAATAGTTTTCATTCTAGTATACGGATGGCACCATTTCAGGAATTATATGGGAAGCGGTGTCGAACTCCAGCTTTCTGGGATGAAGTGGGTGAAAGGAAGTTGATGGGACCAGAATTGGTAGAAGAGTTGGCAGAAAAAGTTCAGCTGAAACAGAAACACATGAGATCATCTCAGAGTAGGCAGAAGCATTATGCGGACAACAGGAGGAAGGATCTCTCTTTTGAGGTAGGTGATCATGTTCTTCTCAAAGTATCACCATGAAAAAGTGTGATGCGATTTGGTAAGAAAGGAAAGTTGAGTCCAAGGTTCATTGGACCATATGAAATTCTGGAGAGAGTTGGATTAGTTGCTTACCGAGTGGCTTTACCTCCGAGTTTATCTCTGGTACACAATGTTTTTCATGTTTCAATGTTAAGAAAGTACATGCCAGATCCATCTCATGTTTTGAGTCCAGAGGTAGTTCATCTGGAAGAGAACCTATCATATGAGGAACAACCGGTCCAGATTCTTGACCACAGAGAGCATGTGTTATGAAATAAGGTGATTCACCAGGTAAAGGTTTTGTGGAAAAACCACATGATTGAAGAGGCAACATGGGAATATTAAAATTCAATGAGGGATAAGTACCCCCATTTATTCGATAAGTAAATAAATTGCGGGGATGCAATTTTCTAATGGTGGGAAGGATGTAACATCCCAAGTAAGTAATGAATAATATATATTTTTATCTATGTCTATTAATGAATTAGATATTGTTTTAGAGGCTTAAAATGAAAATAAATCCAATCTTAAGAATGGAATACACTAATATTTTTAAAAGATTGTTTTACTACCTTTTGATGGAAAACCATTTTTAAATCTATCTTTTGACAATTTTATAATCTATGTTTGTCAAAATTAACTTATTCTTTATGATTGGGATATCAAAATTTAATTTGTGTGAATTTTTGGTATTTTTCTGACAATGTTCATTTTTTTAATGAATAATGAAAATTACTGCATTTTACATCAAAAATTCTTTTTAATCTAATTTATTTATATGATTAGATTATCTTTTGAATTGGTTTTGAAGTGAAATTAGAAAATATTTTTACCATTTAATCCAATTGTGGTCATTGGAATCAATTTCATTTTGAAATTCGACTTAAACTTGTGTCAATCTTTTGATACTTATTGTTTCATAAAAACACGTTGTTTGTCATGACAGCGGGAATTAATTATTAAATTAATTAATGCAACTTATATGTTTTAAATTTTTTAAAATAGGCATCATTTTTGAATTCTGGATATCAAATATATCTTTGGGTGACGTTTTGGTATTTTTCTGAAAAACTTCAATTTTTGATGAATAGTGAAACCACTAAGTGGTACTTATAAAAACTGATTTTCCATTTAAATGAAAATTTCCCACCTTTGTGTTTTGAATTTCAAAAATACGACATACAAGGTTGTCATTAAGAAGTAAAATTTGGTTCAATGGGATTAAAATAAATTTTTGGTGAATAGTAACTTATTAAGTTTTTAATCGCGATTAGTGGTAATTAGTGTAGTTTAAGGTAAAAATATTGTTTTAATAATATGATATGAGATTGACACATGCCCTACCCTCATTGGATGTGTCATGTCCGACCATGAAAATCCATGGGTCAACTTGGGGACCCCATGGTGCCACTTTGGTTTGGAAATGACATAAATAACTTTTTATTTAATGTAAAAGTAAAAATGACACAAACATAATATGTTTGACGAAAAAAAAATTTAAATAGGGTTATAAAAGTCATATTTTTGACTATAAATATTCATTGGAAAGATAAAAAAATTTCCTACATCATAGTAGTTTTTTTGTAATTTTTATACATTAAATAAATAAAAGTATTTATGACATCATAATGATGTAGCGATTACTTCATTAATAAAGGTTAAAATAAAATGAAAAGATAATGTAAAATCTATGACCTACACATGTCCAAAACCTATTGGGTGGGTATATTTCTAACACATATCACCTTATCCTTTAATAATATCAATGTGGGACCTTTTAAATCCGAAAATCATTTTCAAATAAAGTAATATGTCTTTACTTTCCAAGAGTGCCCCTCCTCTCCTCTTATAAAAGGCCGCCACCTCTACCTCTTTACCCATACTTCCAAAGCCTTTGGCTCGGCCAACCCCTTCCCATTTTGTCTCTCCACTTCCCTATATTACTCCTTCAAGCCTCACTTTGGGCAGAAGTCTTCCCAAGGAAGCCTTTGAGCTCAAACCAAAGGGAGTTACCCGATTTTAAGGTAATGTCTTCACTTGAGTCCTTTTGTTTTATTTTGCTTCTCCAACCCCCTAAACACTATTTATTCATTTCTTTTGTAACAAATCCAGTATATGAAATATACTTGGATTTTGTTTTAATAAGTATTCGAGATACACTTACACACACCTACATCTAATGGTTAAAGAACATACTGTTTCCATGGATGGCGAATATCTGCCTCCCGAAACGATGATTGTTCAACATTCATATAACACCTTCAAAGGTGTCCATTAATATGTCACTATATTTATATATGATATATAATATGGTTATGTTTTCCATAAGATTATGTATTTTTCATTTTGGGCATACCTTTATGGTTTCCATTATGGGTAAACGTGATATCTTCATTTAAGAAACTGCGGACTACCGCCCCCTCAAAGTGATTTGATTCGTTAATACCATATGTGGTATGTATAAAGGATGAAGTTATGATATTATACATGATATTACACTGGAAATTATAATATACATTTATGTCATTAGGATTCCATTCTATAAAATACGAAATAGAAATGAAAGTAGCGTTCATGCGTACGTACGGCTTACCGTCTCCATGAACGGTGCATTTCATTTCTTACCTCTAAATGATTATGTAATATTATAAATGCACGTATATACTGGATATATATGATATATACATCATGATTATAATTCTGGATATAATGGATACATGAACAACATGTAATTATAAAGGGTTTATTTTGACTCAAGTACCAATGATCGTTAAAACGACCGTTATTAACTTAAATAATTACATAGTGTTCATGACATGGCAATAAGTGATATAAAAGGAATAATGAACTTAAAAAAGGATCTTAAGAAAGTATAAATTAACTCAAGTTTATTATTCAGGACATTAAAGAGTGATCGAGTCAAGTCGGACCCGAGGTATGGGACTTCGTCTCAATCTCCTTTCATTGAGGCATATTTTATTTTATACACAACATTCTTTTATACGGTGTATAAACCCCTTTGACTTTTACGTTTATCCAAAAGGAATATTTTTTATACGAAGCATTTTACAAAACCACAAAAGGGAATGTTTTTGTGGTACGTATGCGGTGACAACGACTTCTCCGCCGCCGTGACCTTTATTTGGGTTTTGGTTTCCACTACAAGCCATACCTTCTTTTTAAATAAAAAATAAATACCATGTTTTACTTTTATTTTATTTTGGTATTGAAAATGGTTTTCATGATGTTTTTATATCAATTTTTTGTATTGATATCTTGTGATTGAAAGGTGCAAATGATATGTTTCCTTTATGCATGTTTTATGTGATACGATTATGTTGAGGTTCTTGGGCATTATTATGAAGATGGGTGGTTCCGTGATAAACTAAGGGAGGGTGAGCCCGATATAGCTCTCCAATGCATTGGGTAACGCGAAGGAGTGAAACGTTAAGGTTTCTCTGAAGAGATTTAGGGAATATACTGTGATGGGTATTCCAAACGTAACCAAGAGGGTTACTCCCTACGTAAGAATGTTATGAATGCCTCAAGTTACCTTTATGTCTTATGATTTCAATGATTTATTAATGATTTGATGAGGTATGATTTATGGGTAAAGTATGATTTCATTCTTATGTATATATGAACTCATGTTTCCTTTCCATATTTTTTTTATATTACCCATACTAAGCTTTTTATGCTCATCCCAAGTATTTTTTGAAATGTTTTTTCACAGGTCAAGGGAAAGGAACATGATATGATGATAGTGTCAAGGAAGTGTCAAGAAAGAATCCATGTTTTATTTTAAATATGTTACATTGATGGGAAAAAATGAATACTATCTTTATGTAACCACTTTGTTTAAATGTGGAATGTAATGCAAGTTTTATGATCTAATTCTATAAAACTCTAAACCTGAAAAGATCCTCATTGTGTAATCTTGTAATAACTCAAGATTAAGTAAGGTTTAAGGCTGGGGCCTTATAATTTTGGAGTGCTTTGTTTTCAAAGAACTTCTACAAAAGATGGCAGAGTGTGGACAGGTGAAGTTGAAAAGTTCATCATCTCAAGTAGCATGTGTTACTGTTACAAATTTAGAGGAAAAGGGAAACTAGAAAGTGGTTAAAAGTAAATGTGTGCAAAAATTTAATGATTGGATGATTAAAAAAACTATCAGTCATACTCATGCTATTTTATGAACATAGTTGAAACAACCGATTGTGTCTTCTACCACTCCTACCAGAGAAAAACCATTTTCATCAAAAGGTCGTCATTCCTCAAAGAAGAAAAGTGGTGATAATGACCAAGAGTAGTTAGAAGAAGACGAGCTCGTGTCAAGACCAAAGTATTCCTTGAACCTTACAGATTTTATGCCATCTATTTCAAAAGCAGGGGCACCATCCCACCAAATGGAATAACTAGAACTAACTTGTCAAAAGTAATCATTGTTAGATGAAGAATTTATCTTTGGTTCTATTAATTTACTCATTTAATATATCTATATGTCAATGGTGTTTCTGATTTTAGTGAGCCCGAATTACTTATTCCTAATTGGGGAACAAGAGGAAGGGGCCATGGTCGAAGATACAGGTGAAGACGTGGGAATTCCAAAAACCACCATTTTAATTCTACACCATCTCAAACCATATATGTCGAAAAAACTCGTTGAAGAGACCTTCAACAGGATTAACAGAACACATGAGTTTCTTCTATGATAGGCAGGCTCGGGTCGGACACAATTATTTTGGAAGACTGGTTAGAGGCCACACCATATTCATCTCCACAAATTAATAGACTTCATCAGTCTAATTTACCAAAGTCAGCAGTATTTCTAGCTTCTACTCCAACACAAATTATATATATAATAGAAGCATAAACTTCCAAAGCACCTGCTAAACTGAATCTATATGATAAGAAACGCAGACCCTTGGACAAAAATTACTACTCCTTGAAACAATTGGCCCAAGTATCGTCCAAGTTGTCCATTCTAGATGCATTAAATCAGTCAAAAGATCTTAGAGAGGCACTCATTTATGCTTTATCAAGTATTCTAGAGTAAAAAACCGAAGCTGATGTTGCTTAGATTTACCATATAGAGAATGATCCTACATAATGTCACACAGTCATATCTTTTATGGATAAATATAAAGACCATTTGGTACATGGGAATATAATTCCTTTGTATCTGTCTGGAAAGGTCAATGACATAGATAACCGATGAACCTTCATTGATAATGGCTCTGGGGTCAACCACATTCACATTTGTACACTTCATCGATTGTTCATGATTGAATTTGACTTATCTCCTTCCAATTTAATGTTTCAAGGATATGACAAGAATAAACAAGAACCACTGGGTGAATTTACTCTCAAAACTCAGTTTGGAGATCTTGTTTGTAATTCAGATTTCATGGTTGTTCATCAGGACACGCCATTCAATATTCTGCTTGGAAGGCCTTGGTTGCATCAACATGCATCCATACCTTCATCATACCACCAATGTATGGAATATTGTTTTAATGGTCAAGTCAAAACATTTCATGGTGACAAGTATCCATTTATATCATGTGAATCTAAATAAAATGAGGCAATGTTTTATCACATAAAAGTAACGAAGACCATGATGAAGGAAATAACTAGAGTTAATGCTCCAAATGAACATGAAAAGATTCAAGAAAATCCATTCATGAATTTGAGTATAGATTATGTGCTACCAATCAATCAAATTATAAGGGTAAAACAAAATCTGTGCACTTATCCTATAATTTCTATAATTTCAATTGCAGCAATTGAGCCTGACATCATGGGATAAATTATTGATACACCATGAAATGATGGAATCCTGAAAGGAGATGTTTCGATTTCATATTATGAACTAAAACAAGACTCTACTTCGTCAATCAGAGTAGAATAAATTTTAGCAATGGTAGGGGAATACAAAAAGGTTTATTCTCAATCCATTAATCACTCTTTATTACCACAGGAAGACCTTTTGTCATCAATAGGGTCAGATAGGGTGTCCTTTTTTTGGGATGTTGGAATACTGACTTCCCCCTTAACAATGGGAGTCTTTCATTTTCATATACCAAGAAAATGGTAACAGAAGAGGTAAAACAAAATGAGGAAGAAGCGAAACATCTCGGGGATGCTCTACCATCATTTGAAGAAGGTGTCTCTACCACTATGGATGAACTCATAGAAATAAATATAGTTTTGAAAGAAGATCCACACCCCCATTATCATTAGTGCGGACATGACCTATGATGAGAAATAGGTGTATACTTCCTGTCTAAAGAAACATTGTGATATAATATCATGGAATTATAAAAAAATTCCAAATCATAATCATGATGTAGAACCCCAACATTTGGGTTTTCTAGAAGAACATAATGGATTCATTCAAGTAGAAAAAATGACACACCCAACTCATGCCTCTAAAATTGAAGCTTATGTTGATAAGATTATAAAGGCTAACATAGTCAGGGATGTTCAGTATCCCAAATGGATATCCAATATTCTCCCAATGAAAAATATGAATGGGAAAAATAGTGTCTAAATTGATTTCAGAGAACTTAACTGGTATTGTCCTGAAGGTAATTTTCCAATTCAAATTATAGATCATCTAATTGATGCAACAACTGGCTATGAAGCTCCTTCATTCATGGAACAATACTCTGGGTATAATCAAATATGTATGGCCCTAGAAGATGAAGAATCAATAGCCTTTAGAGCCCCTCAAGGTGTTTTTTTCTATCGGGTAATTCCCTTTGGATTAAAGAATGCAATCACAAAATACCAATGTTCCATGCACCATATATTCAACAACTTATTAAATAAATATGTTGAATGTTATGTGGATGATTTGGTAGTCAAATCCAGACAATCTTCCAATCATTTAGCTTATTTTAAAACCATGTTAAATAAACATTGACAGTACAGTTTGATGATGAACCCCTTGAAATGTGATTTCGGGGTAACCTCAGGAAAATTCCTTGGCTTTGTTGTATTCCGTCATGGTATTAAAGTTGGTCTAGAGAAAAAAAATCAATCCTTGGTATGTAACCTCCTCAAAATTTATATAAATTAAGAGGACTCTAAGGACACTTTTCCTATATTCGGTGCTTTATCACCAATTTCACAGGAAAGTGTTTACCCTTCACCATATTAATGAAGAAGGGAATCAAATACCAATGGAATAAAGATATCCAAAAAACATTTAATACCCTCAAGAAATAACTGTTGATTCCACAACTATTGATGCCACCTATTGAAGGAAGACCATTTATTCTCTATGTGACAGCCTGAGAGTGATCACCAGGTGCCTTCCTCACCCAAAATAATGATGCTGGGAATGAAAAAAACCTTTAATATTTCATTCAAACTTTGCTTGATGAGGAAACTCAGTATTCAAGTATTGTGAAGTGCTGCTTGGAATTAATATTTGCAGTTCAAAAATTAAGGCACTACATGTAACAACATGAGGTCTAATTGGTGTCTCGTAATACCCTAATAAAATTTATCATCAGTCGTCCTATCCTTATAGGGAATTTGTCACAGTGGGCGGTTATTTTTCAACAATTTGATATCCAATTTGTTCCTCAAAAGGCAATAAAAGGCCAACCTATGGCTAATTTCCTTGTTGAGCATCCATCTGTGGAAGATACATCATTTAATACCGAACTTCCTGATGAAGAGGTATTCTCTATTCAAAATAATTCTCAGACATAGCAAATGTTTTTTATGGTGCTCCCAGAAGTACACTAGGAAAGAGACTGGAAAACCCTAAACTCAACAAGTTTGAATTAGGAATTGTCATTATTTCCCCAGAAAAGGCAGTATTGCCCTATTCTTTCCGATTATCGGAAGGTGGTACCAACAGTGAAGCAGAATATAAATCTTTCATCACAGGTTTGGAAATGGACCTTTAGTGGGAATTGGATCATTTTAGGGTAAAAGTTGATTCTAGATTGGAAATCAAAAAAATCAATTTGGAATGATATATTAGAAAATAAGATTTTATCCCTTTGTAGGATTATGTCATAGAGTTAATGGATGAATTTCCTTTAGATACGACATTGTCCTATGTCCCGCGATCACAAAATACCCAAGAAGATTCACTAGATAATGAAGCTACATCCTTGATAGATCCAAATAAGAATGATACATTTATCACAATAACCCATTGTCATGTGGTTTTACCTTTTATTCAAACCAGAAGGGAGAAAATTACTGAAATTTTCTCTATTTTAAACCATGTGGTCATACTATGGGATTAGGAACATCCATCATGGAATATCTTAAAAATGGGATACATTCACAAAATATGGATGATAAGGAGAAAATCTGGAGATGAGCAACAAATTTTAATATTTATGATAGTCTAGAGCACCAAAATATTCTTTACAAGAAAGGCATTGATGGAATTATCTTACGATGTATTGATGTAGAAGGGACTGAAACTGTCATGAAAGAAATACATTCATGAGCTTGTAGTGCCCATCAATCTGGGAGTAGACACTCCGAGCATATCTGAAGGCTTGGATACTTTTGGCCTTTAATGACATAGGATTGTACAAATATCACTAGAAAATGTCATCCATGTCACTTGCATGACAACTTCATTGATCAACCCCCAGAGTTTCTACATACAGCTAAATAATTAAAGAAAATTGCCATATGGGGAATGGATGTTTTAGGGCCTTATCCCCTAGCCACGGCTAACCAATTCAAGTATATTCAAACTACTACTGAATTCTTCTCTAAATGGGATAAGGCAATACCTCTCAATGAAATCAGATCGAATAGCATTGTTAGTTTTGTCAAAACTAATTTCATCGCCAGATTTGGAGTCCCTCATAATATTTTGACTGAAAATGGCACCAATTTTTGTTCTGCTGAAGTAATGAAGTTATATCAGGAACATAATATCAAGTCCCACCACTCATCCCACTATCATACAACGTCCAATTGATAGATATAGGAATTAAATAATACTCTATCAAATATACTACAGATGATGGTGGATAAAGATAAGAAGCCATGTCCAGATAAACATTTGAATGATTTATGGTCTTGTCAGAAAACTACCCGTATCGCTACCCATGTAACTCCTTATTCCTTGTTATATGGAACTGAAGCAGTTTTTCCAAATAAAATACAATTTCCTTCACTTAGAGTTGAAATCTATGATCAATTTTCTATAGATGAGTGATCTCAAAAAAGATTCAATGAGTTGGAAAGGTTATACGAGAAAAGACTGCATACTTTGCAGCATTTAGAAGTTTGTCATAACAAAATAGAGTAATATTTTAATAAGAAATTTTTCATTCATAAATTCATTCAAGGAGAATTGGTATTGGTTCTTAAGACTCCAATGATACTAGGAATGAATCCTCCAAAACATGAACCAAAATGGGAAGGACCTTATTCCATATATAAGGACTATTAAAATAGAACCTATGCTTTAATATCAATGGATTGAGATCTCATTACAAATTCATCCAATTTGAGATTCTTGAAGAAATACTTTATGTAATTATACACATTACTCCCCACTGCAAGACTTTAAACTGCACAGTACAATGTCCTTGCTGCAAGACATAATAATGCACAACCTCTAGGTCCTAGTTGCAAGACATTAAACTGAATAACAACCGTATGCATCGATGCTGCATGATGTTAATATGCATTGCATCTTCATGCTTGTCACATGACATTAAATGACATTACATCATTTATACAACTAACGTTTTCTCTATAAGACGTTAGAAGTTTCCATAAGAAAATGACATTAACGTCATCACTACTCTTTAATAGTACATGATTCCCTCTCTTTTATATGTTGGAGTCAGATCTGAATAGAGACCATGTTTCAATAACTATGTGTGGCTTGATTCTCATTCTCAATGAGATACGTAGAGATGCCTAAATCTCCATTTTTGGGCCCAAACACAATCACAAAATCTTCTTATTTTCTTTTCTCCTCCTGTGTATGAATCAGATCTGTACCGAGTGTTTCCTTAAGATAAATGATTTGTTCCTTATACATTTTTATGTCTTAAAGATTTATCATTCTCTAATAACATGTTAAAACCCCCCATTCAACATTTAAAACTTAGCATGATGAATTATTGTTCAATGAAATATGTACAGATTGATTCTCATTTATTTTGAGATACGTTGAGATTCCTAGATCTCCAATCATGGTCCCATCTGTGATAAAAAACCCTTTATTTATTATATAAGAATCAAATCTGCATAGGAAATGTTTTACGAATTATGTATGACTTGATCCTTTCCCCAGAAAGACATATTGTTACACTTGGGTGTTATCCCTTAACCTAGTTACAATATGTTTTTTCCTTTCACATCGGTTCATCTTTGTCCTTACCATATGACGTTAAACTGCATTGAAATCTAATACCCCTATTCTCCATTTGCATCACATTTTGATTATAAAAGAAACCCTTACTCCTTGTTTATCACACCGATCATAGCTCACGTGAGCATAGGAATTGGGTAAATGGATTCTTTATATATGCTGTTTTAATTTCTTATGGGGTTAATAATGTCCTAATTGCATGACTTAAGACTACATAATATAATGTCCTCATTGCATGGCATAAAACTGCACATCACCATATTCATTCAAAGGAAACAAAGAAAGTCTCCATTTTACGTAGGAGATAGATCTATGTAAAGGATATCAAACTCGTGGTCAATATTGATTCAAATATTTCTCATAAACATTTAACATAAACTATCATTCATATTTACACTCTTAATCTTGAATATTTCCATATCCTTATAATATTTCTTACGGTTTCTAGGGATTTGATTTCAAATACTTAAGATCTCTTTTGCCTGACTATGCAGCATGTGCCCTTAGGTGGCCTTGCATAAGTTGCTTACATAATAGTTATGTCAGCCAAAAGATGACATTATTTGGCGTTGAAACATATTCCCTAGTTGGGTCTATATAATTCAACCCCCGTCACATGTTTTCCAAGTAATGGTAACTTCGTTTATAGTTATAGTATCTTTGTCCCCATCAATAATGGATGACAATAGACAAGAATATGTATTTTAAAACATTCATTCAAGTATATTTGTCCAATTATATATCTCATAATCTGAAAATCTTCAAGGCCATGGTTTACACATTTTTTCACCATGTGTTTGATGCACTAGGGAATAACCTTGAAATCACGTGGCCACATTTATTTATTGTTTCTATTTCTGGTCCCATTTGTATGACCTAAAACTACAAACACCATATCTTTTATGTTTGGGTTAGACTTTCTTAATAGTCTTATTCCTCCAATTATTTGGATATATTGATTGGAAATACCCTTTCCATATTCAAGTACCTTTCTCCATAAACCAAACTCTATGCTTCTAAAAATTAGAATCTCCATAAACATTCCTCGACTTTTAGTAATAGAATGTCAAACATCTAAGAGCTCTTTTGACATACAATGCAGCACGTGCCCTTAGGCGGCCTTCCATATGTTGCCTACACAATAGGTCTATCAGTCAAAAGATGCCACTATTTAGCTATGCAGCATATGGCCCAGATGGCCCTAAATAATATAGCCCCCATAATAGGTTTGTAATGTGATAGTAACTTTGTTCTTTGAAAAGAAATCCTCTAATGATTTTAGCCATTTTCCCATACCATTCTTGAGTTTCAGAAATTCCCAAATCACATTTTATAGTTTCCCTTCCATACTTGAATATGATATAATGTTTCCAAATAAAATTATCAAGAAATTGGTAGTGTTTTATCATACCATTAGTCAGCGAAAATGACCATAAATTAAATCCACATTTTTTCCTTACTAGATGACTTAAAACGGCACAATACGAATGTCCTCACTACATGAAATAAAACTACATTGAACTAATGTCCTCAATGTATGACTTAAAACTACACAGTACCAATGTCCTCACTACATGACTATAAACGACATAGTATGATATCAGAATTATTCCCTTTTCTAATAAAAACTCGAGATCCCGCTACCTCTGATCTGCATAAGACTTGTGGAGACTCTGAGCTGTCAACAATCGCTGCCTAACCAGCTTGATCTTCTCAGATGTCTCCTCAACAAGGCTCGATCCCAAGAGCGAGGCCTCTCCTAACTCAGCCCAACATAGAGGAGACCGACAAGGCCAGCCACAGAGCGCCTCAAAGGGCGCCATTTTGAGGGATGAATGGTAATTGTTATTATAAGAAAACTCGACCAGTCCCAAATGGATATCCTATGAGCTTCCAAAATCTAACACATAGGCTCCGAGCATGTCTTCCAGAATCTGATTCTCCCGCTCCATCTGGCCATCAGTCTGCAGATGGTATGTTGTGCTCATCTTAATCTGCGACCTTAGAGCCTTCTGGAGGCCTCCACAAAACCGAGATGTAATACAGGGGTCCCTGTCAGAAACAACTACCGATGGCACACCATGAAGTCTGACCACCTCTTGAACATACAAGCGGCCCAACTCCTCTACCTTCACTGTATCTCTGATCGGGATAAAGTGAGCTGACTTGATCAAACGATCAATCATTACCCATATATAATTCCTTCCCTGAGGTGTCTAAGGAAAGCCATGAGAAGTCCCGGACAAAGCGCATGTAATAACCAGCCAAGCCAAGAAAATCCCTGATCTCAAACACATTTCTCAGATGCTCCCAAGACATAACTTCCCTGATCTTTTCGGGATCCACTGAACCCCCTTGTTCGGATACGACATGCCCTAGAAACTTCACTTCCCTGATCTAGAAAGTGCACTTCGAGAGTTTGGCATATAGGTGGTGATCCCACAAAGTGCCCAAAACAACGCGTAGGTGATGCTCATGCTCCTCCTCATATCCAGAATAAACTAGGATGTCATCCACGAATAGCACAACAAATGAGTCAAGATATTGGTGGAACACCCTATTCATGAGTGCCATTAAAACTGCAAGAGCATTCATCAGTCCGAAAGGCATGACCAAGTACTCGAAGTGACCGTACCTGCTTCAGAAAACCGTCTTCGGGACATCTACTTCTCCCACCCTGAGCTGGTGGTATCCCGAACACAAATAAATCTTAGAGAACCACTTTTCCCCCTTCATCTGGTCGAACAAATCGTTATTCCGGGGAAAAGTGTATCTATTGTTGATGGTTAAAATGTTCAATTTACGATAATCAATGCACAACCAGAGGGTTCCATCATCCTTCTTTGCAAATAAAACCGGAGCGGCCCAAGGAGAGACGCTCGGGCGAATGAATACTTTGGATTCCAAATCGTCCAGCTGTATCTTTAATTCCCTCAATTTTGTGGGGGCCATGGGATATGAGGGAAGAGATATAGGCTGTGTTCCCGGTGCCAATTCATTCAAGAATTCCACATCCCGCTCTGGAGGTAGGCTAAAAAAATCTTCTGTAAAGACCACTGGGAACTCATCCACTACAAGAGGTAACCCGCTCTATGAAACACCACCATCTTCATCCAGTGCGACCGATGACAACTGATAAGCAATATTTTCCAACTAAGGGAGTGGAGGTCCTACACGTCCCGACTGAGGATCCCTAATATAGGTCCATGTCAAGGACCAAGAAATCTCATTCCATCTCGACTCCAGACACAGAGAGTGCCACGATAAGCACCTAAGGCCCTGCTCCCTCTTTTTCCCCAACGGTGTTGACAACTCCATAGCAGACAATAACAGCTCGGTCGGTAGGTTCAGAAGATTCACAAGGCAAGCAGATACAAAAGAAACTGAAGCACCAGTATCAAATAAAACTGCGACTATAGAAGATGCAACCAGAATAGTACCTCGAACCGTCGAAGGCCCTGCATCAGATCCCCCTCGTGCCTGATCCACAACATGTCGTTTCCTGGAACCTGCCTGAGAATGACAACTCGCCTGAGGCTCTGCCCTGATCTGGCTCTGCCCTGATGACGATCTGGTCCTACCACCATGACCACCGAACCAAGATCCTATAATTCTGGTCGGCTCTGACTGATATGATACCCCTCTGGAAGCCACAGATCCATCCCCACTCTGGTAAGGGTGTGTAGTCCTGCAGAAGCGCAGTAGATGTCCCACAACTCCACATACATGGCATGGTCTGGGAGGGTATGGATAAATAGGACGGATGTTCCCTACCCTTCCGCACTGATGGCACACTACGAACCCTTCACCAGATACCCCAGTTGAAAACTTCCTGGGAGGATGACCTGAGCTGCCATCACTATTCTTCCATTGCTCATCACGCTTCCTCTTCTTCTCAGATGAACTGCCACTTCCAAGCCCAGACACTGATCCAGAAAACCCTGACTTTTCCTTCTGGTCAATCTCGGCCATACAAGCACAATCGACAACCTTAGCATAAGTCTTCATCTTGAATAAGAAAACATGGGAGTGGATTTCTGGTCGAAGGCCCTTCTCAAACTTCTGAGTTTTCAAGAATTCGCTCAAAACTATCTCAGGTGCGTACTATACCAGTTCAGCAAAGCGGTTCGCATATTCCATCACTGTCGGATTCCCTTGCGAAAGATCCATGAACTCCCGAGATCTAGCGTAGGCTAGGAACTCTGGACAATGTTGCTCATTGAAGATCACCTTGAAATCCTTCAACACATGTCCTCATGCTTCCCAGCCTGGATCACTGATTCCCAATATTTACAACTATAACCTTCTAGGTGGAACGAGGCACACTTCACCCTAACTTCCTCAGGCGTGTCAAGGAATTCAAACATATGTTCTAACTTTTAAAACCATTCCGCTGCCTCTCGAGGTTCTGAACTACCTCGGAATGAAGGAGGTTTGTTCTTCAGAAACTACTAAGCTCTATCCTTCCTGGTGCCAAATTATTCCCCTCTAGATGGAAATGGGGTGGGGACAGAAGTTTCTCCTTGTCCCAAAGCCTGAATGGCTCGAACCATAGCCTCTACCAATCTCTGATCAAGCGGCGCGAGAGAACTCTCTCCGGCTTCCTCCCGTGGGTGCATGGGAGCTCTCCGAGGAGGCATCTTTCTACAAAGGGCAACAATCAAGAAGGAATACAATCAATATCACATATTTAAAAAGGAACTAAATTTTTCAACAAGATAAATAATCATCGATAAACCCAACATGCAAAAATGACATCATGTCAAAACTCTACTTTCCTACCTGGTGTCCACGCAGAGTCTGCAGCCTGTACGTCCCACCTAGGAAAGGAGTCAAACAAGAACCCTGACATCCCATGGTGACTCAGTATCTATCATGAGGCATGCTGGCCAGGCCCCCTACTGGCATCAAAATTTCTGAGCCCTGATAGACCCAAATCCTGCATAATCCAACTCATCCCAAATAACATGAACCATGAAATAACCTCCTCTGATACCATTTTGTCATGAACCGAATAGGGTCTCCATCAACTCGACGCCCGACCCGACATGGGCCAAAGCCCGAAGGGCGTCCCCGATCCCCACGGGCTGGCACATGTGCCCGGGTATCAATTTAACCTTTGGGAGCGATTTACCCGAGTGAACAAGTATAAAGCATCCAACCAAAGTAAACCAAATAGAAGTAAATGTAACATTCAAACATGTATCTAACCAAACAGGTTTTTGGTTCACAAGTATTCAAAACCCAAATAACACTAAAACAAGATGACCAAAAACCAACCTAAGGACTGTCATCCAATGTGAGGACACCGCCCCTAAGCCACCACCGAAACGCCACCTAGATAGGCCTGATAACAACCTGAACCACTGCTCCAAAAAGCTGGACCCTTACCTGTATCAGAAGTAAACAAATCTACTTAAGTAGGGTGTGATCAATCAGCCAGCAGGATATCACCAAGGAAAGATTCCAAGCACAACTATCAAAAGACAAACCATTTTCAATGCTAAATAATGAAAGAAAGAAGTGAAAAAGAAATGGTTTTCATAAAACAATTTAAAGGAAAGACAGTTCAAGATAAACACATTAGGGTAATAATTCAAGTGACATATCACATATCATTATGCACGAAAAGTAACCGGTAGCACCAAAGGATGGGAAAGCCCAAATGGGTACTAGAGCATGTGGGACCCTAGAACGTCGTGTCTCGGTGAAACATGGATTAGGTGGCCACAACCCTCAGATAACGTGGCTTAGAAGGCCATGACCCTCAGAACACGTGGCTTAGAAGGCCACGACCCTCAAATATCATATGTTTAGTTAGTGTTGCAATCGTCAAACCTTCCAGTGAAACCGGGTCGGGTCATCTCCAGAACACTAGCTCACTTGTCCTAGCCTCCCCACCTAATACCCTAGCTCCCCACCTTGTGCTCACCTAAAGATCAAAGTTCACATAACATGTCACATTAGCACTTAGAGCCAAACATGTCACTTTCACAATGATATCCTATTTGAAAACCACACACACACCAATTTTTTTTAAAAAAAAACTTAAACCACACTGCTTATGCTTTAAATTAAACTAGATGCATAACTTAACGAAATCACTTTGTTAATTAAGAAAAACACTAAGAAAATTTATTGAACATTTTTCAAACATGTCGCAAATTTTTATTAAAGGATAAAAAGTCACTGAAATCCTCTTTATATAATAAAACATATTATGACACGCCAAAAAACAAACTGAGTCGTCCGCACTTTCTAACTCACACACTTCACGGTTTACAAATAGTAATAATAAACAACCAAAGTAAGTTTTCACAATAAAAATGGACTTCCATCGCATAAATATACTACTGTAAAACTAGATACACATTTAAAAAGTAATCAGAACTAATTTTTCATCATGGAAACTAATTACCAGGATGCTAAAAAATTAAACCAACACAAAGAAAGATCTCCAGATGATAATTGACTGTGGAATCACCTACCAATGTGATGATGGCTTCGCACAATTGATGTGTAAGGACCACTGCACGTCAATGCAGCTCAAACAACCTCAAATACACCCTAAAAACAAATCACAACATAAACGCATAGAAAAAATTAAACACCACTAGAACCCATTCGCAACAACACCAATGCTATAGAAAAATCAACTGAAGTGCTCTGCACCGACAACAATGGTTTTGAAAGGGTGGACAGATGAAATTGGGGGGGGGGGGTGCCGGAAGGCTGTCCGGAAGAGGAGAGGTGTGCGGCTATCGGCTCAAGGCAGCAAGAGGTAGCGGAGGAGGCCGGTGCTGGAAATTAAAGGAGCCGGTGGAGGTTTTTCCAGAAAAAAAACAAAAGAAAAGAGGAGGCTACGGAGGAAGGGTGGGTGCGGCTTCGGCTGTAGGGGGAGGTTGGGTCGATCGGGAGGTAGCCGAGGGAGGTAGAGGGGCTGATCGGGCCGAGTAGAAGGTAGCAAGGGCAGTGTGGCCCGGCGCGACGGAGGATAAAGGAGGGAGGTACGTCCCGGCGGTCTCCTGGACAGGGGAGGCACGACGTCGCTGGTGCGGAGTCTGGCCAAGGTGGTGTTGGATCCGATCCGGCAAGAGGGAAAGAAAACAGCGGCCAGGGGGGTAGAAATAAAAAAAATAAGGAGAGGCATGGTTCGATCGGGGAGGAGAATAGGGCAGCGCGGGTTTCAGGTCGACGAGGAGGGGGCGACCAGCATGTGGGACTTCAGCCAAGGAAGGAAGCTGTAGCCGGTCCGCAAGAGGAGAAAAGTATAGGCGGCTAGGGTTTGGCGCGGCACAAAGCAAGACCCGGATGAACACTGACCCGTGAGAAAGGGGGAGAGAAAAAAGTGGGAGGAAAAAAATAAAAGAATATAGAAAAGGATAAAAAAAAGAAGAAGAAAAATATATAAAAATAAAAGAATATAAGGGAATAAAAAGAAAAGTATAGGGATAAAATAAAATAAAAATAAGGAGATGGAAAGAAAAAAAATAAATTAAAAACTAAAAATAAAATATAACGTAAAATAACAATATCAATAATAATAAAACTAATCATAATGACAGAAAAGACTATAATTATAACAAATCCTATTTTTATACGGTTATTTAATTATCTGCGCCCCGGGCTGACCGCGCGTTAAACTGGCCAAGCAACACGGCTTCGCCCGTGCCCTGCCCGCGTGTTGGGTGATGTCAAGACATCGTTCATCTATCCGCACAGAAGCGCGCACCAATTTCGTGCTCAGCCCGCTTTCCAATGAAAAGAAAATTATAAAAAGGAAACTAAAATAACATAATAAAAATAAAAATAATAAATAATAAATAAAAATTCCTTGATGCGAAGTCTATGAGTGACAATTCTCCCCACCATGAAAACGTTCCACCCTCAGAAAGTCAATTCGAAACCCGATCAGAGAATAGGAATGGGCACTCCTGATCAACCCAAGACTTACGCTCCCAGGTCTCATGTTCACCAATCCCATGCTACCAAAGAATATAGACTAGAGGGATGGACCTTCCACACAACACTTTCTCCTATGAATCCACTATCGACACTGGTCACTCAACCATAGATAAGTCAGATTCTAACTCCAGCTCCTCCCAATTCAGCACATGCGACAGATCGAGGTTGTACTTCTTTAGTTGGGAGACATGAAATACGTCGGGAAATGATCTCAACTGCTAGGGAAAAGCTACCCTATATGCCATGTTTCCAATCCGTTCAAGAGTCTCGAAGGGTCTGACATATCTCATTGTCAGCTTCCCCTAATTCCCCAAACGATGGTGACCCAAGCGAGGGGCCACTTTCAGGAATACTCTATTCCCTACTAAAAACTCGAGATCCCGCCGCCTCTAATCTGCATAAGACTTGTGGAGACTCTGAGCTGTCAACAATCACTTCCTAACCAGCTTGATATTCTTTGACGTCTCTTGAACAAGGCTCAGTCCCAAGAGCGAGGCCTCTCCTACCTCAGCCCAACATAGAAAAGACCGACAAGGCCGGCCATAGAGTGCCTCAAAGGGTGCCATTCTGATGGAAGACTGGTAATTGTTATTATAAGAAAACTCGACCAGTCCCAAATGGCTATCCCATGAGCCTCCAAAATCTAACACATTGGCTCAGAGAATGTCTTATAGAATCTGATTCGCCCACTCCATCTGGCCATCGGTCTGCAGATGGTATGCTGTGCTCATCTTAATCTGCGACCCTAGAGCCTTCTGGAGGTCTCCCCAAAACTGAGATATAAAGAGGGGGTCCCTGTCAGAAACAACTACCGACGGCACACCATGAATTCTGACCACCACCTGAACGTACAAGCGGCCCAACTCCTCTACCTTCAATGTATCTCTGATCAGGATAAAGTGAGCTGACTTGTTCAAATGATCAATCAATACCCAAATAGCATTCCTTCCCCGAGGTGTCCGAGGCAAGCCACGAGAAGTCCCGGACAAAGCACATGCAATAACCAGCCAAGCCCCGAAAATTCATGATCTCAAACACATTTCTCGGCTCCTCTCAAGACATAACTGCCCTGATCTTTTCAGGATCCACTGAAACCCCTTGTTCTGAGACGACATGCCCTAGAAACATCACTTCCCTGATTTAGAAAGTGCACTTCGAGAGTTTGGCATACAGGCGGTGATCCCACAAAGTTCCCAAAAAAAAGCACAGGTGATGCTCATGCTCCTCCTCAGATCCAGAATAAACCATGATGTCATCCATGAATACCATGAAAAATGAGTCAAGATATTGGTGGAACACCCTATTCAAGAGTGCCATTAAAACTGCCGGAGCATTCGTTAGTCCGAAAGGCATGACCAAGTACTCGAAGTGACCGTACCTGCTTCAGAAAGCCGTCTTCGGGACATCTACTTCTCTCACCCTGAGCTGGTGGTATCCCGAACGCAAATCAGTCTTGGAGAAACACTTTTCCCCCTTCATCTAGTCGAACAAATTTTCAATCTGGGGAAAAGGGTTTCTATTTTTGATGGTTACCTTGTTCAATTTCCGATAATCAATGCACAACCGGAGGGTTCCATCAGCCTTCTTTGCAAATAAAACCAGAGCGGCAAAAGGAGAGATGCTCGGGCGAATGAATCCTTTGGATTCCAAATCGTCCAGCTGTATCTTTAATTCCCTCAATTTGGTGGGGGCCATGAGATATGAGGGAAGAGATATAGGCTGTGTTCTCGGTGCCAATTCATTCGAGAATTCCACGTCCCCCTCTGGGGGTAGGCCAGAAAAATCATCTGGGAGGACCTATGGTAACTCTTCCACTACACGAGGTAACCCACCATGTGAAACACCACCATATTCATCCAGTGCGAGTGACGACAACTGATAAGCAAGATTTCCCAACTCAGGGAGTGGAGGTACCGCACGTCCCGACCGAGGATCCCATAATATAGGTCCATGTCAAGGACCAAGAAATCCCATTCCATCTCGACTCCTGACACAGATAGTGCGCACGATGGGAACCTAAGGCCCTACTACCTCTTTTTCCCCAAAGATGTTTCCAACTCCATAGAAAACAATAACAGCTCGGTTGGTAGGTTCAGAAGATTCACAAGGCAACAAGATATAAAAGAAACTGAAGCACCAGTATCAAATAAAACTGCGACTATAGAAGATGCAACAAGAATAGTACCTCGAACCGTCGAAGGCCCTGCATCAGATCCTTCTGGTGCCTAATCCACAACATGTAGTTTCCTAGTACCTGACTGAGAATGACCACTCGCCTGAGGCTCTGCCCTGATCTGGCTCTGCCCTGAAGACGATCTGGTCCTACCACCATGACCACTGAACCATGATCCTGCCGTTCTGGTCGGCTCTGACTGAACTGATACCCTTCTAGAAGCCAAAGATCCATCCCCACTCTGGTAAGGGTGTGTAGTCCCGCAGAAGCGCAGTAGATGTCCCACAACTCCACATCAATGGCATGGTCTGGGAGGGTATGGATAAACAGGTCGGATGTGCCCTACCCTTCCGCACTGATGGCACACTACGGACCCTTCACCAGAAGCCCCAGATGAAAACTTCCTGGGAGTATGACCTGATCTGCCATCACTCTTCTTCCATTGCTCATCACGCTTCCTATTCTTCTCAGATGAACAGCCAGTGCCAATCCCTGACACTGATCCAGAAAACCCCGACTTTTCCTTCTGGTCAATCTCGGCCACACAAGCACGATCGACCACCTTAGAATAAGTCTTCATCTTGAATAAGAAAACCTGGGAGTGGATTTCAGGTCAAAGGCCCTTCTCAAAATTTTTTGAGTTTTCAAGAATTCGCTCAAAATTATCTCAGGTGCATACCTTACCAGTTCAGCAAAGCGGTTCGCATATTCCATCACTGTCTAATTCCCTTTCCAAAGGTCCATGAACTCCCGAGATCTAGCGTAGGCTAGGAACTCTGGACAATGTAGCTCGTTGAAGATCACCTTGAAATCCTTCCAACTCATGTGCTCATGCTTCCCAGCCTGGATCACTGATTCCCACCATTTAGAACTGGAACCCTCTAGCTGGAACAAGGCACACTTCACCCTGACTTCGTCGGGCGTGTCAAGGAATTCGAACATATGTTCTATCTTTTCAAGCCATTCCTCTACCTCCCGAGGTTCTGAACTACCTCTGAATGAAGGAGGTTTGTTCTTCAGAAACTCCTGGGATCTATCCTTCCTGGAGCCAAATTATTCACCTATAGCTGGAAAAGGGGCGGGGTAGAAGTTTCCCCTTGTCCCAAATTATGAATGGCTCGGACCATAGCCTCTACAAATCTCTGATCAGGCGGCGCGAGAGAACTCTCTCTGGCTTCCTCCCGTGGGTGGATGTGAGCTCTCCGGGGAGGCATCTTTCCACAAAGGGAATCAATCAAGAAGGAATACCATCAATATCACATATTTAAAAAGGAACTAAATTTTTTAACAAGATAAATAATCATCGATAAACCAAACATGCAAAAATGACATCATGTCAAAACTCTACTTTCCTACCCGGTGTCCACGCACAGTCTGCAGCCTATAAGTCCCACCAAGGAAAGGAGTCAAACAAGCACCCTGACATACCATGATGACTTAGTATCTATCACGAGGCATGCTGGCCAGGCACCTTACTCGCAACAAAATTTCTGAGCCCCGACAGACCCAACTCCTTTATGATCCAACTCATCCCAAATAAAATGAACCACGAACTAACCTCCTCTGATACCATTTTTTCACGAACCGAATCAGGACTCCATCAACTCGACGCCCGACCCGACACACGGCAAGGCCCGAAGGGCTTCCCCGATCCCCACAGGTAGGCACAAGTTCCTGGGTATCAATTTAAACTTTGGGAACGATTTACTCGAGTGAACAAGTACAAAGAAGCCAACCAAAGTAAACCAAACAGAAGTAATGGTTACAGTCAAACGTGTATCTAACCAAACAGGTTTTTGGTTCACAAGTATTCAAAACCCAAATAACACTAAAACAAGATGTCCAAAAACCAACCTAAGGACTATCGCCCGATCTGAGGACACCGCCCCTATGACACCACCAAAACACCACGTAGATAGGCCTGCTAACAACCTGAACCACATCTCCCAAAAGCTGGACCCTTACCTATATCAGAAGTAAACAAATCTACTTACACCCAAGGGTGTATGTAGGGTGTGAGAAATTTCCCGACAGGATATCACCATGAATAGATTCTACGCACAACTATCAAAAGAAAAACCATTTTCAATCCTAAATAAAGAATGAAATAAGTGCAAAAGAAATGGTTTTCATAAAAAAAATTTAAAGGAAAGACAGTTCAAGATAAACACATGAGGGTAATAATTCAAGTGACATATCACATATCATTGTGCACGCAAAGTAACCGGTAGCACCAAAGGATGGGAAAGACCCAAAAGGGTACTAGAGCATGTGGGACCCTGGAACGTCGTATCTCAGTGAAACGTGGCTTAGGTGGCCACGAACCTCAAATAACGCGGCTTAGAAGGCCACGACCCTCGGGACACGTGGCTTAGAATGACATGAACCTCAGATATCATATGTTTAGTTAGTGTTGCAATCGTCAAACCTGCTAGTGACACCGGGTTGCGTCATCTGCGGAACACTAGCTCACTAGTCCTAGTCTCCCAACCTAATACCCCGACTCCCCTCCTTGTGCTCACAAAAAGATCAAAGTTCACATAACATGTTACATTAGCACTTAGAGCCAAACATGTCACCTACACGCTGATATCCTCTTTGAAAACCACACACACACCAAAACTTTTTAAAAAACATAAACCACACTACTTAAGCTTTAAATTAAACTAGATGCATAACTTAATGAAATCACTTTGTTAACTAAGAAAAACACTAAGAAAATTTATTGAACAGTTGTCAAACATTCCGAAAAAAATTTTAAAGGTTAAAAAGTGACTCAAAACCACTTTATATAATAAAACATATTCTGACACGCCAAAACACAAACTGCGTCATCCGCACTTTCTAACTCACACACTGCACAGTTTACAAATAGTAATAATAAATAGCCAAAGTAAGTTTTCACAATAAAAATGGGCTTGTATGACATAAATATACTATTGGGAAATTATATGCACATTAGAAAAGTAACCAGAACAAATGTTTCAGCATGGAAACTAATTAGAAGGGTGCTGAAAATTAAACCAACACGCAAAAGATCGCAAGATGATAATTGAGTGTTGAATCACCTACCAATGTGTTACAGGCTTCTCACAATTGATTCCTAAGGACCACTGCACGTCAACGCAGCTCAAAAACCCTCAAATACACCCTAAAAACAAAGCACAACATAAAGGCATTAAAAATTAAACACCACTAGAACCCATTCGCAACAAAGCCAAAGCTATAGAGAAATCAAATGAAGTGATCTGCACATACCACAATGGTTTTGAAAGTATGGATAGATGAAATTGGGGGTGGGGTGTCGGATGGCTACCCAGATGATGAGAGGTGCGTGACTATCGGCTCAAGGTAGTAGGAGGTAGCGGAGGAGGCCGGTGCTGGAAATTAAAGGAGCCGATGGATGTTTGGACAGAAAAAAAAAACAAAAGAAAAGTGGAGGCTACAGAGGAAGGGTTGGTGCGGCTTCGGCCGTAGGGGGAGGTTGGGTCGATCGAGAGGTAGCCAAGGGAGGTAGCGGGGCTGATCGGGCCGAGCAAAAGGTAGCAAGGGTAGTGCCACCCGACGCGACAGAGGAGAAAGGAGGGAGGTACGTCCCGGCGGTCTGCTAGACAGGGGAGGTATGACGTCGCTGGTGCGGAGTCCGGCCGAGGTGGTGTTGGAGCCGATCTGGCTAGAGGGAAAGAAAACAGTGGCCAGAGGGGTAGAAAAAATAAAAAAAATAGAAGGAGAGGCTTGGTTATATTGGGGAGGAGAATAGGGTAGCGCGGGTTTCAGCTCGACGAGGAGGGGGCGACCAGCATGTGGGACTTCGGCCGAGGAAGGAATCTGCAGCCGGCCCGCAAGAGGAGAAAAGGTTAGGTGTCTAGAGTTTGGCACGACACAAGGTAAGAGTCGGATGAACAGTGACCCACGAGAAAGGGGGAGTGAAAAAAGAGGGAGGAAAAGAAATAAAAGAAAATAGAAAAGGATAAAAAAAAGAAGAAGAAAAATAAATAAAAATAAAAGAAGATAAGGGAATAAAAAGAAAAGTATAGGGATAAAATAAAATAAGAATAAGGAGATGTAATGAAAAAAAATAAATTAAAACCTAAAAAGGAAATCTAACATAAAATAACAATAACAATAATAATAAAACTAATCATAATGACAGAAAAGGATATAATTATAACAAATCCTTTTTGTATATAGTTATTTAATCATCTGCGCCCTGGGATGACCGCGCGTTAAAATGGCCAAGCAACACGGCTTTTCCCGTTCCCTACCCGCGCGTTGGGTGATGTCAAGACAACGTTCATATATCCGCGCAGAAGCACGCACCAATTTCATGCTCATCCCGCTTTCCAACGAAAAGAAAATTATAAAAAGGAAACTAAACTCACATAATAAAAATAAAAATAATAAATAATAAATAAACATACCTCGATGCGAATTCCAGGTGTGACACACCAATCTCATAATGACATCATTCTTACTTGTGCCACAAAATAAACTTAAAACATTCACCATAACCCAAAGAATAAAATGGATTTCATAAACATCATCCCATCATCTCATAATACATATAAAACAAATGGACATTTCCTCATAAGGAAAGTGAAACCTTGTAAATCATAGAGACATTAAACTTGAAACATACACATATGAAATAATTTCATCTTAGATGGAAAATGTTTTTGATAAAACATTTGAGATGAATTCTTGAGGAAAATATCATTTCTTCTTCAAAATCAATTTCTTTTCAAAAAATATCATGAAATTTTAAAATAATGAGATTTTGTTGAAAATAGTAATAAAATCTTTTGGTTGAAGCTTCATGAAAATAAGGCTTTATAAAACTGTAAAAATCCTTTCTTGCGTATGATTTAAAAAAACATTCTTCTCGTACTTGTTCCAGAAAAGTCAAAAAAGTACCTCGTAACGTAAACAAAAGAAATATTCCTTACATACCATGTAGTAAAACTAAAAAATGGGTAAAAAGGACTTTAAACATACATGAAAACACTTTTATAAAACATGGACATGGATGATAGAAATAAACCCAGTAAATACTTACGAATAAGAAATCTCGGATAAAAATGAGATTTCCAAAATTATCCCTTACCTTATGTCTGATATGCCTTGTATGTATCTGAACCTCCTTTATAATGGTTTAAATAATGGTATTGACTTATTAAATATTCATATTCATTTTTATGATATCATATATAATTTACTTATGACTTTATATGACCCATTCTTTTGTAAATTCGATGTAAAAGCAACGATTTGGGAAAAATAGTTTCATTTATTGTACGTGTTTTGACATGTTGTTCTTGATATTATTACTTATATCCTGATTTACTTAATTCTAGAATGTAAAACATGATTTATATATAATATATATTCATAATATACATATAAATATGATATATCGATGAACGGAATGAAATACACCGTTCATGGAGACGGTAGGCCGTACGTACGCATGAACGCTGTTTTTGTTTCCTTATCGAATTGAATGGAATTAAGTAGAAGAAATACATATATATAAATAAATCCAGTATCATTATAATGTCATATATTTCATTATTATTCATTATATATACTTTATAATCATTCATTAATGGTTAACATGGAGAATTAATCTCATCGCGTCGTGGAGACGGTAGTCCGTACGTACGCACGAGCGATGATACCATTACCATGATCGTGGAATTGTATTGGAGTGTATGTATACTATTTCAGAATAAATATCAATTTAAAATAATTATATATAGTTACTATTTACACCATAATAACCATCCAAGTAAGGTGGTGGTGGAAAATAGATTACACCACGACGTGGAGACGGTATTCCGTTCGTACACACGCGCGGTGATTTTGTTCTCTGTAGGATGGATAGATGGTGAAATAGGGTTGTTTCATACATATAATAACATATCAGTATATGAGTGATACTGATATTATTACCTCATAATTAATCAACCAAAGAATAAGTAGTAGAAGAAGAAATAAATTTGAAAGAATCGATAACGGACATTACCTCTACTTTGAAGCGCCTCTTCTTAACCTCCCCTTTGGGCACTAAATATGGTCTTTGAAGAAGTCCAGAACCTCTAAGATGTTTTCTAGGGAAGTGTAGAGGAGATATTGTCAGGGTTTGGCCTGCCTTGAGGGCTCAATGTGGTGTAAGGAAGAGAGGTAGGATGTACCCTTTTATAAGGGAGGAGAGGGGCACCTTTGGAAAAACAAAAAATATTATTTTATTATAAAGTCATATTCAGTTTTTAATAGCTAAAAATTGATTTATTTCAAAGCTAAGGCGGGTTTGGGTCGATATAATATCATCCAATAGAATTTTCACACATTTATGTTACTATTTTAACCTTATCATTTAGTTTTAACATTAAGTTAGATAATTTTACTTTTACCGTGTCTTCTTGTTTTCATACACTATAAGGTTAATAAACTTACTATAAAAAGACAAAAGAACCCCAAGTGGTTTATTATTAATATATATAACCTTATCAATGTTATTTGGTCGATCCTTAGATTTTTAGGAATAAAATAACAATTAATAATATAATATTTGTTTTAAAAACTATTTTATGTCAATTTTGACACTATTTGGTAATTTATTTTTGTGAAAATCATAACTGAATGATTAGTTAGAAAAAAGTTAATTAAATCAATAATAACATGTCATATTAACCTATAAAATTATTGTAATTCATAAAAAGTCTCAAAGTACATTTATTTGGGTATTTATAACATCAATTATGTCAATATTTCATTAATAAGATAATTACTGCATCATCATTGTGTCATAAATAAATTAAGTTATTTAGTGTCTAAAAATTATAACTAAAATACCATTATGTATGAAATATTTTTAGAGTTATAATGAATATTTGTAGTCGAATTTATCTTATGTATAATTCTATACTAAAAATGTTTTAGTTATTAAACTTTGATTTTTACTATTTTAACTATTCTTTAAATAAAATAATATTAAATGTGCCAATCCAATAAAAGTGGGCCTAAATGGTCATATATTCTTCCTATGGTTTTTTGGTCAAATTAAACTTATTCAATAGAATTATGACATGTTTTAGTGTAATAATAATATCATTTTTACCCTTAATTACGCTACTTACTTTTAGCAGTGTTAAAAAAAGTAAAAAGTTAGTGTTCACCAAAAATTATGTTCATCTCATTAAACCACATTTTAGTCCTAGATATTAACTGTGTCTCTTGGATTTCTGAAATTACACTCACAGAAGCGGTAAAATTAAGTTTTATGTAAATTTAAAAATTCTCCTATGAGGTGGGTAAAAGAAGGTGAAAAGTTCAATAAAATTTTTATATATCTAAAATTATTATAAAATGACTCCAATGAATTTCATTGAACATAAATAGGTATTATGTATCAATTCTGACATAAAATAAATTTAAAAAAATAAATAATTATTTAAATAAAAAGTCGGTTTTTAAATAGTAACCTAGTGTTTTAACTAATCATCAAAAATTGAAAGTTTTCATAAAAATAACAAAAATTTACCCTAGGCTAATTTCGATATTCCAAATCCAAAAATTAAGTCCATTTCAAAAGATAAAATTTATAAAATTTTAAAAATTGGGTATTACTATTTATAATGGATAGTTTATATAACATATCGTTGTTTAGTGAAAGTCGGTATTGCGTAGAACACACGCTATCACTGAAGGTTGCAATTGCGTGCATTGCAAGACAGGTCAGGGATGCGTATATTGAAAGCTCCTTTTGGTGTAATGTACAACACAGTACATCAATAAAATTAAAAAGAATAATTTTCATAAAATATCGGGGTGTTACATTCTACCCCCCTTAAAATGAATTTCACCCTCGAAATTCGTCAGGGTTATAAATGGTTTACTACTCAAAAGTTTCTTTAATATAAAACCATATCGTAAAAAGGAATACCAAAAAAAATATTCAAAAATTAATGTATGAAACGTAACAGTTACCCAAATTAACTAATCACTGGGTTTCCACATAGGTGAAAATATGGATATAGAAGAGAAATCTAACCATCATGTTCTGATGGAGAGTGGTAGAGAACATGGCTATGAAAAATCCAACAATCACAAAGCCATAGATTTTTTATGATATAAGGTACCATCTGATTCATCGGATATAAGGGCACTAGGACAACATTTTGGGTTTTCAAGATCATTTCCCTAAAGTTGAAGAAATTGGAATTAGAAGAAATACTTTCTTGATTTTTTGTATAGTCTCACCGTTGGTCATTCCATGGACAATTTCCATGTCATCTCTTAAAGAAATGATGTTTAATTTGTCATTCATGAAGTGTTAGCAGATCATGTGATAGAATGATGGGTCATTCCATCTATTTCAAATAAAAGTATAGAAAAAGTTATAAAAAATACATAATTCCATCTATAGTGAGATTAATCATACATGGTTCCTAAAATGGACTTATACTTCTAATATCATACTACTTAATATAATAAAACTGGTTTCTACTAAACAGGGACTTCCTATAGGCCATTGGTAGGCTATAAAGGCCAGTCACACTTCAGTTGTGGGTTCGATTCCCACATCCCTGTCCGACGCGATGAGTTGTCACTCGTCCTGCAGGTTGTCCTTTTTTGAAACTACATTATTATAACTTTCCATCAATAATATCCAAAAATTTATAGCCTTAAACTAACTTATGCCCAACATTATCCATTCCAATCTTTATGTTTGTCCAAAATACTACTGTCCTATCTCACATTATAGTGAAAATGATTACCAGAGAGTTCATATAACAAGCATGTTAATTCCATAATTGATCCCCATATATCATAAAATATGTATGTTTGGTTACATTCCAAACATTCAAAGGACATAATCATGTATTCTCTTGAAAAATGAATACCCATTTAATCTTAGAGAAAACATGAGTGCTGTCAAAAGTTAATTCTTTCCACATACCCAAACCCCAAAATTTTATATACTCAAACCATGATATAACTATTTCCTTATATCAGTCATGAGATCATGAATACTGTCTAACATTTCATTTTTCCTTATCCGTATATCATCTTTTTTCCAAAAATATCTCAATCACATTTCATGGTTACTGGTACCATAAAATTATTGAAAACCACAGTAGACCAATACATAAATATTCCAATATTCCACGATACTATATACAACAATATTTTGGAAACCCATTACATAAACACTTAATCATTCTGCCACATCATTGTCATATTCAACATCGCCAATAGTGATCGCATGTGAGTTCCCATTGTCCTTTTTATTAAGTGGTTTCTCATGTCTATTATCACTAACCCTTGGATTAGGGCATTTATTAGCATAATTACCCATTTCCTTGCACTTGAAGCATTGAAGTGTTGGTGGTGCGTTCTCTGTAGTATTTTCTTTATTCACATCATTAGCAACCCGTTTTCCATTACTTCGACACTCATCTGCTCGATGACCTTCTTTTCCACACTTAAAACATTTTATAGTCTCTTTAAGACAATCTCCACCATGCTTTTTTTCCACACTTTGAGAATAAGGAAACATTCATATTCTTTTCACCATTATTCTGAGATTTATCCTTGAACTCCATCTTTTGTTTATAGTCAAAACCATGAGATGGATAAGTAACACCAAATTCCATTTCTACCTTGATAGAACAACGCACAATTTTTCATAGCTACTGAAGTCTCTTATAGCTAACTCCCTTCGAAGATTTAGTTTTAAGCGAGTGAAGAATCGATCAACATTACTTTCTGGTTGGATGATAGAGCCAGATACATACCTTGCAAGCCTTGTAAAATCCGCTTCGTATACACCAACAGATTCATCATACTTTTTCTTTAGTTCAAGAAACTCCTTCTCCATCTTTGTTCGAAGAATAAGAGGGAAGTACTTATTGAAAAATAAGTTCTTGAACTCTTCCCATTCCATGGACTCAATTTCATCTCATGGCCTTGTATTCTTGATAAGATTCCACCATTGATCAGCTTCACCTTCCAAACGATATACTGTTAAGATGAATTTATCATGTTCAGAACACTGATGAACTGAAAATATTTTTCAGTGGTATTGATCCATTTTTTAGAAACAAGTGGATCAGAAGACCCACTGAATGAAGGTGGACGTTTCCTCATGAAGTACTCAACAGAATATTGTTCCCTTCTCTGCTCATTTGGAAGTCCAGAATGATTCATAGCTTGTGTAAGTATATCAATAAGATTTTGTGTAACATCCCATGTAAGTAATGAATAATAGTTATTTTTATCTATGTCTATTAATGAATTAGATAGTGTTTTAGAGGCTTAAAATGAAAATAAATCCAATCTTAAGCATTGAATACACTAATATTTTTAAAAGATTGTTTTACTACCCTTTTGATGGCAAAACATTTCTAAATCAAACTTTTGAAAATTTTATGAGCTCTATTTTTCAAAATAAACATATTATTTATGATTGGGACATTGAAATTTACATTGGGTTAATTTTTGGTATTTTTCTAACAATGTTCATTTTTCAATGAATAGTAAAAAATACTGCATTTTACATCAAACTGCTTTTTTATATAATTTAATTGTATGGTTACATTATCTTTTTAATTTATTTTAAAGTGTAATTAGAATATATTTTTACCATGCAATCCAATGATGGTCATTGGTATTAATTTCACTTTTTAATTGGGCATAAACAAGTGAAAAACTTTTCATAAATATTGTTTCTAAAAAACCCGCTATTTCTTTTGACAACGGGAAGTTTTTTTAAATTAATTATTGAAAATTATGTGTTTGGAATTTTGTAAAATGTATTAAATATTTGGAGTTATAAGGTCCAAATTATGTAATTATGACTCTTTTTTTTGGACATTATGAATAGTAACGACGGTAATTATCTTTAATTATCTTGATTAATGAGTAATCGAGTAGTTTAAGATAATAAAATAATATCATAATAATAAAAAATGACCACAAAATGTGTCCTAAGGATACTGGTTGTCTCATGGCCGACCATGGTATGCCTTGTTTCAATCTTGGGGGCCCCATGGAATCAGTTTTGTGAGAAAGTGACTTTTTATCTTTTTATTTTTAAAGAATGTTAAATGTAACAAAGAATGTATCACCTATGAAAAATATTTTTAATTTTGTATAAATAAATGATATTTTTGACTATAAATATTCATTATAAAGATAAAAATATTTCCAACATCATTATATTTATTTTATAATTTTTTGACATTAAATCTATTAAATTATTTATGACATCATGATGATGCAGCGATTACCTCATTAATAAAAGATTTAAATAAAATGGAAAGATAATGTAAAATCTAAGACCTACACATGTACAAAACCTATTGTATGGGTGGATTTAGAACCCTTATCACCTTATCCTCGAATTATATTAATGTGGGACCTTTAAAACCCGAAACTCATTTGAAAATAAAGTTACATTTTATACCTTTCCAAAAGTGCCCCTCCTCTCCTCTTATAGAAGGCCCCCACCTCTACCTCCTTAACCACACTTCCAAAGCCTTTGGCTCGGCCAAACCATGCCCATTTTGTCTCTCCACATCCCTCTCTAACTCCTTGATGCCTCAATTTCGGCATAATCCTTTCCAAGGAATCCTTTGAGCTCAAACCAAAGGGAGTTACCGGATTTTATGGTAATGTCTTCCCTTGAGTCCTTTTGTTTTATTTTGCTTCTCCAACCCCCTAAACTCTTTTTATTCACTTCTTTTGTAACAAATCCAGTATCTTAAATATACAAGGATGTTTTTATAAGAAGTATTCTAGCTACACTTACACACACCTACATCTAATGGTTAAAGAACATACTGTTTCTGTGGATGGAAAATTTCTGCCTCCCGAAACGATGATTGTTCAACATTTTTTTAACACCTTCAACGGTGGCCATTAAGATGAAAATATATTTATATATGATATATAATATGTTTATGTTTTACTTAAGCTTCTGAATTTTTCATTTATGGCATACCTTTATGGTTTCCATTATGGGTAAACGTGATATCTTCATTTAAGTAAGTGCGGACTACCACCCCCTCAAAGTGATTTGATTCGTTAATACCATATGTGGTACGTATAAAGGCTATATTTAATGATATTATATATGATTCCATACTTTAATTAAAATAATATTATGTATCATTATGTTTTAATTCCATTAAATATGAAATATAAATGGAAGTAGCGGTCATGCGTACGTACGGCTTACCGTCTCCATTAACGGTGCATTTCATTTCTTAACTCTAAATGCTATGTAATATTATAAATGCATGAATATACTGGATATATATGATATATATGATATATACATCATGAATACAATTCTATATATAATGGATATTTTACCACATGAACAACTTGTAATTATAAAGAGTTTATTTTTTTGACTCAAGTACCAATGATCGTTAAAACGACCATTATTAACTTAAATAATAACATAGTGTTCATGACATGGTAATAAGTGATATAAAAGGAATAATGAACTTGAAAAATTGTTCTTAAGGAATTATAAATTAACTCATGTTTATTATTCAGGAGATTAAAGAATGATCGAGTCAAGTCGGACCCGAGGTAAGGGATCCTACTCCACTCTTTCTTTTTAAGTACACTCTTTTATGTCATTCCTTTTAAAGCTCATATTTCTTGTTATTGGGATGGTATTTTATATTCCTCTTTCTATAAACATTATTTTAATATGATGAGATACCCTATTTGTTCTCATCAGTCCATTTTTGTATGTTTTATGTGGCGCCGTTAGGCTGCCGAGTTTTCGTAAGGGATTTTTCATCTCACTTTTATTCCCATGAGATTTATGCTACATTTGCCACAATTTACATTGAGTGATGTATTTAATGATCATTATTTTACTCATTGTGTAAGATAATTTCTTTTATGAGTATTTATATCAATTTTGTATTGTCTTTCTTTCACGAGGTGTATGTTTCGAAAGATACCCATATCGGTAATGGAACCTTTCACCCTCCTCTTTTTAAAAGACTTCTTTTGTTGGGTCATTTAATTTAGATATTTTTATGTGGGGATATGTTCTCATATATCCTTATTGATGTAAATTTTATGTACAAGTGATGAGATACCCTATTTTTATCTCCCATCAACTCATTTTGATGTGACGCTGTTAGGCTGTCAAGGGAACTTCTTAACCAAATTTCGATTTCTTTGGGTTTAACATGTAGTTATTGAATATTTCATATTTTGAATATGTTTGAATGGCCTTTGATTATTTTACACTTAATATCCAATTATATTTGGTGTATTCATTTGTCACACATAATTATGTAATTCATTTATCCATAAACCAAGAATATCGTCTTTGTATGGGACTTCGTCTCAATATCCTTTCATTGAGGGATATTTTGTTTTATACAAAACCTTCTTTTATACGGTGTATAAACCCCTTTGAATTTTACGTTTATTCCAATGGGATCTTTTTTATACAAAGCATTTACTAAAAGACAAGAGGGAATGTTTTTGTCGTACGTATGCGGTGACAACGACTTCTCCGCCGCCGTGACCATTATTTGAGTGTTGGCTTCCTCTACAATCCATACCTTCTTTTTAAAAGAAAAATAAATACCATGTTATACTTTTCTTTTATTTTGGTATTGAAAATGGTTTTCATAATGTTTTTATTATATCAATGTGTTGTATTGATATCTTGTGATTGAAATGTGGAAATGTTATGTTTCCTTTATGCATGTTTTATGTGATACGATTATGTTGAGGTTCTTGGGCATTATTATGAAGATGGGTGGTTCTGTGAAAAACTAAGGGCGGGTGAGCCCGATATAGCTCTCCAATGCATTAGGTAACACGAAGGAGTGAAACATTAAGGTTTCTCCGATGAGATTTAGGGAGTATACTGTGATGGGTATTCCAAACGTAACCAAGAGGGTTACTCCCTACGTAAGAATGTTATGAATGCCTCAAGTTACTTTTATGTATTATGATTTCTATGATTTATTCATGATTTTATGAGGTATGTTAAAGTGATTATGTTTTATGGGTAAAGTATGATTTCATTCTTATGTATATATGAACTCATGTTTCCTTTCCATATTTTTTTTATATAACCCATACTGAGCTTTTTATGCTCATCCCAAGTTTTTTTTTGAAATGTCTTTCACAGGTCAAGGGAAAGGTACATGATATGATGATAGTGTCAAGGAAGTGTTAAGAAAGAATCCATGTTTTATTTTAAATATGTTCCGTTGATGGAAAAAAATGAATACTATCATTATGTAACCAATTTGTTTAAATGTGGAATGTAATGTAAGTTTTATGATCTAATTCTCTAAAACTCTAAACCTGAAAAGATCCTCAATGTGTAATCTTGTAATAACTCAATATTGAGTAAGGTTTAAGGCTGGGGCCATATAGTTGGTATCAAAGGTCGGTTTAGATAACTTTTGGAGTTATAATTCTATTAAATGATTATCAAAAAATATTTTTTTAAAACGATATAGCATTTGAAGATTACCATGTTGCTTCATCTAAGACATGTTTGTTCAGAACGGTTTTCCACAGAGGAAATAGGGAAGCAGTGCTATGAAGGCATACAGAAGGAAATAACCTTCCGAATCAGCATCCTGAGATGGTCGGAATTGGAACTAAATAGTTTTTTGCAGTAATGGCGAAGTTGACTCAAGTGAAAAATGGCGGTGGTATCCATGCACAAGACCAGACAGATCAACCGCAGAGGAACATGTTAGTGGTTGAACATTTCCTGGGGCAACATCCCCCATCATTCAGAGGAACATCTGACCCTGTGTTAGCTGAAGGGTGTATTAAAGCACCGAAGAAGATTTTCAATGTCATGGGGTATTCAGACAATCAAAAGGTTAGTCTTGCTATTTACCGTTTGGAGGGTGAGGCAGATCAGTGGTGGTCTATGGTTAAAAATATCAAGGACGCCGATGAGATTGATTCTCTTGATTGGGATGAATTCAAAGGTATGTTTCTTGAGAAGTATTTTCCTAAGGCTGTTCGACTTAGGATGGAAAATAAATTCATGGAATTGAGGCATGAAGAAGACTCAGTGGCTGCCTATGAAGAAAGGTTCACTCGATTGGAAAGGTATGCTCAAAAGTTTATCCGAGACCTTGATAGTAAGATCAATAGTTTTTACTTAGGATTAAAGCCAAAATATCGAAGGAAATTAGCTTATCGTGAGTTTAGAGGTTTTGAAAATCTTTTTCGATGTGCTGAGAAGGTGAAAATGGAGTTTTACAATGATCAAGTGTTCTATAACAACCAACAGAAGAAGAGACCGAGGTGGCAGGAGAAAGGTAAGAATTCTTCAAAAACGTTTGATAGTAAGAAAACTAAGATTCCAGTTTGTGATAAATGTGGCAAAAGGCATGCTGGGGAATGTCTTCTGAATCCTAGAAAGTGCTACTGATGTGGTAATATGGGACATAAGGCTCGTGATTGCACTGAAAATGATCAAGGTGAAGGTAAGACCAAATTTGATTACAGTTAGTGAAATTTTTTAAGTGCAATGAGATGGGTCACTATGAAAACGAGTGTCAGAAAAAGAGCTAGAGTGATGGGAAGCAGTTAGACTACAAGAAGAAAGGGGTAGTAAAATCCTTTGAAACTACTTCAGCAGATGCCGGGCCAACAAATGAAGTTGTACCAGGTAATTTGTTCTTTTTTTCAGATTATGCCAGTGTGTTGTTTGATTCGGGCTCTACACATTCTTTCACCTCATAAAACATTTCTAGAAAAATGGGAATACCATCTCAAGAAATGACTCCTGAACTTGTGGTAAAAACACCTGGGGAAAATGTTGAGGCAAAAATAATTTATAAGAATCTTCCTATCCTTATATGTCGAAAAAACCTACTTGCAAAATTTTTTGTTCTACCTCTAGTAGAGTTTGATGTTATCCTGGGTATGGATTTGCTCTCTATTTACCATGCTAAGATTGACTGTAGAGCTAAAGAAGTTTCTTTTCAGTAAGTCTTTCAGTTTGTGTACATGAATGAACCCTTACTGTTGATAACATATAAAGAGGCCAAGAAACTTGTAATTTATGTAAATGAATGTTACCTTGAACACATTGTTTAAAATAAAGGAACTGTTCAGATTAATGATGTGCTAGTGGTAAATGAGTATCCTGATGTTTTTCCTGATGAGTTTCCTGGAATAATACCAGATTAGGAAGTTGAGTTTACTATTGACTTAGTTCCTAATTATAATCCAATTTCAAAACCTCCTTATCGAATGTCTCGAATTGAACTTTTAGAGTTGAAGGAGCAATTGCAAGATTTATTAGAGAAAGGTTTCATTCGACCTAGAACATCACCATGGGGTGCTTCTGTTTTATTTGTTAAAAAGAAAGATGGTTCTATGAGACTTTGCGTTGATTATAGAGCCTTGAATAACATCACTGTTAAGAACAAATATCCTTTGCCTCATATCAATGATTTGTTTGATCAGCTCCAGGGAGCTCAGTATTTTTCAAAGATTGACTTGAGATCGGGGTACCATCAGGTGAAGGTAAAGGAAGTAGATGTTCCGAAGACCGCGTTCCGTGCAAGATATGGACATTATGAATTTGTAGTAATGCCTTTTGGGATAACCAATTCACCTGATATATTCATGGACTTAATGAATAGAATTTTCCATGAGTTCTTGGATAAGTTTGTGGTGGTTTTCATTGATGATATTTTTGTGTTTTCTAAAAGTAAAGAAGAGCATGAAAGACATTTATGCATTAATTTTCAAACCTTGAAAGAGAAGAAATTGTATGGGAAATTCATCAAGTGTGAGTTTTGGTTGCAACAAATTTCTTTCCTTGGTCATATTGTTTCTAAAGATGGGATAACTGTTGATCCTACAAAAACAAAGGTTGTTGTAGAATGGCCAAGACCCAAAAATTTAACAGAGATTAGTAGTTTCCTTGGTTTGGCAGGCTATTACCAAAGGTTTGTTAGAAATTTTTCACGGTTAACTAGTCCAATGACTAAGCTAACTCAGAAGGGTGTTAAGTTTATCTGGATAAAAGAATGTGATGATTGTTTTTGGGAATTGAAAATAAGATTGGTGAATGATCCAGTTTTGGCAGTACCTTCCAGGAATGGTGAGTTTGTTATTTACAGTGATGCTTCATTGAAAGGACTTGGTTGTGTCCTAATGCATAATGATCAAGTAATTTATTATGCTTCACTTTAGTTGAACGCTCATGAGGTAAATTACCCTACACATGATTTGGAATTAGCTGCTGTTGTTTTTGGCTTTAAAAATTTTGTGGCATCATTTTTATGGAGTAAAGTGTGAAATATATACCGATCACAAAAGTTTAAAGTATATATTCACTCAGAAATAAATGAACATGATACAAAGGAGATGGATAGAATTAATCAAGGATTATGATTGTACAATTCATTACCATCCAGGAAAAGCAAATAAAGTGGCTGATGCTTTGAGTCGAAAAAGTAATGCTTCATTAGCAATGTTGCGTTTGGAACGTGATCCTTTGGTTATAGATTTGATGAACTTTGGCATAAAATTTGTTGGTGTAGGAAGTTCTTCTGTTTTGTTTCAGGTATCAGTGAGATCATCTCTATCAGATAGAATCAAGCAAGCACAAAAGCAAGACAATGAGTTGTAGAAAAAGGTAGAGCTTGTTCAGAAAAGTAAGTTTCCTCAATTCAACATTGATAATGATTGCGTTTTGATATTTGGGAAGAGATTGTGTGTGCCTTGGGATTCACAGTTGAAGAGAGAGTTGCTATGTGAAGCTCATAATTCTCCGTTTTTAGTTCATCCAGGCAGTACTAAGATGTATAGAGATCTTTGGAGTATTACTGGTGGGATGGAATGAAAAGAGATATTTCTGATTTTACATTGAAGTGTTTGACTTGTCAGCAGGTTAAAGAAGAGCGGCAGTTACCAAAAGGGATGTTTCAGCCTTTACCAGATCTAGAGTGGAAATGGGAGAATATATCCAGGGAAATTGTTGTGGGTTTACCGAAGACATCTCGAGGTAATAATGGAATCTGGGTTATTGTTGATCGCTTGACCAAATCTGCTCATTTCCTTGAATTACGAGATACTTTTTCCCTATATCAACTTTCTCGTTTGTATCTTAAAGAGATAGTCAGGTTACATGGAGTTCCTCTCTCCATTGTATCTGACCGTGATCCCAAGTTCACTTCTAACTTTTGGAAAGGCCTTTAGAAGTCGTTGGGTACTGAATTAAATTTTAGTACATCTTTTCATCATCAATCGGACGGGCAATCGGAATGAACAATTTAGACCTTGGAGGATATGCTACGAGCTTTTTCGATGGATTATCATGGATGTTGGGACCAACATATTTCTTTGGTTGAATTTTCATATAATAACAGTTTTCATTCTAGTATACAGATGGCACCATTTCAGGTATTATATGGGAAGCAGTGTCGAACTCCAGCTTTCTGCGATGAAGTGGGTGAAAGGAAGTTGATGGGACCAGAATTGGTAGAAGAGTAGGCAGAAAACATTCACCTGATATAGAAACACATGAGAATAGCTCAGAGTAGGCAGAAGAGTTATGCGGACAACAGGAGGAAGAATCTCTCTTTTGAGGTAGGTTATCATGTTTTTCTCAAAGTATCACCATAGAAAAGTGTGATGCGATTTGGTAAGAAAGGAAAGCTGAGTCCAAGGTTCATTAGAACATATGAAATTCTGGAGAGAGTTGGATCAGTTTCTTACCGAGTGGCTTTACCTCCGAGTATATCTCAGGTACACAATGTTTTTCATGTTTCGATGCTGAGAAAGTACATGCCAGATCCATCTCATGTTTTGAGTCTAGAGGTAGTTCAGCTGGAAGTGAACCTATCTTGTGAGGAACAACCGGTCCAGATTTTTGACCATAGGGAGCAAGTGTTATGGAATAAGGTGATTAATCAGGTAAAGGTTTTGTGGAAAAACCACATGATGGAAGAGACAACATGGGAATATGAAAATGCAATGAGGGATAAGTACCCCCATTTATTTGATAAGTAAATAAATTGCGGGGACACAATTTTCTAAAGGGGAGAATGATGTAACATCCCATGTAAATAATGAATAATAGATATTTTTATCTATGTCTATTAATGAATTAGATAGTGTTTTAGAGGCTTAAAATGAAAATAAATCTAATCATAAGCATTGAATACACTAGTATTTTTAAAAGATTGTTTTACTACCCTATTGATGGAAAACCATTATTAAATCAAACTTTTGACAATTTTATGAGCCCTATTTTTCAAAATAAACATATTATTTATGATTGGGACATTGAAATTTACATTGGGTTAATTTTTGGTAGTTTTCTGACAATGTTCATTTTTCAATGAATAGTAAAAAATTCTGCATTTTACATCAAAAATTATTTTTCATATAATTTAATTAAATGGTTACATTATCGTTTTTTTAAAGTGTAATTAGAATATATTTTTTCCATGTATTCCAATTATGGTCATTGGGATTAATTTTACTTTTGAATTGGGCATAAACAAGTGCAAAACTTTTCATAAATATTGTTTCTAAAAAACCCGCTATTTGTTTTGACAACGGTACGTTTTTTTAAATTAATTATTGCAAATTATGTGTTTGGAATTTGGTAAAATGGATTACATATTTGGAGTCAGAAGTTCCAAATTATGTAATTAAGACTCTTTTGTTTTTGGACTTTATGAATAGTAACGACGGTAATTATCTTTAATTGTCTTGATTAATGAGTAATCGGGTAGTTAAAGATAATAAAATAATATCATACTAATACAAAATGACCAAAACATGTCTCATAATGCTACTTTTTGTCTCATGGCCGACCATGGGATGCCTTGTGTCAAACTTGGGGGCCCCATGGAATCACTTTTGTGAGAAAGTGACTTTTTATCTTTTTATTTTTAAAGAATGTTAAATGTAACAAAGAATGTATCACCTATGTAAAATATTTTTAATTTAGTCTACATAAATGATATTTTGGACTATAAATATTCATTATATAGATAATAAGATTTCCTACATCATGATTGTTTTTTTATAATTTTTAGACATTATATTTATTAAATTATGTATGACATCCTGATGATGCATCGATTACCTCATTAATAAAGGATTTAAATAAAATGGAATGATAATGTAACATCTAAGACCTACAAATGTCCAAAACCTATTAGATTGGTTGATTTCGATCCCTTATCACATTATCCTAGACTTATATCAATGTGGGACCTTTAAAATCTGAAACACATTTGAAAATAAAGTTACATTTTATACCATTCCAAGAGTGGACCTCCTCTCCTCTTATAAAAGGCCCCCACCTCTACCTCCTTACCCACACTTCCAAAGCCATTGGCTCGGCCAACCCCTGCCCATTTTGTCTCTCCACATCCCTCTCTAACTCCTTAATGCCTCACTTTGGGCAGAATCCTTCCCAAGGAAGCCTTTGAGCTCAAACCAAAGGGAGTTACCCGATTTTAAGGTACTGTCTTCCCTTGAGTCATTTTGTTTTATTTTGCTTCTCCAACCCCCTAAAATATTTTTATTCATTTCTTTTGTAAAAACTCCAGTATCTTAAATATACTATGATTTTTTTATAAGAATTATTCGAGCTACACTTACACACACCTACATCTAATGGTTAAAGAACATAATGTTTCTGTGGATGGTGAATTTCAGCCTCCCGAAACGATGATTGTTCAACATTCTTTTAACACCATAAAAGGTGGCCATTAAGATGACACTATATTTATATATGATATATAATATGATTATTTTTTACTTAAGAATCTGTATTTTTCATTTATGGAATATCTTTTTGGTTTCCATTATGGGTAAATGCGATATCTTCATTTAAGGAAGTGCGGACTACCGCCCCTCTCAAAGTGATTTGATTCGTTAATACCATATGTGGTACGTATAAAGGATATATTTAATGATATTATATATGATACCATATTGGAATTAAAATAATATTATGTATCATTATGTTTTAATTACATTAAATATGAAATAGAAGTGGAAGTAGCGTTCATGCGTACGTACGGCTTACCGTCTCCATGAACGGTGCAATTCATTTCTTAACTCTAAATGTTATGTAATATTATAAATGCATGAATATACAGGATATATATGATATATATAATATCTAAATCATGAATATAATTCTGGATATAATGTATATTTTACCACATGAACAACTTGTAATTATAAAGAGTTTATTTTTTTGACTCAAGTACCAATGATCGTTAAAACGACCATTATTAACTTAAATAATAACATAGTGTTCATGACATGGTAATAAGTGATATAAAAGAAATAATGAACTTGAAAAATGGTTCTTAAGGAAGTATAGATTAACTCATGTTTATTATTCAGGATATTAAAGAACGATCAAGTCAAGTCGGACCCGAGGTAAGGGATCCTAATCCACTCTTTCTTTTTAAGTACACTCTTTTATGTCATTCCTTTTAAAGCTCATCTTTCTTGTTATTGGGATGTTCTTTTATATTCTTATTTATATAAAATTTATGTTAATATGATGAGATACCCTATTTGATCTCATCAATCCATTTTTGTATGTTTTATGTGGCGTCGTTAGGCTGCCGAGTTTTCGTAAGGGATTTTTCATCTCACTTTTATTCCTGTGATATTTATGCTACATTTGCCACAATTTACTTTGAGTGGTGTATGTACTTCCCATTATTTTACTCATTGTGTAATATACTTTCTTTTATGTGTATTTACATCAATGTTGTATTGTCCTTCTTTCACGAGGTGTTTGTTTCGAAAGATACCCATGTCGGTAAGGGAACCTTTCACACTCCTCTTTTTAAAAGACTTCTTTTTTGGATCTTTTAATTTACATATTGTTATGTTGGGATATGTTTTCATATATCATTATTGATGTAAATTTTATTCCCAAGTGATGAGATACCCTTTTTGTATCTCTCATCAACTCATTTTGATGTGACACTGTTAGGCTGTCAAGGGAAATTCTTAACCCAATTTCGATTTCTTTGGGTTCAACATGTAGTTATTGAATATGTCATCCTTTGAATATGTGTGAATGACCTTTGATTATTTTACACTTAATATCCACTTATATTTGGTGTATTCGTTTGTCACACATAATTATGAAATTGATTTATCCTTAAACCAAGGATATCATCTTTGTATGGGACTTCGTCTCAATATCCTTTCATTGAGGCATATTTTGTTTTATACAAAACATTCTTTTATATGGTGTATAAAACCCTTTGAATTTTACATTTATTCAAAAGGGAGCTTTTTTATACAAAGTGTTACTAAATGAAAAGAGGGAATGTTTTTGTCGTACGTATGCGGCGACAACGACTTCTCCGCCGCCGTGACCATTATTTGAGTTTCAGCTTCCTCTACAAGCCATACCGTCTTTTTAAAAGAAAAATAAATACCATGTTATACTTTTCTTTTATTTTGGTATTGAAAATGGTTTTCATAATGTTTTTATTATATCAATGTGTTGTATTGATATCTTGTGATTGAAATGTGGAAATGTTATGTTTCCTTTATGCATTTTTTATGTGATATGATTATGTTGAGGTTCTTGGGAATTATTATGAAGATGGGTGGTTCCGTGATAAACTAAGGGCGGGTGAGCCCGATATAGATCTCCAATGCATTGGGTAACGCGAAGGAGTGAAACGTTAAGGTTTCTCCGAAGAGATTTAGGGAATATACTGTGATGGGTATTCCAAACGTAACCAAGAGGGTTACTCCCTACGTAAGAATGATATGAATGCCTCAAGTTACCTTTATGTCTTATGATTTCTATGATTTATTCATGATTTGATGAGGTATGTTAAAGTGATTATGTTTTATGGGTAAAGTATTATTTCATTATTATGTATATATGAACTCATGTTTCCTTTACATATTTTTTTATTTAACCCATACTGATATTTTTATGCTCATCCAATGTTTTTTTTGAAATGTCTTTCACAGTTCAAGGGAAAGGTACATGATATGATGATAGTGTCAAAAAAGTGTCAAGAAAGAATCCATGTTTTATTTTAAATATGTTCCGTTGATGGAAAAAAATGAATACTATCTTTTTGTAACCACTTTGTTTAAATGTGGAATGTAATGCAAGTTTTATGATCTAATTCTCTAAAACTCTAAACGTGAAAAGATCCTCAATGTGTAATCTTGTAATAACTCAATATTATGTAAGGTTTAAGGCTGGGGACTTATATTTTGCACTCCATCTCCCATAACATTTGATTATCCAGGAGGACAATCATTGCATTTTCCATTGCTTTGATCAACACGGTTCCTTCGGGTTCTAGCCATCGTCTAAAACCCAAAAAGAATAGCGTGAGAGGCAAAAATCATGCTAGTGAAAACAACATAATAATGGGGAGTACCTTCAATATCTAACATCATAGTTTTAATTCTATGATCATTACCGTAATTCTAGGACTATATCCTATACGAATACTTATCCTTAGGGATATCCCTAGGCATAAGTTAGAAATATCTCTAGGGATCTCACTAACGTTTTCACATCCTAGTTTCCGAAGGATGCCTAAGCCTTTCCTCTGATACCAATAGTAGAGACTTGAAGCTTGATGTACATAGATATTACATTATTTTTTCAGAATTCTTAGTACATAACAAAAACAGACACACAAGGACCGTAATAGTTTAGTGTCTTTGGAAACATGGAATATAATCTTCTAATCGCAGTGAATGATCATCAACATCTCCCATAAAGATCTTCCACTTTTTGTTTCTTTACCTAAAACCTTTCTTTTAATCCTAGGGGAAAATAAAACATAAAAAGGGTGAGCTCAAATTCCCAGTAAGGGTAAACATAGAGAACATAAAACAATCCATAAATAGTTGAATGCAAAAACATGAACATAAAATCTAAACATCAAAATCATGAGAAAAGACATGAATCATGGAAGTACCTAAGGAATATATCATAAGGGAACATCAATCATGGTAAAATAGAATGGGAATAAAACACTTAATTGTGGCAACCATTCAGCACTTGTTATGATTTCCATATTAGCCAAGGCATTACTCCCAAGACCATCTTAGTGGACAAAGTCCCTTTCTGAATCGAGTTCACTCCTCGTTTCAGTCCTGTAACACTGAACCGGATTAACATACCGTTCCAGCCATGTCAATATCATGAGATATAAATCTTTACCCATTTTATTGGAGGGAGATATATGTCCCACCCATCTCATAATGAAATCATTCTTACTTGTGCCACAAAATAAAATTAAAACATTCACCATAACCCAAAGAATAAAATGGGTTTCATAAACATCATACCATCATATCATTATCCATATAAAACAAATGGAAATTTCATCATAAGGAAATTTTAAACCATTTAAATCATAGAGACATTAAACTTGAAACATAGGAAAATGGTTTTGATAAAACATTTGGAATGATTTCTTGCGGAAAATATATGTTCTTCTTCAAAATAAATTTCTTTTCACAAAGCTTCATGCAATTTTAAAAGAAAGAGTTTTTGTTGAAAATATTCATGAAATATTTTTGAGGAAGATTTATGAAAATAGGGCTTTTTAAAACTGTAAAAATCCTTTCATGCCGTATAAGTTAAATAAAACATTCTTCTCGTACTTTTGCCGGACAAGTCAAAAATGTACCTCGTAACATAAAAAAAATAAAGATTACTTACATACCATATATTAAAAGTAAAAAATGGGTAAAAAAGTCTTTATAAATACATGAAGACACTTTTATAAAACTTGTACATGGATGATAGAAATAACCCCAGTAAATACTTACGAATAAGTAATCTCTGATAAAAATTAGATTTGCAAAATTATCCCTTACCTTATGTCCGATATGCCTCGTATGTATCTGAACCTCCTGTATAATGATTTAAATAATTTTATTGAATTATTACGGAATCATATTCCTTTTTATGATACCATATATAGTTTACTTATAACTTTATATTACCCGTTATTTTGTAAATTTGTTGTAAAAGCAGTGATTTGGGTAAAATCGTTTCATTTATTGTACGTGTTTTGACTTGTTGTTCTTGATATTATTATTATATCCTGATTTACTTAATTCCAAAATTTAAAACATGATTTATATATAATATATAGTCAGTATATACAAATATATATGATAGATCGATGAATGGAATGAAATACACCTTTCATGGAGACGGTAGGCCGTACGTATGCATGAATGATGTTTTCGTTTCCTTTTCGAATTGAATGGAATTTTGTATATGAAATACATATATATATACATAAATCCATTATCATTATTGTATCATATATTTCATTATTATTCATTATATATACTTTATAATCATTCCGTAATGGTTATCTTGGAGAATGAATCTCATCGCGTCGTGGAGACGATAGTCCGTATGTACGCAAGAGTGATGATACCATTCTCATGATCGTGGAATTGTATTGGAGTGTATGTATACTATTTCAGAATCAATATCAAATTACAATTATCATATATAGTTATTATTTACATCATTATACCCATCCAAGTAAGGTGGTGGTTGAAAATAGATTACCCCAAGGCTTGGAGACGGTATTCCGTACGTACGCATGCGAGGCGATTTCATTTTCTGTAGGATGGATAGATGGTGAAATAGGGTTTTTTAATAAATATAATAACATATTTGTATATGATTGATACTTATGTTATTACCTCATAATTAATCAACCAATGAAGAAGAAATAGAAGAAGAAATAAAGTTGAAAGAATCGGTAACAGACATTACCTCTTCTTTGAAGAGCCTCTTCTTAACCTCCCCTTTGGGCACTAAATATGGTCTTTGAAGAAGCCCAGAACCTATAGGATGTTTCTAGGTAAGTGGATATGAGATATTAACAGGGTTTGGCCGAGCATGAGGGCTCAATGTGGTGTGAGGAAGAGAGGGAGGATGTGCCCTTTTATAAGGGAGGATAGGGGAACCTTTGGAAAAACTAAAAATATTATTTTATTATAAAGTCATATTCAGGTTTAAATAGCTCCAAATTGATTTATTTAGAAGCTAAGGCGGGGTATGGTCGAAATCCTCTCATCCAATATAATTTGGACAAGTTTAGGTAACTATTGTAACATTATCATTTAGATTTAACATTAAGTTAGATAATTTAACTTTTACCGTGTCTTCATGTTTTCTTACACTATAAGGTTAATAAACATACTATAAAAAGAAAAACGACCCCCAAGTGGTTAATTATTAATATATATGACCTTATCTAAGTCATTTGGCCGAACATTAGATATTTAGGAATAAAATAAAAATTAATAATATAATATTTTTTTAAAAAATATATTATGTTAATTTTGACACTATTTGGTAATTGATTTTTGTGAAAAACATAACAGAATGATTAGTTCAAAAAAAGTTTATTAAATCAATAATAACATGTCATATTAACCTATAAATTTTTTTTAATTCATAAAAAGTCTCAAATTACATTTATTTGGGTATTTATAACATCAATTATGTCAATATTTCATTAATAAGATAATTACTGCATCATCATTGTGTCATAAATAAATTAATTTATTCAATGTCAAAAAATTATAAATAAATACCATTATTTTGGAAATCTTTTTTTCCTTTCTAATGAATATTTATAGTCGAATTTATCTTATGTATAACCCTATATTAAAAATGTTTTAGTTATTAAACATTGATTTTAATTATTTTAACTATTCTTTAAATAAAATAATATTAAATGTCCTAATCTAATCGAAGTGGGCCTAAATGTTCACATTTTCTTCTTAAGGTTGTTTCTGGTTGAATTAAACTTATAAAATAGAATTATGACATGTGTTAGGGTAATAATAATATAATTTTTACCCTTAATTACCCTATTTACTTTTAACCGTGGTAAAAAAAGTAAAAAGTTACTATTCACCAAAAATTATTTTCATCTCATTGGACCACATTTTAGTCCTTGATATTAACCGTGTCTCTCAATTTTCTAAATTCCACTCACATAAGTGGTAAAATTAAGTATTATGTGGATTTACAAATTCTCCTAGGAGGTGGGTAAAAGAAGGTGAAAAGTTCAATAAAATATTTATATATCTAAAATTATTATAAAATGAATCCAATGAATTTCATTACACCTAAATGGGTATTATGTATCAATTTAGAAATAAAATAAATTTAAATAAAATAAATAATTATTTAAATAAAAGGCGGTTTTTAAATAGTAACCGAGTGTTTTCACTATTCATCAAAAAATTGAATGTTTTCAGAAAAATACCAAAAATTCACCCTAGGCTAATTTCGATATTTTGAATCCAAAAATGAAGTCCATTTCAAAAGATAAAATTTATAACATTTTAAAAAGTGGGTATTACTATTTATAACGTCTTGTTTATATACCATATCGTTGTTTAGTGAACTCGGTATTGCGTAAAACACACGCTATCATGGAAAGTCACGATTGCGTGTAATGCAAGCGAAGTAAGGGATGGGTGTAGTGCAAGCTCCTTTTGGTGTAACATACAAAAAAAGACATCAATAAAATTAAAAATAATTTTTTTCATAAAATATCGGGGTGTTGCATTAAGGATAAATTCCAAGGCTATCATATTATATTTAGTTCACTCCCCAAACCATCATAGTATTCATGTTTCACTCCCAAACCATAATTTTTGACAAAGTATCATATTGTACCAGTTTAAATCCTCATTAAAATCCATTTTATCTCATAAGATACAAATCTGTATCCAATCCATTAGATAGAGACATAGGTACCACCCTTCACATAATCAAAAACATATTTATGTTTTACAAAATATCATAATAATTCATAATATCATAACCTGTGAAATAATATTTCTATTTTAATCATTTAATCACTTCAAAACTTGTGGAAAAGTGATTAGTTTCATAATTATTTAATCATAGAATAAATCATGAAAAGAATAGGGATTCATATGAATTTACATATGGTATATCCTGTGGAAGTGAAATTGGTTTCAAAAAATCAGGCCATAAAAACATAAAAAATTCAGAGAAATAATGTGAATGGTGTCATTAGATCATACCCAAATTTGGACATAGGTAACACTAATGGGGGTCATCTTATGTGGGATTTTTTTAAAGACCATTGAAAACATTTTATAAGGAAAATAGCTTTTCCACTTTGAATAATTATTTTTTAAAGATAATGTTTTTGAAAACATTACTCATCAAAAATAATCTTGAAAACATATTAATGAATCATTTGTATAATAATTGGCCATGATACTAGAATACTCTTTTCTTACTATACACGTTAAACCAATAGTTTCTTTCACATTAAAAAAAATACAAATAGATTTTTTTTGAATGACATGAATATTACATTATTATTTTTAAAAAATAATTTAAAAAATAATCTTAAAAATAATAATTTATTAATATTTTCTAAATCATTTTTTGAAAACATGTTTTTGGAATAAGAAATATTTATGACCGATAAGTGAAATAATGTAAAACTATATTAAAATCAGTTTATTTATAATTATCTTTAAAAAAAGAGTGTAAATTTTTTTCCATTATTTGAATAAATCTTGAAAAACTAGAGGATAATAATTTTCAAAACAATTCATGAGAGGTAGATCGTGATATTGCATCACTGGATGCTTAATCATTAAAAATCCTGATAAATGATGTGATTGTAACATAATATATTTACTACTATACTAACATTTGATCACTATTCCCATGAAGTAATTACATAAAATGAAACATAAAATGTCATGAGTATAGATAAATTCATTATATTAAATTTCAAAGGGCTTGTATATAAAAATCATAATGGAATATATGGGCATACCTTGACATTTGTCTCAAAGAAGGTGAATAGAAATAAAATCTCATACCTTAAGTATTAAATTTCATCATATTCATTAAAAAATACCTTATAATAATTATAAGTTTATTATAAATACATTAATGAACCATTGTTATATATATCATACCATATATGATTTTAATATTAACTATATTTACTTTTTTATTTTTCAATTCCATGATAATGTTTCTTTTCTGGTAATAACCATTTAGTTCATGTATATGATTTGATTATTTATATATTTAGAACTATTATATTGATAATGGATCCATAATCTCTATAATTATATCCTTGATATAAATAACATATATATTTTTTATATATGTATTTATGGTAATCCATTAATGTTTGTGATAGGAAATGAAAGACATCAATCACGGTGAAGTTAGGGCGTACACACATATGAATGTTGTTTTTATTTCATTATTGGGTTAAATAAAATAAATTTAAATGACATATATTATCATTAAATAATACTATTTATGTATTATATATCACCAAATTTTATTAAATCCATCCATAATACATTCCATGTAAAGCGTGACGAATCAAAACACTTCACAGGGCTATAGTCCGGCGTTCACACAAATGATGTTAATTTTTTCACTGAAAATAGAAAGCATGAAATTATGCCTAGTATAATATTTCTAGAATCATTATAACGTCATATATATCATATATATCATATATAAATTATAAATCCATATGTATTACCAAGCCAAATTAGTGGTATTGGAAAAGACAAAGAACATTGGTTTGTGAGGTGGTAGACTACTATACACTCAAATGATGATTTTGAAACCCATTTGTTAGAAGTTGATATTGATATAGTTCATTGACCTAAACTAAAAAAAATTCTATTAATATTTAAGATACTCATGTTATTATAAAATAATAACATAAAAATAATTTAATATGTTTGAGGAGGAAATTAAATAAACACGCTTGTTGATGAACATTAGCTCTTCATAGGGTATCCTACTTAGGGTTGCACCAAACACATTACTAGGATGGATTTCTACAAACAATAAATGTTTATATGATTAGGTAATAGAATATATGAAGTCATTTTTAATTTTATTTTACAAATGAATTATATTATTATGTATGAAGAAGAGAGTATAGGGGGTGTCCTTTTATAAGTTGTAGAAAGGACACACTTGGCAGTTTTGAAATGAATGAGTGATCCTATGTTTTCATATGTAATAAGGGAAAAAATCAATCCATTAATGAACCATAGTGGTTGAATTTTAATAATATTAATATAAAATATTTTTTTACAAATTAATTGATAAATTTAACACTTATAATTTTAGTTTAACCACATAGTAAACCATTTTTTAACCTTAACCATAAAATTTAATTTTTATCACATTCAATATTAATTTATAAAAATACATAAGTTATTATTATTACAAAATTTTAATTATTCTATTTGAAAGTATATAAACCATTATTCCAAATTCAATTCTAAGTATCCAAAAGAAGTATTTTAACATTACTCCCACCCACGTGACGAGAATGCTAGTTTGTTAAGTGAAAATAATAAAATGTTTTGAATGTTTTTATATCCAATTTTAAAATGAATTTTATTCCAACGAAATAAATTAGATTAATAGTTTTATAATTAAAACAAATATACATTAAAATCACTTAAAAATATTATTTATCTTAATAAATATATTAAAAAAGGTATCTTTGAATTACAATTCATTATTGGCCAATATCCACAAAAATGAAACTTTTTAGAAAAATCCTAAAAATTGATCCTAATCTAATTTTGAAATTATGAATTGAAAATGATATTTATCTTAGAAAAGAATTTTTCTACAATTTTTCCAAACTTATTTTTATTATCGTTGATTTAATGATATAAAAATTAGTTTTTTTAGAAAATTATATTTTCAAAACATATACAGATAGTACCGAAAATTGTATATTTTATTATCAAAAAAATTACATTATATAAAAATATTATAAAAAAATATTTAAATGTTAATTATTAATAATTATATTTCTAATTTTAGAATAAAGTTTTATAATGTGTTCCTTTAAATAAATTAATTAATTATATAATAAGGTTTTTTCAAAACGTAAGTCGTTTGTGTCACACATGATATTCCATGGTCTCATGTAACTAATGCTTAACATGGTGTATCATGGATTGCAACAATTTAAAAAATATATTTTATTCTAAAAATAATAATTCACTAAATCAATGGTAGTTACACACTACCTCCATATACATCTTCCATCTCATGGTATCAACAATGACATTTTTTCGGTTTATATGCATAATCAATGTCAAAAAGTACAAATACTCAACCCAAATTCCCATCCAAAGGTAATATTACTACTAATAAAATATGTACCTAAGTATCATGTTGTATGTGTATAATAAAAACCTCTCACCTAAATATAATTTCTACAACATATAAAGGCATGTACAAGTAGACCTAACTCCAGATCATGTGTAGAATAATTCCACTCATCTAGTCTCAGTTGTGTGGAACCATAAGAAGTAAATTAGTCCTACAACCAAACAAGTTCAAGTAAATTTCTTAATACGTCAATGTACATTTTATATTCCTTACTAACAATATGTAATGTGAGTATCATTATTAAGGCCAACCTTCCTTTTAGCTCCTTAGAATCTATCTCATAACCATCCGACCAAACAAACTTCACCCCATTATTGGTCAACCTAAAAATTAATTAAATCATGTAAGAGAACTACTAGATGTAATTCCAACAATATCCTAAAATACCGATAATGAATTTAATATCTATGAAAATTTTTGGCCACTCCCAATATGTTTTGGTTGAATCCTTCTACAGGTCCACTAATACTCCAAAATCTAAGAAGGCATGGCAGAAGAAGTGTATATTATCAATCTTGAAACTACATTAGGTTAAATTTCCATAAAAATAAGGCTTTATCAATGTACATAAATTTTTTTCAAGATATTGGAACTGTCCATTGGATCATTTGGAGCACTCTAATATTTCCTCGAATAATCCTGCCACAAAATGATCTATAAATTGATGAAAGTTCTGATTCATCAAGGCCATGAATATTTTCCTTCTTATTTTCATACTAAAAACATAAAAATGAACATATAAAATCCATAAATACTTATAAAATAATAATAAGGTATTTATTTTTGTGTCACACTAAATTAATGATACTCCAATCTCAACATAATCTTCAAGAAAATCTAATAACCACTTAGATGATCGGAAATAACATCAATTAATGGAAGGGGATATAGGTTCCTAACCGCCAACTTGTTTAGACTCTGATAATCCAAAAAAAAGTGTAATGTCCCAGTATACATCTTGGAAAAATTATCCGCAAAACATCAATAAGATATACTAGGTAATATGAATATTTTATATTTTATATCATCCAACTAATCTATATATTCATAAACCTCTAAAAATTTTATCATATAAGGCGTAATAAAATCTAGCTGCTCTCCCAACTCCAACTTGATCATGAAACTGATCTCCCACATAGGTGGATTTCCATAAAACTCATTAGTAGAGTTATTCTAAAATGGTTGAAGACTAGATGAAAAGTTTCCTTCTTCATTCCTTTATCTTAAAGAAAAATATTTACATCTAATCCATGATATAATATATTTGTCACATAATTTTTTCCCTATGACTAGCCTGATGATCCTACACCCCTTGTGAAAATATTTTATACCTTATTTATATATAAATTTATCTCTACTTCAGAAATAGTTGTTAGGGTATTGTTATAGAACTATCCAACCCATAGCAAGAATCAAATGTAAACCTATCATTTCAAGAACAAATGATTCCTAACAGAAATGGTAACAAAAAAATTAGAGAACATGATTTTAATGTTTAATATTCTCTAACTGCACTCCGAAAAGCTTTTCTAGGTTTTGGACACCATCCAATCATCCCACAACCATGTCCAAAACGTTTTTATAAAGTGATAAATTAAAGTGATGTAATGCACTTTTATAAAAAACACAATAAAAATACATAGTATAAGAATCATAAATCTGAATACAGATTTTCCTACAAAAAAACTAGCTAGATTAGACAAAATTATGTGTAGTTAAATAGCCTCAAGAAGTGGCCTCTATTATTACTCCCCTAGTCTATCCATTATTCTAGGTACATCAACTCTTAAACATGGGTACCTTATCCAATGACATGACTAGGTCTTTTATGGAACCCAAGATACCCATATTATAAGTGATAGTATTGTCATTCCTTGACTCTAGTGCCTATCATGACCCCCTTCCACTACCTTACTAATACATTTCCCTAAAAAACAATGTAATTGGACCATCATACCATAAGAACAAAAAGCCAATGAAAGGTACGGATACTAAGGTAACTTGTGTCCCAACATTCCATACTGATATCACAACAACAAAAAATTCTTGATATGGTTCACCATTAACTTAACTACACCACGTTTTATTTTAATTATGATAATTTTAATAGTAGTACTTATTTCCACTAAAAGAATAGCTCACATTTTTCCCTTATGAAATATCTAGGGTTCTACATGGGGCCTCTCCAAAATTCCTTTACATGATTTTTTTCCTTATTCATCACATCTGAAATGATACTCAATGAAAATACATTCACTTATTAAATAATCTCATGGAGAAGCACATTCTGAAATATTTTAACCCTGCAGATTACATCAATAGGAAATGATAATGAAAATAACTTTATGTCAATGTAGCATCCATTTCATTCCATAAGTGACATTTCATCATTTGTTAGATGTATGAACTCATTATCGTTATCACCTTTCAACATCTCAAGATAGAAGTGACTAAGAAACTTTACCTTGAATTAATTAAAGTATAACTCCTAATTCTTACCAAATTTCTCTAAATATTCCCACCCATAATTTTCATGACCGTGAAGCATGTATGCAACGAACTTCACCCTCCTATATGAGAGTGTCTTATGGTTCATAATTATTGTCTAGAATAACTCAATGTAGAACTGTACATCCACGGGGAATCCCTCCCTACAAAATTTAGGCATCTCTTGCATCGAAAAATCTATCGTTAGCTCATACATTGGAGGTTCAATGTGAACAATATCCCTTTATATGGATCACATGACCCTTAAGAATCAATGGAAAATCTAAACAAGAATAAGATCATTAATATCTAGAAGAATCTTTGTATTAGCTATGTTGCGAGTGTGATGATTTCCACTCTCCTCCCAATCAATTGAAATATAGAGAGGATTTATTTTCCCTACATTTAAAACACACTCCTTTGACAACATTATAACCACAAGGTCAACCACAATAGGTGAAATGAAAAGAGAACCACTAGATCACTATCTCGTTAAACATGGTGTATCATGTGATTTAACATAAAATATAATATCATTCCTTCTCATTTATCACATATTATTGATATATCACTTCAAAATGAATACATGAATATATATTAGAAGTAACAAATATGACTCTATCATGAACAATGAATGTCAATATATATCCATATCAACCTATAACGATGCATGCAAACTCATCTCATGCAATACTAGTCAACGTGTATAATTATCATAATGAAATAACCTCACACATTTGTAAATAAAACATGGTAAATTAACACCGTCCTAAAAAGAAAACATAAAGAAAAATATTTCCATCCCTAGGCACTCATATTTTCTTCTTTACATGGGTTATCTACTCCCATGAACATGGTCATCACAAACTGCCACCACATTCTAGTTTTTTTATATCTTTGTGAAATGTTGAGGAAATATACTAGATCAACATTCCTTTGATACCACATTTTAACATCCCATGATCTATCACTCTCTAACATGGTCTAATCTTGTTGGCTACTATACCTAAAATGTGGCTCTTTATCCTCCAATGGCCTGAAGGCCTTAATTTTTTATTGATTTCTGATAATCCTCTTTTCAATGGGTGAGGTGGAAACCTTACAAGGCCCGTAGGTGTATGTATTACATGGATCCTAGGCCTTATTAGAATTCATTTCTTGTAGGCTTTGAACATTACATACAACCTATACTAACTACTTGGAACTGATCCCCCCAGCATCTTCATCGTCAAATCAGCTCTCCTCCTTTGCATGGTTGTTCGGATGGACTGTCCCATGCATACACAGGATTGTCCCAATTGATGGTTCCATACCCTCTCATTCTAAAAATACATTTAGCTTATTCAATGGTGAAATCTCCTTGTTCATCATTTTTATAGGGTGGTAATGTGCGTAGTGGGAAGACTATACCCCTGTTATAGATTTACAATATAGAAAAATTAATGAAGAATAATAACTATTAGTGTAATAGAAATAACTGAAAATAAACCACATAAAAATGGAATTTGAATGATAAACCATGTAAATTATATAATAATAATGTAATTATAGGCTATAATGTATCTAACTATATAATTGAATTTAGTACATAAAAATGACAATGATGACACAAAAAAATAAAACATTTCTAGATCCATAACCCTTGATGGTACCATATCAAATATCGGATGTATATAGAGAGAAATAATCAACTACATAGTTATTTTCCATTTTCAAAACCTTCATCCAATTAATCTACATAGGTAGCAATTGGAATACCAAATATTGGGTAAGTGAGACTCAGTAGGTCGAAATGGCCAGGTCAAAACAAAACTAGTTCAATAATAATTTCATGAAATAATGTTATAAATATATGTAGTATTTAGTTAATTATAATAATATAACCACAAACATGATTTGGCACCATGTCTGAATAACTCTATCCATGTAGCATAACCATCCCAACGATGACCACACAAAAACGGGATAATCACATTAATGGGTCAATCCCCCTATATAGAATGTATTGTATGACTGAATAGAGACATATAATAAATAAGTAATACATTATTCGACCCATTTAATAATTATATAATCTAGTCCATTCTAGACAATAATTACAGTATAACTAGTCTAAGCCCTCTATATGATAATTCTTGCATCTGTACCAAGCCCTCTATACTTGAATTTATTCATGAATCATAAATAAAATCACAATGGAAATAAAAACACAAAAACAAATAAAAATACCAATTGACTAATTTTACCAATTACCATTTTTCATTAAATCAGCCATGTATTTCCTAAATGGCCCAAAGGAATTGTTTTAAATTCAATTTTGTTCACCAAATTATTCCGAAATTATTACCATCATTTTCAATAATAAATATAATAATGTAAAAGTTTAGGCTACCAAATCAATAACATGAGGTCTCATTTTATGCTAAACATAAATTAATCCATTATATTATTCATTATTTTTCAATAGTAGGCTCACCCCATGGGTAGTCATAAGACAAGTCTCAACAACTTGGAATATAAAGGTATCCAACAAATAATACAATAAAAGATTTATCATCATCCATTATTTAATTAATTAATACACATTTTTATTTGGAACAATCACATAATATGTCACATAGTTGAATAATTGAAAATGATTATATGGTTTTATTTTATACAACATACCATTATATGGTGATAAAAAAATCATCCATCAAATAACTCTAACAAAAACAATGGATAACTTTATCACAATAAGAACCCTAGATCACAAAAAAGATCCAGATCAACACAAAAAAACCTCTATCAATAGATTACACTTTCAAAATGGAGAGAAATGTAATGGAGGGGTAAAAATAGTGAAATTACTCTATGGGGATCAGAATCTTGAGCGAGATCTCTATAAGGGAATAATGAAATACAAAATTTATTGGAATTGATCTAGGGTCCATTGGATAATGGATTCATCTAGATGAAATGATATCATAGCTGCATCATGCCATTTAAAACACTAACCCATATAAATCTATGTCTTGTAATCATTTTATGTTAGTTATTTATCAATTTATGAGTTACATCAAAAAATAAATCCCATCCGATAGAAATGCCTCAGATAAAACATTACACATATGGTAAAAGTTTCACGATGTGTAACCAAATGATGTCCGAAAAAATTTTATAATTTATAACTCACATTATTTATATAACTTGTAACTGGTTGGTGGCATGTAACCAATTCACATCTAAAACTAGATCATAATTCCTTCTTGGAACCATTTACACATCATGTAATAGGATTATGTCATGTAAATTCCCTACATACATCACTCATTCCATTTTATATTGAATATCCCCTAAAATTATTTTAAACTTTCAAAAATCATAGACTACCCATTTGTTCCCATTTAAACATGATTATACTAGGAATACATTAACTCAAAAAAAACATCCCAAGAAATTATTTCATTTTCTATCTAAAATTACCTTCTTCCTCAATAGGAACTCCACCAATAACATTCAATGATGAAGGAATAAAAAACAAAATATTTGTATGGATAAATCAAAGAGGTATGTACCATGAAAAAGTAAGGAAAATACATTTTTTTCCTACTTTATATTAGATTATAATATGACAATATTGCTTGTGTGTATGAAAGACTACAAACTCACAATGTGGTGTGATTAATTTATCACTAATACTTCATATAGAAGGTAATAATTGTATATATAATTAATATATATGATAAATAAGACATAATAATTCCTCTATAATAGTGATATATTATTTACATTTCTTATGTTCCTTCCATAAAGGAAATGGAAATTGTGTTCATGCATACGTAAGTCATACAATCTAAAGGAACTATGTAATAAATTTTCTATCACAAAATTTAATGGATTATGATAAAAACATATATAATGAATATATATGATATTTATATCATTTTTAAAATTATTTATATTTTATAATCAGTTTAAATATAATGGTTCCATAACATCAAAACCAAAACTTACATGAAAAACAAAGAATAGGTTACCCAAAGCATAATTTTAATAAGAAATTCTAAATAAAAGGGTAATAAAATATCTTAAGTAAATAATATATGGTATAATATATATTATTATAGTTTTTAAATATATATATCTAACTTATATTTTTTATATTGGAGGATAAAATTATTACAAGGTATGTCAATACTTAATATGTGATAATTTCATCTGAAATTTTCTTCATTAGGACATATTTTATGTTACACACCTATCTCATTTTATGACGTATATATAATACACCTATTAAATGTTATATAATTAATAGAATTATTATCATGAAATTTTATTTTCCTATTAAATTTATTCATCCATGGGGTTTTTGATTCATAAGATATCAATAGGATCAAATGTTTATGTTATAGTCTTTTTGTTTATCGGTTCTCTTTACAAATATTTTTATGATGAAAAAATCATATGATATACCAAAAAATAAACTCATTATATTTATTATCCTATAGTTTTTCTAGAAAATAAACATTTTATCTTCATTACTCCCAAATGTAATGAACATAAGATAACAAAATATTGATTTTAAGAAAAATCAACTTAATTTCTATCTTTGGTTGAAAATAATTTTTCTTCTATGTCAATGTAATAAAAAAAATCTAAATTTATTTAATAATAAAATCCATTTATTTATTAAATATGATTATACACATGTTTTCCTTCTTTGAATTTTTTTTTCAAAATAATATTTTTAATTTTTTTTGAATGAAGTACTTTTTGAATTTTAAAAAAAAGGTGAAAGGAATAATTGTTTTAGAATTTACAACATGAATGGTATTTTCCATGAACATGACCAAACATTTTTGTAAATATTTCATTATAATATTCAAATATTATATTAATAGAAAATTTTATTTATTTTTTTTGAAATATTAATTTCTAAAATGTTCTTATTTAGTGAAAATGTTATTTTTGTTAATAAATTTTCTTAGAGATCTTTTGACATCATTTTCCATATAATATGAAACCCTATGAAGATAAAAGATCATTTTTTGGGATATTATCCATGGATAATAACCATATTATTTGTTTATATGGTTTTTATTATTACATAATTTTTATAAAACCCATTAATTTTACACATGTTATATTTTGATGATATGATGAAATATTTATTAAATATACTTCTTTTTTAGAAAAAATAATATGGTTAAATGTTTAGGAAAACCATTTCTTTTCATGGGTTCCCTACAAGGAAATTATTATGATATTTTAGAAAAACAATAATGTATTATGTTGTTAATATGATAAATATCTCCATTTAATGAATTATGTAATGATTGATACCTCATCAGATAAACATGACTAAAATAGTTATTGAACCTAATTTAGTAAGTTATATTATCAAATATAATAATTTTGAGGGTAAAATGACTACTATAATGGTTATGGAATCGAAACCAGTCCACTATGATAGACATATGAGTGACCCATAAATAAAATTATGGTTTTTAGAGTGAACAAAATCCACTATGATAGACTTCGAAATTAAACATTACTACTAATGAAAAGATGTTCAATTCTAATGTGTATGCTAAAATTCCATGTAATATTCCATTGTTATGCTTACTTTGATTATTTAAATAAATTAATTTATGATTTATATTCTATGAATATATGAGATTTATTCCATGAATTATGTATTTGATATATGACATACATGGTCATAAAGAATGATATTATGTATGATATATCTATTAATGGTTCTGGATATGAATCAATAAGTGGGAGATTATGTACTTCATCTTTGATGTAGTTTTCTATGTATCATAGTTTCCCAATGCATTGGACCTAAATTATTATCTAATTAGTTTTGTTGTTATGTAATAAATATTCATATGTTAAGATGATATATCTAAGTATGGGATGTATGGTCCACAATAGAAATAATAGATAAATAATTCAAATTAAATATATCTAAATCATAACCTAATGAAAATAGGGTTTTTTAGGTAGATCCCATGCCCTAGGTCAACAATTATCCATCACCTAAACATAATGTCCTAAAAAATAAAATTTTATCTTTTAAATAAATGATTTATATACTTTGAAAAGTATATTTTATTTACAATTATTCCTTTATATAATCTTATAGTAATTAATTTTAGATATCATGTCTATAATTATTATCTCGAGGGATCCATTTCATGGCTCAATGGTCAGAGATTAGTACTTCAGAGCGCGGACCGTTGAGTGAGGACTATGGCAGGACATCCAAGATAGTGTTGTGCCTCTATGAATATCGACTTATGCTGGAGATCTTGAGTGGGCCTTGGTTATCAAGAGCTTCTTATTAGAGCAAAGACAGCCGACGATTGTCAGCAGCTGGCAGACAGGTGGAGAGACACTGGCAACAGGGAGCTGGCATCCGACACAGGGATCTGGATTTGAGAGGTGTCATAAGAGGACCATGGACAGAGGATCGATAGTCCAGGGATCTCAAGATGGATCCAGACAACCTAGGGAGAAGATATGTTTTGCGTGTGACAGTAGTGTACATCTTTCTAGAGACTGTCCAACCCGTCGAACTGCGAACAGGGAAGCGGTGGATGCACCACCGAGGTAGAGGCAGAGAGTGGAGCAGACAGACCCTCCAGGCGCCGGACATGGCAGAGGAGCCGGGAGAGATGCGGGTGGTAGAAAAATCTTTGACTTACTTCCACCACCACCCCCAGGAGGTCCGCACTCAGCCCAGTGAGCTGGGGGACATGGGTGGCGACAGCTGCATGCGGTCGAGGCATATGACCCAGGGCTCCAGGGATGATTCGTGGTACGATCTTTTTATTTTCTACCTTAGTTGTCGTAGTTTTAGACACAGGTTCCAGTCATTCCTTTATAGCTTCATGTCTTGTATGAAACCTCATGATTCCGGTTGAACTGTTGACACGATCCTTACACTTGGATACACCTACGAGAGGAGACTCGATGATAACGCACCTTTGCAGATAATGTGATATTACCATTGCATGCGGGTGTTTCTGTTGGAACCAATTGGTGGTAGCATCAAGGCCTTAGGAATTCATTCTTGGTATTGGTTGGTTATCTCTGGTCCATGCACAGATTGACTGTTTTAGGTGAAGAGTGTGGTGTATCTGCCATGATGGAACGAGGCTTTCCTTTGTCGGAGAAAGGGAACCCCATGCAGCGTAGAATGGGCATATGTATAGGAGGGTGAAATCAATCGCTCATGTGTTGGTTAGCCTAGCCCTCGGAGAAGTGGATGTTGTGATCTCCCAGTTCCCAGAAGTAGTGACAGAGTTTGAGGATGTCTTTCCTGAAGATGTACCAGGAATATCTCCCCGTCAGGAAATAGACTTCTGCATCGACTTACACCCCAGGACGACACCGATTTCCTCATCAGCATATCATATGGATCCCCTAGAGCAACATGAGTTGAGGGTCTTGTTGGAGGATTTATAAGGCAAGGGATTCATGAGACCTAGTGTTTTACCCTGGGTGACCCCAGTCTTGTTTGCCAAGAAGGTAGATGGGAGTCTGTGGTTTTGTGTGGATTTCCAGTGCCTGAACTAGGTGTTGGTGAAGAAAAAGTATCCACTGTCAAGGATCGATGTCCTCTTTGATCAGAAAAGATGGGCACAGTGGTTCTCGAAGGTTGACCTTCGATCGGGTTATCACCAGTTATGAGTATGGGACGAGGATATTACAAAGATAGCTTTCAGATGCTGCTACGGTCACTGTAAGTACTTAGTGAAGAATTTTGGTGTGATGAATGCCCCTATAGTGTTCATGGAACTGATGAACCAGATCTTCCAGTCATACTTGGACCAGTTCATCTTGGTCCCCATCGAAAAAATTCTTGTGTACTCGGCGTTAGGGGAGGAGCACGCAAGACACCTACGGATAGTCATATACGTACTTTTAGACCACCGGTTTTATGGGAAGCTATCAAAGTGCTAGTTCTGGATTTAGGAGGTCCACTTTCTAGGACATGTCATTTTAGTCAATGGAGTAGCTGTAGACCCAGCTAAGGTGGAGGCTGTGTTAGCATGGGAGACACCTCGGATCGTGATAGAGGTGCATAGCTTCCTTGGGATGGAAGGATATTATCAAAGATTCATTCCTGATTCCTCTCGGATAGCAGCACTCATGATGGCCTTGACCAGGAAGGGGAAACCTATTGTCTGGACGGAGTAGTTCCAGTAGGCTTTCGAGTGGTTGGGGCAGAGTTTGTCCAGCACCCTAGTCTTGAGATTACCGGAGGAGGGTGTCGAGTACATAGTTTTCTACGATTCATCAGGGACCGAGCATGGCTTCGTCCTGATGCAGTGGAAGGCGGTAATTGCTTATGGTTCGTGACACCATAGGCCACATGAGAATAACTATGCAACCCATGATATTGAGTTGGCAGTGGTAGTTTTCACATTGAATATATCGAGACACTACCTTACGGGCAGGTGTTTTATCGTCTACTTTGACCACAAGAGCCTCAAGTACATCTTTTCACAGAAGGATCTGAATCTTTGGTAGAGGCGTTGGCTAGAGTTCCTCGAAGATTATGATTTTGAGTTCATCTATACAACTGGAAAGGGGAACATGGTGGCAGATTCTCTTTGAATAAGGTCAAGATCACCATTTTTGAGTGAGGCGACAGAGCAGTTAGCCACATTTTTGTCATCCTTCATGGATAGAGAGGTTATAACTTACCTACAGTCGATGTTTTTCACCCATCCACTCTTCCAACAGGTTAGGGAGGCGTATCTAGGAGATGTCGATTGTGTGGCCTTACATGTTCAGTTATCCACAAGACATGTTCTTAATGGATATTCGCAAGGTGGGGAGCACGTACTTCTTTTCATAGGACACACTGTTGTACCAGTGGCATTGTAGGAGGAGGTACCGAGGGTGTTTTATACATCCCCATTGGGGGTACATCCTTGAGTGAAAAAGATGTACCAGAACCTCAAATGACAGTTTTGGTGGTCAGGCATGAAGAAGGCAGTAGCAGAGTTCGTTTCTTGATGCCATAAATACCAGCAGGTGAAGGCCGATCACCAGATTCCAGTTGGATTAACTCGCCCCTAGATGTTCCAGAGTGGAAGTGTGAGGAATATTGATGGGCTTCATGATAGGATTACCATGGTCGTCCAGGGGTCATGATTCCATCTGGGTGATCATACACTGACTCACCATGTCAACCCACATTATAGCTATTAGGGAGCAGAGTTCTGTAAAGAGCTTGGGATTCCACTACGTGTAGGAGATAGTTCGGCTTCATGGCATCCCATCACCAATAGTCTTGGACCGAGATGCCTGTTTCACATCCCGGCTGTGGAAGGGATTGCAGGAAGCTTTTGGTACTCAGTTACGCTTGAGCACCGCGTTTCATCCCCAGACAGATGGTCAGAAAGAGAGGACCATTCAGGTTGGAGAGGATATGTTTTGAGCCTAAGTCTTGGACTTTGGTCATAGTTGGGAGGACCACCTACCACTGGTGGAGTCTGCATAAAATAATAGCTACCACTCCACCATTGGTAAGGCACCATTCTAGGCCTTATATGGGAGACCCTGCTAGTCATTGCATTGCTAGACCGACACTAGAGAATCTGCACTCAAGCGTCCAGAGTTGGTGCGAGCTACCACCACGAAGATGAAGATCATTCGGGAATGGATGAAGAATGCACAGAGCCAGCTGAAGTTTTTTGCTGATAGACGACGGAGACCGCTGATGTTCTAAGAGGGAGACCACATATTTCTACGGGTCTCGCCTCGATGAGGGTTACAGAGAGTTTGCTGAGGTGGAAATCAATCTATGAGGTTCATTAGACCTTTCCAGATGCTGTGTAGGGTTGGCGAGGTGGCGTACCACCTAGCTTTACACCCAAAGTTGCATCGGGTACATGATGATTTCCACGTGTCGCAGCTGAGGAGGTACGTGGATGACACATCGCACGTCATCGACTAGGGAGAGATGGACATCGAGGATGGAGGGACCTTTGCTGAGTACCTAGTGGAGATCGAGGATCGGTAGGAGAGGATCCTTTGTGGGTGATCGATTCCCTTGGTGCGATTCCGGTGGCAACACGGGAATCATCAAGAGAGAACATTGGAGTGGGAGGCCCAGATTCGTGCCCAGTAACCACATATTTTTGAGTAGCCTTTGTTTTGAATTTTTGGGGATATAAAGACCCAAGGTGGGGAGAATGTAATGTATCGTATTTTCCATGTATTATTTTTAAATATTATATGGAAGTATTTCAAGATTGAGCATGAAGAGGGAACATCATTCCGAGGCCTAGTGATACCAGAATGGTGGTTTGAACTTTTTATAAAGTTAAATGAGTCAACACTTGAGTGCGGTTTTGAAAGATTCCAAACAGATACACGGATTAAAAATCTGAGGGCACTATTTCCTTCGGGGCGATGAATTTACCTAAGAATGAGCCCAACCTCAACCGGCACTGGTCAAGGGGAAAAGTTAATTTTTGGTCATTTTAAGTAAAATAAAATAAAATAAAATCACAAGTTTATTTTAGTTCTTTTATGGAAGCATCCGCTGCAGCGTGACAACGAGGTAGCTATTTCCTTAATTAAATGAAATGCCATAATGAATAAAAAATTTCAAGTTGGACTAATTAATACCAAAACATATTTTTTAATGTCAAATACGTATCCTCCATGTCCCTGGCAGTGATCGTCATATGTGTATCGTGATCTTTCCCACATAGAAGTGTGTCTCCCGTAATGAGTGCATCTATCTATCGTAACCTTGTCACTGTGGATTGTGTCTCCCGTAATGAGTGTAAATACCTCTCGTGATGCTTCCAGACAAACAATACTTCTTGTACGGATGTCATTAGAGCTATATAACTCGTGGAGTCTGTTCTCCCAGAATGAGTGCTTCATGGAAATATTTGAGCTGAATCCCTAGATGGGGGTATGCGGTTGTGTGACTTGTCTCTAGACTACGGGTCTGGGATTTGGGTATATCTGGTTTTTATTTCTCTTGCTATATGTTCTATAGTCATATATTGTACATAGATGATTGTACCTTTACTTTGTGTACTAATTTCTGGTTTTTGGGGTCCTCTATTGAGTATTGTTATACTGACACCTACACGGGCTTTGCCTGCACGTGTCATGTCTTGTGCAGATGAGCATACTTTTGACGGAGACCAGGGTGGACCAGGAAAGGACTGAACATTATTAGTTCCTTATAGGCTGAGGCATTCCTATGGCTACAAGAATCAGTCCCCATACCTTTTGTGTTTACAGGTTGGACTTTGCAGTTTTTAGGCTTTTGTTTTGGTGGTCTTGTATTCTGGCCCAATTTTCATTCATTACTTTACCTTCTGTCATACTCTGTTGGTTGGGTTTAGTTGTATTCATGCATTTTTGTTCCTTACTGTTTTTACATTTTAGAATTTGTCGGTTTGGAGATATGTGTGTGTGTACAGGTACTTCGGAAATGCCTCCCATGATTTGTAATATGACTACTTGGTGATAGTCACTAGCCCCTGGCCTATTGGAGGCAAGCTCAGGGAGTCATGTAATGGGACCCACTAGGATGTGTCTTGACAAATGACCTGAGATCTAGTTTCCTTCAGTTGTGCATTAAACCATCAGATATACCTTTTATAGTCTTATGGAGGAGGTATGGTCTATATGAGTACTTGGTCATGACGTTCGGTCTCAAGAATGCGCCTGCAGGTTTCATGGCACCGATGAACCGAGTGTTCCATCCATACATGGATTCCATAGTGGTGGTCTTCAAGGACAGTATCTTGGTCTATTCCCGCACTCTACACGACCATGGTACCCATCTTGAGATCCTTTTGAGTACACTGAGGGAGAACCCGTTATATACAAATTCTCAAAGTGCCACTTTTGGATGGGTTAGATTCACGTCATAGGCCATGTTATCGTAGAAGAAGGAGTATCATTAGACCCAAAGAAAGTTAGAGTTGTTTCTTCCTAGGAGTATTTGAAGAATGTGTTTGAGGTACAATGTTTTCTAGGGAAGGATTGATACTACAAAAATTTCATATGGGACTTTTCATTCTTAGCAACACCACAGACAGGTCTGACCAAGAAGGGTGTGAAGTTCTTAAGGTCGGATTCTTGTGATTCGTCCTTTCAGAAGTTGAAGGGGAGGTTGACATCAGCACCGATACTAGTCTTTTCAGAGTCATGCAAGAGCTATATTGTTTATTGTGATGCATTAGGTATTAGGATGGGAGTTTTTCTTATGCTGGGTGATGGATTCATTGCGTATGGATCTCGGTAGTTGATGCCACATGTGTGGAGTTACCCGACGCACGATCTGGAGTTGGCAGCTGCTATTCTTGCCTTACGCTGTTGAAGACATTATTTTATAGGAGAGGACATTGTGGTTTTCACTGACCAAAAGAGTCTCAGTTACATCTTCACTCAGTATTATCAGAATTTGAGACAAAGCATGTGGGTTGAGTAAAAACAATCATTCAACTTTGAGCATGCCTATATGCCTGTGAATGTCAACACAGTAGCTGATGTGTTGAGTAGGAGGACTCAGTTTTAGGAAGTTATAGATGCCAGTAGTGAGTGGATGCTTATGTCTATGTTCCCTGAGATTCATTTGGTGGTTCACGACTGACAGTGGTAGACTTTTCTTTCTTTTGTAGCTGTTACCTCTACTCTTCTGGATGGAGTTTGAATGCGGATGTTATCATATTCTGAAGTCCTAGTCCTATGAGAAAGTGTGTCAGGAGAGGACCCTATTCTTGGATGTACTGTAGGAACGAATTATATCTTTTGTTTCTAGGGACGCGTATGGGTGTCAGAAGACATACATATGAAGCTGATGAGGGATTTTCATTCCTTAATTGGGGCAGTTCATCATGCCCTCACGAAGATGTATCATGATCCACACCGTCAATATTGGGGACCAAGTATGAAGACTAAAGTTGATGGTTTTTTCATGATGTTTTCTACATTTTAGCAGGTGAAGGTAGTTCATCAGCGACTAGAAAGACTCTTACAACAGTTACCCATTCCCATGTGTATGTGGAATGATGTTGCGATGGACTTCGTAACCTATTTTCCGAGGTCGCCTCGATGGAACGACGCAGTTTGGTTTTTCGTTGACAAACTCACAAAGGTTCACACTTCTTTATGATCAATGATAACTTTAGTGTTGATGATCTGGGATAGTTATACATATGTGAGATTTTACGTCTTCATGGAGTTACACACTTCATTGTTTGAGACAATGATGCTTGTTTTACTTATCGGTTCTGGAAGGGGCTTTAGAAGGATTTGGGTACATAGGTACTTCTGAGTATAGCTAACCATCTCCAAAAAGATGTCCAGTCTAAGCATATGATTCAGGTTCTTGAGGATATGATCCATTCATGTATTCTGGATTTTGGAGGTTCTTAGGAGAAACATATTCTTCTTGTGGGGTTTCCCTACAATAATTGTTTTCAAGAAACTATTCAGATGACACCTTATGAGGCTTTGTACAGTAGGCTATGCCGATCACCCTTATGTTGGTTAGAGGAAGGAGCAACAGCCTTGCTGGGACCTCGTCTTGTTCTAGAGACTTTTGAGAAGATAGAATTTATTCAAAATAGGATGGCTACTGCACAGTCTCAGTAGAAGTCTTATGGCGATCACCGTAGATGACCTCTGGAGTTCGAGGTCAGGGATCTAGTTTTTCATGTGTGTCACACTGATGTTGGGACGCACGAGGATTAGGAGACATGGTAAGCTTTCACCGAGCTACGTCAGACCGGTTAGCTTGTTGGAGAGAGTTGGGCCAGTTTCCTATCAATTTAAATTACCTCTGAAGTACCGATATATGCACGATGTCTTCCACGTTTCTCAGCTCCGACATTACATTTTAGACCCATCTCATGTCTTTCAACCCATAGAGGTTGAGCTTGAAGTGGATGTGTCATTTGAGCATCATCATATCTGGATTGTGGATCATAGTACAGTGAAATTATTTGGCTGGTATATTACTCTTGTATGAGTGTTATGGCAGCACGATTGAGTACAGGATGAGACTTGGGAGAGGGAGGCTGATGCATGAGCGCAGTGAGTGGAACTGTTCGAGGTTTCATCTTCTACACCGCTCTAGGAAATTCCGGGACAAATTTCATTAAGGGAGGATGTTTTTAAAAAACTAGGCCTTCTTTTCAGGTATGTTTTTCCTTTCCAGTCATTTTTGGAGAAAAGTTGAATTTCTTGAAATTTTCTATGTACACGCCGTATAATTTATGAGTACACGCCGTGTACATTCATGCCGTAGCATGCCGTGTGCTGGCCGTGTAGTAGCTTCATACACGGTCGTGTGGGAGTGACTTAGAGGACACTTAAAGAGGATTATGGAAAAGGTGAGTACACACCATGTACTCCAAAAGTACAGACCATGTATTTTTTTTCATTAAATGCACTGGGGTCACATCTAAAGGACAAAAACAACTTCTTTTTGGTTTTGTTAATACGAGAGTGCCTAGAATCTGTGGATCTTCAATGAGCCCTCGATCCTCTATCTGTCCTCCGATTTAAGAACTGTTGATTGCGTTGGAATCTCATTGGGGAGTTCTCTCTTCTCCTTGTGACTTTTTTTTCCAGTACTTCTTCTTTTCCAAGTTATCGTGGGTGGAAAATTTTAGAAATTTTATTATATATATGACATTCCAAGGAGATTAAAGCTTCTTGGTTCATGTTTATTGATCTCCTAACCCTGAGATATGTGGTTTGTGCCTTTCCGTTCGAAGTCATTGAGTTTTATGGGGAAAATTCACCAATACCCTTGAATGGGGTATTGCGTGTTTATTGTGTTACCCAAATTGTTTTCCTACCATACTTGCATGAATTTTTAGAGGATATTGGGATATGAATAAGGTTTATTGTTATGATTGGATGTGTCATGACCATGAATGTTTTGTATATGAACGTTTGGTCCTGTTCAGCTTTGGCTGCTTTTCTGGATTCCATTCCTGTTGCTATAGGATGGAGTATTTGTATTTCTAACATGCTTGATATGTTGAAGACTGTTTAGAAAAGTAGTTTGGTAGGTTTAATTGGGAAATATTGCACTTCTATACTCGCTGACTTACATAGGGCTATGAGAACCTGATGTAGTAGACTATAGGGGTAATTGACCGGGTGACCATCCTCAGAGAGTCTTTGAGCACTTTTGGATATAAGCGGTATTGACCAAGTGAGCATCCTCAGATAGCCCTGAAACACTTGGGTCTATAAGATAAATTAACTAAGTGAGATTCTACATAGAGTCCATTATTTCTTTAGACTAAAAGGGGAGAGACTGTGTGAGCTTCTTTAGAGAGTCTGTATTGGAATTGAACGACATGGGCTATAAGGTGAATTGACCGAGTGAGCATCTTTAGATAGTCCTAGTCATTGGGGCTATAAAGGGAATTGATATGTGAGCTTCCTCAGAGAGTCCTTGACTACCATAGACTATGTGGGGAATGGACTTTGTGAGCTTCGTTAGAGAGTGTTTCTTTTCTTGGACTATAAGGGGATAGACTGTGAGTGCTTCCTCAGAGAGTCTTTTTTAAATTCCTATACATAACCAAAGTGGTTAGACTGAGTGTGCTGCCCAGAGGTTTCTCTGTAATTTTTAGATAGGACTAGAGGGAATGGTGGTGAGTAATTCCCAGAGGATTGCCTACTTGTGGGTAGATGTTTTCTTCACTATTTCTTGTTTGAAATGTGGATTGCTTACTACTGAGTACTTTCCTATTTACTTTTGACTATTAACTGTTTACTATTTTCCATACATTACCTGCCACATACTCACTAAATATTAGGAACAGATCATTGGGTGGATGCCTAATGGGATTTAGTCTCACACCCTATTTGGGTCATGCTTTCGGGCCAAAACAGATTATATTATTGCAGGTATATATATGGTCAAGCACCCTTCAACTTCAGGTACTTGACTTGCTATCGAGCTGGAGACCATGGGACCAAGCTATGGCCTGCGATGTTGAGGAGTTTATCTATTTACCTTTCTTTTGAACTTTGGTTTAGCACAATTTGTATTTCCATCATTTTGTCTTGTTTGTCTGATTTCCAAGACATATGTATCATGCATATTTTCATATATATGTGTGCTCCAGTTGTTTATTATTTTAGTCTTCCGCTATTTACTTTTGTTGGGTATTTTCTGATTCTGCTATTGTATGTGTTGTTTACTTCCGCTGTGTACTCAGCCAATGAGGGAACAGTTTCTCCACTATCACACCCAAGGCCCTCGCAGTTAGTTGGAAGCCTTTGGCATTTGGGGAAATGCACTTGAGAAAGTTTGACCAAACGGGTACGGGGCACATCTGGGCGGATTCTAGAACCGAGACGACACATGGTTCATTGTATATATCACCACAATAAATATAGATTCTCTCTACATGTCTTTTATACCTGGAAGTTTTATTAATTGTAACATAATATTAATAATACATTTTTTATTAATATTTACGCTCATAAATTTGTTGAAGAGTTGATTCCATGGTTTTTGAAAATGTTTGGGAGGATTATAAAGAGTTTATTAGAAGGATCATTTGGAACTAACATCATATAATTTAAATATTTTTAATATTTAAATTAAAATATATAAGAGATATATTTATATACATAAAATATCATTTCATCTTTCACATAATTTAAATATTCTAAAAATATAACATTATTTTTTACTATACCTTTGAACAAATTATTATGAAAATAATTGGGGGTAAATAAGGATGATCTCATGCATTATATTTTAAGAGGGTATATATATTCTTTATATGTCAAACATATCATATAGATATTTCATTTTTTAATATGAATATTATAATAAAATAATAAATATGGAGGCATTTTGAATACTAATAATGATATATATATTAGTCAAATAATAATTGAGGATGAGAACAATTAAAGACCATGTTCTTAAAGTATAAAAAGGAGTTCATATCCTCATTACTATATTTCATTACATAGATCAAAGAGACATAAAACATGTAAATTATAGTTCAAATATATGATTAAATTAAACTGAATATGTCTATAAGGAAGAATTAGTCCCACTCTTACATGTGGTTGTTGAAGAATAATTCCACGAGATAATTCTAGTGAGGAATTATTATAATGTAGAATTATTTTTATTAATTTTTTGTTGGAGGAAGTTATACATTAATTTATAATTGTAAGGGGATTTTCTCCTCTATACTAAATATGAAAATAGAACTAAACATATAATATCAATAAAACATGTGTTAAGAGTTAAAGAAGAAAAAATGTTATGGTTTTATTGTTGATCATGGACATACTAACAAGCCTATAAACTATTCAATTTATTATCAAAAATAAAATTTTGAGGAGAATAAGATGGTGAATCCCAATGATAAGAAGTTATCATTTAAAATACAATTATAATTTTTATATTTAGTTGTGATGTTTACTTTTAAATTAACACAGTATAAAAATTTTATCTTTATATTGAACATATATGGTTAACCAATAAAAATACTTTCATACATTCATGCATTAATTTCCTTCTTGGGGGATTGTGATTTAGTGAAGAAGAGCGAAAAAATAATTATGGTATATTTTGGTCAAAATTCCATCCTAAGTGTGAAAATGTTCCTAAAATAATATAAAATGAGTAAAATAAAATGTTTAAATATGCAGAATACAAAATTATCCCCTATCCCCCTCTTGGGGTGTCATGGGGTAAAATTAGTGGTACCAAAGCCATAATGTTCTTCGTAATTATTCCAATAAAAAATCTATTTTTTTGATTACTTGTACCCAAGTAATCAATGGTGAATCCTAAATTTTTATTAGGAAACAACATTTATGGTTGCTATAAATAAATGCTTATATTTGTTTAGGCTTATGGAGCAGAGACTATAGATTAAATTTTTTAATATTCCAATTTTAATAATAAAAGTGAATGAAATGGTGATGTAATGATATAAAATATTTTTAAAATATCATTTTCTAATTTATTTCACATGAAAATAACGCAGTGTTCCATTTAATGTGAGAAATGGATGACACTTTAATATATTTATGGACATTCATTGGATATAAGAAATAATTTTGAAACTCTCTCAATAGATTAATATTAAACTAGTTAGGATGAGAAAAGTGTTTATAATATAGTTACAAATTTCATTTTATTCAACAGGATAGAATAAGTATAAATATAATTGGAATGATATAGTGAATATAGACTCTGCAATTATGGTGAATGGTCCTACATCTATTTCTAAATGAGATTCCAAAAATAGTTTTCATGTTTATTAGAATTTAAAAAACTCAAATTCAATACTGGAGATAAATAGAAGAGTAAATTCCCATGATGATGTGGAAACAACATCTACTTTTATTTTAGGTTAATGTTTATCTAGTAACAATGGGGAGATCTGATCCTTAAAAATAATTGATTAATGAGATATTATGCATGAATTGTAATATGCATTCATTAAATATCTATACATAGGGAATAAATGGAAAAAATAGTAAATATGTCACTAAATTGTAAAATAAATATGTTAAAAAGATGAAGGGATAAAATTATTTTCTTACAAACCGTTCATATGGAATAAGAAATTATATTTCATTCATAAAAGTGTTTAAATAAATAATATACCAATCTTGAAAACAAATTAACGAAAGGATGATATATTAGAATAAACCATGTTCAAGGCCGATGTAGATGGATATCCAACTAAAGTATAAATTGAGAATATCATGGAGCAAAAATTAAATAGTGGATCCTTAATGGGAATATAAAAAATAGAGGTCGCCACTAAAAATTTCCCAATTAATAAATCATAAAATTTATCTATTAAGAAATTAATTTTTAAAAGGAAGTTATTTTTCTTAAAAAATGAGAATTGTATAAAAATATGATAAAAAGGAATATTCACTTCTTTATAATATTATTACACACTATGAGTTTGTTACTATATGCTTGGGGGGACAAATTATAAAAAATATATGCTATAACGACAAGAAATCTAGAAAGTCATAATAAGTGGTATGTATTTTATGGGTGGTTTTTTATTTTTACTCATCATGAATATATTTATAGATATCTCTTAATAAAAATAGATAAAAAACTCATAATGGATTCCTCCACTCTTATTAAATATAATGAGATAATTTACATTAGAAGAAATTCCATAAATCTGGAAAAATATTTAAATTCATGGAAGAATATTATGAATCACAAAGAAGGTCTCTTCAAGTATATATGATCATATACTCACAGTAGAACCATTTAAAAGATAATAATAAAATATTACATAAAAAAGAGAATAATTCTTCTTGAACTATATATAATATTGAAATGAATATGAACATATATTTCATATGTAAAAATTATTTTGGGATGATATTTATGGAAATAGAGTAGAAAAAACAAGAGTTATTACATGATGTTTTTCTATACCACACAGTTTGAGATGATGGTTGGTGGAATTTTCCTCTCATGGAGGAGGATGCATCATGGAGAATAAAAAATATCATTGAAGGAAATATTTACTAGTGGGTTCAATCCCCAAACTATAATGTAAAACTGGAAAAATAAATGGGGATTTTAAAATCTACTTACAAATTCAATTTCTATATATGTGGTATAGTAATAGTAATTATTACCACGGATTTAAAGAATATTATATATAATGTTCTTTTTATTCATGACATACCCCTTTCATATCTATATGATTTCAGATGTATTTATCTCCTAATGTAATTATAATTTTCTAATGTTTTCTGAAAGTACTAAATATATTACAACTAACTACTGAAATCACATAAAATATTACAACATGTGGAATAAATAAAAATATTATAACCAACAAGTGAAATCAGGAATAGGATTTATATGTTCCAAAAATTTGTTTCCATAAAATAGGATCTTTATGTTTTTAGATACTTCCACCAATCCCTTGAATAGGATTTATATATACCAAAAGTGGTTTCCATAAAAAAATTATAATTAAAAACACAGGTATAGGTAAATTAATTAATTATAGGGGAGTTTGTAATTGTAAATCATAGTATTTTTATCCTTATATATAAAATTATAAACTCTATGAAGATTATAATAACATTATTAATAGATTTTATATAGAGATTATTATTAACATTTTAATCAGCTATTTTTTATATGGTATAACTCAGAATCATGCTGATTTTATTTCATATATATTGTTTTTTTATAAGTATACATAAGAACATTAGATATGTTGATGTTTAGAAAAAATAAAATGTTATCTGTCACGATTGATAGTTAGTGATAGTAATAACTTTGAGGTTATTAACATGAAATCATATTTATTAAAACTAGATTTGAATTTATTGGAATAAAGGATTTTTCAATGAGTTAAATGGTATTTGGAAAATTCACCTGTTAAAATCAATAGAGAAATTACTACTTGGAATATAATGGATTTAGATATCGAATGGACAAAAGTAAGGAATTATATTTCTTGTTAAACATGTTGTCTCGGATCATGAAATTAGTTCATATGTTAGAGTTCAGGTACCATTCCTAATAGGAATTATGGATATGTGGAGTGATAAAAGAGGAATGAAAAATTAGTTTCAGGGGTGGAATCCAGAAAAATAATAGTATTAAGGAATTATGATTCTTTAGGTGGAGTAATTAGTAATGAATTACATTTAAATAGGCTGAGAATAGGAAATGGTATTTACATGAATTTTGGAAATTCCTATATCAATAGGATATAAAATAATTAAATGAAAATATATGCGACACATTATCCAAATCTAGAGTTCATATGATTTTTACTTCCTCAATAATATATATATAGGGACCATAAAATATATAGTGTAATTTTTACTTTATAATGGTAGAGAAAGATACGATAATTTACCCTATAGACATAAACTGGCCATCATAAATATTGATGTGATGTTGATAATTTCTAAGGGTTGAATTAATGAATAATAAAAGTCGATGAAAGTGAAAAATAATTACTCAACACAATTTTTTTTAATGATTACTGTTTTAGGAGATTAAGACTTAATGGTTAGGTAGGATTAATAGTCTTAAATATCTATAAATTAGCTATGAATGTTTTGGAAGAAAAATTAGATGTCTAGGATCAAACATATTTATATTAATATGAATCAAGATAAATCATTATTGATAAATTTTGTCTGATGGAATATATATTTAAAAATTAGAGTAACTATATTTGAATAATGATCAATAGATAAAGATATAGATTTATTAAATAAAGTGGATTTTATGGATCGAATAATTGAAGAGAATTATAATTATTGAAGCTGGATAGTTCTATTTTAGGAATATTAAAAGTTGTAGTGGTTATAATATAAAACGTGACATTTGTTATGTTATTTCAAGTCAAAATTTTATTCTATAAATTCAGGGTTTTTAATAATATGTAATTAGATCTCTATTTTTCACAAAGGCGTGGAAGACCCCTATCACGAGTTAGAGAAACCAGTGTTGAAGTGAATTACAAAATTTAAATCAAACATTTTCCAAACATATGTTGATTTATTAAGTGGTTTTTTGATTTAATTAATCTTTTTATTCGACATAATGAAAAAATTCATAATTATTTTTGGATTTGGGAAACACATTGGTTAGATTTCATAATATTTGATGATTTTATAAAACATTACTATTTTATTAATACATAGATGGGTTCTTATGTGTTTTGTTATATTTTATAAGTGTTATATAATTTAATAAGAAATATCTATATTTCTGGTTATTTATTTTTTGAATTTTTAAGATTCTTTTAAATTTAATAAGACATAGTAAATTTTAGAAGACAATATTTCATAAGACATTAGTTTGTATCACTTCTTGATTTTTTATGTCTTTTTTTAGAGAAAAAATTTTTGTCTTACCCATGAAAAAAATGGACATTCCCTATTATATTTATTTATGAAGTCTATGTTGAAATATATTTTGTATTAGTTATTTATTGGGATATTTAAAAATGATTTGGATTATTATTCTAGGTATTATACTTGGATAAATAATTATCTTAAAATATTAAAAGAGGGTTATTTTTTATAAAGTTGGTTATTTAAAATATGGATCACGTTCCTGATAGAGATCACTATATGACCTATATAATTGAATCATATTTATATATGCATAGAATTATTATTAATTATAATATATGATTAATAATCTATTTTGGAATGAAGAAGGAACCTCATGGATTTTTTAAAATAGTGAATATATTGATTTATGAGAAACCTTTGGTGATTCTAGATCATTTCAATGATGTCTTACATGTTATTAACTTCAAATAATTTCTATACTAGTAGTTTGGAAAATATTATGTGAAAAATTAAGATGGAAATTTTGAGAATATTTTTGTGGTTTAATCAATTATCCCACATTACAAAAATATGTGGAAATTGATTAAAAATTATTAAATTGGTTTGACAGTGTAATATGGAATATTAAATAAAAATGATTTCATAATGATTATTTTGGTTGGAGATAAAAATTCTAAATACGGAATGTTCCTCACATGTGTAATCTATGTTTTTAAAAAAAATTAATTAGAGTAATTAAATAATGTTTTATGGAGAGAGTATAAAATGTGATTATTGATATATCTTTCTGTAAAATAAAAATAGAAAAATGGTAGAATTGATGATTTAATTAATAATATATTAGGTGGAAAAATTGTATTCATTTTTTTATCTAGTTCTATTAGGGATGAATATGATCCATAGAAGGAATCTAGTTTATAAATGTACTTAAATTAAAGAAAAAAATGCTCAATATTGTAGGATCAATACTATTATATCTTTTTATTGAAGTAGAGGTCAAATAAACAATTCTTAAGTGAAGTAATTATTAGTATTAGGAATTTATACTAATTTTATGATTGGAGGAAGGAAATTTTTTATTCCTCATAGTTAGAATATTGTGAAGAGAAAGTATGTTGTGGACATGAAGAACATAGTTGAATTTACCTTGATTTAATGATGTATATTGCTATGATTTCATTAATTATCATAAATTGATCCACATGTATATAAATTGTTTAAACCATTAACCAATTTAGTGCTCATAGGTGAATAAAAAGAGTATATATATGATCAGTAGTACACCATTAAAAAATAATTTTAATATATATAGTGAAGGGATTGACATATGGAGTATTGTAAATGAATATCTAATTTTGATGGTATTACAAGAATATATTAAGACTGCTTGATATACTCTGAATGTTATTTATTGAGACTTCTTGATATGTAGAGTATGATGGGAATGGCATGTGGATTATTGTAAATGAATATCTAATTTTGAAGATATTACAGTAATATATTAAGAATGCTTGATATACTCCAAAGTATAATTATTAATGAATTTAACGTAATTACAAATAATATTAAGGTATTATTGAATGGTGAAATTATAAAAATTTTCATTGAAGAATTTAAATAAATTAATCTTTTCAACAATAAATATTTATGATGTTTTTTATTTTTAATCCAATAAGTTAATCTTACTATGATGTGTTTTTCAGAAGTAATATGCGGCTCTATGTTTTTAAAAAATTAATGGAAGATCTCATGTGTGCGTAAGAGTCACTAGTACTGATGTTAGGGAAAAATTGGATGTCTTGGTTTTATAAAACATACCGTTAATTTTCAAATAGTCTCTTTTGGATTTAATAATCCATTTTATGATTTGACAAAAAAAATAAAATGTTTTTTTGGATTTCTATTACTTCTTATCTGTATTTCATAATACATGTCTCTTTTTTGAAGACATATCAAAATTTCTTAATGATTTTTAAGGATTTTATAACAATTATATATTTTTTCTGACATAGTTTGATTTTATAAGGATTTTGTTTTATTTCATAATAATCATTTGGAATATGTAAGACACACAAAATTACATATGATATTATATCATTAAACATAATTTCATATGATTGGTGGATTTTGTAATGGAAGGGTGGTTAAAAGATAAAATATACGGATTATTAGTGAAAAAGGTATTGGTCGTTCCCTTTGTTATTTTTGGAAAAGGCTCATCTTAGATATTGTCTTGTTGTTTTATTTATTGGGATATTTCTAGCAGTTTTAGATTTTGATTTCAATTATCATGCACTAATGGATAATAATATAGAATGATTAAAAATTTAGTATATTTTGTTGATTTTGTTGAATTTAATTTAATATCAGGTTCATGATATATATCACCAAAAGAATAAAATATTATACCTACATATATTTTTGCATAGAATGTTTATTAAATGTAATATATGGTTAATAATGCAGATTTGTAATAATATTTAAATTCAAGGATTTTTTTGGAGAGTGGATCCATGGTTTATGAGGATGTTTTTGAAGATTATAACTATTTTATACGAAGGATAATTAGGTTATAACATCATTTATTTAAATATTATTAATATTGAATTTAACATAAATAAAATATATAATGAAATATATATAATATCCTTGTATATTTCACATTATTTCCATATTATAAAAATATTTGAATATTGTTTATGATACTTTTGAATAGATTGGACTGAGAATCATTGGGGGTAATTAAAGAAGATCTCATGAAAGATATTTTAAGAGGATTTATAAATTTTATATAAGTAAAACAAATTATATAGATATAATATGTTTCAATATTATGATTATAAGACAATAAAATTAATTGAGAGATATTTTTATGAATAAAAATGATATTTATATGAGTCTATAAAGAATAGAGAAAGATCATAATTGAGGCCCTTATTATTAATGTAAAAATAATAGGTCATATACACATTACTATATATCATTATATAGATTAAAGTTAAATAAAACATGTTAATTAATGTTCACATATATGATTAAATTAAATTGAGTAAGGATATAAGGATGAATTAGTCCCACTATTACATGTTGGTGTGGAAGAAAAATTCAACAAGAGAATTCTAGTGAGGAATTATTCTATTATAGAGGACTTATTATTAATGTATTTTTTTGGGAGAATTCATTGATTAAATCTTCATTATAAGAGTATTTTTTCATCTATCTTAAATATGAATAGACCATTGAACAAAGAAGATCAAAAAATAATTTATTATGTGTTAAAAAATTAAAATTGTTATGGATTAATTATTGATCATGGAGATACTGACATGTCTATAAACTATTAAATTGATTATATAAATCAATTTTTTGAGGATAATAAGATTCATTCACTGAAAGATAAGAATTTATCATTTTCTAAAAAAAATTTATAAGCATAATAACTAGCTCTACCGACTTTTACATTAACACACTGTACTAATTTTATCCCTATATTTCATATTTGTGGTTAACCAATAAAAATACTTTCATAGACCCATGATTTAATTTTCTTCATGGGTTATTATGATTCTATGAGGATAAGTGAAGAAATAATTATGGTATAGGTTTATCACAATTGAAACCTAAGTGAGAACAATATCTTAAAATGATATAAAATGAGTAACATTTAAAAGATTAAATTTATAAAATAAATAATTAAACCCTCTCTCTCTTGGTGTCACAGGTTGAAACAAGTCGTATCAAAGGCATAAGGTTCATCCTTTTTATTCGAAAAAAAGAAATATATTTTTTGGATTTTTTGTACTAAAATGTTAATAATAAATCCTTCCTTTTTCATATAAAATAACATTTATTTTTTGTGGAATTAAATGCTTTTATTTATTTAGGCTTTTATTATGGAGGGTATAGATTAAATAATTTGATATTGAAATTTTATTAATATAATTGAATGATATTGTGTTGAAATTATGTAAAATATTTTAGAAATACCATTTTCTAATTTATTTCACATAAAAATTAAATAATTTTCCATTTCATGAAAAAAATTAAAGACACTGTAAATTTTTGTGGAAATACATTTGATATAATAAATGATTTTGAACCCATAACAATAACTTAATATAAAACTACCCAGTATAAGAAAATCATTTATAATATATTTATTGATATAATTTTTATTAAAATTGATAGAATTAGTAGACATATAATAAGAATTATGCACTAATGATAGACTATACAATTGATGTGAATGGTCATACAAATATTACGAAATAAAATTCCAATAATTTTTATAACTTAATAATAAATTTAAAAACTCAAATTCACTACTGAAGATAGATAGAATAGTTAAATACAATGAATAATTATAAATAAAATCTTGTTTTTATTTTGAAGTATGTTCATCTAGTAACCCTGATGTGCTTTGATTCTTATAAAAAGATATAACTGAGATATTATGCTTGAATTTGACATTGAATCCATTAAATATCTACACAAAGAGAATAAATGGAAAAAGAGAGTAACTATTTATATAAATTTTAAAATAAATATGTTTTAAAAAATGAAGGGATTATATTATTTTCTTAAAAACATTCATAAGAAATAGGAAATCATATTTCATTCATAAAGGAGATGAAAGAAATAACTATACAAATCATTAAATAAATTTAGGAAAAATTATAATATATGATAATGAACCTAGTTCAATGTTTACAGTGATGGATATTCAACTAAACGATAAAAATGTGAATATCCAAGAGATCAAATCAAGGATCAGATCCTTAAAGGGAATATAAAAGATGGATATCCCCACAAAAAATGATTCAATTAATAAATCATAAAATTAATCTATTATAAAATTAATGGATTAAATTAAGGTATTTTGTTAACAAGAATGAGATGGATATAAAAAGAAGAAAAAAATATCTACATCTATAAACGATAATGACACACATTGAGTTTGTTACAATTGGCTCAAGAAATAAAATAATAAAAAATATATTCTATAACAAATAAAAATATTTGATGTGACTACAAGTGGTATAGATTTTATGGGAGATATTTTATTTTCACTCACAATTAATATATTTATATATATTTAATGATGAAAAGAGTTAAAAATATCATAATTGATTCCACAACTCTTGTGATATATAATTTGAATATCTACATTGGAAGAAATTTCATAAATTTAAAAATAATAAAAATTAATGGAAGAATTTTATAAAGAAAAAATAAGGGTTCATAAATAATATATGATCATGTACTCATAATAGAACCCTTGAAAAGATAAGAAGAATATTTTACCGACAAATAAAAGAGAATAATTATTCTATAACTATATGTAATTATAAAGTGAATATGAACAGATATTTCAAAATAAAAAATATGGTGGAGGTGATTTTTATAGTAATAGAGTAGAAAAAAATAGGATTCATTACATGATGGTTTTCTATACAACAAGGTAAGAGAGTATGGTAGGTGGAAGTTTTCTCCTATAGTGGAGGATACATGATGGAGAATTTAAAAAATATCATTAGTGGAAACAATTACTAGTTGGATTAATCCCAAAACTATGATTGAACCCTAGAAAAATAAGATGGGATTCCAAAATCTATAATCTAATGTGATCTTTGTATAAGTGGTATAGTAATAGTAACTATTACAAGGTATTGGAAGTATATTAAATACAATGTGTAGGTTATTCATGTCTAACCACATTCATTATCATTAGGATTTCAAAGATATCCATATCCTTATGTATTTAAAATTTTCTAATTTTTCTTGAATGTTTTACAAACTAAAGAGTGATATGATCCATGGGGTAATTATGCTGAAAGGGAAAATTTGATTCAGTTGAAAGGAATTTAATGAAACTGATGGAGATAAAATATTAAAATTATCATTTGTTATAACTCATAGTAAAAAGGATAAAATACTCAATAAAACTCATTATGAATTCTTAAAAATACCCTTTAAATCACATAATTAAATATAGAAATATATTTTTTAAAAAATAGATCAATAATAAATAAAATAGTTTTAAAGCCTGATTTGATACAACTAGTAGAATTAATAAAAACCATAAAACCAACATGTGAAATCATGATATGTTTTTTTTGTATTGAATCACAAAGAAGAATAATTCATATGGAATTTAGGTGGTATTAAGATGTAAAAATTTAATGATTATTTGTTTATATACTAATAATTGTTTTCATTTATATGTTTTAGACACTTCTGAAAAGCCCTTGAATAGAATTTATCAGTACCAAAAGTGGATTCCATTAAAATAATGATAATTTAAAACCACAAGTATATATAAATTAAGTAATTATAGATGATCTTTTTATAATAAAACATTGTATTTTTAGACTTGTATGGAAACTTTGAAGACATATTAAGAATAGATTAACAATATTAATAGATTGTATATAAATATTATTATTAAAATTTGGAATCTTTTAATTATTCATACAGTATAATGAAAAATATTGATTATTTAATATCATATATAAAAACTTTTTAGAATGACTAAGACCATTAGATGTGTTTATGTTTAAAAAACATAAAATGTTATCTATCACAGATGTTGGTGAGTGATATTAATAACATTGAGTTTGTTCAAATGAAATCATATTTATTGAACTGAGCTTCAACTTTATAAGAATATATGATTTCTAAATGAGTTAAATTTTCATTGGTAAATTAAATAACTAAAATAAATAGATAAATTACTTTTTAGAATAGAAGGGAATATAAATATGAAATTAGTAAATATATGAAATAATCTTTCTTATTCAACATGTTGCCTCAGATCACGAAAGTGCTTTAGAGGATAGATTTTTGATACCACTCTTAATAGGTATTGTTGATTTGTGCAATAAAAAAGAGAAATCCCCAAGTTTTTTAGTGTTTCGAATATAGAAATATAACAGTATTAAAGAAATATTATTTTATAAGAGGAGGAACCAGTTTTGATGTGCTTCCAAATAGGTTGAAAATAGGCTAAAATATTTTCATGAATATTTTAGAAATCCCTATATCAATAGGATAGTAAATGATTAAATGAAAATATATGTGCCACATTATCCAAATACACAGTTCATATGATTCATTCTTCCTCAATAATATCTCTATAGAGATCATAGAATATCTAGTGTAATGTTTTTTGTATGATGGTGGAGAAGGATACAATAAATACTCTTGTGGAAATTGTAAATAAAAGTGTACAAATCTTATTAAAAATTTATAAAAGAATTTTTTGTTATATTTTTGTAAAAGGGAGAAAAAAAAATATTTTTTATGGAAATATTATTAAAAATATCCAAATGGACAGGGTGTTAGAAATAATAACATGTTTAATGGATTTGATAATTATATCCACCATATATCTAGAAGTGATTTTGATAATTTTTGTTGGATGTATTAAATAATAACCAAAGGTGATGAATGTGATGAATCATTACTCACTACAATATTTTATTATGATTAGTGATTTGGTAAATTTAGACATGATGTTTAGACTATATCAGTAGTCATAAATATCTAAAAATTTACTATGAATGTTTCAGTTGATGAATTAGAATTTGAGGATCAAACATATTTATATTACTATGAATCACGTTAATTTATTATAGAAAAATTGAGTGTGATAGAAAATATATTTCAAAATTAGAGAAAAAATATTTCAATAAGGATTGATACATAAAGATAATGATTTATTGAATGAAGTGGTTGTTATGGCCCGAATAATGGGAGGGGCATTGAACTATTTAAGTTAGATAGTTTTATTTTGGGAAAATTTAAATTTAGAGTGGTTACAATATAAAATGTGACATTAGTTTTGTTGTTGTAAGTCCAAATGTTATTCTGTCAGTGCAAGGCTTTTCGTAAGATAGATTTTGATCTCTATTTTTGAAAAAGGCATGGAAGATAAATTCTGTGTGTTAGAATAACCATTGATGATGTGAACAGAAAACTTTAAATCATGCTTTTTTAAAATTTATGTTGATTTATTATGTGGTTTTTGGATTTAATTAACCTTTCTTTTGAATTAATTAGAAATTTCATATCAATTTTTGGATTTATGAAGCACATTGGTCAGATTTCATATGAATGGTGGATTTCAGAAAACATAACTATTTTCATAAGACTTAAATGGGTTTGTATGGTTTTTGGTATATTTTATAATAGTATTATTTTTTAATAAGACCTATATATATTTCATGAGATTTTTTTTGTATTTTATAAGACTCTTCTAAATTTAATAAGACTTACTGGATTTCATAAGTAAATATTTATTAAAAATCATTTTGAAATAATTCAACTTTTGTATCTCTTTATTTTAGGGAGAAAATTTATGACTCATTAGAAACAAAATAATGGTCATTTCCCTATTATTTTTTTGAATGATATGATGAAATATATTCAATATTAGTTATTTAGTTGGATATCAAAAAATGATTTGGATTCTTATTCTATGGATCAGAATATGATGAAGACTAAAATTATGAGATTAAAAGTAGATTATTTTTTATAATGTTAGGGATTAAAAATATTGATCAGGTTCTTGATATATATCCAAACATGAACCCTATAATTGAACCATATTTATAAAAGCATATAAATATTATCAATTATAATATATTATTAATAATCAATTTTGGAAAGAATAACAAAACTCATGGATTTTTTGGAAGTGTGAATATCATGATTTATGAGTAAAATGAGGGTAATTAAAGATAATTTAAAATTTATATTACATGTTACTAACTACATTAAATTCCATACTTTTAATTTGGAAAATATCCTGTGAAAAATCCATTTGGAGAAATTGAGAATAATTTTGTGGCTTAATTGATGGTCTGATATTATAAAAATATGGAGAAATTTATCGCAAAATTATTGAATTGGTTGGAAAATATATCATGGAATATTAAATGAGAATTTTTTCAAGATTCCAGTTATGAGAGGATATAAAAATTCTAAATATGGAAAATACCTAACATGTGTGATCTATTTTTTTATAACATTTTAGGAATAAAAATGATATATGTTATAGGGAGACAATATCAAATGTGATTATTTAAATATACTAGAGTCAAAGAAATATATAGTAATAATATAATTGATGATATGATTTTTAATAGAGAATGAGAAGATATTCTATTCATTTTCATATCTAGTTCAATCGATGAATAATATTATCCAAAGAAGGAATCCAGTTTTCAAAATGTGGATTAATTAAAGTGAAAAAAGCTCAATGGAAGGAGGATTAAAAATACTATATCTAGTTATTAAATAATAGATAAAATGGATAATTATTACGTGAAATTATTCTCAGCCTTAATAATTTATACAACTTCTATTATTGGAAGAAGACACTGTGTCATTGCTCATTATTATAGGAGCCTGATGAGAAAGAGTGTAGTGAACAAGGAAGAACAAAAAGAAATTTAGCTAGATTTGATGATGTATAAAGTTATTATTTTACTAATTATAATAAATTTATCCACATGTTTATAAATATTTTAATCCCTTTACCAAATTATTGCACATAGGCGAATAAGAAAAAGCCTATGTATGATCAGAAGTGCACCTTTACTAAATAATTTTAATACAAATAGTTAGTTGTTTTACTTCCAGGTTTTTCAACACAACATCAACATGTTCTCCTATGTCTCTCTTCATTTATCTATTTATATTTGAATAGGTCACCATGAGATTGAGAGATCTAACTCTAGTTTTTCAAATATTGTTTCTATGATGGGTTCAAAGATCTTATGGTGCTTCGTTCATCATTGGAGAGACTCGTTATGGGTGTTGTGAATCCATTAAAATGGTAGGTGGTTCCATTTCAGATTTTCCAATTGACTAAATATTTAATTGATTTTTGTTTAAATTACTATCAATTAAATTGTTGATACACAATTTGATGTGAATTGGAATTGAAATTGATATGGTATTTATTTTGGTATAAACCACCAAATCCAATGGAATTGGATTTTGGGGAGGGAATTGAAATTGACGGGTCTTGTGAAATGATTAGAGATGTAATTTTTAAGAAAATGGATTAAATTAAAATTTTGAAAAACTATGATTTGTTTTTATTAAAAATTTAATGAAATGATGAAAATACCATGATACAGTTTTGAATGATAAATTTCAGTTTGAAAATGATAATTGAGAGATTGTGTTATACTATTTGGATTGAAATTATTTCCATTTTTAAATTGATTGATTGAGAACATGTCAGAATTGGTATGTTGTGGGTTATTTGAGACATACATGATATGATGGTTATTATATAGAAATTTATTAATTATTTTCAACTCTAATAAAACCTAGTTTGGAAGATCATATATTTGATAAGATATTGATGAGTAAAATTCAGCATGAGCCTCAATGGCATGTGTACATATATGATCCGAATTGTTGTTATGAGATTTGTGAGGATCACATACATTAAAACTATTTTACCATAAGGAGGATGACCACTTTGATATTTTCACAATTTTTATTAAAAATTATATTTTTTTTGAACTAATTTTTTTCATGCCTAATGATTTTTACAAACTTTTTTATATAAAGAGTTTATAAAATACATTTTTGAAATTTATTGAATAATTTGAAATGAAAATAATTTTATGTTTTAAATATGAAAATATACTACCATGAACGTTTTATTTAAGTTAAAATCATGATTGTGTTTATAATTAGTGCATCGTATTCTAAAACAATGGGTGAGAATATGTTGGGATTTTTATCTCACACCATACATTTGATTTGGACATTTTTATATTTTCTCATGACAATGTTATTTAAAGGGAAAGTGCCTCCCAGAGAGGGTAGATATTCTTGATCTATCATGGATTAAATTGACATGTCCTTGGGGAAACTGAGTTAACTTTTCTAATTCAATTTCTTTGATGATATATTAATTGGGGTTTTGATAAACATATTGGGTTTCTTTTATTTTCCCCATTTGGATTTTTTTATAACATCGATATGTAACTATTATATTCTATTATTTTTTGTAAAATTGTTTACCAAATTAATTTTTCTTATAATTTTATGTTCTAGTCTCCAAGATGTGGGGATAGTGAACTCCCATCGAGCTATGTCACGAACAATTTGGGTATCTTGGTAGGAGGATATATGGGCTTGTTCAGAACATTCATGTCCTTGTTTTGAATTTCGGTGGAGTCCGAGTGGTGATTGATTTTTAAAAACTAGTAACAATGAAATTTCATGAATGATGTTTAGAGTTTTAATATATATGCACTATGTTTTTTTAAAAATAGAATGTTAGAAATGAAATTAGTATACGGCATGGATAAGGGAAACCAAAAAAATGTTATGAAAACTACGACATTAAAATTTAAGAAACCTGATTTATTTTAACTAAAAAATAGATCATTTACGATATATAATTTTTATATTAGTTATAGGTTTAAAACAATTAGTATGAAATTATTAATGATTGTGGGTGTTGTGTAATGGAAAATGGAATTCATTTGGAAAATGAGTCAAAATATTTTATATCTATATCTATATGATCATAAAGTAAGATTTTATGTTTTTTTATAAATCATCTGTAAATGTATTAACAAATCTATGTAGTTCATATAGTTTTTAATATTGCATTACAACATTTTAAGAAATAATGACAGATCTTTTTAGTGGGAGTTGTGTCTGATATACATATTAAAGTATAGATATATGTTATTAAGGTATAGATTTATAGGCAATTAAATCATTTATATATTATATGGACTCAAGATGAGTATATTATTAATCATTAAATTCTATTTATATTATAATTTTTTTATATAAATAAAATTTTAAAATATATATTTATATGAGTGTAAAAATAAATATAAAAACATTCAAACTCATTTTAAGATGGAATTTTATATTTGTGACCCATAACATATAGATTTAATGGAATTTATCATACATTGAAATAAATAAACCATCTATCAAAATATTTGTAACATGATTAAGTAGGCTCATATATAATTCAAGTAATATGATTATAAATTAGGGGCGAAATATTGACATTCAATGACTTTGATGTGATTTGTGATTAAATTTTGAGTGACATCTAAAAAATTACAAACATATTAAATGTTATAAGATATTGAAAAGTGTTATAATGATAATTTTGAACATAACCATGTATAAAATTCTATTATCTAGAGAGATTTAATATAATATAGTATTTTAGATATGAGTATGAGTATTCCCTAATTATTATTATCTTATTTATTCCAAGATACGGTTTTTATAATAAACTAATTATAGACAATTGTTACATGTAGATTTGAACCATTGAGAGTTACCTGAGATCTTGAGTAAAATATAATTATTATTATGGGTTATCATCATAATATTTTTTATTAAAAATTATATTTTTTGTAAAATATGTGAAATATTATGTTTAACATAACAACATATTATTTTTAGAGGCATACTGATTATGAATTAAATTTATTGGCCTTCTATTAGTATGAGGATATAAAAACTAAAGTAAAAATTTTACAGGGTGGTTTAGGGAAATGTAAATAGTGTATTATTTCACATATAAAATAAGTAAATTTTTATTTAAGGTGAGGAAATTGAATATTCTAAGTCCTTTAGAGGGAAAAATTTGGTAAATGGATGGATTAATAAAATAAAAATTGTTAGTTTTGAAGGTGATGTGGGGGTAAAGTTTTAGTGTTTTAAAATCCTTAATATAATTTATATTATCATTATAATTCTCATGTGAGGTATGTATGTTTTTAATTTTTAAATCATTTACTTAAATGATTAATTTATTATAATTATCATTCACTATTATGAAAATGTAATGTATAATGATGATGTGATAATGAATTTTGAGGTGATAATTCTATTGTTTTCTTGGTGAGATGTTCCACATTATCATGTTAATTATGTGTATTCAAAAATGTATCCTATGAATAAAATCTTGTGCAATGATATTCTTATTATTGTATTTATGTGATATTATATTCTTATGATAATGAATTTATATATTAAGTATATGTTTATTCTCTTTAGGATAAAATGTTTTCATGATGGGGAATATTTAAAATATTTGTTTTTTTATTCTCATGGTTTGTGAAACATGTGGCTTATATTTTTTTCTATATGGATATGATGATACAATGATATTTTTTAACGGTCCCAAAATTAAATCCAATATGAGTTAATATTTTTTGAGTGTATTATTTACCAATATGTTTTTGTATGTTGAAATCTATAAATTGACAAATTATCTATGAAATATTATTTAAAATAATTTTTTATTTAATTTATTCTTTATTATAATTATATTTATGAAAAAATATATTCTTAATATTTTCATTCAGTGTAAATGTGTATTATGGGTTTCGAAATAATATAATGAAATTTGGTTGACAGGAGATCTAGTGATATATGGTTAAATCGTTATAATGATGATGGTTATGGTTGAATTAGAAGCTATATACACAGGGGGTTGTTGGTTATTATCATAAAAAAAAATTTTATACTTGATGTTAGGTAGGGTTCATAATTTATAATTAGGAGACATTTCCAAGACATTTTCACTCATCCATTACATCATCTATAACCTTATCCATTTTTATTTTCACTTTTGACATTAAATATGTAGTGGACCGAGTACTAGTATGTATAATGAAAATTAAATATTTTGTGAGTATTGGTCATGATTTATTACATTTTTCATTTAATTATATTTAGTTTGACTAATCTATTTTTTAATATCCATCATATTCACGTGTTCTATGTACTTTCTCTACTTTTATTAAATTATTATTAAATTTTTCTTCCATGAGTAATGTTATGTAAAAAAGTGGCCCAAAATTTTTCGAAATGTCCCATATTTTTCCTTTAACATTTATTGAAAACAATGAATGGAACATTAAATGAAAAATTAACATATGATAACCTAATTTAATTTTCAGAAAAAATTAATAAACAATTAAAAAACTGCATAAATGATTTTATTTATATTTATTATCATTAGTATGTTTCTAAATCATGTTAAATGAATGATTCATTTTTATATATAATTAAAAATAACAATACAAATAATTTATTTTATTAATTAATAATTTGATGACTTATAGATATATTTTCATTAATTTACAAGATATTATTTAAGTTTATCTCCATAGGATCTCAAATATTATTTACTCAATTAAAGGAAAATATTATTTTCAAAAAACAGGAAATCACTGTTATGTATGAATTCTTGGAAGATAATTATTTGATTATTTGTTGTGACTATATATTTTACTCTATAACAGTGTTGGTAAATTTTAATGAATATATATATATATATTAAATAATGTTTTTATTATGTATGTTTTTTCACATTATAATTATACTTCCTCTACTTGAAATTAGATTTCTGTTTTAGTGTTATAAAATTACAATAAACTCAATTTAATGGAATGTAAGGATTTTGAAAAAAAATTACTTTCATAAGAATTTTTTATAAAGAAATTTTTTTTCTATAATTTTTTGATATACTAGTCATTCATTCTTAATAGATTATTAAATTTATAAATATAATTCATCAATGAGTCTAAAATGTGGTGTTTTTATCAGGAAGATAAATTGCCATTTTTTAATTTTTTTAATTAATTTTACTATCGAGGTAAATATTTTAAAATGAATTTTAAAAATAAAAAATCATTCAATTAAATGTTTTTTCCATAGATTATACTTATATATTAACATTTCAAATAATTTTTGTGTTTATTTTAAGTATTCTCTTTATGTGGATACAACCATTTGAGGTTGTCTGATTCATCCGAGAATCATGCATCAATATGGTCAGGGTATAGTTCATTTATATCACTTGTATTTTATAATACTAAATAACTCTATTAATATTCCAATAAATAAATAAAATTATTCTATTAAATCCACATATTTATACTTTAATTATAAAATAAATTATTTCTTAATGGAATGTATATCTCATAAATAAAATGAAATTATTTCAATATATTTTAGGAATAATTTTTGGGGTTCAATGATTCCAAATTCAATTTGGATTCTATATTCATTGAGTTTTTTAAACCCATATCACATCATTAATGTATGTAATTAAACAAATCCAAATCAAATTGAATCCTTTAAATCAGAAGAATGATTTTTAGAAATAGTGTATAATTTTTTTCTGTATTTTTTCTATTATTATTTGATAACTTATAATTAAGGTTAATTCATGAAAATAACCACATTGAAGTAGTTATCTCTATATAGGTCCCCAAAAGATTTCGAATCAAATAAATTGGACTTACTGTTGGTGGGAAATTTTTGTAGGAAATTTTTGGAATTATACATTCACTTATAGTTTCATCGTACCAAACATATAAAATTTGGGAAAATAAATCTATATTTTGAATTCATGGGTCATGAAAGTGATTTATACGAGTTAATTATAATTAAAACTATATATTTCACTATAGGGTTACACCAAACCTAATTGTTCTACAAAGGCGATGAATAAAATGTTGTCTCTAATAACTAATCTTATCATGAACCAACCTGGGTCGACCCTGAACCGGTCACCCATGATGATCTACGACATGTACCAAAGGGAATTGTCAATCCCCATGGGATGGTAATTAGTTTTGGACATCAAAAGAGTAATAAAAGTGAATGATTTCTCTTAATAATTAATAAACAAACTAAAAAACAAAAATGATTAGAGAAACCCAAAACAAATGTTAGTATAAAATTGAATATATTTTACAAAATAAATTGAAATATAAAAAAGATGAATGATAAAACCCAACTGAACCTATCTATAAATACATCTCCATGTGACCCTGAGGGTCACACATTGATAAAAAATTCTACCATAGCCTTTAGGGATTGATACAAATATGAAACACACACCACAAGCTAAAAACATTAGAGAACTAAATGTGCGAGTTTTTAAACATAGATGACATTCCCATGAAAATCTATTAACAATTAACATCTGTTAAAATAAAAGAAACACCATCCTCATGTTTGAAATAAAATATATAAAAATATTCTTTTTCACAAATTATACATTATAAAGAAAAGCATAGACCATTTCCCCTTTTACAACTCAAAACTACACTTTATTACTCAGGAAGAACCATATGCATTTAATATTGAAATGATACATTTCATTTATAAGGTGACAAGGATTGTAAAAAATCGTTATTACATTTCACACAACACACATGAAAACATTTTTCATTACCAATTTTGGGAATTAAGCCACACTACATAAGAAGTAATCCCAAGAACCATACAATAATGGAAAGGGAAATAAGCATACAAGAGTAACCAACCAACAATTTATCACAATCACCATTGTATGAAAATAAGTTCCAATAGACACGAGTGAACCTAGATGATTTTGAATAATCTATAGCATACTATACATGTTTATTAAACCCAAAAAACATACCTCACTCGATGGAATAAATAACTACCAATATTCTTAGCCATCACGTACATAGAATAGGCCGAGGGGGGAAATCTCATAATAATAATAATAAAATATATCCCCCTTTTATGGGACACTATCTAGTGTGTAATCTTACCAGTGAGTCAATCATTCTAAAAAATATTCACTAACCATGCCATGTTCCCATGTCACAATGTAAATAAGAGTATAAGACAACAGATGCCAACCGAGAATCCAATCACAAGAACATATATTAAATAATGATTTACTAACCAGGCATCACTAATGTCAACCCAAGGATTGATCTATTGATATACAACTCATATGTAATATAGTATTTCATAATGATGATCTCTCATTCCTTAAATAATAAATGGGACACAATTATTCCACAATGAGGACATCCCACCCATTCAATATTTATATAAACAAAGAATGATGATTGTACAATGAGTGTTTTTAAGATAAAATCTTTATCCACTTTCACCCAAGTGACAAACATTCCTTAATCTATATTTAATAAATTATTATTTGAAAAATAACCAACTCTCATATTTTATATAGTTTAAAACACACCCTTTATAATTTCAATATCATTTTACAAATATCATTCCAACATTTACACCACACTTTTAAAATGAATACATTTTTTAAAAAAATGTCTAATAGTCCATTAACCATCACCACATTCTAATAAATTCATAAAAACAAAATCAAACAATTCTTAAAATCCAAAATGACTTTGAAAACCCATTTTAGGAACACAAAAAATTATTCTACATATCAAAATTATATTCCTAAGGAAAAAAATTATATAGATATTACAAAGCACAAGTCAAACCCAACGAGGCGTTTAATCAATCACATGGTGTTTATAATTTTACAAAACATATCCATTTATCACCTAAAAATGGATAAACCACTACATTTCATACCAAATAAAAATTTAAACAATCAAACATCTTTATTTAGCATACAAGGGAGGTGAAAAGTGTTGAATCCATACTTGTTAAATTATAAAGGCTAGTGGAAAGGGAAAACTACCTTAATTCACAATTGTTTCAACAATGAAATTTCTAAAATCTACTATGAGGGTTCCCCGAGCCGAGATAAATCAAGAGGAAATCAAAATAAACAAAACCCCCCAACATAAGTCAAGGAGAAACACGAACCCTGGGTATATGAGACCATAAGAGAAGCAAATAGAAAACGGATTAAAATTAAGAGGGAGATGAGAAGAGGATGAATATCTTGAAGATTTAATCCAAAACAAGAAGAAATCCCTAGATCCATTACATAGTAAAGGATTTGAGGCCTGGAGAATAAGGGGAAAACATCCCAAGAGTTTCATTATCCTAATAGAGGATAATGGGGCCTTTTGGGTTACAAATATCGAGGATAAATTATTTGAATTTTAAAACAATTTAGATATCAAAAACTCACATGGTTTTTCCAAATATTTTACAGAACTATGAAAAAATCGTGAACCCCTGATAGGACATACCTGGACACCTGAATGGTCTAGCCGCATGATTTTCAAAACATGTGCCAACTATGTGGAATAGTTTTATCTAGATATAGTGGCCAACCACACACCTTAATCATAGTTTGACTACTTGTGCATGGTTTGTGCATCCTCAAACATAATTACTCTATGTATTGCACTATTTATATTAGAATTCGGCACAACTTTCCAATAATACCCGCAAACCGCACGCTAAGGAAAAAACACCCTAAAACTCCAACATTAACCCTATCACACCCAAAAAACAAGATCCCAACCCTTGTCCGAAATAAAAACCAGATCATAAGTCATAAATAAAAATATGGGTGTTACAATTATCCCCACCATTAATGCTTTATACTCCCAAAAATCCACCACATAATCTTGTGGATTGTTAAAACACTAATGGTTTCCATTACCAAAAATCCCACCTTCTTAAAGAAAACATCCCAACCACAAAGAAACATATCTTATTACACTTTCCCAAAATAGAAAATTATAATGAAACTATTTACAGAGAATTTAATGGAATCCTGGGCCAAAATATCCAGAATAATGCTTAGAATAGGGTTGTCTGGATTCTTTTATAAATCCCAATGCTCACCCAAACTGAAAATAACACAAAAATAATAAACATCAAAGATTCCACTAAATTCTAGACTAACATCTGATATTAATCCACATTTATAATAAGGTAGTCCAAAACAGACTCCCCACCATTATAAAATAACTAGAAACAAACACATTTAAGAGAAAACTCAAAAAGACCCACGATGGGTCTTTCCATAATTAAGCACAAACTAGCTCGAATTGACAATACATTAAAATACAAGAACCTTACAAAATATGATGACTAAAGGATCTCCAACATGGGGTAACCAACACCACCATAATGGGTCATGCTGAAACAATCTCAAGAAATGTGAGAATTAAACCATGAAAAAGAAAACCCAAATCTAAAACCTTAAATAGACTTCATTTATGCACTGAATACCAGACATGAACATGTTCCCTTCCACCCTCAGGGTTCTGGACTACGTCAAATCCTCACTAGTGAACCTATTTCTAGAACCCTGTTTCTTGAAAAATATACTACCTAATAGTAAATATAGGTTTATCCCTAATCGGAACCCTTTCTACCACCAAAAAATAGGGTTTTAGAAGATTCAAATTCGACTATCTCTACTTCAAATGAAAAACATAGATGAGATAAACAATATAAGGAACATAAACTCATGAGGGAAATAATTTAGAACTTTCAAAATATATAAACACATTCATTCTATCAAGAGTGCCTTATAGATTCAATGCATCTCCTAGAATCATAATTGAAAGATAACACCATCAGGTACAACCACCACAATAGAAAGGAAACACTACAATAGAAAATGAAATTATATTGAGCCCAAATATCACTATACTCTAGCGACCTGGATCCATAATGCTTCCTAGAAACACCCCATCAGAACCGTTTCAAGAGGCATATGTTCCAACAAGCATGACAGGTCTTCGGCTTAATTGAAAACAATTACATCTTGTTATCTGGATTTCTGCACTAATATCACACCATGATCCTATGCTTAGAATAATAATAAGAAATATTGTGAGTCCTTTTAATTACATGAAATGATCTGACATCTTTTGACCACATCCCCAAATCCTAACAGTTATTTCCCTCACCGCATCCAAGAACAAAGGGAGGGATGACCACCTCAGGCACCACTGCCATCACAGACTCAACACGAACAAATTGCACCACCATCTTGGAAATACAAATTACATTGATCTATATAACCTTTAAATAAAAATCAAGATAAATCCCAAAATCAATATCATGTGCCTTATAGGAATATTCCACACCATACATTGTATCATATAGAACTAGGTATAAAAAGTAATGATATAACTCCAACACATACGTTTCATCTTTCTACAGATAGCACTTCTCCATGACCTTCCTTATCCTCATCATCATAGATAATTACTTTCAGATAAATGAAGCCTTGAAAAACATCCAAGTATGATCTTCACATGGAGTTTGACAAGATACTGACTCTCATCAATTCTAGTGATAACCTTCAAGAATAAGGGTAGAAAAATTATATTTATTGACTCGTGAAACTCGATGAGGCTAAAGTTCCCTCTCATATCCAACATCTACTCATAAACATTGATAGGATATTAGTGATCATAAAAGATATTTTGTTCTGACATTTGAATATCAAGGGAAAAATACTTAGGTTGATCAACAGTAAATCCTTCAAATATAGAACCAACCATAGTTGCACTATGAATATCCATTAAATCACTATGGGGGTATATTCTAGACAACCATAAATCAAATAGATTTATCATAACAAACTCATCAATACATGTTCTATAATTCATAACAATTCATAATCAACACATTAAAAACCACAGAAAAAACAAAACATTGGATTTCAAAACAAAATTTTGTTTAACTTTAAAACCCTTTTTAAAATAAAATCTACTTGGTGGATTTGATCAATCAAGAAATGTGTTACATATAGTATCACTCACATAAAAATTATTATACCCCCTTGGTCACTATAAACTCTTTCCATACCGAGCATTCATCCAACCACATCAACTCCCATCTAATTTTCACTCATATCCATTCATGTGATTGCAGGATGAAATAAAAATGGTCAATGAAAATATTCGTTGTCCAAAAAAAACATACCAAGAAATTTTTTCACATATTAAATATGTTTACCATTTCAAATTTCATAAAACAATTCAAAATACCACAAGACAACATGTCAGAGAACCATTTTCAGATTCCACATTACAAACCATTGCATCAGAACAAAATTAAAATCCCATGAATTTTGATCAATTTTTTCATATTATTAGAAATAATTTTCAAAAACTAAGAAAATCCATTTCATCAAAAAAAATTACAAAATTTACTTTCTAATTCTTTAATAAATACAACACTGAAAACTGAATTTTGTTTTTCCCAAAATAAATCCATTTCAAGTTCAAAACCCAATTCTCAAAATTATAATGAATGGTTTCCTAAACTAGATACCATTATCACAATGAATTCATACTAACTAACAAAGAGAAATTAGTTTCAATGGGTTAATGGGATATATGGTAGGAATCCATATAACAAATACACTACCATCATAGAGATAATTCTATGACTATCCCCTGCTCCACAAGGATTTACAGTTTGTGCTATCTCATGGAGACCATCATCCCAACTACATTTTTATATCCCAACCAAAAAAAATCCACAAGAAAAAAATATACCAAATAAAAATGGACATCTCATGGGAACCCACAGCTTGACATAGAATGCATTGTCCATGCACTCCCTCATACCTACACCTTGAGGTTATGAAAGTCCTACACCATCTACCTTGAATTCCCCAAACAACATCGTATGCTCTTAATGCGAGGTCATATAAATATGACCTACTTTGATACCATTTTTTCATGCACTATCACAGTTCGATCCCGAACTAGTCACCCTTGTTGATCAGAGACATGGCCTAACCGGCATTCATGATCACCGCGGGCTAGAATCGTGTGCCTTACATCAACAGAGTAAATGATGGAATGATTTCTCATAATGATAAATATATAAACTAAAAAATTGAAATGAATCAAGCTGCATAAAATAAATGTAAAATATCTAACTAAACATATTTTAAAAAATGAATTGAATGATACAACAAACTGAATAATAAAACCCAACTGAACCTGACTACAACAACATCTCCATGTGACCTTGAGGGTCACTCACAAATAACAAAACCAACCATTACCCAAAATGATCAATACCAAGCTGAAACCTAACCAAAAACTAAAAGCATTATAGAACTATAAGTATTTTTATTAAACATAGTTGGAGTGGCTGAAAAAATATACTCCCAATGCACATTAATTAAAATAAAATAATAATCAACCACAATTTTGAAATACAATATATAAAAGTATGTTTTTTCACACATTATTTATTTTAAAACCAAACACAACCCCTTTCCTTTTTTACAACTCAAAACCACAGTTTATTACCAAGGAGGAACCATATGAATTTTAAAAGAGAAATGTTCCATTGAATTTATAATGGGAGAATTAGTGAAAAACATCTCCCAAATTTTTTTAAAAATACACTAGAAAAAAATCTTTACACTTTTTTGGAATAAATACACACTACCCAAGATGTAATTAAAATTTCCATAAAAATGGAAATGGAAATAAGCATATAAGAGTAACCAACCAACAGTGTATTATAATCATCACTGCAAGCAACAAACTACCAATAGACACGAGTAACCTACAATTTTGTGAATAATTGAGAACATACTATGAATGTTAATTAATCCCCAAAAGAAGTATTAACTCGAAAACATAAATAAATCCCAATATACTCATCCACCCCCACATTGTATACACTGAGTGGAAAATCCAACACAAATTATAAAAATATTTATCCCCCCAGCTATGGGCCACTAGCTTGTACTTAATCTAACTTTTAAAACAATCATTCTCAGAACCTTCACTAACAATTCTAGGTTCCCATGTCAATATGTAACAAATATGGTGAGATAACTTATGCTAACTAAGCATCCAATCAAATGCACATATATATAATAATATTTTACACAACATGCACCAGTCAAGTCAACCAAAATACGAATCCCTTTATAAAATAAGGGCATCCCACCCATTCAATGTTTATATAAACTAGTCATGATGATATTATAAAAGGTTTTTTAAGGATAAAAACTCTCTCCACTAGAACCCGAGTTCCAAATTGTCCTTAGCCTATTTTTACAAAACCATTATTTAGCATAGAACCAAATATTCTTTTTATAATAGGTGAAAAAGACACTTTACCATTTCATAATCATTTTACAAATCTATTTTAATCATTCACATGATACATTCAAACAAAACACATTATTATAGAAATTCCTAATCGGCCATCTACCACTGCCACATGCCAAACCATTCTTAAAAACCAAATACACATTTAATTCAAATCTACAACCACATTGAATACCCATTTAAGGAACACAAAATAGTATTCAATATATCACAATTATATTCACAAGGATAATCCCTTGTTATTATTAAAAAAATTATAAGAAAAATCTAATCAAGAATTTAATCGAACAGTTAGTGTGGAATATTTAACAAAAAATCCATTTATCCCCTAATAAGGGAGAAACAGCTACTTTAAACAACAAAAAACAATTCAAAAAACACAAATCATTATTCAGAATATAATGGATGTGTGAAATCATGAAATCAATGATTATTAAATTAAAAAGGCATGTATAAATAGAAACCTTACTCAAATCACAAGCACATCAGCAATGCATAACTAAAAACACACCATGAGGGTTCCAAATACCAAGATATATCTAGAGGAACCCTCAAAGAAAAAAACCCAGACATAAATCAAGGGGAAACCTCAAACCTAGGCTTAAGATACCATAGGATAAGAAAAACTAAATAAAAAATAGATGAAAGGCGAATAAGGACATTAGAGGTGGCTGATTAGTTTGAATATATAACCCAAAACATGAATAAATCCCTAGATCCCTGCAATTAGAGAGGAGTGGAGGCTTGGAGAACAAGGAGGAAATATCCATCAGGTCATATGTACCAAATGGAGGAGAAATGGTGCATTTTATATTAAAATAGAAAGGTGGAATACATGTAATTTTAACAATTTTTTATATCTATGTAGCAAACATGGTTTTTCCACACAGTTTACCAATCAATGCACCAAATTGTTTTCCCCTTACCAGATTTACGTGGCCACCTACACAGGCTGGCAGCATAGTTTTCAAACCATGCACTAACCTTGTAGAATAGTTCTGTCTCAAGAAAATGGATACCCACATGACTTATGAACAGTTTGACTAACTGTATGTGGGTCATGCACCCTTAATCAGAAGCACTCCAAGGATTTCATGGTTTCAAGGATCATGCCATACTGTTTTTCCCAGCCTTTCATAGACAATGAAGCATGGGAAGAACACCCTAGAACTAAATTTTTATCCCCATAAAATTTGAAACTCAAGAGCCAAACCTAAGGCCTATGTACTAATAGAGATAGATTTCAAAAATAAAAAAATGGGTGTGAATAATTTAGTGGTATAATGAAAATATATATAGATTGTATGAATTTATAATGGATGGTAACTAGGGGGAACATAACACTGTATTTTTATATCCATGACATATTTTTTGGTCAAAAATTGTTTTTATGATATTTTGATTGATAGTGATTTTCAAATCCATATAGCCTATGTAGTGGATGAGGTGGATAATGGTGCTGATTGATCTACATATTATTAGTGTGTCTAGTAAAATTATTGAATGATCATTATTTTTAGGGTTGATGCAGTGTTGTGAATGAGGTGTAATGAAATTGAAAATTTTATAAATATATTTAATGGATGAGTGTGGATTGAGAATATAATGAGGCTGGGAGGACATTTGGGAACATTTTGGAATTAATAATTACATCATAAAGTTAGATTAGATGTATAGGGGAACATATGGTGACACAAATGATTTATTTTTAACAGAAAAATTAATTATACTCCTCTCAACATCTCGAACATAATTATATCATGTAAAGAATTTTTTTATACATTTAATTTATGATGTATTTTAATATTTATTTTTTAACTACTAAAAAGTAATATTGTTAAACAATAATAATATATCTTGTTTAAAATATTTTTTTAGTTGAATAATTTTCCCAAATAAGTAACAATTATTTTAACCAATGAAATTATGTGAATTTTTTCTGAATTACTAATGAGTAAATATTGAAATTTCCTTTTACTATAAGGGGATGATGTTATTATTCATTTTTAATTATTTATAGATTGATAAAATTCTGAACATAAATGAGGATATTAGTTTAATAAATTTTTAACATTTATTAGTCATGGAATTATGATATTAATATATAATTGGTAGTTGATATATTTGGATAAGATATGGAATCATTTTAATTGATAAGGAAATAAATCATTAACATGTTAATAATTATTTATCATAGTTAATTTTTAAAAAAACAACAATGGATTTTAATGTAATTATGATGTAATATATTTTGGAAATAATTGAATGAACATTTTAGGGATGTATTTGAAAAACATTATATTAATAATTTAAAATTATATTTCAAGACTTGAATTATTTTTTTACTAATTTTAATTAATATTTTATTGTTATAATCTAGTAACAGAAATGAAAAATATATAGTTATTAAAACTTGTGAATAATCTTATGTTATGTAATGAATGAAAATCAATTGATTTAACCGGGTTATAAAATAGTAATAATTTATATCATGTCGATCAATTTATTAAATTTTAAAAATTGTGGGAAAAGATGATTCATTATAAATGATGGTAATAGTTAACAATGATGCCTATTATTAAAGGTAAATAATTATGATAGGTCATTGATAAATAATTTTTTACCCTAATAACTAATTCCTATAATTAATAGATTACACATTCATAATAAATTTTATCTAATATATGGAAATGCGATGACAAATGATTACATGAATTTTTATTTCTAATTTTTTGGAATATTTTTTATATATATACTAATAATCATGTAAGATATTGGGAAATGTAGTGTAAATTTTTCATGTCACATTGGAAAGCTTGAAAATAACTTATAATGCGGGGAGTTAATATCGACCATATTATGATGTGGGTAACTGGGTAATTCAATATAGTAAATTTAACAATTATTAAATTCACAGTATATTTATATGGTCATTGAAAGTATGAATCCATTGATGGTGATGTAGTGTTTTGAAATTTTTAATACAATATGTCATATCTGACTATTATATGTATTCATTATTGTGATTAATGTGATTGTTCTATCCACATACCTATATTTTGTAGAGATATAGCCAATAATGAATTGGAATCAAATAAAAATGGGATAATATGGTGGTTTAATGTACAGTCACCCTCTATCTTATTGTTGGATACGATGATAGTATCCATAAACATGTCATTGATATATCTTGATAGAGACTATTAATGACTTATGAATTTATCTATCTCAACTCACCCATAAATATTGGTTATATTATACATGTTAATGAAAATAATATGGGTGTAGATTAGTATGTACTCCCACATATCTGTTATGATATAGGTGTACATTATTTTTTTCATTAGCATAGAATATGGATAATAGAGTGGATAATAAATTTATATTGTGATTACAATATTTATTTTCGATATATCATGGTTTTTTAACAGAATGAGGAAATAAATATTTTCCATTCTCTTTCTTAGAACACATTTATTGGGAGACATGATATAAAACTATGGTTGTGGAGATGTGTATTTCATCAAACATCCTGATATAAACATAGAAATATGAAGTTGGGTTTCCTCTAATAATTTTGAGATAGTTAGAGAATAATATTTTCTATTGAATCACATAAATGGGTAAATATTTTGTGATTAATTTTAAGTGAAATCTATGATAGGATGTGTGATGATATAATTATTTTACAATTATATTTCCATTTTGTGATTATCATTTTCATTAAGGGTATACACATTCTAATATTACTGATTTAGTGGGGACAGATGGTTAAGGCCTGACCATGGGTCTCCACCCTAATGATAAGAATTCTATATTGCCTTATGGGATTATAGGCACCCCCATGCAGTAGATAGTTCATGGGATCCCTTTATAATATTCTTATTATGATGTAGATATATAAAGAAATGTATTTAATTATTATTTATTGATTTTAATTAGTGTTATCTCTAGATAGAATGATAAAAATTGATCATGATATTGATATGTATGATAGTCATATTGAGTGATGCTGTTTTTTGTACACATTAATATTGAATTTGCATGTAAACACAATAAATTCATGTGTTTGGATCACAACTTGGGAGAACTATGATATGTATTATTTCTCACCCATAAAAGTTCATTTAATATTATTTTCCTAATCTTAATATTTATTCATCTATGTGGATGGAGAATGATATGAGAGTCTCAATATGATTGGTTAGAGTTATGCCTACTATCATATAGTTATCGTTATAAAAAATCACTCATGATATTAGTGTTTTGAATTGTATCCATCCATGATTTACCATTATATTCAGTAAATTTTTTGATTATTATACATTGTATTTAGATGTTTTTGTAATATATTTATTTTTTATATTACATGAATTCAGTTTTACATTATGTTATTATGGATGATGATTCATTATTTAATGTGATAGGTTTTATCAATATGTGACACCATCCCTGATTTATGGTAGATACATTAATACATTTGTCTATCCACTATTATTATAAAGTTAGTATTTGGGGGATAACTAACCAATATTCCATGGCTTGAAAGATTTGTAAGAGATAATTAAGAATGATTTTTTAGTTAGGTTCATAGGATTATTAGTTGGGATAGTTTTTACTAGGTTTATTAATAGAAAATATTTTATGTTATCATAATAGATAACTTTTGGAACATTTTTTCTAGGTGATATATTTCCAATCATGACACTTATTTATGGTAGATGAATGATGACATAAAATGTGATCTAGTATATTATGATAGGGGAAAATTAATTATATATATCAATGTTATGATTTTTTAAATCGTATGATTAATTTTAATCAATCTTTGGATATTTTATATGGGATATACAAGTATAGGATTTATCAAATCCAATACCATTTTCTATGATCTCGATATGAAGATTTAAACATTGAGGCAGTGTAGTGAAAACTATTAATGTGATGTTATATTGTATATTGATGGATTTTATGATGAGACAATATATAGATATAGATGACATGGTATAAAATAAATGTTGATATATAATTTCAGATGAACTGGGTAGGCTTGGATAGTAAAATTTCGATATGGTGATGTTTATTTTTTAATGGATTATAAAAAATAATAATTACTTCCATACAAATTTATCATAATTATGCTATGATTTGATTAAAAAATTGAATTATTCCACATGTGATATTCATTTATCTATAGAATTTGAATGATGTTTGGTGTAACACCAAAAAAATTCCATATTTTTCTAACACCATTCTTTCTAAATGATTGGATTTTTTATATTGAAATCATATAATAGAAACATAGTGGGATTAAGGAAAACCAATATTTCTATTTGGGTACTATATTTATTCATTATTGATTATGTATCTATTTTTTTATTTTACTTTTTCTAAAGATTTTGTGTGGTTTCTACTATTAGAGTTTTTTTATTTGGAGGACATGTTTTCAGTTTCGAACTGAAAATCAATCACAACATGAACAAGGTAGGTCACACCATAACATGTATGTTCCATAAGATGATAGTTTATAAACTATAGACAAATCAAACCTTAACCAATATATCCCTCAACGTTAATATATGTGAGGGGATCTTGGGATCTTGCATATATAGCATGTCAAAGAAGCGAATAGGCATCATAGATATGCACATTATGTGCCTAAAGGACATCATGTCATAACCTAGTGTGTCATACCATGACATGACCTAGGAAGATTTTTAAATTTATTAAATTAAAACAATTAACTTGTTCTGTTAAAATAAATTAGGGTCTAAATTCTCCTCATTAACATGGTTCCAGCTAATGAGAGATCCAAGAGACTTGCCAATTTTGAAAATTTAATTTTGGTTCCCTCCTTTTCATTTTGATGTTCATTGATCAATGTAATTAAATATTAACAATCTCTTCTCCAGTCATTAATACTAAATCTTTTATTTTCATTACCTTAAATGTAATCAATGGTATAAATTTGTGTTAAATTTGATTTTGAATGGTTTTTTCATGATTTAGAGATTAATAAATTAATTTTATAGATTTACAATCTATGTTAGACTCACTAACTCACCAGAAATAAGAATAAAAATAATGTATAGTGTATTTATGGATTACCTGGAAAATGATTTGGTAGTCTTTATAGATGATTTTTTGACAATTCAAGTGAAAGGAGGAGCATGGGATGAATTTTTATAATGTGATAAAAGAATTAAATAATGATAAGTTGTATGAAAGGTACAATAAATTTGAGATATAAATGAACAACGTAACTTTTATAGGGAATATTATCCAGAAAAAATGATTGTCTATGGTCCCTTATAAGAAAAATTCAATCGAGGACTGGAATGCACTGGCATCTGTAATAGAGATTCACATATTTCATAGACTAGCTGGGTATTATCGATGATATGTAAAAAATCATGATTATAAATACCATGAACCATTCTATCATGTATTAAAGTTTTGGGTTTTTGGATAACTAAAATTGAATACATATTCAAGGAGTTGATAAGGATTATTATCATTGCACCATTACATAATCTTATCTCATGTGGGAATATTTTTGTGGTATATAGTGATGCATAAAGAAAGGTTTAGGAAATTTACTAATAAAGAATAATAAATTGATAGCCTATATCTAAATTATATTTAATGTTTATGATAAAAAAATATCAAACACATGATCTAGATATGGCTTCAAAGGACTTTGCATTGTTTATATAGATCCATTGTCTCTATATGGAAAAATATGAAATATATAGAGATCACAAGAAAATAAAATATATATTCACATAGAATATGATTAGAACAGAACTTGTTATTTTATCAATGTTGAATAAATTGATGTATTTTCTTTTCTTATATTTTAAAATGATAAATATGTGAATTGTAAAAGTGCCTTCATCCTAACATACTCAAATAAATTCTAATCCATCCATTAATGAGAGGATCAAGGAGGCCCATAAAATCGATTATGTGCTACAAAATATGTTAGTGAATATTCTAGAGTAAATCCTTGCTAATTATTGGATTATAATATATGGAGCCCATATATGTGTACCATAAAAACTAGACTTTAGTAGAGAACTTTTGGAAGATGTTAACATATCATCCTTCTATATTCTTCCAAAATTCACTACGATGTATTGAAATACAAAGATAAACATATAGGGGATAACATGTAGGTATAGATTGAAATTTTGTATACATATTCATGGTGTAACAAAAAATTAGTATTGAAAAAAACTAATATAAGTGTATGATGATCATTTTTCCCATAAAATTATTGAAATGGAAAAACATAACCATGGATTTCATAATAAGACTATACATGACACAAAAAAAATAACACAACCTGAGTGGTAGTTTATCTCATTACAATGTCAGCACATTTCATTACTATCATTGATGATTACACTATTATTGAACTTGCTAAGATAGAAATTATGGATGTACTAAAATTACATGGATTTTCACCCTCTATTGTAATTTATTTAGATTTAAGGTTTACCTTAGTGTTATTGATAATCCTTATACAAGCATTTCAAAGAGAACTCGGTTCCAGTAATCTTTATCACCCTCAAAATGAATGTTCCATCTAAGGGAACAATACAAACTCTAGAGGATATATTACGGTTTGGATCAATGTATTTCTAGATATATTAGGATCGTTAAAATTACCTAGTCAATTTCACATATGACCCCAATTTACATTCTTTCATTCAAATGGAACCCTTTAAATAACTATATGCAAATATTTTTCAATCTTCCACTTTCTAGAATTAAGATGGAGGTAAAAAAGACTTTGAGACCATATCATGCCTTAAGGATTAAATTGAATTTCTATACTATCATTTATTACTCGAAATCCTCTAAAATTCAATATAAAAATCATTTATGAAAACTATAAAGAGACCATAAGTATGTGGTTCGATATAAATTGTTTCTTCTTATTTCAGAGTTGAATAATTTCATGATGTTTTTAAAAAAGGGGGCCTTAGGCCAATACAAATATGAGATATTGAGATACTTGATCTCTTTAGATAAATTGACTACTATGTATAACTCCCACCAAACCTATCTCTAGTACATGATGTGTTCCAAGTATCACTATTAAGGATGTAGACACCAGAATCATAGAAAATACTAAATATAGATGCAATACCATTAGTGAAAGACATTTTATATGTGGATTCACTGGTGAAAATATTGGATCATGGAGAAAAATTTATATGAAATAATACTTCATACAAGTTGAAATTATTGTAGATAAACCACAAATTTTAGGTAGGAACTTGGCATATAGTTGAGGAGATGGAGCATAAGTACCCTCAACTATTTTCACCTTATTATCTAATATGATATTTTTTAGGGGTGAAACTATATAATTTGTGAATAATTTTACAAATTCATACATTAAATTTTTTTATTTTTTAAAAAATATATCTCTTTGATACCTTTCTATTCACGCACCACCGAGTCCAAATGAAACATGTTACTCTATTAAAATGTTATTAAAACATGGCCTTTGTAACATAGCTATAAATTTTGTAGGTATGAATAAGAGTAAATAAATTATACAAATAATATGATTTAATCTTGTTTAAAATAAAATAAATGGTACTCTATTTATTAGATATAACATAAGAACTATTTGAATGAAAAGGATACAGTTTCTAAAAAATTGTATTTTTTTAAAATGTTGTTCAGTCGTGATATGGAAAACATAAATTAAAATTTTTATTTAATGATTTTTAAAAATATATTTCAATAAAGGAAAAATATTTTTGAAATATGAATATTTATATTAACATATGTTGATAATTAGGTATTTTTGATAAAATATTAATTTTTTAGTGAATACTGAAAAATACTGATTGTCTAAAAAAATGTCATTACCATGGAATAAAATAACTCCCATTATTTATTTAATTTAATTTAAATATAATATATTTATTATTTATTTCTATGAAATAATATTATTTAAAATTGAATCATATTTATATTTTATTTTTGAATATGCTTGTTTTTTTCTTTGAAAATGCTATTTTTTCTGAAAATGTTTTCAATGTCCATAATGTTTCTCTGTTTTAGTTGATTAAAAAAATCCTAATGAATAATGATTTGAAAATAATTTACAGATTATATATCAATATATATTAAATTTAATTAATATAATTATTATTATTAGTCAAATATTTATCATAAAATCATCATTTTCTTAAAAAATAAACTTCTTGAAAAATTGAATTTTCATTTACATTATTGTATAATATTAAAGAAAATTGTTTAAATTTGTTGACTTAATTTTTTTTAAATTCAATAAAAAAAAATTTATTCCAAATTAATTCCATTATATAATAAGGTCACCATACATTTGGACCATAATTAATTGTGAAAATATTAAAAATTAATTACCGCAGTTAAAGTAAAAACAGGGTTTCTCATGTGGATAAACTAAAATTATATTGTTAAAAAATTTCCTAAAGTGTTTATAATTAATATTTTATTATAAAATATATACATTATATCCTATATGGTTTTAAAAGGGTAAATTTTTTATACCTATTTCTTGTGATAAAATTTAGTGGAACTCTATATTTTCAAAACAAAGTGTGCCTTCTCCCATGCTTATAAAAGGCCACCTCACCTCATATCATTTAGAACCTTACAAAACCCATTGGATCTACCATGAAATAACAAAATAACTTCTATAATTTCATCCAATAGTCTTATAATCCTATATTTTCACCGAAAGGCACCATACGGAGGATATTGTAGAAAACTATAATAATTTTTCACAATAAGAGATAACATCATTTAATGCGTGTTTTGTTTTATTAAATCCACCACATAATTAAAATTTTATTAGAAAAGAATTATATAGTATACTATGTAATTTTTTTTTAATTTTTAATATAATGATCTTTGACCATATCTTTTTTTGTCAAATGGAAAAAAGACACACTGATCATGCGTACGGAGGACAACCGCCTCGTGAACCGATGTAATTTGATTTCATCCATTGCTTCTTAAAGATAAATATGATAATTCAAATAATGTTAATATATTATAATTATGAATTTTTTTTATGAAATTATAATATCCTATAAACTTTGTAACACCTCATTACGATTTATAGGTACTCTCTTGTTTATTTTTTTCGTCTTTGTTTTGTTGCATTCACAGGATTTTCAGGGATGGAGAGCATATACTAGGGAGAAATAACATAATGCTTAGGGATATATGAATTGTTTAATTAATTGAGACTGTTATATTCATTCCAATGATTAATCATGTTATACCCTTATTAATAGAACACATAGAGAATGTTTTTAATTTTTTCTGCTTAAAACCTATAGTTTTTGTTGTATGATATGAGATTACAAGTTGTGCAAATTTATTATATAGTGTGTAATATTTTAAATGTAGATTAATTAAAATAGGTAGTAGGTGTCATGTTTTTAAATTTTTTAATGGTTTCATATCATGTACCATCAAAAATATGGTTTCAAGAAAATATGGTTGGGTGTTTTCATCGTACTTGATCATTATGGATTACATGATGTGTAATGTGATTAATCATCATTTAATAATTATTATTTTTGAATTATCTATGATTCATGATTTATTTCTCAATAAATTCATTTTTATCCCTTATGCATATTTTCCTAGAAGATCTCAGGGGTTACTTTTTGTGATTCAACCCCTTTCTAATCTCTTCATTCAGTGATCGATCATTATATTTATTATTGTGATCCTCTATTGGTATGTATTCCTTTTCGTTATTCTTTAATTTGGTCATGACTATTGAATGGGATGTGATCTATTATGAAATTCCTTATTATATATTGTATTCTATCTATACCTTTCTGTTTCATTGTGTGCCTTTTCTATCAAAGGTTGTCTTATGGTTTCTAGTCACCATTGTCTAAGGCAGCTCGGTTAATACTGGGTTGATGTTGGTGTTTCTATAAAATTGATTAATGGAAATAATTTATTATCACTATTGGTAATTTAATTTGGAGGTTTTAGTTAAATTTATGTGATATGTGTTTAGAAATGTTTTTAATGGAAGTAAACAAAATTAAAAATGGTGTTTCTTTGAAAATGTTTTTGATTGAATTGAAAATAGGTTTTAAATCAAAAAATCATACTATATTGGATTTGAAAATATTTTATTTAATTTTAATCATGGTTTTGTAAAATTATTTTGATAATTGGAATATTGGTAACCATGGGTTCATCGGGAAAGTAGAAAAATTAGGCTTAGTTAGTTTGGCACCACTAGGATCATACCTTTTGGATATTAAAGGAATGCAGAAGGACTTGATATTTGTTGGATGCAACAATATGACTTTTAGGTTCTTGAGTGTCTAGTATAAATATTTCATAATTATATGGTCTAACGAAATGTTTGTTTCCATGTCAATCTATTTATCAAATGTTTGTTTTCTTCATGGATTGTTTCTCATAGGTTTTTATATGAGGTTTTATCACATAGTTTTGCATCATCAGTTATTTCATGGATATGGTCTTACTTTATTACTTCTTAATACATCAATATTATTTCTTATTTTATCTCATTTACTTTTCATTTTTTGGGATTGAAAATATGAATGGTTTTAAGAAATTGAAATGGAAGATGATTTGTAATTGGATTTGAGATTTATGGTAATTATTTTTAAAAGTGTTTTAGTTTTAAAAGAAATAACTATTGAATTCTTAATATTATAACTTGTATTGAAAATGTTTTGGTATCATACTAGGTTATTTTATCACACTCTTCCTTTTCTTTTTTGGTTGTGGTTGAGGTTGTATTATACGAAAAATGTAATGGAAATATCATCTTAAAGAATGTTAACTTCACAATTATTATTTCAAATTATAAGGGGTCGGTATGAAGGTAAGTATTTATCACATGGAGAATTGTTGGTCCTAATTAATTCATAATTTCTAGTTTATTTTATTTTTATTATATTGAATGAATCTTATTATAAACATTTCAGTTTTCTGATACTCTGTTTGTATGTATGTTTTCATTATATATAATAAATGTTCTATTTTCATACTTCAAATAACCATGTGACAGCAAAAATAGTTGTATAGTTTTTTAACATGTTTTTCTCTGTTACATGCCTTCTAACATTCCATTCCATTTAGAAAATTATAACACCATTAGTGTCTATGGCAGACCACCACTTTTGGAAGCGATGAGATTCAATTTTCACATACAATTTTAATGGAAGGTAGTATAGAGTAATTTAATTTTTATATATGATATTCATGACATATTAACAATTTTTTAAAATATATATATCATATACATTATTACAATATCATTATATGAATAAATTATAATGGTGTTCATGCGTATGATGGGATGTCGCCTGAAGAAGCGTGGTGATTCTTTTTTATTACCTAATCACATGGATGGTATGAGTAAGGGTATTTTAATAAATAATTTTAAATTTAGGATAAAATTAACATCATGGAATGATAAACTAACACATACATTATTTTCACTATGGACATTGAAAAATTGAAATGTTACTCAAGAATACGTATGAACTATTGTCCCCATGATTGTTTAATAGTTCATTTTTCATAATCATATTTCATCATTGGTTTAAAAAATATAATTTTATATGAAAATTATAGTTATGTTGTCGGAATCAGTTATTTTAATAATCCAAAATCATGTTTAATTCTATAATGGGTTAGTTATTTGACAATCAATTTGAATCTATTTTAATCTGAGGACTTTACTAAAATCATTTTATAGTATAACAAGTCTCCAAGTCAAAGGTCACTGTTGATGGTTATTGGTAATAGGTCACTATTTTAGTCCACAGTCATGGTAACCATTGACAAACCTATAGTCGAACCTTACATCTTGAAGTCATTGGTGAAAAGGTCACTGTTGCAGACCTTGCTAATGAAGGTTACCGTTATAAGAACTACCATTATAAAGTTACTATTGGAAGTCACCAGAACAAGGTCACTATTTTAAATCCTACCGTTGGAGTACTTACCGAATCATACATATGTTTAGTCCATGATATTGGTCACTTTTGTGACAAGGTTGTTGTTACTAAGAGTTTCTGTTAGAAGTTCACTGTCAGACATATTACAGGAAGTCTACTGTTGGTAAAGTCTAATGCTGGAAAAGTCTACCACTAGAAAATCCTACTGTTGGAAGTCTACTATTGATTAAGCTTGCTTTTTGTAGATGCTACTGATTGAGAGGCTATTGGTTACCAGTTTGCTGATAACATATTCTGTACTTTATCAATTTTTCTTATTATTATCATAACGGTCATATTTTATTGATTTAATGCATCTAACACTAATTAATATTGATTGTAGACATGTCGGTAAACCATATGAAGTTTGAATAAAACTGCACATGGTTCGATTATTCCCTTTGTAGGATCTATTGAATTAAAAAGGCAGGTTGAGCTAAAGAAAAATGAAGAAAGCGCATGCTGAAAAACCTAGACAAAATCTGACTGTAATGAAGAACCAGAAGAAGAACACTCCAGTTATTTTAATGTAAATCTAAGAGCTTCAAGAATATATTTTTGAAGAAAATATTCAAGGTTTTACTACAATGGTTAAAAGAACCCTTGTACCAAGAATTTGATCATCTCAATACCTGGATGCTAGTAACTGAAAGTTCCGACACTCTGTTTTTTAGGTAACTTGCAGTGAAGAACAAAACATTCAATTCTTCTACTCCACGAAGTCTAGATCTGATATTCAAACACATAAATCATTCTAAACTCAACCCTAATTTATCTAGCTCTACTATGTTCCTTATTTTAGATTTCTGAGTATCGTGTGTCTTTTACACACACAATGTCTCATGTGCTTTAATTGGGGGATACTGAAAATCCCCAATAAAAACTCTCTCTACTCTTGTTACATGTGAATAATTGTGGAAGAACCCTTGTGTGTCTTGGTTGCATGTTTCCCACGTATAACTATGGAAGAAGCCTTCTGTGGCTTGGTTTCTTGTTTCCCATGCATAACGGTGGAAAAATTCCTAGTGTGGCTAGGTTTCATGATTCCCATGCATAAATGTGTAAGAAGACTTGTGTGGCTTGGTTGATTGATTTCCCACATAGAACTGTGGTAGAGGGTGTAGAACCAATAATGTTTGTAAAAACTACTATAAACCCTGATACAGGTATTGTATCTTGTTTATTTATAGAATTTTCTTGGGGGAAGGTGATCACCAAGTAGAGAGGATTAGGTCTCGGCTTGAGACTGAACCTCTTTATTGAATTGTTGTGATAATCCTCAAATACTCTGTTTTATTTTATCCACTGCTTATATTTTTCAACGATATAAATCTGTGTTTCAATTCACTCTGATAGTTAGTTTTGGTTTTTTTGTATACGTACTTAATTCAGTAAACCTATTTTACAAGGTTAATTAGTGATTACATTGATTCAACTGAGGAGTAATAAACCATAGAGAAACATGTGGAGTAATTAAACCTTTATATCTCTACTTCATTAATTGACTATGCTGTTTTTAATTGAGGGATTTTAATCACAAGATTTTTAACAGTAATTTTAATTGGAACTCAATTCACCTCCCTCTTGAGTATCCACTCTTAACAAATTTGGTATCAGTTGGTTCTATTTTTATGTGTTCAAATTCTTTTTAACTGTGATTTTAGTTGTATCTTAATGATCTTAAATTTTTTTATATCTAAATTTTAAGTTCTCTAAATTCTTAGTATCTATGGAAACTAGAGTTGAGGGTGTTGCTACTAACAGGCCACCATTATATAATAGTAATAACTCTTTTCAATTGAAATTAAAAATGAAAATTTATCAAGAGAGAATGAGTCCTGAAATCTAGGACACAATTGAAGAACAACATATATTTCCTGCTATTACTAGATGCACAAGGTCTCAGTTGATGAAAGCCAAATAAAATAATAAATGTAAAGCAATGAATGTTTTGTAATATTCTCTAGGTGTTGAGGAATTCAATAGAATATATTCTTGTAAAATTGCATATGAAATTTGAGAGACATTAGTTATTTATCATGAGGGACCAAGTAATGTTAAAGAAATGAGATTAAATACATACACTATTAAATATGATAATTCTAAATTAAATCTTGGTGAAATTATTTCGGAAATTTATCTTAGGTTCAATTAAATATTGAATACTATGAGTCTCCTTGGAAAACCAGTGGACGAAAAGGACTAGTTTATGAGACTGCTTTAATGCCTACCTAAAATATGGAGAGTAACTTCTATTTCAATCTGAGAATCTTGTGACATAGGAAAAATACTAGTGAAGTAAATAATTAGAAAACATAGGATGTATGAAGAAGATCTTATGGTGAATTTATAAGTTGGAGAAAAACCAAGGAAGAAGTCAGTATCATTCAAGACATTAACCTCCAAGAGAAAGGATAAATAAAAAGTTCAAGTTCTTGTATGCAGTTCCACTTGTGATGATTTAGATTTAGACAGTGATTAGGAGATGGATAATCTTGCTAGAAGGTTCAAAATGTTCTACCAAAAGAATAAATTCTATTACAATTCAAACTGTAAGGTAAATTATCATAGTAATGGAAAATGTAAGAAAGAAAGACAATGGATTGACAACTCAAATGAAAAAATCTGCTATGAGTGAAAATGAAAAGGTCATGTAAAGGCAGACTACCCCAAGCTAAAATTTAAGATTAAATATGAAGATAAGGGAAAGGGTTAGAAAAATCTATGAAATCTAATTGGAGTGATTCAAAAGATAGCTCCAGGTGATCTAATGCTTTTGAAAGTGGACAAAACAATCATGCCAACTTATGTTTCACGATAGAAACATATGAGGTAACACTTAATTCTCTTATGCATAATGCATATTATTCTGTGAATAAGAGTGAGTCACATAATTATGAAGATATTACTAAGGATGAAATATTTGAATACTGTGAAATGATTTAGGATTCCTTTAATGAGATCAGAGACAATTATAAATCATTAAATAGACAACATTCTTTAAATGAAAATTATAAGTCAAATATAGATATTGAAAAAGAGAAATTCTCCCAGCTGTTGAATGAATATACAGAATTAAAATTATCCATTGAGAAATTAAGAAAATTTCTTGAGAATTTTACTGCTGGTAGGGATACCTTGACTCTGTTTCTAGGAAAATAGATTACCCCAAAATATACAACTGGACTTGGATATCAACCAGGATAGAGAAAAATTAGCAAAACAAATTTTTTTCCAAAATATGGATAATTTACTGCTAGTTCCAGTTCTGGACTATCATTTGAGAGAAAATTTTATAAAGGACCTAACCAAATATTTATGCCTCCAAATATGTATGTTTATGTTAATAAATATATAAAGAAAACATGGGTACCCAAAGTTTTACATGCTATCCTTTCCGGACCCATGAAAATTATGGTACTAAAGTTACCCCATGGCTAGTCTGTTTTGCGGGGAAGTTTCCAAAAGAGTTTCTGTAAGACCATGTGGTACTTGGATAGTGGATGTTCAAAACATATGACATGATATTATTCTTGTTTCAAGAGCCTAATCAATGTTGATGGTGGACATGTAACTTTTGGTGACAATGAAAATAGAAAAATCATCGGATTAGGCCAGATTGGTAACCCTAATTCTATATTAATTTCCAATGTACTTTTTGTTGATGGATTAAAGTAAAATTTACTTAGCATCTCTCAGTTGTGTGATTATGATTTTAATGTCACGTTTGAAAATGATACATGCAATTTTTTAAATTCCCAAAATGTTTTTGTATTCACTGCATGTCGAAATGAACATATGTATGATGTTGATTTAAATTCATTAGCCAAGAAAATTGTTTCCTTCTTATATTTATTTCATAAAGAATCCTGGTTTTGGAATAAAAGATTAGGACACATCAATGTGCACTCACTTAAGAAACTGTCTATGAACGGTCTAATTACAGACTTACATAAATTGGAATTCCCGCTTGACAAAGTCTGTAATCACTATCAAAAGAGAAAACAACACAAATTTTCTTCCAAACCAAAGAAAGGGGTTATTACATCTCAACCACTTAATTTAGTTCAGATGGAGTTTTTTGGACCATCAAGAGTTTCAAGTTTAAATGTGATACACTATGTTTATGTTCATGTAGATGATTTTTCTATATATACATGGGTATACTTTCAAGCTCAGAAATGTAATGATTGTTCCAACTTTATTAAGTATTCCAAGTATCTAGAAAATCATAGTGGACTTTGAATTAAGACATTTAGATGTGATCATGGCTGTGAGTTTGAAAATTAGGAGTTTGAATCTTACTGCTCACAAAATGGCTATAGTTACAATTTCTCTGCTCCTAGAACACCTCAACAGGATGGAGTCGTGGAAAGAAGAAATAGGAAACTTCAAAAAATTTCTATGAAAATTCTCAATGAGTATGATTTACAATTTGTTTTGGCTGAAGTTGTAAATAAATCTTGTTATACCATCAATAGAGTCTTTATTAAACCGGTTATTAAGAACACATCATATGAGCATTGGAATAATAGGAATCCTAAGGTTAATTACATTATAGTTTTTGGATTCAAAGTCTTTATTCTTACCACTAAAGATAATCGTAACATATTTTCTCCCAAAATTGATATGGTAATTTTCCTAGGTTACTCAATCTCAATAAAAGACAATATAGTATTCAATAAGAAAACCAAATGTTTGGAAGACTCTGTTCATGTAAAATTCAATTAAACTCATCCACATGAACCTAAAACCAATCTTTAATATCTTGAAGAATAATTCTGAATTCTGGACCTTAATGATGAAAATAGTGAACCCTCCTATAAAACTAACATCTTCTAGAAATTTTCATGAATCTTCACCTGTTGAGTCTGATCCAACAGAAAACATTGAGGAATCTAGTTCCACCATTTCTAGCGGAATTAAGACTCTCATGAATAATCCTTTAGATGATGTTGTAGGTGATCTGAATATATAAACACAAACTAGAGATTCTCTGAGAAACCAGGTTGAACGTCAAACTATTCATTCACTGCTTGAACCCAAAAATATTAATGAATCTATCAATGAAGAATTTTGGTTGAGGTAAATGCAATAAGAATTAAACCAATTTTATGGAAAAAAATTATGGTAACTTGTTGAAAGACCTATGGACACTTTGAAAATAGGCACTAAATGGTTATTTTGGAATAATGTTGATGAGTCTGGAAATATAGTTAGAAAAAAAGCTACGTTAGTTGCACAAGTGTATAGTCAATCAGAAGGAATAGACTATGAGGAGACTTTTTCACCTGTATCTATGTTAGAGGCCATTAAGATACCACATGCTTATGTAGCTCATCTGAATTTTAAACATTATCAAATGGATGTCAAAAGTGCTTTTATAAATTGTTATATAGTTGGGGATGTGTTTGTTGAAAAACCCTCAGGTTTTACAAATCCCCATTTTTCAAATCATGTTTTTAAACATTCTAAAGCATTATATAGTTTAATGTAAGCTCCAAGAGCTTGGTATGATAGGCTCAACTCTTTTCTTTTTTAAAAAGGTTTTACCAAAGGAATATCTGATCCTACTCTCTTCATTAAAAGAATTTCCAAAGATGTTTTGATAGTAAAAATTAATGTAGAAGAAATCATTTTTGGATATTCTAAAAATTATTTATGTACTGATTTTACCAAAATAATGCAAAATGAATTTGAAATGAGATTAATGGGAGAACGTAAATTTTTCCTAGTATTTTATATTTTTCAAAATAAATATTGTATTGTTTTAAATCAAATTAAATATGTTAAGGATATTTTAAAATGGGTTTCTTTGGATGGTAGTATAGGTAGTGATACACCAATGAGTAACACTTGTAAGTTGGATGCAGATGAAGCTGGAGAACTAGTGGATCAAACCAACTATTGAGGTATGATTGGGATTCTGATATACCTTATACCTAGAAGACCTCAAATTATGTTCAACGTATGTATGTGTGCTCACTTTTAGGCTAATCCAAAAGAACATCATTTATCTGCTATTAATAGGATTTTCGAATATCATAAATATAACGCAAAATTTGGACTATTTTATCCAAGAATTAAATCATTTGATCTGATATGTTATTATGATGATGACTTTTCTTTTTGGAAGTTTGATAGAGAATGCACCTCTGGAACATGTCACCTATTAGGAAAGTCACTAGTATCATGGTTTAGTAGGAAACAAAATTCAGTTTCATTATCTACTGCTGAAGTTGAATATAAATTTTCTAGTAGTTTTTGTACTAAAATTATTTGGATGAAACACCCTTTAGTAGACTATGAATATCAATTTAAACATTTCTCAATAAATTGTGATAATACAAGTTCTCTTAACATTTCTAAAAATTTAGTATCTCATTCTAGGACAATGAATATTGATGTGAAACATCATTTTTTGAGAGATCAATATCAAAAAGGTGATATCACTATTGAATTTATTGGAATTGAATATCAATTGGCTGATATTTTAACAATGCACTACAATTATGAGAGGTTAAAATACATCAAAAATGGGTTAGGGATGATTAGTTTCAGTATAGAGAACCTCACTGTTGAACCTCACCATTGAACCTCACCGTTGAATCTCACCGTTGAACCTCACCGTTGAACCTCACCGTTGATCCTCACCATTGAACCAAACATTTGAACCAAACCATTGAACCTCATCGTTGATCCTCACCATCTAACCTCACCGTCAAGCCTCACCTTTCAACCTCAACACCGATCCTCATCGTTTCACCTCACTGTTTGAACCTCACCGTTTAGACCTCCCCATTAGAAACTCATTGTTGGGTACCACACTGTTGGACTTTAATATTAAATCATATTTTATGTGGTAATATGAACCATTTTATTTCTATTCTATTTATTGATTAGTTTCTCTTTCTATCCATAATTGTTAAAATTAGATCACAAACACATTTCGATCCACTCTCTTCTTCACTTTTGAACCCCTACTCTCAAAATTCTTAAACCCTATCTTTTCGCTGAACCCTGGAACTACTTCGAACTTCAATGGAAAGAGTCAAGAACATTTTAGCTGACGATGGAAATGTTCCAAGGCCTAAGAGACCCAGAGCCGAGTCCAGTAGTGGCAGTAATATATCAACAGAGCATATTAAACCGCATCTGTCAATGAGAACAACTGTGGCTGAAAAGGAGGTAAGAGGAAATTGGATGATCTCAAGAATATATTTAGTGATGGATTCACTAGAGACTCAAGGCTAGGTGGAGTTCATTTCAAACAATAATGTTCTCTATTACCCAAGGCTAGTCAAATAATTTTACGACTATTCGAAATTCGAGAAGTCAAGTGATGAGAACCGACTAGTGTCAAGAGTAAATGGAACTGAGTTAATATTTTGATCTGTTGAGTGGGATTAATGTCTAAGGGTACCTCATGAGGGTTTATGTGACTACCACTCTGGAGAAATTCCTCTATACAATGAGATTTTTGGGTGTGAGAAATCATTGGAAGAGCTGACAAGAATTGGGCTCTCAAGGAAGATTATTGCTACTGAAATGAATGGAGAGGATAGACTTCTGTTTAAGTTTATCCATCATGTGATAAGTCCCAGGAGATGGGATATCACAATGTCGAATTATCCGGACATATTTATGCTGTATTTTTTGAATCGTGGACATAATATCAACATGTGTTGGTTGCTGATGGCTTATTTGGAAGACATGACTAAGGCATGTTCTAAATCAAATGATCTGTTTCATTCCAAACTGATTTCTTTGATGTTGAAGGTTAAGGGCATTGCTGGAGATAGATAGGAAAAAAATTTATCCACTAACATTTTATGTATCTCCAATATAATCTTCAAGTTCATGATGATCATCTGGAATCCCAAAAGAAGAGAATTGGTAAATGATGAAGTAGAGCTTTATGAGAAGTTTGACCCTATAAATATTCCTTCTAGGACAAAGGATAAGAGGGATCCAGGTCTGAAGCCTAATGAGGAAGAACCTGTATATTCTGATGAATAAGTAGTGGAGGTTGTGGAATGTGAGAAATAAGATACTCCTATAGATGATATGAGTGATCCGGATCTACCAGCTAGTCCTATAGTTGGAATGGTAGATTTTATAGAGCCCAGTCCTCTAAGATAGTTACTGAGGAGAGAATATGTCCTAAGGGAAAATGGGGATGAAGAAACTAGTGATGAAGAGTATAATGAGGCTCATATCATTGTTAGAGATAACTCAAAAGAGGAGGAAGTGGCTGATTCTTGTCATTCTGAACAAGATAAATATGAGACTGCTCTTGATAAGGATATTAAAGGAGAGGAACTCAATATGAGTCCTCTTATAGGAGTCACTGAAAGGGAAGTAAGTGAATAGGAAGAAGAAGTTATATCTATTTACATTGAAATGGAAATTATGGATGACTATTAGAAATAGTGGATCTCTCTATAGGTGATTCAGTTGATCATGCAATAATAGCTGACAAGGTTGCAAGGCTGGAAGAGGCTGAAATAGTCATCCAGGAGGTAGCTCCAAATGAGGGGGATCATCCTACTACAAAGGGATAAGTATCTATTGTTCATGACATTAAGGGGTGTTATGAGGACCCTCGGTTTCTAGTGTTGGTACTAGATTATGATGAATCAGAATATGAAATTCCCAACAGAAGACCTTTAATGCCTTCTATTTCAAAATTCATTTTTGTGCCTCCAGTAATCTCTTTCCCTCAAGAGAATGTTAGTAAGGCAGTCCTTGAATCCAAGAAATCCGACCTAAAGAGAATTTCTAAGGATAGGTCCTCTGAGATTGAGAAGGTTTTTGCTCTAATTCAGGATCTTTCAGCATCTGAGTTAGATGAAATTCAATTCAGCATTCAATATAATATGCTCCAAGAAGTAAAGCAGTGTTAGTGTCAAATGAGTAAGCTGAAAGAGTCTGTGGAAAATTTGGAACAATAAATTGTATGTTTGGAATCCTATATGGATTCACAGGTTCAAGTGGATAGAGATCTCAGATATATCAGGAGTGTGGTTCAACAGTTGGGAATTGGGTTTGAAGACTTTATGAAGTCTATGGAAAAACATGTAAATGTTCATGATAATGATGTGACATGACTGATCAGTGGCCTAGCTAAATCCATTAAGGAGACAATATCATTCTTCTTGGTACATATAGGTGAATCTTCTTCCACTTTAGTATCTCCTCCAATTGACATTGAATCTTTCAGTCCCATTATTAGAGAAGAAGTGGAAAATATCTATGGTACTACTACCTCAGACTCTCAGGTCATTTCTATTACTAGGAAAATTCATAACCTTGTGGGAAATTATTTAAGGGATGCTACTCAAGATCAAAAGGCCATGAAATATCAAGTTTACTTCTATTACAAAAGGGTTTAGACCAAGCATCCAATGGATGATCACTTCATGTTGCTCTTGGAAAACCTGAGGATTCCTCCTATCACCAGAGCATTTTAAGATCTGGTCAGTAGATTGGGATAGTTGAATCCTTCCGTGGAGAAATTTATGGAGAATAAATATGACATTATCTCACCCATGGAGAGATGAGGAAGCATCATCATGGACTTCATGAATCTTCTATTACCCTTCCTCCATGTGGCCTATACACCCATCGGTGTTCCTCCAACATTACCTTCTGCCTCCACTACCTCAGCCTCAGCCAGTGCTGCTCCTATGATGTCTCATGCTCAAGCCATCAGAAGTTTGACTCTAATGATTCCTCAAAGAGTCACTCCCTCCAAAGACACTAAAGCTTATGTTGTAGCTTCTCCTACCATCTTTTATGTTATCCCTTGGCCTCAGTCTCTTCCACCACCTATATACCCCCCTCTTCTTCTTCCAAAGGGAAGGAGTCATTATCTCTTTATGATTGGGAGTGAGTGTGGTTGATTCTTTTGATAGGGATTTTAAAATGCTCATGGAATCATGTAATGATATTTTCTTAATACAAATATTCTCTTTTTTATCTTATTGTATTTCTTTTTTTGCTAATCACCTAGAGGGAGAAAATAAAAAAAAACGTAATTCAATATGTATATCACATTAATCCTTGCAACTACATGTGTCATGGGATTATCTATAACACCTATTTATTTTATTATCATACCACCAATTTTCATTATCTTTTAAAATCATATAATTATTTTATAGTTTAAATGACTAATTTGTGATTATCAAAACGGGGGAGATTTTTGGAATCACTTATTTTGATAATCCAAAATCATGTTTATTTCTATAATGGATTAGTTAATTGACAATCTATTTCAATCTATTTTAATCTCATGAATTTGATAAAATCAGTATACAATATAAAAAGTCTCTAAGTCAAAGGTCACTCTTGATGGTTACAGGTAAGAGGTCACTATTTTAGGCCACTGTCACGGTCATCGTTGACAAACCTATAGCTGAACCTTACCACTTCAAGTCATTGGTGAAAAGTTTACCATTGAAGACATTAATGATGAAGGTTGCCGTTATAAGAACTACATTTGTAAAGTTACTATTATAAGTCACCATTACAAGGTCACTGTTGTAAAGACTACCATTGAAATACATACCAAAGAATACAGATGATGACTCAATATGATATGTCACTATTGTGTCAAGGTTTCTAGTACAAAGTGTATTTGTTAGATGTCCACTGTCAAACTTATTACTATAATTCTACCATTGGTAAAGACTACCACTGAACCAGTCTTCCTTAGGATAATCCTACTATTGGAAGTCTACTATTGATTATGCTTATTGTTGAAGATGCAACCGATTGATAGGCAAATGTTACCAGTCTATAGATAAAATATTCTATACTTTATCAATTTTTCTTAATATTATCATAACAATCATATTTGATTGATTTAAGGCATCTGACTTTAATTAATATTGTTTGTAGAAATGTCATGAAACCGTACGATGTATGAGGAATACCGCACATGGTTTGATCATTCCCATTGTTGGATATGTTGAGTTAAAAAGGGAGTCCGATATAAAAGAAAAAAAAAAGAAAGTGTGGTCTAAAAAACCCAGACCATATCTGACAGCACTGAAGAACAAGCAGAAGAACACTCCAGTACATACAATGAAAATCCAAGAGCATCACAATGACCTTTTTGAAGAACATATTCAAGGTTTTATTGCTATGGTTAAAAGGAATCTTGTACCAAGAAGTGGAATATATTAGTACCTGGATGCCAGTACCTGAATGTTTTGACACACTATTTTTGGAGGCAACTTGCAGAGACGAAAAAAACCTACATTTCTTTATCTCTATGAAGTCCAGAGCATATCTTCAAGCACATAGAGCATTCTAAACTCAACCTTAATTTCTCTAGCACTACTGTGCTCCTTATTTTACATTTCTGGGATGTCTGTGTTTGTAACACACACATTTTCTCATGTTCTTTAACTAGGGGATATTGAATATCCCTATTCAAAACTCTCCCAGCTCTTGTTTCCCCCACATAACTATAGAAGAAAACTTCTATGTCTTGGTTTCTTATTTTCCACGCATAAATGTGGAAGAAGACTTCTGAGGCTTGGATTCTTGTTTCCCACGCATAAATATGGACGAAGCCTTGTGTTTCTTGTTTTATTGTTTCCCATGCATAACTGTGGAAGAAACTTGGTGTGTCTTGGTTGATTGTTCTCCCACGTAGAACTGTGGTAGAGGTTGTAGAACCCAGACAGTTTTTAAAAACAGTTGTAAACCCCGATATAGGTTGTGTATCATGTTTATTTATACAAACTTCTTTTGTGGTAGGTGATCACCATGTGTAGAAAATTAGGTCTCGGCTTGAGACTGAACCTCTTGTTTTCATCATTATGATAATCCTCAAATACTCAATTTTTTTATCCACTGCATATATTTTTCAAAGACATTAAACTATTTTTACAATCACTCTAATAGTTATTTTTGGTTAGCGTGTATATGTGCCTCATTCAGTAAACCTGTTTCAAAAGTTTAATTTGTCATTACATTGATTCAACTGAGGACTAATCAACCTTAAAGAAACATGTTGAGAAATTAAACATTTATATCTCTGCTGCTTTAATTGACTAGGGTGTTTTGAATTGGGGGGATTTTAATAATAAGTTTTTAACTATAATTTTAATTGGAACTCAATTCACCCCCTCTATAGTATCCACTCCCACCAACATATGTAATGGTTACCATTCATGATATGATGAATTAAAAATATCCATGACCTCAGCCAAATTACCATGTTTATTGTGGACATATGAGTAATTTATCATTAAAAACTTAATGTGGATTTAATTTCTTAGGTAATTAAATATTAAATGGAAAAATTTTAAAATAAAATTAATAATAAACATGAAAATTATTCTTAATAAATTAAATAATTATCTTATATTTAATATTAAGGGAGATAATATACGTACATAAAAAATTAGTCTCTATTTAATGGATCTTTCTTACCCAACTTTTTCATTTGTTTATAACCATCCTATATCTATCTCTATTTCACTAAATTAATGTTAGTTGATTATATGAAATTTTTTATATAAGTACCTAACATGTATAAATAGAATATTATCTTATCCATTGATGGGGTAATACATTTCTTATGAATATTTCTCAAAATACTTAATTAATAAATATCATTTGAGTATGTTATGAGATAATATTATGAAACCCATTTCATTATATGGGTAATTATTATATTCATACCAAATTATTGATATTCATTTTTGGTGTTAATATTCAAATAAATAATATTAATTTTATGAGTGATCATATGATTATATATCCCTCCAAATCATTGGGTGTTCCTTTAGTCTCACGAGACGTAATGTTTGCGATTTGGGGGTAAAAAATTTTGGGTATCTACCAACCTTGTGATGTTGTCATAGTAGTTATCCTTGACGTATGTTTATTTTATGTTTTATTTCATTATATCCTTCCAATTTTTCTATGATCTTATGATATAATTCTCGTTATATTTTTATTCAACTTGATTACATATATACCTTATTTTTATGAAATCACATTACAATTTTAACTCACACCATCCTTTTCATAATTATATCCTTTATAGGATTTTTATCACACTACATTATTTATGTAATCCCTAGTTTATCCCATGAGAAATTAATATCTCAATTTGATTTTCAGATCTCTCTATGGAAAAAAATTAATTATTCCATTTTTTAGTTTCTTTTTTTTCGGATTATGAACCTAATATTCCAATGACACTAAGAAGATACAATCCATATGATCTATTAATGAAGATTTATCATAAATAATCATGTAATAATATATGTAAATATATGGGTCCACCTTAATCACTTTCTCTAAATGATATATACAAACAGAAATATATGTATCATTTATAAGTTATGGATTATTAAATGATTAATATATCCATATAAATTATAGGTTTGACTTTTTGAATTGTTAAATATTGGTATCAAGTGTTCATAATTGTTCATAATGTAAGAAATTCTAGGCATATGAATGTGAACATTATAGAAATATATTTATTAACCTATAACTCATGGGTATTAGATACTGTTTATGCATCCCACATATGTGATGAATAGTATATTCTCATGCATAAAATGTAATTACTTAAAGGTGATTTCGATCATCATAGTTGTAATGAATTATGAGTTTTTTCATTTGAGATTGAAAATATGATCAAACATTAAAATGAAGATAAATTAAAGATTTGGAAATCTATTATTATGTTTGTTTTATAAACATATTTTTTTTATCTTTTGTTTTGTATAGAAGGGGTATCCAAAATATATTTTTTATAAATGATGTTCTATATATAAAAAATGTATTATTTTATGTTATTTTTAATACATTAAAATGTTTATATATACTATATATTGATAATAATATTTATAATCTGCAAAATATAATGGATAATGTTGATTGTAATATGAAAAATAAAATTCACCATTAACATATAAATGATAAACTCATCAAAAAATATCATAAAAACAGTTTATTCAAACATTTCAATTAAGAATCATTTAAAAATTTGTAATCTTGTTTATTTTCATAAATAATCAATGAAACTTTCAAATAAAAAAGTGGAAATGAAATTAGACAATTGAATATTATATATAGTGATGTATGTGGTTCAATGAGTGCATGAGAAACTTCATATTTTATGTACATAATTTCCATTGATAATTATTCTATTCATTGTGGATATCTATTTTTAGATGGTAAAAAATTATGAATGTTTTAAATAGATCAATTTTTTTTGAATTAATGATATAATATATTGTGTAACATTATTAAAAATGTCCTATCAAATAAAGTTTGTTAATACATGATCCAAGAGTTCATTAATCATATGAAGGATTTTAAAATTATTTCACAACTCACCCATATTGGGATACTAGAAAGGAATTCTGTGTTTAGAGGAGAAATCATACCTTGTAAGTCACAGTTTGATCTATGATGTGTCAATGTGACCTTAATATTTTATTTTGGGGTTATTCTCTTGAATGTGTTGTATTTATTATACAATATATTCTATATAAAGTAGTCATAATGTTACCATATGAGATTATTATTTGGAAATTAAATATAATTATTTAATGAGAACATAGGATTGTAATGAATATTTATAAAATATAACTACTAAAAAAATCTGTAAATAAGAAAAAATCATTTCCATTTATTATTCCAAAGAGACCATAATATATTATTTATATAATACTATAAAACATAATATTTTTTTGGAATATTTGTATTATTTCATAAAAAGAAACATATTTTTAATCAAATTTGTTGGATGAATGTTGATCTTATTGATCGTCAATACTAAAAAATATGAAGTGTTCTAGAGGTGGTGGTTGAGCGAGTTCCACAAATACTTTTTCATTAAGAACCAAATCAAGATACGCCTGAATCTAAATGGGCTTTTATGATTTTATATTACAAGAGATATGTGTATTTACCATGTAAAACATTTATGAATTAAGTTTTATATGTGATGAATAAAATTCCAATGATAAGGCATTTGATATTTCTATTTTTATGAAATTCTAAAAATTCATTGTTTCAAAAATGGAATCCCTTATCACTAACCAATTTAGGAACATAATTGATGCACCTGAAAGAGTGATAACTATATGGTTAAATGGTTTTTTTCTGAAATAAAATTAAAACCCATATTAGGGTGTCAATATATATATATATCAACAAATGATTTTTTTTAAAAAGTAATTTTTATTCTATATAAAGAATCCTTTTCATCTATCATGATGAAAAAGTATGATCAAATATTTTAATCTATATAAACTCATTTTGATGGTGAGATATTTCAAATTCATATCAAAATTAGTCCCTTTATAAGAATTTAGTATAGGATATTTATATGAAAATTCCAAATGGTTTTAATGTTCCAAATGAAAACGTTAAAGTATACAAGTTTTAATGGTCCATTGATGGATTAAAAAGGATTGTTAGTTTTGTAAAATCTAGTTTTATGATAAAAAAATATTTGGAATTCATTAAAAATTAAAATTATTCCTAGGTATATAAGTGGATTAGTGGGGGTGAACAATTGTTATCGACATTACATAAGGATGAGATAGTAATTTTGAAAAATGATATCATCAAACATCACTATGTGGAGATGTTTTGGGTAAATTATTTTTAATGAAAGGCAAGGGTAAATAAGGTTGCATAGTCAGTATGATTTTCTATGAAGTGGGAAATATAAAGATTCTTAGGTTATTTATGAAAATTATTTTGGTATAGTGATAAATATTTTTATAACATAGAACTCAAAAAGGGGGTTATTGCCATTATTATATGTCATGAATATTATGAAGGTTCATGATCCATATATTATGTTAATATGGATGGATAAAACTCTATATGCATCTGTTATAGGTTATATCTTGTATATTTTATTAGGAAAATGTCTAGATTTCACCTATTCTCTTTGAATAAATAAAAGATACAAATTAAATAAAAGTTATATTTATGGGATTACTCTAAATGAAATTATTAAATACTTAATTATTAATAAGGATAAATTAATTTTCTTTAGATGAATGGATGAGCTCTGAGAGAGATTAATAAAAAATGGTAGGGTTCCTAGAAAAGAAGGTGAAATTGATTTTTATTGTGATAAAATGGAGCTATTTCCTTGGGTTAAAAATAATTATCTCACCAATGTAATGAAACAATCCTTCTAAAATACCATTTCATATAATATATTGTAATGTGGGGAAATATAAATATCAGTTTACGGATACATATGATATTATAGTGGATCAATTGAATGAACTGTTATCATGGTAGAATTATGAGTTTCTTATAGAATTTATTTGCATATTTATATATAATAGATTGATATAACAGTTTTATAATGTGTCGTTTTATTATAGTAAATTAAAATTACATTTCTCACTCATTCACGTGTGATCAATTTTTATTTACATTACTAGTTGAATGATGATATCCCCTAAAATTAAACCATTGAGTTTTCCTTATTTGATGATCATGATAGAGTATTATGGGTGGTGGTGATATATTAACATGTTAATAAATATAATATTGTACTCATTAAAATGGGTTTTTATGAGTTATGAAGAATAAATTCAAATGGAAATAAGAATATACATATTACATAGATTTACATGATAATGAATATCACGTTGAATGTAATACATTCATTGATAAACTAAGGGTTGTATAATTATTATCAACCACCCTTACATATGGTTTCATAGATGCTTATCATGGTAGGCTTCATATTTGGATACATTAATTATTCATTTCAAATAAACATGGTTAATTTGGGGGATGTTAACTTAGTTTTTCATGTTATCAATTTTAATGTAACCATGATAGTATTTTTTTCACATCCATGATGACTATAAACATATGGACCTTGAATTAATTATACTAATAAAGTTCATGTACATGAGTAGTTGTCCCAAATATGATGTGTTTATTATTTTCAATGAGGGATATGTGGTGTGTTAATTTATTTGATGAATGAAATGTGATGTATTCTTCGATGAAGATAGTCTTTTTTTCGAATCATGAAAACATTAGTTTCCCTCTTTAAAATTGATATGTTTAATTTCTATGGGTCAATCTACATCATGGAAAAAGGGATTATATTGGTCCTTATATGATTAATAGAATAAATCATGGGGAGGACAAGTTTATATAGATATATGAGTATGTTTGATAATGATATCACTTGAACTTTAAGTAGCTTCTGTATCACTAAATATTTGTTTTAGGCATATCGTTCCTAGAATATATGAAATATTGGTCTCAAATTTATTTTCAATGTTAATGAGTCATGAAGGCCGAAATAGTTATACCTCCAAATATGAATGAATTTTTCAATAAAATGTTAATATCAAAATGAAATTATTTTTCCAAAATAGTATCCAAAAAGTTTGGATTGATTCAAAAAGTGTTATGATTTTTATAAAAATGTATAGATGGTATTTCAGTGAAAGTGAGTGTTTATAAGATATAAAATAAAATGGGGAGAAAAACACACCATGGTATTATCCTATTTGGGTATGGGTGTCATGGAAATTTCATTTTTTTCATTTGATTCATGTGTTTTCAACATCAATTCCAACATGGTTTTATCAGTTATAAATACATTTTTAATGGATATAATATGTATATCTGTTAATTGAAAGAGTTAAATGGATTTTTATAATGGGAAGAAATGTTTTCTGTCACATTTTATATGGCAGATTCATTTTATTTAACAAAAAATATTACTGAAGTCTATATATGTTTTCTGATACCTTCTCTTTAGAAACTATTTATATCGAATATCAAATATCCAAGGATAAATTAGTTCCTAGATATCAATTTAATTTTCATTTCGAAGTTACTAATATCCTTTTAGAGTATGAGGATACTCACCAAGCTTTATAGGACCCTCATTCTGTGTAATATTTCAGTGGTAGGAAGTATTTTTTTACATATTTAGTGATCATCATAAATCGTATACATTTAAAAAAATATAATGATGTTTACTACAACTTATGTATAACTATGATATATTTTCATATTCCATGCACATTTTGATTCCTTATTGTTAGATGGTTCATTTTTGGTTTCTACTTTCACGACAAACAATTATATAATGATCCTCTAAAACCAATGATAATTTTGATCACATCCCGAACTTCTGTGGGGTGCATGGGATCCTAGGTATATAGTATGTCACAACTATGAAATGGGAGACAAATTCATGTAAATTCTATATCTAAAGGCTATCACACCACAATTTAGGGAATTATGATAAAATTTGTGCATGGTGTAATTTTAATTTTATAAAATTATAGAATTCCCTTTATCAATTTAATCCTCTTTAGGATCAATTATACCCTAATTTATGTGAGAATGTTTTTTGAAATCACATGGAAGCCCCCTTCTTCTCCCCCTCAATTTTTACTTCCTACAACTATTTTCTTGTGGATTCTTCAAGGTACGTGCATCTAAATCATCCCCTCCCTTAGAACTTTTTATCATTTATTAATTTCATTCCTTAAAAATGAAACATAAAACTATGGATTTATAGGATAATATATTATACAATTATTTTGTGGATTTAGTTTTTTATGAAGTGTTTTATAATTTTCTAATGTATTTATATTGCGGATTATAACAATTATTTATGGAAGTAATGATTTGAGGTAGTATTGATCCATCATTGATCATTTATTATTAATACCATGATTTCACAATTATTAAAATTAATGGATTGGATGTCATATGATAGTGATATGTATCGTTTTTAATATTATTTATAGCTTTTATATTTATAATCATTTTATTATTTAATTCGAATGGTTCTTCTTTAATTATTGAGTCTATAATATCGTTTCATATTTCAATAATCATTCTGTTTTCATTTAAATTTTTTATGGAAACACTCAATGGAATTTGGATATTGAGGGAAATGTTTGGGTTTTCAAATTTATTATAATTTTTTTTACCTTAATATGTAATGGGTTGATTAGGTTCTTTTAAATCCTTTACATAGTACATGATTATTTGGGGTTTGTTATTAACGTTAATTTCATTTAATTTCAGTTAAGGATTTCATATCATTATTTCAAAAAGTGTGTAAAATTATAGTTTTGGATTTTTATAATATGAATTTACTTGATCAAAATATACCCTTGGATTGTTCCCATTGAGGTTTTTTAATAAGTTAAAATATTAATTTTTTTGGGACATACATGTTAGATTATTTATCATGAGAAAAAGGGGTAATGCTTTTATAAAGTGTCCATGGTGATAAAGGTCTGCTAATGTTTCTTATCTTGTATATTTATTATTATTATTATTATTTTATTTGTCAAATTAATTCTATATATAATGAAGAATAAAGTGTTTCTAGTGTGATTAATAGGTATACATTATGTACTAGTTTATGATTAGGCGCTATCTAGTGGCTCAATGTTTGGAGTTAGACCAAAATTGGCAATTTTCGGCTTGGATAGGAAATATGGGATATGAAAAGGTGTTGGGGTAATTGAATTTTCATATACATGTTGATATGATTGATTTTAAATTATTATTATTATATATTTCTTCCATGAGCTCACCAATGTTTTCATCATCACTATTTCATAGTCTGGTTATTATTTATGTGTTTCCCTTATTTCTATAATAATTGAAAATTATTTATTTTAAATTTATCATCATATTATGTTTTTTATATTATTTTTTTTGTGTCTTATTTGAATTTTATTTATTCATTAAAAGTAAAAGTTGTATCATATTTAATTAAATCAAAAGTCTTTTCAATGATTTTTCGTTACGTTCCCTCCATTTCTATTAGGTAGAGTAATCTTTAACAATTTTTTTAAAACATGTCATAATCTTTCCGTGGATTGTTTGAAATTTAATTGAAATGAAACTATTCTATGATTAAATATGACTCTTTCATGATTTAAATGTAATAATTCAAAATATTATGTTACCATCTTGTTATTAATTTTTTACCAGATTTGAAAAGATTATATTTATAGTTGTATTTTTAGTATATTATTAAACGGATTTAAATATGAAGGTTATAAATGGTTTTTAGGGAGTATATATAATAATATTTTAAATTCATTCCTCTATAACTTCAAGTTAATTTTATAATTATCATGGATAAAGTAGATTATTATTGATTATTGTTTATTTTGGTTGGAGGCGGTATGTGTAACACCATTCCCCTTTTCATTAGATTGTGAGGGAAGTGAGACATTACTAGACCTTATGCGACATCCTCAAAATGCCAATGGATGGAAATAAAGGCCAAAGGGCTATAATATAAGTGGGTGATGAATTTAAATTTATAAATAATACCAAATTTTAAAAAACCATAAGCAAACAACCATTATATTATGCATGACAACAATGAAATAAAACTAAACATTTCACTTATCAAAATCATACAAGAATCAAGTACTATTTTAGAAGACAAAAATATCAAAATAGATAGTGTAAGATAAACTAATAAAACTGCCATGCCACCACAAGACTCCAAGATACACTAGTTCTATGCTCATCATCACCAAAAATCCCAAATATCAAGAGGTAGTTCTAATGGTGTGTGATAATTTACAATTCCCCATGTATTGATAGATGACATCTGTAGAAGCACCTAAGTTCCAATGTATGGGTGAATAATAAACGTTAGTAGGTTTTCCCTAATGGATTCCCTATTCATGTCGTTAGGATATAAAAGTTAGAATAATTTATATAAATTTTATTATATAAAATAATTCCTAAAATAGTTTATAACCAAATACAAACCAGTTCAAGGTCAACCAATTCTCCATAAAAATCCATTTTTCAATAAAGGAAACCAAAAAATTCATTTAATACATTTTAGAAGTCCCATTTGGTATAATGGTTCAACTACACATAAACAATCCACTAACCATGCATGCTTCATTATTAGAGTTACATACTCCAAGCAGTCTCCCATAGATCTACCAAGTCATCACAGCGTAATTTTATCCCATGTTCCATTACACATTTGGACTGAGAATAATGTCATGTTTCTACCAAGAATTTTAAATGCAGTATGATCACACACACCAAGTATTCCAAAACAACTATGCCAATACCAACATTCCATGACAATTTCAATAAAACAACATCTTTATTGATTTTTTACAACACTCCATTAAAAAAATTGAGCAAAGATATATTTTAAAATCAAAATTTAAAAATCATAAAAACAAATCACTTTGAATCCCTATTTACCACCATTCCACAGCTTCACAATAAACCATAAATCATCACAACAAAGGATTTATATCATGATTTTAACCATAGCTTCACAATCAATTTAAATCAATTCAATCAATTTGAAACTAGGATAATCAGTTCAAGTGAGATGATTTGAGAGTGAAGCAACATACCTAGAGGGTTTTGGAAATAATGATTAATGACATGAAAAACATCACAAAACGAGGTTGAAACTTCATAAACCCGCCTTTTATCACATCCCCTGTCATAAAAAAGCCCAAATATAATCATATTTGGTATCCAAAACCTTAAATCAACCCAAAACGGGTGTGGAACTTTGAAACTGAGATATTATGGGAATTTGGTCTTATAAAATCATCAAGAATGATGAAGAAAGAACACATACTACGAGAAACTAGCTTCAAATCACCTAGGGAAGCCTTCAGATCATCTCTAGATTGATTGCAGAACCTTCCTCGACCTTTGAGAGAGAGAAATCCCATGGTAGAGATATATAGAAGAAACAATGAGAGCTAAAAACCTTAAGATAGCCTATATAAACTTTTTGAGGAACTTTTTTTATCTATTCATGGTCTAGTCTCATGGTTAGTCAAACATGCACAAACCATGTATTAGGCACTGCCTTAAGGATGACCCCCGTATGGTCATCTTTCAGGGTCTCCAAAACATTCTCCAACCACACCAAAAATACATCCTAAAAATGAAAAAAATCCATTTTTCAAAGAGTAGAATTTCTCCTTATTGGAATCACGGCATGGGAAAATCACTCTCTACCTGTGAGCCTTCCCTATTTCCCCATCTCATTGGGCACGATTTCTTGTTGGTGTTTCATAGTTTTCAAAAATAATGTGCCAGCCATGAACTTGAATAAAATACAGAAATCTCTTTAATTGTTCTCTGAACACTCCCAAAAATCACTGATATATTATATATACATAAAAATCATAATAAAAGAGATTACATAATTGAAACTGGTTGTTCTAAATTCTCCCTACAATTGGACTTTCCATCAACAAAATGTAGAAAACCAATGGTACCCTGAATGGGTTCTAGTCATTTCTATTTCTTTCCATCTCGCGTTCCCAAGTCATTTCCTGAACGAAATCATGTTTCTACAAAACCCACACAACACTAATGATTTTTCCACACAATGATTTCTATTGCCTATCCACAATAAACACCAGGATATTTACCAACGAAACATCTAGATCTTGGTCAATTTGATCCCATCTAATCACATGTTAATGGTTAGGTGGACAATTTTTCAACTAAGATATGTGAAATATATTTTGTACCACACTGAACTGGGGTGGAAATGCCAATCGATATGCCACCTCTCCAACCCATTCTATTATCTCGAATGGACATATGTATGGATAAGAAAACATGACCTTATTTGAAAAACATGAATTTCCATGCCTTGGGGGGATCCTGATGAACACATGATCACTCATTGTGAACTACAACGACCGTCGATGATGATTCTCATATGATTTATCATGACTCTAAGTCAACTTCATTCTTTTCATTGTCAACTATATCTTCTCTATTGTCTCTTGGACTAGACATGGACCAAATAGTATAGTATAACATGTTTCCATCCAACAATGATGAGAATGATAAGTACACCCATAAAAAGCTTTTAAAGGATTCATATGTATCGAGGCTTGAAAGATGTTATTATATGAGAAGTACACTAAGGGTATCTGCTCTTCCCACGAGCCACCAAAATACATTACACAAGCCTGTAACATTTTTTCATCATATGTATCATCCTTTAGGATTTCATATCCATTTGAGGATGATACATAATTCTCATGGTCAATTGAGTTCCAAGGGATTTTTTTTGAATTTCTAGAAATGATTTGTGAACCTGAGATATCTATCAGACACTATCAAAACATGTATTCCTTGTCTCATTACCACATCTCGGATATATATTTTGGACAAATCCTCCACCGTATGAGTTTCATGCATAGTGATTAAATGGGCCAACTTTGTGAGCTGATCCACTATCACTTAAAGGGAATCAAGCTTCCAAACCATTCTAGGGAGACATATAACAAAATACATAGCTATATTCCCCAATTTCAACACTATAATGTCTAAATACTAAAACATACATTCTAGTCACCAATGTTCTTCCTTATGTTCCTCCTATGTTAATCATCATGAGACAATATCAGCCGCCTTCTTTTTCATGATGACCCACTAAAACAATTCAATCACTAAAATATACATCTTATGTATTCTAGGATACCCAGCCCATCATGAATTATGGTAATCCTGAATAATTTTTCTAGAAAATATATAGCTTCATCCATCCAATTTTTGAACCATAATACATAACTTTTGTCTAACCTTCATTCATCAATGGTATCCCAACCATTGGGTTTTGAAATCATTGCAACACATCTTTCGTCGGATTAATATACTTATGTTATCATCATTACTAAATCATGAATAAAAAAACTAGAAAGAAAACAATGACATCACCTAGGTCTTCACTGTAGAGACCCAAAGCTTGACCTACATGGACATTACATTACATTTGTGGAATACTTAATACATAACAAAAATAGACACACAAAGACCGTAATAGTTTAGTGTCTTTGGAAACTTGGAACGTACTCTTCTAATCGTGGTGAAAGATCTTCAACATCTCCCATAAAGATCTTCCACTTTTTGTTTCCTTACTTAAAACCTTTCTTTTAATCCTGGGGGAAAATAAAACATAAAAAGGGTGAGCTCAAATGCTCAGTAAGGGTAAGAATGGATAAAATAAAACATAACATATACATTTGAACTTAAAAACATGAACATAATGTTTAAACATCAAAATCTTGAGCAATGACATAAAACGTGGAAGTACATAAGGCATAGATCATAATGGAACATAAATCATGATAAAATAGCATCGGAATAAAACATGTAATTTTGGAAACCATTCAGCACATGTCATGATTTTCATAGCAGCCGAGGCATTGCTGCCAAGACCATCTTAGTGTACAAAGTCCATTTCTGAATCAAGTTCACTCCTCGTTTCAGTCCTGTAACACTAAACCGGATTAACTTACCGTTCCAGCCATGTCTATCTCATGAGATATTAAATCTTTACCCAATTCATTGGAGGAAGATATAGGTCCCACCCATCTCATAATGATACCATTCTTATGTGTGCCACAAAATCATAAATCATACATCATTACATAACCCATGTAATAAAAATGGGATTCTTGAACAACATGACATCAGAAAACAATTCATTTAAGATAATGGAATTCATAAAAATAATTCCATCACAACATTATCAAATTAATGTAATAATAGGGATAGAAATGGAAACCTATATTATCTTAGATGGGAAATAATTTTGATAAATCACTTGAACTCTATTCTTGAGGAAAATATCCTTTCTACTTCAATTTTTTTTCCTTTCTTAACATGTCTTACAATTTTATACTAAATGAAGTTGATTAAAAATAAACTTAAAAACATTTAAAGGAAGATTCTTGGAAATAATTTTTTAAAAATCCATTCATATCATATATGTTAAAAAACATTCTTCTCATACTTTTGTCAGAAAAGTCAAAAAGTACCTCGTATGAAAAACGACAAAAGATTCCATTCATATCTATTACTAAAAACTCACCGAAAGGTAAAATTGGATTTAAACAATTGTAGGTGGATGGAAATAATATTACATATTGAGGAAAAGTGGATGTGGATGATAAAATACACCCCAGTAAATATCAAAGTATAAACAATCTCAGATAAAAATGAGATTGTGATATTTTCCCTTAACTTAGGTCTGATTTGCTTCGTAAGTGTCCAAACCTCCTCTTCTTTGAAGCGCCTCTTTGAGTCCTCCTCTTAGGGCACTAAAATTGGTCTTTTAAGATGACCAGTACCTCTAGAATGTTTCTAGGGAATTGGAGAAAAGAATTTGGTAGGGTTTTTCCGAGCATTAAGGCTCAAAGTGGTGTTAGGAAGAGAGGGGGGAGGTGCCATTTTATAAGGGAGGAGAGGGGAACCTTTGGAAAAATAAAAATATTATTTTATTATAAAGCCAAATTCGGTTTTAAATAGCTCCAAATTAATTTATTTAGAAGATAAGGTGGGGATGGGTCGAAATCATCTCATCCAATAGAATTTAGACAAGTTTAGGTTCCTATTTTAACCTTATCATTTAGTTTTAACATTAAGTTATTTAATTTTACTTTTACCGTGTCTTCTTGTGTTCTTACACTATATGGATAATAAACATACTATAACAAGACAAAATAACCCCAAGATGTTTATTATTAATATATATTACCTTATATAAGTCATTTGGACGAACATTAGATTTTTAGTAACAAAATAACAATTAATAATATAACATTTGTTTTAAAAACTATTTTATGTCGATTTTGAAACTATTTAGTAATTGATTTTTGTGAAAATTATAACACAATGATTAGTTCGAACCATGTTAATTAAATCAATAATAACATGTCATATTAACCTGGATAATTAGTGGAATACATAAAAAGTCTCAAATTACATTTATTTGGGTATTTATAACATCAATTATGTCAATATTTCATTAATAAGATAATTACTGCATCATCGTTGTTTCATAAATAAATTAAATTATTTAATATCTAAAAATTACAAATAAAATACCATTATGTAGTAAAATTCATTATATTTCTAATGAATATTTATAGTTGAATTTATCTTATGTATAACCCTATATTAAAAATTATTTACTTATTAAACTTTGATTTTAACTATTTTAACCCTTCTTTAAATAAATTAATAATAAATGACCTAATCTAATCCATGTGGGCCTAAATGGTCATATTTTATTCCTAAGGTTTTTTTTTGGTCGAATTACACTTATCCAATAGAATTATGACATGTTTTAGGGTAATAATAATATCTTTTTAACCCTTAATTACCCTATTTACATTTAACCGTGGTAAAAAAAAAGTAAAAAGTTACTGTCCATCAAAAATTATTTTAATCTCATTGAACGACATTTTATTCATTGATATTAACCGTGTCTCTTTAATTTTCAAAATTCCACTCACATAAGTGGTAAAATTAAGTTATATGAAAAAAGCAGTTTTTTAACTACTACTTAGTGGTTTCACTATTTATCAAAAAAAATGAAAGTTTCCAGAAAAATACCAAAATATAAACCAAAGCTATATTTGATCTTATGAATTCAAAAATGATGTCTATTTTATCAAAATCAAAACATATCAGTTACATTAACTAATTTAAAAATTAATTCCCGTCGTCAAAACAAATATCGTGTTTTTAAGAGATAATAACTATCAAAAGATTGACACATGTTTATAACTGGTTTAAATGTGAAATTACATCCAATGAAAAAACGTGTATTAAATTGTAAAAATATAATCTAAATATACTTTAAAACCACTCAAGTTAATAATTTATCACTATTAATTATTTTGATTATAAAAGTTGTTTTTAATTAAAATTTAGTAATTTTCACTATTCATCAGAATATGAAAGTTATCTGAAAAGTACCAAAATTTCACCTTAAGCTAATTTCGATATTCCGAATCCAAAAATGAAGTCCATTTTGAAAATTAAAATTTACTAAATTTCAAAAAGTGGTTATTACTATTCATAAAGGCTAGTTTTAATAATATTTTAATAGCATATCATTGTTTAGTGAAACTCGGTATTGCATACTACACACTCTATCAAGGAAGGTCACGATTGCGTGTAATGAAAGGCAAGTCAAGGATGCGTGTTGTTCAAGCTGCTTTTGGTGTAGCATACAAAACAAGGCATTAATGAAATTAAAAATAATATTTTTCATAAAATCTCATGGTGTTACATTCTACCCCCCTTAAAAAGAATTTCGCCCTCGAAATTCGTCAGCGTTATAAATGGTTTACTACTCGAATGATTCTAAAATAGAAACACACATCGTAAAAAGGAATTCCAAAACCAATCTTTAAAAACAAAAGTATGAAACATAATAGTTACCCAAATAAACTAATCACTGGGTTTCCACATAGGTGAAAATATGGATATGGAAGAGAAATCTAACCACCATGTTCTAATGGAGAGTGGTAGAGAACATGGCTATGTAAAAGCCAGCAATCACAAATCCATAAATTTGTGACGATCTAAGGTACCATCTGATTCATCAGATATTAGAGCACTAGGACAATATTTTAGGTTTTCAAGATCATTTCTCTAGAGTTGATGAAATTCGAATTAGAAGAAATACTTTCGTGATTTTGGTATAGTCTCACCGTTGTTCATTCATTGGACAATTTAAACTTCATCTATTAATGAAATGAAGTTTAATTTGTCATTCGTGATGTGTTAGAAGATCATGTGATAGAATGTTGGGTCATTCCATCTGTCTCAAACAAAAGGTTAGAAAAGTTATCAAAAAAAATATAAGTCCATCTAAAGTGAGATTAATCATATATGGTTCCTAAAATGGACTTATACTTCATATATCATACATCTTAATATAATAAAACTATTTTATACTAAACAAGGACTTCATGTAGGCTAGTGGTAGGCAATAAAGGCTAGCTGCACTTCTGTTGTGGGTTCGATTCCCACAGCCTTGTCCGACGCGATGGGCTATCGCCCGTCCTGCAGGTTGTCCTTTTTCTAAAGATATATTACTATAACATCCCATATATAATATTGAAAAAAAGTTCTATACTAAAACAATACTAACTTATTTCCAACAAAATCCATTCCAATCTTTAGGCTTATCTAAAATACTTTGGACCAAGATCATAGTATAAAGAAAATGATTACTTGAAATGTCATCAACCAAGCATGTGAATACCATCATTTATCCCTCATATATCTTGTTGGTCACATTCCAATCCTGTGAATACCTTAATCATGTATTCTCTTGAAAAATGAATACCCATTAAACCTTAGTTAAAACATGAATGCCGTCAAAAGTTAACTCTATCCTCATACCAAAATCCAAAAATTCTATATACTCAAACCATGATATAACCTTCTCCTTATATCAGTCATGAGCTCATGAATACTATCAAACATTTAATTATCCATTCATTATGCACATATCATCTACATTCCAAAAATATCTGAATAACCTTTCATGGATACTGGTACCATTAATCATACACTTTCAAAACACAAGGAAAGACAACAGTGTAACAATCCTTAGATGTCTATTTATTCCATAGTACCATGAGATTACTTATACAAAATTACACTTGATAAACATGTAATCATTCCACTACCTTCTTAAACCATTGACCGAGTTTCAATGATTCTTTCATCTCACATATCATTTGTAGTCTCTTCATCATCATCAACATAAATACTACCCTTACGACCGTACTGATTATCTTCATGAGACTTTCCCTTAGGGCATTGGTTTGCATAATGCCCGTACATTCCACATTTAAAACATTTAACCATTTTTTGATGTCGTAGCAGTACCAATATCCTCATCCATGGTGTTAACTGATCCTTTTCCTTTGCAATTACTGGCTTTGTGTCCTTCTTTTCCACACCCAAAGAATCTTTCAGTTCCATTGAAACAATATCCCTGATGCCTCTTCCCACATGATTTACATGAGGGAAATTGAACTTTGTTTCCTCTATGTTCATCATGAAACTCCACCTTTCTCTTATTATCTGAGTCAGGAAATTTACCAAAGTTGAGATTATTAATCATATTATGAGATTCATGATTAGGCATAAAAACGATGTTTAGACTTCCAAATCCCGTTTCATTTGGTTTCACAAGAATAATATCATTCCATTGTCCGTCATATCCTCCATTATCATTAATCTTCTTGTTTCCAGCCATTTTCTTAAACCCAAAAACAATAGTGTGAGGGGTAAAAATCATTCTAGGGAAAACAACATTATAAAGGGGTAGTACCATCAATATCTAAAATCTTAGGATTAATTCTAAGATCATTAGAGTAATTCTAGGACTATAAACTATATGTATACTTAACCATAGGGACATCCCTAGACATACCTTAGAAATATCTCTAGGGATCTCACTAAAGTTCTCGCATCCTTGTTTCCAAAGGTTGACTAAACCATTCCTCTAATACCAACTGTAGAGACCCAAAGCTTGACATACATGGAAATTACATTAATTTTTCGGAATTCTTAATACATAACAAAAACAGACACACAAGGACCGTAATAATTAAGTGTCTATGGAAACATGGAACCTAATCTTCTAATTGTGGTGAAAGATCTTCAATATCTCCATAAAGATCTTCCACTTTTTGTTTCCTTACAAAAAACCTTTCTTTTAATCCTGGGGGAAAAGAAAACATAAAAAGGGTGAGCTCAAATGCTCAGTAAGGGTAAGCATGGATAAAATAAAACATACCATATACATTTGAACTTAAAAACATGAACATAATGTTTGAACATCAAAATCATGAGCAACGACATAAAACATGGAAGTACATAAGTCATAGATAATAATGGAACATAAATCATGATAAAATAGCATGGAAATAAAACATGTAATTGTGGAAACCATTCAGCACATGTCATGATTTCCATAGTAGCCAAGGCATTGCTGCCAAGACCATCTTAGTGGACAAAGTCCCATTCTGAATCGAGTTCACTCCTCATTTCAGTCCTGTAACACTGAACCTTATTAACTTACCGTTCCAGCCTTGTCTATCTAATTAGATATAAAATCTTTACCCAATGCATTGGAGGGAGATATATGTCCCACCCATATCATAATGATTCCATTCTTATGTGTGCCACAAAATCATAAATCATACATCATTTCATAACCCATGTAATAAAAAATGGGATTCTTAAACAACATGACATCATAAAACAATTCGTATAAGATAAAAGAATTCATAAATCTGATTCCATCACAACATAATCAAATCAATGTAATAATAGGGATAGAAATAAAACCCTATATTATCTTAGATGGAAAATAATTTTGATAGAACACTTGAACTCCATTCTTCAGGAAAATATCCTTTCTACTTCAAAAACATTTTCCTTTCTTAACATGTCTTACAATTTTAAACTAAAAGAAGTTGATTAAAAATAAACTTAAAAGCTTTTAAAGGAAGCTTCTTGGAATATTTTTTTAAAAAAATACATTAATTCCGTATATGTTAAAAAATAATTCTTCTCATACTTTTGTCAGAAAAGTCCATAATTAACTCGTATGAAAAACGACAAAAGCTTCCTTTCATTTCTTTTACTAAAAACTCACTGAAGGGTAAGTTTGGATTTAAACAATTGTAGGTGGATGGAAATAATATTACATATTGAGGAAACATGGATGTGGATGATAAAATACACCCCAGTAAATATCAAAGTATAATCAATCTCGGATAAAAATGAGATTTTGATATTTTCCCTTACCATAGGTCTGATTTTCTTCATAATTGTCCGAACCTCCTCTTCTTTGAAGCGCCTCTTTGAGTAATCCTATTAGGGAACTAAAATTTGTCTTTGAAGAAGTCCAGGACCTCTAGGATTTTTCTAGGGAAGTGAAGAATAGAATTTGGCAGGGTTTGGACGAGCTTTAAGTCTCAATGTGGTGTGAGGAAGAGAGGGAGGAGGTGCCCTTTTATAAGGGAGGAGAGGGGCGCCTTTGGAAAACTAAAAATATTATTTTATTATAAAGCCAAATTCTGTTTTAAATAGCTCAAAATTGATTTATTTCGAAGCTATAGTGGGGATGGGTCGAAATCCTCTCATCCAATAGAATTTCGACAAGTTTAGGTTCCTATTTTAACCTTATCATTTAGTTTTAACATTATGTTAAATAATTTTACTTTTACTGTGTCTTCTTGTGTTCTTACACTATAAGGTTACTAAACATACAATAACAAGCAAAACGAACCCCAAGTTGTTTATTATTAATATATATAACCTTATCTAAGTCAATTGGCCAATCATTAGATTTTTGGGAATAAAATAACAATTAATAATATAATATTTTAAAAAAAACTATTTTATGTCAATTTTGACACTATTTAGTAATTAATTTTTGTGAAAATCATAACAAAATTATTAGTTCAAACCAAGTTAATTAAAACAATACTGAAATATCATATTAACCTAGAAAATTAGTGGAATTCATAAAAAGTCTCAAATTACATTTATTTGGGTATTTATAACATCAATTATGTCAATATTTCATTAATAAGATAATTACTTCTTCATCGTTGTTTCATAAATAAATTAAATTATTTAATGTCTAAAAATTAAAAATAAAATACCATTATGTAGGAAATTTCTCTATATTTCTAATGAATATTTATAGTCAAATTTATCTAGTGTATATCCCCATATTAAAAATGATATACTTATTAAACATTGATTTTAACTATTTTAACCCTTCTTTAAATAAATTAATAATAAATGTCCTAATCTAATCCAAGTGGGCCTAAATGGTCATATTTTATTCCTAAGGTTGTTTTTGGTCGAATTAAACTTATCCAATAGAATTAGGACACGTGTTAGGGTAATAATAATATCTTTTTTTACCCTTAAATACCCTATTTACTTTTAACCGTGGTAAAATAAGTAAAAAGTTACTATTCACCAAAAATTATTTCCATATCATTGAAACACATTTTAGATCTTGATATTAACCGTGCCTCTCGGATTTTTGAAATTCCATTCACAGAAGCGGTAAAATTATGTTTTATGAAAAATTCTGTTTTTTTTTACTACTACTTAGTGGTTTCACTATTAAAAAAAATGATAGTTTCCAGAAAAATACCAAAAATTGGTCCTAAGATATATTTGATATTATGAATTAAAAAATTATGTCTATTTTATCATATTAAAAACATATCAGTTACATTAACTAATTTAAAAACTAATTCCCATCGTCAAAACATATAGCGTGTTTTTAAGAGATAATAACTATCAAAAGATTGACACTTGTTTATAACTAGTTTAAATGTGAAATTACATCCAATGACCAAAATTGTATTAAATTGTAAAAATGTATTATAAATATACTTTAAAACCACTCATGTTAATAATTTATCACTATTAATTATTTCTATTAAAAAAGTTTTTTTAATTAAAATTTCGCAATTTTCATTATTCATCTGAATATGAATGTTATCCGAAAAGTACCAAAATTTCACCCTAAGCTAATTCCAATATTCTGAATCCAAAAATGAAGTCCATTTTGAAAAATAAAATTTACAAAATTTCAAAAATTGTTTATTACTATTTATAATGGCTAGTTTTATTAATGTTTTAATAACATATCATTGTTTAGTGAAACTCGGTATTGCGTACTACACACGCTATGGAGGAAGGTCGTGATTGCGTGTAATGCAAGGCAAGTCAAGGATGTGTGTTGTGCAAACTCCTTTTGGTGTAGCGTACAATACAAGACATTAATGAAATTAAAAGAGAATATTTTTCATAAAATCTCAGGGTGTTACATTCACATTCCACATGTATGTCTGTTAACAACAACATCATTTTCCACTCTTCTAAAGATTCTTTTTCCAACAGAGCAAACAAATTATTACTTAATGCACCAGACACCAAATTTTATTTACTTGGTTTATACATTAATTATAATTCAAAAAAATATGTTCCATATATATTAATTACCTTAGATTCAAATACCATTGATAGAAAATATGCATCCTTCTCTTATGATCTGTTAAAATAGTAAAATTATCACCGAAGAGATAATGCAACCAAGTTATTAATGAATGGACGAATGCAGCTAATTCCAAATCATGTGTTGTGTATTTATTCTCAGGAAACCTCAACTACTTTGATCCATAAGAAACAATGTGGTCTCCATGCATGAGTATACACCCCATCCCAGATCTTGAAGCATCGCAATACACCATGTACCTGTGTCTTGATTCTTGAAATATCATGATAGGTACTAAACTAAAGTGAAATTTCAATATAAGTACTCGACCTAAAAACACACATAATATTGAATTAAGTTAATAATTCACATTGAGGATCTTTTTAGGTTTTTAGTTTTAGAGAATTTGGACATAACTATTATATCTCAAAAGATTACAATGTAGTCATTTCTATCCAGTATCCATTTTTTTCATAAAATAAAAACTATTGAAAAAAAGAGTGATGTCTAGTTCCAAGTTTATGATAGTATGACTTTTCCTTGATCGCATCCATGACCCTAGTCCACATTATTTCCTATGAAATACAATTCAAAAACATGGGATGAGCATTAAAAGCTCAGTAACGTATACACAAAAAATGAAAACAGTTAGTTTTTCAAAACAACAAGTAAACCATGAATACATTAACATAAGTGATAATTTTCACCTTTATGAAGTAGTAAATATTCTTCACTTAATAACAGATCATTACATACCCCTTTTGTAACCAAAATATTTCCATAAAACCCATATAAATAACACATAACATATAAATGTAACTTGGGACATGAACATACATAAATGGAATAACCATACAGTCGACTTCCACACATATCACTAAATGGAATAGCCATACATCCAACTTCAATACCCAATTAATTGGAGGCTATAACTTAACCACCCATCCTGGTATTCATTTCACCACACGTCATTTGGTTTGTCACATATCCACCTGTCAAATGTCCATGTAGCATTATAAAATCATATGACATAAATAAAATATAAAGGAAAGAAAACATTTCCACATTTCAATCACAATATATCACATAAATATATTGACATAATAAATCAATTATCAAAACCATTTTCAATACCAAAATACATAAAAGAGTATATGGTATTTATTTTCTTTTAAAAACATTACTGCTTCTTGAGGAAGCCAAAGATCAAATAATACTCGCAGCGTCGGAAAAGTCATTGTCAACCCTTACGTAAAAAAACATTCCTTTTTTTCATTTAGTAAAAAACTTCATATAAAAATATTCCCTTTGAATTATATGAAAATTCAAAGGTGTTTATACAACATATAAAAGAAAATCGCGTATTAAAAAAAATGTGCCTCAATGAAAGGAGATTGAGAAAAAGTCACTTACCTTGTGTCCGACATGACTTGATCATTTTTTAATCTCCTGAATAATAAACTAAAGATAATTTCTACTTTCTTAATAACATTTTTCAATTTTATTATTCCATTTATATCACTTATTACCATGTTATTAACATTATGAAATCATTTAATTTAATAATGTTTGTTTGTTCGATATTTGGTACTTGAGTCAAAAATATACTTCTTATAATCACATGTTTTTCATGTGGAAAACGGTTCAATATATCAGGAATTATATTCATGATTTGGATATCATATATATCATATATATCCATCATATTCATGTATTTATAATATTACATAACAGTTAGAGGTATGAAATGAAATGCACCGTTCATGGAGACGGTAAACCATACATACGCATGAACACTAAAACCATTTATATTTCATATTTAATGGAATTAAAACATAATGATATATAGTTATATTATAATTACTGTATAATATCATATATAATATCATTAACTCTATCCTTTATACATCCCACATATGGCATTAATGAGTCACATCACTTTGAGGGGTGGTAGTCCGCACTTCCTTAAATGAGATTATTGTATTTACCCACTATGGAAACCATAAAGGCATGCTATAAATGAAAAATATGGAAGCATAAAGAAAACATAAACATAATATATATCATATATAAATACAGTTCCATTATAATTTCCACCATGAGAGGCGGTTGGAGATATTTGAACAATCATAGTATCGTGAGGTGTTAGTTTTCCATCCACATAAATATTATGTTCTTCATCCATTAGATGGAGGTGGTTTTAAGTGTAGTTTTAATCCTTCACATAACAACATAATAGTATATTGATGATACTAGTATTGTTACAAAAGAAAGGATTAAAAAGATATTAGGGGTTGGAGAAGTAAAATAAAAGAAAACAATTTAAGAGAAACTGTTACCTATAATTTGGGTAACTCCCTTTGGTTTGAACCAAAGGACTTCTTGAAGTGCCTTCTGCCTAATGTAAGGATTCTAGGATGAGGATAGGGATATAGGGAGCTCAACTGGGCAGATGTTGTATGAGCCAAAAGTGTTGATAGTGTGTGGAATTGGATAGAAATGGTCTCCTTTCATATGGGAGAGGAGGGGCACTTTAGGAATGTGTGAAAACATTATTTTATTATAAACATATATTTGGATTCAAAAGGATCAAAAATCATTAAAATAAATGATAAGATGACTAATATTCGAAATAAAATAATCCAATCTGAATTGGACATTTTTTGGATAATATTATAATCATTATAATCTAATTTATTTAAATCATTTATTAATGAGGTAAATACTGCATCATTATTGTGTCATAAATAATGTAATTAATTTGATGTCTAAAAATTATAACAAAATACCATGATGTATCAAATATTTTATCTATCCAATTAATATTATTATTCGAAAATATAATTTATATAAAACAATATAAAAATTAATTAACTAGAATATTTTTGTTTGCGTATTTTTTGCATTTACATTAATTTAATTAATCTGAAGTTTCATTATCTTTCATAAGTGTCTCCATGGGGTCCCCAAATTGACCAAAATATGCACATGGTCGGTAATTACTCATCCAATAAGGTTAGGATAAGTGTTAAAGTAATTTTTAATTATTATAATATTCTTTTTACCTCGAATAACCATATTTATCTTTAACCGAGGTAAACAAATGTCAAAAGATACTATTCACTGAAAATTATTTTCATCTTATTGAACCACATTTTACTTACTAATAAAAACCATGTATGTTTTATTTTCAAAATTCAATTCACAGAAGTGGTAAAATTTCTTTTAAATGAAAAAGACAATTTTTTTTAACTACTACTAAGTGGTTTCAATATTCATCAAAAATTGATGTTTTCAGAAAAATAGCAAAAATTCAGCATAAGAATTTTTTGATATTCAGAATTCAAAAATGATGTCATTTTTTCAAAACTCAAATCATATAAGTTGCATTGATTAATTGTAAAATTAATTCCTGTTGTCAAAAAAAATAACGTGTTTTTAAGAAACAATAACTATCAAAAGATTGACACTTGTTTATGTCCACTTTAAAAGTGAAATTAATTCCTATGACCAACATTGGATTAAATGGTAAAAATATATTCTAATTACACTTTAAAACCAAAAAAAGATAACCTATACATATAAATAAGTTATAATAAAATGCAGTTTGAAATTAAAATACAATATTTTTTACTATCCATTAAAAAATGAACTTTATCCAAAAAATACAAAACAAATTACCCAAAGTAAAATTTGGTGATCCAAATATAAAGAAGATTTTTAGTTCGTCAAATAGAACATATATAAATGAGAAAAACTATATTTAATGGGGGTTCTCCAATAAAATGCAGTAAATCAACCTTTTAATGTAAATTATTCTTAAAATTAGATTCATTCACATTTTAAGCCACTAACTTATTAAATAATTGTAAATACATTTAACAAACATGTATAATCATATTTTAGTTATTTTTATTCATTCCTGCCAATACAACATCTAGGAGTTAACTTCCATTTAAAATAATAATATTATATTATTAGTGTGCAATGTAAGATTTCAAAGAAACCTAGTGTTGCGTATCAGGTACGCTATCGAACATAGCAACCCTTTTAAAGTAAAATGAATATTTAATTTAAAAATATTAATAAATATAAAATTATCTTATTCTTCATTTACCTGGGATGTTACATCCTTCCCCCCTTTTGGAAATTGCATCCTCGCAATTTTTATTCACTTATCAAAATATGTGGTGGTATTTATCACTCATAGCATTTTCAGATTCCCACGTTTCCTCGTCAACCATATGGTTTTTCCACAAAATATATTCCTGGTGAATTACCTTATTCTTCTACACTTTCTCTCTACGATCAAAAATCTGGACTAGTTGTTCCTCATATGAGAGATTCTCTTCCAATTGAACTCCCTCCGGACTTAAGACATGAAATGGATCTGGCATATACTTTCTCAACATCGAGACATGAAAAAGATTGTGTACATCTGATAATCATGGGGGTAAATCCACTCTTTATGCAACTGATCCAACATTCTCTAAAATTTCATATGGTCCAATGAACCACAGACTCAACATTCCCTTCTTAAAAAAACGCATCACACTTTTCCAGGAAGAAACTTTGAGAAAGAAAAGATCACCTACCTCAAAAGAAAGATCCTTCCTCCGTTTACCTGAAGACATTCTTGTCTACTCTGACCTTTTCTCATGTTCTTCTGAATCAACTGAACTTAATCTGCCATATCTTCTACTAATTTTGGTCCCATAAGCTTCCTTTCACCTACTTTATCCCAAAAATATCTAGTTCTACAACTATTTCCCTATAAAGACTCAATTGGATCCATCGTTATACTGGAATTAAAACTGTTATTATATGAAAATTCACCCATTGAAATATGTTGGTCCCAAATTTATAGATAATCCATTGAGAAAGCATGTAACATATCCTGCAAGGCCTGAATTGTTTTTTCTGACTTCCCATATTATTGTGGATGAAAACATGTACTAAAATTTAATTCAGTACCCAACAACTTCTGAAGTTCTTTCCAAAAGATAGATGTAAACCTAGGATCACAATTAGATTCAATGGAGAGGGGAACTCCATGCAACCTGACTACCTCTTTAACATACAATAGAGAAAGTTGATCTAGAGACAAAGTATCTCGAATATGAAGTAAATGAGTAGATTTATTCAATCGATCAATTATAACACATATTGCATTATTACCTCGAGGTTTCTTTGGTAATTCCACAAAAACGTCCATGGATATATTTTCTAATTTCCACTCTGTAACCAGAAAAGGCAAAAGTATTACTTTCGGTAACTATCGCTATTACTTAACCTACTGACAATTAAAACCCTTCACTGTAAAATCAACAATATCTCTTTTCATTCCATCCCACTATTAATACTCATGAAGATCTATATACAACATAGTACTGCCAGGATGAACTAAAAACGGGGAATTATGAGCATCAAATAACAACTCATTCTTCAACTGTGAATCAAAAGGCACACATAATCTCTTTCCAAACCTCAAGACACAATCATTTTCAATGTTAAATTCAGGAATATTACCCTTATGAACCAACTCTACCTTTTTCTGTAACTCATTAACTTATTTCTGCGCTTGCATTATTCTGTCTGATAGAGATGATCTCACTAACACTTGATACAAAATAGAATAATTTCCTGCACAAAAAACATTGATTCCAAAGTTCATCAAATCAAAATCTAATGGATCTTGATCCAAATGTAACATGATTAATGAAGCATTACTATTTCAACTCAAAGCATCAGTCACTTTATTTGCTTTTACCGAATGGTAATGGATCGTGTAATCATAATCCTTGATTAATTCAACCATATCTTATGTCTCATGTTCAATTCATTTTGAGTGACTATATACTTAAAACTTTTGTGATCAGTATATATTTCACATTTAACTCCATACAAGTGATGCCTCCAAATTTTTAAAGAAAAAAACATTAGCAAATTCAAAATCATGTGTATGGTAATTTAACTCATGAGGTTTTATCTGAAGTGAAGCATAAGAAATTACTCGATCATTCTACATAAGGACACATCCAATTCCTTTGATGAAAGCATCACTGTAGACAAAAAACTCACCATTTCTGTAAGGAAGTACTAAAACTAGAGAATTCACCAATCTTCTTTTCAATTCCTGAAAAAAATCATCACATTCTTTTGTCCAAATGAAGGTATAACCTTATTAAGTTAACTTAGTCATTGGAATAGATAACTGTGAAAAATTTTCAAAAAACCTCTGGTAATAACCTTCCAAACCAAGAAAACTAAAAATGTTGGTTATATTTGTGGGTTTTGGCCATTCCTCAACAACTTTTGTTTTAGCAGGATCAACTGTTGTGCCATTTTTTGAAACAATGTGACCAAGGAAAGAAATTTTTTATAACCAAAACTCACACATATTGAATTTACCAAATAGTTTCTTTTCTTTTAAGGTTTTCAATTCAACCCTTAAATGAATTTCATGTTCCTCCTTAATTTTTGAATAAACCAAATTATCATCAATTAACACAACCATAAATTTATCCATGAACTAACAGAAAATTATATTCATAAGATCCATGAATATAGTAGGTTCATTGGTTAATCCAAAAGGCATAAATACAAATTCAGAATGGCCATATCTAGTACAGAACATGGTCTTCAGAATATCTACTTCCTTTATATTTAAATGATGGTACCATAACCTAACATCAATATTATAAAAATACTAAGATCCCTGGAGCTGATCAAACAAAACATTGATATGAGGTAAAGGATACTTTTTCTTAATAGTGATGTTATTTAGGGATCAATAATCATTGCAAATTCTCATTGAACCATCTTCCTTTTTAACAAATAATACAAGAGTACCCCAAGGTGATGTTCTATGTGGAATGAAACCTTTATCTAATAACTCCTTCAATTTCTTCATAACTCTAAAAGTTCAATTTGAGCCATTCGATAAGGAGGTTTTGAAATTGTATTAGCATCAGGAACTAAGTCAACATTAAATTCAACTTCTTGATCATGTATAATACTAGGAAACTCATAAGGAAAAATTTAAAGGTACTCATTTACCACTAGCAAATTATTAATATAAACATTTCTTTTGTTTACAAAAATATATGAATGGTAAAATTCATTTCCATTTTTACTAGTTTCTCAGCTTCATTATATGTTATCAAAAGAAATGGTTCAACTATGTATAAAAACTGAAAATCATTCTAAAAAGAAACCTCTTTAGCTCTGTAGTCAATCTTAGCATGATAAACAGAAAGCCAATCCATGCACAAAATAACTTCAAACTCTACTAGAGGCAAAACAATAAGGTTTTAAGGTAGTTTCTTTTCACACACAAGGACATGAAGGTTATTATAATTTCTTTCTGTCTCAAAATTTCTTCTAGTTGTTTTTACCATAAGTTCAATATTCATATCATGATATGGAATTACCAATTTACTAGAAATATTATCAGAAATGAAAGAGTGTTTAGACCCAGAATGAGAACAACACATTGGAAAAATCTGAACAAACACACAATTTATTTGATACTACTTCATTTGATGGCCCAACATCTGCAGAAGTAGTTGCAAAGGATTTCAGCACCCCTTTCTGGGTGTAGTTTGGCTGCTTTCCCACAGTTGAGTTCCTCTCTCGAAGCTAATTTTCATAATTACCCATTTCATTACACTTAAAACAACATACCGGTGGCTTTTCATTTCCTGATTGATCATCTTTCTTACAGTTACGAAGAAATATGACCAGACTTACCACACCAGAAGCACTTTACAGACATTGATAAACATTTTAATGGATTCTTCTACCACACTTCTCACAAGATGGATATTTAGTTTTCTTACATCTAGGATTCTTTGATTAATTCTTCCCCTTTTCTTTTCAATGCGACCTCTTATTCTGTTGTTTTTTAAAGAACACCTGATCACCTGCAAACTCCATTTCAACCTTTTCCACACATCCAACAAGTTTTTCATAACATTTGAACTCATGAGAGGCTAACAATATTCGATATCATGGATTCAGTACTGAGTAAAATCAATTTAACTTGCTATCAATATCTTGGATAACATTTGGTGCATACCTTTCCACTTGAGTGAACATTGCTTCATAAGCAGCCACTGTGTCATCCACCTGCCTCAATTCTAGGAATTGTTTTTCCATCCTAAGACGAACTACCTTAGGAAAATATTTCTCAAAAAACATAGCTTTGAATTCATCCCAATCAAGAGAATCAATATCCTCACAATCCGTGATATTTTTCACCATCGACCACCAATGATCAACTTCACCATAAAAATGGTAAATAGCAAGACTTACCTATTGCTGTTCTAAATAACCCATGACATCTAAAATCTTCTCCAATGCCTTAAGCCACCCTTTTTCTAGAACTGGGTCACATGATCCTCTGAATGATGAGGGATGTTGCCACATTAAATATTCCACTAATTATATGTTCTTCTATGGTTGATCTGGCTGATCTTATGCATGGGTACCACCACCATTTATTGCCTGAGTCAACAATTCCATCACTACAAAAAACTGTTCAGTTCTGATTCTGACCATCTCAGGTTGCTGATTTGGAAGGTTGTCTTCCACCTGATGTCGTCCCAACATGGATACCATATTTCCACTGTGAAAAACCATTCTGAACATTGAAATGTCTTAGGCAAAGCAACATGGTAATTTGTAAATTCTATGTCATTTCAATATTACCATAAATTAATTTATTGGCATTTTTTTGACAATACCATAACCCCTAATGTTATCTAAATGACCTCTGATACCAACTATAAGGACCCGACCATAAAAAATACATAATATTGAAATAGGTTAATAATTGACATTGAAGATCTTTTTATTTTTAGTGTTTTAGAGAATTTGGACATAACTATTACTTCTAAAAAGATTACAAAGTAGACACTTCTACCCAGTATGCATTTTTTTCATAATATAAAAACTCTTAAAAAAGAGTGAAGTCTATTTTCATGTTTGACATAGTATTCCTTTTTGATGATACCATCCTTAACCTTATTCCACATTATGTCCAGTGAAAAACATTTAATAAACTTGGGATGAGCATAAAAAGACCATTAAATGATACACAAAGAACGAAAACTGTTAGTTTTTCAAAACAATAAGTAAACCATTAATAATTTAACATAATTAATAATTTTCACCTTTATGAAGTAGTAAATACTCTTCACTGAATAAAAGATCATTACATACCCTTTTGTAACCAAAATATTACCATAAAACCCATATAAAAAACACATAACATATAATGTTAACTTGGGACATAAACATACATAAATGGAATAACCATACGGTCAACTTCCACACATATCACTAAATGGAATAGCCATACGGACAACCTATATACCCAATGCATTGGAGTTTATAATGTAACCACCCATCCTTGTATTCACGGCACCAACCGTCATTTGGTTTGTCATGAAACCACCCGTCAAATGTCCAAGTACCATTATAAAATCATAAGGCATGAAGAAAATATAAAGGAAAGAAAAGATTTCCACATTTCAATCACAATATATCACTTAAATATATTGGCACAACAAATCAATTATCAAAACCACTTTCAAAACCGAAATTTATGAATGAGTATATGGTATTTATTTTCTTTTAAAAACACTACGGTTTGTTGAGGAAGCCAAAGATCAAATAATATTCGCGATTGTGGAAAAGTCGTTTCAACGCTTACATAAAAAAACATTCCATTTTGTAATTTAGTAAAACACATCGTATAAAAATATTCCCATTGAATTAAATGAAAAGTCAACGGTGTTTATACATCATATAAAATAAAATCGTATATTAAAACAAATTGTTCCTCAATAAAACAAGATTGAGATGAAGTCCCTTACCTCGTGTCCGACTTGACTCGATCATTCATTAATATTCTGAATAATAAACTAAAGTTAATTTTTACTTGATTAAGAACCCTTTTAACGTATATTATTCCTTTTGTATCACTTATTACCATGTTATAAACATTATTTAATCATTTATGTTCCTAATGATCATTTTTTCGATATTTGGTACTTGAGTGAAAATAGACTTCTTATAGTCACATGTTGTTCATGTGGTCAAAGGATAATTATATCCAGAATGATATTCATGATTTGGATATCATATATATCATATATATCTAGCATATACATGTATTTATAATAGTACATAACATTTAGAGGTAATAAATGAAATGCACTGTTCATGGAGACAGTAAGCTGTACTTACGCATGAATGCTACATCCATTTATATTTCATATTTAATGGAATTAAAACATAATAATAGATATGTATTTTATAATTATAGTATTATATCATATGTAATATCATTAACTCCATCCATTATACATCACACATAAGGAATTACCAAGTCACATCACTTTGAGGGGGCGGTAGTCTGCACTTCCTTAAATGAGATTAATGTATTTAACCACTATGGAAACCATAAAGGTATTCTATAAATGGAAAATACAGAAGAGTAAAGAAATTTAAACATAATATATATCATATATAAATACAGTTCCATCATAATGGCCACCATTAGTGGTGGTTGGAGATATTTGAACAATCATCGTTTCGTGAGGCGTGAGTTCTCCATCTAGATAAACATTTTGTTCTTCATCCATTAGATGGAGGGGTGTGTAAGTGAAGATCGAATACTTCTCATAACAACATCTTAGTATATTTAGGACACTGGTGTTGTTACAAAATAAAGGAATAAAAAGTGTTTAGGGGTTTTAGAAATAAAATAAAAGAAAACAATTTAAGAGAAACAGTTAGCTTTAATTTCGGTAACTCCCTTTGGTTTGAACCAAAGGACTTCTTGATGTTCCATATGCCTTAGGTAAGTCATCTAGGAGGAGGAGAGGTATTTAGGGAGATTAAATGGGCAGAGTTTGGATGAGCCAAAAGTCTTTAGAGGTGTGTGGAATTGGTTAGATGTGGCCTCCCTTTATATGGGAGAGGAGTGGGTATTTAGGAAAGTGTGAAAACATTATTTTATTATAAACATTTCATCGGTTTCAAGATGTCCAAAAATAATTAAAGTCAAAGATACAATTACTAATACTATAAATATAATCATCCAATCCTAATTGGACATGTTTTGGATAATATTTTAATCATTATAGTCTTATTTATTTAAATCATTTATTAATGAGTTAAATACTGCATCATTATTGCATCATAAGTAATTTAATTTATTAGGAATCTAAAAATTATATATCAAATACCATCATTTAGGAAATAGTTTTAGAGTTCAAATGAATATTTACAATAGAAAATATAATTTATATAACACCATATAAAAATTAATTTAGTAAAATATTTTTTTTATGTCATTTTTTCCTTTACATTAAAATAAATAATCTAAAGTTTCATTATCTTTCATATGTGGCTCCATGGGGTCCCTAAATAGACCCAAATATGCCCACATTCTTCCATTACACATCCAATAATTTTAGGAGAATTGTTAAAGTAATTTTGAATTATTATAATCTTCATTCTACCTTGAATTACCCTATTTACCTTTAACTGTGGTAAATAAAAGTCAAAAGTTACTACTCACAAAAAATTATTTTCATCTTATTGAACCAAATATTACTTACTAATGACAACCATGTATATCATATTTTTTAAATTAAATTCTCAGAAGTGGTAAAATTTCATTTAAATGAAAAAGTCGGTTTTTAACTACTACTAAGCGGTTTCACTATTCGTCAAAAATTTGAAGTTTTTCAAAAAAATATAAAAAATTAAGCCTGAGATTTATTTGATATTCCAAATTAAAAAATGATGTATATTTTTCAAAATTCAAAACATGTAAGTGGAATTGATTAATTTTAAAATTAATTCTCGTTGTGAAAACAAATAGCGTGTTTTTAAGAAACAATAACTATCAAAAGATTGACACTTGTTTATGTCCACTTTCAAAGTAAAATTAATTCCCATGAAACATATTGGATTAAATTGTAAAAATATATTCTAAATACACTTTAAAACAAATTAAAAATTTAATCTAACCATATAAATAAATTTTATTAAAACGTAGTTTTGAATTAAAATGCAATTTTTTCACTATTCATTAAAAAAAATGAACTTTATCCCAATAATACCAAAAAATTACTCAAAGTAAAATTTGATGTCCCAAATCTAAAGAATAATTATAGTTGGTCAAATAAAACATATAAAAATGACCAAAACTATATTTAAATAGGGTTATCCATTAAAAGGCGTTAAATCGACCATTTAATGTAATGTATGCTTGAAATTAGATTCATTCACATTTTAAGCCTCTAACTTTTATTGTATAAATGGAAATTCATTTAAAAAACATGTATAATCATATTGTAGTTAGTTTTGTTCATTCATTCCAATATAACGTCTTGAGTTAACTTCTATTTAAAATAATAATATTATATTATTAGTGTGCAACGTAAGATTTCAAAGAAACCCGTTGTTGTGTATCGAGTATGCTATCGAACATAGGAACCCTTTTAAAGTAAAATTAATATTTAATTCAAAAGTATTAATAAATATGAAAATCTCTTATTATTCATTTACCTTGGATGTTACATTCAATTATTTAAAATATTTCAGTAATTCCTCAGGCAATTGAAAATGAACATTCTTCATTTTCGAGGTTGTCATTGTCAAATCTAGTCCTGAACAGTCATGATAAAAGCATTAGTAATAAACAGCTATTCCATGAATACATCATATCTCAAAGACATTTTTAAGTGGTTGCAATGTTTTAATAACATTTATATTCTCTGGATCCATTAAAATGCATCTTTCATAAATTACATGGGATAGCAAATGAAGCCATTTTATCCAAAAATCACACATTGGTGATTTGGAATACAAATTCTGTTTTCTCACGATTTCAAACACTGTTGTCAAGTGTTGCTCATAATCACTACTTGTCATTGAATACACCAATATTTCATCCATAGACACCACAAAAAAATCTAGATATCACTGAAATATTAAATTTATCAATTATATTAGGACCATTTGTGCATTCATAAGACTGAATGGAATTACCACATATTCATATTAGCCATATCTACTTCTGAAAGTTGTCTTCAGGCTATCCTTCTTTCAAAATCACAATTTTCTATATCACGATCGCATGTCAATATTAGATAACCACTGATCTCCCATCAATTGATCAACCAAATCATTAATGTGTGTAAGTGGATTCCTATTACTTATCGTTAATTGTTAATATTGTGATTATCCACACATCCATAAAGTTCCATCTTCTTTCTTCACAAAAAAGACCAGTGCAACCCACATATACATGCTTGGATGAATAAAAAAATAGATTTACAACTCTTCCAACTCCACTTTCAATTTCATTAATTCGGCTAGGGCCATTCTATAAGATGTAAGTGAGATTGTACTGGTCCCCAGGAGGAGATAAATCATAAGCTCTAGTTCACTTCACGATGGTAACCCAAAGATATTTTTGGAAAAAACATTAGGAAAGTTGTCCATGAGTGTTATAAAATGGTTATTCTTGATATATTCTATTGATTCCAAAGTCAGTGGTACTAACTGGTAAGAAATTGGTCCCATTGGTGGGGAAAAAACCCATTTTACATGTCTTTACACCACATTCTCCTCTAAAGAGATGATTTATCCCATCCTCTATGACAAAACTGGATATCCATGTATAATATTCGATGTGAGCCTTGATTTTTTTCAAAAAAAACCATACTTATTATTACATAATAAACATCCATCTCCATCACTAATAAGTCTAATTTTAGCTCAACCTCATCAAAACTTATATAACATTCTCTATATACAAAGGATCCATATTTTATTTGAATAATAAAAGTTTGATGTTTTACTACAAAAGGCATCAAATCACATTTTACACTGAGAAAATCAACAACATGAGAAGAAATAATGGAATAAAACACACTTGTATCAAACAACAATTACATAAGGTTATAATTAAAAAGAGTTGTATCTCTCATCATAGATAGGGTATCCTGATCATCCACAATCACATGTTCATCTCCATATCATTGTTTCATCATTTGACTTTGTTCATTGTTTCCCTATGAATATTTCCTTAATAAGGAGGCACGCTATTACTAGAACCACTATAGTTGTATCTATTCTTCTGAAGCGATTGATTAAGCTATACTCTCCTCATCGGAACATATGATTTATGTGATACATGAGAAGTGTCTTGGGCACCTGACCTCAAAGCACTACAACAATAGTGTCGATGCTACCCCATCTTGTCACAATTATAGAATTCTCTTGGTGTTGTTTTATACACTCACATCATTTGGTTGAAGGAAACACGTTGGAAACATCCTTTTTTATCAAGTGACTTAGAGGAAGATTTATTGTTCCGTCCATTTGGTTCTGATTCACGCTTCCACTATGTAAGTAGTTGTCCCTCTTCCACTTACTCCTAGGATTATGATTCCCAATGGTTCTCATGGGTATAAACATACTTCATCCTTCCATATATCCTAACATGTTACTTTCATCAAACATCGCTCTATTCACTATCTCTACATAATAAATAATATGAAAAACAACTATCCTCTAGTGAATCTCTTTCCATAGTCCAAATTTAATGATGAATTCCTTCAAGGATGTGCTAGACTCAAAATATGGTTAAAATTAAACTAAATTCATAAATTTAGTTTCATACTCTATAACAAATAGATTTTCCTTTTTTCAGGATAAAAAATCCATAATCTATTGAATCTTGAACATGTGAGGATATAATTTTTTGTTGAATAATTCCTTAAAATCTTCCCAACAAAGTCATTGATCAACATTAGTCTATGTTTCTAGATCCCACAACTATCATGAAATATCCTCTAGAATATATGTTTCCATATTGACATTCAAATCTATTGGCTAGATGATTTAATCAAAGGTACAATTCATCATGTTAAACCCCAAATCTCCCCATTTTTTAAAGAATCACCTGAGAATATGGGTGGATCCTGCTTTTGGAACTGGATGGAATGATCCACTTGTCTTGGATAATCCCTCTGGTTCCCTATGTCCACAACCTCAAAAACATGGATAATACCCTAAACTAGTTTTTAGTACACTTGTGTCTTAGGTCAAACCACTTTCTCAACAGCTTCCTCTAGTTGGTTTCTATGATGCCTACTGGGTGTCATTTTCTATAATAACAACAAACTCCATAGGTCTCACTCTCTAATAATATAAGTATTAGAATATCAAATTCATATCACAAAAACTACCTCAACATTGATTTCTAAAATCAACATTTACTATGTGAATCCATTTTTAAAAATTTTCAACATGCTTTTGGAAATAAATTCCTTTTCAAAATACCAAAAATGTTCCCTTTTCAGAATCATTCATTTGAAAATAGTTTCCAAATTTTCAAAAATCATAACTTTTACACAATTTCATAAATCATTCCTATAATTATTTATGCAATTATAGTGTGAATCCATTCATCTAATGAATTTTATTATCTTATCATTGGATAAAACCATGAAAATTATATTTCAAACCTATATGTGTCTACAAGACATTTATGTACCCAACATCTTAGTAACTTGAAGTTCAGGTTAAAAATTTCAATTTTTTTTAAGCTCTAAACTTCATGTCCCAACAGTCCTAAATGATTCCATAATCCCAACTCATAGAATATTCAGGAATTAAATTCAACTCCATGAATGATAGAACTAATGATAAATTTTTCTATAAGGAATGGAAAATATTGATACCATTTGTCTCAAAATATTCTTTCGGAGAAAACAAAACAGATACCATTTGTAACATCCTACCCCTTCTCAGTATCTTGAGAGGGTGGTGAGATTTTAGTAGTCCTTAAGCAACATCCCCAAGATTCCAAATGCTTGAAAAAAATATTAAATGGATTTAAAACATGTGGGTGTCATTTAAACTATCACGACCTTTCCCAATGGGGCCTGAGTCGCAACTCCCCAAGCCCGCCTCCAATAGGCCTGGGGCTGGTGACTAGCACTGAGTAGGCATGCTACTAACATGGGAGGCATTGCCTATAAACCTGTACCCATGAACACACATCTCTAATCCCACAAAGCTGAAATGTAAAAACTACTAAAATTGAAAAGATGCATGCATACACTAAAACCCAACCATAGAGTACGACAGGAATGTAAAGTGAACGAATGTAAATCCCTGGGATAAAAGAACAATCCCACCATAAAGAAAGTCTGTAACAAAGTCCAACCTATATGGAGAGGTACATGGAATGAAATCTGTAGCTGTAGGAACACACCTCGGCCTGTTTGATGTCACTGAACACCGTCCAGTCCTGGTCTGCCTAGAATCATGTCAAAGGATCACTCTTCTGTACAAGACACGACACGTACGGGAAAATCCCCTGCAGGGGTGAGTATAACAATACCTATTAGGACACCGCGAACCCACAATAGAATACAACAAGGGAAAAATACTGAAAAGGAACGATACAGTTATCTCCACACAGTATATTTCTACAAAACATAAAACAATAATATCCAAATATACTCATGCATGATCAACTATCACGCAACCCCACCACTAGAGTCCAGCTCGAAGATTCCACTATGTTTTCATCCAGGAGGACACACTCCTAAGTTTGAAGAGAGATGTGAAGTAATCATTCTGGGAGAACACACTCCACAAGAACTATGAGAACATGATGCTCAGATGAGGATTACAGTTAAGTCATGGGGTGATTCCTACGACTCAGTCTGAGCTAATCCGCTAAGCAGAGGATCAAAGCCCAGGTAAAGATGGTCACGTCGATACCAAGAACTCTACCTAGGGTTCCAGGAATTAATAGAGGATCTGGCTCTAAGTCTCACAGGGGGGATTCCAACAACTCTATTTAGGGAGTTCTACTGAAGGGATCATACTCCTGTGTAAAGGAAATGATACCAGAACCTTTAGGGAGACGACCAAGGGTACAAACCCTAAAGGAACTAGTCCAATTCACATAAGACAATTGGCTGAAGATAATCAAGAAAAGGTTACAAGGAATGTAGTATGTTTATATGCCGTGTTCCATGACCTCGGGTACTGCCCGTGTATACGGCATGTGTCATATGTCGATGCCGTATAAAATGAAACTACACGGCATGTATTAATTTACACTCCCTGTCCGAGCACCGGGGCTCGCTCCGTGTACGCTGGCCATGAGCCCGTACATGGTCTATGCCCGTGTCCATGTCGCCTACCCATCTACCAGTACATGGGGAATCCCGTGTATCTGGCCAGGTCTGGCCGGGGTGGGGTGTACACGGCGTGTACTTGGCTGTGTACGCTGCCCGTGTCCGTGTACTCCTGGAGTACATGCCAGGTAGTCCATCGACGAACACACGCCGTGTATCCCATACTACATGGCATGTAGTCGGGAATTTTCCAGAACCGTCGTCTTCCTCCACCCATCTCGGCTAATCCTCTGGATCTTGATCCAACCGCCCGATCATCACGAAACTCCGTATTTGGGGTCGTTCCTCCCCTACGAAACTGATTTCATCAGTTTTGGGCTTCTTATCATCCTTGAAAACACATCCCAATCAATCCACACGAAAATGATCGAATAATGGAAACATTCGAACCACGTTGATTTGTCAGCCTCCATCGTCGTCGCACCTCCGTTAGGTCGTCTTGATGTTGGATCTTCAATTTCAGATCGTTTCACCAACAAAGGATCACACAAAAATCTATTTTCCCAAGAACATGAATAACGTGCACGAAGAACGTGTTGGAATCGAGAGAGAAAAACACAGCAATCGAGTGGGACGAACCTTGATCGATTTTCGTGTCGATATTGGTTCGTCGCCATTAAAAGGTTGAGAAAAAACCATAACAATCACAAGAATCAAATCCCACGATTCCTACTAATATCCCACCCCACAAGGAAGAACGATCTGCGGGCAAATATTTTCATGGATTAGTCCACGTTCATCGTGGAAATCAAAAACGGGGAAGAAAAATAAAATTAAACATCCTAGCTGGATTTCTACGGCGTTCGTTGGCGAAGATCTGGTCGCCGCGTCGAGAGGTTTTCTCCAGATCCTCTAGAGCATCCAAGGGTTTCAGGGATATGAATTTTGTAACCCTAGACCCTACAAAAGCCTTTATTTGAAAGGAATATATCTGCTGCAATAGATTTAATTGAATCTCACTGCAGAAATAAAATATTTTTATTAAATACTTTATTACTCTTATGTCCAAAAACTAGATTTCACCACCAACCTGCACCGTCCAATGTTAGGCCTCGCCTAAGGAAAAAACATTTTTATGAACGCAATTGTTCCCTCAGATTGATGATCTGAGCACCCATTCATGAGTTATTCCAATTTTTAGGAAAATTGCATGTGCGCTTTATTTAATTATTAAATTAAATTCTATGATTTTTTTCGGGCTTACCCGGCCTCGGAACTACACGCCATCTTAGAGTATGGTCTCAAATTAATTCTCATATAATATTAAAATAATAAATGCAAAAAATCATGAACATTACATCACACCCACCTTAGTGATTTTATGTCCCCAAAAAGCCAAAACAAAGGCTACTCAAAAGGATGTGGGTACTGCACGCGAATCAGAGTCTCCCGCTCCCACATGCTCTTTTGAAGATTCTCGTGCTGCCACCGGACACGCCCCAAGGGAATAGCTCTCCCACGAAGGATCTTCTCCTACCGATCCTCGATCTCCACTGGGTACTCAGCAAAGGTCACTAAATCATCGATTTCCGGCTTACCCCAGTCGATAACATGCGATAGATCATGCACGTATCCCCATAGCTGCGACACATGGAAGACGTTGTGTACCCAGTCCATATTAGGAGGTATATCCAAGCGGTACGCCACCTCACCAAAACTACTCAGAATCTGAAAAGGGCCAACTAACCTCAGAGATAACTTTCCACCTCGGCCAAATCTCCGCAATCCTCATTGAGGTGATACCCGAAGGAAGACATGGTCCCCCTCCTCGAACTCCAAGGGCCTCTGCCTCCTATCGGCATAAGACTTTGTCCGACTCTGTTCAGTCTTCATACACTCCTTGATGACTTGAACCTTCTTTGTAGCAGGTCTCACCATCTCTTGGCCCATGAGTGCTGACTCTCATAGGTCATTCCAGCAAAGTGGAAACATTCATGGTCACCCGTACAGATCCTCGAATGGTTCCATACCAATTTTGGAATGATAACATTTGTTGTAAGAGAATTCCACCAGTGGTAGGTGATCCTACCAGCTACGACTGAAGTCAAGTATGCAAGCACGAAGCATATCTTCCCGGACCTGAATGGTCCATTCTGTCAGACCATCAGTCTGGCGATGGAACATTGTGCTCCAGCGTAACTGAGACCCAAATGTTTCAGGAAATCTCTTCCACAACTGGGATGTGAAATGTGCATCACGATCTGAGACGATCGTGAATGTCACTCCATGATGTCATACTATCTCATGCATGTAGAGGCATACCAAGCTCTCCACTGAACTATGCTCTCTTATGGCTAGGAAGTGGGACAACTTGGTGAGTTGATCAATGATCTCTCAGATGTCATCGTGTCCCTTGGACGTACATGGTGGACCCATCACGAAGTCCAGGGATATGCCAACCCACTTCAACTCTGGAACCTCAAGGGGCTGAGTCAAACCTGCTGGCACCTGGTTCTCAGCCTTTACTTACTGACAAGTAAGGCACCGAGAGATGAACTCGACCACACCCTTCTTTATTCCTGGCCACCAAAACTGACGTCGGACGTCCTTATACATCTTTTCCATACTTGGATGCACTGCCAAAGGGGATGTATGAAACTCCCTCAAAACCTCCTCTCGCAACGTCACTGGTACTACCATGCACCCTCTGAGAAGAAAAACCTGCTCCCCGCCCACCGAATATCAATCAGCAACATTACCTGTGGATATCTGAGCACGTAGAGTCTCACAGCTAGCATCCTCACGTTGTGCATCCCTTACTTGCTGTAAGAGTGGAAGGGTAACAACCGTCGACTGAAGGTAAGTTCCCTCATCTCCATCCATGAAGGATAACTGTAAGGAGGCCAACTACCTCATCACCTCATCCCGCAATAGCGAACTGGATTTTCTACTGAGATAATCATCCACCACGTTCCCCTTCCTAGGATTATAAACGATATCATAGTCGTAATCCAGGAAGAACTCAAGCCATCGCCTCTATCTCAAATTCATATCTTTCTGAGAAAAGATATATCTGAGACTCTTCTGATCAGAGTATACGATAAACCGCTAACCCATCAGGTAGTGCGGCCACATCATCAATGTGAAGACTACCGCTGCCAACTAAAGATCATGGGTCGCGTAGTTCTGCTCGTGTGGCCTCAACTGAAGTGAGAAATTGGTAATCACCGCTTTCCTCTGCATCAGGACACAACCAATCCCGGTTCCTGATGCATCACAGAACAATATGTAATCGACACCCTCCTCCGGTAATCTCAAGATCGGGGCTCTCTTCAAAATCTGTCTCAACTACTGGAATGCCTGCTGGCATCTCTCGATCCACACGAATGGCTGCCCCATTCTGGTCAAAGCAGTCATGGGTGCTGCAATCCTAGAGAAATCAAGGACGAAATTACGATAGTATCCTGCCAACAGAAGGAAACTCCGCACCTCCATCCTGCTCTGGGGTGGCTCCCATGCTAGCACTACCTCCACCTTGGCTGGGTCCACTGCTACACCATCTGCTGACATAACGTGTCCTAGAAACTGGACCTCCTGTAACCATAACTGAAACTTCGAGAGTTTCCCATACAAATGGTGCTCTCGGAGTGTGTCTAGAACCATCCTTAGGTGTCTCGTGTGCTCCTCCACGGACGCAGATTACACAAGGATATCATCGATGAAGACTACTACAAACCGGTCTAGGTAGGGTTGAAAGATCTGGTTCATGAGTCCCATGAACACTACCGGGGCATTCGTCACACCGAAGGGCATGACCAAGTACTCATTGTGACCGTAGCGACATCAGAAAGCTATCTTTGGTATATCATCAACTTGTACTCGCAACTGGTGATAGCCTGGTCGTAGATAAACCTTTGAGAACCATCGTGCCCCTATAAACTGGTCGAAGAGGTCATTGATCATTGGTAGTGGATACTGGTTCTTTACAGTCACCTGATTCAAGCGCCGGTAATCCACACATATCCTCAAGCTCCCGTCTGCTTTCTTGGCAAACAACATTGGGGCCACCCAGGGTGAAACATTGGGTCTCACAAAGCCCTTCTACTGCAAGTCGTCCAGTTTCACCCTCAGCTCACAAAGCTCTGCAGGAGCTATCCGATATGCTAACGCTGATATCAATGTCATCCCAGGCTGCAAATCAATGCAAATAATCTATCTCATGACAATAAGGTAGCCCGAGAACGTCCTCCAGAAAGACGCCCTCATACTCAGCCACTACTGCTGGAAATTGGAAACTCGTAACATCTACTACGCCAAGGGCTAGGCTAGCCAAATGATGTGAAATCGGTTGCGACCCCATATGCATGACTCCATCCTACACTGCCTAGGTATCTTTTTCACCGACAAAAGAGAACCATGTTCCATCACTGCGGACACACCGCACCCTTCGCCTAAAACAATCAATCTAGGAATGAACTGTGGATAGCCAATCCATACTAAGAATGACATCATAAGGCCTCGACGCTACCACCGAGATGATCCAACTTAAACTCTCACCTCCATGGGTCAGGTCACACTGTCTACAGAGGTGTGTGACCTCTGAATCTTCTCCAGTCAGTGTTTCTAAGAGTAAGGGTTGAGTCAGTGACTCAACTGGAATCACAAGGTCTCGAATAAGATAAGAAGCCATAATGGAATGACTATCACTTGTGTCTATCAATATGGCAACCAAAGTAGAAAAGACACATATAGTACCTCTAATCATTCCAGGAGTACCTGGGTCATAAGCCTCTGCCACAGGCAGCTATCCCTGTCTCTATCCACCAGCTCCCTGGGCCTGGGGTGGACCCCTTGGAGGTGGTGGTGGAAGTGGGTCAAAATGCCGACGACCTCCAGCTGCTCGCCCAACTCCCCTACCACATCTGCTGCCCCACTGATCAATTTAATCCACATGTTTCCTCTTCCTCGGTTGTCCATCCACTACTCCCGTGTTAGTATTACGGCGGGTCGGAAAATCCCGAACGAGATGTCCCCTGCCATCACATGGGTAGAATCGTCTCTCTTGAGGCTGGATGGATGCACCCTGAAAACCCTGTATGGTAGATCCCCTGTCCTGGGATCACTTCTGAAAACGTATCCCATGCCTGGGCCCCTGACGTCGGCTCCCTACTGCTGAGGTCTCTGCTCCAGCTCACCCTCTACTGACTTCTGTCGGCTGTCTCTACTCTTCCAAGAATCTCTCGACCACCAGAGCCCTCTTGAGCACCCGAGCATAAGTAGGATTGATCATAGGGATGATGCTTTCTTGGATATCTCTGTGCAACCCCCGCTCAAAAGTCTGAGCTCTGAATTACTAAACTTTAACCATATCCATCAAGTACCTTGAGAGGTCAGTAAACCTCGACAAATAGTCATCCACCGTTATGGTTCACTGCTGGAGCTGAAGAAGCTCATGTATGCGTACTGATCTCAGGGTAACCGGTGAAACCTCCTCTCTTAAGAAATGCTCAAACTCTGACCAAGCATGTGTCACCTCGTCATGAGTCTGGATAACCAAACTCCACCATCGTCCTGTCGAGCCCTACAGAAGGTTCGCTACCAGGATCACCATCTGTTCTACCGATGTCCTGACCAAAAGGAAGACTCTGGTCACCGCCTCAAGCCAGTCCTCTGCTGCCCAGGGTTCAGGCATTCCTCAAAACCTAGGGGGTCTCTGTCTGTAGAACTCATGGAGTGTGCTCAGCCTACGCTCCTTTTCTACTGGTACAGCAGGCACTAAACTCTGCACCACAGGTGGCAGGATAACTAGCACACCACCTTGTGGTAAAACAGGGGGATCCGATCTCTATATCAAGGCTTCATCACTGAGGGGTTCATCCTCATGATCGAGGTACTGGATCCTAGCGGGTGCCCGTCATGGAGGCATCAAATTAAAGAAACATGATGTATCTCAGTCTGTGAGTATATCTGGAGTGATGATTCAAAAAGGACATGGAAACCACAACCCATTACTCTATGATGTATATACCATTATTCTCCCTTCAACCAGTGTTCTCATGTTCCGAGTAGAAAAGTATGTTATCAGACTCCTGGTGAATGGATACATCGACCGCCCGCACCAACACTGGGGTCCCTGGCCTGAAATCTGAACTCGAAACACTTAATAATGTTTCCCCAAACCAACTTAGAGACTCTCTGTCATAAGGAAGAACCAACCACCTCTGATACCACAATGTCACAAACCTTCCCAGTGGGGCCCGAGTCTCAACTCCCCAAGACCGCCTCCAATAGGCCAGGGGATGGTGACTAGCACAGAGTAGGCATGCTACTAACATGGGAGGCATTGCCTAAAAACCTGTACACACGCACACACAACTCCAAGCCCACAAACCTGAAATGTAAAAAGTACTAAAATGGAAAAGATACATGAATACACTAAAACCCATCCACATAATATGACATGAAAGTAATGTACAAAAAATTAAATCCCTGGGATAAAAGTACAAGCCCACTAGGAAGAAATTCTGTAACAAAGTCCAACCTGTAAGGAAAGGTACTGGGACTACAATCTATAGTTGTAGGAACACACCTCAGCCTGTCTGATCTCACTGAACACCGTCTGGTCCTGGTCCACCTAGAATCCTGTCAAAGGCTCGCTCGTCTGCACAAGACATGACACATGCGGGAATAGCCCGTTAAGGGGTGAATATATCAATACCCAGAAGGACTCCCCAAACCCACAAATGAAATACAACAAGGGAAAAATACCTCAAAGGAATTATTCAGTCATCTCCACACAGTATATGTCTACAAAACATAAAAGAAGAATATCCAGATATACTCATGCAAGATCGACTATCGCAAAACCCAACCTCTAGAATCTAGCTCGATGATTCCATTATGTATTTATCTAGGAGGACGTACTCCTAGGTCTGAAGAGAGATACGAAGAACTCGTTCTGGGAGAACACACTCCACAAGTACTGTGAAAACATGATGCTCAGATGAGGATCACATCCAAGTCATGGGGTGATTTCGACAACTCAGTCTGAACTAATCCGCTAAGAAGAGGATCAGTGCCTGGGTAATGTTGGTCACGCAGATACCAAGAACTCTAAATAGGGTTCCGTGAATGAATAGAGGTTTCGGCTCTAAGTCTCACATAGGGGATTCCAACAACTCTATTCAGGGAGTTCTGCTGAAGGGATCATAATTTTGTGTAATGGAAATGATACTAGAACCATCAGGGAGACGACCAAGGGTACAGACACTAAAGGAACTAGTCCATGTCATAGAAGACAAGTGGCTCAAGTCAATCAAGGAAAGCTTACACGGCCTGTAGTATGGTTACACGCTGTGTTCCTTGAACCCGGGTACTGCCCGTGTATACATCTTGTGTCATATGTCGAAGCCGTATAAAACCAAACTACACTGCGTGTAGAAAAGTACACGCCCTGTCTGAGCACATGGGCTTGCTCCTTGTATGCTGGCCATGTGCCCGTACACAGTCTCTGCATGTGTCCCTGTCACCGGCCCGTGTACCTATACACAGGGTATCCCGTATTTCTGGTTGAGTCTGGTAGGGGAGGGCTGAGCACGGTGTGTCCTTGGCCATGTACCCTACCCGTGTCCATGTCCTCCCGGATTACATGCCAGGTATTGCGCCGACGAACACACACTGTGTATCCTATACTACACGGTGTGTAGTCATGAATTTTCCAGAACCGTCGTCTTCCTCCTTGCGTCTCGGCTAATCCTTCGGATCTTGATCCAACCGCACGATCATCACGAAACACCGGATTTGGGGTGGTCCCACCCCTACGAAACTGATTCCATCAGTTTTAGGCTTCCGATCGACCTTGAAAATGAATCCCGATCAATCTTCACGTAAACACTCGAAGAACGGAAACTTTCGAACCATGTCGATTATTCCGCCGTCATCGCTATCGCACCTCCGTTAGGTCATCTCGATGTTGGATCTTATATTTCAGATCATTGCGCCAACAAACGAGCGTGAATCGATTGATTTCCCCAAGAATACAAAGAACGATCATGAAGAATGATCACGAAGAACACGTCAGAATCGGGAGAGAAAAACAAAGCAATCGAGAGGGACGAACCTTGATCGATGTTCATGTCGATCTTGGTTTGACACCGTTAGAAGGTTGAGAGAAAACCATAACAATCAAAAAAATCAAATCCCACGATTCCCACAAATATCCCACCCCGCAAGGATTATTGATCCTCGGGCTAATCTGTTCGTGGATTAGTCTGCGTTCATCATGGAAATAAAAAACAGGGAAGAAAAATCACATCAAACATCCTACCTGGATTTCTATGGCATTCGTTGGCCAAGATCCGGTCACCGCTTCGATGGGATTTCTACAGAGTCTCCAGAGCCGCCAAGGGTTTCAGGGTTATGATGTTTGTAACCCTTGACCCTGTGCAAGACATTATTTAAAAGGAAGATATCTGCTGCAAAAGATTTAATGTAATCTTGCTGCATAAATAAAATATTTTTATTAAATATTTTATTACTCTTATGTCCAAAAATTAGATTTCACCACCGACCTGCGCCGGCTAATGATATGCCTCGCCTAAGGTAAAAACGTTTTTCTGAACTCAATGGTGCCCTCAAATTTATGATTTGATCACCTTTTCAAGAGGTATTCCACTTTTTTAGGAAAACCACACCCGTGCTTTTTTTAATTATTAAATTAAATTAAAAAATTTGTTCTGGGATCACCCGGCCTTGAAACTGCACACCGTCTCAGACTCTGGTCTCGAATTTATTCATATATAATATAAAATAATACATTGAAAAAATCTGGGACATTACATAAACATTAAGAATTAAACCACTAACAAAACAAACCATAAAAAACTACCACTATAAGATGCGTGATAAAAATGAAATACAACTCAAATTTTCATTTATCAAAATCATACAAGAATAATTTACCCTAGTAGAATGAAAAAATATAAAATTAAATAGTGAATAAAAAACTAATAAAACTCCAATTCGACCACATAACTCAACGTTCCACAAGATCCATGCTCCAACATCACCAAATTACACAAGTATCACAAGGAAGTTCTAAATTTTTTCATACTTTAACATTTCCCATGTTCTGATAGATTACATATGAAAATGTACCAAAGTGCCAAAACTGGTGTGGGTAGAAAAACATAATAGGTTTTCCACAATGACATCCCTACTCATGCCACTAAGATGTACAATTTAGAAACATTTATATAAAATATGTTATATAAAAAAATTATAAATTAGTTTATAAGTAAAAATAAACAAGTTCCATGTCGACTTTTTTCCCAAAAAACCATTTTTCAAAGAAGGAAAGAAAAAAATGCTTTTAAACACTTTCACAAGTTCCATTTTTCATAAACTTTCCATTACACATATTCACACCAACAACATGTGTGCTCTGTTATGATAGTTCTAGACTCATGAGTGGTCTCTCATCAATCAATTGATTCATCATAATGTAATTATATCCCATGTACTATTACACATTTGACATCGAGTACAAGGTCATATTTCAACAAAACATCATAAGTGAAAGATGAGCACACACACCTAGTATGCCAAAAAACCATGCCAATACCAACATACCAAAACCATTTCAATAAAAAAACATATTATTGAATTTTTTTCCATCAATCCATTTCTAAAATCTAGTAAGGATCTATTTAAAAATAAATATTTTATAAACAAGAAACCAAATCACTATTCACAACAAATTCCTACAATTCCACAACATCACCAAAAACCATAAATCATTACTAAAGATGATTTATATCATGATTTGAACCATAGTTTCATGATAAATTTTAGACAATTAAATAAATTTAAAACCAATCCAATCAATTCTATAAATTGTATTCAAGAGTGAATCCACCTACCTTGTGTATTTTGGGGAAAATGATAAATGACATGAAAAAGATCCCAAAACTAGGTTGAAACTCCATAAACCCACCTTAGATATCTTCCCCTATCTTGAACAAGACAAAATATAATCACATTAAATATATAAAAACTTAAATATACCATACTGAGTGTATATCTATGAAACAGATATATGTAAAGAAGTAGATTTAAGAGAAATATCAATAACAATGAATAACAATCACATACCACAAGAATCTGGCTTCAAATCACCAAGGGATGCCATTAGATCACCTTTCTATGGATGTAAGAATCGTCCTCATCATTTTAGAGAGAAAAATCCAAATGTAGCATCATCAATTCCATTATATATATTGTTTTATGTTGTTTAAGCATGATATATTCCTAGATAATGTTAATGTGGGAAGTATTGGTGAGTTGATCCATCAAAATCCATATCGCATTGTTTTATTTGGATGTCTTCAAGGGACCAATTACAATGTATATGGAAATGTTCTCCCATAATAATATTCCTAAAAAAATGGTTGTATTATCCCATTGGACTTACAATGCTCTACTTTATCTTGTTGACATACCATGAACCTTGACTTATACTCTGAAATCTCCTTCTTCGTGATGTCCCACTAGATGTTCCCTCAAAGAACATAGTGCATTTGGTACTTCCAAGATGGATATATATCAGTGAAATATATGCATAATCTAATATCTCCTTTTATATCTCATCTGATGATAACACACATATACTTGTTCCAAATTGAATAAAACCATCATTATCTATTTGTAACTCATGTAACTTCCCTTCCTTTACTTATTTCAACTCTTTTTGTATCTTGAGGTCAAAAAAATTTTCCTCTGTGATCTTATCTTGGATGGATGACATGGAAATCTTTTTATAAAGGTTTGATGTATTCCCTACCTTTATTATTTCCACATTCATTCTTTTTATATCCATGATGTTAGTTTGTTTCTCAATATGCATCATGGAAATAGTTTTATGTTATTTTCTACTAAGAGAATCAGATACCTTTTTCTCCTTTCTTATATTGTAGTAAATATAGAAATAACATAACTTCATTAGGAGTAAACATATTCTTTGATTCATGTTCAAATCATTATTTGTGAATATATACTTTAGGAACTTATGATTCATATATATTTAATACTTATTCCCATAGAGATAGTACCACCAAATCATAAATGTCCAGATCGTCACTGTTAACTATAGATAATGTTTCATTTAGTTTTTCTCATGTATCTTCAAATTTCATGAGTTACTGAGTTTTAATTTATCATTATTATTGAGTACACAACTGTATCATTTCTTTAAATCATCATTTTATATCAGATAACCTTATCCTCATGATGGTAGTGTGAGTACAAGAACTGTGATTACACAATTATTGATCTCTATAGTGTAGTAATCTTGTTCATAATTCCATGAATACTTTAATAATTTCCTTGTTATCAATGTCATTAGTGTAGATAAATGTGAGAATGTTCTCAAAAAATGTTGGTAGTACACTACAAATCCAATAAAACAATGGATTTATGTTACATTAATGGGTCTAGTCTATTCCTTATTTTTTTGTTCTGTGAAGCTCCCACAAAACTTCCATCTATCATGCTCATGTTACCCAATAATGTGACATGGTGCATCCAAAATTCACACATTCTAAAAATTGCACAAATTTTATCCTTCCATGATATTGTGATCACAAACCTTTTAGGATCTTTATATTCCTCCTTTATCATAGTGTAAATGATAATTTAATTGACAAACCTAACCACAATTTTTTTTACATATTCTCTAATGACACTATTCATAAAATACATGAATATTTAAAGGGAATTATTTATTTATACATGAATAATTATAAAATTTGAGTGTCAAAAATTTTTATGGATATAAATCATCTGAACACCTTCTTTCGTCACCTTTAGTTGATGATATCCAAAAATAATATCCATATTTGAGAAGTACTGAGCTCCTTGTAGTTGATAGGAAAAGTTATAAATCCTTGGTAGGTGATACATTTTCATTATGATCATCTTTGTAAAATCATGGTAATAAATACATTTTTGTATTTATCGATCATTCATCTTGAGAAAGAAAACTGATTCACACAATGGGGATGCACCAAGGAATATGAAACCCTTATTCGAATTCTCTTTCAGTTTTTTAATTATCTCCTCTAGTTATATCAAGGCCATAATGTATGGGAATTTGGAGATAGGAGGTGCACCGGATATAAAATCATTTGATAAATCTACCTCAAGAAATGTTAAATTCTAGGTAACTCTTTGAAAAATACATCAATTTATTCTATTACAATAGGAATTTCCTCCATGTTGATACCTTCAACTGACTCAATGATTTAGGAATGTTATGATTCATGATAGGGTATATAAACTGACATCATTTTTTGATTTTCCAAAGGATATTAATTATTTTCCTTCTATTTTTTTAAAACAAAGGGATGGTTCAAAAGATGAATAGAGATTTCATTTTCCTAATAGTTGATGTGTGATCCTTATAAAGGGAGATAATCCATCACAATTATTTCATTTAATTATTCCAATGTAATGATGGATAGATTCATTGAATGAATCTTCACACGTATACTAATTAGAGGGGAGTCCAAAACTTGAGTTAAAAACATCATAACAATAAATGTTTTTATAGATATATCAACATCAATGTATCAGGGAGTAGATTCCATATATCTAGATAAAATTCAATATATGAATTAATGCATTGAACTAGAAAAAATTAATTATTATTCCATTTTTTACTGAACATGATGTGTAAAGTGTATGAATTTTTTTATGATTCAATTTAGAGGTAGTAATTGAATAAGCATTCCCTTTTTAATTTTACATTGGTGGGTTACAACATTGATTACCCTCACAAAATCATGGTTTAGTGCACTATCATGCATAGTGACATTGATCTCTATAAGCGAAGCATTGTACCATGGATGGTTCATTATGAGGTTACTTATTTTTATACATCTTGATTTTTGGGTTCTTCATGTCTATTAGACAGTCATGGGCATGGTGTCCTTATCAACCGCACTTAAAGAATTTCCACATTCCTTAATGAAATTCCAATGATTTTTCTTCACTCATTTTCTACACGGGGGTGGTGGATCCTATTTAATCATTTATCATTTAACCACCACCAAGAAACTCCATAATCCTCTTGTCATCTCTATAACCATGGGACCTCCCTATAAACACCGTATCTACTTTGAGATAACATCAAATCCCTTCTTCATAACTCTTAATGTCCTGGATAACTAGAACCTTTCGTAGGTGTGGTTTTAAACCATAAATAATTATTATATTTTTCTATCATTTTTTAACATAACAAGTGGTATATCTCTATAGCCTTTTTATGTTTTCCCATTATCCATGATAGTATCAACTTCATTTTTTATCAGCTCTATAAATTATCTCTCTATCATTGTTAAATTTTTGGAAAGAAATACATGTTATGAGATATTTTCTTAAGGTCTTACTACTCCATCTCTTCCATTTTATAATTTTTCATTGCGTTCTTAATAATTCTAACCATTTACTAGACTATCTCTCAAAATTATAGATCATCAGAGTCAACATTTCCTAACTATAAATTGAATCATAGAAAATATCATCTCTACTGTGTTATCCCACTATTATACGATAAGTAGAGCATATGTTACACTAAACTTCGATGGTCATTATTACATAATGGACTCAATATCAATTTTTACTTTATTAACAGTATGAGGATGTTCCAAATGGTTCAGGATATTTTTCATATCGTCATATATATTGGTAATAATTTACATAATGTTTTGAATGCCACAACCCATAGAATTGCATATATCATTATAGAAATAATTTTCTTCTTCCTCACATGGTTTGTTGTCATAGATTCTCTCAGTTCTGATTGTTTTCTAAAATAGAAATAACTTTATCAAAACATAAGTCAACAAATCTAGAATAACATATCCTTTTTTCACTTATAAATGAAGAAATATCTTATGGGATCCCTTTGTTTATAATTTTTCTGAAATACATATTCATGGAAGTTTTCATATACTTAGCCGTATCCTAAGGTATTTCACTAATGAATTCTAATTCTAATTACCAAATTATTGATATCATACCTATGATACCAACTATAAAGGCCCTAAATTTTATTAAATTAATAATACAAAATTTTAATGATAAAAACCTAATAGTAAATGTATCTAGGAAAAATTAGGATCATACATCACTATTTTATATTGTATCAAAAAAATTTATTTATGTTTTTCTTTGAAATTATAAAATCTCATATTCTCCTTCTTAAATGTATTAACTTAAACATATACATCAAAGAAAGGGGTAATCTAAAATCCTAGTAAGAGGATTAATAATGTATATGATTCAATATAACATGTATGAGAATAATAACAATCATTACATAATAATAATGTATTATTAATCATAATCATGAGATGAAAAATTGATAATGGGATGGAATGTGGAAGTGCATAAAAAATGTAGAACACATAGTTATGATCAAAGCTAGTATCATGTGCACACATGACATATGTTCATAATAAAAAATAATTGTTGATAAAAAAGATAGAATCATTTTTAGGGATAATACACATTATCTAATGAGGTACATAAAACTACCCAATAATTTATGGGGATATATAATTTTGGATCTAACCATAATATCTTAATATTCACATAATCTTAAATTCCACTTAGAATGTATAAAAACCATAGTCATGAAATTACCCACATAAAAGAATGGGTTTAATATGGATTCCATACGTAATAAATTCCTTAATATATTTTTTGGTCCCCAAATGAAAAATGGTTAAATCAATTTAGATAAAAGATCATTTTTATAAGAAAGTAGGAATGTCGAGTCAATGATTTTATTTGGAAGAAAATACTGTTTGGAAAATCATGGTATTTTTCATAAAAATAATGTTCTCAGCATGTATATATTTAAAAATAATATGTATAATATTAAAATTATATTTTTGTAACATTAGAGGAATATCTATAATGAAAATAATGTGAATGATAGATAACCCAATGAAAATGAGATGGGTTCAATAATCCCATTACATTAATTCCCACATTATTTCACCACTTTTCCATCTATTGAATAAAATACCTAGGATTATTAAAAATAATTATAGAAGTCAATTATGTTTATTTTTTTGGAAATATTTATCTTTTATAATTATTGGATTTTATTTTATAACATCCCCTTTTAAAATTTTATTGTTTTATTATCATATTTGTTTTTATATTTTACTATTTTAATTTGGTTTCACTTATTTTATTCAAAGTAAATATACTTGAGTAAAATTAATTATAGAATATGAAAATAAATATAATTAAATTTTTATATATCTTATATAATTCATAATATTCATCCATGATGGTGGATATAATTGTTAACATGTACATGTATCCATATGTGGTTAACCATCCCATCTTGGGACATTGTTGGGAGAGAAAGAAAGGAATGTTTAAAATTTATATATATCATAAAAATGATTCTTCAAGAAGGATAAAAAAAGTCATATATTTTTAACTTATATAAAATTTAAACTTCTAATGTTTGGGTTTGAATGTAGTTACTAAATGAATGATATGAATAAGAAAAATATAAGAGTTTATTTAAACATACTAAATCCTCAGGGCATCTTCTCTTACATAACACTAAAATAAATAAAATTTTGATATCTATTTACCCAAGAACATTTCTAGGTATTCAATGTTATTTCATATGGATGATTTAGGTAGGGTACAAGATTTGGTAATTGAGTGATGTGTGGTTTTCTATGGGGAGGAATAGGGGTTATTTATAAATTAGTAGATGTGTTTTTTAGAATAAAATATTATATAAAATATTAAATAAGAGGTAAAATTTTTATTAGACCATTTTTTATAATATAATCCATATAAACACCAAATATAATAGATATTGATATTTTAAAGAAATTTATAATTCAGGTTCATTACAATGTTAAAATAGAAACTAGAATGAAAGAAAAAATTTAATTTTAAGTGATCACTTTTGACTTTAGGTTTTAAAAAAAATTAGGTATAAAATTTGAGTTTATTTTATTATACTTTCCAATTTATGAAATTAAATATTTTTCCCCAAACAAAATGTTCTATAATTTATTAGATCCTTATATCATTCTAGGTGATTTAATTTATGATACAATTATTATGATAAAAACTATATTTTTTAATATTAACATGAACATTTAACTATTTTTAAAAAATTAGAAAAATAATCCTTTGGAAATATTATACGTGATGATTTCAAAAATGATATTCATTTTATCAAAATAAATTTATATCATGGATAATTATACATTTTAATATAAAAAATATGATTATTATGAAATAGAATAAAATAAATTTCATTATAAATGGGAATATATTATATGAGTTTTTAATAATTAAATTTCTTTATAATTAAAATATTTATATTAACACAAATTAATCATGATTAATTTTATTTATATCAAAAATTATTATTTTCCATTCAGGTTACTATACAAATAGTCATGTTACAATTCCCAAAGGTTAGTGTACTATTCTCGACAATCATGTTACTATTCGAATGGACACATTACTATTTATAAAGACATATTACTATTTTAATGGTAATATTACAACATTTAAATACAAATTTATTATTTACGTAAATATACTAATATATTTCACTTAAGGTTGTAGATTTATATTTTCTATAATGTTGTTTAATTTTTTAATATTTCCCTTCTTTTTATAGTGTTCTTCATGGGGAGATGATTTTAACATATTGGAGAGATCTGTATTTTTCTATTTTTGTTTCATTATTTTAAATTTTTTGTTCCCTTGAACTAATATTCATTTTAGTCGGTCAATTAATCGAATGAATTAATGATATTTATAGACGTGGTGATGTGTTTTTGGTTTCTCTATGTGTTTCATGTGTTTGAAATTATACAATATGCATTCATTTCATGAAACAAATATGAATTATAAAATATCGGATGATACTGAAATAATATTTTACATTTTAATAGAAATACTATAGTTTTTAGAGAATGTATGTGTGTAAATTTTATATATAATGTGTTTTTTCATATGTGAGTTATATGTCATATATATTTATATTGGATTATTTTTTTATGTTTTTTAAATAATTAAATAACCTATTAGAGGTTATTTTCATTTTACTTCTTCAGTTCCTTTATTCATTAGGATTCACCATTCCCATTAACACATGAGTGTCCATGGATTTAATCCACTAAGTATTAATGTTCACATTCTTATTATATATATATATATATTGAACTAGCATTATCTTGATAAAGTATGTTTTTGGAAAATATATCACATACACTGTAAGAAAATATGACTTATTGTAAAATTATTTTATTCCAATTTTATCTATATTTTATGTTATGTTTTATAGATATATTTTTATATTTATATTAGAATTCATATGTTACATTTTATTACATTCAATTGTTATGCATCTCGATTGATTTATATTGTGTGATAAAATATATTACACTATGAAATTTTATATTTATTTGGTAATGATACCTTCAAATGGAGCGACTTATAATCTCAATGTTTTTCACTAACACTTTCCCATTGTAAGGTGGGCATGGGGAATCATACACAATGTAATTTATAGGTACGTAAGAGTAATAGTAGAGTCTAATTGAAACATTTTAAAATATTTTCCTTTATTTAAACTCTTGTATTTATACAACTTATTTTATATAAACTATCATTAAATTTCCATATCCTATTAGTTTTGATCAACTTTATTTTATATTTTTTTATGAATATATATATATATATATATATCATATATTTTTATCCTAAAATAAAATATATGCTTGATTGGTATTTTTCACTATGGTGGAGCATCATACAAAATTGTTTTGGTGGAGCATCATAAAAAAAGTTTATTTCTGTATTAAAAAAATTCTAGGATTGTACAGGATTTTTCCTAAATCATATAATAACAATCCCCACTTTCCTTTTTCATATTTAAAATTTTCCCAGAAATCAACAAGCTATGAAGATATAATAGATTATTTTAGGGACATAAACAATCACTTTTTTATTTGATAAATTATACTCTAGTTATTATAAATCAGTTCCATGTACTTGTGTTATGTTTGAAATTTAATTATTTAATAGAGAGACATTAATGTCCCCATGTAACTAGAATTGGTTGGGTGTATTGGATAATTGATACACCAAACCTTCTATAAACCTAATCATTTCAATAGGATTGATGTATTTTGTATTTATATTAATTTTACTCTTGAACCTACTAACACACAACTATATTCATATATTGATGAATATATGATCTAAACTATGAAATAAAAAATCCAATATAAAATTATTTAAATAAATCTTATATTCAATTATTTATTCATTAATTTATTTTATTTGACATGTATGATTTACATTATCTATTACATCAGTTATGATTAATTTGTTTCACTAAAATAATCTCAAATGGTTAATGTTCAATATTATTTTCATACAAAGTTTAATATACGATCATTTTTATTCTATAGAGGTAATAATTATTACATTAGAATTATACTAACACAATTCATTGTTCATAACAAACTTGAAATACATTTAAACATCATTATGACATGTCTTTGTGGGATTTGAAATCCATTTTAGACGGTATATATTATATATAATGACATATAATGTTTGATTTTATGTAAAATCTTAATTAATGTTAATATATATCATTTTCAAGTATATTTAATATTAATTAATTATATTTTGTAGATTTATATTCATTATAAGAATATTTTGTAATTTTTCACTTAATAGGAAAAAATCATTTCTTCTCACCAAATTGGGTTTTCACGAAATATAAGGTTTTATTTAAAAGATTAATTTTAAATTTAAGGAAATTTAATTTTATAAAATTATAAATAATTAATGATTTTGACATGTCAAAATTTCCTTACGATGAATTTTTTAAAATTTCCTGAAAATTTTGTTTATTAATGAAATATTAAAAAATAATTAATATTATTTAATCATTTAGTTTAATTTCATGAATTCAAAACTATCTATTTTTTAAAAGTATTTTTTCAAAGAAAAATATATCTTATTATATTATTACTAATCCTGTTATAGTCTTTGGAATTACTTTTATAATTTTTTGTAGACACATTTTTTTCTTAAAAGGAATTTGTATGAAATCTCAATTTTTGTCATGTTTTGAGATGATTAATTTTATATAAAATTAAACCAAAAAATTCAATTGAATTAGAACAAAATAGATTAAAAATTTTTAATTAGAATAGTTAATCATATTTTCAAATTTCATTTTATTTTTATGTCTTAATGAATAGAAACAGGTCCAAATTTGTTTCCTCATTTAAGCTTAAAACATGTTAACAAGTTGATAAACTAAAGAGATAAATTTTAAAATGAATTAAACACTTCTTTAAATTCTATATAGTAGATATATTTTGACACCATATTATTCAATATACAAAAATGTTCAACTTTGGAGACATTTTTATTGATAATTAATTGAGTATATTTTATTTATTTTGAAAATTACAATTAAGTCATGTCCTCCACTTATAAAATGAAATCCACTCCCCTATCCCATCTAATCATTAAGGGAATTTTGATTTAGTATATACCTAACTAAATACATTCCTAAAATCCCTCCCCATGACATGTTTTCCTTGTTTTTCATAGATGGATACTATTTGATGGATTTAACTCTAACCCTAAAGGGGTTGTCTGAAGATGAGGTAATGTTATTAACCAAGATATTTCATTTTATGTATCTGTATACCTCATTAAAATATTTTTAAAAAATTATTAAACAATAACATCATCATATTTCATATTCAGATATGTTTTAATGTTAATGTATCAACCTATATCCATATACTATTCCATCAACTAAAAGAAGTTTTATTTTAATATATAGGAGACAATCACCTTGTGTACCTATGTAATTCATTTTTTATCAACACATATCATTAGTGGTTTTAATTATTGATATAATGCTTATATATATATGATACTGATGAAATAATTATAATTCATGAAATAAAAAAATTTATTTTATTTCATAAAACATAATCCATTGAATAATTATATAGTTATTCATGCATACATGTGGATTATGGCCTCCACAAAGTGATGTGATTCAGTGTTTTCTAACCTCATCACATGGATTATATATATTTGTTTGTATAAAAAATAAATATTTTTTTTATTATATATAATTAATTCTACAATGATAAAACAATATTTACCATCTTTCCCTAACACTTTTGGAAAACTGACAATGTTACTCATGTGTATATATGACCTACTTCCTTAATGATTGTCATGTAATTCATTTTAAATAACCAATTTTTATTATTGTATTTAAAGTGAAATTATTTATTCAAAATAATTAAAAATGCTTTATTGTTATTGAATATAAGATTAAATAATGACCACATTGATCGTAGTCAACCAACCACTGTGATTTTTGAAATATCATTTTAATATATTCAAAACATCTGACATAAACATAATTGATTATGTCTTTTTATATAAAATGGTAATATATAAAATTATTTAAATAATTAGAATGAAAATATATATTATGAAATTAAATACTTAACATAGTTTTATTATTTATGTATTTAATGAACATATGTGATGATATATACGCGATGTAAGATATACTTTAACCGAAAACCTTATTTTATATGTTTTATCAATTTACTTTCTAAATCACTAACTTCAATTTTATTATTCATAAAATTATTTTATTAATGTATTCAAATTAAAATAAAAACTGTTATAGGGTATATTTAATTTCAATTTTGACATTATTTTTAAGGGTATCCAAATCTATATTTTTTACATAATGTTTTGGAAAATGGAAAATGTAATGTTATATTTTAATATATATGATGTCAATGTTATTTCTTATAACCATAATAATTATTTTATTTTCTGATTCCATTACTCGAACTAATTTTTTATTTAATAAAAACGTAATCTAAACATATTGATGTATTTAATAAAATTATTTTTACAATGGAATAAATATTTTAATATCTGTTAATTCTTTCTTATTGGTAAAAAATATTTTTATTAGTGTTATAACAAAAGTTAAATTTATTATGTGTTAGGATTATCTTATGGTTCTTGGTAATTTCTTATTATGATAGGTATGTTTGACATAGCTCATGATGATGGGTTATCTATATATGTCTCATGATAATGGGTGTACCTGATATATCCTTCCAATTTACTATGTAAAGGGAAAGAGTTATCCAGTTTGGATTATCCAAATAGTTTATTGGAATTCATCGGTTAGGATTATCTGTTAATAATGGAAATTATATGAGTAATATAAAACATATATCCCAGAATACGTATATAATTTATCTATTCATTATATTGTTTTTATGGAAATGACATGATTTAAAAAGGAATGTTAATGATATTATATTTAAAAAAAGTATTCGAAACTTCTTAAGGATAAAATGAACTACATTTTTAAAAAAAAATCATGATTTATTCATGATTGTAAAGAAATCGTTATGAGGTTTATTTTATTACATTATTATATAGAATAGAATATTTTATGAAAAAATTGGTCTTGATATGTTTATTTACATAGTAAAAAAACATCTTGAGACCAATGTTTATTTTGAAAAAGGTAATGTTTTTGAGTATTTATGGACAAAACAATTTGATTATTTATTTTTATATGAACCTAACTAATATTTTTCTGCTTATACAAATTAAAAAAAATCATAGGGATTTATGAATTAGTAGGGAAACTGATTTTTTGGACATTAAAATTAAAAATATATATCCTTAAAAAAACCTTGTTATATTTTAAATGTATTTTATTATAGAAAAAATGGATTTTGAGTGGAATACTGACATTGTATGGTAATGTTTAGTTATTCAAGGTTGATGGACTAATTATCTAAGATATTTAACCCTGAACATATTTTGAAATGGAATAATTTGAATTATGATATAAATATAAAATTGCATCACCCTATAAGGTTGGTTCCTTATAGTTGGTATCAGATTTATCTTTTTGGTAATTTTTAGGTTAGAATAATGTTATCTAATAAAAAAATAGAATCAAATTTATATATATCATGATATATCATTTTAATATTAGTATATTTATTCATTTAAACTATATCTAATTAGAACTACTTTCCATAGAGGAATGAGGGATGATGAAGTATGTAGAAACGTAGTAGATAATATCCTTCCATATAAATACCATATAATGGTTGTAGTTGGAACATATAAGTTTTTTGTTTAGATATCTTAGTTCACATATTCTATAAATGGTGGTTGTTTATATGATTGATTGAAATGAGTTCTACCTTATAGGAAGATGCTGATAGTGTATAATTTTATGAGAAATCACCCTCAAAGATTTAGTTGATCTTATGGATTAGTGACATCCATGGATTCATTTAAAACTATGGAAATGATATTCAAATTAATGGGTCATTTAGATTAACAAAAGGAATCTTGTATTGTTTACCATTATGAAGGTAAATCCAATCAATGATGGTAAATTAATAATAATTATAGTGGAATATAAGATATTAATTCCCTGGAATTGGATGAATTTATGATTCGGTTCCTTGAGAATTACATTCCAAATGTCGATTGATATAGGATGGAAATAAAAATTAGATCCCTGATGTAGATGTTGGATGATTAATTTTTTCATATGAAGTAACTTTAACCCAATGTACATGGTATACACAAAAAATTATTATAGATCTTGAAATTAAAATTAATCAGTTTTACTCATGATTAAATACATGTTTCAAAAAATATTTGGCCTCGCACAAATTTAAATGATTGTAATAACATGTCCATTTTTCTGAGGATTTCAAAATGGAGTTTATTGATGACAATGTATTCTATTAAAATAAATAGTCAAATTTAACCAAGATATAGGAAAATTTGATGAATACATGGAAAAAGATTAAGGTAACAAAATAAAATATTACTTTCATGATAGATATGACAAAATTAAACCTAGGGAATGTCCTAGGAAATTTATGAAGTTAATATGATGGAGAATGTTGACAAATAAGAATAATGATTGAAAATAAAAAAATCATCTTAGTAGTGAGGCAAATTCGGATATGAAGAATGTATATTGTTTAAAATGTAATGATATGGGGCACTATGTGAGTTTCTATATGAAGAAGAGAAATAATGATGGGAAGTAGTAAGACTATAAGAGGAAGGGTATGATGAAATACATTCTAACTATATCAAAAGTTGTTGATCCATCCCATGATTTCGAAACATGTATATTAATTGTTAATTCAGGTTATTATATTGTTTTGTTTGATTTTTCATATAAAAATTCCATCATTTATAATAAATTTTTATTTTAAAATAAAATTAGAATCTTAATAAATGAAGTCATTTTTTTGTTAGAAACACATATAGTAGTATTTATGAAACAGTTATTAACAAAAAATTTCATATTTTCATCTTTAGTATAATTTATAATGGAATCCTTTTTGTCTTAACCATTATAAAATTGGATATTATTTTGGGTACGAATATAGTTTTTGTTTATCATGAAAAGATACATTTCATATGAAAACAAGTGATTTTCTTAAATTATTTTATACCTTTATGAATTAATATATTCACAGCTTTTATAACATATCAAGATGTAATGAAATTGACAATTAATTGAAATGATAGTTACCTTTCTCAAATTGTGGAAAATAAAGGAACTATTTTGATTAATAATATGTTGGTTGTAAATTAATGCAATTATTTTTCAATAACGAGTTTCCTAATATATTACCAGATCAAATTTTTTTATTGTATACATACTTCTTAATTCTAATAAAATTTCAAAACCCCCTTATAAAATTTATCATTTAGAATTTTTGGAATTGATAACTTGTTGGAAGGAGTTCATTGATATATGTTTGATTCATCATAGATGATAAGGGATGGTGTTTATCCTGATCCTCAAAAATAAATTTATTACCTACACTAGTATAACAGTGCAGGGATGAACCACAGAGAAGGTAGGTGAGTGTTTAGGTGCTTAAAAGAATCAAACTGCACTAATATCAACAGTGGGGGAACATGCTTTTTATTTTGTTTTATTTTTTTTATTTTGTATTTTGATTAATTGAAAAAATGGATGAAACAATTTTTGAAAATTTTATATTTACATCAGTGGATGGGAAACAAAAAGAAGAAGATGCCAAAGAAACAGAAAACATGTATTGGAAAATGTGTGTAGATATTTGATCACAAATTAAGCTCTAGAGACTAGAAATCTACTAGATAAAATAATATTATTCCTTTGATTAAATTCACACCTCAAATATGAGTTATTAAATTCTTCCTCACCAGAATACTTAACAAACTTCATTGAAATTCATTATGTTCACCACATCAAGATCCATCAATTAGAAAATTGGTTAAGAAAATTGTCAACATAAAACTATCTCACTGAAAGATTCCGAGGTTTTATAATTTTTTTTATAAATTGCATCAATGATTGACCTCATCGAAAAATCATTGATTTTGAAATTAAATGCATGAAGGCGAAAATTCAACTAACGTTTTTATAACTAGAATCAATCTTGCTAATAGAATTTGATTTTAATTGAAATAAATTTAAATAAATAATAAGAAAATATAAACCAGCATGAATTTACATCCCTGAATAAAAGAAATGAAACTATGATTGTAAACATATTCAAGAGTTAACAATTAGGCAAATCATTTTTTTGCATTTTATAAAAGCCGGTTTATGGGTATCCGGGACCTAGAGATTACAACCATCAAAATGACAGACACATCACAGCATACAATTCAAAATTCAAAATTTGAAATCAAAATAGGTGGAAATCGTGCAACACCTCGAGCCGCGAACCCACGCTGTCGGCCTCGAAGCACAGGATCACCCACAACCTACAGCATCACGAACCATGAGTCTCGAGACACACACCGGAGGCGACTGAAAATCTGCATCAACCGGAACACCGGGGAGCTTCACCGGTGCCCGACGTCATCGTCTCATGCTGGCAACCAATGTCCAGATCACAATAATCCCCATCTTAATTGGCCAACAGCAAGAAAAAAACTCACAAATACAAACTCCAACACCAAAAACATCTCCAGAAAGCGGATCGAACCCCATGAACAGATGAATCAACACGCTAGAAAACCAAATAATGACTACATCTGCAGCCACAAACTACATTCATGCATCACCTCAGAACTCCAATAGACGACACCATCACTGTCATCGTCACGTCATCCCCACCAAAGAGAAACCAGAAACAAACCACACAGGAGCTTCATGCACAACGTCTCATCACCTCCATCCGAAACATCCACGAAGACTATACTCAACCTCCGAATTCCCAGATCTGTTTGTGAGTAATTCTCCCTCAATGATAATGCGTTTTCACTATTTTTATGCTCTTAGAACTCTATTTCTCCAGCTTTGAGAGGTATCTTACTTCTCTTGATGAGGAATTTCATGAAAAGTGAGTGAGAGGTATTTGTTCCACATGATGTTGCTGCCTACCAATTTAAATCTTCCATCATCGGCTACGTTGTCACCACTATGTTCCACCGACTTAGGTCAGTCCTTTACTTTTGAACTACACACGTGCAATTTTTCATGCATCACATGTCATTTTAGATTTTATCATGTAACTAACTAATCTGATAGAAATTGGGATGCTCTTGGATGGGATGCCGGTTCTTATATGTATCTGAAAACAAATAAGAAAAATATAGCATGATTAAAACTGTTTTAAACATAATAAAAAATGATGAATAAAAACATTTTTAGTTATTATAAATATTAGATTAATGCAAATATTATGTTATGTAGTTTATATTAATAATTATTTGTTTCTATTACCAATTTTAATAATTTAATTATTTTGTTATATTTTATCGATAACTATTATTAAATTTCTAAATTATCAATATTATATTTATTATTTTTATAATAATATATTATATTATTTAAATATTATTAAAATAAATAATATTATTTTGTAAATTGATTATTTTATTAAATATTATTTTTATTTTTTATTTTAATTAGTAAAAGTAATAATTTTATTATAAGATAAATAAATTTATTTTAAATTAATTTGATTTTGATTGTTTGTTATAATTTTATTAATAAATTATTATTAATTATTTATGTTTTAATGAATTTTATTTAATTACTTAGTTATATATTTTATTTTATGAGTATATAATTATTTTTTAATTATAAAAAGTTATAAATAAAATAAAATTATTCTTTTTTGAATAACCTTTCTTATAAAACCTGTATGGTTCTATAAAAACAAAATATCTCATTCTTCATCTTTTCTTCATTATTCCTCTCACCTTAATGAACTCATTTTTCACCATAGGCACATTTTTTTATTTTACCCCAAGCCATGTATCTTATTATGTTCATTGTGCATGTGCACTTATTACATATTGTACAGAGGGATTTAGTTAATAGAAATGCACCCACTTATTAGAGTGTCAGTGATTCACCATGGGTTCCCAAATTCCCATTTTACTATAATTTCAAATGATTCATATGAAAAAAAATTATTTTTGCACACTAATGTGATTAGTTTTAATAATTTTAAAAAAATGAGTCCTCTAAAATCATGTTCAAACTTAAAAATCCTAAAGTTATGATCTCAATTCCACAAACTATTATCCTATATTGCCCAAGAGACTCAGCCTGGTTGGTGGGGACTCATTAAGTGCATTGAGGCGACCCGAAACCAAATCCAAGTGGTTTAATAATTTCTAAGGGGTACTGTATCCATACTGTAGTGGGAACTGTTGCAGGTACTATTTGGCACTATACTAGCTGAGAATATTCATCTGTTTGGGCCTTCGGGCCACCGATTTGGTCCCTAAGTCATTTACGACCTTCGGGCCACCCAGGCCTTCGGGTCAGTAAGGCCTTTGTGCCACCTTAAGGCCTTCTGGCCACCTCAAGTGTAGATGCAAACTAGACATCCAAAAAGGAACAAGCTCTAGAAGGAGGATGGGAAATGAGTTTTCACCATAGTAGATGTTAAAAAAATTGAATGTATGAGAGGGTATGTCACCTACCATCAGGACAAGCATGTGCATGCACAGTGAATCCTAGCCGAATAACCATGCGATGTTGGAGAGTTGATTTCCTGATAAAGATGCTCGGGAGGAGTAGTTCCATGTATTTAGTTTGGGTTGTATGTAATGTTTGAATCCAATGGGAAATTAATTCCTCCATGGCCTACATGCCATGTAATACTTATGCCTATAAGCCTTTTAAGGGTTCCACCTCACCATTGAAAGGTGGATTATCAAAAATCAAGAAAAAATTAAGGATTTGTTCCATTGGAGGAGCATCTTATATCTCAACCATAGTTCATAAACTAGAGCATTTATAAATTCACTAAACAAATTCACTCATCAACCATCCATCCTCTATATTTCTATACATAAAGCAACTATACATCAAATATGGTATTATCCTTATGAAAAACTCAATTGATGTACAATGTAAATCCTAATGAAACTCAAATTATGATATGATTTTTAAAAAATTTATCCATTTTTAGTAAATAAAAATTGATGAAATAGTGGGAACAGATGAGATTCTAGGAAGAAATAAATATCTCGAAAGGAATTGACCCCCTTCCCCACACATAAAACCTAACTTTCTCCCCAATTTTATATTAAAATGTAGAGAAGACAACAATATGACCATTAATAATCAAAAATTATTTTCATTAAAGAGGATTAGTGACATGTTTAAGGGTCTTAGTGAAGTTAAAAAGGATTTATTTTCCCAAAAAATTATATTATAATAGAATTACATGGATTATCATTAAACATGATACATATATTTTCAATTGAGTTCGAACAGTATCATGTGAAACATATTTTATTGCACAGTGAAAAGGGTGTGATCACATTTGGAATATTTATTTCAAACTGATTTTCAATATAGAAAAAAATGGGATTGTTAAACACCATAATGAAAGCAAGGAGAACATTTCAAAAATTATCATCCAAAAATGTTGGTATGAGCCCTCCCCCCCAACAAAGTTAATTTTTCAAAGTTAGTGGCTTCGAATTAAATTTTTATCTTCAATCACATGCAGCAAGATTTTCTAACACAAGAAAATTTTTTTAGCACTGACTGACTCACCGTTATCCACGTATCAACGATTCTCCATTAAGATGACTCACCACCAGTAGTTTCATGATGATTCAAGTGCAATAGTAACTCAAATACAATGGTGACTCAGTAATTATTTTTTAAAAATTAAATGAGGATTAGAAAACGATTTTAAAAATTAAAATGTAAAGAAATTCCCTAAGAATGTTTGTCTATATTTGATTCATTAAGGTTATTTCACTCCTTTATCAACACTGAGAACATCAAACTCTAAAAACAAATATAAATAAGACAAAGATAGATCCAACAAAGGTATAGAAAATAGAATACAATAAATAATTAGCTTATTCCAAACATAACCAGAATTAATGTAAATAAAAATCCTAAACCAAGGGTTGACTCCCTTGAAGCAATATGTTTTATGTCATCAATTAGACTTTATTTAATTACATCTTTTTTTATTTTTTTATTAAAATATGAAAAATAATTGGTTTACTAACATCATGCGCTAGTTTATCAGTCCCCATATAGTACCACCTAAAATCTAACTATACTCACTAGTTGGATGTAGTTTCCTCAGTAAGAACCATCCCATATTGAAACCCTAAATGTTATTAATACAAAAATGATTTTTTTGGGAACCAATTCTTAAGAAAATAGAATAAATTTTTTCCAAATATTTAAAACCCCCTAAGAATAAACCTTTAACATTAATGAACTACTCGGTGGATACATCAAGTATAGTATAAAATTTATCACCCAATTTCAATTTGTTATAATTTTCAGGATATTTAGATTCATGTAAAAATTTATTAACTCCCTCAAGATCTACCAATAAACATTTATGCTTAGATACAAAAAATGGATCATTATAATCAATCTTTGTCGTAGTGTTATCCACTATAATAATAAACTAATATTATACCAAATTAGTATTTTTATGTGGGGATAGTAGAGTACTAGGTGATCGTAGGGGTAATACACAATTCTCACAACTTTCTTTCACTGGTTCATCTCTAACAGAATGAAATCTATGGTTTCAAATAACTGAGTTCAGACTACAAGTTCAAGAGGGGTAACATTAGTGAGGTGAACAGAATCTAAAACACTAGAAATCAAGTGAAATTCACCATCTAAACATCTATCAGTCTTTAGATGGTCTATTCACCCAACTCAGTTGAGGGAGGATATGAGAAATAAGGAAGATAATTTATTTGGCCATTAACAGATCCAGGTTTAACAATGGTATAAATTTCAACTAAAAGATCATTTCAAAGATTAATGGGTTTAAATTTTCAAATCATGGAAGACTAGTTTTCAATTTCGGTTCAAGGATTTTAGAATCAATGATTTCACGTTTGTTATACACTTTTATATTATAATCAATTTCAATTTCATTTACATTATTCAAAATATCAGTCAAGCTGGTTGAAGGTTTTTTAACATCTAAGTTCACATTTTGAAATTTCTCTTCCAATCGAGGGATCATATTTTCATAGTTTCTAAAACTGTAATTTTTCTCAAAACATGGGACATGGTACTGAATAGTAAATTATTCTTAAATATGTATTAATTATTTTTGAAAATTATCTAACTCAATTCCATTTATATTCTTAGTGAGATCTTCATTGTTGTTTTATTTATCAAGTGAGTTGGTAATTTCAATATTTTGATCTTCAGAATCATATTATTACAAATAAATGTTTTTTTTTGTTTTTTAGAAAAAATATAATTCATAATTTCATTACCAAATCTTCTATAAGCATTTTATTGTTCATTTAATTTATCTTTTACTTGTTCTTTAAACATATTTGGTAATTCTAAGAGCAAGTTTTCTCACCTTTTGAGTTTTTGATCTCACACTTGAGAATATTTAATTTTAATTTCAGGTTTTTGAATAAACCATGAGTCCCTAGAATCCAACTTATAATCCATATTAGACACAATTTGTCAATTTTTTACACTGATGTCAAAATTAGACTCAAAATCTTTTTTATTCTCATCAATGTAAGCCTTCTGTTGTGGATAGTTACAGTCAAATTACTAGGTAGACTTCCCATTACATTCAAAAAATACACAATATGGTAATGTGTGATAATTTGGGACTTCATAATATTACAATATTTTCATAATTAGATGATATTAAACAAACAAAACATCACAATTTGAGCAAAATCTGAATAGGAAACACATGTAGAAAATTCATGTTTTTTTAGCAAATTTTTTATGTGTTTTTTATGAAAAAAATTGTAACCCTTAAAACAATAATTTCATGACTTCCCTAATAATGGAACAAAATTTTGATAAGTTTCAGATGTCATCAAAACCCTCGAACATAATTTTATTAGCGAAACTATTATATTAGTGAATGGTCAAACCACAGAGAAGGTAGGTCAGTGTTTAGGGGCATAAAACAATCATACCTCACTAGTGTCAACAGTGGGTGAACATCCTTTTTCATTTTTAACTTTTTTTAATTTTATATTTAGAATAGATGAAAAATAGCATGAAACAATGTTTAAAATTTTACTATTTACTTAAATGGATGTGAAAAATAGAAAAAAAAAGAAAAATAAATAGTCAATATGGAGTGCAAAAAGAATGATGAGAGTTGAACACAATGTAAGATCAGGAGACTTGAAATCTACTTGGTAAAATAATTTATCTTCCTTGGGTTGAATTCAAACCTCTAAAATGATTATTTAATTTCCTATTTTCCAGAATATTTAACACACTTGATTAAAATTCATGATGTTCACCACTTCAATAACATTAAATTAGAAAATTTATTAATAAAAATGTTAACATAAATCTATCTCACCAAATGTTTCTAATGTTTTTGATTTTTTAGTTTTGAAAAATTGCTTGAATGATCGATATCGTAGAAAAATAATTTATTTTCAAATTAAATACATGATGTCCAATTTAAGTTACTATTTTGAGAACTAGATTCAATCTCACTTATAGAATCTATTTCTAATTGGAGGAAATTTAAATAAAGAAGAAGAAATTATAAACTTGGAGGAATTCAAGCCCACTAAATAAAAGAAATTAAACTATGACCATAAACATACTCATGAGATAACAATTACAGAATATGAAATTGAGCATGAAATTCGCTACCATGACCCAATCTCAGGTTGAACTTGAACGGATCACTCGAGCCCATCCGTGACATAGCCCGACGGGCATTAGTGATCCTTTTGGGATGACAACTAGTTCCAAAGATCAAAATTTAACCATTGGGAATGATTTATCCCATGAAAAAAGATATCCAAATAAATAAATACTGGTGATAAAAAATAAAAACTAAAAGTGGAATGAAAATAAAACCACACATAACTCTACGTATCATTCTAGGTCACCACCCAACTAAAGACCAACCCTGATCCAAGAATGAGAAACTCATCCAGGGGAACTTGAGAAAAGGGAACCAATATCTGAATTTATAAAATATAAATGAGCATGAAAATGAACATTAGGGTTTCCAAGATAAACTAATGAATCCATGTGTTCCCCCTTCCCAAAACAATCCAAATCCACTAGTTTTAAATACAAATATAAAAGTAGGGTCTTCAAATTCTAGAATAAGAACATGTTTTTTCAATTTAAAAATCCAACACACACTACATACAATTTTGAAAGCTGATTTTCATTTTATAAACAAAACCCAAAACAAAATATACCAATTCTGGGCTATAGTAGAATAGCTAAATAGTTAATGCTCGAAATAAACAAGTATAACAAAAATTAAACAGGAAATGAAAATAATCATGTAACCATGGGTGATCCTAAACATCCCCGGAAGACCCCTAGATGTACTCGGTTTAGAACCACCTGTCATTGTATGGTGAAGCTCTTATGTCTATAACCTAATGGCCACCCAAAACTAGCCAAATCCAGTAGATAAGATCACCATTCCCAACAACCAATCCTGGCGTACCGACCCGTCTAATCGGGGTTGATCAAAAAATATAGTTCAATCATCTTGAAGATGCATATTAACCCATGGTAGTAATTGTAATGCTGCATAGGTAGGAGGCCCTAACACATGTAACTCACCTTACCATGTCATCATTGCATATGCCACCCCAACCACAGATACTCTATATGATAACCCATAAAGGGATATCCCCCAATAGAGGTGCCCCAAAAATATATTTACATACTCACATATATCATATCATCAATGGTTCAAACATGGACATCATGCCATAATACCATTAAAACCATTTGGTACATTTTTTTAAAATATTAAATTTGTTAAATAGGAACACAATAAACAAAACAACATCTTTTCAAAGGATCAACACAAAAATTTCCCTAAATCTAAAAGTGATAAAATGTGCCTTTACCTCGAGGTAACTACATAGAACACCAAAAAATCACACAAACACCTTTTCCCCATTTACAAATCCAAATGGGCACATAAGTTTAAATGTTAACACCAAATCATTTCATAAGTAGTAAAAAATCCTTTAATCTCTTGTCAAAACGCATTTCAATGGAAAATGAACCTTCTTTTGAGAACATATTTAAAGCCTTCGTTTGAAACCACCCAAGGGGAAACAAATTTATTTAAAAACCAAAATCTATTTAAAATACCATGGTTTAATGAGAAAACAATTTTCTATGTGCCAACTTCATTTGGAAACATATCCAATTATACACCAAACACCCAAGAGAACATTTGAAAACCATTTCCCCAAATTCCGCACATGATTGAGAAACCAAAACCTACCATACAAAATATTTTTAAAATACAAAACAACCGTAACGAGACCATAAAACCCCATTTCCAATAATTTTTACACACACAAATGTTATAACGTTATCCAAACCAAATTTTTCTAGCAAAAAATATCATCTAAACAATCAAAAAGAGAAAAACATTTCATAAAAAGCCTCTTAATAATTTAAAAGGGAAAAATTATTTTCAATAAGAATCCTAGGTACCTCAAACCTAGTCAATTCCCTTAAATCACAATATAAATCTATTTTTAATAAATTTAAAAACACAAAACTACCCATCACATTAAAATATAAATATTTCAAATGTACAGATCATAATTTCAGCATTTTCAAAAAAATATTTGGAACCTAAATAAAAAAATTCATCATGTCCACATATGTGCATTTAAATCAAAGAAACTTAATGAACTAATTAAAAGCAATAACTAAAGATTCACATTAAAATATATTTTTAAACAAATTACAAAAATGTATAAACGTCTTACATATCTAATTTTTGATATGAAAATGATTCAAATGAAAGGATAAAATAATAATAATAAATTAAAGAACAAAGCATACATAATTGCATCAAAATAGAAGAATTATGGATTCACCTACCTCAAACCAAATGTGGATGTGACGAAACTCCAATAGAAGGTAGAACAATATCTTGCGAACTAACTGTACACCTAAAAAATGAGAAAAATCCATGAAACACAACCTATAATATTAGGAATTAACCACAATATATTAAATCACCAAGGGTGGAATGAAAGGAAAAAATAATAAATAAATATACCAGAGTATGGCTGTACGGCGGGATAAAGAAGATGGAGTAGGAGGGTTGGCACACATAAGGGGAAGGAGGTCGAAGTAGGGTAGATGAGCCGCTGGAGCATGCAGGATGGAGTCCAGAGCTAGGGGTCAGGATCACTGGGTAATGGGAGAGGAGTAAATTGTTTAACCGACATGAAAAGGGGAGGATGGTTTCTAGTTAGAGCAAGTTCACTAGTGTGAGTAGCAAGAGAGATAAGGGAATCCAGTCTGGGGCTAGTCTTCGGAAATATGGGTGAGGGCCAACAGGCGGAGGGTGAGATCAGGAGTACGTTGAGGGGAAAGGCCAAAACGGTGAGGGGGTGGTCGTGCTAGAGCAGAAAGGCAGGGGGAAATCAAGAAAGAAGGGGCGGCTATGCTGTGAATTGGGTAATAGGGGGTTAGGGTTCTTTTGGTTTTTTTTCAATCTTTTATAATAATAATAATTACAAAAAATTCAAAAATAATAATAATAATAATAACAATACAAACAATAATATAATAATAATTCCAATATTTATTTTATATTTTTAAATAAAAATAATAGTAGTAACAGTTTAAAAGAAATAATAATATTAATAACTTTTCAATAATAAAAATATCAATAACATTTTTTAATTAAAAATAATAATAACACTTCTAATTATAATAGTATTATTAACTACACAATATTATTATTACTATTATTATTACAGCGCAACACTTTAATATAGTTTATTTTTTTCAAATTTTATTTATTTTAATCATAAGGAAACTGCACGGGCACTGAGGCCGACTGTGGGGCTACGTCCAACCATCTGATGTCGACGCCCCGGTCCAAAACCTATCAAAGTCATTGAACGTCAAAAAAAATAAAATGGGACCCAGTGTGAACCTCAACATGAGGAACCAAATACAAGAAATAAAAAAAATTAATAGTCTGGGTGTGACAATTCTCCCCAACACTAACACTTTCTTCCCCTAGAAAGTCACTCGGATGGACAATCGATGGAACATGAATCCATACATGATTAAAACCATAAGAAACCAAAACAAAAGTGAATGGGAGAAAATGGGAAGGTTCTCCCCAACACAAAAACTCAACTAGAATAGAGATTTAATACTCAAACATTCCACCCAGGGAAAGGGGGCATGATGAGAAAACTTCCATCTGATCCAAACCTACTTTTATATCCCGACTGGAATAACACCTCCACTGAATCTTGGAACTCTTGACTGAGACTAAAAACCCAAAATAGTAGAGAAACACGTTCAATAAGTACATATTCCAAGCTGTGAACCCATGCATAAATACAAACGTTCATTCATCCATAGGCACTTACATCTCCAAACGAACACATCTAATCCGAGATCAACCAATACAAGGGCTAGACACACTTTAATAAAAAACGCTATTCATAAAACTAGATCCACAAAAATAAAACATCTTGGATTATAATATAATGGTTCAATCATAACTATACAAAAAATCAATAAACATAAAACAATGTAAAAATATTAACAGAAATTAAGAAAGAACATAAATACATTAAATGTTTAACTGCAAACACTGAACACGAAACCTGAACTAAGGCTTCACACACTCGGCAACTCCTGACTCTGCACGAGATTCACCCCAAGACCTGTGGTTGGGGCCATGATGGATGGAGAATCTCTTGCCTCATAGTAAGGCACTGAAATCCTCCAGTCACAATGTGTTCTTCATGAGATGCTTCCTACAGAAATTCTCTAGATGGCCAAGACAGCCGCAATAATGGCACATCTTCAGAGGGATGCGACATGGAGGCTTCATGTGCCCTGAACGTCCATAATGATGGAACACCATTGAATGGTCTGATGAACTGCAATCTAGAACCACAATAGAGGACTCTTTAGAAATATGTCCATTCAGCACAACCTACTTTCCTGATAGGGATCCTTCATGATCAATGAGATATATTGTATTTCCATCCATCAGCGCTCTGAAGACCAACTCAACTAAGAATGCCTCATCCACCAACTTCTCAAAATGATAGTCCCTAAAAAGGAGGACCTGCTCCATGATCTCTTGACTAAGACCCCTTATGAAGAGAGAAGTCTCGATCACATCATGTGACACTAACTCTTGTGAAAACGACACAAGTTCCTTGAAATGGTCCTCATATGCTTTCACCATTCATTGGCCTTATTGAATACACATGGTCTATTCTATTTTCTTCGTCTTCACCTATCACGGTATAAAACATCAGACAAAGATAGATTTAAATACATCCCAACTTTCATTGATGGTGGGGTGAACAACTCACATTGGTCCCGTGTTGGACCTTCGAACAGAACAAAAATGATTGACACTCTACCAGCATCAGGAGTTCCCAGTACCCTGATGTTGTGATAGACCTCTTCATGCCACTATTCTACCTATAATGGACACTGGCCACCAAAAAGGATATGGAATGTCTGAGTAGGACCAAAAACAAGACATGAATTATCATAAACATTATAGACCTTTCAAATAGTCATTATCTGAACAACATATAAAACACAATGTTGAAACTGATATCATATCAAAGTGTAATTAAATGTAACATCATGAGCTGAAATGAACAGCTCAAAAACCAAAAAAATACAAACACAACACAAAATTACCTTTTAAAAATCCCCTATCATTTTATATTTCAAAACCTCATTCTTTCAATGCCACTTTCCGAATTCCAAACCCACATTTCAAACCAAATTCACTTTCCAAAATAATTTCCCATTTTAAAATAACTTTAAAAAATCAAGTCAAGCCTTCAATTCCAAGTAAACACCCATGTAATCCCATGAACCGTTGCATAGGTATTATTTCAAATTCATAAATATGCACCAACCCGCACATTCCATGCATTCCCTCACATGTGAAAACGTTTTTAGGAGTACCTTAGGTTTCACCCATACCATTTCTCTTCAAATTACAAGAAAACACCAGATTTTTAGACTAAAATCTTTAAGCTTTAAACCCCATTTCATTAATTTATCCATTTAAAATAAATAATTCTCATTTAAAAGACAATTTTCATTTTCAAAAGCCCACTTACACCAACTAAAACAAATACAAAATTAAACATGCATTAAACTACTGGAGTGAGGGACTAGTATGCATTCTTAACCTTGTGATATGGTAATGGGGCATGCCCCCATGTAATCATCAACAACTATGAGGAACATAAAAAATGTAATCAGACTCCACCTATGTCAATAATCCATGAAAAATAATGATATAACATCATCATTCCTCTTTTGTAATCCCTCAATCTAAAAAACCCAAATGAGAAAAGGTATCAATTCCCGAACTACCCCAAGCGACTCGAGGTTCAAAATGTGCGAGTGTTCAGGATTTCCTTCCTGTACCTACCTCCCGAGTCCAAGTAGTCATAATCTCCATCTACTAGAGACACCAAATTACAAGGGCCTCCTTTGATACCATTTTGTTATGAACAAATCTCGGGTCGATCTTGAACCAATAACCCGATCTGGTCCATGACAAGGCCTATAGGGCGTTCCTGATCCCCACAGGATAGATACAAGTTCTGGGAATCATAATATAACCGTTGGGAAATATTTGTACCATGGAAAAACATAACCAAATAAATATATACTGGTGATCAAAATTAAAAACTAGTAGTGAAATGAAAATAAAATCACATAATCCTACATGTGAACATCCAGGTCACAACCTGACTAAAGACCAACCTTGCTCCAATAATGGTTAACTCATCTAGGAGAACCCAAGAAAAGGGAACCTACAACTGAAATGATAAAAATAGTTGTGAGTATTAAATTTCTACGTATGGTTTCTATGATAATCCACTAAATCCAAGTGTTCCCCTTTCCCAAAAAAATCTAAAATGACTAGTTTGGAATAAAAATATAAATGTAATGTTTTCATATTTTATAAAAAGAAACATGTTTTTTAAATTAAAACTTCCAAAAAATACTACCTACCACTTCCAAAACCATTTTTCATTTTATAAATAAAATCCAAAATTAAATAATACCAAATCTAGGTTAAATTAGAATAGTTAAACACTGAATGTTGGAAATAAACTAGAATAGCGGAAAGTAAACAAGAAATGAAAAGAATCATGTATCCATGGATGATCCTAAATATCCCTATATGTACCATAGACATACTTGTCTCGGAACCACCTACCAGCATATGGTGAAGCTCTTATGTCTATAGCGAACCGGCTGCCCAAAACTGACCAAATCTAGGGGAAAATCCCACCTGGCCTAACAACCATTCTAGGGGTACCAACCCGTCTAATAGGGGTTCATCATAAACCATAACATGATCATCAAAAATATTCTCAGGAACCCATAGTAGTAATATTAATTTTTTGTAGGTAAGAGGCCCTCACATGCGTGGCTCAACTTACCTTGTCCTCACCACACTTGCATACCCCAGACACGGACACTCTATAAGATAACCCATAAAGGGATATTCCTCTATATAGTTTCCGTAAAAATATATATACATACACACATATATAATATCATCAAAGGTTCTAACTTGTCGGTCATTCTACAAAATCATTAAAACCATTTGATACTTCTTTTACAAAATATTAATGTTGTTAAATGGGCACACAGTAAATAAAACACCATCTTTTAAAAGGATCAACATGAACATTACACTAATGATGAATGTTCCAAATGGGAATTTACCTTGACGTACCTATAAAATTCATCAAAACAACACACAAACATCATTTTACATTTACAAATCCAAACAGAATATTAAGATCCAAAATTCACACCAAATAATTTTACAACTACAAAAAAAACCTTTAAAATATTTAAAATCATGTGAAAAAAAATTTCAAGGGAATAAAAACCAGATTTATGAACACATTTAAACCCTTAATTATGAACCTATGAAAGAGAACCAAAATTATTTGAAGAAAAAATCTATTTAAGACATTGTGGTTGAAAGAGAAATCCATTTTCCAAGTGCCAACTTAATCTAAAAACAGATCCAATGGTACAATAAACACCCAAGAGAACATTTAAAATCCATTTCCAAAAAGTTATCACATGATTTAGAATCCAAACTCAACCCTCCACAACATTTGGAAAATAACAAAACCCCAATGGCACTACAAAATCCCCTTTCCATGAATTATAACTCACACACAAGATATAACATTATCTAAACCAAATTATCCTAACAAAAAATATCATCACAACAATCAAAAAGAGGAAACCTTTTCATAAAAGGTCACATTATAATTTAAATGAGAAAAATTATTTTCAATAACCATCCTAGGTACCTAAAACCCTAGAAATTCCCACACATCAATGTAAAAATATATTTTTAATAAATTTTACCAACATGAAACTACCATTCGTATCAAAATTTAAATATAATATTGTTTCAAATCAAAAATTTTAAAAGTATCAACACAATATTTTGAACCTAAATAAAAAAATTCAGCATGGACACATATATGAATTTAATCAAACACACTAAATGCACCAATACAAAGTCATAACTAAAGAGTTCCATCAAAATCCATTTTTAAACAAATTATATAAACATATAAATTTTATATATGTCTAATTATGGATATGGCTGTAAGAACCCAGATCTTCAATTCAAGGATGGATACTGATTTTGAGTGTTTTTTTAGAAAATGGGGAGAATATAGATATTTTATGAATACACACCGTCTACGTAAGAGTACACCATGTGTACCCTGTTTTTGCTGGTATCCATGTACTAACAGTGTAATGACCTAGTACATGGTCGTGTGTGGTGACCTTGAGACTGCCTAAATCGAGGTCTGGTAAATTCATGTACACAACATGTATATTAAATGAACATGCCATGTACTTTTCTTTTTATTTGTTTAATTAGACCAGATTCGCATCTAATCCCCAGAATTGTCTTCTTCTAACCAGGTCTCATCCAGGAGAGTCCGGGAGTGATGATTCTTCTATGATCCATCGATCTTTCATCTATTCTCCAAATCAAACACCATTGATTACATTGGAATCACCTCGGTGAGTCCTTTCTTCTTATATAGCCTCTCTTCTTGATTTCTCTTATTTCATGAGATATTCTAGGTTTAGCGTTTTGGATTTTTTTGAAGATCTATGATGTTCTAGGTCAATTAAAAGGATTATCTTCAACTATATCGATCGTACAACATCGGGGTCAGTGGCTTTTTCCTTTAGGTAGTTTTATTTGGATTATATGTGTAAAAATTTATGAATGACCTAGTTTGGGGTATTGCGAGTTTTAGAGATTTAAACATGTTTGATGCCTACTACGTTCTTTTTCATGAAAAAGGGTTTTCATTTTTATTTAGGTTTAATACCTTGTTTATGGAAGGGTTTTCCCATGATTTTTTCTCATATTGGTTATTGCGTCCAGAACTACCTGTTAGACTATTTAGTTTACATGCCTAGTGCTATTAGGATAGAGTTGATATTATATTAAATTCTTGTAATATGCATTGTAGATGCTTATACTTGTACTATAAAAGATTACATTGGTTGTTGGATATCATTTGTGCATGATTTTATTACATGGATCTATGAGGACCTGGTGTAGTTAGACCATAGGGGGGAATTGATGTTGAGGGCTTACCTGGAGTGTTTTTTTAAATTTTTACAATTACGAGACCATATGGGGGTGGAATTTAAGTGCTCCCTCATAGTGTCTATAGTTTACCATTATGATACCACATGGGGAATGGACGTTGAGTACTTCCTTATAGAGTCTATTGTATATCATTAAAATAACATTGGAGGAATTGATGGTGAGTGGTTCCTCAAAGAGTCAATTTTTTTATGAAACTAGTGGGGTTAGACTATGATAAATTTCCCAGAGGGATTATTGTGAATGATTGGTAGATTAATTAATAAATTTAAATGAATGTGATTTGAATTGTTGGATTTTTTACATTTGATTACTTCTTTTTTTATTACATCATTTTTCATATTACATGCTATATATATTCACTGACAGTTAGGAACAAATATTTGGGTGGTTTCCTACTAGGATTCATCTCACATCCTATTTGGGTCATGCTTTTAAGACCAAACTGATTATATTGTTGCTGGTATAGATAAGGGAAATCCCCCATCATCGTCAGGTACTTGATGGTTGTGGACATAGACAGCATGGGACCATGTTGATGCTTGGGATGCTTTTGGAATTTATATATATTTTTTACTTTGGTTTATTACTATATTTCCATCATTGTGACATGTTTGGTTGTTTTCCTAGACATATGTGTCATGTATCATTTATATATGTGCTCTTATTGTTTATTTACATTCGGCCTTCAATTGTTTTCTTATTGTATGGTATTACTACATTGACTATTGTATATTATTGTTATTCAACAGTGTTACACTACCAATGAGGGAATAGTTTGCTCACTTTCACCCCCAAGGCCCTAGCTACAATTCAAAAGCCTCTAGAATTTGGCGAAATTCACTTCCTTCCATGTGACCAACCAGTTATGGGGCACTTTTTGGCCACACCCAAAACTGGGATGTTACAAAGTTGTATCATATAGGGTTATTCATTTCTCCATTAACATACTATTTGGAGCCTATAAACGATGATATGATGGAATAGGTAGTTGGAAATAAAATGTGCCTGAGAGTATATAACCCGTGTGTAGGGAAAAGCCAATGTTACTCAATTATTACAATTTTATGGTTTTTGAATTGTTACAAATTGATTTTATTTCAATGTTGGGTGATTCACATGTCTGGTTCTATTATTATTAATATTATGGAAATTATATTTCTATTCCAACCCAATGAGATGAGGTTATGCCATCTCATGCATCATATATGATGATTTTAGAGATCACATGTCATTAATCTTGTCAGGCCATTTGGGATGCATTAGTGAATACAAGTTGTTGTGATATATGTGGTAATACATATGTATGATGTTGTGATATATTCATTTATTGAATACCTAATAATTGAGATAGTATTGGATTGTGTAATTTTTAGGTTGGATTGAAACTAATTTATGGTCTCTGAGGTGTTATGGACAATCATGGATTATAATTTGGTTGATAATGTGATTGATTTCACTGGTATAAATTGTGATATACATGAATATGATGCCACAATTAGATTCTCTAGAATTATGGTTCCCTACGGATCAGAATTCGGTACTTTAATGTTTTCTTATGTGTTTTATAAGGTTCTAGGGCATTTTTTAAGTCTTACTATCCAGAAAAAACTAGAATACATAGTGTGTAATAATTAATTCATTCCATGTATCCTTCTATTAGGGAAGGATAAACTTTTTATAAGTACATGCCATGTACTATATGTACATGCCATGTAGTGTTTAACTGTGCGATTGGATTTTTGAGCAGAGACTTGGGGTTGGGAAATATTTTCTGCAACATGTTGTGTACTGGTAGTACATGTCGTGTTGTAGAGACCATGTATCTGTCCATGTGACTAACAACACTGATTGATGAACTTCAGGTAGTACATGTCGTGTCTAGCGTGAACATGTTGTGTAGTGTTACCCAGGAGAGAGCCATGTGGTTTAGTAGCCTAAAGGTACTCAGGCAAGGGGAACTATCCAAGTATAAACCTTGTCAAATGAAAACACACCATGCATATGGGGTGTTACACGAATAGGGTTTTAAGGAGTACACACCCATGTAAAGGCTTAAGGTAACATGTTGTGTATGGGCCATACATGTCGTGTATCCATGTTTTAAAAACATGAATGTTTTCATTCTCCTGTTCCATTCCCAAACATCTATGTTTCGTTCTATGATAATATTGATCCAAGGTGTGTTCTTGAACACACAGAGTTAGGCCACAGAGACGTCCTTCATGTGTACATTAGATAGAGGGAAACAATCAGACGACAGACATGGTAGATCATGGACTACCAACAGATCCTCCCATCGTGCCTATCTTGGAACCTGCTATTGTTACAGATACAAGTGTTGATGAATAGTTCCAAGAAGGATTCATGAGGTTTACGAAGTCTTTCCATGGAGCATCGCACCCTACCTCATTTATGGAAGAGTTGATGTGGGTTTTTTAGCATCATCATCCTCCCACATTCTTAGGGGATGGAGGACCTCGGGCTGCATAGTCATGGTAGCAATCCATGCTATCTATCATTGAGAATCATGAGACGCCTCTATGGAGGAGGGTGAAGCTCTCTATGTACATGCTATGGGATTTTGCAAAGAGATGGTGGGATGTGATATCACAGGTAAGATGCCAACAAGTTATGTCTTGGGTTAAGTTCCAATGGACGACCTATGAATACTCTCCGTGGAGACATTGAGGGTCTATCGAGCCCAACAGTTCATGAGTTTAGAGCAGGGTACTCTCTAAGTCAGGTAGTATTTTTCTCACTTCATAGATCTGCATTGATTCACACCCATTCTAGGGGATGATGAGTTATTTCTGGTGAGGAATTCTGAGGATGGTCTTAGAAATGACATCCAATCTTAGGTGAACATCTTCAGGTATACTTCCATATCATCTATTATCAACTAGGCATTGATCACTAAGCACAACCTGAGGGATTTTGGATCTGTGAGCCAGGGTGGTTCAACATCCATATTTGGTACTTCTCTGGTCGATAGAAGGAAGTGTCATAGGGAGTCTACACATGTATATCCAATTAGGTAGGATACTCCTTCCTATAGCCAGGTGGTATGATTAAAGTGCGTGATGAGTATGCTTACAAGGCCATATTTCCTATGAGACCAATTTGGGTGTCAATATTGTGGAATAATTGGTCTTCTATAGTGTTTCTATTAGATTTTTTCACCAGAAGCTGGTGATAGGGGTTTTCTATGACTTTACTTTCAAGAGAACAACCACTGATTTCTCATCTATCACTGAACTAGAGTTTTCCTGGCCATTCAGGCTGAGGAGCAGGTCGTGTGCATAGTGGTCGGACACAAGATTTTCGACTACCGCATGATGGATTAGCCAAGGGATCTAGGAGGAAACACAGGGCCATGACACAGGATTGGATTTTTCACTAGAGTAGACCAAACATGAGTAAGAACTCAGACCCTCTACAGTTAGAGGTACGATTTTGTTTGCCTCATTTTTATCTTCTTCTCTTTTCTATATAGAGGATTCACATAGTTTCATATTTGTGCATTTTGTGGGGAGCCTTGGGATTTTGTATCTATAGTTTTCCTGATACCTTGATGATGGTCACACTGTTGGGGACTAGAACGACTAGTGTACATTAGTGAGAAGAGTTCCCTCTTAATGTCGGTGGGTATCACTAATCGCACCACAATTCACTGTTTCATTTTCACCCTTACACCACTATGCTAAACATGTTTTATTTTGAAAGTTATAAAAATAATAACAAATTGAATTCAAAATTTGAATCATTTACTTTTTGTTCATAACTTCTAAAAAGTTCAATGTTACTTGTTTTGATGATTCCATTGCAGGGGGAGGTGATTTGGAAGAACCATGATGATGTCCAAGAATATTGGGCCAAACTGTGCAAGATCCATGAACAGCAGTGGACTCATCCACGCACTTATACTGAACCGTGCATCCAAATGGGATGAAATTTTTGGGAGATATTAAAAACATCATTATTCTACATTTTATATGAAGGTACCAAATGCTCATTTGGAAATATGGTGGCCCAACGGAACTGGTTTTCCCTGCACACCGAATCGGCATGAAGTCAAAAGTGGTGTTCTGTGATCAGTCCATATCCCACACTCCTCTTGATGAAATGGTGCCAAACATTCGATGGAGATAGTAAAAAGGCAGGGATAAAACTTTTTTAGTTTCTATAAAGCAATATAATGTTGTATGGAGGTCGAAACCCATGTGACAATTGGTTTTTAGAGATATGTGTGCTCAAAACCACCTTCCCATTTTCCAATAAAATGGCACATTGGGCTCCACATTTGTATGTTCGTCCAGGAGACAATGAGCATATTTTGAGGACCCAAAGGAGTCCCATAAACATCTAATGAGTTATAAAGGCCCCTATCCACCTAGGGGGTCTAGGATGAAGGTGAAGTTCCACCCGAGCTTCCTCCTCCTCCTTTTGTCGAGTTAAACGGTGGGCGGTCATTTCGAGGGAGCTAAACACACTTGTGTCGGAGTTCCCGCACTTGTTATTTTTTTGTATTGTGTAATTTGTGTGCCAAAAATTTCACTTATTTCTTATCTTGACATGATTCTCCTCTGATTTCATTTATATTTTTAAAATTATTTGAAACACTCTTTATTTCAACACTCATTGGGTTAAGATTTCAAGTTGGAATATTGGGTTGTTCTGATTGGACAAGAAAAGAGTCTTATTTATCTCAAACATACATAAGATTTCAGTATGATTTTTTAGTCTTTATTCTCTATGATATAAATCCAATCCTTGTAAACATTATTGTTCTGTCAAGAGGTGGTTCTTTGAGCATCATTTAAGAGGCAAGAGGGAAGTTGAGATCATAATAAACATCAACCAAAGGATTCCATTAAACCATGTGTATTTTTTAGAATTATGAACTCACCAAGATGTGTAGTTAACTTGAAATGATATCCTTATCTCCAAATTCTAAAACAACACTTTTATTTATCAACTATTAAACTATTTAAAACAAGTTATTTTCTTTAAACTGTTTTAAAACCACCACTCTTTTAGTACTTATTATTAAAAATTCAAACTATAAACCCATGAATTCTCCATGAGAGAAGACATAGTGTCTCACCTAGACTATATATCAACATCAAAATCATAATCAATTTTACATGTCATGACAACATAGTCAAATTTTGGCATTGTTGTCGGGGAGCGCTTCAGTTTTTATTGCATGTTTTTATATGATATTTGTAATTTTTGTGAATATTTATTTACCTTTTCAATCCATTGGTGTTATGATTTATTTTTTACATAGGTTTGGTGCATGACGATTTCGAATATGGGAGATTTACCTCCTTTCGAACCCGAACTATAGAGGATACATTGTCTGCAACACCGAGGCACATAAGAGAACCCTTTGAAGGAGAAAACACAAAACATCGACAAACTTCTTGATTTTTCTTATTCTTCTTCTGAAACCCACATCAAAACTGAAATAAACTTGTATTAAGTTGATGAAAATTACAGGACATTAAAAGAACGAACCATGCTTGATGTTGATATCCAACACAATTACATTCAAATGCAAGGTGTGGCACCCAATTTTGATCTAAAATCCAGTCTAATTCATTTATTACCAAGATTACATGGACATCCTGGACAAGATTCACATATACACTTAAATGAATTTCATACTGTGTGTTATACATTAAAACCTGCAAATGTAAATTAAGAACATGTAAAGCTCAGAGCATTTTAATTTTCATTAGAAGACAATTCCATAGACTATCTTTACTATGGTAATTCACCAATTATAGTTTGGGCGAACATGAAACTCATTTTTCTTGAAAAATATTTCCTAGTATCTCAAACTAAAACTATAAATAATGAAATTTGTGTTATAATTCAGTCACAAGGGGAAATATTACATGAATATAGGTAATGCATTAAATGGTGATGTTCATGTTTCCCACACCACCAAATAAGTGATCAAATTTTAATTCAATATTTTTATGAAGGTTTAATTCCTATTGATAGAAACATGATTGATGATGTTGTAGGTGGTTTATTGGTAGATATAAACCCAATTACTGCAAGAAACCTGATTGAGAACATGGCACAGAACACTTAAAAATTTGGCACATGGTCCAATGTACCCATTCGAAGTGTCCATGAGGTGAAAAGTACCGATTTCGATAGGAAAGTGGATACTATGTTCGAATATGTAAGTACCCTTCATCGAATACATGATATTTCCCAAGGGAAATCTCAATCTCATCCTCCCATCAATTGTGAAATAAGTTCTTCTAACACTCACTAATCCGACCAATTCCCCCAATTGAGAGAGACATCTGAGAGATGTGAGAAAATCCTTCCAGTCCACCACTATAACCAACCATTTATACATGATCATTATTATCCATGAAACCATGGGATGAAATAAAACCAATCATATATGCAAGGGGGGTATTCAAACAAGCCCCATCAACCATGGAACCAACAAGGTCAGAGTAGTCATCCACCACCACCACCTAGAAATCCCCAACCACCCAAAGGCCTTTCCAACCAAACCTTCCAACTAGAAGAAATTATGAAATAAATGGCTAACAACAATATCTAATTCCAACAAACCACTCATGTAGCCATACAATACCTCAAAACCCAATTAGGCCAACTAGATAACTCGATCGGGGAAATTCAAAGTCATGTGTTGGGTAAACTACCCTCTCAACCAGAAATTAACCTTAGAGATAAAGGAAATGTAAGTTCCATCACCCATAATAGTGGTAAAAAACTTAAAACCCAAATGAACCCTCCATTAGATTCATCCACTCCTCTGGAAAACAAAATCCCAACAATTGAAAATTGTCCAAGAGAATAAATTCCTTATCCTAAGAGAAGCCCTTCCAAAGGAAAGAGTGTGTATGTAGATGAGTCTCCCATACAAACCATTCCTCTTCCAATTACCCAAAGGTCTACCCAACCATGAAAACAAGAGGAAACTGAACTTGATAATGAAATATTGGAAACTTTCAAAAAAAATTGCAGGTTAACATTCCATTAACTGATGTCGTTAAGAAACTTCTATGATACGAAAAGTTTATAGTAGAGATGTGTACACAATGAAGGAGACATAGGGGTGATTAAGAGGTATGCTTTGGGAAGGAGTATCTCAGCATTTATATAATGGTCACTACATACCAAATTAAATGATCATGGAACCTTATCGTTTCCATGCACCATAGGGGAGTATTCATTTTCCAATGATATTCTTGATTTAGGTGCTTTTATTAATGTGATGCCTCACTCCATTTATAGTTCATTGTAGGTTGGGGAACTAATGCCCACTAGAATTGTAGTATAACTGGACAACTGAAGTACCCCACCCCATTCTAGTGTGTTATAGGATGTTCTTGTGAGGGTGAAAAATATAATTTTTATAAGCTGATTTTTATGTTCTAAAAATGGAAGATGATAGGATGAATGTACATGCCAAAATTATATTGGGGAGACCCTTCATGAAAACATCCACAACTATAATTAATTTCTATTATGGTAAATTATCTATAGAATTTTTTCGTGAAAGAGTCTATTTCGACAAACTTGATCCAATGAATCACCCTTTAGAAGAACATTCCTCTTAATATGTTAATTCAATTGATGTACACCCTTCACCTGAAAAAACTTCTTAATATTACCCCAATCCCATTTCTGAGTTTTCATCCTTGATTTAAATTCATGGTAATAAATTATGCATTTATTGTTGTAGTGGTATAGATAAATTTAATGCATGTTTGTTAATTGATGATTTCTTGAACATTGAGGATCCAATGACGATCGATAATACATCTAAGATTCTAAAAGATCATTCCTAATCCTAGGATGATACCATTGAGAAGATATATGAGATTAGTAACCTCTCAAATTCACAAATAATCCCATCAATCCTAAATCCAGCTGAATTGGAATTAAAAAAGCTGGCTAACAATTTAAAATATTCATATCTTGATAATGAAAACAAGTTTCTTTTCCTCATTGGTAGTTCACTCCCTCCTGATCATGAATTACTATGTCTTGAACTTTTGAGGGAGTATAAAAAAATATTGAGATGGAAACATGATGAAATCATTGGTATTATCCCATCAATGTGTATACATCATATTTTATTAGATGATGAGGCTAAACCAGTGAGGCAAGCACAATGTCGATTGAACCCAAACCTCCAAGAAGTTGTGAAAAATAGGAAACAAATTATTGGTTGTTGGAATCATTTACCCCATCTCTGACATCCAATGGGTCAGTCCCATTCATATATTTCCTAAATTACTAGCCTTAGAGTAATCAAAAATGAAAACAATGAATTGGTTCCAACTTGGGTGCAGAATAGTTAGCGCGTCAGCATAGAGTATCACTGACTAAAACAACACACCAAGAAAGACCATTTCCCTTTTCTATTCATTGAAAAAATACTAGAGAGGCTAGTCGAAAAGTCCCACTATTGTTTCCTTGATGGGTATTATGGATAATTTCAAATCCATATTTCCCCTGAGGACTAAGAAACAATGACCTTCACTTTCCCATTTAAAATATTTTCCTATAGAAGGATGCTATTTAGTCTGTGCATTGCTCCAGGTTCTTTCTAGTGATATATGGTTAGTATATTTTTGGAATACCTAGAGAATTTCATGGATGTATTCATGGTTGATTTCACTTTTTATGGCTCTTATTTTGATGAATGTTTGAGAAGTATTTCTTTAGTTCTACATTGCTATATTGAAAAGAATCTCATATAAAATTATGACAAATTTCATTTCATTATGCGATAAGGTATAGTTTTGGGACATGTCATATCTGGGGATGGTATTCATGTAGATAAATTAAAAGTGGATGCCATTTCTTCCATACCATTCCACAAAAAACCTATGGGATATAGAGTCTTCCCTAGGTCATATAGGATTATACCATCATTTCATTTATGACATTAGTAAAACTGCACTCCCCCTCTCCCAATTACTCCAAAAAGAAAAAGAATTAGTTTTTATAAGGAATTTTAAGAATATTTTATTAATTTAAAATGGAATCTCACATCACCCCCAGTAATCTATCCACCTCGGTGGGATTTACCATTTGTGCTCATGTGTGATGCCTATAACTATGATATTGGTGCAGTCCTATCACAAATGGTCGATCGAGATCCACATGTCATTTCCTATGCCTCACGTACTTTGGAACCTACCCAAGAAAACTACACACCAACTGAAAAAGAAATTTATTCTATTGTGTTTTCCTGGGATAAATTTAGGTCATTTATTTTAGGGTCTATATTCATTGTGTTCTCAGACCATGCAGCCCTCTGATACCTCCTTAAGAAACCAGATGTTAAACCGCGTCTCATTCACTGGATGCTCCTCCTTCAGGAATTCAATTTAGAAATTACTCAGAAAAAAGAATCTGATAATGTGGTGGCTGACCATATTAGTTGGATTCACCCATCCTCATTCATTGGATCATCCCCCTGTATTCCAATAAATGTTATGTTTTCAAATGAGAAACTGTACCGTGTGAAAGATGTTATTCCTTGATATGCAGAAATTTTAAATTATTTGGTCGCATCTTGCATTCCTACTGATTTCAATAAAAACCCAGCCGGCCATCTAAAATAAGAGTCGCATTGGTACATTTGGTATGAACCCTACCTTTGGTGCACATGTAGTGATCAAGTCCTTAGGCGTTGTATTTCTAAGAGCTAGATTTAGTCCAACCTTAGATTCATCGACACTCTTGTTTGTGAGGGCCACATTAGTCCCAAATGGACTACATGCAAGGCACATGATTCTGGTCTCTTTTGGCCAACACGTTTCTTAGATTCCCATGAATTTTGTAAATCTTTTCCTCATTTTCAATGAATAGGGAATGTATCTAAAATAAATGAAATTCCAAATATACCATTTATTTTTCATGGAATTGTTTATGTTTGGGGCAGTGCCTTTAAGGGACCATTTCCCAATTGCATTGGAAAGTTGTTCATTCTTCTGGAAGTTGATTACGTGTCAAAATGGGTAGAAGAAAGAGCTATAAGGACTGATTATTGTAAGGTAGTTGTAGAGTTTTTGAGATCCCAACTATCTTGTAGGTTTGGCTTACCTAGGTTTATCAACATTTACGTGGGTTCTCATTTCTGAAACTGAACAATGCGGTCACTTTTACATTGATATGGGGTCGATCATCGAGTGTCTACTACTTTTCACCCACTGACCAATGGTCAAGATTTGGTGTCAAATAGAGAGGTAAAATAGATTCTTGAAAAAATGGTTCAACCCAATAGAAAATATTGGAGTCTTAGACTTGATGATTCATTATGGGATTACTGCACTACTTTCAAAACCCATATTGGCATGTCACCATATCAGATAGTGTTTGGAATGATTTATCACCTCCCTATTGAGATTGAGCACTGGGCCAACTGGGATATCAATCAATGCAACTATAATCTTTCTATTGAAGGTGCTTAATCAAAGTTGCAGATTCATGAGCGGGATGAAATGAGAAGGGATGCATATGAGAACTCCAGATTTTATAAGGAGAAACCCAAGGCTTCCCAAGATCATCTTATCCTTCATCACCAGTTCTAAATTGGGCAGAAGGTTCTACTCTACAATGAATGGATAAAGTTGCATCTAGGTATGATTCATACTTGCAGGATTGTACCTTAAACTCTTAATAATGTCTCTCCATTTCAGTTTGACCATGTTCAAAATGATGAAACCAAGCACACCTTCACTATCAATGGGTAGCGGTTGATGGCCATCCATGAATCCATTCCAGAGTCCCCCATGGAAGAACTCCATGTTCACAAAGATATCTATGAATGAAATTTTCCAGGTATAATCCTTCCATTACACATTCTCTTTCTTATAGTGAGGTCACTACAAACATTAGTTGTTGGGGGATGGGTATATTCCTGGGATAGTTAGGAATTTTCAACATCTTTCTTATTTTTCTTTTATAACTTTCTGAATTGTATTGTTACTCTCCCCCTTCCCTCCACCTCATTTATGTGCCGGAATATTACTTTTTTTATTCCCACTTTATTATGAAAAATTATGCCCGTTTAATCATAAAATTTATTGAAAATTCATGTGGAATGTCCGTATTTCATGTTGTTTAAACATTCAAAAAATAATCTGACAAAATGTGCATTTAAGCAAGAATTAAATACAGTGGTGTTACTTTATTTTAAAAATTAATTCTTTGTCGATGATATAAATTGTTGTATAATTTTGAAACCTCCGAGAAGAATGTTGCCCTTTTTTTGTGAATAGTTTAAGGGAAAATTATGTCACTTAATTTCTCCATATAGTTTTACACCCAACCATGAAATATAAAAACATATAACTTAATGTAAGGTAAATATATGTTAAATTTATTTTCTCTACATTCCAAAAATAATTTTTCCATATGTTCGTTCCTTATCCGATCTATTTCATTGCTTTTCCAGATTTATCTATGTGTGTGTACCTATTATTTGACTATTGTAATCCCTAAAAAAACAAAAAAAGGGTTGTATATTGGGAAGGTCAAAAACCACCCTTCCTTGATTTTTGATCTTGTTATAACTATCACAATTTGTGTCATGAGGAGAACAAAACATGATTTGGGAGAGGGGTGTGAATGTTTTTTCAAGTGAAACTTTTGAAAAATAAATAAATAAAGGAACTGATGAAATGTACAACATATGGGGATATCTTGGATGTGAGTATATGGTTTGAGTTCTAGGAATGCTTATGTGAGTGGGTCTTGAAATTTGATTGCAAATTATGTGTGTCATGTTCCATAGAAAGGATCTTGTAAGTAGATAATTATTAAAATAACTTATATTTACTCGATAAAATGTGTAAAGAATAGCATGAAATGGCTTTCACAAACACACGTGGAGATTTAGTGACATGATTAACTTTTGAATTATTTTATTTTATCGGTATCATTAATCTATTGGAATTTCATTTGGATATAATTTTTCAGATGTCTTTTTCCATGATCACTAAGAATATCTCCTATGTGTGAATTTTTCTTTGATCACATTTCTATCAGGAATTAAATTTTTATTGAATATTAAATATTTAGGATGTTGGAAAAATATACATGCATAATTTTTTTTAATTATCACTTTTCCCATGAGTGAAAATTTTTTGGTGAGGGGTGTGATCACACCATGATTCAGCATTTCTTTTTTACCCTTACAGAACGGTGCTAAACTTGTTTAATATTGAATGTTATAAAAAAGTAATAAATTTAATTCCTTGAATGAATGAATTTTTTTTTTCACTATTAAAAAGGTTCGTGATATTTGTTTTGATGATTCCATTATAGGAGGAGGCTATTTGGAGGACCCATGATGATGTCTATGAAAAATGGGCCAAACTACGCAAGATCCATGCACACCAGTGGACTCATCCGCACATAGCTCCTGAACCGTGAATCCAAATGGGCTGAAATTTTTGGGGATGGTCCAAGACTAATTTTGATACATTTCCTAAGAAGGAATGGAAGATACCTTTGGCCATATGGTGTCCACCCGACCAGATATGCTTAGCAGACTGAATATGTATGAATTCAAAAGTGGTGTGTTGTGATTTCTCCATATCTCGTACTCCACTTGTTAAAATAGTGCCAAAATTTTGGTGGAGACATTCACGAGGTGGGCCTAAAACTTTTTTATTTTCTCCAATGTGAGATAATGTTGTCTAGAAGTCGAAACCCATGTGACAAGTGGTTCTAAGAAATCAGTGTTCTCAAAACCACCTTCCCCTTTTCTTATAAAATGAAACCTTGGGATCCGTATTTGTTTGTTTGGGTAGAAGGAAAAGATTTGGTATTTTGGAGACCCAATGGAGTCATCTCATCATCCAAGGAGTTCTGGATACCCCCATCTATATGATCGAAATATGAATGTAGATGCTCAATTACATGAGGGGGGTGGATATTAAGTATAAAAATGTTCGTTCTTAACCCTAAGGAAAACTATGTTTAACAATGTTAAACATGGTAAATTCACAAGGCCTCATTTAGTTCTAAAACCAATCTTTGTTCTAGAAATGTTGTTCCAGAAATGAAACTTATGGAATGTTTAGAAGGAAAACATTCTACCTTAAAGCATATAGAATCTAAATTAATCAGAGTAAATAAATGACCAAGAATGTAAAAGAAATTTATATTTTCTTAATTTATCAAAATATAGTGGAATATAATCTTGAAACAAAATAAGTAACATGTATGAAGTATTTTAACCCAAAGAGTAGGGAATTCATCAACCTATGACAAAGGTCCCTCGAAATATACATTCATGAAAGTCTATCTTACCCAAACTAGGGTCAACCCTCGATAAGAATATCAGAATTTTTCTTCCTAATCAAGGAAGTCCTCGAACATTATGGTAGTTGTAACCTCTATCTTCATATGCCCAGAAGTCCTCAATTGTAAACAGAAAGAATCGGAGTTGCACAAAGCAAGATGAACAAGATGTTCAATTTGCACAAGGCATGAGAGTCTCTCTCTCTTGAAATCACTTCAGCAGCATGAAATCTCTAGAGTGATGGATCTGTAATGAACTCATTCAAATGAGCTCCTATTTATATAAATTTCTCCAATAGTCGTCTCCCTCCTCCAACGATCATATTTTTCATTAAATCTCTAAGTTACCTGTACACATGTCACTCAAACAATGGTTAGTTAGAAACGGAATGTATGAAATCATTTCATAACTAAAACATGTGTATGAAAAATAAGGTTGCATAACCAAAAATATTTTTTAGAGTCTAAGGAATTTTTTTTTGGATTTTATGAAAGTAATTATTTGAAGACTACAAATCATGGATATTCAAATTCTGTTTTCCAAAGGATTCAGAACCAGAATTCTATAGAATTCAATGTTTGAAGTTTGAGGAATTCATTGTCTGAATTCTGAGTAATTCAGAGTCTGAATTCTAAGGAATTCAGAGTCTGAGTTCTGAGTAATTTGGAGTCAAAATTTTAGATAATTTAGAGTTATAATTTTAGATAATTCATAATTTGAATTTCAAAGAATTCAGAATATGAATTTCAAAGAATTCAGAATATGAATTTTAGGGAATTCGGTATCTGAGTTTCAATGATTTCAGAATCTAAATTTCAGAAACTCTAGAATCTGACTTTTAGAGAATTCTGAACCTGAATTTTGGAAACCTAAAAACAAAATACTCTAAAACTAAGGATTTATAGTATTCATTGATTTTAGATATGAAATGTATTTTTAGAAATTAGAAGAAAAAATATTTAGAAATAGAGAAAATAAATAATGAGCAATGGAAAAATAAGTAATGATAAAAAAATTTTGGGGAATGAAAGTTGTCCTTATTAAGATGATTCTTAGGTAAAATATAATTTTCCTTAAGATAGAGTGTTAGTGATTTTAAAAACATTGATCAATGGAAAATTTATAAGGAAACCTTATTGATTCAAAAATCTCCCCCTTTTCTGAAAGCATAAACATCCATAAAAAAAGAATATATGACTTAGATAATTTCTTTATGGACATAAAATAAATACTTATCTACCTTTACATATGAAACAAAGTGAATTATACTAACTCCCCTTTAGGTTTTGAATGACCTAAAGGATGTATTTATGATTTCATGAATGATATTTTACATTATTTTGCATACAAAAATCTTCTTTGATAAGAAATTCCCCTTAGATGAACTCCCCTTACTTAGAGAAATATCTTCTATCATAGTATTATTTTTATCATTCTTTTCTTCCCCTTTGTGATTTTCAAAAAGGAATAGAGGGAATAAAAAATAGTACCTATAAAATTAGTACCAAATAACTAAATATATATGGAGGAAAACCAAAACTTCATTAATATTGAAATAATTTGTACACAGAATAAATTCAACAAAAGATCAGAATGGGTAAAAATTTTCCTTTTATCTCCTTCAGCATTAGTTTCTTAACAATGGTTTTCATCTACTTTATCTCCTTTTAATATTCATCCATATGATTAAGATGTTGATCATGATCTTCGATTTTCTTCTCCAAGGTTCTATTTTTTTCTTCCTGATCCTTAAGACATTCTTCTGGAGCATTCAACACTTCTTCTAGATTAATATGTTTTTCTTAAAAGTCAATTTTGAGATCCCTTTCCCTCTTCCAATTCAAATCTACATAATTAAGCTTCCCATTCAGATCCTTAACTTCCTATTTCCGAGTATTCTATTTGAGACTTATATTTTCCTCAAAACTATTAGAAAGGTCCTTGATCTACCCATCTTCAATGTCAAAAGCATCCTTGACATTTTCATGATATTCACCAAAGACTCTGAGCTCCTCGACTATCTTTCTCGACAATCTTGTAACCTTTCTTAAAGTACTTGTATGCGGCTCATATCCAACGAGAAAATATTTGAGGTCTGCCTCACGTCCATCACATTTATCCATAACTACGGAATCTAAATCTGATTTCAGATTTATCGAATATTGAACCATCTAGAATATTGAATCTATTTTATTAAATAATGGAATAGTTACAACCAGATTTTTCATATATTGAACAATAAAATCATTTCCAAGAGAAGAAAATTCTGAATCCAAATGTTTAGTTTTTGAGGATTATTTTTCTAACTCATCAGTTTTCCTCTTTATCAAAGCACCAACATCTTTCACCATAGATTTGCAAGCTGTATCAACTGCCACTGGTTTTCCCTTATTAGCTATCAGAATAATGTCATTTGTTTTGGGTGATACTTACTTTTTGTCTGATAAATGAACAATATTATCATCGTCAACTTCTTCTTTCTGAGAATTAGCCAATTGATATTCTAGTTGAACAAAATAATGATTGTTTCTTTCTTCTTTATAAGGTTTGTTTACTTTTTTTGACCAATTTCATCTTTTCCTATAGTAGAATGTTTTGAAGACTCTACTTCAGAAGTTCGGATTGAATGTTTCTTATAAGGAATCTCCTTCTCATGATAATCCTCTACTTTCATTATCTTATATTTTGTATCACCTTCGCCTTCTTATTCTCCTTCTTCTACAACTCCTTTAACTTCAACTATTTCTTCTTCTTGATGTGGTTCCAGAATTTCCACTTTCTTTACGAGAGTAAATACTTCATCAGGGTGCGTCTTTTTCTTCGTTGTCTTTAGAGGGTCATATTGGCTTTCCTTAGCCGTAGTAGTCTCTCTTTTCTCATCCGGTTCCTTAGAATTATCTCTTAAAGTTAGTTTTCATCCTTTGGTCTTGACAATATTTTGAAAGATGTTTTTGGTACTAGTCATGTGTTGGGAACATCCACTACCCATGTATCATATATTCTTGTTGGTACTATCTTTATTTTCATGAAAATAAGGGGGATAGAATTTCGAAACCGAATCATTCTTGGATCCAAAAACATCAAAAATAAAAACTTTTGGAATCCACATTTTCATAGAAAAATAAGATGTAAGAAAACCTAATGACTGAGTTATGTTTAGATTTTTTTCCCAATCTCCACCACACAGAAATTAATTGCAAAATGGATCACTTTGAGAAACAAAATTATTATTACTAAAAACTCGATTATAATGAGTATAAACAAATCCATAATTATTCATTAATGGTCAAATTTGAGAATACATCTTATCAAAGTTTCCCTTACCTATATTAATGTGGACAAAAATTTCCACAAGGAAAATATTTCTGACTATAGTATAATAACAAATTTTTTATCCTCAAAAACAGATGTTTTAGCATTAGAGTTAGTCTATAAAATATTTTTCTTGAAAATTTAAATTTTTAGATCCTTGGAATGTTTATCCTTCTTCAAATTAACTTCCTCATGGTTTTTTTAAAAAATTTCAAAATCATAAATTTTCATATCAAGATCTTAGAAAGATCTGATACTTCTTTAGTAAGAATATAAATTCTATAATTTTACTTATTAATCAATTTCTAGACTTTAGAATTTTTATTCTCAAGAAGTTTAAAAAACCTAGATAATTCTTCATAAGTAGGTAATATATTATCATCATCATCAGAAGATTTCCGTATGATTATTCTTAATATTTATTATCACTATAATTTGCATTCAATGATACATTAGTTATAGATTCAAAATTTTGTACATTGGCCATTAGACAATGATTTTCAACGGGTAGGTTTGCAATTAGACCAAGATTATTCTGACTAGAAGATTCATACTTTGAGGATTCATCCGAAGAATCTCCACTACTGACACTCCATGTTTCATTATAATTCAAAACCTTTTTTTCTTAATCTTTGTTGTAAAACGTTCTATTCCTCTCAGAATGATTTTATTTTCTATCCTTTTTCTTAATCATAGGACAATATGGCCTTATATTATATGCTCCTTTACATTCATAACATGTGACTTATGATTCATTCTTTTCCTTTAATTAATTCTTCTTAATCCAATAATGAATGTATTTCATTCCAACTATCTTGTTCATCCTTTGAGAAAGATTATCTTTCTTATTATCAGAATGTTCACTTTCACTTTATTTAGATAAAACAATGACTTTATTTGACTTGGATCTTGTAATCCTTTTAGGAGTGTTGGATTTTTTAGTAGTAAAGGCTATACCTCCCTTGACATTCTTCTTATTATTCCTATCAACATCTCTTTTCATTCTCATATCATGCTGATGAATATTTCTAAAAATCTCATCAAGTGTAATTTGAGATACTTTCATATTCTCATCAATATATGTTCTCTTAGATTCCCACTCATTAGGAATGATATCTATAATCATGTCCACAATTACCTCATCATCTAAACCTCTTTCACCCATTTATTTTATACTATAAAAAATAGTCACATACCATTGTTTTACCATGCACAATAGTTCTCCATAAAGAAATAGAAAACCACGATATTATGCTCGATGCATAACTCTTCTAGTTTCTATAACATGGATATACCAAAATTAGTAAAGTAAAATTTCATCCAAATATAATTTGCAACATCACTAGAAGAAATCTGACAGTATATATTCCAAGTCATGGAACAAAACAAATTATTGTGTACCTTGTAGTTTTGTTGATATTCTGACTTTTCTGGATTAGTAAAATTTATGACTTTATTATCAGGAATCTTGTAATCTCCAGTAAGCATAACATAGTTTTCCATTCTAGTATTAATAATATAAGTCTTTATACGGTCACTCCATTATTCATAATCATTTAAATAAAAAAAGGTGGTCTAGTAGGATTTAGATTTTTAATCAAACCAACATTCATTACTTCCATATAAAAGAAAATATATTTCAACAAATAACCTGTTAATAGAAAAATTTGTAAACAATGATAAAAATCCTAATCAAGGAAAATATTTTGAAAAATGAAAACCTGAGCAAAAAAACATATATGTGAATATAATTATTTTAGAAACGAGCTCTGATACCAATTGTAGGATCGAAATATGAATGTAGATGCTCAATTATAAGAGGGGGGTCAAATGTATGTTTAAAAACTATCGTTATAAACATTATTTAAAACAATATTTATCGAAGGTAAAAAGGTAAATTTACAAGACCTATTTTAGTTCTACAAACTTTCTAGGTTCTAGAAATGTGGTTCTAGAAATGAATCTTAAGGAAAGTTTACAAGTAAAATATTCTAACTTAAAACATATAGAATCTTACTTAATCAGAGCACATAAAATAACAAGAAAGTATAAAAAAGTTATACATTATTCCTTTATCAAAATATAGTGGAATATAAACTTGAAACAAAACAAGTAAAAAGTATGATGTTTTTTTAACCCAAAGATTAGGGTATCCAACACCCTTGGATAAAGGTCCCTTGATTTATACTATTATGAAACACTAAAATACCCACACCAGGGTAACCCTTTGATAGGAATATGAAAATATGTCTTGATATCCCTGCAAGCTCTCGAACATCAAGATAGTCGGCACCCCAGTCTTCCTAATCAAGGATGTCCTTATAATTTAAGTTAGTCGACACCTCTATTTTCCTATCCCCAGAAGTACTCAATTGTACACAACAACAATAGGAGTCGCATGAAGAAAGCTGATCAAGATGTTCAGTACGCACAAGGCATGAGATTATATCTCTTTAGAAATCACTTTAGCATCACGAAATCTCTAGGGTGATGGATCTGTAATGAGCTCAATCAAATGAGCTCCTATTTATTGGCATTCCTCCAATGGTCGGCTCCCTCCTCCCACATTAATATTTTTCCTTGAATCTCGGATGGACCTATATATGTGTCAATCAAACAATGGTTACTTAAAAATAGAATGTATGACATCATTTCATAACTAAAACACATGTAATCTAAATAATGTTGCTTAACCAAAACTATTTTTCAGAGTCTATTTAAAAATAAATGTTTGATGTTTAAGAATTTTATAATTTAAAGACTATAAATCATGGATATTCAGATTTTTCTTTCCAAAGGATTAGGAACTATAATTATATAGAATTTGGTGTCTTTAGTATGATTATTTCGGAATATGAATTTAAAGGAATTAAGAGTCTAAATTCTAAAGAATTCAGAGTCTGAATTCTAAAGAATTCGGAGGGTGAATTTCAGAGAATTAGGAGTCTGAATTTCAGATAATTCAGAATCTGAATTATAGAGAATTCAGAATCTAAATTTCAGTGAATTCAAAATTTTAATTTCAAGGAATTTGAAATCTGAATTTTCAAGAAACCAGTATCTAGATTTCAAAGAAGACAGAATCTGAATTTCAGAACCTGGAAAATGAATCCTCTAAAACTAAGGATTTATATGATTATGAGGTTTTAGATATGAAATAGATTTTAAGACTTTATAAGTAAAAAACATTTAGAAATAGATAAACTATGGAATGGACAATGAAAACATAGTTAACATTAAAATTTCCTAGGGAAAGGAAAAATTTCCTTATTAAGATAATTCTTAGGGAAAATATAATTTTCCCTAAATAGAGTGTTTTTTATTTTCAAATCATAGAGTAATAGAAAAGCTATAGGAATTTAGTATTGACTAAACACTATCCTCCTAGGGGGATCAATGATAAAGGCGATGTAACGCCCAAGATTCCTCCACCTCTTGATGTTGAACTAAACATTGGACAGTCATTTTGAGGGAGCCTCACTCACTTGGGAGGGAGTTCCATCACTTGTTATTCAACTATTTTTGAGTAATTTTTGTGCTAAATTTTTTACTTATTTCTTACCATGACACGATTTTCCACTGATTTCATTTCTATTGTTAAAATTAATTAAAACACTTTTTATTTGAACAATGATTGGGTCGAAATTTCAAGTGGGAATCTTGGGTTGTTCCGATTGGACACGAAAAGAGTCATATTTATCTCACACATACATAAGTTTTAAGTATGATTTGGTTTCCATTCTTCTATATTCCTGATACCCAGAATGTGACAACACGATTTTTTGTGCCATGTGGTGGTTCTTTGAGCATCATTTAAGAGGAAAGATGGAAGTTGAGATCTTGATAACTCTCAACCAAATGATTCCATTAAACCATGTGTATTTTTTAGAATGATGAACTCACCAAGATGTGTAGTGAACATGAAATGATCTCCTTATCTCAAAAATATAAATTACCACTTTTATTTATCAAATATTAAACTCTTTTAATCAATTCATCTTCGTTAAACTGTTTTGAAACCATCCCACTTTTAGTACTTCTTATTAAAATTGCACACTCTAAACCCACGAAAGCTCCATGAGAGATGTCCTAGGTACTTACCTAGACTATAAATCAACCTTAATATCATAATCAATTTGATGTGTCAGGAAAGCATCGTCAGTCACATCTTATAGGACCATTATTTATAAAATATGATGGGCTATGGCTTCATTCACAGAATGGACTAGTTAGATCCCTTCAATGCTGTTGTCGATTTCTATTGTCGTAGGTTGAGTTTCACATCACTCTAGGGTGGATTGTTTCTATATAAGGGTAAATAGGATGTTTAGGTGAGCAGAGTGGGACCTGAGCCTCATGGGAGAGGATAAGTTATAGTTCAATTAGATTTTTTTATCTGGATGACCAGGAGACTTCAGAAATGGACTTTCCTCCAGTGTTGGATCATTTCAGGGATGTATTTATAGATGACATTGCTGGTTTGACTCCGGATCAAGAGGTTTATTTCACTATTAAGCATGCGCTAGGAGCAGTACCTATGTCTATTCCTCCATATAAGACGGCTACACCAGAGTTACCGGTGCTCAAGAAGAAGTTAGTGGAGTTATAGGCAAATAGTTTCATTTGACCTAGTACTTCTCTAGGGGTTTGACTGTCCAGTATGTGAATAAGGTAGATGATACCATCATTCTTTTTGTGGATTATTGAAATCTGAACCTGTTGATGGTCAAAAATCAATATGCCTTGCCAAGGATTGATGATCTCATTGACCATATTTGAGAAGCCCAAGTGTTCTCAAAAATTAACTTGACATATAGTTATCATCAGTTGCATGTTAGAGCCTCATGTATACCTCCTAAAACCTTTTAGAGATGGTATGGTCTATACGAGTATTTAGCTATGATGTTCGGTCTCACAAATGTGCCTGTTTTTTTTATGGCACAGATGAACCTAGTGTTTCATCCATACTTGGACTTATTTTTAGTGGTTTTCATGGATGATATCATAGTGTACCCTCAAACACAACATCACCATGCTACCCATATTGAGATCATTTTGAGTACACTGAGAGAACATACATTATATGCTAAGATCTCAAAATGACACTTTTGGATGGACTAGATTCACTTCTTTGGTCATGTTTTCCTAGAGACATGGGTATTAGTAGAGCTAGAGAATGTGAGAATAGTAGTTTCCTAGGGGAAATAAAAGAACGTAATTGAGGTATGGAGTTTTTTAGGGATGGATGGTTTCTCAAAACACTTTATATACGACTTTTCATGCTTAGCAGCGCCCCTGACGGGCCTGACTAAGAAGGCTATGAAGTACCAGTGGACAAATTCATGCGATTCAGCCATTCTGGAGCTGAAATGGATATTTAATTTAGCACCAATACTAGTTTTTTCAAAGCTGGGAAAGAGTTATACTATTTACTGTGATGCATCAGGTATCGGGATGGGAGAAATGATTATGTAGGGGAAAACGACGCTGCATACGAGTCTTAGTGGTTGAGGCCCCATAGAATAATTATCCGAAGCACGATCATGAGTTGGAAATAGTTGTTCATGCCTTGTGTGGATGGAGACATTACCTTCTGGGAGAGAATTGTTTTGTGTAAACTGACCACAAAAGTCTCAAGTATATCTTTACCCTGCGTGACCCGAATTTGAGACAACGAACTTGAGTCGATTAACTTTAGTCCGTTGACATTCAGCTTGCCTACATGCCTGGGAAAGGCAACGTAGTGGATAATTCATTGAGCGGGAGAACTCATATACAATAAATTTAAGAGGCTAGTAGTGAGTGGAATCTTATGAATTTATTCTCTGAGATTCATTTTGAGGTGCACGACAGACATGGGAAGACATTTCTTTCTTCTTTAGTTGTTACATTTACTTTAATTGATTGAGTGCGAGTAAGGTAGCTATCAGACTCGGAAGGCCTAGTTCTACGAGAGAGTGTGTTAGGAGAGGACCCTATTCCAAGATGGATCATATGATATGATTAGTTCTTATGTTTTCATGGATGATAATGGGTGTCACCAGACATATGTGATGAGATTTTGTGGGATTTTCAATCCTTAGTTTGAGCAGTTCATCCTGGTGTCACCAAGATGTGTTGAGATCTGCACCATCATTATTGGTGGCCCTGTACAAAAAGAATTTTTTTTTGTTTTGTGATGAGGTGTTCCACATATCAGTAGGTGAAGGTGGATCACCAAGGACCAGTTGAGTTACTATAACAGTTACCCATTCCTGAGTGGAAGTGGAATGATGTTGCGATGGATTTCATGACATGTATACCAAAATCGCCTCATTGGAATGATGTAGTTTGGGTTGTCATTGATAGACTCATGAAGGTTACACACTTCTTACTGATCAAATAGACCTTTAGTGTTGATGATATTGGAGGGTTGTACATCCGTGAGATTTTACATTTACATGGGGTCTTCAGATAATCATTATAGATAGGGATTCCCATTTTACATCTCAAGTCTTACAAGGACTAGAAAGGTCTATGGGTACAAAAGGACTACCGAGTACCATATACCATCCCCAAAAAGATGGATAGTCCGAGCGTACCATTTAGGTGCTGGAGAACATGATTTAATCTTGATTCCTAGATTTTGGAGGTAATTGGAAGATGTGTTTACCTATGGTGGAGTTTTCCTACAATAATAGCTATCAGGAGATTATTCAGATGGAACTACATGAGGCTTTGTACGGTAGGCCATGCCGATCAACCCTATTTTTCCTGGAGTCCAGATAGGAAGCTATGATGGGACCTCATCTTGTCTTGTAGACCATAGATCAAGTGGAGTTGATTCAAAAGATAATGGCTACAACATAGTCAAGTAAAATGTCTGATGATGATCAAGAGAGACGACCTCTGGAGTTTGAGGTCCTAGATTGGGTTTTCATATGTGTCACGCCGAGGTTGGGACACAAGAGGATTGGGAGGTAGGGAAAGCTTTCCCCGAGATACGTAGGATCATTTGAGGTTTTGGTGATAGTCAGGACAGTTGCATATCAATTGCAATTATCTCAGAGGTATTGGGATATCCATGACGTCTTCCACATTTCTCTGCTGCGACACTACTTCTCAGACCTGTCACTTGTTTTTCATCCTGAGGGGGTTGAGTAGGAAGTGGGTGCATTGTTTGAGGAGTACCATATCAAGATTGTTGATTGAAACAAAATGGTTCACCATATATGGGATGTTCGTACGGGTGTTGTGGTAGCACGTAGGATTATAGGATGCGACTTGGGAGAGGGAGACTGATGTGCGATCGTAGTGGCCGTAGCAGTTCGAGTATTATTCTGTTATACCTTGTTAGGTAAATCCAAGAAAAATTCCTTTAATGGGGGATGTTTGTAAGAACCTAGATCATCAATTTGGTTATAGATCTTGATTTCGTGTGTATTTTAGAAAAATGGGAGAATTTGGAATTTTATTGAGTACATGTTGGGTACATAGGAGTATATTCTATTTTCCCAGTTGCCATAGGTAGCCATGTACTGGCTGAGTAACAGTCGTGTATATGGCCTTTTTTGGTGAACTAGAGACTACATAAAGCAGGGGCCAGTTAAGTCATGTACACGATGTGTACATTAAATGAACATGCCATGTAGTTTTCTTTTTATTTGTTTAACTGGATCAAGGTTGCGTATAATCCCAAAAATCATCTTCTTATAACCAAGTCTCGTCTAGGAGTGACCGAGAGAGACGATTCATCTCTAATCCATCAATCATTCATTCGTTCTCTGAATCAAACATTGTCATTGTGTTGATATCACATCTGTGAGTCCTTCATTCTTCAAGAGCCTCTCTTCTTGATTTCACGCCCTTCGTGAGATATTCGAGGTTGAGAATTTTTGACACTTTTATAGATCTATGACATTCTAGGTCGATTGAAAGGCTGAGGTTCAAAAAAATCCATCGTACAACATCGAGGTAGGTGGTTTGTTCCTTCATATAGTTGTCTTTGGATTATATGAGCAAAACGTGATGAATACCCTTGTTAAGGGTATTTAATATTTTGGAGATTTAAACAAGTTTGATGCTTTCTAGGTTTTTTTTCATGAGAAAGGGTTTTGATTAAGATTTAGGATTAATCCTTTTTTATGGATGTGTTTTCATGTGTTTGTTTGATATTGGTTGTTGGGTTTATAACGTCTTGTGGGACAATTTTCTTTCCACCCATAGTGATATTATGATTGAGTTTATGATACATGACATGCTTGTGATATGCATTATAGCTACTTAGCCTTGTATTGGATGATATTACATTGGTTTTTGGTTATCATTTGTCGTAATTTTATTACACAGGGCTGTGAGAATATTGTGTTGTTAGACGATAGGGGGAATTGATGTTGAGGGCTTCCCCAGAGCGTTTGTTATGATTTTACCGCTACGAGACCATAAGGGGGATGAATATTGAGTTCTCCCTCCGAGTGTTTGTAGTTAACCATTATGATCATATAGGGGTAATGGACGTTTGGTTCTTCCTCAGAGAGTCTATAGAATACCGTAAAAAGACCATAGGTGAAATTAACGGTTAATGCTTCTTTAGGGAGTCTTTGTCTTTGTGAAACCAGTGGGGTTAAGCTATGAGAACTTTCCCAGAGGACTATTTGTGAAAGATTGGTTGATTAATTAATCAATGTAAATGAATGTGATTTGAATTGTTGGATTTTTTTGTACTTTTTTGTTTATTACATCATTTTTTATATTACCTACTATATATATTCGTTGACAGTTAGGCACAAATCCTTGGGTGGTATCCTTCTGGGATTCATCTCTTACAATGTTTGGGTCATGCTTTGGGGCACAAACAAATTATATTCTTGCAGGTATAGATAAGGGGAAACACCCTTCTACTTCAAGTACTTGATGGTTGTGGAGTTGGAGAGCATGAGACCAAGCCGAGGCATGCGATGCTGCTGATGTTTACCGGTTTTTATTGCACTTTTTTAGTACGGTATTTCCAGCATTTTGACATGTTTGGCTCTTTTTATAGACATTTGTGTCATGAATATTCAATATATGTTCTCCGGTTGTTTATTTAATTTAATTTTTCTGATGCTTGCTTATTGTATAGTATTACTGCTTTTGTTGTCTTATATTATTGTCCTTCTGCTGAGTTACTATGACAATGAGGGAATTGTTTCCCCACTATCACACCCAATGCCCGTGCTGCTAGTCGACAACCTATGGAATTTGGGGAAATGTGCTTCAGGACAGGTGACCAACTAGGTATGGGGCACCTATGGGTGGCACCCAGAACCAGTATGTTATAATGGTGATGTTGCAAATCAAATAATAATATAAAAAATTAATTGAAAAACCAAGCGTCACATAAATGCATAAGAAAAAGAAGAATTATGAATTCACCTACCTCAAACCAAATGCAGACATAAAGAAACTATAATGTAAGGTGGAACAATATCTCACGAACTAACCACACACAATAAACAACAATAAAAAGTTCACAAAACACAACCCATAGTGTTCGGATTTATCCACATTTTATTAAAACACCAAAGATGGATTTATAGGAAAAATAAATAAATAAATAAATATACCGAAGTAGGGGGGTTCTGCATGTATAATAAATATGGAGCAGGGGGTTCGACACACACAAGGGGATGGTGGTCAGAGCAAGGTGGAGCGACCACTAGAGAATGAAAGACGAAGGACAGAGATAGGGATCGAGATCTCCAGAGCATGGGAGAGGAGTAGGGTTTTCAGCACGCTCGACAACAGGTGGTTAGTTGCTGGCTGGAGTTGGTTCATCGGCGCGAGTCACAATAGATAGAAGGGGGTCCGGTTCTAACTGTTTAGAAGGGGGGGGGGGGTCGTGCAAGAGGATAAAGGCATGGGGGGTTTCGAAAAATGGGGATGGCTACACTGCAAACCTTGTTTGTGGGCTATAGTTCTGTTTTGTTTTTCAATATCTTACTAGAATAATAATAGCAATAGTAAAAAGAATAATATGACAACAAAAATAATAATAAAAAAATAAAAAATAAAATAATAATAATAATAATTAAAATAATAATAATAACAACAACAATAATTATACCAACTAAAATTAATAATAATTCCAATAATAATTTTATCGTTGTAAATAATAATAATAGTTCTATTAGTTTAAAATAAATAATAATATTCATAACCAATTAATAATAAAAATATCAATAAAATTTTTAAATTCAAAAAATAATAATAATACTAATACATATAAAAATAATAGTATTATTATCTATACAATAATATAAATATTATTATTATGGAGAAACCCCTTACTGTAGTTTATTTTTTCAATCTTTATTTTTTTAAACATGAGGCAACTGCACGAGCACCTGGGCTGACTGTGTGACTACCACCAACCGTCCAGATACCATACACCGGTTTAAAACCTACCAAAGTCATTAAAAGTAAAATAAATGTAAACTGGGATTCATCCCGAACCTCAATGAAAGTAACCAAATCAAATAAAAAATAACATAAAAATATATTTTAAATTTGAGGTGTGACATTCTACCTAAAAAATAATGACTTACCACTCATTCTATGCTCCGGAAATAGCAGTTCTTCAGATCTAAGAGGTCTTCTACTGCTCTCGATGAGGAGTGTCATGAAAAGTGAGTGAGAGGTAACAATGACTCATGTTGAAGATGCCTTCCAATTTAATTCTTCCGTCATTTGCTACATGGTCACCACTACCTACCACCAATTTAGGTTGGTCCTTTACATTTTCACCGCACACGCGTTATATTTCATGCATCACATGTCCCTTTATCTTTTCTTTTATAACTAACTGTAACAGTAGAAATTGGGATGCTATTAGATGGGATTTCAGTTCCTCCAAGTATATGAAAACCAATTAGAAAAAAAGCATTATTAAAACAGTTATGAACATAATAAATAGGTTTACTACAAAATACTTTTTAGTTATTATAAATTTTAGATAAATGTACATATTAAGTTATTTATTTTATATTAATAATTATGTATTATTATTAAAAATTTTAAATATCTTAATATTTTATTTTTATTATTTAGAACTATTATTAAATTTATTATTTATTTTTATTATGGTTAGTATTTTAATAATGTTATATAAAATTATCTTCATTTTATTAAAAGTTTTTATTTAATTAAGTTAGTTATTTATTTTATTAAATATTATTATTAATGTTTATTTCAATTTGTATAATTTATATGTTTATCATTAGATTAATAAATTTATTTAAAATTTATTTCATTATAATAGTTTATTTATATTTAATTAATTAATTAATTATTATTTATTTTAATTTCAATAAATTTTATTTATTTACTGCTATATATATGTTATTTTACTATTATTTATGTATTTTTTAATTATAATTGTAATAAATTATATTATTTTTTAATTTTTATCGCAACTAGTGGTGTTTCATCTTTCATCAAGAACTGTCCCTGGTCCGTCTCTCTCCAGCTCGGTGTGGCACCAGTATAGCCAGCAGTGTGGGTCTGCTTTTGAGACAGCTCTAGACCTCCTTCTTCACAGAAACTGGATGCAAGGCGGCATAGTGGAAACAAGGAACATCATCGGGTTGCGTCTTAAAATGGTTTTCCTTCTGAACAGCTATGGTTCAACTTTAGTGGGAATTGCATGATTCAGGTCGAGTTCGGATTACAGTTGTTTAACATAAATCAATTTTAATAACGGTGGCATAATTATATAACTATAAAATTAAAATAATAATATGTATTTATATAAAATAATTTATAAACATTTATAGATTAAAGAAACATAAAAGTAGAATAATAAAATTAAAGAAATTAAATTAAACCAAAATTTAAAAAAACATAAACTAAAATTGAAATTAACATAAATAAATAATAAGAAACTGGATTTAATTAAACTATCGAATTAAATAATAATTATTTCTCTATATTAAACACAATAATTAATAAAAATTATTTGTCTTTATCTAATTTGAAAATATTAATGTAAAAGATTTATAACGACCCATACTTTACATACATTGTTGTTACTTCAAAATTGAAGCACACTTATTACAACATATAACAAAACCATGAAAGGAACGTATAAGTATAGTGTCTTTAGAAACTGGGAAACATAAACAACTGGTTCATAAATCATCTACACTATCCCCCTTTTATTTTATCATATCTAGAGTCCCTTTTGGCATATCTTACTTAATACCTTTCTTCCTGACATGGGGAATAGAAAACATACAAAAGGGTGAGCTCAAATGCTCAGTAGGATTAAACAAAATAAATATCAATTACATCATATTCTTAAGAACATAACATTTTGGAAATCTTAACCTATAAAAGATATCATAATTTCAAAACATGGGATAAATCAAAGTAGTGAAATGTAATCCCAATAATCATAACATGATACTTTGTGGAATACACACATAATCATAGGGAATCATTTCTTAGTAGTCAAGACTCATTTCCAAGAATATCTTAGCGGACAAAGTCCATTTCTGAACCAAGTTCACTCCTCGTTTCTGTCCTGTAACACTGAACCGGATTAACCTGCTGTTCTATCCATTTCTACCTCATGATATTGAAATATTTACCCAATGCATTATAGGGAGATATAGGTCCCACCCGTCTCATAATGATACCATTCTTATGTGTTCCACAAGATCTTAAATCATACATCATAGCATAACCCATGTAAAAAAGGGATTCTTAAACTTCATGGCATCATAACATAAATCATATAAGATAAAAGGGCTACATAAAAATATTTCCTTCATAGAATAATCAAATAAATGTAAAAATAGGGATAAAAACAGAACCCTATATTATCTTATATGGAAAATAATTTTGATAAATTGCTTGAAATCCATTCTTAAGGAAAATATCCTTTCTACTTCAAAAACATTATTCCATTCATAACATATCATAAAACATTAAACTAAAAGAGGATGATTAGAAATAAACTTGAAAACTTATAAACAAGGCTTCATGGAAATAATGGTCTATGAAATCATAAAATTCCATTCAAGTTGTATAAGTTAAAAAACAGTCTTCTCGTATTGTGGCCGGAAAAGTAAAAAGTGCCTCGTACTAAAAACGACAAAATATTCCTTTAATATCTTTTTACTAAAAACTCACCAATTGGTAAAATTGGATTTAAAAAATTGTAGGAGTATAGAAATAATATTACATATTGACGAAACATGGATTTGGATGATAAATATTCCCTAGTAAATTCTGATGTATAAACAATCTCACATAAAAATGAGATTGCGAGATTTTCCCTTACCTTAGGTCTGATTTTCTTCGTACGTGTCTGAACCACCTTTATAATGATTTAAATAATGTTATTGACTTATTCCAGAATATTAATCATTTTTAGGATATCATATATGGTCATATTCTTAGCTTCATATTAGTAATATTTCATTACTACTTGTTATTCGGGTGTTTATTGATTTTTGTTCTTATGCGTGTTTTATCGAATAAATTATTGTTATTATTTTTAGGATATAGATAACACATTTAAAAAATGGTATTAGAGTAATATTTATAATATTTATTCACTCAATTCATTCAAATAGACCTTATGCATTGAAGATCATGTAGAACGATTCACATCACATTGTGGAGACGGTAAGCCGTACGTATGCACGAGCGATGATATCGTTCCCATGATCGTGGAATTATATTGAAGTGTATGTATACTATTTCAGAATAAAAATCACTTTAAAATAATCATATATTTTTTATTATTTACAGCATTATACCCATCCATGTATGGTGTTTGTGGAAAACAGATTACACCACGGTGTGGAGACGACATTCCGAACGTATGCACATGCGGTGATTTCCTTTTACATAGGATGGATAAAAGGTGAAATAGGGTTGTTTAATATTTATAATGACATATATGTATATGATTGATACTGATGTTATTACATTATAATGAAACAACTAATTAATAGGAAGTAGAAGAAGAAATAAATTTGAAAGAATCGGTAACAGATATTACCTCTTATTCGACAAGCCTCTTTGAAACCTCTTATTTGGGCACTAATGTTGGTCATTGAAGAACACCAGGACCTATAAAATATTACTAGGGAAGTGGAGAATACAAATGGGCAGGGGTTGGCCGAGATTTAAGGCTCAATGTGGTGTAAGGAGGAAAGGGATGAGGAGACCTTTTATAAGGGAGGAGTGGGGCACTTTAAAAAAAACATAAAATATTATTTTATAATAATGTCATATTCGGTTTTTAATAGCTCTGACATGATTTATTTCGAAGTTAAGGTGGGGATGGGTCAAAATACTGTCAACCAATTGCTTTTTGAAATGTTTAGCTGACTATTTTAACCTTATCATCTAGATTTAACTCTATGTTAAATAATATAACTTTTAACATGTATTCTTGTTTTCATACACTATATGGTTAATAAACATACTATTACTAGCCAAACGAACACCAAGTGGGTCATTATTAATATATATAACTATATCTATGTCATTTGGACTAAATTTAGATTTTTAGGAATAAAATAACAATTAATAATATAATATTTGTTTTAAAAACTATTTTATGTCAATTTTTACAATATTTGGTAATTGATTTTTGTGAAAATCATAATGGCATGATTAGTTCGAACAAAGTTAATTAAATAAATAATAATATGTCATATTAACCTATAAAATTAGTGTAATTCATGAAAAGTCTCAAATTACATTTATTTGGGTATTTATAATATCAATTATGTTAAGATTTATTTAATAAGGTAATTATTGCATCATCATTATGTCATAAATAAATTTAATTATTTAAAGTCTAAAAATTATAAATAAAATACCATTATGTAGGAAATTTTTTATATTTCTAAAGCATAATTATTGTAGAATTTATCTTTTTTATAACCCTGTATAAAAATTGTTTTAGTTATATAACTTTTATTTTGACTATTTTAACTCTTCTTTAAATAAAATAATATTAAATGTCTTATCTAATCCAAGTGGACCTACAGGGTAATATTTTATCCCTATGGTTGTTTTTGGACGAATTACACTTATCCAATGGAATTAGGACATGTGTTAGTGTAATAATAATACCATTTTTACCCTTAATTACCATATTTACTTTTAACCGTGGTAAATAAAAGTTAAAAGTTACTATTCACCAAAAAATATTTTTATCTTATTGAACCACATTTTACTCCTTAATGTTAACCGTGTGTCTCAGATTTTCGAAATTCCACTCACAGAAGCAGTAAAATTATGTTTTATGTAAATTTTCAAACTCTCTTAGGAGTGGGTAAAAGACGGTGAAAAGTTCAATAAAAATTTTATATATCTAAAATTATTATAATATGACTCCAATGAATTACTTTAAACATATATAGGTATTATTTATCAATTTTTACCTAAAATAAATTTAAATAAAATAAATAATTATTTAAATAAAAAGTCAGTTTTTAAATAGTAACGCAGTGTTTTCACTATTCATCAAAAAATTGAATGTTTTTAGAAAAATACCAAAAAATCACCCTAGGCTAATTTTGATATTCCGAATCAAAAAAATAAGTCCATTTTGAAAGATAAAATTTATAAAATTTTAAAAATTGGGTATTACTATTCATAATGGCTAGTTTTAATAATATTTTAATAGAATATCATTTTTAGTGAAAGTCGGTATTGATTACAATGCAAGCTATCGAGGAAGGTTGCTCTGACGTGAAACAGAAGTCTATAATATTATTTGCATATACTTTAAGCTAATACGGTGTTGTGTATTGCGAAATCTAATCTTGGTGTAGTGTATAATAGAAGACATCAATAATATATCTCATAAAATCTCAGGGTGTTACATTCTACCCCCCATAAAATGAATTTTTCCCTCGAAATTAATTGGGGTTATAAATGGTTTACTACATGAAAGTTTATTTCATAGAAACCCACATTATAAAAAGGAATACTAAAACATCATTCTAAAAAGGGATGTTAGAATCATAACAGTCACCAAAAGTAACTCAGCAATAGGTTTCCACATAGGTCAACATAGGTGAAAATAAGGATATGGAAGAGAAATATAACCATCAACTTCTGAAGTAGAGTGGTAGAGGACATGGCTATGAAAAATCCAACAACCAAAAAATCCATAAATTTGTGATGATCTAAGGTACCATCTAATTCATCAGATATAAGGGCACTAGGACAACATTTTTGGTTTTCACGATCATTCCCCTAATGTTGAATATTTTTTGAATTAAAAGAAATACTTACACGATTTTGGAACAATCTCACAGTTTTTTGTGCCTTGACCAATTTCCACTTCATATATTAAAGATATATAGTTGAATTTGACTTCCATGAAGTGTTAGAAGATCATGCAATAGAATTATAGGTCATTCCATTTGTCTAAAACATAAGGTTAGCAAATGTTATCAAATAAATATAAGTCCATATATGGTGAGGTTAATCGTATATGATTCCACAAATTGACCTATACTTCATCTATCATACCTCTTAATATAATAAAACTAGTTTTTACTGACCAAGGACTCCATGTAGGCCAGTGTTAGGCGATCAAGGCCTATCGCACTTCGGTTGTGGGTTCGATTCCCACAGCCTTGCAAGACGCGTCGGGTTGTCACTCGTCCTACATGTAGTCATTTTTTCTAAAACTAAATTATTATAATATAAATAAAATGATTAAAATAAATGTCATTAACCAAGCCTGTGAATACCATCATTTATCCCCCATATATCATAAGATATATATTTTTGATCGCATTCCAAACATTTTAATACGTTAATCGTGTATTCTCTTGAATAATGAATACCCATTAAACCTTAGTGAAATCATGAATGCGGTAAAAAGTTAACACATTCCACATACCAAAATCCCAGAATTTATATATACTCAAACCATGATATCACTTTGTCCTTATATCATTCATGAGATCATGAATACTATCATAAATATTATTTTCTCCTTATCCCTTCATTATGTGAATTTTATCTGCTTTCCAAAAATATTTCAATCACTTTTCATGGTTACCGGTACCATATACTTATAGAAAGCCACAAGGGACCAATACATAGATATTTAAATATACTATAAAAGTACCTAAACAACATTATTATTGAATTACAATACATCAGCCCTTAAATCCAACCTCTTCAATGATTGGAATGGAATAGGTCCTTCCTTGATTTAGAAGTAACTTCTTAGGCCAGGGCATTGAGTTGTGTAATGCCCATTTTCTCCACAAATAAGACATTGGACTCCGTAATAGTCTATCACTCTATGACCCTTTTCTCCACATGGATGACATCTTCCCCTCCATTTGAGGTATTCTTCAAGGTTCTTCTTCCCTTCTTTAGAAATCTCATTCTTCCTTTCTCTATGCTCCTCGCCATGTGAACATGCATAAAATCACATTTTCCTCTTATTTGATGACTTAGGAATACAACTAAAGTTCACCATGTTAATCATATATCGAGATGACTGATTTTTCATAATCAAAATATCTTTCACTCTAGGAATTACACAATTTCATTGATCATAGTCACTAATTTGTCTACTAGAATCAATGTTAACTGAATTCCTTCTCGTTCCCTCCATTGACTAATACATGAAACCATAGTGAAAGAAATAGTTAAAATAACAAGGAACCACATAAACATAAAAAGTCTCTAAAGGGATTTCTAAATTATCAAAAATTCTTTAATCAATGACACCTTAGGTTCACCCTATGTTATTCATGATCTTCAACATAATTCTAGGACTCTAACCTATACGTATACTTAACCTTAGGGACATCCCTATACATACCTTAGAAATATCTCTAGGGATCTCACTAAAGTTTTTACATCCTAGTTTCCAAAGGTTAACTAAAACTTTCCTCTGATACCAACTGTAGAGACCAAACCTTGACGTACATTGACATTACATTACATTTGAGGAATACTTAATACATTACAAAAACAGACACCAAGGGATCGCAATAGTATAATGTCTTTGGAAACTCAGAAAAAAAATCTTCTAATCATGGTGAAAGATCATAAAAATCTCCCATAAAGATCTTCCAATTTTGTTTTTTTACTTAATACCCTTCTTCCAGACCTGGGGAAAAGAAAACATACAAAAGGGTGAGCTCAAATTATCATTAAGGGTAAACAAAAAAAAATTCAATCACCTAATTTTCATATGAACATAACATTTTGGAAATCCTAACCTGGAAAAAAGATCATAATATCATAACATGGTATAAATCATAGTAGTGAATGTAATCCCAATAATCATAACATGAAGCTTTGTGGAATACACAATAATCATAGAGAATCATCTCATAGTAGTAAATAATCGTTTCCAAGACTATCTTAGCGGACAAAGTCCATTTTTGAACCGAGTTCACTTCTCGTTTCAATCATGTATCACTAAACCGGATTAACATGCCATTCCATCAATGTATATCTCATGAGATATAAATCATTATCCAATTAATTGGAGGGAGATATATGTCCCACCCGTCTCATAATGATACCATTCTTATTTGTTCCACAAGATCATAAATCACACATCATAGCATAACCCTTGTAATAAAAATGGGATTCTTAAACATCATTCCATCATAACATAAATCATATAAGATAAAAGGACTTGATAGAAAAATTTCATCATAACATAATCAAATCAATGTAAAAATTGGGATATAAACGTAACCCAATATTATCTTATATGGAAAATAATTTTAGTAAAACTCTTGAACTCCATTCTTATGGAAAATATCCTTTCTACTTCAAAAATATTTTTCCTTTCTTAACATGTCATAAACTTTTAAAAAAAATGAAGTTGATTAAAAATAAACTTGAAAACATGGAAAGGAATCTTCATGGAAATAATGTTTTATGAAATCATAAAAATCCATTCAATCTGTATAAGTTAAAAAACATTCTTCTCGTACATTAGCTGGAAAAGTCAAAAAGTACCTCGTAATAAAAATGACAAAAGATTCCTTTCATATATTTTACTAAAAACTCACCAATTGGTAAAATTGGGTTTAGAAATTGTATGAGGATAGAAATAATATTACATATTGGAGAAACATGGATGTGGATGATAAATATTCCCCAGTAAATTCTAAAGTATAAACAATCTCGGATAAAAATGAGATTGCGAGATTTTCCCTTAACTTAGGTCCGATTTGCTTCGTAAATGTCTGAACATCCTGTATAATGATTTAAATAATTTTATTGAATTATTCTAGAATCTAATTAATTGTTATGATATCATAGATGGTCATATTATTAGCTTCGTATTAGTAATATTTCATTGCTACTTGTTATTTGGGTGTTTATTGCTTTTTGTACTTATGCGTGTTTTGTCAAATAAATTCTTATTCTTCTTTTTTAGGTTATATAGACCACATTTTCAGAATGGAATAAGTGTAATATATATCACATTTTTTCATTAAATTCATTTATATAGTCCTTATTCATAAAAGATCGTGTACAATGAGTCGCATCACATCTTGGAGACGGTAGGCTGTACGTACGCATGAGCGATGATATCATTCCCATGATCAGGGAATTGTATTGAAGTGTATGTATACATTTTCAGAATCAAAATAACTTTAAAAAATCATATATATTTATTCATTACCCCATTATACCCATCCAAGTAAGGTGGTGATGGAAAACAGATTACACCATGGTGTGGAGACGGTATTCCGTACGTACACACACGCAGTGATTTCATTTTACATAAGATATATAAAAGGCGAAATATGGTTTTTTAATATTTATAATAACATATCAATATATGAGTGATAATGATGTTATTAATTCATAATTAAAAAACTAAATAAGACGAAGTATAAGAAGAAATAAATTTGAATGAAAAGGTAAATAATATTCCCTCTTCTTCGGCAGGCCTCTTTGAAACCTCCTCATAGGGAACTGAAATTGCACTCTGAAGAAGACAAGGACCTCTAGAATATTACTAGGGATGTGGGGAAGAGAAATTGGCAGGGGTATGCCGAGCTTGAAGGCTAATTGTAGTGTGAGGAGGAGAGGGAGGAGGTGTCCTTTTATAAGGGTGGAGAGGGGCACTTTAGGAAAAACTTAAAATATTATTTTATTATAAAGTCATATTCGGTTTTTAATAGCTCCAAACTGATTTATTTCAAATATAAGATGGTTATTGGTCTAAATACTCTCAACCAATAGATTTTAGACAAGTTTAGGTTACTATTGTAACCTTATCATTTAGATTTAACTCTAAGTTAAATATATAACTTTTACCGTGTCTTTTTGTTTTCTTACACTATATGGTTAATAAACATACTATAACAAGAAAAACAATCACCAAGTGGTTCATTAATAATATATATAACCTTATATAAGTCATTTGGCCGAACTATAGCTTTTTATGAATATAATTACAATTAATAATATATTTTTTTTAAAAAACTATTTTATGTCAATTTTGACACTATTTGGAAATTGATTTTTCTGAATATCATAACAACTTGATTAGTTTGAAAAAAGTGAATTTAATCGATAATAACATGTCATATTAACCTATAAAATTAGTGTAATTCATAAAAAGTCTGAAATTACATTTATTTGGGTATTTATAACATCAATTATGTTAATATTTTATTTATAAGGTAATTACTACATCATTATTGTCATAAATAAATTAAATTATTTATTGTCTAAAAATTATAAATAAAATACTATTATATAAGAAATATTTTTAGATATCTAATAAATATTTATAGTCGAATTTATCTTATGTATAACCCTGTATTAAAAATGTTTTAGTTATTAAACTATGACATTAACTATTTTAACTCTTCTTTAAATAAAATATTAATAAGTGTCCTAATCAAATCCAAGTGGGCCTAAATGGTAATATTTTATTCCTAAGGTTTTTTTGGGTCAAATTAAACTTATCCAATTGAATTAGGACATGTGTTAGGGTAATAATAATATCATTTTACCCTTACATACCCTATTTACTTTTAACCGTGGTAAATAAAAGCAAAAAGTTACTGTTCATCAAAAATTATTTTTATCTTAAATTGAACCACATTTTACTCCTTGATATTAACTATGTCTCTCGGAGTTTCGAAATTCCACTCACAGTAGCTGTAAAATTATGTTTTATCTAAATTTTCAAATAATCCTAGGAGGTGGGTAAAGGCGGTGAAAAGTTCAATAAAATTTTAATATATCTAAAATAATTATAAAATGACTCAAATGAATTACATTGAACTTATATAGGTATTATGTATCAATTTTGACCTAAAATAAATTTAAATAAAATAAATAATTTTTTAAATAAAAAGTCGGTTTTTAAATAGTAACCTAGTGTTTTCACTATTCATCAAAAATTGAATATTTTCAGAAAAATACCAAAAATTCACCATAGGATAATTTGGATATTCCAAATCCAAAAATAAAGTCCATTTTCAATGAAAAAATTTATGACATTTGAAAAATTGGGTATTACTATTCATAATTGCTAGTTTTAATAATATTTTAATAGCATGTTGTTGTTTAGTGAAACTCGGTATTGCGTACAATACAACCTATCGGGGAAGGTTGCTCTGGCATGCAACACAAGTATAGAATAGTGATTGTGTATACTATAAACTAATACAGTGTTCCTTATAGCGCAAGATAATATTGTTGTAGTGTATAATAGAAGACATCAATAATATATCTCATAAAATCTTGGGGTGTTACAAGATTAATGTTAAATTTAATGATTCAATTTTTTTAAATAAATTGATTAAACACCCTAAAACAACCTAGATTAAATTTGGCAAGACGAAAAAAAAAATAAGTTTAATGAATATTAACGAAAATATACAACATCGGATAATAATAAACTTAAGATATAAAATGAAAAATTAATTATAAAAAATTATTAATTTATGAATGAAATTGTAAAATAATAAAATATACATTTTTATAAAAAAAAGTAAAATTAAATAGTTATATACTTAACAATTAAATAAAAAGGATGTGAAAAATAATGTAAAATTGAGGCCACATCAAATTCTCCCACACATAAGCATTTTATCTCCTCAATTAATCTCATGCATTAATTTCATTGAAAACTGTAAAAGTATATTTATAAATTAGCTCAAAATTTAACATGTGAAATAGTTAAAAAACATAGGACAATGAAATTGAGTAAGAGTATTTTTAAAACGTAATGTTCCAAATTTTTCTTGATTAGCATTATATACTTACTAAGTAATTAAGAAAGAAAAGAACCTTTCACTTTTGAGGATGTTAGTCCACATACATGAACAACATAATGACTTAATACACTTCAAACTTACATTCTATATTCATGAGTGATAAAGGGTTAAAAATAAATTGAATTAAAATCACAACAAAAGGAATTTTTTACGTTGAATTTCACCTAAGTTACTTAAAACATAATTTAAATTATTTTTTGAATCTCTTTATTGATACAAACTAAATGGTTCAATAAAAATAAAATATCTCTTTCTTTACCAGGTGTTCATTATTCTCCTCACCTTAAGAAGCTCATTTTTGACCCTAGACACGTTATTTTTTTTCAAGCCATGTATCTTGTGTTGAGCCATTTTCATATGCACTTATTCAATATTGTATAGAGAGATTTATTTGACAGAAACAAACCCACCACCAAGAGTCCCAAATATTCATCGTGGTTTCCCAAATACACATTTTACTCTAGTTTCAAAAGATTCATATGAAAACCATTTAATCCATCTCACTAAGGTTATAATATGTAATAATTTTAAAAAATGATTCCCCTAAGATCAATTTCATACATCGAATTCCTAAATTTATGATCCCAATTCCACAAACATGTATCCTATATAACTCTCAAACATAGTTCCTAAATAGATAATTCATAAATTCGTTAAACAGATTCACTCAGAAATCATCTATCCTATGATGTTCCCTAATTAGAGAAATTCTACAACCAATATGGTATTATTCATAACAAAAACACAATTGAAGTAAAATGTACAACTTAAATAAACTGAAATTTCTATAGGATTTTGAAAAAATTAACATTTCTTAAAAAATATGTTTGATGATGTAGTGGGAATTTATGGGCTTCTATGAATCACATATTAGCTCAATATGATTTGACCCCCTCCCACGCACATAAAATCCAAATTTGTCCCCAAAGTTAAATTCAAATATGGAGAAGTCAACCATTTGACAAATAATGCTTAAGGCATATTTTCATTAAAGTATATTAGTGACATGTTTATGGGTCTCAATGATGTTCAAAAGGTTTTAATTTTCCACAAAATTATATTACAATATAATTAAATGAAATATCATTAAACTAGTATCCTTTATTTTCAATTATGTTCAAAAAGTTTCATGTAAATCATATTTAATTTTACTTTTAAAAGGATGAAATAAAGTTTGATAGATTTTTTTCAAACATATTTTTAATATAGCAAAAAATAGGCATGCTATACACCGAAATGGAAACAAGTAGAAAATTTCCTAAAACAACCTAAAAATGACTATATGATCCACCCCCACATATAAGTTAATAATGTGAGTGGTTTCACCTTCAATTTTTCTCAACAACCATATGCATCAAAAATATTTATCAAAAGAAGAATTTTTTATACTGTACTTACAGAATCACCATTTGAAACTTATCAGTGAGTCACCATTGAGATGACTCACTGCCAGTAGTGTAATGGTGACTCAAGTGAATCAGTATCTAAAATACAACATGGACTTAAAAATTAATTTTTTTAAAATAAATAAGGAGTAGAAAAATGAAGGATGAAATTAAAATGTAATGAACATTCCAAATTTTTTTTGTCCATATATGACTTATTAAGGTAATTTCAGTCTGTTTTTTTTTCACCAAGAATATGTTACTTTATAAACACAGAGATGAAGTCCACGAAATACCCAATAAATGCAAAGAAAATAGAATACAAAAAGAAAAATATTATTAAAAACATAACATGAAGTAAAGTAAAGAAAAATTATGAACAATGTGTTGAATCCCATGAAGAATTATGTTTTATGTCTTTAGTTATACTTTATTTATGTAATTTTTTTTGTTTTTTTAAATATATAAGAAATATCATGGGATTACACCCATGTAGTGATATTTTTTAAGTCCCTAGCCGAACTCATATCGAAACTAACCAGAGTCACTAGGTGGATGTGGTATCCTCAGTTGGAGACACCAAATATTGATAGAACAAAACTTTTCAAAAGAAAAATGAAATTTTTTGGAACCTAATCTTTTGAGAATAGAAACTAAAATTTTAAAATATTTTAAAACGCCTAAAAACCCTTTAAAATCAATTAACACCTCATTGGAGTCATTAAGTGGAGCAGAAAATTCAGCACCAGAATTTTATTTTTTGTATTGTTAAGATATTTAGATTTAGGTGAAATGTAATTGACTCCCTCTAGCTACTCTATGAAACCTTTAACCTCAGAAAAAAATGAATCATTAGAATAAATCATGTTAGTAGTGTTGTCCAGTTTTAGAATAAACTCATATTTGACCGAATTAGTATTTTTATGAGGGGACACTAGTGTACTAGGTTCTCCTATGGGTAAGAAATTATTCTCAAAACATTCTTTCACTGGTTTAACTTCAAGGGAATAAAATCTAAGGTTTCTAATAACTGAGTTCATACTATCAGTTTCAAGAGGGGCAATACTAGTCAGCTAAATAGAATCGAAAACACTGAAACTCAACTGAAATTTACCCTCTAAACTACCCTTAGACTCTATATGTTCTTTTCAACTCAACTTAGTTGAAGAAGGATTTGAAAATCTCGGAATATAATTTATATGACCATTAAAATATCCATGTTTAAAAATGTTACAAATTTCATCACAATGTTCATCATCAGTAAATAAAAAAATTCAAAAACTGCTTCTGAAAAATAAATTCTTCTTGAATCATCCTATGTGTGTTCAACATCTTCTCTAAGATGATTTTCAAAAAAATCATCTTCCAAAACAACGTATGATGAGTGTTGAAATTCAGTTTCAGAGGAAGAATTATTCAGTACATATATATAAAATACAAATTGCAGATTTTTTAAATTACAAAAAATTTCCCCACATAAAACAACAGTGTTGTCAATTTCATTCCACAACGTTTCAGAAAAATGAACAATATTCAAATTTGGTAATGGAAACACATCAGTTATACTCTCTTCAAAAATCATGCCATCATCAACTTCATTCAACTTCATTTTAGAGATTAATGATTTTAAACATTCAGAACAAGGAAAATTAGTTTTCAATTCACGTTCAAGGATTATAGAAGCAATTATTTCACGTTTGTAACCCACTTCTAGACTATACTCAATATCAGTTTCATGTACATTATTCAAATTTTCAGTCAATATGGATGGAGTATTTTTAACATCTATGTTCCAATTTTATTATTTCTCTTCTACATGAGTGAACATATTTTCAATGTTTCTAAAATAACGATTTTTCTCAAAATATGGGACCATGTATAGAATAGGAAAATATTCTTCAATCTGTTTTAATTATTTCAAAAAAATATCCATTTAAAATCCATTTATTTTATTAATTGGATCTTCAATGTTATATTATTCATTCTGGGAGTTGGTTATTTCATAATTTTTCTCTTCATAATGAGAATATTTTCAATACGAAGTTTTTATTCAGAAAAACTCTGATACACATTCCCATTATCAAAACTTCTATAAACATTTTATTCTTCACTTATTTCACATTCTTATTTTACTTTAAACCTATTATTTAATTCTAAAAGATCTTTTTTTCTATCCTTTTGAGTTTTTGATCTTGATCTTGAGAATTTGTAATTTGTTTTCCATGGTTTTATTAAACCATTTTCCCCTAAAATCCAACATAGAATCCTTCATTGATACAATTTGGTCATGTTTTGATAAAATTTCAGGATTAAACTCTAACTTTTATTTATTATCATCAACGTAAGAATTCCTTTGTGACCGATTATAGACACACAATTAAGAAATGTTCCCAATAAAACCACAAAATACACAATATGGAAAAGTGTGATAATTTAATCTGGAATAATATTGCATTTTCAATAAATTATATGATATTAAACACAAAAAACATCAATGTTTACAGATAATTTTAATAGGAAACAAAATTATCAAATTCAAGGTTTTTTATCTAATTTTTCTATGTGTGTTATTTGATTCTTTTTTTAAAAATTTTTAACCCTTAAAACACTGAGTGCATGCCTTCACTGAAATCAAGAATTTTTTTCATAGGTTCTGGAGGATGTCACAACCCTCAAAAATTATATTTATTAAATAATCCAATATAGCATTGCATGGTAGAACCATAAAGAAGGTATGCCAGTGTTTATTGGATTAAAATAATCAAACCACACTAGTGTCAATAGTGGTGGAAACATCAATTTTAATTTTTACCTTTTTTTATTTTTTTTTGATTTAGTGTAAAATATGATGAAACAATTTTTTTAAATATTATGTTTTATAAAATTGATATGAAATAGATAAAATAAAAAGAATAAGAAACAATGAACATGCACAACAAAATGAGTAATGAAAGTTGATCACAAAGGATACTCAGAGAACTTGAAATATTCGAGTTAAAATAACATTTCTTCCTTTGATCGTACTCACACCTCAAAAATTGTGTAGTTAAATTCTTCTGCGCCAGAATATTTAACGCACTAGATGGAAATTATTGTTGTTTTCCAGTTCAAAAACCAACAATTAGAAAATTGATTTTGAAAAATATCAATATAAAACTATCTCACTGAAAGATTATAATATTTTTTAATTTTTAGTTTTGATAATTTTCTTCAATGATTGATCTCACCAATAAATCATTGATTTTGAAATTTAATTCATTACAATGAAAATTGAATTATTATTTTGAGAACCATATTCAATCTTGCCTGTATAATCTGATTCTAATTGACTAAAACTTAAATGACAAATAATAAAATAAAAACCAGTAAGATATTAACCCCCCCATACTAATTATTAAACTAAGATCATAAATATATTACAGAGATAATAATTCAAAAATATGAAATTGAGCAAGTAATTCACCCTCAAAGATAATGACATTTCACTTCTACCCTAATCATGTAACTCTGGTTCTCCATCTCAAAAGGGTCTCCTACTACTCTATATAAGGAATTTCATGAAATGTGAGTGTGAGGTATCAGTGCCTAATGATGTTGTTGCCTACAAATTTAAATCTTATGTCATCTATTGCATTGTCATTATACCTTCCACCAACTAAGGTTGGTAATTTACTTTTTCACTGCACATGTGTGAGTATTCATGAATCACACACCACATTATATTTTCTTATGTAGCTAACTATACCAGTAGAAATCGGATTCTCCTCGATGAGATTTTTTTTCCTACAAGTATCTGAAAACCAATAAGGAAAACAGAGAAAGAATACATCTGTTTAAAACATAATTAAAAAGGATGAATAAAAAACAATATTAGTTATTATAAATATTTGATAAATGTAAATATCATGTAAGTTAATTTATATTTATATTATTTTATATTAAATATTTTATTTTTTTTATTTTTTTTATTTTATTTAGAACAATTATTAAATTATTAAATTATCATTATTATAGTAAATATTTTAATAATATTATATAATTTTATCTTACTAGTTTTAAAATTTATTATTTTATTAATTTAATTATTATTTTATTACATATTATTATTGATGTTTATTTTATTTGTATAATGAATAATTTTATTGTTAGATTAATAGATTAATTTTAATTTTTTATGATTATTTTACTTTATTTCAATTTCATTGATAACATTTTATTAATTATTTTAGTTTTAATAAATTCTATTTAATTAATTTGATATATATTATAGTATATTTTTATTTATTTATTTGTTAATTGTAATAGTTATAAATTATATTATTATTTTGTTTTTTAGTTCATTTTTTCCATCCCCCCTTATCACCTTCTTCACTACACAATAGGGGGGTTTCTTCTTTCCTCAAAGACTGATGACTGTTTCCATCTCTTCATCGTAATGTAGCACCGACATGGAAAAAATGTGGGTATTCATTTTCAATGACTTCTAACCTCTTCCTTTGCAGAAACCAAGATGCAAGGTGTCATAGTGGTGATTGGGCACAAAATCGGGTCTCAGATTGCATCAGGATTGCTTATAAACAACTATGTTTCATCTTCAGCGAGTATTGATTGATTCAGATATCAATTGGGTTTTCATGAAGGTATTACATGTATTCTTTATTTCATTCAGAGAAGGACTAGATATACTCAAAATCATAGATTCAGTCGGCCTCCCTTCAAACATCTTGTCAGTTTCAATCCGAATCAGTTTCTATTCTTCCTTACTCAAGTTTTCATCGTCTTCAGGATTTGGTATTGATTTTTATAGATTGGTTAGAATTGTCGATCAGGTTTTAGGTTCTTCAACTAGATATGGAACCCTTAACAAGTACCAGTTCAATGGTCGAGCTTAGGGGTTTTGTGTTTGATGATTTGTATTCGAAAATATCTGGTTTGAGCCTGGTTTGTTGAGGTGTCATGGATGAGGGTGGGACTGATAGAGAATGGTTTGGTGAGGGTGAATATGGTTGCTGTAGATGAAACAATGGTTGTGTATGAGTGATTGTTGAGTGACAAAAAATATATTGGTAAGACTGACAAGGAATGAGCTATCGGTAGGTCAGTTTTGTCTATAACAGTATCGATACATCATTGAAAAAAATGAAAAAGGTAGGGGTAAATTTGTTATCATAAAGAGTGAAATTAAGTAATTAATTAATTAATAATTAATTAAAAACGTTTTCTCAAATTAAATATAATTGAGGACACATCAGTAGCACTTCACCATGGGGTGCTCTGAATTTGATTATTAAAGTTAAAAATGGTTCTATGAGAATTTTCATTTATTATAAAGACTTTAATAAAATTACTTTTAATAATAAGTATTAGTTGCCTAATATCGATGTAATGATTGATCATCTATATGGAAATCATTATTTTTTAAGGGGGGTCATTGTTGTTGGTACGATCAACCGATGTTGACGGATGATTTCATCCTTAATATAGAATTTAATACTAGGTTCAAGAATTATTATTTTTTATTTATTCTATTTGAGTTGATGAATGCTGTAATGGAATTCCTGAACCTTAGGAAGGGAGATTCACCAAATATTTGGATGTGTTATTTATTTTCATTATTGATTATATTTTTAATTCAAATAGTTTACATGACCATGGAGAACATATAAGTGTTGTTCAAAAATCATTAAATGTAAATTTTTTATTTGGAAATTTTAGTAAATATGTTTATTGTTTTCAAAAAATTTAAATTACATTTGATTATCATAAATAAATATGGAATAACAATTTATCATCACTAATATTTATTTTTTATTATAAAATAACACTTTTATGGAAAATGTGTGAAACTAGTCCAGACACAATCAAACTGTGAACCGACACCATAAGTAATAGTCATATCTTTGAATTTCAATTTTAGACTCTTAGAAACCTTACCTCTATGGAGATTCTATTAAAGAGAGAAGACCTTTCCATCCGGATCATCTTTATGGAGATCTTCAATACTACCATCCACCTCATCCCCTGTTTGGAATAGTTCTTCCATTGTAACCTTCTTAACATTAAATCCACATGACAATATGATAATTTGTTTTTGAACCCAATGGCCCTCCTCCTGATTGAGGTTTTATTGGATATTCTTCCCAACAAATCTATCAAACTCCTCTTACATAGAATGTAAAACAAGTTCCTTCTCTATGAATTATTCAATGTAGTTGATGAGGGTATCCTATTCATAAAAATACATCGTATCTTTATCACTCATGTGGTTAACATGTCCTATAATTTCGTTTCCTACATTCACCACATCAATGATAGTAGATTCGCATACTTATGATTCCAAGTCCATTGGAGTCTCAACCTCTGTAAGTTTGTCAGTGACTTTATACTTGTTAGTGGGGTTGATGTCCATGATGTTGGAAACCTTTGGAAGTATCCTGAAATTACATGAGGATCTTGTAATACATGGACTAGGTATATTAGAATAATACTAATAACTTCACGTCCATCAGGAGTTCTTTACAAAACCATTATAATATAAAATAGTGTTCTTGCATTTCCATGAAGAGGATATATGATATTCATCTGCAATGCGTGATTCATGGGATTCAATTGAGGAATCACATCAGAGCATATATCATCTTTGGAATCCTCCCATATATAGGGGTTCTCTTCAGTGGAATTCACATTATCCCCTTCTATAAAATCCTGAAAGTCATCCTCCCCCAGCACTGCAAACTGATTTTGAGATTTGTTACCCCAAATATGAACATTGTTAATATTAAGTGGAGGTGTAGCCTCTCTAAACTCTCTTGAAATCTACATGCTCAAGAATACTATGCCATCTCTCAAATTCTCAGCACTCTGAACTTGAGATCCACTACTTCCTAATTTAACCATCTCTACAAAGGATAATAGAGACCAGGAACTCCATCCAACCACCATTCCATCTCATTGGACAACGTTCGTGATGCCCAAATGAAATTATAATCTATAATAAACCTCTATGATATTGGGTTTTGAGGGCCTCTGATGCCTCTCATTTTAGATAGCTATGGTAAAACTAGAATCTTCAGTGGTGAGTCTTTCCACTTTCTGAGATACTGGAGGATTCACAATCACTATAGTGCCAAGGAGATCCACCTCAAAGACTTTCCACAATGTTTCATGCATCAGTAAAACATCTTACATAGAGTGTGGAATCTCTAATAATATTCAAACTATTTCTCTTTGATATGATCATTGTAAATTGAGTCATCCACATTTAATAGAATAAAAGTAGACAGTACATTGCTTATATGACAACATCTCTAGGATGAGTGTCCTTGGATGAAGCTGAAGGAGCAATAATGAGTCCACAAATCACAAACAACCTACTAAATAATCTTGTATTCCCCCTAAATATCAATCTAGACAATGTCCAGTGGGGGGTTTAGATATATTGAAGTCAACATAGTTTCTATGTTCAATGGGTTGGAAAACTGCTTATGTCCTAGAGTCTGAAACCATGAATAGTCTTACTATATTGTTGAGCATTCGAAATATGGATGGATTTGGGAATGAGAGTTGAAAACCTAGAATACAAACCAAAATTTGAATTGTCTCTAGGTCATTCTAAAAATTTAAGGACCAATAAAGGTGGAAGAAATGATCATTATTGAATGAGAATGAATCAAAAGACCATGCAATAGATAGAACGTCCAATGAAAAAAATAGAACCATCATTTTTTGAGAGTCGAGAAAACCAATGACCGCATTATGTCAAAGACCCCACTGGGTGATGATGAATTTGTCGAATATATCCACAGAAGGCCTCTATTAACAAAATTGAGAAAACTATGTAAGTCTGTGCAGGGAAAAATCCTCAGAAAAGTTTTCACGAAAAATCGGAAGAGGAGGGGCTCCAAAATCAATGTCGAGAACGACTAGCTCAATACTAGGGAAGAAATGAGTAACCCTGGGATGGTGAAGGGAGAAAATTGTAGGGAAGGGTGTGTATGAGAAGACAAGGCATATAATTTTCCCCTCCACCTTATGGTGGGGAGGATTCAATGGATTGGCCAGTCCTAGAGAAACCCTAGGTCACCCGGAGCAAACCTGTCATATAACTTTTTTGATGGAATAACTATTTGTCACGAAAAAAACTAATGAGCATGACGAATGGATTAGGACTCCAAATGTGGATGAGGTGATTTTTTTTGAATTATTACGAAATTATCTACTATTTTTTGAATACACTAAATGGTTATATAGAAAAAAATATGATAATAGTAAATTAATTTTGTTATATCTAGAATAGTAAATGATATGAATGAATCGGGGAATTGAATTGAATATTAGTGAATAATCCATTTTTCCCTTAAATCAAGAAAATTTGACATTTTTATCTATAATGATTCTTAATGGAAGTGTGTGGGTTGTGTTTTAGTGTCGAATTATTGGGCAAATTATCATTCTTCATGTTAAATAAAACCATGAGAATAAAATTATCTGAAACAAGACCTTGAACTGGTAGCTGTAGTGTGTGATTTAAAATTTGGATACATAACTTATATAGGGTAAAATTTTAAATATATACTAATTATAAGATATTGAAGTGTATATTTATGTATAATGAGTTGTCCAAGAGATTAATGTGTCTTTTGGGATTGATAATGGATTACGACTAAACAATTTTTTACCATCCAAGTTAGGAAAATGGAGTAGATGATGCGTTTAATGGTAAATATAATGCTGAATTAGCTATACTCTATCTATAACAATATAATTTGGTCTATGATTTTAAGATTTATTTCCTAAAAAATTTTATTATAGGAATTTAGCCTATTTTTAATCATTTTAGAGTAATCTTCTCTACCTAAATGGAATAATATAGATTAAGATAAAGACAATGTTTTATATGAAAAAAATTAAGTTATTTTATAAGGAAGACTTTCTGAATTTCATATTGACAATAATAGTTTTTTGACATTCAAAAATAGGTTTTATGTTTCATGTGGTACTATGTTGAAGAAAAAACCTTTGAGTGAGTCTTATAGCGCTCTGTCATTGATTTACCCTAAAAGTAAAAAAATGTATAGAGGTCATTGAGATGATTTTGGGTTGGAGGGAATAAGGAAATATATTTCTTATTTTACTATAAAATGTTTAATAAACAATAAAATAAATTTGAATGAATGTTTACTAAATGTAATCTTCAACCATTTTAGTAGTATAAGTTAAATGGAGGCTTATATCAATTGATATTGTAGTATTATTATCAAAGAAATATCAAGGTATTATCGATATTTTTGTATGGTTGGTTAAATAATTATTTCCATCTTATCCCCATTCGAGAAAATATGACATAAAATTATATTTATTAACAATATGTTGAATAGATAACTATATTATATGGATTCCCTTTCACCATTTTATCTTACCATGATCTCAGGTTTAATTATCTATTTTATAAAAATAATCAATAGTCGAAAGGTATTGAATTAAATTTTAGAACAACCATTCATCCTTAATATAATAGATAGAAACAATGGTTAATTTATGATATAGAACATATTCATTGAGATTTCTTAATTGATTTCTAGGTAATTTGGGATCAACTTCATACTTTTGTTGTGTTTAATTACAATAAAAAAATTTCATTCCAATAAAGAGATAGTACATTTTCTATCACTATATGGAAAAAAATGATAGAATATAGCTTTTGGGACCTGAATTTGTAGAATAAATGGTTGAGAATGTAAAGATAATTTTTCAACACATGTGGAATCCTTGGAATATGACGAAACATTTTACTAATTTCCAGAGGAATGATATTTCATTCATTGTAGGTGATCATGTTTTTCTTAATATATGTCCCTTGAAAAGATTTATTTGTTTTAGTAATAATGGATATGTAAGTAATTATTTCATTGTAAAATATGTATTCTTATATATATTTGAATGAATTTACTATTGAGTGTAATTTTATCTAATTTTCTCTCAGTAAAATAATGTATTTCATATTTTCCCTGTATGTTCTAGATGTATGTCATGTTTTCAACCCTAAAGTAGTTTAGTTTGAAGAAACCCATTATAATGAAGGAAACACTTTTTATATGTATTTCCATAGATATAATAACTTTTAAATGATATTTATTTAATAGATAAGGGTTTTTTTGGATGAAATATACATTTGAAAAAAATATAGGAATCAAAAAATCCAATGAAGGAAAAATATCTCAACTTGATTATCTAATGAATAAAATTGAGAGGTTGTAATTTATAAAAGGGTAGAAGAATGCAAAAACCTTGGTAAAGTTAATATTAAAAATTTAATGACATATTAATATTAAATAATTATATTTTATAGAGTAATATTCATTAAAATAATATTATGTAATTTAGCATTAAAAAAAGGGTTTATTTCAAACCCAATTATGGTATCATGTATTATATTTGTTTATTAAAAATATTTATTTTAAAATGAGGTAACTGTAATTTTAAAAAATTGAATTATATTTCTAAATTCAGTATATAAAAATTCTCATGGGATAATTTTTGTTAATGTTCTCCAAAGTTTTACTATTCAATGAATAGTAAAAATAATGATTTTTTAGACAAATGTGATTTCATTTAAAGAAGTCACAAAGATAATTATTTTTTCAAATGTATTGAAAGAAAATTTTATAAATTATATTACTAATAATAATATAATTGTCTTTGTAATTAATTTATACTAAAATTTGGTATGAAAACATTGTTATACATAAAATTAAATATTCCCAAAAAGTGGTTTCACCATATATTATAGTCATAATTTTAATATTTAATTCTACGAATTTTATGAATCTAATTTGATAAAATTGATTCCATAATTTGAATCATAATGATAAATATTAGGAAATTTGGTAAATAACATATATGGTTTTAATGAATTGTAGAAATAGTAGAAATATATTATACCCATTAAGGTTAAAGTAGGTTTTCCGAAGACTAATATAAAGATATAGTTGTTAAACAGTCATAAAAATTATTTAATCTATATTTTTTGGCCTTATTTTTACCCTATATCAATTTGTATTCATAAATGGTTCATTTTGGATCCATTTTTCATGTGTAATAAATTAACATAATTTTTTAATTTTGAAAATTCAATGTTTTACCTCTCCCCACATATAAATAGAAAACCCATATCCTCTTGCATCCTCCAATAAATATCATTTTTTACAATAAATACCCACAAAAATCTACCATAAAATACCTCCATATATATTATAGTCCCATTATTGATCATAACATAATATTTTGAAGACATTAGGTATAAAAAATATGAATTTTTCCAAAGAAGCGTTATAGTTTATTACCATGAATTTAAATTTTATTTTATAGTCTACCACATTCTAATATACAAAAAACATTATGATATTATAACAACATGAAATTTAATTTACAGATTTTATTTTGTGTTAATGGAATAAAATATATCCCTATCCTTTTCAATAAATTGGGAAATTAAACAGTTGGTTATGAGTACGGAGGACTTCATCCTCAAAAACAGGTGTTATTTTTTTCCACCACCAATTCAATAGTATTGTTATAAATATGGATTTAATGTATTTAACTTTTTATCAAGGGATATTTCTCAATCTATAAAGATAATTTATCATCATCATTTTTACAATTCTATCCACTAAAAAACATTAACACCATTCTATATGGATTAAAACTTCTTTAAAATGATGTGATATATTTTTCATTACCACATCACCTGGATACTATATATTAGTATATATAAAAAAATAAAATCATATATATTATATAATAAAAATTCATTAAAGATAAACTGATATTTACCTCCTTTCTCTTAGGCTATATGAAATCTTAACAAGTTACATATGGGTACATATGTCTGATCATCTCAATTTTTGTAACATCATTTATTTTTTATAACAATATATCTAGTCAGTGTTAAAAATATATTTAATATATAAAAATGAAAATTATTTCACAATTATTTTTCATCAGATTATATAATAATGACATATTTTATCATACACACCTTACTAGAGTGATTTTTTATATATGATTGAATGTCCTCAAAATATCTGATGGGAACCTTATTAGATATCTAATTTTAAAAAATATGTAAAAATAAAAATGATTATTTTTTTATGTAATAAAATAATTAACATTATTTTTTTATTCAGGATGATAAATAATGTATAAGGCGAGTTAGGGTCGAGGTAAGGGAAAATTTAACATAAACAATTCTATTAAAATTTTTACAGTTATATTTCTTAAATCATATTCATCCATTTCTATATTTTTAAAATTATTTTATGTATTCATTTATATAGAAATAATTTAATTATAAATGATATTTTATAACAATTTTAATATTCATTAAATGGTTTTTTAAAAAAACATTTTATTGAATGCATTGAAAAAACTAAGAGTAAATGTTTTATTTTAATGTATAAGAAAAAATAAGTTTTTACCACCATCATAAAAATTATTTAATGCTTAAATTACATTAAAATATTTCATGTTTTTTTCAAGAAAAAATAATTTTCCATTTGATTTAGTTTTTTTTAATTATTGTTTAAATTGATTTTATATTTGAATATCTAATTTTATTTAGTTTGGGTTCAAAGAATATTTCTATGAGTATGATAATGGAAATTATCAAAATGAAGTATTATGATTATGTTATGGTTCATAACAATTGCTTATGAAGATAGATAAGATCGATATATCTCATGATGATGTGTGGTATCCACATTTCTCAATATGATGGGTGATCCTGATATAGGTCTCTAATGCATTGTGTAATGGGATGAGCCTAATTTGTTTAGTTTATCCATAGTGATTATTAGAATTTATCGGGGATGTTAATACATTTATATGAGTGATTGTTGGAGTAATATGAAAATTATGTACCTGGTTACCAACATGATTTATCTATAAATTATATGAGATTTTATGAATATCGTATGATACCATAAGGTATAATAACGGGCTTATGAATAAAGAAAATTAACTTCTACTATATTTTGGTGAAATTATAAACACTTTCATAAATAGTTTTCATTATTTTTTCATGATTATAATAAAAATATTTTTATTTTTTATTTTCATTTAATTTTTACAATGAAAGGTTTTATGGAATGATTTCTGTGGAGAAGTAGATTTCTTGGATTGGAAAATATTTATTTTCATCTCAAAGATAATTTTCAACAAGTAAAATTTTCATGAGTATTCATAGACCAATATGTTTATTTATATCATTATATATATACACTATATTGAGATTTTATTATTTTCTCATATTTTAAATGCTTTCACTAGGATTTAAGGATGATTTTTGTCAAGACCCAACCCACTAAGACCCTACATTGGTCGATTATAGGATGCGTTTGACACTCCATGAAAACCTCTAGTAGGAAATGGGATTTCAAAATGTATTGTGAAGGTAAATAACTTAAATAATAGGCCTGATCCTATAGTACCTATATGCACACAAGCTACTAGATCCGTGAAATGGTTAAAATATATAGATAATGTCTCAAACATCTACAGTGTAATCAATAGATGAAAAATGATATGGGGAAAACATTAGAGTGAAACTAGATAATACAAAATATATAATGAAAATGTACATGAAAACCCTAAATTATGACCCAATAAGACTAATACTAGGAAAGGTAAAACACTTATGAAATCACATATCATTATCTCTAATGTTAACTTTGAAACATGGATGATTACTCTATATACTGTTATCCTTCAAATATACTAGGTTCACCAAAGTCACCATTTATTTTCATGTCATATTCTTAAGACACAACATGTAGGATCATATCCCCAAAAGGGGTGAGTATATAAATACGTTGTAGGAATACCCAAAACAAGTAGGGAAGAATTAGAATAAGATAGTCAGATCAACCAATAATCCAAGAGGATAAAAGAATGTGACAATAAATATTCTCATATATGAAAATTAATAATGTAAGGAATCAGATCTCTAACATCATAGCTAGATAATAAAAATTAGTCATATGGTAGTTCAAAATGTTCCATCTTCAATAATAATAACCACGCTCAAAATCACAAGATCTAGAGTGGTGGCCTATACATCACTATTATGCTCCACAGTCAGAGGAGTGAAAAATCATGTGGAGGACATGATCTTCACTAGATCATGAAGAATGGGGAATACCATGTTGTAGATAGAGAACTTCATCCCTCAATAATGTTGTGTATTAACATCTCAACATGTGTAATGTGTATTTGGGGAACACCGCCTATGGAAAAAGGAGAGCACATACTAAGACGTCACTCTGATTATCATGATTTATCATTTTCATCCTATAGGTTTCTCTAGAGGAATTATCTCACCCATGACCCCACATTTAATATCCGTGATGAAAAAATAAAGGCTGTCAACACATCCTATGAAATAACATTCTTAGTATAGACTACTACCAGGTCCAAATATTTGTCATGAACAAATAGATAGGAATGGTAGAAGTTCCTATAAACTTTACACAATGTGTACATGGGTTCAATAATCATGGGACCTCTCCTAGACACATGGGTTTATCATTCCCTAGTCGTAGATTGGAAAATCATGTGCCTCCACACAAACTGCCTATAGTGGGATATGGAATGTATGTTCACCATGTTTCCATGACATGTTCCATCAGTACATGGATTGAGTATCCATGTACCTATACATGATATGTCCACATGAGTAAATAACATTTCTAACAACCCATGGACTTGGGAGTTTGTACTTAGAATACTTAATTGCTACCCAAGTATCAATTAACATCATGTGGGCTTGGCCACATTTTATTGTGATATTAATCATAGACTGAAACCCATTCTGCTATGAGAACCTAAGATACATAGTTAGTTTTCCACCAATATACATAGTGTGTACTCTTCATTTCATAAAAAGATACTCTTATATTAAAATGGATGGATGATTAAAAATTTATTGCATTTCCACCACAATATGTGAGGCAAAAAATATCCAAATGAAATACATTTCATTAGATATCATCAAATCCTAGCCTTCAGTGGTTAGAAAAAAAATATTTTTCTTGTCGTAGCTGTAACTTTCATGCTCCTCATTTCCATTTGGGGACCCAATCATCAAATAAATCATCATAACCTTCAATTAAATATATATAAATATTCATAAAACCGATCTCTACATCATTTTCTCAAACTTTATGAATCTGGGTGTTTGATCACACCTAATCCCATTGTAACAATATTAAATCATGACCATATAGACAAATGATGATGAATAAAAGTATGGTGTTGGTAAAATCAAGGGAATAATATGAAAATAATATACGATAATGGGATCTCATCCAATGATTATATAATTTGTAATAAAATTGATGAATCATGGGTTCCTAATATAATAAAACATGTTTATTAATTTCAATTAAAACATGGCTCATGCGAATAATAGAAATAAAAAAGAAATTAAAATATGAAATATAATATTGAAAATTAATTAAAATGGAGGTAATCTACAAACTAATGATTCCTAACTCTAGAAAAAACTGACCATTCATAAAAAACATTAGATACTATAATTGGTGTTGAAGGTCCTGTTATATTTTTCATTTATCTCATGAATCCCCTAGATCGTTAATTATTGTTCCATGTTCCCAAGTCAATAATTTCATTAGTTATCTCACATAGTCTTTTTTAATAACCAAATTTTATCTGGATAACCATGTAAATTTTTACTCATGATGTTTTTAAAGAGGAAGATTATATTTTCCTACGTTTAATAAAATTAATTATTTAAATTAATGGATTAAATTATTTAATTAGTTAACACACCCACAAACCACTACCTTCCATGGATATTATGGTGTTATCAAATATTATTTAACATGTAGGGTAAACCCTATTTTTTGGAAATAACTACAATCTTAATTTTCTAATCAGAGGTCCTGATCAATGGGAAAAATCAGTTATTCCCAAAATATGATATCAGATTCCAAAAAATATATTTATATTTCCAATATATTATGGTCATGGTTATGGTACAGTTATAACACCACATAAAATCCAAGTAATAATCAATAGATATATATATAGAAATATACAAATGATCAAAATACCAAAATTTGAGTCATTGATTTCTCCCCTACATCATTATTTTTCTCCCTAAAAATAATATAAATAAAATGGTGGGTGTATGGAGATTCCATTTTACCCAAACACTCTTATATGATCTCATACATGATCCCATTCCTCCAAATCACTCAACACAAAGGGATAGACTACTCGCATAGAATATTCTCCCACCAATCCTTGATCTACATTGGGTAATGTGAGTAGCATCTTACATCCATGATTTCTATATCTCCTCATTCATTGATGTCTGATTTGTTATTCACATATCTCCTCAACCATGAAACCTATAAGTTATACTACCCAAATATTACATTATGTGAAGTGGTAAATGGTAATAAACCATGAAGACCTTCTTTAAAAACTAGAATGTCCCATGGAACCATTGGTATAGCATTCTAGTGCAACCTAATATCTGTAATCCTTATCATGGGAATACTATTCGGAAAAAATATCCTCCCAAATCCAACTCCAATGGCCTATTATGTCTGTATAAATAATATTTCTATCAGTAATGAGAAATCCTCATTTGATTTTAGATTACCTGAATCTTCTTTATCCTCACCTAAACCAATTCTATCCTAAGAAGAGAAGCCATTCAAATATCTGTCCAAAACAATGATGACCCAAATAGTCACTTATATAGGGCCTCAAATGGTTTTATGTAAATAGTAGAGTGATGGATATTGTTTCAAGAAAACTAATATAGTGGTAAGTTATCCTCCTATATCCAGTTAATGAATAACACACATTTTCTCTGGATATCCTATAAAACATAGATGGTCTAATTAGTCCTGTCGTTATTCTATAGGTGAAATTTCAGGCTTATCTACTACAAGTATATGAAATCCTCTTTCAAACCTCTCTATAATAGTGAAAAGAACCAATCATCATGATCATAGATGATTATATTGGGTACCCTATGAATTTGGATGTTCTAAATCTTGTACATCTTCCACAGACAATAAACCAAACTCTTCTCCATAATGTAATTTAATTGCGATGATAGGGTAATTTGTTTGAATATCATGTATATAACATCTTTTCCACTAATTATTGGTGGATTATGCATCACAAAATCCATTTATATTCCATCTCACATACATTAAAGTATCTCAATAGGTTTAGAAAAACCTTATAGAACAATATTTTCATCATTTACCTATTTATATATAATAAACCGAGTAATAAATCAAGAATGATATACCTCATACCCACCGTGGTAAACTAACAATATTGTTTGTTATACATCTTTTCCACATCTGGATATACTAATAAGGGGTTTAAAACTCTTCCAATGACTTATCATGGAACATGAATAGAATAAATATCCCTCTCTAAAAAGAATGGTGTGCTCTCATCATTCAAAAACATTATATGTTGTGTCTCTGGAAGATATCTGGTAATGGAAAACCTTATAGTGGACCTCTACCAACTAAAATTTTCTCATATGTTTTATATTCGTGGGAGACACCAACATCAAATGAATATATAGTTCACCCCTCTCCTCCACCAGTTTCATCTGTTTTGATGTCAACTTCTCAGAAACCACCACATCAAATAGATAATAGGATTTACTACTAAATGAATATCCAACTATATTACATTACATGAAGTTTAGACTACCTCAAAATCATAGTCTTGTAGAAACTAAAACCAATGCCTCTACCTCAAGTTGATATAACATTGTATAACTATGTACATCATATTTTGATGGTATAACTTAACCACAAAACAATATCCTAAAAGATAATTTCACTACATCTTAATTGTGAATACTACTATTGAAAAATACAAGTCAATTGTAATGAAATTATTCAAATAGGGTCTCAACTAACTAAAAACAAAAATAATTATTTCCAAAGTATTTATCAAAATTTACCTAATACTACACACATAGACCTCACAAAACACAAAATACATGACTCCCTCTTCTAGTAACCTTAAAACTAGAGCACTAGTAAACCTATTCCACAAATAATTGAAGGATATATGACAGTACTCATTCCTAGAAAAAGTATTCTCATTCAAAATAGGGAAGATAAAGGGGATATAGACTTTGAAAAATCATCAAGAATACTCCAATAGAACCCCCTGATATCAACGTAATATATATATATTTCAAATACACTCTTTGTTTTTTACTAATGGATATCCACATTAATAATTTATATATACATTATACAACATGATCACAAAAGGAATTCCCAAAAAAATTAATCCTTATGACTCAAAAAATGGCACTTATAGAGAATACACTAATGTTATTTCTCTAAATTTATGTTTATGACCAACTATAAATGGATTCTGTGCTCTTCTATCGATAATGAATATTTTATAATATCACCATTATAGGAAACTAAAAAATAATCTTAAGATGTTTAGAAGAATTAATTTACATGACCCCATTACAAATCAAGGGAATTATTCATGCCAAAAGGCATATTAAAGCACTCATAATTCACCTAGAGACATTATAATTCCCTTATTAGAATAGAAAACTCAAAAATCCTCATCTAGTTTTAGTGGAATTTGAGATGAACCATTGAAAAAAAACTCACACCTTTTAAATGATTGTTAATACATGGGCATGGTTAACATTTTATTAATCGCTTTCATGTTTTGTAGACAATAATCAACACATATCCCCATGCTTCTGTCTTCCTCTTTCATGAACAAAATTCTCACTACCCATTGGGACACACTGGGTCTAATAAAACCTATTACCAAATGGTTTTCCAATTGCACCCCCATATTGAAAAATATTATTAAGGGATATTTTATAATATGTTGAAGTTTTTGAAGAGGTAATATGGTGAAAGATGATACACAAGTTAATATCCGACCTTAGAGGTAGTCCAAAAACAACTTTTGGATAGAAATCCTTATAACCATCCAATACTATTGGAATAATGATGCCCAAATGCCCCACTCCTCTAAGGGATAAACATTCTATCAAATTGTTCATCATATCCTTTCATATCCTACTAATATAATTTCCCACAAATTCTATCTAACTATGGTTGGATCGAGACACCATGTTGTGATGGTGGGAGTAAATGATAGCCAAACCTTTTATATGTTGCTTCTCCCTTTGGAACTCCACCTACTCTAAAAGCACATCCTCCCAGTGGGACACCCTAACCTCTCATGGGAGGACCTTGATTACAATTATTCCTTTATTGTTGAGGAATATCCAACGAAAATACACCATTTACATCATAAAATTTATTAGAACCTTGATCCATGCGACCTCACACATCACATGAATCACACAGACCCTCTCTAGGATGACTTGATAATTAATGAAATACCTAAGTAACAAATCAATGTGTTTTGAACTTGTAATGAGTATTCATCCTACACATAGAATTTGATGAATGATGCATACTTTATTCTCCAATCAGCTCTTCCCCACAATTTCATGTACCCACTATAACCACCTAAAATACATCAACTAGAAGTTTATTTATAACTAAATCCTTCCAGGGTACCCAAACATCAGTGGGATATCATAAAGAGACCAGGGTAGATTAGATTTCTTTTTGAAGGCAATACTCAAACATCCATTTATTGAAGTATCCATCTGACACTATATCAAGACAATAGTCTTTCATGTTAGTGAACAACGAGGCATACTAAAAAATAAAATATTTCCTGGTTACATATCAGTAATATCATCTATATGCATAGAGATAACCCACCATGGGAAGTACTCATTAAAAAATAAATATTGGAAGTCTTTCCATGAGAGATTCATCCTTTCATGGTTCTGATTGATCAGATTCCACTAGTACCATTCCGTTCAATAGAAAATACTTGTTTCAAGCATAACCATCTGATAGGGTGGGATCTCAAGAAGCCAAAAAAAATCATACCACTAACTCGAGTTAAGCATACCATTAATGAGGATCTATATATCTATGATACCTAAGAATTCTTGGTCACTAGTATATATATTACATGATAAGGATATTTTTATTGCATTCCAAATATTTTGGAGTTATCAGTTATAAATAACATAATTGGTCATCTTCTCGGGCCACTAGAGGTGAATCCATATATTATTCATCGGGTTCATATCCTTTTCTACACTGAGGTGGAGGTATAACCTCATAAATAGCTCCCTAAACTAAGGTATGATTACTCATCTAGTCATTATCATTACATTGTTTCAGTCTCTTAGTCGGTTATCATTATAAAGTAATCTGTGATGTTAAAAGTTGTATCATGTTTAGATGATAAAAAATGGGGAGTTGGATCTTGATGGTCAGGGAAGTAATGAACCGATTGAATATAATTCATATACCATTTTTCCCCTAAACGGATGGATCAACTGTAACACCCCAGGTAAATAATGAATATGAAATTTTCATATTTATCCATATTTGTGAATAAAATATTAATATGACTTTAAAGGGGACGCTATGCTCGATGGCGTACCCAACAAGCAACAATGAGTTTCTTGGGAATCTTACGTTGCACTCTAATAATAAAATTATATTATTTCAAATGGTAGTTAACATGTAGCCGTTGTATTGGCGGGAATGGATAGAAATAACTAAAATATGATTATATATGTTTTTTAAATGTTTTTACATTTATCCAATAAAAGCTAAAGGCTTAAAATACGTAAAGAATTCAATTTTAGGTGTATATGCCCTAGTTTTCACCAAAGGTTCACTTATCGCCTTTTAATGGAGAACTATCATTAAATATAGTTTTGTTCACTCTTAAACATTCTTTTGGACCAAATAAAACTCTTACTAAGAATCGGGACATCAAAATTTACTTTGTGTAAATTTTTGGTATCTTTCCGATAAAGTTCATTTTTTTAATGAATAGTATAAATGTTGTGTTTTAATTCAAAACCACTTTTTAATCTAATTTATTTATATGATTAGATAATATATTGAATTGGTTTTAAAGTGAAATTAGAAAATATTTTTACCATTAAATCCGATAGTGGTCATTGGAATTAATTTCACTTTGAAATCAGACATAAACTAGTGTCAATCTTTTGATACTTATTGTTTTATAAAAACACGCTATTTGCTCTGACATCGGGAATTAATTATTAAATTAATTAATTTGAATAATATGTTTTGAATTTTTTAAAACGGAATTCATTTTTGAGTTCGTAATATCAAATATAGCTTAGGGTGATTTTTTTGTAATTTTCTGAAAAACTTCAATTTTTGATGAATAGTGAAACCACTAAGTGGTACTTATAAAAGCTGATTTTTCGTTTAAATGAAATTTTACCACTTATGTGTTTTGAATTTCAAAAATCCGACATACATGGTTGTCATTAAGAAGTAAAATGTGGTTCAATGGGATAAAAATAATTTTTTGGTGAATAGTAACTTATTAAGTTTTTAATCGCGATTAGTGGTAATTAGTGTAGTTTAAGGTAAAAATGATATTATAAGAATGTGAAAACACCATGAAACTTGTCCTACACCTATTGGGTGAGTCATGGCCGACCAAGACAAGCCATGGGCCAACTTGGGGACCCCATGGAGCCACTTTAGTTGGAAAATGACAATAATATATTTTTATTTAATGGAAAAGTAAAATTGACACAAACATGATATGTTTTACTAAACCAATTTTTAAGTAGGGTTATACAAGTCATATTTTTGATTATAAATATTCATTGGAAAGATAAAAAGATTTCCTACATCATAGTAATTTTTTTATAATTTTTAGACATTAAATAAAATAAATTATTTATGACATAATAATGATGCAGCGATGACATCATTATTTGATGATTTAAATAAAATGGAAAGATAATGTAAACTCTATTAACTACACATGTCCAAAACTTATTGGATGGGTGGATTTCTAACCTTTATAACCTTATCCACGAATTATATCAATGTGGGACCTTTTAAAACCGAAACACATTTTCAAATAAAGTAATATTTCCTTACTTTCCAAAAGTTCCCCTCCTCTCCTCTTTTAAAAGGCCCCCACCTCTACCTCATTTCACACACTTCTCAAGCCTTTGGCTCGGCCAAACGCTGCCCATTTACTCTCTCCACATCCCTCTCCTCATCTTAGAGGATTTCCTTTGGGCATAATCCTTTCAAAGGAAGCCTTTTGGCTCAAATCAAAAGGAGTTACACTTTTAAAGGTAATTCATTCTCTAATGTTCATTTGTTTTATTTTGCTTCTCCAACCCCCTAAACTCTTTTTATTTTCTTATTTTGTAACAACACCAGTATCTTAAATATACTATTATGTTGTTATAAGATTTATTCGAGCTAAACTCTCACACAACTACATCAAATGGTTAAAGAACATACGGTTTCTGTGGATGGCGAAATTCTGCCTCCCGAAATGATGATTGTTCAATACTCATTTAACACCTTAAAAGGTGGCCATTATTATGTCACTATAATTATATATGATATATAATATGTTTATATTTTACTTATGCTTCTGTATTTTTCAATTTTGTCTTACCTTTATGGCTTCCATTATGGGTATACGCGATATCTTCATTTTAGGAAGTGCGGACTACCGCCCCCTCAAAGTGATTTGATTCGTTAAATACCATATGTGGGACGTATAAAGGATGGAAATATGATATTATATATGATATTATACTGGAATTATAATATACCTTTATATCATTATTATTCCATTCTATAAAATACGAAATAGAAATGAAAGTAGCGTTAATGCGTATGTACGGCTTACCGTCTCCATGAACGGTGCATTTCACTTCTTACCTCCAAATGATTATGTAATGTTATAAATGCATGAATGTACTGGATATATATGACATATATTATATCTACATCATGAATACAATTCTGGATATAATAAACATTTCTCCACCCGAACAACATGTAATTCTAAGAAGTCCACTTTCGACTTAAGAACCAAATATCGACAAAACAATAATTATTAACTTAATGATTACATAGTGTTTATAACAAGTAAATAAGTGATATAAAAGGAATAATAAGCTTGAAAAAGGTTCTTAATCAAGTATAAATTAACTCAAGTTTATTATTCAGGAGATTAAATAACGATCGAGTCAAGTCGGACCCGAGGTAAGGGATCCTACAACTCTCTTTCTTTTTAAGTACACTCTTTTATGTCATTTCTTTTAAGCTCATATTTCTTATGACTGGGATGTTCTTTTATATTACTCCTACTGTAATTTTTATATTCATGTGATGAGAGACCCTATTCCCTCTCATCAATCCATTTTGGAAGTTTTGAGTGGCGCCGTTAGGCTGCCAAACTTTCGTAAGAGATCGAACCTCTCTTTCTTTTTAAGTATTCTCCTTTATGTCACTTCTTTTAAGATCCTCTTTGTAATGTTGGGGGATGTTCTTTTATATTCCTCTTTCTGTAAATTTTATTGTAATGTGATGAGATACCCTATTTGATCTCATCAATCCATATTCGGAAGTTTTATGTGGCGCCGTTAGGCTGCCGAGAGTTCGTAAGGGATTTTTCATCTCACTTTTATTCCCGTGAGATTTATGCTACATTTGCCACAAATTCCATTGAGTGGTGTATGTACTGCCCATTATTATACTCTTTGTGTAATATACTTTCGTTTATGAGTATTTACATCAATGATCTATTGTCCTTCTTTCATGGGGTGTATGTTTTGAAAGATACCCAAGTCGGTATGGGAACCTTTCACCCTCCTCTTTTTTAAAAGACTTCTTTTGTTGAGTCTTTTAATTTACATATTGTTATGTTGGGATATGTTCTCATATATCCTTATTGATGTAAATTGTATGTCCAAGTGATGAGATACACTTCTTATCTCTCATCAACTCATTTTGATGTGATGCCGTTAGGCTGTCAAGGGAACTTTTTAACACAATTTCGATTTCTTTGGGTTCAACATGTGGTCATTGAATATGTCATCCATTGAATATGTGTGAATGAACTTTTATTGTTTTACACTTGATATCCACTTATATTGGGTGTATTTATATTTTTCACACATATTTTTGAGATTTATTTGTCCTTAATTTAAGGATACCTTCTTTATAAGGGATTTCATCACATTTGACATTTCTATTGAGGGTTCATTGTTGTTATGCACCAATTCACTCTTATATGGTGTATATACTGTCCTTTGGAGTATTATATCATGAATCCATTTATTATCATGATATTATAAAGTTCTGACTAAATGTTATTCCTCAATTATTGTATTCAAGTGTCTCTGATTTTGGTAAAACCCCTTTAACCGAAATATCGTTTTAAATGTTTTAATTATTTGTTATTATTAATATCCATGTTTTCAAAATGGTTTTAAGGATTTATTTATATGGATATTAACGGTTTAAAATTTTAAAAGCTTCAAGGTGGTATGGGACTTCGTCTCAATCTCCTTTCATTGAGGCATATTTTATTTTATACACAACTTTATTTTATACGGTGTATAAACCCCTTTGACTTTTATGTTTATTCCAAAGGAATCTTTTTTATACGAAGCATTTACTAAACGACAAAAGGGAATGTTTTTGTCGTACGTATGCGGGGACAATGACTTCTCCGCCATCGTGACCGTTATTTGAGTTTCAGCTTCCTCTATAAGCCATACCTTCTTTTTAAAAGAAAGATAAATACCATATTTTACTTTTCTTTTAATTTGGTATTGAAAATGGTTTTCATAATGTTTTTATATCAATGTTTTGTATTGATATCTCATGATTGTAATGTGGAAATTTTATGTTTCCTTTATGCATGTTTTATGTGATATGATTATGTTATGGTTTTTGGGCATTATTATGAAGACGGGTGGTTCTGTGATAAACTAAGGGCGGGTGATCCCGTTATAGCTCTCCAATGCAGTGGGTAACGCGAAGGGGTGAAACGTTAAGGTTTCTCCAAAGAGATTTAGGGAATATACTGTGATGGGTATTCCAAACGTAACCAAGAGGGTTACTCCCTACGTAAGAATGTTATGAATGCCTCAAGTTACCTTTATGTCTTATGTTTTCTATGATTTATTCATGATTTGATATGCCTATGTTTTATGGGTAAAGTGTGATTTCATTCTAATGTATATATGAACTCATGTTTCCTTTCCATATTTTTATAACTCTTACTGAGCTTTTTATGCTCATCCCAAGTTTTTGAAATATTTTTCACAGGTCAAGGGAAAGGTACATGATGTGATGATAGTGTCAAGGGTGTGTGAAGAAAGAATTTGTGATATATTTTAAATATGTTTCCGTTGATGGGAAGAATGAATATTGTCTTTTATGTAACCACTTTGTTTAAATGTGGAATGTAATGCAAGTTTCATGATCTAATTCTCTAAAACTCTAAACCTGAATAGATCCTCAATGTGTAATCTTGTAATAATTCAAGATTAAGTAAGGTTTAAGGCTGGGGCCTTATAGTTTGTATCAAAGGTCGGTTTAGATAAATTTAGAGGTTAGGGTAATCTTTAAGCATAAGTGACATTACCATAATGGTAAGCATTTCAGAAAGAGTCCTAGTTTTAGAAAAAGTAAATGAGTAAGTGTATCTTAGTGTTTACCTTCCTCAATAGTACATGATGGTTTTGTTGATTTACTCACACTGACATTTCTATTTTTAGTGAATGGATGGATCTAGCAGGCACCAAAGAGACAACAGGTTTGAAGGAAACTGTGGTGGTTCTCTGATTAAGATACTAGATAAAATGGAGGATTCAATGAGGAAACTCGTGGTTGTTCTAAACCAAATATCAAGGAGTCATGATCAACCACTTGAACCTTGGTATGATATTTAATGCATCATGTACGAGATGACAAATCCATGTGGATGTTCAGGTAATAATTATAAAGGTAACCATTAGAGTTTATATGATCCTTACTTTTGAGGTAATTATGGGTTATTATATGATATGATGGAAAATGAAAGGCATGAGATAAACTTGAGGTTAAAATATGTTATGTTTATTTTTGAAGATTTTATCTCATTTTGGGGGAATGTTTTAAGAATTATATAGTTTTGGAAAAAGGACAACACGCAGACCGTGTGACAACCCGTCGCGTCGGACAAAGCTGCGGGAATCGAACCCACAACCAAAGTGCGACTGGTATTTACTGCCTACCACTGGACTACGTGAAGTCCCTGGTTAGTTTGACTGATTCTTTCTGGTTATATGATTTTATTAATTAATAGTAATATGATTTTGGGTTATTTATGAAAATGATTAACCTATCATGGAGGATATGTGATTAGGTTAATTACTTTTCAATACGGGACTTTAGGAGCAACTGATGTTGTTTGGAGATAAATGTTACGATTTAACTTGAAAGACGATGTGACTAAATCCTTAAAATATTTGGGTTTCAATCTTAGTTTGGTTTACTTTGAATAATTTTATGGACAAATTGATTATAGAATGGTCCTCGTCGAACTTTGGGTTTTGTTGGACAAATTTTGGAGATTAAGACTAGATTTTCTTTTTATAAAGGGTTATCCTTTTCTGGATTATCTGATCTTGTACTAGCCTTTTTGGTTTTGGTTTTGGTTAAAGCCTAAAGACAGGGGAAGTATATAGTCCTCTTTTGTGGATTAGGTGATTCTCTAGAAGTTGATTATAGTACTCTTAATGTGAACAAGTCTTCCTAAATACTAGTCTTTTGGAGAAAATATGAGTTTGTGTAAGGAATCTAATAAAAGTTGAAAGTCAATATGATAAGTGATTATGTTTCATTATGAATAAATTCCTCAATAAAAAGTAACTGAAAACAAAAATGTTGTCTATTAACTTTTCCTACTGGGGAATCGAATACCGTTTAACCCATCACAAGTTTGTGATTTTCTCGTGGTTAACTTTCTCCTAAACATGTTTTCTATCACTCTCCATCAGAACATGACCCTTTGTTTTTCCCCCATGTCCATATTTTCATACTTGGAATCCTAGTATGGGTTAACTCGGGTGACCTTTGTACTTATCTCTCTTTATTTTAAAGTGATTGTTTTACCGACTCTTGTTCCGATGTGGGACTTTCAAGGATGTTTCCAAGCGTAATTTTAAAATTGCGAGGACGCAATTCCCAAAAGGGGGGAAGGATGTAACACCCCAGGTAAATAATGAATATGAAATTTTCATATTTATCCATATTTGTGAATAAAATATTAATTTGACTTTAAAGGGGACGCTATGCTCGATGGTGTACCCAACAAGCAACAACGAGTTTTTTGGGAATCTTACGTTGCACTCTAATAATAAAATTATATTATTTCAAATGGTAGTTAACATGTAGTCGTTGTATTGGCGGGAATGGATAGAAAGAACTAAAATATGATTATATATGTTTTTTAAACGTTTTTACATTTATCCAATAAAAGCTAAAGGCTTAAAATACGTAAAGAATTCAATTTTAGGCGTATATGCCCTAGTTTTCACCAAAGGTTCACTTATCGCCTTTTAATGGAGAACTGTCTTTAAATATAGTTTTGTTCACTCTTAAACATTCTTTTGGACCAAATAAAACTCTTACTAAGAATCGGGACATCAAAATTTACTTTGTGTAAATTTTTGGTATCTTTCCGATAAAGTTCTTTTTTTTAATGAATAGTATAAATGTTGTGTTTTAATTCAAAACCTCTTTTTAATCTAATTTATTTATAAGATTAGATAATATATTGAATTGGTTTTAAAGTGAAATTAGAAAATATTTTTACCATTAAATCCGATAGTGGTCATTGGAATTAATTTCACTTTGAAATCAGACTTAAACTAGTGTCAATCTTTTGATACTTATTGTTTTATAAAAAAACGCTATTTGCTCTGACAGCGGGAATTAATTATTAAATTAATTAGTGTGAATAATATGTTTTGAATTTTGTAAAACAGACTTCATTTTTGAGTTCGTAATATCAAATATAGCTTAGGGTGATTTTTTTGTAATTTTCTGAAAAACTTCAATTTTTGATGAATAGTGAAACCACTAAGTGGTACTTATAAAAGCTGATTTTTCGTTTAAATGAAATTTTACCACTTATGTGTTTTGAATTTCAAAAATCCGACATACATGGTTGTCATTAAGAAGTAAAATGTGGTTCAATGGGATAAAAATAATTTTTTGGTGAATAGTAACTTATTAAGTTTTTAATCGCGATTAGTGGTAATTAGTGTAGTTTAAGGTAAAAATGATATTATAAGAATGTGAAAACACCATGACACTTGTCCTACACCTATTGGGTGAGTCATGGCCGACCAAGACAAGCCATGGGCCAACTTGGGGACCCCATGGAGCCACTTTAGTTGGAAAATGACAATAATATATTTTTATTTAATGGAAAAGTAAAATTGACACAAACATGATATGTTTTACTAAACCAATTTTTAAGTAGGGTTATACAAGTCATATTTTTGATTATAAATATTCATTGGAAAGATAAAAATATTTCCTACATCATAGTAATTTTTTTATAATTTTTAGACATTAAATAATATAAATTATTTATGACATAATAATGATGCAGCGATGACATCATTATTTGACGATTTAAATAAAATGGAAAGATAATGTAAACTCTATGAACTACACATGTCCAAAACTTATTGGATGGGTGGATTTCTAACCTTTATAACCTTATCCACGAATTATATCAATGTGGGACCTTTTAAAACCGAAACACATTTTCAAATAAAGTAATATTTCCTTACTTTCCAAAAGTTCCCCTCCTCTCCTCTTATAAAAAGCCCCCACCTCTACCTCATTTCACACACTTCTCAAGCCTTTGTCTCGGCCAACCCCTGACCATTTACTCTCTCCACATCCCTCTACTCATCTTAGTTGATTCCCTTTGGGCAGAATCCTTTGAAAGGAAGCCTTTTGGCTCAAATCAAAAGGAGTTACACTTTTAAAGGTAATTCATTCTCTCATGTTCATTTGTTTTATTTTGCTTCTCCAACCCCCTAAACTCTTTTTATTTTCTTATTTTATAAAAACACCAGTATCTTCAATATACTATGATGTTGTTATAAGATTTATTCGAGCTACACTCTCACACAACTACATCAAATGGTTAAAGAACATACGGTTTCTGTGGATGGCGAAATTCTGCCTCCCGAAACGATGAATGTTCAATACTCATTTAACACCTTCAAAGGTGGACATTATGATGTCACTATTATTATATATGATATATAATATGTTTATATTTTACTTATGCTTCTGTATTTTTCATTTTTGTCTTACCTTTATGGATTCCATTATGGGTATACGCGATATCTTCATTTTAGGAAGTGCGGACTACCACCCCCTCAAAGTGATTTGATTCGTTAAATACCATATGTGGGACGTATAAAGGATGGAACTATGATATTATATATTATATTATACTGGAATTATAATATACCTTTATATCATTATTATTCCATTCTATAAAATACGAAATAGAAATTAAAGTAGCGTTCATGCGTACGTACGGCTTACCGTCTCCATGAACAGTGCATTTCACTTCTTACCTCCAAATTATTATGTAATGTTATAAATGCATGCATGTACTGGATATATATGACATATATTATATCTACATCATGAATACAATTCTGTATATAATAATCATTTGGCCACCCGAACAACATGTAATTCTAAGAAGTCCACTTTCGACTTAAGAACCAAATATCGACAAAACAATAATTATTAACTTAATGATTACATAGTGTTTATAACAAGGAAATAAGTGATATAAAAGGAATAATAAGCTTGAAAAAGGTTCTTAATCAAGTAAAAATTAACTCAAGTTTATTATTTAGGAGATTAAAGAACGATCGAGTCAAGTCGGACCCGAGGTAAGGGATCCTACAACTCTCTTTCTTTTTAAATACACTCTTTTATGTCATTTCTTTTAAGCTCATATTTCTTATGATTTGGATGTTCTTTTATATTACTCCTACTTTAATTTTTATGTTCATGTTATGAGAGACCCTATTCCCTCTCATCAATCCATTTTGGAAGTTTTGAGTGGCGCCGTTAGGCTGCCAAACTTTCGTAAGAGATCGAACCTCTCTTTCTTTTTAAGTACTCTCCTTTATGTCACTTCTTTTAAGATCCTCTTTGTAATGTTGGGGGATGTTCTTTTATATTCCTCTTTCTGTACATTTTATTGTAATGTGATGAGATACCCTATTTTATCTCATCAATCCATATTCGGAAGTTTTATGTGGCGCCGTTAGGCTGCCGAGAGTTCGTAAGGGATTTTTCATCTCACTTTTATTCCCGTGAGATTTATGCTACATTTGCCACAAATTCCATTGAGTTGTGTATGTAATGACCATTATTATACTCTTTGTGTAATATACTTTCGTTTATGAGTATTTACATCAATGATCTATTGTCCTTCTTTCATGGGGTGTATGTTTTGAAAGATACCCAAGTCGGTAAGGGAACCTTTCACCCTCCTCTTTTTTAAAAGACTTCTTTTGTTGAGTCTTTTAATTTACATATTTTTATGTTGGGATATGTTCTCATATATCCTTATTGATGTAAATTTTATGTCCAAGTGATGAGATACACTTCTTATCTCTCGTCAACTCATTTTGATGTGATGCCGTTAGGCTGTCAAGGGATCTTTTTAACCCAATTTTGATTTCTTTGGGTTCAACATGTGGTCATTGAATATGTCATCCATTAAATATGTGTGAATGACCTTTTATTGTTTTACACTTTATATCCTCTTATATTGGGTGTATTTATATTTTTCACACATATTTTTGAGATTGATTTGTCCTTAATTTAAGGATACCTTCTTTATAAGGGATTTCATCACATTTGACATTTCTATTGAGGGTTCATTGTTGTTATGCACCAATTCACTCTTATATGGTGTATATACTGTCCTTTGGAGTTTTATATCATGAATCCATTTATTCTCATGATATTATAAAGTTATGACTAAATGTTATTCCTCAATTATTGTATTCAAGTGTCTCTGATTTTGGTAAAACCCCTTTAACCGAAATATCGTTTTAAATGTTTTAATTATTTGTTCTTATTAATATCCATGTTTTCAAAATGGTTTTAAGGATTTATTTATATGGATATTAATGGTTTAAAATTTAAAAGCTTCAAGGTGGTATGGGACTTCGTCTCAATCTCCTTTCATTGAGGCATATTTTATTTTATACACAACATTCTTTTATACGGTGTATAAACCCCTTTGACTTTTATGTTTATTCAAAAGGAATCTTTTTTATACGAAGCGTTTACTAAACGACAAAAGGGAATGTTTTTGTCGTACGTATGTGGCGACAATGACTTCTCCGCCATAGTGACCGTTATTTGAGTTGCGGCTTCCTCTACAAGCCATACCTTCTTTTTAAAAGAAAGATAAATACCATATTTTACTTTTCTTTTATTTTGGTATTGAAAATGGTTTTCATAATGTTTTTATATCAATGTGTTGTATTGATATCTCATGATTGAAATGTGGAAATTTTATGTTTCCTTTATGCATGTTTTATGTGATATGATTATGTTATGGCTCTTGGGCATTATTATGAAGACGGGTGGTTCCGTTATAAACTAAGGGCGGGTGAGCCCGTTATAGCTCTCCAATGCATTGGGTAACGCGAAGGAGTGAAACGTTAAGGTTTCTCTGAAGAGATTTAGGGAATATACTGTGATGGGTATTCCAAACGTAACCAAGAGGGTTACTCCCTATGTAAGAATGTTATGAATTCCTCAAGTTACCTTTATGTCTTATGTTTTCTATGATTTATTCATGATTTGATATGCCTATGTTTTATGGGTAAAGTGTGATTTCATTCTAATGTATATATGAACTCATGTTTCCTTTCCATATTTTTATAACTCTTACTGAGCTTTTTATGCTCATCCCAAGTTTTTGAAATATTTTTCACAGGTCAAGGGAAAGGTACATGATGTGATGATAGTGTCAAGGATATGTCAAGAAAGAATCTGTGATATATATTAAATATGTTTCCGTTGATGGGAAGAATGAATATTGTCTTTTATGTAACCAATTTGTTTAAATGTGTAATGTAATGCAAGTTTCATTATCTAATTCTCTAAAACTCTAAACCTGAAAAGATCCTCAATGTGTAATCTTGTAATAATTCAAGATTAAGTAAGGTTTAAGGCTGGGGCCTTATATCAACATATAGATTTGATAATATAGTAGGCATAGTCTTGAGATACAAATATGTTAGAATCCATCCCATCACTGGATTACCTATCATAAGAGATGAACTTGAGACACTCTGACATCAATACCCTTTGTTCCCAAACCAATACTAAAAACATGTACATCTCCAAAAGTCGACCCAAGAAAAAATAAAACTATAATAAAACATTTATATGACCCAACCAATTATAACCCCACCTTGAATGGCTAATAGATGAGGGTGATACTGTACTCCTTCCTCTAATAGGTTATGGTCTTCATGAATGTTCCATGTAGGAAAATTACCAAAATGGGAGGCCATAGGACACTGTATTGGTATGGACTCATACAAAAAATATAATGAAAAATATGGATACATAAAAAGACACAAAAATATGTATTGTGTAATAAATTCATTAATGAATCTATAAGAAACCATTAGAGTGTAACAATGTAATAAAATAGATATAGAGGAAAATACATTCCCCAAAAATACATTTTCACAACATCACAACTACTTAGAAAAGGGGAAAAAATAGTGAGATCACAACTCACATTATCTCAGGCTGAACACAAAAAATATTTAACTCCTCCAATTACCACTATGCACCTAGGATATTTTGACCACCAATATTTTTTTCTTCTACATTTTCTATATATAAGACACAACATGTGATGACATGGCCCATTCTATGGTTAGTATATACATAACATCTAAGATGTCCAAAAACCCCATAAAGTGGAATTAAAATAGGACTCTAATCACAACGCTTTTGGAATGTCTTTAACAGATCCCAAAATAGATATGGTAACAAGGAAACCCAAATTCATATGGATATGGGGTCTCTATCTTTATAGCTAGCTATGACTGATAGGTCATCCTTTATCATCAAGGTTACCATATTCAATTCCAAGCACCACATGGAAACTCACAAAAAATCATAGTTTATGGATTACATCTAGAAACAATACTCCAAAATCGTGGGAGTCAAAAATATAGTAGAGGACCCACTCCGCACCAGAGCACAAATATTTTGGAGTACCACTTTGAAGATTGAGGATCAATTACCTGTATAATGTGCAAGAGTTCTGAATCTACCAATGTAAATAGTATGTGGGAAAACACCCTAGTGTGATAGGAGAGTACAAACTCTAGAATAACATTGATGATCAACCATGATCACATTCTTCATCAAAGTGTCACTAGAGGTAGTGTCCACCCTATAACACCTCTTTTCAAATATTAAATTCAAAACAATAAGACTACCATAAGTTCTTATATAAAAATTATTTAGGTTAGAACCCTTAGAATCCCAAACCCAGGTCCTAAAGTTAAAGATTCAAAAGGTATAGGTTCTTGGATAAACTACATGATTTGTACATGGGATCTAATGGTGTGTCCCATTACCTAGATAGCGGGGCATGTCCACCTGTATACATATATTCACTAGTCATGTGGATCCACATTGAATTTCCTTTGGGGGACATATTTTGTATATGGAAATTGGGTCTCAGGAATGTTCTTTTAGTACATGGATCAGACATACATTTTACTCTACACGATCTATCCAAATTCATAAATTTCATGTGTACTCATATAGGGTATTGGGAATGTTCTATCAATAGACAACTAGGATGACTTACTATGCCCGATCACACATTGTGTTCTCCCAGCCTCACGACATGTGGTATTTAACATAAGTAAAAACCATTTCCTATGATATAACATAAGATAAATGGTGTACTTTCCTATAGGATACATTAAATATAGTTATGTTTTTCATTGTCATAAATTATATTCTTCATTTAGATGCTAGATACACAAATTCCTTAGCATGTACCACTGCTTCATATTACTGAAATGGAAACATATAACTGAGTTCTTCTTCTAAATTCATTTCCCAAACTCCAATGGCTGTAAAAATATATTTTTAATAAACCATTTCTATTTCCTCCATTGGGGGTCCCAATCCTTGAATCTATAACTATAACCAGTAATTCCATCTTAATCCATCAACAAAAATATAATTCCTTCATTATGTCTGTATCTTCTAAAAATTTAATGGTCTGATCAGAGTTGAATTTGGATCAGAAATGATTAGTCATGACCCTGTGGGGAAAAGTTGATGATCATAATTATTGGGTTGGGAAATTAAAAATTGAAAATTGAAAAAATCATTTTCCTATGTGATCCTAGCCAATGTTTTCATAATAGGGAATAAAATGGGTGAATCAAAAGTTTTGAATTTAAGAAATTATGTTCAAGATTTATAATTAAATCTAGGCTCATGAAAAATATAGAAATCATAAAAAAACAAGCCGGTATGGAATTCATGCTTTTCAATTCATTCAATGGGTAGGAACAAAAAAATAACCCTACATTAAGAATAGTTCAATACCTGATTAATAGTGTGTCCTCAAGAAATGGTAATGAAAATCCTACTATGTTCTTCATTTGTCTCATGAATCCCCTAGATCATTAATTTTTTATCCATGTTCCTATGTTTTCAAAAATAATGGAACTCTCACATCCTCCTATCTAATCTCCTATAGATATATAGATGACCCTAGAGATTCATCATAATGGTGTATTTATTATGTAATATTGGGTTTTGTTCTATATATGTAAATTAAAGAAAAAAATATCTTAATTAATTTTCCCACCCACCAATGACAGTATTTTATAGGTTATATGAATTATTATAACTTAATGTCGCACCTAGGGTAAACCTAAATTTCTAGAGAAAATAATGATCTCAAAATTTTCCACATGAGGCCATAATCAATTAGAAAATTATCTATTCTAGAGAAATGTCGTTGTGTTCAAGATTTTGAATATTTTATTATTTTAAATATGTTAATGTTGTGTTCATATGATTGTCAAAACATACAAAAATCTAAGAGGAAAATATATAGATATAAGATAAAATATTCAATTGATAAATTTAAATATCCTAGGGTAATTAGAATTAGTGACAAGGATGTTTTCAATATGAAAATTGATTAGATATTTATGGAAAATGATACAAGATATATTTTAAATATTTTTTATCATGATGATAATGGATACAAAATTCATATGTCCACAATGTAATGAAATTATTATTAAATAAAGATGATGACCAAAATCTCTAAAATTCAAATCCTAAATGATCATTGGAAATGCAATAATATGATTAATTTCCAAAATATACAGTTAACTAATTGATTAAGGCTATATTATTGTAGTTTACCTTAGGATTTATAGTTCTTTAATGAAGCCTCAAAAAATTTAAGTGAATAGTAGATCATGATCTTATAAAAATAATTTTTAGAGTCTAATAAATCGTAATTCTTTATTTATATAAATTCTATGAAGTTACTCAATTGAAAAATCCTCAAATATTACTATAAAATAGGAAAACATGGTCAATTGATCATCAATGAAAAATTTTATTTTTTATTATTTTATAGTTTTTGAAGTTTTAGTAATAATATAAATTTTTTATATTTTCCAACATCAATATCTATACATGTTCAACTTATATAAAACCATTTCAATATTTCCTCCAAATATTGCCTTTTTATCACACTAACAACCTTGATGTATATTGTATAATTTTGTGGCTCATAATATACAATTTATAGTACTATTTATAATATATATACTTCATGGTACTTCTTGTATTTATAGAAAATACATAGTTATAGATTAAATCAAATAAATAATTTTTATTTGGAACATATTGTATTAATTTACTCATATCAAATAATAAATATATCTAATTATTAGTTTTTTCTTATCATAACTTCTAAATTTTAATTTTGTACTCCACTGTTTTATTATCAATATCATTCCATTATTACATTTGGAACATATATAATAAAAATAATTGAAAACTACGTGATAAATACACTATCTTCTATATTCTCTCATCATTTAAAATTACATACATACTTTATTATTTAACCTCAAAATTTTCTTCATCCTTTTCATAGAGAAAACATTAATATTATTCAAACATAGTATGTTTGATACTTGTTTAGTTTATATCACAAAAATACTCATTTAACAACATTAATGTTGTTGTTTACCTAAATTTATATTCATTTAGATCAAATACATATTTTAATATCCCTTTTACATCATTTATGATATGTTGTCTCACTTTTTTTGTGGTTTAATGATATTTTAAATGAAAAAAGGGCACGAATGAGAAAATAATGTGTCAAATAATTACACATTTCCAAAATCAAGAAAATATCAACATAAATTCTTTTGCTACGTCACATATAATTTCCCTTTTGGAAATATAACTATATATGAAAAATCCACCACTCCACATTAGTATGATAAATATAGATTCATTGATTGAGAACTTTGTCATTTCTTATGGGGTTTTATTATTATATTTTTCATTGTTAATTTGATTCTATTATAAATTATCTTGGCGAATAAATTATAACCTATGTAAAATTTATCATAAAATGACTAAATATAACTTATTAAATTAATATAACAATATACATATGATATATTGATAGATTTTTTATTCTCTATAAAATAAGTAGTCATTTAAGGGTCCTAATTTATATCATCTTTTTCAATTAAACTACCATTGTATATAACCTATTATTTCCAAATTCAAATATTAAAAATATTCTATATAAATAATTTTTTTATTAGCCCAATAAATGGTCATGGATTTATTATTTTTAAGTTAATTTAGAAAACGTTTTCTATATTATGAAAATATTTTTTTTATATTTCATGTTTATATATATTTTTCTTTATAGAAGTAAGATATGTGATGAGGAAATTTTATATGGATATTTTCTATAGATATATATTTTTGACACACATTCTATTTTCAGAAGCTATAAGAAATATTTTTTTGAAATATATTATAGATATTTTCATTGGACAATTTTTGTAGATATATGTTTTGTTTGTGTATATTTATTGAATGAAATGTTTAATGATAATGTGGAATTTAAATGTTTTATATAAAACATGATATATTTTTTAATTTGGTTGAAGTTCATTTTTTTGTAATGGAGTTTTTTTGGCTATGATTAATACAAAGGATCGTTGATCTAAATGTGTATGGAAAATAAGAACTGTTATATTTTTAAGACATTATTTTATTTTTTTGATTTTTTAGACATTTATAATTTTTTTATTTATTTTTTGTAGATATATATTCCATATATCCATTATATAACATGTTATGACTAATATTATGAGTAAATATAACAAAAACATAATATTTTATAGGATATAATATATGGATTAAGTTATTGAATTTGAATTTAATAACATCGATAAAGAATATTATGGTCCTTGATTCATTTATTTTGTTAGGGAGTAATGATTTATAGAAAAATAATTAATGATGAATATGGTGCATCATGTAAAATATGAAATGGATTATATTAAATTAATATTTTAGGATTATCTTCCATATATGTGTAATGATCATGTTGACAACAAATCAATTTTTTAACAAGTTAAAAATATGAAATATTCAAATAATTATTTTATAATGTGGAATTAAATATTTTTATGAAAATTAGATAAAGAATGGGGATGTTAAGAACTTATACAATAAAAAAAATAATTTTAACATTGAATGATGCCAATATGAATTGATGAAGCACCCCTAGTCATAAAAATATTTATTTTGATTTTAATATTTTATTATGTGAATTTGATCACATTATATATGGATGTTATAAATATTTGGATAAACACCATGGAGGATGTGAATATATCCTAAAAATATGTATCCAAATTATACATAGTCAGGAGTGAACTATATAAATATCATTAAAAAATAGTTTTTTATTTTTACATTAAAAAATGATTATTTCATGTTCCTTGGATTAGCATAAAAAATGGAGGAGAACTAATTTAAGAAAAACCTTTTTGTATAATTTATTTTATATATTTCATATAATTTTTATCAACTTATGTTTTTATTTACATTTAATAAAATATTAGAAGAAAAAAATGTAATTGAAAATTTTTACCTCCTCTAGTTAACAACTTATTTAAATGAAATTCTAACACAATTCGGAGTAGAACAATATTTCTGGGAACAAGATTAATATTTTCCACAATGATGTGTTTTTATTAATTTTGGTGTTTTCTATTAATATAAACATTATTAGTGTTAGTAATTTAGAAATATATGGAATTATATTAACTATAAGGTTATATCCATATAAATTGAAAAGAACATATAATAATTGAATAATAGAATGATGAATTGTTATTGATCTTTTTTTTTCCATATTTAATTATTTATACTGGCTATTTTATTCTATAAAATTGTTATATAATTATGATTTTATGGAGGAAAATTTAAATGTTAATAAATTATTTGTCGGATTACTAATAGTAACTACATACACCATGGTGATGGGTTTTACAAAATCAAAGCATTTATGAGAGATTGTTGTCATATTTTTATCAAGGAAATTAAAATTATATCAAAAAATAATCCCTGATATGAATAAATTTATTTTAAATATTTGAGAATAAAATCCAAATAATTTAATGATTAATATTTATAATTTTTTTATGTGTTTAGAAAATTTTATTTCTTTTGTGAAGATATCCCATTTTTACACATTTCTAATTTGATTTTTAGAATATTGTAAAGATTATTTAATAAATCGTTAAATATTATTATAGATAGAGATCTAAATTCTATGTCACATGGTGGCTTACAATGAAATCAATTTTCCACTCTAATGATAACAAAGGGAAATGTGTTTAAGATATATAATATTCATTTTAAAATTTCACAAAAGGATATAATCATATTTCTTATTGAGGGAAAAAATTTTAGGTGGAATTATTTAGTTCTGTAACATTTTTCTAAAAATATAAAGTGAGTAAATTATTTTTGTTTAGAGAAATATTTCATTTTCTATGATTGCATTTCTTTATTACTATTATTATAATTCATCATAATTACAAAAAAAATATAATGATGTTATGAAATATGGGCATAAAAAAATATAACCCCAAAAGTATAATAAAATGAAATCTAAAAATAAAATTCATCAAAATAAAAATGATATAACTATTTATATATAGAATATAACTTCAAAAAATATGATTATTGAGGGAGATAAGATGATTAATTTGATAATTTTATATAAATTAGAGAGAATTTCAATTTTTTTATTTTATCCATATTTAAATTACTTTTGGGAGTGATAAAAATGGTTTTTGTTGGCCTCTATGATAAATTTTCTACTGGCATTGAAGAAATATTTTTTCTAATAAGAATTCAAGGTAAATGTAAGTTATCAGTTTAATAATAAAACATATACATTATGTAACAAGAATAGGTGAAAATATATTAATATATTATTTGGAATAAATCATATATGAGAATATATTTGATGATAATGATTCAATTTATTTGAGAGAAAATATTGAAGAATATGTCAATGTGATAAATGAAGATAAAAATTAATTAATGGAAAATAATAATATGATTTAAATATTATATTCTTAGGTTATTAAAAAATATGTATATTAAATATAATTTTTAAATTCATTTTATCTATATGTATATTATAATTTTCTAATTCCATAATAATTTTTAAGAGGGAATTTTGATTGATTTATTTATAATCATGATGACTATTTATGTCATAATATTATCAAACGTTATCGTGGATTACATAAAATATTATTCCAATAAAGTTTAATAAAAACTAATTAAAAACTATTAAGTTTCATTTTAATAGATAATTCATTTATATTTACCTATTGATTAAAATATTTTACTTAATTAGAGACATAATAATGTTATTTTACTATTCTTTTATAGGGAACACTATATACAATAATTTCATGGTCCAAAAAATAATTTATTAATGGGAGTAGTCAGTAAGAATATAACACGAGGTACATTTCTATTAAAAGAAAGTAAAAAATTTCATGGGTATTTTTTCTATTGTAGAAATATTGGACAAAGAGTAGTTAATATTTCAATGAGTAAGCACTAAATGAACAAGAAGAAGATTACATCATCAATGATGTAGTGTTAATGTTATTCAATGATGTAGTGTAAATGGTATTCATGAAAATGTGTGCATGTAGACACTACATATCAATTGGTTTTCACATATGAAAAAAATACATGAAAATATCACAAAGAAGTTAAGGAGATGATTTGGTAGTGTAGATTGGTATATTTTGTGTACTCAAAATCATTGGATGAGGAAAAAAGTAGTCCATATTTAAATGAAATATAGATTACATAAGTATTATATATTATATTAGTGATACACAACCTACATTTTGAGAGTCAAATTTTTCATCCATACATGTAATGCCATATAACCATTAGATACCATGTCATCTGACTAAGAATGTCGTAAAAAATAATGAACACTACCTGATTTCTAGAAGACACAAATAATTATATATGTATAAAATTAAACTTATTTATGGAATTATATTTTTTTTATTAAAACCTAGACATAAACAAAATGGAAATGAAATAAATAATAAAATAATATACAGTCCAAAATTTAATAAATTTTGAACGAAAAACATAAGAATCATAATGGTCATATTCAAAGAAATAAAATTTAATTTAAATAGAATCATAATAATAATTTTTTTTCTTATATCAGTACCACTATATTTTAGCTTGGAAGTATACAATCCATAAATATAGAATAATTTACCATATCCTTTATATATAAGAAGACCAATAACATATATATAATTATAATGGTTTAAATGTTGAGGGTGGGTAATGATAACCAATAGACCATTCTTAAAGAACCCTATAAATTATAGTACATTAGTAAATATAATATTTTTTATAAAAAAATATATAAAAATAAATACAATATACTAGATAAACAATCATTTTAGTGATATGAATATTTGAAAAATAATTTAAAAATTTTAAAGACATAAACTATTATAAAAACAAAATGTTTAAATAATAAAAGATAAATAAATAAATAATTTTTATAAAAAATTAATTAAATAATTATTTCCAAAAGTAATCCATTTCAAATAAATATAATAACTACAGTCAAATTCAAATGTCATTATCCTTATCATAAATTAATTCAAATTAGAATTTTCATTACCTGAATGCGCTTTATTTTTTAATGAGAATAAATATTCATAAGGTAACCCAATATATAATTATTAAATTATAATTTAAATGAGTCTTCGTCCTCCCAAATTTTTTAAACAGTGTAATTACCCATTTATAAAATAGAACTAGGAGAACTATATAAATTCTCCCACTTTATTTAAGGTATAGATACTAGAACTAAAACTGTGATTATATAATATTGATATATATTTTAAATAACATAACCCAAAAGAATAAATACAATTATTAAAAATATATAAAGTCAAAAAATCCACAATTAAAAATCACCACCATTATTTTGAAAAAATAAAACAAATATTTAAAAATAGATTATATGAAAAATTTATAAACTACCATTCAAATATAATTCCATAAAAACACATTCACGAAACCACCATTTTAAAAGATTCAATAATATCTATTATTACAATTTTATTTAATAAATTTCACCAAAATCCCTAATTTTCCAACAAATTATTGACAAATTAAAAAAAAACTATTTCAAAAAAATGTTATTAAAACAATAATTTCATTAGTCACATAAAATAGATTGGGAATATGAAAAATCATAATTAATAATATTTTAAGAAATTATAAATTAAAAAAATAAATTTATACATAAAGATATGAATATATTAGATCCACAAATCTGAACGAGATTACAAAAATCATATACATCTATCAATGTCTAGAATTTAATATCAATATAATATAGTAATAAATATCATAAAATTTTAGAATATAATATTAAAGAAAATTACCATCATTATGTAAATATAAATGATAGTTTTTCAATTAATTATTTTTGGAATAGAATAGCAGTGAGAAAATATTTGAGACTTGTTACCTTTATTTAGAGTTTTGATCAACTGTGTAAAAAAAATTGATATCTGTAGTATTGGATTTGAGCCTCTAAATTATCCATATACAAGTATTATATTTCAAAATCCAAAAAAATATGTTATTTAATCAGTATTAATAAGTTGATATATATTTTTTTAAAATTAATTAAAATTCATTATTAATGTCAATATGGTTGGTTTCATGATTATTCAACCGTAAATACTATCTATACCTATCAAAAATTTCCTTTTCATTATGATTATCTGAAAATTTATTTTAAAATTATTTATATTATACATTAATATATTCATTTATTTTCTTAATATTCATTGTTAATTCTAAAATTTATTTAAACATGTAGTAAATTATTAATTCCACTTTATTTAAAATTGATTATATCTCTATTTATCCTAAGTAACTATTTAATCATGCTCATTACAATGTGTCATTAATAATATTATACTGATGAATATTTTAATGATAGTATAGAATAAACTAAAATCCTGAATACATATTGGTTTTATGATATTAAAATCCCCTACACAGTCTGAATTCTTGCTCCTGGAAAGTCAATACCCCATTTTATTATAAAATCATACCGATTATTAATACAATAATTATTAGTTTACCTCCAAAATTTACTAATATTTCTTACCATATGTACTATAAATCTTTTATAATTGAATAAATATTCACCTTATGATATTTATCCTTTAGTTAACATATGATTAAAAAATTTATAACAAATTATTTCATGATTTATTACAAAATATTAGGCATAATAAACCATAATGATCGAGATCTTTAGTTTCAGTGGTTAATTAATAAAATAAACATAAAGGTTAAAATAGGTTCCCAATAACCATTATTTAATACTCCCATAACCCGATCATAAAATAACATTATACATAAAATTTTGTGGGATAGCCGAGGGATATAAATAAGAAATTAGAGAGATATAAATCCCACTAAGGGAATTAACATAGAATTACATGATGAATGTATTACATGTTAGATATTATATTATTAAATAGGACAAAAATGATGTGAATAATAACCATGAATAATAATATATGATATTGCATTACAACATAAAGGAAATATGGAAATGTGAAAACAACTTTAAACATGAAAATATCAACATTGGACAATAATAACAACCAAAACATAATATCATGATAGGAAAGTCCCATGATGTGTTAGGTTCACTATATAATCCCTTTCATTGAATTTCATTAGACTATGAAATTACCAAATGCATTGGAGTGCTATATATTTAGGGTGCACCAGTCTCTATCATAATTTGTGAATGAATAAGTGTTGGACATAAAACATTTAACCTATGATCACATTTCATTATATTTAATACCATTAGAAATGAGTATAGAATAATTATTTATATTTACCCAATAAAATTAGTATATTTATTTCTAGGTGAATAATGTTGAGTGTGAACTGTGATGGAATTCACAATAAAATTTTTGGAAAGGAAAATTTTCAATGGAATGTTTACAACATAACAACTATACTTAATGATCAATAAAATGTTTTAATGCTACTAATTGTTTCTATCATAATGTGGACATAAAATTGTTAATGATAGGGAAATGTAAAAAATATCTGAAAATTTCTTAATTAAATAAAATACATAAAATAACAACTATGATTGAATAAAGAGGAAAAGGATAGGATCCCCATCCATAATATAGTGATTCCAAAAGCATGGGAGGTGATTCTTGATAGAATTTTTGAACCTTTGGAGGGATCTATAAAAGGTAAGAAATATTAATTATGAGGTATAGGGTTTTTATGGTAGGATAAATATGATATTTGTATGTTTTATAAATAAATATAGAGGGGATTTCATTAATATTTTTTAAACATAGGTTTTGATCTCTATAAAATAGAGAAATAAAAAGCAAAAACTATCCAGGTTTTTTTTCCATTTATTTATTCCAAATATATGTGTTCTTAATCATTTTATATGATAATAGTACAAAAGAATTAGAATATTTACCTTTATTCTTTGTAAGTTAGTGATATTCTACAAACATTCATTTGAAAACATAAAAAAATATTATAGGTTTTTAGGGTCATAAATGTTTTATAAAATTAATAAAATAACCTCAAAATAATATTATTTTAAAGGGGAAACATATCGTTCATAGAGAATATTCTCTATATTATTTTTTACATAATTTTGTGGTCATTAGTATGTCTAATACACATCATATATGTATACCATATTTGATTTTTACACGAACATTTTATAGTCCCAGACAATTATGAAAAATTATCTGTTTGAATATTTTTACATAATGATTACAAAATTAAGTATATTTTATCAAAATAATATTTCTATATATGAATCATTAATTATTAAATTTAATCTATCATATTGATTAATTAAGGGTATTTTGTATTAAAATAGATTTTGAAACATTATACAAATTACATTGAAAATCATAAAAAGGTTATTGTCATTTATATTCAATAATAATAATTTAATAATAACATTTTCTTAGAATATTTTTCATTTAAGAAATCTATTAATTCACCAAAATAAATATCTTAATTGAAATTTCATTTTACCTAACAATATGATATGTGTTTTTTCTTAATAAAATCAAAATAATTTATAAGGTAACAAAAATACAGTCTAGAATTAATTTTTAAAATTCTGAAAATAATTAAAATATTTCATATTCTTAGGTTCTAAATATATACCCCTTTATTAAATCATAAAAATCCTTAATAGCGAGGTGTGTGATGATGATATTTTCATCATATGGGTCAACCTTCATGTATTGGGCTACGACCTGGATGACATTGAACATATACAATAAATGGTTTAAATAATGATTTAGATATTTGATATAGGATTGTTCTTGGTCAATGAAAAAATATTGTGATACTATCTCTATAGTAATCTCTGATAAAATGGATTTATGGTTTTTTATCCTACTTTTTTAGACCATCACATCCTTTTTCTATGTCAATTTAATTTTTCAAACCATATATTTATACTAATAGCATTATCATTGATCAATGGATATTTTTAAAGTAGTTATGATTCATAAATTTCATTTAAATTTTGTAAGATTTTATAAAACAAAAAAAATGAACGTGTTTTCTATAATCATAATACAAAATATAGAATTTAATTGAACAAAAAATAGAATTTTATTTATAAAATATTATTTAATTAAATTCAACCCCCTTCCGAAATTTATCTCTATAAATTTTAATTACACAAACAAAAAAAGATGAGGGTAATATTGCCTCATCCCCTATTATATTTCCCACACAGATTCATAAATCGTATGGTTTATTCAGAATACATTTACCAGGTTCATTTTATTTTTTCATAGAACATTTCTTCTATAATATAATATCTTCTCCGGATACTCCACACATGAGATATTATTCTTATACAATACCACCATTGTATTGAAGAAATGCAAGAGGAATGTGATGTACTTTATCAATATTGTTATGTGGAATACACCATTTAATTGATATAGGTTTGGCGGGAGTGTTAGTTGATATTCCCCAGGTTCTATAAGAATAAATATATCAATGTGAACAATGTATATTGTATTATGCTTTCCCTTTATCTAAAATTTCACAAATTTCATACATTGGGTTATATAGAGGAAAAAATTATCTCTAACCTCCAACTCTATGTCTCATCAATGATCTTCATAATTTATTATCTATAGATTATGAGAATCCATGATGTAGTACTAAATGGTCTTGAAATGTTCTAGTGATTCATTGACCAATTAAGGACTTAGATGTTTTTGTTCCACAACATAATCACAGCATGAAGGTGTTCTACACCTATTTTTATTGAGGGATTCATAGGTGGCCCCTTTGATTTATATGTGGGATCTATTATTGTATGGGAACTACACTAGAGTAATAATTTGATCCCATCCTTCATTAAAGTAAATTAAAAATTATCTCGATGTTTCCTCGAGTTTATATATTGTCTTCTCAGAATGGAAATCAGTTTAACAATGATATGTTTTGATGAAAGTAACCATAGTATTTAGATAATGATGGAGACTCTTTTGAAACATGTAAGGAAATCTTGGATCTAGATCAGTGATTATCAAAAATTGTGTTCCATGAAGACTCACCACTTCATTAATGTATATCCTTATAATTATATCACGTGACAAGTCCTATAAAATTGAGATTAAGTGTTCGGAATTTTTAAGATGATACACCACAACCCATATTTCATTATTTCCTCCCGATTTAAATGGAAGTCCATTTAAAAATTATATGCTTATTTTTTTTCCATTTTCATATAGGTATGGTTCATGGTTGAATTATCCCAAATGATTTCTCCCTTTTGTCCTTCACTATCTAACATAAAATACACCATGTTCTATATTATGATATCACCTTCTACATATTGTCCCACCAATAACTCTCTCAAAGACCATGATACATCATTTTGCTCCCTATATGGATGTAGAAGATCGATCTATCAGAATCATCAAACTACTACATATTTTTCAAATGATTTGATGGAACCCATTATTATGACCCAAATTATACATCTCCTTCTTCATTAACATTGATCTCTAGGGATTTCAATTTTCATATATCTTTCACTATCTTTAGAATTCCTACATCATTTCATTGATAATTCATTATCCTCTCTGTAAGGGTTTATTGAGAAATCCTTTTTTATTGGACTAATAATGTTCATTACTTTATGATTACTATGACTATACTTTTCATTAATAATATGATCATATCAATGACAATTCTTTTCAAGGATAAAATTATTGGGTTATTTCGACATAGTGAATCTACCACATTTTTTTATTGCCTATTATTGTAGTGGAATGAGAATTCATACTCCTTGGTTTTCTATAACCATATTTATTAGTATGTGTGCATCTATTTATATGTGAATATAAACTTGAGGATCATATAATCCATATACATTTCATACTTCCCCCAAAAGAGTTAATACCTCTATAATTTCATTGAAATGATTTCTAAATAGAACTCTATATCATCTTTTTGGTAGTTATATTAATGAAAAATAAATTTCTATGAGGAATAACCTATCTATTTTTTATTTTTCATTAAAATGGAGCCTAATCCCATTTTGTAAGCATTGATTTATACCAATAAATATTCACTACATATGGTAGTGTTTGTATAGGTGTAGTGCTAATAATCTTTTATGACACCTCAAATATCTCCCAATATTCATTATTCCTATCAATATTAACTACTTTACATTTTGTCTTTTTTATAAGGTTTGAAAATCATGATTAGGTTTTCAAAATTGAAGATAATAACTAGCTAACCAAAGAAAACTACAAATTTCTATCAAAAATATTTTCCTTTTCAATCCATCAATTTAATTTGTCTTTAATGGTTCCATATATATCACATTACCTATAAGAATATTCCTCAAAATTAGTATTTCTTTAACCATATATAGCATTTATTTTATATTTCAATAGGTTTATCCTTTTATATGTGTTTTTAGAATAATGATAAGATTCTCCTCATTCTCCTCCTTTCATTTAGAGAATATTTGAATATTTTCTATAACGATTAAAAATAATTTATTTAGGTAATTAACAGAGATTATAATCATCAATTCCATTAAGATTTATGGTGAATAAATAATTCTTAATATAATTAATTTTATCTCCTAGTGCCTATACCTTTTTCAGAAAGTTGTTTTAGGTATATCCTCCTTATTCACCCATACACGATAATACCCCAAATGAAGATCCACCTTGGAGAAGTATTAGGCACCAAATTGTGGATCAAAAATCCATAAATCCATGGTAATGTATAATTATTCTTTATATGTATTTTTTGAGCTAATGATAATCAATTTAATGTCGTATTGACCTATCCTTCTTCTTGAACAAGAGTACTAGTACAACCCATAGTGATGTACTTTGGTATATGAACCCTTTATCCAAATTGTCCTATGTGTTTTTATTTAACTATTCATGTTCCATATTATGCATTATTTATAGATTCATGGATCACAAATATCCCTAGTTATTAAATAATTTAAAATTTCAACCTATTATATAGGATATAAGACAATAATTGTTTCAGCAAACACATCAGCATATTCCCATAAAATGGGAATAACTTCAAGAATTATCACTCCATTAGACTCTATAATTTGTGATAGATAATCTTTATAGTAGTAAAATAATATCAATGGTTTAATTTTTTTCTCAATATAATCCATCCTCCCCATTAAAATTTTACAGAATAATTGGATGATTCTTGATACGTAGAATAATTTCCTACACATAGTAATTTATGTGGGATCTATATAAGGAAACCCAATATGTACCAATAATTTCATCAAATTATTCAAAATAGTTTATCACAAGGTTCAATTAGAAATTAATCACATAAAATTTTATATGGTAGGATTTGAAAACTTGAGATTCTATAATTTTCACATTTTTTGTATTCATCGACAGCTCTACTCAAATAATATGTGGGGTTGTTGGAGTAGTTATACTGAACATGAATAATAAAAGGGAATTAATAGAACATGAATAAAAAATATGTTAGATATTAATGAATAAATAACAATATTACCTTTCAACAATTCATTTTAGGGATCCACCATAGTGGTTTTAATAACATGACCTCACACAAGATAGATTGGAGGTTATTCGAGTTGACTATCTCCAACAACCCTTATCTTAGTGGATTGTTTTAAAAAGTTCACTTGTTCAATTAAGATGAAACATTTAAACAAAGGATGATGGTTTGTTGGATTTTTTCTCTATAAAATAACATTTTGTGTTTATCAAATTGAAAATAACTAGTTGGTTTCCCTTCATTCCCACAACAAAGGCATTTCCTCGTCTCCATCAAGCAAGTTTTTCAGTTTCTTCTTTCCCCACTTTTTGAAACTAGGTGATTATAAATTAATACCAACAATATATTTCTTAATTGAATAAATAGAATTTGATTATACATTCTTATTCTTATCCCCAGGACACCCTATATATTATATAATCACCATTTACACTTATAGGGAACAATGTCTAATTTCCTCATAGTGATAAAATATCTTGATAACTATGTTTTTTCATAGGCTCTATTTTATCACTACAATGATGTTATAAACATTTTCATCAGAGTTAAAGATGAAGGTGGTGTTGAATCAAACAATATTGTGTACTTTTCCCTATATGACCTAATGTATATTTCATCATTTTTATTTATGGAAGGAATTTCCATTCCATTTTATGTGCATGAATGGAAAAAAAATATTTTTCAAAAAAACATTATGAAATTCATTTCCATACATAAATTTTATCTCTTAGGATAAGTTTTCCTAACCACATTCCACCAATTATTATTTCCCCACAATACATGAAATAGCCAGTATAAACTTATATTCTTCAGAATATTGATGGATGGAGAATATCTTCACAACTGATTTGATCCATTACTGAGTGATTATGGGATTAGTTGTTCAATTGAATATCAGAAGTCATTATAACGTAAAGGTCACAATTACAACTTTTTAATTCTATGGAGATTTTTAGTCTCTCTAGATTTAGGTTTCTATATAGAACCTGAGCCAACTAAGATGGTATTGTTAAAAATTATTCAATTCCTCATCCAATCTGGTAGGGATTCCCATTTAGGAAGTCCACATTTCCCTTCACATTGTTTTTTACTTGGTTACACCTATTTTGGGTTACTAGCTAGAGTAACGGGAAAATTAGGGATGGGTAATTTTAAACTATTAAACACAAAATCACGAATCTAAAAACATTAAATGGTAATTTGTAAATGAGATTTATTTCATTTATTTATGAATTTCCCTGAATTAATCTATGTTATCCGTGATCTATTTCATAACATATACAATTATATGATTTATTACACTTTAAATTTTTTTTAAATGAGTTTCTGAATCCTCAATAGAATATCCCCTATAAGATTCAAACTATGTGGGAAGAAAGGCACATTGTCGTTCAAAAGATATTAATTGAGTCTAGCCCAATACATTGGTTCCATGAGTTAATCATATATACATCAAAACCAGATTCACATTCACTTGTAGTTTCAAGACGTGGATGTATTTTTTGGAGACTGCTTAATCTATAAATTACAGAAATTTAAGGATGTATTCTTATGTATAGTATTACCCCAACAACATTACCATGAGTTATCTAAATGTATTTCAAAAAATAACTATACTTTCATTTCATTCCTACTATGATAACGCTTGTATTTATTACACATTAATTCACGATTTATTACAAAATATTACACATAATACAAACTAGAATATTCATAATCCTAGTGTATTGGGTAATTTTATACATCACATAACAACATAAAATTGGGGCTACATATCCATTATTATAAAATTCCATTAAATGGTCATAATATTCCATTGTACATAAAACTAGATGAGATAACCTAGGAACATACATAAATAATGGTGAACTATAAATCACTGTAAAGGAATATACATGTTATAATATGAAAAATTTATTTGGTGTTAGAAAATATGAAACTAAATGGTATATAAAAATACTGATAATTATAAACATGAAAAATGTGAAATTGTATTGCATGATAACATAATGGAAATATTGGAATGTGTAAACAACCCTTACATAAAATCATAAACAAAAGTCAAGGATAAATTCCACGACATAATAAAACGGTATAAAAATTCATAGGGTGTATTAGGTTTACTCCATAATCATTTTCATGATGTCTCAAGAGAATAAAACAATACCCAATGCATCTGACCACTATTTAATTCCATGTGAACCCATCACATTCAAATCATGTACACGCATAAGTCTGACACTTAAAACATTAAACATAGAAACATTTTTAGTGAAATAATCAAGGAGTTTTGAAGAAATAAATTTAATTACAAAATAAAATGAGTATAATTATATCTAGGTGAATACACTTGAGTGTAAATTTTGATGGTATTCACAATAAAAGGGTTTGGAATAGTAAAATCATAGTGAAATATCCTAAGCATAATAGCGGTACATAAAGATTAATACAATGTATTGATGATAGATAAAGGGGAATCTCACCATTTTTTACCCAAAATAGACACTAATAGGGAAATGTAATATCATATATTGACCTTAGTAATTATAAATGGATATCATGAAATCAATAATATTCTTGAATAAAAAGGAGAATGTGATGATCTCTTACCTTGAATGGGTGATTCGAAAAGTGTATGAGGAGATTCTTAATAGCTTGGTGGCACATTGGGAGGACTATAGAGAGTGGAGTTTTAATTAAGGATGTGATAAATTGTTTTATAGTGAAAATGAATGGGTTTTCGGGTGGGTTTATATAAGAAAATAGGAGGGAGTTCTATAATATTATCTAAACATTGGTTTTCATCTTTATTTAAAAATGTAAAAAAATCTCAAAACCATAACATTGGAAATGAAAATAGTGTATAAAAAATGGGAGATGGTTAAATTATTATATATGGTCTTGGTATAAACTAATACAAATATTATCTTTGTTAATGATGGAAGTGATTCATGTTCTTAAATAAAAGACTTCATAAATCCAAATATATAATATAGGTTTTGGCGGATTCATAAATGCATTATAAAATAGTTCAAATAATGAAAAATAAAAATTATTTTAAAGGGGAAATATAGAATTTATCATGTATACCATTAACATTATTTATGAAGACATGTTTTTCATTATAATTTCGTAATATAAACTGTATATTTTTAAAAAAATTAATTATCTCATGATAATTTTTATGTCTCATAAAATTATTAAAAAAAACTATGTGATTATTTTGTTTTGTGGATTCCAAAATTATATTCATTTAATAAACTTTTTTATAAATATATTAATCTATTATTTCATAAAAAAATTAAAATTTATTTGGAGTGGATGGGTTTTTTTGACAAAAATATATTTTAACCACTATAGAAATTTCATTAAACATCATAAAATTATGTTATAATTTACATTAAATAATAATAATTTAGTTATATTATTTTATTAAACTATTTTTAATTTCAAAAATACAATAATTTATAAAAATAAATTTATTAATTGCAACATAATATTATCAAAAAATAAAATTTTTGTTTTATCATATCATAATAAAAATAATAAATAATGTAACAAAAATATGAAGTAAATATAAAAATTAATATATATTAGAAAATAAAATATAAAAATATATATTCTTATTTTCTAGATATATATCTTTTTATTAGACCATAAATATCTCAATGTTTATGGTGAGTTATTGTGAGATTTTCATTGGCTGTTTCAATATACAGGGTTTGTGTCTTGATATCGATGAGATAAAACATCTCCTATAGATAGTTATGACCATGATTTAGTTATTAGATATCTATGTGGGAATGCCCAAGGGAAAATACATGTGATGTTGTCTCCCTAAAAGGTTATGATAAATATGATTTATAGGGTATGATCCTACTAGGTGAGGTCATCACTTCCATTGCACATGTCAATTAGATTTTTCAAAACCCTATATTTATAAAAATCATAAGATCACTATTAAACAGATTTAATAGAAATAGTTATGATGATTAATTGTCTTTTAAATATTATATGATATAATAAAATAAAATAATATCATGTTTTTTCTATAAACATAATATATAATATTGAATTTATTTCAACAACAAAAAAAAATTATTTATAAATGTTGAGTTCATTTAATATCATGTCGGTTTAAACATTTATAAAAGATGTGTTTAATATATGCATATGTTTTTCCTCAAGATGAATTGGTGTTATTTTTGAAAAATTATGAAATCAATTTACTATTATGTATTAATAATCTAAATTTGAACCATTTAATGATAAAAATTTACAATCAATTTCCCAATATTTTTTATTTGTCGATCAAATGAATAGTGAAACTGTGAGTTTGAAATATTGATCCTCAATCTGAATATTATCTACTATTTCTATTATATGAATACAAGCTGGAGAGGGATTTTAGAATTAATTATGTATATTATGAGAACATTTTCATTTATTTCAATGTGACTAATTCAAAAATTGGGGTTTATAGGATAAATGAATAGGATATTCCACATGTATTTTTATTACATCATGGTAGTGTTTTTAGGTGAAATCCTAATTTATTTGATATGAAAATATTATTAATCAATATATATTGATGTTTCATTCCTAATTTTTCATGAACATATGTTATTTTTGATGTTTTCTAAATGCCACTAATTGAATCAATATGTAATATTTTAGGGAGATGTTGTTTTACATAAATTAATATTATATGATGATAATAAACTGAGAATTTTTATTTATAGAAAGAGACCAAATATAATTTTACAAATAGATAATTTATATTGTCTTCTGGAGGTTTTTATAATTTTATCAAATATTTATCAATGATGGGTTCCGAAATAACATCTTTTAGCCAAAAATATATTATGTTTGACTGTGAGAAGAAGTAAAAAATGTCTTTGATATTATTATTTTAACGCTTAAATAAATTTATATAATTATCCTTCTGATATGGGTGATGGTTATGGGGTATATTGTGATACTTCCGCAACATATATGGAACGTGTTATCATACGACAATGATTTACTAGGTTGTACGAATTGTGACCTCTATGTCCACATGTAATGGACTATCATATGCATGATATGGATTATAAATGGTGGATTTTACTCTAAAATAATTAACTACTGGAAAATTTTGTTTTACCAACACTTGTATACCAACGGTTCGAATAAACTGTTGCTATACATAATTTCTCCCAACAGTTTGAAGAAACTGTTGGGATAATGGGATGAGAATTAGATTTTCCCAACGGTTTACTTAAACCGTTGGGATAATCATGGAAAATATATAAATATACCAATGGTTTTTAATAAACAATGGTAAATACAATCTTTTCCATTGGTTTTAACAATCTATTGAGATTTTCCCCCCAAATTCAATCAGTACAAGAATCCATCCACCCGATTTCATCCATAATCCTAATTGCTACCAATGCTTTCTCTCCACCACAAGGTGTCTCTCGATGCTCTCAATGCAATTAGGTAATTATTTTATTCTACACTTCTAATCTATAAGTCGAATATAATGCATATTTTTTGTTGTTTATTTATTTTTATTCCTCCTAAACGAGATCTGTGCAGTCTTCATCAATTTCTATTTATCCTACCTATCATGTTCCCTTGAAACAAGACCCTTCTGTAAGAGTTAATCAAGACAGTGGGGTTTTGTATTATTTAATGTTATGGGGGCCTTGGGTAGATATTCTGTCTTGTGGAATTCTATCCATTTTTACAGTAAGGCATTCTAGTGTGCCATTTGGATAGTTAAAACCCATTTGAAGTTTTGAATAATTGTGGCTCTCTTTTTTGTGCGTTATTTTATCTCAATTATTAGTGGTATTGGTTATATAATTAATCTAGTTTTATGGGGGATTTCATGTATAGTGAAGTAGAAATATGATTCATCTATTTTATGTATAATGTGATAACCTGTTTCATTTATTTTTATTATTTATCTTACTGTCTCTATTGATAAATGTTAGATTTTGTCTTAGTGTGGTTCTATTTTGGTATACTTTATGTATTGACACATCTTCACAATAAGATATATGGTTACATCCTTAGTTTTTTTTATTCATTTAGTACATGGAATGGGTTTGAAAGGGATATTTGTCTGAGTGACTCTTTGGGGTTATATTATTGAATGATTTAGGTGAGTTGGAAATTGTTATGTGAGTTCCCTGTGGCTTATTGGGTATGGTTACAACTTAGAGGGGTGTTATGTTGGGATGTGGATGAGGGTGGCTGATTAGATTGGATAGATATCGATTATCTTCTATGAGATTATGTATAACATTAGGATATTTCTATGTTATAGGGTATTCCTAGGGTGGTATGGTACATGGTCAGATGGGATAATAGAATTGATGATGATTTGCTTATACAAATTTCACTTAGGAGGGGGGTGTGGGATGTCCTGGAGGAGTGGAGTTGCCCCCCCACCCCCCCCCCCCCTGGGCAACCCCCTAGACGCCACCCACCCCCTAGACACCCTCACCCCTGGACACCCCCACCCCCTTGGATAGTATCCTGGACACCACCCCACCCCCTTGGACAACCCCTACCAGCTAGATAGCACCCCCCTGACACCACACCAGTCCACCCCCTAGACAACCCCAACCCCCGAAAAACCCCCCATGGGCACCACCCCACCCCTCGGGACAGCCCTCCCACACCCATGGATAGCCCCCCTAGACACCCCCACCCCCCGGAAACCCCCCCTCAGATAGCCCCACACCCTTGGAAAACCCCTGCTAGACACCACCCCACCCCTGGACACCCCCACACCCTGAACACCCCCACCCCCATGAACCGCCCCCTGGATCCCACCCCACCCCCTTGACAGCCCACCCACCCCCTTGGACACACCCTATACACCACCCCACCCTATTGGACAACCCCCACCACATAGACAACCCTCCCACCCCTTAGAAAACCCCCAAGGACACCACCCCACCCCCTGGACAGCCCTCCCACCCCCTGGATAGCCCTCTAATAAGTGTAGTTAGATTTGTTTTCTATTTTTTTTACAATTCTAGTGTCATGATAATATGAATCAACTTGATTTTAATTTTTCATAACCACTCCTTTTAGGTGGTTTTCCGTTTTTATTGGGGTGAAATGGTACTTTCTATGGACTTTAGTTTGGGTGTTATGAAATGTATTAACTTTCATACATCACAACATCAACAAGAAACTCCTTCCATTATCATTTACATAAATATATTTTCTATTAAACATCAATTTTATTGAATTGATTTTGATGATATGACTTATAAAAATTCTTTTTACAGAATTTATAGAAGTTGGATGTATGAAACCGACCAGATCTCAAGAGATTTTCAATACTATTTGAATAGCTTTTTAGATTTTTCGTTTCATAATGATTCAGAAAATTTCCACATACACAGCCCATGTTCCAATTGTGTTGGTAGACCTTGGTTGATCTATGAAGAAGTCAGCTACCACATAACAAAATATGGTTTTCGAGAAAACTACTTTTTTTGGTATCGTAATTGGGAGAAATTGAAAGCTTAAATTGCTGATGATCGAATCAAAAGGACTGGACTGGAGAATTTTTTAGATTACCAGTTTCCATTTATTCGTCATCAGGAAAAAGAATGTATTTCGACATAAGAAGACATCGATATGAGTACAGATGATGCATCTAATAAAAATGATGATATTGTTAGGGTAAAAAAATTGACTGATGTTTCCAAGACTCTAGTATATCGAAAGTCCGATAAAATAAAAAGGCTGGATTTTTTAATCCAATTGTTTCATTGGAACACTATGTATGGTATTTCTAATATATTAATCAGTTACATTCATACCTTCTTGAAGGAATTACTTCCAGATGATGTAGATATTCACTCAAACCATTATATGGAATGGAACTTAGTTGAGGAACTTGGATTTTCATTAAACATAATTCATGCTTTCCAAAAAGATTTCAGTTCAGTCTGGGAGGAAGGTGCTGAACGAAATGATTGTATAAAATGTGGCACATCCTGCTAGAAGTGAAAATCTGATGGAAAACCATCCCACATTCCATAGAAAGTAATGTAGAACATTCCATTTATCCCCAGACACTATAATATTTTCATGTATGAGGAAATATAAATAAAAATGAGATGGAATAATACCGAGAGAAAGAAGAATACTGATGAGTTGGTTCACCCTGCAGATGTATTTTTATAGCAGCAATTTGATACTCGATATCCTAATCTTGCAGTTGATGTGTGTAATGTGAGGTTGGTTCTTTCATGCGACGATTTTAATCTGTTTGGGTAGGTGCTTTCTTCTCACAACACATGGGGAGTTTTTATACACATTTATAATCATCCCCCATGGTTGTGTATGAAAAATCCTTACACTTTCATAAGTATACTCATATTTGGCCCCTATGATCCTAGAATTGATATTGACGCGTACATGAAACATTAAATAAAGGAGTTGAAACTTATTTTGGATGTGGGTGTGCACAAATACGATTCATATTTCAAAGATGCATTTTAGATGCATGTTGCGCTTATATGGACGATCAATGATTTTTCAGCTTATGAAATGATGTCTGGATAGAGCACGAAGGGAAAATTGTCATGTTCTGTTTTAATGAAGATTACACGATCTAGAAGAGTGAAAAATAATTGTAGTTTCATTTTGGTGGGACATCAACGATTCTTACCAATGGACCATCCATATAAAAATAATCACCGAATATTTGATAATACCATAGAGACCGATGATCCCCCTCCTCATATGTTTAGAAATGATGTGCTTAATAAATTAAAACATTTTAATTTTTTATTCGGGGTTGATCAAATGAAATCTGTAAGGTGAACGAATGTTTCCACTGAAACATGTTACAACTGGAGGAAGAGGAGTATCTTTTTTGATTTTCCTTATTGGTCAACCGATTTGTTACATCATTTCATAGACGTAATGCACATTGAAAAGAATATATGTTAAATGTTTCTTTAGATACTTATAAATGTTAATGGAATGAAAAAAGATGATTTATAGTCTCAGTGTGACTTGGTATATTGGGGCATCAGACCAGAATTGCATCTTGTGTGTATGTGTGAAAATTAATGGCAAGTTCCATGTGCTTCTTATGTTATGACACCTTTGAAAAAACAATTTCAGGAAGTAATAAAGCCTATTAGAGTTTCTGATGTCTATTCAAGCAATATATCAAAACGGATCTACAAAAGAGAGTTGAAGCTAAAATATTTGAAAATTTATTATTATCACATTCTTCTGTATGAGTTGATTCAAATAGAAATCTGTCTTCAATTTTCCAATAATCTAAGGGTGACTATTATTCAGTTGTGCCATTTTTGTAGAGATCTTTGTGCTGAGAAGTTCTCCATGTATATATTGTAAAAAATGTTGACAAATGCCCCATTAATTTTGTGTGAGATGGGGAAAATATTTCCTCCAGCATTTTTCACATGCATGCTGCATCTGACTGTCCATATTCCCACTAAAATACTTTTCAGAGGACCTATTTCTTTTCTTTTGGATGTATCCAACTGAAAGAAATATGTACACATTAATGTCTTATTTCTGAAACTGAAATCATCCGGAAAGGTCTATCATGAACTGTTACTTGACCCAAGATTGTATGGATTTCTGCCCAATGTATTGGTTTGATCTTACTAAAAAAATGAACATACCAATGTGTAATGAAGATGAAAAGTATGAAAAAATTGAACCCAGATTTCCAACATTTCTTCAAACATGAGAAATTCCTGGATCATATACATTGAAGACATTAAGCCTTTAAGAGCGGGATATGGAACATCAGATAGTTTTGTTCAACTATGATTTTTTTGATGACTACATCATGTAACTAAATTGAATATGTATATATTATTTATATATCTATTAAACCATTCAAATTTTTTATCAACTTGGAACATAATACAATGATATAGTGAAAGCATCATTCTTTATCTTTGAGAAGGAGGGAGACTTTTCATAGGAAAAAGTTTTCTGCATGTTTAAAATTGAATGTAAAGACTATTACTGTTTAAAATAATTAAATCTGTATTTATTTACGTTTAATATTAATTTATATTGGAGGTATTGAGTTTTCCAGCTGACTCTGTCTCTGAGGAAATAAGAGCATGGGATTTTGGTCCTAATACTGTGGTTCGTGATTGTAAATAAATTGTCATTAATGTGTACAAATTTATCGTTACTGAAGGAGAAATGAAAATGGGAAAACAACATGATGGTGTTATGGTTACTGCCACAACAAATTGTTATTCCAGTGCATCAGATATTAGACCACAATTAAAAATTGTGGGTTATTATGGAGTCATTGAAAAAAAAATAATGCGGGATTATTACTCTCATGGACGAGTCACGATGATGAAATTCCATTAGTTTGATTCGAGGAAAAGACAGGGAACATTTATTGATGACTATGGATTTTGTGTAATTAATATGACTCGCACTCTTGCTACCAAATAACCATATGTATTGGTATCAATGTCTAAACATTTTTTAATTTTTAAGACCATCTTCGACCTGAATTTGGTTTCATATTTGAATTAATTCAAAGACATATTTTTAATGATGGTTATGATGGAATTGACACCATCTCTACTTCCATTGGAACCAATCCATTTATTTCTTTTGATAACTCCAATATCTCAATTGTCCGAGTTGACTATGAACAAGATGTTATGGTGGTAAATATATAAAATCATACATTCATGTTATCAATTATTTTATTTTACCTCGAGTTGGGTTGTTATGCTTGGTTCTATTCAAATTGATTTAATATTGAAACCTACATCATCTACCTGAGATAAAGAAATTAAATTATTCTTTAATTTTAATAATTTCTTTTCCACTTATCTATCTAGTAGAATCAATGCCCAATGATTTTAATATACATAATGACACTTAGTAAATAATCATCTTACTAAAAATTAAATTTCTTTATTACATCTTGTATGATTTATTGACTTCATTATATATTTGTTCAAGCTCACCTAAAACAATGGTTGGTTAAATTATCCATGAATCCTTCTATTCCCTCTCATTTATTTTGTTTTTTTTGGGTTACACATTATTTATCATTTTCTATTTACTTCCATATTTGTTTTCAAATAGAGGGAATGTTACCAATTTAAGAGAGGCGACCTAAAAAGAATATGGAAAAAAATTGTCGAATGACTATGCTGATAATTCCACCACTAGTGCCTGTAGTGAGTATTTTATTTCAAATATATTTATTTAAATTATATATAATTTGATGTGATTAATTTTTTTATTTTATTTTTTTCAGGATCCATATATAAGGCGATAGATATTTGAGGAGTATCCGAGTAGTGTTCCTAGTACTCAGGGTGTTCATACAGCGTGTTCCTTCAGTTTCTGTGGATCCATTGGCACCCATTGATCAGAATACCGCATATATACTTATAAAACCCTAACAAATTGTTACCCGATTATTTATTTTCATTATAACTTGTATTGATAAAATATTTGTTTTTCCTTCATAACAGATACATCTAAAGATAGGAGATGGGGGCAGGGGGCATACACATATGTGCTCGATGTGGAACCATGAACGCATTTGATGGTGGAATACAATGATGATGGTTAGATGATTGATAAATTAGGGCAAAAATGTTGCAGTTTTTTGGTGACGCTTGCCAAATACTCCGATATCATTACTGTCATCCCTCTCTCATGGAGAGAGCTACCCAATTATTTCAAGGATAAATCATGAGTAGATATATGGGTAAAAAATATGTTGTATTTAATGCAATATAATAATTTTTGTGTTCGTATGAATTAATATTTTGGTTTCAGTTGCGGTTTAATTTCACGGGTGGTGAGGGTGCACAACCAGTATGTCGAAAGGATTTAGGTGAGATTTGGAGAGCTTATAAGCATGAGTTGTACATTGGACGACGTGCTAGAGTGGTAACATAGTTAGAGGCGGTCCCTGTCATGGATGATTGTCCCTTAGAATAGTACCAATAGATGATTACTCGTTGTGTGACTAGCCAATTTATGGTATTAATCAAATTAGAAGTATTTAAATGAAAATTTTCATGTTTTTCTTTAATAATAATAATTGAAATTTATTTAGGATGAATCTGAAAGAATTAATAAAAACATTTCTGCTTGGAAATACATCCACACAATGGGACATACTACAATACTAGATCATTAGAGACAGCAGGTATGACAATTTATAATCATTCTTTACGACTTGAACTTTCTATTGCTTCCTCAATAATTTATTCTATTGCCAAAGTTGTTATATAATTTTAGTTATGAAATTACTATATTTTTCTGGTATCTATATTTTAATTATGGTATTCTACATTCATTGTCATTTTAGAGGCATAAATTGAATATATAAGGAGTGTGCTTCGTAAAAAACTATTTTTCTCAAGTAGAAAGAAGAAATATGGAATTGTGGTTAATGAACCAACTCAGCAGCAGATTGTATGTTTTACTTTGTAGATTTTAAATTTTAATATTTATTTTTAACATAATAATCTATATACATTTTTAACAGTTTTTTAGAGGCCGTAGATGCCCAATAAGCTGACAATATTTGGCCAAATGATCACTTACATTAGGTGTTGGCAGATGAGGACCCTGGTAGAGTACACTGCTGAACTGGGAAGAGTATTGTTCTACTGAGGTATTGGCCCTCCTAAGGTACAATTTTTAGTGCCACCAAGTTGCTGCAGGTTAAGGCACAAGTAGAATAGGCTGAAAAAGGGCCATAGATACGGAAGAAAAGTCTGATAGGGAAAGCACTTCATTTATGAAACTGAGGTAAGTTTTACGTCCAACACTTCCACTAGAGGTCAACAATGCTTGGGATAAATATATGTCATCAATATGTTCTATATATGGTAAACCAAGGGGAAGTTATAGGGGTAGTCAAGATGATGGTGAGGAGGAGGTAGTGGCGGAGGAGGATGAGGGCGAGGAAGAAGGACTGGAGGAGGCCGATGTGGAGGAGGAGGGTGATGAGGGGGCCGAGGCTGAGTACGAGGTAGAAGTGGAGGTTGGGGATGATGATGGGGATGACGTTGAGGATGAGGGTGAGGGTTAAAATGATGGTGATAAGGGTAACATATACCAATTATTTGTGAAAATGTTGGTATATCTCTTCCATTAACTCATATACCAACGGCTTACACTGAACCGTTGGTATTAGCCTATACAAACGGATTACATGGCCACAGTTTTGGAAACCATTGGTATATAATATACCAACAGTTTCCAAGCCTTTACCAATGGTTCAGAACCATTGTAAAAGGGTAAAATTTCAAGTAGTGATTCATTTTAACAAACTAAACCATATACTCACTCAAATACGAACAAAAACTAAACAATCGCATGACTGATGGGCATTAACAATTCCCACAATCTACTGAATTGAGCCCAAGCATCATAAAAAACTAGAGGCAATGATTCCACCCAACTTGAAGTAAACAACATGGAATATATTTGTATACAGTGTATGAGGAAACATTAGCATATAAATGTTTTGAATTTATTCAATAAAAATTAATTGAAAAATAGAATCTATACACACTAGATGTAGAAAAATAAACTCATTTGAATGATTATAACAACAATGAAAATACCCAAGAGAATGAAACAAATACTATATGTTATTAGTGGACAACATCCCACTATATCACCATCAACTACTCAACAGATCTGATAGAATCTTCACTTCCTCACCATGGATCCATTTATTCCCCTATATCAAAATAAATAATTATGTCTATGCACCACCAGATAGGTGCTAACATTGTCAGCTAATAGGCCAGTACGATCTCACATAGGTGTTCCAAAAACAGTATCTATAAAAAAATCGAAGAAATGACCGACACTAAATAAAATAGTAATTTTTAATTAGATTAGTCTTTTTAAATAAACTCATTGTTAAAACTTCCCCTATTTCAACATTTAAAAATAATATAGGTAAAATAGTTTCAAATCATATCATATATATATATATAATAAGGAAACGAAATACAAGAATAGTTACTAAAAAACACATGTACCATCATGATAATGATCAGTATAGGTTAAAGTCTCTAAAAAACTCATACTCAAGACATATAAATTCCATTCCATCAGGTACATATACATATTCATCAAATATAGGGAGTAGGGGATCACCCTAGAAAGTAAACAACCCTACAGTGATTAACAATTCCCAAAAAATAGGCATTCTTATGTGAGGAATACATTATGAGTGAACCATCTGATGATAACAATAGACAAGGCCCATCTCTACCCCATCCCTTAAGTACCCAATGATTACCATGGTATATATTTTCCAAACCATTTAATCAAAATCATTCATGAAATACATTTCAAAAACACTTTTAAAAATTCTTCAAATTTTTTAATCCAAAATAAGAGGAATAACTATATATTAAAAAAATCCATTTTCACAAACAAGAAAATTAATTAATAATTTATGAAATTATATTTATAAAAAATATATAAATTTAGAGCATTCAAGGTTCATCCAAATAAGGCATGTGATAGAACCACCTACCTCAATGTCGGGATGCACGTGACCACAAATGGATCCACAACAACTAGAAGGAATGTAGAATAAAAAAAATAATGTCATATTAATTAATCCCAATCTTTAGAATCATAATTCATAACAGGAAAGGATGGAATAGAGGTTTGTTTTGGAATAACTAATAGAAAATGAACACACCACACTGAAAATTACAATGGAACAATCCACATAATAATATCACAAAAGATATATAGAAATGTTCAAAAATAAATCAACCAGAATCAATGGGGATAAAATGAAACATGATATTTCTTCTACATCAAAGAGTAATGAAGAAAAATAATAATCCCTTTCTCAAAGAGGTAAAACAAATCCACCATAAGGATAAATCACAAAACCATTGATATGACATGAGTGAAGTCCCCAATATCAACTAGGAGATCTCTTAAGCTTCAATAATTATGTTTACATATCAGATGTAAATAAAATAAAATTGGTAACATGGTTAAAAATAATGAACCTGATATATACATGATTCTGAACAATTGTTGATATAAATTTCATGATAAAAATATCTGGATAGAATCATCAACTCATATTAAAATAACATTAATTGATCAGTTCATTATAGAAAAACAACCATTGCTTGTAATGTTTTTTTGATCTAAACAAGATCATAGAATCTAATCTGTAATATATGAACATCGTGTAACCATTATATTTTGTGAACGTTTCTTGTATAAATATCATAGTCCATATTCTGTAGAAGAAAAAATTGAATCTCCGATGAATATTTCCAAACACACAAAGAACCCTTGAAATCCTATGATTTTTTATATAGGCTCAATTAATTCAAAAATAATTCATCCATAGGCTTTAGGTAATTTTCCCAAAAAAAACCCCTCCATCGTTTAAAGTTCCTTAATATACCAAAATAAATTGGTAAATATAAATACGGGAGAGAAATTTCATAGGTAAGTTAAAAATATGTTACAAATACACACTATAATACATTCCATCCATAGGATTCCATGTGAATGAATATACATCCAGAAATTAGTGAGAATATTTTTCCATATTTGAAGCTCCATGCTCCCTTGTCTTGGGGGTATCTGATCTCTGTCCCCATAAAACATTCACTAATGAGATAAAAATAACATAAAATACCTTCACTGGAGAGTCAATGATATCTAATGGTATAATTTACGAGAATTAAATGTATTTTTTTAAATAATATGGGATTATTTCGACACTAAGAGTTGAGATGACATGCAATTCCGAGGCCCAATATTCCTGGAATGGCATGTAGAAAAATGCTATGTTTTTCAATAGAGTGTGTTAGTAGTTTTCCTAAAAATGGAATATAACAATTAAATTGGTTCTTGGAGCAGATATTTTAGGGCACTGTTTCATTCATGATGGTGAGTTTACCCTAGGTTCATCTTATGTTTTGTTAGTGTGGGCCTCCAGTGAGAACACCTGAAAATGGAATAACCATAAATAAGATATTTAAATAAAATAATTTTATTTTTCAATTACATAGAACACAGAATTGGTGACTGGGATTGATGATAAGAGACCACCATTGAGATCATGATTGTGTTCATTCTTTAATAAGTGCCTAACATTGGCCGTTGCGGGCCAACGGTGGCATGAAATTTTTGGATGTAAATAAAACAATTGAATTAATATTAATTTATTTTCAAATTATAATACATTTTAACGGTAACTCGGATTAGAAATCTGAGTGTACTATTGTGATCATGAGGGTGTGATTTCATTAGAAAGAGACTAACATCGGATGGCACGAGCTGGGTGTGAAGGATGGTTTTTGGGATATAACTAAAAATAAAATAATTTAAATAAAAAAATATTTTATTTTGGAATCCTCAAAAATCATCAAGGGTAACTCGGATTAAAAATCAGAGAATACAATTGAGTTCGTAATGAGATGTTCTCCTAAAACATGACTTAACCTCGACTGTAGTGGGTCGAGGGTAGATGTTAATTTCTGAACATTTTAAAGGAGAATAAAATAAACTAAATAGAGTTTATTTTATTTTATTTTAATGTTTCATAGTACAGCGATGCTACAATACAATGACGAAGCAACCTGTTATCCTTTCATAAAGGAAGCAGTGTGGAGTTGTTGTTTCAAAGCAAAATAGTAATGCTGAAATACGTTAACACATTTACTCCATTAATAAGGGACATTTTATGGTGATAGTATTCATAACACTGGAGAATTACTCAGGAACTCTGTAGTTTCCCTATGGAAAGGGGGAAGAGGATCTCTCAGCGGCGATGGTGGATCAGAGGAGGGGGTTCATTAATGTAATGAAAAATCGACGAACACCAGATGAACAAGGATCAATGTGGAAATATGACTTCTATCTACATCTGCATGTGATCCAACTAGAGGTAGGGGTTGTTACTTTGTGGAATTGTTTCCCGTTCAATATTTATAGATCAAAAAACGTGGATCAATCCACTAATAGGTTAATATTTTGATTGTTTATTCATGGGGGGTGGAATTGTTTTGCATGGTATCAAAAGGATAAAAACATAGTATTAATCTTCTCTATTTTATTCTAACACGTAGGATTAGGGCCGACATAAACAAGGCCTAAATCCCTCCATTTTTGGTTTTCTTCGGATCTTCGTGACTGAACCGTTGAGTTGACAGTGAGATGAATTTGTGGTTGTAGTAGGAAAATCAATGAACTGAGGATCTGAAATACCCTTGCAGATTGGAAAAAGGACTTTCATAATGGACCTAATGGCTTGCAAAAGAGATGATGTGCCCTGGTAGTGAGGTGTAATGTGACATAGGCCATGGGTGCTGGAAAGGGACATTGAAAACCTCAAGTGGGGTTGGAGCATGTCGACACACCAAGTGCATGACATCATTTAGTGGGGACACAATAGAAAATTGTGGCAACTACCATAGGTGGGATGGGATGCCCACCGCATCCAGAGTGAACTCGACCATCCCATCCTATCGGCCCTTGCCGCCCAAAAGAGATGTGTTGCCACATCGAGATGGACACATGACCCTATAGGCTAGACTTGCATCCTAGCTGGTTCCCACAGGGGGCTAGCAGACCAGATCCGGTCGGACCTGGGTCAGGTCGGTGGACCCTGGGTCGGATCATGTCGGGTCGGACCGGGACACAGACCAAACTAGCCAATTTTTACTAAAATGGGCATAACATGTAAATTTTCTGTCTAATTTACATGATGATAGATGTTTTGGCATCCGTGTGAGGAGATAGTTATTTTTGACATACATAAAGTTAGTTTCGGATGGGATAGATATATAACTGATGGATTGGGGAGTACATTCTCTTATAATCAAGTGGGATACAAGTAGGAATACTATTACTAGCTGTGATGAGAAGCAAGTGATGAGCGAGCATTATTCTTCTCGAAAAGGAGTATATATGAGGACTTGTGTGGATTAGAAGAATAGAAGTAACTGAGAAGACCTTAGTGGCCCAATAGTAGTGCAGTAGCCGAGAATACCTATGTCTCCCAGTAGATGTGCAGTAGCCGAGAATACCTTAGTGGGTCGGAAGATGAGTAGTAGCCTAGAGAACCTCATTGGTCCTAAAACTGAGTACTAATCGAGTGGTCCTCACTGGACCAGAAGGTGTGAGGTCTTCTATGGACCAGCAGCCAACTGAAACTAAGTGGCCCAATAGACGAGCAGTTTCCGAGAAAACCATAGTGGCATTGTAGAAGAGCAGACCTCATTGACTCATCAGGTATGAGTCCCTCAGTAATACAAGATGTTCAGTGTTATGACTGAATAAGTGTACTTCAGGTAGTTCTCAATGTATTCCCTTTGGGAGTGTCCAAATGAAGCGAGACCTCTTTGTGTAGGTCTCTGATGACTTGATGGCTCACGGAGCGAGTCCTCCCAGGATGATCGTGCCTTGAGAAGAATCTTATAACGGTAGATTGGCTTTGATATTGAGACTATTTTCTCAGTGAGATTTGATATCTCAGGGAAACATCGTGATGTATCGAGACTATATGTTTTATAGGGTACTTTGGTTAGACATTCTCTACATGGATACTATCAGATAGATCAAGGAGTAGGATATCTCAGAGACAAGTGTTGTATGCACGAAACCATATGGCTAATAGCGGATAATACATTGTGTCTTGGAATCCATTACAAGTATACCTATATGTGATTTTTATTTGTATTGATGACATATATCTATGTTGAGCTAACTATAACTTCTTGGTGTTTTTTTCCTTTGGGGTATTTTTCATTGTGGTTTTTTGGATTCCCCTATTGAGTGTTGTTTTACTCAGCCCTGCAAGGACTTTTCCTGCACATGTTGAGTCTTGTGAAGACGATAAATGATTCTGTGTTGTCTTAGATGGAGTAGGACAATGACCAGGACCTGGCGGCGCCTTATGAGATCATATGAGATGAGATTTTTCGGATGCTTCCAATAGGTTCTCTAATACCCATGTTTGTAGGTGGGGATTTGAAGTTATCTTTCTTTTAGTGGGATTGAATTCTGGCCTAGTTGTACTTTTCTACAATAATTTCTGTCATACTTTATTTTTGGGTTGTAGCGGTATGCATGAATTTTCTTTAAATTGTGTTTTCACTATAAAACCATGTGGATTTGTGTTAGGTGTGTGTGTACAGTTTCTTAGAAATATTCATCCCACTTATCAGATATACCTCTATGGAACTAATCGACATCTCCTGGCCTATCAGAGTTAGGATTGGGGTATTCAATGCATGGGCCATAGGGGAAGGTTCATCACAAAGTGGTATCAGAGGAGGTTGGTTCTACCATAAAACTCAAAGTCAAAGAGTTTTGTTTGGGGAACAATGTTAAGTGTTTTGAGTTCAGCTTTCAGGCATGGGAATCCAATGTTAGTGTAGAGGCTGACATATCTATACACTAGGATCCTGAATTATACTTTTCTAATGATTGCATAAAAACACTAGTTGCAGAAAACAACATTGTACTTGCATCCTATAGGAATTCATTGAGTTTTCCATGCCCTTGTTGAGACAACTCACTAGGTATACTCTATAAATCAAGGTACATCTTATTTTGATTCAAGGTTATTCTAGGTAGAAAACCAATTAGGATTCCACAGTGTGATCACGAGGATGTTTAGAAAGGGTGAAAAGATGGGTACATGGGTTCATACAAGAGACATCACCACCGGGTTGTATACCAGCTATACTGACACATGTGGAGTAGGACACGACACTCGTAGTACTAGTGGTTGAGATGTGTGGGCTAAGCACACTTGATGAGTTTCAATGACATGGTACCCTCATGATTCGAGGCAAACCTGACTCACAGGAGGATAAGGATTGGATGGAGGTAGTGACTATGTTTTCCATCTAGTTAGGGAACCATTATATCATATGACAGTCTTATCAGTGAGATTGTTATGGGGATGAGTAGAGAGATGATGGGGTTTAGAATAATAGATACTATGATCCTAGGGAGATGATGGGGTTTAGAATAATCAATATTACGATGAGGTGAATCTTCCCTAGTTAGAGCTTGAGAACAATTCTTAGAGAAGGGCCTATTTCCATAAAATCTAAGGGCAACGCTTTCCCAAGAGCTTCTATAGATTTTGAAGGATGAGATTTCGGTAGAGGATTATTCATTGAGGCATACAAACCTATCTAGTTTTATATTGAATACAATATAACCAGTGAATCAGGGCTCAGACCTCCGAGCAAGGTGTGTTTAGTGATATCGGATCCATCACTATTCTTTTATGAATTCATATGTATTCTAGGGTGCTATAGAAAACCATTGCAGTTGAATGTCTTTTAGCTGAGCAGATACAACCGGTGGATGTCATCTGTGGGAAAAAATGGAGTCGATGTGAGTCATAGAGGCTTGGATGTGTGAGACATTCAAATAAGATATCCCAAGATAATGAATATAAATATCATGGATCATATGGTGAGTGTAATATTCCTATAATGCGGTACTTAATTTAAAAAGATAGAATGAGACATCCCGCTAGAGATTTTCCATCTCATCGTATTGATAATAAAATGGTGTATGGACCACTTGGGCAGAGATTGTGACAGGAAGAGATGAATATGCCGGGTGAAATATGTAGTATAGGAGCTGGGAGAGTAGTATGAGTGGTATTTATTTCAACATTTAACAACCACCTCCTGAATGTGGTCTACACCAGGCATAGTGAGCTGGAGAACAGAGGAAGGGGGTAGCTGCATGCAGTCCAGGAATATGATCCAAGGGATCCAAGAATGATTCGAGGTATGGTCTCAATATACTATTAGATTTCATATTAATAGAAACATGTTCTAATCATTCCTTTTTGTCATGAATCTTGTTCGTGACCTAAATGTTTCTTGGTAAACCATTTATTTGAACCTTATATCTAGAGATACCTATGGGAGGAGACTCGATAACCACACTTATTTCGATTCTATGATCTGATCCTTGGGGTGATAGTTTCAGTTGGAACCACTTGGTAATAGCATCGAGGACTTACGACATTAGATTGGATATGGTCTAGTACTCCACAGTTCATTCTCAGATAGACTATTTTAGGAAAAGGATGTGGTATGTACGTTGTGTTAGAATGGGGTTTTCCTTGGTCGATGAAAAATGAAACCCAGGAAGCACAAGATAAAAATCATGCATAGAAGGGTGCAACCAATCACAGTTGACTTGACCGTCATTAACCACATGGTGGTGGATTTTTTGAGTTTCCAATTCTCAATAGTAGTGGCTGAGTACATGGACGTCTTTCTGGAATTTGATTCCAATATTACCTCCCCATTGGGAGGTGTAATTATGCATCATTATACACCTCGATATGGAATTGATATTAGAATCAATATATCAGATGGCTTTCACAAAGTTTCGGGGGCTGGAGTTTATGTGGGGGACTTGTATAGGAAGGGCTTAGTAAGACCCGGTGTTCAAGCATATGTGTGGATTACCAGCCCATTAACCTAGTGGACATTGATAACAAGTACCCACTAAAAAAAGAAAAATGAACCCATCGATCAGTTGAAAAGGGAACTCCTTTTGCATGGATATAAATTTTCACATATAATTCTCCCCAATTGAGAGAGGGTTTGACGATCACATTGTTCTGGAGTTAGAAATTTGATTCTTCGCACTGATTATGTGGCAAAACTACCCCTATGGAAAGAAATTTACCTTATACTCTATCCACAAGATCCTCAAGTATATCTTCTCAGAGAAGGATATGAACTTGACACAATGATGACATTTGGAGTTCCTCTAGGACTATGAATTCTTGGTAGTCTGTACTCTTAGTAAGGGGAACAAGGTATTGTATGCACTCAGTAAGAGATCCAGTTCATAGTTTCTAAATGAGGAAACATTGAAGTTAGCCTCAATAATGTTATACTTCATGGATAGGGATGAAACATCTTATCTCCATTCATTAGTTGTTACCCGTACACTCTTGAATGAGTCAGGGATGCACAAATTGGTAAAACAGACAGTGAGACTTTACATTCTTAGTTTTCCACAGGGAATACCACTGTTGGACATTCTAAAAGTGGGGAGCATGTTGTTCGCTTCAGAGCATGAGCAGTTGTAGTAGTGATGCCTAGATTGGCAAGATAGATCATGGTATGTTTTTGGGTGTCAAGAGGAATATTGAGGATAATGCAACAGGTTGAATATGGGATTACCTATTTAGAGAAAATGTTAAATTCTTGTATGAATTAGTTTTCGGTTTGTTCTTTCTCTTTGTATGGATATCGAGAAGGAAGTGGGAAAGAATATCTATGGAAGTTGTGGCAGGTTTACCATGTACGTCTATGAGACAACATACCATCTAGGTGATCATTAACCGACTCACTGATTCAACCCACAATAAAACTACCCTTAAGTAGAGTTTAGTAGAGGGCTTGAGATCCCACTATATGCTGAATATTTTACTAGTAAGAGCTATACATTGACGACAGTTCGAATTTTGTGAAGTATCCAATAGATTTTGAAGATAGATGGGAGCAGGTCCTTCATGGATGGTCGATTCATCTGGTGTGCCTTTTGTAGTAGCATGAGAAACTCTCGGAGATTACACGGGAGTGGGAGGCTCATATCTAAGCTTAGTTCCCCAATTTTATTATTTAGCCCTTATTTTGGAATATAAGGATGTGAATCCTTGATGTTGAGGGAAATGTAATTTCCTAGAATACCATGTAATTTTTTAATTATATGGGATTATTCCGAGACTAGGCATTGAGGTAGCACACGATTTTGAGGCCCGATGTTTATGGAATGATCCATTGAAAAATTTTATGTTTTTAAATAGTGTGTGTTAACAATTTTCTTGAAAATATGGAATAAATCTTAAACGGGTCCCCATATAAGAAATCCAAAGGCACCATCATGTTTAGGATGGTGGGTTTACCCTAGGTGCATCTTAAGTTTAGTCGGCATGGGCCTCCAATGAGATAAGCTAAAAATGGAAAACCTTAAATTAAATAATTTATTTTTTTTCAAATCCCTAAAACACTTGAACGGTGACTCTAATTGAAAATCCAACACCACAGTTGAGTTCATGATGGCGTTATTTCCTTAGGCAGATCCTAACACTGGCCAACACAGTGTAATAGAGTAATGTAGTTTTTGACCATAAATAAACTAATTGAATAAAGATTATTTTTTTTGAAATCCTTATAACTCATAAATGGTAACTCTGATTGAAATCTATGTGTACCGTTAAGTTCATGAGGGTTTGATTTCATTTTTCAAATCCTAAAATCTGCCGGCATGGGCCAGTTGTAAAAGTTTTTTTTGGGACATAACCCTAATTAAACTAATTTAAATAAAAAATAATTTTATTTTTGAATCCTCATAACTCACAAATGGAAACTCAAATTAAAAATCTATTACCACCATTGAGTTCATAATGAGATGTTATTCCTATCCTGGACTTAACCATGAACGACAAAGGTCAAGGGTAACAATAATTTTTTTAATTTTAAAGGAGAATAAAATGAACTAAAAGTGGATTATTTTATTTCATTTTAATATTTCAAAGCATGGAGATGCTATGACATAACTATAGAGAAATATATTCCCCTTTCATTAATGATGAAGCTTGGTGACTCTGTTTCAAAGTGAAATAGTAATTCTAAAATGGGATTACTTATTAACGTGTTTCCTATATTAATCGAGGACATGGTTCGACAGTAGAAATCATAATTCTAGAGAATTATCTGGAACACTGATGTTATTTTAAGGAAAGTGTAAGGATGTAGTCTTTTCGGTGACATCAGATCAGAGATCTGGGTTTAATCATGTGGTGATGAGTTGACGACCACTGATGGAAACATGGATCAACAGGGTGAGGTGTTATCTATATATATCTTCAAGCGATCCAACTCAAGTTAGGGGTTTATTCTTTGTGAAATTGTTTCCCATTATTATTATTTTAAATAAAAAACTCATATCAACCAACTAATAGGTTATCAATTGATCATTTATTCTTGTGGGGTGGATTTTTTTAATCACAGGATCGAAGGGATAAAAACATATTGTTTATCTTATCCCTTTTATTCTAACATGGAGGAATCAGGATGATGGAAACAAGGTCTCGATCCATCAGTTGTGGGTGTTCTTGTGTTCTTCTTGATCAAACCCCCATGTTGATGGGGAGACGTATATGAGGCTGTAGAAGGTATGGAGATGATCCGATGATCCAAAATATGCTCTTGGATCAGAAAATGGACCATCAGAGCGAACATACCGGCCCATGGAAGAGACCACCAGTGCGCTAGCACTAGCACCACCACCTACGTGTGGGATATGGAACACTGTGACAGCAAGGTGGGTCGTGGCATCAGCCGTGAGTAGTGCAATGGGCCGCTGGAAACAACAAAAAGTAGTGGCCCACACGAGCACGAGGACCACACCGAGATTTGCGACTATATGCCAGGTTCCATCTAGACTGTGGTGGCGGCCTACGATAACTTCAATGGGAGGGATGTGGTGGCCGCTGCATCTAGGGAGAACCAGACTAGCCTACCCCATTAGGTAGTGATCACGTCCTAGTAGGTCAGACTCGAGGCCCAACCGGTCTAGGTCTGGCCTAGAGGATTGGGTCAGATTCAGGTCGAGTAGGACTTCGGACAGGTTAGTGGACCCTAGGCTAGGTTTGGTCGGGTCAGACCAAGACCCAAACACTTCGGGTGTCTATTTACTAAATCCATCATAATTTATCAACTATACGTTTGATTGATAAGATGTTTACAGAATTGGGACCCCCACAATGAGGTTTTCTAATTGAAATAATTTTAGTGAGTTTCTATGGGGATTATGATTTATAGGATGGCTTGAAGTGTAGATTATCCCAAAATAAAGCACTCTATGAGTGGGAATCCATTTACTAGCTATGATGAGAAGGAATTTCCAAGCATACCTCAATGGAATGGAAGACGAGTAGCCATGCAGACCTATGTGGCATGGAAAATGAACAGTATTCGAACAAACCTTAGTTTCCCTATAGACGAGTAGTATCCGAGAAGATATTAGTGAATCAGAATACAATTAGTAGCCGAGAAGACCTTAGTGGTCCAGTAGGCGAGTAGTAGTCGAGTGAACCTCAGTGGCTAGATAAAAGTTTAGTAGTCGAGGGGAACTAAATAGCCCAACATACAACCAATATCCAAGAAGACCTCAATCGCTTGAAAGATGAGTGGAAGCCAAGAAGACCTCATAGGACCAGAAGACGAGAAATAGCTGAGTAGACCTCAGTGGCATGGTAGATGAGAAATACCTTTGAAAACCTTAATGGCCCAATAGATAAGTAGACCATTGTGGCCCGATAGCCGAGTGGACCTATGTGTCCTGATAGGCAACTAGTAGCCGAGATGACCTTAGTGTCCTGGAAGACAAGCATACCTATGTGACTCATCAGGGTTGAGTTTTTTTGTAGTAAAATATTTCATTGTTACCAATAAAGTAGTGTAATTATGGTAATTCTTAGTGTGTTCCCATGGTAAGGGGCCTAGAGAAGTGGGATCTCTTTTCATAAGTATCTTCTCACATGATGAATCAAGGATCGAGTCCTCATGGGAAGAGATTGACTTGAGTAATATCATGTGATAATGGATTTTTTGTTGTATTGAGACTATTGTCTTAGTGAGTCTAGACCTCTTAGGGAATCATCATTATGTATCAAGACCAGATGTTCTATTACATACATTATGTTGAATTTATCTACATGGATACTATCAAATAGATCGAGGAGTGGGATCACCAGGAGTCTAGCATGCAACACATAGAACTGTATGGATGGAAGTTGATGAGATGCTACATCTTAGAATTATTTACAAGTATACCTGAATTTTCTTGTTATTTGAATTGATGACATATACCAATGTTGAGATGATTGTACCTTCTTGGTTGATTTTTACGTTGTTGTATTTTTCATTGTGGTTTTTGGGGCCCCTATGAGTATTGTTTTAGTCACCCCTACATGGGCTTTTTCATCACGTCTTTTGTCTTGTATAGATGACTATGGCTTTGTTGGAGTCTTAGATATAGCAGGACCAGGACCTGGACGAGGCGGTGCCTTGTTAGATCATATGAGATGAGGTGTTTCTGAAATATTCGTATAGCAGCTTCAATACCCTTGTTAAGGGTTTAGGATTTTCATTTTCCTTTCTCTTAGTAGGATTTTATTCTATCCCAGTTGTACTTTACTGCTTTACATATGTCATACTCTGTTTTTTGGTTTTAGTGGTTTGCATAAATTTACTTTACATTGTGTTTTCACTCTCCAGCCACGTGGCATTATGTTGGGTTCATGTATATAGGTTATTACAAAAATGCCTCCCACTTGTGGGATATGCCTAGTCAGTGCTAGTCGCTAGCCCATAGCCTTTCAGATGCAGTCTTGGGGTAGTCACAGCATGGTCCCTATGGGACGAGTCGTGAAAAATGGCTACTCTATAATAGACATTTTCTGCCCAAACTCAATCACCTACTAAATTATAACATTATAGGGATCATAATGGTATTTTCATAGATGAGACATAACCGGATAGTGATGTATATCTTGAATCCTCAGTCACATCTCTTAAATTAGACTATTTCCTACCAAATATGACTTGCCCAACTATACCCATCAAATAGTTGACCTATATTCAATACATTACAAATTATAGATGATATCCATCTTTATCAATGATTGATAACTATAGTTATAATACAACTCAAGCATCCCTTGATGGTTATCCCATGATGCACAAAAATCCAAGTTGCATGCATGAAGAATATTGTTAGGTCCATAAGGCTGAATAACCTGAGAGGGGGGTGAATCAGGGTATGACTAATTTTAAATTAAATCTCGTTCTGATCTTGTTTCAGTATTGTGAAAAACACTCTTCTCTCACTCTCCTGTTACACAATATAAACAGAAAATAAATCAATCACAGGACAAAGCAATTTTACTTGGTTCATCGCTAAGGGCTACGTCCAAGGAGCATACGCCGACAGATTTCCGGTCGTACCCAATTCCACTAAACTTCACTAGTTGTTGATTACAAGGTTCAGGATAGATAACTTCTACACCCAGGATCACTTCTTTTACCATGTTTAGGGTCATCTCACTGCTTTCCCAAGGGTCATTACCTGTTTCTCTCTCTCTGGCTCACTGCCGGTGGAGAGGATCACCTTCTTTCTCTTCCTTTGATTACTACTCTGGAAGGAATCCACTCACAGTTCATATTCCTATAGGTCTCTTCATTTTCATGAATGAATGCATCTTTCTCTTTCTGTAGATGCTCTGTTGAAGCCCATAATTCACCCGTAGATGAATCTCTCTTTGCACTGAAGGTATCAGGCAATCCCCCAGCTTCCACGCAGCCCTGAATCACTGCCGGAAATCAACCATACTTAGCGCCCTTCTCTATAGCGGCGGGCATGTCTCGGAACGCAAGTCAACACTGGCATGCAAGTCTTTCTTAATACTTGAGCAACTCAATATTAACATCTTCAAACATGCAAGATGCACTTCCTTTGCTGCCCAAACAACCTTAGGCACACAACAAACACTTGGCACTCTACTTCCTTCACTAGCGTGCAAGTTCCATGTGCGCGACACACCACCACTAGAAAAATTCCACACCTACGCGATGGGAGCTCTGATTTCCGAATGTGTTGAACTCCAGTAACGAGTGAAGATGGGCGGTCCAGTATTTATAGGCATTTGGTCACCCCTGCGCAACGGTGCACAAGTCTCGCTGTGGCGCGCAAGTCTCGGCACGCAGATCTCTTCTCCTGCATGTCACTTGCGCGAACTAATTCCAAACTTGCACGAACCTCTTTCCTTTGCCATATTTTGTTCTTATGATCTTGAAAAACAATAGGCGCACAAGTTCTCAAGCTTCCAAGGCATCAGCGCATATGCCTCTTTCACGGCGCGCAAGTCACTTGCGCGACACCACCAATACATGAGCGACACTTGTCCCTTTTCCATATTTTGATTATCTGATCTTGAAAAACATATGGCTTGAAAGGTTCCAAGCCTTCAAGTACATGGCGCACAAGTCCTTTTTCCAAAAACCACTTTTCTTCATTTTTCGATTTTCAGGCACAAAAATTTGTCAAACTCTAGAAAACGGCTCCACCTTGTATCTGTTCTTTTGGTACCGCCTCCAGATCATCCATATCATTGTCAACGTTTTTGAATCAAACATGGATCATTTACCACAGATCTTGAACTCGACATTCCACCATGAAATACCCTTTGTCAAAAAAATTTGTATGTCATGGTTTTCTTTTTCAACAATCAGAGCACAGTTGTCCACTTTGTCAAAAAACACAATCACCTAAAAAATGCTTCAATGATACCTAGATGGATTTTTTCCCAAAAAATATACCATAATATATGAATATAATTCTTTATCCGGATATCTATCAATGGTTTTTAACTTTTACTAAACATTACCTTAGACCCTATCACCTTTTGGAGACTCTTACACAACTATGTGGTAAAACTAGGATCACTACCTAAATCAATGTAATAAGGAACCCCGATTAACCTAAAAATATCCCTTGAAAAAAGCTTATAGACATCTCTATATTTAATGATGCCCCTAGTCATAATGATATGATATGACATTGTTAACTTATTAATCACCTCCTAGATAGAATTCTTCAGTTATGGAGTCCATATAATTCCAGTAATAATTTCCATTGACAAATATTCCCATTTCCGGACTGGAACGAGAAGAGGGTAGAATAAAGACTAATGTTTTAGATTCTCTACCATTTTCTTTTTAAAGGTGTAAATGATTAGAATTAATCAATAATTTCAATCTTCACACTAGACCATAAAAATATCCATCTCATGTAATGATACATCCTTAGAGTGCATTTATGAATGAATCTTGAAAAACTAGGTCAATCCATAAAAATTGATATCCTCACTGATTTTGGGATGAAAAAATGATTCCGTAAATTGGGAATACCATATGAAGGGAGATAAAAACTAGAAATTGTCTACCAACCATAAAGGATTTCTCAAATTTCTCTAAACACATAATCATACTACTAAGCCTACATAATATACTCCATAATAGATGATGAAAAATGAAAAATAGTCAAAATCATTCATTAAAATTCTTATTGAGTGTCTAGATGAAATTGATTCACATGTCCCATAAGGTTACACTCCTACTTCTATTATAGAACAACTTGTGATGTTATATTCATACTAAGAGTTTCTATAATGAAATTCCCTTTCACTAATGTTTTCTCAATTTCAATGTCAAGTGTAAGAATGTAATACATACACTGTCTCTCTCTATGATTAATATCTTCATGAAAAATTATATAGCTAAAACACTTATAATCAGGAGAGGCTATAATTCTATCCCTAAATAGAATGTTCCACCCAAACATAAGTGAATTAATGACCATTAAAAGTGCTAAATCATATGTGGGTTATTCCTCTCCTCAAACTATAGATGATGATAACCATAATGCACAAAATATTAATCATTCATAAATACAGAATAAATAACAACACATTATTCATCATAAGATACCATATAACCCTTATTGGGAATATGTAAAATCATTATAGGATCCAATGTTAGTATCTATTTTAACTCATCAACTAAATACAAATATTTCACATCCCACATGATATTCACCCATTTCCTACAAGGAATGTTTAATGTTGATTCCATGATTGATAAATATTGGATGATCCATGTATAAAATATAGAAATTACAAAGAATATCTAAATATCATATACATTCTATAGACCATCCATTGAAACGAAAACCACAACCTCCCCAATATTAATTGATAATACATTCTTTGAAATCACATTCCCCAATAAAAAAATTATTGGATCTAAAAATTTAATTTTGAAAGGTTTCCATATATTTTGTGGCTCATTATGATTTCTAGTACCAAAATTAAATACTTGTCATGATTGTGGTTAGATTTTAAATAAACCAAAAATTTTACCCAAAATTATAACAAAAACGTATCGAGATACTCATGTAATATTTTATTCATTAAACAGATAAAAACAACAAGAGTGTTATTTATCCCAAATGGACACACTATATATTCATAATGTCATATCTTATCCCTAAAATTCAATTCAGTATATAAAAATACCAAAATACAAGTTTTTGAAAAATCTATTGGGGATGGATCATCAAAAACCACTTTTCCACCATCAAATTTTCAAAAAAAATCACCCATTTGAGGGAAATGATATTTTATCTTAAGCATCACTTGATAGAAGATCTAATTTTCTATGAAAAATCATAGTGAACCATTTACCTTCATCTAAATGAGAACATGAAATACCCAAGAAAACACACTTGTGAAAATGAAACATTTCCCTATCAAATCATCCGACTAAATCATGAGCTCTTTCAAGTCCTCTAGGACCATATTATATGAGGGTATTGAAATATTATATAAACCTATAACCATTTTAATAATGAAATCCACACCCTATTTAGTGTAAGATTTCATAATTATTCAAGAAAGATATATCAACCCTATCCTTTTATACATATTATTACAAGATTTTAAGAATAAAAATTCAATTGAAATTTTTGAACTTCACGAAGGATAAGTGAGACTTTTGAAATTGATTGATCTTCATGAATGAAAGATTCTTCATGAAGGCTGGTTGAACATAGAAAACAAAATGATCTTCCTAAATGATGTTGAGTTTGTGAAGTGTGGGTATACTTATGAATAATAGGTTAGTTTCATTAAGGATGTGTGAGCATAACGAAGGCAATGAGCATTGTGAAAGAGTTATGATGTGATTCCCTAGTTAAAAATTTGGTAATGTGATATTCATATAGTTGATTAAAGTATAACATCAACAAAGAATCTATTTACAACAAAGGACGTATTAATTATTTTTAATTAAGGAAAATACATTCCCATATATTATATTAGAAATATTTCTACAATAGTGGGAAGAAAAAGAGGAAGAAGGTGATCTTATCCCATAGTAGTGATCCATCAAATGAATGATGGATAGAATGAACCTTCTGATATAGTGACATATTCCTAAAAATTGTAATTATAGTGAGAATATTCATATAACCGATATATCCCAAACCTTATGTTGTCCTTCAGCATTATTTTATTTGGTACATTGGCACATTTCCATTATATTATCTTCAGATGTATCCTAATGATAGTTAACGAAGTTAAATTGTTGTGTCTGATACATGATTTCATTTCATTTCATATATTACTATTATAAAGGGATAAAAGGTTGTTTTAATGACAACAGTAGATCTGATGGGGAATTTATTTAATATTTTTTCCCTGATTCACCCATAACCCTCATAGGGTATTTAACCTAGTTGGGATACAAATTGTGAAAAAGGGGAAAGGTTAATATCATTGTTTTTCTACCTATATTTTCAATGGAGGTTTTCAATCACAATGCGATTATGATATTCAATGGAAAAAATTTAATTAATAAATTATCATATGTATCACTATTTCCAATCGTAATGAATGTATATATTTATAGCAAATATGGACATAATTTCATCCAAAATTGATAGTGATTATCTATCAGATGCTGATCGAAGAGAATAGTATTCTAATTCTAGAGGAATCAACACTTAAATGGATCCCTATCTACTAAAATATGTTTGATGGTGATGTCATTTAATTCATCACATTTTATATTGGAAAATATTATAAATACATATGAGGGATACTCAAAATTTATAGAAGAAAATATGAATTTTCTATGGAATAAGTTTGAGGTTTTAAAAAATCACCTTAATGAGAGTTTTGATGAAATTTTTGATAGGGAGATTATTTTTATAAAAGACATGCATGGTCTCAGTGAAATTATTAAAGATTTAATGATTTTAAATATCATATTGAGAATACTTCCACCTCAGTTCAATCCTAAATTTTCAATATTCGGAGATATTGATCATAAGGATATGACATTGATATCTTGCAAACTACTCTTAATGAATATGAAAAGATAAATGATGATAATGTTTCTATGAAAAAATGTATTCCTAATGAAGTGGCATTAAAGGACACGAAGAAGCTTATAATAGAAGATGCAAAAGAATAAGAATATATATGATCTAATTTCATTTCATTAATCAAATTTAAAAATAGTAAAAGTAATATTCAAAGAGAAATTTCCACATGCATTATTTAGATGAGGAATGGTTGGAAATATTTTAGAAAGGATCCCCAATATGATTCATGAAAATGAGGTGGATGAAGTAAAAAATCACATGAAACAACTATTCAACCGGTGTGAAAGGTAAGAAATATTTTAAGATAAATTTCATTACCAAATAATATCCTTTCCTGAGAATTTAAAATATCAAAATAATCTAATGTTGATGAGATGGAAAAATAAGAATATCATAGAGGAAATGATATGGTGGAATATTTTGTTTAATAAAAGGAAAATTAATAAATTGGAAATGATTAAGAGGAAATCAAAGGAAGAGTTGATCATTAGGATAAATTAGAATCCTATCTTTAAGAGATAGGTGTTTGTAGAGACAAAAATAATAAATCAAAAAAGAAATTATTGATTTAAAACCCATTAAGTATTTGTAGAAAAAGTGATATCTTCATTGATATAAGAAATATAAAATAATACCTATGTTGGTGTAGGGAAATAAATAATGATCGGTGAGTAGAAGCTTAATGCTAAATAAAAGAAAAGGGTGATCAATGGTTTGAATAATATAATGATACATCCAGAAAAACTAATCAAAAAATTTGGCCAATTTTTTGTTAGACTACCAATGAAAGTAATTGATTAAGAGAATCTATTGACCTCAGTAATGTATGTTGTAATTCTAATAGAAAATAGAAAAGTATATTTAAATTCTCAAGTAAAATTAAAAATTAAATTTTAGTAGAATAATATTATAAATCATAGTGATATATCTAGAATGGGGTTTGACTGTAAATAGAAAATAGTCATGGAAGATTTCAAACCATAAGCACCTGTACGGGTAATGAATAATGATTTGGGTATGAATTAGAACTAGAATATTCAGAGAATCCCGAGAAATATTAGTAGTGTAATAGTGACACATATAAATTCAACACACGTTAGTTGTTTTTGTTTTGGAAATATAGGACTCTAAAAATTGGATGTTCCATAGAAAAGAGGTACTAATAGGAGCAGCAAAAAAGTGGAATCCAATAAAATATCAATATTCCATGATATCAATTTATGGTGACTATTTTTGGTATGGATGATTCATACACATGGAAAAATATTTATCATCAACAATGTAGCGGAAATTTTCAAAGAAGACTAAATGTAAACATCAATAATGGATAATTGTATGATAAAATATATTAACAACTAAAAATTGATTTTCAACTATCCAATATGAATATATTCCATCATAATAAAGCTATAATACATATTATCCATCCATACTCAGTCTGAAGTCCAAAACATGGATCAAAAAGGAAAGATATGTTCACATTGTGATTTCGGTGATTTTCCTTAAATAATGAGATTGTTTTTTATTATGGATTCTTGATGGTGGATTAACATATAATATTAAATTTAACCATGATTTTTTTACAAGCATAAAATATTACCAGGATTGTGGTTTCAAATATAGAAATTATGAAGGCTTGAATTTTATTATCTCAAAAAAAGTCTCGTGTGGGGTGAAAAGAATTGAGATGTCATAATATCTTAGTTATTGTAGGTATCAATCAAAACATTCTTAGAGTTAGTTAATAATGTATCCCAGGGCATAATGTGATATTTACTATGAATATGCTCATTGTCAAAGGTAGATATGTTGTAGTTGTTTCATATGGGGAAATTGAAAAATAAAATCTCCACCATATATGTGGAGAATAATTTATGTTTTTTTTGAGAGGAAAAACTTTTGTGTAATAAATTACTTTTCCATCTATGTTATACATCCCTATAATATGTTGTAAAATTTGATGTCATGTGAGATCTCCCTAATCAATCCTGTGATCATACTCATATGTAAAATTCTTTTCAATAATGGATGATTATTAGAAATATTTACAAGGAAAAAAAATTTAACAGTAGTGCTTGAATTGGTGAATATAGATGTATATGGACCTATATAACCAATTTTATTTTATTATAAGAGATATTAATTCATTTTCAATTATTATTTTAGTAGGATGACATGATTATTTGTCACTGACTGTATGTCGATGTGTTCGTTTTCATAAAATAGTATTGGAGGGAATCTAAAATGATTATTGGATAGAATATTCTGAAGTATCATATTGATAACATCACATAATTCACAAAGGAATTCATGGAATATTATCTTGAGAAACATGAAATAAGGCATTAGGTTTCAATAGTGATAAATCCTCAACAAAATAGAGTGGATGAGAGGACATATCCAATCGTAAAAAAACATGTTATGAAAAATGAATATTGAAAGGGACCTACGAGATATATTCCAGAAGGAAGATGTCTTGAAATCATTCTACATATCCAACAAGACTCGGTAATGTAAGAAAGAACAAAAGAATCTATATTATTCGGGGTTATGGGATGAATCCAACTATTAAATTCTTTCAAATCTCTAGAAGTAAATTTTTTATTATCAATAATGAGAAACATGGGAAATTAGAATCATGTGAAGATAAGGGGATATTTCATTGATATTCAAAAAAAATAAAAGAATATAATTGTTTCAACAAGAGGATTGGAAATATAGTTTAAATTAACGATTTCACTATAGTATAGAATGGAAAAAATAATCCACAAGAGAGTGCACAGTTCCATGATGAAAGTGATGAAGTGGTAATCACTATAAGTTTAGTTGTAGTAAAAACCTATAATTTAGATGAAGATACTGATAATTATAAGGAGTAATTAAAATCTATATCTATATAAAATCTAATTATTCGATTGAAATTGATAGAAATAATATCATTGGTGATCCAAAAACACCAAATCAAAGATGTAGAACAAATTCATTACCACAAGTATAGCTCCTATCATAGGTAGAGCCTAAATTTTTTGATTAAAAATATCAATATGAGATAAGGGATTAGGATATAAATGTAGAGATGTAAAAAATATAAAAGGAATATGCATGTGATATTTTTTGAGTCCAATAGATAAAAATTTCATGAGGTCTAATCAAGTATTTCACAACAAGATGAATAAATACAGATCCATGATTCGAAGCAAATCACTACTAATATGAAAACAGTACTCTCGTAAAGAAGGTATCAATGTGGATGAAACATTTCTACACATTTCAAGGCTAGAGATAACAATTTCATTATTTCATATAGAGTTACAAACAAGGTTCCATGTTTTATAGATGGATCTTAAGCCTATTTTTATTGGGTTCTAAAATAATAAGTTCACATCAAGATTCCAGATAGTTTCCACATTCATGATGATGAGAACTTTGGTTTTCTGCTAAATAATGTGTTATATGGGTTGAAACAAGAAACACATGCGTGATATTAAATAATAGATATATTTCTAATGAATATATTTTTTTCTATATGGTGGAGTTTATTACATACTCTCTGTCAAAAATGAAATCAATCAAGGGATAATGGTGTTTGTATTTTTTGATGAAAAAATACTTGGTGCATCTAATGATTCATCCTGAACAAAATTATCATATTTTATTAAAAGTGAATTAAAAAATGAAAATTATTGGTGAACTGATGTTTTTTCATTACTAACATGTTATATAATGAAATAATGGCACATTAATTTCTCAATATAAATATTCCAAGCAGGTTTTGGGATGATTTAGGATTGATTGTTCAATAGATATGATGACTCTAATTGACATCAAATTGAAACTTTTATGGGATGACGAATGAAATTTAGTTAATTTCATAGAATACTAGAAAATTATTGGCTATATATTATAAATCATATTGAAAAAGTTGGTATTTTTTTCCGCATGACAATAAAAAATATAACAATGCATTCTCAATGAAATCAACATTATTTTTGAAAAAAATTATATAACAAGGGGAAATCATATTTTTTTTTTGTTAGATGAAAAATATAACTAAGAGTTATTTGTATTTTCATACGAAAATTATTCCAATTCAGTAGATAATAGTGAATCAAAGTCAGGAGGTGCATACTATTTTAGTAGATAGTGCATCTATTTTATATAAAATAATAGGATTTCATTTTACAAAGAACTATAGAATATGATTATATTGTGTCCAAACATGATTTCATGTAGTTATTGTGGATGAAAGAGCATATTTATTATATGGGAGTTCTCATGATGTCTCGCATCTTAATCCATTGTTATTATTCATGTTATATTAATATTATAAAAAATTCAACCTATCTCTCAATGAATATGAATTTTGAAAATAAATATATTTATATCAAGGATAATGTGTAGAAAGGGTTTATGAAATTAGATTATGTGCCTATAGAACTACAGGTGAATAAATTATGACAAATAACTTTTGCAAAGAAGGGTTTTAGTGTAAATGTATGGATCCATAAGCTATGTTGACTCCTCACACTTGAAAACGTCTCTATGCGGGAGCCTCTCTCCCCAAGGTATGTTCTATTTTCCCCAAATGTGTTGATCCCTTTTATTTAACCTATAGAATACCAAAATGGAGTAACCTTCACATTCATTGGAAAAGGGGTGATGTTGTTTCTATAAAAGGGGGTGAAAATGTCTTAATACAGAATGTGGGAGAAGATGATAGGGGTACAAGTATAGAATGTTGATTTTTAAATCTAGGAATGATAAAAGAATTTTATTTAAAGTTTATATGTTAAAAATATGGGGTTTGTGATGAAATCAGTTGAGTATTTTTTAAGGAATTATCCATTGATGAAAATTCTGTGCTACTCTTCTTTGTCACATTGAGAATAGATCATTTGGGTTTGGAGTGACTACTAGTTAAATACTTAGTCATTATTTTCATCACAACAAAGTAATTTTTGGAATAATATGTATGATTCATTAATGAGGTATCAAAATGTGATGAGTTTTCAAGAATCCCAACAGGTAGATTGTTGGGAAAATACCTTAACGTATCATTGTAGTGTTTTTTTTGTTTCTTGTGTTTATTGAAAAAAACGTTTTCCCTAGTTATTTTTAGTTTCATAGAGATGTTTGAAATTTCATGTTGATAACGATCCATGGAAAAGGAATGGACACCCTAGAATTTGTTCAAAAATCTATGTATGAAAGGTGGTACCGGTTCCGAGAGTAAAAAAAATTGGGGTCTAAAAATTGGAGGATGGATAAATCAATGTCAATGTTTTATTTCCATTAATTGTTCAAAATAATATGGAAATGGTATGATTTTTTGATGAAATTTGTTTTTAGGATAGTTTAGAGAATTTTTTTATCATCATGAATGGGCATCGCCAATGCATGAAGGGATTAAGAAAATTCTCTCTGAAAATGAGAATATTCGCAAACGAGAAATTTATATGTTTCCTTGTGAAATTTGGGAACTTCATGATCTTTATTAGAAAAATTCATGACAATGTGATGATGAGGATTCAAGACTATGAAATGGGAGGAAATTCCTATAAATATGCATATACCACCTTTTAGAAAAAGATAGAAAGACATAATGAATATTAAAGGGATCTGAATTCATGAAGATGATTTGAAAAGGATGTACTTTCAAAAATGTTCATGAGTAAATGATGTTTCAGAAGGATATAAAAATAAGACAAAATGTTATAAGTATCTTGAAATAATTGAATCTCATGAAGGATATAAAAATATGAATAAATATTGTGATCTTTATAAAGGATATGTGAGTTTCAAAAAAGTTTTTGAACATCGATAAAAGAGGATTCGTAGTGAAGGATTGTTGAGCATTATGAAAGAGGTGGGATTTTAGAACTTTTTTGGGTTCACATAGGTAGTAAATACGTATGAAGAATTGGACAGTTTCACAATGTATGTCTAAGATTCATGAAGAAAGTGAGCTTTATAAAATTTTTAATATAGGATTTCCTAGTAAAATAGTGATAAAGTGGTATCCATCAACTTTGCGGAATTAGAACAAAAAATATAATCTATCTAAAACATATTATTTATTTATTATTTCTAATGAAGGGACATATATGTTCATAAATTGTGTATGAATATTTTTCATAGTAATTAGAAAATGAATATGAAGAAGGTGATCCTTTCCATCGGTAGTGATCCATCTAAGGAAATATTAAGAGGGACCCTTGGGTAGTACCTTGATGTCCCAAAACATTGTAATGAAAGAGTTCCTCGATATAGATGTGACCTAGCCCAAATCTAATTTTGGTACTGATCCTTAGTAGATTTGGTACATCTAAAATATTATATTGTATGTTTCGTTGACATAGCTTAGTGAGGGTGAACAAAGTAAAGTTTATCTGTCTAATGTATGAGTTCATTTATGTTCATATATTGATATGGAAAATAGATATAAGAGTTTTTTGTTTAATGAATACTCAATATGTGAAGAGAATGTTTTTTTAATTTTCCATACCCTCATTCATCCCCTAGGTAAATAACCTAGTCGTTCTAATAGGTTCATATTCTAATGGCTAGATTAATATTCCTAAAAACAACATTAATATTACAATAGTAATATTTTTAATGGCCATAAGGGATTAATAATTCAAATAAATACCTATTATACCATTCATCAGTCACTCATATTTCTAATAAGTTTATATATACTTTCATATTTCAAATCAATATTTTTTTTACTAATATTGTGCATTGTTTTTAGAGCTTTGTTCATAAGAGTGGTAATTCTAGTGGAATGACCATATCCAAATTTTTCTATTCTTATTGTTCTATTTTATATTTATTGTACAAAATTGACATTTGATATTATTATTGGATTGTTTTCTTTCAAATAATTAGTCTTCAATTATGAGAATAATATTTTCTAGTTTCTCTATTTGATTTTTTAAGGATTTATACTATATGAATGATTTATATGAAGTGAGATTCCATTGAATAAATTATTGGTCATTATATTCATCACCCATTATGAATATTATCCCTATAAATTTTATAAATACTAATATGAGAATATGTTAGGTTACTTCTACTTTATAGCATCATTTGATTCTCATGATTCATCTTCATACGTATGGTTCCTACATAGTACGTTGACACAATTTGTAGTCCTATTTCTAAGAACATTATCTCTATGGTTTAAGATCATCACTAGCTACTCCTCATATTAGAGATCAAATTATAGATGTAAAAAATCTGAATTTAGTACATTTGAGGGATATGGTATGTAATTCCTCCAGAAGTATACATAGAATAAATCAAGTATTTGATACATGGTTGGAGGGAGTGCTAGTAGATAGACCACAAGACTGACATGGTCAAGAATCTTGATGGGGATGCTGAAACTAGCACATACCTTTCCATTAATCGAAAATCTTATGATTATATTCCATAGATATATGCATAGGAATAACATATCATCAACCTCCAACTCTATGTCTCGTCAAAGATTATCTGAATAACAATTCTATTTACATTGGGCTTCCACAATAAGATACTGATTGAATTTCACCTTCTATATCATTTATTCATCCATTTCAGGTTCCAGCAGCTTATGATCACTGACTTCATCCCTACATGCTCATGTTATTCATTTTTTCCCACAAAGTGTTTCATATGGATCCATTTGTGAGATAATTTTGAAAATATTGTTGTAATGGAACTTGACTAGAGGTAGATGTTGGCCCCACAATCAATTAATTATCATATAACATTCTATAATCATTTATTCAGGTGTTTTAAAAGTTTTATTACATAGTCCATAAGTTTGATGATGATATATCGTACTGATGTTCAACTGAGTGTTTAGAATGTTTTTTAGAATTTTCGGGATCATAAAGCTAATTCTCATATCAAAAGTAGATATAATTGCTAATAGAATTCCATGCAGCATAAAAATTCACTAATCTGTATCTATGCTAGATTATTGAGTGATAAGTCATATCTAATTGAAATAGTGTTAGTTGTCTTAATAAGACTATGCTTAATGATCTATATAACATTATTTCCTCTTGATGTCATTGGAAGTCCAATGAAAAAGGACAAAGTGATGTTTTTCCATTTCCATGTTGGTATAGGTATGGTTGCATCATCCTTTTAGAAATTTTTTTCTTAGCCTTCACATGCTGACATACCATGAACATTGATGTATATTTAGCGATCATCATATTCATATTTTCCCTCCAACCGTGCTATAAGAGATATCAATACACCCTTGTGGTCACTGGTTTGATAGGGATGGTTGATCAACATTCGTAAGTCTGAATCTATTTATTTAACTCTAGATTAGATGGTATACATAGTCATGACAAAAATCATATGACTCCTTCTTCATAATATTTTAACTCAGTGGATTTCCCTATTCTTATATATTTGAAATTTTCATAAATTTTCAAATTATTTCATTTATCATCCTTCATTTAATACATAATGAATGGTTTATAAATCATTTGATTATGTAGTGGTGATGTTTATTCATTAATGATCCCCATTACTATACTTTTCATGTATATGATAAGAATGGAACCTTATAAATTATTAAAATTTATAACATATAAGTATCATTTATACTTAGATAATATTCCACCTTATTTTATTTACCAAGATAGTAATGGATTGAGCAGTCATAATCCTTGATGATCTATTATTGTCTTCACTGGAGCATATTATGCGCATTATTTGTTAATGTATATTTGAGGATATTCTGATTTGTATATATCTCAAACATCTCTATATAGAGATATTGAATGACCCTGATATTTTATGAGGTATATTCTTTAATATTTATTGGATGTGTTGTGTTTTATTCTATACCAAGATTAGCTTGCACTATATGCAACACTATATTAGTTTGCAGTATACACAACACTATTATTGGCTTCTGTTACACACAATATAATGTTATTTTGATAGGATTCATTTCACATAAGTCCAATTTTAATTCAAAACTAAATATTATATCCTAGTCATTATAATGGAGAATATGAATAGTATTAATTTCTTTATAAAAACACTATTTGAATGATGATAAGTGAGTATATAAAATAATAAAATAAATATTTATGGATTCTATTTACATATATATATATATATAATATATTAAATTTAATGTTTTAAATTTATATTATATGTTTTCTATATATGATATAAGAACAAATCCAATTTTTCGGATAAAAGATGTTTTTTTATAAAAATAATGTTTTATCACAAATTGAGGGAGAATAATTATTAAATATAGTTTTTAATAATTTAGAAAGATTTATATTAAATAATAAAATTATTATTTGGAAGAGGGCCATATATATTTAACTTGGATGGTATTTTTGTATTTCTCTGATGAAATTCTTATTTTTATGAATAGTGAAAAATAATACATTTTAATTCAAAACTGAATTTTCATATAATTAATTTTTATAGATAGAATATCTTTTTAATTTGTTTTAAAGTGTAATTGTATTATATTTTTAACATTTAATCCACTATTTTTCATTGGTATAAATTTCACATTTAAATTGGATATAAACACATGTCAATATTATGATAGTTTTATTTCTTAAAACACGGGTTTCTAGTTTTGACAACATGAATTAATTTTAATTTAATTTCTGAAATTATGTGTTTTGAATTTAAAAAAATTAATTCAATATTGGGAATTATAATATAGAAATATTGTAAATAGTTAAAAAAATTGTAAATTATGAATGGTAACTTCAGTAAATATTTTTATTTACCATGGTTAAAGGGTAAATAATGTAAATAAGGGTAAAAATAATTTTATAATAACATAAAACTACCCTAAAACGTGTAATAATACTTTGTAAGATATTTTTCTGACCATTATAATTGTTGGGTCTATTTTAGAACAACATGGAGCCACATGGGTGTGATAATGACCTTTTTAAATTTATAATTTAATGAAAATTGAAATATAACATAAAAATGTATCTTTTACTGAAACATTTTGAGTATAGGGATATATAACTGATAGCATTAACTATAAATATTCATTATAAATATAAAAGGATTTAATATATCATGGTATTTTATTTATAAATTTTAGAAGTTAAATAAATAAATTTATTTACAACATAATGATGATTCATTGATTACCATTGTAATGAAAGATTGAAATAAATAATATTATAAATGTTAAATAAATATAATTTGAACATATTGATTCCAAAAATGATTTTTTGATGACTATAACATATTATATTTTATATATTTATTTTGTTTTGAAGGAAACTTGTGATGTCTATAACTAATTAAAGTGGCTAAAAAGTGTCCAAATTGACATTATTGACTTTTTGAAATAAATAAAATTTTATTAAATTATATAATAGTCCTAAAATTATAATATTCCGAAAAATAACATTATATTTTTACCAATATCAATAATGATCCACTTGTGGTTCAATTTAAATTTTATGGAAACTATAATAATCATATATTTTAAAAATAATAAAAAGACATCGTATGAGTTAATGTTTTTAACTAAGGGTTAAAGCTAAACTATAAGGTTACATTTCTGACCTAAAATTGTCTAAAACATATTTTTTGAGATTATTTAGCCCTATAGTCATATAATACTTGAAATTAATTAATTTTGAGACCTTATAGACCGAAAATAAATTTATAATAAAATATTATTTCAATACTTTCCTAAAGTGCCCCTAACCTCTCCAATAAAAGGGAACCTCTCCTTAATTTTTATTCACATCTACAAAGCCCTTTGTCTCGGCCAAAACCTTACCAAATATCCTATTATAATCCCCCACTTAATTCTAGAGGCCACCATTTGGACATAAATCCATCTTATGGAGTTCTTTGTGAAAATCACATGGAGACACTGGAGGAAGAGGTAATCGTTTTATCTCTTTCTTCCAAAGATCTTTTCTTCTTCTACATCCTCTTCCTAAGTTGTTATCATACTAAAATAAAAAATCCACAATATAATATATACTGAGATATTTTAATGATTATGGGATAACCGTATTCCTCATTTTACCCATCCTATGGAAAGCAGTATCACCCTCAGTGCGTACGTACAGCTTATTGTCTACATGTCGTAGTGTAAACTATTTTAAATATATACATTATTTTAAGGGGTAAAATGATTAATAAAAATGAAATAAATAATAAATATAACATGATATTATTTCTTTAAATATCATATACCAACCAATTCTGTTCCATTTAACCATCAATGGAATGATATCGTCGCTCATGTGTGTGTGTGGCTTTCCATCTCCACGACTCGATAAGAATCATTCTCCACGATAACCTTTCAAAAATGACTATAAAATGTATATACTATATAATAATGCAATATATGAAATAATAATTCTACTAAATTTATGTATATATATATATTTAATTTTTTTACTTCCATTAAATTCAATAAGGAAATGATAACAACGTTCATGTATACGTATAACCTAATGTCTCCAGGAACGGTGTTTTCCATTTCATTTATTTATCTATTATATATATTTATATATTGAATAAATATTATATATAAATAATTTTTACATTATGAAAGTAATTAAGTCATTATCTAAGTAATAAAATCAATAATGATAGGTCAAAACACATATGATAAATAAAACATTTATTACAAAAAACATTGGTTTCACATGCAATTGATAAAAAAACAGTTAATATAAAGTAACAATTTAATCTTATGTGATATCATAAATATTATTATGGTTATGTTACAAGTTAATAATATATTAAAAGCCACTATACATGATTTTCGTACACATATGAAAGAAATCAGACCTAAGATAAGGAATAATTTTTAAATCTAATTATTTACCTATATTGTTTATTCGTCAGTATCTACTGGGGTATATTTATCATCCAAATCCATGTTTCCTAAACATATAATTATATTTATATTATTATAATATTGTTTAAATTCAATTTTAACCATTTTTAATGTTTTATTAAATGATATGGGAGGAATATTTCTTTCGTTTTACATACAAGATACATTTTTTCTTTTCTAGCAAGAGTACGAGAATACTGTTTTTTTAACATATCAGACATGAATATATTTTTATGCCATATTTCCATGAGTATTACTCTACATGATTTAAAGTTTATTTTTAAATGAATTATTTTTTTATAATCATGCATCATTTTTATAAATGAAAATCTTTTTGAATAAGAAATGTTATTTTCCTGAATAATTAAGTTCAAGTGTTTATCAAAAATATTTTCCATCTAAGATGACTCTCTTTAAATTGGATTATGTTTATATACATATTATTACTATTAATTTATTGTTTTAATTATGGAATTACATTCTCTGTGGATTATTTTTTCATCAAATGATTTCTGATAAACCCATTTTATTTCTTGAGTTATGCTATAATGATTGATTAATGTTTTTGTGGCACATGTATGAATGATTTCACTATGATATGGGTGGGAATTATATCTTCCTATAATGCATAGGGTATAGATTTATATCTAATGAAATAAATGTGACTATATTGAAAAGTAAATCCAGATCAGCAATACAGGGAACAAACAGAATGTAAATTTGGTTCATTAATATAGGGATGGAATGATAAGTAAATCTTGTTCAGTAATATATGGAATGAACGGAATGCAAAAGAGATTCAGTAATGAACTTTTTCCACCATGATGGTCTTGGTAGAAATTCATTGGCTACTATATAAATCATATTAGGTGCATATTTTCTTACAAAAATTCCATTTTTTATGTCAATGTTATTTTATCATGGTTTGTGTTTATCTATGGTTTTTGTTGTATGAAATATCAAAATTTATTACATGTCTCATGATTTTGATATTAATATTTTAGGTTCATGTTTTTAAATTTTTTATGCTTCTGTTAGATTGTTTTTATTCACCTTTACACTTATGAATCATTTTATCTAACCCTTTTTATGTTTTATTTTCCCTATGATAAAATAATGGTTTTAGGTATTGAAACTAAATGGGAAGATATTTATTATAGATGTTGAAGATCTTTCACCAAGCTAGAAAAATGTGTTCTGAGTTTCTAAAGATACTAAGAGAATACATTGTTTAGGAGTATATTTTTTAAATTTATTAAGTATTCTGAAAATTAAATGTAATGTCCATGTACGTCTATCTTGGGATTATAGAGATATTACCAATAAATTCTTGACTCAAATATCACTACTGCAATCTATAGATCATGGATGGGATATTATTCCAATGGACATCAAACTACCTTGAATATTAGAATATCACATTAAAAATTTTCAACAGTACACAACCTAATCAATTATTTTAAGCATTAATGTGTTCCTAAAATTGTTCCCTAGATGATGGTTGAGTAATTAATGTTGTAGTGATAAGATTATTTTTCAAATAAATAAAGTAGACTTCACTTTTATTGCTCTAAATAAGTATTACCCTCATCAGATTTGTGTTGGGTAGTGGGTTTTAAAATACTGAGATGTTCATCAAAAATCATCATCAATACCCAGCTATACCAAGGAATCCGTGGAACTCTTTTACAGATAATGGTCTATGAAAATCCTGATTTTCATTTTGTTTAGTTGGATATACAGATATCACTTTTATTGTTATAATAATCCACAAGATAAATATTTCATCCATCCAAAACATACATTTAATATACTTTTCATATAATATATCCCATCATAATTTTTTTATCACAGTGTGGAAATTCTCCCTGTGTTCCTCCTTTCCCACAAAATGTATCAAAATATCACCAATAAAGGATAACACAAAAATATTCTTAGTAATATCTTGAGACTCCATTCATCATATACATGAATATTTCTGGAGCATTAGTGAGTATTAAGGGAATCACTATGAACTCATGATGTCCATAAATCATTCAAAATGCATTCTTTGAAAAAACATCCTTCGCCACCTTAAATTAGTGATATCTTGACTAAAGGACCACCTAAGATAAATACATGGCCACATTTAGCTAATCAAAAAAGTCACCAATCCATGAATTAGTATACTAGATCTTTATTGATATTTTATTTGAGATTATGATAATCAATGAAGAGGCATATTATCCATCATCATTCTTGACAAATAGTATTGGCGCACTCCATTATGAAGCACTCAGGGATGTTAAATCATTAATATATTCTCTTGTAACATATTCTTTAGTTCCTCCAACTCATCAATGGCCATTATATAAGGTTCCTTTTATATAGGAAGATATATATAAGTAATATATATTCAAAACTCAATCTCTTATTCAGGATAAACACAGTAAATTTCATCAGGGAATACATCTGTGTAGTCCCTCACATTGGGAATGTCTTTGAGAATGGTCATCTACATTTTATCAATCATCTGATATAGACATGTTTATTTTATGGAAATAATATTCACATTTGAGATTATATTTCCAAAGCAGAGTCATCCTCATTTAAATTGTATAGAATTAAAGGATTCCTCTAGATGTGAAGAGTGATCTCCCATTCCCAATAATTGATGATGGATTTATATAATGATTTAAAATCTAGGCCTAATATAACATCCTTCAAAAAAATGAAGTATGCAGATATTTATTTTCAGATTCAGTCAAAAAATATTAGTGGGGGCGGAATTATAATCTTTCGATGAAATAGTTTCCCCATTTTCTGTTGTCATAGAATAATCAACATCCATATTTTGAGGTAGTGTTTGAATAATTATACTATAAATGAAATATATTAATGAATGAATATGACAATAATAAATTATTATGTTATTTATTATTGAATAAACCATATCATACCTATCATTACATCAATTTTGGGCTCCACATTATATGTAGAGAATGTAATTTCCATTTTAATATACCTTGGAGGTTTTTTAGATGATTTACATTGATAATCATTATATTAGGTTAATGAATTTCATAATTTCTATGTTCATTATAGTTAGTACATTTTAATATAAGATTATTATTTGTCTGAACCTTCATCAATTCATCCTCATTGGGTTGAATGATTAAATATGCTTTGAAAACATTATCATGATTTCCCTCTTTTACAAATTTGAAACATCTCCTAGTCCAACTTATGTGGTTTATATTACACATTTTCCATACTTTTGACATGTGGGATTTTGGGTTTTCTTTACTTCATGGGATTTATCTTTCAATATTCTCATATTAAACTCTATTTCTTTAATCTAATGTTACTCAAGAACACTAAGAGAAATTGATCTTCATTTGAACAATAATTTCAACAGAAAAAATATTTTCATCGTGGTGAATGTATTCAACCAATATGTATTCTCATAGAATCAATATTAATCCACTAAATAAGTAATCCACCATTCATTCAGTGTTCCTGAAAAAGTGATTGAAATATCATTCAATCCTTGTAATGTTTTCATCTTATGTCCTTATAGGCTCGTCATCCTTTTCATTATATATTGGTAACACACATTCTATATCAATTTTTGGTGGTCATGGAAAATATTTAATGAAAAATATTTTATTTATTCCTACCCATTTCGTGGAATCAATTTCTACATTATAGTTTTTTTTATTAGTGTCCACCATTGATCAACTTCACCATCAATACAACAAACTACAAGCACAACCTCCTCTTCTTCAAGTAATTGAATAACATATAATATCTTATCAATTGAGTTAATTCTTTGTTCTATGATAAGTGTATTATAAGATTCACAAATTATATGAGTTCTTTTTCTCAAAAAGGATCTTTCCATAACATGAATTTTCTTCAAGGAATGAGTGTGTTCCACATGATTGAAGTCATTATTCATTACAGGATTAATTTTTTCCTGTACTTTTATGAATATATAAGATTCTATTCCCATTAGAATAAACATTTTATTAGGTAAAAAAATTTTCCTTTCACATTTATTTTTGGTTTGGGTCCCCCAATTTTTTTCCATGAACTAATAAAAATATACTATTAGAGGGGATTTAATACATATCAAATATAACATAAAAAAGAAACATTGACCATATAAGGATAAAATTATAAATGAAATGACTTTATAAACTTTTTATTCTATAAGAATTAATATAGGATATCTATGGTTATAGAATTATAACAAGGTTTTTAACTAAATATTACTATTCATTATATCCAAAAATACTAGATTGTCCTATGATAAATTCTATAGAAACCATTGCCCTAAAAACATATAATTTGATGATTTTAAGTATAATTATGCATCAATTTTGAACCAATGATGGTAATGTATAGTGTATTCGGAATATTAGGTACATGATTAGAATAACTGAAACCAAAATATAAAAACTTTTCAAAGATGAGATTCTTACTTCATTCGGTCCTATAGTACCGAAGTTTGAGGTAGTAACCCTTTTGTATGATTTTTATGCTTTTAATGTGGTTGGTGAATTTTTGGAATATTTTGGTAGTTATTTGGGGATTTTTTAAGCCTTTATAAGGGAGAACAATTTACTAATGGTTTGGGGAAACTTTGAAACAAACCTAGGTAACCATGCAAGTCGAGGAAGATGCATGGAAGATGGTGCACAGTTTTCCAAACCACATAGCCACCTAGTTAAACTATGCATCTTAAGACAGTGGGCTTCTTCAGGATTGGCACATGGTTTTTATACCCATGTTAGGAAACCATGCATAACACTCTTTGGGACATTAGCAATCACACAATTAGTGCACGATTTGTCTAACTATGCATGCTATCTGGGCATGACATTAATAATTGGGTTTTTAAAAATTGGGTCTCTCTATATTTACCCCAAAGATCCCATTTCCTCTCCCACTTGAACCCCTCTCCGTATTTTCTCTTCTCAGGGTTAGTTCACCTCTTCCTCTCCTCCTCGAGGCATTTAATATGGTTTTATTATTGTGTTAATAGAAAATAACCCTTTTTAAGTCTCTCTTTTTTTTGGTTTATGTTATATTTACATATCCATCTCTCTTAGTTTTATAAATCTACATATATTGCATATAGATGGTTGGTTTTTGTTTCCAATAATGTCAAGTTTGGTGTTTATTGATGTTGGGAAAAAATACCTCAGGGTATAATTGAATCATTTTGGAGTTTATTGGTATTTTTGACTATATCATCTCACCATTTTCATTACATAAACATTCATTACATTAATCAAAACTGATGATCTTTAAGGTTTAGTGTATTGGAAACCAGGAACTTAATACATGAAAACATAAAAAATTATTCCTAAACACTTTAAAGGATTCTCCTTATGTTCATCCTAGGTTAATTACTTTATCTCATAACCTGGGGACATATTTCAAAAGAAAGGGTTAGCAGAAGGCCCAGTAAGGGAAACAAGGAGAAACATTTAACATGTGAACTTTAGATACATCAATAATGTCATGAAAAATAACATTAAGGCATGAGAAAGAAATCACGAGGAATATCATAACAAAAATAACTTATTTCATAACTTAATGATGTGGATAAAAAATTTAACATATACAATCATTTCCATTTCACCAAGGTCCATCCCCAAGGATTCATTAAAAACATTTCCAAGGTTATTCACCAAGGTATCATTAAATTTATAATCCCTAGAGATTACATATTTACACAATGCATTATTGCGCTATTAGGGAACAGCCTTTATTTGTCTTTATTATCATGTGGTAAACATATATTATCAAAAATAATTTCATAAATAACCTATATAGAATAAATGAATTGGGTTTAATTTCAAAGTCATAACATTTTAAAAACTGCTTTAAAGACGTGATCTTTATGTCACTTTAAACCCAAAGAAAAAGAAAGAGGGTCTCATGTATGTAAATACCAGAATTTAAAATAGAAAAATTTCATATATATGTGAATTCCCCTATTTAATAATGTGTTTTTTTATTCACTTAATAAAATAAAATAATTTGAGAAAAAAAGAGATACATTTTGAGACTAAAATATGGTATCATAACGACTATGTTGCAGGGTTTTAGAAAACATTGAAAATGGAGGGGCATGTGTCACCCTCTCATAAATGATCCATAAAATATTATAGGGACAGAATATAAAGTATATACGAACATGTTAATGAAATATTAAGTACATACCATATGAAATTAGAAACATGAAAGGAAGACAAAAATAAGATTTCTCTTATGAAAAATTCGACAGCCTAACAGAGTCACTTAAAACATCAAAAAATGAATTTATGAGATTAAATAGGTTATCTCATCATGTGAACATAAAGGGAAAGTATTATTAATAAAGAGATCATACCCCAACATGGGAAAGAGTAAAATGAAATACTGGACATGAAAATAGAACATTGAAAATGGGAAGACTAAAAGAATCCCTTAAAAAAATTCGGCAGCCTAACGACGCCACTTCAAAATTAATAAAATTAAATAATGAGAGAAAGATGGGGTATATAATCATATTAACATTAAAAGGAATGTAATATTAATATAAAAAAAAACCCCCCAACATAAGAACATGAGGCTTAAAAGAAATGACATAAATGAGAGTACTTGAAATGAAAGTGAGAGGTAGGATCCCTTAACTTGAAGAGTAACTTCGAAATATCGATGTTTGGGACCTTGGGAGAATTGAGGGAACCTTGGGAGGAATATTTGGGAGGTAATGAGACGAGGAATTCGTATAATAGGGTTTTGAAATCGAATGGATGATATAATGGCTTGGAATTTATAGGGGAAGTTAGTGGACAAGGCATTAATGTCCAAGGGACACCTCATTGGTGGTATTGGAAAAACCATGGGCTTGACCATTGTATTTTCCCATGGTATTGGACACTTTGTACACCTAATACCTTATCATACTATTCATAATTCTACAATAATTATTACATAATTATTACATCCTTAATGATGTCATTAAACAACTGAAACTCTAAACTGAAAATTCACAATTCACCAAAAATTCGACTTTTTTCAGTAAAATCCCTAAAAATCACCTAAACATAATATTGATGCTCTGAATTCAAAAATGAACTCCATTTTTTAAAAATAAATTTTCTAAATATTTTTTATTTAATTTTTAAATAAAAAACACTATTCACATGAAAAAACTAATACTTAACTAATAATTTCTGAAAGAGTTATTTACCTATTTTATTGAATCACATTACTTAATCAAGGTGCCTAAATTATAATAATACATTCTTTAAATGAGATTAACAATCCATTTGGTCACATTACTAATCTTAAGAGTAAAATCACTATTTATAATTTACTATTCACCAAAATTTATGTTGATCTTATAAGACTCTAAATTTTTTACTAAACACATTTGCAGAAGACCATTTTTCGAAAATCCATACACATCATTAATTATTTAATTTTTAAATAAAAATTTTAAAATATCCTTTTTTTCAAAATTCATTCGTAAGATACATCCTATATTTATCCAGACATCTGAAAATTCACAAACTTCGTCATAAGAAAAAATCTCTATTTTATTTTTATAAAGGGATGACACAAAATAGTTACGGCCACGTTACATAGCCCCTTATAACACCAGAATAAGACCTAAGTGTAAGGTGTGATAAGGTGAGAGAATCTTGAAGAGGATCAGATAACATTTCCCTCGTAGTATTCTCCACTAACATGAACTTCTCCCATAGGCGACTCCATTCAAGCTTGACATGCTGGAATTCGGCTTGGGCTTGATCGAAAGCGAAGCCCACAGATGTCGCCTCCTTCCCAAGATCTGATAAGTGGGCTTCATAAGGATTAAGTCTACTGGATGAAGCCATCAACTCTTATTTATGCATTAACCATTATCATCTCTATTAAATAGTTAAGAGTAATTTAATATACTATTCAAAAAGATTGGGTCGATACACTGACAATGTGTGCCTCCATGTTGTGTTTGATCACAATGCAGACCACGATGTAGAATTTGTCGACAAAGGGATTTTACAAGCTCATTTATCATGCTCAATAGATGTTTTTGGCTATCCATGTTTGATTGAAGAACCTCGACAACAGAATGGATGATCTGGAAGAAGTACAAAAAGAGATGATATTTGCGTGGTGCGCAAAAAAGGAAAGAGGTGCGTGAAAAAGGATTGTGGTGGGTGAAATATTTCCATGGTGTGTGAAAAAGGAAAGTGGTGCATGAAATATTTGTGTGTTTATGGAGAACGGAAAGTGGTGCATGAAATATTAGCATGGTACAAGAAATAGAGGATTGGTATTTTTCATGCAAAAGGTTTTTTGAGATTAGAAGATTGAAAATTAGAAAAGGCATAAGGTTTGTGAAGAATTAGAGAATGGTGTGAAATACGGTGTTGTACAGAAGATGTGTTTTTCACAGTCAATGAGGATTATGCAGGAAGGAGGGTTTTTCACACAAGGGTTGATTTTCCATATAAATATGAAGTGGCCCCCCTCATTTGGAAAATCCCAAGTCTTAGAGAGTATCCAATATCTGGCATGCTAAATTGGAGTGCACAAGAGAGTTGCCCGAAAACAACAAGTTTGAGTATAAAAGAACTGTTTGCACGCAATGCAGAGGTTGCGCGGAAAATAAGTCAGTTGCGCGGAAAGTGGATTACACGCAAATGAATAAAATTACGTGAAATGAAAGTGTAGAGTCTGCGAGTAAAACAAGTGGTTGAGCATGGTGTTGCACGAAAATTTTATTTTTACACAAGGAAAGGGAATTACGCGTAAGGGACAGTATGGGATGCACTTAAAAATTAGGGTTTCCCAGTACACCCGGTGCAATGTGAGATTCATTTTCTGGTGATAGTAGAACGTCAACAGAGCATTTATCAACATTTAAAGATGCATATTTAATTATTGATAATGAACGGACCTACAAATCCATAAATTGTGTGTGGATCCTTTCCAGATGAGTGAGAAAAGGAAGAGGAAGAAGGTGATCCTTTCTACCAACATTGAGACCAAGAGAGAGAAGATAATATAGTGAGCCTTGGGAAAGCTATGATCTAACCCGAAACAATTTAAAGGTAGTGAGCCTAATCATATAAGTGATCTAGCCCAAACATTATAAATTTGTAGTGATATTTAGTGGATTTGGTACAGAGGAACACCATTGTTTTTTTCTCTTTGGATGTATCCTAGTGAGGGTGAACCAAGTAAAAATATTTGTGTTTGTCTAATTGCTTCCCTGCATTTCATCCAAAGCATCATTATCAGATAAATAAGGAATGATCAAGATGAATCTTAACAATATAAGAGAAATGAATGTGACCCATATAATATAGAGGTCAAGATCCAGTGGGCCCGGACGAATTTTGAAATAGAATATTCATACCCTGATTCACCCCCTCTCCTAGGGTATCTAGGCCCATTTTGGTCTTAACAATTGATCATAGGAAGAAGGTTTAAAGGTAATTTTGTTGATTATTATACTGGTTTTGAGGTGTGGTTGAGTGTTTTTCAATTTCACTGAATCCTTTAGTGAGGTGGGTTCCCTATCAACTCCATTTTTATATAACATGAAGGCTTTAATTTCAAATTAAGGGGTGTTTCATGAAATTGATGATGTTTGTGATGTGTGATGCTTGTTTGACACCCATTTTGTGATGTTTTGTGTTTTCTTGGAAAATGGGTTATTGTAGTGTAATGTGATTAATGTTGGATTTTAAATTCATAATTTAAAAATGATTGGATTGGACAATTTTTTTTAAATGGTATGCAAAAACGGTTTTCAATAAAAAATGCTGTTTTATTGAAATTATTTTTGTCACAAAAGTGATTTAAGGGTGTCTTCCATAATTATTGATTTAATTTAAATGAGTGTGGTATGTGTTGGAATTGTTGAATTGATTAATTTATTGTTTGTTTTGAGAATTGAAATTGGCATGTTTACATTCTTAAGTGGTTAAGAAAGATTTATATGGGATGTATCATGGTCATGAAGTACCTCCATCAAGTTGACATAAAGTACCACTATAAAAAGGGGGACTGGTAGTGGATGTGAAGTTCCACCATCAATGAACAGTATGTTCATATGGTTGATTTTTGGATATGGTGGTGTCATGTGTGCAACCACATAAGATGATTTGGCATATTCCCTAATGTCGTGAGAAATTGGGAAATGATATGTTTGGTTTTATTAATTGGGATGTTGTTTATATTAGAACGTGTGTTTTGATATTTTTTTTTTTTTACTTGATTTTTTATCGTTTTTAATTCTTATATATATTATTTTTATATAAATTGTTCTAACTGTTCTTTCCATGGGTGTGTGTTGAGAATTTACTTGGGGATATCATACTACGTATTAGTACTCACCGCTTATTTGGAACCTTAGTGATTTTATAGATATTGTTTCCTAAGACACAGTTAATGGAAAATAACCTCATTTCTTGAGTGGAATATCATGATGCTTGGGTAGTTTTGTGGTACTAGATCATTGAGCTTGGTATAGAGGTATGGAGTAATGTCATAGCATCTTTGAGTTTTCAAATTTATCCTTCTAATTGGTACACTAATTATGGATTATTGTGGATTTGGTTATGTTGGTCCTATGGTATTATTGTATTGTGTTACATTTTCTATACATGTATCATAAAATTTTTATGTGTGTTTTATTAACGATATTTTTGGTTGTTATTTTTCATTCGGGGGGAAAATTGTTCCATAATTTGTCTTGAATTTCACACATTGATTTACAGATTTTGGGACATTAGCAACATATCTTATATCCATGCAACACCTCTTCATCAACTCATGATAATGAGGAGGGGTTAGATGTTACATGTGCTAACAATTTGTTCACTCCATGACATACAAGTGAGACTATTCTTGTTCATATTCTTTAGCATCGATTGTTGGTCTTGGTGTTTGAATTTATTCTTGTTTTATTCCTGATGTTGGGATGGTATCAAGGAGTAAGATTCTCATAACAAAATAATTATACCATAAAAGGACATATCTAACCCTTTCATATTGAACATCATGTTACTGGGGAGTTGGGTACATAATTGTTATGGAGACACTTATGGGAGTGTGATTTCATTATCATGGGTGTAGCCAATGATATTATCAGGATATGAATGGTAGAAATGACCTCCCACTATGATTTCATAATTAATTTGAATGAATGACTTATATGTGTTATGAATTGTTACTTTTTAATAAATGTGGAAATATTGTTCAATGGTGTGGATTTGAAATAGGAATGGTTGTTGTATTATTAAAATGTGTAAATTTTAAAAAAATAATATATTTTTAAATTAAGTTTGAACAATGAAAAATGGAATTTTTGGAAAGCATGGTTGTGATTGTTTTAATTTAATTGAATTTTAAATTATAATCCTTTTGTTTATAGAGAGTGGGACTCATGGTGACTCTTATGTTGATAAAAATGGAACAAGGTAAATGTCTTAGAGAACATCTAAAGGGTGCTACAGAAAATGTGGCTGCACCTGAGACCTGTGAGAACCAAAAACTAGTTCATATAACAGCCCAATATTTCCAAGATATGGAATGTTGGAATATAATCGATGAGATGAAGCATGTTGGTCACTTTATCTAGTTAAAAATTAGAATAAACCCATACTTCTAGGTGATTTGGAACGAGAAAGGGTATAAGCTTCTCTAAACACGATGAATCAAATCATTTATTTCCTAGGCATTTTGGTTGATTTAAAAGTGTTGTTTGAAATGTACACATTTCATGACCTTGAATGTCAGTGGTAGGAGTTGGTGATCCATGATGGAATATACTAATGTATAATATCATAGGGTTTTGTGGAAATGATTAACCAATTATTTTACCCTCACAAGTTCAAGATTTAGAGAAGAGTGGATTTATTCATCTTGAAGAAAGTGAACAACTGGGTAAATGAATATTTGGATAAATTCATAAATTTTTTATTATTTTCACCCCATATGATATCTTGCACATCCTTGAAGGATCAAATATTTGAATTGGTCTTGAAGATGGAAATTTTCTCTAAAATAGAGGTGTCATGCATAAGGGATTATATAGAAATTATGAATAGTGATATAGTGGATGAAAGGGTTATCTTGGGGAATATGAGCAGGGGAATCATGTTCACACCCATAGAAAACAATGGGAACTCTAATATAGGGAGGGAGCGGAAGAGGGAAACTTAATTCCAAAGAGAGAGTGGTACTCAGAATCCGAAGGTAGGATCAATGAACCTATCTTCAAATCCTCATACTAAGGAAGGATGCTTCTAGGGTGGCTCTCAAACAGACATGAAGTGGGATTGTACAACACAACCATGATAATGTCATAACTGCTAGTATATGGGTCATCTCTAGTGTTATTATCATAGTGTTCAGAGGGTGGGTGTTCATGACACATCTCAAGGGTCGGAGACATCTTATGCATCCATGGGACAAGGGGAGAAACACACCCTTAGTTAGTAGAGAAGAATTTTCAATGGTGATTATATGAACACTGTGACTCCTCATTAGGAGAATTTTGAGCATGGGAACAATGACTAGTGTGTGGCCAGTAATCAGGTGTTCAGAGCTGAGTATGTTTTGGTGGATGATTAATCTGGACCATCCATGGTTAAAAGTAAAATTATTTATAATTATATGTTGATTATAGTGCTGTTTGATATAGGTGCATACCGTTCATTCATTTACTCTCGTGATATTTTTTTCTAGGCTAATGTGTGGAAATGATGCCTTATGTTTGAAAACATCAAACTCCTCTAGGTCAATAAGAGTTCAATTCCATCCTTTATAGAGAATGGTGTGTAGTTTTGGATGAGGTTGAGTTGATGTGGGATATCTATGTGATTGATATGGATGCATATGATATAGTATTGGGTATGTATTGGTTGAAAATATTTATGGTCGATATCTATTTTCATGTTCAAATGACGAGTTTCAAGACATGTGATGGAATCAAGAATCTATTTAGAGGAAAAAATGTGATGGTGGGTTCTACATGCTTATTAAAACCAAAAATTTGGATGATATTGTATCAATTAGAAACATTTTCTTTATCATAAATTGAAGAGGTTGTGAGATTTATTTTTCTACAAGTTAATCAATTTATGGATGTATTTCATGAATAATTATTAGGATTTCCACCTATGAGAGAATTAATGATTACGATTGATATCTTTTCGAGGACGAGTACTATTTAATTTTTGTCCTACCCTTTGATATTAGAAGAATTTGGGGAATTGAAAGGGTATTTAGAGGAGCTAGAAAATTAAGGTTTCATCCGACAAAGAATGTCCCCATGTGAGGTTCTAATTTTGTTCATAAAAAATGAAGATGGAGCTATTTGGTTGTGTTTTGGATAACGTAAGCATAACCATGTTATTATAATGAATAGATATCCACGCCCAGATATGTTTTATATGAGTACGTGGTTAAGTCCTTTGGTCTTACGAATTCACCGTTGATCGTTATGGAATTTATGAATCTGATATTTTAAAAATATCTAGATTCATTCATGGTTGTATTTATGGATAATATAATGGTGTATTCATGGACAAGGGAAGATCATGAAAAAACACATTCTAGTACTATTTGAAAACATGAGGGATCAATGGTTGTTTTTTCAATAATTTAAGTGTGATATTTGGGTAAAATAGGATAATTTCCAAAGCCATATTATTTCAAAGAAGGGTTTTTTAGTGGATATGGTGAAAATAGAGGCTATTATCTCTGTCGATATTCTTAATAATTATTTCAATATGAGGATCATCCATGTTTTAGTAGGGTCTTATCGGTCCTTTTTTTGTGAATTCTTAAGATTTGTCTTGCTCCTGACATCTATGAAAAGGAGTAAATCTCTATTTCAATTGAATAATCACAATCAGAAGTCACTTTTAATATCTTATGGTTCGTATTTCAACCGCTCCCATAATAGTTTTTCTATAACAATGGATGGGGTATATAGTGTATTGTGATGAATATGTATTAGGGTTTTGGTGTGTTCTTATGAAATGGGATCATGTGGTTTATTATGACTCAAGGCAGTTAAGGATGCATGAAAAGAATTTCCCAACACATGATTTGGAGTTTGCGATAGGGATTAATTCATTAAAAATGTTGATTCAATATCTCTTCAGTGATAAATTCATTGTTTTTACCAATCCTTAGGTCTTAAATCATTATTTATCAAAAAGAGATATGAATTTGAGGTGGAGGATATGGATAAAGTATCTTTAGATGTTTGAAATTAACTTGAGGTACACACTATGTAATTGAAATTTGGTTGTAGATACATTATGTAGAAAGTAATATTTTCATGTGTTAAATCAAGCATTAGATCAATGGAAGTTGATATTGATTATAGTTTACACGAGGTTGGAATGTGAGGTCAGGGTGATGTAGTGATTATCATTCTGGTCTCATTGGATCCTGACTTGGTTCATTTAGTTAAAGATGGGAAGATGTCTAATTCAGAGTCTGTGGATGTGTTGTCTAAGCTCAATGGTGGGGAGACCATTAAGGGATGCAAATTGGATGAGAATTCAGTGTTGTGATTTTACGATCAGATGGTTGTATTAGTGGATTTTCAGTAGAAACTACTTAGTGCATACCATCATTTGATATGGGATGTTCACCCTCGAATCATGAAAATGTATATTGAATTGAAATAATTGAATTTTTGGGTCGGTATTAAAATGAATGTGGATATTTTTGTATCATGATTGATGAATTATCAAGAATTCAAGGCTGGGTATCAACAACTAGTAGGTTTGATGTAGTATTTACTTATCCCATTGTGGAAATGGGAGCATATATTGATGGATTTTTTATATGTCTACAAAGAATTTATAGGAAACAATATATTATATGGGTTATTATGGACCAACACACAAAGTCATCTTATTTTCATCCATATTCATGAATCTCATATGGTGGTGGATCATTCCATAATATATATCCAATAAATGGAAGAGGTGTGATTTACTATTTTCGAATATATTATATGGAGACACATGGTTTATGTCTTATTTATGGAAATCCTTACAGAAATCCCATTGGACTTAGTTGAAGATGAGTATAGAATTTCATCCTCAGATTGATGGGAAATCCGAGAGGATGATAAAAAATTAGATGATATATTATAGGATTTTGTGATGGTTTTTGGTGGCTCATCATAGGAGAACTTTATATTAGTGGAATTTTCATATAATAAGTGTTATATGGCCTCGATACATATTTATTTGTTTGAGGAATAGTATGGGAATCTGCATCGTTCTCTAATTTGATAGCTGGAAATAGGTGAAACATCATTGGTTGGGATGAGCTTTGTACAAATACAATGGATAATATTAAGTTGATATGGAAGAGAATGGGAATGGATCAAAGTAATCAAAAATCATATGGGGACTATTTTCAACAAGCATTGTAATTCGGGGTGGCGATCATGTGTTTTTTGGAATCACTTCGACATTGGGAGATCAACCATTTCAGATGCATGGAAGAATATCTTCAAGGTATATTAGTCCTTTTATGATACTAGATAAAGTTGGAGAGATGAAATATCATTTGTCTTTTAAACAATGGTTTAGTGTAGTGTGTAATGTGATTCATGTGTCATAGTTGAAAAATTACCGGTCTGATCATGACTATGTGATTTAATAGGAACATTTTGAGCTAGATATGGATGCTTCTCTGGTGAACGTGCCAATGTGGATTATTCATAAGAAATAAAAATTCATTCATGGTAAAGGCTTGAGTGTTTTATGGTTGTAGTGGAAACATTGTCCGATTTAAAATGAGAAAAGGGAGTGGGAGACAGAGATGGTCTGACGATGGCCTGAGCTCTCTTGAAAAACCAATGGTTCTTTATTTTCTAAGGATGAAATGGATAATGGTCGGAAGAATATAGTACCACTGGTTTGTGGTTTGTGACAATTTATTTATTATTTTATGTATATAACATGGTTAGGTAATGCGTGAGTTGGTTTGGGAGAGTATTGGGAATGTTTAGAGTCCATTGTAAGGGTGAAAATTTTATGTACAGTTAGGGAAAACCATGAAAAATACCATGGTGACCATGAATGTGGCGGTAGGGGAAAGGGAGATGGTGCACAGTTAATGTGCATATTTTTTCAATCCATGTGGACACCTAGATAAACTGTGCATCTTTAAACCATACGATTTTTCATGGTTTGCGCACAATTTGTATAACGGTGCATGGAAATTATGCAGGTCATCCTTTATGATTGCATCAGTGAAAAGTTTATTGCACAATTTTTATAACTATGTGAGATAACCGTGATAAACATTAAAAATGGGGTGGTTAAAAAAGGGGTGACTCAGGATTTTCCCAAAATCACTTATTTTCTCTAACAATCAAACCACAATGGTAATTTTCTCTTCTCATGGGTTAGGGAACCTATTACACTAATCTTGGAGTCCTTTAGATGGTTTTTCATGGCACATTAAAGGGAAATATCCCTGGGAAAGTCTCACTCCATAGTAATTTCGTGGTTTTTATTAGATCTAATTATACCTCTGTCTTGGTTATCAATATTTTCATTTGTCTCATATATATCCATGTTTTGGGTTTCCTAAAAGATGAGTTTGGGGTTTCTTAATACTAAGTAAAGGGTTATGATAAATGTTTTTGGATGTTTAACATGGTTTTGAGGTGCGGTTGTGTGTTGGTCGATTACACTGAAACCAAAAGACAGGTGGCATCCCTCTCAACTCCAATTTCATATAACATAAAGCCTTTAATTTCAAATTTATTCTTGTTTCATGTAATTGATTATGTTTATGATGTGAGAAGATTGATTGACACACATTTTTTATGTTTTATGGATTTGGGAATATGGGATATTGTTGTGTAATGTTCATGATGTTGTATTTTAAAATCACTGTCGTAGAGGAATTTTGGGAAATTGTTTCTGAAAATGGTTTTCAATAAAAAGGGATGTTTTATAAAAATGATATTTTCTCGGATGTGGTTTAAGGGAGTTTTCAATAAATATAGATTTTATTTAAATGATTATAGATTGTGTTTGAATTGTTGATTTTCTTAAATTGTTTTTTTGGTTTGAGAATCATGACTAACATGTTTAATTGATTAGGTGGTTATGAATGAGTTGCATGGGATGGATCAATGTCATTATCTACCAGCATCATGTTGTTGTGAAGTAAAACTATAAAAAAGGGAACATGTATTGGACATGAAGATCAAACATCAATGAACACAGAGCTCGTATGTTTTTTTTTACCATGTTTATGTCATGTGTGAGACCACACAAGATGAAATGTGTTATTCCCTTGTCTGTTGGGATATTGGGTAAAGCTGTGTTTGGTTTAATTCTTTTGGATGTTGTTGATTTGGGAACACATGGGTTGATAAGGGTGTGTTTAGTATTCTGGAATTTTTTGAATTGTTTAATGGTTTTATATAGACTCTTTATAAAAATTATGGTAATGTGTCATATCCTAGTGTTGTGTGTGGGGAAGTCATTTTTGAATATCTTACTGTGTATTAGTAGTCACCCTTGCCTTGGAACCATGGTGCTTTTGCTGATGCTGTTTTATGAGATATAGACAAAGGTCAAGAATATCATTTCATTAGTGGTTCATGTTGATTCTTTGGTTGTCTTATGGTGCTTGGAGATTAACACATGGTGTGGATATATGGATTTCGGTTGTAGCATCTTTGGGATTCATTATTTAGTCTCATTCTTGTTACTATAATTATGGTTTACTGTGGATTAGTTATGTTGGTCCTATGGTATTGTTGTATTTTGTAAAATTTTCTTGACATGCATCATGTAGTTTGTAAGTTGGTTTTATTAACTACATGATTGGAAGGTTATTTTCATTCCAACGGAAAATCATTCACAAATTGTTGTTGAATCCCACAACATTTAGTTACATAATTTGGTTCCTTGCGATCATCGCTTAAGGACAAGAAGCACCTCTATCTCAACTCAATATAATAAGGGTCATGGGATGTTATAGAAATTCTATAACATCATGGGATGACCTATGTAATATAGAGACAAAACGGATGAGCTAAAAATCACAATAAGTAGGTAAACATTGGAATATATATACACTTGAGTTAGAAGGAGTAACACGATAAAACAAAATTCATGATATATAAATAATCCAATATAATAATAGAATATATAACATGTAATCATATGAACATGGAAACATAGGAATGTAGAAGAAACATATAACATGACCTAAACAAGAGTCAAGTCTAACTATCACGACTATATCATATGGTGGAAGATATCCATGAATGGATTAGGATTAATAACTAATCAGATACATGACATATCATGATACTATGAATTTACCAATGAATTAGAGTTCTATATGGGAATACCCATTTAACATTTTTATTCATCTTTATTCCTCATGAATAATAAAGCATTGAATAAATATAAGAATTACCCATTGAATGAAATTGATATCCTAATCAAGTAATAAATCATTATCAATGGTAATATCATAATGGTTTCATTGAAGGGATAGATTTAAATTATACAAGGAAAATAATACGAAAATATAGTCATATAAATAAGAAATTTTTTCCAAAAAAAGTGAAAAAATACAATAATAGTTATCAACAATCTTTGGAAATGAGGGACTTTAGTGTGTTTTAAGGGGAAAATAAAGAGACATTAAAGAAGAAAAAATAATTTTTTTTAAATACAGTTGATCAAAGATTTTTTTTTTCATGTTAAAATTGTGAAATTTATAAAAACAATGTTGGCATAAGTAGATTATGTAGTGTACTTTAGAAGTTGGAAGAAAATGGGAATATCACTTTAATTGTCTTTTCTTATTGGGAAAATTTAGAGGGGAACCTTTTATAAAAAGTATTTCATCATAATAGAAGAATGAATTGGTCTTGATATATACATTCACATATATAAACATAATTTTTATGATGTAAATAAAAAGAATATAGTAGTAAATTGTATTAAAGATAGAGAAACTGTAACAAAAATGTAATTTGGGGGTTATGAGAAATATGTTACTTTATGTTTGAATCTGTTCTAAACATGAAAATAATTTCCTAAGAAATATAAATATATAAATTAATTAATTAATTAAAAAAATACTTATTGATGAAGTTAATTTACAATTATTTTATTAGGTTCATATTTAGATAATTTTAGTATTTATAGAGTTTAATTTTGTTATTCTAAAAGCACTTGTTTCATGATTTTATGATAGGTTCCCTTCAGTATAATTTTGGGAGTCCCGGTCCAATGGAATATCGTTACAATAAAAAAATTATATGGATTTAATTCACTTAGTGAAATTTAAATTGTTACATAATTCATTTTTCAAATATGAGGATGATTCACTAGATAAAAATTTAATGAAAAATGATTTGTTTATTTTTATGGGTTTTAAGACCTTTAATATACTACAGTTTTATTTGATATTATTTTTGTATAATATTTCAAGAAAATTTGAAAACATATTATAGAAATAATATAATCATTTTAACAATAATGACGGTTTCATGACCATACTCGAAGGAATTATTTTAAAACAGAAACTCCTTATCCATGAAGGTGTTGAATCGATCCCTCAGACATGATATTTTAATTTTTAGAATAAATGGAGAATAGAAAGGGATTTGATTATTGATATTTAAATTTGATTAATTAAATTATAATATATATATGATACTATAGTTATCATATAGCATTGGATTCTGGTTGAATGTATGAGGTAGAAGCAAGACTTATTTAAAAAGGTAATTGTAGAGGGTTTTACATCTTCGAATATTGTATCATTGAGAACCTACTTAAGGAAGATTTGTTATGTATTTTTTTGAGGCCAAAAGATATTAGAAATGTGTATTATGCTTCAAAAGTGAACTGGGCAGAATTTAGTCAAGCTTCATGGGTTTGGAAAAGGGTGGAGAGGGGGTGATGAGAGGTTGCATTTATAGGGGGAGGGTTTTTTTAATTATTATATTCATTCTTTTTGTTATTTTATCTCATGAATATCAATAGTGTTTATATCTATCACTTAATACATTAATTAATGAAGGAAATATCAAGGTAATGGTTCTTAAATCATCCATACTTCATTGATTACTCAATTATTCTTGTATTTGTTAAATACTTTAAATTACTCTAAATTATAATTCTACTTGAATTAAAATATTTTATAAAAATAAAAAATTCCTCCCAAACCATATTTCAACATATATATTTAAAAATAGAATCAATTTTATTTAAATAATTTTCTAAATATGAAAATTTTTTAATTAAAATTATTATTTATCTGAGAAATTTCTATTAAAATTTTATAACCATTTTTATGAAACTTTTAAAAAATTAATTATAGTTTAATAAAAGTAACTTATAAATATTTGATGAAAATACAAAATTTAAAATATATTTAAGGAAATTAAAATTTCTTCTAAATTATTCTATTAATTATAAAATTAGATATAAATTTCTCATTTCATTGAAACATCAACAATAATTTTATCATTTTTAAAACACTTAATTACATATTTTATGATATAAATATGTAAAATGTTCATTTCTAAGATACTAAAATTTTATATATACTTTAACTTGTGAGTTTACTATTCTAATGGAAGGATTACTATACCAAATGGTCACATTACTATTCCAAATGACAGATTTCTAACGTTCATATGGGTTTAATTATTTATATTAATACATCTTATTCCATTCATCATTCAGCTATATTTTCTAAAAAGGTTATATATAATACAATCTTTTAAATGAATATTTTATTGTTAGTATTATGTTTTATTTATATAGAGTTGTTCAGGAGTTCTTTCATTCTAGTTGATCTAGTATATCAAAAGTTTCTTATTCTTATTATATTATTTTATATTTATTTCCCTCTATAATATTTAGAATTGTTATTGGTTTGTTTTCAAACTAATGTATAATTATTTATTTATAAAAATGTGTTTTTTATCCTTTATGTGAGAGTTTTGATTTATACTACATGATATAGTTATTAGAATGGAAATTCCATTTAATAAATTTTTGGTCATTGTAGGAAACATTAGTAATGTCCCAACCAACAGTGGAATGATAAATAATTAGAGAATTTTTATTAAGTTAAACTGTTAAAGTATATAATAAACTTCTGATCATAAGGATAAAATTTCATGCATGACCACACCTTGAATCAAATATTCCCCGAAACACTCAAGAGGTCCCTTCAGTAGAATAGATCAAAACCCAACAATGATAAAATTATATCATAGCATTGTGAGCAATCTAATAATACATATTTTTAATGATGTTGAATATATAATGATCAAGAATGATGAAATCTCATACTTACATTGAATCATCTACCAATAATGAAAAAGGACAGTAAAACCCATTCTTTTTCTAATTACATAGTGGTTTATCTATCTCTATGAAAAAGTACATCATCTCCATAATAATTTTCATATTATAAAAAATGTTTAGAAATAAATTAGGAGAAGGAACTAGTGACACTTTAATTAGCCACTACCAGATATAAAATAAATATAGAATCTCTCACTATCATTGGGACTTTGAAACCTATGTTAGAAACGCATCTACTATTTGATGGTGCTTCACTCTTGATGCATGTTCCATGATCCCTATAGTTTTTGATTCATATGACTATGTTGTAGTATAATTTAACCACTATGATCCATATAAAGAAAATGATAGAATCATTGTAGATGGTCATAACGACCAAAACAATTATACATCATTGAATTTGTATGAAAAGATCATAGTGTGTGTCCGACTGTACCACATATATAACATGTGAATTGAATATGACTATACATACCACTTCCTCTTCATTACTTATGTAACATTGACCCTATAACGATGTTGAAGAGAATGGGTTGAATGTAAAACCATGCCTACTATATACATTCATACCATTATAGATCTATATACTATCTCAACATTTGTTGAAATATTTAGCATAAATGTATATGATATGATATTAGGATAAAACCACTATATGTACTTCTAATACTTCAACTAATCATTATTTACTACATTCGATGAAAACTGACCCATCTCTATGAATGGATTAGTGTATTTTAACACTGAACGCTCTCCCTACTGTATGGAGATGAACTCAATAAAATTATCCATCATAAAATACTCTAGAAAATATTCTATAATAAGATAATCTTAAAACCCTTTCATTCATATCCAATATATAAATCTACATATTCCATGTAATACCTCCATAATTTATGGGACCCTCAAGTATTAACATTATTCACACACCTTAATATTCTTCAGGGTATCCAAGATATGATCAATTATGTCAAGTTACTTCTTAACCAATTTAGGTTAATCCGTACCTCTAATGGGCTATCGCTTCTCATGTGAGGACTCAAGTGAGTAGTCCCTAACACCTGCATCTATTGGCTATACGTCAACAACTACATTAAGGAATTTCTATACATTTTGGTCCACATTGTGAACATTTCTAATGATACTCTCCATACAATTTGGATCCAAAGGTAGGTTCTTGTGAGGATCATACACTACACCCCAACGAGGAGTCTACGTAAGAATCCATAGAGTCATATAACTTTGCACAAAATATAGAAAACGGGATCAAATATTTTTGAGGAAATCAACATTCAAACTATAAAACCATAAGGAAAATCTAATCTTAAGATCATGAACTAAAAAATTTGTGACTCACAACCCAACATCCAATGGTAACTTGAATCTTCTCATGGAATGATATATAATGGAACTCATCTTAACACACCCTTTAATAACCAAAATTTCTATCTATAGTCAATCATTTTTCTAAAATTCTGCACGAAGACAATCTATATTACCAAACTCTAATGAACCTACGCAGGTACTCACCCAAATCAAAACTCGACCTAACCAATCCCAAAATAGAAGTGTATTCCCAATCCCCAAGGGTTATTCAATAGAACATGGGAATAAAAAACCACTATAGTGATCTATTTATCCAAAAGAAAATAATAAACCATTTTAAATATATATATATATATACATATATAAACAATAAGAAGAAACCATGGAAGAAAAAACTAGAATTATATTCCATTAAAAAATAGAAGTAGCAGAAGTGACCCAACCCAAATGTATCCAAACAAACACCCAAGTTCGATTCTAATAAAAATGATTATACTAAAGTAGAGAAATAAATAATACATGTGATATGTGTAAAATACCCACTATCTGTCTACCACTAACCCAACTCAGCTGAGAGAAATATATCTTACTCAATATGTTTAAATTCCTTTCCCTATATTAAAAGACATATTTATTTATATTCACTACTACAGGGGAGCTTAGTGTGTTATATAATATAATATATAGAATCCCGCCTAAGTTTTCCATAAATAGTATCTTTAAAAAACAAAATAATTATCAACTTTAATGAAATCGTGGAAAGATAATCATTTAACAGTTTTAATATGAAATCATGGAAAAACATTCACCTTTTTCAATTGTTTCAAATAATTTAGTTAAAATAGATTCAAATTAATTAACATACATCAAAGTATGTAATCAAGGCCAAGTAGTATGACTCAAAAGAATAGGTGAAATCATTCCAATGAACACTATAGTGGTGGGTAGTTATAACATTATCACACAATACAATGATAACCATTCACATTATATCACTATACATTTGAATCAAATATATAGAGAAATTGAGAACCCTATAATTTTAACCTCCAAATATTTTTAACAAATCCCCAAAAATAATTTACCTATGTATATGAGGAATATTGTATGAGTGACCCACCCCCCCAATGTTATCAATTAACAAGGCCCATTACTACACCATCCACATAAGATACCATGACTTTCCATGTTATATATTTTCTAAAACATTTCTAAAAACCCTTACTGAAATCTATTTTGATAACCAACATGAAAATGCATTGAAAACCCCATTTCCTATTTACTATAACTATGAGGACAAACTATTTTCCTAAAATAATATTCACACATAAATAAACCAATCAATAATTAATGCCATTTTATTTATAATCTTTTTTATATAACTAAACAAAAATGGTTCATCCATAACTAGATATAGAAATAACTACCTACCTCAAACATAGGTTCCAAAATAAAGAAAAATAAATCCCCAACCACTAGAATGAAAATAGAACAACATAAGGAGTCCCTATATTGGATTCCCTCACTTTAATATCATATTACATGATGAAAATGGTTGTAATAGTGATTAGTTTTAAAAAACATAAGAGAACATGAATATCCTAAAACATAACTAAAAAATGTAGGCCCCTAGAAGATAATCACATAGTGAATATATAATTGATCAAGAAGAACATCACCATAAAATCAATAGATCTTAAAACCTAATGAAATGGAATTTTTTCAACCAACGACAATGAATATGTTGATGAATTTTTTACCAAATAAATTTTGTGCATACCCCACCTTGAATAATCTCCATAGAATGATCTAAAAGGAGATTAAGTCCACAAAATGGAATGAGAGATATCTTTGAACCAGTACAAAAACTACATATAACATATCCTTTTTAACATCAATTATTCATATCTAATGTGAAAAATCATTGAAATTTGATTCTTAAGGATGATTATTATATATTCAACGTGAAAAATAAATTTTTATTGGTTTTTCATGTGAGTTATATATAAACCGATGATAAACCAATTTTCACTATTTTTGTTATGTCTGTTATTTAGAACTAACATAAAATATTCGGATTTTAAAGTCATATAATAAATAAACAATGATATATTACTTTTTAAATTATTTGAATTATTGATGGAATCATTTTGAGGTCTTTCATTCACAATATGGAATTTCCCATTTCTCTCACATAGATGCCCTAACTCTATCATTTACACTATCTAGAGGGATTCAATCTGTAATTACTATCTAGATATAATCTTTTATTTATTTGACCTCATCGTTGACCATTATGGTTAAATCTTCCCATATCACACATTTTCATTTATCACATTTTGGCAAATCCTTGTAAGGGAATCCCTAACCCTTTTTTTGGATTCGGTGGCCTCTAGTCTTACCTTACCATCGTCAAAAACCCTCAAGATTCAATGCCCAAATCATTATTTGTCTAAATATAGATGTAATTTATCTCAAACTAGATCACCTGAAAGTATATAGTCACATTATCTGTTGTGTATTTTTATATTTTAGCATGATGTTGATCATGTACTTGTGGTAAATTTATTTATTGAGTAATTTATAATTTTATTTAACATTAATATCTAGTTAATTTATTTCAATAAACAAGGGTTTTTTCCTTTTCTATATATGAGGATAATTTTTCTGAGTGATCTCCAATGATTTAGGAAAGAATTAGAATCAATGTTTATAGACTCATCATATTATCCTTCATTAATATTTACACTTAATATATCATTCACAGTAAGTATATATATAGTATGGTGATATATTACGAATCAATGAATTCATCTGTGAACTGTGATTCCAAATTATTAAAATTTAAAATATTCTAAATTTCATGCTCTTTCATTTAGGCTTGAGGATGAAGTTGTAATAAGGATGGTATTTTCCTTAATATTTATTATAATGTTTCCTGATTTTTACATTTTATTTATTGTAGAATATATTCACATGAATTAAGATTTTCTAATAAAATTATTAATACATCTCTGATTATTTTTTCAAGATACATAATATTAAATTGATATTAAATTACAATAAATATCCCTAATATTCTTTTGTATCCAATATTTTCTCATTGGAAGGGTGTTACAGAAGTATATATTATGTAAGAAATATTATCAAATCTGATATGTTTTGTTAAAGGAAAAAAGATAATTATGGTGGGAAATATTCATGATAAAATGGAAAAATACTTTTAATTACTATTTATACAAGAAAATTTAGATTTACCCTTAGTGAATTAGGAAATTTAGTTTTCATAAGTAGTGGTGTAGAAAGTAGTTGTAACTAATTTCTAAATTATATTAGTAGATCATTTTATGTGAAAACATGTGCTACAAGATGTTTAACACTTCTTCGAAATGAAAAACACTATTTATTTAATGATTGTAATTTATATTTTTTAAAATAAAAATGTTGTATTCATTTATGTTCACTTTATAATTATTTTAAAGTAATCTATTTATAATACCTTTCGCATGAATGAATTTTCTCGTAAATCTTTTCAATTTTCATAACAATGATTACATTGTTTGTTTTCAGTATTTATTAATGTCGTTTCTAACATCTATTTTATATAAATTACTCTCTATGTAATTAATGATAATAAAAAATTAAAATTTAATAACTTATTATTTTTCAATGTAATTTTATAATGTCATAATAATGTAATTTTCATCTACATAAACACCCTTTAATGATTCTTATTCTCCACTAGATATAGACTCTAATGAAACCACTAAAATTATTTTATACTATGTATTGAAATTTAAAATTTTCAAAAACTTTTTAATTCAATATTTTTATCCTTTGTTCAATACCATATGTATCTATTTTGATTATTTACAAATTTATTTTTGAATTTTGTAGTATTTAATCATTATTTTATGGGAGATATTATCATATCCCACCAAATTATTGGATATATATCGGCATATTTAGCACACTATTTTCATTAATGCGGTAAGGAAATTTTACATTCTAATATTTAAAAACAAGATTATCATTGAAATAATCTATTATTTTCCCCTCCAACACAATTTTCTCACCACTAAATTATTTTAATAGGATATTTGTTTTTGTAATTTTTTTGATATTTTTTCCAATAATAATTTTTCATTGTTAGAATAGAGAACTTCTAATAGGTGCTGAATATAGGGAAGGTGTTGATTCTTTTTTGGAATTTTCTAAACAAAATGACCCGAACCAAAAAAAATTTGTTTTTCATGCCTAAAATGTTCAAATATGATGAATTTGAAAAAATATATTTCAAATATCATTTAATTTTTCATGGATTTAATCTGAGTAACAGACCGAGGACTTTTCTTGTTGAAATTGGGAAAAATTTAATTTCATTTGATAATTATGCTTTGAATGATTATAAATTTGATGAAATTGAATAAATGATTCATGATATTGAAGCAGATGCTGTTGAAAAAGGCCCTAAAATTGAGCATTTATCTATTGATGCGGAAAAACCATTAAATTCCAGTTTTACAAACTTTTTTGTTTCATGGTCGGTGTTACAATTGATTAAATTAAAGGCGAAATATGGTTTGATTGGAAATACATTTAATGATTTTATACAATTATTTAAGATATTATTCCTAAAGGAAATTATATTCTTGATTCACATTATAAAGTGATGAAAATACTACAGATTATGTAATAAGGTTAAGAGAACATGTCTTCCCAATGTTTGTGTTATCTCTAAAAATGATTATGAATTTCGGTCAAACTGTCCTAAATATGGGATGTAACTATATAAGTTGAATGAAAAATTACATGATTTTTTAGAACTTACATATACCCCTACCAATGAATCTTGGTATCATTATATAATTATAGTTTTGAAAAATTTATTTTAAAATTATCATGCTTGAAAAGGTATATGAGGGGATATAGATGAGGGGATATGTGATTGAATATTATAGCATCCAGATGATTGTCTAATGTGGAAAAAAATTGATCAATTGTTTTCCAACATTTGTTAATGAAGTTATAAATCTAAGACATGGACTATGAATGAATGGAATGAATTTTTTATGAAGAAAAAATATGTAAGGTTATGTTTAAGGATATAAGGTCCAAAATATCATGAAAATGATATTGATGTTTTCTATTCAGCATTAATTGATGATTTGATACTCTTATGGGAGGATTTTATTAGGGTGTGTGATTTATATAAATTGTATCATTTTAAGAATTATGAAATGATTATTATCTTAATAAATTACTTCCAAATGTATGGAAATTTTTATGGATTCATTTTTTAGCGGAATTAAGTGTGTCCAATTTGTGAAAAAAAGACATTATATTATCAATTATATAATAGAAGAAACATAGTATTCATGGGTCATTGAAATTTTATATATATAGATCACTCATGTATAATATTTAAAAAATGAATTAAATGGATCACAAGAAGTTTATATTTCTATAAGAATTTTATCCACTAATCATTACATTGAGAGTGTGAAAAACTATGATGTGACATTTAGAAAGACAAAAATAATATTGTAATTATTGAAATTTTTGGAAGAAACGATCAATATTTTTTTATCTACTATATTGGATATAACATGTGTTAAAAAAATTGATGTAAGTAATGTGGAGAATAATGTATATGAAATATATTTTTGTAACATTGTTAGATACTAAAGGAAAGACTAAATATGGATGAATTCATGATTTGATTTACTCTCAATGGGAATATGTTTGGAGTTAGCACCCATACCTAATGAATGGTTATCAATACTATCTTTCTTTTTTATAAAATATCAAAGAAGGAAAAAATTACTTTTTCAGTGTCTTCATGATATACATATATTGCAGGGTCATTCACCCAATTTAAAAAATGTTCTGCCATTAAATATTTTCAAGTTGATTGATATGAAATATTATGATTGTAACAACATGATGCAAAATATCCTACAAGTTGAATAGCATTGAATATTTCCCATTCATTTCATAATGACTATCAAGGTGTGTTATTTTTCCAATAAAATTTTTAAAAAGTTGATTGATTTTAATACATTGATCAATTTAGAAAATGGAAAAATATTGGTACTTTCTCAATTGGAAACTCATTTTCATTGATATTTTTTGGATATCATATTACATTTAATGGTTCATTTGTTGTGATAAATAATGCTTCATGGACCTGCATATATATGTTGTATGTATCCTTCTGACTTGTAAATGAAGATATTTAAGGGGTATGTTAAGAATCTATATCAAATTGAAGCATCCATTATTGGGAAGTATATTTGAGAGGACAATAAAGAGTTTTTTATAAGATACTTTTATTCTGTGGAGCACATTGGTTTTCATTCATATCGCGAAGAATGACTTAATTATGGGGAACTAGGATCCATGGAATTAATAAAAACTCATTTATAGGGAAATATATAAATAAGGTATATTTATATAACATGTATAAAATAGATGATTAAAAACCACATATAAAATTAAATTTTAATGTGTTGAAACAATTTTTATACAATGAAGAAAGATATATTTGTTTTGAAAGAGTAGAAAAACATTATATGGTTTTATGAATTTATTCTTGGTAGATATGATTCATCAAAAACCAAAGAAACAAAAACCAATTTGAGCACCAACTTTGTATTATTTAGTCGTTGAATAAATATGGGTGGTTGATTAAATTAAATTTCATTGTACAGTGTTTGATAACAAATGTTTTATCAGTTACAATATTGTTAAAAATGGTGAATTTGGAATGACACATGATAAATTGAATATATTTCAATAAAAATTTGATCCTTTTATAATTGAAATCACTAAAAAGAAATTTTATATATTCTTGATCTTTACTATATGTAGTTGTCTATTGTTTTACATGGAATGAAGAAATATATTAGGGGTGATAAAAATGATGAGGATTTAGATTTATGTGATATCCTAACTTCCATGGAATGATTAATGAATAATATTGATGAGTATTTCATATACATGATTGTTCCATATAGAATGATCATGAATGATGAATTTGGGGGAAAATATCATTTAGTACATTTTTAATATTATAGGTAAAATATATTTAAATCTAGATCAATTTTCAGATTATTTAAAATATAATAGATTTTATTTTTATTTTATTTTTTTAAAATAATATTATAAATAATAATTTAAATTGTTTTTTATATAAGTTTAGTTTTTTTATTTTACCTTATTTACCAATAACAAACATTTCTATTAATATATTTTATTGAAAACTAATTATTTTAAATCTATTATATGAATTAAAAAATATTTTATAAGAGTATTTTTAATAAATATTCATTTATTATAAAAATGGATTGTTATGATGGATCATTTTTATTGCTCACAATAATGTCCAATTTTTTTCATTCGTTTATATGAAATTTAATATCTCATTAATGTTGTTATAATTTTAGAAAACTATAACAAGTATGAATAAAAACGTATTTACTTTAATTTAGTTCACTTTTTTTAATAGTTTTTCATTTTTTATATACAATAGTACTATAATAGATGTATTTATATTTCTATGTACTAATTATATGTCGCTTTGATTTGAAGGATAATGATAGACCAATAAAAAGATTTACCATATACATATAGATATGATCATACTCATACCTCTATGGAGGAATGAACACATGCTCATCTTGATGATCCCCATGCTTCATTACAAGATACATATACTCCCATAAGGCAAAAAAAGAGTAAGAGGTATGGTAAACATGGCCGCACACCTTTACAAAAATTATTAGTTGGCAAAATCCAGGAACATAGGATACTGGTTCCCATTGATGATAATGATATTCGAATATGTTATAATCCCAAACAATTCAATAGTTTTATATCAGTTCATTCAAAATGAAAATTAGTATTTTTATTGATGATTGGGGACATGTTGAAAATTTGAATTTATCTCTCTTTTTGGGAGACCATTTTGTTAAGCTTTTTTGTTATTATTTTAAATATCTTGAAATACTTATATTAATATATTTTCCCACCTACTAATCAGATGACATATGTTATACCTAAAATTGAAGGGTTCAGGAGGAGATGTTCATCATTGGATGCCGGGATATGGAATGATATAAAATAAACCCTCACATTTGATTTAAGTTTTGGTAATATGAAACATCATAGTCCATATGACATATATTCCATTATAGATGAACATACATGGAATAAAATTATTGAATATGGAAGACAAGTTTATTTTTTATTATTTTAAATGTTACCTTTTACACATTTTTTAGTATTAATGTTCTTATTAATGATTTATTAATGATTTATTTATTCAAAAATATTAGTAATCATGGAGATCCCATCATGATATCCAATCGAGAAATGTATTCCCTCATCTTTTACCTCAAGGAGGGCATACGTTATTGGAAGAAAAAATTATGGATGAAAATTTTCAAAAACTAGGAGATGTGTCTTCAATCTATGAAGAGGTTTACCTTTGACCATCTCATCTTTGTATGAAAATTAGAAGAGGGGTCAGATGATTAAAATTTGAAAACATGTTAAGTTAGAGTTTAGGGTTTTAGATAAGAGGGTTTTGCTATGTTTATAGTATTTAATTATTTATGTTAACTAAATTATTTATATTTTTTATTTATTATTTGTTCATTTAAAAAATTCTTATAGGATTATATTAAGGAGAAGAGAACACAATGGGTATTTTTAGCAGAGGGTAAATATGATATTTTAGTTACAACATTTGGAAATACCAAACACCCATGTCATGTATGTGGATGCCCAATGGGTGTATCAGTGAAAAAATCGATTCCACATTCCTCAGTTAATGTAGTGTAGATGTATTTTAAAAATAAAATATTTGGAGGATTTTGTTTAGGATATTCATATAATGGAGGATGATAGGGTCAAAGTTCATTATAGAAGATTTTTTTAACCATGGGAATACAATTTCAGGCTGTATCTCCCACTCCTTAACCACTACCATCAGCTCCCAATCCTCCACCTCTATAAGAGGACCCCACTCTTTATCATACTCCTAGACCCCTCCTCCATATTTTTATAATTATTCAGAGTTATATATTGATAGTATATAACATCATAAATTTACATATGGGATGATAAATTTTATTGGATTTATCCTTCATCATCAAGAATTAATGATAGATAATTATATGGTTACATTATAAATTATTATAGATATATCAGTTCAAGTAGAATTACCTATAGACGAGATTAGTATAGTTGGAAAAATAATCATCCACTTTTTAGTTAGTCTGTTATAAAATCTATGACATATTAACATATTGGTATGTTTATATTCTGTCTTTTCTTTTATTTTTGAATTAAATTTTTTTAACATTTTAATGTTTATATATGTATCTATTTTTTATTGAATAATATAAAATAAATAATGAATGTATAAAAACACATAACTTTTTCTATGAAAATATACATAAATACTACTAGTCCTGATAGAATGTCAATATATTCAAATTTTTTGTTGGGTGTTTATGATATTACAATTAATGCTGATGTTTGTAGGCGTGCAATTATTATGGTTCATTTCATAAGTGATATAATGTATCTGGTAACAAGATATTAGTTAGGCACTAAAAGGATGTAATTTGTTTCACATTATGTTTTAACAGAAATCATATAGTATGTTTAATTTGATAATAATTTACAATTATGTTTGTTTTTTATATGTTATAATTATAAACGGTCTAAATAGCAAGGAAAATGATGAAGGCAGAAATAATAATTTATATTTATGAAAGATTTCCAATGTAATAAATTATTTATTTATAGAAGATTATGTATTTACAATAGTGTAAAACATATATAAAAAATTGTTATATTTATTTTATCATAATAACCACTACAAATAAATTTTATTTTATATTTGTGGACAATGGATTCTAGGTGCTTTATGTTCTAGGGAGCTGACACATTAATTGTTATTCACTATCCATGGAGAAGTGTAAAAAATTTTAAGGATCTATAGGAAATGTAAGTTTGAATTTTCTAATACTATTTTATATTATAATTAATTTTAAATTTATTTCATTCACATTGTTTTCTAATAGGGGATGGAATTTATTTTGAACCCAATTCTATATAGGCCTAATATCAAATATGTAAACGAAAAGGTGAATTTTCATTTATAATTAGAACATTTTGGATATATTATTTAATAATATTATTTTGAATTGGTAAAATCATTTAAAATGTGTTTTAATAAATAATAATTCATTAATGAATTCAGATATTATGTGTTAAGATTTATGTATGAAATAATATCAATTGGGGTAGTTACAATTTTCCAACATGTTACATTTCATTGTCAATTATTACTTCATATTTTATAAGTTTTATTCATAATAAATGTTAAATTGTTTTCTATTAGTTTTTAGTTTTTTATGACCCTCATGCTTATAGTTCAGAGCATCTCGAATATGTATAAGATTAATGGGAAAATCATAATACAATTTTTGTAGGATTCGAGTTTTTTTATTATATATTGTGAATTTGAATGTTGTAATTATAAAGGTGTATTGAGTGTTTTTTATTTATGGTTCGACTGTTTATGTTGTTTTATTTTTGGTATTTGGTGAGGATGGATGAGAAAAATGTTTTTTTAATAAAAATTTATTTTTCTCATCTATTATTAGATAATAGATGTCAAAAATAGTATATTGGAGGTTTTTCACATCGGTTATCTAATAACAGATGTGTAATAGGGGTTTTCATGTCAGTAATTTGTAAACCAAAATGAACAGTCCCATATTGATGGACTTTCACATCATTTATCTTATAACCGATGTGAAAAACCATTTTCACATCGGTATTTCATGACGGTTATCTAAAAAATGATGTGTAAAATCATTTTCCAAATTGGTTATTAGATAACCGATGCGAGAACCCATTCTTGAAGGGTTTATCATAAATTTTATTTGATAACTAATTTAAAAACAAAATTTGATAATTAATTTAATACATCCATTTTTAACCAACATTAAAGATATATTTACAACATCACTATTAATAATAGAGCCTAATAATGGTAGAGAAAAAAACAGACATGAAAAGTAACTTTCTACACTAGTATAGGTTTTGGGAGAGAATCATGCACAATGAATTAAATGAAAATCATAAGTGAATTTTGATTAAAATAACTATCACAAAAAAATCATTATAATAATCCCTTTAATGATGTGAATTTTAGGATTTCTAAGATACACCAAAAAAGGAATCATATCAGATTAAATAAATCTAAACTACATTATTATAATGGGAACTAGTTTCATAGATTATATCCCTTTAATTCCTTGAACCAATTCATGAAATCTACCCTATAGTAGATTCATAATTTGTAACAACTTAAAAATGTGAAAGTGGATAGCAGAAAAATAATAATATATATTATAATAAAAAATGACCAAACTACCTCTGAGGATTTCTAAACCCAGGGAGAACCATTTAAATCCTTTCACACATTTATACTATGTAACCATTAAATAATAATAATATACATCCTCGTACAATAGAATATATTCCTCACCAAATCTTCCCTTTACTCAAAAGTCATGAAATGATCTAAATTAAATAATGGTAATGAAATGGAGGATAATAGATACCTAAAAGAATTTATCCGGATATTACCTATATGCAATGTCAATATAGTGAAAAATTAACAGTACATGTTTTTTATAACAATTTTATGTATATATTTTCATTAGGTCTCACTCTAAGACAATTTTTTTTGTGTGAAGTAGGTTTATACCATTATTTTTCTGTTTTAGAAAATAATGATACGATTATTTAATAGTTGTAACATTGATTATGAATAATAAATTTCAATTTATAAAATACTATGAATATGGGGGTCTCATAATAGTAATTTTAGGTCAATATCACATTATGAAAAAAGAAACAGATAATCCCATAATAAATTATCTTATGATTGTGAGTATTATTTTTTTTCATTATTTCGGAGTGTTATAGTTTTTTAAACCTAAGTATAAAAGGATTTAACAAACCTTTTATAGTGGGGACATTACTAATGTGTCATGGTTTGTATTAGATAGGACCCATTATTATAAAGAGTTATTAATTATTAATTTTCCTTTTATTAAAATTATATCAAATAATTTTTTTTCTTGTTCTAGGGTTTATCCAAAAAGAAAAATGATATATAGTTATATAAAGAGTCTGCTTTAGTGGCCAATCATTATTAATGATATCCTCATATATCATTCTTGATGGTCATATTTTCAGTATTTGAATAAAAAACATCAATAATTAGTAAAATCATTGAAACAAATTCATATAATTACCTAAATTAGATATGAAATTAAAATGGAATGTGGAACATGTTTCACTATGGCAACATTAATAAATAATTATTATTGGGAAACAGTTGATTTAATCACTCTTTTGGCACATATCATACCTATCTTGGAGGAAAATGTTCTTTAGGATCCTGGTAATTTTTTACATAAAAGGGATGTTAGACTTCATTGAGTTCCTAAATATATCATTTTTATAGATATCATCATTTTAGATCCAAATTATAGATGGAAATTTCTAACAACATAGATAATATATTGATTTATAATATCATACACTATAATATCCCTGGTAAATAAATAATATTACATTTTAATCTTTATCAACATTTGTGAATAAAATGTTAATACTACTTTAAAGGGAATTCTATGCTTGATGGCGTACCCAACACGCAATAACGAGTTTCTTTGAAATCTTACGTTGGACACTAATAATACAGTAATATTATAATAGTCAACGCCTAGACGTTGTAATGGAGGGAATGAATATAAATAACTACAAAATTATTAGATATGTTTTTCAAATATTTTTACATTTATCCAATAAATATTAAAGGCTTAAAATCCAAATGAATCCAATTTTATGAATAAATACTCTAATAGTTTTAATAGATTTGTTTACCGCCTTTTGATGGAGAACCTTTTTTAAATCTAAATTTTGACAGTTTTATAAGCTCTATTTCTCAAAATAAATTTATTCTTTATTATTGGGATATTGAATTTTACTTTGGTTAAATTTTTGTATGTTTCTGACAAAGTTCATTCTTTTTAATGAATAGTGAAAAATATTGCATTTTACATCAAAACTTATTTTTTATCTAATTTAAATATATGGTTAGATTACATTTCTAATTGGTTTTAAAGTTTAATTAGAATATATTTTTACAATTTAATTCAATTGTGGTAATTATAATTAATTTTACTTTGAAAATGGACATAAACAAGTACCAAACATTTCATGGATATTGCTTCCAAAAAACCTGCTATTTGTTTTGACAGCGGGAATTAACTATATGATTTATTAATGAAACATATATGTTTTGAATTTATAAAAATGGACATAATTTCTGAATTTGAAATATCATATATACCTAAGGGTTAATTTTTGGTATTTTTCTAATAATTTTTTTTAATGAATAGTGAAAAATACAGTTCTTAATTCCAAATTGTCTTTTCACCCAATTTTTTTATATATTTAGATTGAAATTTTAATTGTTTTTAATGTATAATTGAATTTATTTTTATCACTTAATAAAATTTTGATGATTGGAAGTAATTTCAGTTTTCAATTGGATGTAAAAACAAGTAAATATTTTGATAAATTTTACTTCTTAAAAACCCGTCTTTTGTTTTGACAACAGGATTTACTTTTAAATTAATTACTAAAATTTATGTATTTTGAATTTTATGAAATGGATTCCATTTTTGGAATCAGAAGGTCCAAATTATGTAATTAAGACTCTTTTGTTTTGGGACATTATGAATAGTAACGACGGTAATTATCTTTAATTATCGTGTTTAATATGTAATCGAGTAATTAAGGGTAAGAACATAATATCATAAAAATATTAAAATTACCCCAAAATGTGTACTAATGCTATTTTTGGTGTCATTTCCAACCATGGGATTTACTTTTCCAACATTGGGACCTCATTGAATCACTTTAGTGTGATAGTGACCTTTTATCATATTTTTTTTAGAGAAAGGAAAATGTAACCAATATATGTATCACCTAAGTAAAATAAATTTAATTTGGTCTACACAAACGATATATAGACTATAAATAGTCATTTTAAATATAAATTTATTTCATACATCATGATAATTTTTTTAAATTTTTAGACATTAAAAAAGTAATTTTATTTATGACACAGTGATGATGCAGTGATTACCTAATAAATGAACTATTTAAATAAAATGAGAATATATGGTAAAATATAAGTCTTACACTTCTCAAAAACCTATTGGATGGATGTATGTCGAAAAATTATCACCTTATCCTCTAAATATATTCTTTTGGGTCCTTTAAAATCCGAAAAGCATTTTACAATAAAGTAATATTTTATAACTTAACAAGAGTGCCCCTCCTCTTCTCTTATAAAAGGCCCCCACCTCTACAATCATAACCACACCTCTCAATACTTTGTCTCGGACACCCCTTCCCATTTCATCTCTCCACATACCTCTCTTTATGATTGAATCCTCACCTTTGTAAGAATTCTCTTCAATAAACCTTTTTGGTTCAATCCAAGAGGAGTTACCCGATTTAAAGGTCATGTCTTCACTTATGTTCTTTTGTTTTATTTTTCTTTTCCGAACCCCTAAACTCTTTATATTCCTTTATCTTGTAAAAACCCAGTATCTTAAATATTATATGACGTTTTATGTGAGAAATTATAGCTACACATACACACACCTCTGTCTAATGGTAAAATAACATACTGTTTCTGTGGATGGCGAATTACTGCCTCACGAAACGATGATTGTTCAATTTTCTCTTGACACCATTCATGGTAGCCATTATGATGTCAATTTATTTTATATATGATATATATGGTATTTATGTTTTCCATATGCTTATTTATATTATATTTAAAACATACCTTTATGCTTTTCATGTTGTGCAAATGCGATAATTTAATACGAGGATGTGTGGACTACCGCCCCCTCAAGTGATATGACAGGTTCATGCAATACATGGAATGTATAAATAATGAAATTAATGAACTTATGCGACCTATGAAACATAAATATTATACTATAATTATAATATATATATCTCTCAATTATTTTTAATTCCATTAATATGTCAAAGAAATGAAAGTAGAGTTCATGCGTACCTACGGCCAATAGTCTCCATGATCGGTGCATTTCAGTTATTTTTATCTCCAAATGTTATTTAATAGTATAAAATTAATATGTATTGGATATATATGATATTTAAATAATTAATACTATTCTGGAGATGATTTACTTATAACTACATGGAGAATCATTTTCAAACGAGTTCATTTTTAACTCATGTACCAACCACCGACAAAAACATCTGATATGAACTCACATTATTAACCAATTATTATAACATTATAATATGTGATATGAACTGAATAATAATATTTAAAAGAGAAACTTAATAAATTATAAATTGGCCAAGGTTTATTATTCAGGAATATAATGAAACGAACCAGACAAGTTGGACTTGAGGTAAGGGATCCTACCTCTCTCATTCTTTTTAAGTACTCTTTTTATGTGACTTACTTTAAGCTTCTCTTTATTATGTTGGGGGATTTCTTTAATATACATATTTCTGTAAATTTTATGTTAATATGATGAAATACCCTAATTGATATCTTCAATCCATTTTTGTAAGTTTTATGTGGCGCCGTTAGGCTGACAAATTTTCATAAGGGGATTTTCATCTCACTTTTTATTCCCTAGAGATTCATGCTACATTGGACACTATTTCCTTTTGTGTGGTGTATGTACTGCCCATTATTTTACTATTTGTATAATATAATCTCATTTATGGGTATTTACAACTTAATTGTATGACCCTTATTTCATGGGGTGTACGTTTTGAAAGTTGCCCAAATCGGTAAGCGAACCTTTCACCCTCCTCTTTTTAAAAGACTTATTTTGTTATGTCTTTTAATTTACATATGTTTATGTTGGGATATGTTATTATATTTCCATATTGATGTAAATTTAATTTCCAAGTGATGAGATACCATTTTATCTCTCATTAACTAATTTTATGAATTTTAAAGTGACGTTGTTAGGCTGTCGAATTTTACCAAAGTGACTTTTAACCCAATTTCGATTTCTTTGGGTTCAACTTGTAGTTTTTGAATATGTCATCCTTTGAATATGTGTGAATGACCTTTTATTTTTTTACACTTAATATACACTTATATTGGGTGTATTTATATTTTTCACACATAATTATGAGATTGATTTATCCTTAATTTAAGGATACCTTCTTTATAAGGCATTTCATCTCATTATACATTTCTATTGAGACTTCATTGTTGTAATGCACCAATTCACTCTTATATGGTGTATATACTGTCCTTTGGAATATTATATCATGAATACTTTTATTCTCATGATATTATAATGTTCTAATTAAATTTGATTCCTCAATTATTGTGCTCAAGTGTCTCTAAATTTGGTAAAAACCCTTTAACTAAAATATCGCTTTAAATGTTTTAATGATTTGTTCGTATAAATATTTCTCATTAATATACATGTTTTCAAAATGGTTTTATGGATTTATTTATATGGATATTAACAGTTTAAAATTTTAAAAGCATTAAGGTGGTATGGGACACTTTGATTCAAAAATCTCTTTATTAAATGTTCTAAATGGTTTTGAAAATGGTTTTTTGAATGGATTCATTATTTCAATATCATAAAATGTTATATTGTTATTGAAATGTGGGAATGTTATATTTTTTTTATTCTTATGTTATGTGCTATGATTATTTTGTGTTTCTTGGGCATTGTTTATGATAACGGGTGGTTCTGTAATAAACTAAGGGTGGGTGAGCCTAATATAGCTCTCCAATGCATTGGGTAACGCGAAGGAGTTAAACGTTAAGATTTCTCCAAATAGATTTAGGGAATATACTGTGATGGGTATTCCAAACGTAACCATGAGGGTTACTCCCTATGTAATAATATTATGAATGCATCAAGTTACCTTTATGTCTTATTATTTCTATGAGTTATTCCTAAATCTTATGATTTAATGAGGTATGTTAATGTGCTTATGTTTTATGAGTCAAACATGTCTTCATTGATTCATATGTGTACATGGACTAATGTTTTCTTTCTATATTATTATAACCCTTACTGATCTTTTTATGCTCATCCCATGTTTTTTTGAAAAAATTTTCACAGGACTTAAAGTGGAATATGGTCAAGGATGGGATCAAGGAAATGTCATGATGTCTAAAACAAAGAACTTGACATGACTCTTTTGTTCAAGAGTTTTTATTTTGTGAAGAAAATGGATAATGAGTAGATGTGTCTACTTTGTAATCTTTGAGATATAATAGTGATGTCCTAATTCTCTAAAACTCTAAACCCGGAAAGATCCTTAATGTGAATTATTCATTTAATTCAATAATACGTAATGTTTATGGTTGGGTCCTTATAGTTGGTATCAGTGGATGGTTTAGGTAACTTTATAGGTTAGAGTGTTAAGTGACAAGTTGTGTATAACCACAATGGTTATTATATTAGATAGAGTCATTGTTATTTTTGAAGGTTGAAATGAGTTTGAGATAACTTGGATAAGTATATCGTAGTGTTTATCTTCTTCTTTAGTATATAAGTATTTTGTTGATATACTCACACTGACATTTCTAGTTTTAGTAAATTGATGGATCTAGGAGGCACCAAAGTGACAATGGGTTTGAAGGAAACTGTGTTGGTTCTCTGGTTAAGAGACTGGATGAAATGGGGGATTCAATGAGAAAACTCATGGTTATTCTAAACCAACTATTAGGTGTCATGATCAACCACTTGAACCATGGTGAGTTCTCTAATGCATCATATACGAGAGAACCAACTCGACATAGAAGTTCGGGTAATAATTATAAAGGTAACCATTGGGGTTTATATGATCCTTACTTTTGAGGTAATTATGGGTTACTATACGTTATGATGGAATATAAATGACATGAGATAAAATTGAGGTTAAATTATTTTATGTTTATTTTTGAAGATTTTATCTCTTTTTGGGGAATGTTTTAAGAATTATATTGTTTTGGAAAAAGGACAACATGCCGACCATGTGACAACCCGTCGTGTCGGACAAAGCTGTGGGAATCGAACCCACCACAAAAGTGCATATAACGACCCATACTTTACATACATGGTTAATACATAAAAATTGAAGCAAACTTATTAAAACATATAACAAAACCATGAAAGGACCGTATAGGTATAGTGTCTTTAGAAACTGGGAAACATAAAGAATTGGATCATAAAGCATCTACACTGTCTCCCTTTTATTTCATCATATCTATAGTCCCTTTTTGGCATATCTTACTTAATAACATTATTCCTGACCTGGGGAAAGAAAACATACAAAAGGGTGAGCTAAAATGCTCAGTAAGGGTAAATAATAGAAATATCAATCACATCAAATTTATAAGAACATATCATTTTGGAAATCTTACCTTGCAAAAGAGATCATAATTTCATAACATGGGATAAATCATGGTAGTGAAATAAAATCCCAATAATCATAACATAAAACATGAAACTTTGTGGTATAAACACATAAAAATAAATAATCATGTCTTATTAGTCAAGACTCATATCCGAGACTATCTTAGTGGACAAAGTCCATTTCTGAACCGAGTTCACTCCTCATTTCAGTCCTGTTTCACTGAACTGGTATAACCTGCCATTCCAGCCATTTCTATCTCATGAGATATAAAATCTTTACCCAATCAATTGGATGGATATATAGGTCCCACCCATATCATAATGATACAATTCTTATGTGTGCCACCAAAATCATAAATCATATATCATCGCACAACCCATGTAGTAAAAATGGGATTCTTAAACAACATGACATCATAAAACAATTCATATAAAATAAAGGAATTCATAAAAATAATTCCATCACAACATAATCAAATCAATGTAATAATAGAGATATAAATATAACCCTATATTATCTTATATGGAAAATAATTTTGATAAAGAACATGAACTCCATTCTTGAGAAAAATATCCTTTCTACTTCATAAAAAATTTCCTTTCGTTAACATGTCAAACAAGTTTAAACTAAAAGAAGTTGATTAAAAATAAACTTGAAAACTTGTAAAGGAAAATTCTTGGAAATAATGCTTTAAAAATCCATTTATGTTGTATAAGTTAAAAAAACATTCTTCTCGTACTTTTGTCCGAAAAGTCAAAAAGTACCTCGTACGAAAAAAGAAAAAATATTCCTTTCATATCTTTTACTAATAACTCACCTAAGGGTAAAATTGGATTTAAAAAAATTGTAGGTAGATGGAACAATATTAAATATTGAGGAAACGTGGATTTGTATGATAAAATACACCCTAGTAAATACCAAAGTATAAACAATCTCGGATAAAATGAGATTCTGATATTTTCCCTTACCTTAGGTCTGATTTGCTTCGTAAGTGTCCAAACCTCCTGTATAAAGATTTATATAATGTTATTGACTTGTTCCAGAATCATAATTATTGTTATGATATCATATATGGTCATATTCTTAACTTCTTATTAGTAATATTTCATTACTACTTGTTATTTGAGTGTTTATTACTTTTTGTTCTTATGCGTGTTTTGTCGAATAAATTCGTATTCTTATCTTTAGGTTATAGATACCTCATTTACAGAATGTTATTAGTGTAATATATATCATATTCTTTCATTCAATTCCTTTATATAATCATTATGCAGTGAAGATCATGTAGAACGAGTCGCATCACATCGTGGAGACGGTATTCCGTACGTACGCACGAGCGAAGATATCGTTCCCATGATCGTGGAATTGTATTGGAGTGTATGTATACTATTTAAGAATCAATATCAATTTACTATAATCATATATAGTTATTATTTACACCATTATACCCATCCAAGTAAGGTGGTGGTGGAAAATAGATTACACCACGGTGTGGAGACGGTATTCCGTACGTACGCACGCGCGGTGATTTCGTTTTCCGTAGGTTGGATAGATGGTGAAATAGAGTTGTTTGATACTTATAATAATATATCAGTATATGAGTGATAATGATGTTATTACTTCATAATGAAACAACTAAATAAGAAGAATTTGAAGAATAATGAATTTGGAAAGGATCGGAAATGGATATTACCTCTTTTTTGAGGCGCCTCTTCTTAACCCCCTCATAGGGCACTAGGGATGGTCTTTGAAGAAGACCGGAACCTCTAGGATGATTCTAGAGAAGTGGAGAGGAGAAAGTGGTAGGGGTTGGCGGAGCTTGAAGGCTAAAATTGGTGTGAGGAGGAGAGGGAGGAGGTGCCCTTTTATAAGGGAGGAGAGGGGCATCTTTGGAAAGTGTGGAAATATTATTTTATTATAAACTTATATTCGGTTTCAAAAGATCCAAAAATAATTAAAGATGAAGATAAGATGATTCATGGTCAAAATAAAATCATCCAATCATAATTGGACATGTTTTGGAAAATATTTTAATCATTATAATCTTATTTATTTAAATCATTTAATAATGAGATAAATATCTCATCATTATTGTGTCATAAATAATTTAATTTATTTGGTGTCTAAAATTTATAAAAAAAATATCATTATGTAGGAAATATTTTTAGCTTTCTAATGAAGATTTATAGTTGAATATATAATTTATATAACCCCTTATAAAAATTAATTACTAAAATATTTTTTTAATGTCAATTTTGTCTTTACATTAAATTAATTAATCCAAATTGTCATTGTCACTACCAAGTGGCTCAATGGGGTCCCGATATTGACCCAAGGATGCCCATGGTCGGCCAATACTCATACAATAAGGTTAGGACAAGTTTCAAGGTAATTTTGTACTATTATAATATTCATTTAACCTTGAATTACCCTATTTATCTTTAACCGTAGTAAATAAAAAAAATTACCGTACTTACTATTCATAATATAAAAAATTAAAAGTAACCTATTAACATAATTTGGACCCACTGATTCCAAATATGGAATCCATTTTTCAAAATTCAAAACACATAAGTTGCAGTATTTAATTTAAAATTAATCTCATTGTCAAGCAAACGGGTTTTAAATGTTAAAACATTGCCAAAGATTGAAATGGTTTTACCTATGAATTCAATGTATAATTAATTAAAATGACATAAATTATATTGAATGGTAAAAATATATTATATTTATACTTTAAAAACAATCAATATTATAATTTAACCATATAAAGTATTGCGATGAAAAAAGTTATTTTTAATTAAAAAATAGCGTGTTTTTTAGAGATAATAACTATCAAATGATTGACACTTGTTTATGTCTGGTTTAAATGTGAAATTACATCCAATGAACAATATTGTATTAAATTGTAAAAATATATTTTTAATATACTTTAAAACCACTCAAATCAATAATCTATCACCATTAAATATTTCATTTAAATAGTTGTTTTTAATTAGAATTTAGTAATTTTTACTATTAATCAGAATATGAAAGTTATCTGAAAAGTACCAAAATTTCATCCTAAGCTAATTTCGATATTCTGAATCCAAAAATGAAATCCATTTTGAAAAATAACATTTACAAAATATCAAAAATTGGTTATTACTAATCATAACGACTAGTTTTAATAATATTTTAATAGCATATTGTTGTTTAGTGAAACTCGGTATTGCATACGATGCAAGCTATTGAGGAAGGCCGTGGAATCGTGTAATGCATACCAAGATAGTGTTGTGTGTAGTTTAATATTCCTTTGATGATTTATATAACATAAGAGAAAAATATTTCTCATAAAATTCTCAGGTGTTACATTCTACCCCCCTTAAAATGAATTTCGCCCTCAAAATTCGTCACTTTGTAACAAAAAAATGAGGATACCTATACCTCATCATATCCTCAAGCTCCCACGTAGCTTCTTCTAATTGGTGGTTCCTCCATAAAACATTCACAAAGCGAGTGGTCTTGTTCCGTAGGACTTTTTTGCTACGATCCAGAATCTCTATCAGTTGTTCTTCATAAGAATGATCTTGCTCCAGCGGTATTACTTCTAAGTTGAGTACATGTGAAGGATCAGGTATGTACTTTCTCAGGAGAGATACATGGAACACGTCATGAACTTGAGAGAGATTCGGTGGAAGCTCCAATCGGTAAGCTACCTTCCCATCATGATCCATTATTTCGAAAGGACCAATATACCTAAGGATCAGCTTTCCCTTATTTCCAAGTCTCATGACCCTCTTCCAAGGGGATATTCATAAGAAACACTTTATCACCCACTTCAAACTTTAGGTCATTTATTTGGTTGTCGGCATAACTTTTCTATCGACTCTGAGCTACTCTTATGTGTTGTTGAATTTATCGGACCTTTTCTGCCATCTCATCAAAAAGATCATGTCATAATAGATTTCTTTCCCCAACTTCATCCCAGCAAGTTGGAGTCCTGCATTTCATTCCATAGAGAGCTTTATAAGGAGCCATCTGAATACTGGAGTGAAAGCTATTATTATAAGAAAATTACATCAAAGGTAGGTGTTGGTCCCAACCACTTTTGATATCCATAGAGCAAGCTCTCAACATATCGTCAAGAGTTTGAATTGTTCTCTCAAACTGACCATCTGTCTACTGTCTGAGGATGATAAGCAGTGCTGAAACTCAACTCTGTATCCAGAGTATGCTGAAGACTTCTCCAGAATTTCGAGGTAAATCTCGGATCCCGATCAGATATAATAGAAAGTGGTACTCCATGCAATCTTACCACTTCCTTTACATATATCCTGGAAAGCTGGTCCATAGAGAAATCCTCTCTAATAGCAATGAAGTGTGCAGACTTTGTATGATGATCAACTATGACCCAGATAGCATTATTTCCTTTGGATGTTTTAGGAAGTCCTGTGACAAAGTCCATAGTGATGTTTTCCCATTTCCATTCGGGTATGGTTAATGGTTGTAACATCCCCGTAGACTTCTGTCTCTCAGCTTTAACTTGCTGAAAAACCAAGCATCGAGAGACATATTCAACGACATCTTTTTTCATGACATCCCACCAGAAATACTCTTTCAGGTCCCTATACATCTTCGTGCTTCAACGATGAATAGAGAATGAAGAACTATGAGGCTCATCCAGTAGCTCCTTCTTTAATTTGGGGATGGGAGCAACACGAACCTGATTTCTGAACTTTATTATCCCATCACAATCAAGGTTGAATTCAGGAACATTTTTCACCTTATTTTGTAACTCTACATCTTCTTTCCGCGCCTCTTTAATCTTTACATGTATAGATGGTTGAAAATTCATTTGAGAAAGATAGGATTTTCCCCCTTCCATTATAATTCCAAGATCCATCCTTTGTAAATCCATAAATATTGGATCTTTTGTGATCCTCATCATGGATAAGCTCGCATGGTCTTGTCGACTTGATGCATCTGCCACCTTGTTTGCTTTCCCAGGGTGGTAATGAATTGAGTAGTTGTAATCCTTAATCAGCTCCAACCATCTTCTTTGCTGCATATTCACCCCCTTTTGTGTGAAAATATACTTTAAACTTTTATGATCAGTATAAATCTCAATTTTCTCCATAAAGATAATGCCTCCAAATATTTAATGCAAATATTACCACAGCTAACTCCAAATAATGAGTTGGGTAATTTTTCTCATGGATTTTCAATTGTCGTGAGGCATAAGCTATCACCATATCATTTTTCATGAGAACACACCCCAATCCCTTCATGGATGCATCACTGTAGATCACAAACCTTTCTCCACTACCTGGCAGTGTGAGCACAGGTGCACTGGATAACCTTATTTTCAACTCCTTGAAATTATCTTCACATTCCTCTGTACAAACAAACTTAACTCCATTCTGAGTCAACATGGTGAGTGTATTAGATAATCATGAAAAATGTTTCACGAAACGTCGATAATATCCAACCAAACCAAGAAGACATCGGATCTCAGTTACTGTTGTTTGTCTCGACCATGTTTTTATAGCCTTCGTTTTTACTGGATCCACATATATCCCCTATTTTGAGATTATGTGACCCAAAAATGCAACCTTTTGAAGCCAAAATTCACACTTGGTAAATTTGGCATAAAGATTATCCTTTCTCAGGGTCTTGAATATAATTCTCAAGTGATCTTCATGTTCATCCTTGTTAAAGACTACCACAAATTGATCACGATAGTCTCTAAAGACTCTATTCATCTAATCCATGAAGATAGCAGGGGCATTAGTAAGACCAAATGGCATCATTATAAATTCATAGTGTCCAACTCTTGTACGGAAAGTTGTATTTGGAATATCCTCCCTTTTGACCCTTAATTGATAATACCCTGAATGAAGATCAATCTTGGAAAAGTATTGAGCTCCGCATAGTTGGTCAAATAAGTCATCAATACGTGGGAGAGGATATTTGTTCTTGATAGTGATCTTGTTAAGTTCTCAATAATCGATGCAGAGTCTCATTGATCGATCTTTCTTCTTAACAAATAGAACAGGTGCTCCCCAAGGTGACACACTAGGGCGTATGAATCCCTTATCAATATTCTCTTGGAGTTGCTTCTTCAATTCCTGCAGCTCAATTGGGGCCATTCTATAAGGTGTCTTTGAAATAGGTAAAGCACCTCGTACGAGTTCTATTGAAAACTCAACTTCACGATTTGGTGGAAGACCCGGAAATTCCTCCGGAAAGACATCATCAAACTTCTGTACAATGGGCATATTCTTAATCGTGAGTTTCTCACAAACCATTTGAGATAAATAACCTTCATTTAGTGGAATCAAGACCCATAAGATGGAAGAAATTTCCACTGGAAGGTTATGTTCATCCTTGGATTGATTGACGATCATAGATTGACCTGGAATATGAAATGTGACTTCCCTTCTTTGGAAATTGATATGAGCTCCATATAAAGAAATCCAATCCATGCCAAGAATCACATAAAATTCCACTATAGGAAGGATCACAATATTTGCAGGAAGCACTTTCCCACAAACATCAATTGGAGAAGAATTGTAAACTTTTGATGCAACTATTATGCCATTAGCAGTTGTCACAGCCAACTCAACATCTAATTGTTGAGGTAGTACGGCGATACCCTTAGAAAATTATTCAGAAATAAAAGAGTGGGTGGATCCAGAATCAAATAAAACATTTTCTACTTTAGAGTGGATGGTATGTGTACCTCTCAACACATCGTTGTCGTACTCTACATCACCGATAGTAATTTCATGTGACTTTCCTTTGTCTTTGGCCTTAAGAGTTTGTTGTCATCGATCATCATCATCAACCCTTAGATTTGGGCATTGATTGGAATAATTCATCATCTCTTTGCACTTGAAACATTGAAGTGTAGTAGGTTCATTCTGTGCATCCATTCCTTTGTTTGCATCATTAGACATCTTCTTCCCATCCTTACGGAATTCAAATGCCCGATGAAATTCCTTTCCACATTTGAAACATTTACTTGTCCCATTAAGACAACTCCCACCATGTTTCTTTCCACACTTTGAGAACAAGGGAAAGCTCATCTTCTTTTCAGTGTGCTCTTTAGATTTTCCTTTGAATTCCATTTTCCTCTTCTTATAAAACCCATATGACTGATGGGTTACTCCAATCTCTATCTCAACATTGAGAGCACATCAATCGATTTCCTCGTAGCTATAGAAGTCCCTTATGGCTAAGGCCCTTCGAAGACATGGTTTTAAGCCACTAAAGAATCGATCGATCTTACTCTCAGGCTGGATAATAATACCAGAAGTGTACCTTACAAGTCTTGTAAAATTTGCTTAATAGGTACCAACAGATTCATCATCCTTTTGCTTCAGTTCAAGAAACACTTTCTCTATCTTTTTTCGGAGAATACGAGGGAAGTACTTATTGAAAAAATAAGTTCTTGAACTCGTCCCATTCCATGGACTGAATTTCATCCCTTTGCCTCGTATTCTTAATAAGATTCCACCCTTGATCAGCATCACCTTCCTAACGATACACTGCTATGATGGCTTTATCATGTTCAGAACATTGATGAACTGAAAATATCTTTTCAGTGGTACTGATCCATTGTTCAGCAACTAATGGATCAGAAGACCTGCTGAATGAAGGTGGATGCTGCCTAATGAAGGATTCAACAGAATATTGCTCCTTCTTTTGCTCATTTGGAAGTCCTACATGATTCATAGAATGATAAAGTTGTGTGACCATGGCTAAAAGATTTTGCATTCCAGCTCCCTTATCGTTTGGTTGCTCAGGGGGATAATCATTGCAAGGCCCATCACATTGCGCATTAACACGGTTCCTTCGCGTTCCAGCCATTGACTAAAACCAAGAAGAATAGTGTGATAAACACTAATTATAAAAATAAAACCACATAATCAAGAACAAAATTTTACACTTAAGGTCTTATCATAGGTTGTTCATGGAAATTTGTAAAACATTAAGATTGTGTTCTATGCTTAGACGTATCTTTAGGTTTCTTACTAAGTCTTTCACATCCTAGTTTCCAAAGGTTGACTATACCTTTCCTCTGATACCAACTATAATGACCCATAATTTACATACATGGTTAATACTTCAAAATTTAATCACACTTATTACAACATATAACAAAACCATGAAAGGACCTTATAGGTATAGTGTCTTTAGAAACTCGGAAACCTAAACAACTGGTTCATAAAGCATCTACACTGTCTCCATTTTATTTCATCATATCTATAGTCCCTTTTTGGCATATCTAACATAATAACCTTCTTCCTGACCATGGGAAAGAAAACATAAAAAAGGGTGATCTCAAATACTTAGTAAGGGTAAACAAAACAAATATCAATCACATCAAATTTAGTAGATCATAACATTTTGGAAATCTTACCCTGTAAAAGAGATCATAATTTCATAAGATGGGATAAATCATGGTAGTGAAATGAAATCCCAATAATGATAATATAAAACATGAAACTTTGTGGCATAAAAAAATAATCATAGAGAATCATTTCTTATTAGTCAAGACTCATTTCCAAGACTATCTTAGTGGACAAAGTCCATTTCTGAACCAAGTTTACTCCTCCTTTCAGTCCTGTTTCACTAAATAGGTATAACCTTCTGTTCCATCCATGTCAATCTCATGAGATATAAAATCTATACCCAATGCATTGGAGGGAGATATAGGTCCCACCCAACTCATAATTATACCATTCTTATGTGTGCCACCAAAATCATAAATCATACATAATCTCATAACCCATGTAGTAAAAATGGGGTTCTTTAAACAACATGACATCATAAAACAATTCATATAAAATATAAGAATTCATAAAAATAATTCCATCACAACATAATAAAATCAATGTAATAATAGGGATAGAAACAGAACCCTATATTATCTTAGATGGAAAATATTTTTGATAATGCACTTGAACTCCATTCTTGAGGAAAATATCCTTTCTACTTCAAAATTTTTTTCCTTTCTTTAACATGTCATACAATTTTAAACTGAAAGAAGTTGATTAAAAATAAACTTGAAAACTTTTAAAGGAAGCTTCTTGGAAATAATGTTTTAAAAATCCATTCATTCTGTATAACTTAAAAAACATTCTTCTCGTACTTTTGTCGGAAATGTCAAAAAGTACCTCGTACGAAAAACGATGAAAGATTCCTTTCATATCTTTTACTAAAAACTCACCGAAGGGTAAAATTGGATTTACAAAAATTGTAGGTGGGTTGAACAATATTACATATTGATGAAACATGGATGTGGATGATAAAATACACCCCAGTAAATACCAAAGTATAAACAATCTCGGATAAAATGAGATTGTGATATTTTCCCTTACCATAGGTCGGATTTGCTTCGTAAGTGTCCGAACCTCCGGTATAATGATTTAAATAATTTCATTGACTTATTCCAGAATCATAAATATTCTTATGATGTCATATATGGTCATATTATTAGCTTTATTAGTAAAATTTTATTACTACTTGTTATTCGGGTGTTTATTACTTTGTGTTCTTATGCGTGTTTTGTCGAATAAATTATTATTCTTCTCTTTAGGTTATAGATACCTCATTTCCAGAATGGTATTAGTGTAATATATATCATATTCATTCATTCAAATCATTTATATAATCATTATGCAATGAATATCATGTAGAACGAGTCGCATCACATCGTGGAGACGGTATTCCGTACGTACGTACGAGCGAAGATGTCATTCCCAAGAACATGGAATTGTATTGGAGTGTATGTATACTATTTCAGAATCAATATCACTTTACAATAATCAAATATAGTTATTATTTACACCATTATTCCTATCCAAGTATGGTGGTGGTGGAAAATAGATTACACCACGGCATGGAGATGGTATTCCGTACGTACACACGTGCGGTGATTTCGTTTTCCATAGGATGGATAGAAGGTGAAATAGGGTTGTTTCATACTTATAATAACATATCAGTATATGAGTGATATTTATGTTATTACTTAATAATTAAACAACTAAAGAATAAGTAGTTGAAGAAGAAAGAATTTGGAAAGGATCGGTAATGGATATTACCTCTTTTTTGACGCTCCTCTACTTAACCTCTTCTAAGGGCACTAGGGTTGGTCTTTTAAGAATACAAGAACCTCTAGGATGATTCTAGGAAAGTGGAGAGGATAAAGTGGCAGGGGTTGGACGAGCTTGAAGGCTCAAATTGGTGTGAGGAGGAGAGGGAGGAGGTTCCCTTTTATAAAGGAGGAGAGGGGCACCTTTGGAAAGTGTGGAAATATTATTTTATTTTAAAATTATCTTCGGTTTCAAAAGGACCAAACATCATTAAAGATAAATATAATATGACTCATGGTCGAAATAAAATCATCCAATCAGAATTGGACATGTTTTGGAAAATATTTTATTCATTATAATCATGTTTATTTAAATCATTTATTAATGAGATAAATATCTCATCATTATTGTGTCATAAATAATTTAATTTATTTGATGTCTAAAATTTATAAGGAAATATCATTATGTAGGAAATCGTTTTAGCTTTCTAATGAATATTTATAGTTGAAAATATATGTTATATAACCCCTTATAAAAATTAATTACTAAAATATTTTTTTAATGTCAATTTTGTCTTTACATTAAATTAATTAATCCAAATTGTCATTGTTACGAGTAACTGGCTCAATGGGGTCCCAAAATCTACCCAAGGATTCCCATGGTCGGCCAATAATCATCCAATAAGGATAGGACAACTGTCAAGGTAATTTTGAACTATTATAATATTCTTTTAACCTTGAATTACCAAATTTATCTTTAACCGTAGTAAATAAAAAAATTATCGTAGTTACTATTCATAATATATAAAAATAAAAGTAACCTATTAACATAATTTGGACCCACTGATCCCAAATATGGAATCCATTTTTCAAAATTCAAAACACATAAGTTGCAGTATTTAATTTAAAATTAATCCTGTTATTAAGCAAACGGGTTTTAAAAGTTAAAACATTGCCAAAGATTGAAATGTTTTTACCTATGAATTCAATGTAAAATTAATTCTAATGACATAAATTATATTAAATGGTAAAAATATATTATATTTATACTTTAAAAACAATATATATTATAATTTAACCATATAAAGTATTGCGATGAAAAAAGTTATTTTTAATTAACCTATAGCGTGTTATTAAGAGATAATAACTATCAAAAGATTGACACTTGTTTATGTCTGGTTTAAATGTGAAATTACATACAATGAACAATATTGTATTAAATTGTAAAAATATATTCTAAATATACTTTAAAACCACTCAAATTAATAATTTATCACTATTAATTATAACCATTAAAAAGTTGTTTTTAATTAGAATTTATTAATATTCACTATTCATCAGAATATGAAAGTTATCCAAAAATTACCAAAATTTCATCCTAAGCTAATTTAGATATTCCAAATCCAAAAATGAAATCCATTTTGAAAAATAAAATTTAAAAAATTTCAAAAAGTGGTTATTACTATCCATAATGGCTAGTTTTAATAATATTTTAATAGCATATCGTTGTTTAGTGAAACTCGGTATTGTGTACGATGCAAGCTATCGAGGAAGGCCGTGGTTGCGTGTAAAGAATAACAAGATAGTTTTGTGTGCAGTTTAAGATTCCTTTGATGATTTATATAACATAAAAACAAAATATTCCTCATAAAATTCTCGGGTGTTACATTCTACCCCCCTTAAAATGAATTTCACCCTCGAAATTCGTCACATTGTAACAAAAAAATGAGGATACCTCTCCCTCATCATATCCTCAAGCTCCCACGTAGCTTCTTCTAATTGGTGGTTCCTCCATAAAACTTTCACCAAGTGAGTGTTCTTGTTCCGTATTAATTTTTTGCTATGATCCAGAATCTCTATCAGTTGTTCTTCATAAGAATGATCTTGCTCCAGCGGTATAACTTCTACGCTGAGTACATGTGAAGAATCAGTTATATACTTTATCAGGAGAGATACATGGAACACATCTTGAACTTGAGAGAGATTCGGTGGATGCTTCAATCTGTAAGCTACCTTCCCAACATGATCCATTATTACGAAAGGACCGATATACAAAGGGCTCATCTTTCCCTTCTTTCCAATTCTCATGACCCTCTTCCAGGGGGGATATTCGTAAGAAACACTTTATCACCCACTTCAAAACCTAGGTATTTTCTTTAGTTGTCAGCATAAATTTTCTGTCGACTCTGAGATGCTCTTATGTGTTGTTGAATAGATCGGACCTTTTCTGCCATCTCATCAAAAAGATCAGGTCCTAATAGCTTTCTTTCCCCAACATCATCCCAGGAAGTTGGACTCCTTCATTTCCTTCCATAGAGGGCTTCATAAGGATCCATCTGAATACTGGATTGAAAGCTATTATTATAAGAAAATTACACCAAAGGTAGGTGTTGGTCCCAACCACTTTTGAAATCTATAGAGCAAGCTCTCAACATATCTTCTAGAGTTTGAATTGTTCTCTCTGACTGACCGTCTGCCTGCTGTCTGAGGATGATAAGTAGTGCTGAAACTCAACTCTGTATCCAGAGTATGCTAAAGACTTCTCCAAAACGTTGAGGTAAATCTCGGATCCTGATCAGATATAATAGAAAGTGGTACTCCATGCAATCTTACCACTTCCATTACATATATCCTGGAAAGATGATCCAGAGAGAAATCCTCTCTAATAGCAATGAAGTGTGCAGACTTTGTATGATGATAAACTATGACCCAGATAGCATTATTGCCTTTGGATGTTTTAGGAAGTCCTGTGACAAAGTCCATAGTGATGTTTTCCAATTTCCATTCGGGTATGGGTAATGGTTGTAACATCCCCTTAGACTTATGTCTCTCAACTGTAACTTTCTGACAAACCAAGCATCGAGAGACATATTCAACAACATCTTTTTTCATGACATCTCACCAGAAATACTCTTTCAGGTCCCTATACATCTGCGTGCTTCCAGGATGAATAGAGAATGAAGAACTATGAGGCTCATCCAGCAGCTCCTTCTTTAATTCGGGGATGGGAGGAACAAAAACCCGATTTCTGAAGTTTATTATCCCATTACAATCAAGGTTGAATTCAGGAACATTTTTCACCTTCTTTTGTAACTCTACTTCTTCTTTATGTGACTCTTTAATAATTACATGTAGTGATGGTTGAACATTCATTTGATAAAGATATGATTTTCCCCCTTCCATTATAATTTCAAGATCCATCCTTTGTAAATCCATAAATATTGGATCTTTTGTGATCCTCATCATGGATAAGCTATCATGGTCTTATCGACTTGATGCATCTTCCACCATGTTTTCTTTCCCAGGGTGGTAATGAATTGAGCAGTCGTAATCCTTAATCAGCTCCAACCATCTTCTTTGTTGCATATTATGCTACTTTTGTGTGAAAATATACTTTAAACATTTATGATCAGTATAAATATCACACCTTTCTCCATAAAGATAATGCCTCCAAATATTTAATGCAAATATTACCACAGCTAACTCCAAATAATGAGTTGGGTAATTTTTCTCATGGATTTTCAATCGTCGTGAGGCATAAGCTATCACCCTATCATTTATCATGAGAACACACCCCAATCCCTTCTTGGATGCATCACTGTAGATCACAAACCTTTCTCCACTACAAGGCAGTGTGAGCACAGGTGCACTGGATAACCTTATTTTCAACTCCTTGAAATTATCTTCACATTCCTCCGTACAAACAAACTTAACTTCTTTCTGAGTCAACCTAGTGAGTGGATTAGATAATCGTGAAAAATCTTTCACGAAACGTCGATAATATCCAACCAAACCATGAAAACATCGGATCTCAGTTACTGTTGTTGGTCTCAACCATCTTTTAATAACCTTCATTTTTTCTGGATCCACAGATATCTCCTCTTTTGAGATTATGTGACCCAAAAATGCAACCTTTTGAAGCCAAAATTCACACTTGGTAAATTCGGCATAAATCTTCTCCTTTATCAGGGTCTTTTCTCAAGTGATCTTCATGTTCATCCTTTCTCTTTGAATAGACAAGAATATCGTCTATAAACACTACCACAAATTGATCAAGATAGTCTCTAAAGACTCTATTCATCAGATCCATGAAGATAGCAGGGGCATTAGTAAGACCAAATGGCATCACTATAAATTCATAGTGTCCATACCTTGTACGGAAATCTGTCTTTGGTATATCCTCCATTTTGACCCTTAATTGATGATACCCTGAATGATGATCAATCTTAGAAAAGTATTGAGCTCCGCATAGTTGGTCAAATAAGTCATTAATACGTGGGAGAGGATATTAGTTCTTGATAGTGATCTTGTTAAGTTCTCAATAATCGATGTAGAGTCTCATTGATACATCTTTCTTCTTAACAAATAGAACATGTGCTCCCCAAGGTGACGCCCTAGGGCTTATGAATCCCTTATCAAGATTCTCTTGGAGTTGCCTCTTCAATTCCTGCAGCTCAATTGGGGCCATTCTATAAGGTGTCTTTGAAATAGGTAAAGTACCTGGTACGAGTTCTATTGAAAACTCAACTTCACGATTTGGTGGAAGACCATGCAATTTTTCCGGAATGACATCATCAAACTTCAGTACAATGGGCATATTCTTAATCGTGAGTTTCTCACCAACCATTTGAGATAAATAACCTTCATTTAGTGGAATCAAGACCCATAAGATGGATGAAATTTCCATTGGAAGTTTATGTTCATCCTTGCATTGATAGACGATCATAGATTGATCTGGAATATGAAATGTGACTTCCCTTCTTTGGAAATTTATATGAGCTCCATATAAAGAAATACAATCCATGACAAGAATCACATAAAATTCCACTATAGGAAGGATCACAAGATTTTCAGGAAGCACTTTCCCACAAACATCAATCGGAGAATAATTGTAAACTTTTTATGCGACAGTTGTGCCATTAGGAGTTGTCATAGCCAACTCAACATCTAATTGTTGAGGTAATACGGCGATACGCTTAGAAAATTATTCAGAAATAATAGAGTGGGTGGATCCAGAATCAAATAAAACATTCGCTACTTTAGAGTGGATGGTAAGTGTACCTCTCACCACTTCGTTGTCATTCTCCACATCCCCGATAGTAATTTCATGTGAATTTCCTTTGTCTTTGGACTTAAGAGTTTGTTGACGTCAATCATCATCATAAACCCTCAGATTTAAGGATTTATTGGCATAATGCCCCATCTCCTTGCACTTGAAATATTGAAGTGTATTAGGTTCATTCTATGCATCCCTTCCTTTGTTTGCATCATTAGACATCTTCTTCCCATCATTACGGAATTCAAATGCCCGAAGACCTTCCTTTCCACAATTGAAACATTTACTTGTCCCTTTAAGATAACTCCATCTATGTTTCTTTCCACACTTTGAGCATAAGGGAAAGCTCATCTTCTTTTTAGTGTGCTCTTTAGATTTTCCATTGAATTCCATTTTCCTCTTATCAAACCCATATGACTGATGGGTTACTCCAATCTCTATCTCAACTTTGAGAGCTCATCGAACGATTTCCTCGTAGATATTGAAGTCCCTTATGGCTAAGGCCCATCGAAGACATGGTTTTAAGCCACTAAATAATCGATCGATATTACTCTCAGGTTGGATAATAATACCAGAAGTGTACCTTGCACGTCTTGTAAAATTTGCTTCATAGGTACCAACATATTCATCATCCTTTTGCTTCAGTTCAAGAAGCTCTTTCTCCATCTTTGTTCGGAGAATACGAGGGAAGTACTTATTGAAAAAATAAGTTCTTGAACTCGTCCCATTCCATGGACTGAATTTCATCACCTTTCCTCGTATTCTTAATAAGATTCCACCATTGATCAGCATCACCTTCCAAACGATACACTACTAAGATTACTTTATCATGTTCATATCATTGAAGAACTGAAAATATCTTTTCAGTGGTACTGATCCATTGTTCAGCCACTAATGGATCAGAAGACCTGCAGAATGAAGGTGGGCGCTGCCTAATGAAGGATTCAACAGAATATTTCTCCTTCCTTTTTCATTTGAAAGTCCAACTTGATTCATAGATTGAGAATGTTGTGTGAGCATGGCTAAAATATTTTTCATTACAGCTCCCATGTCGTTTGGTAGATCAGGGGGACAATCATTGCATTGCCCATCACATTCCGCATTAACATGATTCCTTCACGTTCCATCCATTAACTAAAACCAAGAAGAATTGTGTGAGGAAGACTAATTATAAAAATAAAACCACATAATCAAGAACAAAATTTTACACTTAAGGTCTTATCATAGGTTGTTCATGGAAATTTCTAAAACCCTAAGATTGTGTTCTATGCTTAGACATATCTTTAGGATTCTTATTATGGCTTTCACATCCTAGTTTCCAAAGGTTGACTATACCTTTCCTCTGATACCAACTATAACGACTCATACTTTACATACATGGTTAATACTTCAAAATTAAAGCACACTTATCACAACATATAACAAAACCATGAAAGGACCTTATAGGTATAGTGTCTTTAGAAAATGGGAAACATAAACAACTGGTTCATAAAGCATCTACACTATCTCCCTTTTATTTCATCATATCTATAGTCCCTTTTTGGAATATCTTACTTACTAACCTTCTTCCTGACAATGGGAAAGAAAACATACAGAAGGGTGATCTCAAATTCTAAGTAAGGGTAATCAAAAGAAATATCAATCACATCAAATTTATTAGAACATAACATTTTGGAAATCTTACCCGGCAAAAGAGATCATAATTTCATAACATGGGATAAATCATGCTAGTGAAATGAATTCCCAATAATCATAACATAAAACATGAAACTTTGTGGCATACACACATAATCACAGAGAATCATTTCTTATTAGTCAAGACTCATTTCCAAGACTATATTAGTGGACAAAGTCCATTTCTGAACCGAGTTTACTCCTCATTTCAGTCCTGTTTCACTAAACAGGTATAACCTGCCGTTCCAGCCATGTCTATCTCATGAGATATAAAATCTTTTCCCAATTCATTGGAGGGAGATATAGGTCCCACCCATCTCATAATGATACCATTCTTATGTGTGCCACCAAAATCATAAATCATACATCATCACATAACCCATGTAGTAAAAATGGGATTCCTAAACAACATGACATCATAAAACAATTCATATAAAATATAGGAATTCATAAAAATAATTTCCTCACAACATAATAAAATCAATGTAATAATAGGGATATAAATATAACCCTATATTATCTTAGATGGAAAATAATTTTGATTAAGCACTTAAACTCCATTCTTGAGGAAAATATCCTTTCTACTTCAAAAACATTTTCATTTCATTAACATGTCATACAATTTTAAACTGAAAGAAGTTGATTAAAAATAAACTTGAAAACTTGTAAAGTAAGCTTCTTGGAAATAATGTTTTAAAAATCCATTCATTCCATATAACTTAAAAAAACACTCTTCTCGTACTTTTGTCGGAAAAGTCAAAAAATACCTCGTACGAAAAACGACGAAAGATTCCTTTCATATCTTTAACTAAAAACTCACCGAAGGGTAAAATTGGATTTAAAAAAATTGTAGTTGGATGGAACAATATTAAATATTGAGGAAACATGGATGTATATGATAAAATACACCCCAGTAAATACCAAAGTATAAACAATCTCGGATAAAATGAGATTGTGATATTTTCCCTTACCTTAGGTTCGATTTGCTTCGTAAGTGTCCGAACCTCCTGTATAATGATTTAAATAATTTTATTGACTTATTCCAGAATCATAATTATTTTTATGATATCATATATGGTCATATTCTTAGCTTCTTATTAGTAATATTTCATTACTACTTGTTATTATGGTGTTTATTACTTTGTGTTCTTATGCGTGTTTTGTCGAATAAATTCTTATTCTTCTCTTTAGGTTATAGATAAATCATTTCCAAAATGGTATTAGTGTAATATATATCATATTCATTCATTAAATTCATTTATATAATCATTATGCAATGAAGATCATGTAGAACGAGTCACATCACATCGTGGAGACGGTATTCCGTATGTACGCACGAGCGAAGATGTTGTTCCCAAGAACGTGGATTTGTATTGGAGTGTATGTATACTATTTGAGAATCAATATCACTTTATAATAATAATATATATTTATTATTTACACCATTATACCCATCCAAGTAAGGTGGTGGTGGAAAATAGATTACACCACGGCGTGGAGACGGTATTCCGTACGTACGCACGCGCGGTGATTTCGTTTTCCGTAGGATGGATAGATGGTGAAATAGGGTTGGTTCATAATTATAAAAATATATCAGTATATGAGTGATACTGATGTTATTGCTTCATAACTAGACAACTAAATAAGAATAAGTTTAAGAAGAATGAATTTGGAAAGGATCGGTAATGGATATTACCTCTTTTTTGATGCGCCTCTTCTTAATCCCCTCTTAGGGCACTAGGGATGGTCTTTGAAGAATACCAGAACCTCTAGGATGATTCTAGGAAAGTGGAGAGGGGAAAGTGTCAGGGGTTGGACGATCTTGAAGGCTCAAATTGGTGTGAGGAGGAGAGGTAGGAGGTTCCCTTTTATAAGGGAGGAGAGGGGAACCTTTGGAAAGTGTGGAAATATTATTTTACTATAAACTTATCTTCGGTTTCAAATGGTACAAGCATCATTAAAGATGAAGATAAGATGAATCATGGTCGAAATAAAATCATCCAATCAGAATTGAAATTTTTTTGGAAAATATTTTAATCATTATAATCTTATTTATTTAAATTATTTATTAATGAGATAAATATCTCATCATTATTGGGTCATAAATAATTTATTTTATTTTATGTCTAAAATTTATAAAAAAAATATCAATATGTAGGAAATATATTTATATTTATAATGAATATTTATAGTCGAAAATATTATTTATATAACCCCTTATAAGAATTATTTACTAAAATATTTTTGTTAATGTCAATTTTGTCTTTACATTAAATTAATTATTCCAAATTGTCATTGTCACTACCAAGTGGCTCAATGGGGTCCTGAAATCGACCCAAGGATGCCCATGGTCGGCCAATACTCATCCAATAAGGTTAGGACAAGTGTCAAGGTAATTTTGAACCATTATAATACTCTTTTAATCTTAAATTACCCTATTTATCTTTAACCGTAGTAAATAAAAAAAATTACCGTAGTTACTATTCATAATATAAAAAAATAAAAGTAACCTATTAACATAATTTGGACCCACTGATTCCAAATATGGAATCAATTTTTCAAAATTCAAAACACATAAGTTGCAGTATTTAATTTAAAATTAATCCCGTTGTTAAGCAAACGGGTTTTAAAAGTTAAAACATTGCCAAAGATTGAAATGTTTTTACCTATGAATTCTATGTAAAATTAATTCTAAGGACATACATTATATTAAATGGTAAAAATATATTCTATTTATACTTTAAAAACAATCAATATTATAATTTAACCATATAAAGTATTGCGATGAAAAAAGTTATTTTTAATTAAAATATAGTGTGTTTTTAAGAGATAATAACTATCAAAAGATTGACACTTGTTTATTTCTGGTTTAAATGTGAAATTACATCCAATGAAAAATATTGTATTAAATTGTAAAAATATATTCTAAATATACTTTAAAATCACTCAAATTAATAATTTATCACTATTAATTATTTCCATTAAAAAAGTTGTTTTTAATTAGAATTTAGTAATTTTCACTATTCATAAGAATATGAAAGTTATTCAAAAAGTACCAAAATTTCATCCTAAGCTAATTTTGATATTCCGAATCCAAAAATGAAATCCATTTTGAAAAATAAAATTTACAAAATTTCAAAAAGTTGTTATTACTATTCATAACGGCTAGTTTTAATAATATTTTGATAGCATATCGTTGTTTAGTGAAACTCAGTATTGCGTACAATGCATGCTATCGAGGAAGGCCGCGGTTGTGTGTAAAGCATACCATGATAGTGTTGAGTGTAGTTTAAGACTCCTTTGATGATTTATATAACATAAAAACAAAATATTTCTCATAAAATTCTCGGGTGTTACATTCTACCCCCCTTAAAATGAATTTCTCCCTCGAAATTTCGTCACTTTGTAACAAAAAAATGAGGATACCTCTCCCTCATCATATCCTCAAGCTCCCACATAGCTTCTTCTAATTGGTGTTTCCTCCATTAAACTTTCACCAAGAGAGTGGTCTTGTTCCGTAAGACTTTTTTGCTACGATCTAGAATCTATCTCGGTTGTTCTTTATAAGAATGATCTTCCTCCAGCAGTATAACTTCTAAGATGAGTACATGTGAAGGATCAGGTATGTACTTTCTCAGGAGAGATACATGGAACACATCATGAACTTGAGAGATATTCGGTGGAAGCTCTAATCGGTAAGCTACCATCCCAACACGATCCATTATTTCGAAAGGACCAATATACCTAGGGATCAGCTTTACCTTCTTTCCAAATCTCATGACCCTCTTCTAGGGGGATATTCGTAAGAAAAACTTTATCACCCACTTCAAACGCTAGGTCTTTTCATTGGTTTTTGGCATAACGTTTCTGTCGACTCTGAGCTACTCTTATGTGTTGTTGAATAGATCGGACCTTTTCTGCTATCTCATCAAAAAGATCAGGTCCTAATAGCTTTCTTTCCCCAACTTCATCCCAGCATGTTAGAGTCCTTCATTTCTTTCCATAGTGTGCTTCATAAGGAGCCATCTGAATACTGGAGTGAAAGCTATTATTATAAGAAAATTACACCAAAGATATGTGTTTTTGCCAACCACTCTTGAAATCCATAGAGCATGCTCTCAACATATCTTCTAGAGTTTGAATTGTTCTCTCAGACTGACCATCTGTCTGCTGTCTGAGGATGATAAGCAGTGATGAAACTCAACTCTGTATCTATAGTATGCTGAAGACCTCTCCAGAACTTTGAGGTAAATCTCAGATCCTGATCAGATATAATAGAAAGTGGTACTCCATGCAATCTTACCACTTCCTTTACATATATCTTGGCAAGCTGATCCAGAGAGAAATCCTCTCTAATAGAAATGAAGTGTGCAGACTTTGTATGAAGATCAACTATGACCCAGATAGAATTATTTCCTTTGGATGTTTTAGGAAGTCATGTGACAAAGTCTATAGTGATGTTTTCCCATTTCCATTCGAGTATGTGTAATGGTTGTAACATCCCCTTATACTTCAGTCTCTCAGCGTTAACTTGCTGACAAACCAAGCATCGAGAGACATATTCAACAACATCTTTTTTCATGACATCCCACCAGAAATACTCTTTCAGGTCCCTATACATCTTCATGCTTCCAGGATGAATAGAGAATGAACAACTATGAGGCTCATCCAACAGCTCCTTCTTTAATTCGGGGATGGGAGGAACACAAACCCGATTTCTGAACTTTATTATCCCATCACAATCAAGGTTGAATTCAGGAACATTTGTCACCTTCTTTTGTAACTCAACATCTTCTTTCTACGCCTCTTTAATCAATAAATATATATATGGTTGAACATTCATTTGAGAAAGATGTGATTTTCCCCCTTCTATTATAATTCCAAGATCCATCCTTTGTAAATCCATAAATATTGGATCTTTTGTGATCCTCATCATGGATAAGCTAGCATGGTCTTGTCGACTTGATGCATCTGCCACCTTGTTTGCTTTCCCAGGGTGGTAATGAATTGAGCAGTTGTAATCCTTAATCAGCTCCAACCATCTTCTTTGGTGCATATTCAGCTCCTTTTGTGTGAAAATATACTTTAAACATTTATGATCAGTATAAATGTCACACTTTTCTCCATAAAGATAATGCCTCCAAATATTTAATGCAAATATTACCATAGCTAACTCCAAATAATGAGTTGGGTAAATTTGCTCATTGATTTTCAATTTCCGTGAGGCTTATTCTATCACCATATCCGTTTTCATGAGAACACACCCCAATCCCTTCTTGGATGCATCAATGTAGATCACAAACCTTTCACCACTACAAGGAAGTGTGAGCACAGGTGCACTGGATAACCTTATTTTCAACTCCTTGAAATTATCTTCACATTCCTCCGTACAAACAAACTAAACTCCTTTCCGATTCAACCTGGTGATTGGATTAGATAATCATGAAAAATCATTCACGAAACGTCGATAATATCCAACCAAACCAAGAAAACTTAGGATCTCAGTTACTGTTGTTGGTCTCGACCATCTTTTTATAACCTTCGTTTTTGCTGGATCCACAGATTTCCCCTCTTTTGAGATTATGTGACCCAAAAATGAAATCTTTTGAAGCCAAAATTCACACTTGGTAAATTTTGCATAAAGCTTCTTCTTTCTCAGGGTCTTCAATATAATTCTCAAGTGATATTCATGTTCATCCTTGCTCTTTGAATAGACAAGAATATCATCTATAAAGACTACCACAAATTGATCAAGATAGTCTCTAAAGACTCTATTCATCAAATCCATGAAGATAGCAGGGGCATTAGTAAGACCAAATGGCATCACTATAAATTCATAGTGTCCATACCTTGTACGAAAATCCATCTTTGGTATATCCTCCCTTTTGAACCTTAATTGATGATACCCTGAACGAAGATCAATCTTGGAAATGTATTGAGCTCTGTATAGTTGGTCAAATAAGTCATCAATATGCGGGAGAGGATATTTCTTCTTGATAGTGATCTTGTTAAGTTCTCAATAATCGATGCAGAGTCTCCTTGATCCATCTTTCTTCTTAACAAATAGAATAGGTGCTCCCCAAGGTGACGCACTAGGTCATATGAATCCATTATCAAGATTCTCTTGGAGTTTCTTCTTCAATTCCTGCAGCTCCATTGGGGCCATTCTATAAGGTGTCTTTGAAATAGGTAAAGCACATGGTACGAGTTCTATTGAAAACTCAACTTCACAATTTGGTGGAAGACCCGACAATTCCTCTGGAAAGACATCATCAAACTTCCGTACAATGGGCATTTTCTTAATCGGGAGTTATCGTGAGTTTCTCACCAACCATTTGAGATAAATAACCATCATTTAGTGGAATCAAGACCCATAAGATGGAAGAAACTTCCACTGGAAGTTATGTTCTTCCTTTCATTGATAGACGATCATATATTTATCTGGAATATGAAATGTGACTTCCATTCTTTGGAAATTGATATGATCTCCATATAAATAAAACCAATCCATGCCAAGAATCACATCAAATTCCACTATAGGAAGGATCACAAGATTTTCAGGAAGCACTTTCCCACAAACATCAATCAGAGAAGAATTGTAAACTTTTTATGCGACTGTTGTGCCATTATGAGTTGTCATAGCCAACTCAACATCTAATTGCTGAGGTAATACGATGATACCCTTAGAAAATTATTCAGAAATAAAAGAATGGGTGGATCCTGAATCAAATAAAACATTTGCTACTTTAGAGTGGATGGTAAGTGTACCTCTCACCACTTCATTGTCATACTCCACATCACCGATAGTAATTTCATGTGACTTTCCTTTGTCTTTGGCCTTAAGAGTTTGTTGACATTGATCATCATCATCAACCCCTGGATTTGGGCATTGATTGGCATAATACCCCATCTCCTTGCACTTGAAACATTGAAGAGTAGTAGGTTCATTCTGTGCATCCCTTCCTTTGTTTGCATCATTAGACATCTTCTTCCCATCATTACAGAATTCAAATGCCCGATGACCTTCCTTTCCACATTTGAAACATTTACTTGTCCCTTTAAGACAACTCCCTCCATGTTTCTTTCCACAATTTGAGCATAAGGGAAAGCTCATCTTCTTTTCAGTGTGCTCTTTAGATTTTCATTTGAATTCCATTTTCATCTTCTTATCAAACCCATATGACTGATGGGTTACTCCAATATCTATCTCAACTTTGACAGCACATTGAACTATTTCCTCGTAGCTATTGTAGTCCCTTATGGGTAAGGCCCTTCGAAGACATGGTTTTAAGCCAGTAAAGAATCGATCAATCTTACTCTCAGGTTGGATAATAATACCAGAAGTGTACCTTGCAAGTCTTGTAAAATTTGCTTCAAATGTACCAACAGATTCATCATCCTTTTGCTTCAGTTCAAGAAACACTTTCTCCATCTTTGTTTGGATAATACGAGGGAAGTACTTATTGAAAAAATAAGTTCTTGAACTCGTCCCAATCCATGGACTGAATTTCATCCCTTTGCCTTGTATTCTTAATAAGATTCCATCATTGATCAGAATCACCTTCCAAACGATACACTGCTAAGATGACTTTATCATGTTCAGAACATTGAAGAACTGAAAATATCTTTTCAGTGGTACTGATCCATTGTTCAGCCACTAATGGATCAGAAGACCTGCTGAATGAAGGTGGACGCTGCCTAATGAAGGATTCAACATAATATTGCTCCTTCCTTTTCTCATTTGGATTTCCTACATGATTCATAGATTGAGAAAGTTGTGTGAGCGTGGCTAAAATATTTTTCATTCTAGCTCCCATATCGTTTGGTTTCTCAGGGGGACAATCATTGCAAGGCCCATCACATTCCGCATTAACACGGTTCCTTCGCGTTCCAGCCATTGACTAAAACCAAGAAGAATAGTGTGAGAAACACTAATTATAAAAATAAATCCGCATAATCAAGAACAAAGTTTTACACTTAAGGTCTTATCATAGGTTGTTCATGTCAATTTCTAAAACACTAAGATTGTGTTCTATGCTTAGACATATCTTTAGGTTTCTTACTAAGGCTTTCACATCCTAGTTTCCAAAGGATGACTATACCTTTCCTCTGATACCAACTATAAAGACCCATACCTTTCAAACATGGTTATTAAATCAAAATCAAAGCACACTTATTACGACATATAACGAAACCATGAAAGGACCTTATAGGTATAGTGTCTTTAGAAACTGGGAAACATAATCAACTGGTTCATAAAGCATCTACATTGTCTCCCTTTTATTTCATCTTATCTATAGTCCATTTTTGGAATATCTTACTTAATAACCTTCTTCGTGACCATGGGAAAGAAAACATACAAAAGAGTGATCTCAAATGCTCATTAAGGGTAATAAAAAGAAATTTCAATCACATCAAATTTATTAGAACATAACATATTGGAAATCTTACCCTGCAAAAGAGATCATAATTTCATAACATGGGATAAATCATGGTAGTGAAATGAAATCCCAATAATAATAACATAAAACATGAAACATTGTGGAATACACCCATATTCATAGAGAATCATTTCTTATTAGTCAAGACACATTGCCAAGACTATCTTAGTGGACAAAGTCCATTTCTGAACCGAGTTTACTCCTCGTTTCAGTCATGTTTCACTGAACAGGTATAACCTGCCGTTCCAGCCATATCTATCTCATGAGATATAAAATCATTACCCAATGCATTGGAGGGAGATATAGGTCCCAAACATCTCATAATGATACCATTCTTATGTGTGCCACCATAATCATAAATCATACATCATCGCATAACCCATGTAGTAAAAATGGGATTCTTAAACAACATGACATCATAAAACAATTCATATAAAATATAGGAATTCATAAAAATAATTCCATCACAACATAATAAAATCAATGTAATAATAGGGATAGAAACAGAACCCTATATTATCTTAGATGGAAAATAATTTTGATAAAGCACTTGAACTCCATTCTTGAGGAAAATATCCTTTCTACATCAAAAACATTTTCCTTTCTTTAACATGTCATACAATTTTAAACTGAAAGATGTTGATTAAAAATAAACTTGAAAAATTTTAAAGGAAGCTTCTTTGAAATAATGTTTTAAAAATGCATGCATTCCATATAACTTAAAAACATTCTTCTCGTACTTTTGTCAGAAAAGTCAAAAAGTACCTCGTACGAAAAACGACAAAAGATTCCTTTCATATCTTTTACTAAATACTCACAGAAGGGTAAAATTGGATTTAAAAAAATTGTAGGTGGATGGAACAATATTAAATATTGAGGAAACATGGATGTGGATGATAAAATACTCCCCAGTAAATACCAAAGTATAATCAATCTCGGAAAAAATGAGATTGCGATATTTTCCCTTACCTTAGGTCCGATTTGCTTCATAAGTGTCCGAACCTCCTATATAATGATTTAAATAATGTTATTGACTTATTCTAGAATCATACTTATTGTTATGATATCATATATGGTCATATTATTAGCTTCTTATTAGTAATATTTCATTACTACTTTTTATTCGGGTGTTTATTACTTTGTGTTCTTATGCGTGTTTTGTCGAATAAATTCTTATTCTTCTCTTTAGGTTATAGATACCTCATTTAAAAAATGGTATTAGTGTAACATATATCATATTCATTAATTCAATTCATTTATATAATCATTATGCAATGAAGATCATGTAGAACGAGCCGCATCACATCTTGGAGACGGTACTCCGTACGTACGCACGAGCGAAGATGTCATTCCCAAGAACGTGGAATTGTATTGGAGTGTATGTATACTATTTAAGAATCAATATAACTTTACAATATTCATATATAATTATTATTTACACCATTATACCCATCCATGTAAGGTGGTGGTGGAAAATAGATTACACCACGGTGTGGAGACGATATTCCGTACGTACGCATGTGCAGTGATTTCGTTTTCCGTAGGATGGATAGATGGTGAAATAGGGTAGTTTCATACTTATAATAACATATAATTATATGTGTGATACTGATGTTATTACTTCATAATGAAACAACTAAATAAGCATAAGTTGAAGAAGAAAGAATTTGGAAAGGATCGGTAATGGATATTACCTCTTTTTTGACACGCCTCTTCTTAACCCCCTCTTAGGGCACTAGGGTTGGTCTTTGAAGAATACCAGAATCTCTAGGATGATTCTAGGAAAGTGGATAGGAGAATGTGGCAGGTGTTGGACGAGCATGAAGGATCAAATTGGTGTGAGGAGGAGAGGGAGGAGGTGCCCTTTTATAAGAGAGGAGAGGGGAACCTTTGGAATGTGTGGAAATATTATTTTATTATAAACTTATCTTCGGTTTCAAAAGGTCCAAACATCCTTAAAGATGAAGATAATATGTCTCATGGTCGAAATAAAATCATCCAACCATAATTGGACATGTTTTGGAAAATATTTTAATCATTATAATCTTATTTATTTAAATCATTTATTAATGAGGTATATATTTCATCATTATTGTGTCTTAAATAATTTAATTTATTTGGTGTCAAAGCATTATAAAAAACTATCATTATAGAGGAAATATTTTTAGCTTCCTAATGAATATTTATAGTAGAAAATATAATTTATATAACCCCTTATAAAAATTAATTACTAAAATATTTTTGTTAATGTCAATTTTGTCTTTATATTAAATTAATTAATCCAAATTTTCATTGTCACTACCAAGTGGCTCAATGGGGTCCCGAAATCGACCCAAGGATGACCATGTTCGGCCAATACTCATCCAATAAGGTTAGGACATGTGTCAAGGTAATTTTTAAGTATTATAATATTATTTTAACCTTGAATTGCCCTATTTACGTTTAACCGTAGTAAATAAAAAAAATTAACATAGTTACTATTCATAATATAAGAAAATAAAAGCAACCTATTAACATAATTTGAACCCACTGATTCCAAATATGGAATCCATTTTTGAAAATTCAAAACACATAAGTTTCAGTATTTAATTTAAAATTAATCTCGTTGTTAAGCAAACGGGTTTTAAAAGCTATAACATTGCCAAAGGCTGAAATGTTTTTACCTATAAATTCAATGTAAAATTAATTCTAATGACATAAATTATATTAAATAGTAAAAATATATTCTATTTATACTTTAAAAATAATCAATATTATAATTTAACGTTATAAAGTATTTTGATGAGAATAGTTGTTTTTAATTAAAATATAGTGCGTTTTTAAGAGATAATAACTATCAAAATATTGAAACTTGTTTATTTCTGATTTAAATGTGAAATTACATACAATGAACAATATTGTATTAAATTGTAAAAATATATTATAAATATACTTTAAAACCACTCAAAATAATAATTTATCACTATTAATTATTTCGATTAAAAATTTGTTTTTAATTAAAATTTAGTAATTTTCACTATTCATCAGAATATGAAAGTTATCCGAAAAGTACCAAAATTTCATCCTAAGCTAATTTCGGTATTCTAAATCCAAAAATGAAATAAATTTTGAAAAATAAAATTTTCAAAATTTTAAAAAGTGCTTCTTACTATTCATAACGGCTAGTTTTAATAATTTTTTAATAGCATATAGTTGTTTAGTGAAACTCGGTATTGCGTCTGACGCAAGCTATCGAGGAAGGCCGCCGTTGCGTGTAATGAAAACCAAGATAGTGTTGTGTGTAGTGAAATATTCATTGAAGATTTATATAAAAAAACAAAATATTTCTCATAAAAGTCTCGAGTGTTACAGTGCGACTGGTATTTATCGCCTACCACTGGACTACGTGAAGTCTCTAATTAGATTGACTAATTATTTTTTAAGTTGGATGATTATATGAATCTGGAGTAAGTTGATTTTGGGTTATACATGGAAATTATTAACCTATCATCGAGGATATGTGATTAGGTTAATTACTTTTCAATCTAAGACTTTAAGAGCAACTGATGTTATTTGGAGATAAATGTTAATTTCTACCTTAGGAGAATATGTGATTAAATCCTTCAAATATTTGAGATTCAAGCTTACTTGGGTTTACTTTGAATAATTTTATGGATAGATGATTTTGAATGGTCTTTATGGAACATTGGGTTTTGTTTGACAAATTTTGGAGATTAGGAGTAGTTTTTCTTTTTGTAAAAAAATAGCATTTTTGGGTATTATTTGATCTCATAATAAACTTTTTGGTTTGATTTTGGTTGAGATATAAAGACATGGGAAATATATAGTTCGATTTTATGGATTAGGTGATTCTATAGAAGTTGATTATAGTACTCTTAATGCAAACAAGTCTTCCTAAATACTCGTCTTTTGGAGAAAATATGAGTTTGATTAAGGAATCTAGTAAAAGTTGAAAGTCTACGTGACATGTAAGTATGTTTCATTGTGATTTAGTTAAGCTCAAAAATAAATTCCTCAATGAAGATTATCTTAAAACAAAAATGTTTTCTGTTAACTTTTCCTAATGGGGAATCGAAAACCGTTTAACCCATCACAAGTTTGTGATTTTGTTGTGGTTAACTTTCTCCTAGATATGTTTACTATCACTCTCAATCCGAACATGACCCTTTGTTTTCTCCTTGATAACCATATTTTCATACTTGGAATCCTAGTATGGGTTTACTCGGGTGACCTTTTTACTTATCTCCCTTTCTTTTAAAGTGAAAGTTTTACTGACTCTTGTTCTGATGTGGGACTTTCGACGAAGATTCCAAACCCAATTTTGAAATTGTGAGGACTCAATTCCTCAAAAAGGAGGAAGGATGTAACATCCCTGGTCAATAAATAATATTACATTCTACTGTTTATCAATATTTGTGAATAAAATGTTAATAATACTTTAAAGGGAATGTTATGCTCGATGGTGTACCCAATACGCAACAACGAGTATCTTTGAAATCCTACGTTGGACACTAATAATATAATAATATTATAATAATTAACACCTAGCCAATGTAATGGAGGGAATGAACAGAAATAAATTTAAAATAATTACATATGTTTGTCAAATATTTTTAAATTAATCCAATAAATGTTAGAGGCTTAAAATCCAAATGAATCCTATTTTAAGAATAAATACTCCAATATTTTTAAAAGATTGTTTTACCGCCTATTGATGGAGAACCTCTTTCAAATATAAATTTTGAAAATTTTATAAGCTATATTTGTAAAAATAAACTTATTCTTCGTGATTGGGATATTGAAATTTACTTTGGTTTAATTTTTTTTATGTTTCTGACAATGTTTATTCTTTTTAATGAATAGTGAAAAATATTGCATTTTACATCAAAACTGCTTTTTCATCTAATATAAATATATGGTTAGATTATATTTTTCATTGGTTTTAAAGTTTTATTAGAATATATTTTTAAAATATAATTCAATGGTGGAAAATAGATTTAATTTGACTTTGAAAATGTACATAAACAAGTGCCAATCTTTTCATAGATATTGTTTCCAAAAAACCCGCTATTTGTTTTGACAGTGGGAATTAACTATATGATTTATTAATGAAACATAATTTTATTGAATTTGGTAAAATGGACATCATTTATGAATTTTAAATATCAAATATATCTTCGGGTTAATTTTTGGTATCTTTCTGATAATGCTTTTTTAATGAATAGTGAAAAATACAGTTTTTAATTCAAAACTGCCTTTTCATCCAATTTATTTATATATTTAGATGGTCATTTTAATTGTTTTTAAAGTATAATTGAATTTTGTTTTTATAAAATAATTCAATTTTGTTCATTGGATGTAATTTCACTTTTCAAAGGGATGTAAAAACAAGTAAATCTTTTGATAAATTTTACTTCTTAAAAACACGTCTTTTGTTTTGACAACGGGGTTTCCAATTAAATTAATTACTAAAATTTATGTGTTTTGAATTTGATGAAATGTATTCCATATTTGGAATCATATGGTCCAAATTATTTAATTAAGACTCTTTTGTTTTTGGACATTATGAATAGTAACGACGGTAATTATCTTTAATTATCGTGTTTAATTAGTAATCAGGTAATTAAGGGTAAGAAAATAATATCATAAAAATATAATATGGCCCTAAAATGTGTCCTAACGCTATTTTTGGTATCATGGCCGACCATGGTATGCCATGTTCCATCCTTGGGACCCCATGGAATCACTTTAGTGTGATAGTGACATTTTATCATATTTTTTTTAAAGGAAGGAAAATGTAACCAAATAATGTAACACCTAAGTAAAATACTTTTACTTATGTCTACATAAACTATATCTTAGACTATAAATATTCATTGGAAAGGTAAAGATATATCCTACATCATGATATTTTTTTATAATTTTTCTAAATTAAATAAATAATTTTTTTTATGACACCGTGATGATGCATTGATTACCTGATAAATGAACCATTTAAATAAAATACGATGATGGGGTAAATTTTAAGTCTTATACTTGTCACAAACCTATTTTATGGGTAGATTTTTAAACATTATCATCTTAGACTCTAAATATATCCTTTTGGGACCTTTAAAATCCAAAATTCATTTTATAATAAAGTAATATTTTGTAACATTCCAAGAGTGCCCCTCCTCTTCACTTATAAAAGGCCCCCACCTCTACCACCTTACCCACACCTATAAAGATTTAGGCTCGGCCGAAACCTGCCCATTTCATCTCTCCACATACCTCTCTTCAACATTGAAGCCTCACCTTTGGAAGAATGCTATTCAAGAAACCCTTTTGGTTCAAACCACGAGGAATTACCCGATTTAAAGGTAATGTCTTCACTTGTGTTCTTTTGTTTTATTTTGCTTCTCCAAACCCCTAAAATATTTTTATTCATTACTTTTGTAACAAAAAAAATTATCTTCAATATACTAGGATATTTTTATGTGAAGTATTCAGGATAAAATTACACACACCTCCGTCTAATGATTAATGAACATACTGTTTCTGTGGATGGCAAATTACTGCCTCACAAAACGATGATTGTTCAAAATTCTCTTAACACCTTTCATGCTGGCCATTATGAGGTCACATTATATTATATATGATATATATTGCATTTTTGTTTTCTATATTCTTCTGTATTTTAAATTTAAAACATGCCTTTATGCTTTCTATGTTGTGAAAATGCGATAATTTCATACGAGGAAGTGTGGATTAGCGCCCCCTCAAATGATGTGACTCGTTCATGCAATACATGGAATGTAAAAAGAATTAAATTAATGAACTTATGTGACATATTAAACATATATATTATACTGGAGTTATAATATATATATATATATCTCAATTATTTTTAATTCCATTAATATGTCAAAGAAATGAAAGTAGCGTTCATGCGTACGTATGGCCTACCGTCTCCATGAACGGTGCATTTCATTTCATTTTATCTATAAATGTTATGGAATAGTATAGAATTAATATATAATGTATATATATTATATTAAAATCATTAATACTATTCTGGAGATTATTTAATTATAACTACATGGACAATCATTTTCAAACAAGTTCATTTGTGACTCATGTACCAAACATCGACAAAAACATCTGATATGAACTCACATTATTAGCCAATTATTATAACATTATAATATGTGATATGAACTGAATAATAATATTAAAGGAGAAAATTATGAAATTATAAATAGAACAAAGTTTATTATTCAGGAATATAAAGAAACAAACAAGACACGTCGGACTTGAGGTAAGGGATCCTACCTCTCTCTTTCTTTTTAAGTACTCTTTTTATGTAACTTACTTTAAGCTCCTCTTTCTTATATTGGGGGATGTTCTTTCATATTCCTCATGATGTACATTTTATTTTCATATTATGAAAAAACCTAATAGATATCTTCAATCCATTTTTGAAAGTTTTATGTGGCGTCGTTAGGCTGCTGAATTTTCATAAGGGGGTTTTCATCTCACTTTTTATTCCCGTGAGATTCATGATACATTAGCCACTATTTCCTTTTGTGTGGTGTATGTACTGAAAATTATTTTACTTGTTGTATACTATAATCTAATTTATGGGTATTTACTTCTTCATTGTATGATCCTTCTTTCATGGGGTGTACGTTTTGAAAGTTTCCCAAATCGGTAAGGGAACCTTTCACCCTCATCTTTTTAAAATACTTATTTAGTTATGTCTTTTAATTTAAATCTCTTTATGTTGGGATATGTTATTATATATCCTTATTGATTTAAATTTTATGTCCATGTGATGAGATTCCATTTTCTCTCTCATTAACTAATTTTAAGAATTTTAATGTGACGATGTTATGCTGTCGAATTTTACCAAAGTGACTTTTAACCCAATATCGATTTCTTTGGGTTAAACTTGTAGTTATTGAATATCTCATCATTTGAATATGTGTGAATGAAATTTTATTGTTTTACACTTAATATCCACTTATATTGGGTGTATTTATGTTTTTCACACATAATTATGAGATTGATTTATCCTTAATTTAAGGATACCTTCTTTATAAGGGATATAATCTCATTATACATTTCTACTGAGACTTCATTGTTGTTATGCACAAATTCAATATTATATAGTGTATATACTGTCCTTTGGAATATTATATCATGAATCCATTTATTCTCATCATATTATAAAGTTCTGATTAAATGTGATTCCTCAATTATTGGGTTCAAGTGTCTCTAATTTTGGTAAAAACCCTTTAACTATAATATCTCTTTAAATGTTATAATTATTTGTTCTTATAAATATTTCTCATTAATATCCATGTTTTCAAAATGGTTTAAAGGATTTATTTATATGGATATTCATGGATTAAAATTTTAAAATATTTAAGGTGGTATGGGACACTTTGAATAAAAAATCTCTATATTAAATGTTTTAAATGGTTTTGAAAATGGTTTTTTGAATGGATTCATTATTTCAATATCTTAAAATGTTATATTGTTATTGAAATGTGGGAATTTTATCTTTCCTTTATGCTTAAGTTATGTGATATGATTATGTTATGTTTCTTGGGAATTTTTTATGAAAACCGGTGGTTCCGTGATAATCTAAGGGCGGGGGAGCCCGATATAGCTCTTCAATGCATTGGGCAACGCGAAGGAGTTAAAAGTTAAGGTTTCTCCAAAGAGATTTAGGGAATATATTGTGATGGGTATTCCAAATGTAACCATGAGGGTTACTCCCTACGTAAGAATATTATGAATGCCTCAAGTTACCTTTATGTATTATTATTTCTATGAGTTATTCCTAAATCTTATGATTTAATGAGTTATGTAAAAGTAATTATGTTTTATGAGTAAATCATGATTTCATTGATTCATATGTGTACATGGACTAATGTTTTCTTTCCGTATTGTTATAACCCTTACTGAGCTTTTTATGATCATACCATGTTTTTTTGAAATGTTTTCCACAGAACATAAAGTGGAATACGGTCAAGGATGGGATCAAGGAAATGTCATGATGTCTAAAACAAGGAACTGGATATGACTCTGTTGTTCAAGAGTTTTTATTTTGTGAAAAAAATGTAAGCTGAGTAGATGTGTCTACTTTGTAATCTTTGAGATGTAATAGTTATGTCCTAATTCTCTAAAACTCTAAACCTGAAAATATCCTCAATTTGAATGATTCATTTAATTCAATAATAATTAATGTTTATAGCCATGTCCTTATATATACCATCATCAAACACATGTGATTATTGAGTATATAAATTAAATATTAAAGGGATATTAAAATGGAATTTTTTGTTGATTTTGGGTGGTCATATCCCAATAAATAAAATATTGATAATTTATAGTAACCCATGGAATTCAAAATGGGATATCATATCTTTTTTAGAGTGACTCCTCATTTAATACACTCAATACATGTTATTTCACAAATCGTTTTTTTTTTCATTTCTTCATTTTGATTCGGTTCGTTGTAACTTCTGATCCTTTTCTTGGGTTTTGGGAGACATGAAAGTTAGGTTTTGAACATCCATCTGTATCTAATCATCCTAACATTGGCACCCTATAATTTTTTTGAAGTTAATAGAGAAAAGGGTGGTTACTTCATGATTTGGAATAACCACAAGCCCATTTCCGTATTTAAAAATATTTTTTATAATTTTTAAAAATCCTTAGTTTTTCAAAAACATTCACTCATTCCAATTCCCAAATAGACTCCCTTGACCTATTAAAACCGCCATATCCTTTTTCCCCCTTATGAATTCATAATCATGGAGGATTTTGGTTATTTATTCAGCTATCTGGCCTGCCCATGGTCCCATTTCCAGTATTAAAAAATAATTTGTTTTCATTAATATCATATTAATTTTTATATTATTTAGTGATTTCATCACTCACTCAAGCCCAATAACCCTAGGTACACCCCATGATCAATTTTACCTCTTTGTAGCTCTTCTTAGTATCATATTAGGGTGAAATTTCTCAAGGAGTCTCAAATCATCCATATTCGGTAAGATAATTTGTTTCTATCATGAATCGTTCATTTTTTTTCTATTTTCCACAAAAAATATCTTTAACTAGTTCTTGAAGATCTAAGGATATCCCAAAAAGCTCCCAACCATTCCCTTTTCTCTAGGGTTGTATATCGAAAGAAATATGAAGAGTTCTCTAGTTTCCAAGGTGATATTCTTTAACCTTTGTCCCAAATCATGAATCTCCTTCCACATTAATTTTGTTTTCTCTTCTACCCTAGTCATTAATTAACTATATTTATGTTATACCATGGTTTTTATGGGGTTTTGGATTTTTTGGGGCTGTTCTTTATAGATCTAGTGTGTGATAAACTGTATCGGGTGATATTGGTTGTGCTGTTACATTCCGACATGGTTTTGAGGTAGGACATGCCTTGAACATGCCTTTTTAATTTAATTTTTATCAATTTAAATATTTTTTCACAATATAAATATTTTTATTATTGTTGAAAATCTGTTTTATAATTTTCATGGTGTGCAAAACTATTTTTAAGCCTTATTTGGTGAAAAGTAGTGTTGTTTTGTTATAAACATATACACTGCTTTATTACTTAAATGTTTCACATGCTTACACACTTGGTCAATGGTATTTTTCATATGTTTTAGTACATTTATTAAATTATCTAATGAAAATGGTATTTTATCCATTTTTAGGTGCCTAAAATAAGTTTTTTTAGTGCATTCCATGTGTTCGGTAAATCGCCCGGCTGGATTTTATGTGCTTAGTGAGATTCAAAATGATTTTTCTAGATTGATAAATACATTTTAATAATTAAAAATGGTATATTTTGGTCATTTAATGGATTTATAATGTTGTATTGGTTTTTTAAATAGATGGGTATTTGGTGGTGAACTTCTTTTGGACCGAGTTGATGACAAATGGACCATTTGGCATCCTTTGAAAAATAGTAATGTTTGGATTTGTAACCTGAATGTTTTACAGGATTTATGAAACTGATTTCCTACAGTAAATGGTGTGTATATAAATATTTGTTTAATTTGAAAAGTGTACCTTTTTAAAATGTTAGTATTTGTGAAAATCATTAGGGCATGTTTGGCATTTCTCTTGTAAAAATTGTTTCCATGTATATTTCATGGGTTATCATTTGGGTTCATTTTATGGTCCAAACATGATTTATTAAACGATTTTGTGGATTTCAAATATGTTTCGATATCATATTGGTCGGTTTATGTCCTTAAAAGATCATTTTATATGGATTTTATGTGCAAGTCCTCATTATACTTCTTAAATTTATTTTTTGAAAATTTAAGGTTTTTATTGATCTGTGAAAGAAATGTGAGAATTGCATGTAATATGTTTGATGTGTGTATGATTTTTAAATGGAATATTCATAATAAAATGGTATTTAATATATGTTTACCTTTTTAGCACAAAAGGAAAAACATAGGTATCTAGGTGTGCGGACGTGTAGTAGTATTCTATTAATCGATAAGGGTTTTGTCCCTGTTACACGTATCAAGTTTGACAATGATAACATTAACTAAACTATGATGATGATGATGATGGGGAGAACTAGGTTTCAGATGATTCTCCAACTATTGGATCATGTCCAAAAGAACAAATATTTTTTATGGTTACTTTTACACCGAGATACGATGTACCTGGGGCCCACAACAAACTAGTTCTTAGGGGTCTTCTCGTGACACGTGATAATAGGCTATTTTTTTCTCAGAATCTGCATAAACTATGTTTAGTTGGTAAATTCATCTGTGTTTGTGTTATATTTAAATGTTTACATTCCTTAAACTTTACCTCTTGAAAACTATTTTCATTTTGAAGTTGCACCCCTTTGAGAAATTGTTACTAGCACTGTTTTTTATATAACATGCATGTTTTTGTCAGGTATTTTTATAACATAGAACCTCATTTGGAAAAAATATTTTTATATATTGAATCAAAAAATTGAAATTTATGTTTCTTTTATTTTAAATTATGTGCATTGTAAATAGAATATCGGGTTAATCTTTTGAGTTTTAATACTCATGCATATATTTTTCATATGTTATTTCCGCTTATGCAAGTTTCAACTTGATTTTTGTCACTATTGGGAAAAATGTACTCATTATGTTGGAGAGTGACCAGTGGGGTCATGTGTTGTTATATTGGTCATCAGGTTAGGTCAGTTGGTTGTGTTGTTTAGTTGATGTAACGACCCACACTTTTATTAATGAAAATTCCTTTTGATCAATTTCAACGTGTAATTGTAAAATGGTTATATAAAACATGTACACTTATTTGGTTTTATGATTATTTTATTTCAAAATTACTTTGAGAATTGTTACCATTTCTAATATAGTTGTTGAATTGTGATCACATGATTAGTATAAATAATGGGCTTTAACAAATTCAATTTACTCAGCAAAAGGAAGTAATGGTCTCATCCAATTGAATTGATCCATATGATGCCCATTTTTCAGAGCTCAAAAAGGAGGTTTCAACATTGGGATTCTTTCTTGACCAATCCCAAGACGAGCTTAGACATGTTAAAATCAAATGGAACTGCCTATAAGAGAAGTGGATGTTGATAGGGATTACCATCGGAGTGATGTTATCCGAGCCGCCCCATGATTTTGTCACCATTTCCCACTTACCCTTCGGTCTTATGGAGGTGTTATAAGGGGTTATGTAACAAGACCTGTTCAATATGATAATGTTTAATAGTTTTTACAGAATAATTAATATTCATTTATTTTATTATTGTTACTTTGTAAAGAGTTTATAAAGAAAAAATAGTACATTTAGTTAATATTCAATTACGAAATATTTTTTTTATGAATTAATGGATTTTTGAATGAAATGATATTTTAATAAAATTTTATCACTAAATAAAATATTATTTAGTATAAATGAGCATATAATTTTTAAGAATAAAATTTTTATTTTCATTAAAGTTTGAAATGGGTTTTTTTCAAAACACATAAATTTTCGATAAATGATGGTTTTTATTTTAAAAGTTAAACTTTTAAAAATTAGAAAATTATTGAAATAAAATGAATATTTTTTTTGAATCAGGATGTCAAAATTATCCAATGGTGAGTTTTTCATAATTTTCTAAGATAATCATAGTTTTGTGTAAAAAATATTTATCATTTAATTATATAATGTGCTTTAGGACATATTAATGACCCAATAGTGAAGTATTAAAATACTATAATTGTGTTGTTCGACCAATATATGTTTTACCATAAAAATAGTCTGATTTTAGTTTTTCATGATTTAATTTAAAAAGCATTAGTGGATCATCCAAGGCTTATAAAATATTCTAACATTTTAAATTGATTTCTTTGAGAGTGTGACTCACTTCTATATAATAAATATTAATATTTTAAAATTATTGGCCATTGGCTTTATAAAATAATTTTTTCCTCTCCCCATTATAAAATACCATAGGAAAAAACCATGGGATGGTTTTTGGTTTTTATTATTTCAATGTATGGTGTCTAAATGTAAATAATAAATAATTACCTCTCTTTTCAAATTTAAAGCCACCCAAGATCCCACTTCAACTTCACTAAAATCATTTGGAGCGCAACTATCTTCTGCCCTCCTCTCCCTATAATACATTAAAGGTGCCATAGGCTCCCAATACTCCTCTCTCAAGCCCCTCACAAGAATTTTGTTTCACACTTCCAAATAAGGGATTTATTCCATTTTCATTTTTGTCCAAATTTCTTTATGTTTTTATGACCTGTTATTTTCTATTAAAAATGTTTGGGTAAGATTTTAAAAAACCCCCATACTTCCATCCATATGTTTCAATGATGATATACCTCTTTCTCTCTTTTTAATTTATCCCATTTACATTCATTACCATGCAGATATTCTATAAGAAATTTCTCTAATCTCATTTACATTCAAGAATTTTTTTTTATTATGAATCTAAATTTTAGTACATATGTTGGTAAATATATCTATATTAACCCCTTACTATAAATTTCAAGTACATATGATGATACATCTCTTTCTCTAATGTCAACTATTTTAATGAATTCTTATGTCATGATATTATGCTGTGTAAATTACATTACGATTTTCCAACCCAAAGTCATTGTGTAGTGAATACCATGCCCATTTCTCTATCAAATGTATTCAACTTTATGAAAATTTACTTTTTGATTATGTAGTTTCATGTATTAATTCAACATTCATTAATCATGTAATAAATTATTGTGTTTAATGAATCCATGTTATATTATCCATGTGGCACACTTATGCATGAAATGAAAAGATTAAGAAGGGTACGCACTGATAGGTCTCTAATACATTGACTAAAGATTAGTATCCCAATAAATAAAGGGAAATGAGGGTTTACTCAGGATAATTCATGTTAAATAGGTATTTACTCATGATCCATGTTCAACGATTCTTGTATTAGGCTAAAATCAGGTTAAACATTGTTGCCACATTTCCAAGTTATGATTATCATGTTATATCATTCCTTTATGTTCATGTTTCTCTTATTCCCCATTGATATGAATATTTCATAAATGAACTATATTCTTTATTTTATGATTTTTTACTCCCTTACTGGTCTTTATAGCTCATCCTTTTCTTATGAATGTCCTCATGTTATCCCATGATATGCTAAGTATTAAAGAATGCGTTTGGTCAGGTAAAAGCATTTTTCAATAATGATGTGTATTTCATGTTTTAAGTTGTTATTTATTGTTCCTATGCCCCGAATACACTAGACATCATGATCATCAATGTTCTATCAAGTGAATTTTTTATTTAATAAATTTTTTAAGTGTGTAATAAAGGGAATGTTTGTTATAGTTGGTATTAGAGGATACATATAGTTATATATGGATTAGGATTAGAGAACCACAGTGAAATCTTTATGGATAAGACTAAGTATAATAAAAACATCCCTAAATTTTGGTGAATATTGAGTAAGTGTTTTATCCTGAAAATACACCCCTATCTAGATACGAGTAGGTAGAGGCGGCTCTGGATCAAATGTATCTATGGGGAAAACCTGAAAAAACCACATTGAGCGAGACTCGAACAAGAACTGGTGAACAACAACATGCCTTTACACACACATGGTTACAACACTAGAGGGGGATATTATTTGTTAAAATCATAATATTATTACGAACCTTTATTAAGGGAAAACAATTCCTCTAAGATTATATGTTGGGAAATAGATCATGGATAATGTAGATTGAGGCCCATAAATTCATAAGTTATGTAAATAAATTTAATTTAAAAGTTGTCAATTTTCATCAATGGATTACCCTTTATGTGTTACCCCATCATTCCTTTTAATCCTGCCAATGTCTGGTAATAGGAGGACTTGAGAAAATAACTAATGTGAATATCAATGCGGGGATTGTTCGAATGAGATAACCAATCCGATGTGAGAGGGAATCATGAACATTGTCATGATACTCTCTCAGTTAACTCATGTTTTGAATATAAAAATGGTACAAGATGAACATTCAATACATCCAAAGAAATAACAAGTCAAAATCGAGAGTTTAATTTGGAAAAGTCCTTCAACTTTTAATGGATCACTCGATCCCTCAATTGCCGAACAATGGATCAACTACATTGAAAAGATCATCTACATCCTTCAATGTTATGAACAATAGAAGGAACATATGGATTATTATCGTATGGAGGGTGAATCTGATCAATGGTGAACATTGATAAAAAAAATATGAAGCCTAAGGAGGAGATCGTGGCATTGGAATAGAAGGATTTCTAGAAAAAGTTTTTCGAAAAATATTTTCCTCGTACCCTCCCACTTAAGATGGAAAGGGACTTCCTTGAACTCAAGAAAAAAGGTGAAGAATCCATCATAGATTAAGAGGAAAACTTATCTAGGATTGCATGATACATCTCCAGATTTATCATTACCCCCAAAAGAATGGTTGACTACTACTTCGGTTGGATAATATCTAGCCTACAGAAATCCCTAGTGATGCGTGACTTTGAGAGCTATGAGGAAATTTCCTGATGTGCCCTCAATGTAGAAATGGAGATCTTCGAATCTTAGGGGTATCATGGGGATTAGAAGTGAAAGGTGGAATTTAATTCTGATGGCCCGATGGATAAATCCAACAGTACTATGAAAAACCAACACCCAACATGCCAATGGTGTGGAAAGAAGCACCTCAGAAATTTCATGAAGAGGACATGGAAATGCTTAAGTTGGGGAAGACAAGGGAACCTAGCCATTATCTACCGATAAGAAAAACCCACATCTTTTAAAGAGGATAGGAATGATCTGTTCAACCCTAAAAGCGTAGTTCATTACTTCAAATAAAGGAACTGGGGAACTTTTCAAACCAGTGCCCTAATCCAAGGGTTTTTGGAGGCAACCGATAACCTTCATGGCAGCAATAGGGAGCTTTTTTCATCACTATAGCCGAATTGAACCCCAACAACAAGGTGGATATATCTACAGTAGTTATTCATTCACAAATAAAGAACATATTTTTTATTCTAGTTATACAAATTCTTTTATAAACTGAAAGTTTAGTAAAACAATCCCAACACCACAAAAAATCATGGAAGTAAAGATGTTGGTGATAACGGAAAATGAGGAAATCATTTTATCCCATGAATATAAATCCCCCTGTAATTATTTTTGAATTGAACATTCCAATAAACCACTTCATACTCCCATTCGTGGAATTTTATGAAATTCATGGCGTGGATGGACTTTTCATTATATAGAGTCAACATAAATTGCCATTAGAGGGAAACCTCTCTGCATATGGAGAATCGAACCCCAATTTGGAACAAGTGCAAGGAGGAGTATGAATATTTTTCAGCACCATCATTTAAAGCGTGGATATTACTACCCAATGAGCAAGCGTATCTGGATCCGATGATTGAGTCTATGGAAGAATCCACCCATGAAGACATTCCTATTGTGAGAGAATTTGCTGTAGTGAATCTTGAAAAATTGCATGGTCTTACTCCTAGAAGAGATGTTGAATTCCCAATTGATATTATATATAGGGAATTGCCAATATCCAAGATTCTTTATTGAATGACTATTAGGGAGCTTGAGGTGCTAATGAAAAAACTACACGAGAATCTGGAAAATAGGTTTATATGCCCAAGTGCTTCACCAATGGGTGGACCAGTCCTCTTCATCAGGATGAAGGATGGGTCAATTCAACTTTGCATTGATTATCATGAGGTTAACAAAATCACAATAATTAAAATATATTTTCATCCACGAATTTATTACATGTTCGATTTTCTACATAGAGAACAATTCTTCTCCAAGGAGGATTTGTGTTTAGGATATTACTAGGTAGGGTTCATGAAAGAGGATATCTTCAACATTGCTTTCCGAACAAGATACATGCACTATGAATTGTTGTAATTCCTTTTAGAGTCAATAATTCTCCAGAAATATTCATGGACATGATGAATAGAGTCTTTAAATATTACCTCAACAAATTTATGGTAGATTTTATTGATGAAATTCAAATATACTCCAAACCCATAGAGGAGCATGAGGAGGATATAAGCACTATACTAAAGACCTTGTGAAAGGAGAAGCTCCATGAAAAGTAAATAAAGTGTGATTTCTGGTTAAAGTAGGTCTCATTCTTGGGTCATATCATCGCAAGAAAGGGGATATCTATTGATCCCTCAAATATAGCTGTAATTGAGGGATGACTGAGTCCAACATTAGTAATGAATATCCATAGCTTCCTGGGGTTTGATAGACAATATCACTGATTTTTTAGAAATTTCTCATGATTTTCCAACCCTCTTACCAATATAACTCTGAAGGGAGTGAAGTTTCCATGGCGTGATGAATGTTAAGAGAGCTTCAAAGATTTTAAAAGGAGTCTTATCACTACGCTCGGGCTCAAACTTCCCATAAGTGGATATATTTTGTGGTATTTGGTGACGCATTGAATTAGGGTATTGGCTGTGTGTTGATGAAAAATGAAAATTTCATTGCCTATGATTCATGGGAATTGAATTTTCATGAGAAAAACTATCCACCACATGATCTGGAGTTGGCTGTAGTGATCTTCTCTTTGAAAATTTGGTTGCATTAAATCTTTGGGAAGAAGTGTGAAATATACACGGATAACAAAATCCTCAATTATATATTCAAAAATAAAGAGTTGAATATGATCCAACATAGATGGTTAGAGATGATCAAAGAATATGACTTCTCAATCCATTACCACCTTGGGAGAGAGGAATTGGTGTCAGATGCTCTAAATAGAAAGGATCTAGATATTCTATTATTGATGAGAACTGAAAGGGATCCAGTCTTCTTATTTTTGAGGATGATTTACATGGGAATCAAAAATAAGGGAACATAATCAATCCTTTCACAAATTATTGCTCAAACATCTCTTTTTCAATTGTTAAAGGATGGTCAAAATAATGATGTGGAAATTTAGAAGAATGTGGAAACTATCAAAAAAGTGAAATTCTTTTAATTTAATGTTAATGATTAATGAGTTTTGAGATTTGGGACAAGACTATGTTTTCCAAAAATATTTGAGTTAAATAAATTTCATTTGGATGATGCACAAAGTTTGAATTTCTCCAATCACCCAGAAAACACAAAGATGAATTGAGGTCTTCAAAAGTATTATTGGTGGGATAACATGAAGAAAGAGATCACTAAGTATACATCCATGTTCCATGTATGTCAGCAATTGAAGGATAAGAGGCAGAAGTCTAATGGAATGATGCAAACATTACCCATACCATTACAGAAATTGGAGAACATCACCATGGACATTATCACTAGACTTACAATGATATACAATATAAACAATGCTATTTAGGTTGTTATGAATCTTCTTATAATTAAAACACACTTCATCTAAATTCATGAGGATTTCACATTGGATCAACTCGCACAGATATATGTTAGATAAGAGGTAACACTACATGGAGTACCACTTTCTATTGTATCTGATCAAGATCCAATATTCATCTATATGATCTGGAAGAGTCTTCAACATGAATTGAATACTGAGATGAACTTCATTATGGGTTATCATCCTCAAACATATGGCCATTCTGTGTGGACTATCTAGGCACCTAAGGACATGTTGAGTGTATTCTCAACTGAATTCAAATGAGGATGGAATCAAAATATTCCTTCAATTATGTTCTCATAATATAACAGTTTCCCCACAACCATCCAAATGGATCCTTATGAATCCCTATATGGGAATAAGTGCAGAACACCAACATGTGGGGATGATGTTGAGGAGCGAAAAAACCTAGGCCCATAAATGGTCTAAAAATGGTGGAGAAGGTTAAGACTATCCAAAACCACCTTAAAGATGCTCAGTGACAACAAAAGAGTGATGCTAATAATTGTCGACAAGACCTAGTGGTTGAGGTCAGAGATTTGTTATTCCTCTTTATATAACTGTGGAAGAGTGTTATGAGTTTTGGGAAGAAGGGAAATATAATTCTAAGGTACATTGGGCTTTTTATGATCCTGGATCGAATTGGAGTAGTAGCCTATCGACAAGTACTCACACCAAATGTAACATACCAAGTAATTAATGAATAATAGGTACTCTTATTTATGTCTATTTATGATTTAGATTGTTTTTTAGAGGCTTAAAATGAGAATAAATCCAATCATAAGCATGGAATACACTAATATTTTTAAAAGATTGTTTTACTCTCTTTTGATGGAAAACCATTTTTACATCTATATTTTGACAATTTTATAAGATCTATTTGTCAAAATAAACTTAGTATTTATGATTGGGACATTGAAATTTACCTTGGTTTAATATTTGGTATTTTTCTAACAATGTTCATTTTTTAATGAATAGTGAAAAATACTGCATTTTACATCAAAACTGTTTTTCCATCTAATATAATTATATGGTTAGATTACCTTTTTAATTGGTTTTAATGTGTAAATATAATATATTTTTACAATTCAATCCAATGGTGGTCATTGGGATTAATTTCACAATGGAATTAGGCATAAACAAGTGCCAAAGTTTTCATAGATACTGTTTCTAAAAAACCCGCTATTTGTTTTGACAACAGGAATTATTTTTAAATTAATTATTGAAATTTCTATGTTTGGAATTTGGTAAAATGGATTGCATATTTGGAATCAGAAGGTCCAAATTATTTAATCAATACTTTTTTGTTTTTGGACATTTGAATAGTAACGATGGTAATTATCGTTAATTATCTTGAAAAATTAGTAATCAGGTAGTTAAGGATAATAAAATAATATCATAATAATAAAAAATGACCCCAACATGTTTCATAATGATACTTTTTGTGTCATTTCCTACTATTGTATGCCTTGTTCCAAACTTGGGGACCCCATGGAATCACTTTTGTGAGGTAATGACTTTTTATATTTTTATTTTTAAAGAAAGTTAAATATAGCAAAGAATGTATCACCTGAGAAAAAAAAATTTAGTTTTATCTACATAAATGATCTATTGGACTATATATATTCATTGGAAATATAAAAAGGTTTCTTACATCATATTATTTTTTTATTATTTTTAGACATTAAGTAAATTAAATTATTTATGACATCATGATGATGCAGTGATTACCTCATTAATTAACGATTTAAATAAAATGAAATGATAATGTAAAAACTAAGACTTACACTTGTAAAAGAACTATTTGATGAGTATATTTCGAACCCTTATCACCTTTTCCTAGAACTATATCAATGTGGGACCTTTTAAATCCGAATCTCTTTTTAAAATAATATAACATTTCTTATCTTTCAAAGAGTCCCCCTCCTCTCCTCTTATAAAAGGCCCCCAGCTCTACCTCCTTACCCACACTTCTCAAGACTTTGGCTCAGCCAAGATCTGCTCATTTTGTCTCTGCACATCACTCTCCTCATCCTACAGGCCTCACCTTAGGCATGAAGTTCTTCAAGAAACCCGTTTGGTTCAGACCAAAGGGAGTTACCCAATTTTAAGGTAATGTCTTCATTTGTGTTCTTTTGTTTTATTTTGCTTCTCCAACCCCCTAAAATCTTTTTATTCATTTCTTTTGTAACAACACCAGTATCATAAATATACTAGGATATTTTTATAAGATTTATTCGAGCTACACTTACACACACCTTCATCTAATTTTTAAAGGGAATATTGTTTCTGTGGATGGTGAATTTCTGCCTCACGAAACGATGATTGTTAAATATTCTTCTAACACCATCAAAGGTGGCCATTATGATGACACTATTTTTATATATGATATATACTAATTTTATTTTTTCCTTAAGATTCTGTATTTTTCATTTATTGCATACCTTTATTGCATCCATTATGGGTATATGGGATATCTTCATTTTAGGAAGTGCGGACTACCGCCCCCACAAAGTGATTTGATTCGTTAATGCCATATGTGGGATATATAAAGGATGGAGTTACTGATATTATATATTAAATTATACTGGAATTGTAGTATTCCTTTATGGAATTATGATTCCATTCCATAAAATATGATGTAGAAATGAAAGTAGCGTTCATGCGTACGTACGGCTTACCGTCTCCATGAACGGTGTATTTAATTTCTTACCTCTAAATGTTATGTAATATTATAAATGCATGTATATAATGTATATATATGATATATATGATATCTACATCATGAATATAACTCTAGATATAAGGTATACATGAACTACTTGTAATTATAAACAGTTTATTTTTGACTCAAGTATCAATGATCGTTAAAACGACCGTTATTAACTTAAATAATTACATAGTGTTCATGACATTGTAATAAGTGATATAAAAGGAATAATGAACTTGAAAAATGTTCTTATGCAAATAGAAATTAATTCACGTTTATTTTTCAAGAGATTAAATAACGTTCGAGTCATGTCGGATACGAGGTAAGGGAATTCGTCTCAATCTCCATTCATTGAGGCATATTTTGTTTTATACACAACTTTATTTTATATAGTGTATAACCCCCTTTTACTTTTATGCTTATTCAAAAAGAATATTTTTTTATATGAAGTGTTTTACTAAATTACAGAAGTAATTTTTTTGTCGTACGTATGCGGCGACAACGACTTCTTCACCATCGTGACCATTATTTGAGTTTCAGATTCCTCTACAATCCATAACATAACATTTTTTAAAATAAAAAATAAATACCATGTATTACATTTATTTTATTTTGGTATTGAAAAAGATTTTCATAATTTTTTTATTATATCAATGTGTTGTATTGATATCTTGTGATTGAAATGTGGAAATGTTATGTTTCCTTTATGCATTTTTTACGTGATACGATTATGTTATGGTTCTGGGGAATTGTTATAAAGACAAGTTGTTCCATGATAAACTAAGGGTAGGTGAGCCCGATATGGCTCTCTAATGCATTGGGTAATTCGAAGGAGTTAAACATTAAGGTTTCTCCGAAGATATTTTGGGAATATACTGTGATGGGAATTCCAAATGTTACCATGAGGGTTACTCTCTGCGTAAGAATTTTATGAATGCCTCAAGTTACCTTTATGTCTTATGATTTCTATGATTTATTCATGATTTGATGAGGTATGTTAAAATGATTATGTTTTATGAGTAATGTATGATTTCATACATGGACTAATGTTTTCATTTCGTACTTTTATATCCCTTACTAAGCTTTTTATTCTCATCCCATGTTTTTGAAATGTTTTTCATAGGTCAAGGGAATGGTACATGATGTGATGATAGGGTCAAGGAAGTTTCGTGAAAGAGTCCATGTTATGTTTTAAATATGTTTCTATTGATGGAAAAAAATGAATATTATCGTTTATGTAACCACTTTGTTTAAATGTGGAATGTAAAGCATGATTTATGATATAATTCTCTAAAACTCTAAACCTGAAATGATCCTCAACGTGTATTCTTGAAGTAACTCAATATTAAGTAGTGTTTAAGGATGGGGCCTTATAGTTGGTATCAGAGGTCAGTTTAGATAACATTTGGAGTTAGAATTCTATTAAATGATTATCCAAAAATAGTTTTTTTATGGTCAAATCGAAATGATATAGCATTTGAAGGATACCATGTTGCTACATCTAAGACATGTTTGTTCAGAATGGTTTTCCGCAGAGGAAGTAGGTAAGCACTTCTAGGAAGTCATACATAAAGAAATAACCTTCCGAATCAGCATCCTGAGATGGTCGGAATTGGAACTGAGTAGTTTGTTGCAGTAATAGCGTAGTTGACTCATATGCTAAATGGTGGTGGTATCCATGCACGAGATCAGACAAATCAACCACATAAGAACATGTCAGTGGTGGAAAATTTCATGAGGCAACATCCCCCACCCTTCAGAGGATCATCTGACCCTGTTCTAGCTGAAGGGTGGATTAAAGCACTAGAGAAGATTTTCGATGTCATGGGGTGTTTAGACAATCAAAAGGGTAGTCTTTCTATTTACCATTTGGAGGGTGAAGCAGATCAGTGGTGGTCGATGGTTAAAAATATCAGGGACATTGATGAGATTGATGCTCTCGAATGGGATGAATTCAAAGGTATATTTATTGGGAAGTATTTTCCTAAGGCTGTTCGACATAGGATAGAAAAACAATTCCTAGAATTGAGGCAAGAGGAAGACTCTGTGGCTGCCTATGAAGAAAGGTTCACTCAATTGGAAAGGTATGCTCTAAATTTTATCCGAGACATTGATAGTAAAATCAATTATTTTTACTTAGGATTAAAGCCAAAATATCAAATGGATTTAGCTTCTCATTAGTTCAAATGTTATGGAAAGCTTGTTCGATGTGCTGAGAAGGTGGAAATGGAGTTTTCCGATGATCAAGTGTTCTATAACAACCAGAAAAAGAAAAGGTCGAGGTGGCAGAAGAAAGGAAAGAATTCTTCATAGAGGTATGACGGTAAGAAAACTAAGTTTCCAGTTTGTGATAAATGTGGTAAAAGGCATGCTGGGGAATGTCTTCTGAATTCTGGAAAGTGCTACATATCTGGTAAGATTGGACATAAGGCTCGTGATTTCACTGAAAAAGATCAAGGTGATGGTAAGTCCAAATTTGATTTAAAGTTAGTGAAATGTTTTAAGTGCAATGATATGGGTCACTATGCAAACGAGTGTCCGACAAAGAACTTGAGTGATGGGAAGCAGTTAGACTACATGTAGAAAGGGGTGGTGAAATCCTTTGCAACTTCTTCAGCAGATGTCGGGCCATCAAATGAAGTTGTATCAGGTACTTTGTTTTTTCATATTATGCCAGTGTGTTGTTTTATTCAGGGTCTACACATTCATTCATCTCTGAAAACGTTTCTAGTAAAATGGGAATACCATCTGAAGAAATGACTCCTGAACTTCTGGTAAAAACACCTGGGGGAAATGTTGAGGAAAAAAGAATTTATACGAATCTTCATATCCTTATCCGTGGAAAGAACCTACTTGAAAACCTTATTGTTTACCTCTAGTAGAGTTTGATGTTATCCTGGGTATGGATTGGCTTTCTATTTACTATGCTAAGATTGAAAATAGAGCTAAAGAAGTTTCTTTTCAAAAAGACTTTCAGTTTGTGTACAAGAATAAAACCTTAACGTTGATAACATATCAAGAGGCCGAGAAACTTGTAAAATATGGAAATGAATGTTACCTTGCACATATCGTTGAAAACAAGGTAACTGTTCATATTATTGATATGCCAGTGGTAAATGAGTATCCTGATGTTTTTTCTGATGAGTTTCCTAGAATAATACCAGATCAGGAAGTTGAATTTACCGTTGACTTAGTTCCTGATTCTAAGCCAATTTCAAAACCCTATTATCGAATGGCTCAAACTAAACTTTTAGAGTTGAAGGGGCAATTGCATGATTTATTAAAAAAAGGTTTCATTCGACCTAGCACATCACCATGGTATGCTCCTATTTTATTTGTTAAAAATAAAGATAGTTCAATAAAACTTTTCATTGATTATAGAGCCTTGAATAACATCACTGTTAAGAACAAATATCATTTGCCTCATATCGATGATATGTTTGATCAGCTCCAGGGAGCTCAATTTTCTTCAAATATTGACCTGAGATTGGGGTACCATCAGTTGAAGGTAACGGAAGCAGATATCCCGAAGACCACGTTTCGTACAACATATGGCCGATATTAATTTGTAGTAATGACTTTTGGGATAACCAATGCACCTACTGTATTCATGGAACTTATGATAAGAATTTTCCATGAGTTCTTGGATTAGTTTTTTTGTTTTCATTGATGATATTTTGGTTTTTTCTAAATGTAAAGAGGAGCATGGAAGACATTTAAAGGTAATTTTTTAAATCATAAAAGAATAGAAATTTTATGGGAAATTCAGCAAGTGTGAGTTTTGGTTGAAACATATTACTTTCCTTGGTCACATTGTTTCTAAAGATGGGATAATTGTTGATCCTGCAAAATCCAAGTTTGATATAGAATGGTCAAGACCCAAAAATGTAACTGAGATTCGTAGTTTTCTTGGTTTGACAGGATATTACCGAAGTTTTTTAAGAAATTGTTCACGGTTATCTAGTCTAATGACTAAGATAACTTGGAAGGGTGTTAAGTTTATCTGGACAAAATAATATGATGATTGTTTTCTAGAATTGAAAAGAAGATTGGTGAATGCTCCAGTTTTGGCACTACCTTTCAGGAATGGGGAGTTTTCTATCTACAGTGATTCTTTATTGAAAGGACTTTGTTGCGTCCTAATGCAGAAGGACAACATAATTACTTATGCTTTATGACAGTTGAAAACATGTGAGGTAAATTACCCTACACATGATTTGGAATTAGCTGCTGTTGTTTTTGCTTTAATGGAGGCATCATTTGTATGGACTAAAGTGTGAAATATATACCGATCACAGAGTTTAAATTATATATTCACTCAGAATAAATTGAACATGATACATATGAGATGTACAGAATTAATCAAGGATTATGATTGTACAATTCATTACCATCCGGGAAAAGCAAATAAATTGGCTGATTCTTTGAGTCGAAAAAGTAATGCTTCATTAACAATGTTGCGTTTTGAACGTGATACTTTGGTTAAGGATTTGATGAAATATGTCATAGAAGTTTTTGGGGCATGATTTTCTTCTGTTTTGTTTCAGGTATCAGTGAAATCTTCTCTATCAGATAAAATCATGCAAGCACAGAAGCCAGACAGTGAGTTGCAGAAAAAGGTAGAGCTGGTTCAGAAGGTTAAGTTGACTGAATTCAACATTGATAATGATAGTGTTTTGAGATTTTGGAAGATATTTTGTGTTCCTTGTGATTCATAGTTGAAGAGTGAGTTATTATGTGCAGCTCATAGTTCTCCGTTTTCAGTTCATCCATGCAGTACTAAGATGTATAGAGATCTTTGGGAATACTACTAGTGGGATGGAATGAAAAGATATATTACTGATTTTACTGTGAAGTGTTTGACTTGTCAATAGGTTAAAGAAGAGCGGCAGTAACCGAAAGGGATGCATCAGCCTTTACCTGTACCAGAGTGGAAATGGGAGAATATATCCATTGACTTTGTTGTGGTATTGCCGAAGACACCTCGAGGTAATAATGCAATCTGGGTTATTGGTGATCGCTCGACTAAATATGCTGATTTCCTTGCTATACAAGATACATTTTTCCTAGATAAACTTTCTCATTTTTATGTTAAAGAGATAGTCAGGTTACATGGAGTTCCTCTCTCCATTATATCTGACTCTGATCCCAGGTTCACTTGTAACTTTTGGAAAGGCCTTTAGAAGTTGTTGGGTACTGAATTAAATTTTGGTACAGCTTTTCATCCTCAATCAGATGGGCAGTCAGAATGAGCGATTCAGACTTTGGAGGATATGATACGTTCTTGTTCGATGGATTATCACGGATGTTGGGACCAACATCTTTATTTGGTTGATTTTTCATATAATAACAGTTTTCATTCCAGTGTACAGATGTCACCATTTGAGGCATTATATGGGAAGCGGTGTTGAACTCCAGCTTTCTGGGATGAAGTAGGTGAAAGAATGTTTATGGGACCAAAATTGGTAGAAGAGTTGGCAGAAAAAGTTCAGATGATACAGAAACACATGATAACATCTCAGAGAAAGCAGAAGAGTTATGAAGACAATAAGAGGAAGGATCCCTCTTTTGAGGTAGGTGATCATGTCTTCCTCAAAGTCTCACCATGGAAAAGTGTGATGTGATTTGTTAAGAACGGAAAGCTGAGTCCAATTTTCATTGGACCATATGAAATTCTGGAGAGAGTTGGATCAGTTGCATACCGAGTGGCTTTACCTCCGAGTTTATCTCAAGTACACAATGTTTTTCATGTTTCAATGTTAAGGAAGTACATGCCATATCCATCTCATGTTTTGAGTCAAGAGGTAGTTCAGATGGAAGAAAATCTATCTTATGAGGAACAACTAGTCTAGATTCTTGACCACAGGGAGCATGTTTTACAGAATAAGTTTATTCATCAAGTAAAGGTTTTGTGGAAAAACCACATGAGTGAAGAGGCAACATGGGAATCTGAAAATTCAATGAGGGATTAATACCCCCACTTATTTGATAAGTAAATAAATTGTGGGGATGAAATTTTCTAAAGGGGGGAAGGTTGTATAATCCCATGCAATTAATGAATAATAGATATTCTTATCTATGTCTATTTATGAATTAGATAGTGTCTTAGAGGCTTAAAATGAGAATAAATCCAATCTTAAGCATGAAATACACTAATATTTTTAAAATATTGTTTTACTTCCTTTTGATGGAAATTCATTTTTAAATCTATCTTTTGACAATTTTATAAGATCTATTTGTCAGAATAAACTTATTCTTTTATGATTGGGATATTGAAATTTACCTTGGGTTAATTTTTGGTATTTTTCTGACAATGTTCATTTTTTAATGAATAGCAACAAATACTGCATTTTACATCAAAACTGTTTTTTCATCTAATATAATTATATGGATAGAATATCTTTTTAATTGGTTTAAACGTGTAAATAGAATATATTTTTTCCATGTAATCCTATTTTGGTCATTTGGATTAATTTCATTTTGGAATTGGGCATAAACAAGTGCCAATCTTTTCATAGATATTGTTTCTAAAAAACCCGCTATTTGTTTTGAAAACGGGATTTTTTTTAAATTAATCACTTAAATTTCTATGTTTGGAATTTGGTAAAATGAATTACATATTTGGAATCAGAAGGTCCAAATTATGTAATCAAGACTCTTTTGTTTTTGGACATTATAAATAGTAACGACTGTAATTATCATTAATTATCTTGAATAATTAGTAATCCGGTATTTAAGGATAATAAAATAATATCATAATAATAACAAATGACCCCAACATGTGACCTAATGATACTGGATGTGTCATGTCTGACCATGGGATGCCTTGTGTGATACTTGGGGACACCATGGAATCACTTTTGTGTGATAATGACTTTTTATCTTTTTATTTTTAAAGAAAGTTAAATACTACAAAGAATGTATCACCTAAGTAAAACATTTTTAATATTGTCTACAGAAATGATATATTGGACTATAAATAGTCATTGGAAATATAAAAATATTTCCTACATCATAGTATTTTTTTATAATAATTACACATTAAATATATTAAATTATTTATGACATCATGATGTTGCAGCGATTACATCATTAATTAACGATTTAAATAAAATGAAAAGATAATTTAAACTCTAAGACATACACTTGTCAAATACCTATTGAATGAGTCTATTTCGAACCCTTATCACCTTATCCTGGAACTATATCAATGTGGGTCCTTTTAAATCTGAAAATCATTTTAAAATAATGTAACATTTCTTAACTTTCCAAGAGTGCCCCTCCTCTCCTCTTATAAAAGGCCCCCACCTCTACCTCCTTACCCACACATCTCAAGCCTTTGGATTGTCCATGATCTGCTCATTTTGTCTCTCCAAATCCCTCTCCTCATCCTAGAATCCTTACCTTAGTCAGGAAGCTCTTCAAGAAACCATTTTGGTTCAAACCAAAGGGAGTTACATGATTTTAAGGTAATGTCTTCATTTGTGTTCTTTTGTTTTATTTTCCTTCTCCAACTCACTAAACTCTTTTAATTCATTTATTTTGTAAAAAAACCAGTATAATAAATATACTAGGATTTTGTTATAATATGTATTCTAGCTATACTTACACACACCTTCATTTAATTGTTAAAGAGCATACTGTTTCCGTGGATGGAAAATTTCTTCCTCACGAAATGATGATTGTTCGATATTATTCTAACACCTTCAAAGGTGGCCATTAAGATGACACTATATTTATATATGATATATAATATTTTTATTTTTTCCTTAAACTTGTGTATTTTTCATTTATGTCATACCTTTATGGCTTCCATTATGGGTATACGCGATATATTCATTTTAGGAAGTGTGGACTACCGCCCCCTAAAAGTGATTTGATTCGTTAATTCCATACGTGGGATGTATAATGTATGGAGTTAATGATATTATATATGACATTATACTGGAATTATAATATACCTTTTTTTCATTATGATTCCATTCCATAAAATACAAAATAGAAATGAATGTAGCGTTCATGCGTACGTACGGCTTACCGTCTCCATGAATGGAGCACTTCATTTCTTACCTCTAAATGTTATCTAATATTATAAATGCATGTATATACTAGATATATATGATATATATGATATCTACATCATGAATATAACTCTGTATATAATGGATTCATTAACAACTTGTAATTATTAAAGAGTTTATTTTTGACTCAAGTACCAATGATCGTCAAAACGACCGTTATTAACATAAATAATTACATAGTGTTCATGACATGGTAATAAGTGATATAAAAGGAATAATGAACTTGAAAAAGGTTCTAAAGCAAGTAGAAATTAACTCAAGTTTATTATTCAGGAGATTAAAGAATGATCGTGTCAAGTCGGATACTAGGTAAGGGACTTCGTCTTAATCTCCATTCATTGAGGCATATTTTGTTTTATACACAACTTTCTTTTATACGGTGTATAAACCCCTTTTAATTCTATGCTTATTCAAAAGGAATCTTTTTTTATATGAAGCATTTTACTAAACGACAAAAGGAATGTTTTTTTGTCGTACGTATGCGGCTACAATGAATTCACCACCGCCGTGACCATTATTTGAGTTTCGGCTTCCTCTGCAAGTCATAACATAACTTTTTTTTAAAAAAAAATGAAAAATAAATACCATGTATTACTTTTCTGTTATTTTTTTATTGAAAATGGTTTTCATAATGTTTTTATTATTTCAATTTTTTGTATTGATATCTTGTGATTGAAATGTTGAAATGTTATGTTCCCTTTATACATGTTTTATGTGATACAATTATGTTATGGTTCTTGGGAATTATTATGAAGATGTGTTGTTTCGTGATAAACTAAGGGCAGGTGATCCCGATATAGCTCTCCAATTCATTGGGAAACACGAAGGAGTTAAATGAAAAGGTTTCTTCTAAGAGATTTAGGGAATATACTGTGATGGGTATTCTAAACGTAACCATGAGGGTTACTCCCTACGTAAGAATGTTATGAATGCATCAAGTTACCTTTATGTCTTATGATTTCTATGATTTATTCATGATTTTATGATCTATGTTAAAATGCTTATGTTCTATGAGTAAAGTATGATTTCATACATGGACTAATATTTTCATTTCGTACTTTTTTATCCCTTACTGAGCTTTTTAATCTCATCCCATGTTTTTGAAATGTTTTTCATAGGACAAGGGAAAGGTACATGATGTGATGATAGGGTCAAGAATGTTTCCTGAAAGAGTCCTTGTTTTGTTTTAAATATGTTTCTATTGATGGAAAAAAATTAATACTATCTTTTATGTAACCACTTTGTTTAAATGTGGAATGTAATTCATGATTTATGATCTAATTCTCTAAAACTCTAAACCTAAAATGATCCTCAACGTGTATTCTTGATGTAACTCAAGATTAAGTAATGTTTAAGGATGGGACCTTATACCAATCCTATCTCAAGTACATTATGTATTCCATGAATCACTATTGTTGAAGTACATACCTGAACCATCACATGTACTCAATAAAGAGGTGCTACCAATTGATAATTACCTCTCTTATGAAGATAAGCTAGTGAAGCTCTTAGATTGTTGTGGAAAATTTCTATAAAATAAAACAATACCCCTCGTCAAGGTGTTGTGGAGAAATCACAAGTTTGATGAAAAAACATGGGAATTAGAGGATGTTTTGAAGTAGAGTGACCATAATCTAATTTATTATGGGAAAGGAAAATTTTGAGGAAGAAATTTCATATGGGGATGATTGTAACAGACCAAAAATATATTAATGAAAATTAAACTGGATCTATTTTAATGTATTGTTGTAAAATGGTTATATTAAAAATATACAATTCTTTGGTTTTTTGATTTCTATATTTCAAAATACCATTAAAAATTGTTATTGTTTCTAATACAGCTATTGAAGAGTGATCACATGATTTTTATAAATACAGGTCTTTAATAAATACAATTTACTCAGAAAATGGAAGCGATAGCCTCATCTAGTAGAATTTCTCTGTAAGAAATCCATTTGTCAGATCTTGGAAAGGAGGTGGTGTCATTGGGCTTTGCTCTTAATGAAACCCCAGCTAAACTTCAACACGTTAAGCAGAAATAGAACCTCTTATGGTAGAAATGTATATTGTTAGAGATTACCACCTGAGAGATGTTATCCAAGCCACCACAAGAGTCTGTCATTATTGCACACCTTACCCTTCTGTCCAATGAACATTTTATAAGGGGTTATTTAACAAGACCCTAAAAATATGATTATGTTTATTATTTTTGTATATTATAAAGAATATACATTATTTTTATTATTTTTACTTTTTGAATAGTATTTAAAGAAAAAATTTTATTTATTCAATTAAGATATCTATTTTGATGAATTAATGGATTTTTTAATTAAAAAATATTTTAATAAAATATTATTACTAAATTGCTTTTTATTAAATATAAATGATTGTATAATATTTCTGAATAAAATTTGGATTTTTATTTTGGTTTTAAAGATGTTTTTGTCAAATCCCTTGAATTTTTGATAAATGTCCATTTTTATTTAAAATGTAAAAATTGAAATATTTAGATATTATTTTCGGAATCAGGATGTTGAAATTATGCAATTGTGAATGGTTCATAATTTTTTGAGATAGTTTATTTTGTGTTTAAAAATTAAACACTGTTTGATTATATAATGTGTTTTAAGTCATCATCATTACATAATTATATAATGTTGTTTTCAGACAATATATGTATTACCATTAACATAATGCGATTTTAGGTTGGATTGATTTATTTAACAAAGATTTAGTTGAACCTCCGAGACTTATAAAATATTTTAACTATTTAAAATGTATTCCTTGAGAGTGTTACTCACCTCCACATAATCAAGCTTAATATATTAAGATGTTCATCAATTGGATGTAAAAAATAATATTTTCCACTACCCATTTTAGAAAACATGGTAAAAACCATGGGATCATTGGTGGTTGGGATTAGTTTAATGTGTGGTGTCCAAAACCAATATAATAAAGAATTCCATCCCTTTTCATATATAAACCCACCCAAGCTCCCACTTCCTCTTCACTCAAGGCCTTGGGAGTCGAACCAGCCACTTTCCTCCTCTCTCTATAATCCACCCATGGTGCCCAAGCTCCCAAAAATCATTTCTCAATTCCCTCCAAAGCCTTTGGGATCACACTTCCATGTAAGCAATTTCTTCCTTTCTCATTTATATCCAAATTTATATTTGTTGTTATTCCCATTTCAATTACAAATGTTGGGGTATGATTTCTCACCTCCCCCATACATCCATCCCTACGTTTGAATTATTATGGACCGTTTTATCACCCATTAATTTCTCCCATGTACACCTGTTACTATACCAAAATTCCGTAAGGAATTTCTCTCTTCTCATTTACATTCAAGAAATTATTTTTTTATCATAAATATAAATTCCATTATATATTTTGGGACATGAATCTATATTTTACATTACTGAAAAATTAATTTAAATATGATGATAGACCAGTTTATCTCTCATCAACCATTTTTTTGAATTCTTATGCCATGCTGTTATTCTGCTGAAATTGCACTGCGATTTACCAAGCCAAAGTCATTGTGTAGTGAATTAAATACCCATTTACCTATCAAGGGTATTCAACATTATTCACATTTACATACTGATTATGGAGATTCATGTATTAATTACACATTCGAATATCGTTTAATAAATGATTATTTTTAATGAATCCTTGTAATATGATCAGTGTGGCACACTTATGTATGAAATAAACTGATAAAGAAGGGTGCGCCCTAATAGCACTCTAATGCATGAGCTAAGTATTAGTATCATTGTATTTAAAGATAAATGAGGGCTTAATAATCCTAATTGAAGTAAAATGATGGTTTACTCATGCTCCATGTGCAATTAGCCTTCTCTCATGCTAACATCATGTTAAATATTGTTCCACATTTCCATGTTATGATAATCTTTCTATATCACGCATTTATGTTCATGTTTCTCTTATTCTCCATTAATATAACTATTTCTTAACATGTACTATATTATAAATGATATGCCTTTTTTACTCCCTTACTGGGCTTTATATCTAAACCTTTTCTTATGCAGGTCCACAGGTTATCCCATGCAATTCTATGTATAAAGAATGAGTATGGTCATGTTAAAGATGTTTTTAATAATGATGTGTATTTATTGCTTTAATTTGTTATTTAATGTTCCTAATCCACAAAGACAGTATACCTATCGATATTATATGGTGGATCATGTGATAGTTTTATGTAATACAATATTTTTAAGTGTGTAATAAAGATTGGGGTTGTTGTAGTTTTACTTTAAGATTGATGTTTTAATAATGTTCAATAAAATTTTATAAAAACATATGTTGGGTTTTCTGTTTCTTTCCACTTCTTAGATAATGATTATATTTTGGAGAAATCATTACCTTGAGTACTCTATTGATGATTGACATGAGTTTCCAGCCCATGGGGATCAGGAACACCATTTATACTATGTTTCAGATCGGTTCGGGTGCCCGGTTCAGGGTCTACCCTAGATGGTTTGTGATAAAAGGGTATAATAGGAAGTTGAATCCTAGTGGAACATTATTTTTTAGAGTTAACTTTGTTATTTTTGGATTCCAAGGTAGATAGAGTAGGAATGCATGGACTTGGGGGGGGAGGTCTAGGATGAGATCCAAGAACCCTTGCTCGATCTAACCTCTGGTATCAATGGAAATTCCAGTTTTATTAGTTTCATTGGATTTTATTGATTTTTTGGTGTTGGTATATGAAAACGGGAGTTGGAACAATAGTCTATATGATATCTAAAGTCCTGAAAATCCATGTGGGGATAGGGAATTTTTCTAATAAGTATCTCTATGTTGGTGGTGTGTTTGATATATGGCCGCCAACAATAGAGTCAAGTCACTCAACTACACTAGTTCCCTTTTTTAAAATGGGGTGAATTGAGCTGTTGAAATGTGATTTAATATGATGAATAGGTTTTTGAAAATTTTTTTGTGCAATAGGTGATTTTCTAGAAAAGGGTTTTGGCCTTTGTGGTTGTTGGATTATGGAATGTGACCTTGCTGAATTTTTTAAAATGGGAAAGGGATATTTGAAATCGAATGATTTTATTTTGAAGTTCTATTAGATTAAATGGATAGGGTTTTTAATCAAATGGTTCTTGATGATGTGTGGTTTGTTTTGTGAAATCGAAAAATGGTCATTGGTTTGGTGGTTAATGTGCCTTTGGAAGGTACATATTTATTTTTGGAGACATGATTGTTTTATTTTAGCTTTGGTGTTTTCATGGGTGATGACATGAATGGTTTTATGGATATATTGATAAATAGACAGTATGGAATGATGGTTGGATTCCCGATGTGTCATGATAATGTGCATATGTGTGAGTCATGATTAAACACCATTGGTGAATGCGAAAATCCACCAAGTTGGTTTGTTTTTCAAAAAGTGTTTTAAGATGAAAAATTGCGTTGTTTGTTATAAACTGTTGGTTGTGTGGCTGGTTTTTCTTATATCATAGACGTTTTTTTGGTTCAGTATACTTCCTTGTGATATGGAATTCATATTCTGGTTGGGTCTTGATATGAAATGTCGTTGGTGTCTTAGTATTGGAGAAATGTTAAGTGGGTTTCTAAAGATGTGTTGGATGTTGTGATATGGACACATATCATTCATCATTGTTAATATTTATAGGTGATCAACCTAAGGATTCATTACAAATGTTAAATTATCCTCTTTATTTTATTCCTCATCCAATTTAATGGAATTGAGAGATTTTCATGCTCGATTTAATGTACCTTTCTGTTATTGTGTACCAATTGGTTGGGGTAGTTATTCTCGGTAAGGATGTTATTTTTCATAATGTATCTTGTCCATTCATTCCCTCATTAATAGTGATAGAAAATAGTGTTGTGTATATCCATGTGTTGGTTTGGGTAAAAGTGAGTTGATTGAGGAAGAGTGTTTCATGGGGTCCCTTGATCTTCTATTTCGACCTGGATGTGTTATGTGTCATCATGTGGAACTAAGGAGAACAGTTCATGTTAGATATTATCAATGCATGACTAGAAGTCAAGATATGCTTCATCCATTAGATATCTATCCATAAGTCTCATAGTGAACCTTGAGCACAGTCAGGATTCCATAGACTATGGGTAATATTGCTAATCTCGTGCCACAACTATTGTACTGAGGTAGTTTCATTATTTCATTTGTGGTTTTTGTGGCCCAATTTTTAGGTCCCCCTCCCTTCCCTCCTTATGTGGACGGGGTTTGGATCTAGGTAGGGTGTTGGACCATTTATTGTCCCCTCCGTTTGGGAGTGGGGGGTTTAAATTTTCATGTTTTATTCATCCTAAAATGGGTTGGTAGGTTTTTGTGGAATTGTTTCAGTGGTCTTGTGTGTGAGATACCCATTCCAAGTACATGTTGAATTCTTGTTTGGTCAATTATCATTGGTTCTTAATGGTGGGGAGAGCCACCATGGGTCACATAGAGTTTACCCCTAAGAATTTGTCTTGGGATAGTTATTTCTTAATAGTAAGAGTCTATTTTGGACTCCCATAGAATCATTGGTTTTCATGAGTGCACATTGGGTTGGGTTATCATTGTGTTCATTGGGAGAATGCCCAATAACCTGGTTGTAGTTTTTGTTGAGGCGGTAGTGACTTGATATTTTAGTTGATTCAGAAGAGGTGGTGGGGAGATGGTGTTTTGGTTAAGGTAAGAGACTTATGATCCATTAATGGTGGATGAGGTTTCATTGGATTTAGAGGCAGGACCATATTTATAAGGAATCCTTAGGTGTTTATAAATCAACATGATTGTGTTGTGGCCTTCTACGGGTGGAGGCTTTAATGGTGGGGAGAATTGTCACACCTAGTTTTTTTATGTCTTGGTTTTGATCTGGTTTGTTGGAAATACTAATCCTTTTCTTGGGTTTCAGGTTTGATGAATTTTGAGTTTTTAACTTCCATATATGTCTAATCATCCTACTATGGTTGATTCACTACTTGTTTTGGAGCTCTCTGGGAAAAGGTTTGTTAAATCCTGATTCGGGCCTATCGCAAGCCCATTTACATACTAAAAAAAATATTTCTTATATAAATCATTTTTTTCAACATTTTTTAAACATTAAAATTCATATTTGTCCTCCCCTAACCTATTAAAACCAAAATAACCTTTTCACCCCCTTAGGAATTCATAATCATGGTGTATATGGGTTATTTATTCAGGTATTGGGCCATCCCATGAGCCCATTTAAAGTTAAAAATAATAAATTTTTTATTTAATATTATATTCAATTTTTTATTTTTTTGGTCATTAAACTAGTCACTAATGACCAAGAACCCTAGTCACATATATAACTTCCATTTTACATCTTTGGATTTCATCTTAGTTGCAGATTAGGGAGAATTGTTTTCAAGGATTATTAAATAGTACAGATTTGGTAAGGTAATTTGTTTTATTCATGAATCAATCAATTTTTTTCTATTTTCCAACAAAATATTTTTCCCTAGTTCGTATAGACCAAATTATACTACCAAATATGTTCCAATACATTATATTTCCACTAAGGGTGTAGATCTAAGTAATGATTAATATTTATCTAGTTTCCAAGGTGAGATTCCTTCACATTTATCCTCCCTCTTCCTACTCCATCCAATTTATTATTATTTTCTCTTGTCCATTGGTCATTAACAACATAGGGATACGTAATCCAATTTTTTTTTATGGATTTTTGGTTCGTTTAGGGATGTTCTTTATAGATTTAGTGTGATGGGAACCACGATATGTGATATCAGGTATGTGGTTCCTTTACGATATGGTTTTGAGGTAAGATATCCATAGCACATTCATTTATAATTTTTTTCATGATTTTATTACTTTTATGACAATATATATATTTATTATTTTGGTTCATCCTTTTTATAATTTTCTTGAAGTGAAAAATTGTTGTTCAAACCTTGTTCTGTAAAGAGTCGTATTGTTTTTTAAAAACATGTTCACCGCTTGCATACTTAAATTTTATGTTATCTTACACACCTGGATTATGTTATTTTGAAAATGGTTCAGTGTTATGAATACATTTATGACTTTGAAATTTTTTTATGTCCCCTTTCAAGTTCTTAAAATAAATATTTGGTTTAAAAGTGAATGCCATGTGTTTAGTAAATTTCCCAGTTGGATTTTTTGTGGTTATTACGATTTAAAATGATTTATTTGGATTTATAAATAAATTTTGAATATGAAATATGTTATTTTGGTTTCCTGATATTTCTGTCTAAATTATTTTTGGTTTTATAAACAAATGATATTTTGGTGGAAAACATGGTTTGGCCCGAGTATCAAAAATTGGCCCGTTTGGAATCCTTATAAAAATGTGCATTCTTTGTATGTGTAATCTAAATATTTTAATAGATTTATGAAATTTTTATTATGATTAACGGTTGTTTATACACCTCTGTATTAAAATTTATATTTGTACCATTGGAAATTGTTCGATTTGACAAATGATTAAAGGATCTTTTGGCATTTTTCTTGTAAAAATAGTTTCCATGGGTATTTCATGTCGTATCATTTGGGGGAATTTTATGGTCAATGATGTTATTTTATTAAATGTTGTTGGGGTTTCCAAATCATCTTTGATATGGAATTTATGTTTTTTTATCATTGAAAGGTCATTTTTAAATGGAATTTATGTGTCAGGCCTCGTTATACTTCTTGATATCTTTTTATGAAACTTTATGTTCTTTTTTGATCTGTGAATGAAATGTGAAACATGTGTGTGGGATGTTTGATGTGTGTATGATTTTTAAATTTATTCTTCATGATAAAATGATATTTTATATAAGTGTAACTTTTTTGAGCATAAAATATAAAACTCATGTATAATGTTGGGTTGACATATACTAGTATACTAGTGATTCAGACAGGGTTTGTCCATGTTTCGCGTAGGATGTTTGATAACGATAAAACTAACGAAATATGATGATGATGATGTTTGTGAACAATAGGTTATGGTGTATTCTCCTAAAAGTTTCATGTTTTCTAGAGAATGGATATTTGTAGTAGTTTTTTTTACAATGAGATTCATGGTACCTGGGGCCCATAACGAACTGGTTCCTAGTGGTGTTCCAGTGACATGTTCTCATTAGATATTTGGTACTCAACATTGGAATATATTGTCATTAGGTGATAAATTAAGAATCATGTTTGTTTTATTTAAATTTTTAAATTCTCTAAAGCATACCTCTTGAAATATATTTTTATTTTGATGTAGCACCTCTTTGAAAAAAATTTAATAGCATTCTTGATTAAAAAACATTCACATTTTTGTCTTGGAATTTTTATTGAATGAAAACTAATTTTGAAACCATATTTTTATATATTATATCTCAAACATGAAATTTATGTGGCTTTTATTTTAAATAATATTCATTGGGAATAGAATATAAGGATAATTTAATGAGTTTTAATACTTGCACATATAGTTTTCTTCGGTTTTTATCCCATGTGCAGGTTTTAGCTTGAGTTTTGTCGCTCTGGGAAAAAAATATTTGATGTTTGGGCGAGTGACTAGTGGGGTCAGATGTTTTTAGTTTGGTCATCATGTTTAGTTGATTGTATGTATTTTTTAGTTTTACTTTTAGTATATTGTATATATAATGTTCACTTCAATTTTATTTAAATGTATGTTGGGTTGTCTGTTTCTTTTAGCTGAATTGTTCTTGATTATATTTGGGGGAATTCATTACCTTGAGTACACTGTTGATTCTCAAAACTAGTTTCCATCCTACGTGGATCAGGAATGCCCTTCATGCCATTCCAGAGATCAGTTCTAGTGCCAAGTTCGGGGTTGACATGGGATGGTTCGTGATTTGTTAGAAAATTGAAGTAAGACAATGTTTTTAGCGCATTTGAACTGGGGAAAGCATTAGTGAAGTGATACATCATTTGGATGTAGTTCCACAATGTGATGTAACATAACATTATATTTTTATATATTTTTAAAATATATAATTTAAGAATTTATCATATATTCTAGGTTAAAAAATGCTTGATTTGTATCATGATATGGCTTATACTAAAATACCTATGAATGTATTGGAAATACAGTAGATGTTATTTAGGGGAAACCTATTCCATTAGTTGTGGTGGTTTGGAATCATTGAAATATTTAATATGATATATGGGAGAGGTATTGTTGCATGAGGTTGTAATATACGCCAATATTTTAGGTAACCAATTTGATTTTTATGGAATAAAATTACTTATTCTCAACAAAATTAGGACATCAATATTTTTTTTATTATATGATATTATGAGTAGAGAAATGAATTCATTAAATGAAGTGTTGGTTTAATGGAGTTAAATTTAAATATTACAATTTTATTATTGAATATAATGTTTTAATATATTTACACCATGATCATTGTCCCTTGATAATTATATGAATTATAAAAATTTTATAAGTGAATCAATATGGGGATTGACAATGGAATTATTTATATGACGTATTAATTTTTTAATATTTCATTAATTTGGAATCTATTAGTATAATGAAGATTTAATGATGATTTAAATCGAGATGAAAATGAAATAAAAATTGGGGTTTAGATAGTGAATATATGATATTATTTGCGAGTTATGGGATTATCATGATTGATAAATTTTACAATGGTCCATTAAGGGGGTTTAGAGTAATTAGTGCACATAAAAGGGAAGGTTTTGGAATAAAAAATACTTATAGAGGGTTTATATAGATAATGTGGAAGAGTAGTTTATAAAAGAAATTTTTTAATAATAATGTCTGAACATTTTCTATTTTTCAGGAACAATGTTTATATTATCACATTTTCCCCTCATCTCTCCCTTATATACAATTTCTTATTGGTGAAGGAATGTTAATCCAAGGGAAAACATTTTTTATCAAAATTGTTCATAATATCATTTTTCTCATATATTTTATAATAACTATTCAAAATTTTTGTTAATGTGTTAGTGTCACAAAACACATAAATAATAAATTTTCATATTCAATGTATTGAGAAAGGTATTACAAAATTTTTAATAGGCCATGAAGAAATGGAGTGGGTATATTCCACTCACATAATAATTATCTTATAGAATATTCTCCTCTAAATCCTTTACATTAGAGAGTTACACAATATTATTCCATTCTATATAAGGTGGCGAAACTATCTTATGTTTGGGAACTTTTAAATAGAATGTCACACATGGAAAATTTTGAATTACACAGGCCATTCCATATTATATTATTCTCCATTATAAAAATTAATATTTCATGTTGAATGTACTATAGAGGAAAATTACACAATTATATTTTAAAATAATGAATTATATATGTCTCATAGTGATAGGTCCCAAATCCTAACACTATATAGTCCATGAAATAGAAGGTTAATAGAAATTATAATGAAAAGGAATCAAGTTATATGAAACTAAACTATTCATATATTTGGTTATTCATAATTTAATCATTAATATTTTTTATAATAATTGTTTTATTATATTTAATATAAAATATTATATGTGACTTCTAAATCATTATTTATTTGAAATTATAAATTTTTATTTGAAATGGGGTTTTTGATATGCATAATTACTATTAATCAAAAGATATTATGGACTAAACATCTGGGATTTTATTACTATATAAATGATTTAGAATATGATTAATAAAAATAAGTTATGGTTTGAATTTAATTTGGAATTTGGTTTTTTTGAGATTATTTTCCACCATTTTTATTTTTATAATGTTTGGGTTTTGGTCTTTATTTTGGGAAGGTGATTTTTATATATATTTAGAATTAATTACTATATTTATTTTATATGGTTTTATTATTATTATAAATTATAACAGTTTTGTTTTTTATTTAGTAAAAAAATTATAATTTTGGTTATAGGGACAATGTAATTACTCTTCCATGGGTAAGAAACTAGGGATGTACGATTGGTTGATGCATTTCTATATACGAATAACTAGGTGAGTAATGTTTTGATTATGTTAAGCTGAAATTTATAGAATATTTTCCATTCATTTTAATTTCCCTTAACATTACTTTTGTGTGATCTATGTGATCTAAAGGGCCTGAGCATCACTTCAGACTGATTAGATGGATGTTAAAATTCATTACCATTAACTACAATTTTTTTTTATAATAATCCTAATTTCAATATAGTTTGGTCATAAGGTATTTATTATGATTATATGATTTTTTATATATGTTTTTATGCATATGAATTGCTGTTTTTGTGTTTTATTATAACTTAGTACATGGTTTTTGACTTTATACTACATGAGATTTTTTTAGTACTCTAATAAAAATATTAACACTTTATTTCTTATTATTGAATATAGAGATGTTTTACATGAATTTTTTTTATGAAATATATATATATATATATATATATATGTATATGTATCTGTTTGACATATAATTTAATTAACCGTTCTTGTTTTTTATTTCACATTCTCATGTTTTCTTTTTTAGACATGGATAAATCCTACGATGTTTTCACTGACCATCTATATATACATTATGATGTAATTATAGAGATTATTGTCCACGGTGTAAAAAACATATTTTATTATTTATTTGTTATTATAATTATTTAATTAAATTTTAATTTTATATTAAAAATTACCCTATAAATTCATAGGGCCATCATAAAAAAATACCAGAAATATCATGTTTTTTCTCTCTGTTGGGATTATATATTTACTAGTCCTCTTGGTTGGTTATTTTAAAAAATAGTTCTATATTTGAATAATGTGAATTTTAGTGGATCATTATAATAGAAATAATACTAATAAATATTTTAAAACAATTTGATTAACCTTATTTAAAATGGAAAATAAATTATATTGGTGGATGAATGAAAAATTAAAAAACCTATGTTACTGATGATTCAAACAATTATAATGAGAAACCGGAACATATTACCTAGATTCGTTCTATTAAATATGTTTTCTACACCTCCCAAATGAGAATTTAGGACCCATTGTGGTTTAATAATAGTCCTCCCTATGAGAAATTAGTTTTTTGGACCATGGTGAAGTTCTTTAACAACATCCCTATGATTTGGGTTCTTTACATGTTTTTCAAGTACATAATAGCACAATTTACAATCACATGTTTATGTGAATCATTCCTGATACTACCCATACTGAGATGTTTATTTTTTTAATATTATAGTTATTATTTAAACTCATATATTTTATAGGAACTCTATAGTATTCTATCAAGTAGAATCTAAAAAATAAACATGTGAGTGTCTGATCTTAAACTCTCACTACATCACTCACATTTAAAGGGTACCAATCAAAACCCATCTAAATATGCCTTATAAAATCAATAAAAATTATAAAATAAAACACACATAATTGATAAAAAGAATTATTTTTATTAAAAACGAACTCTCATATATACATTTAGATAAACCCTAGAAAAACATAGCTAAATAAATAAATAGAAATCATGTGTGAATAAATCTCAGTGGTCCTGTGGAGAATCTAGCTAGATCCCTTAATGGATAATGTGATCATCCATTTTGGATCACTAAAAATTATCATCTATATTGTGGTTATGATCCTATGATAGTATATATTCATTAAATTAGGAATTGATAATAGATTTAGCTTGTCCCATTCCATTCTATTTTTGTTCATCAAACACAAATACTCACAACCTCTAGCATCCTTCCTGGAATATCAGATTACTACCATGTGACATTAGAATGTGATAGAGATAAATCCACATGGATATTAGACATTCACATTCATTTATCTCATACCACTGATCTATGATCTAAATGTGCATCCCCACGCCTTTATTATAAACTACATTCATATTTTTTTGGGTCCTTTACCAAATGTGGTTAGATACTTAATGTGAATAATCTTTTTGTACCCATGACTTGTTTAAAAAAAACATGGGTTTGATATGATCTCAAAGTTCTTAATTCATCATTTTATCCATTTCATGATTTCCATATGTGTATTCCATGATGTATCCGTAGTGGATGATTGTATTATAGGTTCCAAAAATGATAAATCTAGGATTTATTCAACATAATATGTGTTTATGGGTGGCTTTAATCACATTAACATAAATAGTTTTATGATAGGTGGCTGATAGAATATTTGGAATTGATGTGGGGTTGGGTTATCTTTATAATTTGGATATAATTTATTCTTAGCGATACAATGTTGGCTGGATATAATTTCATGGTATGGGTTGATACAATGTTAGGTTTCACCTAGGATTCATTTTTATTTCATTAAAATTTCGAAAAAGGTAATCATATCATATGAAGAATAAAAGAGACTATATAATGTGTATTTTATTTCTAGGATTGATTAGTTTTGTGAAATAGTACGATTTTCCTTTATGGGATTTTATTAACATTATCTCTTATTCCCATTGATCATTGTGAGGTTATGTTAGAGTATCAATTCTATGTAAAGTGTTTTTTATGACTGTAATATTCTCTTAATTTATTCATGATCACTGATGTGAGATAGTATTATCCCAATGGTTCATTCCCACGGATTTTCTTCAGGATCCATTGGCATATCAACACCTTATCGATTATATTTACAAAACTACATTGGCCTAGGAATACAATGTAAAGATCAAATATATTATATATTTGTTATGTAGTGTAATCACTTTGAAACAAATACAAAATATTTCATGTTATTCAAGATTAATCAAAAATAGAATAGTGAAATAATTATTTGAATCAATGAAATTATTATCATAAAACACATAACACAAAACAAAAAATTAAGAGTAAAATTTACATGGGTATGGGAATAATATTATTAAAATGTGTGTTTGAAATATGTTAACAAATAAGATGAATTATTTATTGATGTACTTGTTTCAAAAAATAAATGTTTAAATCCCATAAATATGTAAAAATATATTTATGCGTAGTATTTGGAAGTGATATCGATAAAAATTATACTAAAATAAAATGAAGAAATAGTGAATTTTTTTAGTAATCACTGTTACACAGATAAACCATTCATTTAATCAATAATCTACCTTAGAATTATCCCAATGAATATCTCATGATCAATATATAAAATACCATAATTTCAAATATGATTAATAAATATATATTGAGTTTCACATTCTAATAAATTAAAAAAAATTAATTCAACCTATTATAAAAAAATTACAATACTGTATTCATCATATAGTTTACTACAAAAGTAAATGATAAATTATTTATCTGATATTTGGGCATAAAAGATTACATTTATAAGTGAGACTCTCCAAAAACCAATTCAATAAATCTCTTGGGGACACACACCACAATATTACTGTTTTGTTATGTCCTATTGTCCAATGAACTTATTATGTATAAATTGAGTCCAAATGGAACAAACATTTTTTGTGATATATGGAATTCCCTAAGACTATTATTGATGGTTTGAGCATGGAATAAAACTATTTTTAGTTGACTCTAAGAAATCCTATATTTATTATGATTCATGATAGTATTGAATGTGTAAATTTAAACTGTATTCCCACACTTGCCTATTTTTTATGTTCATGTTATGGAGGGGTCATTGGGCAGAAGTATACCAGATTTATATTGTACTCTTATTCATGGATCTTATTTTCAAAACACATTTTATACACCTATGGCCAATCAATAATTCAAATCATTAAATCAAATTCACCAAGTAAAAAATAATTTTATTTATACATATATTTTTTATGATTAAAAATGATATGATTGATTTATTCACTTCTAAAAAACACATAAACATACATATGTCAATGTTTCTCAATAAAATATATGAGCTATAAAAAGAATTATATACCCATACTCTTTTAATAAATTCCATCCTTTTGAGATTTTTAATTCATGGAATCATGATTATTTTTAGAAATTAACTCTTATGGTATTTTATAAACATATTTCATGTTTTTTTTTCAATTATTCTAATTTATTAGTATATATAGCCTAATATGTATATATAAATAATATATCGTTAAATTTTTTCACATTTTTTGTTGAAAAAATTTGATTACATCCATGGAATGAGAAAACCATAGGTGTGTCAAACACTTCACTACTATTCTACACACCCTTCTTATTGTTGTGTGTTGGGATTATTCATCATACTCAAATCGTGGTAGACTCTAGGATATTATAAATGTAATTATGGGACATAAAATATTTCCATTCTTAATTATGATAAAATAAATTTAAAATAAAATGAAAATTTATAAAAAAAATGAAAAACCCGTTAAATTTTTTCATGGCTTCTTATTAAGAGTGATTGAGTATAAAGAAATATAGATAGGATTAATTTAGGAACTATCCAATTTTTATTTGTGTATCTAACATTTCATAGTTGGACCACTACATGTGGTTTTCTCAAATACATCTCATACATAAAAATTCAATAGTGTCTTCTAAAGGATCTGTAGATGTAACACTGACTCTAAATAATATAGAACCCCATATGGTTACCTTGATATAGTAAAATAAAATATATTGATCATGGAATATAATAAACTGTAGTTCTATATGAGTTTATTTAGGATAGTAAATTATGAAAGATATATTTATTGGGTTCCTTTTATTATATACTTTTCTTTGTTTAATCCATGGTATCATTATCTTATTATTTGTGTTGTTGAACTCCCTCATCCAGATGTGGTATATAATCTATTACATTGGATAAATCTTGTTCTTACTCCCTATAATATTGCATTTCTTATGATAGGATCCCAAATTTCTCATGAAGAAATTGGATTCATATGGATTGATGTATTAGTGCATTGATTCACAACCTAGTTCATTACTTAATGATAGAGGTTAGTGATACAAAATTGTTATCCCATTACTTGGTCATTATTTAAATATTTTAAAGTAAATATGATTTAACATTTTTATTAGATTAAATATATTATTTTTTCCTCTATGTGTTTTGGTTTTGTATACTTTAACACATTACATAGATAAAATGATTGTCTAGAATATCCACATATTTCACATAACACTTCCTACTAATTACTCCATACCAATCTATTCATTTCCTATAGAATGAAGTATAATGTTGAATAATAATAAGGATTAATAAATGTGATAGAAGATATAATCAATTAATTCAATCAACATGAATAATTGAAAATATCTATTTGATATATTATGATGTATTTTGGTCATTGTTTTTTATTTTTATAAGTATTAAGGTTTATATAAAATATTTTTAATTCTCCCTCCCCCAAACTAGACATATAATATTATCCCTATAAATTATTCATAAAATAAATGAAAAAATTAGTATTGTAAACAACATATTCGATTATAATTACATAGGGTCATCCCAACAAAATAATGGGAAGTTAGGAGTCATTTATCACTATATGGATATGTTATTCATTAGTAATTTGGGATGGATATTTTTAAAAAACATTGAAAAAATGGTGAATTTGGTGTGTGTGAAGATAAGTGTATAAATATAAATGAAATTTTCATTACAAATAGTTTAAATAGAAGTGATTGACCTTCTATAGAGAGGAAAATAAATTTTAGGGTTTGATGAATGTGAATGAAAATATCATATGTTCCCTATTTCTCAAGACACTATCATGAGAGCCCACCATTGATTACATATAGAAACTCTATTGAAGATTGTCTCTAAGTATTCTTAATGAGTATAAAGGTCGTCATAATGGATCTTAAGTATCATAAATAAGATTCATTTTTTCTATTTTATGCTATAGTTATGTCACTACTTCTCTTAGATTTGGGTTATCGACTTTTGATGCCACTACTTCAAACCCTAAATCATATTTGAATGTATTTGATTGTGTTTAATAAATGAATAATAATGGTTTAAAAAAAATAAATTTACAAACATTACACACTGTAAATAATGGGTACATTGAGATAGAGACACATGTATACGTAGTTTGTGTTACACAATTATGAGGTAACATCTTATATATTAATGGTCTATTTATGGCCTTGATGTTAGTTCATATCCATCTATATTCATTTTTTTTATTATTAAGGTCAGGTACATATTGTACCATAGGCTAGAGCTTGGTTTATAGGTCGATTTTTAACTAATTTTTTATTACACGATATTTATCTCAAGGATGTTGTCCTACCTGTTTATTTATATATGGTATAATTACATGATTTGTTTCTATTTTTGTAATATATTTCATGAAATTTGTGAAAAACTCAAGGATAGTTTTTAAATGGTTTTAAAATTGATTTCATTATATTAATTCTTGTAAAAATATTTTGTTTTAATGATTGGACTTGTGAATTCATGTTACTAGATATTTTATTGATATGTTGGTTTTATCTTACTGAATTATATTGATCAAACCCTATATATGACTAGGGGTGGTTATAAACATTGTTTTCCAAGATTCAGGTAAAGAGAATATCATTTTGTAACATACATTCTTATCATTACATTAGTATTTAATTTGGGTAGTTATTTGTATGTGAAATTTTTTCACATGGAGGGTTGGTGATTACACTTTTCCTTCTCATTGGTTTAGAATGGTTGGATCAATTTTATATCCCGTTATTTTCCTATTTTTTATGTAGTTTTCTTTCTTTTTCTCATACATATGAGACTAGTTTTGTTATCTTTTTTTAAACCACCTCATGATGGGTTGACATGGGAGACTAGTTTGGTTGAACCTAGATGGTCTCTTAAAATGTTGTATCATAGGTGTTACTCGACCTAAAGTGTTATAGAACATCCTAAGTCAATTATATGTATTGGTTATACAAGAGTGGGATAATAAGAATTCAGACATTAAGTGGATAAATGTGTTATAACCAACTCACTCTCATTACTGAATCAATGTTTCAATGGGTGGTTGAAAAATATATCATGAGACCATGTTTGAAACGATAGATTAATTTTAATAAATCTTATAGGATGTTTTATTTAAATTAACATAATCCAAATTTTCTTGGTACTTTGGGTGTATAAGGTTGTTTGAATAAATTTAGTGACGAGTATATTAAAATACTACTATTTCTTTAAAAGTGTTTCCTTTTTATGATAGGATTCATAAATATTCAAATATTTATTATTTTAAATCATTGATTGGGATTCATGTTTCATTTTTTTGGTTTTCTATATTTACAATCAATGATTGGTTATTGTTTTATTTTTAATAGGAAATGCCTCATATAAGTGCTCATCCAAATATAACAGGGGAGTCTGTATGGATGTTTCCACATGTCAACCCTCTAGTGGACCATTATTTGGTTCATTAATTAGTCAATACCATTCATTCTCTGAGGGATGTGGGCATTGTGAACCCAGGAAGGTTAGTGAATCGTTGATTTCAATTTACCAAGACGCATCCAATAGTCTTCCTTTTTAAAAATGGCCTAAAGAGTTAGAGGGTTTTTTTAATAGATTGAGAATATAATTAGATTTTAATCACTCTTGAGGATTATCATGGGGGGTTTTATACATATATTTTATAGGGACTATGACAAATATGGTGGGACTCAGTAACAAAATATTATATTTACAAAGGTATTAGCTAGTTTTCATTCAAGAAGATATTTAATCAGCATTTTTATCCAGAGACATTTCATGGGAAAAAAGGCCTAGGAGGTTTTCTTGTAAGATATAGGAGATCATACTATCCTTCATTACCCCGACATGATTTTCTGAATTTGTGTATATATAATTGGATATTATAAAACAAAAACATCATATATAGGATTATATGATCAAGATAAGGGTAGTGGATGATGATAGATCGATGTATGTTATGGATTTTATTCCAGGATTTCTGAAATTAGTGGACGATGAATATTTTGATAAGGTAGATATATCTAAGAGTACTTGCTTGAGAAGAACTACATTGAGTGCTATGGTTATACAATGTAGTTATTTTTTCAGAAAATAATTAACAAGAGTGGTATGTTTTCTATAAGATCAGTATTATAGATTTATATATGGAATAAACATGTTATTTTCTACCAGTGTGAGAGGCATGGTCATACTAGGCCTAGATGTATTGATGCTCCTAGAACATGTTATATTTGTCAGTGATATATCCATATAACATTTTTATATTATAATATCTACTTTGATAGTAATTTGAGATCATATTTTACCAAGGGGTCACATGTCATGCTGGTTACTATAAGGGAGGTGGGTCTCATTCTTTGGAAAAGGGGAAATTCCAAGAGGCTAAGTCCAAAATAATTAAGATAGCTCAGTGTGAACCAATGGAATCTGAAGAAGAAAAAATAGTAATATATGTATAGTGCTTAGTTCATCTTCTATAGTGCTACCCATGTTTTTTATAGTTTCTATACATTGATTTATATTATAAATGATTTTTTGACATTTTGGGATAATATTTCGAGCTTATATCATTCTTGTATCATATTTCTACATCTTTTGGAAAGATGTACGAACAATGTTACAAATGTCCCATTTGATAGGAGGTGAGGAGACTTTGAGGTTTCTTTGGACTTCTTAGTGCATGATCATGAAATATCTAAATGTATCATTGGGATGGAGTAGATGATTAGTGAAAAGGCCCATATGAACTATTATAACCATTGGGTATAGTTCTTATATACCAATGTGGTTAATCCTATTTTTAGGATGAGTATGAATATATACCAGGAGGGAATTACTATTTGTTTTTTATTCATGTTTAATCTCATGAGAGTTTCAAAAATATTTATTTATGATGTTTTCCCATTCTTGGGTATTCAGCTACCTATTATTGTGTGTGTGTTCCCTAATTTCATTCCTGATGTATTTTTTGGTTTGCTGGTATAGAGAGAGGCTGAGATTATTATTGAATGTTTTCTGGAATGATTCCCATTTCTATGCCATCCTGTCAAATGGCACCTATGGAGTTGGTGGAACATAATTTCCAACATGAGGTCCTAGAGGTGAACTGATTCATTCATCCTAGAGTTTCACTATGGTCATCGATTGTACTCTTTTCAATGTAGGAATACAAAAGCTAAAAACAATTTATTGACTACTATTTTTTGAATCATGAGACCATTATGAACAAGTATCCTTAACCTCAAACTGAGTATACCATTGGTTAGTTGGGGGGGGGGGGGGTTGTAGGTTTTCAAATATTGACTTGAGATCAGGTTACTGCCGGATTAGAGTCTGAGATGCTGATTAACCCAAAACAATGTTTTAGAGTAAACATGGGAATTGTGAGTATCTCATTATTCTATTAAAACTCACTAACTATCTTATGATATTCATGGATTTTATGAACTGATTCAATAATCAGTTCATTGAATCTTTTTTTATTGTTCTTGTGGATGATATCTGGTTATTCTCTATAATAATGGAGGATCAATGAAACCATTTGAATATTATTCATTTAAATTTGATGGAAGACTGTCTGTATGATATGCTTTCCAAGGGTGAGTTTTGATATCCAAGAAGTAATATTTTAGGTGCATGCAATATATGATAGGGGAGTCTTAATATATCATGATATGGTATATCTATTTATTTCTAGGTGACATCCTAGAAATCAATTTGAGATCATAAGATTCTTAGGATTACTAAGTTCCTATATATGGTTTGTTTAATACTACATTAAGATCACATCATCAATGAATGATTTTAAACATAAGTGTGTAATGATTAAATAGAATGGAAAGTGTCATTGATCTTTTGAAGAGATGAAAATGAGTTTTGATTCATCACTAGTTGTGGTTGTTTAAAAACCAGTTTTAGGTAGCAATTCTTTCTTCAATACTTCTGATTTGAGTTTTGGATGTGTCTTTATATAGGAGAATCATGTGGTCGCTTATAGATCGTGATCATTATTGAACCAAGAGAATAACTACCATAACAACGATCTCGAGTTTTAAGCTTCTATAAATTCTCTCAAAACATTTCCTCACTATCATTTTGGAGAGTGGATTACAATATATTTTGATCCCAAAATCCAGAACTATGTTTTCAATCAGAGACCAAAACATAAAAAAAGTTCTTCATATTGAGTATCATTAGACCATTGATTTTAATTGTTTGTATACACCCAGAGAATAGAATGTGGATTCTAATAAATTGGGAATAAAATTACCAACACAATTATTGAATGAATAAGTTGAACACTTGTCTCTACTATGATTGATTTACATGATGATCATTGGTGTTGAAGTGGTTTGTGGATATTTTTTCTCAGTTTCGATAAATCTTGGTAAGTATGTTGATTAGTGATTCTGACATTAGTATATGATACATACTCAGAGCCGATGCATAGGGTAAATCATAAATTGATGGTATACTTTATTTAATTTGTCTCAGTCTCATTATGGAGGTTTCTCCTTTTGTAGCAGTTTGGTCCTTAAAATTTAATTGAGGCAGAAGTTTTTAGTCAATAGACTCTAGCCAAGTTAGTCTATTCACCCTTGGGATACAATAATGAACAAAAATATTAGACATTAATATTGGTGGACATGGATGAGGCAGTGAGTTTTTGTTTCTATATAACTATATATCAGTTGTCAAAGTGTTAAAGAATATCCCTAAGGGCCTACATGTTTGTTATAGACTTTACCAATTATTTTATTTAAGTTTTATGAAATTTACATGTATTTAATAATTTTTTTACCAGGGACATCTATTTAGAAGAATTTTATTTGGGTGGTATTTTATAGACCAAAAAATATTGTCATTTCTTACCAATAAATGATATAATGGATTTTGAATATCTTGGGGAATTGTATGTATGATAGATTGTGAATAATCAAGGGGTTACTTCTATAGTTTATTCTAATTGGGACTTGAGTATCACATCATGGTTTTGGTTGGGTTTGAAAAATGTAATTGTTTCCCAATTGAAATTGGGAATCATTTTTAATACATGGATAGATGGGAAGACATAGTTGGATTTTTACATTATTGAGAATATGTAATGGGATGTTTTTAATGATTTATGTGGATCTTGGAATAAATAGATTCATTTTACCAAGTTTACCTATTAAAAATAAATTATTATTAGATTAGGAGGGATACATTTGATTATTTTTATGGGTATCATTGTTGATCTCTGTTATACTGGGATGTTTTTGTAGAGTGGTCCATTGATGGGATAATGGTTGTTTTGGAGAAAACAGTTTTGGTTCAATAGAAAAAGAGATTTTTTATAACATTATAATGTATTATGAAATCTTATACCGACAATCTTCATAGGTTTCTAGGGTTTTAGGTTTGTGATCAAGACAATCATAGAGTATCATGTCATTTAAGACATTGTCAGTTGGGTAAGAAGTGTAAATTAACACCAATGCTTGTATAGCCCTTTGAAAGCTTTTAGTGGTTGAGGATAGTGGCCTATCAGATGTTGTTACCATCATTCATGAGATATATAGATGATGTGATTCATCTTTCTCAAATTAGGAGTTATATAAAATATCCTTACTATTTGATTTGAATGAAGGGTGTTGTTCTTGATCCCGATAACACATTGGTTGAGAATTCAGTTCAAATTATAGATACCATGGAAAACTTATTTTGTTGTAAAATGATTCCCCTATCTTGGGTACTATTTAAGTGCATGAAATATGTCTATGAAACGTGGGATTATGTGTTATAGATGAGGAAATATCGTACCACATTTTTTGTGGATCTAGGATGATGAGCACATTCTAGTGAAAAAATGATTTTATACAAGGGATATTGTCATTCATATTTACCTTTGTGTCAAATATATTTTCATCTATGTAGCTGGTTTCCTTTTGATCATTGGGAGATAATCTATGAACCTTAATTGGGATGAAATATTTAATAATCAAGTAATGTTTTTTTATTGACATCATTTCACATGACTTTTCAACTATTCTATGAAAAATTACACATTGTACAATAATGTTTCATGAGGTTTAATATTGGATAGAATCATCCGATGATTTGATTTCATAGCAAGATAATTTAAATATCGTGTAATTTTTTCAAATAATGTATTTTGAAATTCTATTTTTAATTAAAAAGGTTATTTGCATTTATACATAACTCAAAATGAAAGGGCTTAACAATGTGGAAAGGTATTACATGTTACATAATTCCCCAAGTTCCTATTTTTAGTGTGTCATGTGTGTGCTATAGGGATAATTTGTTTTTGAGGCCCCCATCACTCATATGTAGATACATAGGATATTTTGTGTTTCTTTCTTCTATCTAGATACATTCTTTTAGCAAATGACAATCAAGGTTAGGCAGTTCTTCCCTTTGGGTAATATTTTCACTATGTTTGTCACTCTTAGTTGGTTTTGGCATATTTTGTTGTAGGTATTGGTTAACATGATTATGCTTTATATAAATCCATTTTAGTCAAAGGTCTTGCCTTATCTTATAAATGTAGATTAAATTGATTCCAATCCCTATTTTAAAAGGATGCTATGTCTTCAATTATATTTAGGTATGTGGATCTATTAAATTGTTCTAATTCTGTAATTTCTTATTGTTCATATTGATTTATTGAGAGTTGAAATGGAATAATATTATTTATACTAAAAAGGGAATGGGTACATGTTTGAAAATTGGGTTTTCATTGAAAATACAATTGTCTTGATTTGAAATGGATATATGTATTCTAAAATTCTGATGAAAATTGTATTGGATTATAAATAGTTATATTAAATTTTGTGAATTATTTTGAAAATAGATTATTAATGCCATCGGTAGTGGGAACCCCATGTTTGTGAAGATGGATAGATATTAATATAGTTTGTTTGACACACTAGGAAGTAAACTATTATTGGATAATTATATATTGTTGCCCTTGATGTTAATTTTTACCCTTATATATGTCTTGTTAGTGATGTGAGTTTCTACTATGTGTTTTATAATCAGATAGAGCTTGGATGGTAGGAGAATTATTGTTTCTAGTGATTTATTATATTATTATTATCTCATGGATGTTAGATTTCATGTTTATTTATATTTTGTATCATTACATTCTTTGTTTTTAGATTTATCAGATATTTAATTCAATTTGTGAAAATGGTTAGTTTGAAATTTTCTTTCAAATTGAATTTTTTATAATTGATTTTAAAAATATATGTTTTAAACATTCAAAATTTCAATTATTTATATTATATATCATATAGATATTTTTGTGGTATCCTACTGGGATCTATTTGTCACCCAATACATCAAAAAATGGGTGTTTTTAGGCCTTGTTTTGTACGATTTAGGTAAAAGTAATATCATTCTATTGCATAAAATCTTCTCATTACATTTCCATTTCATTTTTCATAGTTTGTGGAGGTGACATTTGGTCACATGGATACCTATTCTCTAGAGAAGTATTTATTTTTTGATTATCCACTGGATAATTTGTATCTACCATTGTTTTTATTCTTTATTATCTAGTGGCATGTCATGATTTTCATATATATATATATATATATGAGCAGTTTTGTTGTAATTATTTCCCTAGCTCATGATTAGATGACTTGGGTGACTAGTATATTTGACTATGATTACTCAGTTACAAAATCACAGTGGTCCTTTAAAGCCTCAAGATATATCCAATGATTGATTATGTGATCCTCCATCTTGGTTCACATCTAAGGATATAAATTGTTATATATTAAATCATATTATATAACTTACTCCTTCAATAGATGATTAAAATTTGCAGGAGATTATTATAGTTGCATAATAGACTTCCTCCTCTAATTAATTTAGTACTCAGCTCCATGATAACATGATAATTATTATCTCTCATATCTACCTCCATGTGGCTAGATTATTAAGAAAAATACTTGGTTTGATTATATAGTAATAGATACTATGTTTTTTGTCCCTCTAATAATTTTTTAAGCCATTTGGATTTGATATGAACTCAAAGGTTCTTCTTCATCTTTTCGACCCTTCCTTGAATTCCCTCTATATATTTTTATGTTTTGACAATAGAATGGTGTATCATGGTAACACTAAATGATAAATCGAGAATATTTGGAATGAAATGTGAATTATTTAGTGGAAGTACTCTTGGGGAAGGATCTAATAGTATATTAGTTACTCAATAGAATGTGTAGATTTTATTCAAGATACATTGGATTGAGACCACAAGAAACATTGAGTTTTTGGGATCCTTTTTTGGATATAATAATATTAGGGTTATGCTTGATGATACACTGGTTTTTCCCAATGATCCATTATTTTGGAATTCAAAATTACTAAAATTACATATATCTGGTCTTATAATTAATTATAGGGACATCATAACAAAAATTATTTTTCTAGTATATGTTGACAGTCAAATGTAGTATGAGGTTTCGTTGTGGGAAAGTGTTAATGTGCTGTAACCATTTCAAGGATCACTGAAATATAACATTGTAATATTAACACCATGAAAATTGTTAATGTAAGGATATGTTCACATTTAAAATATTATAAATCGCTAAAACAAGATAAACTTCGACCAGTGATTCATTATCATTGTCCTACATAAGGATATATTGGAATATAAACACCATCTAAAGTATTTTTAGGAGGTTATGATGGATATGAAATAACATTTTATGTTATAATATATCATTAATTGTTACCCTTTAATAGTCATAACAATATAAATAAAAAATACAATAATATATTATTAATTTCCCAAAAATAAAAAAATTTGTAATAATAATTGAATGAATGAATGAATGACTATAAATTAAATATTTTAATATAAAAAAGTCATTATAAAACAGATCCAAAATTTGATATATTATATTCTAAATATTTTATTCAAATATTTTATCCAAATGACATAAATTATGAATTAATTTAAAATTTTCTATAATTCAATGTGAAAACCTTACAAATATGTAAAAAGGAATATATATATTGTATTTTAAAATTTAATAAAATTATATTACCATATAATAGTTTGAAAATTTAGATAATTGTTTTGATATCCTGTTCCATAGATCCATTATAGATATATATCATAATTAATATTACTTCCTTCTAAATGTAGTCACGTTATCATAAATGTATTTTCATGTTTTCCTCTTTTCATTTTTATTTTCAAAATGAAATTCATTTATGCAACAAAATTTAATAATAAAAATACTTACAACATATGATTATTTAATTTAATATTATTCTATGTAAATTGATTCCTCAATTTTTATTTCATCCCCCATCACTACGTTACATCATTTTTCTATCTGAGAGAACACATGAGGCCTTATGGACATCTGGGTTGGGACACAAGATTTTAGTTTCCTTGTTAAGTCATTTCATATATTCCCCTATTTAGAATGTTCATTATATTCCATGTTTAGTGGCCAAAAAGGGAGATGGATGAAAAATGACGAGTTATGAATAATGGGTTTCAATAGAGTAATTATAAATATAAAAAAAATTATTATGTTGAATGAAATAATTCATATATTTTTAATTAATGAATTTATTTTATTTTATTTCCAAAATGGGAAAATAATTAATGATAATCTTGAAATGAAATTATATTTATATATTAAATAAGAAAACATGTAAATTTTACTTTTTTTATGAAAAATTGAAAATTATTATACTTTAGATATTTAAGGAAGAAAATATATGTATATTAAATTTTCTATACATAATTTATCGAAAAAAAATGATTATATATGTTATGGATATATAGAATTGTGATTGAATATGTATTTTAAATACGTGTTTAATATTGAATGTGGGAGAAATTATATAATATCATAAATTTTTAAATATCCCAATTAGTGATTTAATGATTTCTTCATTTATGATGAAGTTTATCGTGAACATTGACTAATATAGTTTTCTGAAAATATTTCTTAACCCAAAAAAGTGGTTTTGAGCATGGAATGAATAAATTTTTTATTTTATCACTATGATATGTTAATTTTTTTATTTTTTAATGGGTTTATGTATAATGAAATGTGGGTTTTAAACTCTCTTGAAAAAAAATGATGTTTGTTTCACCTTAAGATAATGAATCAATAACTATCCAGAGATACATTTCTATTAGAATGAGTGGATTTCCATATGATGGAAATAATAAACATTCATCCATGAACATACACATGGATTATATAATACCCAAATAAGTTCATTCCCAAATTGAAGGGGTATTATTTCACCAAGTAATGTATTTCTTCACTATTATCACTATAAATCTGAGAGTGTATTGGAGAACATGAGGGGTTTTATACTATCTATTTGTAGTACAAAAAACCCTAAAAAACAATGGTAAAACACTTAAATTATTTTATTGTGTAGTTAGAAAGATCACTTAATTGATATGGGTGGGTTTAAATAAATTTACTCCATTGATAAGCATTATTTAAAATGTATAAATATAGTTAAGAGAATCATAAAATCATATTTTATAATGATCAATACATGAAGAATGTTATTGATTTAAATAATAAGGTATTATATTAATAATTACATAGGTGGGAGGTTAGTTAGGAATAATTTTGTTTTATTATCTATAAAGAAACTATATAATGGATGGATGGGTAGAAATGACTAAGTCTACAATGAATGGTGTGGTCATAAATCCACATATTTCCAACAATATTTTTGATATAATGGATTTTTTGTGTATAAATACATAAAAAATATATAAATAATGCATTATATATTTTTTATGTTATTATGATACTATTTTTTTGGATTTATTTCTAAAATTATCCTTCATAAGAACCCAACATGGGACAATAGTGAAGACATAAATTATCCTAGAATCCCACCGTTAACAATCAATTTATTAATGAATAACATACAGGCTATAATCAATAAAATAAGGGAGTTATTTATCTCTATATTTTTGGATAAAACATAATGCAACAATCATTTAAAACATTATACTTATAAAAAATATCACATAAATACATAAAAAATAATCAGTAATGTTTCCAAGGTAAATACCAAAAGGAAAGACTAATACATAATTAACTGATGCACTTGAAAATATTCAAACCATTGGACAGTAATGCCTAACCAGTTAATCAAATCCAACCTATAATTGTATAAAATTATTATATAGAAGATATGGAGAGTGAAAAAATATACTCATCTAGTTCCTCCCAACAAACAATTTAAAAAATCTAGATGACAAAAACGAAATCCACGAGGAATAAATAGGGGGAATCAATTAATTATCTACCATTAGTAATCTATAACACATATCACTGAGGATTACCGCCCACCAAATCTATTTAAAAGTATAAAAACAATGTAATCAAGAGAATATATCAATATATGGTATTTCACACCTGATTTTCAATTGATCTACTTACCCTATGGTCATATAGTCAAATTGATGGATGGTTCCATTCATTACCATATTCAAATAATATATTATCGTGCATTAAACACATACCACATGTAAAAACCCATGATTTCATAGTATGTTTTCTCACTAAATTATTTCAATAGCTTGTACTATACCCAACACTGAGTTCGAACGCACCCCAACTTATTACACTAACCGTTCAGAAAGAAGTTATGAAAAGTATTAACTGAATTTGGAATATTATATACTCTATATAATTTTAACATCCATATTATGTGTCTCTTGTACATAATATAAGAACAAATTCATTTTTAAGAGAAAACTGTATTTTTCAAAAAAAGAAATTTTACCGACTTTTAATGGTGAACCCTTTTGAAAACCAATATTTGAAACATTTATATATTCAATTTAAAGAAATAAAATTTTATTTATAAGTGAGGCATAAAAAATTTAGTTTAGATAAATATTTTGTTCTTTTATCATAACATTCATATTTGGATTAATAGTGAAAAATACTATGTTTTATTTGAAACCCACATTTTTTAATCGAAATTATTTATAGTGATAAATTATGCATTTGAATGGTTATGAAGTATAATTAGATTATATTTTTATCATTTAATACAATTTAGGTCATTATAAGTAATTTCACCTATAAATTTGACATAAACACATGTCAATCTTTTGATAGTTTTTACTTTTTTAAAACACAATTTTTGGTTTTGACAACGTGAATTAATTTTAAATTAATAAATGAAACTTTTATGTTTTTAATTTTTTAAAATATTATTATTTTTTTTGAATTCATAATATCAGAAATAGCATAGGGTAAATATTTGGTATTTTTCTGAAAAAATTCAATTTTTATAAATAGTGAAAAACATTGTGTTATTATATTAAACAAACTTTTGTGTAAATAATTAGTAATTTTATTTTATTTCATTTTAGGTAAAAATTGATATATAACACCTATATATTTTCAATGTTATTCATTGAAGTCATTTTATAATAAGTTTATATCTATATAATTTTATCGAAAATTTTACCGTCTTTTACCCACCTTCTAGGAGCATTTGAAAATTTGTACAAAACATAATTTTATCGCTTCTGTGATTTGAATTTCAACAATATGAGACACACGGTTAATATCAGTAAGTAAAATGTGGTACAATAAGATGATAATAATTTTTGGTGAATAGTAACTTTTGACTTTTACTTATCAGAGTTAAATTTATTATTATTTTATTTAAAAAAGAGTTATAAGAGTTAAATTCAATGTTTAAAAACTAAAAAAAAATTAATATAGGGATATATAATATCAATAAGACTATAAATATTTATTATACTTATAAAAATATTTCCTACTTAAAGATATTTTATTTATAATTTATATACATTAAATAATTTAATTTATTTATGACACAATGATGGTGAAATAATTACCTTAATAATGCAATACTAAAATAATAGATATTATAAATATCAAAATTAGTATAATTTGAGACTTTTTATTAATTCCACTAATTTTATTGGTTAATATTACATGTTAGGATTGAACATACGAATTTATTTCGAAGTAATAAAGTTGTTAGAACTTTTTAAAAAGACATTTATTAATAATGTCAAACTTTACATAATTGAGTTTTTTAAGAAAATAATCTATTATTGGTTGATATAATATTCCTAACATATATGGTTTGTCAAAAGGGACTTAATAATATTATATATGTCATTAATGAACATATTGGTGTTATCTTGGATGTTTATAGTATTTTTATTAACCATATAATATAAAAATAGAAAGAGACATGATAAATGTCAAACTATTTAACTAAGAGTTAAATCTAAAAGATAAGGTTAATAAGATGACCTAAACCTTTCTAAAACATATTGGTTGAGTTTTTTTCGACCCATACCCACCATATACTTTTATGAATTTATTTTGGAGCCATTAGAAACCGAAAATGATTTTATTATAAAATAATATCTCAACCTTTTCCTAAAGTGACCCTCACCTCTCTTATAAATGAGAACATCCTCTTCAATTAATTTCAATCTTCCAAAGCCTTTTGGATTGTCCAAACCCTACCCAAATATCCAAAAAACATTCCACCCTTCACCCTAGAGTCCTTACTTTTGACTTAAAGTAAACTTAAGGATCCCTTTTGATCAAATCAATAGGTAGAACCTGAAGATGATGTAAACATTTCATCACCTCTTTCATGTTCTATTCAACTTACACTTCCTCTTTCTTTGTTGTTTGGATTATAAAATAATACCTCCAGTATATTCTAAATAATTTTATGATATTATAAAAATAGTAAAACCATATTCATTAGTCTAACCATCCTATAATGTACAAAGTAAACATATGTGCGTACGTACTGATTACCGTCTCCCCGTCGTGGTGTAGTTTGTTATTCAAACACTTAATTATTATGATGGGTACAATAATGATTACTATTGATGTAAATAATAAATATAACATGTTAATGATTCTTTATATATGATATACTACTTATTACATACGATTTCTTTATCAATTTTAATATCTCATTGGCCGTGCGTACGTACAGATTACCGTCTCCACGATGCGATTATATTCATTTCCACGTTCACCATTAAACGATGATTATAAAATATATATCATTAATAAGTATGAAATATATGACATAATATATATACTGTATATATATCTACTTACATTTATATTATTCACTTAGTTCTGCTCAATACGATTGGAAAATGGAAACAATGTTTTTGTTTAGGTACTACCAACCATCTAAATAAATGGTGTTTTCTATTGAATATATAATTCTATTATATATATTTATATTCTAAATATATATGATAAATAAATCATGTTTTATATTCTGGAATTATATAAATCGTGATCTATGTGATACAATCAAGAGTAACATGTTAAAACACGTACGATATAGAAAGCGATTGTTAACCAAAATGTTTATTTAACATGAAATTATTATTAAATGGGTATTATAAATTCATAAATGAATCATGTATGATATCCTAAATATTAATATGGTTCTGGTATAATTTAATAACAGACTATAGTCTTTATACAGGTGGTTAGTAATACCCTTGACTAAATAAAAGTGCAAGGTAAGGGTTAATTTCACAATCTCATTATTATCTGAGGTTGTTTTTATACAAGTATCAACTGGGACATATTTATTATCCATTCCATTTTTCATAAATTTGTTTTCAAAGGGATTATTTTATGGGCCTTTTATACTAAAAAATTATTTTAAATGTTGTAAATATTTATTCTTGTAAATCATTCTCATTAATATCCATGTTTTCCAAAATGGTTTTAAAGGATTTATTTATATAGACCTATATGTTTTTAAAACGTTAATTCCTTTCAAAAGATTAAAAGTGGTATGATACACATTGAATAAAGAATCTATTTAAATGTCTTCCTTTCTAAATTATGTGGCTTTTAAAGGTGTTCATGCAAAAGGGATATTTATCTCAAAGAGTTTTATAAATAATTTTCATCTATGTTAACATCCTTTGATGGATTTTAATCCTATTTGAAGTTGATTTTTAATAATACAAATCATCCATATTTTATTGAAGTTTTGGTGATATTTTTAACTATGGATGTGTTATTTTTATACCATTCATGGTTTATGGATATATTATTGACATTTTTTATGATAGTTTTAATACAAATATTTTTGTTATGTTTAAACCTTTTCATGTGAGGAATGCATTAGACATAGGAATTGATGGGTGGAGATTGCTATAACTCCTCGATAAATTGGTAGGTCTCATTAGACAAACTAATGTCTTGAAATAAGGCCTTGACAAAATATTATTTGTAGTCTTAGCACATGGACTTGTCTATGTGGTTATTAAGTCTAGAATTATGCATTCCATCATTATGAAAGAGGCTATTGATATTTCATGTGATTATTCGACCACTATAATATCCGTATGAATATTTCAATTGAATTATTTAATTTTATTGTTGCCATATTATACTAATGATTAAGTTTAGAAGACTTTTGTTTTAGTCTAATACAGTTTATTAAATTTTTATGCTTATTTATGAATGTTTCCGCTATATTGTTATCCTTACTAAGAATCTGAGCTCACCCCATTCTATATTTTATTTTTGCAATGATGTGAAGAATTATTTTAGGATTTATATTTAGGGTTAAGCTAAGGAATTAATGAATTTATAAAAGGATAATTTATGATGTGTTTTATTTTATAATGTGTTATGTAATGTTCATGTATGTAATATATTTTCCAAAACTGCTAAACTGATTGGTCTTTCAGGACTTCATTCCTTGTAATCATTCCAATGTATTAAAATAATGCACCGACTCCCAAAAATGGGATCAGGGCATTATAGTTGTTATCAGAGTATGTTTATAAATAACATTGGAAACTAGATATATGAAAACTATGAATATAAAACACTACCATAAGATATACATTTAGGATTAGTATAGGAGAACTTTTTAGAATTTTGTAATGTAGAGATTTTGTGAGTTATCTAAGGAATACATCCCAGCCTAGTTATGAGCAGGTAGAGGCGGCTCTAACACAGATGTACCTAGGGGTAAATCCCGAAAACATTGATTTGAGATAAACATGAAGGGGAACTGGTGCACGACAACGGGCCTTGATGCTCTCTTGGTTACGACAATCCTAGGGGATGTGCTAGGGATAATTATGATTTTCTTTAAAAACCACTATGAAGGGATTATGAGTATATACCTCCACAAAGAATACATTTTTATGATTATTGATTATATCCATGAACTGTTCAATTTATGTTAACTATTTTACAAGTTTGGAATTATGCAGTGTGAATCTTAAACTAACCTTTTTTATGTCATTATTCAGAAATGGAACCTAGTAGATGGAATGAGACCTCCAACAATTCGTATGATTCAAAGAGTAAGTAGGATAATATCATTCATGGTTTTAAGACAACATTTAGACAAAAAATATTCTCCCATATATTATCATCATATGAAGAAATAGTATCATGGGTTAATAAGATAAGTAAAGGATTTTATGAGTCGTATCACTTTGATGGTAAGCGAGTGAAGAAAACAATGGTAGAGAGAAAGATGGATAAATGGAATAAGGGAATGGATGATTTCCCTATATGTGATAACAGTCGAAAGAATCACATTGGTAAATGAATGAAGGGTATAGATGTTTGATGTAAGTTTGGGGAAATAGGATACCAAGTACAAGATTGGAAGGGTGAGAAAAAGGTTTCAAATGCACTTTTCTTCATCTGCAAGGAGTTGGAACACTACACGAATCAATTTCCAAATCATCAAAGTACATCCCAAATGATGCTATTGGATAATAATCTTGTTATGATACTACCGAAGATTAAGAGGAATGATTAAGAGTTCTTATGTTGTTATTACAGTACAGTGTCATTATAGTATAGTATTAATTATTTACATATTATAAGAATTATAGAGTATATAAGGATTGTACTATAGTTCAATTTCATTAAAGACTTGAGATTTGTGGAAACAAGAAAAGTTACTCAATGGAAATTTAAAATTCCTGGAAAATACGTGGTTTATGGATAGACAAATCTTTAATATGGTACTGATACAAAGGTATTGATTTTTGGAATAAGAGATTATTTGTTTGGATAAATTATATTGGATATTATTGACATCCATGGAACTGGTTAATGGTTTGTTTATTCCATCATTGTGGGAGTTTACAACATTTTTGGATATAAGGACTATATATAGTATAATATAATGAATAAGGGAGCATGAATGTAATCAATATGGTTACATGATAATTTATGGTGTTACCGTGTTTTAAAAGAATACATGATGAAGGTATTCACATGTTATTAAATGGAAGAAAGGATCTTCATTTTGTTTATCTTCCTAATAAAACATGGACTGTGAGTTTGGACTGAAGTATTTTGGATAAGTATAAATGTTGGAATCAATTAAATTTGACATCTTATACTATTTTTATGGTTGAATCATGTCTTGATATTATTTTTCAATTGTCATAAAAAGGACAACCGGAGGTCAGACGACAACCCGTCGTGTCCGGTAAAGTGGTGATACTTGGACCTGCAACTGAAGGGTTACAAGGGTGCATCACTTAATATTAGTCTACGCGATGTCCAATTTTGTATAATTTAGTTTTTTAAATAGTCTGGAAAATTAATTATAAAATCATTATTTTTGGAACCCTATACAACTAGGATAAATAGAATATTTTTGAATTCTATTGTCTTTGGAAGTGAAAGATGAGTTTGTGGTAGGAATTAGTTGAAGGATGAAACTCTAATTGTCAAGTATATATATATATATATATCCTCTTATTCTATGAATAAATTAATTATTTAACTTTAGGGATGATATCTTAAAACCAAAAATTTGTTACCCTAATACAATATTTGAACAGATGATATATTACATCATCTTAGATTGATAGCTTTGAGGGACTCAATTTGACAATTGTTTGTGATTGATGACCTCAATCACTCCCTATAAAAATTTACATTTTCTTCAATTTATTTGTATTTAATTTCCACCAATGTTCTTCTAATAGAGATTATAATTTTGTGGTGACTTTTTCATTTCCCTTTCCTCTAATTAAGAATAAATTTTATTAACCCAATTTCGAGGTGGGTTTTCCCCAAAGGTAATTTTCTATTTTTAAACATTTATTTTATAAGAAAAATTTCAAAATGCAAGGATGAAATTTATTGAAGGAGGGTAGAATGTAACACCTCATGATTTCATAGTACATTATCTCATTAAAGTAATTTAATAGATTGCGCTACACGCAACACCGAGTTCGAGCGCACCACAACTTACCACACTAACCAATCAATAAGCGGTTAGGAATAGTATTATCTTAATATTAAATCTTAAAGACTCTATATAATTTTAACATCCATATTATGTGTTTCTTATTCATAATATAAGAAAAAATTCATTTTTTCTCTTAATATTTTTTTAAAAAAAATCAATTTTACCGCCTTTTAATGGAGATCCCTTTTTAAAACCAATATTTGATACTTTTATAAATTAATTTTAATGAAATTCTAGTTTTTATTCGAATTAGGACATAAAAATATAGTTTAGATAATTTGTTGGCACTTTTCTGATAACGTTCATATTTAATGAATAGTGAAAAATACTATGTTTTAATTGAAAAGAACTTTTTTTAATCAAAATAATTAATAGTGATAAATTATGAATTTTAATTTTATAGAAGTATAATTAGATTATATTTTTATCATTTAATAAAATTTAGGTCATTATAATTAATTTACCATTTAAATTTTTCATAAACTCATGTTAATCTTTTTATGGTTTTTAATTTTTAAAAATCTGTATTTTTGTTTTGACAAAGGGATTTAATTTTAAATTAATAAATGAAACTTCAATGTTTTGAATTTAGTAAAATAGAATTATTTTTTTAATTCAGAATTTCAAAATTATCTTAGTGTAATTTTTTGGTATTTTTCTAAAAACTTTTCATTTTTGATGAATAGTGAAAAACACAACGTTATTATATAAAACAAACTTTTTTTAAAATAAATATTTTTTTTAATTTAATTTAATTTAGGTAAAAATAGAAACATAATACCTATATATTTTTAATTTAATTTATTGGAGTCATTTTATAACAAGTTTATATATATATAATTTTATCAATCATTTTACCGTCTTTTACCGAACTTCTAGGATAATTTTCAAATTTGTATAAAAAATACTTTTACAACTTCTATGAGTTGAATTTCCAAAATTTGGGAGACATGATTAATATCATTAAGTAAAATTTCGTTAAATAAGAGGAAAATAATTTTTGTTGAATTGTATCTTTTTTTTCATTTACCATAGTTATAAGTAAATATGGTAATTAATGGTAAAAATGATATCATAATTACCCTAACACATGTCCTAATTCTACTAGATATGTATAATTCGACCAAAAACAACCTTAAGAATAAAATATGATCCTCTTTGGTCCAAATTGATTAGAAAGCATAGTTAGAGTCAAATCCCCTAAGTATTTATTAAAATAAAAGGAATGATCAGAAAATTGGCGCAACAAAACCAAAACAAAAACTACATACCATCAAAATCCATCCCAACAATACCTACATGACCAGAAGCTTCATCCACAGTCATTGATTCCCATTCGAAGCTTTCACATTGCTTAAAAACATTGACATACTTACGCCTGAGATTCATCTGTTCCAAAGAAAGGAGTTCATTAGTAGTTTGCATACCTTTATTAAACGATCTGGTGGGCATCGGCTTTGGCAGGTTAGAGTAGTTGTTCCTCAGCCGTCTGCACGGTGATGCAAGCACATCCCCATGGCTCCCAAACAACATCTTCATCCCTCCCTGAACAAAATCACTATATGAGGGTTGGATCTTGACACTCTCATTTTCTTTGCCACTACCAGATTCATCCCCCCATTTGCTGAGAATATGCATAATCTGATAAGGTTCAATTCTGGTCTGATGGAGATGGCAATTTTTGTCAATCACGACTAAGAATTTTGGATTTTCAAGCAATTCAATGACTTCACAGATCCCATTTCCACTACCCTCATTCACTACCACATCCTCCGGAAGAGTTATCTTAGACTGCAAGTTGGCACATTCCTACACAACCTCCTCCACATCATCCTTCTCCAGCCCTTGAAACTGATTTACCGTGGAGACATTGAACAACACACTATCCTTACCCTCCGCCCTACCCTGAATCCCAATAGCGCATGCCTCTAAAATCCGAACAAACAACCTATCCCCACAACTAGCAGATGTCAATATTCCCACTTCACCAAGACTCTTTTCTAAAGCCCGAACTACACCCTTATTGTTACCAATACACCACCCTTCAGAATAAGGAACATCCTTACCTTTACCCCTATTAACATCCTTCTTCTCACCATCCCCCACCCTCAGATAATTTTTGAGCCGATCAAAGACAACATTGACCAGCGGGTTTGAAGAGGCCACTACCTTTTTTCCCACTTCCACTGTACCACGCTTCCCAGAAATAGAAACCCTTCCACTGACCACTCTGGGAAACTGACCTTTCCCCTCACCTATCCTCACCTTCAGCTCAAACATCCTTCTCCTCCCTTCACCATTACACTGCGACACCATATGCCTCAAATGATGTCATTTCAAGCACTAGCTCACCAATGACTCAAACACAACGGCATTTTTCCATCTAAATTCCCTTCCAACCGCAATACAAAACCGGTCTACCGGGGGCTTCGACAAATCCACCTCAACACAGATGCATGGGTTGATGGGATGACAAATAGTAGATATAACTCCCCGACCCGGACTCAGTGCTTCAAAATGTTGTGTAATATAAATTTTTTTTAAAGAAACATAAAAATTACACAACACTTTATACAAACGAAGATCTTTTAAAGGTCTAGGTTCTGGAAAATTAGACAACACCATATATTATCAAAGTTAAACAAAAATAATAATATTTTCCACTGGGCTTCAACTGCGAGCAAACTCCATAAGTGACGACATCTACGATAATCTCCTAAGATACCTATATAAAATCATTTTTAAGTAAAAGGGTGAGAATTCAATTGCCCAGTAAGGGTTTTGAAAGCCTTTGATAAGTCTATTTTTAAAATATTACTTGATAATACATTGGAAATAATCAATTAGAAATACATTTGTAAAATAATTCTTTGGAAAACAATTATACTTTGAAAACAAATTTAAATTAATCCAGTGATTCGATTGAAAATATTAAGCAAGCTCTTAAAAAAACTAAGGCCATTGGAAACTTTGAAGGCTATCATGGGCTTACCCACTTGAGGGATGGATTCATTATCCAACTCCCTATCATATTTACAAAGTTCAAGCACTATTTTCTTCATAAAACATTTTTTAGATTGCCTTACTTATGTATAATTTTCACCGGAGTTTTTAATTTTCGAAACATGTTACTGTATTAAAATACACATTAAACTTATATTTATATATATATATATTATTATGTATGTATGTATATATATATATATATATATATATATTTACATATGAACTTCCATCGCATTACACATTCATGTTTGGTTCTGACCAAACTTTTGTCACCCATACCTTTCATAAACATCCATATACCTAAACATTTTATGGAAGACACGATTTTCATATTGTTATAATTTTAACCATTAAAATGAAATATTCAATAAAAATTTCCAACAACATACTTGTTTAATTAATTTTTAAGCATGAAATAATGTAAGTATTAATAATCACATGAAATCTTTATGTCACACATGAAATTTTCAATAGCATTTCCTATGCATTCACTCTTTCTTGAATATATATATATATATTGTTAATACAATATGCATATTTATTATCCATACATGATTAGTGAAACCGATATGCACAATATACAATTAATAAAAATAATAGTCATTACTTATATGAAATTCATGAGTTAATTATAATACAATGAGTGTCGATGTTGAGCATAATAGCATGGCTATATATCTACCCAAATGCGACTCCCATGATATTGATAAAACATGATGGTATGCAATATGTTTTTTTTTGAAACATGGAGATAATTGAAAACATTATAAACATCACAATATGATCCATATATATATATGTGTGTGGACATGTAATTCCATGAAAAACAACATAATTCAAACACTAAAATCATACTTTAAAATAATGTTTTAACTATTAATAAATTCTGTAGAAAAGTGAGAAAAACTAACAATTAAAAATTAATATTTATCTTGGTATTGAAATTCACATATAAATATCTATATATATAAATATGTATATACCAAGATATATATTAAAAATAGGTTTTTTCTTAAAAAAACATAACATAAAACACACTTTTGAGAGTTTTAAAAGGGGAGGGATTGAAAACAAATTGAGTATATAAAACTGCATATACAAAATTATGATATAATGGTTTTGTAAAATATAGATAATTGAAAGTATCCCCTTACTAGTTTTATTCATAGTCATACTTTTCCCCTCTTCTGATTGACGTAGCAAAATTCCTACTCCATACTCATAGAAGTGGAAAATAGAAAGGATAAGTCTCTCTATCCCCACTAAACTAGGACTCACCCATAAGGCTCCCCAAAAAATGAAGGCATTATTGCATATATAGCAGTTTAAAGGCTAATGATAAACTAAAAAAATACTTATCATGATCTAGGGATTCTTGACATGGAAGCAGAACAAACACTAATAGTGATTTTTTTAAACCACTGAAATAGATTGATAACATATATATTTACATGTCGCATTCAGAGAAGAGGACATCTGAAGTGGAAAAAAATTTCACATATCATATTCAGGTCATCATACCACTATTTGTAAAATCTCACAAATCAATGAATAGAAACGAAATGATAAACAGATTCAAGGTGTGGAAATTATTGTAATAATCAAATAGTTTCAAGAAAATGATTTGAAACAGAATTGGTCAAAAAATTATTGATACACCAACTATAATAATCATAATCAAACAAAAGAATAATAAATCTGATACACAAAGCAATCACCAATTTTATTCTTAAAATATAGAATCCATATCCAATAGAATACGAAAATCCAGTTGATGAAATTTAAAACGAATCTACATGACTATTGACAATTATGGAAAAACAATACATCGAAAATGAAACAAGAAAACAGATTCGGACAATCTAGAAATTAAATATAAAACACCTACTTGCAGTTTCAGGCAAATCAGAGGTCGTTTTCCCCAAAAATCTCGTTCGAACCATATTTACGGTCACATATCGACCAGCGACACTCAATGACCTTCGATCTAGACTCAAACTGAAACCCTAAGTCCATCCGAGACCGGATTTTTCTCACTTGACCTTCCTCCAGTGAACCATCAGCTTCGTCTTCTCATCTAGACTGGGCTCGACGATGACCTCACATGCCCTTGGATGAAGCTCGATTTGATTGCCTAAGGACCCTCGCGACGTCTCTCAGCTCGTGACCTCGCATTGATTTCAGGCAAAAATTGACCCCTCGACGAACCCTGCATCGGTCTGCTGAAACTCGAACTAACCCTAATGAGACACGCGGCTTCACTTATCTATCACAGACTCCCCCACATAACCCTAATTCAATTTTAATTTTTTTAATTAAAAAAATTATATAAAATTATATATATCACTTTGTAATATATATATATATATTTAAAGATCTATATTCATTTTTTTTAATTTCAATACATTTATTATAATTGTTTTTTTGACGCATAATTATCATAAGTTCAAAACTTAATTTTATTGTTTTATTTTATGTTTGAATAATATATATGATTGTATATGTTAACATAACATTCTAAAAATAAATTACAATTATAAAACATATTCATAGTGTAATGAAAATAATATTACATTTCTTTTAATCAAAATATGTTACATTTAATATTTACTTACATTATATTTATTTATTGAAATAATATATCAGAAAATATATGGTCAAGATAATAACTTTAATATAATTAATTTATATTACATCAATATTTATTTAAAAAGTGACATGATGAAAAATAATAAAAGTAGACAAATTACATTTTTATTAAATAAAATATAATAGTTTTATAAATCAAAAGTATACAGTTATTAAAATAATAATTATTAATTAATAAATTATATGGGTTGTTACATTCTTCCCCCCCCCCCCCTTAAAAGAATTGTGCCCTCGCAATTCCTTCGTCGGACTTTTGAAAATTCCAAATTCCCATTTTCAGAATTAGAGAAACACTAAGGGGACATAACTGATTAACAAAAACTCTACCACGTAGATTTTATTTTCCTTAATGAAAAACATCAATTCTCCAAAGTTGTCTAGACCGTGCCTCTAATATAAATTATAATGCCCCGAGACAGACACAGTGCTTCAAAATAGTGTGTAATTTAAATTTTTTTTAAAAGAAACTTAACAACTACACAACACTTTATACAAACGAGGATCTTTTAATGGTCTAGGTTCTAGAAAATTAGACAACACCATATATTATCAGAGTTGAACAAAAATAATAAAATTTTCCACTATGATTCAACTGTGCACAAACTCCATAAGCGGCGACATCTACGATAATCTCTTAAGATACCTCTGAAAAATAATTTTTATGTAAAAGGGTGAGTGTTCAATTGCCCAGTAAGGGTTTTCAAATCCTTTGATAAATCTCTTTTTAAAATATTAATTTATAATACATTAGAAATAATCAATTAGAAATACATTTGAAAAATAATTCTTTGGAAAATAATTATACTTTGAAAACAATTTTAAATTAATCAGTTGATTCTATTGAAAATATTAACCAATCTCTTAAAACAACTAAGGCCACTAGATTCTTTGAAGGCTATCATGGGCCTTCCCACTTGAGGGATGGATTCATTATCCAACTCCATATCATATTTACAAAGTTCCAGCACCATTTTCTTCATAAATCATTTTTTTAGCTTGCCTTACTTACGTATAATTTTCACTGGAGTCATAAATTTTGGAAACATGTTACGGCATTAAAATACACATTACACTTATATTTGTATATATATATATATATATGATTATGTATGTATGTATATATATATATTTACATATATATATATAGATAATAACTTCCCTTGCATTACATATTCATGTTTGGTCTGACCAAACTTTTGTCACCCATACCTTTCATAAACATCCATGTACCTAAACATTTTATGGAAGACAGGATTTTCATATTGTTATATTTTTAACCATTAAAATGAAATCTTGAATAAAAATTTCCAACGACATACTTGATTAATTAATTTTTAAGTATGAAATAATGTATGTAATAATAATCACATGAAATCTTTATGTCACACATGAAATTTTCAATAGCATTTCTTATGCATTCACTCTTTCTTGAATATATATGTATATAGTTAATACAATATGAATATTTATTATCCATACACGATTAGTGAAACCGATATGCACAATATAAAATTAATAAAAATAATTTTTATTACTTATATGAAATTCTTGAGTTAATTATAATATAATGAGTGTCGATGATGAGCATAATAGCATGGCTATATATCTATTCAAATGTGACTCACATGATATTGATAAAACATGATGGTATATAATATGTTTTTTTTTGAAACATGGTGATAATTGAAAACATTATACACATCAAAATATCATCCATATATAAATATATATGTGGACATGTACTTCCATGAAAACCAACATAATTCAAACACTAAAATCACACTTTAAAATAATGTTTTAACTCTTAATAAATTCTGTAGAAAAGTGTCCAAAACTAACAATTAAAAATAAATATTTATCTTCATATTGAAATTCTAATATAAATATCTATATATATAAATCTGTATATACCAAGATATATATAAAAAAATAGGTTTTTTCTTAACAAAACATAACATAAAACACTCTTTTGAATGTTTTAAAAGGGGAGGGATTAAAAACAACTTGAGTATATAAAACTACAAATGCAGAATTATGAAATAAAGGTTTTTAAAAATATAGATAATTGAAAATAATCCCTTACTAGTTTTTTGCATAGTCATACTTTTCCCCTCTTCTGATTGATGTAGCACAATTCCCACTCCATACTCATAGAAGTGGAAAATAAAATGGATAAGCCTCTCTATCCCCACTAAACCAGGACTCACCCATACGCCTCCTCAAAAAAATGAAGGCACTACTACTTATATAGCAGCCTCAAAGGCTAATGATAAACTAAAAAAATACTTATCATGATCTGGTGATGCTTGATGTGCAAGAAGAACAAACACTAACGGTGGTTTTTTAATCCACTGAAACAGATTGATAACATATATATTTACATGTCACATTCAGAGAAGAGGATATCTGAAGTGGAAAAAAATTCACATATCATTTTCAGGTCATAATACCACTATTTTTAAAATATCACAAATTAATGAATAGAAAAGGAACGATAAACAGATTCAAGGTATGGAAATTATTGCAATAATAGAATATTTTCTAGAAAATGACTTGAAACAGAATTGGTCAACAAATTATTGATGCACCAACTATAATAATCATAATCAAACAATAGATGAAGAAAACTGATACGCAAAGCAATCACCAATTTTATATTTAAAATACAGAATCCATATCCAATACAATAGTGAAATCCAGTTGATGAAATTTAAAACGAATCTACATGAATATTGACAATTATGGAAATCAATACCCCGATAATGAAACTTGAAAACAGATTTGGACTATCTAGAAATTAAATATAAAACACCTACTTGCAGTTTCAGACAAATCAGAGGTTTTTTTCCCCAAAAATATCATTCGGACCATCTTTGCGGTCACAAATCGGCCAGCGACACTCAACTGCGTTCGATCTAGACTCAAACCGAAACCCTAAGTCCATCCGAGACTGGATTTTTCTCGCTCGACCTTCCTCCTGTGAACCATCAGTTTCGTCTTCTCATCTCATCCAGGCTCAATGATGACCTCACATGCCCTTAGCTGAAGCTCGATTCGATTGCCTAAGGACCCTTGCGACGTCTCTCGGCTCGTGACCTCGCCTTGATTTTTTCAAAAAATTGACCCCTCGATGAACCCTGCATCGGTCTGCTGAAACCCGAACTAACCCCAACGAGACCAGTGGCTTTACTTATCTCTCACGGACTCCCCCGCATAACCCTAATTCAATTTTAATTTTTTTATTTAAAACAATTATATTAATATATATATCACTTCATCATATATATATATATATATATTTAACGATCTATATTTGTTTTTTTAATTCCAATGCATTTATTATAATTGTTTTTTTACGAATAATTTTCATAAGTTCAAAACATAATTTTATTGATTTATTTTATATTTGAAACATATATATGATTTTATATGTTAACATAACATTCTAAAAAAATTACAATTATAAAACTTATTCATAGTATAATGAAAATAATATTACATTTATTTTAATCAAAATATGTTACATTTAATATTTACTTACATTATATTTATTTATTAAAATTTTATATCAGAAAATATCTTATCAAGATACTAAATTTCACATAATTAATTTATATTACATCAACATGTATTTAAAATGTTACATAATGAAAAATAATAAAAGTAAATAAATTTCATTTTTATTTAATAAAATATCATAGTTTTATAAAACAAAATTATACAATTATTAAAATTATAATATATTAATTAATTAAATTATATGTGTTGTTACATTAGAGGTGTGGACATCAAAGCATAAGAAAAGACCCACCATATTCCCAATCATACGTATAATATCAGGGTTTTAAAAGGGTAATGGAAGGTGAGGCAAACATTCCCATGTCACGATTGAGGGAGGGTCACGATTCATGCAAATATCAAACGACCATCGAAGGATGAAGAACTTGCAGCCACCACAATGAGGAGGAGCACTGGACTAGGCCTAGATCAATTCATCCTTAGAAGGAAAATGAATCATAAGATGTCATGTATCAAGAAGACCAACAATCACGCATTCCTGCAAGTCCCAATCAGTGAACCCAAATCGATCAAAATCATTGACCGAAGGCCATCGGTAATTGAAGCTGGCTTCCAACGTCAGATCCACAAGACACAATGCTTCATAGAACTATAACTAAAAAATAACTAGGTGAGGATCACCAAGATGTAGTTCGGGGACTTTTGGGCTTAGTGATATAATCAGAATGTCTGGAAGGAAACTGGGGTTAGAAAATGGGATGAACAGTTTCCTCTTACGCAGAGGCTGACGAACAGATTCATCCTCCCCCCTCCCACTGTCGGGAAGGGGGGGGACTCCACCACGAGAATCTAGGGTATTTTCCATGATTCTTCACTCCACCACGAGCCACTAACCATCCACTTGGATTGGATTAAAACATTTATTATTATTTTATTTAATGAAGAGTTAAAAGAGTTAAATTCAATGTTTATTAACTAAAACATTTTAAATATAGTGTTATACCAAATATAAACTCGACTATAAATATTCATTAGAAAGATAATAATATTACATAAATAATTTTATTTTATTTATAGTTTTTAGAAATTATATAATTTTATTTATTTATGACACTATGATGACAAAGAAATTACATTAATAATGAAATATTATAATAATTGATATTATAAATATCCAAATGAATATAATTAAAAACTTTTGATGAATTTAACTAATTTTAATGGTTAATATGAAATTTTAATATGGAATATATGAATTTATTTATAAGTATTAAAGTTTTTACGATTTTAACAAAAATCATTTATTAAATAATGTCAAAAATGTCATAATTGAGTTTTTAAAACAAATACTATTTTATTGGTTGATATAGTATTCTAAATAATATAAGGATTGGAAAAAAGGAATTAATAATATAATATATATCATTAATGAACCTATTTATATTCCCTTGGATATTTATAGTATTTTTATTAACTATATAATACAACAATACAAAGAGACATGGTAAATGTCAAACTATTAAAATAAGAGTTAAATCTAAAAGATAAAGTTAATATGATGACCTAAACTATCTAAAACCTATTGGTTGAGAGGTTTTTGACCCATCCCTACCTTATCCTTAAGATAATTTATTTTGGATCCATTATAAACTGAAAATGATTTTGTTATAAAATAATATTTCATGATTTTCCTAAAGTGACCGTCACCTATCTTATAAAGGAGAACATCACCTTCTTTTAATTTTACAACTCCAAAGCATTTGGAGTCGGCCAACCCCTACCCAAATATCATCCCAAATGTCCTCACTTTATCCTAGTGGCCTTAATTTGGTCATAAATATATCCTATGGATCCCTTTTGATCAAATAAAAAGGAAGAACCCGAAGAAGAGGTAAATATTGCATCACCTCTTTCATGTTCTTTTCTACTTAAACTTCCTCATTAATTTTGTTTCCATTATAAAATAATAAATTCCATATAATCTATATATTGAGATGTTATTATAAAAATGGTACAACAATATTAATTATTCAATAAATCCTATAAATTATAAAGTCACTATACGTGCGTACGTATGAATTACCGTCTCCAAGTCATGGTGTAGTTTGTTATTCAAACAATTCATTATTGGGATGGGTATAATAATGACTATAACTAATGTAAGTAATAAATAAAACATATTAATTTTTATTTTAATGTTACATACCTTCCAATTACATACAATTTCTCCATCAATATAATGATATTGTCACTGGTGCGTACGTACGGATTACCGTCTCCACGACGCGATGAGATTCATTTCCACGTTCACCATTCAACGATGATTATAAAATATATATAATTAATAAGTAAGTAATATGTGAAATAATAATTCTACTAGAGATATATGTATATATATTTATTTATTTACATATATCTTATTTAATTAGATCCGTTAAATAAGATATGAAAATAGAAACAATGTTTATGCATACATACGGCCAACCATTTCCATAAATAGTGTTTTACATTTCATATATATATGTCTATTATGCATATTTATATTCTAAATATATATGATATACAAATAATGTTTTAAATTCTGGATGTATTTAAATTGTGATCTAAGTGATACAATCAAGAGTATCAAGTTAAAACACGTATGATAAAGAAAGCAATTATTACCCAATATGGAAATTTAACATGGAAATTATTATTACATGGGAAGTATAAAATCATAAATGAATCATATATGATATCATAAATATTTATATGGTTGTAGAATATTTAATAATATACTACGGTCTTTATACATGAGTTTATACTTACCCTTGACTAAAGGAAAATGCATGGTAAGGGTTAATTTCACAATCACTTTATTATCTGAGTTTGTTTTTACGAAAGAATCTACTGGGACATATTTAGTATAAATCTACATGTTTCATAATAGATTTTTCAAAGGGATTATTTCATGGGACTTTTTTTATTAAAACATCATTTTAAATTTTTTAAATATTTATTCTTGTAAATCATTCTCATTAATGTCAATGTTTTCAAAAATGGTTTTTAAGGATTTTTTTATATGAACATGAATGTTCTTAAAATGTTAATTCTATTCATATGATTCAATGTGGTATGGGAAACATTGATTAAAAAATTTCTGTTAATGAAATCCTTTTTAAATTTTGTATCTTTTAAAGGTTTTCATGAAAAATGGATATTTCATTCAAAGAGTTTTACAAATCCTTTTCATCTATTTCAACATCCATGGATGGATTTTAAACTGCTTTGAAGTTCATTTGTTATGATACATATCTTATTTATTGTATCGAATGTTAAGTGATAATTTTGACTGTGGATGTGCTATTTTTATACCATTCATGGTTTATAGATAAATTAATGACATTTCATATACTAGTTTTAATACGAATGTTTATGTTATGTTTAAACCTTTTCATATGAGGAATGTATTGGACATTGTAAGTGATGGGTGGAGAGCACTATAATTTCTCAATGCATCGGTAGGTATAATGAGACAAACTAGTGTCTTGGACTGAGGCCTTGACAAAATCTTATTTGTAGTCTTGGAACAAGGTGTTGACTATGTGGTTATGAAGGCTAGAATTATACATTCCATCATTATGAATGTGGCTATTGATATTTCATGAGATTACTCGACTAGTAGAATATCCATGTGAATAAGTAAATGGAATTATTTGATTTTATCTTTTCAATATTATCCTGAAGTTTTTGTTTAATAGGATTTTGTTTTATTCAAATACATTGACTTAATTGTTTATGATTATTTATGAATATTTTTGCAATATTGTTATCCTTGTTGAGCATCTGATCTCACTCCTATATATGTTTTATTTTTCCCAATTGGTGAAGAAGTATTTTATGATTTATAATTAGGGTTATTCTAAGGGATTAATGGAATTTTCTAAGGTTCATTTATGTTGTGTTTTATTTTCTAATGTTTAAAGTAATGTTCATGTATGTAATCTATTTTCCAAGACATCTAAACTGACCGGTCTTTCAGGACATGATTCTTTGTAATCATGCCAATGTATTAAAATAATACACTGACTCCCAGAACTCAGCTCGAGGCATTAAACCACATTCCACATTAACATACCATATCCATATACAACATATCAAAAACGCACAACCAGTTTAGTCATAGATTAAAACATTACAACCATGAAAGAAAATCCCTACAACATTAAAACATCATGGTCACCTAACCATGTAACTATGCTATGGATGAAAGGAAAAAATAAGAATAAGTGGATTAATCAACCATCCACATCACCCACATCCTAGATATTGGTGGTACACTCATAACCCATAATATCATATATACATCAATTTGGTTACCTTATTTGAGTGGTGTTGTGTAGGAAAAAATAAATCATACAATGTGTATAATATACTATGAAACCAAAACATGGGGTCCACTTCCAATAAAAACATACATATCCATAACCATTTTACACATTTTCAATAGCATATTAGAATGATGGTTTCCTCTCCCAAGAACAAACCAATACAACATCACAACCACATAGTATCCACATAACATAATCTTATTTTAGATCATTCTATATTCTACACCAGACTTTTATTTACCACATTCACATAGTTAATGAACATTAATACATATACCTAATAATTTAATATAAATCATTTTCAACATTCAATATAATTCATCATTAATTTTCATTTACCACATAATTAACTTATAATTTTGTTAAATTTTGTGTTTCATTTTATTATTTTTTAAACCCATTTCCATTTATTATAAAAAAATTAATCATGTATCCATTGCATTCCATATTTTGTTGATGAATATTATTCTAAAAACACATCAAATATACTACATAACCAAACCCACATACCACATCTTCACCTCTACCACTTACATCCAAGACATACATATCAACCTTTACAAATTTCCAAAACAACGATCTGCATAAACACCTAAACTGCTACCAATTAACCAATCAACAATATAACCACTTCAAAGACAAAAATCTATAATAGAAACTATAATAATAATCATTATTCATCATTTTATTAATAATTTATCAATTGAGTTCAGCATAACAATATTAAAACATCAATTCCATTTTTCCACTTTATTTATTATATTATGGTTAATAAATTATTAATAAATTTTAAAGCATGATTTCACACATAAACAATAATTTAATTTCATAATAGTATTATAGGAACTACATTATATCAAAAATATAAAAAAATCATAGAACATTTAAAAAATATCTAAACCATATCCCTCATTAATTTATTCATTTAATTATGTTCGTGAGTCCAAATTTCAACTTCCGGAATTAATAATAAAAAATAATTTATTATACATTAAAAAAATATTATAAAAGAGTGAATCTAAATCATATACCTCAAATGATGTTAAAAACACAACAATATTTAATGATAATAACATTAATAAAGTACCAATAACATCACCATGATCCTCCAAAAAACTAATATGAAACTGATCTCTTATAACATAAAAATTTTGAAATATTTTAGTATAACCATATACCATGAGTATTTGATGTGTCACCACACCATAAATTTTCCCTAGTGTCCTCACATAGACACCAAAATCACATATCTTTACACCATATTAAGTATGAATAGATATAGTTCCAAGAAAAAAAATTATTAATTACCTTGGTGGATGTAATACCTTCCTCAAGAGATAAAAAATCATATTGATAAAAAAATATCATTTTATACATTATAATAAAATTATATAGTTATCATAATTAATGGTTAATCGGAATACAACGAATAGATTTATTAAAATCACTCTAGATTGAAAATAAAAATGTGAACCCAACAGTGATGGTAAGTCACTTAATTTTACAGTGAAATGGGGATTGAATTTGTAGATACAAATAACTGTGGTGAGAACTCCACCATATGTCTAGTTGAATAAATTTAAATACAAAAATACCAAAACACATTACAATATAATGGAATTCATTAAATTTAATTAGATTAGACTCTGACTTATATGGTAAAAATCCTAACATTCCCATAAATTACATAATTATCTCTACCAATAATCTTTAAATCCACCAAATCACATCACAATGAAATTATAGTTATCATAATGAAATTATTAACTCTATATAATTCAGGTTTAATAACCAATGTAAAAATTATTTCCATAAATAAATAAAATAATAATGATTTAATTCTACCTTAATGAATTTTTATATAGTTTTTAATATCACACAATAATGAGATAAATAACACTCTAAGAAATAATCCATAATAGATAAAGGAAAAAATTATTTATCAAACTCAACCAAGTAAAAAAAATTAAATGATTGAATATAATTTAAATTCAATTATTCATTTACCTAAAATTTCAAATCTAATTTTTGTTCTATTAAACTGTTCACTACTAAACATACTAACAATACCAAAAGATCATAAAAGTCAATAATATAAAATAACATAAAATCCATAAGTTAATATTAAATATCACTTTTTTAATTATCATCCTTGATATACAATGTAATATCAGGATATGAAGATAACTTAAAAACCCAGAACTCATGATATACCTCTCATTAAAGAATATTTATATAATAAATTCAAAACAAAAACAAAAATTTGAATATAAAACATTAATCATATACATAAAAAAATTTCAATATCACTATGATAATAGAATATTGAAATTCATTAAGCTCATATAAATAACCCTAAAACCCATGTATATTACTATAAGGTAGCATGTATCTAGACAAAAATTACAAATAGAATGAATCGTCTATGTAGAACCTAATTTTGATAATCCTAATGAATAATAGGTCACTAAATAAACAAATGAATTTTACATAACATCAAAATCCCCCTATAAATTTCACTGGATTAATTATAATGATATTTATATAGCTATAAAATATTGAAGAATAAATGAATCTATTCTATATAATGAGTAAGTAATCATTGATAATAATCACTTTCAAATTTCTCAAATACGTTGAAAGCATAAAAAACCAATGATTAATATTTCTTCCTCTATCGAGCCTCCACCAAACTTGATGAAAAATATTATATAAAACTAGATGATAAATGCCTTCAAACTCTATTATGCCACCTGTATGGATCCAATAATGGTTATTAATGGTTTGAAATGGTCTACATACTAAATAATTACATACCATTTCTCTATCGTGGTTTTAATTAAACATAATTTTATGACCACCGTATCCCTATCCAATGTTTTACATAAAAGTGGTCTATAATGATTCCCATAAAAATCATATACATAGTTATTCCAATAGACGAGTGATATATCTTATTATAGTGAAAATAAAATTACTTAAATTTATTTTCCCACCATACTAAAAACTATGAGAACACATACACATAACATATATTATTTCATCAGGACTATCCACTCAATTTTCTTATATATTTAATATTAAAATCAATGTATGTGAACAAATTAGTGATGAAATAATGTTATAATAATTTTCCTACCTAGGAGGTAAAATGATATTCTATAGAATTAATAAAAAACCTTTGATCCCTATATGGACTTGCATTTAGTTCAATATAAAACATCAGAAAAGTATCAATGACACTCAACTTATTAATCACAAAGTAATTATAAAAATATTTTAATTAGAATAAAATATCCCAAAAAACATTACAACCTTTCTGATAATGTGGAAAACTCATTATAGAATCAATAAATAATTTATTTAATTTACATTGAGGTATATCTACTGTATGAAATTAAAAATAAAGAACATAATCCTTAGTAATTTAATGTTATCCAAACAAATATAAAGATATGAAATATGACATATAACACATCACATCGTTCTTCGAAAATATTCTATTTATAATTGGGAATAACTTGGAAGCTATAGGATGGACACCATGCTACTGGTTTTGATAATTACGGGATAATCATTAATTTTTAATTGAAGAAAAAAAGATATTCTCCAAAAAAAAATTATCCATACTATGAGTATTTACTATGAGAATAACTATGAATGACACTATATCCATTTTCCACCACCATAAGATCATCCAAAGTGCACACACTAACAAAAAAATCATTATTAAACATTCATTTGATGTAGAAAAAATTAGGAATTTTCATCATTTATATATATATATATATAAACTACAATATTTCCTATCTTATTACATTCATCCCCATTCTCTTAATAAATATTACCATATATATTTGTACTCAGAAAATTATCTAAAGCATTTATTTCCTTCCACTATAATATATCATTAAATAAAAATCCCATAACACAATAATTAATATCCACATACACTAATTCATATCATATTAATATATGATATATAATTAGATATTTTTATTGATTAAGACAAAAATTAACTCCCTAGTGAGGTAATTATTTAATAGTATTTGATAAAACATGACTTCCACATGCTCATGATCAAAGGAGGCATAATTATATTATATATAATATAAATAATGAGTTCAATTTAATGTAATTTATTAATCTTGTATCTAAATTTATTCAATTCCGTGGTGTGAATACATAATAAAGAACTCAATAATATATCCTTATGAAAAAATAATTTCATTAGCACTGATCCCTTTCTCAATCAAATAAACAAACATTTTACAAATTTGATCATTCACTATAGTGACCAAGGCTATTCAGTAAAAAAATTCACTTCTTTTTACCATTTTAGAGAAGTCATAAACAAATATCTTATATCATAATGTAATAATAATAAAACTGTATAACTGTAAAAAAAATACTTTGGTGTTACCTAAGAAACAAATCATATGTCATTAATGGATAGACCACCACACCCTACTTATACATTACATGCCTATGGAAATTGACCTTACATACCTTGATCATTTATTTAAATATATTTCTCTATGGATGATGTGTCCAACAAATCCAAAAAAAATCTCTCATATTTTCACCATAACCATTATATGGCCTCAAATGAAATTGGATATCATCAATGTACTACATCATAATCAGATATATGTACTAATTGAAGATTAAATACTACCATCCAATAGAAAAAACTATTTCACTAATATCGCGTAATGGAATTACAATTGTTTCAAAATATCAATAGTGACACTTGAATGATTTCATTGTAAAATATTCCACCTTCAATCAAATTTTATGATATCCATAACAAAAAAACAATCATGGAAAACAAGTTATATCATGTCAACTAATGAATCATGTCATGTATGCATAGTATAGGATAAAATTTCATCAATATCACTTGGTTCCATTAAAAATAATATATTAAAAGTTATATGATAAAATATTTCATAATATTTTATTAAAATGGTAAACCTAATGAGAGATGTTTGTATGTGTGAAACCATTATGAATAATTTTATAGAACAAAATCTACAATTCTGTTAATTATAATTGTTTTAACATCTATGGGGAAAACTAAATTAATGAGATGTTGGGCTTAAAATCTATGCTAGAGTTGAAATCATCTTAGGGAGGTATTTTCACATCCTCTTCATAAAAATTATTATAAAACTAATAAAAAAGTTGAGAGAGGTCCTTTTAATTATCCCCTATTGAAATATAATGTGATGATGATAACATATGATATAGATTTTCAATATTTATAAGGCGTATCAGAAAAGCACACTAAATAATAATTATCTTACATCCATCATCAATATTATAAAAAACATACTTACATTACAAAAATTGAATATTATCCCACACCAAATAAAACAATTTTATTACAAGGTTAAAATTATATACATTAATACAAAATAAAAATATTTTTCAAACTGATGTTTCCCCATCAGTAAATCACATCCCTAATACAACATAGGAAAAATAGAGTTTCCTCTAACCATCATGTATAATAATATGTCTATAAGAAATCTATTCACAATGAGACCCTTTTCTCATACTAAGGAAATTCTAATAAAATTGTTCCATATTCCTAAACAACACAAATTATAAAGTAGATTATATTATAGTAATGAGGTACCTTAAGAAACTTGATACATTTTTGACCTAATGGATTTGTAGAGTGGATGTTGTTGCACTGTACTCCTTGAATGATAATGTCCTAATGATGTCTACTGCATTGTCTATGCTCAGCCTTAGGTCCCAGAGGAAAGGGATGTCCAAGGGGTTATTATTTATCTAATTAGACCCCACATTTAAATCTAAATCCTTGGGGTCTTGGTTTTTACTAACATATTAAAAAGAAACAAATGGTTCATATGAATCTAAAATATTCTTCCATTTCCAAAATAACCATTAATGATGGATAAAAACTTATACAATTAATATTTTCAAACAGAACATAAAGATATAACTGTAATAGAACATATGTTTTATTTTTATGATTTATAATATCTATAAAAATAGAAAATATAAAGATTAAACCATCCCCTTTCTAAGACAATCCTTGAGTTTTGTTTGAACTAAGATATCATTTACACTACTCCACAACATAGGATGCTATAATTACTTACCACTGGGGAATAACCTATCTATTATAATATATTATCAACCTATTTTTTCGTTATTATGAACTCAAAATAATACAACAACATCGTGTAACTGATTTTACATTTAATCATAAAATATAAAGCCACTATAAAATGAATAAACCTCACAACATTATCTGGAAGAAGCTACGAATATTTTTTTTGTAGATTCATGAGACACACTCGTAATTATTTCAAAACAGATTTCTCATAACAAACGGTGATATTAACATTCCATTTTAATTAATATAATATCAAGGATTAAAAAATTTATAAAAAATAAAATACTATTTTTTAATTCCATCAAGACATTTTATAATCTCCTAGATTAGGAATCCACCATTTCCATTATATACCACTCTATAAGAATATATTCAAAGAAACAAAATATTGATTTAAACTTGAATTTATCCAATTTAAATTTTAATATTCTGTTGATATCTCTCCATTATAAAATTGGATGGAGTTCTCTCTTACCTTGGTATTCTCTACCACTATAATACATTAAATTCTTTCCTCCATGTAACCTCCTCACAATAATTAACATCTTAATGATGTCCATAAATATCCTACCATACCTAACTAGGATAAAAATCGGGAGTAAAGTTCCTATAAACCATATTTAAAACATATAAAAAAATCATAATCCTTATATATGGAATTAATTTAGGGTTCTCTAGATTTAATTCATTTTAATTTCTCAAATATCATTGAAATTCATCCCAAATAATAAAACAATAGGATGCATATAAGAAACAAAAGAACCCTTCCTCAAAATCCGTATGATATAACTTTAGTATATTACACAAGCCTATGTTACTTGGGATATATGGCATGGAACCTATCTATATGTTATATAGACTCAATTTCAAATATTATATTATGTGATTGAATTTTATCTTTCAATACGAAGCCTATTCAATTCCAAAAACATTTCAACCTAAAATATTTATTTCATTTCTAACCAATTTACTGATATCATATGGCCATAACAACCTATACTAGAAACATTAATTGGTTATTATTGAATACAATAACAACCCTAAATAACGATCTTCAATAGAAAATTTTCATGAAACTTTTAATAAGGTTATAAATCTCATAATATAAGAATAATTAATGAATATAATACTGAGAAAATATAATAGGACCCCAATTAAATTTAATTCTGTCAAAATTAAAAATATTATCCAAATTAAATATACAAAATTCCATACAAAAATATAAGGTAATGGTTCCATGGTAAATACTAAGAGTAGTAGATTATGTTTTTGCTACTCTGAGTTGATAAAATTACAACATTATGACCTTTTAATTCGAATCCCTATTCCGCATATTGATCCTTCCAATATATAAAATATTATATTAATGAAATAAGTATAATAAATGTATACTCTATTGGTTCCTTGCAATAAAAAATCATGGGAATAGAAAAGAAATACACAAAAATAATAATGAATAAACTTAAGTCTAACACATTACATATAATCTATAAACATTAACAAATGTCACCATGGATAACCCATGAAATCTATATACATATGCACTAACATAGGAATAGTGAAAATATAATGATTGAAGGTACCCCATGCACATTTCTCTGATGATATATTCACCATCAAATATTAATGGAGAATGTATTGTCACCCCAATACCTCCCATATCCACATAAAATATCATCATTCCACAATCACAAACCATACACCATATCTTAAGACTATAATTTCATACTTAATAAAACAATCATGGAACTAAAAGACTAAAATATTACACATTATTAACGCACAACCTCAACAATAGAATATATACTAATTAATACCAAAAATCCATATCATTATCACATATCCACATAAAAATGGTATAGATGGAGGTGGGAGTTGTAAGGGGTTATATTATTCAACTGGTATATTTCATATTATAGATGATTTTTGTATATTAAGAACCAAAAAATTTATATGGGAACCCTTCATGTAACCTGATCAAGGTGGTGGTGCATTAGATATAATAAAATATACAATGTGAATAATATATACTAAAATGATAGCCTAGATTATAATATGGATAAAAACATATATAATGTAAACCCTTAACCACATTCATATTGTGACATAGTAGTGTCCACTATAATGTTTGTAAAAATGAAATGTTAATCCAAATACAAACAAATATATTATAAGTTAATATCATTATAAATAAAATATATATTATTTATTAAAAACATTAAAATAATTAAAGGACATTAATTATAGAACAACTCATTTAATTTAATCCATTTTCTCTATTCAATATAGATTATCATATATTTTGAATTACTAGATTATTACTCAACATTTTTATTCAATTTTTCATAACTACATATTTTCAGAAACACATTCCAATTATATATTATATAATTCAAAATATATGAAATAAACTATATATATTGTTATATTCATTCAATTTCACACAATAAGAATTTATTTTAAAATAATAAAATTCTCCATGGACATCTTTACACGCAACAATGTGCTTTAAGAAAATTGGGATAAATTACAAATATATTATTATTTAAAGGTGACTGTAATGACCTATCCTCTTAATTAAAGGGTATGAATATGAAGAAATTTATTTTCAAAAATAATTATAAGTGACCAAATGAATAAAAATTTATTTACCAGTTATTACAAATAGAGAACTCAATTTTTAGTGAAGTTATTTGCTGCTTTGAGAATGTATATTATTCAAAAATGACTTTATTTCATTTTGTGTATCTTATAATAAATTTCATAAAATTTTAGATATTTCATTTCATAAAATGAAATAAATTTTCCAATCCTAATATATAAATTATTATATTCTGAAATTGTGACATTTTTATAAATTTATGGATTTTTTAATGAGTAGTGAAAAATTAAAATTTTTTAAATACTGCCATTACTTTTAATAAAATTAAGGAATTTAAAAGCCTCATTTCATATTTATTTAGTTAAATATGGTCCATTATATATATATTATTAAATAATAATTTCCATTTTAATCATAAATATTCATTTTTCTAATATAAGTTAATTTTAATTCTTAAAAATGCACTTTTTTATGAAAACTGGTTTTTCATTTTGTTTCATGAATTTACAATAAAATTTATTTCATTTCATATATATATTGAGTATTTAAAAATGGAAAAAACATGCAATATACATGATCAAATTTGTAAAATATTTCCCTTCAATTATTTGACATCATTATCATAAAATGGGGTAAATATGTGTCATATTGATATAAGTAAAATGAGTAATATATGGATAAAAATAAATAAGGTCTCAAAATTTACCAAACACGCCAATTAATATCCTTTTATGAGATAAATTTGACCATATCCATCCCAAACTCGAATATATATCATTTTAATGCCAAATTTTCTTTGCTAATGGCATTTATATTATTTTTTGTAAAGGGAAATGAAATAATTTCACTCATTTGAATTTAATATATATATATATTATTTATGTATATGAATAAGTTAACTATTTTTATAAATGATTATTAAAATTTTAAATTAATTTTTTTGATCATATAAATTTTATTATTATCATTATTGGTGATATAATGACTTTTAAATAATTACACAATGTTGACATAATGCTTCCTCGAGTAGTAGGAAAAGCATGTAAATGACATAATAAAAATTAAATATAATATTTAATTTGAGATTTATAATTTCTCATGAATATTATATAATAATATAATATATTAGGTATTTTATAATGTTTTATATTATTATTTTATTTCAGTCTCAATGTATTTGATGTCAAATTAACTGAATAGTTTAAAAAATGACATTGATTATATTTAATAAAAAACATATATTTATATTAAATTATTTAAAATCATAAAAACAATTAGATATGGAAAGTATAATAAATAAGGGTAAAAATTTCAACCCATTTTAATTTTAGAATAAAAACATCACTAGTATGTAAAATTATAACCCTTAAATATAGAAAAATTCGTTATAGGGATTATAGTTAAAAATGGTTAATCAATCGGTTAATAAATGATATATGGTCTAAAATGATATATAAACCATTAAAACTTTTGATATAATGATTTGGTTCATCCCATATCTTCCTATACTAATCCTTTTGATTTTGGAAGTATTTTACATGAGTAAGATAAATAATATATTATAACATTTCATTAATTTCAAAAAGTGACCCTCACCAAAATTATAAAAGGGCATACCACCCCTATCTTCATTAAACTTCATTGATATTTTATATATCATCCAAAACCTACCCAATTATATTATAAATGTATCGATACACTATTTTTGGGTATTTTTCTTCAACAAATGAAATTACAATATTTGAATAGAAGGGATATATAAGAGGTTCACTATAGAAGAGGAAATCATCTTTATCGACTGATTCAAGTTTATTTAATCATATACATCATCTAAATATTCTATATGGATCATAAAATAATTACTAATTTATATTAAATATTCATATATCTTATGATTATTGTGGTACAAAGTATTCTACCTTTCTTCATCACATGGAATATGAAATTATTTCTCGTGATTTAGTATGGCTAACCATCTCCACTTAGTGGTGTAATTTTGTTTTCATCACCCTTCTTATGTTAATATATATGTAAAAACTGAGTATATATTAAACACAAGAAGATATTATTGTTATTTAATTATAATATATCATTTACCTTCATACATTAATTTCTATTGAAAAATGATAGAGCTATATGTGTGTACTTGTTGACTACCACCACTATAAATTTTTGTGATTCATCATTCACTTCCTCTTTAAATGGATGGTAATATGGATAGAATTAATTATTAATTATTATATATTTTAAATAAAAATGATTATATAATGGTGTATTATAATTTTCATCATTAAATTACATCTATCAAAAAGTGAAAATTGAGATCATGTGTAGGTACAAAATATCATCTCTATGAATGGTGTACTTCATTTTTCTATTACCACCATTCAAGACTGATTCAGAGAAATTATATAATTAATAAATATTATATTTATGAAAATATTATAATTAATGATAAAATTAAAGTATAAACTATTAATAATGACAATAATATGAATTGTGATACATAATTGATAATACAATGTAGTTAATATTGGAAATAATGGTTATAATTAATGATTTTATATGAATGAGTGATAATATGTTATAAGAGGATTATATATGATTTTATAAATAGTAATTTATCATTATTTATATTTAATAACAAGTTAAAACCATTATAATTGATGAATCATCTGTTATATGGTTTTTTATATCAATTTCCATCAATTAGGTTATACTTACCCTTTATTAATAATATTATGATATGATAATTTCTAATGAATATTGATTTATTATGATATATTTTCATAATTTCATGAGCGGATTTAAATTTGTTACACATAATAAATTCATTGATTATTTCTCAGTACAATTATATGATATTTTTATTGATTATTTGATAATCACATCATTATTCGGGAATGATTATGTTTGACTATCTATTATAGTAATTTTTTATCCCTCTATATTAAACAATATTAGTTCCCAACATATAATTATTTCTATAAATGAATAGTTTTACATTTATTTTAATCTCATTAAATACTCTAGATACTAGAATAATTTTTCCTGGAAGGAAAATTTTGTTTTTCATTAGGCTGGGAATCATTTTATTGCATTCCAATGATTTATTACAAATGTATTCAATAATGATTTTAAAATTATAATATGACAATTTGAAGTTATTTTTACCTTGGTTTTACACTGTATAATTATATTCCAATTGATTATTTTTATAATATTTAATTATTTACTTTATAATTTTTACTAAAAATTTGAATGGAATACATTTTTAACATACTTGGCAAGAACATAATTTCTAATTATTATTACCTCACTATGTTTTCAATAATAATTTATAATATTCCTTAGTAATTTCAAAAATATGTTTTTTCTAACATTTTATATATTTTAATATTTTTATTAACTGATTTCATAATGAAAAGGGTATTTCCTCAATGAATTTACTTATAACATTTTGAAAGTATTTCCATCTATGTAAATATCCTTTAAAAAATACTTTGTTTATCTAGGGATATAATATTCAAATTTCATCCTCCATATTACTCTGTATCAGTTTTGATTATAAGGAACCAACCTTAAACATTACCTATTATTGATTTAAGTTGTGAAACTGTATTTATTTAACAATTATGATCCTCTAAAGTTTATATACTTAGATAATTATTACATAACTCATAAATAACAAAACCATACGGATACACATATTACACTTCGAAACAATTTCCATTTTTTCACCGAAAAAATTCATTTAAAAATAAAACTTGTTCTATTATCATGAAAAATCTATGATAATTTCATCATGACATAGAATTTTTCCTTAGCAATATTAAGAGATATAAAAAACATTTTAAAACATTGTATGATCAGAAAAAGATCATTAAGGGCATAAAAGTAGGAAAGCTATCGTTAGTTCATGAATATTTTAAACACGAGATAACATTTTCACAAAATTATACTTTTCACCCACAAAAAATAAAATCACTAGATTACCTAATGAAATCATAAGATTCATATAAACCTCATATAATTCATAAATCACAATTTAAACATGTGTAATACATATCAGACTTACATTGTAGCTTTCACCACTATATAGGGAGTAACATTCACTATTATGTTTAGAATACCCAACATTGTATATTCCCTTAATATTTGGAGAGAAACCTTATCATTTAATTCCATCTCATTACCCAATGAATTGGAGAGATATTAGGAGCTCTCCACCCCTCTATTTATCATCGAACCACCCATATACAGAATAAATACCAAAGAACAAAAACATAAGCACAATACATAAATCTTTTATAAAATAAAAATAACGTTTCAACATTTCATTCATAGTATATCATATTAAGATATTGATAAAATGAAAATATTATCATATCCATTTTCAAATCCATTATACCTGAAAAGGTAATATAGTATTTATTTTACATTTAAAAAATATTATGACTGGTAAATAAATCAAAATATCAAATAATGGTCATGAAGTTGGAAAAGGTCGTGTCATCATATATGTTAAAAAACATTTATTTTTTGATTTAGTAAAATTATTCCTTGAAAAATATTCATTTGGAAATAATTTTAGTGAAATCAAAATTAAAAAGGTTTGATTATACACTATAAAGAATATGGTGGTGTATAACATCAAAATATGCCTCAATGAATGGAGATTGAGACAATGTCCATTACAATTCTAAACATTTATATTATAAGCCACAAGAATGTATAACATTTTAAAAAACATTAAACAATAGGAGTATAGAAATAATATGGATAAATAATGTCAAAGGGGTTTTATATATGCCTTATAAAATAATACATGTTCATATCATCAATAAATGCCTCAATTAAAAGGGATTGAGACAAAATACCTAACCTTGAGTCCGATTCATCACGTACAATATTTATCATTCTGAAAAATATAATGTGTTCTATTTATACTTTATTTGGAAGAATTTTCATGTTTATTATTCCTTTTATTTCTCTTATTTAAATTTTCTATAAATTATGTAATTATTTGTGTTTGTATCAGATGTTTTGTCGATATTCAATACTTGAGTAGAAAATCAACTTGGTTTGATGTTAATTTTCTGGGTGATCCTAGGAAAATCATGTCTAGAATAATATTAACACAACTATTATCATTAATATAAATCAATTATACTTCTAAATAAAATCATTATGTATTTTTATGAAAAAATGAAAAATGTAATGATAATGGAGATGATATGTCATATATACGCATTAGTGATGTTTTCCATTTCTTATATATATTTTTGGAAAGAGGATATTTTTTATTTTAATATTACAGATTTTTTAATAAGACAATAAAATAATTTTATTCATTTAAATATACTTATATATATTATGTCTGTGATGTGGTGAATAAAAATAAATCACATCACTTCGTGGTGGTGATAGTTCACACGCAAGCACGAACATCATTATCATTTTTATGTGTACGAAATGTAAGAACATAATGAATGTATTATTATAATATAATGATTAAAATGTCATGAATATCACATATGTCATTAATTCAATCATTGTAACCAATCGTGAGTGACGATTATGGAAAACAAACTATATCGGTTCACGAGGTGGTCGTACACCTTACACCCAAATGAAGTATTCATTCTTAATTTGATGAAATTGGATGTCTAATTAGGTGGAGATATTTACATAATAACATTTCAATATATTTATGATAATGGAGTTACTATTTCATTATAGGGGAATAATATTTGAATAAATATGTAGAAAACACAAAATAAAAATACTTATGAAAAAACGTTACATTTAAAATAAGGATTCAATAATGTGATTATGTATTATAATAATAGTATTGGTAAGGTAGTTTCCATACCAAATGGATTTTTAAGTGGATTTAATAGATAGGAATTGTTTCCTTTTTATTTTATAGGGGAGGGGAACCCTTGGAAACCTTTAAAATATTAAATTAATATATATTAAAATCTAACTCCAAATGACTCCAAATTATGTTAGTTATAATATATGATTAGTTTTTTTATAAATACTCTCAACCAATAATTTTTGAGATATGTATTTTTTTTAAACCATATCTTTTTTTCTTAATCCCTTTTAACTCTTACTATTTTATCAAGTAATGTACAATTTGATTGTTAAATTAATTACCATAACATTCCAAACGACAAAGAATGATTCATTAATTCCGTTATTAGAATTATACATACAAATTTTATGGATATTATATATTTTTTAGTTTTATATCATTTAATAAAATATTTCATATTTAAAAATAACAATATTGTCCATTTTGACAATATCTAGTAATTATCTTTTTATAAATATCATAACATGAATATAAGTTATATACAGAAATTTATATCATAAAAAACATGTAAAATTAATCCAAAATATTAATTTATGGAATGAATTCTATCAAATTATATTTGTTTTAGTATTTATAATATTATTTACTTGATCTTTTCATTAGATAAGAAATTAGTGTATCATCATTATGAAACAATTTAATTTATTAATTTATTTTCTAAAAATAATAAATAAATTATTATTATTTAGGTAATAATTTTATATTTATAAAAACATTATACAGTCAAATATATCACTAATATAACCCAATATTATTTTTTTGTAATAAGAGACAATATTATTGCATTATTCTTATTACATTAAATAAAATGTTATTAGTGTAATAATAAAACCGAACTGGTGTCCAAAGGACAACATTTCTTCCCTATGATTGTCTTGGTAGAAAATAATTCATAAAATAATATTTGGACAACTGTTAGGGTATTTATATAATATTTATAATATTATTTGATCTTTTAATTAAATGATTTACGATTAACCTAGGTAATATTGGAAATTACTAATGTTGTTATTCACAATGTACAAAAATAAAAGGGATCTATATAAATAATTAGAAAATTATGATTAAAAATATGGAATACATTTATCCAAATTCAAAAAAAATACATAAATTAACTAAAAGTTATTACCTATGAAAGAATTAGAAAATGTGTTTTTAAAGTGAAACATTCAAATGTTCACAAAGTTTTTATATCAAATTTCATTATGAAATTGATTCCAATGAACTAGATTAGATTAATTTATAAAAAAATAATCTAATTATACCTTAAAACCATATGAATGGATAATCTAAATATATAAATTAATAATATGAAAAAGAATTCTTTAATTAAAATGCATTATTGTTTACTATTCCTTAAAAATTGATTATTTTTTGAAAAATACCAAAAACATTTCCAAATAAAATTTATTTTCCAATACCAAAGAATACATATATTTAGTGAAATGGAATTTATATAATTCATAAAACCTATATTTAAAATGGGTTCACATCAAAAGGCAGTAAAAATACATTTTTTTAAGAAAATACTTTTTGTGCATATAATTGAGTTTTTACTGATATCAGGTCTAGAAAATACATAAGTTGAATTTTAAATAGTATAATAATTTTATATTTCATTAATATAATATTAAAATAGTTATTTTATTTTTTTTAATTTCAATTATTTTAATTTAAATTGTTTTTAAACAAAAACACATTATTTTTTTAAATGGTTTTTATTTAATTTCCTAATTAATTTGGTCACCAATGAATTATTATATAATCAAGTGTAACCCATAATATCATAATTTATTTAATAATTTCCATTACTTCCATTCTAATGGATTTGTGATAACTATCAAATTACCTAATAATATTAATGTTCTCATTTTTGCTAAATGGGGAATATCATATATGATATGGAACATAATGTTTCATTTTAATAACACAGGACGTTACAATATACCCTGATTTTGAAAATTTCATCCTCACAATTTTAATTTTGGGTTGGTAAATAAGGTATGACTTTTAAAAATAACTTTACTACAATCCCACAACTAAAAAAGAATTAACAAAACTTCCACATTAATATAGAGAAAGGGAAGTATGAATGTCACATGAGATCACACATACTAGGGTTCCATGAATAAATAAATAGATGTGGAAAATAAAACTAATGAAATAGTTCTGTTGGAGAGTAATAGATAAAATTTTTAATATAAATTAAACAATAACCTTTTGAAGGGTTAAATGGTATTTGACTTCATCATGGGAAAAGTAAATAGAAAAGGTTTTTTTAAGATCCTTTTCACATATTTGTGGAATTCATTTACTACATCAACTAATATCACAAGGAAATATAAATAAATTATAATTATTGTTCCATCATTTAATTATTTTCCACCACAAACTCATCTTATTCTCCAAATTAGGAGTATTTAATGGGATTTTTTTCTACAACAAAAATAATTGAATCAACATTAAGAGAATTACATATTCCAAAAAATACATACTTTCAACTCATATAGTCATAAAGAATTAATAAAACCAAAAAGGATAATATAAGATAAGATAATTACATAAATATAATAAACTATAAAATAAGAATGACAACTTTTAATCACCAAAATTCAAAATTAATACCCAAATTACAACAAATACCACATGATAAATAAATATCCTTAAAATTCCAAATAATAATGCCAAATATTTTTGAAACCCAAAACATAGAATAATTTTATTACATAGTCTTAAAGATAAATTTTAACATTTCTATCTAAATAACATCAATCACACTTAATGTATCATTATAAAAATTAATTACCCGAATTACATATTCTCGATGTTAGGATAATTAAATCTATAATTACCCTAATTCTCCATAAGTAAACAATTAAAATCAATGTTTATACGAAAATATAGCCCAACCATTAATCATCAATTAAATACCATATTATTTTATTTACCTTAATCACATAAAGTTCCAAAAATAGTGAATGTATTCTAAAATAACTTTTATCCCGTAATCATTAGATCATTTTATAAACATTGGATATCCATTAGATATAACACAAGATCCTAAAGTCAACTTCTCTTTATTTCATGAACTTTTTTAATTAAAAATAAAATATCATACTAACTAGGGACTTTATGTAGGCCAGTAGTAGGTTATAAAACAATGTCTTCCTTCGGTCGTGGCTTTAATTCATACATCCTTTTCCAACACAACGGGTTTGTCACACATCCTGTAGGTTTTCCTTTTTCTTCAACTATATAATTCTTATAAAATTCTCCAAATGAGATAAAAACCAAAAAAATAACAATATATAATTTTAAACTCAATGTTTATCCCAATAATTTCATTTTTCATCCTAAAAACAAATATCCCATAATTACCTCAAAATAAATAATCATGTATAAATTAAGGTATATACATACCACTATAATTATTTCCTCACAAGAAATTATAATTCATCATTAATTAACATTTTCACATTACAAATTAGAGTGTTACACATACTAGAAAAATATATTCTGATGTAATCCCATCATAAGAAGAGAATTAATATATTTAAACACTTTATCATTCTAAAATCATCCATAACTCTATTATCCATTATATATATACATATTAATCATTCTATATTCCTCTTTATTATTTAACCATGATTTTCCATAGTATTTTGTAGTACATTATTCTTACATACAAAAATATGAATCGTGTCCAAAGATTCATTAATGGCAAAACATGACACAAAAATAATCCATATCATTCATAGGTTATTTTCATTTTCCTCATCATTAATTGTAATAGAATAAAGTATCGATAAACATATATTTGTCATGTACTTCGAATCCTTTTCTCAAACCTTCTTCATAAGACATTGATTTACATAATGAGCATACTCCGTACAATTTGGAAATTCAATTTATAACTCGGAAAGAACTTATATCCATTTAATGGAATCAACCAAATGCTTCCTTTTTTTCATTGAAGCTTTTTGATTTATGACCTATATAACCAAATCTATAAAACATTCACATACATTTAAAACATTTTCCAAGGTGTTTCATTCTACATCCATGATAAATATGTCGTTTAATATACTTACTATTATGATTATTAACTTAATGTCCACAGGGACTCATTACTCTCATAAAGGATGCCTTAAAAAATCACAAATGATCAATTTATTAAATATGGTTCCTAATAGATGGTTTAGAATAAAAATAAGATTTCTCATTGATGAACCCATTCCATTTGGTTTATTTTTCAGAGAACCACCACATTTTTCATCACAACAATTGTTACTTTTATGCCTGCTGGATTTAGTCACTTACTAAAAAAGGATAGTGTGAGTAAATAAAAATAGTGTCATATAATATATTTTTATGATGGTAAAAACTATTATATCCTCATTAATGTTATCTTAAAATCATTTAATTTATCGATAATAACTATGAATATTCCTTTAATGGTATCCATCATGGTTAATTATGGTCATTTTGATTAAATAACACCCTAACCTCTAAAGTTATCTAAACCTTTCCTCTGGTACCAGCTATAATGCGCCATACATAAACATTACATATTATTGTGGTAAGTCAATAAAATTCATTTATTTCACAATAAGGATACATTAATATTTAATGATTTATAGAGGTAGGAGATAACTCTTACGTAACAAAACATTAAGAATAAAAGTGGAAATATACAAATAGTTTCCATTTTGTTTCATCAAAAGAAACACTTTAAAAAAACATGATTTATTATAATGACACATCTTCGATAATTTCATCACAATATACTATTTTTCATTAAAAATTATAAGATGAAAGAAATTTTTTTAAAACATGGGATGATCACAAAATTCTCAGTAAGGGTCATAAAAGCATAAAAGAAACCATTTGTCCATGAATATTTTAAAGTCGTGAGTTTTTTTTTCAAATATGAATACTTTTCACCCATAAAACATATGACCCTAAACATACCTAATGAAACCATATGATTATAATAAAACTCATTGAAATTTTAAATTATAAATATAACATGTGGTATCCTTATCATATTTACATTGTAGTTTTCACAACTACATAGAGAGTAGCATTCATGGTTACATTTGAAATACCCATCAAAATATATTACCTAATTCACTTAAGAGAGACCTTATAATTTAACTCCATCTCATTAAACAACGAATTGGATAGTTTTCACAGTTTCAGTTTCCCTTGGTTTATCATGAAACCACTAGTACACATTACCAATTCCCAAGTACCAATACATAATCACGACACATAAATCTTGCATAAAGGAAAAATAACATTTCAAAATTTAATTAAAAATATATCATAACAATATTTTGATATAATAAATCAATTATATTAAAAATATTCGATACCAAAATAAGTAAAAATATGAATATGATATTTATTTTTCTTTTAAAAAACATTACGACTTGTAATGGAATCAAAATATGAAATTATGCTCACGATTGTGGAAAATTTATTTTCTCTGTATATATTAAAAAATATTTATTTTTTTTAAAATGATTCATATAAAAATATTACTTTTTAGAACCTTGTAATGAAATTAATATTCAATGGTATTGATTATACACCACATAAAATAAGGTGGGGTATAACATCAAAACACGCCTCAATGAAAGGAGATTGAGATGAAGTCCCAAACCATTTTGAAAATTTAAATTACAATACACAGGAAAGTACATCATATTAAAAATAATTAAATAACATGACTATAGATATAATTTGTATATTTAATTTCCATGGTGTTGTATATACACCCTATAAAATAATAAAGGAGCATATCATCAGGAAATGCCGTAATGAAATGAGATTGAGTTGAAATCCCTTACCTAGAGTCTAACTCATCACATATAATATTTATTTTAATAAATAATAAAATTAGTTTAATTTGTAAATTCTTTTTAACCATTAAAATATTAGTATTACTTTTATAACACTTATTACCATGTTATAAAAATGATGTAATTATTTATGTTTATGTTGGATGCTTTGTCGATATTTATTACTTATGTTGAAAATAAACTTATTAATATAATAATAGTCCATGTTGTCATGAGTCTATAATATAATGAATATTATTCATGACATTATAATAATTTTTATACCCAAATTATTCTTTTAAATAAAACCATTAAGTATTTCTATGAAAAATGAACGACGTTATAATTTTGGAGGTGGTATGTCATATGTACGTATGAGTAACAGTTTTCATTTTTCATTGATTGTTACGGAAAGATGTTATGTAATATTTTAACTTTAAATAATAATCATAACATCATTAATATCAATTTTTTAATTTAAATATACTTATATATAAGTATAATATATGTGATGTAGTGAATAAAAATGAATCACATCGCTTCTTATCGGCTATTGTTCACACGTACGCATGAACAACGTTATCATTTTTATGTGTATGGAAAGTAAGTGTGTAATTGGTATATTATTATAATATAATGATTAATATTTCATTAATATCACATATTAAATGTAACTCCATCATTATAACTAGTCCTAAAGGATAGCTATGGAAGACAAACTATATCGGTTCGCGAGGTGGTTGTCCGCCGTACACTCAAACGAAATGTTCATTTCCCATTTGAAGAAATTGGAGGTGAATTTGTGTGATGATATTAACATAATAATATATAGGTATATTTATGATACTATAGTTATTATTTCATCATGTTGGAATAATAATTTAATTAATACGAAGAAGAAATAATATTGAAATGATTAATTAAAAACATTACCTTTCCTTCATATGACCACCTTCGATAACACCACAACACCTCTTAGGCCAATTTTATGCCTAAAATAAGTCTTCAAGAAAGTAGGAAGGCATATGATGAAGGTTTTTATTAATGGATTGGTCATTCTAAAATTATTTAAACATGTTGTAATAGAAATTAATGTGTTCTTTTTTATAAGATAAGGGAGGGGAACCCTTAAAATATTAAATTTATAAAAATTAATTTTTAACTCAAAATGACTCCAAATTATTTTAGTTAAAATATATGGTAAGAATGGTTCAAAATAATCTTAGCCAATAGTTTTTTTACATGAATGAATTTTATTTTAAACCTTATTTTTTATCCCATTTTAACTCTTACCGTTTTATCATGTAATTTACACATTGATGGTCGAATTTTTACAATTACATACCAAATGAGTAATGAATGAGTAATTAATAAAATTTTTAGAAGTATCCAAACCAATTGACCTAATATTAGTTATTTATGGTTATTATAACATTTTATAAAATATTTAAATTTTAAAATTCAAATACTATCAATATTCACATTATTCAATAGTTACCATTTTAAAAATATCATAACAAAAATATTAGTTCACCCAAAATCCATTAAAATTTTAAACCCTAGATAAATTTATCTAGAAAATTATTTTATACCATAAACTCTATTAAATTAAATATATTTTGGTAATTATTAATGTCAATTATTATATCCAATCATTAATTAAGAAACCACTGCATCATTATTGTGTTACAATTTAATATAAATGTTTATTTTCTAAAAATAATAAATAAATTATGTTTATTTAGTTAATAATTGTAGATTTTTAATTAATATTCATATTCTAATATATCTATTATATAACCACATTTTAAAAATAGTTTATTCGTAAGAGACATGGTTATTTCATCTTTCTCTTTACTTTAAATAAAATGTTATTAGTCTCATAATCCAACCCAAATGAATTCTAATGGAAAACATTTCGGACCAAGGATTGTATTGGTTGAAAATAATTCATCCATGAAGATTAGGACAACAGTTAGGGTAATTTTATAATACTTATAAAATTATTTTAACTATTAATTACATGATTTACCCTTAACCGGGATAATAAAAATAATTACTATTGTTACTATTCATAATGTCCAACACAAAATAGAACCCATTTACATAATTTTAAAATTCTTATTCCATATATGTAATCTATTTTCCAAATTATAAACACAAAATTTTATGAAATTACTAAAAAAATAATCACATTGATGGAATGAGATAAGATATTTTTAATGTAAAATATTTAAAATTTCACGTTGTTTTTATATCCTATTTTTATAAGAAATTAATTCTAATAAAATAAACTGTATGTAATGATAAAAAATAATATAAATATACCATAAAAATAATAAAATGATAATTTAACTGTATTAATAAATTATATGAAGAATAGGTTTTGAATTAAAATGAACTATTTTTCACTATTCATTAAAAATGGATTTTATCAGGAAAATACCAAAACAATTTATCCAAAGTAAATTTTCATGTCCCTATTATAAATAATAATTTCAAATTGAATTTATAAAATTGAAAAAATAGATTTAAAATTATTTCTCCATAAAAAGGTTGTAAAAATTCCATTTTTCTGAAAAATAATTATTTTATGCGTCAAATTGAATTTTTTATTTAGTCAGTTATATAAAAACATAAGATGAATTTTAAATTTTATATTGAACTTATATTTTATTAATATGATTCAAAAATATTGATTTGATTATTTTATAAACACAATTATTCATATTTAAATATTTTCTCATAAAAACACAACCTTTATATTCAATTAGATTTTATTTAATTTCCTAATTAATTTGGTAACCAATGAATAATTATATAAAAATGTGTAAACCATATTTTCATAATTATTTTAATCCTTTTCATTCCATCTATTCAAATAACTATGTTATAAATATCATATTAAATAATAGTATTTGGTATTTCATTTAAGCTATATATGGCATATCATGTTTGATTTCTAACATAGTATTTCCTTTAAAAAACACTAGATTTTACTATGATAATGTTACATATATTTTATTAAGGGAAATATTTAAAAAATATAACCTATTTCTTAAAAAAAATTGATTTTATATTGAACTTTTATTCACCCCTTCCTTATGATGACAAAATTGGTCATTGTTGGTGTTGGGTAGAGATTGTTATATTCCCTCATTGCATCTGTAAGTTTCATGAGACTAAATGGTTTGGGTATTTAAATTATACCTTACCATTTTTTGAATGTTGTAATGTAATAAGACATTGAAAAATGTATTATTATGGTCATAAATATGAATTACATCATTATAAAATCACTTACTAATTTATGTGTGATTTTTTAATTTCTATTATATGATTGGATAAACATCAATATAATGTGATTATTTAAATGGAATTTTTTTATAATCATTTAATCATACAATATTATTCTTCATGATCATGTAATTTATAGAATGGATTTTATTTATTTATTTAAAATTCAATATTTTTTATTCCATATTTACACATGATACCAACAACTTTTTGTATTCCCTTACAAAGCAATTGAGCTTGACATTATTTTGTTTCCTTTTCCCATGATATGAAGAATGGATATTTTAAAACGTTTATGGATAATGAATATTTTATTTCACACTATTTTTTTATTACCATTAGAACATTAAAATCTTGTTTACATCTATTTTACCATGAATAATATATGATTTGGTTATTTTGAAGTGAGCACTTATATCTATTTCAAAAGTAATAATGTAACCACGGAATCTGTGCTACATGGGTTAGGGTTATTATAGTAGGTATCAGAGAAAGAATATTATAATCCTTAGGATCATGATTTAGTAAAACCAAATTTTTGGAGCATAAAATGATTATAGGCTTGAATATATGTATAATAGTAGGAATATATAAAAAGAGTTTTGGAATTTTCGGGAGTATTTTTTTCCCTAAAAATACATCGCTATCTGAATAATAAAAGTGTATGTAGTTTTTTTAATTGGTTTCCCTATGTGTAATATCCCCAAATAGAGTTTGTAGAATGTTGCTTATCCATAATTATGGTGAATAGTGAGTGTGTCTATACTAATCAATAGTTTTGACAATCCTATGGGATATGCATTGGTTAACTAATGTTTTATATACAAACCTTTATGATGATTGTGAGAGTAAAACCTTTAAAAACCAATGATATATCATAGTAATAAAGGTTAAAAATAATGTTTCAATGGTTTTTAAGTCTATGGTTGATCAAAATTTGAAAATCATAAATACACATTTTGAGGATTTATGTAATAAATTTTAACATAATTACAATTGTTTCTTGGTGCTATTTTTAGTAATATAACCCTTTTATTTAGTATATGATTTTGTGAAAAATATTATTCTGTGAATAATGAATTTATGTTTTTCGGAAAAAAAACCTAACAGTTATTGATAAAATTTATGGCTTATATGATCATTGTAGTTATGCAAATTATTTTTGATTAGGTTAAATGATTTAGAAAATTTTGGAAAAATATTTTCAATATCTAGATAACCTTGATAATGAAAAGTAATTATATGAATGATTAATTATTGTGATTTTTTAAGAACAATAATATATTAGAAATATTATATTATTACATTATACATAATATTAGGAATGGATATTGTGAAAATTTATGGATGAAAATTTTATTTTACTATGGAATTATCGCTATTTATGATATATATTGAATATATTAGAATATTTTGTAGAGTATATGATTTGGATATATATATTTTTTGTATATGTTAGTATAAATGATTGATATTGTTTAGATATAATAGTTATGACAATCATATATAATAATTTTATTTAAAATTTAAGATATTTGGGTTTAAAATTAGGTCATGCATATTTTTCGAGGGGTCTTAAGGTTAACTGTTATTAGAATAGACTATGTTTATCATTGGGTGTCATTGTTGAGGTTTTTGAAAATAAAGTGTAATATTGTGTAACATGTTTTAACATTTTTTTTCAAATATTTAGAGAATAATAGGAATAATATATTGATGTTATGATCTGTTAAAATTTTATTTTATGACATCTGGAATGAGAAATACATCTATAATTTTTATTTCATTGAATAAGAGTAGAAATAGAAATTTAAAAAATCACAATAAAAGGATGAAATTTTAATCATGATATGGAATGAATTAATTTATGTACATTTTCTCAGGCTCTCTATCTTGATATTAAATTAATCCCTCACTTTTAGGAAAAGGGACAAAAAATAAAAATGTAATCCTTTTACCTTTATTTATACTATATTGATGGTTTTTTCACCCCTCACAGTTTTATGGTTTTGTAGTCGTTTATTTTCTTAGGACCATGTTCACTATCACTTTATATTATCCATTGGATGGTAGTGTTATCCTCCTTGTCTATATATTTACTTCCCATCAATGTTCTCATTATCCAAAAAACATATTATGTGTTATTTCAGGTTACATTTATCCTTTACACTACCTTGTTTTACGATAATATTATTTTCAATCAGTATTATGTGCATTTTCAATAGATGTTAAACCATTTATGATCAACATAACATTGTTACTACCCAATTTAATAGGGGGTAAATTTAATAAACTTATAGTTTTTTTAATAAAATAATAATGTTGATAGCTTGCATTGTGAACAATATAAAACCGTATGAGAATTGATATATATTATAAAATTACTAATATTTAAATGTGATCATTATAAAAAATCATTTAATTGTATGGTATGAATATGTGTCTCTATATAATAAAATAATTTATAATTTTTATTTGTACTAAAAATTTATTGATGAATTCTTGGTCATTATAAACTCAAAATTTAGTGAATTAATTTATTCAATAAAAATTTAATTTTTGTAAAAAAATATTTTATTTGGTTTTTTTGTAGAAATTATAATTAATTCTATCGAAATACACAAATTGAATTTAATAAAATGAGAATTATTTTTAAAATAATCAAATAAAAATTAGGTTATGTTGAAATAGTGGGATTTTTGTGAAATGATTGATTATTGAATTAATATTTAAAAATACATTTATTCAAAATATGTAAAATTATTTTAATTAAATAAAATAATTCAAAAGAATAGTTAAATTTTTTATATATATATAAATATAAACCATTTTTTTATGTTAATATAATTAATTCCATTTTAATCATCACTATTACTGATTCTGATATAAGTTAATTTTTAATTTAAAAACACAATTTTCATATAAAATGGTTTTCATTATGTTTTTATACTTTGAATTAAAATTTATTTCATACAATTATGGATGTATAATATTTAAATTTTGATGAAAATATTTTTCATTAAGAAATTCAAATTTGTTAAATATTTCTCTATTATTTTTGGTCATTATAATAGTTGTTGTGGTATATATTTGCCACATTGATAATGGAAACATGGGAAGAACTATTTAAATAATGAAATAAGATATGGAATCAATAGAAAACATTCTGTAATTATATTTTATTGGATAAATTATACTATATTGATCCAAAATATTAATACATGTAATTTTAGAGCTATTTTTCATATAAAATGACATTTACATTATTTTAAGTAAACAAAAATCCAAAATGTCACTATCTTGATATTAATACCTCTATAATTATTAAAAAAGAAAAAAAAGTAAGATTATTTCAATTATAAATATTCATTTAATGGATAAATTTATATATTTCTTTATAGATTAATTTTTTTAATTTTTATCAATGAATTAATTGTCTTAAATTCATATACAACATAGGAATTAAACTTGTTTAATTAGTAGAATAATTGTGTAAATGATTTTAAAAACTCTAAAAGTAAACTTTTCTATTGGTGTTATTATAAAATGAAAATGTTATAGATAAATACAACATGTTATTGATTTTTTAATGGTTAATATTTCAATCCAATTCCAATTTGGTTCTCTTCCATGCTAAATTATATGAATTATTTCAAAATTAAAATTAATGATATTTTATGAATAATAATATGTTATTAAATTATAAAAATTACCTAAAATTAAATTATAACGAACAGTAGTATTTTTAATTCTCTATGATAACATCGCATTGACATTTATGAAAAAATTTCTACAATATGATTAATATTAAAACCAGTTTATATTAAAAAATCATTAATGTATGTAAGGATAAAAATTATTAGTGTGTGTGATAAGGAAAAAGATAAAGTATTAAATGATATCTAAAATACAATAAAATTGGATGTATGATTATATAAATACTATAATCTCATTATATTATAATACTTTTCATTTTGGAATAAATTTTACATGAGATATACACATATTATATTATAAAATATAATCAGTTTTCAAAAGTGACCCTCACCTCAATTATTAAATGATAGCCATCCCCTATCTTTTTCACAAAAATTTCAGAAACGTAGCTCAAACATACCCTAAATACTATATTTTAAATTTATATATATACAATAATTAGAAGTTATTATGGATTTGATTAAAATAATACATATTTTTAAGGAGTAGAACATCTGTAATGAAACAAACATGAGAAAATTATGTAGTTAAAATTGATAACAATGATAATAATGAAATTTGATTGAAAAACAAGTGATATGAATTTATAAGGTGATCATATGTGATATTATAAATTATAAAATAGGTATGTTATAAATTAATAACAAGTTTCAATCCATTATAATCGAGTTAAAGCTTGTTCAACCTTGTAGAAGAATAATATAAGTGGTTTTTATCTTAATTTACCTAAATTGGGTTATAAATATATTTTATTGAAGATGAAATTCTATGATTATTTGTACAGAAATGTTATTGAATTATTTTTTATTTACACAAGTTGTTTTTTGGGGTTATTTTTAATAAAAATGATCAATTAATTGATTATTTATTTTGTCAAATATATGGTCATTTTAGGGGTTTATTTCACAATCTCATCATTATTTCGGATTATACATGTTTAAGTCTATATTAGAGGATTTATTTGGTAATTTTAAATTTAAAAAATAATATAATTACTATATAATAGTTCTTTTTATAAATTACAAATTTTATTTCCATGTTAAACTATTTAAGTACTTAAGAGATATATATAATTTTTATGTAAAATATAATTTTTTATTTTGATTAAGAATATTTTTATTCCCCATCAATGGTTTCTTTAAAACATATTCAAGAATGTTATTTTTATTTTAATATAATTATTTAATTAAATTTTATCCCATTTGTGACTCTCTAGAAAATTATTTAAGAAAAATATTCTTTTTCTTTTTCTATATAATGTATAGTAGTCTTTTTCAAAAAAAAAATAAAGGAGTATTTGAATTAAGACACTAAAAATGTAGAGAATTTTCCATAGAAATGAAAACATATTGTGATGAGGATTAATTTATATTTTTCCATTGTTCCTTCCAATGAATGTTTTTCCAATAATATTTTATAAATTTTTATATTTTTAATGAGCTGTTTCAAGATTAAAAGGATATTTTCCTCAATAATTTTTTCTTTTATATTTCAAAAGAATTTTCATTTATTCCAACATCATTTGATGAATATTATTCTTATTTGTGGATATAATATTTTTATCACATTCTCTATATTACCCTATATGGATTATGATCCTGTTATATTTATTGATTTGAAAAAATATAAATATTTTGTATTATTGTATTTCAATATGAATGCTTATGTTTATTATTTGTTGAATTTCCATTTACTCATTATATATAATTAATTAACTGGAATTATTATGTGTTGTTTACAGACTACTACACCCCATTGATGCATCGATTGGTATCATTTGATAAAATAGTTTTGAAATTTAGAAATTAATTACCATCTTATATAAATAGTTTTTAAACAATTCATTGATTATAATATTATGATTTTTGAAATCATGAATTCCATCATTATGAAATTAGTTAATGATGTCCATGTTGTAATTTGAATAGTTATGATATCCATGTATCAGTTTAATTATCATTTAATTTTTATATTTGATTATTTCAACATAATTTATTATTATCATATTTCACTTCTTGTTCATGTTATTCATTAACATGAATATATTTTCAATTATTTAACTTGAAATATTTATTTTTTACATACCTTCCCAAGATGGAAACTAATTTACATATTCCCTTATTAAAAAAATTATCATTATTTTTTTTTCATTCCATAGGTTATGAAAAATTAATCCATGAATGAGTGCAACGATTGGTAATTTTTAAATTCTCTATGTTTTAATATTTTATTACATATTTAAAATTTAAATATTATTTATATATATTTTTCCATGACTAATAATCTATTTTTTCTCATTAGTATGTGATCACTTGTATCTATTACCAATGTAATAAAATGTCCACCAGAAATAGGCTAAATTGGTTCGGGTATTTAAAAAATGAATTAACAACATAAATTCCAATGAACCATTGATACATCATGTTGTACAGACACCACAACCCGTTCCATGTAAAATAACAACAGAAAACCACATCATAATCATTTAACTTCCAAAATAATAAAACCAAATAAACCCATTATAATATACTATAATAATATTAAAACCATATCCTATTTAAAAAATGAATCTACTATAATAAAAATTTTAAAGGTTATTTATTTTGGATTTATTCAATAAATTTTCAAATCAGATTCTTACAGAAATATAAAACAAACTTCGACTTTTTATCATATAACTATCACTATATAATCCATCGAATATAATGTATTATTAAACAAATAAATAATAAAAAGCATTCATATTACTATATTAAGGATAATATCTATTAAATAACATAATAATAAAAATAGAAAAACATGAAAAGAATAATTGATATACATCCTCTTATTTTAATTTAACTCGTTATCTTCATCAACGAATAATCAATCTTCATATCAATATATAATTAATCCACTATAATTTCACATAAAACATTGGGAAATAAAATTGGGTATTTGAATCATCTACCTCAAATGAATATTTAATGAAAAAAACAAATAAAAAGACTATTGTTTTTAACATTCCATGAAGAATACATTATATTTTTAATGTATAAATTGAAGATGAGAGGATAGTTAGTTTAAAATTTCCATAATGGAGTTAATTATCTATTATATAAACATAATAATGGTTTAATTCATGAATTTTACATCATTACTGGAGATAACTAATTTTTAGTTTATATGTATTCCATCTTAATTATAAGGACACTTGTTATAAGTTCATTAAATAAAATTTAATCATTTTGAAGGATATTGTACTAATTTCACCCATGAAATTATGATTCTTGATGCATCTCAGTCATATTATATGATTAAATTTGTTACTGTGTGCACTCATACACAATAATATAAAAATATATTGAATTGACTTATTGTGTTAAATATTATCTATGAAGTAATAAAATAGATAATTTATAGTTCAAATCTTAAAAAGAAGCATGAGAGGTTTATTTCATGAGTTTTCACTATAATTTCCTGTGGATAAATATTTCATAAATTGTATATTTATTAACGAATTCATTTTATTGCATTCCAAAATATATTTTAGGTCTGTAGTTTTATTTAATTATTTCATTAATTTTATATAAATTTACAATACATCACAAAGTTGACACTGCAACTCAATATCCATTTTTCAAACAGCAAAAAACATTTAAAATATAATAGAATTTTTTTTCATAAAAATTAACCATAATATTCATTTTGAATGCTTCCTAGGAAATAATCATCTTAACAACAATGTGTAATCATTTTAAAACATTTTTTAGAAACAAAAATATTTTTAATGGACATATAAAATAATAAAACAAATTATCCAAGGAAAAATAAAAATATAATTTTCAAAATAAATATTGAGCTCAAAATAAATGATTTCATACCATTGAAATAAATTTAGATATATAATTAATGTCATTGAACATTTCATATTAAATATTAATGGCTAAATAGAATACATAATTGCTTCCTAGAAATCATGAAATTAATATTAATACATTTTTAAAAAAGTTATACATTTTACCCTAATAATGTATCATTCACTTCCCTTTAAATACAATCTTATTGGCCTACCTTTGGAAATCAAAATATTTTCATAAAAACTCATATAAATAATATATTAATCAAGTATGTAACATGTGAAATCATTTTTTTATAAAAAATATAATGAATCTTACATATAGAAAAATATACCAATTTTTTCTCATAATCTCTCAGGAGAAACCATACTACTTAATTTAATAACATTACAAAATCAATTAGAGATCTATATAGGGATGAACCACCGTAATTATCTATATTAATATTTTCCATGATCAGTAGCTATATCTCTAACACATATAATATTAAAAAATTACCTAGAACCCAAAAATATTAAAAATACATGAATGAATAAATTTATATAATCATTCATATAAACATATTCTTTTCACCCATAAGAATACATTTCTGGATATTAAAATATCTATTCCATTTTAATTTTTTTCAATCCCAAAAAATAACTTGAATGGGGGTATTAATGTTGAAATCATGGAGGATTATAAATGACTCCAAATATAAAATAATTTTTATGGTGGTGGGAAAAACCATTGGCAGTGTATATGTTAGAATAGAAAATTCATTTTTTGTCAAAACATTTTGAAAAACTATCCCACATAAACCTAATGGGTAAAATCAAATGTAAAGTAAAATTTCCTTTATAATTAATTTATTTTCATATAAATATATCAATAAAAAAAATTTATGAATATGGATATAAATGTCAAATATTTAGAATAATAATATCTGTAACAGTCACAATGAGGTTTTATGATAATGTGTCCCAAACATCGAGTCTATATCATTAGATAAATTGTTTGTCTTCAGAAATTATTAAATTATTTTAACTAATTAAATTAATAAGAATATTTTAACAGCTTAGTATTCCTTTTTATTTTGTTTATTACCATCTTATATACTTTTATTTAATGAATTATGTTTACATCATATGTTTTGAAAATATTTGGATTATATTTCTGAAATCACAATGTTATTTCAATAATGGTCAATGCGATCAATATTAAAACATATCTAGAATTATAATAATTATTCAGATATTATTTTCATAAATGAAATGAATTTTCAAATCAATCTATGAAATAAAATTATGAAAAATTAATTATGTTACCATAGTGGAGATAGTACGACATATAAACTCATGAGTAACATTTTTATTTTTTGAAAACGAATTATTAAAATATGGTTTATACAATTTTTTATTTCAAGAATAATTTTTATATCATATTATACAAATTATTTCATTAAACAGATTAATAAATTGTGTCCATGTGACGTGGTTATGAGGTGGTAATTGAAATGTGCACATAAATGATGTTATCATTTTTTTCCAAGGATGAAATTTAAGAAATAATATGACATATAATTTTCTAATGATGATAAATATGTACCTAATAAGATATAAATACATAAAAATTATTATTTTCAAGTCAACTGGTGGTTAATAAAAATGAAATACACCAATTCATGATGTGGTAGTCCACCATACACATGAAAGATCACTTTATTTTGTATTTGAACGAAGTTGAGAAGGATATAGTTTCATAAATTTGAATAAATATTAAAAAATATATTTAATATAATTGATTTTTTATTTCATAAAATTTTAATAAAATTTAATGTGTAAGAGTTAGAAATAAAATGATAACATTTAATTAGGAACTATACTTCTTCTATTAACTTAATAATGATGATTACATATAAAAAATTACAGGATTATTTTTATGAAAAAAAATTTATATAAAGACAGGGTATGGGTGTTAAAACGATATTTGGGTTGGTAATAACTCATCAAATAGGATCATTAATCAGGGGGATGAGAGTGTAGGTTTTCTCTATTAATACGTGGGGGAGAGGATATACATTGCACTTTTAAGAAAAATAAAATATATTAATGATTTACTCAAGATAAATTCCTCAAAATTGAATATTTATAATGATTATATGAGAAGATGTTAAAATATTTCAATCTAATAAAATTGGGAAATTTTTAGGTAATTTCATGTCATTTTTCTTTATTTTAGTCCCCTAGTAAATCAGTTTTTACCCTAAATGTGTTTGAATTTTTGATATTTTTACTATTAATAATGAAAAACTATTTAGTTGAACATATCAACTATTAAAAAATATTTTGATTCTAAAAGTGGAATTTATTTTATTAAAATCAATTCATATAAGTTGTAGAAATTAATATTAAATTAATACCACAAAATGTGATGAAAATATTTTTTTTGGAAAATTTCATTTTTATTAAAAAAAATATTTTACACCAAACTAAAGCCTCAAATTCAATCCAAATACAATAACTGTATTAATAATAAAATAATTGAACTCATTTTTTATTCAAACCATTTTTCTATAAAAATACAGTTTTTAAATTATCGATATAAAAATACTGTTTTCAATAAAAAGTAGTATTCTTCACTATTCATTGAAATTATTAAAAATTCAAAAAAATTCAACAAAATATAATGTCGACACGGTGAATTTAAAATAATTATTTTTATATGTAAAATTAAAAAACTATAATTTGAAATTTTTCATTCATATAAAATAATACAATCCATTAAATCTCTATGTGGTTTGAAATAATGTTTTCCCCTTTTTACTACTAGATTATCTAATTCTATTATAATGAATATAACTCTATAATATATAATTAATGAATATTAATAAGTTATAAAAACATTATTTATCTTAACATTCAAATTTTTGTTGCATTCTACCACCCCTTTTTGATTTTTTTCCCCTTGTTTTTATTGATTAATTTATACATTTTACATATTTATCCATTATTTCATTTTCAAATTGAAATAAGTCTTCTTAAAAAATATGATGTTTTCCACAAAAACATTACCAGTAAAATTACATTATTCCACAACACATACATTCAATGTTCAAGAATCTATACAATATATTCCTTTTAAGAATGTTTTTCTTCGAACTAAACTACTTTAGAGCTCAAAATATGAGATGAATCTTGCACATATTTTAAAAAAAATTAAACATGAAATACATTATGAACCCAAATAAACTTTAAAGAAAGTAAAATTGATATAAAATGTCTCAAAATTTTATTAGGATTTTATATATTCCATTAAACCATAGACATAACATTCAATTTTTACCAAAATACATAAATCTTTTCCACGGATGAATTTTATGAAAAATATTTTCACCTTATTTGAATGAAAGATTGTTCCTCTATTAATTTACATAGGTCTACCACATGTGGTTATCTAACCTCATGTGATGTTGAATCATCATCATCTAAAAAAATTATTTTATAAATATTTCTCCAAACAACTGTCATTACCCAACTGCATCCCAACGTGCAACAGACGGACAATACATTCAATATAAGGACTCAAAAGTTTCCAAATATATACTTGATGGAAAAAAATTATTATAATAAACCCTAATGAATGTTAGACAATTTTCACCAATTAGCTAGTAATCTATTGAAAATGATCCATGAATATATTTCAAATTATGAGCCATTAACTCATATTATCCATCAAATTTCAAATGAATTATTGTATAAAAATTTAATTCAGTACATAATTACATCTAATGAAATCCATAAATTAATTTTAATCTTGAGATAATGGTTGATTTCAATTTAAAGAGAGTTTCCATGAAATATAATTATATCATTAATTTAAAGTCTAGAATGTTTATCCAAATATTTATGAAATCAAATGGAGTTAAAAAGAGAATGTTTTTTTAATCATTCAACTATTATTCAAATCACATTGTTTCCTCAATATATATTTCGTAATCCCACAAAACAATACATAGATATATACTACCATGTCCATTATGGAACTGGAAATGGTTTAAGTATCCCCATAGTTATTCATTCAATTTGAAATAACCTGTAGAAAATTCAATGATTCCATATTAAAATTCAAAATATCAGTCTTCATTATATCACACCAAAAATGATATTGATGGTATCTATACATTTATGTGCTTTCAGGATGGTAGAAAATTTTAGGTTTATAAGCCTTACTAAAAAAATTATTCTTCAACTTTGGGTTACATGAATAACATACACATTTTCAAAATCTCAAAAGATATTATTTTTCAGTATTATATTCAAGAAACAATCCATTAATAACCAAATGATCTTATTTATATAAAATATTTTTTTTATTTTTATGATTTCATAATCATTTTTAATAAATTTAATCGTACTAATACTTGAAAAAAATAGAGAACATTTTTACAAAAACAAATCATATTCCAAAACTCATAAAATCATTATCAAATTGATCTTTTAATATATATACAGGTGTTAATGTAAGGATATAATTCTTACTCAAAGAATTAGTTAAACTATTTTCATTTTCTAGATCGTAATGAATTTTATATTCATAATCTGATATCAATTACATCATTAACCTGTGTATCACATTCAACTCCCTCTACGTGATTCTACACGTCAATATTTTATATTCTATCTATATTTAAATATTTTTCCACATAAATGATTTGTCAAATATTCTAAAGAAAACACTATAGCAATTGGTTAAAGTTCACATGTTGTATAATTGTTGTCATGAATTTTTCATTAAAAAATCATAAGAGATGACAGAATCATTCAACATTAAAAAATCCTAGTCCATTCAATGAAGAATCATTGTAGCTAAAAAATTACTAATTTCTAGATGATAGGTCTAAAATTGGACCATTCACTAAAAACTTTTCAATTCATAAAAAATTCATAAAATTACTTTTCCCAGATGAAACTAAATCCTTTTCTTATTAACATAGTAGAGGACTATATAACTAGGAAATATTTTCCAAAAATTTCTATTAATATCTGGTTAACCTAAGATAACAACGAATCTTTATCACATTTATAGGTCTTGGTCATTGAATATACGTATTAGTTTTTGGGGATCAATATTTATGAAATTATTATTTCTAATATGTGCATGGAATGAATTATTTTTCTATCAAAAATAACATTTATGAAATTTTCTACATAATATCTTATCATTGAGGGTTTCGAGAATAATCCTTATATTTTTTTCACAAACATCATCAAATTTTATCTAAACCAAAATATTATAAATAATCCAAAACATAAAAGAATCTTATTATTCATGTACTAATATATTCATAAAATCTTGGAATACATCTAGAAAATCTATCAAAAAAATGGAATAACCAAAATATTATAAGGATCATACCGTGTATGAGATATATTATAAGGGATGACATCCTCTTTCACATTCATCTGATGGTACCCATAATTTAGACCACCATTTGTAAAATATTTAACTCATTAGAGCTGATAAATCATGTTATCAATATATGTAAATAGAATATTATTCTTAATAATAATTTTATTCAATATTTATAAAATCAAAGAAAAGAAGCATGAAACCATCATTCACTTAAACAAATAAAATGGGATCAATATCTCGGTGATATGATCGGGTGAATGAATCCTTTATCCAGTAACTTAGGAAACTACATTTTCAGTTCCAAATGTTGTACTAAATACATTCAATATGAGGATTTTGAAATTTTAATAGCATCAATAACCAGTTCAATAGTAAAATAAACACATAGATCTGTTATAATACAATGATACTCATAAGGAAAAACATCTATATATTATTTTACCAAGGAAACATCATTAATATTATTAGTTCCATTATATTCTAGAAAAATTATCATGGTGACTTTCATTTCTATCTATTAATATTTTTTTTCAAGTTCTTCATATGTTATAAATGGAATATATTATTCTTATATAAAAAAATAATATATTTTTATTTGTTTTCTAGATCTATGATCTATCATAACATGACAATTAGAAATCAATGATATTCCTAGAATAACATAAAAATAGAAAATGGTGAATAAAATAGTGTTTATGGGTAATACATTTAAAAATATGAAACAGGAATATTTTTTTAAATTATTTTAGTCATAGTACTATACCCAAATACTTTAATAAAACATATTTACATAGTTTATTCAGTTTAAAATTTAATTTTTCGAGATTGTATCTCAAAAATGAAAAAATGTGTAGATACTGAATCAAATATTACAATAGTATAATCTAAATAAATAATTCATTTACTTGATACCTCTTCATTAGTTATCAAAATATCTACAATCATAGTCTCAATGGATTTAATCATTCACTTCTGCTTATAGTCTTTCTGCTTCACATCATTTATTCTCTTCTACGTACATGTTTCAACATAATGACCCATCCCATTACATTCATAATTACATATTTCCTATTTATTATAATTTTTATTCGAATAATTGGATATTTATCTTTGAAATTATGATCCATATGACCAAACATACCACATCTAACAAACATCCTATATTTCGTAAAACATTCTTCATGGTGATTTTTACCATTGTTTCGAAATATAAAAAAATTATTTCATTACCTCAATGTTCTTTCATATTGAAATGACTCAGTTTATTCTATTTAAAAAATTTTAATATCTATAAAATTACATTTAGATTATGGAGCTAATATAGTCATATATTTAGTGGTCACTTGAGATCATAATTTATATTATAAAAATATTGAATATATTAACATCACTAGAGTGTAGTTTTGATGAATAACTAGAATAACTCCCAAATAGAACCTCAAATTATATGTATAAGACCACTAATGAGTTTATAATGATTGTTCTAGCTAAGGAAAAACATACTAATTGTTTGTATTTGATTTTTCAATAATGTTTTAATTGCGAGAACATGTAATAAAAAATTAATTATTGAATAAATTTATTTTTTAAAAACAGTGACATATAGTCATCTATTTAGAAATATCTCTTTATAAAACCTTTTTTTAGTCACGTAAAATATGGATCGAGAGGATCCATTTGGGAGAATTAATTAGAGTATCATTGGTAGAAGACTCTACATCATGATCAGATCAAGGATTGTGTGACAACATAGTTTATTAATCTCATTAATGATGGAAAATAACATTATTCTTCACTAATGATCGATCCAAACTAAAAATGGAATGTTTTTTTGTATATTTATCCATATTTTATTATCATATAAAAACTTGAATTAATCATCTAACATATTGATTCATGGATAAATTTTATTTTAGGTTTGATATTTTTTGTCTATGATTTTGTGTATAATAATTATTTTTTAAGACTTAATTATCTCTATATTTATATCCTAATAATAGTTAATCTATTCCAGCATGATCTTTATTCTAGTATGGCATATAGTAGAAAATAGGATCAACGGTGATCGATTCCAAAGGTGTGGGAAGGTACTGAATCTAGTTTATAGTGACATATGGGATCAAATGGATCAAGATTCATGAAAAAACATAATGTTTCTATGAAATTACCAACTATATAGAACGTAGTTAAATAAAAAAACATCATGTAGTCCCCTATGTGTAGATCTTGGGTTTTGAAACATTGATAAGTATCACAATTTGTGTGACACATTTCACATGTCATATGTCCCCTATTTAACCAGATTTGAATGTATAAGGGGCATATGCCTTAGAATCTAGGTAGTGTTACACTTCCAGTTATCCATGACACATACCCTGTTACACATGGAGGATTGATTGAAATGTACAAAGAGTGCACACTATGGTGTCCATGTGGAACTATTGACCATGTACAGGATAAGTAAATAGAAATTTTAGAGAACATGAAAAGATTCATGTACATATATATGGAAAATTATACAGGCACAAACTAATGTAAACATGTAGAAAAATGACTTTATGAGTTCCAAGAAGACATTTAAAAGTCATGTTGTAAGGAACACCCAAAATATTTTAGAAACGTTCATTCAATGTGATCAAGAGGGATTGTTAGTGTCAGAATGTTTACGATATGTCATGTAACCATATAGACATTCTATGTACACCATTAATGACAGGTTTAAGTCATAGTTATTCTAATATCAACCTCTTTGTGATCTTGTATGAGAATAATATGAACACTATAGGTTTATTGTTTTCTATTTGGTCTATTCTTATGATTGATTGGTTTTTTATCTAATCCCAATCATAGATGGTGACCCATTAAAAAAATCATATTTATCACTGTTTTTTAGGAATTTTCTATTATTCTATATCATGTCTTCTTAGTATTATTTGAATATATCCCTAGTGTGTTTGAACATGTATCCCTCTATGAGGACCAGAGTGATACTCATTTCTATCATAATTCCTATGGAAGGGTTTGTGAAATTAGAGTGACTAATACATAAACAAGCATTAGTCCCTAATCTATGATGATCTTTTATGTAGGTTCTGGTTTCCCCCTAGTGAGCACCAACGTTTTGAATCCCTATATGTATATATATCTCAAACCATTATAATGTGATAATAAACCAATGGAGTATTGATCTTGAATGAAACTCTTCAGTTTATATTGGGACAAGCTTGATTGTGAGACTTGTAAAGCTTAGTCTCTTAGATGTGTGACATTTGAGATTGAAGCGATGTTACATTACCTTTGTGATATACGATGACTATTTTCTCATGGTTGAGTTCCATCAGGGATGGAATGTCTCATAGAATGAGATCTCACAGTTGAGTGTGACCTTTGGGATGAGTATCGTATGTTAAAGTATTCCTTGAGTAATGGTTACTTCTTTAAGATTTTTTTCGAGAATCTTTGTGTATATACATGATTGGATGTGGTCTATATATTTTAAGACTCATATTATTTTATTTATATATGAATGATATCATTGGTAATAATTATGTCACATATTTTGACTAAAATACTTGTTTTTGATAATCTGTATAATCTAAATGATTTATGTTGGGAGTTTTAAGGGTGTCAAATAAGGTATTTTTGTAATCACCCTTTAAGGTTCTCAATTAATACAAGCAATGACTTATGAAAATGATTAAACCTTATATAGTGTTTTTGGTGGACTAGAATCAGGTATATAATAGTTTTTCCTAGATAGACTGAGGTGTATACCAGGGTATTATTAGACAAAATTCACTTCCTCATGAGCATATTGAAATTTATTTAAAAATTTTAGTGCTATGGTATTTCGTCCCATTTTACTCATTCTGATACGTTATAACATACTACGATTGAAGTATTATTGATAAATATTTTCCTTTTTTACCTTTTGTTTTACAGGTCATCAGTATATTCTCATAAATATATATATGTGTGTGTACATATTATTTTGGGTAATGGATATCATGTGTGTGATATTCCTACTCGATGTTGGTTTTCGGTTCCTAACATATTGGTGGCTAGAATGGGGTTGTTTTTTCTAGATCCTTATTAGGTTAGTTCATTAATGATTAGTATTTTTGAGATTTTTTAAACCTTATGACTGATATTATGATTTTTTTCTATATGTGAGTTTTGGTATGGGAGATAGGTGAATAGTTTTATAATGTTTTGAGTTTGGATTTATGGAAATAGAGTATACGATATATATTGTTGTTACCATATTCATTCACTAGGAATCTGATGACCTTATTTCTTACTTGGTACATATATTCATAGGTTTTTTTGAAAACAATGGTAAATTTATCATATAATATTAGTGTGTGGTTTATATGTCTTTATTTAGTCAGATCTCTAAACCTACAAATTGACCATGGAATGTCATTTATTTTATCAGGATGTATACATTGTAAAAACAAGAGAGGATTCTACAGAATATTCAATATTATGAACTAATGAGTAGTGAGGCCTTCATGGTGGGTCTTATTCATGAGGCAATATTTCTTCAGGATTATCAAAAGGTGGGACTTAATTTTTTTGATCAATTCGTAGACCCATCACTTATGAATGATGTTTTTGTTACATGTAAAAATAAGACAGGATGTTTATTTTGGATATTGATAATGATGTGTAGTATTTGTGAATGTATCAAGATATTATGATGTGGGTATTTATTTTAATAATGATTAAGGACCCATTGATAGCTGGATTAATATGTAAGGAAAATAATATGAAGTCCCATTGTATACAACATTGATAAATTGCCTCCTTGAGGATGATACATTGTTATGATGCTAGTTGGAGTGGGATTATCAATTCTTTTGTTCTACCCATCATTTATCAATCAAATAGGTTGTAAAAACCACATTGGTAGAGGTGGAAATAAGATCATCGGGGTCTGTGAAAGGGAACATGTGATTGATGAGTTTGGGATATAGTAGGAGGTGGCTGGTGAAATGTTTTTCAGGTACGACACCACCCCCTTGTAGAACACTCATTTTTTTAGGAAGCTGGTGGCATGAATCATGAAGATCCATATGAATTGGAGGGTTTTTACACAAAAGATCTACGATTATTGTGATTTTTTTGTCTCCCATTTATTCATGTTATAGTTTCTTTTTACGCAAGTGTTAGCAATTAATTTTCTCTTTTGTTTGAGTATTATCTAGGGAGAAATGAGGAATCAGTAAATTCCGATGTTAGGGATATTTTCCCTAACATTTAATATTAATGGAAGTGGACCAATTCATCCATCAAGACACATTCTTTAGATGTGGTTAAAAAACTTTCTTTCAAGTCAGTGATAACCAAAGAAGATGAAATTCAACTTGAAGGTGTAGCTAAACATAAAGTGTAATTTAAAGATGATGATAATGTTTTTCCATCAAAATAGAATAGGAAAATAAATATTATTGGATTTTTGATGAAATTTATATAATCTATAAGAAAAAATAAAACATGAAATTTTATATTTCATTAAAATCGTAGAAGAAAAAGGGTATGTTAATGAACAACTCATAAAATTTATATAATTTATTTATGAATCTAATAAAAAATCTAATATTATTTATGATATAAATTATTATATGATAGGGGGGAAATATTTTTGATTCAAATAAAAGAACAACTTTTAAATTTGTGGATGAATCATGATGTTAAAAAAATATGTGGATTAATGAAGAAGATAAAATATAGAATGATCACATATAATTAACTAATATAGAAGGAAAAATGTGGAAGTAAGAAGGTTGAGAATATGATGAAAAACCAATAATCTACTTAAATGTGTAAAATTGTAATTTAAGAGGTTATAAAAACAATGGAGCAACATTGAGGCTAGAAACATTTGAAGATATGGGCATATAAAATTCTCTCATATGAAGTATGTATTTTATTATAATATTAGTAACACGATGACCAATTTTAATGAGGATAAATATTATTTTAATAGAGAATCACTATGAATTAAACTAAGAATGTTGGGAAAATAAAAAACATTTTAGTGTTGAAATTTATTTTATAGATATTATTTTTCATAAACATTTATTATGAAATAATTGAATTGAAAGTATTAATGGTTTCAAAACAAGTCATATGGAGTACCATAAATATTAGAGAAAGTTTCTAATAAACTATAAATATATGGGGTAAATTGTTTCTCAATTGAAATAATAATAATATGGATACAATTTTTTGTTAAATAAAATTATGACAGGTTTTCATATGTCCTAATTAAACTAGGGATTTAATTTGAATAGTTGATGAAGGAAAAAGTAATTCTAATTAATATTTTGAATAAGATGATATTGTTTCATTAAATTGGTTGTACATCCCACTTGATTAAAAACATAAATAATTTTATGAATGATGATGTAAATATTAACTGATTGTTTTAATTTGAGATTTATATATCCTTAAAATTAATCGTTCTTGATATAAAATGATAACTAGAGATGATATAAAACATATAAAGGTGTGTATTGTGGATGAAATTTGAACCGTATTTTCAGTATTAGTCAGCATTGTTACAAAATACATCATATAACAATTTAATTAATGTATTACCTATCTAATAGATTTTCTAGAAATTCCATGATGAAGGGATAGTGAATGATAAGAAACTTGTGACATATTTAAAATAAAGAAAAAATATTCATCCTCTTGGTAGAAGAGGAGAAAATGTTTTTACTTGAAAACAAATCGACATTAATTATTAAATGTGTGATAATATTTAAAAAATTAATTCATCAATTGACATTGATGATTTTAATGGATATATGATTAATTTTTTATCTTTTATGATAGGATATATTGTGAAAAATAATAGTCTAGAATTTTGTTACTAATCTAATTATATATTGTTCGTGTTAATTATCCCCACCAAAAATATAATTAATCATAAAATAGATATTTATTATTTATTTTTATACATAAAATATAATATTCAATATGATTAAACACGTGATTAATAATTTATATACTATTTTTGTTATTAATTAGAAAAATTAAATATTTTTTATTAATTTCATTAGAAATTTTTTCATGTAATGGGAAATTCATTAATTTAGTTAATAAAGTGATTTAACTAATTTTTTTGATTTAATTATATAAGATTAACATGTTTTTGTAGTTTTCATTGATATATATATGAATTGTGATGTTAAATAATATTAATCATGAAATTTATATACTATGTGTGAAGAAATGACATTTTAGGCATCTTTGTAGAAATAACATCTTATGATACACTATTCCATGTGATTAAGTCAATTAGAATAGCCACTATATGGGTTTAAATTACCCAAAATATACCAATCATAATTTTAATCATCCACAATAAGGTTCCATATAAAATTAAATTCCATGTATCACTACATTAGAATAAAATAGGTTTGTGTCAAACAAAAATACAATTCAATCATTGCATTAGAGTGTATTCAAAATTCATGTCACATTAATACTATATCGTATAGCTCATGTTAACTTAAAAAGCACAATATTTACTAAACTAGTTTCACATAAAGTATATCTAATATTAACATCTATTGAATACAATATACCCTATCTCCATTTGTCATTCATCCATCCCTAAATGTAATATTATCTCTATATTATAGTTTAGAAGGAGGATCAAAACCATATTTCTTATAGAATGAAATCATGGAGGAGTTATTTGTAAAATAATAATATCTATGACCATTAAAAGAAGCAAAACCACTCTTCCAGGATCACACTTTCTATTTTTATATTAATATCATGGGTAAGAAATCCTTGAGGATCATGGGGGGACTTCAAAAAATATGAATGATCATGTGTCTGAAACAAAAAAAATAACCACCTCTCGGATGGTCTTGGTGGTGTAAATCCATGGAAGAGGCCAGTGAGATTAAAAAATCACCAATGTAAAAAATAAGAACCAATAATTATTGTCAAAAAATCAAATTAAATATATTTATTAACACCCTTGGAATATTTAAAATTGTTTGGTTTATTTAATGTTCTTTTAATTTTAATTCTTACATTATATTATTGTCATTTATTATTTAAAATTATTATTTATTTTCAAATTATGTTTCTTTTAGTTTTGTACATTGTATATTTTCCTCCATTATTATTGAGATATAACCTAAGTGTTTTATGATAGATGTTATTTTTTCTAACTATGTCTTTGTGTGTTCGCATTAGACATAATAAGTCTATATTAAGGATTCTTAGGGTGAAAAGATGGATGGTTCATGGAAGTGCCTATCATTATTTGTCTCATATATTTTCTTATTATACTGAAAAAACAATTTTACCATCCATTACAATGTATAATTAACTTGTGATAAATAAATTATGGCTGTTTAATTAATGGTGTTTAAATATTAATAGGGATTTAATGAAGGTAAAATATTAGTTTTGTAATAACCTAATAGTTTCCAATAAAGGGAGAGGGTATATGATTCATTGGAGAGGTTCTTGAGTGGACTAGAATTAACACCAACAATTTTCCATGGAATATGATCATGAATATGGGGTGTTATTGTAATTTAATTGGATAAGGAGTTATATAATGAATTAATATATATGTTTTAATCCTAATATGATCTCATTTATCTCTAATTCCATCCATTTTGTGTCGTTATTACATTTTATTCTTCCCTAATTTCACATTCATGATCCTGAAAATATCAACCGCCTTTTTATTTTGTTCTACATATAATATTAAAATAGAAAAAATATATCTTTAATAGATTAGTGATTTTTATTTCTTTTATCCTCATTATATGATCATTATTTACTCCCTCGTATCATTTTATTAGTTTAAACATTAGTGTTTCTTTTCAATAATATGCCAACTTCTCATCAATGGAGCCGCTACTAGGTAGCTAAGAGAGCTGCACTTATTCATTAACATTGGTATTTACCAAATATATTTATGAAGGAAAATATTAAAATTATTATTATATTTATATCACCCTTATATTTAATTGATACAATGATCATTCTTTCATAATAAATAAGGGGAGTTCAAATAAACACTACTACAGAATTATTCTTGGATATTATTGAATAAATAAAAAATCAAAGACCATTAGTTCATAGAAACAAAAACTAAATAAATTGATGAAAATTATGAATACATTAAATAATTTTAATCTATGGAAGAATAACTAGAACAACTAATTCATTTCACCACCTTTGATGAGGAAGAGATTAAAGAGGTTGATGCCATAGAAGATGATTTTCCACTACCCAAACATGATGAGTAAAAAACTAGGGAACTCAAAGGGGGATAATACATTAATGTTAAAAATATCATGGGAGCAAATCAAACTAGATATTACCTTTTTTTATATTTTATAAAATTCATTTAAGAACTGGTACACTCTATATTCCACATTTGGAAATGTAGAATTGGGATATTCTATAAAAAATATGGAATATGAGTCCAAATAATATATCAAAAGATAATAGGATATGATGGATGAACTTATATGGTGGTATTCTAGTCCATATAAGGATAATGGTTCTATGTTTCACATAATTGAATATTTTACTATTTGTCTCAGACTAGATGATAATCCATAAATAGTCATGATGATCTCCCAACTAGTGGTCACCACACATCTAGTTGAATAATGAAAGGATGGCCCCAAAATTCTATTCCCCACAATACAAGTTCTGTGAAAATATAATTTTGATGAATGGATATTAATTTTACATTATAAGGGGTTATCCATTTTAATTGATATGTGAATCACAATTAAAGGAGGTGGCCATGGTGGTTCAACACATACAAGCAACATATTTTATCAAATTTCATATAACCACTAATTCTACAAAAATATTGGTTTAAAAAATATATTTTGTTCTTATGGAGTATAAACTAAGTACTATTACCTCTTTATTATTTAATTTTCTATTTTACATGAAATTAAAATTTAATATTTCAGTATATTTTTACTGTATTGTTTTATGAAGAACTAGTGGATAATAGTATGAGAATAATTGAAAGAATCCACCTATCAGTAACTAGGTTTTATTATTCTCTCACATATATTTAATTATTTATTAATTTAGTGAAAATTGTATTAATTATTATAAATGGTTATTACATGGTTGTGGGTGGAATATCAGTCTTCTTATGACGTTTATTACTATTTATGATTTCATTTTGCACTTTATTTTTGTCTATTGTTGGGTTATTAATGAAAAAATTATATCATGGTAGGTGATAATATCATTTTAATTTTTTAGGATTTAATTTATTTTTTATATTTGTTTATTTACTATTAATTTAGGGACTCAAACTCAATTGAGTAAGATGAAAATGAATGACCCATCAAATATGTATCCATACAAAAAATTGTATTCCTCCCAAGAAAGAAATATTAATAATTTTTTTAATTCATTCATCTAATTAATATATTGAGACTCAATTTTTCATTGAAACATTATATTTTTAGGATATTGTTTTCAACAAATAAGATTCCCATATTTTATATATTATTGATTCCATCAATCAGGGAAAAATACACTATAAAATACTTTTTCATGAAACCATGACATTTTACCCACATTAATACTTAAGAAAATTAGTATAACCTACAAGTTAATAGTCATTAGAATATTTTTTATCCATACCTACATTCTTTCATTCAAATTAATATTATAATTTTAGCTATTTGTAGGATAGTTCATGTTCATGGAGAATCATTTTATGGACATAATTTTTTCCTATTATGCATGAAGTTCGTTTAAATTTGGTTAATGGTGGTTTTCTCACGTAAAAAATTTATCAACATAAAATTTGGTTTAGTAAATTTTTTTAAGATGTTGAATAAGATAAATCATATACAAATTGAATAAAATAAAAATAAATTTATAAAAATTAGAGAAAACCTATTGAGTATTCACAAAAATTATATGTATTTTGATGAACAAACAAATGAAAAAGGGGGAATAATAGTGGTTTGCGATATTTTTTATATAGGAAAGTAATGGAAATTTACTACCTTTCTCTTAATAAAATATTATATGCATTACAATTTTGAGATTAAAATGAATGAGTCTTCTTCAAAAAAAATCACATACAATTCTTATCTACCCATAAACCCAAAAAAATCTTATTATAGTCTATATGTGTAGTGACGTGAATCTAACACTAGAAAACATAGAATCATTAAAAGCCTATGGTGGATCGAAATCACTATGGGAATAGAAATAACTCTATGTAAATTTTTTTTAATGTGAATAGGTTAAATTCAATTTGATATATGTCATCTAATGTAATTTTATGAATTATAAATTAAAAAAAAGGGTATGATAAATTGATGTATTGATCATAACTTATATATTAATCATGATAATTTTCAATAGTGACTGATTTTTTTTCTCTTCTCTATCATGAATTTTTAGATTACGTTGGAGGAAATATTTTTCCAAAATTCATATAAATTTCTTATGACTTCCATGAAATATGTACGGGGAATTTTTGAAAACCAATAATGAATCATAGATTAATGGCAAGAATATTTATCAAGAAATAGGTATTACTTTTTTATTTTCAACGTTAATTATCAAAGATTTAATATAAAATTATGGAAAATAATTAATTATATCTACTTATAAAATCATGTAATGATATATTAAAATGTATTAAATACAATAGTATTAATTAATTTTTTATTTTTTTAGCAAATAAAAAAAATAGATTAATTTTACATTTTAATACTATTTAAATTTAATGAAAAATAATTTTCTATGGTTTTCTAGGTTTAGGTTATTTCTTATGATTTAGTCTTCAACAAAAGTTTTCTACTATTATTTTATTTTTATGTAAATGGAGTCAAAATAAAATATTAAATATAAATTGATTATTTATGTGAATGGTTAAAAATTATCCATGAGAGCTTAGTAGGGTCAAATCACAAATTATAGTGGTTGGTTTGAATAATGGAAAAATTGAGCAGCTGTATAGGAATATCACCTTCGATAAAAAAATGTATGTAACTAAATAAAATTAATATTTACTTATTTTGGATTAAACAATCCAAATACTACTTAAAATAGGATAAGTATACATTAATAAGTATTAAAAAAGGACTAAATCATGTACCATATCAAAACATAGAAATTAATGTGGTCAATGTTATAATAAAAACCCATACTGGCGTAATGATAAATTAAATTATATCCCCACATTAGATATCTTCTCAATATACAAATCACATCATATTAAAATGGGATGAAATTTGATTTACCATAACAACACACACTACATAAATTGAACTCCTTGTGTATAACATATTCTATATCACCCTTAGATAATTATTCAATGTTATTAATCCATATTAAATTAAAATTAAAAAAAATAAAGAGTAATAAAATAATTTTTTTTGGAAGAACATGTCATGGGATTACTATTTTATAAAATCCTAATTTTTATGTTCTTCATAAATTGATAATTCACTCTTGAAATTTCCCATATTGAATCTATCATGTAATTGGGTGAGGAATAATTAATCAATGATTTTAGAGTAATTTCACAGTGTGAATAATATTAGAAAGTGTAAAAACTAGATAATTACCCACTTCTAACATGGTCTACATGTAGAAAATAAATGGAATATGGTCATGTGCATGGATATATATTCTTTTTAGGCCCTCTCTTTGGTGCATGCATATCATTCATTTGGTTTCAATTGACCTAAATTCTCTTTTTACAAATGTAGAAGGATTTAATCAAATTCATAAGTGATTTCTACTCTTTGATTGAAATAGGATTATGGGATATCGATTTATCATTCCGTATATTTCTCCCTGGATAAATTTTTCTATAATGGGTCTCCCTTATGGATTATGTAAGGATTGTATAACTCAATCACATTTCCATCATCATATTGATGCTGGAAGATTAAGCTACATATGTCTCAACAGAGAAACATCCTTCAGTTAGTGTGAGACATCACATTGGGCATATCAAGGAATGTCTGGATGATGGAAAAGTTATGAACTTGTAAATATTCCTTTTATGGATTGTATCTCATCTGATGAATCTTAGTGTGTAACATAATTTATCATGTGTCATAAAATAGTTAATTGACAATAGTGGTGTATTTTTTCTTTTATTTTTACCATATGATTCCCATATTCATTTCATGGGGTAGGGATTATCAATTAGGGAACTTGTACAACATCATGGGGATACATGAACAATGTTAATTTCATATGAATAAAGTTAGGATTAGGTTTCACATCGTGTGGATATAGATTAGAATATCCAATTAAGATGGATTAATGGAGTGTATACCTTTAATGAATGATTTCACATATGGATGATGGATTGGGATTTCATATTGAGTGGGATCTAGGAAACGTTTCCCATGAAGGGATGATTTCGCACTGGAAAGGTGGATTAGGATACTCTATTGAGGTGGATCCACGGTTTTGTTCCAAGAAGTAATGATTTTACAATGGGATAGTGGATCCAACATTCTTATTAAAGAAGGCCATGGTGATGTGTCCTTGGAGGTAATATTTAACAAAAATATGATGGACCAAGAAATCATATTGAGCTGGATGGTTAGGGTATGTCCTAAGAGGGATGAATTCTCACCAGGATTATGGTTTCCTATATTGAACCTCAAGGAGGATCCAATATACCCTATATAAGTGACATGTATCAAAACCAACATGATTCAAAGTAGTATAATAATGTTTTGTTATTAGATAGATCAGAGGAATTTTATAACATGTGTTAATGATACTCCTGTCATGAAAGGATAACCAATGAGGGGTGGTGAAGGGATTATGCATGGACACTTCCGTATATCGGAGGATGATCCCATTAATGTTGGTGGGATGGTGGAATACCATTACGATCATACATGGGGAATACTATGTTTCTCAGAAAATGTAAGAGGTGTGGGGTCATCCTATCTGAGTCATACAAAGGGGACATTATGTTCACTACACAAGTAAATGTTATAGTTTTACATTTTTTCTAAATAAATTAGCTTCCAATCTAATGTTTCTTGACCAAGATATTGATCAACAATGTGTTATGACATTCATATTGGGTATAGATGTGGATAACTCCTCAAGGGGGTCATATCAATGTGTATGTAATATATAGTGTAATGAAATTCAACCAAGATAGGTTCTCAATTTCCCTCCAAGATAACTCAAGGAATATCAGGAAAACTACCCATATTCCTCTAGGAAATATATTCTGTTCTAATTTCAATAGAGGAGTGTAAATATGGGGGACCAACATCTGGGACACATTGATTTAGGGGAATGTGAATTAGGGTGAATATTCTTATGATAATAAAATATTGTAATTGATACACTCTAAGAATAGGTAAGTCCTTGTAGGGGTCTTGAAATTAAGTTCGCACTACATTGTTGTGTTGTGTTCATGTCATTTTTGATCTAATAGAAGCTATTTCACAAAAATTCACTAACTTTGAGGGTCCAATGTCTCTGGTGTTTCATGTTTTCATGGAAGAGTTGGAGTTTCATTATGTGGATAATCAATTTGCCTTCTAGAGAGCTCCCCTAAGGTGGTGGGAGAGATTCCATTTATATAAAAAATATGTGATCATTAGAACCAACCCCCATGGGAATAGAAATTAGTAATGGTCATCTCTATCCTTTTTCACTAGGTATTTTCTAAAATAAAACTATTCATTTATTACTCCTTTGTCATGAAAATTATGTTTTTGTGACATGTTAGTGAGAAACACATCATCATTTAGAATAAACCATTATTCTTGTATTCACAGGGCTTGGGAATTTGTTTAACCTGATGGGACTCCATGAAACTCCTCTTGACATTGTTGAGAAAATTCATTGTGTGTGAGACCACCCCTTTATGTGAAAACATAGATTAATTTATGAAAACTTCTAATCATCATTGAAATATTGTTTAAATATGGGTATCACCTTCAGTTGTTAAAAAAATAGATGTTTGGGTGCATGATGGTTTTTTGTAACAAAAAATTTTCACTGACAAATTGGAGCTAACAGGGGATAGGAAGGATGGTTTCTGATGGAAACACTAGTGAGAGGGGGTTATTTCCATGAAATCATGAAACTAACTACCCATGTCATACAACCTCATTTTGTACTTCTCTCAAGATATACGAATGATCTAATAAATAGGGGATGGGCCACATGTATAGTACTCTTACTTCCTCTCATGAAAATCCTTCTCTCATGTGTATAACGTAGACTTTTTGAAAAATCTCAAGCCTCATATATGAATTTAGAGTAACTTTATCTTTATTGAAGCTACTTTTTTGTCCAATTTGTGAATTTATTAATATCTTCAAAACATTAATGAAACTTCAAAGTTTTCACTCCTGAATCCCATTGTTAGATTAATCTACCTTAGAAATAATCATTCTCTTGAAATGGAAAACCAAATGAGTTATTATTAGATAGAAACCAGTTCTAATTATTGTAGGAACGAATTAGTAGAATACCAAGAGAATACTAGAGCATTGATGGTCATCTTTTACAACCATGTTATCCTATGCATGCTGACTAGTTTCAAGATGAACTATCTATTGAGAAACCACCTAATGTTATATAACATTGGGCATATGGATTGGGTGACCATCCCAGCCGTCCAAGACAAAATGATACGTTTCTTGTTAATTATACCTGAAGAGCTTTCTTACTATAATATCACTAACTATGGAATCACATATTCATAGATTAAATTCATATCCATGAAAATAGTAAATATCAATATTAGGAAGGATAAATGAGAGAAACAATAGGGTGATGTGTTCCCAATTCACTATGCATGTATCTTCTAATGCAGCACCCAAGAAGAAATCAAGTCCCAGTAATAGACTTGGATCTACAGGATTGAAGAAACTTCACCGATATATTGGCCCAACTATATTAGGTATGCTTCACTTTCATGGACTATGGGTATGAGTTGTGCCATATCGAATTGTGTAATGTGTTTTGGATGTCCCGGTTCTATATATACAACAAACCGGAGTTATTTCTGATATCTATATATATTGGTACCCTAATACCAACATGTTCTATCATCGCCATTAGGAGGTGAGAATGAGGTTTTGGGTTTACACAAAATTAGTGGTATCCCACAAAATTGGTTCCAGTAATATGAGTTTTCATTATTCTTAACACGTGGGGCGATAGGATGAACACACCCTCCAAATAGATAAAATTTTTGGATATAAAGAGATAAATTTATCACACTACTCCTTTCATATATATATCAGCTTCAATAAATTATTGGATATGCTCTTGAAAAAGGAATCATTTGTGAAAATTATAGGTTGGCCAATGAAATTACCAGTAGAGCAATAATGGAGGAGGATGTGATCATGCTGGATGATCTTGGAGAGGGGACTACAAGGAGTGGGTTTACTAAACGATGGATGATTTAAGACAATAGATTTCTACAATTCATTCATGGACACCTTCATCTATGTCTAGGTGATCCCGATTAGAGATGCATGCATCGGACTATTTCAAATGATGCTTGCGTTGGCAGTGATCATGGAATCTGGAAAGAAGGTGAATCTAGGGTTATAGGTACTATTTTGAATCCACATCCTGTTGGGACATTTTGTGAGGGGGGACATGGAAAAGATTATCTAAAGTCAATTAGAAATCCTTCCTATATAGATAATAGTTCACATCAGAGGGTATGAATTTTGGAATTCTTGTACTCATCTGATTGTTTGTATGTGTCCATAACTAAAAACCAATTTCAATGTCTATTATGTGATTCTCATCAGTGTAGGGGTCATGATTGGCATGAGAATCTATGAGAAATTAAAAATATATCCATTTTCAACCCCCGTTGGTGGGACAGTGGTCATCAAATAGGGGACACTAGAAGAGAGGGAATAAATGAAAACCATTTGGGATAGAGTGGTGGCAGACAAGATACAAATAAAAAACCTATTTTGATTAATACACTCTATCCTGGTTCATACCTAAATTTGGATTCATACAACATCCGATGAAGATAGTCTGCATGGGGTACAATGAAAAGTGTAATCCTTATATCAATCATCATCTCTGTTGGATTTCCATATATGAGGGTATGTCGGATACCATCATGTTTCCAATGAACAAAATAATTGTCAGCCTCTCCCATGAATATGATAGAAACTGGAAAGCATAATATCTAAGTTATATTCTATGAAAATGTGTGAGAGTAATTGATTTGATTAGGGGGGTTCTAGAGAATCATGGTGGTAGGAATGATTCTTATCGATAGTCTATCTATGTTTAAATATACTGTCAATCTATAGTTGTAGTGGTTTAGAAGAAGGTTTTATCGTATCCCCACCTACTTGAGGGTAGGGATATCAATGGAAGTGTTCATGTGATCATGCATCATCTCTTCGGATAGAATAATTAGATATAGGGAGGCTCCTATAATTAATCTGTAGCATTTTCTGGATTGAACCACTAATTGATCTTTCACTACACATTGGGAGACCTTGGGAATATGGAGGATGAACTAGATGATGGTAATACTATGGAAAAACATAACCCATGAAATTATCAAGATTCCAGAGGTAGGGAAGGACATGGATTCCTTTTTACATTATTATAGTACACCAGATATTCCTCTCATCTCAGTGTGGGTGATATTTGATGGAGATCCTTGTTGTGAAGAGATTCCACCTTCTAAGAAATCAACTAAATAGGCATAGAAATGTGAAAAAATAGAGGGCTACATTAATAGAGAGTCATGGGGTTTTGGTTTCTGAGAGTGTGAGTACCGTAGAGGGTAGTTAAATCACTCCATCGGATGATTTTGACATTTTTGAGCTCATTGAGATATGCATGTAAACATAAATGTGCATCCCTATAATTTTCCTTTTCATGTCCATAGGATCTTACTGAAATTTTTATTATTTAGGAGCAAACCAATAAAGGACATTATCTCATTATTATAGTATATGAGGGTTCTACATTGGGTGATGAATAGTATGATCGTGGAACAGTTATGGAGGTTTCCCTAAAAAGATGACCATATAAAGAGGTCTTGGATCCTCTAATCCTACCTATCAACTATAGGGACTCACAACCTAGCATCCCAAGGGTTGCATCTACCACTTTATAATCATGTCACACATGGAATCTCATTATCAAGATCCCCTTACCTCATTGGTAGGATTAATCTCAATCTACATTTCTCGTGTCAATCTTTAATAGGGATTTTTCATCAACATGATTCCGTGTTTTAATAAATATCATACTCAACCAATGCTGGGGGTCTAGATGTAGCTATTGGAGTGTACACTAGTTTCAAGGGGTCTCATTTGGTTAAAATTACTATTGATGATTCAATAACATTCCATAAAAATGCATGGCCTCATTATGTATTTATTTCTCACATGGGATATGTTTCACAAGTCATCATCATGAATCTGACGGATCAATATGATCTAATTTAAAAATTTTCTTCAGTTAGTGTGTTCCAAGAATGTGCTTATGGATGGGGGATCCGAGGGACCTTCCCTAATGGCTATGCCAATTCTCGGTTAGGAGATCACTCAATATAGTGTAACCCCATTTCTGGGATGGAAGGTTGTTGTGTTTTCTATTGACAACACAAGAATGGAAGAGCATGAGTCCTATGGAGACAGTGCTACCAAAGAAGGGCTTGATGAAAAGGATTGAACCCTTTTCATGGATCATGACAGATCCGAGATGATCCTGGGGGAGGAACCTCCCACCACTTTCCTTGAGGCCATCTATGAATTTGAACCCACACCACTCAATGATCTAGAATATTTTGGGTCTAAATCCCTGAATAAAACCACATTATCTAGTGTAGGAAATTGAGGAGATTGCAAAATTTCATCACTCAAACCCTAGGGCCAAGATTGGTGACTCAGAATGGGTATCTTCACCACTGGCTATGAAACTTATGAAATGGAAGGGTAAATGCTCATGATCTCCATGCACTGGTCCATGAATACCTTATTGAGAATGTTCATATGGAGAGACAGCATTTAGATATCACCATGAACAAGGATAAATCTGATAGCGCTTGGAATCTCTAGGAGTCTGATCCAGAAATTCCACATTTTGGGGTGTAGGTTTATGGCTATGTAGCCTTCCTCGATGAAAATGTTGAGGTTATCATCTAGTTAAATTCTCACCTATTGACATTCGAGGATGAATTTAAGATTAAAATATCTCATATATCTGAGTATTATGATTAGTATGATCAAGTGTGCATCAGGGATGATGAGATTCATATTATAGATAATGATGTGAAAGAAATTTTTTTGAGTGTCCATTGGGATCTATAGACCATGATCCATTGGTTTGTTGGACTATAGTGCTCGATCGTTAGGGTTGGTCCGTAAGTTAATTTTTAAAACACATAAAATAAGATCAATTAAGTGTAATCCCCTCATCAAATGCTGGGTTTTTTTATAAAAAATCCTCTCTTTCATGGCCTTGTTTCTATTGTATCATTATACTATCACATTGAAATCATATTCATTATACAACAAACGACCAACCCATAATCCCACGTGACCAATACTCATTTTGAGAAATAAGGGGAAACTATTTGATTAATACTTTATATGATAGTTTAAGAAAATCATTGACCTCCCTTGTTCTACATTTGTTAACTAGAAACCGGCAGTATTTGGGTCGAGGGATTCTATTGATGGAAAAAAAGGCTAACTATAAAGATTAATTTTTTTGAAAGTGCACTAGTAGAAGAATGGTGTTACACTAGGGGTGTTGAATTCTACCTGAAAAAATATTGAATTAATCGAGTGAATCAGGATTCTGAATATTAGGAACATAATGGGAGTGACATGATTATGTTGTATAACTTCTGAACAAGATCAAAACACATCATCCATTATCCTTTTGTTTAGTATGGGGTCAAAAAATGAGGGAAAACTAATAACGATGTTTTGAAAATGAGACCTATATCAAAAGGTAATAGAAGAACCTTTGGGTAGTGTACCAAGGATTGTAGGTGATCCATTATGGAATTAGACCAAGATATAATGGTGGATTCATTCAGAATTAGAGTAAGACAAGGATCCAAATACAGGGATTTGTGAATATTGGGGATGAATTGATGGATTGTTCGAATAGATTTTAACAAATTAGTAATTAATCCACCTTGAATATGAGAAAATTGGGTAGGTGTATCAGTCAAAAAATAGTCCAAACATATCATCCTTGAGTAACATCATCTTGGATGCTGGGTGACGGTTAAATAACATGAATGAGGAGGTAGGTTACCAGTGATGATGGAAAGATATTATCAAGAACTCTCCTAAAATTATACAATGTTTTACATCATTTAATAAGGAAATTAGGAACATATTTTAATTTCATATGTTGTGGACCATGAACATTTATTTTGGCATCATATGGTCTGAATAGTTTATATCAACATTAATTTCATACAGTGAGGATGAAAGATACAGAATTTAATTCCCTACATTTAGGATGCTGGATACAAAAGTTAACATCATACAAAAAATATGATGGATTCATGGTTTATCAAAATATGGTGAGTATGATGTATCACACATTTTAACAATGTTTAATTAGGATATTCAATTAAAATTTTAGTGTCTTATGTCCAATGTGTTTGAATGGACATAAAGGGTACCTTCCCATACAATATGCTGGGAGGCATAGGAGGGTTGTACAATATGAGTTCTCTATGAAGATGGGCATATAAGGTAAGGTTAGATTTATAAGACCACACATAAATAAAAATAATATATGATGATTATAACATAGTTTATTATCGTTTTTTTTTTACACCAAAGAATTTAATATATCACATGTTTTTCATTAGGTATAAGGGTGAGGTAACCCAATGTTAATGAGTACCCTAGAATGTCATGCTACAAGGAATATAAAAAATATATACTTCATGCAAATTATTTGTGGTGATGGTTCTTAGAACATAACTACTAGTTTAAGGTCATAGTTCTTGGGATATAGGGTGATAATTCTAAAATGATAGTTGTTTCATTGTGGAGTGACAACCCAATGTGAATTGAGGGTCTATAAGTCATGAATCTACCCAATAGATTTTTGAAGAGACTTTAACATAGTTTAATGTTTCAATCCATGGAATATGACCCCATAATTTATGGTATAAAAACTATAGTATATCTTATTATTGTCCTATAGTTCAGACTATTGGAAATATAAATTGTTTGGTGTGATGTGAAAGGGATGTAACACGATGTAAAATTTAGGCCATGGGAGGTGCCACACAACTCCAAAAATTAGGGGAATGTTGATAATGGTTTATGGTTCTGTTTATGGTACCAAATATCAAGGTTTATGGTCATAGATCATGGACTATGGATATTGTATTAAGGTCAAAATTCATTAACTAAATGTATTTGTGTCTTATTGGATTGTGTGCAATATAAAAAAGTATTCCTAATCAGAAAGGAGGGTCCTATGTGGCCCTATAATGTTTTACAAAACACACTTGACACATATCACACATAGTATAAGGTCTAGATTCTTTAATAATGGATAAGAATCTCAAATAGACATTTTTAGTGTAGATGAGTGACTAAACTGATGTTAATTGAGGGCCAATGAGTCCCAACACAACAAAACAAATTCCTATAATGATAATCAAACAGAATGAGATGGTATGGATATGCCATCGGTACCAACATGTTCTTGCATGGGAAGCCTAGCCAGAATTTCCGGCATAGGTGGAGAGCTACTATCAAAATGCTAATGCTGGGGAGGGGCAGTTCCTTGTAGATATTCTAGTTTGATTTGCCTAAGACCTTCGGGTCATGTAATCTCCTAATCCTACAGGCCATGTAATCTCAGAGCCTACGGGCCTTGTAAGGGTTCCCCTCATCCCTTGAAAGGGGGGTTATCAAAAAACCAATAAACAATGAAGTAAAATTATACATTTTAGAGTTATGATGATAGTACTTGAGATCCCAGTTTACCATCAATGAGACTGGACCATGGGATACTGTGTGTATCAACCATTCTTGAACAAAATACTTTCTTGACTCCAAAGGAAGTGTAAGCCATGATTGGTGTGGAAAATAACATGCATTTTGGAGTTCCTATTATTTTAATGGAAGAACATATCGTGAGGTGGAAGTGGTTAAAAAATACGTAGAGGGTAATTGTGAAATTCTTGATCAAGATAGTGAAATGAAAAAATTTTATATACTTAAAAGAACTATTGACCATGTTCGATATATTTTCTTAATACTCGCATTTTTTAATGATGGGGTGAAAAAATGAAGCATCTAATACTGAACATGTTATAAACACATATACCTCCATTTTCTATTGAATATACATTGAGGTGTGATCCCATGAAGGTAGGTGAGAAAGTGTGGCATGATACCATTCCATCAAGTAGATTATTCGTGTTTGGATTATGAAAATTATACAAATCGAAGAATGTGAAAAGTGTATGAGAAGAAGTGGGAAATGTCCTTGAAATAACTCTATGGAAAAGATGGGATCAAGATGAAATATTTATGTGTCATTGTATATCCCTAGAGGATGGGAATAAAAAAATATGTCATTCAGAGATATGTTGTGGTAAGATAATGGAGTTGGTGGAGTGACATCCTATATTTAGAGGATATCAAATAATATCATATTAATAGGTAATATGGTTTTATATGGGGTAATGTGTATTTAATATCATAATTATTATATGACATATCACAATTATTTATGGGGTAAATCATCTATCCTTACGAGGCATACTAATTATTCATGGGGTATGATAACAATTTAACACCATGGAATAAAGGTTTTTGGAATTATAGTTTAAATTCATAAAACTAATAGCATTGTTTCTTCTAGTTTATAGTTATAAGGCAGTTTTAACCAAGGATGTTCATTGATAATAATGGAGTGTGATTTTTTTTTCAATCTGAAAATGTATAAATAGGATGTTTAGAAGGAATGTGGTGATACAATTGATGATGAATGTTCTATTGAAGGGGGCACTATTTCCTAGTGTTTTAAAATTTTGGGCCTAAAAATGGGGAGCATTATATTGGGAAAAATGTTTTCACATAGGATTGAATGGTATGAGAGGAAGAAAAGAAACATAGAAGAATACAGTAATTGTATACCTCAAAACATTGACTGAAAATTTTGTTCTAGGAATGGTTTGGGGCCACATACCCAGAAGTAGGTACTCTATGCAGAGTAGTTCACCGAACAAAAAATGGGTTGGAGTAATGGTTAACGGTGAAGGGGTGTGGGATACAGAAAGTTGGAAGTTCACAAAATTGATGTAGTTTATAAGACATGTGGGGTAATTGGTTAATTTTGTACTAAAATCAAATATTTGGTAAATCGTGGATTATAAAATTTTTCAGATACATTATTTCCTATATAAGTTTTAGTAATCCCCTTAATTATGATCCTGAACTAGAAATTAAATTTTTGGTAATAAATGTGGTGAAGTATAAAGTGGTTCACAAATGAGAAGACAGTATGCCGGGTGAACCATCATTTTAAGGAAAAAATGTCTGCGAAAGAGGGGAAAATTTTTGGGGGAACATTTGGAGTACTCATCGGAGTAAGGATGTACATTGAGTAAGCAAGGTTGTATGTTGAGAAGAGGTAGATCGAAAAGAAATGGATTTATGCAGAAGGTTTTTTACCAGAGGTAGTACATGAAGTAAATCAGTGCATGGTTTGTTTTTATGGTATGAAAATATAATAGTGGTATATGGATGAGTTGATCCATGAACTATACCCACTACTCAGTACGTGGAGGAGGCAAATTGGTATGCTAAACACCCAAGGAATTATAACAATAAACCAAATGAGTTTACAAAATTTATTAAAATATCCTATAATTGTGCTGGAAATTAAATTACCTACATAATAAATAATATGACATAAAAATAGCATCCATTTACCATTGAGGATGCATGATTTAATACTACTCCATTGAGGCAATGTTCTTGTCCATAGACTTAGTGACGATTCATCCAATATAGTGAATAAGAGGGAGTCTACTGAAGTTATATGAGGAACATAATATTCTTTCCATAAAACATTGTAATGGTAGTGTTCCTAGAATATAGTGATAATTATAAACAATTATAAAAAAAATCTATAATATTAGTGGTTATTCGGTACAACGAACACATTGTTAGTGTATGGTGCCAAGAAGTAGATCTTAGCGGTGAACGGAGTAAAACTGTGTCAATGTATTGCATGTGATTATTTGTTTTCTAAACATCATCTTCAGACAGGTTACATAGGTTGCTATAAATTTAAGAACAAGATCCACTAGTTTAAATGAAAAAATTGACACCCTGTTTCACCCCTCCCTTCTCAGGGTGTTCTGAGGACCTTCAAGTTGATTAAATGGGTAAAGGTTGTTGTTGTTGAATATGTATTCTACTGTCATCAATAATCCAGTCAATGTTAGAGGAGTTCCCCTCTATGATGGACATAATATTCATATATGAAAAAATAGGATGAGATCTAACCTATGATCTCTTGGAATAGATTTCCTATTTACTTAATCATAGGTAAAACATGTCACTGGTCCAACCGGACTATTAATGTCTGATATAAACAGATAATTTCTCGATGATGACGCAAAATCCCACCGCAATCTCACTACATCCATTTATGATTATATTTAACTAAATCTAATGAGGTTCACATCTTCCAAGTCAATGTGGGATAAACTAGAGAATATTTATGAAGGAGACAACAAATATTTCAAAGAAAAACATCAAGTACTACACAAAATGTTTGATGATATGAAGATTTAGCCTGAAGAGAATGTATTCGTATTTTTTAATTGAATTTGTAATCTTGTATTAGAAATAAATGGTCTGGGATATGAGATGAAATACATTGAAACAGTAATGAAAATTTTGAGAAGACTTCTATCACTTTATAATGAAAAGGTGTTAGCCCTTGAAGAAATAGATCTATCCAAACTCTCAGTGGATGATCTGCTAAAAAATCTATCAACATATGAAATGAAAATCAAACCAGCATAAACTACGACTTGTGTGAGCTAGAAAATAGAATTAAAATCCACAAAAAAACAAAAAATTTCAAAAGATAATGGTGACGAACGTGATGAGGAAAAATAAAATTGTTATTATATTTCCTAAAATCTTAAGAAAGGGACATGTAAATTTGAAGGAAACCTACCGCGATATTTTTTTCGATGTGGAAGAGTTGGGAACATTGCCTCACGTTTCCCATAATTTTCATCATTATTGAAATTCAAGATGGATACATTAAAAATCCTCATAAAATCTTTTACAAAAATTGAGACATCAAATATAAAAAGAAATATCAACAAAAGAATTTTGTATGTGAATAAGAAAATGGTGACATTGAAATCATTGAGTAAGAAGAAGTATAATTAAAATCTAAGAAACATTCTTCAATGATGTCTACAATTGAAAATTCAAAACAATCAAAATATAAGGCTACTGAATTTTTTTTTGACCACTAATTCCAATCACATGTTTCAACATGATGATGATTTTGTTAATCTTAAAAATCAAGTTAAGAGATTAAATTATTAGAAAGAAATTTGGAAGAGTAATTAGAATATTATGATTCCCTTGAAGTGAAATTTGAACTACTAGAGGAATTTGTAAGAGTGAAATAATCAATCCTTGAAAGAATATATGATTTCGTGCAACTAAAACACAGAATTAAAGAACAGGGAAACGTCATCAATGACCTTACCTCTAGACTGGAAGAGAAATACACAAATTTTGAGGGTCTAGAAGAATACGTCATTTCTCTTTGGATTAAATTCAAAAGTGAATCTAATTCAAAATAAGTAATGAATTAGATACAATTTGGAAGGTTCTACGATGTTATGATACCGAAGAGAGAAAAACATAGTTCAAATGGAGTTGAAAAGATATTAAATGATCAGATACCCTTATGTATGTGAAATAGTGGAATTGGTTGTGATGCCAAAATGTCAAATGGTGTAATTTATGTGAACCAGAATAAACACAATATGAAAGTTGATCATGTTGAAAAGAAACCAAAAGTGCTGATCAATTATCCCTTAAATCAAAATTAAAGTATAAATTAGAATTATACACGAGTTCCTAGAAATTATAGGTTGTCACAAACTATTTTCCCGAGGATGATGGAGTGAGGAGAAATATAAGTGAGAAGACATTTTCTCTAATAAAGTGTCAATTTTAGGGTAATCTTGGCCATACCATGTCATAATGTGAAAAGGAAAGGAGCTTTATGAATGGGGAAGAGTTTGGAGTTCAAAAAAAGGGAACATATTCATATCCTACATACTGTAGAAGAAATAATTTCTATGGATATTTTTTCACTGTTATAACATTTTGCAAAATTTTTTGTATTTTAGGAAGTGGTATGATAAGAGAAATTATTACAATATAAAGATACGGGGGAGTACTCATCAACTAGATGATGCTTCAATATTAAAAAGGGTTTCTCCTCTAGAAGAATAATTTGAATATGATGCTGCCATGTACACTGAAGAGTGATTTTAAAGACCATGACTATCCTACACTGAACCTCATATCTCATGGAAATAATATGTGAAAATTAAAAAACCAATCTTGTAAAAGTGTCTCTAAAAGCAATAAATAATAGTACCACCTATATTCTTGAGAGTAGATGTTCACCCCATATGACGGGTAATAAAAAAACTATTACAAAATGTAATGAAAAAGGTCGATGGAACAATGAGGTTTGGTAATGATGGTTCATTGAAGATAAAAGTTAGTGTAAGTATTGAGATAACTAATAGATAGCTAATGAAAACTAAAGTACTTTATGTGAACGGTCTGCGTCACAATCATCATAGTGTGAGTCAACTCTGGGACATAGGTCTTATTATGACATTCAATAAGAATGGAAGCAATATAAGAGGAATGTCTGAGAATTATATCAACAAAGGCTATAGCATAGATTAAAAATTATATCAAGATGACAACAATGAGAAAAATGTTCTACCCTATTGTTAAAGAGGAAAACAACTCGTAGCATCAAATATTGGGGCACATTAATCAGCTGGACCAGGAAAAGATATCTATGCTGAAGAAAGTCAAGGATGTCCTTAATATGATGTCTTAACGAGAAAATACCTATCATGATTGCATGTGAGGGAAATTGGTATGTAGTTACTACCATCCAAAGAAGGAAATAACATATAATCTTATTTACCTCATCCATATAGACGTATATGTCCTGGTAAATGTTTTTGAAACACATGTAGAAAGTTACATTTTCATTTTCATGGATTATTACAATAGAATGACATGTTTGATCAGTATACATGGGAAGCGAGAAGTGATTGATTTCATGAAAACCTATCGATGAATTGTTGAGACTGATAGTGTATTAATTATTAAAGTCTTGTGGTCTAAAAATAATGGGGACCAAACATCCATTGAAATAAAAAATTACAAAGATAATCATTGGATAAAACATGAGGTGGATGGTTTGATAACTCCATAGAAAAATGGAGTTGGTGAGAACAAGAATCGACATGTAAGAAACATGGCCAGAACTATGTTAATCGAGAGTCATATTCCTTGACATTACTTAAAAGAGGTAGTTCAAGCTGTAGTGCATATTAAAAATTAAACATGTTTATATATGGGTGACAAAAAGAACCTATATGAATTGTTGAATGGAAGTAATCCCTCTATGAAATATTTTAATGTTTTTGGATGAAATTTTTTTTATAAAACCAAGAAGAAAATCAAGGGAAGTATAGTGATAATAAAAATGAAGGAATATTTCCCAGATACTCAATGAATTGAAAATCATACAAGTTTTTCAATAATTCCATGAGAAGAGTTGTCGAAATTAGTGATGTAATTATCATTATAGGAAAAAACACAAATAAATCAATGAATTATTTTATAGATGTGACAAAAGATGTGGAAGAATGAGAACATGGAAAAAATATTAATACATAGGTATTGTAAGATATTAAAAACACTCAAATGTCTCATCATGATGTTGAATCTGAAGAAGAATCAGAATATGAATCCATAGATGGAGAAAAATTGGTCGAACCGAAAATATGTAATTGAAGATTGGAGATTGATCAGTCTAACATTATCGGGGATCTAAATGCACCTACACAGACAAGAAGAATGATGAATAATGAAAAATATGTATTTCTATCAGTTGTGTAACCATCCAAATTTTAATTGGCTACAAAAGTTGATTCATGGGTGAAATCAATTAATTAATATTTTGATCATATTGACTAAAATCAAACATTAGATCTTCTAAAAAAACATGATTGCCATAATGTGATTGGTACACAGTGGATTTTCAAGAACAAATTTGACAAGAATGGAAATGTGATCATAAATAAGGCATGCATGGTCTTTAAAAAGATATTCATAAATTGACGTACTGGATGTTGAAGATACATCTGTCTAGTAGCGAGACTTGATTCAATCCAATTGTTTCTATCCATGGAAATATAAATATGTTATAAAGTTTATCAAATGGATGTCAATACATCATTATGAAATGATGTATTAGAAGAAGAAGTCTACATTGAAGAAACTATGGATTTCGTTATTGGAAATGATGAACTGAAGGTTATCAAATTAAAGAAAGTTATATAGGGCCTAAAATAGGCACCACAGGTATTGTACTATTGAGATAACTATTATTTGGGAATGCTTGAGTTTAAAAGATGAAGAGTGGATCAAAATCTCTTTGTAATGAATTATAAAAAGGATATGTAAAATGTATTGGTATTTGTGGATGATATTATTTTAAATTGAAGTCGGAATTTTCCAATGGATGAATTTTCCAATCACATGAAATCAGAATTTTAAATTTTAATGATTGGTGAACTCACATACATTTAGGGTTGTAAATGATTCAGAAGAATGTTACACATTCATTTCACAAGAAATGTATGCTATAAAGATAATGAATAAATTCAATATGCATGATTAAAATATAATGTTGACTCTGATTGTGATTGGAACAAAGCATGTGATGCTTGGGGAAGGGACATATGTGGATCCCACCATGTTCAAAAGAATATTTGGAAGCCTGATGTAACTAATAGAGACACGACCCGATCTTGTGTTTGCAATTTTACTTGCAGCCAAATTCAGAATTATCAGAAAACAGAACATATGGTGGTAGTGAAAATAATTATGAGATAAATTAAAGGAATCCATAATTATGGGATGCAATTTTCAGTAGGAAGAGATATGGAATGATAATTTTTTTTTTGCTGACTCGAATGGAGAGGTAGTGGGAAGAAAGTACACCAATTCTAGAACATTAAATATTGGGGCGAAATGTGGGGGATGGCTGAGAAAGAAAGAGGAAAGTACTTATCATAGTACTGCTCAGTATGAATATAAATCTGCTACAAAAGCATGTACATAGATACTTTGGATGAAGCAACAAATAACTAACATTGGGGATGAGGGGAAACAACTTATTGTGATTTTCTATGATAACAAGAGTGAAATTGATCTTACAAAGAATATTATTCATAGTTCTAATATGAAACATATTGAAATATGATTTCACATCATCAAGGAAAATGTTGAACAAGACATGATTAAAATGGATCATGTGGGAACTGATTAGAAAGTGGCCGATATCTTGATGAATCCATTTTCAGTGGTTGTGCATGAGAAATATCTATTGAACCTCAATGTTCATCCCCTTACCAATGAAAAAGGTGTTCACAAAACTCCCCTCTCCCCATTTTTTTTAATGTTTTAATATGGTTATATAAGTGATGCATGCTTATGGAGGAGATACGATCTAGAGGGAGTATGTTTTTTAGCTCTTAAAGTCATTATTTTTTTATTTGGGGTTATTTACAATAGTGGAGACTAGATAAATTTCATGTCTCAATAATGTGAAGAGTTTTTTTCATTCTTTATAGAGGATAATTGATAAATTGAGAAAGTCAAAATGAAAAAATTGGTGAGAAAAGACAAACATGAGAACTCAATTCATGTCCACTATATTATTTTCTACACCTAGAACAACTCACGTAGACATAGATTAATGGTTGAGTTGTTTTTAGAGGTTCCTATTTTTGATTTTAGCTGGTGCATCAGGGAATTTATGTGGATATTTCCAAAAAACCCAAAGGGGAATTTTTTTTGGATCCATGGCTATTCATTGATAATAATGGAGTATGGTTTTTGTTTGTTTTCAATCTACAGATGGATGACTTGGATGTTTGCAATGAATGTGGTAATATAATTGAGGCTAAAAGAAGTTTTGAAGGTGGTACTGTTTACTAGTGATTTCCAAATTTTTGGGTTTTCAATAAAGAGTTTGATGGTGGTAAAATAAGCCTTTTTAACATATGAGTGAATTGTATGTGAGGAAGTACTAAAAATCAGAAAAATAATTCCACTACATACCTTAGAACAAGGACTGCATACCATGTTTTGGTAAAGTATCAAGGCCAAATACCAAACAATAAAAATGATATATAGATTGGTTTACAGAACTTAAAATGGGTTGTGGAAATGGCTCTCGGTGAAGGGGCATCGTATGAAGAATGATGGAGGTTCATGGGATTGATGTGTTTCCCAAGATGTTTTTCATGTTTCCCAGCTCTGACATTACATTTCAGACCCATCTCATGCCTTTCAACTTGAGGAGGTTGAGCTCATAGTTGATTCGTCGTTTGAGGATCTTTCTATCCATATTGATGATCACAGTAAAAAGGATCTCTGTGGCCGGTTTGTCCCTCTAGTTCAAGTGTTATGGTAGCACGAGAAAGTGTAGAACAAGACTTGGGAGAGGGAGGCTGATGTACAATCATAGTGTCCGGAGTTGTATTATGGTTTAATCTTATATGTTGTCTTGATAGGGAAACAAGGGGACAAATTCTCTTTAATGGGTGGTGTTTGTAAGAACCTGGATCTTCCTTTTAGGTTTGTCTTTCCTTTCTGGTCGTTATTGTGAAAAATAGGAACTTCTGGAATTTTCTGAAGTACCCATCATGACATTATGAGTACACGATGTGTACATTGTGGACATAGGAGGCCTTGTGCTGGCTGTGTAATGTCCACACACATGGTCGTGTGGGGTGACCTGGAGGCCTCCTAATGTAGAATATAGAAAAGGAAAGTACATATTGTGTACTTCAAATGTAAACACTGTGTATTTTTTTCATTAAACGTATTGGGGTCGTGCCTAATCACGAGATATCTCTCCTTCTAGGTCTTGTTCGACCAAGAGCTCACGTACGACCGTGATCCTTCTCTGAGTGGCTGATCCTCTGTCTGTTCTCTGATTCGACTATCATCGGTTTCGTAAGGATCGCCTCGGTAAGATCTCCCTTCTACTTGAGCTTCATTTTAGGATTCATCCTCTTTCTCATGTTATCCTCTGTTGAACATTTTAGATGACTTTTCTCAAGCCTCGAGTTTTATGTATATTGATCTCCCAATGCCGAGGTAGGTGTTTTGTGCCTTTTTGTTGAATGTCTTTTAGTTTTAGGTGAAAATTTTCCCAATACCAATGAACGGGGTATTGCGCGTTTACCATTTTAGACCTATTGGTTTTCTGGTTTTCTTATATGCTTGATTAGAGATTATTGAATGTGAATAGGGTTAATTTCTATGGTTTTGATGTGTATGCCCATGAATTTTTTCTTGTTTTGACTGTTGGTTCTAGATTGCATGTTATGTTGTGGTCTACTTTCCAAACCAAGTCGTAGGATAGTGTGACTATTGATCCGACATGCTCATATTATGTAGATTTCTAGCCAAGTAGTTCATGAATTTTACATAGGCCGATTCGCACTGCCATACTTACATGACTTACATAGGGCGGTGTGAACATGATGTATAGACCATAGGGAGAATGGACGTAAGGAATTCTCTAGGGTTTCTTTTCTTATTATGATGTGAGACTATAGGGGGAATTGACATCGAATGCTTCCTCATAGAGTATGTAGTTCCTCGATGTGGGACTCATATAGAATGTGACATAAGATATTCCCTATAGTTACATTAGTTACGATACAAGATTATAAGGGGAAATGATGGTGAGTCCTTCCTTAGAGAGTCTATTCATAAGCTGAACTAGAGGGGTCAAACTGAGTGTACTGCCTAGAGGGTTGCTGGTACTTGTTAGGTAGGACCACAGTGGATGGGCTGTGAGTACTTCTAAAAGGGATTCCATTTTTTAGCTACATTCATTTGTTTCTAGGTAGGACCATAGGGGATAGTCTGTGGGTACTTCATAGAGGGTTTCTTGATTGTGTTTATCTGCTTGGTTAGTTGTTGCTTGATATTGAAATTTGAATTTTTTACCGTTGAGTGATTTCATGTTTACTATTTTCTATACCTTTACCTGACATATATTAACAGACTATTAGGCACATATCTCGTGGTGGTTTCCTACTAGGATTTAGTCTAAAAACCTATTTGTGCCATTATTTTGGACCCAAAATTTTTATATTGTTGCAGGTATAGACAATGGAAAGTGCCCTTCTACTTCACGTACTTGATCTACTATGGAGCTAGAGAGAATGAGACCAAGCAATGGCTTGTGATGCTATGGAGTTGTTTACTTGATTTCTTTTGTACGTGGGTTTAGTACTGTTGTATTTCGGCATTGTGTTTTGTTTGGATTATTTCCTAGACATATGAATCATCCATCATTTATATATTTTCTCATGTTGTTTGTTATTCCAGTATTCTACTGTTACTATTGTTGGTATTTACAGCTTCTGCTATTGTATATTTGTTCTCTTCCATTGTGTTACTCTGCCAATGATGATATAGTTTCTCCAATATCCTACCCAAGACCCTCGCTACTATTCGGAAATCTCTGGCGTTCGGTGAAATGCGCTTGGGGCCATGTGACCAACCAGGTACATGGCACCTCTAGGCAGCTTCCGGAACCTGGACCTTACATGTTTCATGTGATTATATCCCTCTACATGGAATATGAATTTATAAAATAAAATTTTATATTCTATAGTACTAGGATGAACCCATATTTCCAAGGAAATTTTTTTTCAATAAGATAATATATTCTTTAAGGAATAAAAGGTGAATTATATTTTGGAAGGGTAAAAACATTAACCATTTTTAAAAAGTTGGAGTTAAATATCAGAAGATGTTTTTTTAGATTTAATTATTATTTCAACACATGGGGATTTATGAATTTTGGATTACCAATTTGAGAAAAATTATGTTGATGGAAATTGATGATAAATGAGATGTATTATCATGTGTTAGATGATATGATAGTGCATAAATAATAAAGAATCCACCTTCAATTTTGGAGATTGGAGTGATGCGGAAACTGATTAGTGCACAACAATGGTTATGATTATGCTGAAATCAAGTATGTATATCTCCCTATGAAAATTGTTATAATTTTGGAAAGGATCTTGAAATAATATTTTGTCTTGTTATCATCATTTTGGTTGAAATTAATGAATCTTTTCAAGACTCATTTGTGTTATGGCTTTGATTTTTAACTTTCTCATTCTGATACATTCTATAACTATCCATCAGAACATGATTTTTGGATTTAGCATCCATGTTCATGTTATCACTTTCATCTTATGTTCTTCTATGCAAAAATATTGTCATGAGTTACTATGTGTGACATTTAGGTTTCAAATATTCCGTTTTAAATGAATTTTTTTATTAGTGTATTTAATTTTGGTTTCTATGAAAGAAACATTAATTTATTAATCCATTGATATCCAAGATGAATTTTGATGGTGGAATTTATTTGATGGTGGTACTATGTAACACCATGAGATTTTGATAAATATATATCTTCCAATTAATTCAATATTATTGATATTTTTCATTTCACGAAACACTAAATATAGCATTTAATATATAATAAATAACTATGTTTTTCTTATGTAAACTACATTCATGACATATATTAGCTTTCACTATACGCAACATCATAATTACTGGCATAACATGAAACACTGAGTTTCTAAGAGATATCAATTTATTTTATAAATTACTGAAATAGGGAAAATCATAAAATAGTTGTTAAACATATTAATATGAATTGTAGTAACTAGATCATAAATATTTTTTATAGTAGTTTAATATAGATAAATAATATTTATAATAATACATATAGTTGTTTTAGTAATGTCGTTATATATTTGAAATTTTTTTTTTAAAGAACTCATTTATAGGTTATTTTGTGAACAATAATAAATTAAATTTTAACAAATTTTAGGAAAATAATTTAATAAAGTTATTTTCTTTAATTTTGGATGCCAAAAATTATCTATTGGTAAATTTTTTTTATTTTTTATAGATTCATAGTTATTTGATGCATAGTGAAAAATACTAAATTTTACTTCAAAATTTAAATTTTTTATATTTTATTTATATAGATAAATTATATATTATGTTATTTTTAAATTCAAAATATATCAATTATACATCTATTAATCCAATTTGGTTCATTGGAATCTTTTTTTATGTTTAATATATATATAAATTCTTAACAAACATTTGAACAATGTAACATAAAAAAATTATTTCATGCAATGTCTCTGAGGTTATAATAAAAAATTATAATTCTATTGATGAAAAAAATAAAAATGATAATAAACTGTTGAAGACAGTATAATAATTATATTTTAATAATATAAACATATTGTTTTACAAAACAAAGTAGTGAATGTGACTAAAACTAATTAGTGCTGCTAATTTAAAATTAATCTTTAAAAGGGACTAACCCTTAAATATGACGCCAAAATGACCTATTATCATTTCCAATATACATTGTAAGGACATATTTCAGAAATACACATTCCATTATGGTGTCTTATTGTTTTTATGACTTTTGTTACGTAAAAATTTTTTTGTCCTAACTTATTTAAAAAAAATCCAATTGTCTCCCTTCTATCCTCTATAAAAACCCACACCATATCCTCATTAAAACAACTAAAAAACAATTTTAGAAAAAAAAATTCATAATTCACTACCCAAAATCCCTCCATTCTCCATTGAATACAAAAATTTTTCATAAATCATACCAAGGATGCCCTTTGGTGAAAACCATAATGATATCCCCAATGAAGTGATTACAACCTTCCTCATTCTTTATTCCTTTATTTTCAATCTCCACAACCTCAATGATTCTTATTAAATTCACATATAATAATAATTGTAACATAAATAAACATATTTTATTATTCTAATGGTTTTACCTTCACTTATACACAATTCCATTTAATGGGTAATGAACTTACCATTAATGTGTATGGTGAACTACCTCCTCATTAAACAATGTTGTACGTTTTGCCTTTACCACCTCTCAAGGAATGGATTTATGAAGGAAAATATTTTTTTATTAGTTATTTTTACATATTTAGTTTTTATATAAATACTAACTTCATACTTTCTATTTTTTTTAAATAGGATAATTTCATTTGGGGAAGTTTGGGCTACCACCTCAAAAAAAAATTGGATGTGATTCATTCACACATACACAGAATATATTAATGATGGGATTATTAAAACTATATGATATCTGTAAAATAATAATTCTACTTGAAATAATATATATATATATATATGTCATTTACTTTCATTCTATCAATATGGAAAAAATGGAGGTAGCATTCATCTATGCATACAACCCACAGTCTCTATAAATGGTGTACATGGTTTGATATTTATATTTTTTATACATTATTATTAATATTTTTATATTGATTATATATGATATATAAATATAATTATCATTATTTAAATAATTAAATCATTATCTATGAAATAGGATCAAGAATATCAAGTCAAAACATGTACAATAAACAAAGTGATTATTACCTGAAAATTTACATTAAAATAAAATTGTTAATATATGTTTAATATAAAGTCCTATGTGAAACATATAAAAGAATAATTTTATGGTTTATAATTATAATAAATTTAAATTTATTAAATAGTATGTTTGAATATGTGTGAGGAAATTCAAGACATAATGCAAGGGATTTTCACCTCAATTTTTATTTTCATGAGATTCATTCCTTATTCACCACACATTTATTTCATTTACTTTGTATACTACCCATTAATTTATTACAATATTCTTATACATAAATTTATTGGTATTTAAATATACATTTTATTTTCTTCATTACATGGGGTTGATGTATAAAATGTTAACAAATCGATAAAATAATTTTGACTCAACTTTCCTTCTTTGAGACACATTTCATGTTATGCTCCTCTATTTTTCAATGTGGGGTATATACTACCTTTGTAATGTTATATCATAAATCTCATTATTTTCATTATATTATACGATTCATGTAATTTGGCTATATACATTACGTTATGATTCAATGTTACCAAATTGGTAATGGATTATAACTACAATCTCTCTGTTTATCGAGACTGTTTATTATTATTCTACAGTTGATGAAATCCTACAATCCATATCTTATGAACACTAATGTTTTTTCTTAACTTCTTGTTTTTCTTGTTATATCCAACTAATGGTTTCATTTTCCACTAATTGGTAGATATGATGATCAATAAATTGATTTAATGAAAGTATGACTTTACCTCTCTATTTTGTATGAAATTTAATTTCCTTCAGATCATTGATTTCAAAACAAATATTACAAAAAATATTATACTATTATCCTATTATATTTAAATAAAATTTTTACCCATTATTTCTTTTTAAACACACTTTTTTAAAAAAATAATATTCTGGTCATCATACTCTCGTGTATCATTTAAAAACATTTTTTAGTGTTAATGGAGTGTTTAGCACGTACAGATACCTTATGTCATGATTGTCATTCCCTTTATATATCTTATACAAGATTACAATGTTATTTTCAAAAAAAATTGTTTTCCAAATAATATGGAATTTTATTACATTAATGTGGTTTCACTTATTTTTTTCATAAATCATATATGTTTAATAATCGGTTTATAAAATTTTGAAAATATTATTCATAAGTTTTCAAAAGGCTATTTTCAGTTAAAAGAACATCCATTATTTCAAATCTTATTTTATATGTTTCCAAATTCTTTTAAAATAAATGTTTTTAAAAAATTTATTATCGTTATTTTATATGTTTTAAATAAAAATTCATTCTCAATCATATTTCATTACTGCTTTATAATACGAAAAATGGTATTAAAAATATTATCAACATTATTTTATATGTTATCACAGGAAATGGTTTTCAAAATTATTTCAAGAATTATTCCTATTTTTTCAATTTATTTTCAAAAAAAAAACCAATACGGATTATTTTTATGAAGAAATATTATTTTCCAATTTTTTTTAAAAGGATATTTCCAAATTACTTTCCAACTAAGATGAAATACATTGGTGTTTCTCATGAATTTTTGGGAAATTATCCAAAGGATCCATTTATATTCAATCTCTCAATGGTTTATGATTTCATATCATGATGTGTTATAAAACATGTTTTTATTTATTGGGTTATATGTTTTTGAATCCTCATCTTTTTCCACAATTTTAGACTTCTGAAACATACATTATTGATGAGTTATGCATTGACAAAATGATTGTAAAACCTATATTTTCTGCATAAGAAAAGATTTTATTACATGTTTGTTAACCCCATTTAATTTCATGAGTTATAATAGGATGTTTATGAAACCCATATATTTTCTGCGAAGGATATGATGAATGTTTTACTGTATTTTGTCACATGTATTAATGACTTCATTATCAGATTAGTGATACCTATATCTCCATCCAATGCATTTCCTAACAAAAAAATCTTTTTGAGCTCAACTGGATACATGGAAGGGAATATAAATCCTTAATTATGAGGTCATATTAATCCGAAAACAAGAGGGTCCATAGGATGGAATCCTAAGACAGAAACAAGAGGGAACATAGGAGGGGATCCCAAGAATGAAAAATAAAATAATAATACAATAATAAGAGGGTGAATGCGAGGGAATCCCAAGCCCAAAATAAGAGGGTACACGGGAGGGATTCTTATTCCCTAAAAAAGTGGGTACATGGGAGGGAATACCGATACCAAAGAAGGTACACATGCTATTATCCCAAGCCTAACATGTTATGATGGCCTTGGTAGGAATCCATGACATATGGTTTTCTCTGTATATATATATTCCATGGGTTCCATGGATTATTCATTTATGTATCATGTTATGGTATCCATTATGATTCATGAATAATTAGCAGATAATATTTATGTCTTGATTAATTTTTATGATCTTTGATTTGAAGGGTTTTATATTATAATGTTATTATCCCATTCTAATACCCTTATACTCGTGTTCATGCTTATTATCTCCCTTGTTTTCCCTTACGGAGAATTTTATATCACCCCATTTTATATTTCAATTCACATTTTATGAATATATAATTTATATATGATATATCTAAGAATGGATATAATTTTGGAGAACCTAGAGGGAGATAATTTAGTTCCCACATGTACCAATGATTGTGTTTTCATTTTTACAAAGGCACTAATCAAATAAGTTTATGTGGGTGTATATTAGTGTATTGATTTATGTATTCTGCAAAAACAATGATCAAATGTCTATGAATGAATAGTGAGTGTCGCTATATATATAGAATTTTATTATTACCTATGTTTTTACAGTGTTATAGTATGATTTAATCTATGGGTGTTTATTTGTTAGGGATTTTTTAGCCTTTTTTCATAGAGACAATGAAACAGCCACCCAATACCATCATTTTGGTCTGTAACCAATGAATTGGGAGCACAATGTTTCCATCCTGGTCTCCCAATGGATTGAACGAGGAGGATTTAAAATAATTGGGAGAATTGATATACGCAACCATGCATGTGTACACCTTATTATCATAATTCTTTTAGAATATTTCATCCACATAGTGGGATTCACATGATTCAAATTGGTAATAAATACCCTATAGAACTCTTAATTTACCATTCATGGAGTATGGGAGGAATAAGTGATATATTGAATTTAAAACCGCTTGAAAATTATTCTAGGGTATACCTAGTATCATGATGTAGGTGTTATCTTATGAGACTATAAAAACTTTGATGCATGATATCAAGCCACAAAACAAGGTTTTTATCCAAACAATACCACATGGTTTCTGCTCACTCATATTATAACCTTGAATTGTTAGTTTGGAGGGAGTTGTATCTACTTCTATAAATCAAAATTTGGGGATTTTTCATGTTAGGATGATGTCAAAACCCAATCCAATATCTATATGGAAGCATTAGATCATGATTCAATTAAACTATCCTATGATATACAACATGAATATATACCCCTGTATTATTATGACCTCATCTTTACAAAAAATGTGATGATAAATTGTCATTCCACTTTCAAATCATCCTCTTTGTAGATGGGATATTCAGTAACCACATCAAAATCGAACTGGATATGAAATTAAATCCTTATTCAAGAGTCTCTTGAATATATTTTGAGAAGGGTATAGCCTTGAGGATCGAAATCTTCATGGATATTCATGTTGGGTGTTTCAATAATACATATTTCTATGAAGAGGGAATATATTGGCTTGTATAGGGTCTCTTCATGATTGGGGGAAATAACTTGTGATTCTTGATGAACAATTAGGGTTTGGATAGTTCTAGAAATATTCTTCTTATAGCTATCAAAAATGTTCTAGGATACATCAAAATGGTTGTTTGTTTTATGAGGTCTAGTTTTGGAGGGACATAGCTACACATGGTACTAATGAAGGTAATATTATTGTTCAAATAACACAACTTGCTGCAGATGTGTAGATGAGATAGGAGACTATGAATAAAATCATTCCAAAGATATTCAAAAAATCATCTTTCTGGTCTCAATATCATGTATGATCTGGTTATCCTATTAATTTTAATGGCTCACATTTCCTCAGCCTTTTCGTTTGAGAAGTTGTTCTGAGGAACCAATGGATATTTCATGGAGTTCCTCACTGTTAGTAATCATGATGAGGTCAAAAAACATCAACGTATTAGTAGATGTTTACTCATGTTAAGCTTCCGTAGGATAGTTTTTGGATGGGAAGAAACTAGATTTATCTCCCATCACATGAGACATAATGTATCGAGGACTGTGAGATGGCATTAGAAATAGTTGGGGACTCTAATTTCTATTTCATTTTTAGACTTATATTTTAAAATGTATAAGGATTGCGATGTGGATATAGAAGAATATTCTAGAGGGAGTAAAGAAACTAGAAGAGGATAGGGATTTTCCAAATTAGAATGGATGAAAACATGTACATAATAAACTTCCTTGCGAGAAAACTATTTGTTATATTTTAATGTTCCATGGTTGGGAGGCTGCTACTACCCATCATACCCTTCACCTTCATTGTTGGAGTTAATGAAGATATGGTTCACCCACATTGGAATTCCAATCAACATGATTAGGGAATAATACAAATAGTCTTGGAGATAATATTTCTACATGGGCATATTTTTTTGTGGCATGTATAAGTACCATATGGTATGGTCAATGCTCGGCCTAAAAAGTGATTCAATACTCTTAGGGCCCATTGAAATCTTGGAGTCTCATAATTCCTTAGTACAAGGAATGGATGAATTTTCCTGAGATATATGAATCCCAAAATGAGTAGGTACATTGTATTCAATTTGGGAATGTCATTCTAGGAGCCTATTCTTGACGGGGGACAAGAGCCCCATTCACACATTGAGGTGGGTGTGCTTGGTGAGGGTGGTTGTTGATGGGGATATGAAGGCCAAGGCTGTTATTGATAGATATTTTTATAGTGAGGATATTTTGGTAAATAAGACATCAAATAAAAAGGCTTAGGATCATTTATATGAAAGGTGTAAAAATTCACTTCTATTGCAAGTATCCTCATTGGAGCTGTGATAGGGAACATGATAAAATATTTTCTAGTACAAAGCAAGGATTTATCTAGAATATTATACTTTTCAAAAAACACCTCATATCTTTTTTGCTAGTTCTAGGTGATTAGGTCAGGTACCCATTCACTCTTAATATTCCCCATGGATATCATGAGCAGCATCTCCTGGGACATCAGCCTGTCATGTGAATACATGATGAATTTACAATGAGGGAAAAAGTCTAATACTCACTCATAAATGATCTATTTTTACATTAATAGGATATAAATAACATTATTATATATAATTAATAATAACTAGAACATGTACTTTATTTGAATGTCCTCCCATCATACAATGGACCTTATGTGTAGCTAGATGTACTAGATGAATGCATGTCCTTCCATTTTCTAAACAATGAATCATATTTTTGATCCCTCCTACCATTATGGGGTACCCAAAATTGGTCTAAACTTGTATGTAATGTTGGATAGGCTATAGTGGGCCAGAAAAACAATAAAATTGAGTAGTACATGGATTTACAAACTCTGGGGGTACTTGAAAAATGGCCACCCATGTCGGGTTCGAATTTACATTAAGTGGGATTGCCACTGAATATATTTCCATGGTCTCATGGTACGTAGTGAGTGCCGTTATCCCATAATCATAGAGGCTGTATAATTACACCATTGTGTTGAAATACTAATCAACTTGGCAAGAAGGCTCAACAATTCATAATGTAGTGCATTCTGGCTCTAAAGTAGTTTAATCACACTTCTCGAGTAGGCTCAGAAACCAATACCTTTAATACATGCAATACCCATTGTCATATTAATTGAATGGATGTATAGGGACACCATGATCAAATTTGGGTACTTGTATGGAGAGATATGGGAGCCTAAATTGGTGATATATGGAATCCCCAAGGGAATTTACATAATTTGGGTTCAACTTAGTGAAATATTTTGGTAGTAATCATTTTTTATTCATCAAGATGCCTGTGTAAGGTGGCTAACATTGGATCCACCACATAATTTAGTAAATCCTATAATAATTAAAATGGATCAACATACCCCTTCACCTTTTTAATGATCTTATTGGGACACATCAAAAACTCATTGGTGGTGGGGGTGTCTCATTTAGGGTGTCTGCCTCTATTATTGTGTGGGGATTCCTTCCAGAGAGTTTTCCATGTTTTGTAGCACCAATTTTGGATAATTCTACATATTATTCCCTATATAGTTGATCGTGATCCTATTATCATTGGATAGTCAATTGAATATAATATTATATATGAAATTTTCTATTGGAAAACATTTATATATGGAAAATAGGATAAAATTTTGCAAGATAGGTCTGAAATGGAGGGCAGTGTACAATCCCAATACCCTGAATTTTATGTGTGGGGAGTCCTCTTATATAAATAAAAAGTGATAATTTTTTCTCTTAACATAGGATTTTCTAAGGGTATTCTAGTATTTGTATGAAATAGGGTGATGTGCAACTAGGTGGACTATGATATCATCCTTTCTTCTCTTCTCGTCAAAGCATGGAGTTTCTCATAACTTCCTTGGTGGGAAAACTGAAAGTTTTGAAAGTAGTGAAACATTACCAAGATAATCTGGTGGAAATACACAACCTAGTACACTATGATATACTTTGACATATCAATGTCTGAATCTAAATGGTGACATAACAACAGTGATAGATGGTTTTCGGTTAGATCCTCTTATATTCAAACTTTAATAGTGTACGACTCATTCTCATTATCTCTCCAATATCTGATTGATACATTCATAGATTAGGATGGAGGCACCAATGTAATCTTTTTCTACTACTGGTTTACTAGGATAAGAGTTACTCTGTTATAAAAACCTTAGTTTTATACAAGTACATCTCTTGTGGTTGGTTCCAAACCCACCATCACATCCCTATAAGATGGGTTTTTTCAACATTTCTTCATATTATGAAGGATAAAATTTCCATTTTTGAAATTTCTCACCTATTTATGGCATCAACCACAAAGGTGAAATTTCTACATCCTCACAGGTTGAGGTAGAGAGGTGGCAATCTAGCTTCAATAAAGATGACTACACTACGAGACCTTAGAAATGGGCAAGAACATTATCCATCATAAAGTAACTTTATAGGGATATTGGAATCCTATGGTCATCGACATTATAAAACATAATCATCGATATTTATGATTCTTCCACAAACCCTGGATTAGGGGATGGGGACCCAATCATCAACTAATCTGTCACCATGGAATTTTATTGGTGATCAACAAATTTTTTCTTCCTACTGTTCCACCTATAAGTGATTGTGTTATCCCTCCATAAATGGGATGGTTCTTCGATGTAGGTTATGTATTAAATAAGGGGAAGGCCTATATATTTTTTTATTGGGGGGTGGGAAGAACCTCTACTCTATGTGGTTGTATCATGGGCATGACCTTTTTTTGGTTTGTTGGAACACAAGGAGGACATCCATGATGAATTATGATTAAACAGGGAGTAACTCTACTTTTTTGGTGGTGGATTTGGGACAACCTCTTCTTTGGTTGGCAGTAGCATGGATTTATCCTCTTAGTTTTCTAGTGAAGGAGACGGGATGACCACTTCTTTTGATAGTGAAATCATGGGGGAGGGACCCCCATTATGACTGGTGGGGGTACTCAAGGTCCTCAATATAAGATGTTAAAATAATTTGGAGGTCATATACTCTTATTTAAATGAGAATGGGAGAGACGTTCATGATGGCGATATTAATCATGAGATAACCCTTAATGGACACTAGTGGTGATTACAATTATGATACTCAACTCAGCCTGATAGTGCAGCAGAGAGGGTCTCAATCCTGATAAAGAAATTTTGTTTCCCTTATTAATATATTATATGAATCTAGTGGGATTTTCCAATGTGTCAGTGGCCACATGAACTATAGAAGATTCCCCTTTTTTGGATGTGTCTTGGGTCATAAAATGATGTTGTTGTTAGTTGTATTGGGCTAAGGGCCCATGGATTGGAGATAAAATTATCTTATTCACCAGCCTATGGGATCATTCATTGCTGTCATTCATGCAGTGTAGTGAAAACCCTACTTACCAGCTCTTAATAGGTAGTAATTTCATGTGTGACATGATATTCCCAAACATCCATAGTGTATGAGAGTGATTCATTAGAAATATCCTTGAACAGACTCCCAAATTATTCGATCATTGGATCAGGGGTGGTTTCCCACTATGTGACCCTCATGGGATGTAGTTTTGAAAATTCACTGATGCCACCATGTCCTAGATAGATATATACCTTTTGGTAATTACAAACACCTAAACATAAATGTACACTAGGGTGATGGTAAAACTAATTTTCATGAACTCATAGGGTGATACAGGGAAAGGGAGCCTAATTTAGGTGAGTGAGAATTCATGGAGAAGGTGTAGTTGTGCATGATATCTACAGAAATGTTTATCCTACCCTAGAATCTATGAGTTCCATGATTCTAGATTACTATACTTTGGATCCTATAAATCATATTGACATATCCTTCATTACAATAATAGAAAATTTTATTCCCAATTTTTTAATGTCATCCAATATTCTATAGCGGGAAAATGATTTATGTTGAAAATTTTACATGTCAACGATACCCAATATTAACTTCCCCAGTTGACAGAATAATTTCATGTTAGGACTAACAATTTCCGGGTGGGTTTTAAAACCAAATATCCTAATTTAGTGTCTGTTTATTTCATTGTCACCCTGATTCTTCTATTTACCATAATTAAGAGAATATTCTAAATCCAGGTTCACTATTTTTAATTTCAGAAGCTTTTAATGGTGCGATTCTGTGTCATTCTATGTGCTTCTATTTCACTGAATATCTTCTTTCCAAATCCATGATTCCTTCATGAAATTTATCGAACATATTTCCTCTTTGATCGAGACATTATGATGGGATGTTGTTTACTCCTTCTATTGATTCTTCATTGGATCTGGTTTACTTATATGGATCTACCTCATATATTATTTCATGTTAGTTGAAAACATTACTAGTTCCATATTTCTGTGGTTTCCAGTGAACTATGGTTCTTGTGTCTTAATAGTATTGTAAACATCAGTCATGGTGTGTAGTAACTTTGGTCATTTTCAGTCATGTTTGGGAGTTTGGAATTTTTGGAACCTATTAATATTCACCTTCTAGAGGGAATATCATATAGGATTTTTTATGAAAAAACCCCAAGTTATCATGTTTGGAACATGAGGAAATTGATTCTGGGGGCACAAGTCATCCAAGGAACTTTCCTCATGTCCGTCTTATTTATTTCTAGGGGTAGCGGTTATGGACCATGGAATAATTTTAATGAATTATAGAGATGGGAATGATGTTAATGTCCTGTGTAGATAGGGTGGAAATAGGTTTTTCATCTGATAGAGATATATTTGAACATCATATAGACACATTTCAATTATATGTGTCCCTACGAGGGAATATTTCACCCATAGATGATGGATCATAATTACTTATTAACGTGAATAAACATGGTGTATCCCTTTATTGGAGGATTTAACATAAAGATTATGGATAAGGACACCCAATTGAGGCATATCTAAGGTTTATTTCTTCATAGGTAAGACTCCGCACCAGGAAGGTGGATTAAGATTCCCTATTGAGGATAGGATGGAAGATTTCACACAATTATAGTGGATATGAATGTCCAATTGAGGCAAAACCTAGGGGTTTTTTCCTATGATGGGAGATTTAAATCTATGATGATAGATCAAGATTCCCTTTTAAGGTCGATCCAAGGGTTTATCTCTATAAAAGAATATTTCGCACAAATATTATGGTTGTTTGGATTCAACATCAAGAAGAAATCATACGTACCATATTTTATATGAGAGAGACTGAAACCCATATAGTTCAATGCCACAGTTTAGGGTCATATTGTGGTAAATATCCATGTATCTTAATTTAATCCAGTGGGGACACATGAGTTTTGAAAATATAATCCATGAGAGTTCATGAGGGACTTACACATGGAAGCTTCGCTTTGGAGGAGGATCATCCCATAGTAGGGAAGAATGTTACATCTCATGATGAGCATACATGGGGATTCATTTTTATATCATGTGTTAAGGATTTTATCATGTAATTTAATGTTGTATGTCTAGGATGTGGAACAATGTATATATATATATATGAAATTCTACTTGTACATGGATGGAGAAAACTCTTCAAGGGATCCATGTCACGGTAAAGGGTGATCTGGAATAAGGACCTCTAATAATGATGGGGGTAAAATTTCCCTCCATGATTCCACAACTATGGAATACATGACCACCTCTCAAATGCATGTGGGTGAGTCATGCCATTGGAACTTCTATGGAGAAGTGTAAATAAAGATTCATGATGGTAGGGTCCCTATTCTTGTGAGAAATATTTTTTAGCTTACCAATGATAAGGAGAAATTGTTATGATAGTGGATTCCAAAGAAGCATATGGATCGTCAGGTAGGTGACCAAGAATTCATTGCACATACCTTTTTTTGTGGTTTGAGTAAGTGTTTCACATGAATGGGGATCTAATACAATTACAACACATTTATTTAATATGATTTGTTTCATCCAATATTTGGAGTTGCACATAGACCAGAGTTTTTTTATGGAAACATCTCAGTTCATGAGCCTAACCTCCCTTAAGAGTTGTTCCTCAAGGAAAACTCTTCTATAGGCCATGTCAAGTTTAGTACGATAGGAGATCTATCAAAAAAATTCTCTACCTTTTAGGTTTCATTGTCTCAGTTATTCCATTGTTTTAAGACTATAGGAATTTAAAAATAGTAGAGCATCTCTTCATCTTCTAAAGAGATACCATAATTTGGTCACGAGAGATTTTTTTATAGCTAAAATCCTCATCTATTGGGGTGAAACTTCTTAAAAAGTATTGGGTTAATGACATCTATATCATTTACTATTTGGGTTAGGTCCTAAATAATTCTTGTTTGACATCTCATATGTCACATAAATACATGGTTTCATGATGGGTTTGAAAACAATACCCTTTCCAGTGCACGTAAGTTTATTCTTTCACACATGGTACATAAGATCACATTCAGACTGAAGGAACTATTAAGATCTCCTCGTCGCCTTGAGTGTGCATGTCTATTGCTTGCATGATTTCCCATTTGCGTGACACTATTTATTATTCCATGAATCCTTCTTCATGACACCAAAATGTAGTTTTGGGTTTGTTCCTACCATAAATTATTACAAAACAATGCATTTGGGTACATGAATTATATTCCATTCAAAAATTTACTAAATAAGAATGAACCCTAATGAATAAAAAAGACATTTCAACGAAATGAAATAATGGGTATTAGGTCAAATAGGGACCTTCATTTTCTTTTGTAAATTTCAATTCAAATGACCTATTATTATTTTTTTCCTCCATGTGGACCATCTATGAGGAGGGGAATTTTTTTGCAACCCATTCTTTTTATACATAAATATTACTTCAGGTTAGATCAATATTAATTATATTTCACAATAAGACATGCTTATGGACCATATAGTTTTAGTGTATTTGGAAACATGGATATGTATAATTCGGTTCATAAAATAGCTATATCATTTCCCATTATTTATTTAATATATAACCCTTAATTGAAATAAAATAATTAAAATCGTTCTCACTATCTTAAGTAATGAAAACAATATAAATGTTGATCTATGATGATCAATTTGGGTAAACATAAGAAATACCAAATAATTATTCTATGTGAGGATTAGATAATCATAATAGTGTGACAAGATGTGGATAAAAAAAGAAAAAACATTCCAATAATATAAAATATCATAATCATGAAACACTATGTAATGTTTTATCAATCAAAATACATAAGACATAAGAGTGAGAAATCATCAATATTCAATCATAATCCATGATAACATATCATAATTGGTTAATTTTTTCCATACAAACAAGAAAATAAAATCATTTCATTAGTCAAGTATCACCACTAAGACAATATTAGTTTATTAGGATTACTCACCATTCCATCATTTCATTCATCACGTTCCACTCCCAAGACAATATTACTGGACAAATTCCCATTTTTTGAATAAGGTTAAGTCCCCATAATAATAATTGTTATATTATGATATATCATTATATAGCTAATTCATTAGAGGTATATATAATTATAATCCCACACATCACATAATAAAAAACATTAATATACATTCCACAAGATCATAAAAAATCATCATGTAATCCAATAATAAATTGAGGAAAGGATATTGGGCTTATAAAATGATTATCATAATAATCATAAAACATCCCTAGAAATTATAAATATGGTGACATTAGATCATATTAAATATAATACATAAGGAACACCAAAGGTTGTTGTTAAAAAATAAAATACCTTTAAAAGATCACTATAATATTTCATGAGGAAATTCCATTTTTATTTAAAATAAGAAAATTAGAATAGAAAAATAAAAAAATATTAAGGGAATAATTTTATCAAAAAATAACCATGGAAACATATAAATTAATCTTTAAAGAAAATATGATTTATGGTGGTAGATAAATTCATTAACACAGTGATTGTCAGATAAAAAATCGTTCAAGTTGTCCTTAAACTATGAGAAGAAACTTGTCAAGAAAATGATTGAAGGACTCTATTAAAATATTATCAAACTTATTAAATGATTAATTAGGTATTTAATAAGTCATTTAATATTAGTAAAAAATTCTTGAAAAGATTTTAAAGTAACAATATACTTATAAATAATTATTTCTAAACGAAGGGAAAACAATGATGGTTTTTCATAAAGACATTATTTCGTTCTCAAGAGTGCTTAATGAGTGGAAAATGATAGGATATGAAAAAACAACTAAGAATAACTAGTGTAGAAGAAAATACATATAATTTTAGAGAGATATATTATATAATCTCATTATCTTAAAATTTAATCGCAATCAATTCTGGTAATAATGATATTGTAGTATAAAACCCTCATCTATAGTATATCTTCCAGATGAAGTGATCTATCCTAATTTATAATATATTAAAATTTAATATAAATATATATTAAAAAAATAATAATAACTATATCAACATACAATGTTAACCTAAAAAATTTTATTACATTTTTAGTAACAATCATTATTTATTTTCATTATTTCAAGTGTCAACCACTTCATTTTTCATGTCTGTTTTGGAAAATATTTTATGAAAAATGTATATTGATTATAGTTTTGTAATATCTATAATTTTAATCCTAATATAAATATCATATATAATAATTAAATAAATATTTATGAAAATTTATATAAATTTGTGATGATAAATTAATTACGTCATGATACAACAGAATTTCTTTGAATATTTTATTTATAATAAATGACATAATTTTATAACATTTTATTCAATGTGATTATTTAATAAATATATGGGATTAGATCATTTATTTTAATCCTTTATTCAAATTCATATTATTACATTTAATTTTTATGTTATTATTTAGGCTATAAAAATATATTTTTATATTATTTTAAATTACAACATGAAATGGTGTTCCTAAATTAGTGGGACATAACTTTCATTCGGGACATCTTAGATAAATCTTTCATTTTGTTAGAGAAGATTTTCCTTGAATTCAATGATGGAATGGATTCATCATCATGAAATATGCTTTAGTATATGGCACATAACATCATATTATCTACTAGGAGTGAGATCATATTTGGTGGGAAGCTCAAAAACCTAATTTCCCACAAATCATCCTTTTTTAAGGGTAGATGATTCATGAGTTTTTACAATCAAACATATGGTGATAATTGGAATTAAATAGTTGGAATAATTCCCCTATCACATAATAAATATCATGAAACCCTAGGCTCCCCTCTACTCAAAAAATATGTGGGTTTCTCTATTTAATATTTTTTAAGTTCCATATAGAATTGGTAGAATAGTATAAGTGTTTCCTTTCCATTTTAATTCAATATTGGAGAGTGAAACTTTCATGTCAATATCTCCTCCAAAATTCTCTTCTCTTTAACTTCACTATATCAATGTTGGTGTTATTTCCTTAAATAATCTATTTCATTTCCATTTCATTTGTTATTTTCATTTTTATTCTTAATTATTCTAATAATTTGGCTTCAACTCACGTGTAGTGATGTGATTTTGGTATACATTTCTAATCATTTGTGAATGTAATTAGTTTCTATGATGACTACACTAACCATGGAAGCATAGTTTTCTTAGAAAACAATCTACCTATTACCATCTTAATTTATTAATTTTTTAATCAATGAGATACTATAATTTACAAAATATTATTACAAAATTATTTTTTAATTTAAATAAAACTAATAAATCAGTTCAACAATTTACACAAAACTCATGAAGTCATGAAATGTGTGAATTTTTAGAGTAAAACATTCATAAGAAATACAAACCCAAAACAGAAATATTTTTATAGTACAAAAAAAATCTGAAAACTCAATCCAACCAAATTTATAGAATGGATATGTTCCATAATTTATCACTTCCCCTAATCATGTCTTTGAAAAAAAATCAAAGTATGTACTATGATTTCATGTTACAAATCTAGACTATAATATAATTCATGTGAAATTTGTGTTCTAGTTAATTCTCATAGTGTTCTAGTGTTAAAAACAAAGGGGATCACAATTGTGTAGAAATTAATCTAAATGATAATTTTTATTATGTATGTGAATATGTATTGTTATATTGATTATTCCTTATAAAAATACATTGTAAAAAGAAGACACTGTGTGTTATTAAAAAAATATTATTTCAAAAACAAAAAAATAAACAAATAAAATCATCTTCAAGAAAAGATATTAGTGACTTATAAATGTTAATCACCCCATAATTTTGATTACTATTTTTATGTTAAATTATTATATATTTAAAATACCTTTAATATGTGGTTTTTATTACATTATTATTTGAGTGATAGAATTGGTAAACCACTCTACGACACCTAAATAACCATAAACCAAACATTGTTTGAGAGAACCCATGTTTCCACCTTATAGATTGGTATATTTTTCAGGGAGACAGTTAATTATTTAAACCAATTATTGGTATTTTTTCATTTAATTATAATTATATCTTCTTTCTTCCATCGTCCCCCTTTTTCAATTTTTCTAATTTTATTAATTCAATTTTTTGGTTCATCAAATCAATTTTATCATGCTTTTATTATGGTCCAAATGTCATCATTTCATTATTATTTGATTTATGAGACATTATAATACCAATGATATTTTATATATATACTATGATATTGATTGAAACCTAAGGGCTCGAATAAAAGAGTGTCATTATACTGGACATTTGATCATTCACACATTTGGATAATTCCTCAATTATAGGAACATGGAAATAAAAATAACATATGAATAAACACTAAAAAATGAAAAAATTGATGAAAAAATAATAATGAGAAAAAAACCATTCTATAATTTCATTTACCATTTATTAACTATCAACCAAATTGTATTCCATTCACAAATCTGGATTTGAAATTTTAACTGAAATTTGAATTAGTTACCCATATTTTAAAATTGAAATGATTATTTGGGGAGGATCTAATACAAATTTTAAAAATAATATAAGGTGTTTTAAAAAACATTAAACTATTATTTTTATTTTTATATCAAATAAAAGTAATATCAGTGTGATTCTTAGTTTAAGGAATAACAAATATTTGGATTTATTATTGGAATCATTAAAATGTAACTTCATTGCATGATATAAAACATATTTTCTTGTAGAGACTTTTTCCATCATCAAGGACCAATTCCCTTCAAAAAGAGAACTAAAAAATAAATCAATTACAAGGGGATTCATTGTATGAATATTGGGATAGATTTAAGAAGTTGTGTGCATTATTGTCGCATCACCAAGTTAGTGAGAATATAATTTTACAATACATCTACAGGGGCCTAAAAACAATGATAATAAGTGTGGTGGATGTCTCTTATAGAGAGGAATTGGATGAGAAAACACCAATAGATTCATGTAAATTGAATGACAAGATGGAAAAAAATGAAAAACAAAATTGGTGATGGAGGCACATAACATTTTAGAGGAGTATATCAAGTATGAATATCATCTATATAAAATAATTTAATTTATAACAAGTTGAAATAATTGAAAAATATGGGGAGGAAAATCAATTTGTATCAAAAGATATGAAAACCCACTGTTACAATTCAATATTGAATTTGAACAAAAATATACCCCTATAATGACTGTTTTCTCTAATTACTAGAGACATTGGATAACGCACCCATATTCCCTAGCAGACCATGTCAGATGAAACAATAACCGCATCCAAATTCAAGGTATGATTATTTTTCACAAACAAACAAACAGGGGTGGAAGGATCAATTGATCATGAGGTATGGATCCAGAAAAAAAATTCCCCTTTTTAATAAAATTTTCAACATCCTCTTCCGTACCAATATGTTTTTCGACAACCCTAAAAATGATTTTAATATCATGCATCAAGAAGAAAACATCAATGGTATTCTCAATCGAAGGTATATTCTATCAATGGTTATATTTTGAATAAATTGGTCATAATCAAGAATATGAGATAATGAGTCATGTTTGGGTGGTAAGGGATTTTAAGACACAAATATGCCATATTTCCACCACCCTCCATGAAATAGTAAGTAAGATATAAAAAAATATTCCTTCCCAATTCACTTTAAATCCTAAGGAAAATGTCGGTGCCATAACATTGAGAAATGGGAAGCAAAAAATTGATGAACATGTACCAATCATTCCAGAAGGATTCACCATAACTCGATAGAGGCCCTATTCTATACCAGATGATGAGAATCCTAATTAGAAAGACAATGGTAAAAATAAGATTGATAATTTTTCTAAAAAACACATTCAATTTTCAAATATATTTATAATAATAAATAATTTATATGGTGTATCAATGTAAAAAGTTTATTTCAATACCATCAATCTTGTTGAGATCAACATCCCTCTACATTAATCCATTAATAAAATGTCGTTGTTTGAAAAATTAATAAAATTAAATTGTAATAATATAAGAGGGATAAAAATAAAAGATATGATCAATCTAGGAAATATTTTATCAGTACACATTACCCCAACTAAGAAAATTCCAACAATGTGCATGGATTTATGGAAATTCAACATCCCACGCTCCATAGTCGAGTTATAGTTTTCCAATTCTCAATGTGATTTGGGAGCCTCCGAAAATTTGATGTCTCAACCTATATTCTATTATTTAAAGGTTGGGAATTTGAAGACAAAGATAGTAGTAGTGTAGTTTGTGAATTGAGTAATAACATACCTAGAAGGGGTCCTTAGGGATATGATTCTCATGTATTTGACATGATATTTCAATTAGATTTTTATGTGATCAACATAGATTATGATCATGTAAATTATTATGATCCCATTTTCAAATGTATTCCCTTAAACTAATTTTCAAAAATAATAAATTTCTATGAATTTAGACTTTCTATGGATTTTAGAGATGAATTTTTGATATTTAATGTTATTGAATCAATTATGTACCCCTGATAAGTCCACTCATCTTTTGGAATATTTCATTTTAAACCACCAAGTAAAAACCACATGGATTTTTATGGTCTGATTGTTAGAGTGATTATGATAATTGGTTATAATTTTATGTCTAAGATCACTTACATAGGTGTTTCTAATGCAGAAACCTCCTTTGGATTTTATATTTATATGGATTCATTTTCTAATTTTGATCTTTTGAATTGTGATTATGATATATATCTTTAGTATACTGATGGATTTTATTCATTATTCATTTATTTTGATGGGGTATATTTTGATATTTGTATTCTTTGTACACATATTTTTGTTCCTTCAATGTCTCCATCCATACATCAACCACCTATATTGGAACTGAAACCATTTCAAAAAATTCTCAAATACTCATACATTTTTACTTATAACAGAATACATGTTATAATTTCTCAATTCTCCCTTTTTATCATGATGATTTTTTTTTGAATATTTTGAAGTAAACAATTATGGAAATATGGAAGACCTTGTCTAACATATATGTTATTTTACCCTCTATATTAATGCATATGAATACTTTGGATGATGGAGATAATGTTTTTAGGAAACCACAAAAAAAAAACTCAATCCAACCCTTTGGGATGTTTTTAAAAAAGTTTTTGAAAAATTCACAATGTATGTATCATTTATCGCATTTCAAATTCCCTATGGGTGATTCCTATACAGGTTGGGAATAAGGAAATTGGGGTTTCAATTGTAATAAATGATAGAGATGATTTAATTCTAATTATGGTGAAAAAAAGATGGTGTATGGGTATTTTTTATAGAAAACTAAGTCAATCCACTCACAAGGACAACTTTCCCCTCTCATTTATTCATCAAATGCCTGAGAGACTTTCTTGGGAGACACTCTATTGTTTCTCATATGTAATTTCTAGATAATTTCGGGAACATTTTTTCAAATTATCAAGAGAGGAAAGCATTCACTTTTCCATTTGGTACATTTTCCTTCCAAAGTTTTCCATTTGGACATTGAAATACCTGAGACACCTTCCTAATATGCATGGTGAGTATTTTTTTGATTCCATTGAGACCTACATATAGGTATTTATAGATGATTTAACAGTGTATGTATCTTTTTTTGATGAATGTATATATGTTTTAGTAAAGGTTTTGAATTTTTTTATAGAGAATAATCATATTTTAACATTGAAAAATGTAATTTTAGGGTAGAGGATATAATTTTATTGGGGTTTGTTGTGTGAAAATATGGAATAGAGTTTTATAGATCTTGGTTTGATATTATTTCATCCTTTCCACATCATTCATGTGTGTCAAATCTAATATCATTATTAGGGTATGTTGGATTGTATCGATAATTCATTAAATATTTCTATAAGACCACATTACCCACATCTTGATTTCATAAAAATGATATTGAATTCTTTTTTTATGATTCATATAGGGTATCATTTGATGATAATAATAAGAATATTACTAGTCAACTAAAAATACATCCCCCACAATAGTACCTTCAATTATAGATTCTGTGTGATGTTTTAAACATCACAGTTAGAGTTGTCTAATCATAGTGGGTCGTCAGATGTTCACATGTGATTTCATATTCTTCTAGGTCATTCGATTCATCTTAATAAAACTAAAAACCAAGAAAATGAGTTTATTGTCAACATATTTCCATAGATATAATCCATTCATATTTATTGGGATATAAGTAGTTTTTTTCCAATCACACAGCTCTAAGGTACCTCTTGAAAAATCCAGATGCAAGGCCTGTACTTATTCAAGGGATAATCATTATCAATGAATTAAATATCGAGATAACGGACCTAAGGTGTCATAAAAGAATGTGATGGATGTCATGAGGTGATTTACACACACATTTAAGGCTAACACCTTGTCCTTGGTACCACTTCTAGTCACGTTCCTTGATGATCATCTCTATTTTATCTCATGTATGAAACTATGGTTTGACGATTTAGGGAACTACCATGTTACCTATAAAATTTATAAAAATTGAAAGAAACATTAATTCCAAAATATTAAGAGTGGGCCAAGGATTTATTTTCGGGATGATCATTAACTAGAGTACTTTTTTAGTGACCGAGTCATTATAATATGTTTTATGATATTATGATTGAGTCCATTTTGAGTTTTTTTATACACGTTCTTATGGTGGACACTTTGAACACTAAGAGATGGATAAGAAGGTCTTAGACTATGGATTATCTTTGAATACATTGTTTCATGACTCCCATATGTTTGGTAAGTCATGATATCATTTCAAATACATTATAATCATTTCAAGGAGGCACATGATGCCCCAATAACACATATTATTTTGTGATATTTTTTATGTATATGAAACTAATTTTATGGGTCCTTTTCCTTGTTTTTTTAATTTCTTATAATGTTTTTTCATTTTTTATTATTGGAGATATTAGATAGAGTCCAAGGGGTTTGATGTACCAAAGGCCATCATCAGTACACAATAGACAACAATTTTCAATTGAAATTTTCATCCCTCCAAAACTATGGGTGATGTTTTAAAAATTATACTCCATACCACCCATAAAAATGATTAATCCAAGTTTTATAATTGGTAGTCGTTAAAAATATTGTTGGAAACCATGCTTCCAAATAGAAAGGATAGGAATAAAAAAAATTTTGATTCACATTGGGATGAAAATTAAAATGTTTAAGGAGATTCCATTATCATAATATGATAACTCAAGGATATATAATGAATGATATAAAGCATATCATTATAGAATGATTTACAAATATAGATTCATGTTGGAAAGAATGTCCTAAACTACATGTCATGACTGGAGGTAATGGATGGTATGTTTTATTCCTAATAGATAGGTCTTAAACATGATGAAATATTAACAAGGAAGGGATCAATATTCCTCAAGAACATGCCTCATGAACTTCTTTAAATTCATATTCTCTTGAACATTTGTCAACCTATAGACCTCTCCTCAGCTATTTTGTTTTTCCCCACTACCTATAATCTTAGTACATCGGTTCCTACTGATGCCCCAGTGTTTCACCTTCTGGATCATGGGTTCCTCCAGGTTGACAGTTGTGGTCCTTGTCATTCAAGGATGCCTTATGCAGATCGTCTCTGGAAATGTTGCATCATGACTTTCTTGTGATTCCTACAGTGAACTCGTTGATATGTAGGGATATTTCTAGACTATATTTGGAGTTTTTAGATGCAAATAATTATTTGGTTGGATACCTCATTTGGACCCCTATTTCACGGTTTGGTTCTTCAAAACCACACCACAATGAGTTTAAAATGATTGCGGATTTCTATAGCCTCTCTACTCTAGTTTAGGTATAAAAATTTCATCAGTCTTTGTTATTATTGATAAATTCATACAAGGCAGACTTTGTTCATGCTTGGTGTAAGGCCCCACATCTCATGAGGCAGTGGAATTTAAATTTATCCTTCTTGTTGCTAGAGTTCCACAAAGTGAAAGAAAGTTCTATTGCTGATGTGTGGATCGAACTATCAGTTCTTCCCCTATCCTTACATAATTGGGATATTCTCAAAGATATAAGATACTCTCTTAGAGGTTTCCTTTTTCATTAATGACATGATTTGGTGTTGCACAGATGTCTCGATTTCCTGCATTTTTTTAACTAGATAATTTCTTGCATCTCCTACAGAAGATCTCTCTGAATATTTTGGAATCATTTGTTTTCAAACATGATATAGTCTATCTAGTGTTTCCCATGTATTTTACCATTTCTATAGAAAATTCCATTCGATGCAGGTGTTTAGGAAAGGTTAATGTGGGGGCTGTCACTATCCAAATAATGTTGGGATCAATAAGAATATGGAAAATGGCCTTCTGATATATTCTCATCCAAAACCTAAACAAGTTCGGTTATGCATGATGTTGTGTTTTCTCTTTGGAGTAGTTTCCTTTATATAATTCTATAGGGGTATAGGAAGAATTCCACCCGGGATCAGGTGGTGCAGTTTGTTCTGACCTGGTGAGGGTTGTATCGTCATTTCATTTACAAGACACTGATTCTTCCTTTGGTCATGGACTCCTACCATAAGGGGTCTCTATGGTTTCTAGGATGTGATTTTCATGGATAATGTTCTCTAGGTGGACTTTCCCTTTAGATTTTCTTCTATTTTTAATATTACCCTCAATCAGAATTTTTCCTTATCTAGCTGAGGTGGATGAGGATTCTTCTATCCAAAGATATCATATGATTACATAGGAGATTCCTCTAGAAATCTCAGAAGGATTTAATACAATGTTATTTCCACATAGCCATTTGCTGAGATTATTATGGGAATCATGAATTGAATTATTGTTAATCTAGTGGATGATACTATTTTTATAAGATCCCCTCCATGAAACACGAGAGGGAGGGCCTTTAGGATTCATTCAATCTTAGTATATCCAAATAAATCATCCATGTCACTGGCTAGTGGGGTTTTTACAAGGGTATGGCTATACATGATTTAGGAGTGTTCATCCTCCCAATCATCTACGACTAAGGAACCTTGGGCCAAAGCCAGGAAAATTTTGTTTCAATAATTTTGGACATAATATAGAACACATTAGTAATATGAGATAGGATGAAACATGACTTCTTTTTCATGGAGATCAATTAACACAAGGTGTGTATCATTGTAGTTCTAGGCCACCGAAAAACCTGGTTAAGATTACAGAGTTTATACATAAGCTTAGAATGCATGATGGCATGCCTGAAGAACTGGCCAATCAATATCTTTGGAAATCCTAGAATAATGGTGTTGTAGTGTATTTGGTTTGGGGTAGATATAAACATATAACTGCATGGTTTGGCATGACGGTGGAGTTATGCACTACTACAAATATGACTTTTATCAGTGCTATAAAAGTGCATTAACAGCGCAAAAATGTGCTATTAATTGCCGCAAATATAGGGGGTCCCTTTTATTAATGCTCATAAAAACGCTTATAAAATCCCCCTTTATCAGTGCTAAAAAAGATCTAACAATAGGGATCCCTTTATCAGTGATAAAAAGAGCTGATAAAAGGGGTACTTTATCAGTGCATTTTTAATGTGCAAATAAAACTAAAAAAATTAAAAAAAAGTTAAAAATAATATATAATGTAGGGGGGGTCTTTATCAGCGCTTGAACCCCCTATCAACGCTGGGAGGACCCCATGTGAATATCCCGCACGCTGCCCTTTCCCACACTATCCCCCACATGCATGTGCGCCCCTCCTTGCTTCCACCCGAACTCGATCTCACGACCACCCCCCTTGCGGGCCTGCACCTTTACCACTAATCCATTTCTCTTTTTCTCTATTTAATGATATATCTATATGTATTGTAATATTTATTCATATATTAATATAGATTTATATATATATAAATACATGTAGTCAAATTAATAAATATATATTTATTCATTTATTAATATATATATTTATTCATATATTAATATATATATATATATATATTTATAATTATATTTATAGTTATATTTATTCATATATTAATATAGATTCATATTCATATAAATAAAATATAGTTATAGTAATACGTATATATTTATTCATATATTAGTATATATATATTTATTCCTCTATTAATTTATATATCTATTTATATTTTTATATATATATTTGTAGTTATAATTTTTAATCAACACATTTATTTTTATATTAATATATAATTATATCATTAGTTTTAAATACATTTATGAAATACCTTTTTTATGTGTTATTATAAATATATACATACATACATACATAGGTACCACACACACAAACACACACATATATATATATTTATGAATAAATTCATATATATGTGTGTGTGTGTGTGTGTGTATTTAAAAATCCATAGAATGTTAAAATGACCATAACATATAATCCAGATGTCTGTTTCAACTCTATAACAAGTCTGATTGAATATAATGATACAATCTTCAATATGATATGAGGTACAAGCCTAAAGGACATACAGATCATAAGTTATCAATATTTAAAGGTTAATAAATCGAGGTACCCTGATTAAAAACTCAGATTTGGAGGCCTTCTATTCCTTTTTAGGACTTGAAAATGTGATGGAAGGTTCCCTTCAGTTTCTAGCATGTAGAGTTCATCACAAGCTCCAATTTGATATTCAGTAGAGCTCAAACGGACACCCAGATCAAAAGTTATTGTTGTTTGGAGTTTCTATTACATTTTCAACTTATTTTAGATCCTTTATTTATTTTTTTATTTTTTATTAATATTGATATTAAATGATTATTTATCGATGATAATTATGAAATTTGTATTTAATAATATTTTTTAAAAAATTTAAAGCATGTTTCACAAAATTTCTTATATATTAAATGTAATAGTCTATTTCTATTTATCTAAAACATATTTAAAAAAAATATTATATTTATATCAATATAAATATACTTATATAAAAATATATTATTTTTCATTATTTATTAAAATATAAAGTTTATATGCACTAGGAAGAAGCACTGATAAATCCCCCCATTATCAGCGCTACTAAATAAAACACTGATAAAGGGGTCCCCTTTATCAGCGCAAAAATAAGCATTGATAAAAGGCGAAGGCTTTATCAGTGCTAAAAAAAGCACTACCTATGAAATAAGAGGTATCTAAGTGGGAATATAGAGCGGATAGAGTGGATTACAAACATGATGACTGATTAAGACAATGCTCTGATTGAAGTGAAACCTATAAAATAAGAGGTTGTTGATGCAATGATATCTTCTAATTTGGAGAGTGCTAAGGACCACAATGGATTCCTCAGATCACTGTATAGTGGGTCATGTGGGATGATCAAAGCTAATATTGTTATGGCCAAACAATAATTCCTTTAGGGTATTTCTATTCATTGGTAGGTGGGTGCTACGAATCAGATCATGTTATTGAAAACCATGAATCCTTCCACCATTCCTGATTACATGCCATTAATTATGTGAAATTTTAATTATATGATTTTTTCATGAATTTCCAAATTGAGGTTGTCCATTCATATCCCTCAGTGGGTCACCATAGAACAACATGGATTTATTAAGCATCAGTCGAGGCAGGGGGTCGTTGCCCTGGCCAATGAAATGAAAACTAATATTAATTTTAGAACCCATGGATCTAACATGGTAGTGATGCTGGACACGAATAAAGATTATAATAAAATTGAATTGGGGATTCATTAATCGGGGTATCTCATGTATGGGTATCTCCTCCTGGGAAACGAACATTATCTTCCGATGTGTTAGTTTTTACTAGATGGCAGTTTTTTTCATTGAAAAGATGCATGGTATCTTCAAATCATCGTGTGGTCTTCTGAAAGGAGACTCCATGTCCCTATACCTCATTGTCCCCATGAAAGTAACCCTTAACCACCTTATTAATAAAATGGTATCCATGGGGAACCAGTCACCCTATAGGAGAAGCTCGAACTAGACCCTCCCATTTCTCACATTATGTTCATAGATGATACTATGATAATCATGAATAGTAGAAAATTATCTATTAGAGAATGCCTTAAAATCTCTGAGGAGTACTATTTGCGGAGTGGCTAGTTGATCAACAGAGGCAATAGTACGCAGTTTATCTCGGATAAATGTAGTATCATGTAAGCTTCTTATGTGTGTCACACGCTGGATATGCAGAGAGGTTTGTTTCCACTGTATTTCCTCAGATCACATATCTACCCTGGGTGGATTCATATTTAGGACATTTATCATATTGTAAAAAATATCACGAGTATAGTGATAAACTATAAAAACTGATATCTTTTCTTTTGGAAGTCATATTTCATTAGTTAATAGTTTGTTATCAGTGATGCATATTCATGCTCTCTTGGAAACCAGTGAACCCAAGGGGGTTATCTCATCTTTGAATTTTTTTTCTCAGTTCATCTAGGATTCTTTTGATGAGTGAAGCGAAAATGTGCTTCATGGGGTAGGCTGGAGAGGCTTCTTTATGATGGTGGGAGAAACGAGTAGAGTCTCATAGATACTGTGCATGGTATGCATGAAAATCTTTCATGCAGGTTGTGGAAAGTTGTATTCTTGGGGGATTTCCATTTCAGGTAATTGGGTTGCACATGCGGCAGATCATGGAAACAGTTGTTCCTATTTCTAGTCAGTAACTTGAGATATTATTCCAACCTTTTGTGATACCTCTCCATTGAATGTCATAAAGTGGGATATTCTTTTTTGCCTCCACAACTGGTCGGGTGTGAACATAAGATTATCATGTTGTCTGACACCTCTGAATACCTTTCGAGATGCTATCTTACAGCCATGATTCATCAATGTTGTGCTTAATGAGTAACAACATGGGTGTTGGATTTTATAGATTTAAATTCAGAAACATATATGTGTGTGTCCTCTACTACCACTTCAAATAAATTTTAATCTAATGACAACCAATGGATTTTTTCTCCCCATGAGCAACAAGATACCTGAAAAAATATCATATGGTGTGGGAGAGTTCCTACAATGTTTAAATTTTTTATCATGGATGGTTTGGAATACAGATCATCCAACCGATGATAATGTGAGGAAGATGGGTTTCATTTTGGTTTCTAGATTTCATTGTTGTAAGGCTTATAGAGAGGAGTCTTACAACCACCTCTTATTCAAGGGGGAGTTGGAGATGACCATATATTAATAATTTGGTGGTTTTACTAGTTTCATCACTCTAAATATCCTTGGGTAATCATTTGTTGGGTGCTAGTTTTATGGGTCAATTGGTGAAACAATGAAATAATAGAATGGTCAGAAATTTTAATTAAGGGTTGTTGGTGTATTTATAAATCCATGAATTTGGCTAGGTTTGAGGGAATTGGGTCTATGGTACAGGATGCTGACACATGAATTTGGTCACTAAATATCGATCTAGTTTACAGTATTAGAAATTGGTGCGGCACCCCTTCACTGAGCAACGAACAGGTGAGTGTACCTATGGTTCATCAACCATGTTCTAGGATAAGGGGCCACCGGGTGTGGTGTTTCTAGATATCCATTAGGTGTAAAATGGAATTTGACGGTAAATGTAGTGATATTTTCATGTGGTGTTGATGGATGGTAAAATAATATAGGGGGAGTGTCCTCCTTCCTTCAACACACTATTATTGGAAATGGAGCTCTATTTAGTCAGAGTCCATGGCTATGCTCATGTGCCTATTCTTGTGTACATTGAAGAACATCATAATTCAGTCGGAGGAGACTGACTCTATGATCATTCACATTTCTATTCATAACAAAATATCCACACCATGGTCAATATCTAATATCATTTAGAAGTGTAGATTTTCCATCAATAATAATAACATCTAGGTGGTTCACACGTGGCGTGAGGGAAATAAGGTGGAAGATTACCTCTGTTAATTTGCGGTGACAAATCAGGGTTTCTATATCTCTTTCATCTCTAACATTATTAATATTAATCTGGATGGGGTTAACCTGATCAGATCAGATCATCTTAAGATTCATTATTTTGCAACTCCCTACTCCTTAGGTTATTTTTCCTCTCTTTGGACATCCCACACTGTGGGAGGTTCATTCTATTATAAATAATATAAAAATAAAATGTTGATGATGATGGATATTTAATTATGTTATTTCAAGAGTTTTTCCTTATAGTGCTATAGATATTACACAAGAGGACAAAAATAGATATTTACTATCAATGGGAAATGTTTTACGAAATACATTGAGGAAATTTTTATCCGTTAAGTTAATTTTGTCACACTGCATGACCCTATCATCACTTCATTGTATCATGTTGTTCATATACATTTAAATTCTATATAATTTTTCCTATTTTATATTCTAAACATCACGTACCTATATCATCTTACAGGTTTATATTGAGGAAATTGAAAATTATTTTATTTGTGGCATAGGGGAAATCAATTTGGTTTATATATTTAGGGTTTTTATTTTTGTGATTTTTTCATTTTTCATTTATGTATTTTGTTAACTCGGCCATGATTAAAAAAAATGGACTAAACTCTCACATTGGACTCAACATCAGTAGTAGGTCCATAAAATCTTCAAATTTTCTAGGATTGATCCCAAATATAGACAGAAGATCGAGGAACCAATTTAAACAAAATAATACCTATGAATGGATAGATGGGTTATCAGTATTGGATTTTATAATGTTAGTGAAAATGAAATTAAATATTTGGATGAATTCCTAATTCACACATGAAAAGTCATAAAACCCTAACACCCTCTACTCTATAATTTTTTTCCCATTGTAGAGGGTTGAGAGTTCTATAGTGCACTAGGAGAGGATTATAAGGGGTTCATTTCTGTTTAAATTAACCATTGAGGTAGTGGACATTTCAATGTAGGATCTCATCTGAAATCATTGTATCTTCATTTTCATTGTTATAATATTGTTTTTATTTTAATAAACTATCTTTTTCATATCGATTTATTATGTTTTTTTAATTTATATTTTTATTTGTACTATTTAATTCATATATAACTTGAGATTAAAAATATTTATGGGGAATTCCCCTTATAAACCATTTTGAATTCAAATCGTTTCTATAATTTATACACTACCTATAGAAGGTTAGTTTTATTAGTAATTGATCACCCTATTACATTGCTATATAATTTATTTTCTATCAATGATATTTAATAATTTAATTAATATTATAAATTAATATATTTTTAAATTTAATAAAAACTAATTAAAAAATTTAAGCATTAAAAAAACATGAGAGCTCCTGTAATAAGTGAATTTTTAGTGTGTGATCGTAATCTGTAATACAAAACCACAAGGGATAAATTTTTATAGAAAAATAAAATAATAGAACTCAATAAATAACAATTTATTGAATGGATATTTTACCTGATTTACTATAAAAAATATGATACCCTTGCATTGATAATCAATGTAGGGTTCTATGGTTTCATGTTCAAATTCTATTATAAGGATTAATTCATTTCATCTATTTGGATTATTTAATTCTTTTATGGTTCCAGTGGTATCAAATTAGGGGAGCATAGTTAGGTTAAGATTAATATAAAATATAATGATAAATAAGTATCTAATGTTGTATTTATAAATATATTACACCTATTTAAAATATTTTATAAGAAAACATATTCTTTTTGTGTCTTATTAACCAATTTTGTTTAAAAATGAAAATCTTCTCTAAGCATACATTGTCAAGATTTATAAAAAATAATTGAAAACCCTTTTAAGTAGTGTTTTTATGTTATTTTATTTCATTTTAATTAATATATGACAGGGGTTAGATACTTTTTTTCAACTAAATAACCAAAAAAACGAACATCATTTGAGTGTTCCCATGTCCATTCCTTTATCTTCCAAATGCAAAGATGGTGGTTTGTACATAGGAACGAGTTACGTTTCCATTTTTCAATAGATATAAATAATAATGATAAATATAAATTTGTATTTATAGAATCATTATAAAAACATAATTATAATTTATAAATATTAAATCTATCAGAATAACCTTCCATCATTGATGTTGGTGGATAATAAGTCATATCGCAACATTGACGTGGTAATCCAAACAAACCCAGCTACAATACATTCATCTCCCATTGGATTGAGAAGACATTGTAAATAATATTTAAATAAATATAATAAAATATAAGTCTTTTTTTTGATATTTGGTAAATATATATTTTTTGATATAACAATATTATAGGATGTATAAGAAGAAATAAAATTAAAGGAGCCTGGATATATTCTTTGATAGAACTGATGTAAATTTAACAATAAGCCTTGAATGTTTAGTTTAAGGATAAGAATACAAGATATAATATGGATTTAATGATTATAATATGTTTTTATAGTAGTTAGTTTCTATTATTTATGTCTCAAATTGAGGTAATAAGGGACAAGAATATGTTCTATTTTTATCTATGAGAGGAGCGAGACACATAAAATTTCATAATATACTTTGATGATTTAGGGTTACTACCAAGGGAACATGGATCAAAATGTACATGTATATAAATTTTGTAAGAGATAATGTTGAAATATCTTCATCCAATCAGAATATGAGAGGGTTGGTTTGAGTTAATAACCTTATCTGATGGTTTAACTTCTCCATCTGTAAACCCATTATAACATTAACTCTTGTAACAAAATGTCTCTATTTTAACTATTAATTATGATAAAAAATAAATTTCCTCCAATTATATTAAAATAATTTTTATTATTAATAATATGTAATCCATTTTTATAAATTCTATTTATATAAGTTTCATTAATTCAATTTAATTAAGCATGAAAACCACAACAAAAAACTCATTTTCAAAAAGTTGTTTTTACACATAAATGGAAATTTACATCAATTAACTTCCATATAAAACCATAAAATAAATCATATATATTATATGGATTGTATAATATATAAATCTTATTTCAATTTTGAATCATGAGATTCTAAAATAATTCATCGTCTTATAAACACATTTCACGTATAAAAAGTTATTTTTAAAAAATTATTTTTGTAATAAAAATAATTAACTTCTAAGAAAGTATGTATAATGATAGTCATATGGTATCTAGTTATGTTATTTAAAATTAAATGGGACTTCTGTTACGTGATGATAAATTTCTTAATATAATGTGACATTTAAATTATATAAAATTATTTATTATTATTATTATTATTATTATTTTCCTATTCACTGAAAAAATATATATTTAAAAACATAGTAAAATATTAATCCTATAATAATATTTAAATTATCAATTTAAAATTGATATCAATTTATCAAAAACAAGTTTCAGAAAATAAGTATAAATTAAATAAAATGTTCTTTTAAAAAATGTGATGAAACCCATTTTTTGAAGAATATATATTATTGATATGTGGAAACAATTTATTAAAAATTTAGTAACAATTAATTTATTAATTAATAAATCGCACTAAAAATTATTTTAATATTGATGTTTTTATTAATCATATATTCTAATTTCCTATATATGTTTTAATGAATTACTATATTATGGGCCACATAAACATGAGGTTATGTATATAGAAATAAATTGAATATGTTATATTTTCTTACAAAGGAAATATATATATAATTTGGGGGTGTAAGACCCAACCCCCATTAAAATATATTTTACATCAAAATATCATCACATAAGTATAAAAAATTATGACATATTTACTTGAACAAATATTTACGTTCTCATGTACCTTTTATAGATTTTTGACACAAAGAAAGGACTATAACAAGGATAGTAGTCTTGTTGTAAGGAAGTTAATCTTTATGAACAATGATTTCAAATAGTTCTAATTAAAATGAATGATAACGATATAGTGGTGTAACTTTTGAGATTATAAAATGATACGTATTAGTATGTACTTAGGATAGATACATGCATTTACTCATGAAGCCAAGAGAGGTTTGGTGTGAGTGACCTGAAATAACATATAGTTCCTAATAGAGGAACATTTTAGAAGACAAAAATATAGAAAAGAATCCTATTCACCTTCTTTAAAAAATATATAATATTCGAACAAGGATAAATTTCTAGGAAAATATAATCACCACCATAAAATTCTAGTTCTCAATAATAATTATCTGTATAATAATTTAATGGATCATGAGCTGACATTATGTTCTATTGAATATATATAACCAAATATATTATTTCCCAAGATTTCGTATGTCCTAATATATTTCATTATCTTGAATTATTCTACTATGTCAATTTCATATTCATCTTTCTATTAATGTTTTCATAATGATCCATCTAAATTTTAATGTGAATGTAATTTTTTAAAGAAAACATAATTTGAGGATGGTGTCAATCCTTAAAACCTCTAAAATATAATTTTATGTTTCCCCACATATCATCTAGGGTTTAAATGGTTCTCTTAGACTGACCATTTATACGAGGATGATAAGATGTACTAAAACACAACACAGTATGTAGAGCTTCTTGAATACGTCGTTACAACATATTAGAAATCCTTGTATCCTAATTAGATACAATAGAATATAGTAAACCATTAACCCTTACCGCATACATAATAAATATCATGAAAATATAATCAAGATATAAGTATTCTATAATTGAAATGTTTTTTGGTAAATTCCTAATGAGGTCGACTATATCAAAAATATCATTATAACCATTACATATGTTGGGGAGTCTAAAAGGAAAAATCTATGGTAATGCTTTTACATCCGCATTATAGTATATTTAATCCTAATTACATCCCCTTAAAATTAAATTACCCATCCATAACTTGATGAAATACCATGAATTGAGATATATACTATACAATATCCCTATTAATATTTTCCAGCATGAATACTCTTTAATCCCTATATACATATTTATACTTCATTGATGAATAGAGAATAATGAACTATGATCTTCATCTAATAATTCTTTCATTAGGTCAGCTATTTGGGGGACAGATTCTATATTCATGAACCATATAATTCAATCAAAATAAATCATGAACATGAGAACCTTTCTCATGTTATATTTCAGATCAATATCATATTTTTCACATCATTTATGTATACATTGAAAAATGGTTAAACACACATTTGATGAAGATGGAATTTTTCCCATTCCTTCAATATTTCAAGGTCTAAATATTAAAAATTCATATATAACATATCATTTACGATCCTCATCATAGATAATATCCCATGACCCTTTTGACTTAAAACATCAACCCCCTTCTTCTCTTTCGTTGAGTTTAAATATTTTAATATGTCATAATATTTATTCAAATCTACCCAATTTCATTGTAGAATATTTTTTTCATTTTTGGGAGAATATCTACATTAAATTTATACGATTAGTATACATGTCACATAATTCACATTACTAATAATTTTTTTATATCCTTAATAAAATGATTACTAATAATAACTAAAATCAAGAGTAGAGTAATCTTTCCCATGATACAGCCATGAGTGGGAAACATAAGCTATCACAACAAATATTTTCCTAATAAAACTATCTATCCATTTATTTTATGAATCACAATAAATAACAAATATCTCTCCACTTCTGATAGTGTTAGATTAGTTTCACTCTCCATCCTTCTCTTTAGTTCTTTGAAATTTTCTTTTCACTCATTAATCTAGAGTTACAAAAATCCCACCCGAGTTAAAATGGTGTGTGTATTAGATATCCATGAGATTTCCTCATTTGAGAAAAAATAATATCCATAAAATCCAAAAAATCATTAGATTTTGGACATATTGGTTACATAGAGGGAATGTTTGGTTACATCATTATTAGTTTAATACATAGATATACCCCTTTGTGAGATTATTTGTTCAAAAAATGAAACATTATTTATCCAAAATCTCCTCATGAATAATTTCGGATAAAACTAATCCGTCAATAGTGTATTTAGAAAAATACTCATGTTCGCAACATGTTCATCCTTCACATTGGAATATAATCGAGTATATTATATAATAACTATGGAAAATATATAAGGGTAATCCATAAAGTCACTATTCTATAAATCAATTATGAAATATAGGGAATTTCCAAGAAGAAATGAAAAGACTATAAATTCATAGAGTCTATCACATGAGAAAAAATATATCATTCATTTTTATTCTCTTTTGACCCACAACTGGTGATGTTAAATCGATGGACACTCTAGGAAACATATTAAGTTATTCAAAATTATTCAAACAAATCATCAATATAGGGTTGATGAATATATATCCTCCAATTATATATATAAAAATTATGTCACCTTTGGTGTAATACCTAATACATTAAAAAACATATGCGTAAATACTATGCTAATTTAATACATTTGGAAACATGGTACAAAAATCATCTAACTCAGTGAAAGATCCTCAATATTTCATTCAATGATACACCCCTAGTAATTCTACTTAGAAAAATATATTCATAACATGAGGAAATGAAACATAATAAAGGGTCACAATATATTCATTAAAAAGTTTAAATAAAAGAAATACTTAATCATAACATGAACCTAAGGGTAGATGAACATTTTCATAAGATAAAAAGATCACACTATTCATATCACAGATCGAAAACATGAATCATGGCATAAATATTGGATGCTTAGAAGACAGTAATCATAAGGAAATAAAAAACCTAATCTATAAAACCCTAACATATGAATTAGAAATGGAACATTTGGAATACAAATAACCATAAAAAGTCATATGTCAAAGCTTCCGACAACGAGCTTCATAACATGTTATGCTTGTTATAATAACATGTATACATTCATCGGACTTGGGATTCCCTCATGTGTTCCCTCCAGTTTTGGGTCTATAATCCCCTCTCATGAACCCTCTTATTTTGGGTTTGGGATTCCCACTCACATACCCTTTTAGTTCAGTACTGGGATTCCATCCCTTGTACCCCCTCATTCCAGGCTTGGGATTCCCTAAAACTTACTCTTGTTCATTTGTCTTGTGATACACTCCTGTGTACCCTCTTATTTTAGGATTAATATTACATCTCATTTTAGGCTTGTGTTGTACACACATATACCCTCTTGATCTCATAAAACATGTTTAGTCACCAAATCAATTGGAGGTAGATATAAGTCACACCCCTGACATAATAAAATCATACATAGATGTTCCAAAAGATAAAATAACATTCAAACCATCATTACCAATGAATAGAAGATGGGTTTTATAAACATAAAATCATGACCCATGATATTAAATGGGTTTAATTAACATTTAATCACAACATAACCAATGAATTATATGAATGTTTCCTATTTATTTCATTAAATAATAACTTATTAAACGAAATAGGAATCAAAATCATTTAACCAATGGGAAAGAAACATGCATCATAATCATTATTTTCTCAAAACACAAACCATTAAATAAAGTGTATTAATGGAACCTTGGGATCATATACTTTAACAACTTGAGTAACATAAACGTATTTCATCATATGTAGAATATAATTTTGAAATATATTATAAAAATATTTCTTGAGGAAAATATCATTTCATAACTGAATAATTATCATTAAATCATAAAACCAATTGAACCCTATTTTCATAGAAAATAATTTGGAAACATAGAAAGATAGTTTAAAATCATGTTGAAAACATATTTCCATTAAAATATATAAAATAATATTGAACAAATTATGTAAAAAATATCTTTGAAAATACTTTTATCACATATAATATATGATTCTAAATTATCAAATTAATTTTATTTGAATACAATTCTTTGAAAACTAACAAAAGATGTTTTGAACAAAAATTAAATTATTTTTTCAATGTAAAACATTATTGAAAAAACTTTTCACTGGAAAAAACAATAAAACCAATGAATTTATAGAGGATTATAAAAATATGTTATCTTTTCAAAAAAATAACTTAGTAATTATGTAAAGGAAGATTCAATTAAATGATGATTATGATAGTGGGTAAATTTGTACATACCGGACATTCTTTTGTGTCGAAAAAAATTACAAAATGTTCACCAACAATAAAATTACAAGAAGATTAAATTTTTAAAAAACATATTGATAAGAAGGTGAAATATAGGTAAAAATTTATTTTAACCAACATATGAGAATAATAGAATATTTTTCTAAAATCATTTATAAATTCTTGGTTTCAAGGACCATTGATTTCTAACTGAATTAAGAGGCAATGTCATAATTTATTAAAAACAAATGCTTGATCCTCATATGATCCAAATAGTGTAAAAATGGTACCATTACTTGGATATAACATTAATAACAATATTTTAATAAAAATAAAGATTGTTATTGATATATGGATCATAATATTTAATCAATGGGATCATAATCATAAATAATCTTGATAAACAATTAGATTATAGCTATAAATAGTTACCAATTTGGTAACATTGAATCATAATAATATTTAAATAATAAAATTAAATTAAGGTTAAAATATAATGAAAATATGGATATTATAATATAATATGTCAATGGAAGTATATACACCTCATTGAAATTTATAGGTGCACAACATGGCAAGCATCTCATGGAATTAAAATTGAGACATAATTGATTTACAAATTGTGCAACTTCTGAAACATAAAATCCATGAATTTAATACTATAAAATAGATATCTAAATACACCTAAATATATGTATAATAATCCTAAAATACATCTAATGTCATTATACACAATGCAGAAATTAAATGAGTGTCTAATAATGTATTGATGTTAGGAAAATAAAATGTGGGATGAAATTCCAGTACCTTACGTCTTGACTCTCATAGTACTCACAAAAACACATTTCTAATAAATATAGGTTTATTATACATATATTATATAACCATATCAATATATCAAATTCCATATATTTTTTGAAAATAAAATTATATTACACACTTATTAATAATTCCAAATTAACCTTTCGCTTCTGGTAGTATCTTCTTTGCTTTTCGCATGGGTCCTAATTTGTTATACTTTTTAACATCATACTTATATCAAAATTTAAAAGATGTAAAAAATGATATAAATATCAGTTATATTTAGAATATATTTATTTATAATAATTTATATAATGTATTAAAATGTAATGGAATACACCGTATATGATGACGGTAGGTCATATTCATGCATGAATGTACTTTCAGTTTTGTTTTCATGTTAAAATAATGTAAGTAAATGAAATATATATATATATATATATATATCATATCATTATAGTAAAATTATTATATTATATATATCATAAATTTTTTCTAAAACCATTTTTAATACATTCCATGTAATGTGGGAATGATTCACATCAATTTGAGTAGGTTGTTGTCCAGATGTCCACGAATGATGTTATCATATTTACCCATCATAGAAAGTAAAATTACTTCTTCTATAATTATAAGGCCCCGGCCTTAAACCTTACTTAATATTGAATTAAATTAATAATTCACGTTGAGGATCTTTTCAGGTTTAGAATTTTAGAGAATTAGAACATAACTATTACATCTCAAAAGATTACAAAGTAGTCACTTCTACTAAGTTTCCATAATAAAAAAAACTCTTAAAAAGAAACGTTTCTAGTTCCATGTTTAATATAGGATGACATTCCCATGATCCCATCCTTGAACTTATTCCACATTAAGTCCAATGAAAACATTTCAAAAAAAACTTGGGGTGAGCATAAAAAGCTCAGTAAGGGATATAGAAATAAAGAAAACTGTTAGTTTTTCAAACATCAAGTAAACCATATATACTCTATCAAAGTAATACCTTCACCTTCATGAAGTAGTAAAAACTATTCACTGAAATAAAGTATCATTACTTACCTTTTTGTAACCAAAGGATTACCATAAAACCCATAAAAAGAACACATAACATATATAATGGTAACTTGGGACATAAACATACTTAAGTGGAATAACCATACGGTCGACTTCCACACATATCACTTAATGGAATAGCCATACAACCAATTTCCATACATACTTAATGGAATAGCCATACGGCCGACTTCCATACCCAATGCATTGGAGGTTATAACGTAACCACCCGTCCTGGTATTCACGGCACCACCCGTCATATGGTTTATAACGTAACCACCCGTTAAAATGTCCAAGTACCAATATAAAATCATAAAACATAAAACCAATATAAAGGAATGATAACATTTCCACATTTCAATCACAATATATCATAAATATATTGACATAATAGAATCCTTTTTCAAAACCATTTTTAATACATAAATACTTAAAAGGGTATATGGTATTTATTTTATTCTAAAAACATTACGGCTTATTGAGAAAGCCAAAGACAAAATAATACTTGCGGCGGCGAAAAAGGTCGTTGTCACCGCGTACGTTAAAAAAACATTCCTTTTTGTTGTTTAGTAAAACGCTTCGTAGAAAAATATCCCTTTTGTATAAAAGTAAAAGTCAAAGGGGTTTATACACCGTATAAAAGAAAGTTGTGTATAAAACGAAATATGCCTCAATGAAAGGAGATTGAGACGAAGTCCCTTACCTCAGGTCCGACTTGACTCGATCATTCTTTAACGTCCTGAATAATGAACTTGAGTTAATTTATACTTGATTAAGAACCTTTTTAAAGTTAATTATTCCTTTTATATCACTTATTTCCATGTTATAAACATTATGTAACTATTTAAGTTAATAATGATTGTTTTGTCAATATTTGGTTCTTAAGTCGAAAGTGGACTTCTTACAAATACATGTTGTTCGTGTGGTCAAAGGTTCTTTATATCCAGAATGAAATTCCCGATTTGGATATAATATGTATCATATATATCCAGCATATACATGAATTTATAATATTAAATAATCATTTAGAGGTAAGAAATGAAATGCACCGTTCATGGAGACGGTAAGCCGTACGTACGCATGAACGCTACTTTCATTTCTTTGTCATATTAATGGAATTAAAACTAAATGAGAGGTATGTATATTTTAATTCCAGAATTATATTCATCATTTAGATATATCATTAATTATATATATCCATTATATACATGTACTTTTAATAGTACATTACATTTGAGGATAAGAAATGAAATGCATCGTTCATGGAGACGGTAAGACGTACGTACGCATGAACGCTACTTTCATTTCTATCTCATACTTTAATGGAAAGAAATAATAATGATATAGAGGTATATTATAATTCCAGTATAACATCATATCTAATAACTTTAAATCCATCCTTTACACGTCCCACATATGGCATTAAAGAATCACATCACTTTGAGGGGGCGATAGTCCGCACTTCCTTAAATGAAGATATCGTGTTTACCCATATAGGAAGCCATAAGGGTATGCCCAAAATGAAAAATTCAGAATCTTAAAGAAAAAAATAAACATATTATATATCATATATAAAAATAGTGACATCATAATGGCCACCCTTGAAGGTGTTAAATGAGTATTGAACAATCATCGTTTCGGGAGGCAGAATTTCGCCATCCACGGAAACCGTATGTTCATTAACCATGTGATGTAGTTGTGTGAGAGTGTAGCTCGAATAAATCTTATAACAACATCCTAGTATATTGAATATACTGGTTTTGTTACAAAATAAGTAAATAAAAAGAGTTTAGAGGGTTGGAGAAGCAAAATAAAACAAATGAACAAGAGAGAATGAATTATCTTTAAAAGTGTAACTTCTTTTGATTTGAGCCTAAAGGCTTCATTTGAAAGGATTCTGCCCAAAGTTAATCCTCTAGGATGAGGAGAGGGATGTGGAGAGAGTAAATGGGCAGGGTTTTGCCGAGCCAAAGGCTTGAGGAGTGTGTGAAATGAGGTAGAGGTGGGGGCCTTTTATAAGAGGAGAGGAGGGACACTTTTGGAAAGTAAAGAAATATTACTTTATTTGAAAATGTGTTTCGGTTTTAAAAGGTCCCACATTGATAGAATTAGTGTATAAGGTGATAAAGGTTCAAAATCCACCAATACAATATGTTTTGGGCATTTTAGTTCATAGATTTTACATTATCTTTCCATTTTATTTAAATCGTCAAATAGTGATGTCATCGCTGCATCATTATTATGTCATAAATAATTTAATTTATTTAATGTCTAAAAATTATAAAAAAAATACTATGATGTAGGAAATCTTTGTATATTTCCAATGAATATTTATAATAAAAATTTGGACCTGTTTAACCCTACTTAAAAATTGTTTTAGTAAAACAACTCATGTTTGTGTCAATTTAATTTTAACATTAAATAAAAAGTTATTTATGTCATTTCCCAACCAAAGTGTCTCCATGGGGTCCCCAAGTTGTCCCATGGCTTGTCTTGGTCGGCCATGACTCACACAATAGGTGTAGGACAAGTGTCATGGTGTTTTCAAATTCTTATAAAATCATTTTTACCTTAAATTACACTAATTACCTCTAATCGTGATTAAGAACATAATAAGTTACTATTCACCAAAAAATTATTTTAATCTCATTGAATCACATTTTATTTCTTAATGACAACCATGTATGTCGGATTTTTGAAAATCAAAACCCAATGATGGCAAAATTTCATTTAAACGGAAAATCAGTTTTTATAAGTACTACTTAGTGGTTTCACTATTCATTAAAAATTGAAGTTTTTCAGAAAATTACCAAAAATTCACCCTAAGCTATATTTGATATTACGAATTAAAAAATGAAGTCTATTTTACAAAATTCAAAACATATAAGTCACATTAATTAATTTAATAATTAATTCCCGCTGTCAGAGCAAATAGCGTGTTTTTATGAAACAATAAGTATCAAAAGATTGACACTGGTTTAAGACTGATTTGAAAGTGAAATTAATTCCAACGACCACTATTGGATTTAATGGTAAAAATAAATTCTAATTTCACTTTAAAACCAATTCAAAAGATAATCTAATCATATAAATAAATTAGATTAAAAAGAGGTTTTGAATTAAAATACAACATTTTACACTATTCATTAAAAAAATTGAACTTTATCAGAAAGGTACCAAAAATTTACACAAAGTAAATTTTGATTTCCCGATTCTAAAGAAGAGTTATATTTGGTCCAATAGAATATATAAGATCGATCAAAACTATATTTAATGATGGTTCTCCGTCAAAAGGTGATAAGTGGACCTTTCGTGAAAATTAGGGTATAAATGCCTAAAATTGAACTCTTTCCGTATTTTAAGCCTTTATCTTTTAAAGGGTTAATGTAAAAACATTTAAAAACATATATAATCATATTTTAGTTATTTCTATCCATTCTCGCCGGTACAACGGCTACTCGTTAACTAAAATTTAAAATAATATTATTTTATTACTTGTCTGCAACGTAAGTTTTCAAAGAAACTCATCGTTGCGTACCGAGTACGCTATCAAACGTAGAAACCCCTTTTAATTAAAATTAATATTTAATTTGTAAATATTAATAAATATGAAAATTCTTTATTCTTTATTTACCTGGGATGTTACAACCTTCCTCCCTTTTGGGAATTGCGTCCGCGCAATTTTATTCACTTATCAAAATAAGTGGGGGTATTTATCCCTCATAGGATTTTCAGATTCCCACATTGCCTCTTCAATCACATGGTTTTTCCACAAAACCTTTACCTGATGAATCACCATATTCCGTAACACCTGCTCCCTATGGTCAAGAATCTGGACTGGTTGTTTTTCATAAGATAGGTTCTCTTCTAGCTGAACTACCTCTGGACTCAAAACATTAGATGGATTTGGCATATACTTTCTCAATATCGAAACGTGAAAAACATTGTGTACCTGAGATAAACTCGGATGTAAAACCACTCGGTATGCAACTGATCCAACTCTCTCCAGAATTTCATATGGTCCAATAAACCTTGGACTCAGCTTTCCTTTCTTACCAAATCTCATCACACTTTTCCAAGGAGAAACCTTCAGAAAAACATGATCACCTACCTCGAAAGATAGTTCCTTCCTCCGGTTATCCGCATAACTCTTCTGCATTCTCTGAGTTGTTCTCATGTGCTTCTGAATCAACTGAACTTTTTCTGCCATCTCTTCTACCAATTCTGGTCCCATCAGCTTCCTTTCACCCACTTCATTCCAAAATGCTGGAGTTCGACACCGCTTCACATATAATGCCTCAAATGGTGTCATCTGTATACTGGAATGAAAACTGTTATTATAAGAAAACTCAACCAAAGAAAGATGTTGGTCCCAACTTCCCTAATAATCCATAGAACAAGCTCATAGCATATCCTCCAATGTCTGGATTGTTCGTTCTAACTTCCCATCTGATTGAGGATGAAAAGCTGTAATAAAATTTAATTCAGTACCCAACGACTTCTGAAGGACTTTCCAAAAGTTATAAGTAAACCTGGGATCACGATCCGATACAATGGAGAGATGAACTCCATGTAATCTGACTATCTCTTTAAGATACAAACGGGAAAGTTGATCAAGAGAGAAAGTATCTTGTATAGAAAGGAAATGAGCAGATTTGGTCAACCGATCAACAATAACCCAGATTGCATTATTACCTCGAGATGTCCTCGGTAATCCCAAAACAATGCCCATGGATATGTTTTCCCATTTCCACTCTGGCACTAGTAAAGGCTGAAGCATCCCTGCCGCTCTGCTTTAACCTGTTGACATGTCAAACACTTCACAGTAAAATCAGAAATGTCTCTTTTCATTCCATCCAACCCGTAATACTCCCATAGATCTCTATAAATATTAGTACTGCCAGGATGAACTGAAAACGGGGAACTATGAGCCTCAAATAACAACTCATTCTTCAACTGTGAATCACAAGGCACGCATAACCTCTTCCCAAACCTCAAAACACAAACTTATCCAAGAACTCATGGAAAACTTTATTCATAAGGTCCATGAACACAGCAGGTGCATTGGTTAACCCAAAATTCATAACTACAAATTCATAATGGCCATATCTAGTATGGAACGCAGTCTTCGAAATGTCTGCTTCTTTTACTTACAACTGATGGTACCCCGACCTCAAGTTAATCATCAAAAAATACTGAGCTCCCTGGAGCTGATACCACTTCATTCGATGGCCCAACATTTGCTGAAGTTGTTGCAAAGGATTTAACCACCCCTTTCTGCTTGTAGTCTGGCTACATTCCCCCAGTTGAGTTCTTCGTTGGACACTCGTTTGCATAATGTCCCATTTAATTACACTTAAAACATCTTACCGTTGGCTTTTCATTTCCTGCTTGATCATCTTCCTTACAGTTACGAGCAATATGAACAGACTTACCACACCGAAATCACTTACCAGACTTGGATAAACATTCTCCAGGATGCATTTTACCACACTTCTCACAGGATGGATATTTGGTTTTCTTACCTCCTTGCTTCTTTGATGAATTCTTCCCCTTTGCCTGCCAACTAGACCTCTTATTCTGTCGTTTGTCATAGAACACCTGATCATCGGGAAACTCCATTTCCACCTTCTCCGCACATCGAACAAGTTTTTCATAACTTTTGAACTCACGAGCAGCTAAAGCCCCTCGATACTTTGGCATTGACCCTGAGTAAAAATGGTTTATTTTATTATCAAGATCTTGTATGAAGTTTGGAGCATACCTTGCCAATCGAGTGAACTTTTCTTCATAAGCAGCCACTGAATCATCCTCCTGCCTCAATTCTAGGAACTGTTTTTCCATCCTAAGACGAACCACCTTAGGAAAATATTTCTCCAGAAACATACCTTTGAATTCGTCACATTGAAGATCCTCAATCTCATCACTATCCCTTATATTTTTCACCATCGACCACCACTGATCAGCTTCACCTTCAAAACGGTAAACAGCAAGACTAACCTTTTGATGTTCTGAACACCCCATGACATCAAAAATCTTCTCCAGTGCTTTAATCCACCCTTCAGCTTGCACAGGGTCAGATGATCCTCTAAATGATGGGGGATGTTGCCTCATGAAATGTTACACCACTGACATGTTCCTCTACGGTTGATCTGGCTGACCTCGTGCATGGATACCACCACCATTTATAGCCTGAGTCAACTATTCCATCACTGCAACAAACTGTTCAGTTCCGATTCCGACCATCTCAGGTTGCTGATTTGGAAGGTTATCTTCCTCCTGATGTCGTCCCAACATAGCTGCTTTGTTTCCTCTGTGGAAAACCATTCTGAACACAGAAATATCTTAGGAGAAGCAACATGGTAATCCGTAAATGCTATATCATTTCAATCATATTATAATTTAACACTTTTCTAACTCGTAAAGTTGTCTAAACCGACCTCTGATACCAACTATAAGGCCTCGGCCTTAAACCTTACTTAATATTGAATTAAATGATTAATTCACGTTGAGGATCTTTTCAGGTTTAGAGTTTTAGAGAATTAGAACATAACTATTACATCTCAAAAGATTACAAAGTAGTCACTTATACTAAGTTTCCATAATAAAATAACTCTTAAAAAGAAACGTGTCTAGTTCCATGTTTTATATAGGATGACATTCCCTTGATCCCATCCTTAACCTTATTCCACATTAAGTCCTGTGAAAACATTTCAAAAAAAAATTGGGGTGAGCATAAAATGCTCAGTAAGGGATACAGAAAGAATGAAAACTGTTAGTTTTTCAAACATCAAGTAATCCATATATACTCTATCAAAGTAATACCTTCACCTTCATGAAGTAGTAAAAACTCTTCACTGAAATAAAGTATCATTACTTACCTTTTTGTAACCAAAGGATTACCATAAAACCCATAAAAAGAACACATAACATATATAAAGGTAACTTGGGATATAAACATAATTAAGTGGAATAACCATACGGTCGACTTCCACACATATCACTTAATGGAATATCCATACAGCCAATTTCCATACAAACTTAATGGAACAGCCTTACGGCCGACTTCCATACCCAATGCATTGGAGGTTATAATGTAACCACCCATCCTGGTATTCACGGCACCACTCGTCATATGGTTTATAACGTAACCACCCATTAAAATGTCCAAGTACCAATATAAAATCATAAAATATAAAACCAATATAAAGGAATGATAACATTTCCACATTTCAATCACAATATATCATAAATATATTGACATAATAGAATCCTTTTTCAAAACCATTTTCAATACCAAAATACATAAAAGGGTATATGGTATTTATTTTATTCTAAAAACATTACGGCTTGTTGAGAATGCCAAAGACCAAATAATACTCGCGGCGGCGGAAAAGGTCGTTGTCACCGCATACGTTAAAAAAACATTCCTTTTTGTTGTTTAGTAAAATGCTTCGTAGAAAAAGATTCCTTTTGTATAAAAGTAAAAGTAAAAGGGGTTTATACACCGTATAAAAGAAAGTTGTGTATAAAATTAAATATGCCTCAATGAAAGGAGATTGAGACGAAGTCCCTTACCTCGGGTCCGACTTGACTCGATCGTTCTTTAACATCCTGAATAATAAACTTGAGTTAATTTATACTTGATTAAGAACCTTTTTAAAGTTAATTATTCCTTTTATATCACTTATTTCCATGTTATAAACATTATGTAACCATTTAAGTTAATAATGATTGTTTTGTCGATATTTGGTTCTTAAGTCGAAAGTGGACTTCTTACAATTACATGTTGTTCGTGTGGTCAAAGGTTCTTTATATCCAGAATGAAATTCCCGACTTGGATACAATATGTATCATATATATCCAGAATATACATGTATTTATAATATTACATAATCATTTAGATGTAAGAAATTAAATGCACCGTTCAGGGAGACGGTAAGCCGTACGTACGCATGAACGCTACTTTCATTTCTTTGTCATATTAATGGAATTAAAACAAAATGAGAGGTATGTATATTTTAATTCCAGAATTATATTCATCATTTAGATATATCATTAATTATATATATCAATTATATACATGTACTTTTAATAGTACATTACATTTGGGGATAAGAAATGAAATGCACCGTTCATGGAGACGGTAAGCCGTACGTACGCATGAACGCTACATTCATTTTTATCTCATACTTTAATGGAAAGAGATAATAATGATATAGAGGTATATTATAATTCCATTATAACATCATATATAATAAATTTAAATCCATCCTTTACACGTCCCACATATGGCATTAACGAATCACATCACTTTGAGGGGGCGGTAGTCCGCATTTCCTTAAATGAAGATATCGTGTTTACCCATAATGGAAACCATAAGGGTATGCCCAAAATGAAAAATACAGAAGCTTAAAGAAAAAAATAAACATATTATATATCATATATAAAAATAGTGACATCATAATGGCCACCCTTGAAGGTGTTAAATGAGTATTGAACAATCATCGTTTCGAGAGGCAGAATTTCTCCATCCACGGAAACCGTATGTTCTTTAACCATTTGATGTAGTTTTGTGAGAGTGTAGCTAGAATAAATCTTATAAAAACATCCTAGTATATTGAAGATACTAGTTTTGTTAAAAAAATAAGTAAATAAAAAGAGTTTAGAGGGTTGGAGAAGCAAAATAAAACAAATGAACAAGAGAGAATGAATTACCTTTAAAAGTGTAACGCCTTTTGATTTGAGCCTAAAGGCTTCATTTGAAAGGCTTCTGCCCAAAGGTAATCCTCTAGGATGAGGAGAGGGATGTGTAGAGAGTAAATGGGCAGTGTTTGGCCGATCCAAAGGCTTGAGGAGTTTGTGAAATGAGGTAGAGGTGGGGGCCTTTTATAAGAGGAGAGGAGGGGCACTTTTGTAAAGTAAAGAAATATTACTTTATTTGAAACTGTGTTTAGGTTTTAAAAGGTCCCACATTGATAGAATTCGTGGATAAGGTGATAAGGGTTCGAAATCCACCCATCCAATAAGTTTTGGGCATGTGTAGTTCATAGATTTTACATTATCTTTCCATTTTATTTAAATCGTCAAATAGTGATGTCATCACTACATCATTATTATGTCATAAATAATATAATTTATTTAATGTCTAAAAATTATTAAAAAATACTATGATGTAGGAAATCTTTTTATCTTTCCAATGACTATTTAGAATTAAAATTTGGACCTGTGTATCCCTACTTAAAAATTGTTTTAGTAAAACAACTCATGTTTGTGTCAATTTAATTTTAACATTAAATAAAAAGTTATTTATGTCATTTCCCAACCAAAGTGTCTCCATGGGGTCCCCAAGTTGGCCCATGGCTTGTCTTGGTCGGCCATGACTCACCCAATAGGTGTAGGACAAGTTTCATGGTGTTTTCACATTCTTATAATATCATTTTTACCTTAAATTACACTAATTACCTCTAATCGCGATGAAGAACTTAATATGTTACTATTAACCAAAAAATTATTTTAATCTCATTGAACCACATTTTACTTCTTAATGACAACCATGTATGTCGGATTTTTGAAAATCAAAACACAATGATGGAAAAATTTCATTTAAATGGAAAATCAGTTTTTATAAGTACTACTTAGTGGTTTCACTATTCATCAAAAATTGAAGTTTTTCAGAAAATTACCAAAACTTCACCCTAAGCTATATTTGATATTACTAATGAAAAAATGAAGTCTATTTTAAAAAATTCAAAACATATAAGTCACATTATTTAATTTAATAATTAATTCCTGCTGTCAGAGAAAATAGCGTGTTTTTATGAAACAATAAGTATCAAAAGATTAACACTGGTTTAAGACTGATTTCAAAGTGAAATTAATTCCAACGACCACTATTGGATTTAATTGTAAAAATATATTCTAATTTCACTTTAAAACCAATTCAAAAGATAATCTAATCATATAAATAAATTAGATTAAAAATAGGTTTTGAATTAAAATACAACATTTTACACTATTCATTAAAAAAATGAACTTTATCAGAAAGGTACCAAAAATTTACACAAAGTAAATTTTGATGTCCCGATTCTAAAGAAGAGTTATATTTGGTCCAATAGAATTTATAAGATCGATCAAAACTATATTTAATGACAGTTCTCCGTCAAAAGGTGATAAGTGGACCTTTCGTGAAAATTAGGGTATAAATGCCTAAAATTGAACTCTTTCCATATTTTAAGCCTTTATCTTTTATTTGGTTAATGTAAAAACATTTAAAAACATATATAATCATATTTTAGTTATTTCTATCCATTCCCGCCAGTACAACAGCTACTCGTTAACTAACATTTAAAATAATATTATTTTATTACTTGTGTGCAACGTAAGTTTTCAAAGAAACTCATCGTTGCGTACCGAGTACGCTATCAAACATAGAAACCCCTTTTAATTAAAATTAATTTTTAATTCTTAAATATTAATAAATATGAAAATTCTTTATTCTTTATTTACCTGGGATGTTACAATAATAGAATTAAATTATAAAAAAAGATAAATAATTTAATATATATCATATAAAAATATAATTTCTATTATATCTCTCAACCCTAATATTTGTAAAGGAAAAAAAATCATCATTTCGTGAGGTGGTAGTTTGCCGTACACATAAACAATATGTTCATTACATATTAGATGGATGATTTTATAAATGTTGGTTAAACAACAAGAATAAAAATATATCAGTATATTTAGTATAATATTTTTTATTATGATGTAATTTGATGATTTGTGAGGGTGGAGAATAGAAATAATACTAAACCGATTAAGGAAATATGTTCCATCTTCTGTAGGTAAATCCTTTTGGTTTTCACCAATGTGATTCCTTGGATGGATATATTTCCAAAGGGAGGATTCTTAAATAAGGGTATAGATGTTCATGATCTATTCTTGAAGATCATGTTCATGATAATAATTCTTTATATATGTGAGGATGTGGGTGGATATGAGTCTTTTTATAGTGGAAGAAAAGTGGTACTCTTGAAAACATTGGGAAAGGGAATTCTACCCACCTTTTCCAATTGAAAATGGATCCAATAATGGAATAAATTCTAGAAAATTAAGTACATAGTATAAATATTTCCAAATTGTTTTTTGGAATATTATCTACTTCGGGTTGACCCTTAATATTAAGTTTTATTCTTATTCTAAGATAAATTTTTACTTAATTGCCGTAATTAATATCAATTACTTTCACAAATATTTCTAAATAACCGAGCTGAACATATTATAAATTATAAATTGTGATAATTCAAACTATTGATTTCACTTTTCACAATTTAAATCATAGAATTGGTATAAATTATTTAAAATACAATCATGCAAGAGGAATGATAATGAGGGGTTATAAAGTAAAAACCACCAAAATATCTCTAGGTTTTTATATTCCATTTCAAAATAAAATTTATTAAAATTAACTTAATTGGATTAAATTATTAAAATTAATCTAATTAATCATTATAACGATTTAAAAATATAATTTAAGCTTAATGATAATTGTGACAAAAAATAATTTTTGAATTAAAATTTATTATTTTTTGACTATTCATTAAAAAATGAAACTTTTGAGATAAATAGGAAAAAAATCACCATAACATAAATTTTGTGTTTTATTTGAAAATTAGAGTTTATTTTAACCTATAAAAGTTATTTAAATGAAAATATTTTTATTTAATATAGGGTCTCCATTAAAAAGTTCTTAAACCAAGTTTTAAAAAATATTTGTATTTTTGTATAATATTTGGTCTTCCATCATATTATTCTTATAAAATAAATTTTATGAGAATAAAGAACATATTATTAAATATATAAAATAAAATTTTATATAATATCATTCATTAATAATAATTTATTTAAATTATTATGATAAATCACACGTTACACTTGAAAAGTGTATTTTGTAAAATTAATACCGTTAAAATCATTTTTTAGATATTCATTTTTAATTAATAAGTAAAAAAATGATTTCAAATATTTATTATCAAATTTATTAAATCCTATAATTATCAATTTAACTATTAGGTTTTATGATATTATATTATGTTGTATTATTTTTAATAATATACTAATTTTTGATAAAATTAGGTCTTGCTTGTTACGTTGAACATTGAGGAATGTTTACTTAGCATGTAATGTAAGATAACCATAGTTTTATTTTTAGATAATGATAAAAATTATATTTTGTATATTGAATTATTAACATGTAGTTTCATATTACTCAATCCCAACTCAGTGCTTTAATAAAAATAAATTGTTTTTTGTGTTTCATGAAATATAAAAAATAAAAACAATATTAAATTAAATCGAAAAAATATTTCACATAGTCTTGAGGTGTAACAATAGGTCATAATAATGTAAATTTATTCCTCATAGTTCATGTATATTATTAATGGTTTAATTAATGAAAATTTCTTTCATAGAACCCCATAAAGTAAAAATTATTACTAAAACATCTGTTAAAAAGGGAATAATTGAACTATAATGGCCACCAAAAGTAACTCATAACTAGCATCCCACAAAGGGGAACATAGTTGGAAGGTTAAAACAAATACGTATAAGAGAAATATAACTATAATGTTCTAATGAAGAGTGATAGAGAACAAGGATAGGATAAATATATCATTTATAAATCCATAAATTGATGATGATCTCAGTGGGCAGTTGATTAATCAAAAACAAAGGTAGTAGGGTAATGTTTTTGGTTCTATTATATTTTTTGATAAAGTTTATGAATTTAATTGAAATATATATATACATTATTTTAGTACAACCTTACCCATTATTTTTCCTTGATCAACTAATACTTCATCTCTCATTCCCTGAAATGAAGGTGAATTTTTCTTTATTTAAGTATTAACTAATCAAGATATCCATGATAATTAATCCCATATATATTCATCTAACATTATATCAATGTGTTTAGATTGGTTCATTAAATATAAATTAGTATTCACTTGGTTAGATTATACTTTAGTCTCACAAACATCATCTAAATATTAACTTAGACTTTCCATTAATTGTTTCCCTCAAAACCATTATATAAGATGAAAATCCAAAAATTTAGAATAAAGGTCTTGAAGTAATATTATCATTGACCCACCATATTTTAAAATGTATCTCTTGGTTTTCAAATTCCATACATGTGAATACCCTCATCGTATATTCTGTTGAAACATGCTGTTAACCTGAATTAAAATAAATACTTTTAAAAAACATGAATACTTCATTATTCAAAAGACTTATGGATATATTTTAGAAGTTGGAAAATTAATACAGGGGGAAATAGACCATTTTTCAATAGATCCTAAATTGCTTATACGATCATTAATACTATCAAATTTTGTATTTCCTAAATAGTCATATTTTTATCCAAGCTAAATATAATTTTATCTATATCTTTAAAAAATTAATGTTTACCTTAATTTAATAAAACATTACCTTTTCAATAAATAAAATTTACATTTCGTCATAACCTTTAAATATATCCTTTTCAGTCATTCATGAAAACATATAATGAAAATATGAAAATATTTCATGATTCATATTACTTAATCTTTGAATTTGAAAACATAAATACTTCACTCTTCCAAAATTATCCTTAAAACATTACTCTAGAATTAATAACATCTTCATTAATATATATTCCATATTATATAATATATAAAACATGTATTAAAGTTCCTAAAAGTCAATGTAATCATGATTTTTATGTTTGATGTAAACAATACAGTAATAAACTCACATACCATTCACATATCATTGATGATCCCATTATATTTATAACCATATCCAATACTAATACTACCTTCTAGGTTTTATTTATGATATATAATCTTGGGAAATAATTTTTCATAATTCACATACCATCCACATCTGAAACATTTAATTTTAACCATGTTACTTTGAGTTTTGATATTGATTAAAACAGGAAATCATATGGTGAGAAACACATATTATTGAAGAAAACGACATAATAATAAAAAAATTACTCATATGATGTATACAAAAATTAACTTTACTTCATTTATATATGACACATTAGGTGTATCCTAGGATATTAATAGTCATATTATATTTAAATCAATTATTCTTTTCCGGAATCGATTTTGAATTTCCAAAACAAATACCCTGAGAGTGAAAACCATAAGCATATTAAGGCCCATTGTTAGGTACCATGTTACGCCTTTTCAAACCCAATATAGTTTTACAATTTTGTTACACTTTGGTACTTCTTTTATAGAACCATGATAAGTTTTAGTGTCCAGATAGTGTTGCATTTTTAGAAAACCACATACTATTACTTTTACATAAATTCCAAGTCGTTTTCCTAAAAGTTTATTTACCCTTATAATTATCCTTGGAGACATCCATAGACATATCCTTAGTAATATAGTAATTGGAGTCAATAATGTTTTATCAACCCTATTTCCAAAGGATAAATAAAACATCTCTCTCATAGAATCAATAACAATACTCAAATTACATAAATTAACATTATAACACATTTTATTGAATCAATAAAACATTACACAAAAACAGAAACCCAAATAATATATTAGATTAATGAATTTGGAAACATGGACCAATAATATTATAACATATTGAAATATCTTTACTATTTTCTACAAAGATACCCCCTACATAATTATAAGTAAATACATTTCTTGTTAATTTATGGAAATAATAACTATGAAAGTAGTGATCTTGAATTCTCATAAATGTAAAACAATTATAAAACTCATAACTAATAGAAAACAAATTATACAAGAATATGATCATAAAATTAAAATATCATACCATGAATATCACATATCATAAACAATATTCAGTTAATAAATATTGGGAGTTTATAAGACAATAATCATAAGGAAATAATGAAAATAATACAAAAAAGAATAACATTTTATTATAAAATGTATCTCATGGAATTAACATAAATATTGAAAATCCTATGTCAAGGCTATCTAACAAGACATTCATAACATGTGATACTTGGGCTAAAAACCAATGAATATACTTTAGGGTTGATATTCCCTCCCATGTATCATATTTTTTCAATCTTTTAATGCCCTATCATGTAACCTCAAATTTAAAGCCTCAAATTCCCTCTTATATTCCCTCTTATTTCAGGCATGGGATGACCTCCTGTTTACCCTATTATGATGGGCTTGGTATTCCTTCTGATATAGCCTCATCATTCAGTTTTAATAATCCATATTTTTGGAGTCATGTGATTCTCTCTCATATACCATTTGCATCTCATAAATCATTTATCATTACCCAAAGAAAAATAGGGATATATTTTCCCCACCATTCAAATAATGTAATTATACATACATGTGGCCTAAGATCAAAAAACATTCATCATATCATGACCCATAAAAAATATGGGCTTTATAAACATAAAATCATAGCCAATGAAATGAAATGTCTATCATTAACATTTCATCACTTCCTATCCTATGGAAAATATATAGGTTTCATAATCATTTTATTAAATCATAACTTGAAAAAATAAATGAGTTTCAAAATAATATAACATGTGGAAGAGAAATATGTGTCATAATCAACATTACATCAGATTGTAAACCATTATAGAAATAATACTAATGGAACATTTTGTTCCTTTCCTAAAAGTGAAATAATGAAATCCACATATTTATTCATAGCTCAAAAATAATTTTCCATCATCTTATATATATGTTTCTTGTGTAAAATATCATTTATTCTTTAATAAAATTTAAAACATAAAACCTGTTCAAAACCATTTTCATTCAAAATTCATTGAAAACATAGAAATACATATCAAAATCATTTAGAAAACATTTCACCTCGAAAACATATTAAATAATCTCAAACAAATTTAGAAAACATTTTTTATTTGAAAATAGACTCAATAATTTTTATATAAACATTGAAAACATTGAAATAATAATCATTAAAAAAATAAATTGAAATATTATAAAGATGGTTCTGAAAATCAGTTAAAATATTTTTTGTTCATTAAAAATTCTTTAAAATAATTTTCATTGATTCCCACTTAAAAGCCAATGAATTTACAGAATATTTGGATGAAAAATTAAATTTTCATAAAATAACATAGTAATATTTTAAATTAATATTTAATAGAATGACCATCATTATAGTGTGTAAATACATACATGCTGAACATTCATTTTACATCGTAAAAAGTTTAGAAAAGTTCCTCGATTGAAAAATGACAAGTTGATTCATTTTATAAAATACATCTTTGATAAAAAGGTAAATAAAGGGTAAAAATGTATTTTAGATATAATATTATAATAGCATAATAATTTACAAAACTCATTTGGAAAACATTTATTTAAAATAACATAGATTTTTGAAAGAAGAGATAGGAAAAGACATACATTCATAAAAACACATTCCTTATCAACCTATTTACCAAAGGGTGGAAAAATAGTATCAATATTTTTATATAACATTAATAACGATATTATAAGAAAACAAATGAGATTTATTGATATATAAATCATATTATTTCATCAATGGTAGCATAATAAAAAAAATCTCTATAAAAGGTGAGATTGTAGCTCAAAATTGTCACCAATTTGGTAAATTTGAATCAAAACACGATGGAAATAATTAAATTATATTTATAATATTATATCAATAAAATAATTTTATTCATGATATAACATTTCAAATTCTCTATATACACCTAATAGAAAAATATAGGTTTATAACTAGGCATGACTCTCAAAGAAGGAAAATTGAGACAAAAATACTTCATCGATTTGGTAACTTTTGAATGATAAATACCATAAAAGTAAGATGATGAAATGTATAGGTAAATAGAAAAAAATTTAATTACATTATTCACAAGATAAAACCATGGGCATTATACACACCGCAAAAAGAAATGGGTAGTGAATAAAACAGGAATCTCACAAAAATAAATAGTGAGATGAAATTCCCTTACCTTATGTTTTGTCACTATTTATACTCATACAATCCACCTATATAATAAATAAAAGTTTATTATAAATTTTATTACATAACCATATTCATATATAGAATTATATATTTGTTTTGAATATAATATTATATTACCCTATTATTACCAATTCTATGTTCGGGATTCGCTTCGGGTAGTCTCTGCTTTTTTTCTGCATGGGTCATTATTTGTGATATTTTTTGTTGTAATTTTTATATCATGATATAGAAAATGAAAAATGTGATACTAATATCAATTGTTTTTAGTATCTATGTATTAATAAAAATATAAATAATATATTAATATAAAATAGAATAGGTCATTCATGGAGACGGTACACCATATGTAGTTATAAACATTGTTTCCATTTTGTTTTCATATTTAAAGAAAGAAATAGATGACATAACTATATATATGTATGTAATATAATAATTGTATCATTATTATGTTAAACATATCATATTGTTCACTAAAACATCCTTACTACATTCAATATAATGTGTTAATGAATCACGTCACTTTGAGGAGCCTATAGTCGACACATCCACGAATGATGTTATCATTTTTACATAAGATGTAATGTATAAAGGAATGTGTTATAAAATAATTTAATAAGAATAAAAACATAATATATATTATATATTATATATAGTCATTTTTTCCATTATAATGACAAACCCTTAAAGGCGGTAATGTAAAAAAGAATATGCATCATTTTGTGAGGTGGTAGTTCACCGTACACATAAAGACTATATATATTACCCATTAGATATAAGTGTGTGTTAGTTTGGTTATAACCCTTCGAATAAAAAAATATCAGTATACCTAGGATATCAGTGTAGTTTTATAATCTTTGAATAAGGAGAGTTTAGTGGGTGGAGAATTGAAATAAATCATTAGAACATGAGGAAAGATGTTTCCATTTCATTGGGTAACTCTATTTGGTTTGCAGCAAATGGATTCCATGGATGGATTTATGCCCACATAGAGGATTATAAAATTAGTTGATGTATTTTGAGAGATATTTGGGAAGTGTTTAGTTGAGACAAAGTGGAATGAATTGTTTGAGGTAGTAGGAGGAGAGGAGACCTTTTATAAGTTAGGAGGGGTGATGCTATTGTAAAATTTGAAAAAGGAAATTCCCATAACACCCCAAGCTTCCATGGTATGGTTCCCATTGAATAATGAAATAGCTTGCATTGTACACAACATTGAGACTATAACACACTACAACCAATCAAACTAGCTGTTATGAATTGTAATAACAACTTTTTGAAATTTTATAAATTTTTTCATTCAATATGGTCTTCATTTTTGGATTTGGAATATCGAAATTATCTTAGGGTGATTTTTTGGTATTTTTCTAAAAACATTCAATTTTTGATGAATAATGAAAAATAATGAGAAATATATTTTAAAACTGAATTTTTATTTAAATAATTATTTATTTTATTTAAATTTATTTTATGTTAAAATATATACATAATACCTATATAAGTTCAATGTAATTAATTGGAGTTAGTTTATAATAATTTTTCATATATAATAATTTTATTGAACTTTTTACAGTCTTTTAACCACCTCCTAGGAGCATCTAAAATTTTACAAAAAACATAATTTTACCGCATCTGTGAGTTGAATTTCAAAATTCCAAAAGACATGATTGATATTAGTAAGTTAAACTTTAACCAATATGATGAATATAATTTTTTGTGAATTGTATCTTTTTTTTATTTACCATGGTTTATAGTAAATACGGTAATTAAGGTTAAAAAAGATATTATTATTACCCTAACACTTGTCCTAATCATATTGGATAAGTTTATTTCGACCAAAATCAACCATAGGAATAAAATATGATCCTTTAGGTCCAGTTGTATTAGATTGGGACATATATTATTATTTAATTCGAAGAAGAGTTAAAAGTGTTAAATTCAACGTTTAATTACTAAACAATTTTTAAAATAGGGTTAAACATAAAATAAATTAGACTATAAATATTATTTGGAAATATAAAAATATTTCCTACATAAGGTTATTTTATTTATATTATTTAGACATAAATAATTACATTTTTTTATGACACAATGAAGATGCATTAATTAGCGTATTAATTAAATATTAAAATAATGGATATTATACATATCCAAATAAATGTAATTTGAGACTTTTAATAAATTAAAGTAATTTTATATGTTAATATGACATGTTAGGGTTGGTTAGATTAATTGTTTTAGAATTAATAATGCTGTTATGAATTTAGCAGAAACAAAATACCAAATAATGTCAAATTTGACATAAACGAGTTTTTAAATAATATATTATATTGTTAATTGATATTATATTGCAAAAAATATATGGTCCAGCTAAAAATATTATATAATATTATATATTTCATTATATATCCACTTTAGGTTCTTTAGGGTGTTTATAGTATTTTTATGAACAATATAATCTAAAAATACAAAGAGGCATTGTAAATGTAAAACTATTTAATTAAGAGTTAAATCTAAAAGATAAGGTCAATATAGTGACAAAAAACTTTCTAAAACCTATTGGATGAGTGGTTTTCAGCCAATCCCCACCTTATACATTAAATAATATATTTTGGATCCATTATAAATCGAAAATGATTTTATTATAAAATAATCTTTCTAGATTTTCTTAAGATTCCCTCTCACCCTCTTATAAAACGGAACTCTCTGTTATCTATATTTCACACATTAAAATATATTTGTCTCATCCAACCCTAGCCCAAATACCCTCTAAACTGTCCTGACTTTATCCTATAGGCGTTACATTAGTCAGAAAGCTATCATAATGATCCCTTTTGATCAAATAAAAAGCAAGAACCCGAAGAAGAGGTAAATATTTCATCACATCGTTCAAGTTCCTTTCTCCTTCCACTTCCTCTTTGACTGTTGATTCCTTTCTAAAATAATAAATCCTATATCTTATATATAGTGTGATTTTATTTTAAATATGGTACAACCAAATTCATTAATCTATACATCCTTTCAGTGGCATGTCACAATATGTGTGTACGTACGGCTTACCGTCTCCACGTTGTTGTAATTGTTATTCAATAAATTATTATATGGATGTTTATAACAATGATGTGTAATTAATGTAAATAATAAATATCACATGATAATTATTTTTTATATATGATATACCATCCAATTATATATTAATTTAATATCAAAAGAATGATATTTTCACTCGTGCGTATTTATGTATTACCGTCGCCACGGACGCAATGAGATTTATTCCCCAACATATCTATTCAAGAATAATTTTTTTATATGATTAAAAATAATGTTTAAAGATTTAAAATAATTCGAAATATGAATAATATACATCATATCCATAGAAAACATTTCTTACGTATTAATGAATATAAAGTAAAACGAATTAGTTAACACCAAAAATGACGATAATACCAAGATATTATTCCCAATGCAATGTTAAAATATCATATATATGATATCATATTAATGTATATGATTCATGTATAATTTAATAACAATTATTTCACCATAATAAATGAGTTTATCCAACCCTTTAGAAAATAAGATTACAAGGTAAGGGTTAATTTCATATTCTCTTCATTATCTGAGGTTGTTTATAAGTAATTATCTACTGGGGCCTCTTTATCATCCACATCCATGCTTCTTAAAATTTATTTCAAAACATTTTTAATATTTAATAGAAAATTATTTAATGTAATTTGTACCCTTATTTTACATTATATGTTCTGAAAGGAATATTTCCGTCATTTTCCAAACAAGACCGTTTTTGACCATTTCTACAAATTTAAGGTAAGAATGTTTTTTAGCTTATATGACGGGTGCGGCTATTTTCGGCCATTAGAACATCGTTGAATCTTCCCATAAAATCTTATAAGAATATTTTCAAAACAAATTTTTTCTTAAATGATTTTGAAATAGAAAGAAATATTTCCTTAAAAAGGATTTGATTTCATCTATGTCAACATCCTTTGATGTATTTTAAGCTTATTTGAAGTTGATTTATTATGATACAAAACTTCCATTTTATATTGATGGTTTGGTGATATGTTTGACCGTGGATGTGTTATTTTTACACCATCACTAGTTTATGGATAATGTGTTGACATTTCAAATGCTAGTTTTAATACGAATTTTTATGTTATGTTTAATCCATTTCATATGTGGAATGAACATGACTTTGTAAGTGATGGGTGGAGCCTTCTATAGCTCCTCGATGCATCTGTAACGGCCCAAACATTTTGAATATTATTATTAATTTACTATTAAATATTTAATATGGAAGTTAATGGTTATTGAAAAAAGAAGAGTCGATGGCTTCATCCAGTAGTCTCGAACCTTATGAAGACCAATTATCAGAGCTTGGGAAAGAGGTGGCATCTTTGGGCTTTTCTTTGGACCAAGCCCAAGCTGAACTCCAACGTTTCAAGCTTTAATGGAGTCGACTACGAGAGAAGTTCAAGTTAGTAGTGATTACAACTACGGCAATGTTATCTGAACCTCCCTCTGTTTCTCTCACCTTAGCACACCTTAAACATAGGTCATATGATGGTGTTGTAAGGGGCTATGTAATATGACCGTAGTTAATTTTTGTAATCCTTTGAGATAAATAAAATTTTTATTTCTTCCTATGGTGAAGTTTGTAAATTTTCAGATGTTTGGATAAATATAGGATGTATCTTTTGAATTAACTTTGAAAAAAATGATATTTTAAAATATTTAGGTAATCCTTAAATAATTAATTATGTGTAAGGATTTTAAAAAAATGGCCTTCTGCAAATGTGTTCAGTAAGAAATCTAGAGTCTAATAAGATCAACATATTTTTTGGTGAATAGTAAATTATGAATAGTGATTTTATGCTTAGGATTAGTAATTTTACTAAATGGATTAGTAATCTCAATTAAAAAAAGTATTAATATAATTAGGCACCTTGTTTAAGTAATGTGATTCAATAAAATAGGTAAACAACTATTTCAGAAATTATTAGTTAAGTATTAGTTTTTTCAGGTGAATAGTGTTTTTTATTTAAAAATATAATTAAAAATATTTAGAAAAATATTTTTATAAAATGAAGTTCATTTTTGAGTTCAGAGCATCGATATTATGTTAAGGTGAATTTTTTGGATTTTTTTGAAAAGCTTGAATTTTCAGTGAATAGTGAATTTTCAGTTTAGAGTTTCATTTGTTTAATGTCATCATTAAGGATGTAATAATTATGTAATAATTCTGGTCGAATTATGAATAGTTAGATATGGTATGAGGTTTCCCAAGTGTCCAATACCATGGGCAAGCCCATGGTTTTTCCAATACCACCAATGACGTGCCCATTGGCCATTAATGAATCGTCCTCTCACTTCCCCTATAAATTCCAATCCATTATCTCATCATTTCGATTAAAAAATCCTCCTCAATGATGTTATGGTCTCGTAACCTCCCATGAAGGCCTCCCAAGGTTCTCTCAAGCCTCCCAAGGTCCCAAAAATCAAGGTTTTGATGTTACTATTCAAGGTAAGGGATCCTAACTCTCTATTTTATTTCATATATTCTCCCTTATGTCATTTATTTTAATCTCCATATTCTTATGTTGAGTATGTTCTTTTATATTAATCCTACTTTACATTCCATGTTCATATGATGAGAGACCCCCTCTTTACCTCATAAATTCATTTTAAGAATGTTTAAGTGGCGCCGTTAGGCTGCCATATTTTTGTAAGGGATTCATTCACCCTTCTCATTTTCATGTTCTATTTTCATGTCTTGTATTTCAAGTTACTTTAAATTATTTTGGGGTATGATCTCTATATCCATCATACCTTTATTATATTTTCATATGATGAGAGATCCTATTTTATCTCATCAATTCATTTTTGATGTTTTAAGTGACGCCTTTAGGCTGCCGAAATTTACTATGAGAAATCTTATTTTTGTCTTCCTTCCATGTTTTTAATTTCATATGTTATGATTCCGAATTTTATTACCATGCTTATATATCTATTATATTCTATCCCTCTACTGTTTTTTGGATCATTTATGAGTGGTTAACCCATGACCCCTCTCTTTTCAATGTTTTCTAAACCCCTGTAACATAACCGTTATGCTGCAGAATTTTTCGTCTCAAAATGTCTCTCTATTTTTATCAAATTCATTCATTTTATTAAGTTAATACTCAAAGATATTTCTTCTACATGGGTATTCACATGTATATCAATATTTTATATTTTAATTCTGGTATTTACATACATGGAACCCACTTTCCTTTTTCATTGGATTAAATTGATATAAAGATCATGTCTTAAAAGCAGTTTTTAAAACGTTATGATTATGAAATTAAACCCACTTCATTAATGATATATGGGTAATTTATGAAATTTTTTATGATGATATATGTGGCCCACATGATGATAAAGACAAATTTAAGGGTGTATGTCAAAACCCCCGCCCCGCAAATTAGACCCATCCTAGGCCAACAATGTGAGAAGGGAGATAATGACCCCCCGAGTCCCACCTCCAGTAGGTCCCGGGTCAGAGACAAGTACCGAGGGTATAATAAAAACATAGATGGGAGGCATTACTCTCTAAGAGAACACATGTAGAAGAGAGAGATAAGATATACACCAACCAACTCCAACTCAGAACTGTAATATAAAAGAAACCCAAGTACATATATGAAATGTCATGCAAGAGTACTACAATTGGAAGGGAAAACTACAAGTACCCAACAGAATGTTTAAATAGTAGCTACCACAAGCCCGAACAGTTCCTGCAACCACAAGCTAGTAAAAACCAGCTTGATCGCAAAGCTGCTCCAAGTGACCTGAAAAAAGTTTATATATATATATAGGGTGAGTATAACAGCATACTCAGTAGAATCCTCTCTAAAGCCTCTCATGTAAATGTAAAGAAGGCATGAAAGAGCACAATGAACAAAAAGTGAAACTAACTCATCACCTAAATAGGTACACTATGTTCCAAAACTCACCATGGCTACTCTCACCAAGTAATGCATACAATAATATAGCATATACTAAAGAATATCAAGGGTACCCAGCCACTACTTCCCCACTGGTTTTCTTCTTTTCCCCAACGTCACATGTCCTAAGAATCTATATCCAAAAAGGCCTGCCTGCAAACACGTGGGCGAAGCACCACAATCTGCACCCCGTGCACCACAAAGGCTTGCCTGTAGATACCTGGTCGAAGCACCACACTGTCCCCACAACCAAAAGTAACTAGGTATGATCCAAGAGGGACCACATCGTACATAATGTGTATCATACGTCTGATATTATACCTCAAGCCATTATAGCCCATACACCGAGTAAGGATCCTAAAGCCATCATAGCCTATACACGTTACACCTATATTGTTCCATAGGATACTATATCCAGAAAATATGTGTGTGAATAACCACAAGCCATTACAGCCCTCTACACATAAATATGGGGAAAACTAACCGTTGTGCCTAATGGCACTAGTATATACCAAGAGGAGAGAGTGGGGTCAAAGGGGTAGTTATCCATTCACCCTCCCAACAGAATGTTGGGGAAAACACCCCCCCCCCCCCCACAATGCTCATAATCCCTGGGGTTCCATTTTCCCTTACTGACAGGGTGGAGTAGCGTATAGAAACACAAAAAGAATAGAATATACTATAACTCACAACCATACAATGGGTATAACCTAGTCTTAGACACAACTGCAGCTAACGTCTCTCAGACTCCTGGCAGCCACTTCTAAGAGAAGGTATCCTATAATCACACAACAATTTAAGGTCTTTATTAGGTTACATCATTCCCTTTTTATCAATTCCTCTTTATGTTAATTAATTCTTCAAACATTAATTATCGATGAACTAATTCCACATTAAATTCTATTAACATCACATCCAAAAATTCCACTGTCCCATCTAATGTTCTCAAACTCATCATTATGTTTCAAAAAACTCCAACCCCATGGGTTAACATCATTTATTCAAACATTCATTAAGGAATTTATTTCCAATATTCCCAAGCATTATAGAAAATCAGCTTATGATACTAAACACAATGGGCTCAACACGGTGAGTAGATGTATTAGTCGTCGAGTCTCTTCCACCTGTAGCAAGAGCGTAGACCCATCCTCCCTCGAGAAGCTAAACAAAGAAAGCATGTGGCATTCCCCACACATCTTCACCTCTTTTGAAAGGAGGGTAAGCAAGACCAGCTGCCTTGAGTATGGGGGAAAAGTAAAGGAGATAAGAAACCAAACATGCAGCAAGCATCCAACAATCACATCCAGCCCATTCCATCATCCGTGGTGTCCTCCCCAACACCCACATGTATAAACTGATGCATATCGACACTCTAGGCATTATACGCTACAACACCAACAAGGCCTCCATGCCCCCACATAACACAACACCCCTCCAAGGTCACATCACAACACAAGCACCAGGAAAGTAAACGTCACTTCAATTTGGGATCTTGTCCCTTTAACAATGAATCTAGCTATCAAACAACAGGATCCAATAGTTCTCAAGTTTACCAACCAACTGAATTAATCACACACATTGGCATTAATTTTATTAACATCAATTTGGATCCACGACCAGAACAAAAACAACCAGATTCGTTTACATGGCTCTTTACCTTTAGCCAATTAATTATCAATTAATTCTGGATTTACAATCTGTATCAATTTCATTAAGAACAACATGATGACAAGCAGGGCATAGATATCACACTATCTAGCAAATCAAGAGGTGAACTGTTAACATGGTACAAAGAAACAACATGTGATTAAAACAACTCTTTTAATCTGGTTCAAGTATTTAATTAGGGCAATTTCATTGTGATCCAAAGGGAAAAATCATGCTGACTCTACGATTGCACATAAAAAAATTAGAGAAGCCACGAATCCCTGACCTCAAACAGTTTCTCACATTCTTTATCCACACAACGGGTCACGATCCTCCTCTCGCGAGAACTGCATCCACCCAAGGAATCCACGATACGACAGCACCAACCAAACCCCTTGATAAAAACCCATTATAAACATGGATGTTACATGATAAAACATGGAGAGGAGAAACAAAATGAGATGATCCCAAAGGAACTATGATAGAACATACCTTATATGGAATATTGACCGATACAACTCATTTGCATCGAAAATAGAGCAGAACCAATCAGAGGAGTAAGGTTTGACTGTGAAAATCCAATACGAAGGATTAAAAGGTTCTAGGGTCTCATAGTAGAGAATAAAGAGGAAGAACAATGGGGGATGATATCTTGTACGTTTTGAAGATTTAATGGGGTGACCTTTTAAGATACGCTTAATTCTCCATTAAAAGCAGATCGCATTAACCTATGCGGTTTGACTAAGTAAAAACATCCCGATCTATAGGGATAATTAAAATAGGATTTATGGAATTTTCATCAGCCATAAGGGTCCTTAAAATAAGGCTTTAAATGTATTTTACGTCAAAAGAAACATGAAAGGGGAGAAACTGTAGGAATATGGAAACATTGTGCACATACTCAACATTTAGAAAAGGAAAGAAAAGGTCACAGTTAGACCTCACCGTTAGAGGTTACAGATAGTCCTCACCGTTATAGGTTACCGATAGACCTCACTATTAGAGGTTACCAATACACCTCACCATTAGAGGTTACCGATAGACCAAACCGTTAGAGGTTACCGATAGACCACACCGTTCTGGAAACACTGTACACCTACTGCTCTGGAAACACTATTCAAGTCTACCTTTAGAAGGTCACCGTTAGAACCTCACCATTTTGAAAACACTATTCAATACCACCATTAGAAGGTCGCTGTTAGAACCTCTCCATTCTAGAAACACTGTTCATGTCCACCATTAGATGGTCACTGTTAGAACCTCACCATTCTGGAAACACTGTTCATGTCCACAGTTAGAAGGTCACTGTTAGAACCTCACCGTTCTAGAAACACGTTTCAATTCTACTGTCAGAAGGTCACGGTTAGAACCTCAGCGTTCTGGAAACACTGTTCAAGTCCACTGTTAAAAGGTCAATGTTATAACCTCACTGTTCTGGAAACACTGTTCAAGTCCACCATTAGAAGGTCACTGTTAAAACCACACCGATAGAACATTGTTCACTAAACCTCGCTGATAGAACACTGTTCACTAAACCTCACTGATAGAATATTGTTCACCTACCGTTACTATTCATAAAAATGGAAACACTGTTCACAGAACTCAAAATTCAAAAAAGACTTCGGGATAAGTCACCTTGACCTCCCGGAACACCTCCAACACCACAATTCAACAAAGGAATGAACCAGAGTGCTCTGGGACATTACAATAGATACCTCTCTAAACATACTCGTCCTTGAGAATTAAAAACCAACCCAGAAGTAAAGAGGGGTCTTAACTACCACCCCGTAAGATACCTTTATGGGGAAAACCACTGTGAGTTGTTCGAAAGCTTGAACAAAACCACGATATCCGTGAGAAAGGGAACAAACAATCCATATCCAAACAATTCAAGAATAACATCACATCAATGGTACATAAAATAAAAGATCAAATAAAACTCATTACAGTAACTTAAAAAAGCACTTGGTATTAGACACACATCTGTGACTCACATTCCCAGGCACTCTCCTCCATGCCATTGTGTCGCCACAAAACACAAACCAAGGGAATAGAACATCCACGCAACACCATCTCCTTGCAGTCTTGGATCTCCACAGGTCGTTCCTCAATGGTTTCTTCATCATCAACATCAATCTCTCCCCAATCGATGATGTGAGTGCCATCATGAAGATAACGACGGAGCTGTGACACATGGAAAACATCATGTATCAGACTCATCTATGGGGGGATGTTCTAGTCGATATGCCACAGCTCCAACACGAGCTAAAACCTCGAAAGTCCCAACAAACTAGGGATAAATATTACTTCCATGGCCAAACCATTGCTGCCCATGATGGGGATTCACCTTCAGAAACACATGATCACCAACATTAAACTCCAAGGGTCTCCTCCTTTGATCATCTTATGATTTACGATGATCTTGCATTGTCTTCATCCCCTCATGAATCACCTGAACCATCTTTGTTGTATTCTGCACTTGTTCGGATCCGAGAATTTCCGACTATCCGACCCAAGTCCAGCACAATGGAGAACGGAAAGTCCAGCCATACAAGGCTTCAAACGGCGCCATACCGATGGTGGAGTGAAAACTTTTATTATAAGCGAACTCCACCAGGGGAAATTGCTTCATCCATGAACCTCCAAAATCAAGAACACAAGAGCGTAACATGTCTTCTAGAGTCTGGATGGGTTTCTCTATCTGACCATCCGTTTGAGGATGAAAAGAAGTGATAAGGCATAGTTGAGAACCTAAAGAATATTGTAGAACTCTCCAGGCCCTGGAAATAAAATGAGTATCTCGATCAGCAATGATCGTCCTAGGGACTCCATGAAGTCTCACCACCTTCTCAAGATACATCCTCAACAAATCTTCCACTGAGCTCAACTCCTTGATCGCTATGAAGTGGGATGATATTGTTAAATGATCCACTACCACCAAAATAGCATCATGTCTTCCTAGAGCTCAAGGTAAACCTATAACAAAGTCCATCAATATGTACTCCCACTTCCACTAAGGAATCTCTAATGGCTGGAGAAGACAACTAGGAACACGGTGTTCGGCCTTCACCTTCTGGAAAACTAAACATCGAGACACAAACTCTTCAACAACTTGCTTCAGCCCAGGACACCAAAAATGACTCCTCAAGGATCAGTACATCTTTGTCACACCCGGATGTACTGCTAAAGGTGAACTATGGAAATCTCTAAGAACCGTCTCACGCATCATAATGGGAACGAAAATCATTCCCCGTTACAACACTCAGTGTTGTACATCCTCAGACCAACCATCTAGGGCCTCACCAAAAACAACTCGGTCTCTCTAGACCTCCACCTTAAGATCTCCCAACTAGGAATCTTCCACCTTTTGCATCAAAGATGATTGTACCATCATCTGAAAAAGACAAACTCTATCCCCAACTTCTCCCATATCAATATGTAATGCTGACATCTATTGCATTACTCTCCATGAATCACCAGATTCACGCACAGCATCACTACGTGACATTTGGCTCAGCTCACCAGCTACAAAATTCCCTTTTCTAGGTGTATATGATATTTTGAATTCATATTCCTATATGAACTCCATCCATCGATGCTGTCGCAAGTTCAAGTCCCACTGAGAGAAAACATACCTCAAACTCTTATGATCGGTGAAAACCACAAAGCAATCACCAATTAGGTAATGTCTCAACAACTTCAGAGAAAACACCACGGATGCCAACTCAAGATCATTAGTGAAATAGTTATGTTGATGGAGACATAACTGTTAAGACCCATAAGAAACAACTGACCTCTGTTGCATGGGGACACATCCTATCCCTAGATGCGAAGCGTCGCCGAAAATATCAAACTTAACTCCCTCAACTGGAAGAAAAAGAACCAGAGCACTTACTAACATATCCTTTAGATACTCAAAAGCTACCTGAGACCGATCAGTCCATATGAATTCCGGATCCTTTCTAGTCAATGCTTTCAGAGGAGTCGCAACTCGTGAGAAGTTGGCTATGAACCTCCTGTAGTATCCTGTGATCCCAAGGAAACTTCACACCTCTGAAACTGTCTTGGGGGATTCCCAAGATACAAATGCTTCTATCTTTGATGGATCCATAGCTACTCCCTACTAGGACACAACATTAACCATGAAACGGACTTCGCGAGCAAAAAACACAGACCTGGACAACTTCCCAAACAGCTGATGTTGATGAAGAACTCCCAAAACGGCACGTAGATGTTCTGCATGATCCTCTTTAGATGTGGATTACACAAGGATGTTGTCGATGAAGACTACCATGAACATGTCTAGGAACTCACAGGGAATAGCATTCATCAATACCATAATCATAGCTAGATCATTTGTCACTTTGAACAACATTACAACGAACTCATAATGCCCATGACAATAACATAAAGCAGTCTTCAGGATATCTGCATCCCATACACGCATCTGATGATATCCTGACCACAAGTAGATATTTGAGAACCAACTTGCACCCTTCATTTGATCAAAAAAATCATCAATTTATGGAAGAGGATAGCAATTATATATTTTCACTTTGTTTAAGCGACGATAATCGACACACAACTGTTAACTGTCATCAGCCTTCTTCACAGACAAGATTGGCGCACCCCATGGTGATACACTTGGCCGAAAAAAACAGTACTGTAATATACCATCAAGCTGTATACGTAGCTCTTGTAACTCAGAAGGGGCCATCTTGTATAGATACATAAATATAGGAGACGCTCCTGGCTGTAGTTCGATCCCAAACATGATCTCTCATCAAGGTAGTAATGTTACAAACTCTTCTAGAAAGACATCAGGGTACTGCTCAACGACCCTAGGAAACACTAGTAGCTAAACCTATGATGAGATCAACATCATCTCATTAATAATGGATGATAAGGAAGGAATGTGCCTATAACTCATCTGAGGATCTCGCTCACCAACAAACACCACCTGCACTCCATCCACACCGATTAAGATGACCTTCTTCCTGAAGCAATCCACGATAGCTTACACCGAATACAACCAATCCATGTCAGGGATGACATCATATGGTTGTATTCGTAAACATAGGAAATCTCCCCAAGAGCGGTGTTTCCCCAACATTATCTCACAATCTCTACATACATCAAACAATTCACCTCGACCTCCAACTGGCGTAGTCAACGCCAACGGCACTGGAAGCCTCTCTACCTCAAGTCCCAAATCATGGACAAGGGTAGGTGATATGATGGAGTGTTTCCCTCCTGAATAAAACATGGCATACACCAAGGAATCAATCAAAGCATACACCATGGTATAAAACTAGCAAAGGGTACCTCGAACAACATCTGTCTTGTCTGGTGATGGAAACTCTAGAGCATGAAGCTGACCAAGACCTCCTCCATGGCCTCTCTGACCCTGATGAAGACCACCACCACGGTCGTGCTCTACTCTCTGAGGATAGGTAGCATCATGGAGTTTTCCTCTGCTTTCCCCATCTACCCAATAGTGATCTAAAACTGGTGCAACCTTCTGTTTCGGCTGCCTCGGCAGGAACTCCCTCAACGGAGGAACCTGGAGCGTAGAACCTGGTGCACGATGACCGCTCTAGATGTTCGGGCACTCCCACTGTAGATGTCCATGACCACGACAAGAGAAACAAGTGCCTGATCCCTTGGCATATGCCTGATAGTGGCTGCATCTAGAGGAACGAGACGTGAAGGGCTGCGACCTACCCTCAGCTGAACAGAAACTCTTCTGCCCTGAAAACCGAGAACCCTGGAACACAGCTCTGATCCATGAGTAATCATGCTAATTCCCCTCTTGTAATGATCTGGTCCTGGTCAAAGTCCTCTCGACAACCTCTATCCTCACCAGCACCTCAAGAAATTTTTTCAGCATAAATGGGGTGACCTGGTCTTGGATCTCTGGATGCAATGCCTCCTCAAAATGACTCGCCCTGGCCTCCTCATCTGGTAACAGGTATGAAGCATATCGTAAAATGTTTCTAAAACGGATTCCAAACTCTTGAACACTGAATCTCCCTTGTTGAAGGGTAAGAATATCTTGGTGACTGGACTCCTTCATCATCAAGGAAATGAACTCGACTCTAAACTTGTCTCGGAGCTCCTCCCATGAGATCTCTGACTCCTCAGAATCCCTAAGGAACAAAAACCACCACTGCCTTACTACTCCATGCAGCAACGTCACAAAAAAGGACACCCAGTGCTCCTTCCGAGCATGGATCGAACTGAAACCTATCTCGACCACCTCCAACCAGTCTTCTGTGACTACATCTGAAACGAATCCTTCTTACTTCTGGAGACTCTGGCACTGAAACTCTCGGAGTGTCTTCCTCAAAGTTTTTTCGTCGTCAACTTCTACCCAGTGGCGTTCTGCTGGAACAGCCAGCTGGAAATTTTCAATGAAAATATGGCGAGGACGTCAACCTAGAACCATACCTGTAAAATAAAAACCCATTATAGCTCCTAATCATGGAATATAGAAGACTCATAATTAATTAATTTATTGTTTTCTTTTATTCATTTTAGGTTAACCTATCCCAAGGTCTACCCATTCAAACAAAAGCACAATGAAAAATGATGCATGATCCTTTCTTAAGTCTCTACACTACAACCAGTATCACCTTGTTTAGTAGTCATCATAAACATAAAGGTCCATGCATCAGATCATAGGGGACCCTAAATGCCTATTTCTCAGTCAGTCTCCAAAGTTTACCTAACTTGGTAAACATGAATGGCAATGTTTCTCTACCAATCCATGCAAACTCACCTGTGCCTAACTCCAAACTCCATCCTATCTGTCAACCAGACCTCTGATACCACTCTGTCACGACCCCCTCCCCAAAAAGTATACCCCTCCTGGACCAGAAAAGTGAGAAGGGAGATAATGACCCCCCAAGTCCCGCCTCCAGTAGGCCCCGGGTCGGTGACTAGCACTGAGGGTATATAAAACACACAAATGGGAGGAATTACCCTCTAAGAGAACACATGCGGAAGAGAGAGATAAGATAGACACCAATCAACTCCAAATCAGAACTGTAATATAAAAGAAACCCAAGTAAATATATGAAATTTCATGCCAGAGTACTACAACTAGAAGGGAAAACTGCATGTACACAACAAAATGTAAAAACAGCATCAACCACAAGCCCGAATAGCTCCTGCAACCACAAGCTATTAGAAACCATCTTGATCTCCAACCTGCTTCATGTGACCTAAAAATAGTTTATATATATATAGGGTGAGTATAACAGCATACTCAGTAGGATCCTCTCCGAAGCCTCTCGTGAAAAAGTAAATAAGGAATGAAAACGCACAGTGAACAACAAGTGAAACTAACTCATCACCTAAACAAGTACAATTAGTTCCCAACATCACCATGGCTACTCTAACCAAGTAATGCATATAAGAATATATTATATAGTAAAGAATATAAAGGGTACCCTGCTACTACTTCCCCACTGGTTCGCTACTTTTCCACAACATTGCATGTCCTAAGCATCTCTTTCCAAAAAGGCTTGTCCTCAGACAACTAGGCGAAGCACCACACCATCCCCACAACCAAAAGTAACCAGGTAAGTTCCGGAAGCCACCACAGCCCGCATAACGTGTATCATACATCAGGTATTATACCTCAACCCATTACAGCCCATACACTAAGTAAGGATCCTCAAGCCATCACATCCTATACACGTTACAACTATAATAGTCCATAGGATACTATATCCAAATTATATGTGTGTGAATAACCACAAGACATTATAGCCCCCTACATACAAATATGGGGAAAACTAACCGATGTGCCTAATGGCACTAGTATCTACCATAATAAGAGAGTAGGGTCAAAGGGGGTAGTCACCCAATCATCCTCCCACCAGAATTTTGGGGAAAACAACTCCATGTGGCTAAGAATCCCCAGGGTTCCAGTTTCCCATACTGAAAGGGTGGAGTAGCATATAGAAACACAAAAGGTATGAAATATACTATAAATCACAACCACACTATTGGAATAACCTAGTATTAGACAGAACTACAGCTGACATCTCTCGGACTACGGGATGTCACTTATAAGACTAGGTATCCTATAAGCACACAACCATTTAAGGGCTTTATTAGATTACTTATTTCCCTTTTTATCAATTCCACTATACATTAATTAATTCTTCAAACATTAATTAAACATGGACAAATTCCACATTAAATTCAATTAACATCACATCAAAAAATTCCATTGTCCCTTCAAAAGTTCATAACCTCGTTATTAAGTTTCCGCAAACTCCAACTCCATGGGTTAACATAATTTATTCAAACATTCATTACGGAATTACCTTCCCATATTCCCATGAATTTTAGAAAATCATCATATGCTACTAAAACCAGGGGGCTCGACACGGTGAGTAGATGTACAACCCATCGAGTCTTTTCCTCCTATAGAAAGAGTGTAGACCCATCCTCCCTCGAGAAGCTAAACACGGAAAGCACGTGGAATTCCCCGTGCGTCTTCACCTCTTTCATAAGGAGGGTATGCAAGACCAACTGCCTTGATCAGTGGGGAAAATTAAAGGAGATAAGAAAACAAACAAGCACCAAGCATCAAAAAATCACATCCAACCCATTCCATCATCCATGGTGTCCTCCCCGACACCCACATGCATAAACCGATGCATCTCGCCACTCTAGGTATAATTTGCTGCCACAACCACAAGGCCTCCATGCCCCCACATAACATAACACCGCTCTAGGGTCACATCACAACTCAAGCAGTAGGAAAGTAAACATCACATCAATTTGGGTAATTGGCCCTTTAACAAGGCATCTTTCCTTCCAACAATAAGCACAAAAAGTTCTCAGGTTTACCAACCAACTGAATTAATCACATACATAAGTATAAATTTGATTAACATCAATTTGGATCAACGACTACAACAACAACAACCGGATTCATTTACATGCCTCTTTATATTTATCAAATTAATTATCAATTAATTCCGGCTTTACGTTATTTATCAATTTCATCAAGAAGTACATGCTAACAAGCATGGTATACATATATCACAATCTAGAAAATAAATAGGTGATTTGTTAACATGGTACAAAGAAACAACATGCAATCAAACCAATTATTTTAATTGGGTTCAAGTATTTAATTGGGTCAATTTCATTGTGATCCAAATGGATAAATCATGATGACTCTGTGATTTCACATAAAGAATTAGATATTCCATGAATCCCCTACCTCAAATAGTTCCTCACATTCTTTATCCACACAACGGGTCACAATCCTCCTCTCGCGACAACTACATCCACCCAAGGATTCCACGGTACGACAGCACCAACCAAACCCCACGAAAAAACCCAATAGAAACATGGAGGTGACATGATATAACATGGAGAGGAGAAACAGAAAGAGGTGATCCCTACGGAATGACAATAAAACATACCTTATATGGAATATTGACCGATATAACTCGGTTGCATCCAAAATAGACTAGAACCAATCAGTGGAGTGAGATTTGATTGTAAAACTACTATGTGAAGGATTGAAAGTTTCTAGCATCTCATAGAAGAGAATAAAGAGGAAGAACAAGGGAGGATGATATCTTGTCCCTTTTGAAGATTTAATGGGGTGAAGTTTTAAGATATGCTTAATTCTCCATTAAAAGAGGATCTCATTAACACACGTGGTTTGACCAAGTAAAAACATCCCATTCTATTAGGATAATTAATATAGGATTTATGGAATTTGAATCGGCCTTAAGAGTCCTTAAAATAAGTCTTTAAATGTATTTTACATCCAAAGAATAGTAAAAGGGGAGAAACTATAGGAAGCTGGAAACACTGTTCACATACTCAAAATTTTGAAAAGGAAAGAAAAGGTCACCATTAGACCACACCAATAGAGGTTACTGATAGAGGTTGCTGATAGACCTCACCATTAATGGTTACCAATACACCACATCGTTAACGAAACATTGTACACATACGGTTCTGGAAACACAGTTCAAGTCCACCGTTAGAAGGTCACTGTTAGAACCCCACCATTCTGGAAACACTGTTCATGTCCAGCTTAAGAAGGTCACTGTTAGAACCTCACCGTTCTGGAAGCACTGTTCAAGTCTACCGTTAGAAGATCAATATTAGAACCTCACCATTCTGGAAACACTGTTCAAGTCCACCATTAGAAGGTCACTGCTAGAACTTTACCATTTGGGAAACACTATTCAAGTCTACCATTAGAAGCTCACTGTTAGAACCTCACTGATAGAACACTGTTCACTAAACCTCACCGATAAAACATTGTTCACTAAACCTCACCGATAGAATACTGTTCACCTACCATTACTGTTCATAAAACTGGAAACACTATTCACATAACTAGAAATTCAGAAATGTGTTAGGGATATGTCACCTTGACCTCCCAGAATACCTCGAACACCACAATTCAACAAAGGTATGGACTGAAGAGGTCCAGGCCATTACAGTGCACCTTGATAGTGATCCAATGCATTGGGTAATGATGTAATCTCTAATGATTACAATTTTAATTATACCTTGGTGAATAACCTTGGTAATTTTTTCTAATGATACATTGGGGATGGACCTTGGTGAAACAGAAATGATTGTCTAAGATAAATACTGTAGCCACATCTATGAGTTATGAAATAAATTATTTTTATTATGATATTCCTCATGATTTCTTTCTCATGCCTTAAAGATCTTTTTCATGACTTTATTGATGTATCTCAAGTTCATGTGATAAATGTTTCCCCTTGTCTCCCTTATTAGGCCTTCTGTTCACTCTTTCTTTTGATGTATGTCCCTAGGTTATGAGATGCAGTAATGAACATAGGATGAACATAAAGAGAAGAATTTCAAGTGTTTAAGATGAATGTTTTATGTTTTTATGTATTATGTTCTTGGTTTCCAAGACACTAAAACTTAAAGATCCCCAGTTTTGTATAATTTAATGAATGTTAATGTGATAAAAAGGCAGGATGTAATAGAATCGGTAGGACTCATGAGACAAACTAGTGTCTTTGAACAAGTCCTTGACAAAATCTTATTTTTTTTTGGAAAAAGGCCTTGAATATGTGGTTATGAATTTTGGAATTATGCATTCCATCCTTATGAAAGTGGTTACTGATATTTAATGTGATTATTCGACAAGTAGAATATCCATTTGAAGAAGTAAATGGCATTATTTTGATTTATATTTTCCATATTATGATGAAGTTTATGTTTAAAAGGATATTGTTTTATTTTTATACATTCCCTTAAATGTTTATAATTATTTATGAAATTTTTCCCTATACTTTTATCCATACTGAGCATTTGACCTCACCCCTTTCTATGTTTTATATTTCCCAGGATACGAAGAAGTATATTATGAATGACCTATAGGGATAGTTTATGGATTCTTAGTGTTGTCTAGGGAAATAATGTTGTTTTAGTTTTCCACTCTATGATTTAATATAATCCTTATGAATGTATCTAGTACTTCCAATGATACTAAACGAATCAGTCTTTCAAGACTTGATCATTTCTGATCATGCCAATGTTATGTAATAATGCACAAACTCTGGGTAACAAGGGTTGTGGTGTTACTATTGTTATCAGAGGAAGTTTTGTACAATCTTTGGAAATTAGATTTTGATACACTCTGATTAGATCACATATCCCTAAGATAGACCTTGAGGATTAATTTGGAGAACTTCCTATTATTTTGGTATTATAGTGATTTTGTGAGTTTTCCAAGGATTACATCTCTGTCTAGATACAAGTAGCTGGAGGCAGATCTGGCATAGATTTACCTAGGGGTAAAACCGAAAAACACCACTTTGAGCTAGACTCAAATGGGAAATGCTGTACAGCAACAAGCCTTACTGCACTCTTGGTTACGACACACTCAGGAGATATGCTTAGGATAATTTTCATTTTCATTAAAAACCATTATGCAGGGATTTTGAGTCTAATCTTCCTCAAAGAAAACATTTTTTATGATTATTGATTATATCCATTAAATGTTCAATTTAGGTTAAGTGTTTTACAAGTTTAGAATTATGTATTTCATTTCATAAACTAATCTAGAATATTCCATTTTTTAGAAATGGCTTATACTAGAAGGAATAGAAAGAGTATCAATGCACACACTCCATGTAGGGATTTCCCTCCTTCTCAAGATTATTATATTGGAGCTAGTGATACAACTAGTGCTGATCAACTTATCACTAAATTAGGATAACTCACGTAGGTTAGGAATAATATCCTTACCCGTATAGAGCACCATAATCCACAATGTGGATGACCAATATAATATCACTTCATGAGGAAACAACCACCAACATTAAATTTGAGTACAAATCCACTAGTAATTATGTAATTAATAAATTCCTTAGAGAAAATATTCCAGGCCTTGGGGAGTAGAGAAAGGTAAAAAGTTGTCATGGAAGTTTACTGTCTCACTGGAGATGCCGATTAGTGGTGGTCATTGATTCAAAACACATATGAAAATGATAAAGTATCAAATATGTAATAGAGGGAGTTTAAAGAAATTTTCATAGAAAAAAATAATTTCCTCATGATCATCAAGCGGATATGGAAAGACAATTTCTGAGTCTAATGCAAAAGGAGGATGAGAATGTCACAATGTATGAAGCTAACATTAAATGGTTAGTGTGGAGTGCTGAAGAATATATACACAACCCCAGAAGTTAGAATTATCGTATATTTTATGGGATAAAACCATTTATTCGTCGATCATTAGTCTCATAATCCTTATCATTGTATGAAGATATTGTCTCATGTGCTATTAAGACATAATAATATTTATCTAAGTCTTATGATATTAATTAAAAGAATGCGAAGAAGAGATCGGTTGAACACTCCTGAAATGGAAATAAGGGGATGAAGGGAAAATTTAAATATCTATCCTACAGTAAATGTGGTAAGAAAAACTCTGGTACTTGCCTGTAAGGAATGTGAGTTTGTTAAAAGTGTGGAGAAAAAGTCCACCAAGATTGTGATTGTAATTGAAAGAAATAGGTTGTCGATGTGGAATGATACAATTAAAGATAAGGTGGGAATTATGAGAATGAATATCATATGCATCAGGGGAACATACCTTAGAAAAGGCCTAGGGATCAAGGCCAAGAGTATGCTATCACTACTGTTGATGTTGAAGCACTGAAAGACATAGTGGATGGTAATTTATGGTTTCCTTAAGTTTATAAAATGCTTTATATGATGCTAGATCATCACATTATTTAATATATACCCAGTTTTCTAAGAAAATTTGACATTTTCAATTTACTTTAATAAGGGAGTTGTTAGTCATAATTCATAAGGGAAGTATCATTGTAACAAATTTTTGTGAATAAGTCTCCATTAGGGAATATAAATGTTCTTTATCTACTGATCTCATCGTCATAACCATGATTTAATTTAATATAATCCTCGACATGTACTGGCATTCAGACCATGATGAAAAAATTTATTTCATGAAGAATGAGGTTACTATTTTTGATGAAGATTATAAAGAACACCTTTTCATTAGAGAAGAATCGTCACCACCTAATTCTTATATAGATCCACCCCCAATAGCTCAACTAAATTTAATTATTGGGGAGAAGGATAATGAAATAATTGTGGGTGAGGAGAAGAATTTTCAAATAGAGGATGTACCTATTGTGAAAAAATTTGTTGATGTGTTTCCAAAAGATTTACCTTGAAATCCTCTAGAATGAGAAATTGATTTTTCCATTGATTTAATTATTGGATCAAGGCCCATATCAAATACCCCTTATAGAATGGCCACTGTGGAATTAGTGGAACTAATGAAACAACTAGAGGAATTGAGTGGTAAGGGATTTATTTGCCCTAGTGTTTCTCCGTAGAGAGCCCATGTCCTTCTTGTTAAGAAGAAAGATGGATCTATGATGTTGTGCATTGACTACATGGAGATCAATTCTATAACAATAAAGAACAAGTATCCCCTACCTCGCTTTGATGATTTATTTGACCAACTTCATGGAGGTCAATAATTATCAGATAATAAATTTCGATCAGGATATCATCAGTTGTGTGTGAAAAATGAAGACATTCCGCAAACAACATTTCTATCCAGGTACAGAAATTATGTGTTTATATTAATTCCTTTGGGATTAACTATTAACACTCTATCTTTATGGATCTAATGAATAAAGTTTTCAAGGAATATCTGGATAACATTGTCGTGGTATTTATTGATGATATCCTGGTATACTCCAAAAGCTACGAAGATCAAGAAAATCACTTCTGCATTATCATGAAGACTCTAAGAAGACACAAATTATTTTGGACTTTTAGTGAGTGTGAATTCGGGCTTCAGGATATTTCTTTTCTTGGCCATATTTTCTCTATGGAAGGAATCTCTGTGGATCCTTCTAAGACAAAGGAAATCCATGAATGTCCAAAACTGATGAGTATAACTGAGGCACGTAGATCTATGGGTTTAGAAGGTTATTATCAAAGTTTCTTCCATAATTTTACCCGGTTGGATAACCCATTAACAAAGCTCATACTAAAAGAGATTAAATTTTATTGGACAAAAGAGTGTGAAGAATGGATTGAAGAACTGAAGAGAAGATAAGTCAATGATCATATATTGACTCTACCATCATGGAATGATGGGTTTTTTGTGTATATTTATGCTTCAGTGAAAGGACTGGGTTGTGTCCTTATGTAGAATGATAGGGTTATTTACTATGCATCACGACAACTAAAAATTCATGAGTAAAACTATCCTACTCATGATCTTAATTTAGCAGTTGTAATATTTTATTTGATGATTTGGAGACACTATATCTATGGTGAAAAATGTGAAATACATACTGATAAAAAGATTTTTAAGTATATTTTCTCATATAAAGAACAAAACATGAGGCAAATGAGATGGCTTGAAATACTGAAAGATTGTGATTTCACTATACGCTACCACCCGAGGACGAAAAATAATGTGGCATATTTTTGAGTTGAAATGATCATGGAGTTTCGAACAAGATGAGAGTTTAAAAGGATCATATATACATGGATCTAGTAAAGATGGATATGGGAATAACCATGGAAGGTAAAACCTAAATACATTTTCAAATAGTTTCCAAATAATCTCTACTAGAAATGAAATGAGTTCCCAGACCGATGATGATGAGTTTCAATATAAGATTAATGCTTTGAATGATGAGAGATTGAGTGACTTTGTATATGAAGATTGAATTTTGATATTTGGTAAGACGCTTTGTGTTCGCGATATTCCTAATCAAAATAGAGAATTTTTGGATGATTCTCATAGCTCCAATTTTTCAATACACCTTGAGAGAACCAAAATATATAGATATTTGAAGGGAAATTTTTGGTAGGACATCATGAAGTGGGAGATTGCTTATTTTGTGTCAAGATGTATGGTTTGTCTACATGTGAATTCTGGAAGGCAATAACCTAGAGGTGTCATGAAACCTTTTACCATACCTGAGTGTAAATGTGATAATATTAAGATGGAATTTGTCATGGGACAACCAAAGGCTCCTAGAAGTAATGATGCAATATGGGTCATTGTTGATCGTCTAACAAAGTCAGTACATTTTCGTGCTATAAGAGAAGATTTACCACTTGAATTTCTAGAAAGACTATATATTAATGACGTTGTGAGACTTCATGGTGTACCCCTATAGATTTTTTCTAATCATGACCCATGTTTTACATCATTATTATGAAAAAGACTTTAGAAAGCCCTGGATACTAAACATCATTTGAGCACTGCCTACAAATACCAAACTGATGGACAATAATAACGGACTATTTAAACCTTAGAAAACATGTTGAGATCATGCTCAAATGACTTTATTGGTATGTGGGAATAATATTTACTTCTGGTATAATTTTCTAATAATAATAGCTTTCATTAAAGTATTCAGATGGCACCATATGAAGCATTATACGAAAAGAGATGATGCACACCAACCTGTTGGGATAATGTTGGTGAAAGAAAACTCATAGGCCTAGAACATGGGGAGGAAACGATGGAAAAGGGGAAGGTAATCCAAAACCACATCAAGGAAGCTCAATGTAGACAGAAGATCTATGTTGATAACAAAATAAAAGATTATGAATTTCAGGTAGGAGATCATGTTTTCTTGAAGGTATCTCCATGGAAGGGTGTTATATCTTTTGGTAAGAAGGGTAAATTGATTCCCAGGTACATTGGACCTTTATAAATTCTAGAACTAATTGGGGTTTTAGCTTTCCATTTGGTAATACCCCCATGTATCTCAAAATTTCACGATGTATTCCATGTATAACTGTTGAGAAAATACATGCTTGACACAACACATGTACTCACCTGTGATTAATTAGAACTGGAACCCGATCTGTCTTATTGCAAAGAGCCTGTGAAGATTCTTGATACAAGAGAACAAGTGTTGTGAAATCGGATGACTCGACTGGTAAAAGTCTTATGGAGAAACCATAAGATGGAAGAGGAAATATGGGAAACTGAGGAACTTATGATGAAGTACCACCCACATATTTTTATGCAGTAATATTATAGATATTTCAAGGATGATATTATTTGAAGGGGATAGAATGTAACACCCCACACTTACATGTTACAATTCCCTTTGAATAATGCAATATCTTGTATTGTACACAACTTTGAGATTCTAACACAATCCAACTAATCAAACTAGCTGTTAGGAATAGTAATACCAAATTTCTGAAATTTTATATATTTTATCTTTCAAAATGGACTTAATTTTTTGATTTGGAATATGGAAATTATCTTAGGGTGAATTTTTGGTTTCGTTCTGAGACCATTCAATTTTTGATGAATAGTGAAAACACTGAGTAATAGTTTAAAACAAAATATTCATTTAAATAATTATTCATTTTAATAAATTTATATTTTATATAAATAGATACATAATACCTATATATGTTCAATGTAATTCATTGGATTATGTTTATAATAATTTTAGATATATATAAATTTTATTGAACATTTTACCGTCTTTTACCCACCTTGTAGGAGAATTTGAAAATTGACGTAAAACATAATTTTACCACTTCTGTGAGTAAAATTTCAAAAAATAATGAGACACGATTGATATCAGTATATAAAATTTGGATCAATAAGATAATAATAATATTTGGTGAATAATAAGTTTTTACTTTTATTTACCATAGTTAAACCTATAATATGTTAATTAAGGGTAAAAATGATATTATTATTACCATAACACATGTCCAAATTCTATTGGATAAGTGTAATTAGACCAAAAAAACCTTATTAATAATATATTATCCTTTAGGTCCTCTTGGATTATATTAGGACATTTATTATTATTTAATTCAATGAAGAGTAAAAAGTGTTAAATTCAATGTTTAATAACTATACCATTTTTAATATAGGAATAAAAAGATAAATTCGACTATAATTATTCATTAGAAATATAAAAATATTTCCTACATAATGGTATTTTATTTATATTTTTTCTACATTATATAATTAAATTTATTTATGACAAAATGATGATGTTGTAATTACCATATTAATGAATGATTAGAATAATTGATATTATAAATATCCAAATAAGTGTAATTTAAGACTTTTTTGAATTAAACTAATTTTATAGGTTAATATGACATGTTAGGTTTTTTTAGATGAATTCTTTTAAAAGTAAAAATGTTGTTATGAATAAAAACACAAAATATCAAATAGTGTCAAAATTGGCTTAATAGAGTGTTTAAAACAAATATTATATTATTAATTGATATTCTATTTCTAAAAATATAAAGATTGGAAAATTTATTAAATAATATTATATATTTCATTAATGAACCACTTGAGGTTTTCTTGTACGTTTATAGTATGTTTATTAACCATATAATATAAAAATACAAAGAGACATTGTAAATGTCAAACTATTTAATTAAGAGTTAAATATAAAAGATAGGTTTAATATAGTGACTCAAACCTGTATAAAACTTATTGTTTGAGTTGTTTTAGACCCATTCCCACCTTATCCTTTAAATAATTCCTTTTGGATCCATTAGAAACTTAAAATTATTTTATTATAAAATAATATTTCTATCTTTTCCAAATGTTCCCCTCACCCCTCTTATAAAAGGTCACTCCCACTTCTCTCTAATTCACACCTTCAAATCCATTTGGCTCGGAAAACCCCTAACTAAATACCCTCTAAAATTCCCCCCCCCCCATTATCTTATAGTCCTTCCATTTGTCATAAATACATCGTATGGATCCATTTTGATGAAATCAAAATGAAGAACCCAAATAAGAGGTAAATATTTCATCACTCTTTCAAGTTCCTTTCTTCTTCCACTTACACTTTCTTTGTTGTTTACATTATAAAATAATAACTCTACTAACTTCTATATACTGTGATTTTATTATAAATATGGTACAACCAAATTCATTATTCTATCTATCCTTTTAATGACATGTCACCATATGTTCGTATGTACGGATTACCGTCTCCACGTCATTTTGTAATTGTTATTCAATACATTTTTGTTTGGATGGGTGTAATTATGATGTTTAATTGATGTAAATAATAAATAAAAAATGATAATTATTCTTTATATATGATATACCATAAAATTATATATTATTTTAATATCAAAAGAATGAAATTTTTTCACATACGTACGTACAGATTACCGTCTCCACGAAAGTTATGAGATTCATTCCACATCGTATCCATTCAAGAATAATTTTCATTAAATGGTTATAAATAATGTTTAAAGACATAATATCATTCTGAAGATGAAAAATATACATCCTATCCATAACAAACATTACTTACATAACAAATAATATAAAGGAAAATGAATCAGTTAACACCCGAAATGACGATTATACTAAGATTTTATTAACAAAGCAGTATAAAAAGATCATATATGATATCATATTAATGTATATGATTCTTGTATAATTTAATAACAATTATTTCTCCATTATACATGAGTTTAATGAACCCATAACCAAGGACAAGTACAAGGTAAGGGTTAATTTCACAATCCTTTCATTATCCCAGGATGTTTATATGTAATTATCTATTGGGACCTCTTTATCATCCACATTCATGCTTCTTAAAAATGTATTTCAAAACATTTTTACTATTTATAATACAATGGGTTAAAGTCATATATACAATTATTTTACTTTATATGTTTTTAAATAAATCTTTCCATCGTTTTCCAAACAAGGTACTTTTTGACCTTTTCGAAAAATTTAATGTAAGAAAGTTTTTTTAAACTTATACGTTGGGTGCTGCTATTTTCTTCCATTATAACATCGTCGAAGAATCCCTTAGAATCTTAAATAATTATTTTAAAAATAAATTTTTTCTTTAATGATTTCAAAATAGAAAGATATATTTCTCTAAAAAAGGTTTTGATTTCATCTATGTCAACATCCTTTGATAGATTTTAAGCTTATTTGATGTTGATTTATTATGATAAAAAACTTCCATATTTTATTGAAGGTTTTGTGATATGTTTGACTGTGGATGTGTTATTTTTACACCATTCATGGATTATGGATAACATATTGACATTTTTTATGCTCTTTTTAATATGAATGTTTATATTATGTTTAAACCTTTTCATATGAGGAATGAATTTGATATAGTTAGTGACAGGTGGAGCCCACTATAGCTCCTTGATGCATTAGTAGATCTCATGAGAAAAACTAGTGCCTTGGGATAAGGCCTTGACAAAATCTTATTTGTAGTCTTGGTAAAAGGCTTTTACTATGTGTTTATGATGTTTGGCATTATGAATTCCATCAATATGAAAAGGTCTATTGATATTGCATGTGATTCTTCGAGTAGTACAATATCCATGTGAGTAAGAAAATGGCATTATTTTGATTTATATTTTCCATATTGTGATAACTTATATGTCGAAAATGATTTTGTTTTAGTTTTATACATTTCCTCAATTGTTTGTTATTATTTTTTAAAGATTACACTATATTTTTATCCTTACTGAGCATCTGATCTCACCCATTTTTGTGTTTTATTTTTTCCAGTATATGAAGAAGTATATTATGACTTACCTGTAGAGATAGCCAATGGGATCTCAGTGTTGTCTATCGAAACAATGTTGTTGTAGTTTTCCATTTTATGATGTAATTTAAACCTTATGAATGTATCTTGTACTTCCAAAGCTACTAAACTAATCTTCATTTCAAGACTTGATCTTTTGTGATCATGCCATGGTTATGTAATAATGCACTGACTATGGGTAACTAGGTTCGGAGCGTTACAATTCCAACCATATTATAACATTTCATGTTTCTAAAATAATTGAAACAATTCTAAAAAAATGAGTACATGGTCAAAATATTGCCAAACTATGGATTTTGGACATGTTTTTTGTCATTTTGGATATTATGTTTTAGGTTTATTCCATAGTAAAGGTTATTTTTTGTCATTCTATGTAATTAATTTTAAATACATTTACAACTAATTTTAAAAGAAAATATTTTTAAATTATTATGTATTATAAATTAAGTTTATTCTAAATATGTAACACAATTTTTTCAATTCAAATCATAGAAGTTTTAGAAGTTAATTTAGGTTTAATGTCGTTAATGGGATGTTAATGGAAGGTTTTAATGTAAAAACATTAAAACCATTGCTATGTTTTTATATTCAATGTCAAATTCAAATTGATGCCAATGGAATAAATTTATTAATTGATAAAAAACTTATCTAATTAAAATTTAAAATCATTTATAAAATATAATTTAACCTTAAAAATAAATTAAAATAAAAATATGTTTTGAATTAAAATTCAATTTTTTTCAATATTCAATAAAAATAGAATCATCATAGAAAAATAAAAATCATTCAACCTAAACTAAATCTTATGTTTGGATTTGAAAATATAATTTTATTTTATATATATATAATTTCTAAAAATGAAAAAATTTGGACATAAAATATGATCTCCCTTAAATGGTAGTAGAAATTATTTTATAAAAATAGTGGTTTTTATGTGTAATATTGAGAATGTTCTCATATTATTGCTATAAAATAAATTTTATGAATATAAAAAATATTTTATTCAATATATAACATAAAAAATAAATAATATAACTCAATAAATTGATTTTCCAGGTTATACCTTATAATATTAAGTGATAATATGTTTTATAATATATTACTATTTGGTAATTTTAGGTCTTCTGTGTCTCACAAACCATCGAGAAAAGTCATCCTTGTGTGTAACATAAGCTAGCCTTGATGTTTCTTTTAGAGAAAGATAAATATTATATTGAATAAAGTGCATGATTAACATAGAGTTACTTATTACTCAAGAAAAAGTTATTGATTTAATAAACATAAACTATTTTCAGTGATGTATTAAATGAACAAATTTAAAAAATAAAATTAATTCATTAATATTATTTCATGAAATCATAAGTTGTTACAAGTTGATACATATTCTATATTATGATCTTGTTATGATATATATAATTAATATAGTCTTACTAATCCATAATTCTTATTAAAAATAAGAAAAGGTGTACCCACTATGGATTCACTTGGTAGAATTAATCCCTTATTGAGATGCTCCTCAAGTTTCTACTTCAATTCACAAACCTCAATCAGTATCATTCTATATGAAATATTTTAAATCGGCATAGTAGGGAGTATAAGATCAATTTAAAACATATCTTCACAATTTTTAGGAATAATAGGAAAATATTATAAAAATTAATCAACAGATACGTATTCAATATTCATACCATCAATTTTGAGTTTCTCCCCAACCATAAATCATTAATAGTCACTTTGAAAAAGAATAAAGTCCCATGTAGTGGAAATAGTTTCCATCAGAAGTTCACATTTATCCTATCATTGATGGAAAAGAATATACCGGTTTAAATTATAATGTTTGACTTCCAATATAAAATTTATTAGGGAATTATAGAAAGAATGTCAATACTTGTCAAAAATTACAACAAATTCTACAAGAGAATGAATAATAATAATTTCATATAGCACATTCCCATAATATATTAGTTTTGGGGGACTCATTGACATGTTTGGTGATCATAATAACATTATTATTTTTTTCATCTAGTTCAACATATTTTCATTGAGGTAGTGATGTGATACCTTTATAAGGTATTTTAAATATGAAATAGTGGTTTGATATAGAAGAAAATGAAAAATTATCAGATCTATAGAAGACAGTATGTGTACTTTTCACTACTTTCTTATTAAACCCCACATCAACAATAGTGATAGAATCCTATTTCCCTTTCCCTCTTGTCTTATAAGGTTATTAACATCGATCATTATCTTTTACTGTTAGATTTGATAATTTGTTACTATAATATCTATACTCATGAAAATTATAGCATTTGAGTCTAAGTGTTGGATTATTTATTGATTTATCTAAATTTTATCAATTTATGACGTATTCCTCTTAATTAAACAATCAATTTCAAAATTTAATTAATTTGTCTAATTTAAAATTAATCAATCCCCTTATGATAATTTTATCAATTTTTTGTCAATATTTCAAGAAGAAAAGAACAGTTATATTTTTCACTACATTTGTTTTATTATATTTTCCTATAGATCAAAAATTTATTTTCTTATAGAATATATGATATTTATGGGTGACCCCAATCTCCATTTACACAATGATATCATATTAAATTATTTCACTATATCTACTAATGAGCCTTGTGGATTATACAATTAAGATACCTAGTTTTAAGACACTAAATAATTAATCAATATTACATTTTATTTCAATAAAATTTCAAGAAAAATACCCCAGGACTCGGGTTAAATGTTCCCCATAAATACCTAAATATTACATATTGTTCTTCTTAATCTACATTAATTCCCACACCATATTTTTATGAATAATTAATGTAATTTACTTATTGAAAAATAATATCCTAAACTGGTCATACTCTATTGATCCAATTTCTTCTCATTCCCTTGTATTATTTATAATTGTATACCAATGATCAACTTTAACATCCAAATGATAAAAAACTAAAATAACAATATTATATTCAAATCATTAGAGGACATGAAATATTTTTTTTTCACTAGTCCATTTATCAGCTATTAAAGGTTTTACTGAACCACTAAAATACATTTGTCATTTCCTAAGAAAGAACTCATTAGTATGTTCTACCAACCTTTTCTCATTTGGAATCATGACATGATTCATGGATATATAATGTTCAATATAAATATAAATAATTTTTTTCATTCATAATTCCATTAAATTTTATTATTGATGGGGATAATCATTTAATTTCCAATCAAATTCAGTATTATCATGGTACCATCAGTTCCATCCAAATACAAAAACGAAAAAAAACATATCAAGAATAATAATTGTATTTTCTCAACTTGACTCACTATATGACCAATAATTTGTCTATTCACCACATTTCTTCAGGCAAGCCTCCCCGTATACTAGAGACTACCGAAATGTATTAGGGTGAGTAAGAGGGTATAATAGTGATACTATACCCGATATATCAGGGTGTGAAATATTAAATAAATAACAAAACATCGTCCATGGCAATAAAAAATTATTATAAGTGCAAATAAATAAAAATATAACAATAATTCATGAAATTTAGTAAAAACCTATAAAAAATTATGAATCATACAAAACTCCAACCAACAGACCAATCATAGATACAAAGAAAATAAAGAGAATATAAAGAAATGGCTCTATGAAATCTTCATATAAATCCTAACAAAATATCCTTATACAATTTTAGTACTCTAGATTGAACATGCTATTTTGGACCACATATCTAATACAAAAATGTTTTAAAATCATGATATACTCTTTGGTACCCATGTGAAATGGATGACCAAGAATGGTGTCACTACAAATCCACATATTGACACCACAAGGTCAAAAAAAACCATTTTATTAATAATTGAATACGATAATTTGATAAATTGGTGTGTTAATTTATGGATAAATTAATATAATACATCAACAAATATATTTTGGAACCCTTATTTAATGTATCTTAGAGTGTTGAAAAATCATTCCAACCACAACATGGCAACCAAACAAATAGAAAAAGCACTATGCTGGAATATATCTAGGCATGTAGCCTAAAAATGTCAACCACAACCTTATACACATGATATAAAATGTAAACCACCCAAAAAATAATAAAATCACCTTAGTGTGTGTCAGGGCCATTATAGTTACATAATAATCGAAGAATGTGTCCGAGATTAGCCCGATAGACAAGCATACTGACATGCGTCAGGTCCTAGCCTGATATATAAGCATAGTAGAATGTTTCATTGACAATCCAATAATATTAGCACCAAATAATTGGTTATGGCCTATCCCAATACATATGAATCTCAACATGTGTCATGTATGAGATAGGTATATAAGCATTGTAGTATGTTTTAGGTCCTAGAATGATATATAATCATTGCATTATGTGCCAAAAGTGAGTATTAAACAAAAAACATATCACAATATAACCACATATTACATAATATTTAATTCTTATAATTACCAATTTTCGTTCATTATACCAATTTATTCAATTAATTAAATAATCAATTCTCTTAGGTGAATCTATAATATGCATTCATGGGGAAAATAAGATATGATAAAATAATTTTTAAACCAATTTCTTGAAATATGATTTTCTAAATTATGAAAAAACACAAATAATTAATTAAAAATAAATTATAATAAGTTAAATTTTAATAAGTAACCTCACTCCCAATAGTGTGGTTCAAAAACCCTGAAATACATACCAGGAAAACAACACCAATCTAGATCAACAACCAACCATTACACTGTGGTCTGTAGTGCACTTATGAATCCATATGGGAAAAAATCACTTTATTGCAGTAGAATAACAAAAACTTATTCAATAAAATTAAATTATAAAACCATAAAATATAACCCCTTTAACAAAACATATGTGTTAAACCCTCTAATGTAGTTCACACATCAACAAAAGATATCCCCATATATTAATGTTTATCCACCATTATGATTAGGGATGACACCAGTAGCCAAGGCCCATCGAGCTCATATAACATCATATTTGATCATACTAACCATCTTAACATTAAAAAATCCCAACCAATGCCAATAATAAATAAATAAATAATTAATATTATAATAACTAATTAATTTTTTACAATCAGACGTTGTATTCCTAGAGATTAACTCATTAGGTAAAATCTAAAAATTAAACCATTTCTTATAGGGTGTGTTCTACTCCCAATGGAACCCTATATGAATCCCTATATACATAAATAATTAAAATAATTCATATAAAAATAAAAAATAAATTTTTGTAACTACCATAATGGAAATTTAAAGCTGATTCAATCATAAACAAATTTATGTGAGAACACAAATGAACATCATATCAAAATCACTTATATTAAGGATTAATGAAATCTCTAATAAAATAGATGATTTGTTAACCGATATTACAATCTGAGTTTAGCACATACAAATGAAGGAGTATAATTTGATGATAAAATTAAAAAAATAGGGATATCAAAGCCAATATATTGATGAGAGAAATCCATCTCAATAGACAACAATTCAATCAACAATGAAATGATCCCACAAAATCTCTCAGAAGAGAAGAGATTCGTTCTAGACTACTTTCACATGACAACAACAATGAGGGTTATTTTTAGTTTTATTTCCCAAAACCATTCTCCTAGTTTGTAAAAAACATTAATAAAAAAGTATATTTTATGTAAGTTCATTTCATGACAAGTTCAATTTTTGTGACATGTTTATATGTTATGTAACATTAACAGTTTTTATGTTTTACAAGGTTTGTAAATAATATAATGTGTTTAAAATTTTAGAGCATGAATTAATTATGAATGTGAATTAAATTCATAGGGTCTTTCAAAAAACCATGTCATTAATTTGATTCATACAATGCCTTTTTTACGGACGAATAACTTCCCTTCTTTACTAACACAACTCTGAACACTTAACTCATCCCTGAACTATGCTCCAAAAGCAACATTTAAATGAAATAAATCCCTGAACATAAATTTATAAGGGTAAAAAAATTAAATTACCATTGGAATTCTCATCCTGTAAGAATCAATGTTCATGAAAATATTCCACCATAATAATTATCATCCAACAGAAATCTCAAAGAAAAATTACGAGGAAAAAATGCACTACCCTAGTAAAAAAATCCACACATAGAAACCTTTATATACACTAAAAGGTCAAATTATATTCCATTTCATGATTCATAACAACATTCATGTTAATAATAAAAACCCATGAAACTTCTTGTATCTATAATTAAACCCATAAACATTATCCCCTAATAAAATTCCCTTTTAAAACATCAATGATTCATTATACATTTCACCAGACAGTTCATATTTATCCCCATCATGCAAAAAATCCTAATATTTATTCTTCTAATACATATAATTTTCCACCATGGAGGTTTCACATCAATACACAACAATTATAGTCCAATGAACTAATCGACAAATCTTCTAGCCCACCATACTCAAACACGGAAAAAATTACTTCCATAAATGTTATCATTTCTTGTCTCTAATTCTAATACAAATAGACAAACATTCAGTTCCACTGAACATGGATCACATGTGGTAACCTATACTTATATTGGATTGGTTAAAACAAATAAAAATCTATCCTACCCAAAACAATCTCCCAAATTATTTGTACCAGATTTCAAGGATTTCCAATGAATTTCACTGAAAAAGAAAAATTCATCACTTTGTCACTTGTTTTGACCCTGGAAATATTTCACAAATCAATTAATCCCGTGTTTCACCCTATGAATCATGTCACAAAAAATTTCATCACATGAAAAAAATAATTTCATGAATCTATGATTTCCCATTGAAACACAAAATGATCATACCTGAACATTCTAATATTGAGGATGAAACATAGTATCCACCCAAACCATGCACCTATCAATTCAAAAAAACATTTACTCATAAAAATTTTAGATCATACTACAACTACACATGGTGTTATCCACACCATAATTCTTACATTACACCCCTCGGTGAGATTAAAACTAAGGAGACAATTCATTAAACCATGATGAAATGTAGGTTTCTAGTGATATATCCAAATCCTTCTTAATGAACACTTGATAATGTAAATATATTTTGCTTGATGATATCTAAACTAGGAGTAGACTATGATATTGTCAATGGTTACTACCTAATCAAGACCATTTTTGATTTCACCTCCAACATCAGGTAAAAGTCATACACATTCAAGGGTCATGTGCCTCCCTCCCATTGATTGTCTCCTCTACTCCAATAATCCAATATTTACGAGGGGCGTGTTAACCAAGAATCACTATAATCTCAAAAATATCTATTAAGAAGTAGTGAACACTTTTTTTCTTACAATAGTACCAAAAATGCTCAATTTTTACTTTGTCAAACCAAATGAAAAATAATGACAAAAAATGGATTCATTTCACATATAAATAATAATTGGTCTGGCCATTATCATCATGTATTAATTTAATATCATAGAAAACATTAGGAGAATACACCATAGCCATCCTTTTACACATCCCAAATGGATTTTCACATCACCAAAACATCACAACCATATTATTCCTAGAAAACCCCATTTATTGTTCACCTTATCACGTCAATTCACTAAACCCAACTCAAAATTCAATGAGTTGTCATATTCAAAACAATGATAAAACTACTATTCAACAACTGACCATATATCCTAGTATATTAACCTTAATATTCTAGAATATCTATTAGAACCCCTTTTTGAAAACAAGAACCCTACCAAGGGTACGATTATTTATATAAATTCCATCATAATGGACCCATAATAGAACCTTATACTCTAATTGATAGATGACGACATATAATCCTTATAATGTTCCATGGATATTACACAAAACTACTCCATTCATGAGGATCCACCCATTCCCAGACTCTAATATATAATTGGTTTCAACAGACAAGACCAAATTTCATCCTAATATTGTCTTCATGACCACACATTGATTCTTAAAGAAAATTCATTCACGTTTCCCATTAATAAAACCCCAATGACTTCTACGCATCACTCTCAACCCTAAAATAACTAAACTCCAACTCATGAATGCCCATGATGAAAACTAAAGGTTCATTAGTCTCTCAACAAACCTTCTATGTCAATAATTATGAAATTAACTAGGTCTAAAAAATTGTACCAGTGTCCAACCTTATAGAAGGTCACCACTCATGAGGAATCTTGATCACAAAATTGGAAAAGTCACAAGACATCAATATGTCAGGGAATAATATATGGGTCTCATTATTGAATTGAATGCAAATCCAAACCTCCTGACCAAAAATACAAAACATGTCATATCTATGAGTTTTCTCAAAAAAATTCTCTATGGAGGATTGTTCCATTGAATAAAATTAAAACGAAACAAGAAAACTTTTAAGGGGTCAAATTTTTTTCCTTAGGTGCCACATCAACAACTTGAGATTATTGAACCTCATATTCATGGGGACTGATTGATCATTATCATCATATAGAATCTAAAATATATCCACATAACCATCCACAATAAAGAATACATATATAATATGTCACATTTGTATAGAATGACACAAATTAGATATACACGAGAAGGCCATATGTGTAGTTATGGACACTTTAAATAGGTGTACCTATGTTGTCAGTGAAATCACAGTCTAGTAGGATGATATTTTATGTGAATCATACAATTATGATTTTATTGCTGAAATTACTCATGCCTATGTAGGTCAATATTGAAAGAAAATCAAATGATTTACCAACTAAAAATTCCCCTAGAGTCAGATATTGATCAAAATTAAAAAACTCAATACCACATCTTTTTCGCAAAAGGATAAAGAAAAATACAACAATAAAAATAAAAATCACAAAAAAATGCCATTTGGAAACCATGAATTCCTATTAGAATCGATTAACATTACACACCAACACTGTATACATTATTGGATCTAACACATCGCTAAATATATACTCTACTAGATCCCAAATGTATAGGAAAATTGAAATAAAATCTCTAATATGATTTTGTAATGTACCAACCCAACTCAATATATGAGCAATTTTCAGACCGATTTTCCTCATGACCTTAGGAAAGATTCCTCACATTTCATAGACTACATACTAGAATCAGGGGTGTATAATGGTAGAGTGGGAAGACTATTCCCCCCATATCAGAGTTATCAATATTAAATAAAAACCCTAACATAATCCATGTCAATAAGAAATAATATTATGAAAAAATGAATATAAATCCAACAATATTACATAAAATGTAGCAATAACCAAAAAAACCATGTTGAATCATACTAAAATCCTCCCACATGACCAACCATAGATAATTACCAGAATAAAAGTATCCATGAAATGCACCAATAACATCTCTGATCCAATAATAATTTAATATACTATTAAAATTCTAGCATTCCTTCTTTACCATGAAATTATAGACCACATCCTTAACATGTAACTGAAAGAAACATGTGATATATTCTCGGTACACAAGTGAAAAATTGGACTGAATAGGGTGTTGGTAAATCTCAGTAGGATGAAACCACCATGTATAAAAAATCTCCCTTAATAAGTTCATGTAATAAATCAATATATTGTTTTATTAATTAATTATAAAATTTAAAAAATAATCAATCAAAATTTTTGTCACCCTGACAGATGTATCTATGTTTCTAACACAACCATTCAAATAAAATCTTTGAAACCTAACAACCTACTTCAAAACCATAAATTAATGTATTTGAGCATGTAGGAAAACCATGCCAACCAAAACAATTAACACATGGTATAACATATCACAATGTCCAACCTAATATATAAAAACCTCATCATTTTGACGACCTGGCATAATATATTAGAATCATGACATGTGTCAGAGATTAGATTAATTTATTTGAATCAAAACATGAGTTAGGGCCAGGCCCAGAATATATAAGTCACATGTAAAAAACCGAATTCTAATTTCTAATATTCAATTTTTTATTTTAATTAAATGTCTTATTATGTAATATTGATTTAGAAATTAGATGGAATTATTTTCTTATTATATATAATTATATTTAAAAGACAATAATGTATCTTTAGAATTAATAATATAATATTTGAACAATGTCCACAAGATTAGTATAAATATAGAGTTTTATCAAATCCAATTGACACAGACAAAGGAATCAATGGACTCAATGTGTAAGATCATTCCCTAGAAAACCCATTTATTATAACATTGGAGGGAGATATCATTTTTGGATTTTACCTTGAACAAACCAATTCTAATATTCAATAACATAAGCACAAGTAAAGCCATTAATTGGATGAGTTTGAGCTCATTGAGATCTCATCCCCAACAATGTTCTCCAAACCACCCCAAAAAAGAATCAGCAGTACACACCTTCTTCTTAGTGAAATTTATGGTATATTAAATTAATATGTATCATGAACCTATAAATATGAATATGTACAAATGTTTTACAGAATAATGAATATATCTTAATACTGTTATTGTTACACTGTAAATGATTTTTTATTTTGATTCAATAAAGACCAAATTTTATTTTTGGTTAATATTAAAATTAAATTAAGGAATTTATAAATTAATTGATTTTATAAATACATAATAAATTAATGATATAAAATAATTATTATCAAATATAAATAAACATAATATTTTTATGAATTCTAATTAAATTTTTATATGTGTTTCAAACTGTTATTGTCAAAAAACCAAACATTTATTAATATATGAATATTTTATTTTAAAAGTGAAAATAAAAATATTTGGAAAATTATTTAAATAAAAAGAATGATATTTTTAGAATAATATGCTTGAAATTATCTAAGGGTGAAATCTTCATAACTTTATGAGATAGTCAAATTCTCGAGTAAAAATTAAATATCATATAAATATTCATTATGTCTTATGACATAATAATTTAACAAAATTGGGGTAAATTTGTCTATAAATTGGATATAAACCAAAAATATATATTAATTTAAAATAATCAGATTTTTATTTTATATTATTTATTTTGTAAATCCATAATGAAACCTCTAAATCCTAATATATATATTCTATTTTTAAAATCATTTTATTTAGTGTGTGATTGACCTCCAAATAATAAAGGGAATTATTTTAATATTTCATGACATTTTACAAATAATTTAATAAAATCCACCCCCATTTGAAAAAAAACATGGAAAAAAATATTGTATGTTTTTTTTGTTTTTGATATTTAATTTTGTACAGTCATAAACCTAAAAAATAATGAAATCCCTCTCATTTCTTATACAAACCCCCCTAGAATACTATTTTTCTTAACCCAAATTCCTTTAGAACGTACATAGTCTTCCATAAAATATCTAGAGTTCTATATATTTCCTCCAATCTCTCTTGATTCCTAAGCCTAGGTTTTGGAGTCACAAACTCAAGTAAGGGATTTCTCTATTCTTGTTTCAATTCATGATCTTCTTTTATGTTATGTCTCATAAATTAAATTTTATTCTATTCGAATATGTTCCTAAAAAATAACATTACATTCCATTTTATTTATAAATTATTAGATCCTCCTCTCACTCTCATTAATTGTCCCATGAACCATCATATACACTTTCTTTCATGCCAAAATTTAATAAAAGATATTTCATTCCTTCTATTTATTCAAATATCTTTTTCAACTCATGTCATTTATCTTCATTTACTAATAATGTGATATATTATTCCATATAACCATTACAATACAACTTATTTTCCAATTATGATATTCCCCTTTCTCTCTCATCAAATGGTTTTTTGAATTTTTAAGCAACATAGTTATTGTTAAAATATTTACAATGATTTTAAATTCCAAAAAATTTAATATTTGAATACCATAAATATATACAATAAAAGGTATTCAACATCATAAATTTATAATTATTTAAATTAATAATTATATGTAATTATTTCACACTACATGATCATGGAATAAATTATGATTATTCATGAATCCATGTTGTATGATCCATATGGCACAGTTAAGAATGAGAATGAAATGAAAGTGATGGATATATCTAAAATTATATAGTGGTCAAATTAATTGAGTAATATTTAGTATCATGATATATCATGTTGGGAAATGTAGTGAACCTGATTCCTATTTGTTACCTTTTTTACCATGATTTTTTTGCAGTTTATCCTTGACCTATGTTTAGGATGTAATGTTTTAAGTTGCAACCAAATTCCTCATGTGGTATTTATGACTATCATGCTATATCATGCCTTATTCTTTATGTTCCTTTTATTCCCCATTTATATTCCTACTATTTGTCATATTTTATCCTGTTAATTTTATTCTTTTTTTATTCCCCAACTGGGATTTATATATCATCTATTTTATTATGATTGTCCCCTGATTTCTCATGATATTTTAAAAGCCATGAAGTTTTAGAATCATGTGAAATTTGTTTTTAATAATGATGTTGTTTCCCATGTTGATGTTGTAATTATATATACCCTATTCCCAAATACACAGGACATATTGATCTTCCAAGTTGTATTGTATGTAATTTTATGTATTAAATCATGAATTAAATTGAAATAAAGTGTAAGGTTGTTATATTTTGAATAAAAAGAAAATTTTTGTTATTTTGGGGGTTACGATTAGAGCAATATATCAAAATATTTATGGATAAGATAAATATAAGAAAACATACATAAATCTGTCTAAGTATGGAGTAAGTGGTTTATCATGAAAATACATCCCTACCTAGATTCTCTTAGTGGGCATGGTTCTTGAACAGATGTTCCTATGGGTAACAACTCTAACAAGGCATTCTGGGCCTGACTCCATGTAACCTATTACACGATAACGAGCCTTACTACACACTTGGTTTGACACTCCTTGAGTATATTACATGGAAAATTCATAATCTGATTGTGAACTATTATTAAGGGAACCAAAAATTACCACGTGAGGATATATTGAGAAATATATCAATGATGGAAATGAGTGATGCCATTAAATCCATAATGAAAGGAAATATATGTGATTTATAAGTTATATCTTTTTTTAATGAATTATCATTCATATGTTTAATTTTTAAAAATTACTCATCCCTATGTCTGTATTGGATAATGTAGAACCATAATCAATTATTGAAGTTATGGATATTGTCTACTGTTGTACGCATTCATTTATATCATGAATGTTTAGTAGACCTATTAAAACACCACCATAATGTATAGATGTTGGGTTAACAGTGAAAATAAAAAATTGAGAAATTATTCTTTCCTTAGTATATAACTCCTTCGATGATAAAATTTTGTTGGATGAACATTCCATTAAACCTAGTAATACTCTCTTTTATGGAATTTTGAGATAATTATGGGCATTGATTGTATTCCCTTATATAGAGAAAATAAAAATTTCAATGGGATATAAATTACTCCCACTATTGTGAATCTACCAAAAATTATGTAAAACTAAACGGATGAGGACAAATTTGATTTATTACCAACATATCAAGAATCGGTATTATTTCCATCAGAGTATGCATATCCAGCTCAAATAATTGAGTCTAAAGAATGAATCATCCTATAAGGCATGTATATATTATTAGAATAAACTGAGGGGTTTTTTGAGGAATTTCTATGACTTCCTACCAACTAACATGTTGAATTTTTAATCATGTATATACATGGGGCATTAAAAATATCCATGAATCAATAGATAATGGATGTTGAAAGATAAGAGAATAAAAAGAAAAATATATAGGATAATATTGATAAGGGGTTCGTACACCCAAGTGTTATACAATGGGGCTCAAAAGTCCTATCGATCAATATGAATGTTGGTAATTTTTCCTTTGATTTTGATTATCATGATCACAACTAAATAGTGATATAGAATAATTATCCTCTTTTATAGAATGATGATTTTTTCAATCTGATTTATGGAGAATAATATTTCTCCAAGATGGATCTACGGTATGAATATTACCATTTTGGGTGAAAAAGTAGTATATCCCTACTATATCCTTTCATACAAGGTACATGCACTATGATATCATAGTAATGATATTCAGACTCACTAATGCTCTGGAAATCAGTATAGAGATGATGAATAGATACTTCATAGATTACCTTGATTTTATTGGTAGTATTTAAATATAATAAACTAATATACTCTAAAAAAGGAGTGGAATGATGATTAATATAGAACTATGTTGAATTCCTTTTGATGGAAGAAGCGTTATTCCATGTAAATAATATGTGAATTCTAGTTTAAAGAAATTTCACTCTTGGGTACTACTATAACACCACATGTTTAAAAGTATGTTTTATGCATTTTGAATGTTCTAAAATGAAATAAAATAGATAAATTTCCAAACATAGATATATAATTAGTTTGTTTTTTATTCTTAAAAAGACCCGAATACATCTTTGACACATAAGAACTAACCCATTAAACCCAATGTTATCCAAAATAAAACAAATGTAATTCCCCTGAGAAATAAAACGACGCCAACTGGGTAGTTCACATATTATTTATATTCCTTCAGCACAAAGGTTATAGAAAGAACAATAACAATGAAACTAAGAATAAGAGGAACATATAAAAAACATTTTTGAAAACAGTGTTGTGAGCGTCGATGCATTTTTTATTTTTATTATGTGCTTGAATGCCTTAAGTTGTTTCCTTTTATAAAGTTTATATCAAACCATTATAGAAACTATCTATTATATGTTTAAAATTAAAATTGAGAAATTCTATATGATAACCGTTGATAGATAAATGAAATTAATTAATAAATGCACACATATAGAAACAATATTGATTGGAATTTTATTGTGTAATAAACAATGTTTATATATATAATAAAATAAATTAATCTACGATAAAAAATGTTTTAAGGATTAAAAATTAATTCATATAAAATTAATTTAAATATTACAATTATAGATTATTAATATGATAATTATTTATATAACAATAAAAAATAGTAAAAACACACACGCAATTTTGGCATCGCAGTTGAAGGTGAGCTGCAAACGATTTACTTTTCGGGATAGGGTTTCGTTGTTGGTTGGAGCTTGAGACATCAGTGAGGTGATAGACTGATGATGTCTAGTCTGAGAGGGATCAAATTTTCCTTCAGGAGTTGAGATTGATGTGGATCCACGAGAAGACCATGGTATCGTCGATGACAGATGATGAGTCACGAGATGGAGGTGAGTTTTTCCGAGTGCATGTTGATGTCGGATCCTTTCCCAACAACCAGAGAGCTTATATAAGTTCAGATCTGAGTGTGTTAAGTGTTTCAAAAGAGATTTAGGGAAATATGACTTCCATATTTTGATGATCCGACTAGTCCACAGGTATGTCTGTTTTAATTAATTTTTATTATCCAAATCTTCTGAAAATGTATAGATTTTTTTCTGTTTTCTGGTTCTTCCCATCGATATCAGTCTATGGTTACCCCGAATATTCTTTTTAAAATTATGCCAAGGTTTTCAGTATCGGGTTTCCTCTGATTTTTTTGATTTAAATTATAAATTTTTTGTGTAATCAATTCTTTGTCCACTTTTTTTTGATACATTCTAAAATGTTTCCATCAGTTAATCTGTTCATGGTTCTATTTCTATTCATTGATTTATGAAATTTTAAAAATACTAGTATTATGAGTTTCAAATGATATATGCGTCGTTTTTCAATTTCAGTCGACATAAACTTGTTAAAACATCATGATGAAACAACTAATCCATCTAAATTATACAATATAAAATATATCAATAATTTTTCAAGAGTAAATACATTATTTTTTTTTGTCTAGTTGCATAAATATATGAATACAATATATAATGATTTCTCAACAAGCGTTTCATTAGAACCAAATGCGGAGAAATTTCATTGATTACATTAAATAGTGAGTCTTTCAATATAGTACATTTTATATTACAAATAGAGAGGGTATTGCATGAGGCCATTTGAAGGCACCAAATTCATGCTGCATAGAGAGTAAATAGTTCTCAGAAAAATATATATGTTATTATTATTATTTGATTTATTTGAAAAAGAATATTTTGTTATGATTTTAATTTTATAGGGTCTTTTTGTAAGGGAGAAATATTCATTTTCAATATTTTGATCATTTTAAAATCTTATTTATGTAAGATATAATTTGAATTTATTTTCAAAAAAATTTCTTCTTTAAAGTTAAATTGTATGTGATTTTGTAGTATAAATAGAATTAATTTTTTAATAATTTTAATCTTCTAATGCAAAGGGTTTTTTATTGTTACAATATTTATTAATTTTCTACAAATATGCACATATATATGTGTAAATATATTTATTTACATATATTAAATTATTTACAAATATTTATAAGTTAAAGGAGTAATTAGAATCTATTATGTTTTCTGGTTCTTTATATTCAGTAAGGAATTATAATCAACAATTTTAGTTTACTTATTTCAAAATCATGATTTTAGTTTTATGGATTATCGGAAGAGAATTTTCATCAATTATATCTTTTATTTTAGTGCATAATTTGATTTTATGTTGGAAACCGAATTTATTTTGGTGTTAATATTCTTGAAAACATGTTTTGAAACATATATTTCATTCAATTCAAATCAATTGTCTTTGATTAATTTTTGAATTGACAATGTGTTATTTCATGTGATTATGTTTTCATTATGAAAAGGATAGTATTATTTTATAATAATAACAACATCATATATCAGAAAGTTATTTTCATGTATTTTTTTATCAAGTGATTAAAGAATGTTTTTATTTAAGTGGATTTCATTTTATCAAAATCAATTTTTCTGTATTGGAAATATACAAGTCTATGTATACTTTTCTAACAATAATTGTTAAAACTAAAGACATCATTTTGGGAGTGTGAAAATGTTTTTAAGACAATTACATATAATATGTGACACATATTGCATATATAAGGTTTTTTTCATTAACAAATGAATTTTTTTGAATAAACATTCTTTTAAATCATTTTAATGGGAAATAAAAAGGAAACTATTTTTATCATGCTATGATAAGTCGATGAGAGATTTGATTTTTTGGAATCTTTCAAATGTAATAACGGTAAAGTATATATATATATATGAGTATATGTATATATATTTAGTAAAAATGTTTTCATGTCTTTAAAGTAGATCTTATGTTATGTATATATATATAATCAATCTTAAAATGTTTTATAAAAACTATCACTTAAACATTGTAGATATGATAGGGAATTTGGGAGTCAACCCATCCCTCAAGTGGGTTTCCCAAGATAACCATCAAGGTTCCTTGTAGTTTCAGTGTTTTTTTCAAAAGCACGAATATAATTTTCAGATATACTACTCGACTATTTTTAAGCAATTTTTTATCATAATTAATTTTAAAACGTTTTAGTATTTTTGATACATAAATAATTTCAATGATTTTATCAAATGATATTTCCAAATATATTTTTATGGTATTATCAAAATAATTCCAAACCCATTTCTCAAAGGTTATTTTCATAAGGAGTTTCAGGAAAAATTATTTCAACGATTTTAAAACACATTACTGGTCATTTGAAAGTCCATCACTTTTTTTAATGATTTTCACAGAAATCATAGAAATTCTAAATTAGAATTTGACGCTTTTGGTGTAGTGCTCACAGAAGTGTAGTACGTAATTATTTTATTCAATTCTGATAAATGTACGTCTTTGTCTAATTTTCTAGAAACAAGACTTATAAATAGTCCTTGTGTGTGTAATATGATGTGTAATTATTCAGTTATTTTTATAAAATAAATAATATAGCATTTTTTGGATCATAGTCAAGAAGAGTGGGCTAGGGGCATCATAATTGGTTTGAGAGGGATGTTCAAGATAACTCTGGAGAATTAGAACCCTTTAATAGATTGAGTATCATTTCATAATCAAAATTCCTATTTATTATTTTTAGATTGAAGGAAGGAAAATCAATTAAGTCTCCTAGTACTTTCAGATGAATTACATTCAATGATCATGGTGAAATATTTCATAGAAGAATATGAGCCCAATTAAGCCATGCATCTTTCTTATAAATGAATTTATAATATATCAGGCACCGTTGATTACTTTTTTTTCATCGCGTTTTGGGTTTTGTATAAGGGCCCAACCTTAAACCTTACTTAAAATTGAATTAAATGAATAATTCACATTGAGGATCTTTTCAGGTTTAGAATTTTAGAGAATTAGGACATAACTATTACATCTCAAAAGATTACAAAGTAGTCTCTTCTACTAAATTTCCATAAAATAAAAATTCTTAAAAAGAAACATGTCTAGTTTCATGTTTTAGGTAGCATGACTTTCCCTTGATCCCATCCTTGACCCTATTCCATGCTAAGTCCTGTGAAAAACATTTCAAAAACTTGGGATGATCATAAAAACTCAGTAAGGGATACACAAAGAATAAAAACTTTTAGTTTATCAAAACAAAAAGTAAACCATGTATACTTTATCAAGGTAATATGTTTCACCTTTATGAAGTAGTAAAAACTATTCATGAATTATTATCATTACTTACCTTTTTGTAACCAAAGTATTACCATAAAACCCATATAAAGAACACATAACATATATAAAGGTAACTTGGGACATAAACATAATTAAGTGGAATAACCATACGGTCGACTCCCACACATATCACTTAATGGAATAGCCATACGACCAATTTCCATACATACTTAATGGAATAGCCATACGGCCGACTTCCATACCCAATGCATTGGAGGTTATAACGTAACCACTCGTCCTAGTATTCACGACACCACCTGTCATATGGTTTATAACGTAACCACCCGTTAAAATGTCCAAGTACCAATATAAAATCATAAAACATAAAACCAATATAAAGGAATGATAACATTTCCACATCACAATATATCATAAATATATTGACATAATAGAATCCTTTATCAAAACCATTTTCAATACCAAAATACATAAAAGAGTATATGGTATTTATTTTATTCTAAAAACATTACAGCTTGTTGAGGAAGCCAAAGACCAAATAATACTCGCGGTGGCGGAAAAGGTCGTTTTTGCCGCGTACGTTAAAAGAAACAGTCCTTTTTGTCGTTTTGTAAAACACTTCATAGAAAAATATTCCTTTTGTATAAAAGTAAATTCAAAGGGGTTTATACACCGTATAAAAGAAAGTTGTGTATAAAACGAAATATGCCTCAATGAAAGGAGATTGAGACGAAGTCCCTTACCTTGGGTCCGACATTACTCAATCGTTCTTTAACGTCCTGAATAATAAACTTTAGTTAATTTCTAATTGATTAAGAACTTTTTAGAGTTCTTTATTCCTTTTATATCACTTATTTCCATGTTATAAACATTATGTAACCAGTTAGTTAATAATGTTTGTTTTGTCGATATTTGGTTCTTAAGTCGAAAGTGGACTTCTTACAATTACATGTTGTTCGTGTGGTCACAGGTTCTTTATATCAAGAATTACATTCCTGATTTGGATATAATATATATCATATATATCCAGCATATACATTTATTTATAATATTACATAATCATTTAGAGGTAAGAAATGAAATGCACCGTTCATGGAGACGGTAAGCCGTACGTACGCATGAACGCTACTTTCATTTCTTTCTCATATTAATGGAATTAAAATTAAATGAGAGGTATGTATATTTTAATTCCAGAATTATATTCATCATTTAGATGTATCATTCATTATATATATCCATTATATACATATACTTTTAATAGTACATTACATTTGGGGATAAGAAATGAAATGCACCGTTCATGGAGACGGTAAGCCGTACGTACGCATGAACGCTACTTTCATTTCTATCTCATAATTTAATGGAAAGAAATAATAATGATATAGAGGTATATTATAATTCCAGTATAACATCATATATAATAACTTTAAATACATCCTTTACACATCCCACATATGGCATTAACGAATCACATCACTTTGAGGGGGCGGTAGTCCGCACTTCCTTAAATGAAGTTATCGTGTTTACCCACAATGGAAACCATAAAGGTATGCCCAAAATGAAAAATACAGAAGCTTAAAGAAAAAAATAAACATATTATATATCATATATAAAAATAGTGACATCATAATGGCCACCTTTGAAGGTGTTAAATGAGTATTGAACAATCATCGTTTCGGGAGGCAGAATTTCTCCATCCACGGAAACCGTATGTTCTTTTACCATTTTATGTAGTTTTGTGAGAGTTTAGCTCGAATAAATATTATAACAACATCCTATTATATTGAAGATACTTTTGTTGTTACAAAAGAAGTAAATAAAAAGATTTTAGGGGATTGGAGAAACAAAATAAAACAAATGAACAAGAGAGAATGAATTACCTTTAAAAGTGTAACTCCTTTTGAATTGAGCCTAAAGGCTTCCTTTGAAAGTATTCTGCCCAATGGGAATCCTCTAGGATGAGGGGAGGGATGTGGAGAGAGTAAATGGTCAGGGGTTGGCCGAGCCAAAGGCTTGAGGAGTGTGTGAAATGAGGTAGAGGTGGGGGCCTTTTATAAGAGGAGAGGAGGGGCACTTTTGGAAAGTAAAGAAATATTACTTTATTTGAAAATGTGTTTCGGTTTTAAAAGGTCCCACATTGATATTATTCGTGGATAAGGTGATAAGGGTCCTAAATCCACTCATACAATTGGTTTTGGACATGTGTAGTTTATAGATTTTACATTATCCTTCCATTTTATTTAAATTGTCAAATAATGATGTCATCGCTGCATCATTATTATGTCATAAATAATTTAATTTATATAATGTATAAAAATTATGAAAAAACAACTATGATGTAGTAAATCTTTTTATCTTTCCAATTACTATTTATAATCAGTAATCTGATCTTTATAACCCCATATAAAAATTGTTTTCGTAAAACATATTATGTTTGTGTCATTTTTACTTTTACATTAAATAAAAAGTTATTTATGTCATTTCCCAACCAATGTGTCTCCATGGGGTCCCCAAGTTGACCCATGGCTTGTCTTGGTCGGCCATGACACAACCAATGAGGGTAGGACATGTGTCAAGCTCATCTTATTTTATTAAAGCATTATTTTTACCTTAAACTACACTAATTACCACTAATCGCGATTAAGAACTTAATAAGTTACTATTCACCAAAAATTATTATAATCTCATTGAACCACATTTTACTTCTTAATGACAACCATGTATGTCGGATTTTTGAAATTCAAAACACAATGATGGTAAAATTTCATTTAAATGGAAAATCAGTCTTTATAAGTATCACTTAGTGGTCTCACTATTCATCAAAAATTGATGTTTTTTAGAAAATTACCAAAAATTCACTCTAAGCTATATTTGATATTACGAGTTAAAAAATGAAGTCTATTTTACAAAATTCAAAACAGATAAGTCACATTAATCAATTTAATAATTAATTCCCGCTGTCAGAGCAAATAGCGTGTTTTTATGAAACAATAAGTATCAAAAGATTGACACTAGTTTAAGTCTGATTTCAAAGTGAAATTGATTCCAACGACCACTATTGGATTTAATGGTAAAATTATTTTCTAATTTCACTTTAAAACCAATTCAAAAGATAATCTAATAATATAAATAAATTATATTAAAAAGAGGTTTTGAATTAAAATACAACATTTTACACTATTCATTAAAAACTGAACTTTATCAGAAAAATACCAAAACTTTACACAAAGTAAAATTTAATGTCCCGATTCTAAAGAAGAGTTTTATTTGGTCCAAAAGAATGTATAAGAGTGATCAAAACTATATTTAATGACAGTTCACCATCAAAAGGCGATAAGTGAACCTTTAGTGAAAACTAGGGAATATACGCCTAAAATTGAATTCTTTCTGTATTTTAAGCCTTTATCTTTTATTGGATAAATGTAAAAACATTTAAAAACATATATAATCATATTTTAGTTATTTATATCCATTCCCACCAATATAACGGCTACATGTTAACTACCATTTAAAATAATATTATTTTATTATTAGAGTGCAACGTAAGATTCCCAAGAAACTCGTTGTTGCGTGTTGGGTACGCCATCGAGCATAGCATCCCCTTTAAAGTAATATTAATATTTGATTCACAAATATGGATAAATATAAAGATGAAATATTCTTTATTTACCTGGGGTGTTACATACTTCCCCCCTTTTGGGAATTACGTCCTCACAATTTTAAAATTGGGCTTGGAAACATCCTTGAAAGTCCCACATCGGAACAAGGATTGGTAAAACAATCACTTTAAAATAAAGAAAGATAATTACAAATGTCACCCGAGTTAACCCATTCTAGGATTCCAAGTATGAAAACATTGACATGGAGGAGAAAACATAGGGTCATGTTCTGATGGAGAGTGATAGAAAACATGTTTAGGAGAAAGTTAACCATGAGAGAATCACAAACTTGTGATGGGTTAAACGGTATTCGATTCCCTAGTAGGAAAAGTTAATAGACAAAATTTTTGTTTTATGTTACTTTTTTTTGAGGAATTTATTCATAAGGAAACATAATCACTTATCATGTTGACTCTCAACTTTTATTAGATTCCTTACACAAACTCATATTTTCTCCAAAAGGTGAGTATTTAGGAAGACTTGTTCAAATTAAGAGTACTATAATCAACTTCTAGAGAATCACCTAATCCACAAAAGAGAACTATATACTTCCCATATCTTTAGACCTTAACCATAACCAAAACCAAAAAGGTTAGTACAAGGTCAGATAATCCAGAAAAGGATAACCCTTTATAAAAAGAAAATCTTTTCTTAATCTCCAAAATTTGTCCAACAAAATCCAAAGTTCAACGAGGACCATCTGATAAAAAAATTTGTCCATAAAAATTCCCCAAAGTAAACCAATCTAAGATTGAAACCCAAACATTTTAAGGATTTAGTCACATAGTCTTCCAAGTTAAATCGTAACATTTATCTCCAAACAACATCAGTTCCTCCTAATGTCCCGTATTGAAAAGTAATTAACCTAATCCCATATCCTCCATGATAGGTTAATCATTTTCATAAATAACCCAAAATCATCTTACTCTTAATTCATAAAATCATATAACCAGATAGAATCCGTCAAACTAACCAGGGAATTCATGTAGTCCAGTGGTAGGCGATAAATACCAGTCGCACTTTGGTTGTGGGTTCGATTCCCGCAGCATTGTCCGACGCGACGAGTTGTCACACGGTCTTCGTGTTGTCCTTTTTTCAAAACTATATTATTCTTAAATCATTCCCCAAAAAGTGATAAAATCATCAAAAATAACCATAACATAATTTATCCTCAATTTTATCTCATGCCTTTCACTTCAATCATAACATATATTAACCCAAAATTACCTCAAAAGTTAGGATCATATAAACCCAAATGGTTCTTTATAACTATGTCCACAAAAGAAGAGATAACTATTCCTTGAATAAAATTTCATATATTAAACATCAGGGTTACACATAATATGAAAAGTCTTCTAATGTAACCCCATCATCAAAAGAGACTTAATACTCTTAAGAATTTCACCATAACTCTTGAAGCCCTTATATGTTGACATCTTACTCATTCAACATTCTTCATGATCCATTAACCATTTCTTTCCAACTTATTCCGAAATACCTCTTTCCTACAAACAAAATCATGAATCATATCCTAAGATTCCAAAATAGGAAAACAATAGTCATGAAATAATACATACCTTTGATTGGTCATTGTCAGTTTCTTCATCCTCAATCGGAATGGCATTAGGTAGTGGTAAACAAACATTTGTACGCTCTTGGTGACCCCATTCACGAAACTTCTTCATAGGACATGTGTTAGCATAATGACCATGCACACCACATTTGAAACATTCAATTGATCCCTCAGAAAGAACTTCTTTCCCTTTCCTCAAGTCAAATGGATTCTTCCTTTTTCCATGGCAGGTTCTTGCTTTATGACCATCATTTCCACATCTATAGCATATTTTTGTCCCTTTGAAACATTTTCCTAGGTGTTTCTTTCCACATCTTTGACACATAGGTTTTTGAACACACTTACCTTTATGATTATTACCTGTAGTTCCGTAGGGATTTTTTTCTCGCATACATGATTCCTTATATAAATCACCAAGGTTTAGGTGGTCAATCATAACTCCAGATAGTTGGTTGAGGATAAACATAAGAGTTCTCATTACAGCTCCCATATCATTCAGTTGCTCGCTCAGAAAACTGTCACAGTTTCCTTCACATCCACCGTTACCTTGGTGCCTGCTAGATCCAGCCATTTACTAAAACCAAAAAGGGTCAGTGTGAGTATAACAACAAAACCATCATGTACTAATGAGGAAGATAAACACTAAGATATTCTTACTCATTCACTTTATCTAAAACTAGTACTATGTCTGAAATCCTAACCATTATGGTAATGTCACTTATGCTTAAAGAATACCCTAACCTCTAAAGTTATCTAAACCGACCTCTGATACCAACTATAAGGCCCCAGCCTTAAAACTTACTTAAAATTGAATTAAATTAATAATTCACATTGAGGATCTTTTCAGGTTTAGAGTTTTAGAGAATTAGGACATAATTATTACATCTCAAAAGATTACAAAGTAGTCTCTTCTACTAAATTTCCATAAAATATAAATTCTTAAAAAGAAACATGTCTAGTTTCATGTTTTAGGTAGCATGACTTTCCCTTGATCCCATCCTTGACCCTATTCTATGCTAAGTCCTGTGAAAAAAATTTCAAAAACTTGGGATGAGCATAAAAACTCAGTAAGGGATACACAAAGAATAAAAACTGTTAGTTTATCAAAACAAAAAGTAAACCATGTATACTTTATCAAGGTAATACTTTTCACCTTTATTAAGTAGTAAAAACTATTCATGAATTATATATCATTACTTACCTTTTTGTAACCAAAGTATTACCATAAAACCCATATAAAGAACACATAACATATATAAAGGTAACTTGGGACATAAACATACTTAAGTGGAATAACCATACGGTCGACTCCCACACATATCACTTAATGTAATAGCCATATGGCCAATTTCCATACATACTTAATGGAATAGCCATACGACCGACTTCCATACCCAATGCATTGGAGGTTAGAACATAACCACCCATCCTGGTATTCACGGCACCACCCGTCATATGGTTTATAACGTAACCACCCGTTAAAATGTCCAAGTACCAATATAAAATCATAAAACATAAAACCAATATAAAGGAATGATAACATTTCCACATCACTATATATCATTAATATATTGACATAATAGAATCCTTTATCAAAACCATTTTCAATACCAAAATACATAAAAGAGTATATGTTATTTATTTTATTCTAAAAACATTACGGCTTGTTGTGGAAGCCAAAGACCAAATAATACTCGCGGTGGCGGAAAAGGTCGTTTTCACCGCGTACGTTAAAAGAAACATTCCTTTTTGTCGTTTTGTAAAACGCTTCATAGAAAAAGATTCCATTTGTATAAAAGTAAATTCAAAGGGGTTTATACACCGTATAAAAGAAAGTTGTGTATAAAACGAAATATGCATCAATGAAAGGAGATTGAGACGAAGTCCCCTACCTCGGATCCGACTTGACTCGATCGTTCTTTAACGTCCTGAATAATAAACTTGAGTTAATTTCTACTTGATTAAGAACCTTTTTAGAGTTCATTATTCCTTTTATATCACTTATTTCCATGTTATAAACATTATGTAACCAGTTATGTTAATAATGTTTGTTTTGTCGATATTTGGTTCTTATGTCGAATGTGGACTTCTTACAATTACATGTTGTTCGTGTGGTCAAAGATTCTTTATATCCAGAATGAAATTCCTGATTTTGATATCATATATATCATATATATCCAGCATATAAATGTATTTATAATATTACATAATCATTTATAGGTAAGAAATGAAATGCACCGTTCATGGAGACGGTAAGCCGTACATACGCATGAACGCTACTTTCATTTCTTTCTCATATTAATGGAATTAAAATTAAATGAGAGGTATGTATATTTTAATTCCAGAATTATATTCATCATTTAGATGTATCATTCATTATATATATCCATTATATACATATACTTTTAATAGTACATTACATTTGGGGATAAGAAATGAAATGCACCGTTCATGGAGACGGTAAGCCGTACGTACGCATAAACGCTACTTTCATTTCTATATCATACATTAATGGAAAGAAATAATAATGATATAGAGGTATATTATAATTCCAGTATAACATCATATATAATAACTTTAAATCCATCCTTTACACGTCCCACATATGGCATTAATGAATCACATCACTTTGAGGGGGCAGTAGTCCGCACTTCCTTAAATGAAGATATCGTGTTTACCCACAATGGAAACCATAAAGGTATGCCCAAAATGAAAAATACAGAAGCTTAACGAAAAAAATAAACATATTATATATCACATATAAAAATAGTGACATCATAATGGACACCTTTGAAGGTGTTAAATGAGTATTGAACAATCATCGTTTCGGAAGGCAGAATTTCGCCATCCACTGAAACCGTATGTTCTTTAACCATTTGATGTAGTTGTGTGAGAGTTTAGCTCAAATAAATCTTATACAAACATCCTAGTATATTGAAGATACTGGTGTTGTTACAAAAGACTTAAATAAAAAGAGTTTAGGGGGTTGGAGAAACAAAATAAAGCAAATGAACAAGAGAGAATGAATTACCTTTGAAAGTGTAACTCCTTTTGATTTGAGCCTAAAGGCTTCCTTTGAAAGGATTATTCACAACGGGAATCCTCTAGGATGAGGAGAGGGATGTGGAGAGAGTAAATGTTCAGGGGTTTTCCGAGCCAAAGGCTTGAGGAGTGTGTGAAATGAGGTAGAGTTGGGGGCCTTTTATAAGAGGAGAGGAGGGGCACTTTTGGAAAGTAAAGAAATATTACTTTATTTGAAAATGTGTTTCGATTTTAAAAGGTCTCACATTGATATAATTCGTGGATATGGTGATAAGGGTTCTAAATACACTCATCCAATTGGTTTTGGACATTTTTAGTTCATAGATTTTACATTATCTTTCCATTTTATTTAAATCGTCAAATAATGATATCATCGCTGCATCATTATTATGTCATAAATAATTTAATTTATATAATGTCTAAAAATAATTAAAAAACAACTATGATGTAGGAAATCTTTTTATCTTTCCAATTACTATTTATAATCAAAAATCTGATCTTTATAACCCCATATAAAAATTTTTTTCGTAAAACATATTATGTTTGTGTCATTTTTACTTTTACATTAAATAAAAAGTTATTTATGTCATTTCCCAACCAATGTGTCTCCATGGGGTCCCCAAGTTGACCCATGGCTTGTCTTGGTCGGCCATGACACAACCAATGAGGGTATTACATGTTTCAAGCTCATCTTATTTTATTAAAGCATTATTTTTACCTTAAACTACACTAATTACCACTAATCGCGATTAAGAACTTAATAAGTTACTATTCGCCAAAAAATTATTATAATCTCATTGAACCACATTTTACTTCTCAATGACAACCATGTATGTCTTATTTTTGAAATTAAAAACTCAATGATGTCAAAATTTCATTTAAACGGAAAATCAGTCTTTATAAGTACCACTTAGTGGTTTCACTATTCATCAAAAATTGATGTTTTTCAGAAAATTACCAAAAATTCACCCTAAGCTATATTTGATATTACGAATTCAAAAATGAAGTATATTGTACAAAATTCAAAACATATAAGTCACATTAATTAATTTAATAATTAATTCCCGCTGTCAGAGCAAATAGCGTGTTTTCATGAAATAATAAGTATCAAAAGATTGACACTAGTTTATGTCCGATTTCAAAGTGAAATTGATTCCAATGAACACTATTGGATTTAATGGTAAAAATATTTTATAATTTCACTTTAAAACCAATTCAAAAGATAATATAATCATATAAATAAATTATATTAAAAAGAGGTTTTGAATTAAAATACAACATTTTACACTATTCATTAAAAAATGAACTTTATCAGAAAAATACCAAAAATTTACACAAAGTAAAATTTAATGTCCTGATTTTAAAGAAGTGTTTTATTTGGTCCAAAATAATGTATAAGAGTGATCAAAACTATATTTAATGACAGTTCGCCATCAAAAGGCGATAAGTGAATCTTTAGTGAAAACTAGGGCATATACGCCTAAAATTGAATTCTTTCTGTATTTTAAGCCTTTATCTTTTATTGGATAAATGTAAAAACATTTAAAAACATATATAATCATATTTTAGTTATTTATATCCATTCCCTCCAATACAACGGCTACATGTTAACTACCATTTAAAATAATATTATTTTATTATTAGTGTGCAACGTAAGATTCCCAAGAAACTCGTTGTTGCGTGTTGGGTACGCCATCGAGCATAGCATCCTCTTTAAAGTAATATTAATATTTGATTCACAAATATGGATAAATATAAAGATGAAATATTCTTTATTTACCTGGGGTGTTACATTTTGTCTTTGACGAAATCATATAGATTAAACATGACTTCTATAGATGAAAAGTGGCATATTCCGAAGGAATTTTTATGAGCTTTACCCGGTTTGATCAACCAGAATCAATATCGGCCTTTTATAGAGAAGTAGAAGAATGAAACTGTTCCATGACGTAAATGTGTCAAATTTTAAGCTTTTGTTTCTCATGAACAATTTATGATGCTTTGAAACATTCTAAGATGAATCCATGAGACTTTATTAGGGGAATAAAAATCAAGATGTCATTCTCAGATAATATATTGATTATCATTCCTTGAAAACTAACTTCTGATGTTTACATCCATACAACCCTTCTTGCACAAGTTGTGTTTTGGGAAGTGGAGCTGGATTATTTTGAAGCCACCTTGAACTTTACTCACATAGGATTATATGGTAACTATGGAAGACAAATTTATACTCCTTGGGGATATCATGTGAGATTCAGAATAGATGGAAACTAGAATTCATACGTGTAAATGAATTGGGATGGAACAATTCAAATGGGGGGGGGGAATGTAACACACCATGTTTAAAAGTATGTTTTATGATTTTCAATGATACAAAATGCAATAAAATACATAAATTTCTGAATGAAGAAATATAAGTAGTAAGAATTTTTTTATTCAATGATCAGAATACATCTCTAACAAATAAGAACTAACCCATTAAACCCACTTCTGATGATAATAAATCAACTGGAATTCCCACAAAAACACAATGATGCCAACTGTGTTGTTATCATCTTATGGCTCTACCATCAGCACAAAAGTATTAGCAAGAACAATATCATTGAAACTAACAATAAGAGGAACATATAAAACCATATATGAAAATAGTAGTGTGAGAATCGAGGTAATTTTTATTTTTGATGTGTGTTTGAATACCCTTTGAAATCAGTATTTATAATGTTTTGTCGTACCGTTATAAAAACTATCTATTATATGTTTTAAATTAAAATTGAGAAATGTCATATGATAAGAATTTTTATATAGATAAAATAAATATATAAATATAAATATATAGAATTAATATTGATATGTATATTATTATGCGATAAAAAAGTTTATATATATTTTCCTATAAATTATTCTAAGAATAAATACAGTTTTAAGCGTTAAAAATAAATATATATGAAATTTATGTAAATATTACTATTACAGACTATTAATATATGAATTATATATATAACGATAAATCAATGAATAATAATAATAATCACATTGTTTTAGTGTCACGGTTAAAGTCAAGTCACGAATGATTTACTTTTTGGGTTAGGTTTTCCTCCAAGGGTGGAGATCGAGGCTTCAGTAAAGATGGAAACCGCTGGAGTCCAATCCAAGAGGGATCATCTTTGTCTATGGGATTTGAGATCGATGAGTATCTAAGCATGACCATCATATTTTCAATGACATAAGATAAGTCTCGAGTAGGAGTTTAGTTTTTTTGAGTGCATGTTGATGCCTGAGCCTTTCCCAACTACTAGAGAGTTTCTGTAAGTTATGATCTTAGTGTGTTAAGGGTTTCAAGAAATATTTGGGGTAAAATGACTTTCAGATTTTGATGATCTAGCTTGTCTGCATGATGGTCTGTTTTAATTATTATTTTTATTCAAATAATCCACAAAAATATAGTTGTTTGGTATGTTTTCTGGTTCTCCCCATTGACTTCAGTCTATGGATACCCCCAAAAAAATTTATAGTTATTCCAAAAAATTGAGTATCAGGTTTCTTCTTTTTTGTTTGATTTAAATTATTATAATCTCTAGGTAATAAATTCTTTGCCCAAATTCAGTTTGAATATTTTAATACGTTTTCATTCATTGAAACTGTTCGTGGTTCTATTGTTATTCATTGGTTTATAATATTTTAAAAATACCGGTATAGGGAGTTGAAAATGATATGTGTGACCTTTTTCCAATTCAGTCGTCATCAACATGTTAAAACATCATGAAGAACATACTAATCTAGCTAAATTATAAAATATACAATATATCCATCATTTTTCAATAATAAAAACATTATTATTTTCTCTCCAAGTTCAACAATTTATGAATAGAAAATATTATGATTTCTCAACAAGCATTTCATCATAACCAATTTTTCCGAGCAATTTAATTGATTACATTTAAGAGTGACTTTTTCTATATTTTTCTTTTGAGATTATAAACAGATAGGGTATTTCTAGTGGCTATTTTAAGGCACATCATTCATGCAATAAAGAGAGGAAATGGTTCTGCAATCAAAATAATCATAAGGGGTTATTATTAATATTTAATTTTTTTGAAATATAATTTGTTTGTTATGATTTTAATTTTATGAGATTTTTGTGTAAGGGAGAAATATTTATTTAAAATATTTTGAGAATTTTGAGATCTTGTTTTCATAAGAAATAATTTGAATTTATTTTGAAACAATTTTCTTTTTTAAAGATAAATTATAGAGGATTTTATGGTATAAAGAGAATTCTATTTTTCATAATTTTAAACTTCTAATGAAAACGGTTTATTATTATTATGAAAATTATTAGCATTGTAAAAATGTGCACATATATATGTCTAAATATATGAATCCAAATATATGTCTTAATTTCCTAATATTTATAATTTAAGAGAGTAATTAGAATATATTATGTGTTTTGTTAATTTAAATTATGCAAGGGCTTATTATCAACAATTTAAGTTAACTTATTTTAAAATCATTATTATAGTTTTAGGGTTTTGCATTAGATAATTTTCATCAATTATATCCTTAATTTTAGTGCATATTATTTCATTGGAAAGAGAAATTATTTTAGTGTTTATACTCAGGAAATCATGTTTTGAAACTTATATTTGATTCAAATGAAAATAATTATATTGTATTAATTGTTTAATTGAGAATGTGTCATTGCAAGTGATAATGTTTTCATTATGAAAATACATATATTGATTTATAATAATAACAACCTAATATATCATAAAGATATTTTTATGTATTTTTTTATTAAGGTATTTAAGAATATTTATATTTAAGTGGATTTCATATTATCAAAATTAATTTTTGTGTATTTAAAATATAAAATAAATGTGTAATTTTCATACAATAATAGTTAAAACTAAAGACATCATTTTGTGTGTGTGAAAATCATTTTAAGACCATTAATTATAATATGTGACACATCTTGCATGTATCAATGTTTTCCATTATTAAATGAATGTTTTATGAATAAACATTCTTTGTATTCTTGTTAATTGAATATTTGAATAGAAGATGTTTTTGTCATGCAAAGATAAATTGATGAGAGATTTGATTTTTTAGAATATTTGAAATGTAGTAATTAGAAAGTATATATATATATGTTTATATGTATATATATATATAATAATAATAATGTTTTCCTATCTTTAAATTATAACTATAGTGGATATATATATATATATATTAGAATTCTTAAAATGTTTTATAAAAATCAGTAGTTGAACATTGTAAATACGATATCGTATTCAAAAGTGAACATATCCCTCAAGTGGGTAGGCCAAAGATAGCCTTCAAGGTTTGAAGTAGTCTTAGTGTTTTGCTTTCAAAAGCTTGCATATTGTTGTCAAAAATTCCACTTGACTATTTTTAAGAAATTTTTAAGAGTATGTAATTTTAAAATGTTGGCATATTTTTGATACGTAAATAATTCCAAGGATTTTATTATATGGAATTTCCAAATAAATTTTGAAGGTATTATAAAAATAATTTCAAACCCATTTCTAAAAGATTATTTTCAAAGGGAGTTTCAGTAAAAATTATTTCAATGATTTTAAAACACTCTACTAGGAAATTGAATGCTCACCCCTTTGTATTTAAATACTTTTTCACAAGAATCATCGATGTTCTAAATCAGACATCAACATATTTGGTGTAGCGTGCACGAAAGCGTAGTAGGAAATTACTTTATTCAACTCTAATAAGTGTAAGGTTTTGTCTAATCCTCCAGATCCTAGGCCAGTAAAAGGTCCTAATGTTGGTAATATGATGAGTAATTATTCCATTACTTTTATAAAAAAATTAAACATCATTTTAAATCATTAATTCTGGAGGAGTGGGATTAGGGTGTTATAAATAATGCCACAAGAAATGGGATATCCATAGACCCTTAATGGATATGAATGAATTGATGTATGGTTGAGGAAAACATATTTCATGGATATCAATAGTCTTAATAGATTGGCTGGATATTATCATATATTTGTTAGCAATTTATCATCATTGTCAAAAACTCTAACAAGGATAACATTAAATGTAGTATTGCTTTCATTTAATGGTGAGTTTGAAGAGATTTTAACAAAACTCAAAATAAGGATGATCAATTTTTTTGTGATCAAAATACCCACATGTGGAGAGTTTTTTTTAATTTCTAGATATTCATCAAAAAGGTATTTGTTTTTGTGTTAATGTAGAATATTAATGAAATTTTATTTCCTTTAGGGATAATGAATATTCATTAATAGAACTAACTGACACATGATTCAGAGTAGGATGTAGTGATATTCACTTTTAAAATATGCATAAACTATATATTTGGTGATAAATTATAAATACATACGGATCGCAAGAGCCTAAAATACATAATCACATCGAAATAGATGAATATGAACCAATGAAGATGTTTAGAGATGGTCACTAATTGTGAAATATTAATCCACATTCATCCTAGTAATGTGAATAATGTGGTAGATTCTCTAAGTAGAAAGGATCATGAAATTCTATCATTGATGAGAATTTATAAGGATCCAATATTTTTATATTTAGAAAGGATGGATATAGGAATCATAAATGACGAACATCGTCAATCATTTAAAAAGTGATTGTTTAACCATCCATTATAGATATGTTAGATGTTACTTTAAAATTTGATGTTATAATTCTAAAAAAACATGAAACTATAATGAAGGATAAATCATTAATTTTCAACTTTAATGAAGAAGGAGTTGATAGATTTGGGTCATGACTATATGTAGCATTGAATCTTGAGATAATGAATGAACTATTATATGGTGCACATATTGGATTTAGTACCCTAGAACAAACTTCTATATACCTTATGATAAATTTCATTCATGTTTTTAATATTAATAAACTATATAACACTTCATAATATTTTTTCTGTGTGACATTGTATGATATAATTTCCAATGTGTAGTTATCACACTAAAAGGTCGGAGATGTTCCCCGATGTGATGAGAAACCAAAAGATCTACAACATTATTCTTGAATATATGTTCTATATCTATATTATATAATATTATGGACATATTTGTTACCGTCTATCAATTTCATAGAATCATAAGACTTTTAGGCACATTATCATGGTGTACACCAACTGTAATATATAGTAGGATATTATGAAATTGAGATCCACAAATAATAAATCCACATTTAAATGTGGCACTGGATGTTCATATATGTGGATGTGGGTATTGGTCCTTAGAAATTGATATTATTTATAGTTATTTTTATGATTCATGCACTTAGATATATTGATGTAAAATATAATGAAAGATGTTTGTGGTGAGGATGGATATATTGGGTTCAGGTTGAGTAATGTTACATTATTGAATAATGGATGAGATTATTTTCCCCTTAGTTTTATTATTGGAAGTTGAAAAATCAGACCCTTTGATGGAAATGATGTGGCCTATATAAATCCATGTCCAAGGTATTCTATAGGCATGTTCAATTTTTGAAAAGTCAATGAAATGGAAATTTATCACATATGATAATGGAACTAGCGTGAAACATTCTAGATTAAAATATCGAGAGAAAGGGATTTTATTACACACTAAGCATCTGTAGGAGTTATCATGTCTTTATAGCATAAAAGTATTTCTCAATGGAATTTTGGCGTGTTTCTATATGTTATTCTAGGAATTGAGGCTATTTCACCTAATTCCACTAAGAATGATACCTAGACGATCACAAACTAAGTATGTCTAGAATCTCAATTAAATATTAGATTTTTATTTATTATTTAACTGGTTGAATAAATGTTATTCCCATAAATGGTTTAATAGTTTTTCATGATCACATATAAAAAATTATTTTTCATTTAGTCAGTATAATGTTTATTTATTTATTGGAGAATAAAAAATGATATTTATTTAATAAATAAATAAAAATTATTCAGGGGCTGATAATTGTTGTGGATGAGTTCTAAACAGAGTTTAATGGTATAGTGAGAAATAATAAATTTTTAATATTACTTAATTAAATTATATTTCATTCTAATTATCTAGTTATGCTATTTTTGAGAAATTATAATATTAGTTTTATTTTTTTACACAAGTTTTTTCTATGATTAAATATATAATTAAGGGATGTTGTGTAATTATTTAATTTTAACAATTCCAATATAGATACCCAATTATAATTTTTTTTCAAGAGTTATAATTCATTTTTCTTGTCTATGCATGAAGGATTTAGTGAATCCTCCAAAGGATAGAGAGCTCCCTTCTCTAAGAACAGTCCATAGATCAGAGTGTAGACCTACTCAATGAGATCAATTAAAATACATTGGAAGCGATTCTTAAAGCCATCAAAGTTAGATGATAAAAGTGGAAGGATCTCCCATGCTATAATCTAGTGATTCCATCAGCGACATCTAGAGATTATTCTAACACTTGTGGATCACCACTAGATAAAAAACACTTGAATTCTATAACACAATGATGGTTGACCACAAATCTATCACAAGATTCATAAATGATGAAATAATTCAATAAAGGTAAATCTTTATTTAATTAAATTATTTATAAACAATATGTGATGTTCCTATCTCTATTTCTAGAATAATAATCCATTATATATTTCATTGATTAAATTTCATGTATCATGACGTTCATCATTGTATAGATCTCAGATTGATCGTCGATTATGGAAAAGCCATGTTGGGAACCGCCCATCACACACTTCCACTGCACCTAGAATGTACAAATCATATTAGAGTGGTAACATAATTTTTTAAATTATTTTTTGATCATTCATGATTTACTCATTTATAATATTGTTTCTCAGTTCTTATTCAATAGTTATTTTAATCCAAATTGTGAGATAGTCTTCTTCCTCTTTCATTTCATATATATATAATCGAAATTATTGATTTTATGATGAAAATAAAATCAAGGTACTCATGTAATGGTGCCAAGGTTGCTGTCCAGAAAAGATAGGACTACAAACTATTTAAAAGCAGTTACACACCAAATAGTAATGTTCAATGCATCAAAATTAAATCACAAATTAATTCATTTTTATGCATTAGTTAAACAGTTTAATTACACAATGTGTTGACAAGATCTTATTGGTGCATAGGAAGCTATATTACATTATTTATAGCCCATTTACATGTTGTATAGTAACATTCAGTTAAATGTTGTTCATGTATTTGAATACATGGACTAGTTGATTGGTGATCATGTGATTTGGACTTCACATGGCATGTAACCCATTGGACACACCATGTACTGATGTTTCCAAGGTATGATTATCATGTTGAGTTCTTAGGTGAGTACCATCGATAGATGATGATAAATGTACATGCATGTATCTTGGATGAAATGAGGTAAACTTATACCAAGTTAGGTAGATTATTAATATATTAGTTTTACTGTGTAATCCTTGAGACATGTACTTTTGTGTGGTCAATAGGATAGTACACACAATATGATAGGTTTTCATATACTTAAATATTTAAATTTTTAATTAATATCTACATAATATTTAGATCTGTATATCTTGTAAAAGTCACATTTCATGTTATTACTGTAAGTTCATTTAACCATAAAACATGACTGATATATCATGTAATTCAATTAGTCATCTCTGAAGTACACGATTTGAAAGTACGTGATATGTCATGTATATCATATGTCAAAAGAGAAAAATATTATACGACTATAATACTTGTATAGAAGAATCATAATGATATTCACCATACTGACTTAATGGTAAAATTATATAAATAAGTAATTTTAAATACATTTATTTAATTTGTATTATATAATAAATAATGAGAATCTCAAGGATATTAAAATGATAATTAACATAAATAAATTGATTAATTAGAGGATAATGATTAATTGATTTGATTACAATTTTTCATTAAAAATGATTGATTAATAATTCAATGTTAGTTTAATTAAAATTTTAATTCGTTATGTGCTTGTAAATTATCATGATCTATACCAAACCATGGTATGTGATTGGTTTCATTTAATTTGATATTAAATTAAATTGTTTTCCATCATGACTTACCTCTTCTTAATATATAGGGTCATCATGCCCATGGTTTCTTTTATGTAAACCCCTTTCTCCCTCACATTTGTGTGCATAAATGACATATTAAATGGATGGAATTCCCCTGATAGTGGAGGCGGATCAGGTTTGGAGGTGAGGTGAATCAAATTTAAGTTGATATATAAGTGGAAATGTGGAAATCTATAAAAATGAACCTTAATTAGTTCAAGGTGATTTTTCCTAGGTAAATATTTAGTTTATCAACCACTAGGTAAAATACCTATTAGTATAAACTCATGATTATACCATTTATTAATTTAACTGTGTCAGTTTCATGATTATTTTATTATATATATATTTTCAAAATCACATAAATTATTGAAATTAAAGGGCTTGGAAGATTGAATTAAAATATGTTATATTATGCATAAATATTATCTAAGATCTGGTTATTCAATTATGAAAATCAATATAATAATAAAAATAATGTGATAACTACAATAAATTTAAATATACTCATAAAAGGATAAAATCCCTTAATTAAATACATTATGTCAGCATAGCCGTCCATTTCTTCGGTTAAAATGAAGTCATAAAAAAAAGTGCTTGACCAACCCAGGTTGGTGTGATTTCAATAATCAAAAAAATTTATATTTATTTTTTGGGTTATCATAACTTAGTTCACATCAAGTGTTGACTCCCAAAACAAGACATGGTCTATGTGTGAGATAATGGTTGAGGAAATTCAATTAATTATTTCAGTATTGGGGATTCCACTCAGTGGATCAAAGAACTATGAGTTAATTTAGTTGGAATTTGGAATGCCAACCAAAAACCATTGAGGTTTCTTGACCATCCCACGCTTGGGTAATAATTAAGAGAATATGGATACATTCTACTTGAAAATCTAGGAAACATGAAATTTCAAATCCAATGGTAAGTGATGTTGAGTTTTTATAAAATAAGGTGAGACTAATAAATATAATATTACCTTATTAGTATAAATTATATCTGATAATGTGCTAATATTTTGCTTATGTTATTTTTTAGAAACTACCTTAAAATGACAGAGAACATATCATTGTGATGCATACATGAGAAGGAAGACTTTATCCCCATTAATCATTTACAAAAGTTTAAAAGGTACCTATGTGTCATCAGTTTCTATGAATATAATTATATATCCTGGAAAACCCATTTCTAGTTTCACCTGGTTATGAGGAATGTGATTATGAGATATATCTCTATGAAAAAAATCTGAATGTTGCTATAGATGTTCAATGATTCATGCTCTCAACTATGTCCAATGTAATTTTTAAGCATCATTAGGATATATATATGAATAATTTAATGTCTCAACTTCAAGATCCCTATCAGGATATGGAATGACATGAGTGGTTTGATATCTCGAATTAATTGATCAAAACTATGTCTAGAGAGTCTGTTCCAGCTGGGCCTCATGTATTCAATATTATTGGTGGATTTTAATGTATGTACCTATTATTTATTATATTCATAGTTTAGTTGCTTATGGATCTCATACATTCATCACTACCCAAGATCTTCTCAAGCTTTATTTTGAACTATAATTTGAGCAACATTTAGAAGAGTCTTTTAAATCTTTTTAAATTAATCCACCAAGTAGATAAGGACATGGGGAATGAAAAACCCATAGACATTATGGTGAATAATAAAAAGTAATTATAGTGAAAGGGTTTCCAAGACATATAAATAGTCTAAATATCCTGAGCACCATCCTTCCATGAAGAAGAAGATCTATAGGAATGGGAAGGAAAATGAGGTAATGTGTTTTTAATTTAGCATGTCCTGACAATGGGAGGGGAACTACACCTACATGAAAGGAGAATCTAAAGGTTCATTCTTTATAATGTTTAATTATTTAATATTTATACATTGGGTATTGATAAATATTCTAATGATCACATTTGTACCTAGATTAACGAACCAAATAGATTCTAAAAGATTACCAAAGGAGATCTTGATTTGAGAGCTGCTAATGGTGTGAGGAAAGATGATCTAGCCATTATTGACTACTATTACTCATTTACAATGGAAATTATATCTTTTTTGAATGATTATTATTACAATTCTAAAGTTACCAAAAATATATTTTGTATTTCATGCCTAGATACAGATGGGTTTGATTAAGATTTTGAATATAAAAGCTATTTCATTTGTAAGGACAACATATGTTAGGGTAGGTCACATTAAAATAACGGTCCTTATGTATTAAATTGTGAACAACATGTGTATTAAATTGAAAATGAATAATGATCACATGACTCATACAACACCCATCTTTGGCGTCACCTTCTTGGTCATGTAAATGAGAATCATTTGACATATCTCTTTCAAGATGGATATTTATAATCATATTATCTAAACCCACTTGAATTATTTCATGCATATTTTCAAGAAACAAATGAAAAAACCTCCATTTTTAATACATTGTTAAAGGTCCACGAGCTTCTAGGATTGGTACACACTGATGCTTGTGGACAATTTCTAATAAAATCTATAGGTGGTTATTCTTACATCCTAAATTTTACTGATGACTTGATTAGATATGGTTTTATCTACATAATTAGGTATATGTCTGAGTAATTATAGAAATTAAAGGAATTCAAGAATTAATTATAGATTCAACATGTTAATTGGATAAAAAAAACATTTATGTGATCAAGGTGGTGAATATGTTAACAAATAGTTCATCATGTTTTTACAATAGTTTTAGATTCTATTTCCATTCACTCCACCTTATACACCATACTAGAATAGTGTTTGTTAAAGGCTAAACCGTACCTTATTAGACATGTCAATTTCAATGATGATTTAAGGATATCATCCACTATGATTTTGGGAATATTAATTACAAACTACGTCTGACACATTAATTATAGATCGAATGAAAGAGAAAAATGGAATTTTCTTCAAGAAATAGAATTTAAGGAAACCCATTTTTTAACATACACATGTATGGGTATGTGGGGAATTTATTAAGGCCCTATCAGGAAAAAAACTACCACTATGTGGTATTTAGTGTATCTTTATAGGGTATTCTCACGATAAAAAAGGACACTACCTAAACATACTCTCATACAAGGAAGTGGATATTTCAAAACAATTCATCTTTCTTGAGAGGGACAACATCATCAAAAGTCATAGTGGGAGAGGCATTGAAAATGATGAATATGATTATCAACATACACAATTGTTTGAACATGAAAATATTCTATAGGTATCCACGGATAAATTAGTTCCTGAAACATAAGTGATCCATAAGTGCATAATATAGGTAAGAGAACCAGAGAGATATGGTTTTCTAGTCACTAATGATGATGACTTGTTAATTGTTGAAATTCATGAATAGTTATCCCAAAAAGAGGTAGTAAAAATATTAGAATATGAGATATGGGAGAATCCATGAATTCTAAATTTGATACCATATATAAGAACCATGTTTTGGTTTGGGTGGATACCCTAGTTGAGGTAAATCCTTTTGGATGAAAATGGGTATTCAAGAAGAAACTTGACATTCAATGAAAGTAAAATAACTATAATGAAAGTCTTGTGGATAAAGGGTTTAAAAAACATTAAGGAAATGACTACGGTGAAACATTTTCTCCAGTTTCATGTATAAATAAATTTGAATTATACTTACTATATCAGTTTACCAGGACAATGCGATTTGGAATATGGATGTCAAAACTAAATTCCTTAATGGTAACCTCATAAAAGATGTTTATATGAATTGACATGATGTGTTTGTGGATCTAGGTTATTCCAAAACTATTTTGAAGTTTTAGAGATACATTTACAAATTTTGGAATGTATCCATGTCATGGAACATTTGATTTTATGAAACTATATAATAATTCGTTTTCATTAAAAATGAATGTGTGTCGTGTGTCTACAATATGTTTAGTAAAAATTCTATAACAATCCTAGTAGTAATGTTTTATGAAATATTACATATTAGATTTGACATACCATCATGCATTTAATTAAGGAACAGGTAAGCAAGTGTTCCTCTAATAAGGAATTTGGTGAAATATCTTATATTCTACAGTCATTATCATTCATTATAGATTTAATATGTTCTTAAACTAATTAAATGTATACATATTGAAAACAAATTAATTTGTTCTTGTATGGAATAATCCAATACGGTATTGGTTCTAGTGTCACCTGGTTCACATATTTCTATTTAAATGTGTCCTCAAACATAATTTTTAGAATAAATAAAGAGTAATATCTCATAAATTTTACTGATCGGATAAATCTTGTATTACATGATATGTACTAGGCTTGATGTTTGCCATGCATTGATAATGGAAGTAAGTTATCAAGAAGATCTAGGAGAACAACATTGGACTAATATTATGGATACCCTTCAGTAGTGAGAATATCAAGGGATATGTTCCAAGTGTATGATGGAGATGTAGATATGGTCTTTAGGAGTATTATAGTTTCCAGGTTTTAGACAGATTAAGATTATCTATAGTCACAATCAAGATTTGTTTTATGCCTCAATGGAGGATCTACGAGCTGGAAGAGTTCTAATAATGCATTTTTTAGTGATTGCACAGTGTAGTTTGTGATTATATAACTTCTGATGAAGCCATGGAATCCATTTTTATTCATATCCATTTCTATGATCCTGATGTGATACCTCGTAATAATGACCATATAACATTGTATTGTGATAATACTTAAGTGGTGGCTCTTGAAAATGAGCCAAGGTGACACCAACAGATAATTAATATACTCTCTAAGTATAACATCATGAGAGATTTCTATCATGTGGGTGAATTTGAAATAATTATATTTACTATGTAAGAGAATGTGACAGTACCCTTATCTAAAGGCATATTTCATAAGAACCAAGAGTATTATGTGAGAACTATCAGACTGATGGTTGTTAGTAGTTGGAACTTGTGAATGTGGGCGTATATTGGAGTTTGTTTCATAGAACCAACATCTATGTACATTATGAAAACATTAATTCATGTTCTTGAATAACAGTAAACTAATTATCACATCATGATTGTTATTAAATGTGACATTGTAAGTGATAATTTCCTTATAGTATATTTCACACAAAATGTTCATAGTAGTTCCCTGCTATGATGATAACAAAAAAGTCCTACGACACTGTTATTGAATATATGTACAATACCCAGATGATATTATTTGAGGGACACAAATGATATAGGATATCATGGATGGAGACTAATATAAATTAGTGGCACCTTTTCTGGGTGTACACCCTAGGTAATTTCTAGTAGGATATTATTAGAAAGAGACCCGCTTGTAGGAAATCCACATTTATATGTGTTACTAGATATTCTTAAATATAAACATGTGTATTGGTCCTTAGACATAATGAATATTATCGTTGAGTATTATGAGTCATGCACTATGATTTATTGATGAAAATCGTAATGACAGATGTTCTCGGTGAAGTAGGTTATGTTGGGTGTGTCACAAGTAATATTGAAATTAATAATAATGAAAGAATAGATTTTTCCCTAATGATTATTAATGGAATTTGAAATATCATAACCATTGATGGATATTATATAGCCTAAATAAATCCAAGGACATATTTTTATATCAGTGAGTTCAATTTCTATAAAGATAGTGAAATTAAAACTAATCACATTGGTTGATGGAAATAGTATGAAACCCACTTGATTAGAGTTATCAAGATAAAGTGATTATATTACATAGAAAGCGCCTCTATGATATAACTTTTCATTAGGGAATTGAATTTTTTCTCTTTGGGTTCCATGGAATTTTTCAATAAGATCGACATGGACAATAGGTTGCTTTGAATAATTCCTCTATGAACGTGTTTAGAGGGTCGAACATCGAGTCTGTCAATAATTTCAGTTAAATAATATTTTTTAATAGGTTGTTTCAATGAAATCTCCTTATGTGGTTTAAAAATTATTAATGTATTCTTGATAACATATAAATATTTACTACCAATTTTGTGAATTTTATATTAATTCATTTACTGTAAAATAATTCACTAATATTTAATTAATTAATAAAAAAGCATTATTCTATGCCCAATAAATATTATGGATGATTGGAAGACTGATTTTAATTGTTCAGTGGGAAATAAAAAATAAAAAAATATTATTTAACTAAATAATATTTAAATCTAATTTTTAGTTAAGAGAATGTTGAGAATTTATATTATTAATATTATTATTTGACATGGCATATTTCTATTAGTAAATAAATAAGTAAGGGCACTTATAAAATTATTTTATTTCCACCCTATAAATAAAAAGACCCAATCGTGTCGTTTTTTCAGAAGAGAAGATTAATTTTTCTTGGTTCTGAACAATGGGTCAGGAGAAAAATATCTAGAACATAGAGAACCATTCTCCATGAATGTTCCCAAGAATAGAGAGCAATCCTCCTCCCCCAGATCTAATAGAATTATTTGGAAGCAATTCTTCATGTGATCAAATTCAGACAACGCAAACACAAGGATCTACCATGCTAAAACCTAAATATTCATTCGGGAATGTCTATAGATTCACGGATAATGTGTGGATCACCTCAAGAGAAAAAAAATACTTTTTTATGCAAAAAATGATGGAGGACCACAAATTTGTCTCCAAATTCATCAGTAAAATTAAATTCGATAATGATATTTCCTTTTTTATTTAAATAAATTATAAAAAATATGTTTTGATCCCCTCTATGGTTTAGGCATTATTATCCATTGATTATTTCTTTGATTCATTTTCATGGATCATGGTTTTCATTATCATATATATATATATATAATATTGATAATAAATTATGGAAAAAACCTGGTTGGAAACCACCCATTGCACGTTTCCAAAACGCCTGGAACCTATAATACATAATTTAACTTTCTTCACTCACCCAAGAAGAAAAATGGTGTTTGATGATCTTTGAGATAACAATTAGAGAGAAAATGTGAATTAAGATATCACAAAATACACATAAATTTTCCTGGTATTTCAAGAAGTGATGGATGAACGGTAGAAGTATAAGGGGTGATGCAACCATTACCCCTAATAACATAGAAATAAGAAATCATTAATGTAGAATTTATCATAGGTATTTCAATTAAATCCTTGGGAAATAATATTATATGTGTTATTATGGAATATCTTACACATATTTCTCACTTTTTTATGATTTTATAGGATTTCTCTCTTGATCAATGTGCACCGATATACATAAGAGAAATGATAATAAATCATTGTGTAAAACTATTGATTATATCCAATCAAGATCCAATATTCACCTCAATGTTTTGAAAAAGTATCTAATATTTTTAAACAGTTTTATGAACATCATTATAGCCTATCATCCTAAAACTTATGGTCAATTTGAGAAATCTATTTAGACATCAATGACATGTTTCCATAATGTTTTATGGAATTCAATACAGGATTGGATCAGCATCTACATTTGTTCATGATTTCAAACTACAACAGTTTCAACTCGATCATCCAAATAAATCCCTATGAAGAACTTTATGGGAATAGGTGAAATACAACTTCATAATGGGATTAAATTGGGGAAAACCCATTATGTCTTTAAATGGATAAAGAAATGGTGGAAATTGATAAGACCATTAACCATCACACTATGGATGCTTAGAGTCAACAAAGGAGATATGCCTCTAGTCATCGATGAGACATAGAGTTTGATGTTGAATACAAGTTATTCATCTACATATCTCTATGTAATAATATGATGATGTTTGTGAAGAAGGTAAATCTTAGTCTAAGATACATAAAACCCCTTTGAGATCATTGAATGCATCAGAGTAGTGGCTTACAAACATACACTCCCATCAATCCTATCTCAAGTAGATAATGTATTCCTCATATCCCTATTTGAAAGGTACCTAACACTCCTCCAACATTTAATAAATATTTATGTGGTACTAGTGGATAATGATATTACGTATGAGGAGAAATCAGTGAAGATCTCTAATTGTTGATACAAATTCCTATGGAATTAAACATTGCATATGGTCAAAGTCATGTGGAGAACCGAAATGATTGAAGAATAGATGTGGGAACCCGATAAGGTGGTGTAATAAAGTTACTATCATCTATTCTAGTTTAGGAAAATAAATATTGGGTGTGAAATGTATTTATGGGGGGAGATTATAATGATCTGAACTGTTATAAATAAAATCGACCTTATTTTATATAAATGTCTTATATTATAGTATGGATATATAAAACACATGAACTTAATTATTTTTATTATATATATTTGGATATAAAAATAAATTATTTATATTTATAGTTGATATTATAGCTATTGAATAGTGATCACACGATTAGTATAAATATAGGTTTTAATAAGTCTTATTGGCACAGACCAAGGATGTGATTGACTCAAATGGTAGGATATTATCCTATGAAGCCCATTGATTTTAGATTCTATGGGAGAAATAATTTCTAGGATTTGAATTGAAAAATACCTAGCATAGACCCAACAAATTGCACCTAAGATAAACCATTTTTTGGAGAAGTTCATACACATTGAGATCACAGACCAAACCATGTTCATCGAACAACCCCTTGATATCCCACCATTACAAATATTACTCTTGGGGAGTTTAATAGTGAATTAAATGAATATGTATCAATAACCAAAAAAAATTAATATGTAAATTATATTGTATAGAATAATTAATACATTTTCAACCTATTTTTTTAACATTGTTAATGGTTTTTAATTTGAATGAATAATGAACAAATTATATTTTTGGTTAATATTGAAATTCAATTAATAAATTAATGAAATAATGTATTTATGATATAAATAGTATTTGAATTTTATTATATAATTTTAATCAAACATAAATGATAATATAATTTTTATGATTTCAAATTAAATTTTATAAGGGTTCAAAAACATTTATTGTCAAAAAATCAAAAATTTCTTAATAAATTTGGATGTTTAAAAAATTGAAAATTGAAATAATTTGAATTTTTTTATATAAAATAAACATTATTTTAAAAAAAATTAATATAATTCCAATGGTTAAATTTTCATTATTTTTAAATATAGTCATATTTTTGAGTAAAAAATAAATATCGTAAAAATATACTTTTTGTATTATGAAATAATAATGAAAAAGTGATGTAATAAGTAATATAAATGAGATACATAAGAAAATTAATATTTTTAATTTAAAATAATTTTATTTTATGTTAATTATAATTATTTTCTAAATGTTTTTTGAACCCCCCAAAACATATATTATATTTTAAGGTTTTAAATAATTTCATTAAGAGTGTCTCCCACATCCAAATAAGAAAGGGAAATATTTCAATAAGTTCATACCTTTGACTTATTAAATTAAAAAAGCCAATAAAATTTGGAAAACTCCATGGGGAAACAAATAGTTTGATTTCTGTAATTGGATATATTATAATGTAGAGTCCAAAACCTAAATAATATTGAAATCGCACACAATTTCCATATAAACCAACCCAATATCCCATTTCACTTCCCTAAAACCCCAAGGATAATATCCATAAAATTATATTCACTCTATAGAGTCCTTCCAAGTAAGAACCATTCTCCCAAGAAGCCACTACCATGATTTTTGTGCCACACACTCATGAAAGGGATTTCTCTCATCTCGTATACAATCATGCCCTTCTATTATGTTTTGTCTCTTACATTCCATTTTATTATTTTGGGATAAGTTCTTATTAATTCCTAATAATGAATATTTAATATATAAATAATTATATCCCCCTTTAACTCAATTTCATCCTCCCATGATCCTTTATGTACACTCACTACCTATCTTAGATTTAGTATGGGATCATTTCCTTTATCATTTTTATTTAAGTATCTTCTCTACCTTATGTATTTTATATTCATTTAAATATGATGGTATAAGTTATTTCATGTCCCCATTACTATACAATTGATGAAAAAATTATGAAAAACCCCTTTTCTCTCTCATCAAGACATTTTAGGAATTTTCAAGTGATGTCGTTACACTGGTGAAAGTTCAATGTTATTTTCCATTCAAAAAAATTGTGTAGTTAATACAATAAAGATTTACTATAAAGGGTATTCAGCTTTATACAATAAAATTTCTATGAATTGGGACATTAATTTATTTATTATATAGTCCTTTGTCATGAAATATATTATTTTGATAAATAAATCTAGGTTGTATGATTAATGTGGCACCCTTAAACATGTGATTTAAACGAAAGTCACATGTTTGTCAACTAGTATATAGTTCTTCAATGTTTTTGGTAATGTTTATTATCACAATATGTTTTATTGGGATGGGGAGTGAAACTAATTACATAATGGTACTTCTTCCAACAATATTTCATAGGGGTTTAGCATTTACATATGTTTATGATGCAATGTTTACTGTTTTTGCTACATTTCCCATGTTATAATTATGATTATCATATTATATCATGCATGATAATTATTTTTCATTAAACCTTTCGGTTTCTCACTTTTCCCACAAAAGTGATTGTTTTAATAAAAAAATATGTTTCAGTCAGTCAATATGCCCCATTGATATGACTATTGTGTTACATGTGTTTTATTATCAATCCAATTCATTATTTATTCAATTAATATAATTTTTAGATCAACCCTTTCGTATATGTCTCCCTAGGTTATCATGTATAGTTGTAAAAGCCATGAAATTTTATAATAATTTTAAAGAAGTTTTTAATAATGATATTATATCCCATGTTTAGGATCTTATGATATGTACCATATAGATAAATAAAGTATACTTCTTGATCTTCTACAATTTATTAAGATAAATTTTATGTAATTAATCATAAATTAATGTGTTATAAAGAGTAGAGTTGTTATATCACAACATGGGATTGATCATAGATTGGTATATAATAATCATAACACCTATTAGGGACTTGTTAAATATATATGCATCACAACATGTTTCATGAACTATCCTCGTATAAAAATATCAATTTATGTGTTATGTATAATCTTGGAATATAAGAATAAAACCATTCCTTCTAAGTTCATTTCACAACAACAAGAATATCATAATATAACCACATAAGATGAAATTATAAATTATGGAATTTTCTATTTGACTTTCAAATTAAAAATTTATTAAATTAATAACATTTCCATTTTCAAAGGAGAATCAACAAAAAACCCTCATTGAATAATATTTCATTCTTAAAGTATATTTAATACAAATTAATAATAAATATTTTCCATATAATTCCTAAGGTAGGTCGCAAACCACTTGTTCAAAAGGGATTCAAGGGAAAATTTATTCATAGTAGTATAATTTACAATTAATACATTTATAACCAATGAATGTGATATATTGACGAAATTTAATATTTTGGACATATATAAAAAAATACAAAAAAATCCATAGGGTTATGTTGCATACCACTTAACTCAATCGGAGTGCACCCCAATCCAAACATGTTATGACAACACTACCCACATTTCCCAAATCCATTAATCCCACCCCTATGCACTAGGATTATTGATCTAAATACAAATAGATAATAAAAATTAATAAAAATTAATTTATAATTAATTATATTATAAAACAAAATTCTCAGCAAATGGAATATTACTATGATGCCACATAACATACTGAACAACATCACCTAGCCAGATCAACAACCAATAAGACCACAATCGATCACAATGAACTTATTAATCAATCTGGTGAAAAATCCAAATCATGTGACAATGTAAAAAAACCAATTAAATACAATTAAATATTAAAAATTTATAATTTAAAACCACCAAAATTGCATTTATATGTTACATTTCATTGAAAATCATGAATCAATATACTGTACCGCCTTTTATAAAGGTTTCCCACATTGATGATAGGGGTAAACATCTACAGCCAAGGGCCATAAAGCTCATAAAAACTCATCATTGTCCATACTAAACCATCGCAACAATTAAAAATATAAACCCTAACAATAATCATTAATTACATATTAATTATTATTAAAATTATGTAATTAATTCAATTTAAATTTTCCAAACATGGAGAATATCTCACCACGTCAAATATCGTAGATTAAACCATTATCAAAATGGTGAGTTTTAGTTATAACACAACCCATGATCATGGATTCCCATAAGACCTAATTATTTATATCAGTATAAAAGAATATAAAACCACAATTTTTGGAATAAAGGAATTATTAAATATAAAATAAGCGAATCTTTAATGAATCATCATGAGAGAACAATTGAAAATATTCTCAAGATCCATATATTTATGGATTTGAGGAATATTTAATGAAAATATGTGATTCACCATCCAATTTCAAAATATGATTCTATGAAATAAAAAATCATAGATTATGTTGATTGGAATATGAATCATCAATCGATGGAAAATTCTACACCTTGATGAGTGGAATGTCTCGCAACTATTAGTTCTTCAATCATTAATGGAAAGAGCCTAAAAATATATCATAATCCAAGGGTTTTGTTCTAGTCTATTTGATCATATGGGGTTAAAGGGGCTAGGGTGACTGTTAATTTTTTTTAATTAATTTACTTCTAAATTTCAATTCATAGGGTCTGCCTAAAAAATATGTTGGATGAATTCAGTTCAAAAATCAATTTTTTATACATCTAGAACATACTTATTTTCTCAATCCTCCATAAAAATACTTAAATAGACACTGAAGTAGGATTTAAAAACTTTATTATATGATGAAAAACCTTACAAAATGATTTAAAATAAAAAATTCAAACTCTAGAAGAAACTCTGACCCCATAATAATATGCGTTACTAAAATAATCATAGGGGGAAATTATAAAATCAACGAAATAATTTATATAATGTTAAATAATGAAAGCTTTCATTCATTCTAAAACACAATAGTTTTAACCTAGGTGATCCATTTTCATTTTATATTTAAATATATTTTATTTTATTTTAATGAAAATGTGGATTAACTTATGAATATACCTTAGGTCTGTCTATCCTGTTTTAGAGTATGGTATCATTCACCATAGACTAGAATGAGTGTCATGATATACTCAAATAATTATTTTTATGGTTATTACCCATACATATATATGTTTAAATTTTTTTTTCCAATTTTAGTATCATCAAAATGATGTATTACATTATGGAAGGTTTACACTTTTCTATAACATAACATTGGATGTTCTCCAATACACAAGGTTTTCATAAGGGTTATCACAAACATTTTCTTATCGATGTTTCTAAAACTAACTAAACCTATCCTCTTATACCATATATTGTGGCATATAATTTTTAATATAAACATGAAATGATTTTATATGAATATACAATTAGTTTCATATTAATATATTCCTATATAAAATTGATGTTTAATGTATTTGGAATCCATAATATGTAAATAAATATTAATTAAAATATCAATATCATTTCCCATTTTGTTCATCCCAACTACCAACCTTAATAGAATAAAAAATTATAAAACGTTTCTCTATAACATCTGAAATGTGAACATATGAATGGTTTTTGTCATATTCTAACAAAGGGAATATATAATAGATATTAACAAATGACCACAAATAAGCATAATATAAGAATAAGGGTCTGAGAACATGAGAAAAACATTAAAAACTCATTCCATTAAATTCATTGAACATGATCGTGAAACATGGCATATGGTTTTATCAATAAAAATATATAATACATAGGAGCATGGAATCTTAAATAATGAATCTTATTTAATGAAAAAATATCAAAAGAATAATTCCTAACATTGTGGAATGCACATAAAATAGGAAAATAATTTCTATAGTCAATGCTCACTACTAATACTATAAAATGAGGATTGGGTTCTCTTTTAATTCCATCATTATTTATGGCAAGTTTACTCTTAAGAATATCTAATTACAAAATTTTCATTTATGAACTACATTCACTCCCCATTCTAGTAATTATTATATCATAATATAACCTTATTTACCCAATACCTTAGAGGGATATACAATTCCAAGCTCACCTATCAAAGAAGAAAAACAATACATATATTTTACATATGATTATAAAACATTAATCATAACATCAAATATTAACCTTAAGAAAAGATTTCGGTTGCATAAACATTTTTCCATCATTATCAAAAACCATATAGATATAAAATATATATGATACTATTGGATCATATCCCTAATAAATTACAAGATTCATCCCCATATATTTTTATAGATAAAATTACATTTAAAAGACCACTAGATTCATTATTGTGTAAAATATCCTTATATTTGTAATCACTTATATATAATTTAAAAATATTAAAAATATTTTGGGATGTAAATTATTACAAAGGTACCCAAAAAAACATGTAATGTAATATTTAATGAATGCAATAATAATTATATTTTATAAATCTATTCATGTGGTGTACATTAAAAAAATTTCTCTTTTATTGTTAGTAAAAAAAATAACAACCTTGTATGTAAAATGAAATACAAATTATTTAAATTTATTTATATAAAGTCAAAAATGGGTGAAAATGGATTTAATAATTCATTTTATTGTATTAAAAATTAATTAAAAAGGTTTTCAAGAAATATGGCCCTAGAATAAAATATTTATTGCTATATGGAAAATCAATATATATATATATATAATTATTTTAGTCTCTTTATTATGTAAATACAGGAAAATGAAAGGAAAAAAGATGTTTCAAAAAATAAAAAGATGAGAAGAAATAATTTCTAATAATTCCTAGTTAAAAAACCTGGAACCTCACCATTGTAAAATTGATGCATAAATAATCCCAGTAAAATTGAGGTTATAAATTAATAAGATTACCTCATATCTATCATTAATTTTTTGAACTCAAGAAAACAATATAATTAATTGAAATTTATTATTATTATATTACATATCTAGAATTATACCCATTATACCGTACATGTTTTACTTATGATATATTATTAATAATATATCAATAAACATTCATTGTCATCCTCACTTTAGCTGTTAACAACTTCAATTTTCATGCATGTTTGGGTTTGAAAGTTGTGTTACTTACACAACTTTTGATGTTACATTATATAAATAATTTTAATCCTTAAATAGATATATTATATACTCATCATATACATGTTTCTAAAAAATCATATAATGCAGTGGTGAAGAATGATTATATGAATATTTGAAGATGGTAGTTTGTATATATGTACAAGTAATGATTCCATTTTTTGTTGGATTGAACAAAATTAAGAAAAATGTTTCACATAATTATTGATTAATTATTATCACATTAGTATCATATATAAATATTAAATATATCATAATATCCAAAAATTAATTATAGTGGAAGAAAATGAGTAGTATCTCTATGTTGAGATTGTCATCCACAATAATGAACAAGTTATACTTTCATTTCCTGTTGTATTGACAAGAAGTTGTAAATTATTTTTCCATAAACATAAGAATAACTCAATATATTCCTAATATATGAATCAAAATTTTTTATTGGACAAAAATATTTTAGTGTAAGTATAAGATGAAATATAACTGAATGATTTTTGTTAAGATCTATACCTATTCCTTGAAATCCTTCATTTATCTTACTAATTGTGACTTGAAGGATTTTTAATTAGATTATGAATACAACTATAAGTTTAATTAAAAATTTATGTTATTTTTTAGAATAGTTTTTTTAAAAATATTTTATTTTAAAATGGTTTGAAAAAGGGGGGACAAGAGGTACAAGTTTATAAGTGAGAGGATGGACACATGTGGAATTTCATAAAACATTTCAATGATTTATTGTCACATTCTTAGAATATAAGATTAAAATGGAGTAGTATTAAATTTTATGATAACAAGTGGTTTAAATATTTTCATTAGATAAATGTTTCATAGGTTTCTGTGGAAATCAAAACCCTATATCATGGTATACTTCCTTGGTAAACCCATTTTAACTTTAATCATGGTAACAATATTTTTCTTTTTACACTTCAAATAGATATAAATTATTTAGAACATATTTGATTCTATTAATTTTTAATAATTTAATGTATTCAATTAATTTTATAAAATTATGTTTTTATATTTAGTGTACTTTAAATAAAATTTAGTGCACAAACAAGAATAATAACAAATTTTCAAAAATGAATTTTTAAGGACTAAATAGAACTTAATTACACTCCTTATCATATGAATTCTATAAAGTTAATGTAAAAATATAATATTGAATATACAATAATAAATTAAATTATGGACATTAATGAATATAAACAAAATTAATTTCTTATTTTAAAAATACATTGCACGGATATAAATATTTTTTAAAGGGGTTTTTAATCCCAAAAATTAGCTTGTTCGTAAAGTATATATAATTATTTGTTATATATAAATAATTTTATTTTTTAAAATAAATTATTATTATTTTACAATTAATTAAAATTAGATACCAAATGTTTCATTTTCTATAATAAAATGAAAATTAAAAAAATCATTATACAAGGGAGCTTTATTATGGAAAAATCAAATACATTGCACAAGGGGATGGGGTTATTCCACTCTAACAATAATACTCTGGAATGGGTGAAATGATGACTCCTACATTATAAAATTTCATATCAATGAGAGTATTCCCTCTCTATGGGATATAACATATTTTTTTAGATTTAAATTTCTTCTCCAAATTTCTATGAATCCTTTACAAGCATTGTGAGGGATAAATTTGGTTGCGAACATACTAGACTCCTAGGTCATTCTATATGATCCATCCATCATCATTAATATATTAATATACCTTCAATATATATGTAATAGTCTTGGATGATCAGATTCTTTGGGGATCCATTATTTACGACCACTATGACATGTTTGCTCTTTGGCCACCTATTTTCTAATATATATATATATAACCGTTGGATGGATGTTTTGATGAAAATTTTCAATATTCAATATAACAAATATTTATATAAAAAACCTAAAAATTTTCCATATGATATTAATAACATATTAATTTAATTAATTATATTTATTTCATGAAATAAAATTCAAAATAATTATATAAATAAAAAATAATATCTATGTGAAAAAAGAGGTGTTTTTTTTGATGAAAACATATTTTTAATCCTAAATTGGTAATAAATATTTCAATATATTATCGTTCTAGAACTATTTTTTGACCATAAAAAATGAACTAATCTGGGTCAAGTTTATTTTAGGAATTTTCAGATATATTTCATTAGGGTTTTCATAAAAATACTTTAATAAAAATTAATTACTTATTAATGACGCATTAATAAATATATTTTCATTACTAATATCCATTGTAATTTTATTTTCTATAAAGTGTTTATTTATATTCATATATTACCATACATCTTATTTATTATAATGGTTTACTATATCACATTGTAAATATATTTAGGGATATATATATAAGGAACACTATTGAATACTTCAAGTATTATTTGAAAGGGAAGTACATTTAAAATAATAGGGTGTTACAAATAATCCATGTTATGAACTCTTAAAAAATTCAAAGTGTGTGAAATTTATTTAATATACAGAATTATTTCTTCCATTAAATAATAAATAAAGATTCAATATGCAATCTGAAAGGAGTAATTCCTCAAATAGTGAAGAATGTATAAATTAAGATATTAGAAAATTATCATGGACCATTTTTTTTTGAAATATGAGTTTTATAATATATGGGTGTTATATGTTAGAGTTGAAATTTCACAGTTATATTAGATAATCCTCCCAAACAGATAGGACCCAAAGGCTTCACCTAAGTTCTCTTTATATAGTGTTTGTGTTGTCCAGGTAAAATAAATATGAATGCCTTTTAAAATGATGTTATCAATAAGTGGGGCATGGGGTTATGTGATGCATGGATATAATTTGATCTATGAATAGGATATAATTAGATTTTATTCTATAATTGTATTTATTTATCTTGGTAGAATTAAATGGAATATTATTTAATCTAATATGACTTCTTGTTGTAGTCGATTAATCTTACAAGAGGCAGCTTAAGGGTTGTTCATTCTTATATAATGACATAAAAATTTTATTTTTTTACATGTAGTGTATCAAAAGTTCTTATTCCTACCTAAATTCCTAATATTTGTTATAATCCTAAAAATAAACATAATTTTGTCATTAACCCTACATGTCCACTGAAAACATAACTTTAATCATCAACATACCTAAAAAATATTAGTTTATAATTTATAGATAATAATATAACCTAGAATTAGAAAAATAGATAGAAAATAAATTTTATATTATATATTAAAATCATTAAAATTAATTATAACGTTTAAAAACCCAAATTTTAGTATATCAAATTAAATCCCAAAATTACAACCAAGAAAAATAGGTTAACGAATTACTAAAAATTAATTCCGAAAATTTTAAATCAATTAGTAACCATATATTTAATCTATTTTCAAATTTAATCACATTTTTTTATGAGTACAAAGATGTAGTTATTTCTATGGTTATATATTAATAAGTGGGATAATTACCACTAGAAACACAAAATAATAAATGTTTATTGGGAATAACAGTTACATAATATTTGTGGGGGAGTGGTGAGAACCAAGGATGAATCATGAATTACAGTTTAATATATATATATATTATCAATATGGGATAACATAAATTAATGATAGAAATTGGGTGAATGATGGAATAAGGCCACTAATGTTGAGTGTTACCAAAGAAAATAAATAGACTTATGAGATAATGAAAAGAATGAATAATCATAAAATTCTTAGAAAAGATGTTCATTTGTTAACTTTTTTACTATGTAAATATGGGTTTTCTAAAATTTAGAAATATTATTATGGAAATTTAATTCAATAATTAAATGAAAAAATGTAATGAGGCTTTTTATCTAATACTAAGGCTTTCACCAATATGACATTTCTTGGTTATGAAAATTGAGGGAAAATTAAATTTTTATAAAATATATTTTAATATGTCAATATTTATATGAATTCTCAATGAGGTTGTTTAAATTGAAAACCCAAATGATTTTCTAATTTATAACACTAAATTAAAATAAATTGTGTTGAAAAAGAATTATATATCATAAATAATGCACTGTTGGAATGGTATTCATGATTTTATACTTATGTGACACAACCATATTTCAGGAGAGGTGTTAGAAATCAAATACATTCGTTGAAATAAATATATGGATGAATATGGTATAAATCTATGTTGATGATGTGATTTTTTGGTAAATTTTGTCTACTATAAATGTATTAATTTTCAAAATCGGTGAACAATATTTTTCATTTTTCAATGATTTGAGATCTTATATATTTTATGAAAGTAAGAGTGATTCAAAAAGTGGGTCATATGATTATTTATAAATAAAATTTTATAGTGATGATAATAAATATGTTCTTAATGCCCATGAGAAAACTGGTTTCATCGATGGTTATAATTTTATCGAAATGAAAAAGATAAAATCTAAAATGTTCAATTGATATTGATATGTATTATATTCTTATTTGTATTTTTTTAGTAAATAGTAATAAATTTGAAAATTAAATTTTCTAGATGTTTGGTCTGTTAGATAGAAATTAAAATGAATAAGTAATATCTAATATTACTAAAAAATATAATGAGGTACATTGAATGTACTCTCAAATTATGATAATATTTATGATTCTTGGAATGAAAAATACAGGATTTTACATTTTTATATGGATAGGGTTATAGGATTTGAAAATGAAAAATGAATAGGGTGATGATAAGTAGTTATATAATAATTAATATTAGATAGATGAATGTGAAGTAAATGTTTATATCTATTTTAATGGATAAAGAAAAGTATGTTTTATAAAAATCTATTTTATAGTTTTTATTGATGAAGAAAAAACCTAATAATCATTGGGATGATGTATATATGATTATAGTTATTCATTTTCACAAAACAAGTTTAATTGAATTGATTAATTATCTAATAATATAATCGCATAATAATAACATATAAATATTATATAATATCATTAATTATAAATATGATTAATTACTTAACATGATATTTTATTTTGTACTGAATAAAAATATAATGATATTCATAAAAAAACTTCTATATTGTCATTTGATAAATAACGGTTTAACCTTAACATTCATCCATAAAACATAGCTAGAAGAGTTTTAGAAATACCCACTCCTTGTGTTTTTAATTATCTAATCAATATTTTTGTTTCGAGAATGAAATATCTATTTGGGATTACTTTCAAAGGGGGAAATGAACATTAATGGATAAATTAAGGGGAAAAATCCATGTTATGAGTGATTATGATAAAAAAAATCATGTCAATGTTAATATTATTACATATGTGGGATAAATATACATTTCAGTGGGAGTTCAAGGGTTGAAATAATTAGTCTATATGGTTTAAAGTTATTCAAAACATCAATTAAGAAAAGAAGTTTTATTTTTATAGAATTTTATTTTTAATCAAAATTGAGTTCTTATAGATATAATAGGTATAATATGGGAATAATATTCTATATTAATCACTTGTTATCTAAACTTTCTGATTATCATGTTGACTAAAATAATGGAAGATATATTTTATTTTTATTTGATATATTTTGGATCATGTATAGGAATTTAATTTGAGAAAAATTATACATCCATTAAACGTATATAGGGATAATGGTAGAGATAAGGTTATTGGAAATGATTATTCAATATACATTGGGAGAATTTTGGTAGTGTGTTACATTGATTTCCATCCATAATGGTTTTAAATCAGTTCTCTACATTGTTAACTGGGATAATTCAAGGCTTTTGGAATGTGGGATAAATATTGATTCATCTTGAAGGAGAATTTATCTAATGAGGATCAGACCACATATTAGATGAGTCATTAATTAAAAAGTTATTCTTATTAGGGATAGGCTATTAGGGTTGTCATTTTTTACCATTTTTTATGTGAAATAGATACAATTTTATGAAATATATAAAGGTATATAATATAATAAATATATTTTTGAAGGATTAAAATGGATTTAATCAATTAAACGATGGATGTTTTGATTTTGGTCCCTCTATATTGATGTCTTAAAAGGATTCTGGAGTCTCCAATGGCATAATTAATGAAATTATTTCATATAAAATCATTGAAAGAAACAAAATGAGGCATTATTGGTGGGGTATAAGAAATAGTGTAATTCTTGTACGAATGAGTAAAACAAGTACCATAAGGAGGCTATAATGTATTGAATGTATTTTTGTATATTATACATTAATGGGAGTTACTATAAAGAGAAAACATTTTGTAGACTCAATTTTGGAATAATGTGTTTTACCTTGACATTTCAAATAATGAGACCATAGGAAATTTAGTCCTTTTTCATTTTTTATATATTCACCATTGAAATTAAATATTTTTTATATTATTTGGATATATTGAAACTATATTTCATGACCTTTAATGGTTTTTAACTATAGTGGACCTCATTTTTCCATGGGGATAAGTATTATTCCATGGTTAATAGTCCTCAATGACTAATTACTGATTTGGGAAAATATAGATTATAGACATAAGATATATTCTGTTTGAAAATTTAATTTCTTTTGAATAGATTAATTCTTGGACCAATAATGGGTTGGAAGACTGAATTTAATATATAATGGCTTTGGATGTTGATATTAATTATTTTGAAAGAATATAAAATTAGTTTTCATAAAAACATGGGAAAAGGGATGGAGAGGATGTCTTTTTTAAAAAAATATAGAAACCCATTAATATAAAGAACTAATTTATGATCTATACATTTTAGTGTCATGATTTATGAACTATTAATACTTCCTAAATACTTTTAGCTTCATTATTCGTGTTTGTATTTATTATAGAAAAACATCATATCTACATTTTTTTATATTCCATACCTCAATGTATTGTGTGTAGTGATATGTTGATGGTGTGAGCCATCAAAAAACCATGAGTATCCATAAAAAATTGTAATCATATATATTTTATAGTTATACCCCATGGTATATGTGCATAACATCAATGCATAATCTATAGAGCATCCCTTTGTGATGAACAAAGTAAAAATTCTATAATATATAATTTAATTGTCTATCATTTCCTTTTAAATCTTGTTTTAATAATGATAGGTCTATATCCAAATTTTCAAATGCTAATATATGTTTATGTTGAAGGAGATAACCAATTAGAAATATAATTCATCATCCTATTAGGGGTTTGGGGGCAACTTTATTTTAACATAAAAACATCTATTAAAACATAATAAACCCCAAGAGTACAGAGATGATATTGATGAAATAAATATCATGAATAAATACCTAAATTGTTATAATATCATCCTGATGGTAATAAATATTTATAGGTTAATTTAAATTAATTCCATAACATCTTGGAAATATTTTTTATTTTAAAAGATATAAAAAGGTTAAATTAATTTAATATAATAATAGAATCCACTAAAAAATTTATATAAAAATTTAAAAACAAAAAACAATGGTGGAATATTTTTCATTAAGACTAAATGGGGGTCAACTAGTTAACAATCCATAAACCAATGGAACCAACTCACTACATATCACATGTAAAAGGCATTTAAATTTAATCTCCCTTGTAATTATATTAAAACTAATACCCACACTTTTATGGTGTAATGATCACCCAAATTTTAGTTCCATAACTTCTTCACCCCTTAAACTAAAAATCCCTCAAATAAAATCTTGATGGTGTGATAACAACAATAGAACAATTGTTAGGTCTAGTAAATACCTAAATTACAACCATGACATAATTTATTAACTAAAATTCTATGACCTAACACTACATCATTATACCAAAAAATAATTATGATGCAATTGATAACATCATTCAACACTGAGATAAATTTTAATGAAATGAATATGATAATATATATAGAGACAATACTTATATCCCTATCTATACCAAATAATAATCTTTAGTATAATGAGAAGTATTATTTCATGATTTATAAAGTAATCTAAACTGATAACTCCAAACAAACTTCACTCACACAATTCTACATCCCACACTAACAACACCATTAATTTCTGAAACCAAAAAATCATATGTCCAAAACAATTTGATCATCTATATTGAGATTATATAATCATATTATAATTTTTTTAATATTTATTTTTTATTCTGTCTTATAATCTCTAACATGGATTCAAAATAAAAATTTTGATATACTATTAAATGGTCGGTTACTTATCCCTCCTCTTGTCACATGATGTATTGATACAGATGATGTGATGATGAGTACAATTATATTTTATGTATTGTTAAATGATATGAAAATATATAACATGTTTTTTGGAAACAATGACTATGACCTTAGCACATATACTAAAGATCTGATTGGTGAATTGTTATGGAAATATATATTTTTGTTTTTTATGTTATTCATTATTTAAATATATATGAAAGAATGTTTTTATACTTGAATGTATGTATTTATATATGTATGTATGTATATATGTTTATATTTTCTTATGTATGTATGTATATATATATATACCTATTATATGAGGAGTGTTCCTGACATGAGTTATGGGATGCTGGAAACATTATAGACATGATCTAGGACAATTAATTGGTTATCCTATGTTATCTATTTCATTAAAAAATTAATTTTTTATATATAATCAATTAGAGAAATATTTTTTTGGGGAAAAACTATAATTTATACTTATATGATCACCCCTAAAATAGTTATTAATTTTTAGTTTATAAACTAGAGTTAGATATAATGTATGGTGACTATATCTTATATATACATATTTCCACAATATTACAGAATAAAATTTTTATTGAGGTAATAATTAATTTGTTATTGATTTAAAACTTATGAATTTGGATAATTATTTTTATATTACATAACATGAAATGATTATATATTATTTCAATTATTAATTACATTCTTATGATTTTTTCATATTATATGGTGATATATAGTTCACATTAAAATGCTAATTAATTCCATTTTGGTGTTGGCAGACATGATTTTAGTCAAAAACCACTAAACTATATACATAAAGAATCTGTTATCAAGTTTTAGTCTTTTAATATGTCAACATTGGTTTCTATTGGATTCGTATGAAGAAAACATAATAACAAAAAAAATTATAATGAATTTTAGAGTTTTAAATTTAGTTGATTTAATATTTTTAACATTTTAGTGGTATTATTCAATATATAGTGTAATTTATTTTAAGGAATCAAAATATAAATAGATATTCCTAGTATGATTCTAATAACATACATTGATTCATAATATATCATTACTATGATAGATTATACTTAATACATTTAAAAAATTTCATTTGAGGTTCTTTAATTATGCAATTGTAGGCCATTGTTGTTGTATGTATTGGGTACATATAGATGGATCTAGTGTTGTTAAATATATGATAATATTATTAATTATCTAATTATACAATTGGGTTGAAGTTCCATTTTATACATATATTTCTCCATTTGTATATCATCATCTTGGATAATATCTATAGTTGGTAGACAAACCGCACATGTTTTATCATAAATGATAGAATTTATGTTATAACTAACAAAGAAAAAGATACTATAAGAGTTATAAAAGATTAAATTTTGAATGTATATTTGATCTATTTATAAATATGATTTTTAATTATTGTTTTTAAAAAATAATAATTAATTTTATTTGATTTAAATGGGATTCAAGAATAATATTTAATTAGTGGTGTGTTTATTGTGATAATTACCTGAATTTTTTTAAATTCTATTCTTATGGGTCCTTGAAGAGTCTAATAATGAGTGGTATTATCTCTATGATCATAAATATCCATTTATTATATAGCCTATTAAGATCCCTCATTAATTCATTTCATTATTTATAAGGGAATCTATTAATTAATATTTTGTAAATTATTATCCAACTTTATAATTATTGTTTAAAAACACTCAAAATAATCATTCTATCCATTGATGTGGTGTTTATATAACCCAAACTTTTTAAATATTACTTTAACATGATGCTATTGATGGTTCATTCATGTTTTTTAAATCTAGTTTCCTGATGTATTTATTTTTGTCATAAGTATTAATTCTGTAAATATAAAACATAGGATAGAGTAATGAAAAGGATTAATTAGTTTATAAGAAGAAAAAACATATTATAGTGATCTCCAATACACATAATTGCTTATTTACTAATATTTCACTCAAATATTTTATGGGAAAGAATCAATGTAATTCTTGGGGTCTTCTTTAGTTTTTGAGTAAAGTAATAAGGATTTAAAAATGATAATAGTTTCTTATAAATATATATTGGTTTGTACATGAAGTTCCCATATTCATAGTGGCCACAGTTCTTAGAAGATGGATTGGGGAGTTTAGGATAGAATAATTTATTACAAAAAATTGTTTTTCATAAACCAAGATAAGTTTTTATAAAAAATTAATAATCATTATCATCATGGGTTAATGAATCATGTTCTATAAGATAACTTTCAATAAACCATAAAATGGATATATACAAAAAAATGGGTGATGTTAAATATATGGTCAATCAATAAAAAATTTATTATAAATTTTTATGATATAAATTCTATAATAATTGTTTTCAAATAACAATCCGGCCAACTAAACCATGTTGTGTATGAATCCTAATACACTATTTCTAGTCATATATATTTTAATGCGGTGGATTTCATTGTAAATTTTTCTGAGTCTTTATAATTTCTATCATATGTTTCCAAGAAAAAGTATTCAATTATTTTTGAGTGATTTGTGGTAAAATTATTTATGGGGAATATAGATATTAATCAAATTTATTATTATTGTTTTTATTTTTCATACAATTTTAGTTCACCTATAACTCTCTAATAATTTCCTCTATAGATATTTTATAACAGTTTATGGACCTAGGTTGTATAATCTCAATAATATAACAGTAATTATTATCTACTCGAGTCAATAATTTTGTTGATTGTGTAAAAAGATCTTATTATTGGAGTTGTATATCTAACTCTATATTTCTATTCATCATTAATTTATTTTTTATTTTATCCTATAATTTATATTTAATGGTAGTAATTATTATAAATATTTGTTTTATTACAACTGATTTACCCACTAAATGGTTATGAATAATTATCTTATTTCTATCAAATAGTTTCGTTATTGGATACTAATATAAATATGATTTCAATGAGAACTATTTTTTAAAATGAAAAATAAAATATCCTTTTATTGTAATTGATTTTATTTTTTTCTTATTAATTGATTATTTTGAGTTATTATATGGATTTTTTGAATTTTTCAACAAACATGTTGTTTCCATGTTCCATGGGAAATGATTTCATCAATGAAAAATGAGGAAATATTAATATCATTTTTATCATGTATTATATGGTCATAAAGTTACTGATAATGTTATATATATTATAAATATTTGGAAAACTATTATACTGTATCATTTTAACATTATTGAAGAATATGATAAATTACACCATAAGTTACTTTTATTACTCTAAAATAATTAATTGATATGAGGTTTTTGTTTTAAATAAACAAAAAAAAACTTATTGATAATGTTGACAGAAACCCGTGAAGGATATAATAATTTCATGAATCCATAGTTGTAAAATTTTCTTGAATAATTTCCATATATTCAAATAGTAGATGATAAATTATAAGATGATTTATTTATTTATTCAAATATAATTTTATTCTCCATTTGACGTCATGGGGATCCTCGTGATGATTATATCATTATAAGGAAATTCAAAATGTTATAGTAAATATAATTTATGGAAAAAATCTTATTTAATGTATTAAGACAATGATGTGTTTACTATTAACAAGATAAAAAATACATCAATGGTCTATGATATAGAGAGGGTATATCCTTGATTAATAATAATAAAAAATGATGAAAAATATAAATGAATTCAATCGACCAATGTGTATAAAAATACAAAGTAAATATGTTGAATAATACATTGGGTTGGATAATTCAATGATTTTTAACCTGTTTGAATAAATTTTCATAAAATTCATATATTTACATGAAGGAAAATAAAATCTAAATCTATCCTTGATGTTTTCTAATAATATAATAACCATATAACTTTATTATACATTCCAAAAAAAATATAGAGTAGAGTAATAAGATTGAAAATTCCATGAATAATTAGGAAGAAACTGTATAGGAATATTTGATGTTAGTGACCAATACGGTGAATGAAAGTGAAGGCTAGTTTATTTATTAAGTTGATGTTTCAGCAAAAATTAATATGAAATATTGTGATTGGTAAAATTAAATATAGTAAGTGTGTCTATATTTTAATAATAATAATGATTTAATGGAGAAATTCAATGTGGTGTAAGGAATACTCTCTTGTATATGATTGTTATTACATTACTAAAGAAAGATGATATACACATTGTTACATCATTTAAGGGTGATAAAACCCATGTAAATAGTGACGTTCAAAAAAATATTGATGAGGTCAATCCATATGGAAAAAAATTTATTTTAAAAATTATGGAAATAATGAAATTAAATCAATTCAATGGAGTTTAAATTTAGAAACAAATTAGTGATTAGTTTATTTGGAATGTGTTTTCAAATAAATAGATTTTAGAATAAATGATTATATTAGTTTCATGTAGTATATTAACAAAAACATTACATGTGGTGGTAAAATATTTCACTTACAAGGATAAAAAGAATATAATTAATGGGAGTCATGTTATAATATAAGATGTCCAATATAGAAATTATCCAAGAGAGAATGTCGAATTAAATGATTGTTTTTATACTCTTGAGGATTTTTTTGTGGTTTAATTTCCTTATAAACACAATTAGAATATATCATACTCTATAATAATAATTTTCAAAGAATAATGAATGAATCAAATTTATAAATAAAGAGTGTGATCAAGAATAATATATCATAATTGAGGTGACTTAAAATTAATTCAATGTAAAAAAACATAGAATTTGTATAATGGTAATCCATTAGAATTGACTAGAAACCTAATTCAACAGAAGTATATCCATAGCAACAATATAAGATATATTACATGAAATATGATTATCATTTACGGTGAATCTTTCAAAATTAGAAAAAATTATTGAAAATTTTATTCAAAACAAATTCACTTTTCAATGGGTTGAGGAATAATATTTCTAGAAGTTACAAACATTATGGCAATGAGGCTGAAGTAATTTTTGTAAATAATAGCTGATTAATTATTAGGTTGAAGGGAAACACTATCAATATGAATGGATAATGAACATGGAATGATTTTATCTTGAAATTTATTGACTAAAAAATTATTTATATCAGTGTGAAAGAATAACATTAGTTTTGGAATAAGGTAATTTTTATCAATCCTTACTTCAGATGCTATTACTATTGAATTTTTTTTTGTAATAATACATAAATCATAATATATATGATCCAAAATTTTATTATAATTTGGATACTAGAAAAATAAAAGATTATTAATTTATTTTTAAAATTAATAATATACATCACTTGAATACATGATAATATTATTATTCTACTTTTAATCAATTTTCTATATTCAGTACTCCTCATGGTTTCTTATGGAAAATGTTAAACAATATAAAGGGTGATATCAAACACCCAGAATAGGGGTGGCGAATGGCATATGTTATTATATAACAAATAAATAAATTCATTAATTCTACAACCAATGAAATTTATATAATAAATAAATATGTTGGTTAGAGTTACCATCTCGAGAGGAGGGTGAATTTAGTTCCCAGTAAAAGGCCTGTTAAAATAATGATATAATAAAATCACCAAATTTATATAAAAATAACAACATAATCAATAATATCTTTTATTACATCTTATATATTTTAAATGATTTATAAATGCATTATTAGGGCCCAGTTCAAAAAATATTTAAATTTTCATTAACTTTTCAAATCAATTTACATAATAAAATTCATTATTCGAACATAGGTTACGATTTACTACGTAAATATGTGTTTGGTTTATGGATTAAAAATATATGAAATTTAAACATTGATAAAAAAGAAAACAAAATAAAAACACACATTGGAGTAAACAAGGGGTTCAGTCTCAAGATTAGTCTTAATCTCCTACCCTTGGAACCAGGATTGGTAAAAAAAATTACAACATGAGCTATCCCAGATCAAATCCTATTCCAATTTTATATGGGAATAAATAAATCACAGTCCAAATAGGACATCTTCCAATGTATTTGTGAGTATTAAAATAAAAAAATTGAGTGAATTTTAGGTATTATCTAGCTTATGAATATGAGAGAGTTCATGCTAATAAAAAAATTAAAAAAAATAATTCTCCAAATTAATGAAAATACAGAGTGAAAAATATGTAAATATATGGACATGAAGTCCTACTTAATCCATGATTCTTCAGATGTAAGAGGGTCCTCCTATTTCGATTTGTGAGGATCTCAAACAGATTTCTATTAATGTGATGATATAAGAAATGTCATGGAGTTTTGTTTTTTGTATATTGGTACATATGGAAAACCTCTATATAGAGTTATCAGATCATTATATAAATAGATCTTGATATTTTATTTAATATACTATTCCATATTTGAATGCATTAACGTGTTTGTTTCATGTCTCACAAACTCTGACAAACGAGGGTGGAACTTGGAAATATGTTCCACTAAAAATTATTATTCATTGAATAATAATAATAAATATTTACTAGATTTTCATACTAAATAAGAGAAATCTGACTCTATATTCATTGCATCCATGGAATAAGTTTTCAATAATCAATTAAAAATACCACTATATTAACTCCCATAAACTAGACATTATATGGATAAAATTTTTATAATTTATAAAAAAAATGGTATAAAATAGGTTGTATCATTGTACAGTGTTAGCATAAACATACAGTAGCTTATATTGTTGTATTAAGGATTGAAGGTGGGTCATTTCTGGTGGTTGTGTAGTGATGTAGGTAGCATATGCCATGTGGTGGCGTGTCACTAGAGGTAGTATAATTCTAGGTGTATCACAATTCAAGAGAGGGTAGAATTATAGATAGGAAAATTGAACCAATTATGAAAGAACAATGAAAGTTTAATGGATATAAGTATTAAATTTTAGAAAATTATGGCATGAGTATTGTAGTGGAATAATTCTAGTGGTAGAATTACTATATCAGTAGCATACTTTCTTATCATTGTATGAGTCCGATTGTTGCATGACTATAGTAGTAGATGTAATAACCTGAGATTTTATAAGATATATTCTTTTCTTTTATATCTTTTGTTGAACGATACACCAAGATTATCTTGCGCTATATGCAACACCGTATTAGCTTGCAGTATACGCAGCACAATTCTTGGATCGTGTTATACACAATTTCAAGTTCATTTGATATAAGTTATTCTAAGAAACATTGAGTGTATATGTATATATATTCAATTTATAAATGAAATATGGTTGGATTTTGTTATACGCAACAACAAATGAGTCTTTCACTACATGAAACCCTGACTTGGTTTTCATTACACGCAATCGTGACCTTCCTCGATAGCGTGTGTTGTACGCAATACCGGGTTTCACTAAACAACGATATATGGTTATAATATTATCACGAACTAGCCTTTTTGAATATAATTAACCACATTTGGAATTTATAACATTATTATTCATCTTATAAATTTTCTAAAACAATTTATGTGAACAAAAAAAAAATCGGCTAAAATGAGTATTTTTAAAAAAATGCAGTTTTGCCGCCTTTTGATGGCGCACCCACTTTAAATCTATTTTTTGACATGTTTATAAGTTCAATTTTACAAAATTAAATTATTCTTTGGAAGAAGGATATAAAATTTTACCTTGGATAAAATTTTCATGTTATTAGGATAACTTTCATATTTTAATAAATAGTAAAAACACGCTATATTTTAATTAAAAACAAATTTTTTCATCGTAATAATTTATGTGGTTAAATTATAATGTTGAATGGTCTTAAAGTATAAATAGAATATATTTTTAACATTTAATATAATTTATTTCATCAGCATTGATGTTACCTTGATTTAGTATGTTAAATCAATTCAATCTTTTGTAATGTTTTTAACAAAAACTCATTTTCTTTCGACAACGGGATTAAGTTTAATTTAATTTTTGCAACTTCTGTGTATTGAATTTGGAAAAATGGATTCTATATTTGGAATCAGTGTGTCCAAATTATATTAATAGACTACTTTTTACTTTTGGGCATTATGAATAGTAACTACGGTAAATTTTATATACCATAGTTAAAGGTAAATCGGGTAATTAAGGGGAAATATAAGATTATAAAATTTCCCTAACACCTACAAAAATCCTATTGGATGACTAAAAGTCGACCCATAGAACCTAAGGGTCGGATTATAATCATTTAAGGGACTTTTTTCCATGAAAATAACTAAATTATTATTAAAACCAAATAAAGTGACAACATGTCACTCTCTTAAATCTTATAAGTATATTAATTTTAATTTAGTGATAAACTTAATGAAACTTCAAACATGAATAGTCTCCTGAAATATAATTAAATTATCTACATAAAATAAATTTATTTATAATTTTTATGGATTGAATAATTATCATTAATTGTGACACAATATTGATGCAGAAATTGTTTATCTAGTGAAAAATCAAGAATATAGTTTTTATTAAACTAATAGTGACCATAAAAGACACTAAACACTAAACAAAACATATTTTTCATGTAAAATTAAACCCTAATCATCCAATGGTTAAATATTTGACCATTTGGTGCCTTATAAAAGCGATTATGACACTTATATTATTTTATTTTAAATGACGCCAAAGTTGTCATCTTCATTATTTAATAAATATAACAATTTAAATATTGCTATTTTAAGATGATAAATTCGAGTAAATGTATTATTGTGAAATTTAATAGATTTATATTCATCGTAGGATTTTATTTTTAATTTTTATGCAACAAATAATTATATTAAATAATTATACAAAAATTATGTAGTAATTATTTTATTAAGAGATATGCCAAATAAATGGTTTTAAAAATAATAAAATAAACATTATATGAACTATTTAATGTTCTCCACTAATTTTCTAGATACATATGACCTTTTATGAATCTATTGATGATTTTAGTTCGAACATATCTTCTGTATATATTTTATTTAAATTCAAATAAATGAATAGTTTCAAAATTGACACTATTGTTATTTTATAAAAATAACATAATATAAAATTGTTAAAAAATCACAAAAATATATAAAAACTATACATTTAAATTTATATGGTATAAACTTTTATAAAGTATCCAATTATGGAAAATTCAAAACAAATAGATAATTATTTGTTATAATTTATAATTTATAATTTTATTACCACAAATAAAATAAAATAGATTAAATAAGGATAAATCAAGTTGATAATGTTTAAAATAAATTCCTAACATGTCTAAATTTTATTGGATGATGAGATTACAACCCTATATCATCTAATATTCGAATATGAGTAATTTTTAGAGATTTTTAAGTGGGGTTATATTTTTTATAAATTATTTTATTAAGATTTCCAAAGGAGCCCCTCTCCTCCCTTATAAAAGGGAACCTCCTTTCTCTCATCTTTACACAACTTTAAGCCTTCAAGCTCCGACAACCCCTGCCAAATTCTCTTTTCCACTTCTCTAGAAACATCCTAGAGGTCCTGTTCTTCTTCAAAGACCAATTTTAGTGCCCTAAGAGAATGTAGAAAGGAGGCACTTCGAGAAAGAGGTAATACCTTCTACTGTTTTCTTCAAGTTCCATTCTTCTTCTACTCCCTCTTCATTAGTTTTTTCATTATGAAGTAATAACATCAGTATCAATCATATAATTATATGTTATTATAAGTATGAAACAACCTTAATTCACTATTTATCCATCCTATGGAAAACGAAATCACCACGCGTGCGTATGTACGGAATACCGTCTCCAGGCCGTGGTGTAATCTATTTTTCCAACACCACCTTACTTGAATGGGTATAATGGTGTAAAGAATAAAAATACATAGTTATTATAACATCATACTGATTCTGATATATTGTATCATCCAATCCAATTCAATTCAATAATTATGGGAACGATATCATCGCGCGTGCGTACGTACAGACTATCGTCTCCACGACACGATGAGATTCATTCTCAATGATTAACCATCCATGAATGATTATAAAGTATATATAATAAGTAATAATGAAATATATAAAATATTAATGATACAGGATTTATGTATATATATATTTATGTCATCCGGTTAATTCCATTCAATTCAATAAGGAAACGGAAACAACGTTCATGCGTACGTATGACCTACCGTCTCCATGATCGGTGTAATTCATTCCTTTTATCGATCTATAATATATATGTATATTATGAATATATATTACATATAAATCATGTTTCACATTCTTGAATTATGTAAATTAGGATATAAGTAATAATATCAAGAACGACAAGTCAAAAAACATACGATAAATAAAACGATTTTACCAAAAACTATACATTAACATGGAATTTACAAAAGAACGGGTAATATAAAGTCATAAGTGAAACATATATGATATCATAACAATGAATATGATTATTTAATAAGTCAATGAAATTATTTAAATCATTATACAGGAGGTTCGGATCCATACGAAGCATATCAGACCTAAGGTAAGGGATAACTTTTCCAATCTTGTTTTTTATCTGAGATGTTTATTCATAAGTATTTACTAGAGTTATTTCTACCATCCATGTACATGTTTTATGAAAGTGTTCTCATGTATGTTTAAATTCATTTTTACCCATTTTTTTATTTTTACTACATGGTATGTAAGGAATCATTCTTTTTTTTATGTTACAAGGTACTTTTTTGATTTTTCGACAAAAGAACGAGGAGAATGTTATTTTTAACTTATACGGCGTGAACTGATTTCTATGGTTTTATAAAGCCATATTTTCATGAGGCTTCCTCAAAAATATTTCATGACTATTTTCAACAAAAACCATTTCTTCTAAAATTTCATGACATTTTGTGAATAGAAAATGATTTTGAAGAAAAAAATGATTTTTTCCTGAAGAATTCATTTCAAGTGTTTTATCAAAACCATTTTCATCTAAGATGATATTATTTGACATGTGTATGTTTCAAGTATCATGTCTCTATGATTTACATGGTTTCATTTTTCTTATTATGAAATGATATCCATTTCTTTTATATGGATTATATGATGATTGGATGATGTTTATGAACCCTATTTTATTTATTGGGTTATTATGGATGATGAATGCTTATTTTGTGTCACAAGTAAGAATGAATTAATTATGAGATGGGTGGGACCTAAATCTCCCTCCAATGCATTGGGTAATGATTTATATCTCATGAGATAGACATGGCTGGAATGGTATGTTAATCCGGTTCAGTTTTATAGGACTGAAACGAGGAGTGAAATCGATTCAGAAAGGGACTTTGTCCACTAAGATGGTCTTGGTAGCATTTTCTTGGCTACTATGGAAATCATAACAAGTTCTAAATGGTTTCCACAATTGCATGTTTTATTCCCATCCTATTTTATCGTGATTGATGTCCATTTATGATATATTCCTTACGTACTTCCAGGATTTTTGTCTTTGCTCAAGGTTTTAATGTTTAGATTTTATGTTCAAGTTTTTTCTTTCAAATGTTTATGGATTGTTTTATGTTCTATATGTTTTCCCTTACTGAGAATTTGAGCTCACCCTTTTGTATTTTATTTTCCCCAGGAAATAAAGAAAGGTTTTACGTAAGGAAACAAAAAGGGGACGATCGTTATGGGAGATGTTGAAGATCTTTCAACATGATTAGATGTTTATATTCCAAGTTTCCCAAGACACTAAACTATTATGGTCCTTATGTGTCTGTTTTTGTTATGTATTAAGTATTCCGCAAAAGTAATGTAATGTCCATGTACATCAAGCTCCAAGTCTCTACAGTTGGTATCAGAGGAAAGGTTTAGTCAACCTTTGGAAACTAGGATTTGATAACTTTAGTGAGATCCCTAGAGATATTTCTATGGTATGTCTAGAGATGTCCCTAAGGTTAAGAATAAGTATAGGTTATAGTCCTAGAATTACGGTAATGATCTTAGAATTAAACCTATGATGTTAGATAATGATGTTACTCCCCCTTTATTATGATTTTTTCCTCTCACACTATTATTTCTGGGTTTTAGTAAATGGCTGGAAACAAGATTATTCACGATAGTGGAGGATATGATGGATAATGGGATGATATTATTCATGAGAAACCGAATGAAATGGGATTTGGAAGTACAGAAATAATTATTATACCGAATCAGCAATCTCATAATATGATAAATAAACTCAAATTTGGTAAGTTTCCTGACTCGTCTAACAAGAGAAAGATGGTGTTTCATGATGATAATAGAGGAAAGAAAGTTCAATTTCCCCTATGTAAATCATGTGGGAATAGGCATCAAGGAGAATGTTTCAAAGGAACTTGAAGATGATTTGGGTGTGGAAAAGAAGGACACAAATCCATTAAGTGCAATGGAAAGGGTTCATTTAACACTAGGGATGAGGATAATGGCATTGCTACGACATCAACAATGGTTAAATGTTTTAAATGTGGAATGTACGGGCATTATGCAAACCAATGCCCTTAGGAAAAGTCTCATGAAGAGAATCTGTATGGTCGTATGGGTAGTATTTATTTTGATGATGATGAAGAGACTACAAATGATATATGAGATGAAAGAAATGACGAAGCTCAGTCAGTGGTTTAAGAATTTAGTGGAATGATTGTATGTTTATAAAGAATAATGTTTGGTACTATGGAATAAAGAATCATCTAAGGATTGTTACACTATAGTTTTTCCTAAATTATTTGAAAGTATATGTTGAATGGTACCGGTAACCATGAAATGTTATTCAGATATTTTTAGAAAGTAGTTGATATACGCATAATCAAGGGATAAGAAGACAATGAGATGTTTGATTGTATTCATGCACTCATGACTGATATAAGGACTAAGTGATATTATGGATTGATTACATAGATTCTTTGGATTTTGGTATGAGGAAAGAGTTACCTTTTGATAGTAATCATGTTTTCAGTAAGGTTCTTTGGTAATTTATGTTTCAAGAGAATATATGACTAAGTTATTCATGTGTTTGGAATGCAACCAACAAGATATATCTTATGATATATGTGAGATAAATGATTGTATTCACATTCTTGGTAGATAACCTTTCTGGTAATTGTTTTCTTTATACTATGAGCATGAACTGAAGTAATTTAGATAATCCTAAAGATTGGAATGGATTATGTTGGACATAAGTTAGTATTGTTTATGGATAGAACTTTTTCGACATTATTGATGGGATGTTATAGTAATGTAGTTTTAGAAAAGGGACAACCTGCAGGACGGGCGATATCCCATCGCGTCGGACAAGGCTATAGAAATCGAATCCACAACCGAAGTGCGGCATGCATTTATCGCCTACCACTGGCCTACATGAAGTCCTTGGTTAGTGGAAACTAGTTTTGTTATTTTAAGCGGTATGATAAATAAAGTATAAGTCCATTTTTGGAACCATATACGATTAATCTCAACATAAGATGGACTTATAACTTCTGCTAACCTTTTGTTTGAAATATATGGAATGACCCATCATTCTATCACATGATCTGCTAACGCTTCACGAATAACAAATTCAACTTCATTTCTTTAAGAGATGAATTGGAAATTGTTCAATTCACGAACAATAGTGAGATTATACCAAAATCAAGTAAATATTTATTCTAATTAAATTTTTTCAACTTTAGGGAAATGATATTGAAAACCAAAAAGTTTTTCCTAGTTATCTTTTATCTGATGAATTAGATGGTACCTTATATCATCATAAATCTATGGCTTTGTGATTGTTGGCTTTTTGAAAGCCATGTTCTCTACCACTCTCCATCAGAACATGATGGTTAGATTTCTCTTCCATATCCATATTTTCACCTATGTTCTCCTTTGTGGAAACCCAGTTATTAGTTTATTTGGGTAACCATTTCATTTCATACATTATCTTTTAATGATAAGTTTTGGTATTCCTTTTTACGATGTGGGTTTCAATTAAAGAAACGTTCAAGTAGAAAACCATTTATAACCCCGATTAATTACGAGGGCGAAATTCATTTTAAGGGGGGTAGAATATAATAACATGAGATTTTAAAATATATATTCTTTTCTTTCATATATTATATTGAATGATACACCAATATTATCTTGCGCCATATGCAACACCGTATTAGCTTGTAGTATACACAACATAATTCTTGGATCGTGTTATACACAATTTCAAGTTCATTTGATAGAAGTTATTCTAAGCAACATTGAGTGTATATATATATATATATATATTCAATTTATAAATGAAATATGGTTGGATTTTGTTATACGCAGCAACAAAAGAGTCTTTCACTACACGCAACCCTGACTTGGTTTTCATTACACGCAATCGTGACCATCCTCGATAGCGTGTGTTGTACGCAATACCGGGTTTCACTAAACAACGATATATGATTATAATATTATCATGAACTAGACGTTATGAATATAATTAACCACATTTTTAATTTTATAACATTATTATTCATCTTATAAATTTTCTAAAACAATTTATGTGAACAAAATAAATTTTTCGGGTAAAATAAGTATTTTTCAAAAAATGCAGTTTTACCGCCTTTTGATGGTGCACACACATTAAATCTAGTTTTTGACATGTTTATAATTTCAATTTTAAAAAAATATAATTATTATTTGGAATAAGGATATAAAATTTTACCTTGGATAAAATTTTCATGTTATTCTGAAAACATTCATATTTTAATGAATAGTAACAACACGCTATATTTTAATTAAAAACAACTTTTTCCATCGTAATAATTTATGTGGTTAAATTATAATATTGAATGGTCATAAAGAATAAATAGAATATATTTTTAACATTTAATTTAATGTATGTCATCAGCATTGATTTTACCTTTAATTCGTATGTTAAATCAATTCAATATTTTGTAATGTTTTAAACAAAAACCCATTTTCTTTCGACAACGGGATTAATTTTAATTTAATTTATGCAACTTATGTGTATTGAATTTGGAAAAATGGATTAATATTTGGAATCAGTGGGTTAAATTTATTTTAATAGACTACTTTTTATTTTTGGGCATTATAAATAGTAACATCGGTAAATTTTATATACCATAGTTAAAGGTAAATCGGGAAATTAAGGGTAAATATAATATTATAAAATTACCCTAACACATGGAAAATCCTATTTGATGACTAAAAGTCAACCCATATCACCTAAGGGTAGGATTATAATCATTTAATGGACTTTTGTCCTCGAAAATAACATAATTATTATTAAATCCAATGAAAGTGACAACATGCCACTCTCTCAAATCTTATAAGTATATTAATTTTAATTTAGTGATAAACTTCACGAAACTTCAAAAATGAATATTATATAGAAAAATACTGAAATTATATACATCATATGAATTTATTTATAATTTTTAAGGATTAAATAATTATCATTAATTGTGACACAATATTGATGCAGAAATTGTTTATCTATTGAAACATCAAGAATATAGTTTTTATTAAACTAATAGTGACCATAAAAGGCACAAAAACCTGAGATAAACTTATTGGTAATGTAAATGTAAACCATAATCATCCAATGGTTAAATATTTGACAATTTGGAGCCTTATAAAAGTGACTATGACACTTATATATTTTATTTTAAATGATTCCAAAGTTGTCACCTTCATAATTTAATAAATATAACAATTTAACTATTGCTATTTTAAGATGATAAATTAGAGTAAAAGTATTATTGTGAAATTTAATAGATTTATATTCATCATAGGGTTTTATTTTTAATTTTTATGCAAAAATAGGTATATTAAATAATTATAGAAAAATGATGTAGTAATTATTTTATTAAGAGATAAACCAAATAAATGGTTTTAAAAATAATAAAATAAACATTATATGAACTATTTAATGTTATCCACTAATTTTATAGATACATATGACCTTTTATGAATCTATTAAAGCTTTTATTTCGAACATATCTTCTTTAGATATTTTATTTAAATTCAAATAAATGAATAGTTTCAAAATTGACACTATTGTAATTTTATAAAAATAACATATTATAAAATTGTTTAAAAATCACAAAAATATTTATAAATTATAAATTTAAATTTATATGGTATAAAATGTTATAAAGTATTCAATTATAGACAATTCACAACAAATAAGTAATTATTTATTATAATTTAAAATTTATAATATTATTACCACAAATAAAATTAAATTGATTAAATAAAGATAAATCAAGTTGATAATGTTTAAATTAAATACATATCATGTCTAAATTTTATTGGATGATTCTATTACAACCCTATATCATCTAATATTATAATATGAGTCATTTTTGGAGGTTTTTAAGTGGGGTTAGATTTATTATAAATTATTATTTTTAAGATTTCCAAAGGCGCCCCTCTCCTCCCTTATAAAAGGGCACCTCCTCCCTCTCATCTTTACACAAAATTGAGCATTCAATCTCGGCCAAACCCTACTAAATTTTCTTCTCCACTTCTCTAGAAACATCCTAGAGGTCCTGGCATTCTTAAAAGACCAATTTTAGATCCCTAAGAGAATGTTTAAAGGAGGCACTTCGAGAAAGAGGTAATACCTTCTACCGTTTTCTTCAAGTTCCATTATTCTTATACTCCCTCTTCATTAGTTGTTTTATTATGAAGTAATAACATCAGTATCAATCATATACTGATAAGTTATTATAAGTATGAAACAACTCTATTTCACCATCTATCCATCCTACGGAAAACAAAATCACCACGCGTGCGTACGTACGGAATACCGTCTCCACGCCGTGGTGTAATCTATTTTTCCAACACCACCTTACCTGGATGGGTATAATGGTGTAAAGAATAACTATACATAGTTATTATAACATCATACTGATTCTGATATATTGTATCATCCTATCCATTTCAATTCAATAATTAGGGGAATGATATCATCGCTTGTGCGTACGTACGGACTACCGTCTCCACGATGCGATGAGATTCATTCTCAATGATTAACCATTCATGAATGATTATAAAGTATATATAATAAGGAATCATGAAATATATGAAATAATAATTATACTGGATTTATGTATATATATATGTATGTCATCTAATTAATTCCATTCAATTCAATAAGGAAACAGAAACAACGTTCATGCCTACGTACGGCCTACCGTCTCCATGAATAGTGTAATTCATTCCTTTTATCGATCTATAATATATATGTATATGATGAATATATATTACATATAAATCATTTTTCACATTATAGAGTTATGTAAATCAGGATATAAGAATTAATATCAAGAATGAAAAGTCAAAAAACATACGATAAAGAAAATGATTTTACCAAAAAATCTACATTAACAGGGAATTTACAAAAGAACGGGTAATATAAAGTCATAAGTGAAACATATATGATATTAAAATGATGAATATGATTATGTAATAAGTTAATTACATTATTTAAATCATTATACAGGAGGTTAGGATCCATACGAAGCATATCATACCTAAGGTAAGGGATAACTTTTCCAATCACGTTTTTTATCTGAGATTGCTTATTTGTAAGTATTTACTGGAGTTATTTATATCATCCATGTCCATGTTTTATAAAAGTGTTCTCATGTATTTTTAAAGTAATTTTTACCCATTTTTGACTTTTACTACATGGTATGTAAGGAATATTTCTTTTGTTTACATTACGAGGTAATTTTTTGATTTTTCCGACAAAAGTACGAGGAGAATGTTATTTTTAACATATATAGTGTGAACTGATTTTTATTGTTTTATAAAGCCTTATTTTCATGAAGCATCCTCCAAAATATTTCATAACTATTTACTACAAAAACCTTTTCTTCTAAAATTTCATAACATTTTGTGAAAAGAAAATGATTTTGAAGAAAAAAAGATATTTTCTTGAAGAATTCATTTCAAGTGTTTTATCAAAACCATTTTCATCTAATATGACATTATTTCACATGTGTATGTTTCAAGTATCATGTCTCTATGATTTACATGGTTTCACTTTTATTATTATGAAATGATATCCATTTCTTTTAAATGGATTATGTGATGATGGGATGATGTTTATGAACCCCATTTTATTTATTGGGTTATTATGAATGATTTATGTTAATTTTGTGGCACAAGTAAGAATGATTTCATTATGAGATGGGTGGGACCTATATCTCCCTCCAATGCATTGGGTAAAGATTTATATCTCATGAGATAGACATGGCTGGAATGGTAAGTTCATCTGGTTCTGTATTACAGGATTGAAATGAGGAGGGAACTTGATTCAGAAAGGGACTTTGTCCACTAAGATGGTCTTGGCAGCAATGCCTTGGCTACTATGGAAATCATAACAAGTGCTAAATGGTTGCCACAATTGCATGTTTTATTCCCATGCTATTTTATTGTTATTGATGTTCCTTTATGATATATGCCTTACGTACTTCCATGATTTATATCTTAGCTCAAGGTTTTAATGTTTAGATTTCGTGTTCATGTTTTTTGCATTCAAATATTTTGGGATTGTTTTATATTCTCTATGTTTTCCCTTACTGATCATTTGAGCTCACCCTTTTGTGTTTTATTTTCCCAAGTAAATAAAGAGAGGATTTAGGTAAGGAAACAAAAAGGGGAATATCGTTATGGCAGATGTTGAAGATCATTCAACATGATTAGATATTTATATTCCGAGTTTCCATAGACACTAAACTATTACGGTCCTTGTGTGTCTGTTTTTGTTATGTATTAAGTATTCCACAAAAGTAATTTAATTTCCATGTACATCAAGCTCCAGGTCTCTACAGTTGGTATCAGATTAAAGGTTTAGTCATCCTTTGGAAACTAGGATGCGAGAACTTTAGTGAGATCCCAAGAGATATTTCTATGGTATGTCTGGGTATGTCCCTAAGGTTAAGTATAAGTATAGGTTATACTCCTAGAATTATGGTAATGATCTTAGAATTAAACCTATGATGTTAGATAATGAAGTTACTCCCCCTTTATTATGATTTTTGCCTCTCACGCTATTCTTTTTGGGTTTTAGTAAATGGCTGGAAACAAGATGATTCATGATAATGGAGGATATGATGGAAAATGGAATTATATTCTTCATGAGAAACCAAATGAAATGGGATTTGGAAGTCCAAACATCATTATTATGCCGAATCAGAAATCTCATAATATGATTAATAAACTCAGATTTGGTATGTTTCCTGAGTCAGCTAATAAGAGAAATATGGAGTTTCATGATGATAATATAGGAAAGAAAGTTCAATTTCCCTTATGTAAATCATGTGGGAAGAGGCATCAAGGAGATTGTTTCAAAGGAACTTGAAGATGCTTTGGGTGTGGAAAATAAGGACACAAAGCAATTAAGTGCAAAGGAAAAGGTTCAGTTAACACCAGGGATGAGGATAATGGCATTACTACGACATCAACAATGGTTAAATGTTTTCAATGTGGAATGTACAGGAATTATGCAAACCAATGCCCTAAGGGAAAGCCTCATGAAGAGAATCAGTATGGTCTTATGGGTAGTATTTATGTTGATGATGATGAAGAGACTACAAATGATATATGAGATGAAAGAAATGATGAAGCTCAGTTAGTGGTGTAAGAATTTAGTGGAATTATTTTATGTTTATAAAGAATAATGTTTGGTACTATGGAATAAAGAATCATCTAAGGATTGTTACACTATTGTTTTTCCTAAAGTATTTGAAAGTATATGTTCAATGGTACGGATAACCATAAAAGGTTATTCAGATATTTTTAGAAAGTAGTTGATATGCGCATAATGAAGGGATAAGAAGATAATGAGATGTTTGATTGTATTCATGCACTCATGACTGATATAAGGACTATGTTATATTATGGTTTGATTACATAGATTTCTGGGATTTTGGTATGAGGAAAGAGTTAACTTCTGACACTATTCAGGTTTTCAATAAGGTTCTACGGTAATTTATATTTCACAAGAATATATGACTAAGGTATTTAAGTGTTTGGAATGCAACCAACAAGATATATCTTATGATATATGTGAGATAAATGATTGTATTGACATTTTTGGTAGATAACCTTTCTAATAATTGTTTTCTTTATACTATGAGCTTGGACCGAAGTATTTTAGATAAGCTTAAATATTGGAATGGATTATGTTGGAAATAATTTAGTATTGTTTAAGGATAGAACTTTTTCGATATTATTGATGGGATGTTATAGTAATGTAGTTTTAGAAAAAGGACAACCTTCAGGATGGGCGATAGCCCATCGCGTCGGACAAGGCTGTGGAAATCGAACCCATAACCGATGTGCGACATGCATTTATCGCCTACCACTGGCCTACAAGAAGTACCTGGTTAGTGGAAACTAGTATTATTTTATTAAGCGGTATGATAAATAAAGTATAAGTCCATTTTTGGAACCATATTTGATTAATCTCACAATAAGATGGACTAATAACTTTTGCTAACCTTTTGTTTGAAATAGATGGAATGACCCATCATTCTATCACATGATCTGCTAACGCTTCACGAATAACAAATTCAACTTTATTTCTTTAAGAGATGAAGTGGAAATTGGTCAATTCATGAACAACAGTGAGATTGTACCAAAATCAAGTAAGTATTTATTCTAATTAAAATTTTTCAAATTTAGGGAAATGCTATTGAAAACCAAAAATGTTGTCCTAGTTCTCTTATATCCGATGAATTAGATGGTACCTTATATCATCACAAATCTATGGCTTTGTGATTTTTGGCTTTTTGATAGCCATGTTCTCTACCACTCTTCATCATATCATGATGGTTAGATTTCTCTTCCATATCTATATTTTCACCAATGTTATCCTATGTGGAAACCCAGTGATTAGTTTATTTGGGTAACCATTACGTTTCATACTTTAGCTTTTAAAGATATTTTTTGGTATTCCTTTTAACGATGTGGGTTTCAATTAATGAAACTTTCATGTAGAAAACCATTTATAACCCCGACGAATTTCGAGGGATAAATTCATTTTATGGGGGGTTGAATGTAATAACCCGTGATTTTATAAGATTTATTCTTTTCTATCATAGATTCTTTTGAACGATACACCAAGATCATCTTGCACTATACACAACACCGTATTAGCTTGCAGTATACGCAACACAATTTTTGGATCGTGTTATACACAATTTCAAGTTCATTTGATAGAAGTTATTCTAAGAAACATTGAGTGTATATATATATATATATATTCAATGTATAAATGAAATATGGTTGGATTTTGTTATACGCAACAACAAAGGAGTATTGCACTACATGCAACTCAGACTTGGTTTTCATTACACGCAAGCGCGACCTTCCTCGATAGCGTGTGTTGTACGAAATATCAGGTTTCACTAAACAACGATATATGGTTCTAATATTTTTACGAACTAGACGTTATGAATAGAATTATCCACGTTTTTAATTTTATAACATTATTATTCATCTAATATATTTTCTAAAACAATTTATGTGATCAAAATAAATTTTTCGGTTAAAATAAGTATTTTTCAAAAAATGCAGTTTTGCCGCCTTTTGATGGCGCACCCACTTTAAACCTAGTTTTTGACCTGTTTATATGTTCAATTTTACAAAATAAAATTATTATTTGGAAGAAAGATATAAAATTTTACATTGGATAAAATTTTCATGTTATTCTGATAACTTTCATATTTTAATGAATAGTAAAAACACGCTATATTTTAATTAAAAACAACTTTTTTCATCGTAATAATTTATGTGGTAAAATTATAATATTGATTGGTCTTAAAGTATAAATAGAATATATTTTTAACATTTAATATAATGTATTTCATTAGCATTGATTTTAAATTGAATTCATAGGTTAAATCAATTCCATCTTTTGTAATGTTTTAAACAAAAACACGTTTTGTTTCGACAACGGGATTAATTATAATTTAATTTCCGCAACTTCTGTGTATTGAATTTGAAAAAATGGAGTCCATATTTGGAATCAGTGGGTCAAAATTATATTAATAGACTACTTTTTATTTTTGGGCATTATGAATAGTAACTACGGTAAATTTTATTTACCATAGTTAAAGGTAAATCGGGTTATTAAGGGTAAATTTAAGATTATAAAATTACCCTAACACCTGAAAAAATCCTATTGGATGACTACATATCGACCCATATCACCTAAGGGTTGGATTAGAGTAATTTAATCGACTTTTATCCATGAAAATAACTTAATTCTCATTAAAACCAATGAAAGTGACAACATTTCACTCTCTTAAATCTTATAAGTATATTAATTTTAATTTAGTGATAAACTTCATGAAACTTCAAACATGAATATTAAAAATAAAGATAATTAAATTATCTACATCATATTAATTTATTTATAATTTTTAGGGATTAAATAATTATCATTAAATGTGACATAATAGGGATGCAGAAATTGTTTGTCTAGTGAAAAAACAAGAGTATAGTTTTTATTAAACTAATAGTGACCATAAAAGGCACAAAACCCTGACAAAAACTTATTGGTCATGTATATTTAAACCATAATTATATAATGGTCTAATATTTGACCATTTGGAGCCTTATAAAAGCGATTATGACACATATATTATTTTATTTTAAACGATGCCAAAGCTGTCACCTTCATAATTTAATAAATATAACAATTTAAATATTGTTATTTTAAGATGATAAATTCAATTAAAAGTATTATTGTGAAATTTAATAGATTTATCTTCATCATAGGATTTTATTTTTAATTTTTATGCAACAAATAAGTATATTAAATAATTATACAAAAATGATGTAGTAATTATTTTATTAAGAGATAAACCAAATAAATGGTTTTAAAAATAATAAAATAAATATTATATGAACTATTCAATGTGTTCCACTAATTTTCTAGAAACATATGACCTTTTATAAATCTATTAAATCTTTTATTTTGAACATATATTCTGTATATATGTTTTTTAAATTCAAATAATATATAGTGTCAAAATTGACACTATTGTTATTTTAAAAAAATAAAATATTATAATTTTTTTTAAAATCACAAAAATATTTAAAAATTATAAATTTAAATTTATATAGTATCCAATTATGGATAATTCACAACAAATAAGTAATTATTTGTTATAATTTAAAATTTATAATATTATTACCACAAATAAAATTAAATTGATTAAATAAGGATAAATCAAGTTGATAATGTTTAAAATAAATTCCTAACATGTCTACATTTTATTGGATGATGAGATTACAACCCTATCTCATATTATATTTTAATATTTATCATTTTTGGAGGTTTTTAAGTGGGTTATATTTATTATAAATTAATATTTTTAAGATTTTCGAAGGTGCCCCTCTCTTCCCTTATAAAAGGGAACCTCCTCCCTTTCATCTTTCCACAACTTTGAGGGTTAAAGCTCGGCCAACCCCTGAAAAATTATATTCTCCACTTCTCTAGAAACATCCTAGAGATCCTGGTCTTCTTTAAAGACCAATTTTAGTGACGTAAGAGAATGTTTAAAGGAGGCACTTCGAGAAAGAGGTAATACCTTCTACCGTTTTCATCAAGTTCCATTCCTCTACTACTCCATCTTCTTTAGTTGTTTCATTATGAAGTAATAACATCAGTATCACTCATATACCAATATTTTATTATAATTATGAAAAAACCCTATTTCACCATCTATCCATCCTACGGAAAACGAAATCACCGCGCGTGCGTACATACGGAATACCGTCTCCACGCCGTGGTGTAGTCTATTTTTACAACACCACCTTTCTTGGATGGGTATAATGGTGTAAATAATTACTATACATAGTTTTTATAACATCATAATGATTCTGATATATTGTATCATCCTCTCCAATTCAATTCAATAATTATGGGAACGATATCATCGCTCGTGCGTACGTACGGACTACCGTCTCCACGATGCGATGAGATTCATTCTCAATGATTAACCATTCATGAATGATTATTAAGTATATATAATAAGTAATAATGAAATATATGACATAATAATGATACTATATTAATGTATATATATATGTATGTCATCCAATTAATTCCATTAAATTCAATAAAGAAACGGAAACAACGTTCATGCGTACGTACGGCCTACCGTCTCCATGAACGGTGTAATTCATTCCTTTTATCGATCTATAATATATATTTATATGATGAATATATATTACATATAAATCATTTTTTAAATTCTTTAATTATGTAAATCATTATATAAGTAATAATATCAAGAATGACAAGTCGAAAAACATACGATAAATAAAATGATTTTACCCAAAACGCTACATTAACATGGAATTTACAAAAGAACGGTTAATATAAAGTCATAATTGAAACATATATGATATCATAACAATTAATATGATTATGTAATAAGTCAATGTAATTATTTAAATCATTATACAAGAGGTTCGGATCCATACGAAGCATATCAGACCTAAGGTAAGGGATAAATTTTCCAATCTCTTTTTTTATCTGAGATTGTTTATTCGTAAGTATTTACTGGGGTTATTTCTATCATCCATGTACATGTTTTATATAACTGTTCTCATGTATGTTTAATGTCATTTTTACCCATTTTTTACTTTTACTACATGTTATGTAAGGAATCTTTCTTTTGTTTACGTTACGAGGTACTTTTTTTATTTTTTTGACAAAAGTACGAGGAGAATGTTATTTTTAACATATACGACGTGAACGGATTTTTATGGTTTTATAAAGCCTTATTTTCATGAAGATTACTCCAAAATATTTCATGACTATTTTCAACAAAAACCTTTTCTTCTAAAATTTAATGACATTTTCTGAAAAGAAAATGATTTTTAAGAAAAAAAGATATTTTCCTGAAGAATTAATTTCAAGTGTTTTATCAAAACCATTTTCATCTAAGATGACATTATTTCACATGTGTATGTTTAAAGTATCATGTCTCTATGATTTACATGGTTTCAATTTTCTTATTCTGAAATGATATCCATTTCTTTTATATGGATTATGTGATGATGGTATGATGTTTATGAAACCCATTTTATTTATTGGGTTATTATGAATGATGTGTGTTTATTTTGTGGCACAAGTAAGAATGATTTCATTATGAGATGGGTGGGACCTATATCTCCCTCCAATGCATTGGGTAATGATTTATATCTCATGAGATAGACATGGCTGGAACGGTATGTTAATCTAGTTCAGTTTTACAGGACTGAAACGAGGAGGGAACTCAATTCCGAAAGGGACATTGTCCACTAAGATGGTCTTGGCAGCAATTCCTTGGCTACTATGGAAATCATAAAAAGTGCTAAATGGTTGCAAAAATTGCGTGTTTTATTCCCAAGATATTTTATTGTGATTGATGTTCCATTATGATATATGCCTTACGTACTTCTAAGATTTATGTCTTTTCTCAAGGTTTTAATGTTTAGATTTCATGTTCATGTATTGCTTTCAAATGTTTATGGATTGTTTTATGATCTCTATGGTTTCCCTTAATAAGAATTTGAGCTCACCCTTTTGTGTTTTATTTTTCCGTGGAAATAAAGAAAGGTTTTAGGTAAGGAAACAAAAAGGGGAAGATCGTTATGGGAGATTTTGAAGATCTTTCAACATGATTGGATGTTTATATTCCGAGTTTCCATAGACGCTAAACTATTACGGTCCTTGTGTGTCTGTTTTTGTTATGTATTAAGTATTCCGAAAAATTAATGTAATTTCCATGTACGTCAAGCTCCAGGTCTCTACAGTTAGTATCAAATGAAAGATTTAGTCAACCTTTGGAAACTAGGATGCGAGAACTTTAGTGAGATCCCTAAAGATATTTCTAAGGTATGTCTAGGGATGTCCCTAAGGTTAAGTATAAGTATAGGTTATAGTCATAGAATTACAGTAATGATCTTATAATTAAACCTAAGATTTAATATAATGAAGTTAATCCCCCTTTATTATAATTTTTTCCTCTCACAGTATTCTTTTTGGGTTTTAGTAAATGGCTGGAAACAAGATGATTCACGATAATGGAGGATATGATGGACAACGGAATGCTATTCTTCATGAGAAACCAAATGAAATGGGATTTGGATGTCCAAATATCATTATTATTCTGAATCATCAATCTCATAATATGATCAATAAACTCCAATTTGGTAAGTTTCCTGACTCGGCTAATAAGAGAAAGATGGAGTTTCATTATGATCATAGAGGAAAGAAAGTTCAATTTCCCCTATGTAAATCATGTGGGAAGAGGCATCAAGGTGAATGTTTCAATAGAACTGGAAGATGATTTGGGAGTAGAAATGAAGGACACAAAGCCAGTAAGTGCAAAGGAAAAGGTTCAGTTAACGCCAGGGATGAGGATAATGGTACTGCTACGACATCCACAATGGTTAAATGTTTTAAATGTGGAATGTACGGGCATTATGCAAACCAATGCCCTAACGGAAAGTCTCATGAAGAGAATCAGTATAGTCATATGGGTATTATTTATGTTGATGATGATGATGAGACTAAAAATGATATATGAGATGAAAGAAATGATGATGCTCAGTCAGAGGTTTAAGAATTTAGTAGAATGATTGTATGTTTATAAAGAAAAATGTATGGTACTATAGAATAAAGAATCATCTAAGGATTATTACACTATTGTTTTTCCTAAAGTATTTGAAAGTATATGTTGAATGGTTATGGTAACCATTAAATGTTATTCAGATATTTTTAGAAAGTTTTTGATATGCGCATAATGAAGGGATAAGAAGATAATGAGATGTTTGATTGTATTCATGCGCTCATGACTGATATAAGGGCTAAGTGATATTATGGTTTGATTATATAGATTTTTGGGATTTTGGTATGAGAAAGAGTTACCTTTTGACAGTATTCATGTTTTCACTAAGGTTCTATGGTAATTTATGTTTCAAGAGAATATATGACTAAGGTATTCAAGTGTTTGGAATGCAACCAACAAAATATATGTTATGATATATGTGAGATAAATGCTTGCATTCACATTCTTGGTAGATATCCTTTCTTGTAATTGTTTTCTTTATACTATGATCTTGGACCGAAGTATTTTAGATAAGCCTAAAGAATGGAATGGATTATGTTGGACATAAGTTAGTATTGTTTATGGATTGAAAATTTTCGATATTATTGATGGGATGTTATAGTAATGTAGTTTTGGAAAAAAGACAACCTGCAGGACGGGCGATAGCCCATCGTGTCAGACAAAGCTGTGGAAATCGAACCCACAACCGAAGTGCGACAGGCCTTTATCACCTACCATTGGCCTACAGGAAGTCCCTGGTTAGTGGAAACTAGTTTTATTTTATTAAGCGCTATGATAAATAAAGTATAAGTCCATTTTTGGAACCATATACGATTAATCTCATCATAATATGGATTTATAACTTTTGCTAACCTTTTGATTGAAATAGATGGAATGACCCATCATTCAATCACATGATCTGCTAATGCTTCATGGATAACAAATTCAACTTCATTTCTTTAAGAGATGAAGTGGAAATTGTTCAATTTCCAAACAACAGTGAGATTGTACCAAAATCAAGTATGTATTTCTTCTAATTCAAAATTTTCAACTTTAGGGAAATGATATTGAAAACCAAAAATTTTGTCCTAGTTCTCTTTTATCCGATGAATCAGATGGTACCTTATATCATCACAAATCTGTAGCTTTGTGATTATTGGCTTTTTCATATCCATGTTCTCTACCACTCTCCATCAGAACATGATGGTTAGATTTCTCTTCCATATCCATATTTTCACCTATGTTCTCCTATGTGGAAACCATGTTATTAGTTTATTTGGGTAACTGTTACATTTTATACTTTAGCTTTTAATGATAATTTTTGGTATTTCTTTTTACGATGTGGGTTTCAATTAAATAATCTTTCAAGTAGAAAACCATTTATAACCCCGACAAATTTCGAGGGAGAAATTCTTTTTATGGGGTATAGAATGTAATAACCCGAGATTTTATAATATATATTCTTTTCTTTCATATCTTCTATTGAACGATACACCAAGATTATCTTGAGCTCTACGCAACACCATATTAGCTTGCAATATACGCAACACAATTCTTGGATCGTGTTATTCACAATTTCAATTTCATTTGATAGAAATTATTCTAAGAACAATTTAGTGTGTATATATATATATATATATTCAATGTATAAATGAAATATTATTTGATTTTTTTATACACAACAACAATGTAGTCTTGCACTACATGCAACCCTGACTTGGTTTTCATTACACGCAATCACGACCTTCCTCGATAGTGTGTGTTGTACGCAATACCGTGTTTCACTAAACAACGATATATGGTTATAATATTATCACGAACTAGCCGTTATGAATATAATTAACCACATTTTGAATTTTATATCATTATTATTCATCTTATAAATTTTCTAAAACAATTTATGTGAAAAAAATAATTTTTTCAGGTAAAATAAGTATTTTTCAAAAAATGCAGTTTTTCCACCTTTTGATGGCGCACCCACATTAAATCTAGTTTTTGACATGTTTATAAGTTCAATTTTACAATATAAAATTATTCTTTATAATAAGGATATAAAATTTTACCTTGGATAAAATTTTCATGTTATTCTGATAACTTTCATATTTTAATGAATAGTAAAAACACGCTATATTTTAATTAAAAACAACTTTTTTCATCGTAATAATTTATGTGGTTAAATTATAATATTGAATGGTATTAAATTATAAATAGAATATATTTTTAACATTTAATATAATTTATGTCATTAGCATTGACTTTACTTTGAATTCGTGGGTTAAATCAATTCAATCTTTTGTAATGTTTTAAACAAAAACTCGTTTTCTTTCGACAATGAGTTTAATTTTAATTTAATTTCTGAATCTTCTCTGTATTTAATTAGGAACAATGGAGTCCATATTTGTAATCAGTGGGTCCAAATTATATTAATAGAATACTTTTTATTTTTGGGCATTATAAATAGTAACTACGGTAAATTTTATTTACAATAGTTAAAGGTAAATCGGGTAATTAAGGGTAAATATAAGATTATAAAATTACCCTAACACCTAGGAAAGTTCCTATTGGATGATAAAACGTCGACACATATCACCTAAGGGTCTGATTAGAATCATTTAATTTACTTTTGTCCATGAAAATAACTTAATTATTATTAAAACCAAACAAAGTGACAACATGTCACTCTCTTAAATCTTATAAGTATATTAATTTTAATTTAGTGATAAACTTCATGAAACATCGCACATGAATAGTCTCCAGAAATATAAGGAAATTATCTAAATCATATGAATTTATTTATAATTTTTATGGATTAAATAATTATCATTAATTGTGACACAATAGTGATGCATAAATTGTTTATCTAGTGAAAAATAAATAATATAGTTTTTATTAAACTAATAGTGACCATTAGAGGCACAAAACCCTGAAAACAACTTTTTGGTCATGTAAAGTTAAACCATAATCATCAAATGGTCGAATAGTTTACCATTTGGAGCCTTATAAAATTGATTATGACACTTATATTATTTTATTTTAAATGATGCCAAAGTTGTCACCTTCATAATTTAATAAATATAAAAATATAAATATTGTTATTTTAAGATGATAAATTCGAGTAAAAGTATTATTGTAAAATTTAATATATTTATATTCATCATAGGATTTTATTTCTAATTTTAATGCAACAACTAAGTATATTAAATAATTATACAAAAATGATGTAGTAATTATTTTATTAAGAGATAAACCAAATAAATGGTTTTAAAAATAATAAAATAAATATTATATGAACTATTTAATGTGCTCCATTAATTTTATAGATAAATATGACAATTTATAAAGTCATTAAATCTTTTTTTCGAACATATATTCTTTTTATATATTATTTAAATTCAAATAAATGAAAAGTGTCAAAATTGGCACTATTGTTATTTTATAAAAATAACATATTATAATTTTTTTTTTAAATCACACAAATATTTAAAAATTATAAATTTAAGTTTATATGGTATGAAATTTTATAAAGTATCCAATTATGGAAATTTCACAACAAATAAGTAATTATTTGTTATAATTTAAAATTTATAATATTATTACCAGAAATAAAATTAAATTGATTAAATAAGGAAAAATCAAGTTGATAATGTTTAAAATAAATTCCTAAAATGTCTAAATTTTATTGTATTATGATATAAAAACCTTATATCATCTAATATTCTAATATGAGTCATTTTGGGATGATTTTAAGTGGGTTTATATTTATTATAAATTAATATGTTTGAGATTTCCAATGGTGCCCCTCTCCTCCCTTATAAAAGGGCACCTCCTCCCGCTCATCTTTACACAACATTGAGCCTTAAATCTCGGCCAACCCCTAACAAATTATCTTATCCACTTATATAGAAACATCTTAGAGGTCTTGTTATTCTTCAATGACCACTTTTAGTGCCCTAAGAGAAAGTTTAAAGGAGGCACTTTGAGAAAGAGGTAATACCTTCTACCATTTTCTTCAAGTTCCATTCTTCTTCTACTAACTCTTATTTAGTTGTTTCATTATGAAGTAATAACATAAGTATCAATCATATACTAACATGTTATTATAAGTATGAAACAACCCTAATTCACCATCTATCCATCCTACAAAAAACGAAATCACTGTGCATGCGTACGTACGGAATACCGTCTCCACGCCATGGTGTAATCTGTTTTTCCAACACCACCTTACGAAGATGGGTATAATGGTGTAAATAATTACTATACATAGTTATAAAAACATCATACTGATTCTAATATATTTTATAATCCTCTCCAATTCAAGTATTTAAATATGGGAACGATATCATCGCTCGTGCGTACGTACGGACTACCGTCTCCACGACGCGATGAGATTCATTCTCACTGATTAACCATTCATGAATGATTATAAAGTATATATAATAAGAAATCATGATATATATGACATAATAATGATACTGGATTTATTTATATATATATGTTTGTCATCTAATTAATTCCATTCAATTCAATAAGGAAACGGAAACAACGTTCATGCGTACGTACGGCCTACTGTCTCCATGAACGGTGTAATTCATTTATTTTATCGATCTATAATATATATATATATGATGAATATATATTAAATATAAATCATTTTTTACATTCAGGAATGATGTGAATCAGGATATAAGTAATAATATCAAGAATGAAAAGTCGAAAAACATACGATAAATAAAATGATTTTACACAAAACGCTACATTAACATGGAATTTACAAAAGAACGGGTAATATAAAGTCATAATTGAAACATATATGATATCATAACAATGAATATGATTATTTAATAAGTCAATGTAGTTATTTAAATCATTATACAGGAGGTTCGGATCCATACGAAGCATATCAGACCTAAGGTAAGGGATAACTTTTCCAATCTCTTTTTTTTATCTGAGATTGTTTATTCGTAAGTATTTACTGGGGTTATTTCTATCATCAATGTACATGTTTTATATAACTATTCTCATGTATGTTTAATGTCATTTTTACCCATTTTTGACTTTTACTACATGGTATGTAAGGAATCTTTCTTTTGTTTACGTTACGAGGTACTTTTTTATTTTTCTGACAAAAGTACGAGGAGAATGTTATTTTTAACTTATACGACATGAATGGATTTTTATGGTTTTATAAATCATTTTTTTTAGGAATCTTCCTCCAAAATATTTCATGACTATTTTCAAAGTAACCGTTTTCTTCTAAAATTGCATGACATTTTGTGAAGAGAAAATGATTTTGATGAAAAAAATATATTTTCCTGAAGAATTCATTTCAAGTGTTTTATCAGAACCATTTTCATCTATGATGACATTATTTAACATGTGTATGTTTCATGTATCATGTATCTATGATTTACATGGTTTCAATTTTCTTATTATGAAATGATATCCATTTTTTATATGGATTATGTGATCATGGGATGATGTTTATGGAACCCATTTTATTTATTGGGTTATTATGAATGGTGTATGTTTATTTTGTGGAAAATGTAATAATGATTTCATTATGGGATGGGTGGGACCTATATCTCCCTCTAATTCAATGGGTAAAGATTTAAATCTCATGAGATAGACATGGCTGAAAAGGTAAGTTAATCCGGTTCAGTTTTACAAGACTAAAACGTGGAGTGAACTCGATTCAGAAAGGGACTTTGTCCACTAAGATGGTCTTGGCAGCAATGCCTTGGAAACTATGGAAATCATAACAAGTGCTAAATGGATGCCAAAATTGCATGTTTTATTCCCATGTTATTTTATCATGACTGTTGTTCCTTTATGATATATGCCTTACATACTTCTAAGATTTAGGTCTTTTCTCAAGGTTTTAATGTTTAGATTCCATGTTCAAGTTTTTTATTTCAAATGTTTATGGATTTTTTATGTTCTCCATGTTTTCCCTTACTGAGCATTTGAGCTCACCCATTTGTGTTTTATTTTCCCCAAGAAATAAAGAAAGGTTTTAGGTAAGGAAACAAAAAGGGGAAGATCGTTATGGGAGATATTGAAGATCTTTCAACATGATTAGATGTTTATATTCCGAGTTTCCAAAGACACTAAACTATTACGGTCCTTGTGTGTCTATTTTTGTTATGTATTAAGTATTTTGAAAAAGTAATGTAATATCCATGTACGTCAAGCTATAGGTCTCTACAGTAGAAGAGTTCTGGGGGTAGAAGAATTGAACTAATGGTATAAATTTTTATACTAATAGTTGATTATTTATACTAATCGTATAATGTTATTATTAAATGTAAAACATTTCAATAAATATAAAATTTTCATCCAATTAATATTTATGAAAAGAGTATACTATTCTAAATCCTTACTCTCATTAGAAGCTTAAGAATCATGTTTTTTGGGAAATAAAACATGGTTGTTCCAATAATATTACCCTTCTTTTATGATCATGAAATGATGGAATTTAATAATACATTTAAATAAAAATATAGGCATAGGTAGATAAATTGTGTGGTTAAAATATACTTTAATATTCAAAGCACAAATCTATGATATATAGTTTAAATTGGGTATTAAAATATTAAAACTGAAACATGGAATCATTAATGGTAAATTCCATATGAATAATATCAAAACCATTTTGTTTTATCAAATATATAATATTATATAGTGTAATGAGATATAAATGAAATGTTAATAATAAGTTATAAGTTTCATTGAACACAATACTCATGGGATGAAATATGAATTGATGTAAAAAGGAAAAATAAAATCTCTATAAACAACTTTTCTTGATCGGAATCACTCTCAGTTCAAGAGTTAGGATCAATCAGTCCTTTTCCTTTTCTAGAAGTAGGAGGCATTGATGTAGAAGATTATGGGGATGAGGTAGTCTAAGAATCTTTTTGATCACCAACAGTTTGAAATGTATAACTACATTAGTTGGAGTCATGATGAATGACTGATGTTGAGGATGTGGATGAAGAATACATTGGTAAGATGTGAAGGATAACATGAGAATGGCCTAAATTGAAACCATTATTGTAAATGATACTTACATGAAAGGATTCATGAGTTTCTAAAATACCATGATCATATTCCCAACTCTATATAAAAGAATGAACATGTCCATTTTAACATTAATTAATATATTTAGTATAGGTGTCACAACCATTAGATGTTCTACCCATTAATTGAATGGATTATTGACATGTTTCATTCCTATATTTTCAGCTAAAAATAATAATTTTTAATTCAATGCATGATTTCTATTTATCTTAGAATTTTTTTTATAGACATCATGATGGTATCCCAATCAATTTGATCTTCATTAAAACTCTCCCGTTATAGTTTATATAAATTCTATCTATATTGTAGAATACAGAGAAGACATTCTTGATAAGTTGTATGAACATAATGGAAAATAGATATAAGCTACTATATAATTATGGATCTGATCATGGAATCATCACGTGATGCCAAAATTGGTGGAGAAAAATAATTAGATGGAACTACTAATAATATCTCTATCCTCGCTAAAAGAGAATACCGGATAGAAGAAATGGAATTCATCATCTCATCCATAAAAGATCTCCCATCTTCCATATCATTATCCATCCTTCTATTTTCAATCACAACTTCATGAATAATTTTAATCATCATATGCTATATATCGTATATAAAAAAATCAAGAAAATTCATGTCAACTTTTTCACAAATATATGTAATTTGTAGATTCCAGGATCTTAGAATATAACTAATGTTTGCGGAAAATCTTTATATAAGGATATTCAATTGATCTGTAGTCAAAAACACTAAACAAACATACAATGAATTAAGAAAATATAAAGCATCTCCCTTATCATTAGGAATGAGATCATCATCAAGCTTTAATATTTATTGTAGAATAATATAAGTTAAATCATGAATATAAACTGCAACATCAATCTTATGTACAATACATCCCTTATGATCTATTCCAAAAACAACTAAGGAAACATGTTCACAAATCTTTGGTAGACTGTTTTTATCATTATGACATCCATAATCTCTACTTGTTTCTGTATAATAAATAAAATGAAATTTGGAATCAGGGGATAAATCCACTTGGATGATACCTCATATAATACTAAGGTAAAAAAAACTTGTGCATATTTATCATCTCCATCATCTTCTATTTTCTCTTTGGACACTAAATTGTCTACACCATGATGGATATTCCTAAGAACTCCTACCACAATGAATCCGATTTCACTTCAAATCTAGAATTATTTATTCTAAAACAATCTATAAAATCAGTTCCATATGGAGATTAAATATAGTTATTCTTTCCCATTAACAGATTTCATAGGCTATCCTTTCAAAGAGGCATCGCCATCAATTAGATTAACTAAAAATGGTCTCCTCACATACCCATTTCAATATAAACCATTAAAATATGATTGATACTATTAATTCCTCAAAAACATCATCAATAACTGCAGAATCGCCATCATGATCTATAGATTTATGAGTTCCATCACCATTACCATCACCATAATCATTTCCATTTCCATCATCACCATTCTCTCCTATCTCATAACTATATGTGACCACCAAAACTTCTTTAAAGGTCTCAGAAGTACTCTTAATCTGTTCTCCTCTAAATAAATTATTCTCTTCATCATTTCATTCACTAAACAACAATTATTTATCAATGAATGACACATATGGACATGTAGCTCTAATAGATACAACATGGATATTAATAATATGATAATAACTACTTAATTCAACATAATTCACCACATACTCTTCTTTAACCGAAAACATCAATGTCTTCATCCTTATATGAATGGAATATAATATCATCTTTATCAAAGAAGGTTCAACTCGATTTTTAGGTATGTTAGGATTTTCAATAGGATTAAAATCCTCATAGATTTTGTCACTATCTTAATCCAACATTCTGATCCATGGATCATGAAACAATTTTATCTTTTTATAGAAGACATTTCATAAACATTAAACAACATATTAAACTTCATATTTCTCATCCTCAAAAACTATTCATTTGGATTCTAGTATAACTGAAATCAACATAAGGTAAAAAATGAATTCTATACAGAGGAAGACATTCACATATCCATTATGTGTATCATAAAATATCTAAAAACAGATTTATATACCCATTTTTTTATAAGGAATAGTGTAAAAAATAAAGATATCTCATATTTATGGAATCCCCTATTCTAGGACCCGAAATATTATGAACAATATTGTAGATAATTATATATTCTCAATACATTTGAGTATCATTGGGCCTTTTAATTGTACCATATTCGGTCATCCCCAACAAATAATATTCACATACAAATATATCTTGATCACTCAGGGTTGACCATTGATAGTCATATATGTCTCATCAAGGTGGAAAATTATACACTTAGATCATTTTAATGTAAATAATCAATCCTATTTTCCATAAAATCATACATATAATGAAATTATTCTTATCAGTAAAACATAACTCTATGTATTGATATAACTGATGTACCAACATATGATAAAAGGTATATAATTTACTGAGAATCAATTTACCCCTCAATATTCATAGATCACCCTATGTACCGGTGATTTTCAATATAGTAGCCATTATAAATCGACTTAATTATTTGACACTATGACAAGGTTTTTAATTGGGGATTTCTTTTCATCAAAACAACATGTCTCACGTACCGACTATATTTCTAAAAATCCCTCGATCCTACTGGAGAAAACACCAAAAAACTATTAAGTCTCACCTTTTTAATCGAAATGAAAGGTGACTTAATGCATGAAGAAGGATGAAGGTTGGGGAAAAATGGATAGTATAAACAGTTCAAATGGAGTAGGTGTGAAGAAGAGAGAGACTCTAGTTTGGATTTTTTTGTTTTATATTTTTAAATTATGTATTATAATTCTAAAAAATAATATAAAATTTAAAAAAAAAATTGTAAAAAAAATTAAAACACTAAAAAATATTCTCATTATCCAAACTATGTCCAATATATTGGCTGTGGTGACTCTTTACAATAGTGTATCATTCTAATGGTGAATAACTCCAATGTTGGATTACTCCAACGGTGGATCTTTCGAATGGTGGAACACCAATAATGGATCATTCTAATGGAGGATCATTCAAATGGGGAATCACTATTGGTGGATAACTAATGATAGATCATTTCCATGGTGGGTTTTTATATGGTTACCAATCCAATGGTGTTTTTTCCAATGGTGGTTCCTGAAATGTATTTAATCAATCTGAATTTATCATTCATAATTCATGTTTGAGGTAGCGTAATCGATTAGAAGTCGAGGGATTTTTAAAAACATTAGTTATATGAGGATAGTTTCCTATTAATTTAAGATTTATATAACCCTTTTGGGAAATGTCTCTATAAAATTGATTCCATACATCCATATGTTTTATTCTATAATTATAATCCAAATTAATAGATATTTTTATCACAATTATATTCACCAAATTAATTAAGACTGTTCAAAAATGATATCAACAATATAGAAAAGTGTTTTTCATCCAAAAAAATCAATAAAAACTCTCTAAAACATTGTATTCTTATATATTAGTATAAATTCCTAATTTTTCTATTTTCTACACCTTAATAGTAATGAAAAACCCAAAAATGGCATATTCCAAAGGTAATTTTTATATCTAACTTATAACAACAATGTTCTACATATGAATAACACACTATGTCAAATGACTTTCATATTGGATAGAATTGTCTTAAATTGGTTGTATAATTGCGATATAATAAAATAATTTAAGTTGAATGTAAATGAGACTCTTTATTATTTTCATAAAAATGAGTGCACATACACACACTAAACATAATAACATACCAGTGATAGTTATGTATATCTATAATTCAATCAAACCTATATAACTTGTTTCATCTACAAACATTCTTTTATCATAATGATCAATCGTACAAGTTGTACTGATGGCAGTTTCAACACAATTAGTGTTACCCTGCAAAAAATATTTTCGAATTTATTTAGTGTAATTTTATTAATTTAATGAAATTCTATATTTATTTTGTAAATTTTTAAATATGAGAGTGAACATAAGTACTCCCATTTATCTCATTTCAAAATAAATTTTCACCATCATTGAACAATAACTAAAAAATAAATTTTTATAAGATCCTAAAAAATATCATCAACCTAAATTTGAGCTATTAAAACATTCATTGAAATTCATTTTATAAATGGAGTAGGATAAGCTATGCCTTTTGATTTAACATTAGAAATCCAATACATTATGGAGCATATCATACCAAGATATTGGATCCCTAATGAAACTGTATAATTGTTTTGTAAATTTAAAAAGATGATTTGGAAAATCAGGAATTTGAAATTCATGGGGTTGTTAAAAAAATAGTCAAATATATAACAATTTAATAATTCATTTTTAACATAAAATTTATATAGTTTCAAATAAAAATATTCTTCATAGTTAATAAATATTGTAATGTATTCATGTCTATCCGCTGGTGGAAATGATTACTCATTATCAATATCTTCTTTTTTATTATATTATTTTACAACCAATCTATCATTATTTCTAAAACTATTGTTGGAATAGTCATAATTTTTTTCTAATCACACACATAATGGAAACAGTCTCAATGACCATATGAATATCTACCCTTTCTGAAAAAATATTTCTTTCAAATTAGTTAACCGGTTATTTCATTACTATCACCTATAATAATAACTAATTCTATCATTCCTATTCATTGGTTCAATCATTAATAATAATGCTTGTTGTTCAATATGATTTCTAGGATAAGCCCTATTTGGTGTACCTATATTATGATATCCAACTAAAACATCTATAGTATGATATATATAAGTTCTAATATATCTAAAAATGTTTTGGTTATATAATTTATTTATATAGGTTTGGCTTTTGGTTTTTCATCAGAAATGGATGATTTTTTTTCTTATTTCATATAAATTTCTGAAATCTTGGATTTCATAGTCTAGGTTGAAAAGTCACTATCATAGTTTTTTAAAGCTGTTTTAGGCTCATGTAGATCAGTTTCATCAAATTTCACAAGAATATATTCTTCCACTGTCCTTGTTCTTATATTTAACATGTTATATGATTAAATATATGTTGAATAACCATGTAATATTCTCTCATCACTATTTAAAGAAACATTTTCAAGGTTATCCTTTGTGTAAATAATATAGAATTTATCAATGAAAAATTCTAATGTCGTTAAATATTAAAATCCAACCATAACATAATTATTAATGAGTAATAGTTATGATTGGTTTAATTAAAATATAATTAATTTTTTTTAAATGATGTATTCATAGTAATTTTCAAAAAATATACAGGTAAGAGATACTCATTGAGAATTATTCAGGAAATTTCATGAAGGATACAATTTCATATTTTTATAATAGCATTCTTCATCACATTTTGATAGAGTAATGGTCCAGCCTTCTTATAGTGACATTTTTCAGTGTGAAATGAATAAAGCATCTAAAAGTGAAGGAGTTGTTACTTCCCCACCAAGGAGAAGGCTGAGGAAAGATAATTCAAAACTACTGAAGCCTGTGCCTACCAGGAATTCTTCCTATATGGAAAGAGGGATTGTCCCTTGTCTAAAAAATGGTATGTAAGATTCTCAAGAGCATATTTCTTTAGAGAAAAACTATTATTATATAAATTTTATGAGAAAAAATATATAAAGTAATAATTTAAAAATAGAAGAAATTGATTCCTTATTAAGTATTTAATACTATGTCCACTATGATTTTCTATATATGTAGAAGTCATGGTAAAATAAGAGTAGTATTTACTTTTTGATATAGAGGTAATACCAAATAATACCTAGAAAAATAATCTATAATAACATTAAAATTTATCTTACCATTTAAGATTGAATCTCGATATTGTCTAAAAAAGATAATTTGAACCAATTATAGGGTAAGAGTTAATGAAACATATTTCATTGATTTAAAAATGAATTTTTGTTTACCTTGTTCTCGTGGGTTATAAATATTTTCACTTGGAAATTATAGTTTAGGTAGATCATTGTTGATTAATTTCCTAGTTAAAAATGTAAGTGACTAAATTTTTCAACTGCCCAACTTCCTATTCCCAATCCAAGATTATTTTTAACAGAAAATATTTAGAAATTTTTTTGAGAAAATAATGAATCATAATTAACAGAATAAACATTTTCATTTCTCAAGCAAGTAAAGACAAAATAATTTTTAGAGGTACCAAAATTAAATGTATTATTTGAATATATAACATGAAAACTATCATGAAATATATATTATATTATATTATTATTATTATTCAAATAATCTAAAAATAAATATTTATAAATTTAAATAGTGTAAGAATTACTGATTTGGACAAGGGTTATAATTTCCTCTTTAGTGTTTTCACCAAAAGTGACATCAGCACAATCTAATTTTATCAGATTCTTGAAGCATTAATTATATTCCATCATGTGTATGGAATAATAACTATCCATGTACCATATTTTGTTACCGGATCATTTCAAAAAGTATTCCAACAAAACATTTTTTATAGAAAAAATTATTTTCATTCCTAACAGTTCCTAGTGCATGAAATGTTACTTATCAACGATTTTAGAACCAATAATTTCATAAATTGATTCCAATGTGTAGATTTTAAAATAATATAAATGCACACATTGTTGAGTTAACAGTCATAAAAATTGGTAAAATATTTTTCCAAACAAAATCTAGGAATATAACTATTTTTAATTATCTTCCTATAAACCTTTTCATACCAAATACCAATAATTTACTTTGGATCAGTTTTCCTTCCAAATTTTTTTAATAATATTTCATCCATTAGTAAATATTTTAATATAATTCATTAGTTTATCATTATAATTTTTTTAGTCTTTTATCTCTTTTAATAGTTGATCAATTTAATCTTTCTCAATACTAACTATGACTTAATTCTAATAGTCATGGACTATTATTTCACAAAAATATTATATTCATCATTAATCTCATTAAATGTTACTATTGTATATTAATATTTTTAATCAAGTTTTTATTAAAAAAAACAACATTGTTTTCATCTCTTAAGTGATTTCATATATATGATATAAAATCATGAAAACCATCATATACCTAATATGCGTTTTTTATAATACACATATTAGCATAAGAATAATTATCCTTTTGAGTTGAGTCTGAATCACTCTACCTATCATCATAATCACCCAAGAATTAATTCATTTAATTCTTATATCTATAATATTTATCATCATATATCTTCATTTATTTCAGCTTATTATAGTACTATTTTAAACATCCTTGACCATTGAATTCATTGATGATCATTCCACTTTATGAATCATATTTATTTCCAAATGGGATATCTCTTCATCATTATTAGCATGTGACTCTTTATTACTAGAACATCCAAATTGAATTTTCTCCATAGCTTTAGAATTTGTGTTTTTGAAGGATACATATTTTTTGTATCATCCTCAACTTCTCTGTAGACATTCAATTCATAGTCATGCATCATCATATTACCTATTATATATTTATTGGGTACATCCTAACATCACATGATAATTGAGTTGACAATAAATTTCTACTCTTTCTTTGAAGTGGGAAACTCAATAGGTGCACACATGATCTTTTTCCGAAACCAGATTCCATATTTAAGGTATAATGTTAATTATCTCACTGAACATGAGATACGTATTAGAAATATGATTATAAAATTTCGTTTTTGATGAATAATATTTCATGGTATTTGTATCATTTTTTATTTCATTAATATAATATGTTCTCCCATATGAAATAATTAATGTGTCTCAAATTTCAAATGTAGAAGTATTGTCATATATTTGATTAAATTCATCTACCCCAAAATAATAAAATAAATAATCCATAGAATCACATTTATTATTATATTTATATTTATTTGGATAATCTGATTTAGATCTATATGTTTTGGGTATTTTAAAATTTTCTATATCAATAGTCGGGATTTCAAAACCTCGGCTCCGAATATGAATTTTCAATTTAATTTTCCACTAATCCTAGTTAGTTCCATTAAAATGATAATGTCTTATTAAAAATAACCCCATTGTCTATTGTCCCTAAATATATAAAAATATAAATTAATTAAATACAATAATATTAAAATAAATTAAAATCATAGTTAAAATGATTTTTAAAAAAATATTGGTACCAATTTATTCTGGAGTGAGTAACTTTATAGTGGAGTTTAATTGAGATCCTAAAATATTTCCTTAAAATAAATTTATAATAACATACCACAATTTAAAAAATTAAATAATATATAATATTAATATAAGATTTATATTCTAAAGTATTTCTCAATGATTGATTATTGATCAGTTAATACAAAAATATAATCTAAATTTTCCTTTTGAAACCGGTTTACTTAATCAAATACATTACAGAAACATAGTTTACAAGTAACTATAAAGGTAAATGTAAATTTAATAAATAAAAAACAATTTTAGTTTCAGCATTGAAATGAAGGAAAAAAAGAATAAAAAACAAAGCATAATAAATAAGGGGTTTAGTCACAATATGAGTCTTAAACCCCTCTAGTGGGAAATAATCTTCAAGGATGAATATTTTTACAACCAATATTGACATCAACAAATTATATCATTTATAAAATAATATCCTAAGATATCAAGGCTCAAATCCACTTCCAAATTTATAGATGGAATTAAACAAAACACATTACATACATGATACCATCAATTTAGGTTATGGTTATGTTGATAAAAATGGTTTGAGAGAAAATTAGGTATTCCTCAGTTTAAGAAAAGGATATATTTTATGTAAATAAAATGAGACAAAAAATAATTCTACAAATAAAACAATAGAAATAAAATAGTAAATTATTGAAAGATTTATTCTTACTAAATATATGGGGATTTAGAGTCATAAGGATTCCTATTTTTCAATTTTTGAGGAACATGAACGGATTTATCTGTATTTTCTAGAAAATAGAGAATCGTGGAGTATGGTTTTCTATATATAGGTACATAAGAAAAATATCTACATATATCTAAAAAATTAGTATATTAAAGGATCATGGTTTTAAATTTACTTCAATATTTAACTATTAAATGTATTATCATGCATTCTCTAGGATTAAAACATTGTTACACATGAGGGAGATCTTATGAAATATATAGCACAATAGATTATTATGCATCGAAGAATAGTCATAAATAGTTCATAGAACTTCTTACTAAAAATGTAGCATCTCACTCTATCTTCAATGAATTTGTGTAATGATGTTTGAATAGTTGATAAATAAACCCACTTCATTAACACTCATAAACTAGCTCTTAGAGTTTCCATATGTTAATGAAACTGAATAACGATAACAGAAAAACTAATGGAAGCACGATCTAGTGGTAAATCAAACCAATGGTAGAATGTCTGTTGGTATAAAGGCTTGATAGTGGATTAGATATGGATGTGGTAGAGCAATATTGGTAGTATATAACTAGTGGTTGATTAACTTTTGCAATATAATAATTCTAGTGTCATTATAATTCAAGTGGTGGTAGAGTTTTTGGTGGCCCATATGGAAAAACGGTGGAACGTGTATGACTATGGCCATCCTGAATGTAGTAGAATTGAATTAAATGTGGCATCAGTCTAGTGTTGGAATATACCTAGAAGATTCTTGACTTAATAAGTAATATAATTACTAGCGGTATATGGTGTCTAATGGTAGCACAACACTGACGGTACTAGAGATCTCTTAGTGGCATAAATGAACAAAAAGTAGCACATTTTATTCTAACTGTAGAAAATTTTGTACTAATGATACTAGAGTTGAAATAATAATATATCTCTTATAAATGTAGGCACATTTATGCTAATTTTTCTTTCCAAAAAATACTATAATAATACATTAGTCTCATTAGAAACACATGAATCAATATTTGTTAGAATTAAAAAATGAGGTTCTGATAAATACCTGGCTGAAATAACAATTAATAGATACCTTGATAATAATAACAGAACTTATAGTGAATCAAATAAATAATTATAGAAAACCTAAACAATTAAACTATGGCCATATGAAAACTAATATTACCTAAAAGGTGACAATTCTACTATTACCTCAAAGTAGTCATCTAATGATCCAGTCTATTTATCATAGGAGATATATAATTCTAGGTCCCATAAATCATATAATAGTCAAACTCATTCCCAAAAATAACAAATATAACAATGAATAATGTTCACGGAATTAAAAACATAAACATATAGTGTAGTTTCTCAAGGATTTATATCATGAATTGTTTTCCCATATAAAATATTGAATTATAGGGCTTGGAAATATTTTTCTGAATTTTATGAAATAATGAAGATATCAATGTTAAATCCCTTGAATAATAACTAGTGATTAAACATTGTACAAATAAGAATTCATAAAATGTGAATAATACAATAATATAGTCATTTGGTTTTTACAAGTACTATGTAAAATGATTTCTATATATCCAGATATATTAATTTCTAAATATTGGAAACCAATTCAGTGATATATAAATCCTATAAAGTGGTTTGAAAAATTCATCTAGCTCATCCATGTATATCACATAGGAGAACAAAACAAGTGTGTACTAACATGACATTCACCATGCACCAAAATAAGTGATGATTTATAATAAACCAACCCATTTTATAGTTGTTACCCATGGATTCATCTAAGAGGAAAATATATCTAGTTCTTGTATTTCGTGTGAAATTTCATTGCTTAGAAAAAACCATAGACATTTTTCCTTAAGTAATTAATGATGGTTTTACATCTACAAGAATGTATTATCATTATAAAACATAATAAATGAATATAATTGGAAGGAATAAATAATATATAATTATAAATATTTAAATTTTTGTATAATGTAATGTAAATAATGTCATAATATTAGTTTAAAAATAATTTAAAAGGAAATTATATCAAAAGTATTGTACATGAAAATGAAAGAGGATGATGAAAGATAATTATTTTGATATGGTAAAAACATAGGAAAATTATAAAATGGTAGATAATAAATAAACACTAAATATATACAAATCGTATAAAAGATAATACCGTGAGATAACAGTATTGTGACTTTATTATAATGTATTTAAAGGGACAATCTAACAACAATATTATTCTTCAAAATGGAACCAAAATGATTCGGGAAACCCTTAATTTAGGATGACGATAATAAAATATAGATAGAGACACTATATAACTGTAGAACCACTTTGAAGATAATATTGAGAGTGATCTTGAGAGAGGATTCATTTTCAATGGATTTGGTGTGGAGAGTGAGGATGGAATTTGTGGTATTTTTATTTCAGGAGGAGTGGTTTTAAGGGATTAAATAATGATATTTTTTACTACAACTAACCAGTTTCGGGTGAAAATACTTTCACGAAATATTGATAATAATTGATTATTAATTTTTTGGTTTAGGATGTTAAATTTTTCAAACACACATTCTATGTTTATCTTTTATGTATTCATTTTTATACAATTAAATTTTCACCATAAAAATTATGTATTCTATGGTAATTAATTTTTTATATATGGAATCAATTTCATCTAAAACTAAAATTAACATTAAGAAATATTATTTTCCATTTAATAATCACAAATAAAAAAATTGAACATTATTAGATTCATAAAAAAATTAATTCCTATAAGATTAATGTATAATACATAAAATTATTTTTTTTGGAAATGATAAAATTATAGTGTCCAAATGAGAAGAATTTGTTTCTAAAATTAAAAAGATATAAATTATGTCACTGTATAAATGCAATATTGAACTAGAATAATTTTTAAACAATTTTATATCATGTTCACATCATTGTTATACTACAAAAGTTATGGTTTTCACAGGAATGTTTTATTTTTTATTTTTATCCAAAAAATTATCAGTTTATAAAATTTATTAAAAATTACTCATATATGAATTATTAATGTGTTGATTCCTAAAATTAAATTAATTATAAAGACCCTAACACCTGTAGAAAATAGTTTTTGGTAACGTTATTAAATTAATTTAAGATATTTTTAGTCAAACCCCAAAGGACCAAATAGTTTTTTCATCTTGGTAAACTAGACACAGACATAATTGAAATTACCTTTTAAAACATAATATAAAGAATTATTTTTTTAGAACACTATTTTCCCCTTAGTTTATCCCATCAACTCAATAACAACACAAATCTTGTTATATAGTAAACAATATTAATAAAGTAGTAAAATCAGATTATCAATAAGGGTGTGTTTTGGGAATAAGGCATCACGAATAATGAAAAAAACATATGATTAGGAAAAAAATTGAAACACATTCCATTTAAAAATTAATATGAGAATGGTATGGAAATAAAAATTCTTATAATATAAATTCAGAAAAATAATTACATGAGCTTTAAACATATCCATGAATATTCAATCTAATTGAATAATCCCATAAACATTAGTAATTGATCAATTAATGATAGAATAAATAGTTAAATACGTAAAAAATGTACCATCAGTACCTTTCCAAAAAAATTAAGTATATGGGTAGAAACATATTTATTTTGGCCAAATGATTTTTCTCAAGATATAATATTGATACATCACGAGGATATATATAATAAGACGCCAACTATGGGAAAATAATTCCAATGCAACCCTCTTCTAAAATGGGTAGATCAGAATAAACATTAATGTTCATATTTGAAAATAATCATAGGAAATTTTAACTCATACCACAATAAAATATATGTAATTATAAACCATAGAGAATAATTTGGTGATGGGTAATACAATTTTACATCCTCAATAATACTGAATGTAAAAAATACATCAAATTAGTTAGGATGGTATCAATATTACATATCCCTAGTGGAACTTAATTAAAATAAAGGTCATATTTTTTTATGAATATAAATACCATAAAAATGTTATCAAACCCAATTTTGAAAAAAATAACCTTTCTAATTTGAAAATAAATTTAAAACCAATTTTTCAAAAAAATAAAAATTGAATATCATTAAAAATAAACTTTGAAAACATGTATAAAAATTCCTTAGAAAAATGCTTTCATGATGGTGGGAAATTCTATTTCTGTTGTACGAGTTAGAAAAATATCCCATTAACATTTAAATTAATGAAAAATTGGTATCATTTGGAAATTGAATTGAATATTAATTTCAAAACATTTTGTTGAAAAATCCATACATGGTTAAAAATTATTTTATCAAATCATTTGCAGAATATTTCAAAAATTGAAAATATTTTTAGAAAATATTATTTTCGAAGGAAAAGGATTTTTGACCAAATTGATAAATAATTTCTTGTTTTCTTACAAAAATTTCCCTAAAAGTTTTTACCACCAATCAGAGGAAAATTTGAACAAATAATTAAAAATTTTATAGAATATTTAGATAAAAAGAAAATATATTGAGGTTAATAAATATCAAATAATTCCTCAAAAGAAAATTTAAACATATGTAACCCTGAATAATGATGATATAGTGAGATACATACTTTCTAATTTGGAAATTTTTGAATCATAAGACGTATGAAAAAAATAATATCAAATAAAAATGTAAATAAAATAAAATAAATATAATCATTATATAAAATATTAATAGAAGAAATATATACACCACAAAAAGGAATAATTGTTCAATATGGTCTATATATCACTAATGTAAATGTTAGATGAGAAACCCATAAATCATGTTTGAAATACCTTGTCTGTGTTCAAACATAGTGAATAATAAATTTAGGATTATTATAGATCTATTATAGAATAATACTAAGATATCTCATATAATAAATTATTTATTTATAGTATTTTTCGCCCATGTAACAATGATTCACTATTAAAATCAATATTTATTGTGATAAATGATTCTTTTTTAGGTATAATTTTATTTTTTAATGTCACTCTATTTAAATTTATCATGGTTATATCATCACAAAAAAAATTAAAATAGATATAAATGTCAAATATATTCATTGAATATTTATTTATATTAATACATATAATATAATGATAGAAAAATAATTACCTCATTCATGGAGATGGTAAGTTGAATGTATGCATGAGCATTTTTTTCCATTTCATTGAAAAATTAAACAAAATGAAAATAAATATTAATTATCATATCTAGAAAAATTGCTATAAATATATGATTTATATTAAAAAAATACATCCTTACTACAATCCATGTAAAAATAAATTTGAAATCGTTTCACATATCCATATAAAGGTAGTAGTCCAAACATAAACAAGAGAGATGTTATTTTTTAATATAAATTGGAGGGTAAGAAGTTATATGTGATAATATATTATCATAATTATTTTTAAGATATAAAAATTACTTATATTCATTAACATTATCATTAGCAACTTACATGTATAGTTTAAGTGAAAATTATTCACATCGCTTTGTGGGGTTGTAGCACATCACTCACATGTGCAATGCTATTGTATCCCAAACATAATTTAATGTAATATGTTATATGGGATTTATTATTTATAATAATTAAATAAATTTCATATAAATATGTTAAAATACCTCAATATATTGAACCCTGAGAGGTGGTGATTGAAGTGACAGTCTCTCGTACCGATGATTGACAGTTTTGTTTCCTATTTGATGGAAGTGAAGATAGATATATATTTTTCTATTAAAATAATTACATATACTTTTATATAATATTATTTGTTAATAATTTATCAATTTTTTTATAATAATATAATTTGTTAAAAGTAGTAAAATGAAAACACTGAGTAAAAAAAATTAAATTCTTCGTCAAGTTTTTAGGATTATCCTAAATAAAAAATAGATGGGATTTCATTTAAATAAAAGTATTACAGGATTTTGGGATTGAATTATGTAAAATATTATGTGAGGTAATGTCTGATCTAAAGGGAACAGTGCATTTAAAGAGGGTGTGAGAGTGGGGTGTCCTATCATAAGTGAGAGAGAGGACAAACATGGAATTTTTTAAAATATTATGTGATGCAACCAATTTATAATGAAGAAAGAATATAAATTGTGTTTGTATCTACAATGAGAGGTTATAAATTCTATATATATCTATAAAATGGGTTTGGGACAAGTGTTTGGTCATTTTAACCCTAGTCTTCTTAATTTAACTTCTTTATAAACCCATTTTAACTTTACTATGATAATTCATTTTTACTTTTTTTACAATTAAATATGGTCAAAAATTATGTAGAGATGAATTTATAAAACGAAATGTTTTGATTCCAATCATAGAAAAAAAATTAAAATTCAATTCTCATAATTTACAGAATTCAATTTAAAAATATACCCATATACATCATCAAAAAATGTGCTTCCAAAGAGAAATTCTCATAAGTATAGAAGATTTTAATATTAGAATCCAATATTAAATTTATTAAAATCCACAAAATCTTATTTATTATAAACCAATTTAAAAATTTTAGCATTAAATACAAATTAAGATATATTTTTCCACTTTAAATTATTTAAATAAAAAACAACTTAAAAATAGTATTCATCGCTATTTATAAAACAATTACACTTTTCATAATATTCAAAAAAAAGCTCCCAAATATAACTTTTAAATATATACATCAGAAACTAATATATATTTTTATGTGAACTTTTTATGAATGGAAAAAATTAATTTTTAATTATGTGCACAAAGAATGACTAACCTGTATTTTGAAAAAATATATTTTTCCTAAAATAAGTTTATTTTAAATTCAATTAATTCTTTTTTTTTGTTTATAATAAATATATATGTACTGAAAATGTTTATAACAAATATATGTAATAATTTATTTTGCATGTATTGAACGTTATAAAATACATTGAATTTATTTAAAAATAAGAAATTCATAAAGTATCATGATGTTAAATTTTATTCATAGATTATAGTTTTATTTCATACATGTTATTGTGCAGGATTTCCTTCTCTTAAAATCATGGGGTGTTATATTCCACAACATTAAATAAATTGCATCGTCAAAATTTAATATTGATCTAAATAATTAAAGGTTTGAAATTTAAACATTCCATTCATGGAACACCACATCATAAAAAGTGTTAATAAATAACCCATATGAAAATATTTGAAGTTATGTATGAAGGTCATCCAACAGAACACATACTAGTTTTCTAAATAATATAACATTAGCTATCGGTATAGATATGAAAATAAAAGAAAAGCATAAATATTCATGAAAATTGATAAATATGATGCGTGAAAAAACATACTTATCTAGAAAACATAATTAAAAAAAATAAATAAATCTAGGAATATATAAAGGACTATAATATTCATCGAAAACGAATATTTTAAAATAACAATTTTTTTCAAGATCCATTTCCTAGAGTTGGGGACTTACATTAACATATAGAATGAGAATATAATAAAATATAATTAATTGATATATTCATATTTTACATGTGAAACATGAACTTTGGTTGAGTTTATATCACTTCCTATATAACTTAATAGCAATATAAATCAATACTCTTTAACAATATATGTACCTAAATTGCTAAAATTTGAATTTAATGGATCATTCGATCAATAATGAAATAAAAATCCATTCATAATATCTCATGATATTTTAAAAATATAAATAATTTATCACATGTTATCAAATACAATACATTATTATCTAATAACTCAATATTATCTCCCAAAATTCAGCACAATAAAAATTGGTAAATGGTAAACAATAAGGCTCTTCAAAAATATGTCTATCAAAATTCAATTTCTAAATATTTGGATGCAAGATCACAAAATGATCATTATATTCCCCAAATAATTTAATGTAGCAATTATTGTAGAATTGAAAATATTTGAATTTGATTATCTATATAAAAAATAATGAAAACATTCATGATTTCAAAAATAAAATCACATCTTGTTGAATATATTTAATAAATAAAAACATGATGGAAACTAAAATAAATATGAGATTAACCATCATATAAATCACCAATTTTAAGGTCACTAATACTCTAACAAAATCATCAATTGATCATTATTATCTAAACATTGAGAATATATTTTGGGTTATCTTCCCCCAATCATGTGTTTTCCAAGATGTTAATATTTCATTGAATAAATTTCCATGTTAATTTGAACCATTTAATACATTATATGATATCATTAAAAAATTAGTATAATACAACACTTATACATTTTATAATTCATATAACTAGAATATAATTGATAAAATATTCATATTAAATTATTCTTATAGCCAAATACCCATGAAATTCAATCATTCCTCTTTATTCATAGTAATAACATGTAATGAATCTTGACTTTTATGTCATGTGTGTAACACCCTGAGATTTTATGAGAATTTTATTTTATTTCTTATGTTATACGCAACACCAAAGGAATCTTTCACAGCACACAATACAGACTTGGCTTGCATTAAACGCAATCACGACCTTCCTTGATAGGGTGTGTAATACGTAATACCAGGTTTCACTAAACAGCAATATATTATTATGAACTAGCTGTTATGAAAAGTATAAACTACATTTTTAATTTTATTATTCATCTCACACATTTTCTAGAATATGGTAAGAGAACAAAATAAAATTTTCTGGTAAAATAACTATTTTTAAAAAAATGCTGTTTTGACGCCTTTTGATGGATCACCCACATTAAATCTAGATTTTGACACATTATTAAGTTCAAGTTGACAAAATAAAATTCTTATTTTTAATCAGGATATAAAAATTTACTTTGGATAAATTTTTGATGTTTTTCTGATAACTTTCATATTTTGATGAATAGTAAAAATACGCTAATTTTTAATTAAAAACAACTTTTTCCATTGAGATAATTTATATTGATAAATTATAATATTGAATGGTTTTAAAGTATAAATAGAATAAATTTTTACCATTTAATATAATTTATGTTATTAGCATTAATTTCACATCGAATTCATAGGTAAAAACATTTCAATCATTGGCAACGTGTTAACTTTTAAAACCCATTTTCTTAACAATGGGATTTATTTTAAATTAATTACTACAACTTATATGTTTTGAATTTTGAAAAATTTATTCCATATTTGGAATCAGTAGGACCAAATTATGTTAATAGCCTACTTTTTATTTTTGGGCATTATGAATAGTAACTACGGTAAATTTTAATTACCATAGTTAAAGGTAAATCAGGTAATTAATGGTAAATATAAGATTATAAAATTACCCTAACACCTGCCAAAATCATATTGGATGATTAAAAGTCGACCCATATCACATAAGGGTCATATTAGATTCATTTAATGGACTTTTTGCTTTAAAAATAATTTAATTATTACTAAAACCAATCAACGTGACAACATTTCACTTTCTTAAAACTTATAAGTATACTAATTTTAATCTATTGAAAAACTTAATGAAACATCAAACATGAATAGTCTCCCGAAAGATAATACAATTATCGACATCAGAGTAATTTATTTATAATTTTTAGGGATTAAATAATTATCATTAATTATGACACAATAGTGATGTTCAAATTATTTTATTAATTAAAATATCAAAAAATGGTATTGAAAATATTAAAATAAATATTATATGTACTATTTAATGTGCTCCACTAATTTCCTAGATACATATGACATTTTATGAATCTATTAAAGCATATAGTTCAAACATATATTCTGTATATATTTTATTTAAATTCAAATAAATGAATACTGGAAAAATTGGCACTATTGTTATTTTATAAAAATAACATATTATAAAATTGATTAAAAATCACAAAAATAATTAAAAATTATAAATTAAAATTTATATGGTAGAAAATGTCATAATGTGTCAAATTATGGAAAATTCACAACACATATGTAATTATTTATAAAAATTTAAAATTTAGAAAATTATTACCACAAATAAAATTAATTTGGTAAATAGGGATAAATCAAGTTGATAATGTTTAAAATAAATTCCTTACATTTCTAAATATTATTGGTTGATAATATTACAACCCTAGCCCATCTAATCTGCGGATATGAGTCATTTTGGAGGTTTTTAGGTGGGGTTGGGATTTAATATAAACTAATATTTCTTATATTTCCAAAGGTGCCCCTCTACTCCCTTATAAAAGGGCACCTCATCCCTCTCCTCCTCACACCAATTTGGGCCATCAAGCTCGAACTATCCCTCCCCATATCACTTACCCACTTCCCAAGAAACATCCTAAAGGTCCTGGTCTCGTTGAAAGACTAATTTTAGTGCCCTACGAGGAGGTCTCAAAGAGGCGCTTCAAAGAAGAGGTAATGTCCGTTACCGATTCTTTCAACTTTATTTCTTCTTCCACTTTTTCTTATTTATTTTTTTCATTATGAATTAATAACATAAGTATCACTCATATACTGATATGTTATTATAATTATGAAAAAACCCTATTTCACTATCTATCCATCCTATAGAAAACGAATTCACCGCGCGTGTGTACGTACGGAATACCGTCTCCACGTGGTGGTGTAATCTATTTTCCATCGCCACATTATTTGGATGGGTATAATGGTGAAAATAAATAACTATATATGATTATATTAAAGTGGTATTGATTCTTAAATAGTATACATACACTCCAATACAATTCCACAATCATGGGAACAATATCATCGCTCGTACATACGTACAGAATACCGTCTCCACGATGTGATGTGATTCGTTCTACATGATCATAATTGCATAATGATTATATAAATGAATTGAATAAATAAATATTATATATAGTACACTAATACCATTCTGGAAATGAGGTATCTATAACCTAAAGATAAGAATAAGAATTTATTCGACAAAACACGCATAAGAACAAAAAGTAATAAACACCCAAATAACAAGTAATAATGAAATACTACTAATAAGAAGCTAAGAATATAACCATATATGATATCATAACAATATGTATTATTCTATAATAAGTCAATAACATTATTTAAATCATTATACATGAGGTTCGAATACTTACGAAGAAAATCGGACCTAAGGTAAGGGAAAATATCACAATCACCTTTATATATGAGATTCTTTATACATTGGTATTTGCTGGGGTGTATTTTATCAACCACATCCATGTTCCCTCAATATGTAATATTTTTTCCATCCACCTACAATTTTCTAAATCCAATTTTACCCTTCTGTGAATTTTTAGTAAAAGATATGAAAGGAATATTTTGTTGTTTTTCGTACGAGGTACTTTTTTACGTTTCCGACAAAAGTACGAGAAGAATGTTTTTTTAACTTATACGGCATGAATGGATTTTTAAAACATTATTTCCAAGAAGCTTCCTTTAAAAGTTTTCATGTTTATTTTTAATCAACTTCATTTAGATTATAATTTTATGACATGTTAAGAATGGAAAATTGTTTTTAATGTAAAAAGGATATTTTCCTCAAGAATGGTGTTCAAGTGTTTTATCAAAATTATATTCCATATAAGATAATAAAGGGTTATGTTTCTATACCTATTATTACATTGATTTGATTATGTTGTGATGGAATTATTTTTATGAATTCCTTTATCTTATATGAATTGTTTTATGATTTCATGATGTTTAAGAATCCAATTTTTATTACATGGGTTATGCTATGATGCATGGTTCATGATTTTGTGGCACACATAAGAATGGTATCATTATGAGATGGGTGGGACCTACATCTCCCTCCAATGCATTGGGTAAGTATTTTATATCTCAAGAGATAGACATGCCTAGAACTGCAGGTTAAATAGGTTCAGTGAAGTAGGACTGAAACGAGGAGTGAACTCGGTTCATAAATTTACTTTGTCCACTAAGATATTCATGGAAATGAGTCTTGACTAATAAGAAATGATTCTCTATGATTATGTGTGTATGCAACAAAGCTTCATGTTTTAAGTTATGATTATTGTGATTACATTTCACTGCCATGATTTATCCCATGTTATAAAATTGTGATCTCTTTTGCAGGGTAAGATTTACAAAATATTATGTTATTGTGAATATGATGTGATTGATATTTCTTTTGCTTCCCCTTACTGAGAATTTGAGCTCACCATTTTCTATGTTTTCTTTCCCCAGTTCCGGAAGTAGGTTATTAAGTAAGATATGCCAAAAGGGACTATAGATATGAAGAAATAAATGGGAGACAGTGTAGACACTTTATGAACTAGTTGTTTATGTTTCCCAGTTTCTAAAGACATTATACCTATACGGTCCTTTCATGGTTTTGTTATATGTTGTAATAAGTATTCTTCAATTTTGATGTATTAACCATGTATGTAAAGTATGGGTCGTTATAGTTGGTATCAGAGGAAAGGTATAGTCAGCCTTTGGAAACTAGGATGTGAAAGCCTTAGTAAGAACCCTAAGGATAAGTCTAAGCATAGAACACGATCTTAGTGTTTTAGAAATGGCCATGAACAACCTATGATAAGACATTAAGTGTGAAATTTTATTCTTGATTATGTGGTTTTCCTATTATAATTAGTGTTTCTCACTCTATTCTTCTTGGTTTTAGAAAATTGCTGGAACCCGAAGAAACCGTGTTAATGCGGAATGCGACGAGTAATGCAATGATTGTCCCCCTGAGAAACCAAACGTTATTGGAGATGGATTGAAAAATATTGTAGCCATTCTCACACAACTTTCTCAAGCTATGAAGCATGCTGGACTTCCAAATGAGCAATGGAAGGAGCAACATTCTGTAGAATCCTTCATGAGGAAGCTTCCACCTTCATTCAGCGGGTCTTCTGATCCATTAGTGGCTGAACAATGGATCAGTACCACTGAAAAGATATTTTCAGTTCTTCAATGTCTTGAACATGATAAAGTCATCTTAGCAATGTATGGTTTGGAAGGTGGTGCTGATAAATGGTGGAATCTTATTAATAATATGAGCCAAAGGGATGAAATTGAGTCCATAGAATGGGATGAGTTCAAGAACTTATTTATCAATAAGTATTTCCCTCGTATTCTTCGATCCAAGATGGAGAAGTAGTTTCTTGAACTAAAGCAAAAGGATGATGAATTTGTTGGTACCTACGGAGAAACTTTTACAAGACTTGCAAGGTACGCATCCGGAATTATTATCCAACTTGAGAGTAAGATCGATCGATTCTTTAGTGGCTTAAAACCAAGTCTTTGAAGGGTGTTAGCCCTAAGGGACTTCAATAGCTATGAGGAAATTGTTCAATGTGCTCTCAAGGTTGATATAAAGATTGGTGTAACCCATCAATCACATGGGTTTGATAAGAAGAGGCAAATGGAATTCAAAGGAAAATCTAAAGACCACACTGAAAAGAATATGAGTTTTCCCTTATGATGAAAGTGTGGAAGGAAACATGGAGGAAATTGTCTTAAGGGGACAAGCAGATGATATAAGTGTGGAAAAGAAGGTCATCGGGCAATTGAATGTCGAATGAATGGGAAAAAGATGTCTAATGCTGCAAACAAAGGAAGGGATACATAGAATGAACCTACTACACTTCAATGTTTCAAGTGCAAGGAGATGGGGCATTATGCCAATCAATGCCCAAATCCAAGGGCTGATGATGATGATCGACGTCAACAAACTTTTAAGGCCAAAGACAAAGGAAAGTCACATGGAATTACTATCAGCGATGTGGAGTATGACAACGAAGTGGTGAGAGGTACACTTACCATCCACTCCAAAGTAGAAAATGTTTTATTTGATTTTGGATCCACCCACTCTTTTATTTCTGAAGAATTTTCTAAGGGTATCACCGTATTACCTCAAAAATTAGATGTTGAGTTGGCTGTGACAACTCTTAATGGCACAACAGTCGCATCAAAAGTTTACAATTCTTATCCGATTGAAGTTTGTGGGAAAGTGCCTCCTGCAAATCTTGTGATCCTTCCTATAGTGGAATTTGATGTGTTTCTTGGCATGGATTGGATTTCTTTATATGGATCTCATATCAATTGCCCAAGGAGGGAGGTCACATTTCATATTCCATATCATTCTATGATCGTCTATCGATGCATGGATGAACATAACCTTCCAGTGGAAATTTCTTTCGTCTTATGGGTCTTGATTCCACTAAATGAAGGTTATTTGTCTCAAATGGTTGGTGAGATACTCATGATTAATAATATTCCCATTGTACGGGAGTTTGACAATGTCTTTCCAGATGAATTTCCAGGTCTTCCACCAAATTGTGAAGTTGAGTTTTCAATAAAACTCGTACCGGGTGCTTTGCCTATTTCAAAGACACCTTATAGAATGGCCCCAATTAAGTTGCAGGAATTGAATAAGCAACTACAAGAGAATCTTGATAATGGATTCATACGCCCTAGTGCATCACCTTGGAGAGAACCTATTCTGTTTGTTAAGAAGAACATTAAATCAATGATACTCTGTATTGATTATCGAGAACATAACAAGATCACAATCAAGAACAAATATCCTCTCCCATGCATTGACGGCCTATTTGACCAACTACGCGGAGCTCAATAATTTTCAAAGATTGATCTTCATTCAGGGTATCATCAATTAAGAGTCAAAAGGGAGGACATACCAAAGACGATGTTTCGTACAAGGTATGGACACTATGAATTTATAGTGATGCCATTTTGTCTTACTAATGCCCCTGCTATCTTCATGGATCTGATGGATAGAGTCTTTAGAGACTATTTTGATCAGTTTGTGGTAGCCTTTATAGATGATATTCTTGTCTATTCAGAGAGAAAAGAAGAACATGATGATCAGTTGAGAATTGTATTAAATACCCTATGAAAGGAGAAGCTTTATGCCAAATCTAACAATTGTGAATTTTGGCTTCAAAAAGTTTCATTTTTGGGTCACATAATCTCAAAAGAGGGGATATCTGTGGATCTAGCAAAAACAGAGGTTATCGAAAGATGGTCGAGACCAACAACAGTAACTGAGATTTGATGTTTTCTTGGTTTGGATGGATATTACCGACGTTTTGTGATAGATTTTCAAGGTTATCTAACCCACTCACCATGTTGACTCGAAAAGGAGTTATGTTTGTTTGGACGGAGGAATGTGAAAAAAATTACAAAGAGCTAAAAATAATGTTAGCAGTGCACCTATGCTCACACTACCTTGCAGTGGATAAAGGTTTGTGATCTACATAGATGCATCCAAGAAGGGACTGGGATGTGTTCACATTCAAAATGATATGGTGATAGCTTATGCCTCAAGACAGTTGAAAATCCATGAGGAAAATTACCCATCTCATGATTTGAAGTTTGCTGCGTTAATATTTGCATTAACGATTTGGAGGCATTAACTTTATGGTGAAAGGTGTGATATTTATACTGATCATAAAATATTAAATTATATTTTCACACAAAAGGAGCTGAATATTCATCAAAGAAGATGGTTGGAGCTGATTAAGGATTACGACTGGTCAATCTATTACCACCCTGGGAAAACAAACACGGTAGCAGACACATTAAGTCGGAAATACCATGCTAGCTTATCCATGATGAGGATCACAAAAGATCCAATATTTATGGATTTACAAAGGATGGATCTGGGAATTTTAATGGAAGGGGAGAAATCTTATCTTTCTCAAATTAATGTTCAACCATCTATACATTTGAAGACACAAGAGGCACAGAAAGAAGATGTCAAGTTACAAAAGAAGGTGAGAAATGTTCCTGAATTCAACCTTGATTGTGATGGGATAATAAACTTCAGGAATCTGGTTTGTGTTCCTCCCATCCCCGAATTAAAGAAGGATCTGTTGGATGAGGCTCATAGTTCTTTATTCTTTATTCATCCTGGAAGCACGGAGATGTATATGGACCTTAAAATGTACTTCTGGTGGGATGGAATGAAAAGAGATTTTGTTGAATATATCTCTCGATGCTTGGTTTGTCAGCAAGTTAAAGCTGAGAGACAGAAGTATAAGGGGATGTTACAACCATTACCCATACCAGAATGGAAATGGGAAAACATCACTATGAACTTTGTCACTGGACTTCCTAAAACATCCAAAGTAAATAATGCTATTTGGTTCATAGTTGATCATCTTAAAAAGTTTGCACACTTCATTGCTATTAGAGAGGATTTATCTCTAGATCATCTAGCCAGGATATATGTAAAGGAAGCGGTCAGATTGTATGGAGTACCACTTTATATTATATCTGATCGGGATCTGAGGTTTACCTCAATGTTCTGGTGAATTCTTCAGCATATTCTGGATATAGAGTTGAGTTTCATCACTGCATATCATCCTCAGACAGACGGTCATTCTAAAAGGACAATTCAAACTCTAGAAGATATGTTGAGTGCTTTCTCTATAGATTTCAAAGATTGTTGGGATCATCACCTACCTTTGGTGGAATTTTCATATAATAATAGCTTTCACTCCAGTATTCAGATGTATCCTTAGGAAGCTCTCTATTGGAAAGAAATGTAGGACTCCAACTTGTTGGGATGGAGCTGGGGAAAGAAAGCTATTAGGACTAGATCTCATTGATGAAATGGCAGAAAAGGTCAGATCTATTCAACAACACATAAGAGCAGCTCAGAGTCGACAAAACAGTTATGCCGACAACCAAAGAAAAGACCTAGAGTTTGAAGTGGGTGATAAAGTGTTCTTACGAATATCTCCCTAGAAGAGGGTCATGAGATTTGGAAATAAGGGAAAGATGAGCCCTAGATATATTAGTCCTTTTTAAATTATGGATCGTGTTGGTAAGGTAGCTTACCGATTAGTGCTTCCACTGAATCTCTCTCAAGTTCATGAGATGTTCCATGTATCTCTCCTGAGAAAGTACATACCTGATCCCTCACATGTACTCAGCTCAGATGTTATACCACTGGAGAAAGATCTTTCTTATAAAGAACAACCAATAGAGATTCTGGATCATAGAGAAAAAGTCTTAAGGAACAAGACCACTCGCTTGGTGAATGTTTTGTGAAGGAACCACCAATTAGAAGAAGCCACATGGGAACTTGATGATATGATGAGCGAGATGTATCCCCATCTATTTTTAATAAAGTGACGAATTTCGAGGGAGAAATTCATTTTAAGGGGGGTAGAATGTAACTCCCTGAGATTTTATGAGAATTTTTTTTATGTCTTATGTTATATGCAACACCAAAGGAATCTTTCACAACACACAATACAGACTTGACTTGCATTAAATGCAATCACGGCCTTCCTTGATAGTGTGTGTAGTACGCAATACCGGGTTTCACTAAACAAAGATATATTTTTATGAACTATCCGTTATGAATAGTATTATCTTCATTTGGAATTTTATTATTCATCTTACACATTTTCTATAACATGTTAAGAAAACAAAATAAAATTTTCAGCTAAAATAAGTATTTTTAAAAAAATGCAGTTTTGCCGCATTTTTATGGCGCACCCACATTAAATCTAGTTTCTGACATGTTTATAAGTTCAATTTGACAAAATAAATTTTTTTTTTGAATCAGGATACAAAAATTTACTTTGGATAAATTGTTGATATTTTTCTGATAACTTTCATATTTTGATTAATAGTAAAAATATGCTAATTTTTAATTAAAAAAACATTTCCATTGAGACAATTTATATGGTTAAATTGTAATATTTAATTTATTTTAAAGTATAAATATAATTTATTTTTACCATTTAATATAATGTTTGTCATTAGCATTAATTTCACATTGAATTCATAGGTAAAAACAATTCAACCATTGGCAATGTCTTAACTTTTAAAACCCGTTTTCTTAACAACCGGATTTATTTTAAATTAATTACTGCAACTTATATGTTTTGAATTTTAAAAAATGGATTCCATATTTAGAATCCATGGGTCCAAGTTATGTTAACAGGATAATTTTAATTTTTGGGCATTATGAATAGTAACTACGGTATATTTTATTTACCCAAGTTAAAGGTAAATCGGTTAATTAAGGGTAAATAAAGATTATAAAATTACCCTAACATCTGCCAAAATCCAATTGGATGACTAAAAGTCGACCCATATCACCTAAGGGTCTGTTTATATTCATTTAATGGACTTTGTTCCATGAAAATAATTTAATTATTATTAAAACCATAGAATGTGACAACATGTCACTTTTTTAAATCTTATAAGTATAATAATTTTAATTTAGTGATAACATGAATTCAACTTTGAAAATAAATATTCTCCAGAAAGCTAATAAAATTATCTACATCAGAGGAATTTATTTATAATTTTTAGGGATTAAATAATTATCATTAAATATGACACAATAGTGATGTCGAAATTATTTTATTAATTAAAATATCATATAAATGGTTTGAAAAATATTAAAATAAATATTATATGAACTATTTAATGTTCTCCAATACTTTTCTAGACACATATTACATTTTATGAATCTATTAAAGATTTTAGTTCAAACATATTGTCTGTGTATATTTTATTTAAATTCAAATAAGTGAATAGTGTCAAAATTGACACTATTGTTATTTTATAAAAATAACATATTATAAAATTGTTTAAAAATCAAAAAAATATTTAAAATTTATAAATTAAAATTTATATTGTCTAAAATGTCATAAAGGGTCAAATTTTGGAAAATTCACAACACATATGTAATTATTTTAATAATTTAACATTTAGAATACTATTACCACAAATAAAATTAAATTGGTAAATAAGGATAAATCAAGTTAATAATGTTTAAAATAAATTCCTAACATGTCTAAATTTTATTGGATGATTATATTACAACCATATATCATATAATATTCGGATATGAGTCATTTTGGAAGGTTTTAAGTGGGTTTTGGATTTAATATAAACTAATATTTCTTATATTTCCAAAGGTGCCCCTCTCCTCCCTTATAAAAGGGCACCTCCTCCCTCTCCTCCTCACACCAATTTGAGCCTTCAAGATCGGCCAATACCTGCCCATTTCAATTCCCCACTTCCCTAGAAACATCCTAGAGGTCCTAGTGTCCTTCAAAGTCCAATTTTAGTGCCCTAAGATGAGGTCACAAAGACGCGCTTGAAAGAAGAGGCAATGTTTGTTACTGATTATTTCATATTTATTTCTTCTTCTACTTCTTCTTCATTAGTTGTTTCATTATGAATTAATAACATAAGTATCACTCATATAATTATGTTATTATATGTATGAAACAACCATATTTCACCATCTATCCATCCTACGGAAAACAAAATCACCACGCGTGCGTACGTACGGAATACCGTCTCCACGTCGTGGTGTAATCTATTTTCCATCACCACCTTACATGGATGGGTATAATGGTGCAAATAAATAACTATATATGATTATTTTAAATTGGTATTGTTTCTGAAATATTATACATACACTATAATACAATTCCACGATCATGGGAATGATATCATCGCTCGTGCGTACGTACGGATTACCGTCTCCACGATGTGATGTGATTTGTTCTACATGATCATCATTGCATAATGATTATATAAATGAATTGAATGAATAAATATGATATATAGCCAACTAATAACATTCTAGAAATGAGGTATCTATAACCTAAAGAGAAGAATAATAATTTATTCAACAAAACACGCATAAGAACAAAAAGTAATAAACACCTGAATAACAAGTAAAAATGAAATATTACTAATAAGAAGCTAAGAATATGACCATATATGATATCATAACAATAATTATGATTCTATAATAATTCAATAACTTTATTTAAATCATTATACAGGAGGTTCGGACACTTATGATGCAAATCAGACCTAAGGTAATGGAAAATATCACAATCTCATTTTTATCCGAGATTGTATATACTTTTGTATTTACTGGGGTGTATTTTGTCATCCACATCCATGTTCCCTCAATATGTAATATTTTTTGCATCCACCTATAATTTTTTAAATCCAATTTTACCCTTCGGTGAGTATTTACTAAAATATATGAAAGGAATCTTTTGTCGTTTTTCGTACGAGGTACTTTTTGACTTTTGTGACAAAAGTATGAGAAGAATGTTTTTTTAACTTATACAACATTACTGGATTTTTTAAAAATTATTTCCAAGAAGCTTCCTTTACAAGTTTTCAAGTTTATTTTTAATCAACTTCTTTTAGTTTATAATTGAATGACATTTTAAGAAATGAAAAGTGTTTTTGAAGTAGAAAGGATATTTTCCTCAAGAATGGAGTTCAAGTGTTTTATCAAAATTATTTTCCATCTAAGATAATAAAGGGTTATGTTTATATCCCTATTATTACATTGATTTGATTATGTTGTGATGGAATTATTTTTATGAATTCCTTTATCTTATATGAATTATTTTATGATTTCATGATGTTTATGAATCCCATTTTTATTACATGGGTTATGCTATGATGCATGGATTATGACTTTGTGACACAAATAAGAATGGTATCATTATGAGATGGGTGGGACCTATATCACCCTCCAATGAATTGGGTAACGATTTTATATCTCAAAGTGATAGACATGGATGGAACGGAAGGTTAAACCGGTTCAGTAAAATAGGACTGAAACGAGGAGTGAACTCGGTTCAGAAATGCACTTTGTCCACTAAGATAGTCTTGTCAATGAGTCTTGACTAATAAGAAATGATTCTCTATGATTATTTGTGTACGCGAAAAAGCTTAATGTTTTATGTTATGATTATTGTGATTAAATTTCACAACCATGATTTATCCCATGTTATGAAATTATTATCTCTTTTCCAGGGTAAGATTTCCAAAATGTTATCTTCTTATGAATACGATGTGATTGATATTTCTTTTGTTTCCCATTACTGAGCATTTGATCTCACCCTTTTGTATTTTTTCTTTCCCTAGGTGAGGAAGAAGGTTATTAAGTAAGATATTCCAAAAGGTACTATAGATATGATGAAATAAATGGGAGATAGTATAGATGCTTTATGAACCAGTTGTTTATGTTTCACAGTTTCTAAAGACACTATACCTATACCGTCCTTTCATTGTTTTATTATATTTTGTAATAAGTATGATTCAATTTGGAAGTATTAACCATTTATGTAATGTATGGGTCGTTATAGTTGGTATTAGAGGAAAGGTAGAGTCAACCTTTGGAAACTAGGATGTGAAATCCTTAGTAAGAACCCTATGGATAAGTCTAAGCATAGAACACAATCTTAGTGTTTTATAAATGGCCATGAACAACCTATGATAAGACCTTAAGTGTGATATTTTATTCTTGATTATGTGGTTTTCCTATTATAATTAGTGTTTCTCACAGTATTCTTCATGGTTTTATTCAATGTCAAAACCCCAAAGAAACTGTGTTAATGCGGAATGCGACAGGCAATGCAATGATTGTCCCCCTAAGAAACCAAAATTTATGGGAGCTGGAATGCAAAATCTTGTAACCATTATCACACAACTTCCTCAAGCTATGAATCATGCTGGACTTCCAAATGAGCAATGGAAGGAGCAAAATTCTGTCGAATCCTTCATGAGGAAGCGTCCACCTTTATTCTGCGGGTCTTCTGATCCATTAGTGGCTAAACAATTGATCAGTACCACTGAAAAGATATTTTCAGTTCTTCAATGTTCTGAACATGATAAATTCATCTTAGCAGTGTATTGTTAGGAAGGTGATGATGATAAATGGTGGAATCTTATTAAGAATACGAGGCAAAGGGATTAAATTGAGTCCATGGAATGGGACGAGTTCATGAACTTATTTTTCAATAAGTATTTCCCTTGTATTCTTCGAACAAAGATAGAGAAGTATTTTCTTTAACTAAAGCAAAAGGATGATGATTCTATTGGTACCTATGAAACAAATTATACAAGACTTGCAAGGTATGCTTCTAGAACTATTATCCAACCTGAGAGTAAGATCGATCGATTCTTTAGTGGCTTAAAACCAAGTCTTCGATGGGCGTTAGCCATAAGGGACTTCAATAGCTATGAGGAAATTGTTCGATGTGATCTCAAGGTTGAGATGGAGATTGGTGTAACCCATCAATCACATGGGTTTGATAAGAAGAGGAAAATGGAATTCAATGGAAAATCTAAAGTCCGCACTGAAAAGAATATGAGTTTTCCCTTATGCTCAATGTGTGGAAAGAAACATGGAGGAAATTGTCTTAAGGGGACAAGTAGATGTTATAAGTGTGGAAAATAAGGCCATCTGGCAATTGAATGTCGAATGAATGGGAAGAAGATGTCTAATGATGCAAACAAAGGAAGGGATACACAGAATGAACCTACTACACTTCAATGTTTCAAGTGCAAGGAGATGTGGCATTATGCCAATCAATGCCCAAATCCAAGGGCTGATGATGATGATCGACGTCAACAAACTTTTAAGGCCAAAGACAAAGGAAAGTCACATGCAATTACTATCGCCGATGTTGAGTAAGAGAATGAAGTGGTGAGAGGTACACTTACCATCCACTCTAAAGTAGAAAATGTTTTATTTGATTCTGGATCCACCCACTCTTTTATTTCTGAAGAATTTTCTAAGGGTTTCACCGTATTACCTCAACAATTTTATGTTGAGTTGGCTATGACAACTCCTAATGGCACAACAGTCGCATCAAAAGTTTACAATTCTTCTTCTATTGAAGTTTGTGGGAAATTGTTTCCTGCAAATCTTGTGATCCTTCCTATAGTGGAATTTGATGTGATTCTTGGAAAGGATTGGCTTTCTTTATGTGGAGCTCATATCAATTGCCAATGGGGGGAAGTCAAATTTCATATTCTAGATCAATATATTATCATCTATCGATGCAAGTATGAACATAACCATCCATTGGAAATTTCTTCCATCTTGTGGGTCTTGATTCCACTAAATGAAGGTTATTTATCTCAAATGGTTGGTGAGAAACTCACGATTAAGAATATGCCCATTGTATGGGAGTTTAATGATATCTTTCCAGAGGAATTTCCAGGTCTTCCACCAAATCATGAAGTTGAGTTTTCAATAGAACTTGTACCGGGTGCTTTGCCTATTTCAAAGACACCTTATAGAATTTCCCCAATTGAGTTGTACGAATTGAAGAAGCAACTACAAGAGAATCTTTATAAAGGATTCATAAGCCCTAGTGCATCACCTTGGGGAGAACCTGTTCTATTTGTTAAGAAGAAAGATGGATCAATGAGACACTTCATTGATTATCGAGAACAAAACAAGATCACTATCAAGAACAAATATCCTCTCCCACACAGTGATGACCTATTTGACAAACTACGAAGAGGTCAATACTTTTCTAAGATTGATCTTCGTTCAGGGTATCATCAATTAAGGTTCAAAAGGGAGGACATACCAAAGACGACTTTCTGTACAAGGTATGGACACTATGAATTTATAGTGATGCCATTTGGTCTTACTAATGCCCCTGATATCTTCATAGATCTAATGAATAGAGTCTTTAGAGACTATCTTGATCAGTTTGTGGTAGTCTTTATAGATGATATTCTTGTCTATTCAAAGACAAAGGATGAACATGAAGATCACTTGAGAATTGTATTGAAGACCCAAAGAAAGGAGAAGCTTTATGCCAAATCTACCAAGTGTGAATTTTGGCTTCACAAAGTTGCATTTTTTGGTCACATAATCTCAAAAGAAGGGATATCTGTGGATCCCGCAAAAACAGTGGTTATCGAAAGATGGTTGAGACCAACAACAGTAAATGAGATCCGAAGTTTTCTTGGTTTGGCTGGATATTACCGACGTTTTGTGAAATATTTTTCAAGGTTGTATAAACCACTAATCATGTTGACTCGAAAAAAAGTTTACTTTGTTTGGATGGAGGAATGTGAAGATAATTTCAAAGAGCTAAAGAGATGGTTATCCAATGCACCTGTGCTCACACTACCTTGCAGTGGAGAAAGGTTTGTGATCTACAGTGATTCATCCAAGAAGGGACTGGGATGTGTTCTCATGCAAAATGATATGGTGATAGCTTATGCCTCACTACAGTTGAAAATCCATGAGAAAACTTACCGAACTCATGATTTGGAGTTAGCTGCGGTAATCTTTGCATTAAATATTTGGAGGCATTACCTTTATGGTGAAAGGTGTGATAGTTATACTCATCATAAAATATTAAAGTATATTTTCACACAAAAGGAGCTGAATATGCATCAAAGAAGATGGTTGGAACTGATTAAGGATTACGACTGCTCAATCCATTACCACCATGGGAAAACAAACAAGGTAGCAGATGCATTAATTCGACAACACCATGTTAGCTTATCCATGATGAGGATCACAAAATATTCAATATTTATGGATTTTCAAAGGATGGATCTTGGTATTTTAATGGAAGGGGAAAAATATTATCTTTCTCAAATGAATGTTCAACCATCTATAAATGTGAATACTCAAGAGGCACAGAAAGAAGATGTCGAGTTACAAAAGAAGGTGAGAAATGTTCCTGAATTCAACCTTGATTGTGATGGGATAATAATGTTCAGGAATCGGGTTTGTGTTCCTCCCATCCTCGAATTAAATAAAGAGCTTCTAGATGAGGCTCATAGTTCATCATTATCTATTCATCCTGGAAACACGAAGATGTATAGGGACCTGAAAGAGTACTTCTGGTGGGATGGCATGAAAAGAGATGTTGCTGAATATGTCTCTCGATGCTTGGTTTGTCAGCAAGTTAAAGCTGAGAGATAGATGTCTAAGGGGATGTTACAACCATTACCCATACCAGAATGGAAATGGGAAAACGTCACTATGGACTTTTTCACTGGACTTCCTAAAACATCCAAAGGCTATAATGCTATCTGGGTCATAGTTGATCGTCTTATGATGTATGCACACTTCATTTCTATTAGAGAGGATTTCTCTCTAGATCAGCTTGCCAGGATATATGTAAAGGAAGTGGTCAGATTTCTTGGAGTACCACTTTCTATTATATCTAATCAGGATCTAAGGTTTACCTCAATGTTCTGGCAAATTCTTCAGCATACTCTGGATACAGAGCTGAGTTTCAGCACTGCTTATCATCCTCAGACAGATGGTCAGTCTGAGAGGACAATTCAAACTGTAGAAGATGTGTTGAGAGATAGCTCTATATATTTCAAAGGTGGTTGGGATCAACACCTACCTTTGGTGGAATTTTCTTATAATAATAGCTTTCACTCAAGTATTCATATGGCTGCTTATGAAGCACTCTATGGAAAGAAATGCAGGACTCCAACTTTCTGGGATGAAGTTGGGGAAAGAAAGCAATTTGGACATGATCTCGTTGATGAAATGGCAAAAAAGGTCAGATCTATTCAACAACACATAAGAGTATCTCAGAGTCGATAGAAACGTTATGCCGAAAGCCGAAAAAAAGACCTAGAGTTTGAAGTAGGTCATAAAGTGTTCTTACGAATATCTCCCTGGAAGAGGGTCTTGATATTTGGAAAGAAGGGAAAGTTGAGACCTAGATATATCAGTCCTTTTGAAATTCTGGATCGTGTTGGGAAGGTAGCTTACCGATTGGCGCTTCCACCGAATCTCTCTCAAGTTCACGATGTGTTCCATGTATCTCTCCTGAGAAAGTACACACCTGATCCCTCACATGTACTCAGCTCAAAAGTTATACCACTGTAGAAAGATCTTTCTTATAAAGAACAACTGATAGAGATTCTGTATCATAGTGAAAACATCCTAAGTAACAATACCACTCACTTGGTGAATGTTTTATGGAGGAACCACCAATTAGAAAAAGCTACATGGGAATATGAGGATATGATGAGGGAGATGTATCCTCAGCTGTTTGTAATGAAGTGATGAATTTCGTGGGTGAAATTCATTTTAAGGGGGTTAGAATGTAACACCCTGAGATTTTATGAGATTTTTTATGTCTTATGTTATACGCAACACCGAAGGAATCTTTCACGAAACACATTACGGACTTGGATTGCATTAAATGCAATCACGACCTTCCTTGATAGCATGTGTAGTACGCAATACCGGGTTTCACTAAACAATGATATATTATTATGAACTAGACTTTATGAATAGTATTAACTACATTTTGAATTTTATTATTAATCTTACACATTTTATGAAACCTGGTAAGAGAACAAAATAAATATTTCGGGTAAAATAATTATTTTTAAAAAAATGCAGTTTTTCCACCTTTTGATGGCACACCCACATTAAATATAGTTTTTGAAACAATTATAAGTTCAATTTGACAAAATAAAATCCTTCTTTTGAATCAGGACATAAAAGTTTACATTGGATAAATTTTTTATATTTTTCTGATAACATTCATATTTTGATGAATAGTAAAAATACGCTAATTTTTAATTAAAACCAACTTTTTTCATTGAGATAATTTATATGGTTAAATTATAATATTTAATGGTTTTAAAATATAAATAGAATATATTTTTTCCATTTAATATAATTTATGTCATTAGCATTAATTTCACATTGAATTCATAGGTAAAAACATTTCAATCTTTGGCAATGTTTTAACTTTTAAAACCTGTTTTCTTAACAACATGATTTATTTTAAATGAATTACTGCAACTTATATGTTTTGAATTTTGAAAAATGGATTCCATATTTGGAATCAATGGGTCAAATTTATGTTAATAGGCTACTTTTTATTTTTGGGCATTATGAATAGTAACTACGGTAAATTTTATTTACCATAGTTAAAGGTAAATCGGGTAATTAAGGGTAAATATAAGATTATAAAATTACCCTAACACCTGAAAAATCCTATTGGATGACTAAAAGTCGACCCAGATAACCTAAGGGTCGGATTATAATCATTTAATGGACTTTTTTCTATTAAAATAATTTAATTATAATTAAAACCAAAGAATGTGACAACATGTCACTTTCTTAAATCTTATAAGTATAATAATTTTACATTAGTGATAAACTTAATGAAACTTCTAAAATGAATAGTCTCCAGAAATATAATACAATTATCTACATCATATAAATTTATTTAGAATTTTTAGGGATTAAATAAATATCATTAATGATGACACAATAGTGATGTTGAAATTATTTTATTAATTAAAATATCATATAAATGGTTTTAAAAATATTAAATTAAATTTTATATGAACTATTTAATGTTCCCCAAAAATTTTATAGACACATATGACATTTTATGAATCTATTAAAGCTTTTATTTGAAACATATCTTCTGTATATATTTTATTTAAATTGAAATAAATGAATAGTGTCAAAATTGACACTATTGTTATTTTATAAAAATAACATATTATAAAATTGTTTAAAAATCACAAAAATATTTAAAAATTATAAATTAAAATTTATATCATCAAAAATGTCATGAAGTTTCAAATTATGGAAAATTCAAAACACATATGTAATTATTTATAATAATTTATAATTTAGAATATTATTACCACAAATAAAGTTAAATTGGTAAATAAGGATAAATCAAGTTGATAATGTTTAAAATAAATTCTTAACATGTCTAAATTATATTGTATGATGAGATTACAACTCTATCTCATATAATCTTCTGATATGAGTCATTTTGGATGTTTTAAGTGGGGTTGAGATTTAATATAAACTAATATTTCTTATATTTCTAAAGATTCCCCTCTCCTCCCTTATAAAAGGCCACCTCCTCCCTCTCCTCCTCACACCAATTTGAGCCTCCATGATCAGAAAATCACATCCCATTTAACTTCCCCACTTCCCAAGAAACATCCTGGAGGTCCTGGTCTCCTTCAAAGACCAATTGTAGTGCCCTAAGTGGAGGTCTCAAAGAGGCGCTTCAAAGAAGAGGTAATGTCCGTTACCAATTCATTCAGTATTATTTCATCTTCCACTTCTTCTTCATTAGTTGTTTCATTATGAATTAATAACAACAGTATAAATCAGAAACTATTATTTTATTATAAGTATGAAACAACTCTATTTCACCATCTATCCATTCTATAGAAAACGAAATCAACGTGCGTGCGTACGTACGGAATACCGTCTCCACGTCGTGGTGTAATATATTTTCCATCACCACCTTACTTGGATGGGTATAAAGGTGAAAATAAATAACTATATATGATTATTGTAAAGTGGTATTGATTCTGAAATAGTATACATACACTCCAATAAATTCCACGATCATGGGAACGATATCATCGCTCGTACGTACGTACGAAATACCGTCTCCACTGTGTGATCCGATTCGTTCTACATGATCTTCATTGCATAATGATTATATAAATGAATTGAACGAAAAAATATGATACATAGTACAATAATACCATTTTGGAAATGTGGTATCTATAACCTAAAGAGAAGAATAAGAATTTATTCGACAAAACACGCATAAGAACAAAAAGTAATAAACACCCAAATAATAAGTAATAATGAAATATTACTAATAAGAAGCTAATAATATGACCATATATGATATAATAACAATATTTATGATTCTTTAATAAGTCAATACCATTATTTATGTCATTATTCAGGAGTTTCGGACACTTACGAAGCAAATCGGACCTAAGGTAAGGGAAAATATCACAATCTCATTTTTATCCGAGATTGTTTATACTTTGGTATTTATAGGGGTGTATTTTATCATCCGCATCCATGTTACCTCAATATTTAATATTGTTTCCATCCACCTAAAATTTTTTAAATCTAATTTTACCCTTCGGTGAGTTTTTAGTAACAGATATGAAAGTAATCTTTTGTCGTTTTTCGTACGAGGTACTTTTTGACTTTTCCGACAAAAGTATGAGAAGAATGTTTTTCTTAAATTAAACGGTATGAATGGATTTTTAAAAAATTATTTCCAAGAAGCTTCCTTTATAATCATTCATGTTTATTTTTAATCAACTTCTTTTAGTTTATAATTTTATGTCATGTTAAGAAAAGGAAAAGTGTTTTTGAAGTAGAAAGGATATTTTCCTCAAGAATGGAGTTCAAGTGTTTTATCAAAATTATTTTCCATCTAAGATAATAAAGGGTTCTGTTTCTATCAATATTATTACATTGATTTGATTATGTTGTGATGGAATTATTTTTATGAATTCCTTTATCTTATATGATTTTTTTATGATTTCATGATGTTTAAGAATCTGATTTTTATTACATGGGTTATGCTATGATGTATGGTTTATGATTTTGTGGCACACATAAGAATGGTATCATTATGAGATGGGTGAGACCTATATCTCCCTCCAATGCATTGGTTAAAGATTTTATATCTCAAGAGATGGACATGTCTTGAACGGCATGTTAAACCGGTTCAGTGAAACAAGACTGAAATGAGGAGTGAACTCGATTGAGAAATGGACTTTGTCCACTAAGATAGTATTGGCAATGAGTCTTGACTAATAAGAGATGAATCTCTATGATTATGTGTGTATTCCACAAAGCTTCATTTTTTATGTTATGATAATTTTGATTACATTTCACTACCATGATTTATCCCATGTTATGAAATTATGATCTCTTTTGCAGGGTAAGATTTCTAAAATGTTACATTCTTATGAATATGATGTGATTGATATTCTTTTGTTTACCCTTAATGAGCATTTGAGCTCACCCTTTTGTATGTTTTCTTTCCCCATGTCAGGAAGAATGTTATTATATAATATATACCAAAAGGGACTATAGATATGATGAAATAAATGGGAGACAGTGTAGACGTTTTATGAACCAGTTGTTTATGTTTCCCAGTTTCTAAAGACACTATACCTATACGGTTCTTTCATGGTTTTGTTATATTTTGTAATAAGTATGCTTCAATTTTTATGTTTTAACCACGTAAGTAAAGTATGGGTCATTATAATGTGTATGTGATTGTTTTGTATATTCACTCCCCAATGAAATATTCCAACATACCTTTGAACTGCAAAAATGGATATGAGCCTACTATTTTTTTTAGGGAATGATGTTGGTGCAGTTATTCATTAGCATTAGATGGAAGATGTGTCTGGATTCCATGATCTTCTAGAATATACATTGAAGATTCTCTAATAGGAATATGATAATGTCTTGAGGAACATGTCATTAACACTTGGTTATCCCCAAGAAGCACATGGATATATTCCTGATACTAGGCCTTTGGAGTTTTCTTATGGGATTCTTCGATATGAATATGAGAATATTTCGAAGCATGTTACATTCTCACTTGGTGATCCCCGACAAGAATAGGGATATTAGCAAAATAATGATCCATTGGAATATGCCTATGTAAATATTTGTGGAAAATTTTACCCTTTCCCGATGCATGCTCTACTCTCAAATGGTGCACCCTGATTATAATTAAAGTTTGACCATGATTTGATTCATTTTACGTTATCTGAATTTGACCATAATCCTCAAGGTTAAGAGTAAAAATTTGTACCTGATTCAGAGAAGACAATTGTTCATGATGATCTATGTGTTTAGTTTTTCTAGTTATAGGGATATGAATACCCACTTTTCCCTACATCTGATCCAATTCAAAAATATTCTTTCAGATTTCTTCACCCATTGCTAATACGTATGGGCATTTTAGAAAGGTGTGAGAAAAGATGTAAACCAGAAAATTTCCTATCTCCATTATATAATGGAAGATTTATTTTATTTATGAGTTTATATTTTCCAGATTCATTACACTTATTCCACCATAATATGTTGATGAAATTCATGCATGGGAGTAGAGGAATGTGAATCCCCCATTCTTGTAGTTGGAATATACCCACAAACTTATTCCAAGTGAGCATGGATATCATACTACTCATTGTTTTCTAATAGAATATTCCACTATGAACCCTTATCATGGGTGGGAATATAATCTATCAATTGGATATCAAACATATCCCTTACTCGATGTGTCTTCCTTTATTCCCATGTGTGGTGGTCATAGGAAGCATTGTGTCATGGGGTACCCACAACATGTGAATAATGGGTTCCAGTTGGGTGCTATTGGTGATGACTGTTGAAGGGTTACCTCCTTAGTGAATCATGAACTAGAAGAGAGTCGTATTTGACCCCATTTTCCACCTTCATCATAGACTAATGTTGGTAGTTTTCATGATCTATGGATAATATCCCTCAATAGTTGGTTTGGGTAACTATGTCAACTGGCTTAGTTTTATCATTCTATGAGTGATGAAGAATCATCAAATTTATTTCATAGAGACCATCACATTAAACATCAAATTTTGGGATTGTACCAAATCAGTGTTATTCAAGGACCATTTTTTCTCCACTAGATGATGAATTTGTGAGGTAAGTGATATCATTTTTCATTTTGTAGGGGTTGCATCCATCGGTAATTTTCTAAAATGATCACTTGATGATGAAGACATTATCTATGATTGGGATGTTATTGATGGTATTAGCATCCGTTACATGTATAAAACAAGGACCAAGGAGTCTGATTAGTGATATATCATAGGTATTACATGTTCTTAATTAGATATGCATGGTTGACACAATTTTACATTTATACCTGATCAAGTAATTATAGTTGCTTGAATGTTTCCAATAAAGGATTAACTAATTTATGGGAACCCTAGTTATAAAGGATCACCTGTAAGATTCATGTCAGTAATTTTTTTGGCATTATATGAAAATAAATGTGTCATTATGTATGAGTAACGATTCAATTTGTTTTACTAGAGATTCCCATTTTGTATTTAATTTTTATGCATATATTGTGAAAAAAATGGTCCAATGGATAATAACCTAATAATTTTATTATTTGAGAGATTCATTTTAGAATTATCAATTTTGTTTATGTATAGTGTGGAAACAAAATGTCCTAATGGATAATAACCTCATATTTTTATAATTTTAGAGATTCATGTCTTGATAAACATTTTTTGTGTATAGTGTTCAATGAAAATAGATCAATGGATAATAACTTAATCATTTTTTATTATATATATTCATGCAAGGTTAACCATTTTTTTCTATACTGTGAAAAATAGTAGGATGGATTATAACGTAGTCATTTTTTATTAGATAGGTTATCATTTGGATGTCCATTTTTTATTTTTTGGAAAACAGATGAGCTAGAACACTCATCAATAGGGATTTGGTTTGGCCTAATGGTTGGTTGTTAGGGGTACATTTCATACATAACTAATATCATTAGGTCCCCAATCTCATTATTAATTGAAAATCACAATGGATCCCGCATCCATATCTCGATATAGACCTCCTTTCTAAAGGCTAGCAGTCATTCAGGGGTTCATATCCAATGATTCCAGGGGACACACATTGGACAATATGATTGGAGGTCAGTCTCATCCCACCCAAGGGGGGATTATTTTTCACTCAGAAACTCTCTTATCGAATTAGGATTTGTTCTTGAGTAACTTTTAAAGAAAGATATAGTACTAGTTACCCTAAAAACTATTTATTTTATAAATATAATTTTTTTAATGTTGTGGATTTCATTATTGAATCAATATGAATGTATCAATGGTCCTTCTTCTATTTTCCTTGTAATGGGTAGATTTATAAGTTCTCGAGGCAGATAACTATTTACTTCAAATTCTTTCAATGTAGGGAGGTAGTTATTATTCAATGGTGGGTACAAAGACATTATGAGGCACCATATGTATCCTTATTATTTCATGAATAAAAAACCATGAATATCATTACACACATGTTGTATGACATCATACAATAAAGACATCTTTGTGAGCACATAAGTAGTAGATATTCATGCTCATGTCTCAAGGATACATCTTTCGTATCAAGGTTCTGGAAGGAGTTGTAGTTATCATTATTTAATCATGCCCTAAGGATTGACCCCAAGGTCGATGAAATTATTTGAGTTCATGTGAAGGAACTATGTAAAATGAATATCCTATAGAATATCCCATGAATTAGCTTTTTAAAATTCCTTCTTCTCTTTCAAATGTGCCCTGGTATATCAGTTTTCACGCAAAGATATCCAGATGGGTTCCCTCAGGTTATGCAGCTTCTCAATTAGTAGAGGATGCACAAAACATCTAGAATTCATTCTAAAATAGGAATAAAATATCCAAAAGTGAAGGAACCACTTTATATCCTTAAGCTCATGTGACACATCACCAATGATGGAAATAATGTTCATTGAAAAAATTAAAACATATTTCTAATCTCAAAAAAAATTAAAATAAAAAACGAAATAAATACATAGGGATCATGAAACTATCATGGTTTGAAATATCATGATATGTGCCTCTGGTGGTCCACATGACATCGTTGTACCTAGAAACATGTCATCCTCATCTCATGAAAACCTAGTTTCTTTTCATCCTCACCCCATGAAGGGTGTTGGGTATATCTAAGAAACTATGTTCTCCCCATTTGGATCCATAATTAAAATCTAATGGAATTTTATATGAAATTATCGTGCTTCACAATAGGACATTTGGAGGTCACACGATTCATCACAATGAGGTGAGGTGATTTCCCCCCAATGACACCCAAACAACATCACAAACCCCAAATCCATTGTAAATAAATCATTCGAAATACAAATCGGTATTAGGTGGAATCCTCTTCTGGTTCTAAATAAATTGATACATGTCATGGATGTATATATTCCAGTCTCAAAAGATCCCTTGAAAATTAAATGTGGTCTTGAAAAGTCTTTTCTTCTTGTCATCCTAGTTTCATGGTGATTCCTAGATAAGTCATCTGAGATCACATGATGAACATCTAAAGGCACCGTGATCTCACTATGGTCCTTTACATGTTAACCTGACTATGTGAATGTCCCTTGATATGTCCACATGATTCAAAAATCCCAATTAATTGGAATAATCCAACAAATAAGGTATTGATGGGATGATCCCAGTGTCTCATAAAATCATGAGGTGTCTCTAGGGATACATATTGAAAGATCTCATGTAGAAACAAGACATAGAAACCCTTCTCCAACTTTAGTATGAATTTGTGTGATACATTCCATGATGTGAGGGGATCAATTGGGATGTAGAGGCCTATAAATGCCCACCCCAGCATGAAAAAAAGCTTTAATACTCGTTGGATGAAGATTTAGTATTATCACATCAAGACACATATGTGCTAGAGTGGATTTCATAGAAAATATGATCTCACAAACAAAAATCATTATGTTAGGTAATATCTAGGGAATATCCCGAGAGATCATGTGGAATGTAGAATTCAATATCCCTGATCACCAATAGATCACATGAATTACATAATGTAGAATATGGTAAGAACATATCTCACATCTGATAGATGATGGGAGACTTAAAATAATCTAACACTAAACAAATATTATACATTCTCAATATAAAGTGTAGAAAGAATACTACTAGTCAGAGACTTTTGAGATGGAAATATATACTGATCCGCATGATATTCACATGATCAACAAAATAAAAGTGAAAAACCCAAGGCATGTCACCAAGATCACATGATGTCCCTTTGGTAAAATATTTTGGTCATGTAATCTCCTCTGGGCATATTGATGAATGTCACATGGTGCCCCCCGGTGATGCCGCCTATGTCTCATGAAACCCACTATGTTCTGCATTCAATCCATGTGATATCCTTAATACATGATTCCCAAATAACATAATGGATATATCACATGTTATTTGAGTCTCACTATAGAACTCTGTCATATCTTACTATATCACCATGGCATGTCAACTGTCTCTTGTGATTCTCTCTGAGCACAACATCCATGTGATGAAATTATCTCTTGACATGCAATCCACGGCATGAGACACCCTCATAGACATGTCACATAGTTTCTCACGACTCCCTACAAGTGTGTCAGCCTGCTCACATTATCAAACTGTGGCATCTTAGTAGGATCATGTGACACCCGATAGACAAGTCAGTCAAGATATTCTGATGTCTTCCAAGATCAAACAACCAGGTCTCATGATGTCCTCCAAACAAGCCTTCCATGATTATATGATGAACCTAAAACATTATATATAGGATACACACCTTTCTCAATCAAGCCAAAACAATTATGATATTATATTTGGACTTGCCCTCAATATATAATGAGATGGACATACATTCTTTGACATGTCATTAGAGTCAGTCCATGCATGTAATAAAAGGTGGTTAATTATTTCATGCAGGCAAGCTGGCCAGGTCTGTAAGGGGATCTTAGTTCTTCATAAATTCTTCCATCCATGGTTTGTAAGCACCGACTAAAGGAAAACATTAGTGGATAAGACTTGATCTATGTAACTATGAGGACTTTGACTCCTTCCAAAATTTGGATACATAGTACGCCTTTACAAGGACCGAGAACTATATTAATCATCCAAAGGTTTTTTCTCAACACATAAGTCCAATGTCAATAAGTAGTGAGACATATCATCCATACCTTGTTTCTAAAACCTATCAAAGATTATATGGGTATTGGGAGTTGTAATCATCATATTATTTTCATTATAAACCTTTAATAAGGCATGGTAAACCTCAAAGTGTAATCCTCGATCAGTAGATTAATATGATATTTCACGCATATAGGTAAATATCCTCATGTAATCCCTAGTCAACTAAGAGAAACCGATGATTGTACACCCCCAATGAGTTGCATAATATGATATGTCACACATATATGTAAATCATAGTATATAATCCACGATAATCTGAAATATGTGAAAAACGATTCAAACAAGTATCTAGGATACGGATGACACCTTCCTATGTCCCGAGATCAAAGAATAATCTATTTTTGTAAAATATCCATCCCTCTAGAATTTCCACTATTGAGACACAGACATTCCCATTGGTTATTCAATTTTTCTTATCTCTTAGTAGACCAAGATATAAAATGAAATATGATGGCTTGGATTCCTAAGACAATCAGGATATGTTTGACATCTTTCTAAGGCCCGAGTTCTGTATTAAGATCTTTGGGCTATCTCATTACAAAATTCAAACCCCATTTTCAATGATACTGATCAGTTGTTATCTCATATTTATGACATATAATATATATCACATGGGAAAAGGGAGCCACAATGGAGACATAATTAAAATCACAAATCTCCACCAACATAGGAAATCTTAGTATGCAATCCTTAATGTGTTTCAGGATATAAATATCCCACATCTAAGGACATATACATCAGGTCCAACCCCAAGGGTGTCATCAAACTATAATAACTCTAGTCGAATCCATAACAAGTATATTTATAAAATTTCCTCGAGACATAAGCTCAAATATATTGTTCTTAACTACCCACACATATAACTTTTCTGTATGATGTTAAACTATATGGGTCAAATAAACTACAAGGGTGATGAATCCTTTAATAACTATGATTAGTAGAATACCTCATAATGGATCAATCCCCTACTCTAAATACTAACCACATTCTTGTGTGGAAGAAAGGTTATAGATCATCTTCGCATAAGAAGATACCCATTAAATGGGAATTGGGTGAAGAACATTAGATATATTTATATATATATATATATATATATATATATATTATAATGATATCCCCGTCATCTACAAAAAATATCCAATAAAAAGTTTTTATATTGAAATTAGTATGATTTTTGTATTAGGAATAGATTAAAAAACATATAATACATTTAAAATAGAGTCCCAGATTTGGAAAATATTCCACCCAAAATGGTTTTTATGAGCCCGACCTCCCATTCTATCGACCATCATGAGACCCTAATAGTAGTTGGGTTGGATACCCCAATTGATCATCAAACACTAGAAAGTGGGTCTTTACCATGACATGGATGAGGGAAACATTGGGAGATTCCGTCAATAATGACAAATGGGGAATCATGTTTTTATTTTTCAAGAACAAACCATTCACAACCAACCAACAAGACTATCTACATCCACCTCAAAGTTTGTTCCAGGTCCTCTATTTTCTTAGACGAAACAAAATAAATGAACATTATGTGAATCTATCAAATAAATAATATTATTAATATATAATCTATTATTACATTTAGTTTTCAAACCATAAATAAAAAAATGTACAAATAGACTTGAATCTCATAAATAACAAAATGATGATTTTATCATATTTCAGAACACATTTTTTCATATCATACAAAAAACAAAACTTATATTCCTAACACAATCCTTATAACTGATCCTTTATAAATAGGTTTCCCATAAATAATTCTGTCATCATTTTTAAATGTACAATAGAAAATAATGGATAGAACATGAATGAAAAGTAAATTGTGTCAACCATCCATATCTGATTGAGAACACACCATGCATATGATATTTCAGTAATCAGTAACCATGTACCTTTTTTGGAAAAACTGTATATAATGAAATCATAAAAAATATCTTGATATGAAATAATTTAGTCATCATAGAGGTACTATTATGGTACATTACCTATGACATCAACACCATATGGTAGAGATGTTATCTGACCTTATAGATAACATCAAAATTAGGTGGAGAATACAATGGTCTGGGAATACCACTAATGTGATACAATCATATACCAATAATATTACCATGAGGGTCTACAAGCATTAAAAATGATGAGTCTACATCACACAGTGAAATATATACCTAAGCTAATGTCCATCATTGCGACATCCAACAACATCTGGAGCATATCCCCATATAATGACAACCACCACCTTTATCCTGTAATGAAGGTGGACAAAGGAGTAAAATAAAAATACCATTGACTTTAGGTTCCACCATGGATAGCACCTTTTCATAATGGATGCAAGAATATTTTCATTAGTACCGATTAATAACCTAATTAAGATACAAAATTGCAAATTTTCATCTCTAACTCCCATGAATGAGTAGCAAAGATGGAAAATTGTGTGACAACGATAGTAGATGCCTAGGATAGGTATAATATAAACACTCCCACTAATAGTGTCTGAATTCATATTATAGTATTGACCAATATGAAGGATCATATCAGAATTCACTAGGAACGTGTTTTTTGGAATATTTTTATAGCTTTCTTAGAGATGGCTCTTATCCCTATCACCACATGTGAAGTCACTTGGTCTATTTCACTAGAATAAGGAGGAAAAATGTGGGGGCATATCCTTGCTTTAATTGAATACATATTACTATATATAATGGACATGGAAAATGTGTAGGCATATATCCTTGGGAGCTCACTATTAAATGTCAATACATTTTAGTATCTACTAAATGAATCCACTAACATATTCCAACATGGGTTTGGATGGAGGAACAAGTGCATATTCACATCCCTATATCTTGGGAATCCCATCACTCTGATCACGAAAACATCATCCATCAAACCAAACCCATATAGTAGAAGCCAATGAGAGAGATGATAGTCTTGAATGTCTGATATGTTGAACCACTTAAAAATATAATTATTATAATACACATGATATTCTTAGTTGGGGTTATGATTTCTAGAGATCATGGATCATTTATGTGTCTAATAGAAGAATTTTGACGATATTTTTTGCCATCAGAAAAGAATTAAGTGGAATAGGTCATAACAATTATATGCAATTAGTAAAAATAAGTAGTAAATATAAAATTAAATGTAAATTTTAAAATTAATGGAAATTAAAAAAAATTAGTGGTATTGTGAAATAATTAGTGGAAAATAGTAAAATATTCTATTAAAGAATATAAATTATAAGTAAATAGTAAAAATAAGTGAAAAATAGAAAAAATTAGTCGTAAAAAGTTAAATTTCGTAGTGAACAATATACATTAGAATTAAATAATCAAAATAAGCAACAAATTATAAAAATTAGTTGTAAATAGTAATAATAACTGGTAATTAATATCAATTAGTGACAATAAGAACGAATTTGTAGTCATTATAAAAAATATTCTGTAATTAAATATATTAACTATATTTAGTTCACATTAGTAGTAATCTACATCAATTAGAAGTAATGAGTGATAATTAGTAAATAATAAATTAAAAATAGAATAAATTAGTAAAAATTATCTCAAAATTGTAGTAATTAGTATCATGTAGTTAAAATTCAGAATAATTAGGTGTAATGAGTTGTAATTAGTAAATATTGTGTTAATTAGTCGAAATGAGTGGTAATTTGTAGAAATTTTGGTAATTAATAATAACGATTAAAAAATATAGTTAATTAGTGGAATGATTGGAAATTAGTAAAAAATTCATTAATTATCAGTAACTAGTAATAATTAGTGTCAATTACATAAAATTAGTGGTACATTGTAATAACTAGTGATAATTAGAAATATAAATGAACCACAATTATCTATAATTAAACACAATTAGTATTAAGCAGATGTAAAAGGGAGTGAGCGATTCCTTGATTATAGGGGATGAAGGTTATGGTAGAGTGAATGAATTTTAGTTCCACTAAGATTTGATTTTTTAGAGGAGTGGATGACTTGGTTAAACATATAAATAATATATGAGAAAAATGATATGAGAGATAAAATTGAAAATTAATGTGATTTTTTCCCATTTCTTGGTTCAATATATTTTCATGAAAAAAATAATGTTTTTAAATAAACAAAATGTAAATGTACTAGTATCATTTAATAATTATTTTATCACGATGATAGTTTTAATAAAAAAATGGATAAAATACACTACGATGGTTCATATTGTCTCTTGGAATTTATTCATCTAACATCACTCATATATATATATATATCCACGAATTCTTATTCTATCATCAGTTAATCTTAAGAGCGCTAAAATTAATCCCATTTAATTTCACTATCCACCCCCACTGATCCATGCATCTCACAAGGGATGTATTGAGTGGTGGGAATAAGTGAAATGATATAGTGAATGAATTATATTTCCCCAATGTTCATACATTATGGAGGATAGAAAATCCAGGATAAACAATTTTAGTTTATGAATGCTTACCTCTCCACCAAGTGGTTTGACCTCAGGGGAACTCAAATTCATTCTATCAATCACAATCATTATCCCATCCTCCCTTACTCACCACACACCAATTGGCCATACATCTATTTCTCAGAAAGGTTCATAGTGGAAAATAGAAGAAATTTTCGTTAATTTCAGGAATTATATAAAATTAGAGGAAATTATAAGAAGTTAGAAAAAATATCTTTAATTATGTTGAATTGATATTATTTATAAGTAATTTCTAATTTTTAGATTTCCAGGTTTTTCGACTGAATTTTCCATATTCCAAATTATTCATAAGAAATATTTTTAAAATCTATTTTTCTATAATAATAATTAATAATGATGAATAAAATAGTATTTTTTTATTAGATCGCAATTAGAAAATCATCATGGGAAAAAAATGGTTAAGGTTCAAATCATATATAGATTGATAGTGATTAATATTTTTTATCATTTGATTCATCATACCAGGAATTAGATTTCGAATATATCTTTTAGCTTCCATGTTGGAAATTTTATATGATAATATATGAAAAAGTTAACAATGTTGGTGGTCATCTATTTTGTATTTGTTTGTGGAAATATTTTTTTGTATCATCATGGTGAATGCAGTTCTAGAGAAAATACCAATAGTTTTGTTTAAGATCCATCATGGTATCAATCATTATGACATAAGGTTAATAGTATATATTTTTTATAAACAAATCCAATGCATGATATTGATTTAACACATCGGTTGAAACAGTTGTGATTTTATTAAATTCTTATATCAACTAAGGATAAAATATATTTTGTTAGTAAGATAATAATATTTTAATTGGTTACTAAATTTATGGTTGTTAAATCATATAATGGTTTATTAAAAATTTATTTTCATTTGATATTATATTTCATTAAATCAATGTTAACAGAACGAAATGTATTGTCAAAAGTTTCTATGAGATAAAGAGGATGGATTGTAATGTGGTTATCAGTTATCAGAATATTAATGAAATTGAAAATGATTTCAAAAAATATTATGGTAAAAACAAGTCATTAGTTAGTTTCCTATATAGGGAAAATATATGTACAAAAATAATCAATAAGGGAAGACTAGATTGGTTCTTATCAAACAGTTTAGTTATTTCATACATATAGCCATTTTGCAGTTTTTATTTAATTATTTTAACACAATTTTATTCATGTCACCATATAAATCAAATATATCTACTGGTTAAAGATAAAATCATATTGTTAAAGGAGATTCATGAAAAGATTTTGATAATGTAAATTTTTCTAGTCATTCAGAATATCATGAAATGAGATTATGTCTTTCTACCTATGGATTCTATTGATTTGGTTCTAAAAACATTCAATATTCTTGATAGACAATATGTATAACTATGTATGACATATGTCCTTATATTTTCATAAATGATCCATATATCCTTTTTGATATTATTGATTCTAATACACCCAAAAGATAATATTTATGTTTATTTGATTTCATGTATTGATTATCAATTTTTTTAGAGTTATGGTGTCATCAAATATGATGTGGTTTTGGAATAGAATTTCATCATGAGATATTAATTATCATGGGAAGTTACTCACTTCAAATCCTATTGAATGTTATCATTATTGAGTAAAAATTATCCAAACTTGATTTCATACTGTATGAGTGAAAAAATTGAATTTACACCCATCAATGTAAGGAAACTATTTTTGAGAGCGTCATCATAGGTTTTTTTCTATTGATCATCTATTCTGAGGGGGAAAATTATTTCAAAAAAGTAAAATTGAAAGATATGGACCTCATGAAATGATCATATGAATTCATTTAAAATATATTGTCTATTGATGTATTAGATAGTGGAAAATTTTTTAGTTGATATGTTATGTAGCCTCTAGGAGCATATGATTTCTAGTGATAACCCAACTGTTATATTATTCAACCCTTAGGTTGCGGGCAGTTTATAATCAACATGTACGTATCTTGGAATTATAATATTGATGATTCTAAACCATATTCCAATGTTACGTAGGAATTTTTATTTCAATCCAATCACGTAGAGGTATGTTGTGTTGTATATTTCAGTTATATTATATTAATTGTAATTAATTTTCAATAATTTATTTATGTTTTAATTAATGTATTATTTTAATATTTTTCCAATATTTGTCACATATAGTTGTTAGAAATGAGGGTTCTATTTTAAGGAATAATTATTTTGGAGCGTGCGTGACATATGATCTGATTCCCATCGATGTTAAACACAGAATGTTTTTTAATGAATGGTATTTAAATAAAAAATTGTTAATTTAAAATTTTTTAATTATTTAAATTTTATTATTAATTCTTTATGGGGTATACAGTTTACCAATGATGATTGTATGAAAACCTCAATCTTGGTATCATGGGAGGAATGTATTATTTAACATTGTAATTAGTTTTTTCATAATATATAGATGAGAGGAATAATTATAACTTAAACCATTGTTTTTATTTGTCTTGATGTAACCATTGACCATATAATATCTCATATTGGGTTTGATATGGATTTTTCTCATACTATATGAAATATAGTTTTCATAGTGGATCATCATCTTACATGACATTAAATGTTAAAAGGTTTATTTATGTTCTTATAGAGAGATAATAATCCCAACAATATGGATTGGGATGCTGTTAGTGGATGTACACAAACCATTCACTCGAGAGATTAATGGTGACAAAAACATCATATTTCAATCAATATAGTTTTATTTTGTTTTAAAATTTACTAAAGATAATATTTCATTTTTAATTTTCTTATGTATTTACCTATTAATGTAAACATTATATATTCTTTCACATATTATATGATTACACATTGTTAACCATGGATACCTATTTTCACTAAAAATTGGAACTTAATTCCTAGATTTTAAATTTAAATTATAAATATATATGTAAATTAACATGATTTAATTTATTAAATTGTTAAAAACTATTTCTAATATGCTATATGTATGAACCTTATAAGTAATTTTTTAGAATTGATAAAAACTATTACTGAGTATGAATTTTGTTCTCACATATATTTTTTTAACCCAAAATAAATTTTAATAATTTTTTCCATGTTCATATCATTATATAATTACTAATGTTAATGTATTGACAAGAAAATAGACTTAAAAATTTATCCAATAAATAAATATTTTAACAAAAATTATCAAACATTCCTCCATATTAATTTTTTTGTTCAAATTCGAATATTAAACTTATTATATCAAAATAATTACATAAAATATTAAATTTTACTATTTTAATTGAAAATATATTTATTCCAAATTATTATTTCATAATAATCATTTTAACTATTATAAAAATTAATGAAGACATCATGACAATATATTATCATTTCATTTTTTAATATGATTATTTCATGAAAATATATTATATTTAAAATTTATACATGTATCATAAACCATATTTTCAATGGAATGTATTTATAGATCAAAACTAATATAATATTGGTTAGGTCATAAAATAATCACGATGATGACTTAACTGATTCAAAAAAAATAATAATAATATTTGAATACTATCTTACTGAAATAAGTTTACAATACCCATTGACAATATTGGTCAAATGACTTAAAAACAAATTTTTTTACAATCACAACATCATTATCAATTCATCACTAACTAATCCACTTAAAAATTTTCTTACACATCCATTAATAATTTATTTTGTGTTACTAATTATTCTATTTATTATTATAACCATTATGGTATGTGTGATCAATAAGGGGGAGTCTAAGAATATTGAGTTCCTTTTAGTTAATATAATATTCTTATATGTTTATATCCCTTTACAATCCAATATTGTAAAAGTCTATATAATCCCATGTAATGAAAAGATCTTATGAAATGAATTATTCTTTATCTATGGATACTTTTTTTTAATATAGGTTATTTTATTGCATACGATCATTCAAAAAATTTATTCCCTCAATTATTAAAATAAAAATATAATGAATTTTTATTATGAATAATAACATATATCATTTTAAAAGTAAAATTATAAAGTAATATAATTGATAAATAGAATAATATAAAAATTTATTTTGAAGTAAAATTAACTATTATGTAAATCAAAAATTAATAATGACATATTTTTTAAAATTTATTATAAAGTTAATCATGTCTCACATTATGTTCTACATAATATTACCTATAATGATTTTATGTTAAAATTTTATTCCAATGCAAATTAGAAAATACTTTGCTAAGAATTAAATTATGATTAGTTTTCTACCATGATTAGGTGTAGATACAACTATTAGTAAAAGGAATGTAGTCACCAAATAAAAAAATTCTTTTAAAAATAATAATTTAGTAAAAGTTGAGATATATATATATATTTTTCATATAATATTTAGAATACGGATCTTTGGTATCATGTAGGCTTTTGATAGGTGTTGTGGACTTATCACCCTTTCGTCCTTGGATTGAAGCCTATGGTCATGCTACATGTAATGGGTTAGAACTCAGATAAAAAAACCAGTTTTTCTAAAAAAAATACATAATAAATATATTTTGTAAATAAAAAAATAAAATTAATAATATCTATGAATGCAATTTTTTAATCTTTGTTTTAGTAAATAAAACAAATTCATTTAATATTTAAATTTATATTTATGATTGGTAATTTATAAAAATTATCATTTGAAAAAAAATATGATATATGCTTCATTGTATTGGTGATACAAATATGAAAAATATTTTTATGTATGATATAATGAATGTATCAACATCATAAGAAACAACCCAACAATATCAACGAAGATAAAACAAAAATATCTAAGGGTAGATTCATTATAGAGATTGATAATTTTTTATGATAATTTTTTTTTATCAAATTTTAAATTAAAAAATTGATGTAACTATTGAGGTTAAAAATTATTAGCATCAAGTGTCAGTTAATCAAGGATACGGTAGATCATGGAATTATTAACCTTAAATACATCTAAAAAAATAAGTGTAAGATATTATGTTGATTCCCCTAATAACGGATTCTATCAATACCATGAGAGTGTTGTTTGTAATTAATTATCTCTATAATTCAAAGGGAGGTAATTAATATATTAAATATCAAACATTCCCTAAAAACTATTGACAAATAGCTAAAATATTTGATATTTTCATCTAGAAAATGGGAGACATTATTGATATTTCAGAAAAAAAATATTGATATTTTTTATTACAAGAAAAAATAATAAGTATTGGTAGATATAATTTTTAAATTTCCATAAATTATTGATTAAAATATTTTAATAAATTACAAATGTTAAATTTTAGATACCATAAATATATGGAATTTTTAAGAACCATTTAGATTTTAATTGATAATATGGGATATTATATCTCAAATGTAGGCTATATTAGTTTGTGTTTATTTTTATACCAAGGGTTAGATATCCATCAAACTAATTAGTCTCTCTGATGGCGTGGTGATTACCTGACTCTCATAATTAAAATCTTACTATGATTTCTTTTGGAATCCCAATACAAATTCATCTAAATGGTTCCCCAATATGGTGGGACACAAGGCCTAAATTGAATCTCCCCATATATGAGAGGCTAGAGACTAGTAATGAGGGTCCAAGGTGGTACATTGCGGGTCTTATACACTCATGATTCGAGTATAACCAACCTTAGAAATATATATCATTTTATAAAAAATGATGTAATTTAATGATTCTATCATATGTTAGCAGGAAGTCATGGAATAGAAAATGTAATACAGAACATGTACCAAAAGGGAAGAAATACAAAAAATTATATCTCCAATATCATCATTATCAATCGATTGGTCCTATGATTTCATTCATCAAATCCATAATTAGTTCAATTATCTGCCACTAGGTGCATTCCTCATTCCCTGTCTATACCCACATAATAAGCTCGAATACCATTGGCATCCTGGATAATGTACAAGATAAAAATATAATACTACAACCAATGACATATAAAATTATACAGTCAGTGAATTTTATATGGGAGTTTGAATGTAATAGTTGTATGAAGTAATAATAATTTAAGGGGTTGACTCTATTTTAGTAATGAATATTGGATGATAGTACTTTATTCATCCCATGCTATATAATCTCTGAACAATTAACCATAAGTATCCATATATATTTTGTTTGAATATGTAGTGACATCAACATCTATATATGTTGATACTGCTAAGAGAGTGAACCTAGGGCATAAATCTGGATTCCATGGGTAGTAGCATGGGTATACAATGTATCAAGGGACACCATTCCCTCTCATCATAGTTAAGAAGGACTCCCTGAGTAATTATCATAATCCAAAATGGTCACAATTCCTATTAAATATATTTTATAAGGGTTACCATGACCTATATCATAAAATTGGTATGCCCTTCTTGTATGATAATAGTAGGGTTATTGTGACTATATCACAATTGTATGTCTCCAAGAACAAAACATGTCAATAAGGATCTTCATTCCCGTTTCATAATATTATAATATGTCATTTATAGTTTCATAATAATAGGAAAATCATGCCCAGTATCATAAAAATATGGTCTCCATACTCGTATAATAACAACATGTAACATTATGCATTTCTATTATAATGAATTATAGTCTCCATGATTTTCCATTATAATTAATAATGGTATCCATTCCCATTCGATATATTTAGTTAGGGTCTCAATTACTATTCAATATAATACATGAGGGTCTCCACCCCCATATATCATAATAGATATTTTTAAATAATGTCTTTTTTATGATTGAATAGGTAGTTCATAATGATTTTGTAATTCTTTTTAATAAGGGTTCCACCATTGTAAAATTAAAAATAGATGATGTTGTCATACACCTCACATTATATATAATTTATTATAATTATATAAATTATAATACATGGAATAACCTTATAAATTTTGGTTTAATAATTAAATCATTTACATGATAAATGAAAAGTTCATGGGCACACACCATGGGTGGAAACATGTGATGTGTACCTATTAGAATATGATCAACGGAATTTCACAATATATATTTGAATGATATTGAGTTAAAAAAGGTGTATGATTATTCTAGTAAATCTCACAGAGAATATGACATGTGAAATTCAACATATAATATAATTCATCTCAACATTGTGGGATAAATATTATACCACCAGCCTTATGCCTATAAAGGACTAGAATCCCAATATCAGCCTTTGGTTTGGTCTATATTGGATGAGAATGGAAAAATAAATGGACACTTTGAAAATTGGGCATATGATCCAACACCATAAGAACTCTGTCAGGGATAAGAGAAACCTTGAAATGGACCTATGGATGAAGTCAATTACTGATGGTATTCAATGAGAGTATCATATTTCGAATAATATTCTATAAAGATGATTTATAATTTAACATAGATTTTTGGGAGTGGGGGTCCAATGAGAGGAAGAAGTGTTTTGTATGTTTGAATGATGAAATTGAAATATTGTATATTTTTATTACATATTTAAGGGGAAATTTAAAATTTAGAAAAACAAATTAGTGGTCGCATCAGTTGGTTGCACAGTTGTAAAATTCATGCACCAACCATGCTCTATGAACATTCTCAATACCCACTCACATGGTTCATGTGACTTTCATGGTAAATCATATCAAAACTATTCTATTTCCCTCTATTAAAAACATTAGATCCCTCAAGGGGAATGCAGCCTATAATTCATGATTTTATCAATTCGTGCATCTAAATTTTACCCACTAAGCACCCACATAGTTAAGATAAAATAGGTGGACTTGGAAAACAATTTTTACTAATCATGTAGCCAAGTTATTCCTTCCAATAGTAGGCTTCAAAATCTCCAAAAATCCTTAGACACCGTAATTTAATTTATAGCCTCACTATGAAATCATATTATGAAAAAACTAAAGAGATCAGCTAAAAATTAAAGGATTTCTACCTCAAATAAAAACTAGGCTCATAATGTGTTTCCACTTGAAGGAATGTATCCCCGAGATTCACTTCCAAGGGACATAAAACAATCAATGAGAAAAAATCCTTCCACTAAAAATGTATTTATGCCTTGTGATCCCATATACTGTCTTATATATGGCCATGCGACCATAGAACACATATAATCGGGATTGAATGTCCTCAAACAACCTTTGTTCACAAATCAATGATATATATGGGATACTATTCAGAATAATAATCTACATCAAATTGAACATCCATGGGATCAAAATTATATTATGGGCAAGATAGATAATGGAGATGCTTTGAAACATAAAAGAGGACGTGCATGGAATGCTTCCTCTAGGGTATTCTAATTCGATAGTATATGATATTGACTCTATCCAGTATATCAAATAGCACATCATAAAGAGTAGATAACATCCCATCCCTATGTATATGCCTATGATAAAGTCTTAGTGATACCCAGAGTTATAAATTATACCGAAACCTGAGCTTTAGGGTTCATTTAAATCAATCATAGTATGATTTTGTCCTAGGATGAGTAGTAGAAAATTTATTATTCATCTATTTTACTTTATTCAATGTCACATATACAAGATAATGACCTTGTAGAACAACCTCTACAACCTCGATCTAGAACATGGAGTAAGTGAACAACCTACCAAATAAGGCCTCGTAATGATCCATTAGAATTATTTCTTGGAGTCTATTATTGTAGGATGATGTGACACTAATTATATTTATCTCCAAAAAACCAATGAATTCAATGAATAATTATAGGAGCATGACTTCTATAACATATATCACCTTTTTGGATTGGACATTATTTTGGGGTGAAAGTCCATACTTAGAAGAACGTATATTACTCATGCACTATATACTCACTCTATATCCTTGATGAGGAATGAAAATCCATATATGAAACGATATAATGAGGGACCCCATGTAGTCGACTATTCCCATGGATGTATTGTTTTCCATAATCATCGACTATGAAAATCCCTTGAGATTGGAAACAAGTGTGATAATTTTATCATTCTATCAATGATTACCCATGCCGCATCATTTCCCCAAGGAGATCTAGCTAATACACCAAATAAATATATCATAATGTTTTCCCATATGCATTTTTACACAAATAACAGCTATAACAATGTAGGAGACCCCTAGTGTAACTCCTCAACCTAATGAAAGGAGGATCACCTATTGATAAAACCTATTATTAGACATATCTTCCCAATCCACAAATATTGTTGACACATGCAATGATACTTGTTGGATATAACTAGGTGAAATTTCTACTAAGAGGTATATAACTCATGCATAAACTCCGCTCTCATATCAACAAGAACCTAGGTAAACCAATCAATATATAGGATATTGTCATCATCAAAATTCCAATCACTATACAGGTCCGCAATAAAAATACATTCCCCTAGGACAAGATATCAGGTTCTAAAACACTCGTAATATTCACTCTCTCCACAATTTAATAGTTCACTAATGATGATATAAGTAAAAAAATCCATGATGGTCATGAACCTCTATGTGAATACTAGAAAATAGGGCCACAGGTTTCCACTCACTATTTTCCACTTGAAACTTATTCTTTTAATCCTTCATACTCAAATCATTGAATGACCATTTCCCATCCGTGGAATATGGGCTTGCTCGATATTAAGAGATTGTATGTATTTAACTCAATGTACCAACTTAAGTATAATTTCATACTACATAAAAATAAGCATGAGGCCTTTTTTTGGTAATCACTAAAAAATTCTCTCACAATAGGTAGTCCCTAAAATAATGAAAGGCGTAAAGAACTATTTCCAACTCTAGGTCATGGGTTATGTAATTCTGCTCATGAGGCATTCGATACTCTGACCCATAAACAAGTACTTGATCTTTTTTCCTCATAACATCTCATTGAACAATATATGATATATCAAAATATACCATATAACTTGTACTTGGATCTTATAGAGTCAAGACCATAGATGGTTTTAGTCTCCCTTTTAGATCTTGAAAGGCTTTCTCATAGGATTCTGAACATATAAACTTCACATCCTTCTTATTCAATCATGTAATTGTTCTGTTAAGCAGGAGAAGTCCAATATAAAATGTCTCTACAAGTAAAAGTGTTCCAATAAACATTGAATATAAAATAAATTCTTGGGATACTCCAAGGTAACCATAATTCACACATTATCCTAGTCAAATGATAATCATAACTCTAAGATAATATGTAATAGGAAGAGAAACATTTTGATCTAAATGTTGTATTTAGTGAGCCTATAATACAATTGTTTGTCTCTCTGTGCATTCATAAATATGTTAATATGGTTTTCATGGTATCTTATATTAGGAAAATACCCAATGAATTCATTTATGATCACTACCATGAATAAATAAAAATAGGGATGAAAAAACATATTCATCAAATACAGGAAAATGTATGGTGCGTTCATGAGACCAAATGATGTAACCAGATAATCATATAAAATAAACCATCATCAAAAATCCAAATGTTGTATATATAAAGGTATGAATCAAACCAAATTTTTTTCCAATATTATGTAAAACATAGAGAATACCCTCCATCCACTGATCTATTTTAATATATCATTTTTATGATTTAAGCGATACTAGTTATTCAGAGTATGATTATTCTAATTCTTATAATCCATTCTAATAATGAGGGTTTCATTTGACATCTTGTAGAAATGTACTAGTAAACCCCATGTTGTATTATTGGGTTATATAAAAACCTTATCTTTGAAATACCCTACCTTCTACTCGAGAACCTTCAAATCAATAATATCCATCTTATAAGGAGGAATTTATTCCAAATATGTGATCGATAGTATCTTGATAGTAAATTATAGCTCTCTCTCATGAGGTATTCTAGAAAAGTTATCAGGGAAAACATACCTAAATAAATTTACAACAATATGGGATTTAGCATAATGTAAACCTTTCTAATCATTATAAAATATACCAATATGGGTGGTTAGTTCACCAATAACATGATTATCTAATCCATATCTACCTACCTGGACATCCCACTAGACACTATGAGTATGATAACCTCCCTCTGGTGAATTAAATGACACATTATGGTGATAAAAATCCATTTATTCATGATATGGGAACAACAAGTCTATCTCGAGAATGACATCAAACCATGAAATCTTGAGGAAAAAGTGGACCTATATGAAACAATTGGTACATTACTCAAGGGGTAATTCCTTTCAAATTCTTACACTCTATGAACATATACCCAAACGTGTATTAAGTGTCATCATGCCAGATGAGTACACAATATCAAGTCTAAGGATATCCATAATATTTATAGAGACATAAGAGTTTTATTAACCTCTATAAAATAAATTAGAAACTATAGTTGAGGATACTATAAATATACCTTGACAAAATATATGGAACAACACCCTACTCATTTGGTATAGGATTTATAGGATAAATATCGACGGATCCAAAACCTTGGGCTACAACCAGAATAATTAGATTAGGTATTCTATGTAAGCGTATTATATCTAATGCTTGGATACCATGGACATTACCTCCTCCTATACCTTTATATTCATTATTAATCAATCAACATTCCTAGAGTGGTACTCCTGATCCCCCCATGATGTTTTGAATAATAAGGTTCATATCTCTCCAGCCAATTATGGGATGGTCCTGCAAAAAAATTGAAGATTCCCCAATATATCCAACTTTTATACTCCATTTCATCTCTAGAACTATGCTGATTCTTATACCCAAGCTTTCAATACTCGTGAAAACCCTTGTAACCATGATTGGGTGCCAAATGTCTAACAATACTCATGCACATTGTCTCAGAGAGTAGCTTCTCATCTTTAGTCAAAACACTACCATGTCTCGTTATTAAACAACCCTAGATTACACTATCATCATCTCTCTAGTTAATTGTGGTGAAAAGATCCTAGTTCACTATATTATGCATAATAGTAAACTGAAAAACATATAATTGAGAATGGAAAAGATTCCTATGCCTGTCCTAAAATAGACTCTCTTTTGTTAGATCATCAAAATTATAGATATGATAAAATTTCTAAATCTCTCTAAAATAATATGCATCGTCCATAAGTGATATGGAACCATACTATATGTTTCTGAAATATTTTTCATGATCGGTGCTCAGGGTATCAAGAATGAAATATTTATAGAATATTAATTGAAAATACCTTTATATCACTTCCTGATATTTATATGCATGGTTAATAATATCCCACAAATTTTTTGAGGATCGATGAAGCATATAAGTATAATTATTCACCCTCCTCTTAGGTGGTTTCCCTTGGATACTTAAGATATATATGACATTTTCAATCCAAAACTCAATATCAGGGGTCCACTATCCCCTAAATAATTTAGCGGATAATGCTTCTGAAACACCAATGTTAAGTCTCCCATAGAACATGAATATCACTATATAATATTAATAAGTCATTGAAACTCTCTTAGAAACAATAAGTCATCTACCACATCATGGATGATAGGTGGTTTCATTAGTGTCACTACTAGTGGTATCACAATGGTTTATGTACCATCACCTCAAAAGTAGGGTTGTCTCCACCCTCATGGGGAATGAGTGGAAGATATCGTGGCGGAATAGATACAAGAATCATGATCACGTGACTCTGATAGGTTTGATAAAACTAAATATCATAGATACTCAAATAATATAGTGAAAATCCCTACTATTTAATAACCACACTCCTCTCCCTGATCCTAAATTGAGTTATGGGTGGTTGGAACAAAATATATAACAAAAGAGACGCTACATACTACCCACTATAAATGTTGGGTATAGGTCATGCTCAATCTCATATGTCTTTGATCATTTTATATAGAGTTTAAATTTAAATTTATAGAGGAAAACAACATTTTAATGGAAACATCCATACCTATTTAGCAATGGTCATTTTATTTTAGAATTCAATTTCATTTAATTTCAATATCATTTATATATAATATCATTTTAAAGAGATGAATTGTATTAATCATCACATACAATTTATAAATTCCCAAAGACCTTAAAAATTGAATTGTGGATTTTGTTCAATAGAGACCACTAAAATATAAAGTTAGTACATGAAATTTTAACTCAATTAATTGATATAAAAATACAGACCAAAACACGATGCAAGAAATGACCAACGTAAGTAATTATGTCATGGAATAAGGAATGACATAGAAATAATGTAGAATTCATAAAATGACTCATGATCATGGTTCCTTTTCACATTGGAAAAAGGATGAAACATAATAATAAATCGAAATAATAAACATCACACATCATGTGTGTCAAACAATGGTGGAATCAAATGAACTAATACAAGAAAAATAAAGAACAACATGTCACAATGTTAGTAATTTATCATTTCCTTGTACATGGTTTAGAAACTCCCAAGAACAGCCCATTACCAAATTTTGATACATTCCCCCTCTCCATTATAATAGACCCAAATTATATGTCAAAAGTAAATTAAATGTCTCTGGTACCACATTGCGATATCTCGACCATGATTCTATGGAATTGTGACCTAAACCTATGAGAAACATTCCCTCAAACACAATAAACTATATGCATGAAGCTACTGACTAGTAGAAAAGTTATAAGGAGTTACATTTTGGAGACTATACCATCATGTATAGAGTATCATAATAGCAAAAAAAAATAGAGGTATAATTATAATTACTAATATCCAAAGGTAAGGAATCCAAATGTAATAAATGAAAAATGTAAAAAAAATATCTCACATCATATGAAAATAATGTAATTTCATGATCTTTTAAAAAGTAAAAACAAATAAATGATATCAGTAATGGAATATAGTACATTTATCAAATATAATAAAAGGGTAAAAAATTTATCTTCATTAGCATCAAGAGCCATAGATCAATCATCTTCTTCTCCACTATTAGGAAATAATCAGATCATGTATCAAACATAGTTTTCTTTCTGCTATCCATACAGACAAACACATATTCGTCCAAGACACAATCAAAGACTCATATAGGGTGTGAGATATAATAAATAGGAAACCACCAATAGTGTTTATAATTATATAGTTTTTGAATATAATATATATGTGAGATAATAATAATGATAAGCAGAAATTAAGCTGTAAATGGTTATATTAGGATTCAGTAGGAAAAATGCTGACAATACATAATTCAACACATGCTGGATAATCTATGAGAAGTGACGTTATGCATACATAAATATATTTTTGTATACATAGTGACATCAACAACCATATCCTAGGGTACTACTATCTTCCTAGACCAAATACATAACTTGGAACCTATTGGTAGTAGAATGAGTTACCAATGTGTCAATGGACATCATGCTCAGTAATCCTAATTAACAGGGACAACTTGAATGAGTATAATAATCCACAAGTTTCACACTTCCCATTCAATATTTTTTTTAACCATCATCTTTCCCCATGTCACAACATAAGTATTCCACACACATATCATTGTAATGGGGTCACCATGCCTGTATTATTACTCTAGGGTCTCCATGCACAATTTCATATCAGTATAGGTCACTATTACCATATCATAACAATAAGGGATGCTATTCCCAATACTATAACAATAGGGTATTCAGGTCTAGTTTCCTAATAATAGGGATTTCATGCCCATATCATTACTGTAAGTGTAATAATGCTCATTAATTATATTACATAAAGGTCAACTTCCACATTCATAAAAATTCATATTATTCTCCATGCGCATTCATTATGATTCATATGGATTTCAATGCCCAAATATAAGAATTCTGATTTTTAAAGGAAGCCTTTAATAAGAGATAAAATGTTGTTCACAATTCATTAGAAATTCTATTTAATAATGTTTTAATGATTTTCCAATTAAAAATAAGTGAATTATTATTACTAGTCACATTCAATACAATTCATTATAATTATCCATAATTAAAGACTTGTAAAACCCACATAAATTATGGTTTAGTCATTAAATCATTTAGATCATTAAGGAAGAATTCATGGGAATGCATAAATTTTGTAAATATTTAAAGGAGACCAATTACAATATGAGAACAAAAAAATTATTGATTATATCTATTATATATATTGAATTAAATAATGGTTATGTACATTTAAATTAAAACATGAATAATATAGAATGTGTCACATGATAAATAACATAAATTATCATCACTTTGACATTTCAATACTAGATCATCTACCTTATTCCTATAAATGTAAAATAATCTAGTTTTAGAATTTTATTTGGCACAGATTATAGTAAAAAATAAAAATAGATGAATGCTATAAAAATATAAAACATGAGCCTATACCTACATTACTCCATCTAGGAAAATAGAAATAATGAAATAAGCCTATGGAAAGAATCACTTAACTATGTAAATCAAATGATATTATCAGAAGTCGAATCAAATTCATGATGGATGATTTAATAATGAACCAATATTGATGGGTGTGGAGTTCAAATCGGAGGTAAAAGATATATGACTTATTTTTGAAGAAAATAAATGTAGGTTTTAGTTTATTAGAGTTTTTATGGTAGAATTTTTTTCCTCCAATATTCATGGGACAAAAAAAATTCATGTGGTTGGCCAAACCATATGAAAACCATGATCAATGTAGTACCGAAATACCCCATAGCTTGATTCAAGCAACTATTTAGGGAAACCATTGTAAAATAATTTTATATCTATAAGTTAAAAGTATAGAGCCCCAGTACGAGAGTGTGGTCTATGTTAGAAGTTTTCATCAAATAGTATGGTCCACTTCTTCCCACTGAATATTCCAATCAGTAAGGTGATGTTATGCAAACTAGGAACTATGGTTTCTACTAACCATGTGTCAATGTTATTTATTCCATCTATTGGGGTTTCATGCTATGAGATCTCCCAAGTCACCATATTTTTATTCATATATTTTATAGGTATTCATATGTGGTAAAAAATGAATATTTATTCCTAAAATTAAAGGAATGATTCTTCTTATTGAAATTATTTTCTTGCATGTTATTTTGAAAGATTATTAATGTGATTTTGGAACTAGTTTCATGTAATATTTTTTGTCAAGAAGACTAAATCTTTTTTAAAGGTAAATAATAGAGATTTAACTATATTAGAATGTTGAATTTTTTTGGGAATACAAAAACTACATCCTAGAGATTCATAAAACAAATAATATTTTATATTCAAATAGACTTTGAAAAAGTGGAGTAAAATTTAGTATAATAGTGTTTTTGGTATTGTACTTGTATAGTGAGTGGTAACGAGGATAAAACAATGAGTATGTATTAGTATATATTTATTGTAGTTTACATATAAAATCCACATATTAATGATTATTATGGTTATAGGATAATGTATACAGGATCTACTGATGTTCCAATTGATTCCTAAAGAATAGAATATTGAACAACCAGGACATTATTAATTAAAAATTTGATATTTTTGGTGTCTCGGTATGATGAGCCTTATTCTGGTGCATCTTCATAATGAAAAATTGAAGTGGTCACATATAGTACATCATTATATAACACAAATATAAAATTAGGTAATGAAAAATATTTTGTGACAATCATATATCATTTTAGATTATTTTTGGTGGTTTTCATATATTGGATTAACAAAATAACAAAATTTTAAATATCTTTGATCACATCATGGTTTAACAGTGTGTATTATAACATTATTTGCATTATATATATTTGAGATGAAACTCGAAAATGACTAGGAAAACATTTTATAGAACATTTTAGAGAGATTATGGACACTTTTAGGGGAATAATAAATGTAAAGAATAGATAATACCATAGAAGAACCTGAGGAGGACTGTAATATATCGATTGACACTCTAATGATTAAATTAATCATTCATATATTAAGATATCCATACCATAACCCCAAAATATTCAACTATTATACATTAAAAATAATATAATTAATTTTTCATGGTATCATAACCCCTAAACAAATTTCATTTTCTATCTGATAAAATAAGTTTTCTTAACCACAACAATACTCTACAATTTTCAGTTTTATTTCTCTCTATCTATCGATAATCATATTTACAAGGTTTTATTTTCAGATCTTGTATTTTATACAGTACATAAATATATTTTTTGAATGCAGATGTTTTTTTATCACTGATTCATCACCTCTCATTGTTCATGTATCTTTTCTTTAATCGTATAAAATCATGTAAAAATGGTTATTATATGAGACAACAATTTGAGAGACACCATAATATTAATTAATCGTTTGGATAATTATATCAAAAATATGATAATTTATAGTGTGATTTAAGGATTTAGTATAATACTCATTAGAATTTAGGAATAATTTGATGTTGTGAACCCAACATTTTTAGTAATCATTATAACTAGAGTGTCTTAAATCAATGAGGATATTTTCTCTAATTTATTTATGTCATAGTAATGATGGTTTTATGAAAAGAATTTATTGAGTCAAATACAATCTATATATTATATTTCATTATTCAGAAATATTTTTCATAGATATAGGGGTGGGTGATCTAAATATTCATGGAATTATAGGATTAGATATAATCCCACCCACTATCTTCAATATGATCAAATTAATATATAATATATTTTATAAACTAGGAGGTACTATGTTTTATTTTTTTTCCAAATATCATTGCATTAATTGAAAATAAAATAAATATTACCATTTAAATATATCTTGAATGATCTATATATCAATACCCCAACATGATTACATTGATACATAGGGAGAATGATGATAAACCAAGATTATAACAATGTTGAGATAAGGAATGATTGTAATATTCTGATATATTGACATTGTAAATGAGTATGGAGATTCTATGGAATTTTTTAGAGAATAATGGAATTATTTTGAGGAAGAATAAAAACCATTCCCCTAATAATGGAAAAAATCCTGTAATGTAGTTATTTGTGAGATTAAATAGAGGCTATGTAGAAATACATTTTGATATGGTTGGATGTTTGTGCCATGTAATATTTGATCATTCGATAAGAAGTTTCATAAAAAATAACCTAACTGCTATGTATGATTAACTATGGAGAAGATTATGAGGCCAAATAATAAGATAACATACCAATTCATATAACACCCATATATTTTAAAATAGTATAAATATTTTTGATAACTTATACGACAGAAAATATCTTGTTTAAGCATAAAATAATATTATTATTTAAATTTGATCATTATAAACTATCCATTTTATTTGATGGTATGAATAGGAATAACAAAATTTCACACACACACACACACACATATTTATATATATATAATGTTCCTACTCAAATCAAATATATTTACTAATTCTAAGGAAATATGAATTCAATTTTTTCTCCACACATTTTATGATTCAAAATACATTTTTTTCAAAATTTATTTTTATTGGAATATATGGTTGAATAATAAAATTATTTTCAAAATATTATTTATATTTTATTTTACAAAAATAATTTCATTTTTCAATTAATACTTAAATAATTATTAAAGGGTAAGTCGTAGGAGCATTTTAAAATGATTGATTTTTTATTGAATAATGAAAACTTTAGTTTTATGAAAATTGATCATTTATTTTCATTATATAAATTAATATAAACGTCTCATTAAATATTTATAGAACATATTCCCCTTTTAATTATAAATAATAAAATTGATTAAATAGAAATCCTCATAACACATGATTTTGGTAAAAGATCATATTTAGGATTAGACCAATTTTTCTAAAAATGGTATTTCATTTTTTATTTGTTTTTATATTAAATTATATTATACCATTTATAGTAACTTAATCCTGAAAATGGTTCTCTTATTTTGAATTAAGAGGTTTTATTTTTTAAAAATTTAACTTTTATTTGTGTTGATTACAAATCATAATAGAATTAAACATTTGTCACATATGTAATGGAAAATAAGATAATTTAGGATGAAAATAATATGATGAGGACTAGGAAAATTATATCACATTTTTTAAATATATTGAATGATTTTTCTACCATAATCATCTATGAGTCAATGTTTTATCATGTTTTTGATTTTTCTGAAATTTTATTATATTTTATTTAGGTAAATAAAAATACAAAATTTTAATCTCTTTATTTTTAAATTATATTATACATTGAAATAGTGAAAAAATTAATTTCTTAACAAATAAAAAATTTTATTTATATAATAATAATATTGATTTTTTTATAATAATTAATTTTAAAATTTGGGTGATGACATAGTTACCTAAAATTAATAGGGATTGATGTTAGAGTGTTTGTTCTTGCAATAAAAAAATCATGTAAATGATTTTAAAAAATGTATAAGTAATTTCTTGAATAAATTATAGTTTATAAACAATATTATAGATATATAAAAAATTATATGTGTCTTAAAAGAATTTATTATTCATTAATTGTTATCTTGATGAATTTTTATTCAAATTAAGTGAATAGTTCCAAACCCTGTATTGATGATATTTTATAATAATAAATAGTATATTAAATGATATAAGGTTCATGAAACTCCTTTATTCATTCAACTAAAAATGATATGGTTCAAAATATCATATACATCATATTATTGGTCACTTTTACTTTTTAGTAACTTTCTTTACCCCTTAATAGTAAAAAATAATTATATCATAGTAATAATAAGAAGTGTTAATGGGAACTAAGACAAAGAGATACTGGATATAATACCACAAAAAATTTTAGGAATATTATTTTATGATATTATTTGGAATCAAACAAATAGTATATCTTAAATATATATATTTTTTGTCTTTCCCAATAAAATTAATTTATATTAATTTTATACTTCAAGAAATTCTATGAGTGCCCCGACCCTTACTTATAAATGGGAACCTACTCTCTTAACTTACTCAAACCATTTGATCTCTTAATATCAGAAATTACCATAAAAAATCTATCATAAAATCCCTCCCAACCTCATAGAGTCACTTTTTTATTGTAAATGAACCCTAGAAAGGAATTAGATACAATATTAAAGAGGTTTTCAGAAGAGGAGGTATAGTTGTTAACTGAGTGTTTCTATAAGGACCTAGCCTTAAACCATTACATATTCAATAATTAAATGAATAATTCACATTAAGGATATTTTCAAGTTTAGAGTTATATATAATTAGGCCATAACAATTACATTACATCTCAAGAATTACAAAGTAGACACTTCTACTCTGTTTCCATTTTTTTCACAAAATAACATATAACTTTTGAAAAAATGAGTCTTGTCTAGTCTATGTTTTAGAAAGCATGACATTACCATGATTTCATCCTTGACCCTATTCAACATTAAGTCTTCTGAAAAACATTTCAAAACTTGGGATGAGCATAAAAAGCTCTATAAGGGATATAAAACAAATAATGAAAACATATGTTCATCATTACATACCTAACTTTAACTCTCTAGCATAACTCATAAAATCATAAGATTTATGAATAAAACATAGAAATCATAAATTATAAGGGTAACTTGTGTCATCCATATCATACTTACATTGTAGTTATCACAAGTATTTAGGGAGTTAAATTTGCAATACCCATGACAGTATATTACCAAAATCTCTTAGGAGAAACATTCATGTTTAGTTGTGTCACGTTACCCAATACATTGGATATCTATCTCATGCTCACCCTCCCTAGGTTTATTAAGGAACCACCCATTTACGTAAACAATGACCAAGAACCATGACATATAAAACAAGCATAGTGGAAAGATAACATTTCCAAATTTCAAACACAATATATAATTTTATGATATTGATTTAATAAATTCTTTCCAAAACCATTTTCAATAGAAAAATAAATAAAAAGGTTATATAGTATTTATTTTCCATTAAAAAACACTACAACTTGTTAAGGAATCTAAAGATCAAATAATACATTCGGCGACGGAAAGGTCATTCTGACTACATACGTTAAAAAGAAACATTATTTTCTTCATTTAGTAAAATTCTTTGTAGAAAAAGATTCCCTTTGAATGAAATGAAGATTCAATATTTTTTATATAGATTATAGACAAAAGTATTGTATTAAAACAAAATATGTGTCATGAATAGAGAATGAGACGAAGTCCCTTACCTCGGGTCCGATTTGACCCGATCGTTCATTAATCTCATGAATAATAAACTAATGTTAATTTATAATTGATTAAGATCCTCTTATAAGTTTATTATTCCTTTTATATTAATAATTACCATGTTATAAACATTATGTAATCATTTAAGTTAACAACGGTCATTTTGCTAATATTTGGTACTTGAGTCAACAATGTACTTCTTATAATTACAAGTTGTTCCTGTGGTCAAATATCTTTTGTATAAAAAATTATATGCATTATTTAGATATAATATATATCATATATATCCAGTATATGTATGTATTTATAATAGTACATGACATTTTGAGATATGAAATGAAATGCACCGTTCATGGAGACGGTTAGCCGTACGTACACATGAATGCTACTTTCATTTCTAATTATGATTTTAATGAAATTATAACATAATGATACATAAGTATATTATACTTATAGTATAGTATCATATATTTTTTCTTATAATTCATTCTTTATACATCCCCCTAATGGAATTAACGAGTCATATAACTTTGAGGGGGTGGTAGTCCGCACTTTCTCAAATGAAATTATCGCGTTTACCCATATTGGAAACCATAAAGGTGTTCTATTAAAGTAAAATAAAAAAGTATAAAGAAAACATATAAATAATATATATCATATATAAATATAGTCCAATCACAATGGCCTCCAAAAATGGTGGTTGGAGATAATTGAACAATCATCATTTTGTGAGGTGTTAGTTTTCCATCAAAAGAAACAATATGTTCTTTACCCATTAGATGGATATTTGTGTAAGTTTTGTTTGAATACATTTCATAACAACATCCTAGTATTTTCAGGAAATTGGTGTTGTTATAAAATAAAGGAATAAAAAGAGTTTATGGGGAAGTAGAAGTAAAATAAAACAAAATAACTTAAGAGAAAATGTTACCTTTAAATTGGGTAACTCCCTTTAGTTTAAATCAAAAAAATTTGTTGAAGTGCCTTCTGTAAAAGTTAAGGCTTCTAGGGGGAGGATAGGGATGTAAGGAGCTTAATTGGGAAGAGGTTGGACTAGCCAATGGGATTGAGAGGTTTGAGGAATGTGGTATACTTGAGAGATTTTTATAAAGGGGAGGAGGTCTCTTTAGTAAAGTGTGAAAATATTATTTTATTACACAATGATTTTAGGTTTCTAAATGTCCAAAAATTATTAAATTATAAGATAAGATGAATCATGGTCAAACTAAAATCATCTAATAAGAATTGGACAAGTTTTTGATATTATTTTTATCATTATAATCTTATTTATTTAAGTCATTTATTAATGAGGTAAACCCTACATCATTATTGTGTCATAAATAATATAATTTATTTAATGTCTAAAAATTATTAAAATAATAATATGATGTAGGAAATAATCTTAGATTTACAAATAATAATTATAGTTGAAATGTTATGTAAGATCCCAGCCTTTTTGGAGTCAATATCAGACACGTTTTCAGGTACTTTTGATGTTTTTATGTACCTCAGTTTTGTAATTAGTGACTTGAGGTGCGTTTGGGTGAAATTTTTAGTAAAAAAAGAATTGTGGGTTGTGCTCGGGTTGCTCACTATTTGAAAAACTATTAGACCAAACCATGCAAACCAAGTAGAACTAGACAGAGAGGTACCCATGGTTTACGCATGGTTTGACAAACCGTGTGACCAAACCGTGCGGACCTTGCAAATTTGGATAGTAAGGTCCACACTATTTGCGCACAATTTGACAAACTGTGCTGACAGTTTTTAATTCTAAAAAACCATTTTAAAACCACCCAAACCCTAGTACAACCTTATTTTCCAACCTTGGCTCAGGATTTTCATTTTTTAGGTGTTTCCAAAGCCTCTTGGAGATATTCCAAGGAAATACAAACACCTTTTCTCCAGATTGAGGGCTCAAATTGAACATTTTCTCTCCTTTCAGTAAGTATATTTAATATCGTTTTTTCATTTTTTTCATTTCTCTATGTTTCCTTGATCATTTCATGGAATACTTCCATCATTTCAATTGATCTAAACCTATGAGATACGGTATAGATCTAGGATTGTTGATCTAGATCTAGTTTTGCATGATCTTAATTCCTTTGATCATATTTTTGGCATTAAGGATTTAGATCCATAACTTGATTGACGATGTTGTGCTGCTCAGATTTTGTGGATTTTCATTGGGCTAACTTCCATAAATAAATCAAGGTAGGTGGTATAAATCCAATACCACTGTCTCATCTTGTTAGGCATATGCAGTTGTATAAATTTCAGGGCATAAATAATTAATTGGTGGTTTGGTTATGTGGTTCTTTGTGAATTTTGGATCTACTTGAATATGGGTGAGAGTTATGATGGAAGGATAAAGATGATTAAACATTCAAATATGGTTGTATATGTGGATTGGTTATTTGTTTTAAAAAAGTGTTGGGGACACAAACTGACGCTTGAAATAACCAGAGAGGTTCTAAACATGGTGTTTTATAACCAATGAAATGCATGAATTTTATATTTTATGGGACATGGACTGAAGCTCGAAAACCCATGGGGTTGTGAGATAGGGACGGATTCTCTAAATACTAACATGTTTTCTTGATAGGACGTTCTACACTATTCCTTTTTTTATAAAATGGTTTCATTTGGATATTCATAAACATAATATTTTTACATAGTAGTTATTATTTGAATAGGGGAAATGGTTTAGGCTCCTACACAAGCAGAAGCAGGCATTGTATTTTGGGTGTTCTCGGGAACCTGGATGTTTAATGTATTAAATAATGCATAATTGGATAAATACAATTGTTCTCTCTATTGTATTTATTTATTATTAATGTAACTGCATACACTGCTTATGAATGGATTTTTTTGACACTGTTGGTTGATATCTACTATATCGTACTCACGCCCTACTCATGCTACCTTATTAGTACCCGAATAGACATTGTTGTTGAGGACAGGACAAGGGAAAGAGCCCTGGTTAGAGTGTTGTTTGGGGTTGGACCATGGAAGAGGGAACCAGATGTGGGTCGAGACATGATAGGAGTTGTAGTGTCTTCACATTAAATTTCATTGTAGACACTTGTCACTTGCATAGTCATATCATGTTATAACTTTCAGTTGAGTATTGTATTTCCGAATTTTGATTATGCTCGTGACATTGTGTTGTTATATTTATATGTGTTTCTGCTATTTCTTGGTAAATTCTGCTGGAATATTATTCTTATAACAGAGGCTATAGTCTCCCCAAGACTGACTTACTATACCATCACTGCTAGTCGGAACCCTCTAGCATACGGGTAGGCGTGCTTGAGGGCTTCTGACCAACCAGCTCGGAGCACCGTTCAGTGGCTTCAAGGTCAAGACGTTACAAAGTGGTATCAGAGGCAAGTTATTTTCATTCTTCTTCTTTTATTCCTTACTATTTAGGGAAGGTAGAAAGGAGACTATGGAAATTTTAGGTATGATAATGTGCCCGTGCATGGGAGTTGCAAACACATGTATGGGGGAAAACTCAAGTACTCAAGGTGGGATTGTTGTTATAACTGTTTGTCGTTACAGTTGTATATAATTTCAACGTGGGTGATGCACTTATTGTGTTATGTGATTATTATTTCTGGAATTTTTTGGTTATTTATTCATGGACCAGAATAGCATGAGTGTCTCATCTACATGAATCATTCTAGGCACTCAATATTTTTGTGACATTCATCATGTTAGGAAGGCACGAGAAAACGGATAATGGGTAGATGATGAAATTAAACTATTTCTTTTCCATACTTGTAAAATTGAAATGAAAATGGTGTCTAATTTTGAAATTGAATGAAATAATTGTGAAGTTATATAAATAATCTTGTTGGGTGTAATTATGGTAACATTGTGATCTTTTTTCTAGGTTACATGTTTGGGTTTGTAAAATTTTGCATCCATGATGCTTGTTGAGAGGACGAGTGGGGGGTATAATTAGAAATGGTTATCCAATGGGTGAACCTGATGCTCTAATAGTACCAACTGAAGAAGTGGGGGAAATTTTCGAAATAACTGCACCAGTTTCATGCATATGATGGATAGAGACCCAGGGTGGGTTTTGAAAAGTATGTCTGATCTTAGGGGGGAGTTTCAGTTGAAGCTCCCACCAACTTTTACAGGAGAGGGTGGTTCGGAGAAAGCTTAGATCTAGATTGAATCTACCCATACAATTCTTGACCACCTCGAGACACCTGCTGAGAAGCGATTCAAGTTGGAAACGAACAAGTTGTGCAGTCAAGAGAAACATTGGTGGGATATCCAAACTTGGAATGGGCAGCTGGAATCTATGGAGTGGAAGGAATATTAGGAGTATTGCTTTGAGAAATTCTATCCAGAGACTCTCAGACAGGAGAAATAATATGAGTTCATGAGGATAACTCAAGGTAATATGTCTCTAATGGACTATGATGGACGCTTTATAGACTTGCAATGTTTGTCTCCAACATTGGCTGCAGATGAGACCACTTAAGAAAGACGATTTCAGGATGAACCTAAATGTGTAATTAAGTCTCAATTGAATATTTTTAGGCGGAAGAAGTTTCTAGAAGTGGTAAATTAGGCTCTCTTCTATGAGGAGAACCTGAATGGGGCTTCTAGTGGTGGAAAATGGTTTTTACTGGACGGTCAGGTGGTGCAAATTTTGAGAGTAGGAAGCGACGTTATGAGAAGGTCATATAGGGATGTGGGAGATAGATTAACCTGGAAGAGGGGTCAGTTACACAGAACCTTACCCAAGTGTTTTTCCACCTTTTTGGAAGGCTGGGAGATTATTGTAATCAATGTCTCTAACAACTATTTAATGCAGATCCTGTTGTAGTATAGGACATCTCTAGAAGTTCTACAGGAACCCAAATAAGTCTGGTGGTGATGAATTAGTTAAAAAGATTCAGAGTGTGGGAAGGTGATCATCTGCACCATTTTAGTCCCAAAGGTAGAGTTCTACTGGATGAGGTGGTAAGGGTGACATACATGGTGCTCTTGGGCAGAAACACCCATATTAGCATAGTGGTACAAGTCAGGGTATTCGGATGGCATTATAGGGATAAGGAGTAGCATAGTTGCATACAGTACAACCTACACATGTGGATAGCGAGGCTGGACCATCGATAGTGAGAGGTACTATTCTTGTGGCATCTACTTTATCTCATGCCTTATTTTAACTCAATTAATTGATATAAAAACACACACCAAAACATGATGTGATAATTGAACACAGTAAGTAATTGTGACATGGAATAATTAATGGCATAGAAATAATGTAAAATTCATAAATTGACTCATGATCATGGTTCCTTTTCATATCTGTAAAAGGATGAAACATAATAATAAATAAAAATAATAAACATCACACATCATGTGTGTCAAAAAATGGTGGAATAAAATGAACAGAAATAAGAATAATAAAGAACAACATGTCCCAATGTTAGTAATTTAGCATTTCACCATACATGGTTTAACTGCTCCCTAGAACATCCCATTACCAATTTTTGATACATTCCTCCTCTCCATTATAATAGTCCCAAATGATAATCCAAAAGTAAATAAAATGTCTCTGGTACCACATTGAGATATCTCAACCATGATTCCATGGAATTGTGCCCTAAACATATGAGAAACATGCCCTCAAACACACTATACTATATGCATGAGGCTGCCGACTAGTAGCAAAGTTCTAAAAAGTTACATTTTGGAGACAATACCTTCAAGATTAGAGCATCAAAATAGTTAAAAAAATATTAAAATAGAAGTATAATTATAATTACTGCTATCCAAATGTAAGGATTCCAGATGTAATAAATGAAAAATGTAAAAAATATATCACATCATATGAAAATAATCTAATTTCATGATCTTTTAAAAAGTAATAACGATTACATGATATCATTAATGCACTACAGTAAATTTATCAAATATAATAAAAGGATAAAAAAATTATCTTCAGTAGCATAATGAGTCGTAGATCAATCATCTTCTTCCCCACTACTAGGAAATAATTAGATCATGTATCAAATACAGTTTTCAATCCGCTATCCATACCAACAAACAGATATTCATCCAAGACACAATCAAAGACCTGGATAGGGTGTGAGAGAAAAGAAATGAGAAACCACCAATGGTGTTTATAAATATCTTGTTTTTTAATATATTATAGATGCGAGATAATAATAATGATAAGCAAAAATTAAGCTATAAATGGTTATATTTGGTTTCAGTATGAAAAAAGGCTGACAATACATACTTCAACATGTGCTGGATAATCTATGAGAAATTACATTATTCATACATATATATTTTTTGTATACATAGTGACATCAACAACCATATCCTAGTATAATACTATTTTCCAAGAGAAAATACATAAATTGGTAACCTATTAGTAGTAGAATGAGTTACCAAAGTGTTGAAGGTCAGCATGCTCAGTAATAATAATTAAGAGGGACAACTTGATTGAGTATAATAATCCAGAAGTTTCACCATCCCCATTCATTATTTTTCATACCAGTCATATTTCCCCATGTCACAACATCATGATGGCACACACATATCATTATAATGGTGTCACCATGCCTGTATTATTACTATAGGGTCTCTATTCACAAATTCATATCAATATAGGTCACTATTACTATATCATAACAATAAGGGGTGTAATTCCCAAAAATATAACAATAGGGGATTGAGGTCCAGTTTCCTAATAATCGGGAGGCCATGCCCATATCATTACTATAAGGGTAATAATGCTCATTCATTATATTTCATAAAGTTCAACTTTCACATTCAAAAAAATCATATTGTTCTCCATTCCCATTCATTATAATTTTTATGGGTTTCAATGCCCATATATAAAAATATAGTTTTTTAAAGGAAGGCTTTAATAAGAGATAAAAGGTATTTCACAATTCATTTGAAATTCAATTTAATAATGTTTTAATGATTTTCCAATTAAAAATAAGTGAATTCTTCTTACTAGTCACATTCTACACAATTAATTATAATTCTCCCTAATTAAAGACTTTTAAAACCCACATAAATGATGGTTTAGTCATTAAATCATTTATATCATTAAGGAAGAACTTATGGGCATGCATAGATTTTGTAAATAGTTGAATGAGACCAATTAAAATATGAGAAAAAAAATTATTGATTATATCTATTATATATATTGAATTTAATAATGGTTATATACATTTAAATGAAAAACATGACGAATCTAGCTGGTGTCACATGATACATAACATAAATCATCTTCACTTTGACAGTTCAATACTAGATCACCTACCTTATTCCTATAATGGTAAAATATTCTAGTTTTAGAATTTTATATGGCAAAGATTATAGTAAAAAATAAAAATATATGAATGCAATAAAAATATAAAATATGAGCCTATACCTACATTACTCCATATAGGAAAATAGAAACAATTAAATGAGCCTATGGAAAGAATCACTTAATGATGTATATCAAAAGATATTATCAGAAGTCGAATCAGATGTATGATGGATGATTTACTAATGAACCAATATTGTTGGGGGTGGAGTTAGGATCAGAGGTAAAAGATATATGACTTCTTTTTGATGAAAATAAAAGTATGTTTTAGTTTTTAGAGTTTTAATGTTAGAATATTTTTCCCCCCAATATTTGTGTGCCAAATAATTTTTTCATGTGGCTGGCCAAACCATATACCAACCATGATCAATGAATTACTGCAATACCCCAGAGCATGATTCATGAAAATATTTTGAATAACCACTATTAAATCATTATTTATCTATATGTTAAATGTATAGAGCCCTATTATGAGTGTGTGGCCTATGTTAGAAGGTTTCAATAAGTATTTTGGTCCACATATTCCCACTAAATTTTCCAATTAGTAAGGTGATGCTATGCAGACTAGGCATTTTGGTTTCCACTAACCATGTGTCCTAGTTATTTCTTCCATCTATTGGGGTTTCGTGCTATGAGAACTCTCAAGATACAATATTTTTATTCATATTATTTATAGGTATTCAAATTTGGTAAAACATGAAGATTTATTCATAAATTTAATGTAATGATTCTTCTTATTGAAATTATTTTCTTACATGTTCTTTTAAAATTATAATAATGTGATTTTAGAACTATTTTAATGTAATAGTTTTTTCAATAAGACTAAATATTTTTTAAATATGAATCATAGAGATTCAACTATAATAGAATGTTGACATTTTTGGGAATACAAAAAAACATATCCTAGAGATTATTTAAAAAATCATATTTTATATTCAAATACACTTTGAAAAATTGTAGTAAAATTTAGCATAATAGTGCTAGTGGTATTGTACTTGTATAGTGAGTGGTAATGATGATAAAATAATTAGTATGTCTTGGTATAAATTTATTTTTGTTTAATTATAAAATTCACATATTAATGATTATTATGTTTATATGATAATGTATGGAGGAGCTAATGATGTTACATGAGATTCATAATGAATAGAATATTGATCAACCATGACATGATAAATTAAAAAGTTGATAGTTTGGGTGTCGTGGTATGATGATCCTTATTCCGGTACATCTTCATAATGAAAAACTGATGTGGTCACATATAGTAAATCATTATATAACTCAAATACAAAATTAGGTAATGAAAAATATCTTGTGACAGTCATGTATGATTTTATATTTTTTTTGGTTTTCATATTTGGATTAACAAAAAAAGAAAGTTTAAATAAGTTTGATCACATCATGTTTTAACAATGTGTATTATAACATTATTTTCATAATATATATTTGAGAAGAAACTCGAAAATTTCTAGGAAAACATTTTATAGAACATTTTAGAGAGATTATGGACTCTTTTAGGGGAATAATAAATTTACACAACAGATCGTACCATAGAAGAATCTGAGGAGGACAATAATATATCAATTGACACTCTAATGATTAAATTAATCATTCTTATATCAAGATATACATACAATATTCCCACACTATTCAACAATTATATATTATAAATAATATAATTAATTTTTTGTGGGATCGTAACCCCTAAAAAATATCATTTTCTACCTGATAAAATAAGTTCTCTTAACCATAACAAAACTATACTATTGTTAGTTTTATTTCCATCTCTCTATAGATATTAATATTTACATGGTTTTATTTTTAGAACTTGTAGTTTAAATATTACATAAATTAATTTTTTGAATGGAGATGTTTTTTTATCACTGATTCATCACCTCTTATTGTTTATTTATCTTTTTCTTGATCCTCTCAAATAATTTTAAATGGTTATTATATGAGAAAACTATTTGAGATACACTATAATATTAATTAATCATTTAGAAAACAAAACCAATAACATGAGAATTTATATTGTGATTTAAGGATCTAGTATAATACTCATCAAAATTTAGGAAACATTTGATGTTGTGAGCCCAACATTATTTGTAATCATTATAAATAGACTATTTTAAATCAATGAGAATATTTTCCCTAATTTTTTCTGTGATAGTAATGATGGTTTTTATGATAAGAATCTATTGAATCAAATATAATAAACATATTATAATTCTTTATTGAGAAATATTTGTCATATATACAGAGGTGGGTGATCTGAATATTCATGGAAATATATGTTTAGATATAATCCCACCCACAAGCTTAAATATGATCAAATTAATCTATAATATATTTTATAAACTAGGAGGTACTATGTTTTATTTTTTGAAAAATCTCATTACATTAATTGAAAATAAAATAAATATTACCATTTAAATATATCTTGAATGATCTATATATCAAGACCCCAACATGATTATATTGATACATAGGGACAATTTTGATAAACCAGGATTATAATGATTTTGAGAAAAGGAATGATTGTTATATTCTTGATATATTGTTGTTCTAAAAGTGTTTGGAGATTCTAGTGATTTTTTTAGAGAATAGTGGAATTATTTTGTGGAAGAATAAACTCCATTCCCCTAATAATGGTGAAAATCCTGTAATGTAGTTATTTGTGAGATTATATAGAGGCAATATAACAATACATTTTGATATGGTTGAATGTTTGTGCCATGGAATATTTGATCATTCCATAAGAAGTATTACAAAAAATAACCTAACAACTATGTAGGATTCACTGTGGAGAAGATTCTGAGGCCAAATAATAATAAAACGTACCATGTCATGTAACACCCATATATTTTTAAATAATATAAATATTTTTGACAGCTTATACAACACAAATTATCTTGTTTAAACATAAAATAATATTATTATTTAAATATGATCAAAATAACCTATAGATTTTATTTGATGTTATGAATAAGAATGACAAAATTATATATATATATATATATAATGTTCCTAATAAAATCAAATATATTTACTAAATCTAAGGAAATATGAATTCAATTTTTTCCCACACATTTTATGATTCAAAATACATTTTTTCAAAATTCATTTTTATTGGAATTTGTGATTAAATAATAAAATTATTTTCTAAAAATTATTGATATTTTATTTTATAGAAATAATATCATATTTCAATTCATATTATAAAAATTATTATACGGTGAATTGTAAGAGTATTTTAAAATGATTGACTTTTTATTGAATAGTGAACACTTTAGTTTTATGAAAATTGATCATTAATTTTCATTATATAAATGATTATAAACGTCTTATTAAATATTTAAATAAAATATTCCCCTTTTAATTATAAATAATAATATTGATTAAATAGTAATCCTCATTATACATTATTTTGGTAAAAGATCATATTTAGGATTAGACCCATTTCTCTAAAAAATAGTATTTCATTTTTCTATTTGTTTTTATATTAAATTAATTTATAGAATTTAGAGTAACTTAATAATGAAAATGGATCTCTTATTTTTAATTAAGAGGTTGTATTTTTTTTAAAGTTCACTATTATTTTTGTTGATTACAAATAGTAATAGAATTAAACATTTGTCACATCTGTAATGGTAAATAAGGTAATTGAGGATGAAAATAATATGATGAGGACTGGAAAATTTTATCTCATTTTTTTAATCTATTTAATGATCTTTCTACCATAATCATCTACGAGTCAAATTTATATCATGTTTTTGACTTTTTCTGAAATTTACTTTTATTTTATTTAGGTAAATAAATAATGCCAAATTTGAATCTCTTTATTTTGAAATTATATTATACAATGAAATAGTGACAAAACTATTTTTTTAAGAATAAAAAAATTTTATTTAGATAATAATAAAACTGATTTTGTAATAAAAATTAATTTTTAAGTTTGGGTGATGAAATAGTTACCTTGAACACATAGGGATTGATGTTAGAGTGTTTGTGCCTGAAATAAAAAAATCATGTAAATGATTTTAAAAAATGTATAAGTAATTTTTTGAGTAAATTATAGTGTATAAAAAATATTATAGATATATTAAAAATAATATATGTCGTAAAATAATATATTATTGTTTCATTGTTTTCTTGATGAATTTTAATTCAATGTATGTGAATAGTTACAAACCCTCCATTGATGATATTTTAAAATAAAAAATAGTTTATTAATTGGTATAATGTTCATGAAACTCCTTTATTCATTCAATTAAAAGTGATATAGTTCAAAATATCATATACAATATATTATTGGTCACTTTTCATTTATTATTAACTTTCATTACCACTAAATAGTAAAAAATAATGATATCACAGTAATAATAAAAAGTGTTAATGGGGAGTAATTCAAAGAGATACCCGAGATAATACCACATAAATGTTTAGAAAAATTATTTTATGATATTATTTTGAATTAAAGAAGTAGATATTTTAAATTTATCTTTTTTTCCTTTCCAAATAAAATTAAATAATATTAATTTTATACTTCAAGAAATTTTATGAGTGCCCCAACCCTTACTTATAAAAGGGAACCTACTATCCTACCTTACTCAAACCATTTGATCACTTAATATCAGAAATTACCATAAAAAATCTTTCATAAAATCCATCCCAACCTCAAAGAGTAACATTTTTATTGTAAATGAACCCTAGAAATGAATTAGATAGAATTGTGAAGAGGTTTTTAGAAGAGGAGGTATAATTGTTAACTGAGAATTTCTATAAGGACCTGGTCCTAAATCATGACATATTTTATAATTAAATGAATAATTCACATTAAGGATATTTTATGGTTTAGAGTTATAGATAATTAGGCCATAACTATTACATTACATCTTAATAATTACAAAGTAGACACTTATACACATTTCCATTTTTTCACAAAATAAGAAAAAACTCTCGAAATAATGTTTCCTGTCTAGTTTCTTGTTTTAGATAGTATGACATTACCTTGATCCCATCCTTGACCCTAGTCATCATTAAGTCTTCTGAAAAACATTTCGAGACATGGTATGATCATAAAAATATCTAAAAGGGTTATAAAACAAAGAATAAAAACATTAGATCCTCATTACATACATAACATAAGCTCTTTAACATACCTCATGAAATCATAAGATTTATTAATAACACATAGAAATCATAAATCATGAAGGTATCTTGTGGCATCCATATAATACATACATTGTAGTTATCACAAATACGTAGGGAGTTACATTTAGAATACCCATGACAGTATATTCCCTAAATATCTTAGGAGAATCATTCATGTTTTTCTCCGTCATGTTACCGAGTACATTGGAGAGTTATCTCATGCTCACCCACTCTAGGTTTATTAAGGATCAACCTATTTATGTATACAATGACCAAGAACCATAACAAAAAAAACAAGCATAATGGAAATATAATATTTCCACATTTCCATCACAATATATAATTTTATGATATTGAAATAATCAATTCTTTCCAAAACCATTTTCAATACCAAAATAAATAAAAAGGGTATATAGTATTTATTTTCCATAAAAACAATACGACTTATTAAGGAAGTCAAAGATCAAATAATATTCTCGGTGACAGAAAGGTCATTGTCACTACATACGTTAAAAAGAAACATAATTTTTTGGCGATTAGTTAAATGATTCGTAGAAAAAGATTCCATTTGAATGAAAAGAAAATTAAATGGTTTTTATATAGAATATAAATGAACGTCTTGTATAAAAACAAAATATGCCTCATGAATGGAGATTGAGACGAAGTCCCTTACCTTGGTTCCGAACCTGATCGTTGTTTAATCTCCTGAATAATAAAATAATTTTAATTTAGACTTTCTTAAGTTCCTTTTTCAAGTTTATTATTCCTTTTATATTACTAATTACCATGTTATAAAAATTATGTAATCATTTAAGTTAATAACTGTCATTTTGTCGATATTTGGTACTTGTGTCAAAAATGAACTTCTTATAATTACAAGTTGTTCATGTGGTCAAATATCATTTGTATCCAAAATGATATTCATGATGTAGATATCATATATATCTAGTATATGTATGCATTTATAATTGTACATAACATTTTGAGATAATAAATGAAATGCACTGTTCATGGAGACGGTAAACTGTATGAACACATGAACGCTGCATTCATTTCTATTTATTATTTTAATGGAATTATAACATAATGATACATAAGTATATAATAATTCCACAATAATATCATATATAATATCATTAAATCCATTATTTATAAATCCCCAAAATGGAATTAACGAGTCATTTCACTTTGAGGGGGCAGTAATCCGCACTTTCTCAAATGAAATAATCGTGTTAACCCATAATGGAATCCATAAAGGTGTTCTATAAAAGGAAAATAAAAAATCATAATGAAAACATAAAAATAATATATATAATATATAAATGCAGTTCTATCATAATGGACACCATGAATGGTAGTTGGAGATAATTGAACAATCATTGTTTCGTGAGGCTTTAGTTTTCTATCCACAGAAACAATTTGTTCTTTACTCGTGAGATGGATATGTTTGTATGTTTTGTTTGAATATGTATCATAAAAACATCTTAGTATATTGAGTAAATTTTTTTTGTTATAAAATAATGGAATTAATAGAGTTTAGGGGGAAGTAGAAGTAAAATAAAACCAAAGAACTTAAGAGAATATGTTACCTTTAAATTGGGTAAATCCATTTAGTTTAAACCAAAAAGGATTGTTGAAGTGACATATGCCAAAGTTAAATATTATAGGAGGAGTATAGGTATGTAAGGATCATAATTAGAAAGTGTTTGGACTAGCCATGGGGATTGAGAACTGTGAGGAATGTGTTAGATGTGAGAGCTTTTTATAAGGGGGAGGAGGGCTCTTTAGGAATGTGTGAAAATATTATTTTATTACACAATGATTTAAGGTTTCTAAATGTCCAAAACTTATTAAATTATAATATAAGATGACTCGTGGTTGAAATAAAATCATCCAATAAAAATTGGACAGGTTTTGGATATTATTTTTAACATTATAATCTTATTTATTTAAGTCATTAGTTAATGAGGTAAACACTACATCATTATTGTGTCATAAATAATTTAATTTTTTTAATGTCTAAAAATTATTAAAAAAATATAATGAATTATGAAATCCTCTTATATTTACAAATAATAATATTAGTCAAAATGTTATGTAAGATCCTGTCCTTTTATGGTGTCAATATCGGGCACGTTTTTAGGTACTTTTTATGTTATTATGTACCTCAATTTTGGAAGTAGTGACTTGAGATGCGTTTGGGTGAACTATTTAGTTAAACAAAAGGGCCTTGGGTTGTGCATGGCTTACGCATGGTCTGGAAAACCATGAGACCAAACCGTGTGAACCAAGAAGAACAAGACAGAGAGGTACTCATGGTTTACGCACAGTTTGACAAACAGTGCTCGTAGTTTTTAATTCTGAAAATACTTTTTAAAACAACCACAAACCAAGTAGTTATTTATTTTCTAACGTTGGCTCAGGATTGTCATTATCTAGGTGTTTCGAAAGCCTCTTGGAGATATTCCAAGGTGATCCAAACATCTTCTCTCAATATTGAAGGCTCGAATTGAAGAGCTGCTCTCCTTTCGGTAAGTTCATTTCATCTCGTTGTTTCTTTTGTTCATTCCTCTATCGTTCCTTGGTAATTTCATGGAATTTTTCCATCATTTCCATGGATCTAAACCTGTGAGATATGGAATAGATCTATGATTGTTGATCTAGATCTAGTTTTTCAAGATCTTAATGCCTTTGATCATATTTTTGTCTTTAAGGATTTATATCCAGAACTTGGTCGATGATGTTGTGCTGATCGGATTTTGTGGATTTTCATTGGGCTAACATCCATCAATAAATCAAGGTAGGTGGTTTAAATCCAATACCATAGTCTCATCTTGTTAGGCATATTCAGTTGTATAAATGTCGTGGCATAAATAATTAATTTGTGGTGTGGTTATGCGGTTCTTTGTGAATTGTTAATCTAGTTGAATTTGGGTTAGAGTTATGATGGAAGCATAAAGATGATTAAACATTTGAATATGGTTGTATATCTAAACTTGTTATCTGTTTTTAAAAAGGGTTTTGGGACATAGAATAATGATTCTAATTCCCACATAGATTCTAGACATGGTGTTCTAGAAGCATGGACATGCGTGAATTTTATATTTTATTGGACACAGACTGATGCTCCAAATACCCATGGGGTTGTGAAATAGGGACTAATTATCCAAATACACACATGTGTTCTAGACATTATGTTCTACACTCTTTCATATTTTTATACTATGGTTTCATTTGTCTATTCATGAACTTAATATTATGACATAGTAATTATGAATTGAACAGGGGAAATGGTTTAGGCTCCTACACAGGCCGAAGAAGGCATTGTGTTTTGATTGTTCTCGGGATCCTGGATGTTTAATTATTAAAGATATCTTAATTGGACAAATATAATTATTTTCCCTATTTTCTTGCTTTATTATTAATTCAACTGAATACACTTATTGTGGCTGGATTTGTTTTATACACTTTTGTTGGAGATTTACTATGTCATACTCACACCCTACTCAGGCTCACTAATTGTTACCCAAATAGGCTTTGTTGTTTGAGGAAAGGACAAGGGAAAGAGCCCTTGTTAGAGTGTTGTTTAGGGTTGGATCATGGAAGAGGGAACCAAATGTGGGTCGGTACACGATAGGAGTCTTTGTGTCTTCACATGTAATTTCATTGTATACAATTGGCACTTGCATAGTGATATCATGTTTTACCTTTCAGTTGACTATTGTATTTCCTGTTTTTTATTATGATGGTGACATTGTACTGTTATATTTATATGTGTTTCCACTATTTTTGGTTAATTCTGCTGGTATTTTATTCTGATAACAGAGGGTATAATCTCCCCAAGACTGACTTACTAGACCCTCTCTGCTACTCGGCACCCTCTGGCATACGAGGAGGCACGCTTGAGGGATTCTGACCAACCGGCTCGGAGCACCATTCAGTGGCTCCAAGCTCGAGATGTTACAAAGTGGTATTAGTGGCAGGTTCTTTTCTTTCTTCTTCTTTTATTTTGCCTTACTATTTAGGGAAGGTAGAAAGGATACTAGGGAAAGTCGAGGCTTGATAATGAGCTCATGTATGGGAGTTGCAAACCCATTTTCGGGGGACAACTCAAGTAATCAAGGTTGGATTGATGTTATTGTTTTTTGTTGTTACAGTTGAACATTATTTCACCTTGGGTGATGCACTTGTTGTGTGATGTGATTATTATTTTTGGGATTTGTTGATTATTGATTCATGGCCCTGAATAGCATGTGTGTCTTGTCTAAATACATCATTCTAGGCATTCAGGATTTTTGTGACATGCATCATGTTAGGCATGCACGGGAAAATAGATACTGGGTAGATTGTTGAACATAAACTATTTCTTTTCCTTTCTTGTGAAATCGAAATGAAAATGGTGTCTAATTTTGAAATTGAATGATATAATTGTGAAGTTATATGAATGATCTGGTTGGGTTTAATTATGGTAACGTTGTGACCTTGTTTCTAGTCTTCATGTTTTTCTATGTAGAATTATGCCTCCAATATGATTGTTGAGAGGACGAGTGGGGGGTATAATAAGAAATGGTTCTCCAATGGGTGAACCTGAGTCACCAATAGTACCAACTGAAGAAGTGGGGTGAAATTTTTGAGAGAACCTCACCTGTTTCATGCGAATGATGGATAGAGACCCAGGGCGGGTTGTGAAGAGTATATCTGGTCTTAGGAGGGAGTTTCAGTTGTTGCACCTGCCGAATTTTATGGGAGAGGGTGGTCTGGAAAAAGCTGAGTTCTGGATTGAATATATCCATACTATTCGTGACCACCTCAAGACACCGGTTGAGAAGAGATTCATGGTGGCAGCTTACATGTTGTGCGGTTTTAGAGAAATGTTGGTGGGACATCCAGACTCAGAATGGGAAACTAGATGCTATGGAGTGGAAGGAATTTTAGGATAATTTTATTTAGCACTTCTATCCAGAGAATCTCAGACAGGAGAAAGTAGCTATGATTATGAGGCTAACTCAAGGGAATATGTCTATAATGGACTATGCTGGACGGTTTATAGACTAGAAGAGTTTTTCTCCAGCATTGGCAGCAGACGAGGTCACTTCAGCAAGACGATTTTATGATGGGCATAGATGTGAAATTAAGTCTCAAGTGAATATTTTCAGGAAGAAGAATTTTCTGGAAGTCTTAAATCAGACTCTCATCTATGAGGGGATCCTGAATGAGGCTTCCGGTGTCATACAAATGGTTTTAACTAGATGGTCAGGTGGTAAAAATTTTGAGAGTAAGAAGTAATGTTATGAGAATGTCATCCATGGCTGTGGGAGACAGATTAACCTCGTAGAGAGTTCAGTTACATAAAACCTTACCGGAGTGTTTTTCCACCAATGTTGATGGCCGGGAAATTATCATAATCAATGTCCCTGACCCCTATTGAATATATATCCTGTTGTAGGATAAGACATCTCCAGGAGTTCTACAGGAACTAAAATGAGTCTGGTTGTGATGGATTAGCTAAACAGAGTCAGAGTGTGGGAAGGGGAACCTCTGCACCCTTTCAGTCCCAAAGTTGGAGTTCTACTGGCCGAGGTTGTAAGCGTAACGGGCGTGGTGCTCTTGGGTAGTGAATCCCATATCAGTAGAGTGGTACAAGTCAGGGGTGTCAGATGGAATCATAGGGAATAAGAGTAGCATAGTTACATGTCGTACAACCTACACATGTGGATAGTGAGGCTGGACCATCGATAGTGAGAGGTAATATTCTTGTGGATTTTATTTTATCTCATGCCTTATTTGATATCGGTGCCTCTCATTCCATTATATCTAAAAACTTGTTAATGGTTTGATATTGGTGGTCGAATTTGTGAGCGGGGATATAACGATAGTCACACCTTTGGGGAACAGTCTAGAGACATCTGTATGTGCAAGGGATGTTCACTTGGGATCAGAGAGTATCGTTTCCTATGGAATATCTATATCATTGATATGACAGGATTCGACCTAATACTGGGTATGGACTGGTCAGTCACATACCAATCCCACATTGATTTTAATCATCGGAGGGTGACATTTATGTCGCCTGTGAGAGACCATTACATTCACCATGGGGAGTGGGATATCCAGGCAGGTCGAGTAGGGCCATTTACTCAATACCTGGGAAAGCTCACAGCCCATGTTGCTAGTCTTTTACAGGATGACAAAGGTGTTGGGAAAGATGTCCTTCCACCAGTGGTAGATTAGATTCAAGATGTATTCCTAGAAGACTTCTCAAGGCTGTCACCTATGAGAGATGTTGAATTTACTATTTATCTCATGCCATAAGCTAAGCCAGTATCTATTCCACCATATATAATGGCACCGATAGTGGATTATGAACTCAAATCTCAGCTGTAAGACTTTAGGTATAAAGGATTTATCCTTCCATGCACATCACCATGGGGATCGCCTGTATTTTTTGAAAAGAAAGATGATGGGAGTTTACGTTTTTGTTTCGATTACCGGAGGTTGAACAAGATGAATGTGAGGAACTAATATCCTCTACCGTGTATTGATGATCTATTTGAAAAGTTGAAGGGAGCATTTGTTTTCTCAAAAATTGACTTGAGATTAGGGTATCACCAGTTGAGAGTTCAGACTTCTGATATATCAAAAACAACATTCAGTAGTAGATATGGGATTTATGAGTTTTTTGTAATGACATTTGGGTTAAAAAATGCACCAGAACTGTTTATGGCTATGATTCATAAGATCTTTCTTCTGTACCTAGATAAGTTTGTCATAGTATTTGTGGACGAAATCATTGTGTACTCCATGACTCATGACGATCATGCCCAATATGTTGACATCGTCCTGAGTACACTGAGATAGAGTCGCCTATAATAAAATCTATCTAAGTGTCAATTTTTGATTGATCATGTACACTTCTTGGGACACATCATATGAAATTATTGTGCATCAGCGGATCCAGAGAAGTTGCATGTAGTTATTTATTGGGAGAAGCCTAAGAATATATTCGATATCCGAAGCATTCTGAGGTTAGCTGGATATTATAGGAGATTTATCCAATACTTTTCTTTGTTGGAAACACCACATTCAGGATTGACCAAAAATGGATTAAAGTTTGAATGGTCAGAGGCTTGCAAGACATCTTTTCAGGAGTTAAAGAAGTGTTTGTTGTCTGTACCAATTTTGGATATAACTGAGTTAGGTGAAGAGTACACGGTGTATTGTTACGCTTCTGGGATAGGACATAGAGCTGTGTTGTTTCCAAGAGATAAAGTTGTGTCATACGGATCTCGACAGCTGGGGCCGCAAGAATGGAATTATCCAACACACGACCATGAGTTGGCATTGGTGGATTATGCTTTGATGTGTTAGAGACACTACATCCTAGGTGAAAGGTTTACAATTCATACTAATCACCAGAGTTTGAATAACATATTTTCTCAGCTTGAATTGAATATTCGATAGTAGATATAGGTTGAGTACATGCAGTCTTTTGATTTTGAGCTGGTATATACACCTAGAAAAGGGAACACTGTGGCTGATGCTTTGAGTAGGAAGAATCAGACTCAGATTGTTCAGGAATCTAGTGCCATGTGGAGGATGCTGTCGTTGCAAGCTAAAATGCACGCTGTGGTTCATAAAAATATTTCCTTCATAACATTATCAAATCAATGTAAAAATAGGGATAGAAATAGAACCCTATATTATCTTAGAAGGAAATAATTTTGATAAAATGCTTGAACTCCATTCTTAAGGAAAATATCCTTTCAACTTCAAAACCATTTTTCCTTTCTTAATATATAAAAAATTTTAAACGAAAATAAGTTGATTAAAAATAATCTTGAAAACATATAAAGTAAGCATCATGGAAATAATGTTCTATGAAATCATAAAAATCCACTCAATTTGTATAAGTTAAAAAACATTCTTCTCGTACTTTGGCCGAAAAAGTCAAAAAGTACCTCGTACAAAAAACGACAAAAGACTCCTTTCATATATTTTACTAAAACCTCTCCAATTGGTTAAATTAGATATAAAAAATTGTAGGAGGATAGAAATAATATTACATATTGATGGAACAAGGATCTGTATGATAAATATTCCCTAGTAAATTCTAAAGTATAAACAATCTCGGATAAAAATGAGATTGTGAGATTTTCCATTACCTTAGGTCTGATTTGCTTCATACGTGTCCGAAACACTGGTATAATGATTTAAATATTGTTATTGACTTATTAAAAAGTCCTAATCATTGTTATTATATCATATATGTTCATATTAAAAGCTTCATATTATTAATATTTCATTGCTACTTGTTATTCGGGTGTTTATTTCATTTTGTTCTTATGCGTGTTTTGTCGAGTAAATTCTTATTATTCATTTTATGTTATAGATACCTCATTTACAGAATGGTTTTAGTGTAATATATATCATATTTATTCACTCAATTCATTTATATAGTCCTTATGCATTAAATTTCATGTAGAACGAGTCGCATCACATCGTGGAGACGGTAAGTCGTACGTACGCACGAGCGATGATATCGTTCCCATGATCGTGGAATTGTATTGAAATGTATGTATACTATTTCAGAATCAAAATCACTTTAAAATTATCATATATATTTATTCTTTATATCATTATACCGATCCATGTAAGGTGTTGGTGGAAAACAGATTACACCACGGCGTGGAAATGGCATTCCGTACGTACGCACGCGCGGTGATTTCATTTTCCGTTGGATGGATAGAAGGTGAAATAGGGTTTTTTCATATTTATAATGAAATATAAGTATATGATTGATACTTATGTTATTAATTTATAATGAAACAACTAAATAAGATTTAGTTGAAGAAGAAATAAATTTGAAAGAATCAGTAGCGGATATTACCTCTTCTTCGACAAGCCTCTTTGAAACCTCCTCTTTAGGGCACTAATGATGGTCTTTGAAGAACACCAGGACCTCTAAAATATTACTAGGGAAGTGGAGAAGAGAAATTGGCAGGGGTTGGCTGAGCTTGAAGGCTTCATGTGGTCTAAGGAGGAGAGGAAGGAGGTGTCCTTTTATAAGGGAGGAGAGGGGAACTTTAGGAAAAACATAAAATATTATCAAATAATAAAGTCATATTCGGATTTTAATAGCTCCAAACTGATTTATATTGATGTTCAGGTGGGGATGGGTCGAAATACTCTCGACCAATATATTTTTGACATGTTTAGGTGACTAATTTAACCTTATCATTTAGATTTAACTCTAAGTTAAATAATATAACTCTTACCGTGTATTCTTGTTTTCATACACTATATGGTTAATAAACTTAATATAACCAGCCAAACGAACCCCAAGTGGTTCATTATTAATATATATGACCTTATCTAAGTCATTCGGACAAACCTTATATTTTTAGGAATAAAATAACAATTAATAATATAATATTTGTTTTAAAAACTATTTTATGTCGATTTTGATACTATTTGGTAATTGATTTTTTTTAAATCATAACAGCATGATTAGTTCGAATAAAGTTAATTAAATCAATAATAATATGTCATATTAACCTATAAAATTAGTTTAATTCATGAAAAGTCTCAAATTACATTTATTTGGGTATTTATAATCTCAATTATGTTATGATTTATTAAATAAGGTAATTATTGAATCATCATTGGGTCATAAATAAATTAAATTATTTAATGTCTAAAAATTATAAATAAAATACCATTATGTAGGAAATATTTTTATATTTCTAATGAATAATTATAGTAGAATTTATCTTATTTATAACCCTTTATTAAAAATGTTTTAGTTATTAAACTATTACTTTAACTATTTTAACTCTTCTTTAAATAAAATAATATTAAATCTCCTAATCTTATTTAAGTGGACCTAAAGGGTAATATTTTATCCCTAGGATTTTTTATGGTCGAATTACACTTATCCAAAAGAATTAGGACATGTGTTAGGGTAATAATAATACCATTTTTACCCTTAATTACCCTATTTACTTTTAACCATTGTAAATATAAGTAAAAAAGTTACTATTCACCAAAAATTATTTTTATCTTATTGAACCACATTTTACTCCTTGATGTTTACTGTGTGTCTTGGATTTTCGAAATTCCACTCACAGAAGCTGTAAAATCATGTCTCAAGTAAATTTTCAAACTCTCCTAGGAGGTGGGTAAAAGACGGTGAAACGTTCAATAAAATTTTTATATATATAAAATTATTATAAAATGACTCCAATGAATTAATTTGAACTTATATAGATATTATTTATCAATTTTTACCTAAAATAAATTTAATTAAAATAAATAATTATTTAAATAAAAAGTCGGTTTTTAAATAGTAACGCAGTGTTTTCACTATTCATCAAAAATTGAATGTTTTCAGAAAAATAACAAAAATTCACCCTCGGAAAATTTTGATATTCTGAATCCAAAAAATAAGCCCATTTTGAAAGATAAAATTTATAAAATTTCAAGAAGTGGGTATTACTATTCATAACGACTAGTTTTAATAATATTTTAATAGCATATCGTTGTTTAGCGAAACTCGGTATTGCGTACAATGCAAGCTATCGAGGAAGGTCGCGATTGAGTGTAAATAAATCCAAGAAAGTGTTGTGTGTAGTGAAAGATTTCTTTGATGATGTATATAACAAAAAAATAAAATATTTATCATTAAAATCTCGGGTGTTACATTCTACCCCCCTTAAATTGAATTTGGACCTCGAAATTCATCACATTGTAACAAACAGATAAAGATTCCTCTCCCTCATCATCTCCTCATGCTCTCATGCGGATTCTTCTAATTGGTGGTTCCTCCATAAAATTTTCACCAAGCGAGTAGTCTTGTTCCATAGGACTTTTTCGTTATGATCCAGAATCTCTATCGGTTGTTCTTCATAAGAAATATCTTGCTCCAGCGGTACAACTTCTGAGATGAGTACATCTGAAAGATTGGGTATGTACTTTCTCAGGAGAGATACATGGAACACATCGTGAACATGAGAGAGATTCGGTGGAAGTTCCAATTGGTAAGCTACCTTCCCAACATGATCCAGAATTTCGAAAGGACCAATATACCTAGGGCTTAGCTTTCCCTTCATTCTAAATCTCATTACTCTCTACCAAGGAGATATTTGTAGGAACACTTTATCACCCACTTCAAAATCTAGGTCTTTTCATCGGTTATCAGTATAACTTTTTTTCGAATCTGAGATGCTCTTATGTGTTGTTGAATAGATCTGACCTTTTCTGCCATCTCATCAACAATATCAGGTCCTAATAGCTTTCTTTCCCCAACATCATCCCAGTAAGTTGGAGTCCAGCATTAATTTCCATAGATAGCTTCATAAGGAGCCATCTGAATATTAGAGTGAAAGATATTATTATATGAAAATTTCAACAAAGGTAGGTGTTGATACCAACCACCTTTGAAATCTATAGAGCAGGGTATTAACATATCTTCTAGAGTTTGAATTTTCCTCTCAGACTGACTGTCTATCTGAGGATGATAAGGTGTGCTGAAAATCTACTCTGTATCCAGAGTATGCTGAAGACTTCGCCAAAACTATGATGTAAACCTTGGATCCCGATCAGATATAATGGAAAGTGTTACTACATGTAATCTTACCACTTCCCTCACATATATTCTGGCAAGCTGATCCAGAGAGAAATCCTCTCTAATTGCAATGATTTGTGCCGACTATTTAAGATGATCAACTATGACCCAGATAGCATTATTTCCTTTGGATGTTTTAGGAATTCCAGTGACAAAGTCTACAGTGATGTTTTCCCATTTCCATATGTGTATGGGTAATGGTTGTAACAACCCCTTAGAATTCTGTCTCTGAGCTTTAACTTGCTGACAAACCAAGCATCGAGAGACATATTCAGAAACATCTCTTTTCATACCATCCCACCAGAAGTACTCTTTCAGGTCCCTATACATCATTGTGATTATCGGATGAATAGAGAATGAAGAACTATGAGCCTCATCCAGTAGCTCCTTCTTTAATTCTTGGACGGTAGGAACACAAAACCAATTCCTAAACTGTATTATCCCATCACAATCAAGGTTGAATTCAAGAACATTTCTCACCTTCTTTTGTAACACTACATCTTCTTTATGTGACTCTTTAATCTTCTAATGCATTGCTGGTTGAACATTAATTTGAGAAGGATAATATTTCCCCCTTTCATTATAATCCCAAGATCCATCCTTTGTAAATCCATAAATATTGTGTCTTTTTTTATCCTGATCATGGATAAGCTAGCATGGTCTTTTCAACTTAATGCATCTGCCACCTTGTTTACTTTCCCAGGGTGGTAATGAATTGAGCAGTCATAATCCTTAATCAGCTCCAATGATCTTCTTTGGTGCATATTCAGCTCCTTTTGTGTGAAAATATACTTTAAACTTTTCTGGTCAGTATAAATATCACACCTTTCTCCATAAAGATAATTCATCCAAATCATTAATGCAAATATTACCACATATAAATCCAAATCCTGAGTTGGGTAATTTTGCTCATGGGTTTTCAACTATCGTGAGGCATAAGCAATCACCATATCGTTTTTCATGAGAACACACCACAATACCTTCTTGGATGCATCACTATATATCACAAACCATTGTCCACTACAAGGAAGTTTGAGTACAGGTGCACTTGATAACCTTCATTTTATATCCTTGAAATTATCTTCACAATACGCTATCCAAATGAACTTAACTCCATTTCCTGTCAACCTGGTGAGTGGATAATATAATCATGAAAAATATTTCACAAATCATCAATAATATCCAGCCAAACCAAGAAAACATTGAATCTCAGTTACTGTTGTTGGTCTCGACCATCATTCAATAACCTCTTTTTTTATCCAAAGATATCCCCTCTTTGGAGATTATGTGACCCCAAAACGAAACTTTTTGAATCCAAAATTCACACTTGGTAAATTTGGCATAATGCTTCTCCTTTCTTAGGTTCTTTAATACAATTCTCAAATGATCTTCATGTTCTTCCTTGCTCTTTGAATATACCATAATATCACCTATAAATACTACCCCAAACTGATCAAGATTGTCTCTGAAGACTCTATTCATTAGATCCATGAAGATAGCAGGGGAATTAGTAAGATCAAATGGAATCACTATAAATTCATAGTGTCCATACATTGTACAGAAAGTCAACTTTGGTATATCCTCCCTTTTGACCCTTAATTGATGATACCCTGAACAAAGATAAATCTTGGAAAAGTATTGAGCTCTGCATAGTTGGTCAAATAAGTCATCAATGTGTGGTAGAGGGTATTTGTTCTTGATAGTGATCTTGTTATGTTCTCTATAATCAATCCAGAGTCTCATTGATCCATCTTTCTTCTTAATAAACATAATAGGTGCTCCCCAAGGTGATGCACTAGGGTGTATGAATCCCTTATCAAGATTCGCTTGGAGTTGTTTCTTCAAATCCTTCAAATCAATTGGGGCCATTATATAAGGTGTCTTTGAAATTGGCAAAGCACCCTGTACGAGTTCTATTGAAAACTCAACTTCACAATTTGGTGGAAGACCAGGGAATTCCTCCAGAAAGAAATCATAAAACTCTCGTACAATGGAAATATTCTTAATCATGAGTTTCTGTCCAACTATTTGAGATAAATAACCTTCATTTAGTGGAATCAAGACCCATAAAATGGATAAAATTTCCACTTGAAAGTTATGTTCATAATTACATCGATAGACAATCATAGATTGATTTGGTATATGAAATGTGACTTCCCTTCATTGGAAATTGATATGAGCTCCATATAAATAAATCCAATCCATTCTAAGAATAACATTAAATTCCACTATAGGAAGGATAACAAGATTTACAGGAAGCGCTTTCCAACAAACTTCAATCGAAAGAAGAATTGTAAACATCTAATGTGACAGTTGTGCCATTAGGGGTTGTCACAGCTAACTCAGTATCTAACTGCTGAGGTAATATGGTGATACCCTTATAAAATTGTTCATAAATAAAATAGTGGGTGGATCTAGAATCAAATAAAACATTTGATACTTTAGAGTGGATGGTATGTGTACCTTTCACCACTTCGTTATCATACTCTAAATCGCTGATAGAAATTGCATGTGAGTTTCTTTTCCATTATCATTAAGAGTTTTTTGACGTCGATCATCATCAACAACCCTTAGATTAGGGTATTGATTAGAATAATTCCTCATTTCCTTGAACTTGTAACACTGAAGTGTATGTGGTGCACTCTGTGAGGCTTTTTCTTTGTTCGCATCACTAGACATGTTCTTCCCATCATTGCAGTATTCAAATGCCCGATGACCCTCCTTTCAACATTTGAAACATTTACTTGTCCCTTTAAGACAACTCCCCCCTTTTTTCATTCCAAACTTTGAGCATAAGGGAAAACTCATCTTCTTTTCAGTTTCGTCACTAGATTTCCCTTTTAATAGCATATTCCTCTTCTTATCAAATGCATATGACTTATGGGTTAATCCAATCTCCATCTCAACCTTGAGAGCACATAGAATGATTTCCTCATAGCTATTGAAGTCTCTTATGGCTAACTCCCTTAGAAGAATTGGTTTTGTGCCACAAAAGAATCGATCGATCTTACTCTCAGGTTGGATAATAATCCCAGAATCTTACCTTGATTGTCTTGTAAAATTTGCTTCATAGGTACCAACAGATTCATCATCCTTTTGCTTCAGTTCAAGAAACTCCTTCTCTATCTTTGTTCAAAGAATACGTGGGATGTACTTATTGAAAAATATGTTCTTGAACTCGTCCCATTCCATGGACTCAATTTCATATCTTGGCCTCGTATTCATGATATGATTCCACCATTGATCATATTTACCTTCCAAACGATATACTTATAAGATAAATTTATCAGGTTCAGAACATTGAAGAATTGAAAATATCTTTTTAGTGGTACTGATCCATTGTTCAGCCACTAATGGATCAGTAGACCCACTGAATGAAGGTGGATGATGCCTCATGAAGGATTCAACAGAATGTTGCTCGTTCCTTTGCTCGTTTGGATGTCATGCATGATTCATAGCTTGATAAAGTTGTGTGAGTATGGATATAATATTTTTAATTCCATCTCCCATAACATTTGGTTCCTTAGGGGTACAATAATTGCATTACCCGTCACATTCGGTATTAACACGATTTTTTCGGGTTCCATCCATTGACTAAAACCAAGAATAATAGTTTGAGCAACACTAATTATAATAATAAAACCGCATAATCAAGAATAAAATTTCTCACTTAAGGTCTTATCATAGGTTTTTCATGGCCATTTCTAAAAAAACTAAGATTGTTTTCTATGCTTAGATATATCCTTAGGGTTATTACTAAGGCTTTCACATCCTAGTTTCCAAAGGTTGACTATACCCTTCCTCTGATACCAACTATAACGACCCATAATTTACATACATTGTTATTACTTCAAAATTGAAGAACACTTATTACAACATATAACAGAACCATTAATGGACCGTATAGGTATAGTGTCTTTAGAAACTGGGAAACATAAACCACTGGTTCATAAATCATCTAAAATGTCTCCCTATTGTTTTATCATATCTAGAGTCCCTTTTGGCATATCTTACGTAATAACCTTCTTCCTGACCTTGGTAAAAGAAAACATACAAAAGGGTGATCTCAAATGCTCAGTAAGGGTAAACTAAAGAAATATCAACCACATCATAGTCATAAGAACTTATCATTTTGGAAATCATAACCTGTAAAGGAGATCATAATTTAATAACATGGGATAAATAATAGTTGTGAAATGTAATCCCAATAATCATATCATGAAACATTGTTCCATACACACATAATCATATAAAATCATTTCTTAGTAGTCAAGACTCATTTCCAAGACAATATTAACACACAAAGTCCATTTCTAAATTGAGTTCACTCCTCATTTCAGTCCTGTAACACTCAAATAGATTAACCTGTCGTTCCAGCCATGTCTATCTCATGAGATATTAATCATTACCCAATGCATTGGAGGGATATATAGGTCCCACCCATCTCATAATGATACCATTATTATGTGTTCCACAATATCATAAATCATACAACATAGAAAAATCCATGTAATAAACATGGGATTCTTAAACATCATTCCATCATAACATAAATCATATAAGACAAAAGGATGTCATAAAAATAGTTCCATCATAACATAATAAAATCAATGTAAAAATAAGGATATGAACCGAACCCTATATTATCTTAGATGGAAAATAATTTTTATAAAATGCTTGAACTCCATTCTTGAGGAAAATAACCTTTCAACTTCAAAAACATTTTTCCTTTCTTAAAATGTCATAAAATTTTAAACTAAAAGAAGTTGATTAAAAATAAACTTTAAAACTTATAAAAAATATTCATGGAAATAATGTTCTATGAAATCATAAAAATCCATTCAAACTCTATATGTTAAAAAACATTCTTCTCATACTTTGGCCAGAAAAATCAAAAAGTACCTCGTACTAAAAACGACAAAAGATTCCAATCATATCTTTTACTAAAAACTCACCAATGTGTAAAATTGGATTTAGACAATTTTAGGAGGACAGAAATAATATTAAATATTGACGAAACATGGATGTGGATGATAAATATTCCCCAATAAATTCTTAAGTATAAACAATCTCGGATAAAAATGAGATTGTGATATTTTCCCTTACCTTAGGTACGATTTACTTTGTATGTGTCTGAACCACCTTTATAATGATTTAAATAATGTTATTGACTTATTCCATAATCGTACTCATTGTTATGATATCATATATTTCCATATTATTAGCTTCGTATTAGTAATATTTCATTGCTACTTATTATTCTGGTGTTTATTGCTTTTTTTTCTTATGGGTGTTTCATCGAATAAATTCTTATTCTTATTTTTAGGTTATAGATAACTCATTTCCAGAATGTTATTACTGTAATATATATCATATTTATTCATTAAATTCATTTATATAGTCCTTATGCATTGAATATCATGTAGAATGAGTCACATTACATCGTGGAGGCGGTAGGGCGTACGTACGCACGAGCGATGATATCGTTACCATGATCGTGGAATTGTATTAAAGTGTATGTATACTATTTCAGATCAAAATAATCTTAAAATAATCATATATAGTTATTATTTACACCATTATACCCATCCAAGTAAGGTGGGTGTGGAAAACAGATTACACCACGGCGTGGACAGGGCATTATGTACGTACACATGTGCGGTGATTTTGTTTTCCGTAGGATGAATAGAAGGTGAAATAGGGATATTTAATATTTATAATAACATATAATTATATGAGTGATACTGATGTTATTACTTCATAATGAAACAACTAAATAATAGGAAGTACAAGAAGAAATAAATTTGAATGAATCGGTAACAAATATTACCTCTTCTTCGACAAGCCTCTTTGAAACCTCCTCTTAGGGCACTAATGTTGGTCATTGAAGAAGACCAGGACCTCTATAATATTAAATGGGAAGTTTAGAAGATACACTGTAAGGTTTGGGCCGATCATGAAGGCTTAACGTGGTGTGAGGAGGAGAGGGATGAGGTGTCCTTTTATAAGGGAAGGGAGGGGCACTTTAAGAAAAACTTAAAATATTATTTTATAATCAAGTCATATTCGGTTTTTAATAGCTCCAAAATAATTTATTATGAAGCTAAGTTGGGGATGGGTCGAAATAACCTCATCCAATAGATTTTATACATGTTTAGTTTACTATTTTAACATTATCATTTAGATTTAACTCTATGTTATATAATATAACTTTTACCGTGTCTTCTTGTTTTCATACAGTATTTTGTAAATAAACATACAATAACAATCCAAACGAACCCCAAGTGGTTCATTATTAATATATATAACTTTATCTATGTCATTTGGCCTGTAATTTGATATTTAGGAATAAAATAATAATTAATAACATAATATTTGTTTTAAAAACTATTTTATGTCAATTTTGACACTATTTGGTAATTGATTATTGTGAAAATCATAACAGCAAGATTATTTCAAAAAAAGTTAATTAAATCAATAATAATATGTCATATTTGTTAGGTCGGATGAAACCGAGGAAAAGATGGCAAGAGGGGGGGTGAATTGCCTTTTAAAAAATTGATTAACAAATTAAAAATCAAAGTAAAGTGCAGCGGAAATAAAGAGGCAATCACACAAGAAATTGATAACGGAGTTCGGCCAAAACCCGGCCTACGTCTGCGCTCCCAACTCAACCGTTGAGAGATTCCTACCGCTTGCTTTTCAATGGTTTTAGCAAGAAACCCACTAGGCTTTGAGGTAGCACTAGGACCTATTACAGCTTGCTTTTTGTGGTTTAGCAAGAACCCACTTGCTTTTGATGGTTTAGCAAGAACCCACTAGCCTTTTTAACGGGTGAAGGCTAGCTCACCGAAACACAAGCCTTTTAAAGGAAAAGCTTGAAGAAACCTCTTCACACCTTAGTGGTGGTGTGAGAACCCAAGAGAAAGAGGGGATGAGAAAGAGTTTGGGGTTTGTAGGCACAAACCCAATTTTAAGCTCAAAATGAATAAAACAATAAAAACCGTATTTGGAGAAGTCTTGGGCGCCTTTGATTGATTGAAGAGGTTGAAGGCCGCTTCCAAGCTTCTTTGATGGAGCTCCTTGGATGTGGAAGTTGTTGGAGCAAGGTGGGTTCCCTTGAAGGAAGTCCGTCGGAGGTACGCCAAGGATGGAAAATGTGTACGGTGGCTTCACAATTGTTCCGGTAAGTGTCCGGGGCTTCCTTGGCCTTTATTTATAGGCATGGAACCCTTGGGGAGGCTTCGGAGCCGTTGGAGAGGCTTAAAGAGCCGTTGGGAGCCAAGTGGGCCAGCCTGGTCAAACTGCAACGGCTAGTTTGACTGGCTCCACCGGCTGGCCGGTACAGTCCCACCGGCTGGCCGGTGTGTGCAAAAAGGCATAGGATTCTTGTCCAGGGGCCACCGGCTGACCGGTACAGCTCCACCGGCTGGCCGATGCCTTGGTAGAGAAGAAGAGTCTTGATCCAGGATCTACCGGTCGACCGGTGGAGGAGCCACCGGCTGGCCGGTGGCAAGACAGTAGCAAACACTATTTGGGCTGGATGCCACAGGTCGACCGGTGACAGAGCCACCGGTCGACCGGTGGAACCTGGCAGTGGGCAATGCCTCTGCCAGTTCCACCGGCTGGCCGGTGCAATCACACCGGTTGGCCGGTGGACTGAATTTCAGTCCATTTTGCCAACTTTCTTGGGCCAATCCTTTGGCAATCTTTTGCCTATCATCCACAACACTTAAAAACAAGGTTAGACAAACATGAAAGTGATTGTGATCATGAAAATTAAACCACGAGGGGATACGAGAGGTACAACAATCTCCCCCTATTTTGATGATCACAATCACCAAAACAATTAATGTAAAATACTGAAATTGAAAGGAATTCTTAAAGGATAATTTGAAGATAAATCAAAGCATGATAGAAAAGGTTTCTCCCCCAATAAATCAAGAAATTTCTCCCCCTTTGTGATTATCAAAATAGAATGGGGCATAAAACTTGATTGAGGGAAATGAGATTTGAAAAACAAGATTTGAGATTTGAAAATCAATTGAAATTTTTAAAATTTGAATTGAAAGTTTTGAATCAAAAATTGAATAACAGTTTGAATTGAAAGTTTTGAATCAAAATTGAAATGAAAATTTTGAATGAAAATTTGAAACCAAGTGTTGAAATTGAAAGTTTGAAAAAATTTGAAATTGAAAAGCTTAAACAATCCTAACTCCCCCTAAATAAAAACAATAAATCACCGGGGAGAGGGATTTTGAAAAGAGATGATTTTAGGCCCGGAGAGACTCGCTAGAAGGGATTTTTCAATCCATACTTGTCTCATGGCGGGTCTTCTCCTATAAAATTCATCGGAAAAGAAAAAACTTTTGGGTTGACCGTACCGGGCGTTTTTACAATTACATTCACAAATGAGGTGCCCGGGTTTTTTGCAATAATTACAAAATTTAAAACTAGAGCTCCCCCTTACAAAAATAGTGGGTGCATGGGAGGAGGAGTCTTTATTGGTATAGCCAAGTCCATGAGTGGTCCTAGAAACCCTTTGAGAACCCAACAAATTTGAAAGATTTTGTTCCCCTTGGGTGAACTTAGCTAGGGTCTCCCTTAGGTCTTTGATGGTTGATTCCATAGAATCAACATTTGGAAAATTTTGGATTTTAAGGGTGAGTTCCTCCTTCTCTTTGAGAAGTTGGTCTTTTTCGGAGGAAAGTTTTTTGAAAGACTTTTTTAAAGCGAAAAATTTAGAAGAGAGTTCATGAAAACCATTTTCTAATTGGTCTCTTTCATGTTGGAGTTCTTCATATGATAAATGATTTAAAGAATTGGAGTTTGAAGAGCAAGAGGAGGAGTCGGAAGATGTTACCTCATGGAATGCCATTAGGCATTTTGTACCTTGGTCGCTCGAGGAGGAGGAGGAGGAGGAAGATGAGGAGGTGTCACTCCATGTCGCCTTTAGGACTTTTTTCTTTCCTTTCTCCTTTTGCGTGGCCCCTTTCTTGTTGAGTGGGCAATCGGGCTTGTAATGGCCCTTTTTGCCGCACCCGTAGCATTTCACCTTGGGCTCGGATCTTGCGGTGGGTTCTTGCTTTCGATGCTTGCAGGATTTCTTCTTCTTCTTCTTGTGCATCTTCATAAATTTGTGCATTTGGCGGGCGAGATTATCCATTTCCGAGTCGCCGCTTGAAGATGAAGAAGATGAGGAAGGAGATGAGGAAGAGGATGAGGAGGAGCTTACTTCCTTTTGTACCTTGAGGGCGATGTTCTTTGGAGTTTTGATAGGGGTGCCCTCCTTTTGTGCTTGCCTCCTCATGGTGATCTCGTACGTCATTAGAGATCCAATGAGCTCCTCTACCGGCATATTTTTGACGTCCTTAGCTTCTTGGATCGCCGTCACTTTAGGTGCCCATGAGCTCGGAAGGACCCATAAGATCTTCTTGACCATCGTCTCAGCTGAAACATCATCACCAAGGGATTTTCTCCCATTGCACACGTCAGTAAATCTAGTAAACACTTCAGAAATAGATTCATTTGGATGCATAGAAAAAGACTCAAAATCCTGATGGTACATGTCCAATCGAGTATCCTTTACTTTGTTGGTCCCCTCATGGGTAACCTCCAAAAGTTTCCAGATTTCGTGTGTGGAGGTGCATGTGGAAACTCGATTGAACTCATTTCGGTCAAGGCCGCAATGAAGAGCATTCATGGCTTTGCCATCAAGCTCAAAATTTCTAATGTCGGCTTGGGTCCATTTGGATTCATCGGGAGAGGAGAGGGTGTAACCTTGCATGACTATTTTAAAAATGGGATAACCTATACTTCTAAGAAAGGTGGTCATGCGGGTTTTCCAATAATTATAGTCGGTCCCATCAAAAAATGGAGCCCGACCCAATGAGAGGCCCTCGGGGGCGAAAGAGGTTGATGCCATCAAAAAGAAATAGGATCTTTAATTTGATACCGTTTTAGGGAATTATTCAAATACGCCCTCTGATACCAATTGTTAGGTCGGATGAAACCGAGGAAAAGATGGCAAGAGGGGGGGTGAATTTCCTTTTAAAAAATTGATTAACAAATTAAAAATCAAAGTAAAGTGCAGCGGAAATAAAGAGGCAATCACACAAGAAATTGATAACGGAGTTCGGCCAAAACCCGGCCTACGTCTCCGCTCCCAACTCAACCGTTGAGAGATTCCTACCGCTTTCTTTTCAATGGTTTTAGCAAGAAACCCACTAGGCTTTGAGGTAGCACTAGGACCTATTACAGCTTGCTTTTTGTGGTTTAGCAAGAACCCACTTGCTTTTGATGGTTTAGCAAGAACCCACTAGCCTTTTTAACGGGTGAAGGCTAGCTCACCGAAACACAAGCCTTTTAAAGGAAAAGCTTGAAGAAACCTCTTCACACCTTAGTGGTGGTGTGAGAACCCAAGAGAAAGAGGGGATGAGAAAGAGTTTGGGGTTTGTAGGCACAAACCCAATTTTAAGCTCAAAATGAATAAAATAATAAAAACCGTATTTGGAGAAGTCTTGGGCGCCTTTGATTGATTGAAGAGGTTGAAGGCCGCTTCCAAGCTTCTTTGATGGAGCTCCTTGGATGTGGAAGTTGTTGGAGCAAGGTGGGTTCCCTTGGAGGAAGTCCGCCGAAGGTACGCCAAGGATGGAAAATGTGTACGGTGGCTTCACAATTGTTCCGGTAAGTGTCTGGGGCTTCCTTGGCCTTTATTTATAGGCATGGAACCCTTGGGGAGGCTTCGGAGCCGTTGGAGAGGCTTAAAGAGCCGTTGGGAGCCAAGTGGGCCAGCCTGGTCAAACTGCAACGGCTAGTTTGACTGGCTCCACCGGCTGGCCGGTACAGTCCCACCGGCTGGCCGGTGTGTGCAAAAAGGCATAGGATTCTTGTCCAGGGGCCACCGGCTGACCGGTACAGCTCCACCGGCTGGCCGGTGCCTTGGTAGAGAAGAAGAGTCTTGATCCAGGATCTACCGGTCGACCGGTGGAGGAGCCACCGGCTGGCCGGTGGCAAGACAGTAGCAAACACTATTTGGGCTGGATGCCACAGGTCGACCGGTGACAGAGCCACCGGTCGACCGGTGGAACCTGGCAGTGGGCAATGCCTCTGCCAGTTCCACCGGCTGGCCGGTGCAATCACACCGGTTGGCCGGTGGACTGAATTTCAGTCCATTTTGCCAACTTTCTTGGGCCAATCCTTTGGCAATCTTTTGCCTATCATCCACAACACTTAAAAACAAGGTTAGACAAACATGAAAGTGATTGTGATCATGAAAATTAAACCACGAGGGGATACGAGAGGTACAACAATATTAACCTATAAAATTAGTTTAATTAATGAAAAGTCTAAAATTGCATTTATTTGGGTATTTATAATATAAATTATGTTATGATTTCCTTAATAAGGTAATTGCTCCATCATCATTGTGTTATAAATATATTAAATTAATTAAAGTCTATAAATTATAAATAAAATATCATTATGTAGGAAATATTTTTATATTTATAATGAATATTTATAGTAGAATTTATCTTATTTATAAACCTGTATTAAATTTTTTTTATTTATTAAACTTTGATTTTAACTTTTTTAACTCTTCTTTAAATAAAATAATATTAAATGTCCTAATCTAATCCAAGTGGACCTAAAGGGTAATATTTTATCCCTAAGATTGGTTTTGGTCGAATTACACTTATCCAACAGAATTATAAAATTTTTAGGGTAATAATAATACCAATTTTACCCTTAATTACCCTATTTACTTTAAACCTCGGTAATGAAAAGTAAAAAGTTACTATTCACCAAAAATTATTTTTATCTTATTGAACCACATTTTACTCCTTGATGTTAACCATGTCTCTTGGATTTTTGAAATTCCAATCACATATGCGGTACAATTATGTTTTATTTAAATTTTCAAACTCTCCTAGGAGGTGGGTAAAAGACAGTGAAAAGTTCAAAAAAAAATTATATATCTAAAATTATTATAAAATGACTCCAATTAAATAATTTTAACTTATATTTTTTTATGTATCAATTTTGACGTAAAATAAATTTAAATAAAATAAATAATTATTTAAATAAATAGTCGGTTTTGAAATAGTAACCCAGTGTTTTCACTATTCATCGAAAATTGAAAGTTTTTAGAAAAATACCTAAAATTCACCCTAGGCTAATTCCGATATTCCAAATACAAAAATGAAGTCCATTTTGAATGATAAATTTTATAAAATTTCAAAAATTAAGTATTACTATCCATAACGGCTAGTTTTAATAATATTTTAATAGCATATTGTTGTTTAGTGAAACTCAGTATTGTGTACAATGCAAGCTATCAAGGAAGGTCATGATTGCGTGTCAAGCAAGCCAAGCTAGTGTTGTGTGTATTGAAAGATTCCTTTGATGATGTATATAACATAAAAAGAAAATATTTCTCATAAAAATCTCAGGTGTTACATGCACGGGGTTTCATAAACTATAGTTTCGGATCATGATTCATGGTTTACTTCGTGCTTCTGGAAGGGCTTGTAGAAGGAACATGGTACGCAGGTTTTATGGAGTACACCTTTCCATCCGCAAACAGATGGATGGTTAGAGTGTACTATACATGTGCTTGGGGATATGTTGAGGGTGTGTGTACATGACTTCGGTGGTACATAGTAGAAGGACCTAGATTTAGTAGAGTTTTCCTATAACAATAGTTATCAGGAAACTATACAGATGTTACCTTACAGGGATCTTTATGGTAGTCTATGTAGATCACTACAATGCAGGATAGAAGCAGGTGAGTCAGAGTTTTTGGGACTGAGTATCACACAAAAGACGATTGAACATGTTCAGCTGATTCAGAAACAAATGACTATGGCTCAAAGTGGGATGAACTCGTATGTTAATAGATGGAGGCGATCTCTAGAGTTTACAATTGGTGATCGTGTTTTCCTTAGGGTATCTCCTTGGTTGGCTCACCACAGGATACGAAGTCAGGGAATGCTGGCACCCAGGATTGTTGGACCTTTTGAGATCGTGAAGAGAGTTGGGCTGGTAGCATACGAATTGGCGCTTCCACAGAAATATAGTGTTATGGATGATTTTTTCCATGTATCACAACAATGAGGGTATCACCCCGGCCATTCTCATGTGATTGATGTGGACGATGTTGGGCTAGAGATAGATGCTTCCTTTTAGGAGCATCTGAAATGTGTGTTGGATCACAGTGAGAAGGTATTGAGGGGAAACACCATACCGATAGTTTGTGTTTTTTGGAATCATGGAGATGTGTAGGAAGTGAAATGGGAAATAGAGGTAGATATAAGGACTTAATGGCTCAATAATTTTAGGTCTGAATCTCAGAAAATTTTGGGAGTACAGCTCAAGGATGAGCTGTTATAAGGTGGGGAGAATGTAAGATCTCGGCCTTTCCTGGAGTCAATCTCGAACATGTTTTTAGGCACATTTGATATTTTTATGGACCTCTGTTTTCAAAGTAGTGACTTGAGGTGTGTTTGGGTGAACTTTTTAGTAAAACAAAAGGTTCATGGGTTGTGCATGGTTTGCACATGGTTTGAAAAACTGTGTTAGAAAACTGTGCCAATGAAGCAGAACTAGACATAGAGGTACACATGTTTTATGCATGGTTTGAAAAACCGTGTGACCAAACCATGTGGACCATTAAAATCTGCACATTGAGGTCCAAAGGGTTTCACAAACAGTGTGCCACTGTCCAGAAAACTGTTCACGTGGTTTTTAAATCCGAAAATCCTTTTTAAAACCACCCAAACCCCAGGACTTCCTTATTTTCTGACCTTAGCTCAGGCTTGGCAATTTCTAGGGGTTTAAAAAACCTCTTGGAGAGATTCCAAGGCTATCCAAACACCTTTTCTGATGATTTACGACTCATATTGAATATTCGCTCTCCTTTCAGTAATTAGATTTCATCATGTTGATTCTTCTATTCATTCCTCTACCTTTCCTTGATCTATTCATGGGAGATTTCCATAATTTCCATGGATCTAAGCCTATGAGTTCAGGTATGGATCTTTGATTATGGATCTAGATCTAGTTTTGAATGATCTTAATGCCTTTGATATTTTTTTTTGTTTTAAGGATTTAGATCCCGAACTTGATCGATGACATTGTGTTGCTCTGATTTTGGGGATTTTCGTTGTGATAACTTCCATAAATAAATCGAGGTAAGTGGTCTATATATAATCCTAGAGTCTCATCTTGTAAGGCATTTTTAGTTGTATAAATGTCGTGGCATAAATAATTAATTGGTGGTTTTTTTATGTGGTTCATTATGAATTGTGGATGTAGTTGAATATGGGTGATTGTTATGATGGAAGGATAATGAGGATTAAACATTTGAATATGGTTTTATATGTGAATTGGTTATTTGTTTCGAAAAAGGGTTGTGGGACATAGAATGACACTCCAAATACCCACATAGGATCTAGACATGGTGTTCTAGAACCATTGAAATGCGTGAATTTGATATTTTATGGGACAAGGACAGATGCTCCAAATACCCAAGGTGTTGTGAGACAGGGACTGATGCTCCAAATACTCACATGTGTGCTAGACATGTTGTTCTACACTCTTTTCATTTTTTTTAATATAGTTTCATTTGGCTATTCATAAACGTCATATTGTGACATAGTAATAATGAATTGAACATGGGAAATGGTTGAGTCTCCTACACGGGCCGAAGCATGCATTGTGTTTTGGTTGTTCTCAGGAACATGTATGTTTAACATTTTAAATAATGGTTAATTGGATAAATATAAATTTTTTCCCTATTTTCTTGCTTTATTATTAATGCAACAACAAACACTTCTTATGACTGGATTTGTTTTTGACACCGTTGTTGGTCATATATTGAGTCATACTCACACCCTACTCGAGCTGCCTGATTAGAACCTGAATATACATTGTTGTTACAAGACATGACAAGGGCAAGAGCCTTGGTTAGAGTTTTATTTGGGGTTGGAGCATAGAAGAGGGAACCAGACGTGGGTCGGGAACCGTTTGGAGTCTTTCTGTCTTTACTTGTAGTTTTATTATAGACACTTGGCACTTGCATAGTCGTAGAACGTTTTACCTTTAAGTTGGGTATTGTATTTCTGATTTTTGATTATGCTAGTGATGTTTTAATATTATATTTATATTTGTTTCTGTTATTTCTTTGTTACCCCCGCTGGTATTTTATTCCGATAACAGAGGGTATAGTCTCCCCAAGACTGACTTACTAGACCCTCGCTACTAGTCGGCACCCTCTTGCAAATGTGGAGGTACGCTTGAGGGCTTGGGACCAACTGGCTCGGAGCACAGTTCAGTGGCACCCGGGTCGGGACGTCACATGTTTACTTATATAAACATATTAAAAAAAATTAATTTACTATAAGATACTTGTTTATATCATTTTTTCTTTACTTTATGTTAATTTAAATGAAGTGTCATTATCACAGCCTAGTGGCCCCATGGGGTCCCAAAATAAACCAAAGGATTTTAATGGATGAAGTTTTATCAACCAATATGATTAGGACAAATGTTACAGTAACTTTATATTATTATATTAAAAGTTTTTTACCCTTATTCAATATATTTTCCCTATAACCATGGTAAATAAAATATTTTGTAATGTAAATATTCATAAGGTCTAAAAATAAAAGTTACCTATTTACACAATTTGGACACCCTGATTCCAAATATGGAATCCATTTTTCCATATTTGAAACACCGATGTGGAAGAAATTAATTTAAAATTATTTCCCGCTGTCAAAAGAAAAGACGTGTTTTTAGGAAATAAAAACTATCAAAAGAATGACAGTTGTTTATGTCCAATTTCAAAGTGAAATTAATTCAAATAAGAAAAATTGGTTTAAATGGTAAAAATATAATATAAATAAACATTAAAACCAATTAAAAAGATAATCTAAACATATAAATAAATAATATTAAATGCCAGTTTGTATAAAAATACGGTATTTTTCACTAATCATTAAAAATTGAATTATATTCGAAAAATACCAAAATTTTACCCAAAGTGAATTGTGATGTCCTGATTCTAAAGAAGAATTATATTTTGTCTTATAGAATGTATAAAAGTTACTAAAACTATATTTAAATATTTTTCACCATTAAAAGGCGGTAAATCGACATATTAATGAATATTAGAGTATCTATGCTTAAAATTAGATTTATTGACATTCTATGCCTCTAACATTTATTGGATAAATGTAAAATAATTTAATAGAAATGTATAATAATATTTTAGTTAGTTATGTTCATTATTTACAATACAATTTCTAGGAATTAACAATCATTTAAAATAATAATATTATATTATTATTGTGCAACGTATGATTTCAAAGACACCTGTTGTTGTGTATCGGCTATTCCATAAAATATATAAACCACTTTAAGGTAAAATCGATATTTAATTGAAATAATATTAATTAAAAAGAAAATGTATTATTTCTTTATTTACCTGGGATGTTATAGTTTCAATTTTATTCCGTCTTCAAAAACATTCAAATATTATTAAATAATTATAAACATTATACAAAATATCATAAATATTCATAATATTTTTATGTTAATTTTATTATGTATAACCATCTCCTTCTTCCATCAACTTGGAAATAGAACCATTGTTCGGGTGTACCACAAACCACCACCTCACTGACTGATGTAATTTATATTCCATAACCACCTCTCTCTAATATTTGTAATGTTATATAAAATAATATATATATATATTAATGAAATATTTAAAATTATTTAATGATATTATTTAATATATTTTTTCTTACCCATCCATCAATTTAAAAATGGTAATGTTGTTTTTATGTATTCATTGATTACAACTTCTACAGAGATAAGTGATTCATTTTACATGACTACTATATACTGTATAAAATTGTGTTCATAGAGATAATATGATATTTATGATATAAAAATCATTCCATTGAGTTGAAATTATACTTACCATCTTTCAATCATGTTTTTTTAAAAACTGAAACATTACTCAGGGATATTTTCATAATACTATCTTCGTGATTGAAAGATTGTCCTTTTTTCATAACCCTATTTCAGGGTTAGTGTATTTAGAATAATCGAAATATAAAAATGATAATTAACTTGTAATTTTTATTCTGGAGATGAGAGAATAATGAATTCCTTGACAAGAATAATCCTATAGAAGTGATCTTGGACACATTTTTTGAATATTATCAAAATGTTGAATATTATGATAATTAATTATGTAATTATATATAACATAGAAATAATGAAAAAATTAATAATAAAATGGAAAAAATAATCTTATTAATGTATAAAATTAAAATATTTTTTTTTTTTATGATTATAAATAATGTACATGGTGAATTGGACTCGAGGAAAGCGATACATTATATTAAAAGAACCATTATTTATTTTTTTAAAAATATATATTATAAATTGTTTTCAACCATTTCTATATTCATAATATGATTTTTTGGAGGTTTTTATTTGAAAATAAATTAATTATAAATTTCACTATTAACGCTTTTTAATTTCATTTAATGTATTTCAAAAGGAATATGTTTAGATATTTTATTTAGAACCTCTTGAAAAAAAAGAAAAAGGAATTTTATATTTTAACATATATAAAATCATCAGTTTTTGCTTTCCATGAAAACGAATTTTTTATTCATTTAAAATAATTCATTTTCACTATATGAAAACCCATCTATACCATTATTCTATTTACTTTCAAAAAGGGTTTAAATTTGACTATATATATTGAAAAATAGAAATATTTTTATTATGGGCGAATAGAATATTATTATGAGAATGATGATGGAAATGAAATATTTCATGTGGTATTATTATGTTATGGTTCTTGGGATTTTTTGTTATTTTTGGATAGCCAAATACATAACATTATTTTGTGGGCCCAAATACAACCCTCTAATGCATTGGTCAGAGGGATAGTGTTTTCTCGTTATTTTTCCCTTATGATGTAATTGTTACATGATAGGTATGTTATTCCATTTCTAAGAGTGATTTTAAGATGGATATGGAAATGATTTATCAATTTTACAATAATATTAATATTCAATTGTAATTTTTTTCATTGAAATAATATTTTTTCACAATGTAATGTAATTATATTATTTTTAAGGGAATGATTAGGCAACATCATTAAGGGTGAAATGTACAACTTGTTAAAAAGAATTCCTTAGATTTTTTATGTTTTCAAAGATATGATTTTGGTTTTTTATTTTATTCTTGAATGTTTATTTAGAATTTTTTTATGCTTGGAATCTTAAAATGATTTCTTAGGTATGAAAATGTATAAATTTAGTTTAAAGAATATTTTTAATTGGAATATTTTTACAATGTGTATTCATGGAATAAAAAGTTTCATCCATTATTTTTATATGCCTCATGTTGATATTTTTATTCAACTGAAATATTTTTTATTGTTTTCTTTATTTTTAATGGAAGAAAAAGAACAATGAAAAATTCATTATGAAATTTGACAAAATGTTAAATATAAATAAATCATGCTTCATTATAAATGTTTAATATTATAGAAAAATGGAATATAAGTGGAAGTGTTCACATTTTATGATTTAAAATTATTTTGTAAGGGTAATGAAATATTTACCAAAAAATGTAAACTATAAATATACATGAAATGAAATAAAGTTATTGATTTTATAAATTACAACTTACGTATAGTTTAAGGATGGTATTCATTATTTGGATCAACAAAAATTTTTAGATATATTATGTTATTCCAATTGTAAATAATTTATTGTAACCCTCTCAAAATGCCTATGATAATTATAACATCTAGAATTTTTTATAAAATATAGATTGTGTGGTTTCATAGTACTGAAATATATTCCTATAAATTAGTATGTGGATGTGGTTATGGAATAGATTCACCTAGGGGAAATGTATTTGAAACGGGTGGATTGGTTAATAACTAGTCCTTATTGGTTCATGATTAGTGCGAAAAAGACTGCACACTAAGACAGTAACTCTTAAGGGATAATACATTGGATAATTTACATTATATTTATTCATTATTATGAAGAATGTGGGGATTGAACCTTTGAAAACATATGAAAAATCATAGTTATATATGATAACACTAAATTTTCATGGGTTGATAAGTATATGTATGGTCATAAGTTTAATGGAATATATAAACCTTTCTAATTTTCAAAGGATGTGAATATTTAGTGGGAAATTTGTTGAGTTTTCATAAATTTTTTAGTTATAAGTAAACTGTATGTTTAACACATGAAAAGTTTATTTTAAGAATTATGTCCTTATTTTTTTTCATATATGTAATGTAATTGATAACCATTACTATTTAAATGATCATTTATATTCTAGAAATTATTATTTTTACAATATATGACCACATGATTTATCAAATATATAACCATGGGATAGAAATGTGATTCGATGAATAAGTGATTAATGTTATTTCAAAATATATCACATTAATTTTAGGGAATATTATTTGAATAATTTAAAAAAATATTATAAGATATATTGGTTTTTTATTTGGAAAATAGTATTTGGATTATTCTATGGATTCCAATATGGTTTTAAATTGGATATATAATGATTTAGGTTTTTTATGGAATTTATTATTATATTTTTTAGAGTACATGATTAGATCATATACATTTTCTCTTATATAGCATTCTTATTGAAAAATTGTGTTTTGGGGTAAATGTTAAAAAAATTATAACAATATTTTATCTTGTTCCTTTTATTTTTACGTTCTAATATTGATTTATTTTTATGTGTTATATTTGGAATTTTTAAATATTAACATTAGGTGTTATTTTTTAGAATTTTATAACTAATGTAAAATTTCATCATATTGGATATTATTTTATCTCATTTAAACTATTTTGGTTTTGGTTCATGTCTAAATTTATGAGGAATATATTTGTATCCTCTTTTGGATCATTTGATTTGTTATATGTTGATTTTATAGCTTATGGTATGGAAAATGTAAATCATGAATATTTATTTCTCGGTGTAAGATAAGTGATCAAATGTATAATTTATCAAATAACAACCAAATGATTCTATTATTCTTATGAAAAGGAATGATTTCAATTAATTACATGTTCACAAGTAATCTATGTAAAAATTTTCATTTCAAGTAGGTAAAAATCATAAAATAAATATTTTAATGTTTCATATTCACTTTTGATAAATTGTTTGTCTTTTACGCATATATTTGGTTTATGATTTTTTTTCTCATTATCGTTATTTTTTATATAAATGTTCTCTATCAGTTTCCCCACTATTTTATTAATAATTTTTTCCTCCATGTCTATATTATCATGACCAAATTATATAATATTATCTGGGAACCTTATTATGTTTTACACTAGATGAGCTTCGTATTTCCCATTTCTCATTTTAAAAATAAATGTTTCTATACCATTTTAATGATATGGGTTTTCAATAGATGTAATATCAAACAATAAACCCTTGATTACCAAGATCAGTATAATATTTCTAAAATCTGATTTATTTAAGTTGGTAGAATATAGCAACCCATTATTTAAATATATAATGATGTTTAATAGCATATATGAAATGAAAAAATGAGATTAAACAGCCTAAAAATATTATTATTTAAATATTATCAATATAACCAAGTCATTTAATTGACTGGTATAATTAAATGTAACCACATTATGAAATATATATATATATATATATAAAGGTCCTACACAATACTAAAATTTTCATTAATATGAAACAATTGATGGGGGAAGGGGATATACAAAGCTACAAATATAAGGGAAAGCATACACATACCGGAGGTCGGGAAGTATCAAACTAGAGGCCTCCCCGACAACCCATAATACCCTATTCCACTACGATAAGACCATGGAATGGTCTTGTACAATAATAATGTATTGAATATTTTATTTGAAAAATTAATTCTTTTTTAATTATATCCATTTTGTTCCTCAAAATAAATGTTAATCAAAAAATTGTTTTTTATATTTTTTCCAAAATATGTGGTTAATGCCTATTATTTATTGAATCAATGTACATTTTTATGGGTATTGATGACCCATTACATGTACCTTAGGAATAGTGGATATTATAAAAATATTATTACAATTTTTTAAATTTTATATGATAAAAAGGATATCATTTTTGAAATAATAATATCAAAATTACATTATTGGGAAATGTCTTGATTTTCCTAAAAATATTGACTTTCTAGTGGATAGTAAAAAATATAATAATTTAAAAAAGAATAATTTTATCTCATTAAAAAAATTTAAATCACCATTTGATATCAGAATACCATAATTATTGCATAATTATAAATAATCGAATCAATTTCATATTAATAATCACAATAAGTTATTTTGAAATAACATTATTATTGGTATAAAACACAATTCCCAAAAAATAATTTTTCATGTAATTTTGAATTCTTATCATGAATTAATTTTTACCCCATATAATAATTTAATCATAAATAATTGATACATGATTTATAATCCATATTTTTAATAAGGTAAATTGGCCCCTTTTATTTTTTAAATTATGAATAATAATCGTAGGAATCATTTATCTTCATGGTAAGGGTAAATATTGTAATTATGGTTAAAAATAATATGAGACGAACTAAAAATAAACATAACACTTGATTTTAATATATTTTATTAGTGTTTTAGACCATATTCAAACATGATTGTATGTTATGTCAATTTTGAGCCATTTTTTCATTGAAAATGACTTATATTTTATTTTATTTAAAGAAAAAAACATATTATCACTATATTACATATTAATTTATCAAATATGTTCACAATAGAATAAAAATAAATTTTGAATTAATAAAAACATTATTGATTATAAGAAATTATTTTTATGCTATTGATTTATTTTTAGTTTTTAGTGAATAGAAATCACTTTTACTTTTTATGCAACACAAACATAGTCCTCATATAAGAAGTAGAAAAATCAACTAAATTATTTTATAAACTCTTATTGTAATTTATTTTTGTAATTTATTTTTTCACCTGAAATATATATTTATATAATACATAATCATTATATCAAATACATCTATATTCAAAAAAAATTCTCTTTTTAAATTAAATGTAAAATTAAATGAATTGATTAATAGATTTATTTAAGGAGATTTTATAATAAACAATATTTAATTACATGATTTAATATATATATATATATATATATATATATTATGATAAATTAATTATATATAGTTTAAGTTATAAATAATTTTTCATTTAAGGTATAATTGTTCGTTTATATTAAACTTTATAACCCCAAATGAGTAAAAAATATTGATATTTTTATAATCGTCAAAATGGATAACTAGTGTCAAAACAAAGAGATAACGGTAAAACGATATCCTAAACATGTACAAACTATAGTGGATCATAGTATTTATACTCATTATAATCATATATTATAAATATTTTTATTTTTTTCCAATATTTATATAATTTAATTTATATAAATTTGTTACTTTAAGTAATTCTAAATTTTCCTCTACCCTCGCTTATAAAAGGGAACCTCATCTCCTATCTAATTCACATAATTTTAGTACTGTATTTATTATTGGGTTTAAAAAATTCTTTCATTAAATCTCCCACACCTAATAGACTATAATTGTTGATCATAAATGTATCCTTGAAAAGAATATTTATAAACCAAATTGAGTTGTCTGAAGAAGATATGTAGTTTTTAAATGAGTGTTTTGTTTTTATTATTATTCTACCTATATAAAATATTATTCAAACATGATGAAATATTTACAGTTATGTATTCAACATACTAATATTTTAGATATTAATGGACGAACCAATATAAATTTCCACCATCAATAAAATATCAAATGAAATAGTCATTCATTTGTACGTCGAACTACCCCCTTTCAAAATGTTGTAATTATATTAGGAAAAAATATATAAAGGTATAATTGAAGTATTTTTTGGATTATTATGTTTGTAGACAAAGAGGGTTTCTAAGGTCTGTTGTGGAGATCTAGAGAGATTGTTTACTGGGAATGATGGCAAATATCTAAGATAGAAGAATGGATTCTATGGGAGTAGTGTAGACGATTCTGAATACAATGTGACTCAGTTTCCTAGTGTTTCCAAAAAATTTCGGGTCAAGAATTTAGAGTTTTTATAGAATTGAAAAAGATTATTTTCTTTATATGACTTCTAAAATTATGAAAAATGCATGAATTTATCGAAGAATGGGACTCTGGAATGTGTTTTGACAATGGCGTGAAGATTCAGACGGTGAGCTCTGTAAGTACGATGATCATCATAATCATCAAAGATTATGAGCATCGCGAGTGGAGAATTATGGTGGAGTGAAGAGTTTTACAGTGGTATCCATGATTACGAGAGGCATAGAAAATGGAAAACATAATTGGATCTTCACATAAAAAAGGTGCATCACGATAAAAAATATGGAGCATCATGAAATGGTAATGATTTTGAGTGAGGGTTATTGAATTGGTGGAAGTTGCTAAAAATATGTCCCTTCTCCCTTAAACCAAAGTATAAAGTATTAATTAATATTTCATGGATTTGTAAATGTCAAGGTGGTTTGTGAAGGTGGTTTGTAAAGGAGTATTAGGTTAAGAAGTATATAAAGGATATGATAGCCAACCTAAAGCTCTAAGCATTGTGAAAGTACACGAATTTTTGAAGGATAAGTATGAATTTATAATTAAAGTATATTCACAAAGGCTAGTTGAGATCGGTGAAAGTGGTTTATTCACAAAGGAAAAGTGACCTTTGAAAAAGAAGGTGTAGTTATCCATGGTATACTAAGCTTCAGAAATGATTGCAACATCACGAAATTCTATTTGAGCTTCATGAAATAGGAACTTTGCAAATTTAGGGAGCATTGAAAAAGTTATTCAGATGTTAGTCCCAAATACATATTTGGTAAATTCATATTAATATGTTGGATGAAAGTGGAACATCAACATATAATCCATATAAAATCTATAATGCAATCATTAGATATAATGAAAGGATATACAAGTCCATAAGTTGTCGGTGAATCCCTCCTAAGAGCAGTGAGAAATGTTAGAGGAAGATGATGATACTTTCCACCAGTAGTGATCATGTTAAATACACTTAGGTAACAACACAATGGAATGTTTAGATAAAAAACTTATCCTTATAATGGTATTGATCATAAGTATAGATGGGATCATGCTCGAACAACCATTATTGGTAGTGAGACTTATTTGATTTGGTGCAATCAACATATTTCTTTTGTATGCTCCTTGGATGTATCAAAATTAGGATTAAGAGATGAATGTGATTATGTCATCTCATTCATCAAATCATCATATAGGAAAAGGAAAGTTCAAAGGGAAACACTATCTGGTATAAATTTGGTGCTGAAAGTTTGGACATCTTGAAGAAAGGTGCCCAAAGAATTGTCAAGAAGATGAGGAGGAAAATGTTTAAATTACCATGATTTATTATTCAAACTATATGAAGAGAATGAAAAATTATATGTGAAATTTATTCAAAAATATGAATATTCATTCCAGAGAAGATGACAGTTTTGAATAATATGAGGTAGAAGGGTAAGAGGACGATAAGAATCATAATGCAAATGCTATGGTGGATGTTGATAGAAATTATCAAATGAGTTAAGAGGTAGAAAATGATAAATAATTCATAGTACGTGTTGAAATTTAGGTTGAACTTGAATATGATCTTGAGATATAGTTGTTTTTAGATCTAAAAATAAGAAATCCCATAATTTATTTTGTGATGAAAACTTTATATACCAAAACACAAAGAATATAAGTAAGAGTTAAATGACGAAATAGAAAATTTATTCCTTGAATTCATGAGATCCCAGAAAAATTCATTGAGTATAACCTTATGATTGAAGAATAGAAAAGGGAAATTAATCGTTCAATCTAAACTGAAAATGTTCAATTAGAATATATCGAAGAAATTTAAGAGGAGGTCGTCATCCTTTGATGAAATATTATGGATTAGTGGAATCTCATAAATATTAATATGAAACTAAGATAGAAGATAATTTTGGAAATAGAGTATATGTAGATGGATCATAGAGGTATAGTGGAACAAAAGAAACAGAAAATTCCCAAAGATAAGGTCAATAAGAGGGTTGATTAAAATATCGATGTCTGATGATCAATGTCAGACCGCAAGAAGCCACTTATAAATTGATTATTTATTTGGGTATGGAGTAGATTGAGAATATTCATGAAACCCAATGGGAAACATTTGGCGTTGAAGTGACACATAGGAATGAACCTCACATTAGGTGATATTACAGTGGAAATAGGGGACAGTCACATAATGTGTGTTTCATAGAAAATAGATTTCCACAGTAACAAGAACTGCAATTGAATAAAAACAGAATACAATATTCTATAAAATCATTATAGAATCATTGTTTTTTGTGTGGGGGGTTTGGACACATTCTAGATAATGTACATCAACCATGCATATGTATATGCTGAAGCATAATTGAAATGGTCACAAACAACAATTAATTGAACCATCATGTGAGCTGATAATCAATAATTTGTTTGTAGTATTTTAAGATGATGTTGATCAATCTTACACCGAAGAATAAAAGATCATCAATCGATAAAAGGTATGATGTAAAAATCGTGTATTAAGAATAAAAGAGATGAGAGGGTAGTGGTTCCAGAGATTGATTTTAAAGAATCAGATTAAACAAGAATATAGATCAATGATAGTGGATGCACCTCAGATATGATAGAAAAAAGGATCTGGTTATCGGAATAATGTATTATAAATAATGTATATTAATATTTTAAAATTATTATGTATTGAGAATTATTGGCTCTCAAAAATTAATGCTTTGGAAAAAAGTCATGAGATGTGCATATATCATAGTTCTTGATGGTATCAATCACAACATGGTTTTTTTAAGTCAAATATCTGATCCAGAACATGTAAAGCCCCATAAAATTCAAGGGAAATTTGTTTTTCTTAATTTTTATTGGGATTTTACAAGAATGCAGTTTCTGATGGCACCTGATTCTGAGGCCCGGTGTTCCCGGAATCAATTTCCAAAGGATAGCTCGGGTACGTTCAGTGAACGAACGAGCGGGTTTTTCTATCTTTTGAACAGGTGCTCGGAATCGAAATTCGAGGGCACCAATGAAACCACAGCACCAGTAATTGCTTAGGAACACCTTTTTTGGAGTTGCGTTTTCTCGGGTGTGGTTATTTAAAAAAAGGGTTAACTAATGAATAAAATAAAAGTTGCGCAACAATTTTTATTTTATGTTCGAAGTAGTTTAAACTTACATATGGAAGTTTAGGTGGGACCCACTATATCCTAACCCCTCTTGATTGGATATTAGTGAGGTGGGCCCCACAAGAGCCCCACATTTTCAACTTCCTCAAACCCTCATTATTTTTGTAACACACCCGCACCCCCTTATTAAATGCCAAGTCAACTCTCACATTAATTGGAATGTTAAGACTCTGTAATTAATTCAATTAATTGAATGAATTCTTTTGAATTTCAAATGGAATGTTGGCTCGTGTGTGTTAATTAAATAATACAAAGTCTTATTTCAATTAGGGGTTGCTTCGTTGTGTTGAGAGGGAGAGTTCCACGAAGAACTTCATCTTCGTCCATATAGAACGCGAAGAACGCACCGACCCCGACGAAGAACGCCGGCCTCCGACGAAGGATGAAGAAGAATTCTAATTCCTCAGAGATCTATGACATGACGCCGTGTACCGTGACGCTGACAATCCTCTTCTCCGAGATGCCATGTACCGTGACTTCTACGATGCTCACAGAGCCTCCTTCTGCGACGCCGTCTTCCGCGACGTCTCTTTCCGCGATGCTCATCGATAGTCAACTCGTTATCGAGGTAGGGGTTTATTTTTGATCGTGAATATTCCTTGCCATTCATCAACATTTTCTTTGGGCCGCTTGTTATCAATTTAATGAGAAGAGGTCGGACTGCACGAACACAGCCGACCCTCCTCCCCCCTTGGTTGTTGTGATCGTTACGGCTCAAACGAAGGTGGCGCGGTGCAACAGAGCCACGTGGGAACAAAGAGAAATAAGGCAAGGAAGTGTGGTGCCATCATTCCATGCCATTGAGGCCGAACGAAACTGCGGCCAGAGTTGGGCCACGGCGAAGGGGCAGGGTGCCGTCGCATCGCACTAGAGAACCATGAAGAGGCTGTGGCCGGAGCAGGTCATGGCAGAGGGGCGCGGCGCCATCGTTCCGCGCCGGAAAGATCAGGGCAGCGGCCTTTGGCCGCGGCGGAGTAGGGAGTGGAGGCCGGAACCACCCGTCGCCGGTGCGTTGGATGGGAAAGACCGTGGGGTCCCGCGGCGGCAGCACGGCCAGCCAGCCGTGTTGGCCGATCGGAGAATGTCGGGGGTCATAACTCCCGGCTGGCCAAAGGAGCGGCCCCCACGTGTGGCCGTCGTTTCAAAACAGGGGGGCAAGCCCCCCCCCCCCCCCCCCCTTCAGTGATAACTCGGACAGCGTCGAGCTGGCCATGCGGGTCGCGCCCACGCCAGTCCAACCAGCCACCCAGGCCGGGCCGGGCCGCCCAGGCCGGGTCGGGCCGCGCAGGCCGGGCCGGGTCGCGCCGGTTGGGTCAGGCCGCGCCGGCGAGGCCAGGGCACACCATGTTCGGCCGGACCCAGGTCGGGTTGACCCGGTTCGGGCCGACCTAGGGGGTCTTGGGTCGGGTCAGTCCGGGCCCAAAACCTCATAATACCGGACATATTATTTTAAATGTCTGTTACATGGGCTACAAACTTCTGATTGATACACCGTCAGTTGAGATGTGATCCTTGAATCGAGCCAGTTGTTTTGGTATATTACACTCAAGGTTTCGAAGAACATTGGGTACGACCCAGTTGGTTTGATCACGAAACCAACCGGGCCCTCGGAGCGAAAACCCTTATAACTTCAGCTCCGGATGTCTGATTGACGTTCACTCGACTTGGTGGGATTCTTCTTAATGAGAATGACCTTTAGGATTATTCCACTTGAGGTTTGGACACAGTTGGAGTGCGGTCGAGTTGGTTTTGACTTAAAAACCAATAGGGCCCCTGTAACGAAAAGGCCAATAACTCTCAGACTGAGCGTCCGATTGACGCTCCATCTATCACGTTGAGTTCCCAATGTCGAGACGGAACTTTGGGATACATCAACTCTGGACTACGTGTTAGTTTATGTATCGACCCCTTGGATCGTGGAGCGGACCCTCAAAGAAACGAGCATGCTGTGTACGGAAACCCTAGAGCTGGCTGAGGCTTGACGACTACTAATCAATCGACTCGGAGTGTTTCGATAGCCCAGTGGGTAGCGCTTTGTTGTAGCGGCAGACCCACGATGGAGGAGCACTTGGTTGTTGCGGCAGACCTGCCGTACTCAATAGAAGGAGTACCTCTGTAGGCTGTGAGGGGGAGCGCTTGGTTGTAGCGGCAGACCCATGGTGGGAAGCGCTTGGTTGTAGCAGCAGTCCTACAGTACTCGACAGGTGGTGTACTACAGTAGACCAAGGTTAGTGGGAAGTACTTGGTTGTAGCGGCAGGCCCACTGTACTTGATAGTGGAGGAGTTCTGCATCAGCTATGGGTTCGACGGTGAAGACTTTCCTACCAGAATCCTTTGTGGGTTCGACGACGACGAAAACCATACAGGAATCCTCTGTGGGTTCGGCAGTGACAACCACTATACTTTTATCCTACATGGGTCTAACAGTATTGACCTCTATTGTAGTGTAAAGACCCGTAAAAATTCAAGGGAAATTTTTTCATTAATTTTCTTAAGAATTTTACAAGAGCGCGGTTTCAGACGGCACCTGATTCCGAGACCCGGAGTGCCCGGAATTAATTTCCGAAGTTTGGCTCGGGTACGTTCAGTGAACGAACGAGCGGGAATTCCTAACATTTGATCCGGTGCTCGGAATTGAAATCCGAGGGCACCGATGAACTCGCAGCGCCGTTATTCGCTTAAAGAGACCTTTTCGGGAGTTGCGTTTGTTGCGGGTTGAAAGTTAATTTTGGGGTTTTAAGTTTGAGTTAAATAAAATTTGTGTAGAACAAATTTTATTATATCTTGATAAAACCTACCAAAGGGGGTTGGAAGTGGGACCCACACCCACTTAACCTCCCTTGGGAGGATTAAGTGTGGTGGGGCCCACACGAACCCCTAATTCTTTCAAATTCTCCCAACTCCCTTAACACCTCATTTATTGACTTGAGTTACTTATTTAATTATGGGAGTTAATCCTTTTGAATTTCAAACTTTTGAAATTCTATTGTGTTATGTAATAATAAAATAAGTTGTTGTCTTATTTTATTTTGGGTTATTTGTTTGTCTTCTTGAGAGGTGGAGAGCTCTTCTTCTTCTTCAACTCTGACGAAGAACTCGAAGAACGTTCATCTTGACGAAGAACGCTCAAGCTCCGATGAAGAACGCCGCACCTCCATTCTTCGTTTACCGTGTCAACGAAGGGGATGCCACTTCTTCCTCGGACAACCTTCGTCGGCGTACAAGTTTCGCCAACGACGTGTCTCTTCGAACGCATCCCTTCGTCATCGAATTTGACGAACGGCTACCGCGACGCCCGACCTCCGCGACGTCGTCTTCCGCGGAACGTTCACAATCTTCGAACCTTATACCCGAGGTAGGGGTTGTTGATTTCTTTTTGGTTTCCTTATTTTTATTCTTGATCGTGAATAGCAAGTCTAACGTGTGGCTTGAATTATTTAAGTTGCGTTATTATTTTAACGTGAGGGGGCCGGACCGCACGAACACGGCCGAACCCCCCTCCATCGTTCTTGTTTGTTCTTGCGGGTGGAAGCAAGTGGCGTGGTGCCGTCGCACCACGCGGATGATCATGCAAATATTTTACGCGGCGCCGTCGCGCTACGCCGAGGTAGAATCTTCAAGAACGCGACGTCGTCGCGCCGCGTTGAATGGAATCAAGGCACGGCGAAGGGGCGCGGTGCTGTCGCACCGCGCCGGATGACGAACGCCGCGGCCGGTTCCGGGCCGCAGCGGAAGAGAAGACCGGCAGCCGGGCCGCCGGCGTCGGAAGCCGAAGGGGGGACCGGAATTTCCGGTCCCGTTGGAGAAAACCGGCCGGCCAGCTGGCCGGCCGGAAGGCATTAAACTGGGGGAATTAATCCCCCGGCCAGCATGTAAAACCCCCCTCTTTAAGAGGGGGGCGGTTCCATGAAAGGGGGGGGGGGAAGCAGCCCCCCCGGTTCTCTTTATTAAACCGGCCCCCACGTGGGGGCCGTTTGTTGCAAAGGCGCGGCACAAAGGCCGCGCCGCTTCAATCAGCGGGGGCTTAGCCCCCGCGTGCGGCCCCTCGCGGCGCCAGGCCGCTGCGGCCCGCCGCGCCGCCGCGCCGCCCCGCCGCCGCCGGCCACCGCGCCGCCCCAGGGTGGGGGGGGTGGGGGTCGGGCCGGGTCGGCCCGGACCCGGACCCCCCGTTTCGAACCAGAATCGGTTTTTGGGCCATATCGTGAGCCTCGGACCTCCGAATGACGAACCGTCTGCGGCAACGCGATCCTTGGATCGAGACGGTCGTTTCGGTATATCGCACTCAAGGTTTCGGTTTACTTTGAGTTCGGCCGGGTTGGTTCGTTCACGAAACCAACCGGGCCTTCGGAGCGGAAACGCTCATATCTTGAGCTACGGATGTCCGATTGACGTGCCGTCAGCTGTGTTGTGTCCCTCTTAGTGAGGCGAATCTTTTGGCATACTCCGCCCGAGGTTTGGACGCAGGTGGAGTACGGTCGGGTTGGTTTTGCCTTAAAAACCAACCGGGCCCCGGAAACGAAAATGCCAATAACTCTCAGACCGGGCGTCCGATCGACGCGCCGTCTGTTGCGTTGAGTTCCTGTTGACGATACGGAACTTTTGGATACATCAACTCTGGTCTTCGTGACAGTTGATGTATCAGCCTCTCGTCTCGTGGAGCGGACCCTCCGAACGAGCTTGCTATGTGAGGGAACCCTAGTGCTGGCTGCGACTGTTCTACTGCTACGACTACTACTACTACTGTGACTGCGACGACGACAGTACAGAGATCCTGTGTGGATTCGACGACGACGACTACAGCACTCAGCGATCCTACGTGGATCAGTGCTACAGGTCCTGTGTGGGCCCGATCCTGTGTGGGTCTCTGCGCTCAGCGGTCCTGTGTGAACCAGCGCCTACAGGTCCTGTGTGGGCCCGATCCTGTGTGGGTCTTTGCGGGGGTTAGTTACCTATCGATCCTTCGTGGGTCCGACGACTTAGATGGATCAGTGATCATCTTTATCGTCCTTGAAGAAGTATACCTGTGTGAGCTAAATCCTATTGCTTTACTGTGTGGATTGTGTTGTGCAATCCTGTGTGGATTACGTTGTGCTTTCCTGTGTGGAATACGTTTACTTTCCTGTGTGGACTGAGTTGTACTTGGGCTCGGAGGTTAGAGCGTATTTGAATTGATGACTTAGTTATATGTATGGGCATATACCTAAGCAGTGTCGGTTAATACTTCGTGATTGTTACTTTTCTTCGTGGTTTATCCTTTGTGGATTTGAGAGACCTTCAGGGGTCTCGGGGTCCCTACTGAGTAGCTTATACTCACCCCTGCACAGGCTTTGCCCGCACTACGTTGTGTTGGTTGCAGACGACGGACAGCGTTGACCTTAGCTGAGGCTTGTAGAGCGGGACGGTACCCGGAGGTGGACCACTGGGCGGGACGTGCACGGAGCGGACGGCGGGACCCGTGGAGCAGAGGAGCTATCTGTACCCACCCTTCAGGTGGGATTTCCAGTGGACAGCTCGGTGTAGCGGCTTTTACTTTTCAGTTGTTGTTTTCCCTTTCGAGTTGTACTTTACTTTCAGTTTGGGTTTGTATTCTGGCCCATTTAACTTTCCGCACTTTCAGTCGTACTCTTCTTTGTTTAGTGTTTACTTTCCGCTTGTTTACTCTGTGGTGTGTGTTTACTTTTCAAAGGCAATGCCTTCCCTTTTTACCGGGATTTACGCCTTGGTGCTAGTCGCCAGCCCCTGGCCTATGGAAGGCGGGCTTGGGGTAGTCACGGCACGGACCCCGAGGGCGGGTCGTGACAAATTGGTATCAGAGGAGTTCGGTTCAACCACGAACTCTGATCTTTTCTATGTGAAGCAATAATGTTTAGCGTATTGAGTGTGGTTATCAGTCCAGGGAGTCCAATGTTGGTGCGGCGGCCGACGTATCCGTACACCAGGACCCTGACTTCTGATCTCCGACTTAATGCACGAAAACATTGTTTGCGTGTGTGTTTCAAAGTTTTCATTGTGATTACTTATATCAGCTCACCAGGTATACTGTTCTAACTGTGGCGCACCTGTTTCCTTTTCAGGATGGCACCACGACGACAGCCAGCTAGGGTTCCGAGAGTTGAGAGAGACGACAGCCCACCGAGCGACGAGGCCTCGGTGCAGGGCCCTTTTCCAGTAGTGGCACCGACGGTAGCTTTACCCGCCGATCCCCCGATGCTTCCAGCAGCAGCCGCTGACGATGCACGTCGCCTCCGCGCACTGCATGAGTTTCAGCGCCAGCGACCTCCCAGGTTTCGCGGGGAGACGGATCCCCAGGCAGCAGAGGACTGGCTGGAGGCAGTGGTTCGAGTGCTTAGGCTAGTGAGGACACCAGCAGACCTCATGGTGATCCTCGCTGCGATCCTACTACACGCAGCAGCAGGACGATGGTGGAGCTTGATGCTCCAGGTTCACGATGAGGCATCTCTACTTTGGACGGACATTGAGTGCCTCTTCCGCTCGGAGATCGTCCCAGCCACCCTTCGTGCGGTGCGTATCCAGGAGCTTCTACAGCTGCGGCAGGGCAGCATGACGGTCGCTCAGTACTCGGCGAGATTTACCGATCTCTCGCGCTACTCGACCGACATGGTACGGGACCCATTCTTCTGGGCCCGGACCTTCGAGCAGGGTTTGAGACACGAGATCAGGGCATCACTGATCTCCCTCAGCATACCGACTCAGACAGGAGTACTGGAGCGGGCCCTTCTGATCGAGAGCTTCCTTGCTGAGTCTACACCAGCACAGCGACCCACCGCAGGGCGGCACGTGGAAGAGTCATCTGCAGCAGGAAGTCGACGGATGACTCAGGGGTCCAGACAGACCAGACCTTCGGGCAGACATTCTCAGGGCACTGGCTCAGTAGTGCGAGGCACACAGCGTGGAGCCAGTCTTTCGAGAGGCAGACAGTGCTACTCATGCGGCGGGCAGGGCCACATGGCTCGCGACTGCCCGACCCGCCGTGCCGAGGAGCAGCAGTCAGTTGATGGACCACCGAGGCAGAGGCAGAGGGTCGACCATGGCGTTCCGCAGGGAGGAGGCGGACGAGGCAGAGTAGCTGGACGAGCAGCCGGTGGTGGGCGACGCTTTGAGGCTCTGCCACCACCACCACCAGGAGGTCCACCCCGACCACAGGGAGCTGGCGGGCAGCGACAGGCACAGCTCCAGGCAGCATAGGCCTATGACCACGGCGCACCCGAGATGATTCGAGGTACTATCTATGTCTATTCCATCCTTGCTACAGTTCTTATAGACACAGGAGCGAGTCACTCTTTCATAGCCGCTGCCCTTGTTCGGAGCTCGGAGATTCCGACAGAGCCGTTGGCTCGATCCTTACGACTAGAGACTCCTACGGGAGCAGACTCGACGATTACGCACTGGTGACGGCAGTGTGAGCTTACTCTAGGAGGCGAGAGCTTCTGCTGGGATCTTCGTGTAGCAGCGTCGAGGCCTTACGACGTCATCTTGGGCATGGATTGGCTATCTACGGTCCATGCACAGATTGACTGTTTTAGGCGCAAGGTGCGATGTGTACGCACCGACGGGAGCAGGTTCACCTTCACCGGCGAGAAGGGAGCCTTTACAGCATAGGATGGACTTCCACGGAGGAGAGGACAGCCCATAACTCATCAGTTGGCTAGCCTCATCCTTGGAGCAGTTGACGTGCGGAGTCCTGGTTTTCCTGCAGTGGTGGATCAGTTTGCGGACGTTTTTCCCGACGACATCCCAGGGCTACCTCCTCGCAGAGAGGTAGACTTTTATATTGACTTGTACCCTGGGACAACCCCGATATCTACTCCAGCATATCGGATGGCCCCCGCCGAGCTTCGAGAGCTACGGGTACAGTTGGAGGACTTGCAGGGCAAGGGGTTCATCCGACCCAGTGTTTCACCCTGGGCTTCTCCGATATTGTTCGCCAAGAAGGCGGACGGGAGCTTGCGACTTTGTGTTGACTATCGTCGCCTGAACCAGGTGACAGTGAGGAACAAGTATCCGCTACCGAGGATTGATGACCTCTTTGATCAGCTCAAGGGAGCACGGTGGTTCTCGAAGATAGACCTCAGGTCAGGCTATCATCAGCTCAGAGTCAGAGACGAGGATGTACAGAAGACGGCCTTCAGATGTCGGTATGGCCACTATGAGTTCTTGGTTATGCCTTTCGGTGTAACCAATGCTCCAGCAGTGTTCATGGCTCTCATGAACAGGATCTTTCAGCCATACCTCGATCGGTTTGTCGTGGTCTTCATCGACGACATTCTGATTTACTCTACGACAGAGGAGGAGCACGCCTATCACTTGCGAGTTGTTCTTGACACACTCTGAGAGCACCAGCTTTATGGTAAGCTCTCGAAGTGCCAGTTCTGGATACGTGAGGTCCACTTTTTGGGACACGTTATCTCTGAGGCGGGAGTTGCAGTGGATCCCGCGAAGATTGAGGTTGTGTTAGCTTGGGAGCCACCCAGGAGCGTGACTGAGGTTCGGAGTTTCTTGGGACTAGCTGGATATTATCGGAGATTCGTGCCAGACTTCTCTAGAGTTGCGGCATCACTCACAGCTTTGACGAAGAAGGGGAAACCCTTCGTATGGACAGACAGATGTCAGCAGAGCTTCCAGGAGCTGAGACAGAGATTGACCTGCGCACCTATCTTGAGGTTGCCTGAGGAGGGAGTAGGGTACGTAGTCTACTGCGATGCATCAGGGACCGGACTCGGATGTGTTCTGATGCAGGAGCGGGCAGTGATCGCCTATGGATCACGACAGTTGAGGCCGCATGAGCAGAACTACGCTACCCATGACCTGGAGTTAGCAGCAGTGGTCTTCGCTCTGAAGACATGGCGACACTATCTGATGGGCGAGCGCTTTACAGTCTTTTCCGATCATCAGAGTCTCAGGTATATATTCTCGCAGAAGGACCTGAACCTGAGACAGCGGCGATGGCTCGAGTTCCTCCAGGACTATGACTTTGAGATAGTCTATACTCTTGGTAAGGGGAACGTAGTAGCCGATGCCCTCAGCAGGAGGACGGGCATTCAGCTACTTGAGGAGGCGACGGAGCAGCTAGCCTCTTTGCAGATATCCTTCGTGGATAGAGATGGAGCAGCCTTCCTCCAGTCTCTCACAGTCACCCCTCCACTACTGCAGCGAGTCAGGGAGGCACAGCGTGGGGACGCTGACTGTGAGACACGGCGAGCACAGATATCCTCGGGACAGGTACCTGATGGTTTCTCCCTTGGAGCAGAGCACGACGTCCTTTTCAGAGGACGTACCATGGTGCCAGTCGCATTGCGAGAGGAAGTACTGAGAGAGTTTCACACTTCTCCTTTAGCGGTACATCCTGGAGTGGCGAAGATGTACCAGGACCTCAGACGACAGCACTGGTGGCCGGGCATGAAGAAGGCAGTAGCAGAGTTCGTTTCTCGATGCCTTACCTGCCAGCAGGTGAAGGCAGAGCATCAGGTACCAGCAGGCTTGGTACAGCCCTTGGAGGTTCCGGAGTGGAAGTGGGACGGCATATCTATGGACTTCGTGACTAGACTTCCACGCACTTCCAAAGGTCACGACTCTATCTGGGTGATTGTTGACCGGCTCACCAAGTCGGCACACTTCTTACCCATCAGAGAGCAGGGCTCAGTAGAGAGCTTGGGACGTCTCTACGTTCAGGAGATTGTGCGGCTCCACGGCGTACCATCATCTATCGTCTCCGATCGAGATGCCCGCTTTACTTCCCGACTTTGGAAGGGGTTACAGGAAGCGTTCGGGACACAGCTACGTCTGAGCACATCCTTTCACCCTCAGACGGATGGTCAGACGGAGAGGACCATTCAGACTCTCGAGGACATGCTCCGCGCATGTGTCCTCGACTTTGGTCATAGCTGGGAGGACCACCTACCCTTAGTGGAGTTCGCGTACAACAACAGCTACCACTCCACCATCGGGATGGCACCGTACGAGGCATTGTACGGCCGACCTTGTAGATCTCCTTTGTGCTGGACAGACCCTGGGGAGTCAGCACTGGTGGGACCGGAGATGGTCCAGGCCATGACAGAGAAGGTCCAGGTCATCCAGGAGCGGATGAGGACAGCTCAGAGCCGGCAGAAGTCTTATGCTGACAGGAGGCGGAGGCCACTAGAGTTCGAGGATGGCGACCACGTCTTCTTGCGGGTATCACCTCGACGTGGTATTCGGAGATTTGGCCGAGGCGACAAGTTATCTCCACACTTCATCGGACCTTTCCAGATTCTCAGCAGGATTGGTGAGGTGGCTTATCGCCTGGCTCTACCACCTCAGTTGCACCGGGTGCACGACGTCTTCCACGTATCTCAGCTGAGGAGATACGTGCACGACCCGACGCACATCATTGACCATGGGGAGCTTGACGTTGACGATGGGGCGACTTTTACGGAGGTCCCTGTGGAGATAGAGGATTGACAGGAGCGGGTCCTGTGTGGGCGATCGATTCCTCTTGTGCGCATCAGATGGCAGCACGGGAATCTCCAGGAGAGCACATGGGAGCGGGAGGCTCAGATGCGTGCTCAGTACCCTCATTTGTTTCCCTAGTTTTTGATGTATCTTTACGGGGACGTAAAGCCCTGATGTGGGAGTAATTTAAAGACCCGTAAAAATTCAAGGGAAATTTTTTCTTAATTTTCTTAAGAATTTTACAAGAGCGCGGTTTCAGACGGCACCTGATTCCGAGACCCGGAGTGCCCGAAATTAATTTACGAAGTTTGGCTCGGGTACGTTCAGTGAACGAACGAGCGGGAATTCCTAACTTTTGATCCGGTGCTCGGAATTGAAATCTGAGGGCACCGATGAACTCGCAGCGCTGTTATTCGCTTAAAGAGACCTTTTCGGGAGTTGCGTTTGTTGCGGGTTGAAAGTTAATTTTGGGGTTTGTAGTTTGAGTTAAATAAAATTTGTGTAGAACAAATTTTATTATAACTTGATAAAACCTACCAAAGGGGGTTGGAAGTGGGACCCACACCCACTTAACCTCCCTTGGGAGGATTAAGTGTGGTGGGACCCACACAAACCCCTAATTCTTTCAAATTCTCCCAACTCCCTTAACGCCTCATTTATTGACTTGAGTTACTTATTTAATTATGGGAGTTAATCCTTTTGAATTTCAAACTTTTGAAATTCTATTGTGTTATGTAATAATAAAATAAGTTGTTGTCTTATTTTATTTTGGGTTATTTGTTTGTCTTCTTGAGAGGGGGAGAGCTCTTCTTCTTCTTCAACTCTGACGAAGAACTCGAAGAACGTTCATCTTGACGAAGAACGCTCAAGCTCCGACGAAGAACGCCGCACCTCCATTCTTCGTTTACCGTGTCAACGAAGGGGACGCCACTTCTTCCTCGGACAACCTTCGTCGGCGTAAAAGTTTCGCCAATGACGTGTCTCTTCGAACGCATCCCTTCGTCATCGAATTTGACGAACGGCTACCGCGACGCCCGACCTCCGCGACGTCGTCTTCCGCGGAACGTTCACAATCTTCGAACCTTATACCCGAGGTAGGGGTTGTTGATTTCTTTTTGGTTTCCTTATTTTTATTCTTGATCGTGAATAGCAAGTCTAACGTGTGGCTTGAATTATTTAAGTTGCGTTATTATTTTAACGTGAGGGGGCCAGACCGCACGAACACGGCCGAACCCCCCTCTATCGTTCTTGTTTATTCTTGCGGGTGGAAGCAAGTGGCGTGGTGCCGTCGCACCACGCGGATGATCGTGCAAATATTTTACGCGGTGCCGTCGCACTACGCCGAGGTAGAATCTTCAAGAACGCGACGCCGTCGCGCCGCGTTGAATGGAATCAAGGCACGGCGAAGGGGCGCGGTGCCGTCGCACCGCGCCGGATGACGAATGCCGCGGCCGGTTCCGGGCCGCGGCGGGACGAGGAGACCGCGACCGGTTCCGGGCCGCGGCGGAAGAGAAGACCGGAGGCCGGGCCGCCGGCGTCGGAAGCCGAAGGGGGGACCGGAATTTCCGGTCCCGTTGGAGAAAACCGTCCGGCCAGCTGGCCGGCCGGAAGGCATTAAACCGGGGGAATTAATCCCCCGGCCAGCATGTAAAACCCCCCTCTTTAAGAGGGGGGCGGTTCCATGAAAGGGGGGGGGGCAGCATCCCCCCCGGTTCTCTTTATTAAACCGGCCCCCACGTGGGGGCCGTTTGTTGCAAAGGCGCGGCACAAAGGCCGCGCCGCTTCAATCAGCGGGGGCTTAGCCCCTGCGTGCGGCCCCTCGCGGCGCCAGGCCGCCCCGCCGCCGCCGGCCACCGCGCCGCCCCAGGGGGGGGGGGGGGGGGTCGGGCCGGGTCGGCCCGGACCCGGACCCCCCGTTTCGAACCAGAATCGGTTTTTGGGCCATATCTTGAGCCTCGGACCTCCGAATGACGAACCGTCTACGGCAACGCGATCCTTGGATCGAGACTGTCGTTTCGGTATATCGCACTCAAGGTTTCGGTTTACTTTGAGTTCGGCCGGGTTGGTTCGTTCACGAAACCAACCGGGCCTTCGGAGCGGAAACGCTCATATCTTGAGCTACGGATGTCCGATTGACGTGCCGTCAGCTGTGTTGTGTCCCTCTTAGTGAGGCGAATCTTTTGGCATACTCCGAACGAGGTTTGGACGCAGGTGGAGTACGGTCGGGTTGGTTTTTCCTTAAAAACCAACCGGGCCCCGGAGACGAAAATGCCAATAACTCTCTGACCGGGCGTCCGATCGACGCACCGTCTGTTGCGTTGAGTTCCTGTTGACGATACGGAACTTTTGGATACATCAACTCTGGTCTTCGTGACAGTTGATGTATCAGCCTCTCGTCTCGTGGAGCGGATCCTCCGAACGAGCTTGCTATGTGCGGGAACCCTAGTGCTGGCTGCGACTGTTCTACTGCTACGACTACTACTGCTACTGTGACTGCGACGACGACAGTACAGAGATCCTGTGTGGATTCGACGACGACGACTACAGCACTCAACGATCCTACGTGGATCAGTGCTACAGGTCATGTGTGGGCCCGATCCTGTGTGGGTCTCTGCGCTCAGCGGTCCTGTGTGAACCAGCGCCTACAGGTCCTGTGTGGGCCCGATCCTGTGTGGGTCTTTGCGGGGGTTAGTTACCTATCGATCCTTCGTGGGTCCGACGACTTAGATGGATCAGTGATCATCTTTATCGTCCTTGAAGAAGTATACCTGTGTGAGCTAAATCCTATTGCTTTCCTGTGTGGATTGTGTTGTGCAATCCTGTGTGGATTACGTTGTGCTTTCCTGTGTGGAATACCTTTACTTTCCTGTGTGGACTGAGTTGTACTTGGGCTCGGAGGTTAGAGCGTATTTGAATTCATGACTTAGGTATATGTATGGGCATATACCGAAGCAGTGTCGGTTAATACTTCGTGATTGTTACTTTTCTTCGTGGTTTATCCTTTGTGGATTTGAGAGACCTTCAGGGGTCTCGGGGTCCCTACTGAGTAGCTTATACTCACCCCTGCACGGGCTTTGCCCGCACTACGTTGTTTTGGTTGCAGACGACAGACAGCGTTGACCTTAGCTGAGGCTTGCAGAGCGGGACGGTACCCGGAGGTGGACCACTGGGCGGGACGTGCACGGAGCGGACGGCGGGACCCGTGGAGCAGAGGAGCTATCTGTACCCACCCTTCAGGTGGGATTTCCAGTGGACAGCTCGGTGTAGCGGCTTTTACTTTTCAGTTGCTGTTTTCCCTTTCGAGTTGTACTTTACTTTCAGTTTGGGTTTGTATTCTGGCCCATTTACCTTTCCGCACTTTCAGTCGTACTCTGCTTTGTTTAGTGTTTACTTTCCGCTTGTTTACTCTGTGGTGTGTGTTTACTTTTCAAAGGCAATGCCTTCCCTTTTTACCGGGATTTACGCCTTGGTGCTAGTTGCCAGCCCCTGGCCTATGGAAGGCGGGCTTGGGGTAGTCACGGCACGGACCCCGAGGGCGGGTCGTGACATGTAGTATCCTACGTGGGTCTAACAGCTTAGTTGGTCTAGTATCCTACGTGGGTCCCAGCTTAGATGAATTAGTGGCTAAATCTGATCATCTCTATCACCGTACGAAGAAGTATACCTGTGTGAGCTGAGTCTTGACATTCAGTCATTATCTTAGATATGATTGACATGCTTTCCTATGTGAATTGGGTTGTGATTTCCTGTGTAGATTGGTTTGTACTATCCTTAGTGGACGTGATCGAACTTGGGCTCGGATGTTGGAGCCAAACTGGAATTGATGACTTAGATATATGTATGGGCATATACCTGAGTAGAGTTGGATGTTACTTCGTGATTGTATCTTTACTTTTTGGATTATCCTTTGTGGATTCTGGGAGACCTTTGGGGGTCTCGGGGTCCCTACTGAGTATCGTATACTCATCCCTGCACGGGCTATGCCTGCACTACATTGTGTTGGTTGCATACGACGGACATCACTGATCAAGGTTGAGCTTGTAGAGCTGGACGGTGCCCAGAGGAGGATCTCACGATGATTCGGTGCCCGAAGGTGGATATCACGTCGAGAAGGTGCCCGGAGGCGGACTTCTTGATGAGTCGGTACCCAAATGAGATGGACAGACATGGAGTGATGAGGAGGAGATCTATACCTACCCTTTAGGTAGGAAGCCGGAGGACGATCCAGGAGCATCTTGTCACCTTCCAGCTGTTGTTCTTTGAGTTGTACTTTACTTTCAGTTGTAGATGTACTTTTCAGTTGGGTTTGTATTATGGACCATTTACCTTTCAACACTTACTTTTGTACCCCATTCTACATAGTTTTTACTTCTGTTGGGTTACTCTACGGTGTTTGTTTACTTTATAAAGGCAATGACTTCCCCTTTTTGTCGGGATTTATGCCTTGGTGCTAGTTTCTAGCCCCTGGCCATGGGAGGCGGGCTTGGGGTGGTCATGGCACGGGTCCCGAGGATGGGTTGTGACAAATTGGTATCAAAGGTGTTTGGTTCTACTATAGAACACCAGAATCTGATCATTATTCTATGTGAAGAAATAGTGTTAATGGTATTGGGTGTGGTTATCGGTCCAGTGAGTCCAGTGTTGGTGCGGCGGCCGACGTATCCATACACCAGGACCCTGACATCTGATTTCCGACTAAATGCATGAAAAAATTGATTGCATTGTGTTTCAAAAGTTGTCTTTGTGATTACTTTTTGTCAGCTCACCAGGTATACTGTTTTGACCATGGATCACCTGTTTCTTCGTAGGATGGCCCCATGACGGCAGACATCTTGGGTCCCAAGCTTTGTGCGAGACGACAACCCACCGAGAGACGAGGCCTTGGTGCAGGGACCTTTTTCAGCAGAGGCACCGGCGGTACCTCTACCCGCCGAGCCACCGATGTTACCATCCCCAGCCGCTGAGAGTGCACGTCACCTTAGTGCACTGCACGAGTTTCAGTGTCAGAGACAGCCCAGGTTCCGTGGGGAGACGGACCCTCAGGTAGCCGAGGATTGGCTAGAGGTTGTAGTTCGAGTTTTCATGTTAGTGGGGACATTAGCTGACCTCATGGTGATCCTTTCAGCAAGCCTCCTACACGCGGCAGTAGGCAGATGGTGGATCTTGATGCTCCAGGTGCACGAAGAGGCATCCCTTCTATGGGAAGACTTCGAGAGCCTATTCTGGGCAGAGTTTGTACTATCCACCCTTCGAGCGGTGCACATACTGGAGCTACTTCATCTTCAGCAGGGTAGCATGTCATTGGCGTAGTTTTCAGCGAGGTTCAACGATCTCTCGTGTTACTCTACATATATAGTAAGAGGCTCGTTCTTCAGGGACTGAACCTTCGAACAGGGGCTCAGGCGAGAGATTAGAGCTTCAGTTGTTTCTCACAGCATCCCGACGGAGATAGGGGTGTTGGAGCAAGCCCTCTTAGTGGAGAGTTTCCTTGCTGAGCAGTCTCTAGCAACAGGACCCACCACTATCAAACATGTGGAAGAGTCTTCTACAGTGGGCCATAGACATATGATGCAGAGGTCCAAGAGGACCGTACCTATAGGTGATCGACCGCATGACACAGAATCGTGTGTGCGAGGCACCCGGGGTGGAGAACAACTTACTAGGAGCGGATAGTGTTACTCATACGGAAGGGTTGGTCACATGGCATGTGACTATCCAACCCGCCATACAGATGATCAGCAGATAAATGAAGCACCACCCAGTTAGAGGCAGGGGATCGATCGGGGTGGATCTCAAGGAGCAGGAGACCGAGGCATGGGAGCTGGCCGTGCAGCGGGTGGTGGGCGACACTTTGAGCCCCTACCACCACCACCACCAGGAAGACCACCCCGACTGCAGGGAATGGGTGGACAGGGAAGAGCTCAGCTTCAGGAAGCTAAGGCCTACAATCATGAAGCTCTGAGAGTAGTTGGATAGGAGCAGGACTAGCTCCAGACATGGTGACTTTTGTTCATGTTGTTTCTAGCTTTGTTGATGTTTGTTTGTGGATGCTTTGTGTCTTTGTACTTTGATCTGTAGTAATAAAAGACACCTTTCTTTGTGGTATTTACATTCATGTCCTCTCTTTATGTTGTTACTAAGAGGTTCCGGTTTGAACTGTTGAGTTGACCCTCACTATTTAGATTCCTACTGGAGGAAACCCAGTGACCAGACACTGATGCCAACAATGTGACATAACCCTTGGAGGTGAGAGTATCGGTTGGATCTCTTGGTAGTATCTTCAAGGCCTTATGACGTTATCCTTGGTATGGATTAGTATGATCCATCTTGGGATTGATTGTATTAGGCGAGGAACGTGGTTCATCCTGGGGATGACACTGGATTTCTCTTATCAGCAAAGATGAAATATTAAGAGCTCTTGTAGGACCAGAGAAGGTCCAGGTCATCCAAGAGCGAATGAGGACAGCTCAGATCCAACAAAAGTCTTGTGCTGACAAGAGGCGGATACCAATGGAGTTCGAGGATGGCGACTACATTTTCCTATGGGTCTCACCTCGACGTGGATTACGGAGTTTTAGCCACGGTGGAATGTTATCTCTGCGCTTCATCAGACCATTCCTGGTTCTCGGTAGGATAGGCGATGTGTCTTATCACCTGGCTCTACCACCTCAGTTGCACCGGGTGCGTGACGTCTTCCACATATCTCAGTAGAGGAGATACGTGCATGACCCGACGCATATCATCAACCATGGGGAGCTGGACATTGATGATGGGGTGACTTTTTTGACGGCTCAGTGGAGATATAGGATCGACATGAGTGAATCCTACATGGGTAGTCGATTCCCATAGTGCACATCAGGTGGTAGCACGGGAACCTCCAGGAGAGCACTTGGGAGCGGGAGGCTCAGATGCGTGTAAAGTACCAACATTTGATCCCCTAGTTTATAATGTATCTTTACGGGGACATAAATCCCTGAGGTGTGAGTAATGTAAAGACCCATAAAATTCAAGAAATTTTTTTTATATTAATTTTCTTTGGGATTTTACAAGAATACAAGTTCTGACGGAACATGATTCTGAGGCCCGGTCTGCCCAGAATCAATTTCCAACGTTTAGCACGGGTACGTTCAGCGAACAAACGAGCGGGTTTTCCTAACTACTGAACTGGTGCTCAGAATCGAAATCTGAGGGCACCAATGAAACTACAGCGCCGTTAATTTCTTAGGAACACCTTTTCTATAGTTGCATTTGCTCGAGTGTGGATATTTAAAAAAAAGGTTAACTAATGAATAAAATAAAAGTTCTGCAACAATTTTTATTTTATGTTCTATTTAGTTTAAACCTACATATGTAAGTTGAGGTGGGTCCCACTATATCCTAACCCATATTGATAGGATATTAGTGAGGTGGGCCCCACATGTGCCCCATCTTTTCAACTTCCTCAAAACCCCATTATTTTTGTAACATACCCACACCCCCTTATTAAATGCCAAGTCAACTCTCACATTAATTGGATAGTTAAGACTCTTCAATTAATTCAATTAATTGAATGAACTCCTTTGAATTTCAAATGGAATGTTGGCTTGTGTGTGTTAATTAAATAAGACAATGTCTTATTTCAATTAGGGATTTCTTCATTCTGTTGAGAGGGAGAGTTCCAAGAAGAACTTCATATTCCTCCTTGTAGAACGCGGAGAACGTACCGACACCGATGAAGAACGCCGGCCTCCAACGAAGGACGACGAAGAACGCTAATTCCTCAGAGATCGACGACGCAAAGCTGTGTACTGCGACGCTGATGATCCTATTCTCTGCGATGCCATGTACCATGACGTCGACGACACTCACGGAGCCTCCTTCCGCGACGTCATCTTCTGCGAAGTTAAGTTCCGCGATGCTCATCTATCATCAACTCGTTATCAAGGTAGGGGTTTGATTTTCGTTCGTGAATATTCCTTGTCGTTCATCAAAATTTTCATTGTGCCGGTTGTTATCAATTTAACGGGAGGAGGTCGGACCGAAAAACATGGCCGACCCTACTCCCCCCTTTGTTATTGTTATCTCTACGGCTCGAACAAAGGCGGCACGGTGCAACAGCACCGCGTGGGAACAATGAGAAATGCGGAAAGGAAGCGCCGCGCCATCGCGCCGTGCCGTTGAGGACAAATGAAACTGCGGCCGGAGTCGGGCCGTTGCGAAGGTGCGTGGCGCCGTCGCGTCACACCGGAGAACCATGAAGAGGTCGTAGCCAGAGCGGGTCGAGCCAGAGGGGCGCGACGCTGTCGCGCCGCGACAGAGCAGGGAGCGGCGGCTGGAACCACCAGCCGCCGGTGTGTTAGAGGGGTGGGACCGTGGGGTCCCGCGGCGGCAGCATGACAGGCCAGCCGGGCTAGCCATTCGGAGAAGGCCGGGTGTCGTAACCCCCATCTAGCCAAAGGAGTGGCCCCCACGTGGGGCCTCCATTTCACAACACCCCCCCTCCTCCGCGATAGCTCGGGCAGCGCCGAGCTGGCCATGCGGGTCATGCCCGCGCCAGGCCAACCGGCCACCCAGGCCCGGCCACCCAGGCCGCGATGGGCCGCACAGGCTGGGTCGGGCCATGCTGGCTGGGCCGGGCCGCGCCGCGCCATGTTGGTCCGGACCCGAACTTGGGTCAGGTTGACCCGGTTCGGGCCGACCTAGGGGGTCTTGGGCCGGGTCGGTCCTTGCCCAAAACCCCCTAATACCGGACAGGTTCTTTTAAATGCCAGTAACATGGGCTACGTACCTCCGATCAATGCACTGTCAGTTGCGATACGATCCTTGGATCGAGGCGGCCGTTTCGGTATATTACACTCAAGGTTTTGGAGAACATGGGGTACGGCCGGGTTGGTTTGAACACGAAACCAACCGGGCCCTCAAAGCAAAAATGATTATAACTTGAGTTCCGGACATCCGATTGAGGTGTCATCGACTTTTTTGGATTCCTATTAGTGAGACGGACCTTTTGGATTACTCTGCTCGAGGTTTGGATGCAGTTGGAGTGAGGTCTTGTTGGTTTTGACTTAAAAACTAACCGGGCCCCTGGAACGAAAAGGCCAATAACTCTCAGACCGAGCGTCCAATTGACGCGCCGTCTGTCACGTTGAGTTCCCTATGTCGAGATAGAACGTTGGGATACATCAACTACGAACTACGAGTCAGTTGATGTATCGACCCCTTGGCTTGTGGAGCGGACCCTCCTGGAAACGATCGTGATGTGTGCGGAAACCCTAGAGCTAGCTGAGACTTGACGAATGCCGATCGATCGACTAGATTGTTTCAATAGCCCAGTGGGGAGCGCTTGGTTGTAGCGGCAGACCCACGACGGAGGAGCGCTTGGTTGTAGCGGAAGACCCATGGTACTCAACAGAAGGAGTACCTCTGTAGGATATGAGGGGGAGCGCTTGGTTGTAGCGGCATACCCATGGTGGGAAGCTCTTGGTTGTAGCAGCAGGCCCACAATACTCGACAGGTGGATTACTACAGTAGTCCAAGGTTAGTGGGATACGCTTGGTTGTAGCGGTAGTCCCACTGTACTTGATAGAGGAGGAGTTCCGCAGTAGGTATGGGTTCGACGGTGAAAACTTTCATACTAGAATACTCCTTGGGTTCGACGACGATGACGACCAAATTGGAATCCTTTGTGGGTTCGACGGTGAAGACTTTCGTACTGGAATCCTCCATGGGTTTTGACGATGACGAAAACCGTATGGGAATCCTCCGTGGGTTCAGAAGTGATGGCTACTATACTTGTATACTACATGGGTGCGATAGTATTGACCTCTTTTGTAGTATCCTACATGGGTCCGACAGCTTGGTTGGTCTAGTATCCTATGTGGGTCCTAGCTTAGATGAATCAGTTGCTACATCTGATCATCTCTATCACCCTACGAATAAGTATACTTGTGTGAGCTGAGTCTTGACTTTCAATCATTATCTTCGATATGATTGACTTTCTTTCCTATGTGGATTGGGTTGTGCTTTCCTGTGTTGATTGGGTTGTACTATCCTGTGTGGACGTGATCGAACTTGGGCTCGGATGTTGGAGCCGAACTAGAATTGATGACTTAGGTATATGTATGGGAATATACCTAAGTAGAGTTGTATGTTACTTCGTGATTGTATCTTTTCATTTTGGATTATTCTTTTTGGATTCTAGGAGACATTTGGGGGTCTCGGGGTCCCTACTGAGTATCGTATGCTCACCCCTGCATGGTCTATGCCCGCACTATGTTGTGTTGGTTGCAGACGACGAACATTACTGGTCAAGGTTGAGTCTTATAGAGCTGGACGGTACCCGGAGGAGGATCTCACGACGAGTCGGTGCCCGGAGGTGGATATCATTTCGAGACGGTTCCCGGAGGTGAACTTCACGATGAGTCGGTACCCGGAGGAGACAGACGGACGTGGAGTGCTGAGGAGGAGATCTGTACCTACCCTTCAAGTAGGAAGCCGGAGGACTATCCAGGAGTGGCTTGTCACCTTTTAGCTGTTGTTCTTTGAGTTGTACTTTACTTTCAGTTGTAGTTGTACTTTTTAGTTGGGTTTGTATTCGGGCCCATTTACCTTTCAGAACTTACTTTTGTACCCCGTTCTACTTAGTGGTTACTTCTCTTGGCTTACTCTGTGGTCTTTTTTTACTTTATAAATGCAATGCCTTCCCCTTTTGTCGGGATTTACTCCTTGGTGCTAGTCGCCAGCCACTGGCCTATGGGAGGTGGGCTTGGGGTTGTCACGGCATGGGTCCCGAGGATAGGTCATGACAGAACATGTCTACCTTGGGAGGGGGAAGAGGATTTTTTTATTTTATTCATGGAAGATGAAAAAATGTTCTGGATAAAAATCAATTCCATTTAATCCAAAAATATTTGGATGATCTGGTGAAATATGATTCTACATGAGACCTCTTAATATTAACATATGATTGTACTCATATGCATGATTGTTTTCAATAAGGGAAGATAATTTTAGTGACATATAAAGAAAAATATATAAGGTTAACAATATTACTAGATTTGGTGAATATTAATCTGTGTTGAACAATTTCAACAAGAGCTATTGATTGGAGGAGATACAACACTCTCTTCATTAATTATTTTAGCTGAATTCCATAGGTTTCAATAAAAACCAATCAGTATGAGGTGTTTAATTGCAATAAAATATATAATTAATAATTATAAATGATGTGAAGTTAGAAAATATTGAAGATCAAAATAGATAATGGAACCATGTTCACCAATTTCCATCTGAAGAATTATCATGAGAAACATGGGATAAGGCACAATGATTCAGTTGTATGAACTCCACAATATATTGAAGAATTTTAGGGACGAAATGGTATTATCAAAAACATTGTTTGACCAATTCTCATTGATAAAGACCTTCCTAAGAAATTTTGGAAAGATACATTGATGACATTAGTCTACACATCGAATAGGGTGTTACTATTTCTAAATTAACAAAATACTCCATATGATATATCGTATAGAATGAATCAATCATTGAATTACTTTTTAGAATTTAGAAGAAATTGTTTTATTATAAACAAATAGAGAATTAAGAAGCTTGAGGCACATAGAGATGAAGTGATATTTCTTTTATATTAAATGAAAATAAAAGAATAAAAATGCTTCCAAAAGAAGATGGGAATGTTAGTTGAAAGACATGATGTAACTATTGTGGAAATTGAGAAGAATATTCAGAAAATAAGTGACAAGTCTGAGGAAGATAGTGATGAAGGGACATGCATATCTGAGAATGTTTGAGTTCTAAAGGCTAATTTAAAAGAATATTCAGATGATGAAATGGATGAGAAGAGCTCAATATATACAGAAATAAAGAAAATAAGTATAACACCAAAAGAATATAAAAATAAATTTAATATAGACTGCATAAAAAATTAAGTCACTATAAAACAACACTTTTAAATAATCTTGCCATTAAAAATATTTTTACCACTTTTGTGATTTGAATTTCAAAAAACAGGTATACATCGTTGCAATCAGTATAATATTTGGAGTCTGATAGAATAAACATATTTTTTTGTGAATCATAAATTACCCTTATGAATACTAATATACCCTTATGAATATTAAGAAGATGTATCAGAATAGTAATGTACTCTCATGAATAGTAACCTCACAGATATAAGTATAAATAAAATATATGAAACTATAAATTGAATGTGAAAATTTTAAACATTTATAATTAAGTGTTCTTATATTTATGAGTAATAAATATTACATAAAAATCTAAAATTAATACATTTATTTAAAATAAAATTATATTTCATAAAATTTATTCCAAAATTCATATTTTTTTGCCAAACTAATTTAGATTAATTTTTTGAGACCTTAGTTAAATTTTGAAAGTAATATAATTTTTTTTTAAATTTAATATTTGTTTTTCTGATATAAATAATAGTTTTAATTAAAAATTAAATTTTTCATATTTATATAATTATTTTGAGAAAATTGATTTTTTTGGATTTTACACATCAAAAAATGGCTATGGTGAATTTGGTATTTTCTTAAAATACTCGATTTTTTGGTGAATAGGGAAATTTTATAGTTTAAAAAAATTGCTAATTAAGTGAATTTCAGAATCATCTATGAGTCATAGATGATGTAAACGACCATTGGTTGGGAAAAATATGAACTTTTTACTATTTTTTGGTCCTAAGAATCAACACTAATTCATGTATTTATCCAAATAATAAAAAAATAAAATATTCAAAACTCACTTATAGTCACCTCTATAACTCCCCCTCCTCACTTCCTTTTCTCTTCACTCCTCTCAATCCTTTTTCCGTGTATAAATTCTACTCAAATCTCTTACCAATCTCTTACATCACATCTAGAATCCCATGGTCTCATAAAAAGATAGAAACATCTCCCATAAATAGGCTCTCAAGAAAGATATACTCAAGATGTAACTTTCCCTTTTCATTTCGTTTATTTTCAAGTTCCTTTGTTTGCCTTTCTATCCTCACCTCCATTCATCCAAATGATACGATAACACTAGTACCTTAAATGTATAGTAATTTTATTATAATAATGTAATAATTGATCATGATATCTTCTTTTCCCATCATTTATACAGGAAATGAAAACACCATCAAAGATGTGTTAATTTATCACATTCAAGGTCGACGAGTTTCCAATTTCTATTTCCATCTTCAATTCTAGACATGAAACCATTTTCTGGGTTGAAGAAGACTTTAATATATATATATATATATATATATTATAACTTATGTAAGGTTATGGAATATTTTTTACACAAGATATTAATTTATAAATCAAAATGACTTTGTTGTGATAAAAAACTACCAATTAACCCAAAAAACTATCATTAATGTTTTATATAATGATTCATCTTCACTTATAATAATCAAATGAATTATTAAACCAAGTAATACTCTATATGTTCACAAATAATATAAAAATTCTTTTCTGAACAACCATTCTCATCTTACATGTTTCTCCTTAAATGTATATAAGTAAACAGGTCATAAATATAAAAGAAGAAAACTTTACCAAAAAATAAAATTAAACCTCTTAAACACAATAACAAGGTCATGAATGAACATAATAAGAAATTAATAACTTAATTATATAAATAATAGGTTCTGGAAATAATAATAAATTAATTTAATTTGGTTATCCATGAAACTAAGATCAAGTTAAGAACAAAATTAGACGTAAGATATGGGTATCCCCATCTCGCTACCATTTTTGTGAGATATTCTTTATTCACTACAAATACTTGTGTACGGTGTGTGTATAGTTCCAATTTATATAACATATCCTGAATATCATTATTTTCATGGTATTCAATGTATCATTTGATGATTATTAATTTATTGGTAAATTTATCGATTTATTATAATGTGGAAAGTGTTTTTAATACATAACTATCTTCCTAGAATAAAATAAATTATCCATAAAAACCCTTGTTTCATTCCGGGTTTTATGAAATCAAACATGCCTTTCTGCTTTAAAATCGTTTTAATATTTAACTTAAACTGCACTAAAATGTATTATTTTTATAGTTTCGTTAACAACTACTTTTACTTCATTTGTCAAATTTTATGACTCAAATATAATTTCAATGTCCTTAAATTTTATTTTCCTGTATATACATGTTTAATATCTGATTTAATGTTTCATAGAATGATTTTTTGCAAAAGAACTCTTCTTTCCAAGGTAAAAGGGATTTTCACATCTCTCTTTAACTTTTAGGAGGTATATGCATTGTTCACTATTTATTCCATGCCTATGGTGTATGTACAGAAATTTGGTATATCATTACAATAGCCTCTTTATTCTCTTGATATTCTAAGGTATTATTATTTAAATATTTCATGGTGGTATTGGACACATTAGAATGTTTAAGGATTATTTCCTCAAGAATTTCTCAATAGTATAATTTAAGAATATCTTCATCATTGTGAACATCATTTTTTAAATATTCTACATCATTGAGGATTATATATTATGGTAACATCTACAATAAGTGTTTAACGGTTTCGGATTAGTTTGACTATCGATTTTCTATCTTTATACCATTCATCATATTATTCTGAATGGTTAGAGTTTATGTCCAATGATTGGGGAAAATTATTTACATTACATATGGTAGTTTTAATATGAGTCTTTATGTTAATTATAGTCACCCAATTCAAGTGATAAATGAATTGGACATTGAATCTGCTTTGTGGGGATCTCTATATCCATTCGATGTATCAGTAGGTCTCATTAGACAAATAGATATGGCCATGGCCAAGTCTTTTCCTGTTTTATTTATGTGGTTTAGGTCAAATCCTTAAACATTTTTATTTTTCTTAGACGAGGAATTGAAGGTATGTTTCAAAAAAAATCTCATGCACATCCCCCATTATAAAACTATTAATTGTATGATCATGTGGTCATTCATCTAGTACAATACCCATGATTATGCTTTATTATGGAAATATTTCTTCATCTCTTATTCCTACCATAATGTTTTCATGTTTATCTTTATAGTAAAGTGTTTTTGGATATTCAACATACTAATTGTTTTTTATTATGATATCCTTCACTCTATTTCTTACCCTTTCTGAGCATTTGTGCTCACCCCTTTCTTATTTTTCATTTTCCAGGTATACAAGAAGATTACTATGAATGAATTTCAAGGATAATCTAGGAGATTATGTGTGATTAGAAAGAAGTTTTTATGTTGTATTTACATTCATGTTGTAATTTTGAACACATTAAGGTATTTGGATTTCCAAACCTAATAAACTATTTGGTCATTCAGGATGCGTATTCATTTTATTATATTCCAATGTAACAAACATAAGGCAGAATTTCTTGGAAACTAGAGTTGTGTCTTTATAAGACGATCTAAAATTGATAGATAGAAAAAAAGTGGTGATCAGACTGTGAGAGTGTAAATAAAAAGGATGGATACTCTATAGAATGCATCATATTTATCATAGGTAGAGCCTAATTATTTTGATTAAGTAGATAGATATTTGAATTGGGATTTAGATATGAATGTTTAGATTAACTAAATTGGAAAAAATAAGACCCAAGATATTATTTTAAGGCCAAAATATAAGAATTTCATTAGGACAAAATAGGCCATTCACAAAAAAATGAATGAATATGGTGTGATAATTCAAAAAATATCCCAACAGATTTGACATGTTTATTCCCAAATAATGGTTAATGATGTTGATAAAACATTTTTATATGTTTCAATGATATATTATATCTTATTATTATTTTTCAAAGGACTAAAAATAATGTTAATGGTTTTATAGACGAACGTTAAGTCAACATTCCTAAATAGGATTATAGAAGAAGAAGTTTTTATCAAGAAACTAGATGGTATTCTCAGTCATGAAGTTGAGAATATATATTTTTCAGCTCAAAAAGTATTTATATGGCTTGAATAAATAATAAATATAATGGTATTCAAGGTTAGATTAGTTTTTAAAAGTCATCGGTTTTCAGCGTTGTAGAGTTGATTACAATCTACATGTTAACCATGATAGTAATAAAATGATGATGGTGTTGGGGTATATTGATGAAATAATATTTGAAGGATGAGATGAAGCATAGTGCATAAAATATACTGAATTTATGAAAATTTAGTTTGAAATTTCAATGTGTGGTGAAATATCATTTTCTTTTAGTTTGAAGGTAACACACATAATGAATCGAACATTTATTTCTCAATCAAAATATTACAATGTGGTTTTGAGAAGATTTGGAATGGATAATTCGCATGATATGATTACTATGGTTCCTACCTATATAAAAATATCATGGAGAGACACTGGAAAAGAGTTTGATATCACTGACTATAGGAAGATCATTGGAAGCATGTTGTACTTTACCGTGACACAGCCATATATTTTTTCCACATTTAACAAAACATGGCATAAATGAAATACTAGTAAAATCCACATGATTTCTATAAAAATAATAGTTCTTCATATCATGGTAATGATAGATATCAGTTTTATGTAAAATGAATAATATTATTATGAGTTTTAGGATATACAAATGGATATTTGGTCTATTCAATAGATGATAGAAAATCAAAATCTGGTGGTGCATTTTATCATGGAAGCTTATGTTTTTTTGGCTAAGAAATACATAAGATTTCATTTCTTTCCGCACTATAAAAGTTGAATATATTACGGTTACTCAAGCATGCACGTAGTTATTATTGATGAATTTGTAGTTTGATGATATGGGAGTTAAAGTGACGTATCTGATCCTAATCCATTGCGATAATTCAAGTGCTATAAATATTAGAAATACTCCATCCCATCACTCAAGGACATTTTACATTAAAATCATGAGTCATTTTATCCAGGAGAAGGTGGAGCAAGGGCTTGTGAGTTTAGAGTATGTGCCCACATAGCAACAGTTTCCACACATTCTGACAAAGGCCATACCCAAAGATGTATTTGAAGGACATCAACTGGCTCTTTAGGTCCATTCTAATCCCTACACATGAAGAATTTTTTGTATGGGTCCCCCTCTCCCCATGTTATGGGGGTGTTTTCCCTTAATGTATATATATTTGTTATCCAACATTTTGCAGACAACAACGAAGTGTCCTTGCGATTCAATGAAAAATGGGGAGAAATTGAAGATGTCAAAAGTGGGGAATTGACTTAATCAAGATAGGGTATGATATGTTTGGTAGAGTAGTGATATAGGGTGAGTTAATGTAGGCAGGTGGAGTCGCGAGATAGGGGGAGTATAAAATTTGATGATACTTGAGTCGATCGATCAAATAAAATATATCATGATATATGGAGTTAATGATGAAAGCAGTAGAATGGTTTCATAATTAATTGATTATTTTATGAATGTTTCATGTTACTTGTGTTTCTCACATCTATCATTGCTCATGTGGTTTTAGAGTATGTTTTGAGTAAATCATTTATCACAATATTAGTAATAAGAAGTGAATTGTTGATAAAGATTGGAAGAATCATTAATGAGGTATCCATAGGAAACTTTTCAACAAACACCATGGGGTATATTTTTGGGAAAATATCTCTTAACGTAACATTGATGTATATTTTGGTTGATTGTGTATTTAGACAAAGAGGATTTCTAAGGATTTTTGTAGAGATCCAAAGATATTTTTTTAACTCTACAATTATAATGAGAATCAAAAACTACGATGGTGAGGAGCATTGCGAGGTGGTACATGAATGTGGTTCGTGAAGGAGTTTCATGTGATGAAGTTCACACAGCCTATGATATCCAAATGAATGTTCTGAGCATCATGAATGTAAAGGAATATTTGAAGGCTAAGTTTGATTTGTGAATGTAAGGAGCTTCACAATTTCTAGTTGATCTTCATGAAACAAGAATTCTTCATGAAGGTTTTGTGAGAATTGAGATAGGAATGTGTGCTTTAGGAAGGAAAATTGAGCTTCACAAAAGGTAAGAAATTTGTGCAAGGATCTATGAGATTCAAAAAAGAGGATCTTCGTGAAGGTAGTGAGTATTGCGAATGTTGTTTAGACACCATTTCCTAGTACATATGTGGTAGAGTGGAATTCATCTATTTGAAGAAAGAGGATCTTCAATATTTTATCCATAATAATTTTAGAATATATATATTAGAGATAATAAAAGGACATACAAGTCCATAAATTTTGGGTGAATCCTTTCCATGACAAGCTAGAGAAGGAATAAAATGATGGTTATCCTTTTCACATGTAGTGATCCAAGGAAAGAGACATATGAGTTACCCTCTGTAAAGATGTGAGAAGACTGTAAACCTTTTAATGGTAGTGAAACTGACTATTGGTGATATATAGCCCAAATAAATATTATTGGAAGTGAGACATAGTATATTTTTTACAATGGGAACATTGTTGTTGTACGCTCCTTGGATGTAGCCCAGTGAGGGTGAACCCAGTAATATTTTATGTGTCTCATGTTTTTCTCAAACATCTATATGTGACTGATTGAGAAGAGTGTTTGGTTTAACTATGAAAAAACAGTCTAAAGTGGTAGATGTTTTAATTTATCATACCATAATTCACACCCCCCTCATAGGATATTTATCCTAATTGGGCTAATAATTTGTATTAGAGGGAATGGTTGGCAGTTAGTGGTTCTCTCTTAGTATAAGAAATACATGTTGTCAATCATAAAGATATTATTATATTAGATGGGAACAATTTTCAATTATGGATGTATAGGATGTAGATCTACTTTTGATAATTATTAATGGATGTAATTATAGATGATATTCATGGAATATCAATTAATACAGACAGTGGTACTTTATGAGAATTTGACCGAAGATAATTCTATAATGGTTATAAGGGAAATAATTCTATAGGGTGATCCCTATCAAAAAAAATTTATATCAATGTGATTTCATGAAGCTCATCACTTTCTATGTGAGAGACTATGTTGAATATTGATTAAGGAAAATAAAAATTTTGAGATGCAAAGATGCAGGTTCAATTGTAAAATATGATGATCTCAGAATTCACCCCAATGAGTCTGTTGACACATTCTCTGACTAGGTTAATATTTTTGTGACTAAATGCGTGGTCTATGAATAATTATTGAATATATAAATATTATTAATCACATATTGAGAAAAAAATACATCTTGGTTTAATCTGAAGGATTCATTATTGGAAGATAAAATCCAAATGAGCTGACATTGTATAACTAATACAATACACTTGTAGAATATGAAATGATAAATTGTGATAATGATGATGTGGAAAATGGTATGTAAAAAAAGTGTTATTCAAGGAAAATAAGAATTATTCCAAGCAATATGTTTATGAAGATGATGAGATGGGTGAGGTGATGTCATTCCATTCATAAAATTTTAATATAGGAAAAGTAATGTTTAAAGGGATACTCACACATTAATGATTTCGATGTGGAATGGTTTTTAATCTTGTTGTAAGGTGGCCTAAGATGTTTCAATAATATTATGAGGCTAAATTTAAAATTCACCTGAATAAAACTTCAACCTACATGAATGGAAAGAAAAATATTTAGATAATTTTTGTCAAAAAGAAGAATCTTTTTTCAAGAGATGATGAATGTCCTAAATAATATGAGATTGAAGAGATAGAGGAAAACAAAGATCATAATTAAAAAGCTATGGTGGATGTTTTAAAAAATACCCAACCAAGGGATGATAGTGAAAACGAAGACTAATTAATTGAAGGAAGAGTTTCCTTTAGGTTGAATAGGAAGCTGCTCTTGAATTGGTTGATTTTTTCAGATCCAAAAAGAGTAAATCCAACAATGTAGTTCATGATGCCAAACTATATATATAAAAATAGGAATAAGAGAAGTCTGAGTTAAATTAGGAAATTTAAACATTGGCGTCATTAATTATAGAGATATCTGAAAAGGTTATTTTATACATTCTCATGATTGAAGAATATAAAAGGGAAATTAATAGTTTGAATAAAATTGTAAAGGACCAAATCAAAATGTATCAATGAAATTGATGAGAAGGTCATAATCCTAAAATGTAGTGTTAAAGATCAAGAAAATCTCTTATTTCTTGGTAAAACATGGGGAAAGATGGTTTTTCATGAAACATCGATGATGTATGTGGAACATATAGGTTGAAAAGTAAAAAAGAAAGAAAAAAATCAAAATTATAATGATTTTAATAGGGTTTATAAAAAAGAGGTGTGATGATCAATGTTATACCGAAAGAAATCAAATATGATATTGATGATTGATTAGGGTATGAAGAAAATTTAGAATATTAATGGAACCCAAAGGAACATCGGTGGCGTAGAAGTGAAATAATGGAATCAACCACACATTAGTTGTTATTACTGTGGAATGATGAGATCCCCAAAATAAATGTTTTCCATAGATACAACATATCAAAGGGCACAAGAACTAAAACGAAATCCAAATATAATTTAATAATCTAATACATTAATATAGGGTCATTATTATGGGTGTGGAGGAATTGGTCACCGATCTATATATTGTACATTAACTATGTAGAGTAATTTACCGAAGAAGATTCAAACTGGTCACAAATAGCAATTCATTAAATAATAAGGTGAGCTAAAAATGAAAAATTGATTTGTAATATTGCAAGATAAAGCTGGTCCATCGTTCAATGAGGAAGATAAATATCATCAATACATACTAGGTATGAATTGAAAATTATAGATCAATAAGAAAAGAGATGAGAAAAAAGTTGTCTCAATGATTTATTTTAAATAATCAGATCACACTATAATATGGATAGTTAATTATGGATACAATCCCCATATGAAAATAAATATGGATTTTGTTATCAAAATTAAGTATGATAAATAATTTATAATAATATTAGGTACATTTGAAGGATCGAAAATTATTGGCTCTGGAAATTAAAAGTTTGGGGTAAACAGTCACGATATGTGAATATGTCTTATTTGTTTATGGTATCAATCAAAAATTTCATAATGTCAGAAAAATATATTATTTAGGACATTTCATAAGCATTTCCATGAAATTTTTCTCATCATGGAAAAATATGGTGTTGTTTTTTTTGGGGAATGTTCATGAAAGGGGATATCTAACTTGTGACTGGAGAAGAAGATATGTGTTTTTATCCATAGAATAATGAAAGAAGATTTGGTATAAACAACTTGTCCATTGGAGCATAATATCCTTGGATGATCGGGTGAAATATTATGACACTCATGACCTACGGAGATTATCATGTGATCGCACCCAAATGTGTGATTCTTTTTAATAGGAAGAGGTCATTCTAAATTCATATAAAGAAAAAAGAAAATAGGTCAAGACAATTTCATTATTGGGTGTATATTGAGGTGTTTAGACCAATTTATCTAAGAGAAACTTACAGGAGAAGATACTATGTTATCATGACTTGGGATTTTTGTATAACATCATAGGTATCAATCAACACCTAAAGGACTGAGGTGTTCTATTAAAATAAAATATATAGATTTGATGTTCTAAATATTACAGGTAAGAAAATCATGAAGATTAGAAAATATAATGTAACGGAGTTTACAAATTACCAATTGAAGGAATATCTAAAACAACAAGGGATAAGATACCATGTTTTATTATTAAGAACTCAACAATATAATAGAGTAGTTGAGAGAAGAAATATAATTATAAAAAAATGGCTCTAACAATTATCATTGAGAAAGATCGTGCTAAGAAATGTTGGAAAGAAAATGTGATGGAATTAGTATGTACATCATTTAATGTGTTACTATTTTTAAAAGAATATATATCTTCATATGAGCTTTAATATGGAATGAATCCATCATTGATGTACTTTTGAGTCATTGGAAGTAGTTTTTTTATTATTAATATGATTAAAGACAAGAAGTTTGTGTCCCATAGATATTAAGGGATATTTTTTTCCACTCAAAGAATAGAAAAGAATATAAATGCATCAATAAGATGTTGGGAAAGGTAGTTGAAATTCAGGGTGTAATTATAGTGTAAAATGAGAATAATATTAAGAAAAGACATGATCAGAGTCAAGAGGATAGATATGAAGAGATGATTAGATCTAGGGACGTTCCTGTACTAGAGGCTGATTTAGAAGAATACTCATAGGATGAAAATGTGGAGCAGAATTTATTATCTTCACAAAGATAGAAGAGAAGTGCTGAAATTTATAGAAAAAACATAATTGGTTATTATAGAGGATTATTATAGAAAATGATCATGATGACTCTAAAATAGTCATATTAATTATCAATGATAGATCCTAAATGTCTCGATGATGCACTTAGAGATGATAATTGCGGTCAGGCTATGAAAGAAAATTTGGAAGAATCAGACATGTGGGATTGTTTCAAGGTCAACAGATAATAATTTCATTAATACTAAATGGGTCTTTAACAACAAAATGAATAAATATGGTGCAGTAATTCAAAAATAAATCCCAACTAGTGTGAAAATTGTACTCCCAAATAGTCGGTATCAATGTTGAGGAAATATTTTAATATGTTTCAAGGCAAGATACCATCTGATTATTCATGGCCATAATAGTGAATATAAAGTTCAAGGTTTAAAATATGGAAGTCAAGTAAACTTTAAATAATGGGGTTCTAGAAGAATAATTTTATATTGGGCATCAATATTTTTATCTCATCCATAAATATGAGAATATTTGTTTTCAGTTGAGGAATGATTTATAGGTTTTTTATAAAGAACAATTAGAATGGTATTTAGAACTAGGTTAGATTCTGAAAACGTTTTTTTAGTGTGGGGAAGTTGATTAAAATATATAGTTCAACAATCAGAGTAATCAAAGGATGATAGAACTAGTATATGTCAATGATATTACATTTTGAGGATCATATAAAGCGCATGGCAGACATTTTTAGGAATTTATGAACATTGGGTTTTAATATAATTGATTGCTGAAATAAAATTATTTTTTGGATTACACGTAACATAACAGAAGAATGAAATATTAATATCTAAATATAAATATACCATAGAGGTTTTGAGAATATTTATAACGTTAAATTCCACAGAGATGAATACTCTAGTGGTTACCCTAATGAATCTTTCACAAGATGATAAATGAAAGGTGGTTAATGTCACTGAACACAAGATGATCATTTCAAGCTTGTTGTACTTAACATCGACACATAAATATTGTTTTACACATGTAAAACAATGAATTATCAATGAAATCCCATGGAAATTCATATACTAGATGTAAAAAATAATACTTTGGTATATTAAGGGAATGCGAGATTTTTGTATGATGCACAATGGAAAATATAAGTAGTTATTTGGATATACATATGCAGATTTAGATGGTTCAACAGATGATAGAAAATCAACATCGACTAGTGCATTCTATCTTAGTAGTTTAAATATTTATTGGATAAGAAATAAATAAGGTTGCATTTATTTTAGCACAGAATAATTTTAATATAGTGTGACTACTAAATTATGAACACAATTATTATGGATAAAGCAGCATCATGATGACATGGAAGTAGAAGCTATGTCTCCAATCAGAATCCATTGAGATAATTATAATTCCATAAATCTTTGCAAAAATATATTCCATAAATCAAGGAAAAATCAAATTGAAATAATGTATAAATTTATTATGGATAATGTGGAGAATGGGCTTGTGAAGTTGGAGTATTTCACTATAGATCGATAGGTTGCACTCATTCTGAAAAATTCCTTTCCCAAAGAAGCATTTGAATGAAATTGACTGGCACAAGAAGTTAAATTGACTCTACACACATGAAATTGTTTGAATGACGGTCCCCCTCTCCCAAAGGTATGGTGTGTTTTCTCATAATGTTATGATATGTGTTCTTTACCCTATTTCAAACAATGATGAAGTGACCTTTGGGTTCGTTAACAAAGGGGGAGAAATTGTTGATGTCAAAATGGAGAAAATGTATTAATCATGATAGAAGGGATTATTTTTGGTGGATCAGTGAGATATGGGGATTTAAAAATGACAGTTGGATCTATGAGATAGAGTTATTATTAAATATCATGATGCTAGAGATGTTTGATCAAAAACAATAAATAAAAATATAATGGGTTCATGATGAAACTAGCTGAGTGGAATTATAATTTAGTGATTTATTGATAATTATTTCATGTTACTCTCATTTCTCAAGCCGACCATGGTTAATGTGGGCTTAGAGTATGTGTTCATTAAATCATTGATTTCAATAATAATAAAAAGAAGTGAATGGATATTGAATATGGAATTGGCTTCAATAAGGTATCAATATGAATGTTTTTTAGAAAACCCAAAGGGTGTATATTGTTGTTATAATATCCCTCAAGGTTACATTGATGTATTTTTGAATTGATTTTGTTTGTAGAAAAAGTCAATTTTCAGGGAATGTTGTGGAGATCTAGGATGATTGATGACTATGCATGTAGAAAATGATCAATGGTAGAAGAATGGATGCCATGGAATAATTTTAGAAGTACGAGACTTGTGAATGTAGTATGACAATGGCGTGAAGATTCTACTCGTGAGATCCATGTGTACGATGAGAAACATGAACTGTGATGGTGAGGAGCACTATGAGTGAAGAATTATGGTGATAAAAAGAGTTTTATGAAAAAATTCTCATTTTCAAAAAGCATTAAAAATGGAAAATATATGTGGATCATCATAAAAAATGGAGATTCGGTGTGGAAAAGATGAAGCATCATGAAATGTTGATGATATGGATGGAGGATTCTAAAATATGTGAAATTGACTATAAATTGGCCACTACCCCCTTCAAAAAATGCATAGAGACTAAATGAAGATCTTAAGGATTTGGAATCACTAAGGTGTTTCATGAATGTGGTTCCCAAAAGAGTTTCTTGTGAAGAATTTCCTGAAGACTATGATTGGTAACCGAATGTTTTGAGTATAAAAAATTAAGGAATTCACATATGATAAGAAAGATTCATGAAAGGAAATTGATTATTGATGGAAATTTGAGCTTTGGGAAAGTGGTGGTATTCATGAAGGTAGTGTGAACATTTTGAAAGGAAGGTGTGCTTCGTGGAGCCTATGTGGGCATCTTGAATGATTGGAGCTTCATGAAAGCAAATCATTGCAAAGGTAGTGATCATCATGAAATTTGTTTCAAAGGCATTGTCTAGTACATCTGTGGTAAAGTGGTATTCATCTATTAGATAAAAGATGAACATATATATATATATATAATTTTTATAAAAATAAGGATATATTCATTGGAGATAATTAAAAGACCTACATTTCTGTATACTATGGGTGAATCCCTTCCAAGATTAGTGAGAGAAAGAAGAGGATGATAATGATCATTTCCACTGCCTGTGATCCAGAGAAAGAGGCATATGGAGTGACCCCTATGAATGCATTGAGATAACTGAAAACCTTGTCAAGGATGTGACACGGTGTATAGATGATATCTATCATGAACCACCATTCATGGAAATGAGTCTTAGTGGATTTGGTATAATCAGTAAATTGTCATTGTGTTCTCCTTTAATGTAGCTTAGTAAGGGTGAAAAAAGTAAAAAAAATTATGTCTTTTTTATGATTTAACATCCCCTCATACATTTCTTTGGTAAAGTAAGATAATACTATTTTTAATGTAGAAACAAGACCCAAAGAAGCATTAGTTTTATTCTATCAAACGTTGATTCACCCCCTATCTTTGGGTTTTCATCTAATTGGTCTAAAAAATTCGTTTTTCATCACAACATTTCACTGATAGTTATAATGATGTATTTAATATAAATATTCATAAAATAATTATCATTATGTAATGATATTATATCATTTACATCCATTGGAAAATGATAATGTAGTTATTTTGTATGTGTGGATTCCCCCTCCACGAAGCGATGTGATTCATTTATTGTGACCAAACAAAATTGATGCTGTATAAAAATTTATTTAATTAAATAATGTGATATTTATGATAAAAAAAATTTAATGATAAATTAAAAGCTACCTTCATTCAATAAAATATTTTCAAAAAATTAAATGTTACTTGTGCATTTATAAGACCTACCACCTATATGAAAAAATAGTTAATTTTTCATAAACATCATTCATGGTTGGTTATAAAATCATAATTTATGTATAAAAATGATAGTTATATAATTATTTTTATTTTGGGGGTGATATAATAATAACCTATTTGATTATATACAACCAATCGATGAAATTTTTGATATATGAATAGAAATTGTCAAAACATGTAATGAGAACAAAACTAATTAAGATATTATATTATACATTGTTTTCCAAAAAAGAAAAATTAATTCTAAAATGTCATTAAGAAGTTAAATAATTAGAATCGGTATATTATTCAGAAGAAAAATAATGTACATGTATTTTCGAACTCAAGTTAAGTGACACTTCACCATAAAAAAATATTTTAGATTATTAAAATAATTATTTCTAATTTTTTTGTTTAATATCAATATTCATTAAAAATTATATATTCATTAAACTGTAGAAAAATTAATTAGAAAGAAAATTTTGTTTCACATTTTATTTTATTTAAAATTATTTAAAAATTAATCTATTTATGTATTATATATGGTTCATTTTGATAAAAAAGAAAATAAATGTTTTATTTTATCATATACGACACCAATGATTTTTTCCACCACCATAATAGATATTTTATATTTGTATTTCATTAAAACATTTCAGGATTTATTTTAATGAAACCCATTATTACATTTGATCTAAGTACATTATATAATGGTTTAGAAAATAGTGGATATTTTAATATCTAGAAATTTTTTACTCATTGTTATAAGGAATGTTTTTCTAATTATGATGATTAAAAATCTAATTTACAATTTTATAATTATTTTATGATTCTTTTTTTGTTTATATGATGACAGGTGAGCTTAATATAGTTCATGATAATGTGGGAACCCAATATATAATTCAAAATAATTGGATAATGGGACATAGTTAGCAGGTAATGTTTCTCTTAAGATATATATAGAATTTACCAGTTAGGATACTCCATTTGTAAGAGTTATGTTCAGTGTCATATAAAAATATATACCCATGTTTATTACATGATTTATATATAATTTATATAAGTGTTCCCAAAAATTATATTATTTCACACTATAATATAACAAGTTTATTTTTATAGGATTAATTATGGTACTTAATTAATGGATAAGTGTATAAATTTTTGAAAAAGTTATCATTATTTTTCATTTTTTTTTTAAAATATTATAGTTTTTATTTTCTTCCTTTAATATTGAATCTAAAATACATTATAAAAATATGTATGAAGTGATTTTGAATTCAGGGGTATGAATATGCTTAATATTTTCTCAATGATCATTATAAAAAAGTAAAGCAAAATTGGATTATTCATGTCAAAACATGTTTCTTTCTTTCAATTTATAGGTCTCATGCTAGGATTTTTATCATCATTAGGCATTTTTTATGATTTTATTTTGTTTGATGTATTATTATAAAAAAATAAGCAGTTGTTGTCAAATTAGTTAATATAATTCATGAAATAAAACATGATTCATTTTATAATTCTTATATTCAATAAAAAATTGATGCATAGAAGATGTGTCCACATTATAATATATTAATTTTTTATATCAGTGTTATCAAATAAAACAATAAAACTATAAACTAAAATGGTCATGAAACTGAAATAAAACTATTTTATTTCAAAATAAATTATATATGGTTTAAAGTCGATTCATTATATGGTTTAAATGATCTCACATATAAACATTTCGAAAATTATGAATTCATTAAAATATTGACTCCCAGAATCCCTGAAATATTTAACCTAGTAAAAATTGATAGGGTTCTTATTGGAAGATTATTACTATATCATAATGTACAACATTATCGTATTAATTTTTTGTAGGATTTTTTGGTGAATCCATGTATTAGGGAAAAAATGTGATATTATATAACGGATTTGGAATGAGATTATTATGAAAACAACGTTATAATAACAGTATCAAACATTGGATATTTTGGAGATTAGAATAGATCAAACTATGATGTGGTGGTAACATAATGAGAAGTATGTTTTTGAATAAATGATAAAATCATAAATAATTTAGTATATATGAACATTCAATTTCATAAATAGTTTCATTCAATAATGTTTCTGAGATCAGTGGAGAGTCAAATAGATTTTGATGATCATAATATAGACATTTGTGTAATTTTGAATATACTGTTATTTCAGTATTTTGGATCTTGATGTTTACTCAATAGAACACTATAGACAAAGATATCTTAATGAAACCTAGATAAATATGATGTATCTCATTCCATAATTTAGTTTATCAATCAACATATAATATATCTCAATAATATCATGAATATTGCTTTTTTATTTAATATTGGAAAATTTGGATTGAAATTTGTGAATTTTACTAGATATATATTGATATATTTAACCAAATTTAACAATTTATTATACTATTAAGGATCATGGATGATTATATAATGGATGATTTATTTTTACCAGAAGACAAAGTGTTAGATTCTAAAATAGATTGATAATAACTACTCGTATCATTTATTTATGGGCATAAAGTTAAAAATAGTGAAATATCTTGTCACAGTAGAGGAATAGGATAAAATATCCTTTGATAATTGAGTTGTATTTATTATATGTCATTCATTTGTAGGTAGAAGACTCAAAGAATATAAATTACCATGTAAAAGATTTTTTATTTAATAAAAGAAGTCAGATCTAAAATAAGATTAATTCGAATACATAATATCTCTTTATCTAGATATAGTGATCATTATGATGTTTGTTTGAAAGAAAAAGAGTATATAAACATAATAATTATAAAATAAAATCAAGGAATAGTAGTTAAGGTAAAATAGTCATCAATCACATTAGAAATAATATCTCTCATAGTGTTAATGTTTAAGATTTCAAGATGAATTGATCTAAATTTAGAAACTACTTAGAGATGGGGATGAATGTAATATCTATTTCTTATTCAAATTATATGAACAATTTCTAATATATATTAGGATGAATATTCCCTCAGTTATATAAACCGATCAACCTTCCCAAATCAATGTATGACTATAAGACAAGGAAATGATCGTTGGACTGATACAAAATCATTTTTAGACCATGAAATACTAGTAAACCATTTGATAGATTGATTATAGACAAAACCGTGTGTCCAGAGAATGTCAATATATTGTTTTTGATTATAGGACATCACTAATTAATAGTACTTGGATGTAGGTGTTTTATGTGAATCAAATAAAACCATTGTGTGATTTTTAATTTATATTTATGAAATTGTATATTTTTTTGCGATAGAACTATGAATAAAAATAGAGATTAAATGTGTTTATTCCTACATGTGGATAAGCTCCTTTTGGTATAGGGATTTATATAAATAATTTTTTAATGTAGTGTTCATATTATTTCACCCTAAGGTGATTATATTCATTTTATTCACAATATGTTATATTATTGTTGTAGGTTTTGTTACAATCTTCAATATTGAAAATCTATTTATGAAATTATTGAACCTATGGATTTCATGAGTTATCCGCACGTATTTAGAAGTGATAACTTTTTTAGATACCAAAAGGTTATGGATCATTTTATGTATTTAGGTCGTATGGAGGTAGTGTAATATATTCACCTAGATAGTATCTTGAGAAAGAAAAATGAATAATGTTACACCCCAACCCTAGAAACCCGGAACCGGTGTATTATTTTAATACATTGGGTTGATTACAAGGAATCAAGTCCTGAAGGACCTATCAATTTTTCTTTATTCAAAAATTTATTATATACATGAATGTTACATTACCATTTTTAACATAAAACATAGGATAAATAACCATTTGACAACACCATTATTCACATAGAATAACACTGCATATCAATCAAAATTCACTTCTTGGAATCCTGGGAAAATAAAACATATAAAATGGGCCATCTTAGATTGTCATTAGGGGTAAATAATTCTACAGAAGCTATTAACTTTTATGGAATGATGTATAATAAATAAAGAAGCATTTTAAAGATAAAACATGAGCATAATATGGTTAAAATAATCAAACATTACCACATAAACATGCACATTGATATTATTCTTGTTTAATAATCACTTGTAATAACTAATTTCCTAATGAGGGAATTTATAATGTTGGACATAATAACTCTTATGTCAAGGCCTTGTGTCATGACCATTGAAAAATATTCTATCATTTCCTCATGCCAAGAAACTAGTTTGTCTCATGAGACCTACCAATACATCGAGGGGATACAGCGGTCCCTACCCGTCACTTACTAAGTCCAATGCATTTCTCATATGAAATAAATAAAACATAACTTAATCTTTCGTATTAAATCTACAATAAAAAATTTAAATACATGAACTATAACCCATGAATGATATAAAAATAGCACATCCATAGTCAAACATATATTAACTCATTCAATACAATATCGATTATCGTATTATAATAAATCAACCCCAATAAAGAATAATACCCAGTAAAGGATGAAAGAAATAGTTTAAAATGATCTATAAAAATCATTGAGAAATATCCCTTTTATTATTAAATTTTTTAAAAGGCACAGAATTTATAAAGCATATAATTTATAATAGATTTTTAATCAAATTTTACCATACCACTTTGAAACATTTGAGAATAATTTAAATTTCAAAATAATCATGCGAATATAAATAAATCCTTAAAATCATTTTGAATACATGGCCATTAATTAAATAGATTTAAAAAATTAAATCAATAAGAAATTTAAATTGATCATATAGTTAAATATACCCTTCCATAAAACAATAAAAGTTTCCTTTTCCTTTTTTTATGAAACATGGACTTGGATGATAAATACTTCCCAATAAATACTTTCAATTAAACAATCTCAGAAATTAATGTTATTAATGAATTAACCATTACCATTTACATTTCTTTAGTCGAGGGTAATTTTGCCCTGTTTTATAATGACCATAGTATGTTATTAAATTATAAAAGAACCATATTTATATTTATGATATCATATATGATTAATTTATTCCATTATACTACCCATTTAATAATAATTTCAATGTTAAACTAACATTTCTGGTAATAATCAATTTTTTTATCATACGTGTTTTAACTAGATCTTCTAGATCATATCAATAGATCATGATTTTCAAACTTATATAATTAAAAATATGTTATATATATATATATCATATATATTCAGAATATAAATATGTATAATAGATAAATATATTAAATGGAAACACCGTTCATGGAGATGGAAGTATGTACGTACGCATGAATGTTGTTTCCGTTTTCTTATTATATAGTATGGAAGTAATTAAAAAGAAATATATTTATCTAAATATATATATATAAATCATGAATAACTATTATATTATTTATCCCATACTTAATCTATATATATATATTTTCTTGAATGGTGATAGTTGAAGATGAATCTTACCTTGTCATGGATATGGTAAGCTGTTTGTACGCACGAGCAAAAATATCATTATATTAATGATGAAAAGGTTTTTAATTGGATGGTATATTATATATAAATAATCATTACAATCTTATATTCAGTATATAAATAAATTATACTAGTTATTATACCCATCAAAAATAATTTAGTGTTTAATAACAAACTACACCATAACGTGGAGACGGTAAGCCGAACGTACACACACATGGTGGCTTGGTCATTCATAGGATGAATAAAATAATGAATATGGATGTACCATATTTATAATAATATATCATCATTTATAAGGTACTAGAGTTATTATTTTAGAATTAAAACAACAATGAAAGTGGAAGTAGAAGAAGAAAAGATCATTGAAATAATTGCTAAATTAATTACATTTTCTTTGGATGCTTCCGTTTGATTTTAAAAAAATGGCTCTATAGGTTGGATTTATGATAAAATTAAGGATTATAAGATTAATTGGGGGTATTTTGTAGGAGATTGGATCAGGTTTTGGCTGAGAAAAATGGATTTAGGGGTTTGAATTTATGATAAGGGGAGGTACCCTTTTATAAGAGGGGTGCTGGTCACTTTAGGAAATGTTTGAAATATTAATTTATTAAAACATAATTTCGGTTTATAATAGCTCTTAATGGATTTATTTAGAGTATAATGTTGGTATGGGTCGAACTAATCTCAACAAATAGGTTTTATACCTGTTTAGGTCACCATATTATCCATATCCTTTAGACATAACCCTGAGTTGAATAGTTTAACTTTTACAATTTCTTCTAGTACTTTTAAACTACATGGATAATATAGTTAATATAAATTTCCATGAGAACCTCAAGTAGTTCATTAATAAAATATCTAAAATTTTCTATGTCATTTTTCTAAATCTTATATTTTTAAGAATATGATAACTTCTAATAAAATATTACTTTTTTAAAACAGATTATTGTCAATTTTGACAGTCTTTAGTATTTGGATTTTTGGAAATTAATAACATCTTGATTACTTAGAAATAAAATATATTTAATCGTCTCTAACATGTAATATTCTCCAATAAAATTAATTTATAGCATCAAATGTTACAATTTACATTTATTTTAATATTTATAATTTTGATTATTTTAATCATATATTAATAAGGTAATGACTGCATAATCATTGTGCCATAAATAAATTTAATTATTTATTGTCTAAAAATTAGAAATAAAATACTATGATATATTGAATCTTTTTATCTTTCTAACTAATATTTATTGTCTAACCTTTCTTGTGTTTAACCCTATATTAAGAATGGTTTAGTTATTATAATTTGAATTTAACACTTTGAACACTTCTTTACATAAAATATAATAAATGTCCTAATCTAACCAAAATGGATCAAGTGGATATTATTTTTTCTCTAAGGTTGATTTTGGCTGAAAACCACTTATAAAATAGAATTAGGACATGGTTGGGCGTATTTTTATATTATTATAATATTAGTTTTACCATTAATTACATTATTTACTTGTTGTCGTGGTAAATAAAATTCAAAAGTTACTATTCAAAAAAAAATATTATTTTATTCTTGTTGAACCAAATTTTGTATTCTGATTACAACTATGTATTTTAGATTTTTGGAATTCAATTCAACGAAGCTGTAAAATTACATTTTTTATAAATTTGGAAATGTGCCTAGTAGTTGGGTAAAAATGATAAAATGTTCCATAAAACTTTAAATATATAATATTGTTATAAAATGACTCAAATAAATTATATTGTACTAATATTTATATTACATATCTAGTTTTTCATTTATGAAACAATTTAAACCAAGAAAATTATTTAAATAATAAAGTCTGTTTTAATGTACAATAAAGTATTTTTCACTATTAATAAAAAATTTCTTGTTTTTAGAAAAATATCAAAAATTCACCATAATCTAATTTTAATATTATGAATTCAAAAATGATGTCTATTTTACCAAATTAAATTTTTAGGGGTGTTTAAAATTATTTATATAATTGTGCACAAAGGGACATAAAAGGGAATTCATTGAATAGAATATATTTTCTAAATATATAACTATTTTAACAATATATATATTTCACTATAAATATGTTTTATTTATCTGAAAAAATTATAAATAACGTTTAAAATTTATTTTAAAATATTTATATTACAATATTTTATTGATAAATAAATATATCATTTAAAAGATTATAATACTAATGTGTTGTTTCATAGAAACTCAATATTGCATATAAATCATGCCAATATGGTGTAACATGTAATATAATATATTAAATTACATTAAAGAGATAACATACAATGAAATCATGGGGTGTTACATTCTCCCCTCCATCAATAAATTGCATTCTTAGAATTGGAAATTTGTCTTCAAAAATAAAAGATAGAAAATAGAAAATACCTTTATAGAAAACCCACATCAGAAATAGGTTTAAAAAAATTTATTCTTAATTAGAGGGAAAGAGAAATGAAAAAATCCACAAACAAATCAAGATATCGAATAAGAGAAAATTGATGGAAATTCGGGACACATAATTGGAGGAAACGTAAACAATTTATATGGATTGACAGATGTCATCAATTACAAACAAGTGAAATATAAATGGAAAATTGAGGGCCTCAAAGCCATAAATATATGATGATTTAAACTATCATCAGTTCAATAAAACATAAGGTATTAAGATATCACATTTTTTAGATACCTTTTTTAAGAGTAGGGATTAATTTACTATGTTGATAGGAACTCATGAAATCATTATTTATTTTATTACCAATCATAATCATAATTTCATCATTTTTTTGTGCTTCGATCTATTTTCACTTCATCCTATACACTGAAATAATTGTTCAAAAATGGATTTTTACGCAAAAAGCTCATTTGATAAATCATAAGGTCAACATATATATCCTTAATTCTTTATATTTTTTCTATAATCCAATAGGTTATATCAATGTTTACAAAAAATTATACTTTGACATCAAACAAAATATCAAGCTTCAACTTACTCTATTCCAAACATTAGACTTATCCAAAATACTTGTGTTAAAACACATAGTCAAAAAATTTAAATGGGAGATAAACATAATGAAGATCGTTTTTTATACATAATAACCTGTGAATACCTTTATCATGTATTCTCTTAAAACAAGTTAACACCATGAATTACCATAAAACCTTATTGAATATATTCAGGCTCCATTATTCCTTATAGAATACTGGATATACTCCATAAATAAAAAAATTGTATACTCTAATAATGATGGGATAAACAAACAATTAATTTTTTCTAAGGTAGTCAAGAATGTCTAATATAATTTATCCAAATCAAGCATCTCTTATTCCAAAATCACTACCTTAGTATCAAGACTTATTAATGTTTTTCATTCCCTCAAACATGTATTTTCCAAAAACATTAACATTTCATTGAGTCACTTTTCTTAGTACCATAAAATTTCAAATACATATGGAAATAGTACTACGGTTCAATCGTTATTTATTTAAATAATTCATATAACCACTACAACATTGATACAACACAAAAATAACATAATTCTAAAATCCTGACACACTAATACACTAATTATTCCATGTCAACTGTAGTAACATATTATGATTCAACTAAATTCATTAGATTTATCATAGTAATAATTACTGACACTTAGGACATTTATTTGAAGAATGTCCCATTTCAATAAAGTTTAAGTACTGAATATTAGTCTTTTTTTCTTTCCTTTTTCATTTTTTCCTATCGACCCTTATCTCTACAATTATAAAAAAACCTAGTCCATTCAAGAACCTCCTAGGTTAATTACTTCTACAGTAATCACATATGGGAAAATCATTCATTCCCTTCTTCTCTTTGTCCATCTTTCTCTCTATAGACAGTTTTCCTCTAGCTTCCCTTTATTGACATAGAACTCCAATAATTCAATACTCGTCATCTTAACAGATGATATTATTTCGTCATAAAAAAAGAATACATGGGGAGCTATTTCCCTTCAACATTTTGTCTTATGACCTTGAATGATCATATGGTTATTAATATTTGGAAAATGTGCTTTGGTGGGGTAGTCATTCCTTCTACTAGGTACCATTTATATATAATTCCATAAACTAGATTAGGTTATGAATCATAATTAAAGATTCTAGACAAGTGAAATACTTATCATAAATTGAAAAACTTATGTATATCCAATATCATAGTCATAAAAATTGTATTCTATGTATAAATATTTAATTATAAATGCTTCATTTTGGTTTTTAATGAAAATTTAAATAATCTTAAGAATATACACCGAGAGTGTTAAACTTGGTGCGTAGTGAGTCCCATTGTAGTGTACCATGTCACCCCAAGTCAATATTCGAACACCTTATAAGAGTTTTTACCCATTTGTACATTTTTTCAATAACCACATTCACTTTTATAATCTAGAAAAGGATTTATTATCTATGAATACCACAATAATCTCTATTTTAAAAATCTAGGATTCTTTTCAATAATTATCTATAAATTCTATTGTAGGGTTATGATCCCTAATCTTAGTTTTCTAAATCTATTTCCAAGGTTGTCTCTAATAATTATATGATACAAACTATAACACCTAGCCCTAGAAGCCTAATGCTGGGGAATTATTTTAATACATTGGAATTATTACATGGAATCATGTTCTGAATGACCAAGTAGTTTAGTTTTATGGGAAAATAGATTACATACATGAATATTACATTACACTTTTTAACAAAAAAACACATCATAACTAATCCTTTGAGAATATCATTATTCCCCTATCTTAACAGGTAATATCAATCATAATTCACTTTTTTACATCCTGGGAAATTAAAACATAATTAAGGGGTTATCTCAGATGTTGAGTAAAGTAAATAATTCATCGAAAGCTATAAAATTTTAAGAAAAGATGTATAATTAAATAGAATCCTTTTAAACATAAAATGTGGGAATAATATGGTAAAAATAAATCAATCCTTACAATATAAAAATTCCCATGGATATTCTCCTATTCTAATAATCAGATGCAATAGAAAATTTTATAACGAGAGAATGCAAAATGGGTAATATAATTACTACTACTTGAAGGCCTTGTTCCCATTCCATTCAAAAATATTCTGTTAAGGACTTGTGTCAAGACACTATTTTGTCTCATTATACCTTTCGATGCATTGAGGGGCTATAGAGTACCCCACCTATTGTATACTAAGTCAAATGCATTCCTATTATGAAAAAGGTGAAACATAACATAATCATATCTTTTAAAACTACCATATGAAATGTTAATACATTAACCATAAACCATGAATGGTATAAATATAACAAATCTATAGTCAAACATATCATAACTAATTATATAAAATATGGAAGATTTTATTATAATTAATCAACCTCAATAAAAAATAAAACCTAATAAAGGATCTTGACAAAGTTGAAAATGATGAATAAAATGCTGAGAGAAATAACCCATTTTCATGAAATCATTTAAAATCCACACAATTTACAAAGGACCTCGTTTAAAATAGATTTTTGAATCAATGTTTCCAATAAATATTGAAACATTTGAAAAGAATTTACATTTTAAAATAATCATGTCTATATAAATAAATCCTTAAAATCATGTTGGACTCATTGACATTAATTAAATAGATTATAAAAAAATCATAAAGACATATAAAATGATGATATAGTTAATTATTACCTGATATAAAACCTTAAAATAATCCTTTTGATTTTTTTTATGATTCATGGATATGGATTATAAATATTTCTCATTAAATACATACACATAAACAATATCAGATAATAATGAGAATGAGGAATTAACCCTTTCCATGTACATTATTTTAGTTGTGGGTATGTTAAACCTCATGTATATTGACCATAGTATTTTATTATATTATACCAGAACCATGTTCATCTTTATGATATCATATATGATTTATTTATAGTGTTATACTACCCATTTTATAATAATATCTATGTTAATGTTACATTTTGGGTAATAATTTTTTTCTTAATCGTACGTGTTTGAACTTGTTATTCTTGATTATTTCTCTTAGATCATGATTTACATATTTTCACAATATAAGAAATGATTTATATATCATATATATTAATAATAAAAATATTTTTAATAGATTGATATATGAAATGGAAACGTTGTTCATGGAGGTGGTAGTCCTCACGTACACATGAACAGTGTTTCCAATTTCTTATCATATATTATGGAAGTAAGTAAACGACATATATTTATCTACATAAATATATATTATTATTGTAGAAATATTTTTTCATATATCTCACAATTATTCTATATATATATTATTTTATAAAAAATTCTTGAATGGTGATCGTTGAATATGAATCTCATCACATCTTGGAGATGGTAAGTCATATGTATGCACGAAAAACAATGTCATTCTATTGATGGTGAACCAGTTTTTAATTGGATGTTATATTATATATAAAGATTAATTTCCATGTTATATGAATTATTATCATTAATTATAAACATTATTATATCCATCCAAAATAATGTACTATTAAATAATAAACTACACCATGACGTGGAGATGGTAAACCGTACGTAAGCACGCTTGGTGACTTTTTCATTCAAAGGATGGATAAAACAATGAATATGGTTGTACCTAATTTATAATAACATCTTATAATGTAGAAGGTCCGGTAATTATTATTTTAGTATGGAATCAACAAACTAAGAATAAGTAGAAGATGACAAGAACTATGAATGAGGGGATCAAATTATTACCTCTTCTTCAGGTGCTTCCTTTGGATTTGAATAAAAGGGCTGTATAGGCTAGATTTATGATCAAATTAATCTCTCTATGATGAATTTAGGGTAGTTGGATGATATTTTATCTATGGTATTTTGATAAAAATCACATTGGTGTTGTTAATTTAAGATAAGGGGAGGAACCCTTTTATAAGAGAGGTGAGTGTCACTTCAGGAAAAACATGAAATATTAATTTATTATTAAATTATTTTCAGTTTTTAATTACTCAATATGGATTTATTTCAGCGATAATGTGGGTTTGTATTTAAATCTTCTCAACCAATAGGTTTTAGACATGTTTAGGTCACCATATTAACCTTGTACATTAGACAAACCCCTTAGTTAAAAAGTTTAACTTTTACCATGTCTTCGGGTTTTTATACTACATGGTTAATATAGTTACTATAAAATGAAAAAACAACCTCAAGTGGTTAATTAATAAAATTTATATCATTATCAAAGTCATTCTGCTGAATCATAGATTTTATGGAATGTTATATCATTTAATAAAATAGTATTTGTTTAAAAAATTTATTTATGAAAATTTTGAGTCGATTTAGTATTTGTTGATTGTGAAAGACATAAAAACATGATTCCTTAAAAAATCATAGATTGAATCAATCATGACATGTCTTATTAAACTAGAAAACCATTTTATGGCATAAAAAGTTTTAATTATCATTTTTTTATATTTATAATATCAATTATTTTAATCATTAATTAACAAGGTGATTACTGCATCATCATTGTTTCATAAACAAATTTCATTATTTAATGTCTAAAATTTATTAATAAAATACCATGACCTTGGAAGTAGTTTTATCTTTCTAATGAATATTTTTAATCAATTTTATCTTATATTAAAAATGGTTTAATTATTATAATTTGAATATATCAATTTTAACACTTCTTTAAAAAAAAATATAATAAACGTCCTAATCTAACCCAAATAGATAAAAAATGATCTTATTTTTTTCCTAAAGTTTTTTTGGTCAACATTAATTCATCCAATATAATTCGGACATGTTTGTGGGTAATTTTATATAATTATAATACTATTTTTATCTTTAACATATTTACTTTTCACTGTGGTAAATAAAATTCAAAACTTACTATTCAACAAAAAATATATTCATCATATTAAACATCATTTTACATACTGATGAAAGTTTTATCTATCGAAATTTTGAAATACAATTCACAGATGAGGTAAAATTACGATTTATGAAAATGTGAAAAAGTGTCTAGATGGTTGGTAAAAGACATTAAAAAGAAAAATAAAATTATATATATATATATAATATTATAAAATGACTCAAATGAATTAAATTGAACTAATATAATTATTTTATATCTATTTTTTCATGAAGATATATTTTAATGAAAATAATTATTTAAATGAGAACGTTATTTTTTATGTACTATGTTTCATTTTTAGTATAAATCAAAAATTTATGTTTTCAGAAAAATACAAAAAATTCAGCTGAAGATGATTTTGATATTATAAATTTAAATATGAAATATATTTTACCAAAATCCTTTTTTGGAGAGTCTAAAATTTATTCTAATATTGTGCAAAAAAGTACATAAAAATTATTTCTTTTATGATAATAGTTTTTCTAAATATATTTATATTTTGAAAAAAATTATATATTTCATTATAAATAAGTTTTATTTTTGAGAAACCATTATAGATCACATTTGAATTTTTTTATACAAATATTAATAAAATATATATAACCTTTAAATAATTATAATACTAATTTTTTGTTTCGTAGAAACTTTATTTTGTGTATAATACATGCCAAGTCAGTGTAGCATGAAATATATGCAATTAAATTAAATTAAAGAGATAACTTACTATGAAATCATTGAGTGTTACAAATAATTTCATCCTTTTATGTGTCATAAAAATAATGAGGACGGTATCTACAAATATTTATTCAATAAAATAATTCAATATTTTTTTTCGTTTGATATTTTCCTATTTTTGAAGAAATATATTGAAAATTTATTAATGTCAAAACATTATTAGACTGGACAACAATGATGTATTTTACATCTAGTGATTACTGAATGTTTATAAAAAAGATTATTAGAGTCTCTTAAATTCAAAGGAAAAAAAATTGAGTAGTAATTATTAAAATATTCTCGAGAGTAAGGATGCAACCATTGAGGGTTATATAGATAAAAAAAAGATAAGTCAGTATCTAATATTGTTTAAGGAGATATTTTTAAATTTAAAAAATAATATTCCTTCAATTATATTGGTGCATATGAATATTCAAAGGATAATTGGTGATGATGTTAAACACTCAATCCAGATATTTTTCACAACAAAAAAAATTGAGAAACAATCCCTATATGAGAGTTTGTATAAAGTTTAATTTTTTTGTAGTTTTTTAGTTATTAATTGAATATTTTCCTATTGAAAATAGAGGATTAATTAATTTAATGGTGTCCTTCAATTTAAATATTATCAAAATGGTATCAATGATAAAAGGTCAAACAAATATTACTATATAATATTGACATGAGAAGGAAGAATAAGTGTCTCTAGTGAAAAAATGAAAAGCGGACATTATCCATATAAAAATTTAATTTAAAAAGATAAACAAATTCATGAATGTAACAATTTTCTAGGTTAAAGGAAATTTATACCCGATTTATTTATTACCTATAATAGAAAGAAGAATCTTCCTCTCACTAATGTTTCAAAAGTCGAGAGAGCAAGTGTTAAAATATAAAACCACTGAAAAAACAAAATTTTCTTGAGAAATATTGGATATATGGATTTCAAAGGATTGTAGATACAATGTGATTGTATAATGGAAACATAAGACACCCCACGAGTGTGTGTCTAGAAGCCCAATGGCTTAGGAAAGAAAACTATACACTGCTACTACATCTCATCTGAAAAATGAATATAATTGAAATGTTTTTATCTATGGAATTTTTAAATGAAATAACCATGGAAATTTGGATAGAAATTATAGAATTAAATGAGGTATGATTATAATAATGAAATCATTTATTCTAATGAAAAACATGAATAATTTATTCCCACAAAGAAAATATATTTTTCTAGAAAATCAATTTACCTCATTGTAGGAAAAAAATATTGGATCTTAATGATTTGCAAAAAATGTAAATGTAATTGTTTACAAAAAATTGCTATTTGTTTGTGAATAAATAAAAATTTAGAGGAAAAATAATAATAATGCTAATGTAATGAAAAATATAGAAAAATAATTAAGAAATACCCATCAATGAAAAACATGCTCATGTGGAATAAAATAGATACTTATGTGGAGAGGTATTATGCCTGCTGAAGCGGTTTCAAAAATTATTCCACCCCAAAAACTATGAAGACATGTGTAGGAAACCTATATTTTATAATGAATTATTATAAAGGTTGAAAAGATGAATCATTGAAAAAATATACATTTTAAAGTTGTATTCTATCACAGTATAGGTGACTCCCAAAGAGAAAAATCATAGTGAAATATAAATGAAATATCTAGAATGAGGATTTTACCAGTAGTGCAACAAAAATTAGAGCCTCTATATACACTTTTATGTGAGTTGGAATGAAGTATTTGGTTCAATATAACCCACCACATTACTCAACATGGGGACGGTTTTCAAATAAAACCATTCCCCATGTGCTAAATTATTTTTAACTATATATTAGAAGTTCATTTAAATTCAATGGGAATAAGTGATCATGGGGTGTTACAATAATTAAAAAATATACATGATAAAAATTGGTTCATATTAATTATTATTTGTGAAACCCAAAGTTTTTAAATTGAAAACTGTGTTTGTTAGTGTATACTACAAGAAACACTATTCATAAATGAAAAATAAAATATTTTTCTAACAATACCATTTTAACATAGCAGTAAAATTTGAAGGTAAGAATATGATTATCTAATATATGAAATATTTATAAATTTACTACTCAATAAAACATAGTTAAAAAATTATTAATAAATAATCACTCAATTTGTATTATCAAAATCATTTTAATAAACATTTTTCAAAAAACTAGTTTTAATTCAATTTTTGAGAAACTTTTATCATTAATTTCCTGAAATTTAAGAAAATTTATTTTATAAAATTAATAGAATTTTCCAAAACATTATATAAATATTATTTTATAATAAAATTTTTAATTTTTTTAACGTTTTAATTTTTCTGAAAATTATACTTCTTATTTAAATTTATTTTATATGTATAATGATAATAAATTTTAAATACATAATAAATTTTTTAATAATGTATAATTTTAATGAAATATATAGATTATATATCTAAATATGTGAATTAAAATCCATATAATTCTGATTACTAATAATATATTTATTGCAAGTTTATATATTTCATGAATAATGTTTTCTTAAAAAGAAATATTTTTGTAATTGTTTTCTGGGTTTATCAATAAATTATATTCATAGACTATTTTATATTGAATTTCATGAAATGGATGCCATATTTTGAATTATCATTATTAATGTTATGTAATAAGAAAAAATTATATTTGTTTCATAAAGAATAATAAAAATAGTACAACTCTATCACAACGAATAAGGGTAATGTAGGTTTATTGGAGTCTAACTAAAGATATAAGGGTTATATTTACATTAAATCATGTATAATTTTGATACTCAAGCCATATTTCTACCATATATTGTCTATGTTCTTTAAATTTTAAATTTTTTATGTGGTCATGATTATTACCTTTAAAATAATTTATGTAAAAAAATATAGATTGTCACTCTCTTAATTTTAAAAATATTATATGTATTCACATTGTCAAAAAATGATGTATATTTTGTTATAAATATTAATTTAAATGATAGATAAATTTTATTTAACATTCCTTTTTATTTATAAATTTTAAAAATAAACTAGTAACCTTAAATTCTTATGAAACAATGACTCAATAATTATTATAATATAATGAAAATGAAATAAATGTGTTTAAAATATTGAATGTAATCTAATTTTACTATATTAATTTTTCAATTAATAATATAGATAAATTTCATATTTTAGTTATATTTTGATGTATTTTATTTGAAATCCATTTCGACCATATTATTCTCAAAGTAAAATTAAATATATAGTTCTAAAAATGACATTAATGATATTTTATTATAATTAGTATTGTATACAATGACTTAAAATTCCATGAATTCAAATATTTTTCCTTACTATTCCCACTTGAAATAAAATATCTTCCCTGATAAAATTTTTATACCAATTTCATTTTATAGTAACTATCTTGGAACCTAAATTAAGGAAAAATTAGTTACCATAATGAATGATAAAATGAAATAAGTGATTAATTTTACAAATAAAAGGAATAACATGATTATGTTTTTGTTATTGGTATGTATATTATATAGAATTAGTCCAATAAATTATTTATCAGTTTTTTAGGATCTTTTGAAGAATGTGAATTCCTCTTGTTGAATAGCTTCATGTATTTATGAAAATAAAAAACTTCATCACATAAAAAAGGAAACCTCCTATCCCCTTTTAATAATACATAATAATACATTGTTTGTCCCAGACCATCCCAAATAAATTAATTAATTCCCACCAATCATACTAGTGTCTTTTTTCAATTAGAAGGTCAAATGAGGAAGGCATTAGGAATAATCCTAAAGTGGTTGTCCGAAGAATATGCATCATTCTTAACAAATTTTTTTTCTTATTAAACATAATCAAAATATTATTTAACTATAATGAAATCAATTCCATTATATTTCATATAATTATATGTAATTTTGTTAATTTCACAACTAATATCTATCTCGTATTCCTAATAATTGTAATCCAATTTGTGGATGGTGTGTACGATGGATTCCCATCCCATAAACTATTTTAATTCACATTCCATCATTGTGCATCATGAATATATATAATAATTTATATAATATTTAAATATAATATTTATGAAATAATCATACTTCTAGAATTATAATAACATTTATACATTACAAAAAATTTGGACCCGTGTAACCGAATCTAGTGAAAATATATAGTATGCTTTTTTTAAAAGATAAACTAAATAATATGAATCCTGTAACAGAGTGTTGGATGTTTTCCAATCTATGTTTTGGAGGAAAATTTTCAAACTATAAAAAAAATCTTTTAATCAAATTAAAAATAAAAAGATAATTCGACTTCTCTCATTCTAGCTCCTTAATCAAGAAAATCTTCTTTGGAACTTCTAATAAACCAATGATATTTTTAATGAATAGAGGATGAGAATAATATTTCATGGTAAGAGGTTTTAGGAAATCATGATTTTTTTTAATTTAATATTTAATCACTCATTTGAAAAAAATTTAGAAAATATAATAACCATTGAATGTATTTACTTCTTTGAAGATATTATTTTAATAAACATATAAAATATTATGCCTTTTAAAATGTAGATTTCTTTGAAAACATTATTTTGATTATTTTCCTTCAAAATATAATAATAGTTGAAAATACATGGATTTCTGTTTTATATTTTAAAAGCCTTTTTTGAAAATAATAAATTTTATATAAATAAATTTTTATTGTAAAATATATTTTAAATACGTATGGAAAATTTCTATATTTCGTTTGTAGACTCTGTGTTTGGCGTATGGAGTTCACTCCCAATTTTTTATAATCACTTTTGATACACAAGAACTGAGTTTTTATAAAAACATAGTTATTATTAGGGTTTCATTTCTCATTGCATTCTATTTATAAATATACTTTTTAAAACCATATACATTTTCTTCATTAGAACATAATTTTACAACAAATTTACATTTTCCAAATCAAACATCTAAAAAAAACCTTTTTAAAAAAAATTATAGATTTACCTAATTTGTAGAAAATACATTGAAAATATTTTATGTAATGAAATAATTGATCTTATAAACATTATTGTATTTATATTCACTAAATGTCATAAATAAATATAGTGTAGGGAAATATCTATGAATAGGAACAAAATTTAAATTTTTAAATGTACATTTTTATATTAATTTATAGCTTCATTATTTGAAAACATATTTAAAATTTGAAATGATATTTTTATATAAATAAATTATATGTATAGTTGATATATCAGATTTCAAAATTAAAAAATTCATTCAATAAAATAATTTCTTTTGAAAAATATATTTCATTAAAAATATATTCATTGCAAATTTCTTTTGCAAATGAATGAATTTTAATGTATTTAAAAAATATCTCCCCTATAAAAAAGGTTTTGATTATAAAAAAGAATATATTAGATTTGGAATATATAACAATTATTATCAACTTTTAGGTTCTAATAATAAATAATATTATAATTTTAAAATAATATATATACTCTTACCTTAAATTTTTAACCAAACATATCACATATTTTAAACCAAGATGAACCTCTTTACCGAAAGTCTAATCTAACCATGGTATTACCTCCAAAGCTTAAGAAACTCATGTATTTTTTTCCAGTGAGTCTGAAATCATGTCATTGGGTACATAAGCAAAGGGTTGTTTTTCTATTTATAATCCCCAATAATTGAATACCACATTTAATTATACATATATTATAAAACAATATTTAGAAAGACATTCCAAAATTGGTTTTAAATTTTCATTCTGTTGAGAGAAAATGTTATTTTCCCTTATTAATAATATTATTGTTTTAATTTTTATTCTTTAACCCTTATAGAACATTTTTGAAATTTTTATATAAAAATATATTTTTTATATAACATATTTAAAATATATATAAATCATAAAAATATTAACATATATATATATATATCAATGATATATATATGTTGATATATACCTGAAAATTTAGGTCTAGGAGAACATTGACCTAAACTTGTATGGTGTATGGAAATAAAACATAGTTAAGTGGGATAAAATGATTTACAATGAATGGAGTAGGTTACTCCTCTCATATCTACATCCACCAATTAAACACAATAATCGAGAATTTTAATGGACCACATCTTGCGCATCTCTATAATTGGTTTCTTTGATAAGGAATCTTAAAAATGATTAGGTTCTCTATAGATATGAAATAAAAAGATATGTTCTTATCATGATTGATACCGATAATCAACTATGGAATGAGCTGCTAAGGATCCCTCATAGTTTTATTTTTCAAGGATTTGAATGAATGTTCATAATTAGATTCAATCCTTATAGTGATCCAGTCATGATGGATAAAATTATTGATTCAAAATATATTCTCCCATTACTCTAAATGATACACAATACCAATTACAATATAATGACGGGACAATCTATTGAAAAATGGAAAAAGGTGCAGAAAATACCTCTAAAACCCTTGGGTCCGGATATTCAAGATGCCCCACCATCAATGTTATCTTTTTCCCATGGGAGAATCAGGGGAATCCAGTAAACTTATTTTCAAATTGGATGATTCATGGGCCTTTTTTGAACCCCCTACAACCTTAAAATATTGAGGATAAACCTAAAATTTCCCAAAGACCATACATAAATAGATAATGAATAATTCACTTACCTATGAAAGGAATAAACTCACACATGATTAGAAGAATGATTATTTTCAAGGAAATATTCATTTTGTTATTTATAAACATTAAAAAATAAAAAATAAACAATTTTCAATAAAATATTGTTAATCTATAAAAATAATCCTCTAATGTTGATGCATTTCATGATGTCTTTAATATATACAGTAAAGTAGATGTTGATTTCAAATGGAAGACCATCATTTTGCATTAGTTTCTAGGAGAATCCTAAACTATATAATAGATGATGTGAAGTTTCCTCAAGCCTTAGGAATATATCAGAAGAAAATGAATGATAATGCCCAACCTTCATTAGTTGATCATGAGTGGGGGCCTATTTTCATGATCATCCAAATGAGACTAAATTGTGAGGGTCGAATAAAATGGGCTATAAAATCCATTAACCATGATGGTGTAATATTAAACAACACAAATTTTCGCCTACTGTGATCTTAGGCATTAAATTGGAAATTTCTTATTTACAACTCATATAAATGTATATATGCATCTATATATTTATATTCTAATATATATGTAATTAATATATATATTTATGTTTAACATATATGCAAAACATATATTCAATATAATTATAATTTAAAATAACATCTCAAAATTATATATTTAAAACATATAAATTTTAACACACACACACATATATATAGAAATGTTATATAATTATATATATATATATATATAATTTTTTAATACTTCATCATTCCAATTCACACAAAAAACAGACTTTTTTATTTTTTTCTCTCTTTCTTCCCTTACACACAACACAGATCACATCTACACCCACGCAGACACACACATGCACACATATGTATATATATTATTAAGTTAGTTAATTTAAATGTACTTATATATAATAAACACACAAATAAATATATATATACAATGATATATATATATATATTCTACCATATATATATATATCTCTTGTAAATGTAAAAAAATGTATATATTATAACATAAATTTTAACATATATATTATATATACATCTAAAAAATGTATTTATGTTTCAATATATATATATATATATATATATATGGGTTTCTTATACTATAATCAAATACACACCTCACATTTTTCTTTTATTTTTTTGGTTCCTTCGACCACACACCACTCTCATTCATTATTTTCATTTGTATTTTCTAAAATTTATTTTTTTAAAAAGATATGATATATATTTTATAAACTCTAATATATTTATTTATATTAATTTAAATATTATATTAATTAATAATTAAAATGAACATTTTAATTTAATTTAATATATGTTACATTGTTAATTTTTGTTTTAAAATTATTATTTCTCCAATTTTATTGGTACATATTGATTCACAATAATATTAAATAGTTATTTATGAAAAAATAATTATTATAAAATGAATTTCTAACTTTTTGGAATGTCATAGTCTACACCCATTATAATGAATTTCAACAATGAACTTCTATCATCATAAGTAATGAAAAACTGGATTTCCATTATCAAAATTTGGAAATCCAGAGTCACTAAACTTTTATATTATAATAGTTAACATTAAATTTAAATAACTAGTACCTCAAATGATTTCCTATTTATTTTTCTCTAATAAAATTTCATAACCACAATAATGTTCTATAATGCCTCAATTAAGATGTTTTTGATGACTCGAGATGCTCACTTGTAGAAGAAGTACCAAAAAATGTTATATTTTTTTTAAGTAAAATATAAAATATAAAATCTCTTACAAAAATTTGGATCTTTTTAGTCCTAATTTATGGAGGAAAATTTAAAACTAATACAACACATTAGGGTTTATATAAATAAAATTAAATATATAATTCGACTTCACTCGGGTTAGTTAGTAAACAAAGAAAATATAATTTTGAAATTGTTGTTAGTAATAGAAAATCAATTTTAAAATGAAGCATGAACATAAAATTTCTACATTATGGGTTTTAGAAACTATTGAAAAACATTTTTGTAAGTACTATTTAAATTATCATTTGAAAAAAATTCAAAACAATAAAAAATTGAAAAAAATTATTTCGAAGAATTGTTTTTTGAGAAAAACAGTTTCATAATATAATATCTTAGAAAATACTTATTACATTGAAAGAATTATCTGGAAATTTTTTTTTATCAAAATATAATTACATGTTAAAATACTTGGATTTATCATTAAAATATTTCTTTCTTGAAAATAATATTGTTTATGTAATGAAAATGATAATAGGCCACCATTAAGTAATTCATATGACCACATGCTGCCACCCTTTTTGACAATGTCTGCTGGGGGTCATGAGTTCACTCCTCAATCTAATAATCACATTTTATATCAATGTGGAGTGTTTTTATAAAAAAAAATCTATGGATTCTTTTATCATTTAATTCCCAACAAAAATATCATTTTTCACTTTATATACTCCCTTCAATAAAAATAAATTTTACATCAAATATTTTTTTTATAAATCTCTATTTAAAAAAACACCCCATATTAATCATTTATTGTAGAAATAAATAATTTATAATCAATAATTTGAAAATAATTCATGAAAAATCATAACATTTATGAAGCATATGAATTTATATATATTCATTGAATTTCTTGAATAAATATATTTTATGGACATCTTTATGATTGTGTATGACATTCATAATTTATAAATGAAATTATGAAAATAAAATAGTAGCTTCATTATTTAAAAAAAATTAAATTTTTTAAAGGGTCGTACAATAAAAAATCATTTTTATATATATGGTTTTAAAATACAATTTCGAAAATGAAAAAAATTATTCTCATAGAATAATATCGCTGGGAAAAAGAATTATTTTTAAAATAAGTTCATTACATAAAATTTGTTTTTGGTACACCATAAATTAAAAAAAACAAATATCCTTTATATAAAGGGGTTCAAAAAATAATACATAAAATTCTAGATTTAAAAAAAAATATGTCATGACACACCTTCTTCAAGATGTGGGAAAAGATATCAAGATGTCGAGAAATTTCTTCCTCAAGATGATGGAAAGATAGTGACCACTCGAGTCCCGCCTCCAGTAGGCCCTATGGTTGAAACCAACAACAAGGGTATAAAATTATCAAAAAAGATGGGAGTAATTACCCTTTTGATCTAAACCAATATTAGGAGATAGTATATATCAACTTCAAACAACTCCATGAAACATATATATAATGTAACAAAAATCCACACCACATGCATGTTTGAAGTAAAATACAAGAAATACTATGAAAAATCAAATGTAAGATCCAAAATAAAACTAAGCAGTGTCACAACAACTATCCTCAATGTCCAAGTTAGTAAGGTCCAACACTATCTGTGTAATCTCCTTGGAAAAATTAAAACTATTTTTTTATATTGGGTGATCATAAAAGTATACTCAATAGGGAATCAAAAATGTCCCCTATGCATATTGGGAGGAGAATACTAATGCCGCTGTGAGAATAGAATAGAAACTCAAATGCAACTAGCTAGGTATAATAACCACCCCAACCTCACCAAGTCTCTCTCACCAAATTAAACGTGTCAAGTAATGTATACTAGTAAGCACATCAATATTTGGGTACCCTGAATCGCTTCCCACTGGTTAACTACTCATCCCTAATGGTGAACATCCTAACACTACAATGCTCTTCCAAAAGAACCAATGTCATAACATAAATGAATAAATATGAGCCACTCAACACATAAAATCATACCCATAGACACCTAGGCCACAAAAACTACACATCTCACTCGAAAACACCAAGGCCTCGCCCTTAAGACATCTGGGAAACAAAACACCTCTCACACAACCAGTATCCTAGGTCTGGTATTAAACCTCATGCCATTATTTCCTACCCCAAGATTCTTGGGAGATCAATTCCTCTATGAGTGATCATGGTAAAGGTAGTAGCCATCCATCTATCCTCACACCAGGATGTTGGGAAAGACACTCTCCCCCATGAAAATTGGGGGTTTAACACAATGATCTCAACACAGGTGGGGGAATATAGAAAACATAAGGAACTAAAAGTTTCTAAATATAATTAAAAAAACTTATCCCATCCTATGGGATTCCAAACATTCAACCAGACTACTCAAAACCACATTTGTTGATACATCTATATGCATGTACCATGACAAATGATGGTCACTTGAATGCCACTTCACAACGAGGCCCAAATAAAAACATACACACAACTAATTCATTAAACCAATTTTCATTCTGCATTATCAAATCATTAATTTATTTATTTTCATCCCTATATAGTAAACTAAGGAACACTGAAAACATTATAAGGTGAAGGAACCATAGTAACCCCTTCCAATTCAAACATAGAGAGAAAATGTCGACAACCTTCTTCAATGTTATCACTTACAATTTATCCTCTCACAAGCAAACCCAGCAGCCCCGCTATACCACAACACCACTCCCACCACAACTATTAACATAAATACATGACACAACCCAATCCTGTAGCCCTTCTGCCCAACCACTTCCCAGATGCAATCACACTGTATAAAATTTCTATCCATTTCACAATCAATCAAACTCTCAGCCTAAGATATCAACACACCACCTATACTACCCCATACACACAATCACACCACCATCCACTGCAGCACACTAACAATATAGAAACATGGCCAAGCATAACCACACATATCACACATCCACAAAAAAATATTCATTTATTCCGATTTAACATCACTTGATCTTTATTTCTACTTAATAAATAAGGTGTAATAACAAAAATTATTTGATCCTTGGGAATCCAATTATTTAACTGAATATACGTGATTATCTAGATTTAAATTATTAATGCAATGATTCACCAATCATATAGGTATGGAAACAGAGATTACTAATGGGAATTCCTTTCCAAAGAACACAACCCACATGGTTCACAAAATTGATCTAGGATAACATATAAAACAAAGAAATCAATATCATCTTCCTTGAACATCATTTATTATGTCTTACTGTCTTCATTAATTTTTTATTCAAGAATTCTATAAATGAGTAATCATTATACCTACTCCACAAGATGCACAATTTAAAGAGATATTAAGGAAATACCAACATGGAATAATATGTGACCAATGATTCTTCTTTGCGCAAAGATACGGGACGCATGAGTAGTAGGAAAACTCCAATAATATTGGATTGATGGATATGATATAAAACACGAATCCAAAGTAAGGGAAGGTTGTAGGAGAACCATGTGAAAAAAGAAAAACACTAGTAAGAGAAGGTATCATCATTGAAAAGCCAAATCATATATCAATAAATGATGAAATAGTTTTAGGGGCCTTTAAAGTCAAATCATGGCCAAGACCATGAGGCTCAACTATTTAAAAGACCTAAGAGAATTAAGATACTATATATTTAATTAATATCATTTTAAAGGCCTTTAAAATTCTCAAACAATCCTTTAGACATCATTTATTTCAAATAAAATATAATAGTGTCAAAACAGTAAAAACTTAGAAAAACTAGAAAATAGTCACTGATGGGTGAGTCACCAACAGAAAGCCATAGATAAATAGAAATATACAAAGAACCATAGAAAAAAATTCACTAACACTGAGCTATTTATGATGAGCCACTAACAAGACCTACTGATTCATAACTCACCTACTCCACGGCTCACCGACGACCAAAGTCACTGACGCCTCGAATCAAAGACACCTTGGATGACTAATGCCCTCGACCTACCGATGCCCTAACCTACTAATTATCTCGACCTACCAACACATTGTACTAACGATTCCCTGACCTACTAATGCCTGAACCTAACGACACCCCCGACCTACCGACAACCTCAACCTACTGATGCCTTGATCTACTGAAACCTCATCCTAACAATGTTTTGACATGTCGACACTGTGACCTACTAACGCCTCATCCTACCGACACCTCATCCTATTGAATCATAGAACTAATGATCCCTTGACCTACTAATGACCTGAACTACAAATTCCTCAACATACTAAATCTTCGACCTTCCGACGCTTCGACCAACTGGTTGAAAAACTGGAAATTTGGAAAACTCTTGAAATTAGCTAGCATTACCTCTCCAAACACCCTGAAAACTAGATTTTTTCAAATTAATGGACCAAGGTGGTCCATGAAATTACATCATATATGTCTCAAACTATTCTCACAATAGTGAATTCAAAAACAAATATAGAAGAATGGGGGATCTGAAAAACCACCCCAGAAGATAACACTCAATGATAAACCACCTTCTTGGAGTGAAACCTCAACATCCAAGAACACCTCCTCCATGATTTTCCACCCCAATAACCACAAGAAATAATGTACTATAACCAAATTTAAACCTACCCAAAAAATTTCAATCTGGGAATTACATCCCCCATGTCAATATACTATACACTTTGAGCAGCGCTAACTCACTCGCTTGGATTTAATTGCATCATAATTAATGCGTATTAATTAGGGATATGTTCTTGCCCTCCTTATATGTCAATAAATTATCGTATGTCACATCACAATGAAACAAATCATCTCAATGAAAATATTTTTCAATCATTACATCCCAAGGAAAAAAAAACTTGAAAAACTCAAAAAAAAATCTATGTACTAGGCACACATATGATTCTCTCTCCCCCATGTACTATTCTGTAGGCCACCAGGCCTCCAAAACATACAAACTAAGAGAATGGTCCTTCCACACAATACATTCTCTCGATGATCCTGGATAACCACCGGTATCTCCATTAATTTTGTGTCATCTTCAATATCCAAATCACTTAAATTAATGATGTGGAAGTCATCGTGAAGATACCAATGAGGCTATGAGACATGAAAGACATCATGGACCCTCCCCAACTGCAGTGTGAATACCGAATGATATTCCACCTCACAAAATCACCCCACAACTCGAATGTTCTGATGAACATGGGAGAAATATTACCCCCTCATTTGATCATCTACTTCCCACATTGAGGGGAAAACATCTAGAATACATGGCCCCCATCCTCAAAATCCAAAGGACCTCTCCTACTATTGGTATAGGACTTATACTGGTCATTTTCTTCCTTTATCCTCTCACGGACAAGTATCACCTTCTCTATCATACTCTAAACCACGTATGGTCCAAGAAAAACAACATCCCAATCTTCCAACCAGCATAATGGTGAATGACAAGACCTATTGAATCGAGATTTAAACATAGCCATAACGATGGGATATGGATATCTATTTTTGTAAGAAAACTCTACCAATGAAAAAATTCACACCCCAAACCTAGTAAAGTCCAAAACACATTCTCGTAATAAGTCATCTGACATCTAGATAGTCCTATATATTTTTTCATCCGTCTGATGGTGGAAATCATTGATGATGCATAAGAAGGTGCCCAAGGAATGGTACAATACACTCCAGACATGCGACGCAAATCTTGTATCCCGATATGAGATGATGGACATTGGAACTCCATGCATCAAATACACCTCATACACTTACCTCTGTGCTAAGGATTATATTTCACTAGACTCCTTGATTGCTAATAAGTGACCTGATTTCATCAACCCAAACACTACTTCCCAAATAGCATCACATCCTCCTAAATCTAGGGTAATACTGTGATAAAATCCATTGGGATTTCATCCCAAATCCACATAGGGACATATAGGGACATCATGAATCCTCTGGAAAAATCAAGCTCAACATTCACTTACTGGTACACTATGAAACATTCCACAGACTCTGAAACTTTCTACGTCACCCCGAGCCACCATAAATATTTCCCCAATCCATAGTAAATTATGAAAACTTATGGGTGTACCTCTATGGGTGGGCTATGAATATCAGGGAGAACATCCTCACGCATTTCCAATGGAAAACAAACTTTCAAAAAAACAATATCCAACTCTTATCATCCTACGACTATCCATTCAGACCATTACCAAGGTCAAATGAATCACACACAATTCCACCTCTATGTATCCCTACTAATGAACCTCTACCTTCTTCCCCAGATATGACCATAACATCATCTAAAATGGATGGACTCTACTGAAATCTATTCTTACATCTATGGTCAAGGCTTCTAACTCCTCCATGTCACTCCAAGAATCTACTCATTCCTGAACCACTTCCTTCTACAACATCTTGCTCAATAAATCTGCTACAAAATTTCCATTTCCCGAGGTGTTAGTGATATCAAAACCATAATCGTAGAGAAACCCCATCCACCACTCCTACCACAAATTTAGGTATTTCATGGAAAAGATGCACCTTAAGCTCTTATAATCCATGAAAAGCACAAAGTGCTCCCTAATGAGGTTATTTTACCCCATCTTCAGTGAGAACATGATTACTTATATTTCTAGATCTTGGTTGGAATAATTAAGTTCATGGGGGCATAATGGACTATACCCATATGAGATAATTCCCCATTTATACATTATAACACACCACAAGACTATATGTGAACCATCACAAATCACCTCCATCATCAGCCCTACCTCCGGCAGCCTGAGCACTGGATCACTGAGAAACATTCCCTTCAGATATTTGAACACTTCCTGGCACTACTCACCCCACAAACAAATAATGGTCTTTTTCGGTCAGATCTAACAATAGAGATACTACCCTATAGAAATTTGTAATGAATCTCAAGTGGTAGCATACCAGACTAGGGAAACAATGATCATCTCCTACATTCATCGGCGCTACCCATGAAATGATTTCCTCGACCTTTTACGGTTCCAATAATACATCCTAATGAGATATGAAATGTCTAACTAAGTGTACATATCGTGTTCCAAAGATGATATTTGTTAGATTTTCATAGAGCTGGTGGTGTCGAATGACCTATAGGACTGTCCTTAGATGCTCAATTTTCTTCTCTTGTAAATTTGAGTTGATTAGGATATCATCAAGGAAATAAATGGTGAATCAGTCCATGAATTCATGAAATATGTAATTAATTAGCCCCATGAACATGACCAGTTCTTTCTTAAAACTGAACGACATAACCACATACTCAATGTGGCATTACCTGCACTTGAAAGCAGTCATTAAGATTTCACCCAACTTCACCCTTAACTAGTGATTCCCAGACCACAGATTGATCATGGAAAACCAACCTACTCTGCATAGTCGGTCAAAAAGATAATCTATTCTCAAGAGAGGTAAAAGATTCTTGACAGATACATGATTTTTTCCCTGGTAGTGTAGGTATAGCCTTAACCAACTATCTTCCTTCTTCATAAAAAAGAGAGTAGAAACCCAATAATGACACACAATGTAACGCCCTGAAACTAGTAACCTAGAGTCGGTGCATTATTATATTACATTATCATGACTAAAATAGATGAATTCTCAATGGACTGATTAGTCTAGTATCGTTAGAAGTACTAGATAATTAAATAGGTTTTACATTACATTATGATAGGGAAGAACCAAAACATTGGGTCTTCTTTGAACACACTCATATCCCTTATCCTATTCCATATAGGTTCATCATAATATACGTCTTCACATCCTGAAAAAAACATAAAAAAGGGTGAGCTCAGATGCCCAGAAAAGATAACAATACAGCAGAAACTATCATAAATAAGAATAAACATTTAAGGCCATTTATAATACTAAAAAAATTATTTTAAACATAAACTTCTGTAGAATATGGAAAATATATGTCAAATAATTCCATTTCCTTATTGACATGGATACTCCACTAGTCGAATAATCACATGTAATATGAATAACTAATTTCATAATCATAGAATACATAATGTTGGACCTAATAACCACATAGTCACCACCTCGTGCCATGACTACAATAATATTTTGTTATGGCCTTTTGGAAAGACACTAGTTTTTCTAAAGAGACCTATCGATACATCGAGGAGCTATATCAGGCTTCACCATAACATACTATGTCCAATGCATTCCTCATAAAAAATGTATGAATCATAACATAAGAATTCGTTTTCAAAGTACAATTAGAAATGTTAATACATTAACCATAAAACAGTTATGGTATAAAAATAAAACATCTATAGTCAAACATTTCACAAAATAGTCAATACAATATAGATGATTGTATCATAATAAATCAACTTCAAACAATTTTAAAATCAATCAATAGATGTTGACATAGATGAAATCAAAACTATTTAAGAGAAATATCTCTTTTTCTTGTGAAATAATTTGAAAGTAACATAATTATAAAATAAAAAATTTATTTTGAATATTTTTTATATTCTAGTATGGTAAGCTTCGAAGATGTTATAATGGGGAGAAATAGCTGCACCTGTAAAAAAACTTTCTTACATTAATTTCTTGAAATGGTCATAAAGAACCTTGTTTGAAAAATGACAAAAATATCACTTTGAAAAAAAATTATAAAAAAAAATGAAAGGGAATAAATAAATTTAAACCATATTCGAGGAAATAGTAAAAAATGTTCTGAAATACATTTTTATGAAACACGGATGTGGATGATAAATAGGCCCTATTAGATACTCATGTATAAAAAATAACAGTTAATAAAGAGATTGTAAAATTAAACCATAACACGTAATTTTTCTTGGTCGAGGGTACGTTAAACTCTTGTATAATAGTTAAATTTTTTATGAAATTATAACATAACCATGTACATATATATAATATTATATATTATCTTCTAATATTGTTTGGTTAACAATATTTTAGTAGTATCTTTGTTTCGGGTGTTAACTGATTCATTTTACTTTATCTTTTCTTTGATATATGTTATATTTGTTAGGGATAAGATTTATATGATTCATATATATAATTATAATAGGTTATTAAACATTATTTTAAATCATAAAATGAAAATTATTCTTAATGATTATGATTATGAATGAATCTCATCACGTTCTTGGAGAATGTAATTTGTACATATGCCCGAACGACAATACCATTATATTAATGTTGAAATTATATGTAATTGGATGGTATATCATATATACAGAATCATTAAAATTTTATATTTATTATTAACATCAATTATACTCATTATTATACCCATATAAATAATGTGGTGTTGAATAACAAACTACACCACGACATGGAGACACTTAGTCATACACACACACTAAGGTGACTTTTTCATTCATATGATGGATAGAATAATGAATATTGTTGTACCATATTTATTATAACATCTAAATATGTATATGTAACAGGATTTATTCTTTTGGTTAGGAAAAAACCAATAAAGAGGATGTGGAAGAAGAAATGAACTTTGAAAGAGGTGATGAAATTATTATTTCTTCATTGGGTGCTACCTTTTGATGTGATCAAAAGAGCTCCCTGGGTTGTCTTTATAATCAATGTAATGCCTCATGGTTTATGTGAGGGTAGTTGGGAAGAAATTTGAGCTGAGGATTTCTATTCCAAATGGCATTGGGGGAGTGATTTTTAGAGAAGGGGAAATACCCTTTTAGAAGAGGGGTGTGGGTCACTTTTGGAAAAGCATGAAATATTATTTTATTATAAAGTCATATTCAGTTTATAATGGCTAAAAATGGTTTATTTCGAGGATAAGGTAGGTATGGGTCTAAAAAATCTCCAAAATAGGTTTTAGATAGGTTTTGGTCCTCATATTAATCATAATCTTTATATTTAACTCTTAGTTAAATAGTTTAACTTTTACCTTGTATTCTTGTATTACTAAAATAAATGGTTAATAAACATACAATAAAAATCCAATTGATTTTGAAGTGGTTCATTAATGAAATATATAACCATATATATATCCTTTGGATGAACCATAGATTTTTAGGAAAATTATTACATTTTATAATATGTTATTTGTTTTAAAAGATCACTTATGTCAATTTTGACACTATTTTGTTTTTTATTTCTATGAAAGTCATAAAACATTTAGAAAATAGAAAAAAATTAATTAATCAACAATACAATGTCATATTAACCTAGAAAATCAATTTAATTCATCAAAAATCACAATTTACATTTATTTGGATATTTATAATATCAATTATTTTAATCATTCATTAATAAGGTAATTACTGCCTCGTCATTCCTTCATAAATAAATTCAATTTTATAATGTCTAAAAATTATAAACAAAATACCATTATGTAGAAAATATTTAAGTATTTATATTGAATATTTATAGTCGAATTTATATTTTGTATAACCCTATAATAAAACAAATTATTTATTAAAATTTGAATTAAACGGTTTTAACTCTTCTTTAAATAAAATATTAATATTTGTGCTAATCTAATCTAAATAGATCAAATAGGATCTTATTTTAATGATAATTATTTTTTTGGTTGAAAAAAAGTTATCCAATAGAATTTGAAAATGAGTTAAGGAAATTATAATATCATATTTACCTTTAATTACCCTATTTAATTTTAACTGTGGTAAATAAATTTCAAGATTTACTATTCACCAAAAAATATTTTCATCTTATTGAATAACCTTTTAATTACCTATTTCAACCGTGTATCCTAAATTTTTGAAATTAAATTTTAAAAATATTTAATTTATGTTTTATGCAAATTTGTTATCATGCTTAGAAGGTGGGTAAAAGACATAAAAAAGATCAGTCAAATTTATATAGCAAATCATTTAATAAAATGACTCCAATGAATTAAATCCGACTAATATAGATATTATGTATCTATTTTTACATTAAAATAAATTTAAATCAGATAATAATTACAAAAATAAAATTCGTGTTTTAAACAATAACGTAGTTGTTGTACCTCTCGTATCCCCTCGTGGTTTAATTTTCATGATCACAATCACTTTCATGTTTATCTAACATTGTTTGAAGTGTTTTTGATTGAAAGGCACAAGGTTGCCAAGAAGTTGGCCCAAGAATGGACATCAAATGGACTGAAATTCAGTCCACCGGCCAACCGGTGTGATAGCACCGGCCAGCCGGTGGAACTGGCAGAGGGATTGCCCACTGCCAGGTTCCACCGGTCGACCGGTGGCTCTGTCACCGGTCGACCTGTGGCACCCAGCCCAAATAGTATTTGCTACTGTCTTGCCACCGGCCAGCCGGTGGCTCCTCCACCGGTCGACCGGTAGAGCCTGGATCAAGACTCTTCTTCTCTACCAAGGCACCGGCCAGCCGGTGGAGATGTACCGGTCAGCCGGTGGCCCCTGGACAAGAATCCTATGCCTTTTGCACACACCGGCCAGCCGGTGGGACTGTACCGGCTAGCCGGTGGATCCAGTCAAACTAGCCGTTGGAGCTTTGACCAGGCTGCTCCACTTGCTTCCCAACGGCTCCGAAAGCCTTTCCAATGGCTCCAAAGGCCTCCAACGGCCATATGAGGGTTCCCCCTCTATAAATAAAGGACCTTGAAGCCCCGGAACAATTGCCGGACCATAATTAAGCATTGTGAAGCCAACGAACACAATTCTCCTCATTTGGCAAACCTCCGGCGGATTGCTCCAAGGGAACCACAACTGCTCCAATCCATTTCCAATCCAAGGAGCACCACCATAGAAGCTTGGGAGTGCACGTCTTCAACTCCATTCAACCTTTGGCGCCCAAGGCTTCTCAACAATACAGTTTTTATTGTTTTATCTTTTTGAGCTTTAATTTTGGGTTTGTGCCTACAAACCCCAACACCTTTTCTCTTCCCCCTTTCTTTTGGGTTATCACACCACCATTAAGGTGTGAAGAGGTTTCTTCAAGCCTTTCCTTTTAAAAGGCTTGTGTTTCGGTGAGCTAGCCTTCACCCGTTAAAAAGGCTAGTGGGTTCTTGCTATTCCATTGAAAGCTAGTGGGTTCTTGCTTAACCATCAAAAGCAAGCTGTAATAGGTCCTAGTGCTACCTCAAAGCCTAGTGGGTTTCTTGCTAAAACCATTGAAAAGCAAGCGGTAGAATCTCTCAACGGTTGAGTTGGGAGCGGAGACGTAGGCCGGGTTTTTGGCCGAACTCCGTTATCAATTTGCGTGTCTTGCCTCTTTATTTCCGCTGCATTTATACTTTGATTTTTAAATTGTTAATCAATTTTTTTAAAAGGCAATTCACCCCCCTCTTGCCATCATTCCCGCTTTTCTTCCGCCCAACAATTGGTATCAGAGGACGTATTTGAATAATTCCCTAACCGGTTTCAAATTAAAGATCCTTTTTGATGGCTTCTACCGCTTCAACCTCTTACGCCCCCGAAGGTTTTTCTTTGGATCGTGCTCCATTCTTTGATGGAGCCGATTATTCTTTTTGGAAAACCCGCATGACTACATTTCTTAAAAGCATTAGTTATCCTATTTTTAAAATTGTCATGCATGGTTATTCACTTTCTACTCCCGATGAATCTAAATGGACCCCCGTAGACATTGCAAATTTCGAGCTTGATGGCAAAGCCATGAATGCTCTACATTGTGGGTTAGATCATAATGTTTTTGATTGTATTTCTTCTTGCACATCTTCTCATGATATTTGGAAGTTTTTAGAACTAACCTATGAAGGTACTAGCGAGGCTCCAAAGCAAGAACCCGCTCAAAAGCAAGAACCCGATGAAAAATCCGTGCCCGCATGCCCACTTCACAAGAAAAGGGCCAAGAAAAAGGTGAAGAAGAAGGCTTCGAAGGCAACATGGAGTGATAGCTCCACCTCTTCATTCTCCTCCTTCTCCTCGAGCGACCAAGGTAAAAAATGCCTAATGGAAAAACATGAGGTATCTTCCTCCTCTTCCTCCTCTTCCTCCTCTTGCTCTTCAAATTCCAATTCTTTAAATCATTTGTCATATGAAGAACTCTCACATGCTAGAGATCAATTAGAAAAAGGTTTTCATGAACTTTCTTCAAAATTTGTTTCTTTGAAAAAATCTTTCAAAAAACTCTCCTCCGAAAAAGAACAACTTCTCAAAGAGAAGGAGAAACTCTCCCGAAAAATCCAAAATTTTCCAAATGTTGATTCTATGGAATCAACCATCAAAGATTTAAAAGATTCCCTAGCCAAGTTCACCCAAGGTGAACAAAATTTGTCCAAACTCTTAGGTTCCCAACGAATATCTAGAACCACCCAAGGGCTAGGATATACCAACCAAGCTTCCTCCTCCCATGCACCCACTGTTTTTGTAAGGGGGAGCTCTAGTTTTAAATTTTGCAATTATTGTAAAAAACCCGGGCACCTCATTTATGAGTGTGATTGCAAAAATGCCCGGTACGGCCAACCCAAGTCTTTTTTCTTTTCCGATGAATTCTATAGGAGAAGACCCGCTATGAGACAAGTTTGGATTGAAAAATCCCTTCTTGCGAGTCTCTCCGGGCCAAAAATAGTTTCCTTTCCCCGGTGATTTATTGTTTTTATTTAGGGGGAGTTAGGATTGATTAAGCTTTTCATTTTCAAATTTTATTCAAACTTTCAATTTCAACTCTTGGTTTCAAATTTCAAAATTCAATTGGTTTTTGATTCAAAACTTTCAATTCAAACTGTTATTCAATTTTTGATTCAAATCTTTCAATTTCCAAAATTTCAATTGATTTTCAAATCCCATCTCTTGTTTTTCAAAACATCCCTCAATCAAGTTTTATGCCCCACGCTATTTTGATAATCACAAAGGGGGAGAAATTTCTTGATTGATTGGGGGAGAATCCTTTTCATCATGCTTAGCATTTCCTTTCAATTTCAGTATTTTATGCTTAGCATTTCCTTTCAATTTCAGTATTTTACATTAATTTTTTCGGTGATTGTGATCATCAAAATAGGGGGAGATTGTTGTACCTCTCGTATCCCCTCGTGGTTTAATTTTCATGATCACAATCACTTTCATGTTTATCTAACATTGTTGGAAGTGTTTTTGATTGAAAGGCACAAGGTTGCCAAGAAGTTGGCCCAAGAATGGACATCAAATGGACTGAAATTCAGTCCACCGGCCAACCGGTGTGATAGCACCGGCCAGCCGGTGGAACTGGCAGAGGGATTGCCCACTGCCAGGTTCCACCGGTCGACCGGTGGCTCTGTCACCGGTCGACCTGTGGCACCCAGCCCAAATAGTATTTGCTACTGTCTTGCCACCGGCCAGCCGGTGGCTCCTCCACCGGTCGACCGGTAGAGCCTGGATCAAGACTTTTCTTCTCTACCAAGGCACCGGCCAGCCGGTGGAGATGTACCGGTCAGCCGGTGGCCCCTGGACAAGAATCCTATGCCTTTTTGCACACACCGGCCAGCCGGTGGGACTGTACCGGCCAGCCGGTGGATCCAGTCAAACTAGCCGTTGGAGCTTTGACCAGGCTGCTCCACTTGCTTCCCAACGGCTCCGAAAGCCTTTACAACGGCTCCAAAGGCCTCCAACGGCCATATGAGGGTTCCCCCTCTATAAATAAAGGACCTTGAAGCCCCGGAACAATTGCCGGACCATAATTAAGCATTGTGAAGCCAACGAACACAATTCTCCTCATTTGGCAAACCTCCGGCGGATTGCTCCAAGGGAACCACAACTGCTCCAATCCATTTCCAATCCAAGGAGCACCACCATAGAAGCTTGGGAGTGCACGTCTTCAACTCCATTCAACCTTTGGCGCCCAAGGCTTCTCAACAATACGGTTTTTATTGTTTTATCTTTTTGAGCTTTAATTTTGGGTTTGTGCCTACAAACCCCAACACCTTTTCTCTTCCCCCTTTCTTTTGGGTTATCACACCACCATTAAGGTGTGAAGAGGTTTCTTCAAGCCTTTCCTTTTAAAAGGCTTGTGTTTCGGTGAGCTAGCCTTCACCCGTTAAAAAGGCTAGTGGGTTCTTGCTATTCCATTGAAAGCAAGTGGGTTCTTGCTTAACCATCAAAAGTAAGCTGTAATAGGTCCTAGTGCTACCTCAAAGCCTAGTGGGTTTCTTGCTAAAACCATTGAAAAGCAAGCGGTAGAATCTCTCAACGGTTGAGTTGGGAGCGGAGACGTAGGCCGGGTTTTTGGCCGAACTCCGTTATCAATTTGCGTGTCTTGCCTCTTTATTTCCGCTGCATTTATACTTTGATTTTTAAATTGTTAATCAATTTTTTTAAAAGGCAATTCACCCCCCTCTTGCCATCATTCCCGCTTTTCTTCCGCCCAACAGTAGTGTTTTTTACTATTCATCAAAAATTGAATGTTTTCAGAAAAATACAAAAAAATCACCCCAAGCTAATATTGATACTCCGAATCAAAAATAGAAGTCCATTCTGAAAAATAAAATATCTAAAATTTCTAAAAGCGTGTACTAAAATTCATAATAGAAATTTTTATTGGACATGGTGTGCAAAAACATGATGTTGCATAAAACATAAGCTATTGCATTATTCAAAGAGAAACGAACCATGGAAGATTCTAGTGTTACATTCTTACCTCCTTCAAATAATATAGTCCACAATATTTTTGGAATATTAATGCATAAAAAGTGTTGTGTGGTTCTTCATCGTGGGTTCCTCAGGTTCCCATGTTTTTCTTCCATCTTATGGTTTCGTCATAGAACATTTATCAGACGAGTTGTCCAGTTTCTCAACACTTGTTCTACGGTATCAAGAATCTTGACAGGCGCTTCACAATAAGATAGATCTGGTTTCTAATCTATTTCTTCATAGGTGATTACATGCATTATGTTAGGAATTTATTTTCTCAATAGTGATACATGGATCACATCATGAACTTTTGAGAGACTTGGAGGCATTTCCAAATAGTAAGCTCCAAATCTGGTTAGTTCTAGAATTTTGAAACGTCTGATATACCTGGTACATAATTTACCCTTCTAACCAAATCATACAATACCCTTCTATAAAGATACCTTCAAGAAAAAATGATCTCTTACTTAATATTACAAATCCTTCATTCAGTTATTGGAATAGATCTTTTTCCTACATTGAGCTGCTTTAATGTGGATTTGGATAATATTTAGCTTCTCAATTGTTTCCTCAACAAGTTTTGGGCCTATGATTATTCATTCACTAACATCATCACAATAACTTAGTGTATGAAATATCCTTCTATATAAGGCTTCATATGGTTCCATATGAATACTTAAATGGAAGCTATTGTTATAGGAAAATTATACCATAGGTAAAAACTATTCCCACATACCTTGAACGTCAAGTTAGAAAGTTCTCAAAATGTCTTATAATGTTTGAATATTCTGTTCTGATTGTCATCAGTTTGAGGGTGTAGTGAAGTTCTCAAACGAAGTTTAGTATCCAGGGACTTCTAAAAATATTTATAGAATCATGATGTAAAAATGGGATCATGATAAGAAACAATCAATAGGGTACACCAATAAGTCTTACAACTTAATTAATATATATTCTTGCTAAACATTCAAGTGGTAAGTCTTCTCTAATAGAAAAAAAATGTGCTGACTTGGTAAGATGGTCAAAAATGACCCATATTGCATCATTCATTCTAGGAGTCTTTGGTATCCCATGACAATGTACGTCATAATATCATCCCATTTCCACCCAGGTATGGGAAAAGGATGCATGACCCCTTTAGGATGTTTTATTCCAACCTTCACCTTTTGATAAACCATACATCTTGACACATAATCATCAATATCACTCTTCATGTTTTCCTAAAAAAATGTTCCTTAAAATATCTATACATATTAGTTATACCATGGTGTATAGAGAAATTGAAGATAAGAGCTTCATCCAATAATTACTTTTTTAGATCAGGATTCTTAGGAACACAATGTATCTTCCCAAATTTCAAAATTCCATCTTCATATACAAATTCAATCAATCTCCCATCATTCTCAGCTTAAATTTTTTTTAAACTCATCATCATCAGTCTGAGATCTTTTTATCCTTTCAAGTAAAGTTGGTTTGGAAACCATTTGAATCTTTTTTGATGATTAACCTTCCAATATTATTCACATATACATATTTACTAGATACAAGAACATATAATCACAATCAACTGTCATCTTGTTCAAAAATTCATGATCCTTTTTTCTCAAAGCATCTGCCACCTTTTTTTCCTTCCCCGGGTTGTAGTGTATAATGTAATCATAATCCTCTAGTAGTTAGATCCATTGTATTTTCCTCATGTTGAGTTATTTCTATGAGAAAATATACTTCCAACTCTTGTGATCTGTATATATCTCACATTTTCACCATAGTGATAGTGTCTCAATATCATCAAAGAAAATATTATAGATAGTAACTAAAGATCATGAGTGGGAGAGTTTAGTTCATGAACTTTTAGCTAATGTGATGCATATTCAATAACACTATCATTCTATATAAGGTCACAACCTTGTCCTTTCTTGGTATCACAACTATAAATAACAATTCCATCATTCCCTGATGATAGAGTCAATATTAGATAATTGACTAATATTCTCTTCATTTCTTCAAAACATTATTTGAACTATTTTTTCAAAACAAATAAAACTCCTTTACATGTGATCTTGGATAATGGGTTAGCCAACCGGGAAAAATTCAGGACGAAATGCAGATAATAACCTATTAAACCAATAAAATTGTGTACCTCAGTTATACTCATCGGTGCTGGCCATTATTGTATTTCTCTTATCTTACATGGATCAAAAAAGATTCCATCCTTAGGGACAATATGGCTATGAAAAGAAATCTCCCAAAGCCAGTATTCACATTTTCAAAACTTCCCATATAATTCATTTCTTCTAAGAGTCTTTAGATTAGTGTGCAAGTGATTTTCATGATCTTCGTAGATTTTGGAGTATACCATGATATCATCAATAAATTCCACTAAAATTTACTCAGGATATTTCTTGAAAACTATATTAATCAGATCCATGAATAAAGAGGCTACATTAGATAGTCCAAAATGTAGTACTTTAAAAATGTAATGCTCATACCTGATTCGAAATGATTTCTTCGGAATGTCTTCCTTCTGTACACACAACTGATGATATCTAGATCGAAGGTCAATCTTTTAAAAATATTTATCTCTATGAAGTTGATTAAATAAATCATCTACGAGAGGTAAGGGATACCTTTTCATTATTTTCAAACCATTGATCTCTAGTTAATCAATGCATAACCTCATAGATCCATCTTTATTCATAAAAATAATAGGTCCTCCCAATGGATAACCACTAGGGTTAATAAATAATTTACTACTTAATTCCTAAAGTTTTTTCTTTAGTTCTATTAATTCCATAGTCTAAATTCTAGAAGGTTCCTTCGATATGGGCCTTCAACCATTAATTAAATCTATGGAATAGTCGATTTCTTGTTCTGGAGGATGTCCAGTTAAATCTTCTAGAAATCCATCATCATATTTTTTTTACAATTGGTATGTCTTCAATTTTAACAATTCATTCCTAATACATAGTTATTTCACTCTCTTCAACCCCAATAATTGAATTTAGTACTGCTACTGAGGGTGGATCTAGATAAGAATCAAATGGTGGAGTTTCTGCTTTAATGATAATGTACTTCTTATCATCATAGAAAATTGTATCCTCCTTCTTTTTATAATAAATATTCGCATCATAGTCCTAAATCCAATACCTACTGAGGATTATAAGAAATTAAATCATCGTTATGATGATGAGATCAGTAGATAAAGAACATTTATATTCCCTAATGGGAACTGATTCACAAAACATTGTTGAAAATATACTTCCATTAAGAGTTTTGTCAGACAAATACCTTATTAAATAAAATTATAAATATATAATTTTATTAGGAATTTGGGATAATATAAAACAACTTTATGATCGAGAATCAAAAAAATAATTAGTTAAATTTGAGGAAGACATAAAAATATCGGCCACCATGTCATTCAGAGCTTCTACTTTAGTAGTAGTGATCTCATAATCATGTACTTGTGCCCAAGTCCTTTTCTGGGGTAATATTCCTTGGCACTTATGACATTAATTTTCATGATTCCCCATTTTACTACAATTGTATCATTCCAAATTGATAGCCTCTTTCTTTCTTAGGCAATAATGAGATTGGTGGAATTTTTCTCAACACATGTAACAAACTCCCATTCCTTGAAGGCAAGTACCGGGGTGTTTCATACCACATTTACTATAGGATGGAAATTAAACTTTTTCCTTCATCCCCTTATTTCCATTTACATAGTTTTTAACATATCTATTATTCTCTTGCTTTTCTTTAATGTCAGAAGTCTTAGAGAATTCTTTTTCTATCTTGATATCACATGATACAATATCTTGGTATGATGAGAAGGATTGTGTGAATAATTCTTGATGGAGAAATGTTTTTAACCTATAATAGAATCGATCAATCATAATCCTTGGGTTACGTATATAATTTGTTTCTTTCCTTGCTAACAAGGTAATGTTAGACTCATACTTTGCAAAAATCTCATCCTAAATTTTCCTCAAACTAAGAAATTGTGTTTCCATATCCGCTCAATGTTCCCAAGGAAATTATTTTTCTAAGGAAAGCACATTAAACTCCCTATTTTCCATATTGTATAATTCTTCATACCCTTTTTGTTTTGAATTAATGACCACCATTGGTCTACATCTCATGTGAGATGATAAACTACCATGAAAACTTTTTCCCTTTCGCTACTCCCCAAAGCATGAAATATTTTCATTAAGGAACTTATCACTTTCTTATCTACAAATGGATTTATATATCCCATTGAATGTTGGTGTTTCTTTCCTCATTATGTGGTCTAACACTGATCCTCCACGTTGTGGATCAGAGGGAACCATATGGGTAAGGTTATTATTCATAACTTAATTGAGTAGTTCCAGTATGGTAATAAGCTGTTCAGTACCAGTTTTGTCACTAGTTCTACAATAATTATCTTGAATAAGAGGTAACTCCCTACATATATTTTGTGTGTTTATACAGTTTCCATTCCTTACACTATGTTCCATTTAAAAACAATGGAATACACTAGATTATACTAAGAATCTCAATTCATAATTCATATCTACTAAAATACGTAACATTAATTGAACAATTTATTCATATAATCCAAAATCAAAAAAAACATTATTTATTTGAGGAGGTCTTTACTCATAAATCCATTATAATGGTTTTCAAAGAAAATGTGAATTATCGTAAGCATATCTCGTAGGAGTGTCATAACCAATAGTGTAGAAAGGCCCATTGTCATGTACTAGGATACCCTGGGTCAAGCCAGAAACTACTTGTCGGAGTTTTCACTCCTACGTACATCTATGCTAGAGCTGCCTCTACCTGCTCGTATCTAGAAAAGGATGCATTTCATGGAATACTAATAAAATCTATACATTACAAAAATTCTATGAAGTTATTCTATACTGATCCTCAATGTTTATCTGAGGTTAATGTTCTCAAATCATAGTTTTTCTAAATATTTGTTTCATGGTTTGTACTAAACATCCTCTGATACCAACCGTGTAACGCCCCGACCCCAGCTACCCGGAGTTGGTACATTACTTCGTAACATTGGAATGATCACAAAAGATCAAGTCTCGAAATACCGATTAGTTTAGTAGCCTTGGAAACACTAGATACATTCATAAGTCTTACATTACATCATAAAGTGAAAAAGTAATAACAAATTCTTCATATCCCACACTCATATCCTCTTCTGACTATCCCTACAGGTCATTCATAAAATACTTCTTCACATCCTCGAAAATATTAAAACATTGAAAGGGGTGAGCTCAGATGCTCAGTAAGGATAACAATATAGCGGAAGCTTTCATAAATAAAAATTAACATTTAAGGCAATGTATAACTAAAACAAGAGCCTTTTAAACTTGAACTTTAGTAAAATATTGCAAAAGTAAACTGAAATAATGCCATTTACTTACTCACATGGATATTCTACTAGTCGAATAATCACATGAAATATCAATAACCACTTTCATAATGATGGAATGCATAATGCCAGACTATCATAACCACATAGTCAAGGCCTCGTTCCAAGACCACAAATGAGATTTTGTCAAGGCCTCGTGCCAAGACACTAGTTTGTCTCATGAGACCTGCCGATGCATCGAGGAGCTATAGCGGGCTCCACCCGTCACTTATTAAGTCCAATGCATTCCTCATATGAATAGGTTTAAACATATCATAAACCATAACATAATCGTATCACATAAAACATGCATAAAGGAAACATAACATTTCCACATTTCAATCACAAGAAATCAATACAACACATTGATATAATAAAAACACTTTCAAAACCATTTTCGATACCAAAATAAAAGAAAATTAAAACTTGTATTTATTTTTCATTTTAAAAAAAATTATGGCTTATAGAGGAAGCCAAAACTCAAATAATGGTCATGGTGGCGAAGAAGTCGTTGTCGCCGCATAAGTACGGAAATAAAAACATTCCCTTTTTTCATTTAGTAAAACGCTTCGTATAAAAAAATATTCCTTTTGAATAAACGTTAAAGTCAAAGGGGTTTATACACCGTATAAAAGAAAGTTGTGTATAAAACCAAATATGCCTCAATGAAAGGAGATTGAGACGAAGTACTTAAAAAGTTCATTTTTAAAATAAAATATATCTATTATGTGTATTCACTATAGGTACACATAAAGACTACAAAATAAGTCATAATAATATCATGACATAATTTGAAAGTAGGAGATTAACCCAAAGAATGGATTTTGGGTTAAGAAATTCCCTTACCTTGCGTCTTGTCCTGACTCGACTGTTCTTTAACCTCATGAATAATAAACTAGAGTTAATTTCTATTTACTTAAGAAACTTTTCATGTTCATTATTCCTTTTATATCCCTTATTACGATGTTATGAACATTATGTAATTATTAATGTTTATAACGGTCATTTTGTCGATCTTAGGTACTTGAGTCAAAAATAAAATTCTTATAATTACAAGTTGTTCATGTGGTGATATATCAATTATATCCAGAATTATATTCATGATATAGATATCATATATCTCATATATATCCAGTATATACATACATTTATAATATTCCATAACTTTTAGAGGTAAGAAATGAAATGCACCGTTCATGGAGACGGTATGTCGTACGTACGCATGAACGCTGCTTTCATTTCTATTTCGAATTTAATGGAATGATATTATAATTATAAAAAGGTATAACATAATTCCAGTATAATATAATGTATAATAACATTTACTCCATCCTTTATACATCCCACATATGGCATTAATGATTCAAATCACTTTGAGGGGGCGGTAGTCCGCACTTCCTAAAATAAAATTATCGCGTTTACCCATAATTGAAATCATAAAGGTATGCCATAAATTAAAAATACAGAAGCTTAATTAAAACATAAAAATATTATATATAATATATAAATATAGTGACATCTTAATGGCCACCTTTGAATGTGTTATATGAGTGTTTAACAATCATCGTTTCGTGAGGCAGAAATTCGCCATCCACAGAAACAGTATGTTCTTTATCCCTTAGATGTAGGTGTGTGTAAGTGTAGCTGGAATACTTCTTATAAAAACATCCTAGTATATTTAGGATACTGGTGTTGTTACAAAAGAAAAGAATAAAAAGAGTTTAGCGGGTTGGAGAAGAAAAATAAAATAAAAGAACACAAGAGAAGACATTACCTTAAAAATCGGGTAACTCTTTTTTGATTTGAGCCAAAGGCTTCCTTGGGAAGAGTTTTGCCCAAAGTGAGGCTTCTAGGAGTAAGAGGGGGATGTTGGGAGAGTATTTGGGAAGATATTTGCCAAACCAAATGGTTTGAAAGTGTGAATGAGGTGTTATAGGTGAGGGCCTTTTATAAAAGGAGAGGAGGGGCACTCTTGGAAAGTAAGGAAATTTTACATTATTATACAATGCTTTTCGGATTATAAAGGTCCCACACATATATAATTTGTGGATAAAGTGATAAGGGTTATAAATCTACCCATCCAATAGTCTTTGTACAAGTGTAATCCTTGGATTGTACATTATCATTTCATTTTATTAAAATCGTTAAATAATGAGGTCATCGTTGCATCATAATGATGTCATAAATAATTTAATTTATTTAATGTCTAAAAATTATAAAAAAAATACTTTGATGTAGGAAATCTTTTTATCTTTCCAATGAATATTTATAGTAAAAAATATTACTTGTATAAACCAATGTAAAAATTGTTTTAGTAAAACATTTCATGTTTGTGTCATTTTTTTACTTTAACATTAAATAAAAGGTATTTATGTCATTTTCCAAGTAAAGTGGCTCCATGGGGTCCCCAAGTTGACCCATGGATTGTCTTGGTCGGCCATGGCACATCCAATGATGGTAGGACATGTTTCAAGCTCATCTCATATTATTAAAACATTATTTTTACCTTCAACTACACTAATTACCTCTAATCGCAATTAAGAACTTAAAAGTTACTATTCACCAAAAATTATTTTAATCTCATTGAACCACATTTTACTTCTTAATGAAAACCATGTATGTCGGATTTTTGAAAATCATAACACAGAAGTGGTGATATATCATTTGAACAAAAAATCAGTTATTTAACTACAACTTAGTGGTTTCACTATTCATCAAAAATTGAAGTTTTTCAGAACAATGCCAAAATTTCACCCTAAGCTATAATTGATATTCCGAATTCAAAAATGATGTCTATTTTACAAAATTCCAAACATATAATTTGCATTAATTAATTTTATAATTAATTCCCGACGTCACAACAAATAGTGTGTTTTTAAGAAACAATATATATCAAAAGATTAACAATTATTTATGTCCAATTTCAAAGTGAAATTAATTCTAATGAACACCATTGGATAAAATGGTAAAAATATATTCTAATTATACTTTAAAACCACTCATTAGTATAACTTATCACTATAAATTATTTTTATCAAAAAAGTTGTTTTAAGTATTTTTCACTATTCATAAAAAATTGAAAGTTCTCAGAAAATTACAAAAAATTCAAATTAGGATAATTTCGATATTCCGAATAGAAAAATGAAGTCCATTTTGAAATATAAAATTTATATAATTTCAAAAAGTGGGTATTACTATTCATAATGGCTACTTTGATTAGTTGTGGTGTGTTAGAACTCAAAGTTGCGTACAATGCAAGCTATTGCATTATTTAATGAGAAACATATCATAGAAGCTCGGGGTGTTACATTCTCCCCTCCTTCAATAAATTGCATCCTCGCAATATGAAATTTTTCTTGGAAAATAAAAGGTTGAAAATAGAAAATACCTTTGTGGAAACCCACATCGGAAATAAGGTTAATAAAAATATAACATGAAAAGAAAGAAAGATAAGTACAAAGGTCACCCAAGATAGCCCATACTAGGATTCTATGAAAATATAGATATGGAAGAAAAAAACCATCAATGTCTGATGGAGAGTTGTAGAAAACTGGATTAGGAGAAAGTTAACAAAAAGAAAATCACAAACTTGTGATTGGTTAAATGGTCATTGAATCCCTAGATGGAAAAGTTAACCGGCAACGTTTTTGTTTTAAGTTACCTTTTATAAAGTTAAATAATTTATTTAGGAGATTTTCTAAGAACGTAAGGGAATATACATACTTGTCATATAGACTTTCATTCTTTAATAAATTTTTACCAAAAACCCATCTTTCACTCTAAAAGGTAATAGAACTCAAAAATATTCTATTTATCCTAATTGTATAAGGTTCCAAATATTAACACATACCATTTAGATTAGTAAAACTATTTTGTAATAACCTGGGACTTCCTCTAGGCTAGTGGTAGGATATAAAGGCCTGTCGCACTATGGTTGTGGGTTCGATTCCTGCAGCTTTGTCCGACGCGATGGGTTATGCCCCACCCTGCAGGTTGTCCTTTTCCTAAAACTATAGTATTATAATATTCCAAAAATAATCTTCATAAATGTTTTAACCTTAAACAATACTATCCAAAGTTCAACTTAATCTATTCCAACCTTTATAGTTATCCAAAATACCTCTGTCCAGACTTTCTCTAAAAGGTCTCTAAATTCCAAAATCAATTGTAACATCAGATTCCCCAAACAAATTAAAGTTTCTCCTTTTGTCACATACTAAAAATATGATTACCTTCATCATATTAAAAACTTACTGAAATCAACAAGTACTACAGTACAATCCTTATATATATATCACATTATTCTAATAACCAGAATATAATCCATGGGTCTAAAAGCACCAATACATTAATTATTCCGCTTCAACTGTAGTCACAGTATAAGATTGCCCTTGATCCCTTGGCCTTTTCTGAGGTAAGTTTCCCTGACTCTTAGGACATTCATTTGCATAATGACCCATTTCTCTACAATTGTAGCATTCAACATTGATAGCCTCTTTCTTTCCCTTACAATCACGAGCCTGTTGACCTTTTACTCCACATTTGTAACAAACTCCCATTCCTTTTAGGCAAGTAACAGGGTGATTCTTCCCATAATTATCACATAATGGAAAATCCTTCATTCCCTTTTTCCCTTTATCTGTCTCTTGTTCCACTGTTCTCTTCTTCTCTTACTTTACTTTGTTGTCATAAGACTTAGAGAATTCCTTTTCGGTCTTGATAGCACACGAGACAATATCTTCGTATTTTGAGAAAGATTGTGATACTAAAGCTCTACGGAGAAATTGTTTTAACCCATCAATGAAACGATCAATCTTACCTCTTGGGTTACGTATATAATCTGCAGCATACCTCGCCAACCTTGTAAAGTTGGCCTCATACTTTGCGACATTCTCATCCTCCTTTTCTCTCAGACTCAGAAATTGCCTTTCCATATCTGCTCAATGGTCATGAGGAAAGTATTTTTCTAAGAAAATCTCTTTGAACTCTCTCCATTCCATACTTGATACTTCTTCATCTTTCTTTGTATTTTGAATCAAAGACCACCATTGATCAGCATCTCCAGTGAGGTGGTAAACTGCCATGATAACCTTCTCCCTTTTGCTACTCCCCAAGGCATGGAATGTTTTCTCTAAGGTGTTTATCCATTGCTCAGCTACTAATGGATTTGTACCCCCATTAAATGTTGGTGGTTGTTGCCTCATGAAGCAGTCTAACATTGATCCTCCTCGTTGCGGATCAGGGTGCTCCATACGAGTAAGGTTATTATTCATAACCTGAGTGAGTTGTCCCAGTATGGTTATAAGTTGATCAGCACCAGTTGTATCTCCAGCTCCACAATAATTATCTTGAGCAGGAGGGAAATCCCTACACGGAGTTCGTGCATTGATATGGTTTTCATTCCTTCCACTAGGCGCCATTTCTAAACAATGGCATAAACTATATTAGTTTATGAATCAAAATACAAAATTACATACTTATAAGATACTTAAGATAAATTGAACTATTTATGGATATAATCCATAAAAATGTTTTCTTTGAGGAAGTATATACTCATAACCCTTCATAGTGGTTTATAAAGAAAATGAGAATTATCCAAAGCATATCCCCCAGGAGTGTCGTAACTAAGAGTGCAGCAAGGCCCGTTGTCGTGCACCAGTTCCCGTTCGAGTCTATCTCAAAGCGGTGTTTTCGGGTTTTACCCCTAGGTACATCTGTGCCAGAGCCGCCTCTACCTGCTCGTATCCGGACAGGGATGTATTTCTCGGAAAACTCACAACATCTCTAAAATACCAAAATTATAGGAAGTTCTTCTATACTAATCCTCAAAGTCTATCTTTGGGCTATGTGCTCTAATCAGAGTTTATCTAAATCTATCTTCCAAGGTTAGTACAAAACTGCCTCTGATACCAACTATAATCCCCCGACCCCAGCTACCCGGAGTCGGTGCATTACTTCGTAACATTGGCATGATCACAAAAGATCATGTCTCGAAAGACCGATTAGTTTAGGATCCTTGGAAACACTACATACATTCATAAGTCTTACATTACATCAAAAAGTGAAAAACTAATAACAAATTCTTCATATTCCACACTCATATCCTCTTCTGACTATCCCTGCAGGTCATTCATAAAATACTTCATCACATCCTGGAAAATATTAAAACATTGAAAGGGGTGAGCTCAGATTCTCAGTAAGGATAACAATATAGCGGAAGCTTTCATAAATAATCATTAACATTTAAGCAATGTATAACTAAAACAAGAGCATTTTAAACTTGAACTTTAGCATAATATTGCAAAATTAAACTGAAATAATGAAATTTACTTACTCACATGGTTATTCTACTAGTCGAATAATCACATGAAATATCAATAACCACTTTTATAATGATGGGATGCATAATGCCAGACTATCATAACCACATAGTCAAGGCCTCGTGCCAAGACCACAAATAAGATTTTGTCAACGCCTCATGCCAAGACACTAGTTTGTCTTATTAGACCTGCCGATGCATCGAGGAGATATAGCGGGCTCCACCCGTCACTTATTATGTCCAATGCATTCCTCATATGAATAGGTTTAAACATATCATAAACCATAACATAATCGCATCACATAAAAAATGCATAAAGGAAACATAAAATTTCCACAGTTCAATCACAAGAAATCAATACAACACATTGATATAATTAAAACACTATCAAAACCCTTTTCGATGCCAAAATAAAAGAAAATTAAAACTTGTATTTATTTTTCATTTTAAAAAAAAGTTATGGCTTATAGAGGAAGCCCAAACACAAATAACGGTCATGGTGGCGGAGAAGTCATTGTCGCCGCATAAGTACGAATAGAAAAACATTCCCTTTTTGTCGTTTAGTAAAACGCTTCGTATAAAAAAAATATTTCTTTTGAATAAACGTAAAAGTCAAATGGGTTCATACACCGTATAAAAGAAAGTTGTGTATAAAACCAAATATGCCTCAATGAAAGGAGATTGAGACGAAGTCCTTAAAAAGATCATTTTTAAAATAAAATAGATCTATTATGTGTATTCAATATAGGTACACATAAATAATACAAAATAAGACATAATAATATCATGACATAATATGAAAGTAGGAGATTAACCAAAAGAATGGAAGTTGGGTTAAGAAATTCCCTTACCTTGTGTCTTGTCCTGACTCGACCATTCTTTAACCTCCTGAATAATAAATTAGAGTTAATTTCTATTTACATAAGAACATTTTTCATGTTAATTATTCCTTTTATATCCCTTATTACCATGTTATGAACATTATGTATTTATTAATGTTTATAACGGTCATTTTGTCGATCTTAGGAACTTGAGTCAAAAATAAAATTCTTATAATTAAAAGTTGTTCATGTGGTGATATATCAATTATATCCAGAATTATATTCATGATATATATATCATATATCTCATATATATCCAGTATATACATACATTTATAATATTCCATAACTTTTAGAGGTAAGAAATGAAATGCACCCTTCATGGAGACGGTAAGCCGTACGTACGCATGAACGCTACTTTCATTTCTATTTCATATTTAATGGAATGATGTTATAATTATATAAAGGTATAATATAATTACATTATAATATAATGTATAATACCATTTAATCCATCCTTTATACATCCCACATATGGAATTAACGATTCAAATCACTTTGAGGGGGCGGTAGTCCGCACTTCCTAAAATGAAATTATCGCGTTTACCCATAATGGAAATCATAAAGGTATGCCATAAATGAAAAATACAAAAGCTTAAGTAAAACATAAACATATTATATATCATATATAAATATAGTGACATCTTAATGGCCACCTTTGAAGGTGTTATATGAGTGTTGAACAATCATCATTTCGTGAGGCAGAAATTCACCATCGACAGAAACAATATGTTCTTTATCCATTAAATGTAGGTGTGTGTAAGTGTAGCTCGAATACTTCTTATAACAACATCCTAGTATATTTAGGATACTGGTTTTGTTACAAAAGAAAAGAATAAAAAGAGTTTAGGGGGTTGGAGAAGAAAAATAAAATAAGAGAACACAAGAGAAGACATTACCTTAAAAATCGGGTAACTCTTTTTTGATTTGAGACAAAGGCTTCCTTGGGAAGAGTTCTGCCCAAAGTAAGGATTCTAGGAGTAAGAGGGGGATGTTGGGAGAGTATTTGGGCAGAGGTTGGCCGAGCCAAATGGTTTGAAAGTGTGAATGAGGTGGTAGAGGTGGGGGCCTTTTATAAGAGGAGAGGAGGGGCACTCTTGGAAAGTACGGAAATTTTACATTATTATACAATGCTTTTCGGATTCTAAAGGTCCCACACTTATATAATTCGTGGCTAAGGTGATAAGGGTTCAAAATCTTCCCATCCAATAGTCTTTGTACAAGTGTAAGACTTGGAGTGTACATTATCTTTTCATTTTTTTAAAATCGTTAAATAATGAGGTCATCGCTGCATCTTAATGATGTCATGAATAATTTAATTTATTTAATGTCTAAAAATTATAAAAGAATACTATGATGTATGAAATATTTTTAGCTTTCCAATTACTATTTATAGTCAAAAATATGACTTGTATAACCCCATGTAAAAATTGTTTTAGTAAAACATTTCATGTTTGTGTCATTTTTTTACTTTAACATTAAATAAAAGGTATTTATGTCATTTTCCAACTAAAGTGGCTCCATGGGGTCCCCAAGTTGACCCATGGATTTTCATGGTCGGACATGGAATATCCAATGAGGGTAGGAAATGTTTCAAGCTCATCTCATATTATTAAAACATTATTTTTACCTTAAACTACACTAATTACCTCTAATCGCGATTAATAACTTAAAAGTTACTATTCACAAAAAATTATTTTAATCTCATTGAACCACATTTTACTTATTAATGACAACCATGTATGTCAGATTTTTGAAAATCAAAACACAGAAGTGGTAATATTTCATTTAAACGAAAAATCAGTTATTTAACTACCACTTAGTGGTTTCACTATTCATCAAAAATTGATGTTTTCAGAACAATGCCAAAATTTCACCCTAAGCTATAATTGATATTCCGAATTCAAAAATGATGTCTATTTTAAAAAATTCCAAACATATAAGTTGCATTAATTAATTTTATAATTAATTTCCGCTGTCACAACAAATAGCGTGTTTTTAAGAAACAATATATATCAAAAGATTAACAATTGTTTATGTCCAATTTCAAAGTGAAATTAATTCTAATGAACACCATTGGATAAAATGGTAAAAATATATTCTAATTATACTTTAAAACCACTCAGTAGTATAACTTATCACTATAAATTATTTTGATCAAAAAATTTGTTTTAAGTTTTTTTCACTATTCATAAAAAATTGAAAGTTCTCAGAAAATTACAAAAAATTCAACTTAGGATAATTTCGATATTCAAAATAGAAAAATGAAGTCCATTATGAAATATAAAATTTATATAATTTCAAAAAGTGGGTATTACTATTCATAACGGCTACTTTGATTAGTTGTGGTGTGTTAGAACTCGAAGTTGCGTACAATGCAAGCTATTGCATTATTGAATGAGAAACGTATCATAGAAGCTCGGGGTGTTACAGACCGTAACACCTAGACCCTAGTTACCCAATGTCAGTTTATTATTACATAACATTGTCATGATCACAAGAGATCATGTTTTGAATGACTAATTGGTTTATTAACCTTGGAAGCACTATATATATACATATGTTTAACGTTACATTATGAAATGAAAAAACAACATTGTGTCCTCATTGAACACACTCATATCCCTTATCATATTCCTGTAGGTTAATCATTATATATTTCTACACATCATGGGAAAAATAAAAAATATGAAAGGGGTGAGTTTATATTCTCAGTAAAGATAACAATATAGTAGAAACTATCATAAATAAGAATAATCATGTAAGTAATGTATAAGACTAAAAGTAAATCCTTTTAAACATAAACATCAGCATTATATGGAATGATATGTCAAACAATTCCATTTACTTATTCACACGGATATTCTACTAGTCGAATAATCACATGTAATATTAATTTCTAATTTCATAATAATGGAATGCATAATAACGAACATCAAAACCACATAGTAAAGGCTACATGCCATGAAAAAAATAAGATTTTTTCAAGGCCTTACTCCAAGACACTCGTTTGTCTCATGATACCTACCGATGCATCAAGGAGCTACAACATGATCTAATTGTCATTTACTATGTCTAATGCATTTCTCATATAACTCATATTAAAAATAGCATAATAACTATTAATAATTTAACCATAAACCATGAGTTGTATAAAAAAATATGGCCACAGTCAGACATATCAAAAAACCTTCAATAAAATATGGATGATTGTATCATTATAAATCATTTCAAACAAGTGTAAAATCTATCAAAGGACGTGGACATAGATGAAATCAAAAATATTAGAGAGAAGTATCTCTTTCTATTTTGAAATCATTTAAAATTCATGTAATTATAAAATAAAAAATTTAGTTTGTAAATATTATTATAAACCTGTAAGGGATGCTTCGAAGATGTTATAACTGCAGAAAATATCCGCACCTGTAAAAAAACATTCTTACCTTAATTTTCTGAATTGTTCATAATGTACCTTGTTTGTAATACAATTGAAAGATTCATTTAAAAAAATCATAAAAATTCTTACAAGGGTATAACCGACATTAACCCATATTATAGTAAATAGTAATAAAAAGTTTAGAAATATATTTTTAAGAAACACAGATGTTGATGAAAAATAGGCCCCAGTAGATACTCACATATAAACAACCTTAGATAATAAAGAGATTGTACAATTAACCCTTAACATGTACTTTTCCTTGGTCGAGGGTACTTTATCCTTATGTATAATAGTTAAATCGTTCTTATTAAATTAATAAATTACCATATACATAAATATGATATCATATATGATCATTGAATATTGTTCTGCTAATAATATTTCAGTAGTATCATTATTTAAGGTGTTAATAGATTCGTTTCACATTAAATGTTTTATTACAGAAGTCATTTTCTTATGGATAAGATATATTTTATTCTTATCCATAATGGTATTAAGTACTTAAACATTATTTTTATTCACAAAATAAAAAATATTCTTAAATGGTTACGATGGGGAATTAATATCATCACGTTTGTGGAGACGGTAATCTGTACGTATGAACCAGCGACAACACCATTATATTGATTTTAAAATAGTATGTAATTGGATGGTACATCATATATAAAGAATAATTACCATGTTATATTTATTATTAAAATCAATTATACTTATTATTAAACCCATCCAAATATTGATGTGTTGAATAACAAACTTCACGATGTGGAGACGGTAAGCCGTACATACGCACATATGGTGATATTGTCATTCATATGATGGATAAAATAATGAATTAGGTTGTACCATATTTATAATATGATCAACCTATGTATAATTTAATTGAGTTAATTTTTTAGGGAAATTACCAATAAAGAGTATGTGGATGAAGACAAAAACATTGAAAGAGGCAATGAAATTATTATATCTTTTTCGGGTGATTCCTTTTGATTTGATCAAAAGGAATCCTTTTGTTGGATTTATGATCAATGTAAGGTGTATAGGGTGAAGTTATGGTAGTTGGGAAGTTGTTTCATTAGGTTTTGTCCAATAAAAATGGATTTGGAGGTGTTATTTTGATATAAGGGGAAGTACCCTTTATAAGATAGGTGATGGTCACTTTATGAAAAACATGAAATATAATTTCATTATAAACTCATATTAAATTTATAATGGATTAAAAATAATTTATTTAGAAGTTAAGGTGGGTCTGTGTTGGAACACTCCCAAACAATAGGTTTTGGGAAGGTTTAGGTCACCATATTATCATTTTTTTTAGATTTATCTCATAGTTTGCTAGTATAACTTTTACATTGTATTCTTATATTATTATAATAAATGGCTAATAATCATACTATAAAAATCCAAAAGATCATCAAGTCATTAATTATTGACATATCTAACCTTATCTAAGTCCATTGGTCTAACCATATATTTTTAAGAATATCATAACGTTTAATAATATTTTATTTGTTTTAAAAACTAATATGTGTCAATTTTGACATAATTTGGTATTTTGTTTTTTTGAAAGTCCTAACAACATTATCACTTGGTAAAAAATTATTTTAATCAACCCTATCATAACATATTAACTTATAAAATTAGTTTAATGCATCAAGAGTCTCAATTTACATTTATTTGGATATTTATAATATCAATTATTTTTATCATTCATTAATAAGTTAATTACTTCTTTATCATTGTGTCATAGATAAATTTTATTATTTAATGTCAAAAAATAATAAATAAAATACTATTTTGTAGTAAATATTTTTAGATTTATAATTAATATTTGTAATCAAATTTATCTTATGTATAACCCTATATTACAAATGATTTAATTATTGAAATTTTAATTTAAAAATTTTAACTCTTCATTAAATAAAAAAATAATAAATATCTTAATCTAATCCATGTTGATCAAATATAATCATATTTTATTTATAAGGTTTATTTTGGTAGAAAAACACTTATCCAATAGATATAGGACATGGGTTATGGTAATTATAATATTATTTTTACCATTAATTTCCCTATTTATTTTTAACTGTGGTAAATAGAAATAAAAAGATTCTAATCACAAAAAAATTTATTTTCAACCTATTGAACCACATTTTACATACTGATTTTAAATATGTCTTGCAGATTTTTGAAATTCAATTCTCAAAAGAGGTAAAATTATGATTTATAGAAATTTTCTAACGTACCTAGAAGGTGGGTAAAAGGCGTTAAAAAGTTCAAAACAATTATATATATAATCATTATATAAAATGACTCCAATGAATTAAAATGCACTAATATAGGTATTATATATATATTTTGACTTTAAAATAAATTTAAATAAGAAAATACTATTTAAATAAATTTTGGGTTTTAAACAATTACACAATGGTTTTCACTATTAATCAAAAATTGAATGTTTTCAGAAAACTACCAAAAATTCACCTTAGCAAATGGTGTAGCCTCACTTGACTGTTCAGTAAGCTTAAAGTCCTTTCATAGAATCACAGGGGGCCTAAAATCCCTCATTCTATCTAGTCTTACCCAGCCTATGTCATGCACCAAGACCACCAAATTGTTTTCCCACCAAACCATACAGTCCTCACTATTCCAAACACCACACTCTATCCTACCTCTCATCTACCTCCTCTTATACCCCTCTATCATGAATTTCCTTATTAATGACTAGGAAAGGGATAGAAATATGTTGATACTTTCTTTCATCAAGATTAAAGAGAGATAATGACCCCAGATTCCCACATCCAATATGCCCCAGGGTGTCATCCAAGAACAAAGTTATAGAAATCTCACAAAAAATGGGAGGAATTACACTTTTTATAGTAACTAGGATTAAGCGATATGATGTATCAACCTCAAAAAACTCCATGACATATATATAAAAAGAAACCAAAATCCATCCCACATTAATGTTTAATATAAAAATGCTAGATATACAATGGAAACTACAATGTAAGTACCAGAATAAAACTAAACTGTGAAACTACAATTGTCCCAAACATCTGAGATAGTAATGTCCAACACGATCCATGTAATCTCGCTATAAACCTGATAATAGCTTCATATGTGTATGGTGTGCATAAAGGTATACTCAGTAGGGAAAACCCAATGTCACCCAAGCACAAGTTGGATAATCATACTAATGAACATGTGAGAAAACAATAGAAACTCAACAGAACATAGAGAGGTATATTATCCACACAAACCTCACCAAGGCACACTGACCAAATAACGCAATTCCAGTAAGGTAATGCAGTGAGAACATTGATATTAAAATACCTAGAACCACTTCCCTATAGCTAACTAATCATACCAGATGGAAAACATCCTGATGCTTCCACACTCTTCAAAAAACCCCACTATCAAAAACAGCTTGTATACACCTGTTTCAAACACAAAATCACATCCTATATGCAGACACCAGGTCCACAACAACCACATATCTCACCCTAATACATCTAGGCCTAATCAAAAACACACATAAAAACACATATCACATAGCCAAAAACATATTACTGGTATTAAACCTCATGCCATTACATCATGTCCAAAGAGTCTTGGACAATCAATGGTTTGAAGAGGGAGTGGGTAAAGATAGTATCCATAAATCCATTCTCCCATTGTGATGTTGGGAAAGAAAACCTCCCCCATAACAATGGGGGTATTTGGCCCATAATGCTCAACACTGGTGCGGTACGTATAGAAAAAACAAGAAATTAAAAGTTCTTATATATTGTTAAAAAAACATTCATCCCATATTATTGAATTCCAAACATACAAACAGCCCACTCAAAACCACCTTTCCATATACCCCTATATGCATGTACCACCACGAATGATGGTAACTGAAAGGTCACATCACTACAATCCCAAACTCAAAAATACTCCAAATAAATTCATTTAACAAAAAATTATTCTGTACTATCAAATCATTGATTTATTAATTTCCATCAGTTCCCATGAAACTACCAAACACATCAAAAATTATAAGGTGAAGCAACCATAGTTACCACTACCAAGATAGACAAAGAAAGAAACTAAAAAAAAATTCAATGTTATCCCACCCAATTCATCCTATCACAAGAAAACCCATCATCCATGATACCCAACATTGCCACACCCACCACACACATAAACATGAAGTCCTATCCCAACACAGTTTTGTAGGCCTACTCCCCAACCACTGCCCATATGCAATCCCACTGCATGAAAACTCCATCCATTCCACAATCAATCAAACTCTTTGCCTGATATACCATCACAGCACCCATACGACCTCGTCCAATAATGACATCCCATCTATATCAGAACACTACCAACATAGATGCAAGGCCGAACATAACCACGCCATCATGGAATAGTTTATTTATATTTATAATCACTCATTCTTTAATTCCACATGATAAAATAGTCTTGATTAGAGAACATATTTGATATTGGGGCATCCATTTATTTAACTAAATAATTGTAATTATACATATTCCAATTCTTATAGTAGTGATTCACCAAACAAACAAGCATTCAAAGAGAGACCAAAAACATCCGTGATTTTCAAAAGAACACAACCCACATGATTCATGTCATGGATCAATGATAACATATAAAACTAATTGATCATCATCATCTTCATAGATATTCGACTATTAATTCATATTATCTTTGTTAAATTTTGATTCAGTCATTCTCATAAGGAGGAATCATTATACCCACCCTGTATGATACTCAATTAAAAGAGATGAAGGAAATCAAAAATTAGAAAAAATAGGTGTCCAACGATTCTTCATTACACCAAAAAAGGGGTTTCGTGAGTTTTAGGAAAACTACATGAAAACTAGATCGATGGATATGGCTCAGTAGGAAACTCCACAAGAAGCGAAGCCTCTAGGCACACCAAAATAAAACAAAAACACACTAGGAAGATGTATCATCTTAGAAATTCCAACCCATATATCAACGGAAGTGGAAACAGTTTCAAGGGCCATTACAGTCGGACTATAGCCAAAACCACACTGTTAGACTATTTCAATGTCCCCGTAGAGTTAATATATCAATGATATAATTAATACCCTTTGAAATTACTCTAGAAACACTGAAAAAGGATTAAAACATGATTTAATTAATAGAAAATTAAAGATGGGTGAAAATGGATAAACTAGAAAAAACAAGAAAGGACTCACCAATGGGTGGGTCATAGATAGAAATCCGCTGATAACAATCCACGGACAGAAATCCACCGATAGTGAGTCATCCATGCTTATATAATTATGTTGAGATACTGATTTGAATCCACCGAAACATCCTTTTGATTCCTGACTCACCAATTCCATAACGTACCTATGCACTGAATCACCGATGCCTTGACTCACTGACACCCTAACTCACTAACACCTCGACCAATCGATGCCTCTACATACTGATTACCTAAGCTGCCAACGCATGGAAATAACGATTCCCTAACCTACCATATCCTCGACTAACTCATTCCATTGACATACTGATCCCCTCGACCTATCAATGCCCTGACCTACCGATGCCTCAACCTACCGAAACCTCATCCCATTGATGCCACAACCTACCAATGCATCAACCTACCCATTCCCTGACCTACTGACGCCCTTAACTCTCAACACCTCATCCTACTGATGCCTTGATATACCAATTCCTCAACCTACCGACACCCTAACCTACCAACACATCGACCTACCAATGCCTCGACCTACCGATGGAAAAATTTGAAATTTTGAAAAATCATTAAATGAGTTATTTTTTCTCCTAGAATGACTCAAACCTTGGATTTGGACCATGTAATTCACCATGGAGGTATGTGCCATCACACAATATATAAAATATATAAACATTGGTATTAAAAATAAATAACTTATAATTACAAAATAATACATATCTCCACACAATAAACCACTAACCAACCATCCCATCTATTTGATATCAAAACGAACCTCTTTCCCCGAAGACAAAATTCACTATCAAACTACATCGTTAAATATAAAAACCTGTGTATTTTTTTCTTGGGGCATTGGAAAAAATTCATTAGGTGGAGAACCTAATGGAATGACCTCTATATTAAAGCCCAAAAATTTTATAAATCATTTAATTATTTATATAGTATAAAAAATATTGGAAGGCTTCCAAATAAGATTTTTTACTTGTTCTTTATCATTAATTATAAATGTTATTTTTCACTTATTAATTTTTTTAAGATGGTTTTTTATTCCATAATCATTATGGAATTTTTTTTATAATGTTTATATAAATATATATATATATATTAAATAATATATATATATATATATATACAGAATAAATATTACAAACATATATATATATATATATATTTCAACTATATTTAAATATAAAATTTATAAAATAAATATATTTATAACATATAAATTGTATCATATATATATATATCAATATTATATATATAATGTTTTTTTTGGGTTTTTTGTCTTTAATTTTATTCCATTCCCTCACGTCACACACCCCACATCATTTATTTATTTATTTTCTCCATTCTCTCACACATAACCCACATCCAACTATATATATTTAACTATTTTTATGACCTACCTTACTTCCAACTAGGAATATATATATATATATACATCTATATATGTACATTCTAACATATATATATAACGCATGTATATATAAATATATGTTTGTTTTTAACATACATATAACATATATTTGAGATTTATATATATTAAAATTACTTTTTTACCTTATATTTTTATAGAAAATAAATTTTAACAATCATATATTTTTATATATCGATACTTTATCAATACGAATATAACATAAATATATTTTATGATTTTCTTTGTTAGTTGGTTTTATATTTCTTCTTCTTTCCCATTTATTCCCCACACACTCTCTTTCATTTCATGTTTTTATCTTTTTCTATTTCACAACACACACCATAGAAACAGAAAAACACAATACACAAAAATATATATATTATTAATTCACATAATTTCAATGTGTGTGTGTGTGTATGTACAAATCTATATATATATATATATATATTGCGATAAATTTATATAAGACTTATATATTTTTATATTTCACTCTCTATATATTAACATATATTTTGTTATATATATAACATTTATTTATAGATATATCATGTATATAAGTTTATATATATATATATATACATATATATATATATGGGTTCATTAATTTATACACCATGACACACCTCATGTTTTTGTTTTCTTTTTTTGGGTTCATTCTACCACACACCACTCTCCAAAATTTTTTAATATATATAATTTAAAATTAATTTTTATAATGTTTAAATTTATATATTATATAAATTTATAATTATATATATATATCAATGTAAAATATAAAAAAATAAGAATTTAAATGGAAATGTTTTTTAATATATCATACATTGTTACTTTTAATATCAAATTTATATTTTACTAATTTTAAGGTAACATACTACCACCAAATAATATTTAATAACTATTTGTGAAAAATCAATATTCAAAATAAAAATAACTATACTTATAATTTTCTTACATGTTACATACATTCTTATGCTACAATCTACTAGATAAATATAATTTCTATCATGAATACATGTGGACTACACCCTCAATGATGCGAGGTGATTCTTTTTTCATTTTATTTTTACATAGATGGAAACAAAAATATTTAAATGAATATATATCATATATATGATATAAATATGATTTTTAATTGTAAAAAATTATTTAACTTTCTTTGGTTCAATCCATTAAAAAAATTTAAATAGTGTTTATGCGTACAAACAACCTACCGTAATGATAAATGGTATAAATCATTTTTCTATATATTTTTATGGATATATTTAAATATTAATATAACGTGTGTGTATTATATTTACATCATGATTTATATTTAGTGTATTTTTGTAACATATTAATAGTACAATGGCCTATCTAACAAATCAAAACATATATAAAAAGCGGAGTTATCTCATGAAAGAACTATTTTAATAAGGAATGTTTAATTATTGGGATATAAAAGGTTATAAGTAAATCTTAGTAGGTATTATATATATATATATATATATATATATATATATATTATTTTGTTGGTATAGATTAATAAAAACTTTATTATATATGAATTCCAAACTCATGAAAAGGATTTCTAACCTTTGGTAAGGGGTTATCGTCTCAAATCATCGATTTCAGGACATATGTTATCTTACGAACCTATAATATTTAGTGATATTTATATACTATCAATTAAAGATGTTATATCAGGAATATACGTATTTTAATGATATTTATTGATATATTTTATAATAATATTTCATGGGTATTATAATTCAAAAGATACTAATATAGAATGAGTTTATTTGAAAATATTAATTTAATCGGGATTGTTTATGATTGAATTTTACATGAATGAATTTATTTTATCATTTTAAAATAAATCCTATTAAATTTTAAAAAATATTGTTATTTCTATAAATTACATGTTTTGATTTCATTTTCACTCATTATGTAATCAAATTAATGAAATCATATTTTTAAGGAAAATAAGATTTATTTCTCTCATCGGTCGAAAACTCTTTATCTTACATTTCATGTTTTCTTTGAATTTTATAAAAAAAATTAGTATTAATATATGTTTTTTATGTAATTATTACCCATTTTCAAAAAATATTTTTTGAATATAATCTTCTTTTTATTTTATGAAGGATGTACTTTTTGAAGTTTTTTCAAATAGTGGGAGGGATATTTTATTTTATCATTTATGGAATGAGAGGAATTTCCCACCATCATTACCACTAAATTGTTTAAATATTCCTTTAAATTTTTCCAAATATATTTTCATTGAATATTATTTTCCCAATATTTTCTGAATATTTATTTTTATAAAAAAATATATTCAAATTGGAAGGGTTCTCTTCCTCAACAACGTTTTTAATCTATTTTTTTAATTTATATTCATCAATTAGAACAACCATTAATTTTATGTATTTATTATAAGTTATGTATATATGTGTTTTATATATATTCCAAGACCAGTATTCATTGAATTCAAGGTACATTACATCCTTTCATATAATTTCTCTAATTGTTTCTTTAAGGAATCCCTTTTGATTAAGATATGAGGAAAAATTACTAAACCCATTTATTCACATGGATAATTCTTATGTTTTTCCTTGATATTGAATTATTTTTTTTCAATACATAATATTGATATTTTTATGATGGGTGCTATTAGATAGTTCTGTAATTCAGTGGTTAATGTTTTAGTCTCATGTAATGTTAGGCATGAGACTAGTTAGTAAACCTAATCTATTTTGGGACCATTTCTACCATAAAATTATTTAATTAATATTATCCTTGACTTATTTTATGTCCTGTTATCTGTCTCCAACAAATTTCATATGTTTACATGTTCTTGTGATACAATGTCTGTTATATTATTCTCCCATGTGATTCTCAAGGGCCTTCTAATTTAGGATATCATCTTATATCATTGACTATTATCTTACGTAAAATTCTTATTCCATGTTTTCTAATCATTTTATTGATGGGTATTAATTTTCATATGTTATTTAAAAAAAATTATTATTTAATAATATCTTAGTTTTTATTTTATACATAATAATTTCCTTAAACTGATAATGCTTATATTTTCTGTCACTGACTAGTCAAGATCAAAGTTTTTTCCATTTCCATAGTTTGTGATGAAATATTTTCAGCAAATTATTCATTTTATGTTTACTTGGAATGTAGATATTAGTGGGAGATAATATAACTCATTATGACCAAGTTGTCTATGTATCCATATTTTAAATTAGGGGTGCCTCGGAGTGGCATCTCACCTAACCCTACGCCGCCCAGGGTTTTCTCCGAGTCAATTTGCCTTCCCCCTTCAGCCAGATCCATTCGTGGAGGATGCACCCAGTTCTGGATAACAGAGGATGATGTCACACTTCCAATTTCCATGCTCGGAGTCTTGGCAGGGCTCAGCGGCTTCGTTCTCTGTTCACTCGGTGAGTCTCACCTCTTCTGATGACGTCGTGGCTCTACGGTGGTGGATTGGAGTTCGCTAGTGCATCCACGACATGGAACAACCCCATCAAGGTCTCTCTGCTTGGTCGGCGTGACCAGGTAGTCTCTAGTGGTCCTAGTGAAGCTCGCCCAGATCTGCGTTCGAGAGGGGGAGGGTTTTCTCTTTTGTTTCAGCTTTTGGATTATCCAGGTCTCATTCTAGTATGTTGTGTTTTTGCATTTGGTTGGAACTAGTTTTGGTTTGTATCGTCACTGGTAGATCTTCTCTACCCTTCCACCTTTCCTCATCTCCATGATGCTAGTTTTGGAACCTGATGAGGTGTATCCGTGGTTCTTATTAAAGTAGATCCATGCCCAGAGCGGCATTTATGTTTCATGATTTCTCATATTACTTCTTCGGTGGCATTCTCTCGACATGGGGTTGCTCCATCTAGTCCTAAGTGACTATGGTTTGATCTCCCTCATTTTGAATTGTATTTTAGGCTTGTAAAGGTGTGGTGGCGGGGTGTCATGTGGAGGGCAGTGGGGTTTGGAGCCCTGGTTCTTTGTTTATGGAATGGTGGAATGGTTTTTTTCGGTGAGGTGTTTTGGTTTGGCGATGCACCTAGACTCCTCATGGATCAGGTCACAGAAGAGGTTCTCGAGATTGATGTTCACCACTATAGGGCTTTTCAAATTCAGTTGTTTGAGAGGGTATGACGGCAGCCATCGGATCGGGCATGTGCTTTAACACAAGACACTTGTTAGCCGGTGAGCCATGGTTTGGTAGAGAGTTTAGTCATGATTATATGCTGGGAGGGGGTGCTCCACAATGTTTTTTTGGTTTGTCTCACTTGACCTTTGGATTATGATTATCTTAAGTTGATGATGTTTGTTAGGGTTTTCCATTTCTTCCCTTAAAATGGGGTTTTAAAATAATAATAAAAATTTGAAGGCCTTTGGGCCATTGGATGGATGTATCCAACTTTTAATGTGAGTGTTTTTCATAATTCATTAATACTTTAATCAAAAGAGGACCATTTTTGTGTTAGTGATCTAATTATTCCTTTTAATATTTCATGTTATGTATGGTATAATTGGGTGAAAATTTTTAGTATATTATCCAGAAATGTTAAAAATATGTTTATAGAACAAGAATCAAGATAGATGGATTCAATTTATTATAGTTCATATTAGAGAATATTTTAGAATACTTTAATGATTATGTTCTACTGATGTCAAGTTATATTAAGTGATATTGCATCATAAAATGTTTATAAGAATACAATTTATCATATTTTTAATGTCTCAAGGAAACCTATTATAGTTTAATGTTATGGGATTTTATTTGGGGAATAAAGGTTGAGTTATATTTCAGAATAAGTTTTTATTATAATGTGAATTTATGGTGATTTATATTATTTATAGAAATGTTTTTAATATATTTGAGTTCTTGGATTATTTAATATTTATATTGATTATGATACATTAAGAGTGGCTAATGTTATTTTAAGATAAATTTGATATTTATTTTGTTTTTTTTATGTACAAAGAAAATTCAATTCATTAGCTTTCTATCATATAATATTAAGAATAAATCAATGATTAGTAAGTTATCTAATTATCCATATTGAAATTTTATTGTTATCATTTAGGATTCGGTGATTAATGTTTTATTTATTTATTTGAGGGTTTATTACTTTTTTGAAATATACAGTGCTAGTAATGTTAGTTTTTTTCTATTATAAAATGTTACGATGAATAATTTTATTCACTTTGTAGTATTATGTGATCCATTTAATTTTGATTCTAGTTATTATTTCATGAAAATTTCAACTGGAATACTCATTTATTAGATTTAATTATGACATTGTGGTGGAAACGTATGAAATAATGAAATTATAAGTATCATGGAAGTATATTTAATTATATTCCTAGTAAACATGTTATGTAATTCCTCAACTATATAATGGGGACCGTTAAAAAGAATTTTTTTTCTATTACAATGATTTTTTATGAATCCGTTGTATTTTTCATGCCCCATTGGTTTATAGTTTCTTGGTTATTAACATTTTCTTAATTAATAACTTTCTTGGGATGAATTATTCATGTCAATAACCAAAATTATTTGAAAATTACAATTCTCCTCCATGTTCATAGTTTCAATTCCCAATAATATTCTCTTATTTTATTACCTAGTGTGTTTTATTTCATATAACCTTAATACTTCATATATATTCTTTATGTTGATGTTTCATTAACAATTTTAGGATATTTGATTTCATCAATGATATTTTTAGATGTAAATAATCTGATTAACATGTTTAATTACCAATTTGAATGATGAAATTTATTAATTTATGGGACACTGTAACCTCATGACTTTTAAAAAATAAAACTATAATCAATAGTATACACAACATGCAAATCCAATCCCAAAATAGACCATAAATATTTTTTGTTTAAATATGATCTTTATAACATATCCAGTAAAATATTAAGTATGAATATCATTGAAGAATTTATGAAATGAATATAAATTTAGTATTGAATATAAATATACTGCTAAATTATTTGTACACAATCACTCAATTGTTTGAAATTGCAATTTTTTTTAAAACGATATTTCTTTTATACTAAAAATGATTTTTTTTTTATTTAAATGAGAAATAATAATAATAATTTCTAAAATATTTAGGAAAATTATTTTATAAAAATGAAACAATTATTGAAATAATAATATCATTATTATGAGATTTAAAATTATATAGATGTTTCTAAAATGTTATATTTAATATTGAATAGTGAAAAAATGATTTCTGTTGAAAAACATTTTTGAAATATATAATTCCTTCCATTTAAATTAATTAAAATAACATTTAATAAATAATAAATTATATTAATATTATATATTATATATCTAAGTAAATTTATTTTAGTCCATACACTAAAGATCACAACTCAGACAGTTAATAGAATATAATCTTATGCTTGAAATATACATTTGTTAAAAAGTATTTGTTGACACATTATCCATGTTAATCATAAAATTAAATTCTTCCACTTTTGTGGATTGAATATTATAAAATTTATTTCATATTTATAATATATATAATTAATATTTTGATATATTGTCATGTAAATTGTAAATCATAAGGTTTAGTATTAATAGAAAAAATTCATTACCATGGTTTAAGGTAAAACTGGTTTACCAATGGATAAACTAAATAGACAGTGGTTATAATGACCTACAATCCTTTATAATTTTTATTTTATAGAAATATATTTTCTATTTATAATCTATTATAGGGGTATTTACCATTTATATATTTAGTCTGGATTATGACCAAAAACATAATGTATGTAAATAAGTGACAAAATGCCACTCTATTAGTTTTAAAATATTATATGTCTCAATATCGTAAAAAATGTTGTACTGATATGTTTTAAATATCATTTTTATGGATAAATAATTTCAATTTACCATGATAATTAATTTCATATTTTTAGTATCAAAAAAATACATTAAATTATTATGAAATGCCGACATACTAAATATACAATTAAAAATATAATAAAATAAATGATTTTAAAAATATTAATTGTAATATAATTTTTATAAATTATTATGTTTAGTGAATTATTTTTGATACATATAACAAGTGAGTGATATTTTAAATGATTATATTTTAATTATATTTCTTTAATATTTTTTTCAATGTCAACTTTATTAAATACTTAAACAAATAAGATTAATTATATTTCATAATAATTAATATTTTAATAATTTTTTTATAAATAAAAAAACTATAATCCACATATTGATTATAAAAATGTTCATTATATAAAGCACTATCCAATTATGTTAAAATATTCAGTTTATATAAACTGTCTTGACATCTAATTGAATAAAAAAACATGTCATATTGGTGAAAACTAAAATGGTAAAAGTGAGTACCCTTTGATGTAAAATAATTAACATGATTAAAACATGTTACATAAATTTTTTGGAGTTTTGGATAAAATTGATGTTCCATCCACTCCATTATTTAATATTTTTTATGAACACGGTTTGAAAGGGACCTCCCATTATTAAATAGATTTGTGTATTTATGAAAATGTCACTCTTCCTCCCCTATAAAACAGATTCCTATTTAATATTTTCATAAAACATAAATAACCATTTGGTTCTTTAAATAAATATAAAAATAATTTCCTTAATTGATCCCACAAATCCATGAGTCCATCAATTTAATTATAATTCTGTAATGTTAAGGCTTTGGTTACAATGTAGAAGAGGTTGTGTGGAGAGGATATATCATTCTTAATAGAGCCTCTTGTTGTATTTATTCCTCTACCTAATTTGAATATTTTTTATCAATGAATAAATGGATAAAAAATATCTTCTATATAATGAAATGTTACAATTTTAATTTAACAAACTATATCAAGATCATCTTCTTCAAATTCAGAAATGAAACCATGGATTGTGTGTATAGTGGACTACCGCCTTGTGAACAGATTCACGTCATTTTATATCACCCAATATCATGGATGGATAGAATGATATATGAATTTTTTATATGATATTTATTTAATAATTTTACTTATTGAATAAAAATATAACATATAACTTCTAGCATCTAAATTTTTGGAAAATAATAATGTTGCTTGTGTATAAGTATGGACTACCACATTAACGAAGCAATGTTATTTATTTATCATTTTGTTATTACATGTGATGGTAATATGGATTTATTTCATGAATATATATGATATATATGAAATACAATTATTATATAAATGTGAAATATTATTTACCTCTATTTCCTTCAATAAAAAAGTAAAATTGTGTTCTTACATACATATGGCATATCGTCTCTATGAGTAGTATAATTCATTTTTCTATCAATAAATTTTATGAATCAAATTAAAAATATATATAATTTATATATATGAAATTTATATCATGATTAATATTATAGATATTATGTAACAATGATCAACGTAAAAGTACCAAAACATCCAAGAGAAACATATATAAAAATGATGTAGTTATCATATAAAATAGTGATATTAATAAGGACGTGATAATATATAGAAGAAAATCATTTTACAAGTAAATTATATATGGTGTGATATATATATATTAATACGATTCTACAATTTTTTTATAGAAAAAATATATTTATTATATATTAGGTTTGAACATTTAAAAGGATGTCATACCCAAGGTATGGGTTTATCGTCTCAAATTATTTTATTTGGGACGTAAGTTATCTCATGAACCTTTATTATTCAATGATATATATATACCCATTAGAAATAAAATATTACAATTCTGATTATGTTTTTATATTTAATGTTTCATTTTATGTTAATCATTCATGGAGATTATAATTCAAATGTTACCAAAGCGGTAAGAGTTTATTTGATAATATCATTTTAATAGGAATATGTTCATCATTGAATCTCAATTGTAGTAAATTATTTTATCATTGTATAATAAACCCATTGAATTTTATTATCCTATTTTTCTTTACCGAAATTATATATTTTTTATTAATTTTCCTCTCATAACATACTTAAAATACCAAAATCAAATTTTTAAAGAAAAACCACATTATTTTTATCTTTTATCAAAAAACCATTTCTCTTATATGTACATTTATTCAATAGAATGCCTAAAATAATGATTTTTGTATTGTTATACGATTTAATATAACCTTTGTTACCAATTATTGAATTTAAAAAAATGATATAAATGGAATCTTATTATCATTTTCTAAATGATGTATCTTTAATTATTTTCAAAGTGTAAATGGAATGTTCTCATTTCTCTTGTATTCCCTTAATAAAATATTCCATTTTCTCAACCTCCCAGCACCTTTTAAAATAATTTATATATTTCCAATGTTATTAAAAATGAAAAATTAACACCCTATTTTCCTCCAAGGTAGGGATCCCTTAAATATTAATACTTTTGTTTAGTTTTTTTTGTATAAATGAGAATTATTTCTTCTAGAAGGTTTGAGAGAATCTGCAGATTGTTTGGAGCGTGGTGTTCCTAATTTCGGGAGAATCTGTATAAGTCACACTATTAGGGAAGAATTAGAAGTAGTAATTTGGCATAACTATGAGTTCTATGTATAAGGTATCATGGTATGACAATACAGGAAATCCAGGTTGCATTGCTTTGAGAAACATTGCAGAATTGTCATAGTGGGAACCCACATAATCTTTGCATGGTTAATCTATCTCTTCCCCTAGCCCACATAAATAGATCCACTCAAGAAATGATCCTACGTAGTTCGAGTATAGTTTTTTCAAAATAGTGTGGGATAACCATGTGAGTGGTGGTACCGAATCAATTGTGACCATCACATGGTTATTTTAACATTTTTCCAAACTTATGTTCATATCATGTTACCCCTTAGAGTTGGGTGGAAATTTATTTTTCCCTCCAACATTATATAAATGAAACCCCATGTTATTCTACCAGGTGTCAAATGCTGGCTTCATCGGTTAGGTAGGGTCACTACCAGCAATAGATTTTATCTGGTACCTACCTTTTTTGGTTTCTCTCTCAATCCAATATGATATCTTCATATAGGCTATGATGCTCTATTTTCAAGGTATATATATTTCCATATATTTTATCATTATGATCTGAATCAGAATCCAATATTTATGTGTGCCCCTAAACCTCTATAACGTAGATGGTCTATAATTTTTCCCAATTTTATTTTCAAATAATTAATTATCATCATTGTTCCATACAATGGGACTTCTGTTAGTTGTCTTTCCTAAATTAACAAAATTGTTGACATAATGGATGGATCATTAAATTTTATTCCAAGATAACACCTCGAATTGGTTGTATGTTTTCAACCCCAACCCGAACCACCTCTGTGGAGGGTTTGTCGTACTACCCAAATATAAAACCACTCTTTTGGACATGTGATATTTCCTCCCATAATGGAATCCTTATATAAAATTAAATTATCTACTGTATAGATTATATAATTATATTATAATTAAACGGATGATTATACCTTGGAGTACACAATAAAATGGATCTAAATTTTAAATGACATGTTTGATTTTATATATTATGTTATGCCATTGATGTTGATTAACATTATGATATCGATATTTATAACTGTATGGAACCGATATATATTATTGTATATAACCAATCATTTTTATGTTATGAAATCAATGAGGTGATCAAGGTATGGAACCTATGACTACTATACATTTATACCTTTTAATGTAAGGACACTTATGTCATGGGATCCAGCTTCCTCAACCATGTAGGTATGAATTATTAAAAGCATGACATGGGAGAGTTCGTGGACTCGAGGGTGTCACCATGGTCTACATACTTGGATCTTTTCCAATGGATTTTTTCCAATTTTGACAACTGTGGTGTATTTCAAATCATGTAGTTTGTTTCATAATTTATTATTAAGTACTAATAGCCACTGATTATAGTGTCATTATAGTAACAACTCTATTCATCATTTGTTTTATATTTATCATTCATAATAAAGCTATACCTATTAAACATAGACAATAATATATATTTATAATCATAATTGATTTATTATTGACAGAACTAGTGGTGTGTTAGTAATTATATCATACACACTATTTAACCCTACAATTGGTACCTATAAATGATTCTTGGATGAAAGTAGAGACATGGATAGGCACCCAATCCTGGATACCTGATTGACATATAACCTGAGATCATGACATCACAAGACCAATCCTTGGCACAAGATTATATTTGAGATAGCCTTTTTGAGTTATCAGTATACTTTATTTACACTTATGTATGTCTAAAAACATCCAGACCTTCCTTCATTTTTTTATATCTCCATGAAAAACTCATCATTTGTACATGATGCTTATTTTGTATTTACATTTACTACTGTATAAATTATTCACATTTAGTTCTCTGATTATCAATATTATGACTTCAAAATTTAGTAATTTTTTATTAATATTATTCTACTCTTAACATGAAGGCATAGTCTCTTCACTATTCCAAATTAGACCCTCGCTGTTAGTCAATAGCCTCTAGAGTATAGGGAGGCATTCTTGAGGCCATGTGACATCACGTAATCAGTTACTTATGACCAAATAAGATATTTGATGTTATATATTGGCTATAGAGATTTCATTTCCTTTTTTAGTGTTTTGTATTAGTATATATAATACTAAGATACGTCGTAATATTTTGACAAGCATGTTTATTGGTATATCTTACCAAAATATGGGGGTAAAATCCAAATTACATGGCATGAGACCTGATGTTATTAAAAATTCCAATTATGGTTTCCCTAATTTCACTATTTGGTGATGCACACAATGTTTAATGGTTAGTGTTGTCTTTATTAATTGTTCTACATTTTAATTGTCATAGTTTTTTAATGAATCATTGTTCATGAATCATTATAGGCACAATATAGATTCACATGTCATGCATATTCCATTTATTTTGGGTTGCATTGTTTTATTTCATGATAATTGATGAGAATGACTTGAGTGATATATTTTTATGCAATTAACATCTGTTTTGTTAAAAAGGGGATTAAATTAATGGGTTTTAAATTTTCTTCATAAACCTAAATGGGGTGTTCACGAATAGGATATATATTTCACCTTAATTAAACATGTAACCTGAGTTTAAGTTATTTAATTGATGTTACATATACATAAAAGTTCAGTGATTATGAATACATGAAATTCATTTGAAATTTAAAGTGTTCATGTTTATCTATAAATTAAGAACTATAATTTTTCTAATCATATAGCCTTATATTATCAGTTTCATTTTATTAAATAAAGTAACGATTTTTATAGAGTTACATTAATTAAAAATTGTAATTTAGGAATCATTTACTTATATAAATTGGTCATGGAACGTAATTTAATAGGTCTATAATGTAAATAAAAGATTTGATAATTCTAATTTCAAATACATTCATTGATAAAATGAGATACTAATTGGAACATAAAAGGTGTGTTACTCAACAAATTTTAATTGATAATCCATATACTAGGAACCATGATTGAAAATCAGATCTTCTCCCATAATTAAATTTAGTGGTGGGGAGTAGATAATGTTTCTCCTAATTCTTAATAGTATAATACATCATATAGACCTAGATTTAGGAGTTGTATTACGAGTGTAAATTTCATATAGGATGTCTTGTACATGTCATACTTTTTAATATGAAATCTTCTTTTATCAACCCTATTGGGGGCATGTTCTTGGAATTTTTAGAGCTATTTCACCAAAAAATATTTCAGTTGTGCATCCAGTTGTTTTTGAAGACCATTATCTAGAGGTGGTGTGCCATAATCAACTAGTGTTCCCTTCATTACATCCACCTATGACACCTCCATCTTTTATCAATGTGAGACATGATAGAATTATTTTAGGGGGTTTTTAATTACATATAAAAACTATTAAGGGAGCTCCATGACCTACCCCTTATATGGAAGAGTTGATGCTAGAGTTTCAGAATCATCATTCACTAACATTCTCAGTGGATGGTAGACCATATTCTATAGAGATATTGTTTGATACTATCTAGTTTATCTAAAATCATCATGATATTCATATAGATATGAGGGTCATTATCATGATTTATATGCTTCCTGGATCCACAAAATGTTCCTGGGATATCTAAAACCAAGAATACCATCTTTGGAAAATGATTTTTTGGAACGTCTAATATAGATTTTATGACTACCTTTTCTATGAGACTTTAAGTAAATATTGAGGCAATGAGTTTATACACCTAAATGGGTACTATTTCTATGATTTATTATTCATATATCTTAACAACGCTTCATCATTTTGTTCATATCTATATCATTGACGAGACACCCACATAATGATTTTTTGAGGATGGGATCACGCATCCGATCCAATATTAGTTAAGAATTTTTCAGTATAAAACTATGTCTAAAATAATAAACGAAGACCTTATTACCAAGCATAACTAGAGGGAATATAGATGTATAGATCAAAGTGGAATAGATTCCATATATAGTGGTGTATTATATCATTGTACGAATCATCATTTGGTGAAATATCATTAGAGAAATACCTAATATAGTACACATGATAATATTTTTGTAATCCATAACTAGTTTATAAAGTAAGGTCACAAGAATCCTCATTGTGAGAGGCCGCAATTATTTATTGAGAAAATAGTAAGATAAGACATTTATACTCGTTTTTTATAGACTTTTATCTAGTATCCAGTGATAGAAGATATATACCAACTATACGTATCTGAGTGGGACTCATTGCTCTGAATTAGGTTCAGACCATTAGTTCTACAGTTTGATTATGTTGAGGGGGTAGAGATGGAAGAGTTATCCAAATAATAGTGGTACTATGAATGTAGACCAAACCTACTCCGGGTAGTTCAAATATATCTTTGGTGCACAAATTAGAACGAATCTATGCATTCTGGCATATAATAAGGGATTAGATTTCCATGACTTATATACAATGAGTTGTGATTTTAGTGGAATATATAATGGAATTAGTTTTATTTGATACAAGAATATAAAACTATATTATATCCATATATATTACTGTATGTCTTAGGAAAAAATTTATATTTTTTTTCATGATAAAAATTAACACACCATTGGAAATATGATTGGAGAGTGTAAATCTTGGAAAGAAATACCCTTGAGTAAGGAAGATATCATTTCCTTTTTGACTTATTCATCATTGAGATGATAGGAGTTGGAATCATTATCAAAATGGGAATGTTAGTTTCTTTCCAATATTATGTCAATTTCTATCAATATATTTTTCTCTTCACCTCACCATAGGGTGATATTCATATTAAAAAGGGAGAATGGGATTACTAGGAATGAAATTCAAGATTATATCATCAAGTGTTGGGTAGAGTGAAAAACATGATTTTTTATCGTTATACTAATGATCCAGGAATGTGTGAATATATTTTTCCACTTATGGTAGATCCTTTTTAAAAAATTTCCTGAAAAAATTTGTTGGAATTAATCATAAGGGAGAGGTGGAGTTCTATGTTTATATATTTCTATGAGATTCAATAGCGTCTTTTACTCATTTATGTATAAAAAATTCTAAGTGTTTTTTGATGAAAAGGCCTACAAAGGACTTGGAATCTTAAGGTTGAATACAATCCATTACATTACATTGGGGTTCATCGATGAATTTTTCGATGAAGTCATATGGAAACCATAGGAATTATATGAAGTTCTAAAAATTGAAACATCTTAATATGAAGAACCAACATCACCTTTGACATATAAATGATTACCTTGAATAACTCTAAGAGAGTAGGGTTTCTCGATGATTTATTTTATGTTAGGATATAATTAGGCATGTTTAAAACATTTAGACAAACCAAAAACACTTTTATAATGATGATATTGAATATATGTGTATTGGGTTAAGCTATTTGGTTTCACGAACATTCCGATAAGTTTTATTGTTTTAGTGACTCAAATTTCCACCTATATTTGGATTAAATTATTGTGGTCTTGTTGGATGTTGTATTACTGCAAAATCACACTCAGTATGACCATTTAAAACATACTGAGATTATACTAAATAAACTAATAGAGAATTATCTATTTGAAAATATTATAATATTCATCATTTGGATTGATATTGATCTCTTCATGCGACATATTATATCATAAGTGAGAGTGTTTGTTATCCCAGAGTAGGTGAGTTTCATAGTTTCATGGGATAATCACAACAATTTATTTAATATATGGATGTTATTCGGCCTTGAGTGATAATATAGGTTCTTCATTTACAATTTATCACATTCAGAATCCGCACTTGTAATATAAATTATAATGGGTGTAAATAATACATGGAGGTAGTCATGAGATAAATCCTTCAATAGTTGAAAGACAGAAAGAATTAGGCATCAAACAAAAATTTTCAAATTCTAGGAAGAAGCTATGATGTTTATTATAACACATCAGGAATGAGGACCAGGGTATTTATGATTTAAAGAGATAGTGTAGTGGTGTATATATCTCATTAGTTGAGGCAACATGAGATGAATTCCAAACACATGATCTTGGGATAATAGTTGTGGTCCATTACATTCTTTTTTGGATCAATTATTTACTAGGATAGAATTATTTCATGTATATGGAACCAGAAAACCTCATGTATAAAATTATACATCATGACTGGAACCTCAATCAAAGAAAGAGGGTTGAATTAGAAATATTTATTTTATTTTTTTCATGTCTATATATCCTTTATTGTAAATACCATTGTGGATTATTTGAGTCTATATACTCAGACATAGGTGGTTCTAGAGGCCATTAGGGAGTGGATGTCAATGGACCTATTTTCTAATATTCACTAAGAAGTTTGGGAAAAACTAGGAATTCATATTCTTATAAATTCAACACTATCCTTTTCACTTAAGTAATAACTGACGGTGATGTAACTTTCAAACCGTGAGGGATTAGTCCTTAGGGAATGTATTAATGACTTCGATCTTCCACCAAGATGGATAATTAATGGGGATGAGGTACTGTGTGTATCCATGGATATGTTTGGGTTTCAACAGACATACATGATGCATTTATGTGAATGTTCTATGCTTATATATGGACTTTACACTCTGTGCATACAAATATATATCATAACCTACAAAGAAAAAAATCGTATCATAGTATAAAAAGACTGATATATCAATTTTACTCAATTTTCTACTATTTAGCAGGTGGCGAACAAACATCAGTGATCCACAACTATTCAACAGTCTGTTCTAATTCATTCACATAAATTTGATGAAAGAAACATGTATTTTGTGGATGTCATACAATGAAAATATCAAGGAAATTATATTTTATGGGGGTCATAAATAGGATAACAAAGGGTGATTACTTTTTACCAATAAAATAACATTTTATGAGATGATCATGGATAATACTCTTTTAAACAGATTATCTAACATCAAGTAATTCTATGAACTATTTTACCAAATAATGATGTTGTTTTACTTCTCAGTTCTGATAAGGGAAGTTGAGGATGTTCTGTACATAGGTACTTTTGAGTAAAAAAATCACAATAAGTCTTACTAGAAATATGAGTGCATAAAAAAGGGGTTAAAGGTTATGATTAGAGAATATTCAATGATTTTAGAGATTAGTGGGGAAAATATATACCATTAGTAGAGTTCTCTTACAATATCATCTTTTAGATGACTATACAGAGGGGTCATTATGATGCCTTATACAACATTCCATGTCGATCACCTTTTTTCTAACTATATCTTGGGGAATTAGTGATACTTGAAACCCATCTCATTCAATATTCTTTAGATAATTTTATCTGACCGTTATGTGAATTTCTACAGCTCATTTATGGATGAATTCATACACCAATTTCCATCAATGACCTATAGAGAAAAAATATTACGATTTTGTATTCTTGATTGTTTCAACATGACTAGGGAATCAAATGATTATGTGGAAAGGGTATGTTTTTCTGAATTTTTTCATAAACTTTGTGATTCTATAGACTGTTGAATAATTGTATTGAATAACATCAGTTGCATATAAGCATAAATATATGAATGGAGACTTTCAAATTCCACCTTTTTATCTCTTTTACATAGAAACATCACATATTCTCCCTAGTTGTGTTCATATAGAAGTAATGCTATGTTAAAAACCCAATGTGATTGATGCTGATTTACATTCCCAAGGAGACCTGATTTTCTTTGATAGTTTTTTTATTACACATAAAAGGGAAACATGTGGAAGAGTTGGATTAATCGTTGCAGGCTATAACTCTATGATTTTCCCATAAGTTATCAAAAAGATAAATTTCAGTTATAATACTTAGTTTAGTTCTTATAAACGTGTATATTCAGTTAAGGAAGGTATAGAGAGAATCCAGATCAAATTCAATGCCTAGAGATCTGTGTTTTTTGAGAAGTTATATATAGTTCATGGTTGGTTAATGTTTCGTACAAACTATGAAACTCAACATTGTTTCCCATTTATATGGGTGCATGGTTTGAAAACCAATATGAGGGAATCCCCATGGCCATGTGAAAAAATAGTATACCTATTAGAGAGGGCAACTGCATTGTCTATGTAGAGTTTGAATAATCATAAACCTTGTCCACATCATTAGTTCTACTTAGGCGGTGACCCCAAAAAATTTAAGCATAGTTTTTTGAAATCCTATAGCATTCTAATGTGAGGGGTGGATCCCTATTGGAATGGACTATCCATGGTAGGTTCATGGTTTGGTGAACAATGTTGTCAAACTATGAGACCCCTTAATGTTGGGTGAAAATTAAAATTTTCCAATAATATTTTTAGAACTGAATCCACATTCTAATTCATAATTAAGTAGTACTGATATCCTCTTCAAGATCTTATTATCCAAATCCTATAGGGTCCCCTAGTTCTTCTACATTCAATATCTAAATCATGTATTGTTTGTCACATTGAATATTTATCGGTATGTGTTTGGATTTGTTACCCTCTAATCGTGGATTCTCATACCTTCCATTATGATATCTTCAAATAGTCTATTATGACCCAATTTTAAATATATTTACCTTATTATCTTTTTGCCTCATCTTTTTAGAATCCAAATTTGATAATGGATGAGTTATCCACTTCCACTAAAACGTAGGTGGTATATGCCTTTTCTCTATGGTCTATTCTATTATTTAATTATAATCATTTTGTCTCATACCAGACCATCCAATAATTACTCTTAAATGGTACAAATTTATTATATTAGTGTTTTGAACCTTAAATTTGGTTCTTGTATAGAACATTCCCATGTTTTGAGTTTTTCATGATTGACCCAAACCACTTTTTTATGTGGGTACATTCAACATCCCTATGACAAAACAACCATTCTAGGAGTGTGATATTTCCACCAATTATTGAGCCCTTAAGTTGAACTCTATGAGTTAACTCATATGTTAAATAAGGAAATTATAATAAAATTGGTTATTATATATGGGCTTGGGAACTAAAATTGAACAAGGATTTATATTTCTAGTTATGTTTTGGATACTATTGTATGGAACTTAACTTCCTGGATCCATATTCAACTCAACAGTTCCCTGAGTCTGGTTGGCCACATGGCATCAAGTGTGTCTCCTAAAATTCTAGAGTCTTCTGACTTGCAGACATGGGCTAGGCATTTTAGTGGGTCGACTATCCATCAATATCAAGGTGAAATACAATTAAATAAACAACATAAATATATCGAATATATTATAATAACCATAAAAATTAAATAGTGGAATACTCAAATAAAAAATGATAGAAGAAAAAATATATAAAAAATTATGATACATGTCATGTTTTTAAAAAATCCACAAAAGGTATACATGAAATATGTACATTACATGTAACAATAGTACAAAATGGTAAAAGTATCTAGTAGTACATTGAGACTCAGATTAGTCCCATGATCACCATATCCTAATGAGATATCACAAACCTATAGTTGTGCACATTCACATATCAATACCAAAAATTATTTAATCTTTTTAGGTACTGCAAGCTGGCCGAAATAGGTTGTGAGACATAATCCTCATAGGCAACCACCCATGGTTTATTCTATTGTGTTTGTGAATATATATATAACAACAGTGTGCATGTAGAATATGAATAGTCTAGATGTACTCAAAATTAATCATCCTATATGTATGGGTTTTCATTTTACAACCAATTCATATAGTAATTTTCATTTAATAATTATGTTACATAATTAATAGTCAATTATGTGTCATTATAATCATGCTAAATTAACCACTCATTCTCATTTGAATAATAAATCTAGAGACCCAGTTTGTATCCCATCATAAACCATGATAACATGTTCAATATATTCCATAACAGGTCATCCATAAAGTGTAAAACAAATATCTAATCAATGATTCTAATTAGGCAGGGAAGACGTGTCTCATAATTCATTTCTTTAATTACTTAATTTATATCTTGTCCTCATACATGGAATTCATTAGTTGGAATCCCATTATCAATCTAGGTAAAACATGAACCAACAACCTAAAATCCCATCCATGTCGAACCTCTCCAGTAATGATGTATCACTCATTGTGTGGTTCTACAAAATTTCAGTTAATGTCTATCCTTTGAGGCCCAGTAAATACATCCCACATATCAACCTTGTCATACTTGATCAATTCCCATTGAATCCATCCCATGAATTCTCAGATGAATCTATGTATCACTCAATAGACAATTGAATCATTAGAGTCCATTTTTGGAACTCTACTAGGGCCTCCAACCTTCACTCAAACCTAATAAATGATCAATCCAATTGGGTTTATCCATAGAATTTTCATTTGAATCATTATGTCACACAAGTAATATACGAATTTAAATAATTTAAATCATTTAATAAAATTAATTTAAACATGTCATGTTTATCAAGAAGAACTTTGAAATTTTACTCACCTTAGAAGGCGACTCAAGATATTGGAAATGATTAGAATGTGTGGATTCCAAATACTGAAATGGGAGAATTATTATAAAAAGATTATCAGGATTAAACATACAACTCAATACAAGAGACGAGGTTCTTGGTCACCTATACATTATTTTAATCATTTCTATGTAAACATCAAAATTTATATTTTATTTAAATTGACAATTCAATTATTAAGAAAATTAATCATTTTTATTTAAATTTCATTTCACAATTCACATTCCATGGAAAAGGGGGGAAAGGGAACACCCAATAGTATTCATTATTATGACCCTCCCGTGTTGGTCAATCTAAAATAATCAACACACCCATGACGTCTTTCACATTCAATTTTCTTAACTATTTTCATTAATTAAGGGTCCTCTTTAATTATTAAGGACATGCATTGAAGTTCCATGATTTGAATTCATTTCAAAGAGATGCTAGAAAATTGGGCTCATGAAAGAATGGAATATATAAAAATGTAGACTTTTAATGAATGGAATTAAACCACCTATCATAGGTCATTAGTAGATATCTCATTGGGTATTATCTCATTATTTGACATAGATTGGGAGAAAATCAAATAACAAAACAAGAACTTATTAATATGGAAAATTATCCTTCACCTAAATAGCACATATAATATCTAGAAGAACGAAGAAAAAATAAAAATTAATTGGTGTGGCCTTCCCATTCTCTTTTCCCATTCCTAGCATGGTTTATCATACCATGTGTCAGTCCCTGTATGGTTTTCAATAAACATTCACCATATTTATTTCAACAAAAAACATGGGTTAGAGGCTCTGAATAGTCCCCATACACCCTTGATACCTCCATAACATCAAATTGAATTCAAAAAATTCCATATCTAATCATTTAAAATGAAAATTCCTAGAATATAGATGGTCTTGTGCATTAAATAACAAATAGGTTCCCACAAATATCCCCCATTAAAGAAATTAATCATCAAATTTACCTTCCAAAGATAGTGAAGTGGGATTTGTGAATAACACAGGACACTATTATTTTATTTTCACCTTATACTCCCAGGTCTCAACATGTACCTGGATGTGATTCCATATCACCTATACTAATTGAAATGACCAACCATGGTGAATTTTTGTTCTATGGTTCAAAAAATATTGTATTCTACTCAAAGAGTGTGTCTAATTATAAATAAATCTCCACAGACTAAAAGACTTGGGAAAAGTACAAATAAATAGAAATTGTTGAGCTACATGGAATACGTCATGCAAGGACCGGTATATTGGAAGTAACTACAACTGATAGGTAGGCAACTCGACTATCTCCAAAATCTAAAATGTCCTAAAAAACATGGTAAATGATTACCCTATTTTATAATTATTATGTGTTACTATCGTGGTGAAATAAGAAATAATGAAATATTAACGACCTCAGACTCTAGAGGTCGAATGCAGTGATCAGTATATATTTTCTGATGAGAATGCATAGTAGATATACATTTCTGAATCAACTGCACTTATTCTATTATCTCATAAACAATACGAGGTCACATTATAGCTATCTCTCTTGCATTTAACCAAAATAGAGAATATCAGCATGACCTAATGTATATATCCACATAAGGATCCATTTTTACGGTATTATAAAACATATTATTGTATGTTAATTCCACTATGGTTATATTCCTCCCACAAGGTCCCCTAAAATATAGGACTCAAGATTTCAACAAGCCCTTGTTAACCTAAATCATGTGCTTTGACTATCCATATGTCTGGGGGGTATATTGTGCTTGAAATCACCTGTGCACGCAGTGACCTTTGTATTCCTTTATAGAAACGGGAAGTAAACTAGGGGTCCCTGTATAAAACATTAATATTCATGAACTCTTGAATTTTTATTATCTAAAAGATATATAACCTCAAAAGTTCAATATCTAAAACAATCTCCATGATTGATAAGAAATGTGAAACCTTTTTAAGAGTTTCAGCATGAAACTATACAACTTCATTACCTCAAGGTAACCTTATAAATCTATCATGAAATACATCAGAATACCCACACAATTCCACCAAGAAATTCGAATATACTATAAATTTTTAGATGGTCATCGGTGTTCTGCCATCACCTATTGACAGGAGGACCTTCCCATGAAAAAACTAGCCACATCTCTTTTCATATCGACCATAGTATTGGTGATGTAAATGTAGATATATCCTAGTGATTCTAGGTTAAACTACCAATGATGAAGCACTAAAATCCCACATCAGTACATTTTTAATACCCATTGAAACCCATACGCAACCCTATGCACAAATAATTTCATCCTCGCATATGGTCCAACTAAGAGGAGGGTCATCACCTATAGAACTATCCCATAAGACATGGACTTTTGAGCACGATATCGTCATTATCCTAACCTTGTCTATAAGGTTATAGGTAACCTCTAAGGATGATATAAAAGTATGACCCTAACCATCCTGCAGCTCCACCTGCATCTCAAAAAACCTATCCCTATACAGTAACTCACTACTTATCTTTTTAACTTGAAATATAAGATTTATCCATCGTAATGCATAATCTATTACATTTCCCTTACCAGTTATATAATAATGCATAAAATAAAAGGAAGGTGGGTATTACACTCTCCATTTTTTTTGGTTCAGATCAAGCTATTAAAATATGTACTTTTGGCTTTTTTTTGGTTTGCGTAAAACAAAAAACACTAACCCATTAAAGTATGTCTCAAATTGAGAAATGCCTGAACAAAAGTAGCTATCTTTACATCTTATTTCAGTTAATTCATCTTGTGTGTTTGCAACTATTGTGAACTGTATGCCACAACTCTTCCCACATTCAAAATAACTTCTTGTAACCTAATTCCTTTTGTACTTTAATACATAATGTAACTCTATCCAGGCTATGGAAAAATCTTAATCGACATTGAATTAAATATCCCTTAGAGCTCTTGAAAGTCATTATAAAAGGAATACGACCACAAAAAGGTAACACCCTTCATATTAATGCTTGTATGTGGGATTTCTAAGCAAGATAATTCATGTATTAAATTATTATAGTAATTATATATCCCCATGAACGTACATAACTTAATTACAATATTGGGAAGCTCCTGAGAAACCAATTCACTCACCTTCTATGGGTCTAGTAATACTCTTATATCTTGGATAATGTTACCCAAGATGATAATATAATCCAACTTGAAGTTTCACATTGAGATATTATCATATAAAAAATTCTCTCTATATGTATTCAAAATGAACTAATGATTTTTTTTCACGGTTATGTCGATTGTTGGAAAACAAATTTCAGGAAAACCACCATAAAAAATATAGTTAAGGATGAAAAACTTAGTTAATAAGTTTCATGGACACCACTGTCACGTTTTTAGACTTAAAAACATAACCAAATACTCATGGAGACCATAACATCTCCAAAGTTTTTTATGGTTATGTATGATGTTATAACATGCACCAGATGATAACAAGATCCCAAGTCAATCATTGAGATGACCCATTCACCTCAGATATTTTCAAAGATATCATCTATTAGTTGTAGTGGATAACAGTTCTTATTTGTTTTATTGTTCAATTCCCTGCAATCCACACATAGACTAAGATTTTCATTCGCCTTTTTCACAAAAAGTACTTGTAAACCCCATTAATTAGGACTTGATAAAATAAAGACTATTTCATAAAAATCCACAAGATTAATTTTGATATTCTAAATTTCAGTATTACCCATCCTATAAGGATGAATTTATACCAATGAAGAACCAGTCACTATATCAATAGGGAACTCTACCACTCTCAAAGAAGGTAATATTGAAAATGTCTCCATGAAACATTCTCTAACATGATCAACCACTAGAGGTAAGTCTTTCTGAAAAGTTTCCTTATCATCTCGATAAAAACAATAAATATGGGATACCATCATACCCAACCCAAGATGCTCAGGACCAATGTGAATTACTTGGATATCCCATATGAACATATGAATAAATGCTCCATGCGCTGATGAGGAATATGTTACCCTATGGTGATTGAAATCAAAAAAATAAATGAATGTGAACCAAACATTTAATTCCCAATTTTTTTTTCAAATCTAGTTATATCGAGGACCATGAGGCCCCATACCATGAGAAACAAAAAATTCTCAAGGGGAAACACCCTACACTGACATACATCCTATGTTCTACATCCCAATGCAGTGTCATGCATCAGGACACTATCTGAGGTATAAATTCCTAGAAAAAGGATATCCACAATGGAAACTAATATAAATATATGAGAAAACCCTATATCACGAAGTATAGAATAAAAATTAGTGTCTACTAGAATAGTACCTTTAGGAGTAGCATGTCCAAGATCCTACTCTTTGAGGGTCCATTGCATTACGTATATCTGGCCTAAATCATGACACTTTGATAAGACCTAGCTACACTGGCTAGATCCACCCTACAATCACTACATTACTGGGGTCTAACTACCATGACCACGTACACCACTTTTTCTAGATCAGTGACATGTACTCATGTTCTCCTCCCGATGAAAAATTCTTTCCCCCGCACCTGAATATGTAGTCGATGCAGACCCTCTATCACTGGGTACTCGTAGAAATATTATACACATGCTCTTTATGTATCCATTCTTACAATAGGATTGATACTACAATTCTTATGACATACAGTGTGGCCACATATTTCCTAGAATTACACAAATGTTTCACATCACCTGGATATGTAGGTATGTCACATGACTTCAAATGTCACCACGTGGAAGCTTCATATGACGTTTCCAACTACCATTTGATGCATTAACAAATCAAGATATCGAAACAACCTAGATCTCACATCCATCCTCTCTTAGGTAAAAATATATGATAATAACAAGATTAACTATTCCAAAAACTATATTCAGACCAAATACATTCACCGAACATCTGATTTCATACATTATAGCATCCTTGAATTACTAAGATTAAGTCAGTCCATCACCCTTCAGAATGGGTGTGCAGTGATGGAGCTCAATAAAATGTGTTCTGTAATCTATCATTGATAACGCACCATTCTCTGTGTAAAAACTCTCAAGATATATTGACACTCAACATCTCAATATAAAAGTATTCACATAAGGTGGTAAGAAAATCTCTCCAAGTCCTCTCCTGATTAAGTTCCATATGAGTAATGAAATCCCACTATCTCTTGGATGAAACATGAAGAACATATGTAGCGATCAATACCCTCCTCTCGGGAGGCATCTCTTTATATTTGTTTATAGATAGTATGGACTCCAGATATGACTCTACAACTTATTTTTCACCATCTATTGTAAACATTAGTGGATTATGATACTGGATCTCACTCGTCAACTCTTCCATTGTCAGTATAGGTCGTTATTATCCCTAAACGGTCAGCATAATTCTCTTGAACCCACTATTGAACTATGCCTTAGTAGCTATGTATGATACTACTACTAATGCCTCATCTAGAAAATTTGGATAATCCCCTAATAGTATAGGGCCCACCACCTCTATATAGTGGTCATGAAAACAATGATGGTGGATGAATGGATATTTTCATAGTTATATACCTTTACAAATTCAAATAACATTCCTCATATCATGATTATTATCTATGTTTACATATCAAAAGAATATATATTTTAGTTGGACATGTAAAAACCTTCTCTTATAATTACACCCCCTCTTCCTGATCCATGAGTCATGTCTGGGTGATGTTCTGGTCATATATAAATAAGAGGTACTACCTAACGGCTACTCATCAGGATGTATTTGGGTTATTTTATCTACAATAAAGAGTTTATGTTTTGATTTTAATTATCATTTCACATTTATATCATTATAAATTTAAAATTTTCAACTATTGGTTAGCCGAATTCCTATCCATGAGGGCCAATTCTCCTCAATAATAAATGTTTTGTGTCCCCCTATTTCATATCATAAAATTGTTTGAAATACTGTTAAATAAAATAGTTATATATGTCATGTAATAATCACCACTACATGGAATATTTAACATATCATAAATGGAATGGAATAATGCATGGAATGTGATTCTAGTAAAGTTTCTAAAATGGTTCATGAGTTGGCACACCATCATATTATATGGTTTTAAAAAATATAACCCACAATGATATCAATAATAACCCCAAAAATCATGGGAACTACGCAACAATGAATCATATCAATTCTAATAGTCAAAATCTAGAAATCAACAATTTAATTAGAGTCAATTTGGATTTTTACTATTAGTGGATTATCTATTCTATATAATTTCTCTTTACCAAATTATGTCTACTTCCAATCCATTTATATTGTCCCCAAATAATAAACCATATAGAAAATCACTCTAATACCACTTTATAACATCCCAGACATAGAATCCACTCAGTAGTGCCCTGAGTCCGGTTGTCCACATTCCCTCAAGAGCATCTCCCCAAACCCCATATGTTGTCGACTCGTGGTGATGTCCTACATGTGTTAATAAAGAGTCTATTTCCTCAATGATAGAATGTAAGACCAAGGAATAAATAACAATCAAATATCATAATAATTATAATAAAAAGAAAACCTTATATTGTAAAATACTATTACATAAACAATATGAGAAGACTTATTACCTAAAAACGATTATAAATGTCACGTTTCTACAAAAAAATCCTAAATATGTATTTATGGAATATATACATTACATATAACAATATTTTAAAGGTCAAAAGTATCCACTCACATCGGGATCCTGAAATTTTTCCCACACTCCCCAGATCCTAAGCATCTATCAAGAACCTATAGTTGGGCCATTTCTCTTGTCCATACATATACACATATAATCTATTTGGGTACCCAAATGCATTACTTGGAGGGTGTAATACAGAATCCACGTAGGAAACCACCAATGGTATAAAAGATAATGATCATCTCTAGAGTTATCTCGGGAACCATTTTAGCAACTTTTGTGCGTTTTTATGATCCTTTTATTAGCATTATGGCATGGGGTGTGTTTGGGTGGAGTTTTGATAACATTTAAGAAAATGGGGTTGTCCACGGTTGGCACATGGTTAGAGAGAACGTTTCACCTAATAAAAGGTTACGTTGTGACCCTAGAAAGTTAGGGATGCATGGTTGGAGCATGGATTTCCCTAACCATGTGCCCCCACCTAGAAAACCATGTGTGGGGTTTTTAGTCACCAAGAAATTAGTTTTGAAATCCCTCAAACACCAAAACGCCACCAATTCAACCTAGACTCCGACCTAGACATTTTAAAGGATTTCAGAGCTCTTTGGAGGGAATCCAACATCATATGGCCTCAGTTATTCATTATTCCAATCCTGAATCGTAGATCCTCTCTTCTCCCTGTATGTGGATCTCATCCCGATGCCTACGCCGATCATTCTTTTCTCTTTACAAGATATTTTGGGTGAATTTTATTCTATGTTTCTTTATATATAAACCTAATTATTGAGATCTAGATCTAGGATTGATGATCTAGATCATTATTTATCGTATCATGATATCATTGATCATGATTTAGTGATTTAGATTTGGAACTCATATATATGACATTGTGCTTTATATTGTTTGGGGAATTCTGTTGAAATAATATCCATCCACAAATCGAGGTAGGTTGTCTGGTATATAATTCACATTATCATGGATTTGATGAGTGTAATAATGATTGTATAATTTCTAACATTATATAGAAATTAAATTCCAAAATTGGGTTAATTAGGTAGATAAATTGATATATCGATGCATATTTCAAATAAATTATTAATTGAAGAATTGACCATGAGGTTAAGGATAACTATTGAATAATTAATTTTGTGGAAATTTATAATGAGATTTAATGGTTGCAATATATATAATTAATCCATGGATTAATTATGGGATATTGAATTGGCTATATTCTGATAATTAATAATGAATTAATTATGTTCATTGATACTAAGATCTAGATAATTAATTGTGGGATTAATTATGAGGGTTTGATATTTATAATCAGATTAATAATTTTAGAAACTTATTTATGGGATATGAAGTGTGTTTTTTTATTAATTGATTGATGAATTAATTCGGGCCACCAGTTTGGGCATACGAGTCTCAGGGGCCATCGATCCATCAAATTACTTCGGGCCACATGGCCTTCGAGCCATTATAGACAATGAGGTAGCCCAGTTCACAATGATTAGACCCAAGAAGAGGATCAGAGCAACAATATCAATCACCAGAGGAAGAGCTAATCGGATTGGAAGAATGAGAAGGTATGATAACCGCCATCGGGACCAGGCACCATGCAGCTTTGTACGGGGCAATTCTAGCCAATCAGCAATGTAGGTGTGGAGATAAAGGTGATCAATGATGCAGAAGCTGGGGAGGGGCAGTTCTAGTGGGTTGGGCCTACGGGTCAAGTAATAGGCATGGTATGCCTCTAGGCCTTCAGGTGATGTATTACGGGTCATGTCGGGCCTTCTACCTTGGGCTTACGGGTCATGTTCGGGTTCCCCTTCAACCATTAAAAGGGGGATTATCTATAATAAAATAACAAAGAAGGCCTTAAGGCCATTTAGATTAATAAACTACAAAGTTATTTAAGGATATAATTTTATTTTACTAATTGTTGAATTTGAAATGGAAATGAACTGAAAAATTAATTATGAATCAATTATGTGTGAAATAATGGGATCAAGGTCATTATAAATTGTGATGCATAAATAGTAACATGATAAATTTCTTGTGAGTAAATGAATTTGGACATGGTTATTCAGTTGAGAAGTATAAATTGTAACATTCTCATTATACTTATGTGTAATGGAATGAGAACATAGTCATTTTTTCAATAAGTAAGAATGGTAACATGATCATACTTATAAATTTTTATTTGTAACACTGGCATTTGTGTGTGATTTTAAATAATGTTAATAATGGCACTCTAAGATATTGGATCTCATGATAATACTTTGAACATAGGCATGAATCAAATTAGGTACTGAAATATCATAGCACCTTTGAATACTTCGGGCTCCAATGGGATTGAAATAAGGAATTAAGATATGATATTACCTAGGGAACACATTGGGATCCAGTACAAGACAAATCTATTATAGAGGTACGAGTCTCCTAGGTAACCCTATAGTTAATATGAATAAATAATGAATAAATAATAATTTGATAACTATTTATTTATTCATTATATTATTTTGTTATAGAATTTCTTACACTATATTTTGACTAGAATTGTTTTATACACTGTTTGTGGTTGCCTCTTGATTTGTACTCACAACCTATCAAGGATACCTGGTTGGTTCCTTAATAAACTATATTTCTGCAAGAACAATTATGGGAATGTGCCCCATGTTATAATTTTATTGGCATTATAGCATGGATGAGGGAACCAGACATGGTTTCAGACTAGCTTTGGAGTTGTTAGTGTATTTATTTTTCAATTCCATTTTAAGGTACATTGAATCTTATTTTGGCTAATCATGGATTCCATTTTAGTTTAATAGTGTATCTTTTTTTGGTTATATTATGACATTGATATTGTTTTGGATATATATTCTCCATAAATATTTTATCTATTTCTGGTGGTGTTTTAATCTGATAAATAATGGTATAGTTTCTCCACTACTAACATACCAGACCCTTAATTCTAGTCGAAACCCTCTAGTTCACAGGGAGGAACAGTTGAGTTCATTTTTCTAATCGACTTGGGGGACCATCACATGGATCAAGGTTAAAGACAATAAAATGTAGTATTAGAGCTCCAATTTTAGTTATTCTTTTTTTGTCATAATATTTGGGTAATGGTAGAAAGGGGACTAGTAAGAGTCGATGCATGGTAATTAGATCATTCATAGAAGTTGTAAACAAATGTATGAGGGTAAACCCATGTACTCAGGGAATGATTTTTGTAATTTTTTTGAGCTATTACAGTTGATTATTATATAACCTTAGTGAAACACATGTGGTGTGATGTGATTATTGTTTCTGAGAATTTGGTAGTAATGATTTTTTTAGTAGAATGGAACAAGAGTTGAGTATCAATGAATCATTCTATGAACTCAGGGTTATTGTGACATGCATCATTTTATGAATTCATAAGAAAACAGGTTGTGGGTAACTTGTTGAACATGAACCATTTTCCTTATTTGTGAGAATAAATTAAAAAATGATGAACAACATGAATTGAAAAATGATATTAAAATGATTCCAAATAAGAATAATTGTGTCTCTAAATTAGAAACATTATTATGATTGTCTTTATACCCTTTTTAACCAAAACATTGGAGTGTGATGGTTAATTATAGTGATTGAGCCTTAGTTTTGACCATGTAGAGGGAGGTGGTAAAATACATGTTGGGACCTAATGCGATTATTCCTATTATGTAAATGTTTTTTTAGTTTTTTTATGATCCCATTGACGTGTGTTTGGAATTTTAGTGAATAAGAATACAATACGGTTATTGAGAGGAAAACCGAGGTGCATGGCTAGGAATGGTCTTCCAATCAGGGAACTTGAGGCACCAATGGTTCCAGTTGAATATTAAAGGAAGGATTTAGGAGTGAAAATTCATCACTTTATGAAATTTATAAGAAGATACATAGGTTGGGTTGTTAAAAACATGTCTTAGATAACTAGGGAGTTTCAGTTGCAGCACCATCGGAATGTTACTAGAGTGGGTGGACCCGACAGAGTTTAATTCTGGGATGAGTCCATAGATACAATACTTGAACACAAAGTGACTCCTTATTAAGGGATGGTAATGTTGGATGCTTATATTCTATAGTGATCAGTGAAGAAATTGTGGGACATTGAGGCACGAATGGGAAAAAAATAAAAGTATATAATGGAATAAATTCTTGGTAAGGTTCTTCGAGCCCTTCTATCGAGAGATACTGTGATAAGAGAAATTTGTAGAGTTCATACATATAACATAAGGTAGAATGTACATGATGGATTATTCTATAAGCTTCATAGAAAAGAAATTCATTTCTCCAGTGTTATCAGGGGACAGATAGCTATGACAAGACGGTTTTAGGACAGACATATGTGGGAGAATAAGTTCCTAGTCAATATTTTATTATGAAGGAAGTTTTCTGATGTTGTAGATGAGATCCCACAGCTAACGGGAACCTAAAAAATTATTTTTGTAAAAGACATGTAGTTGTTACTAGACGATCATAAGGTGTGACTTCTGAGAGAACGATGAATCATTATGAAACTGTTATCAAGGGTAGTGGGAAGTAGAGAGCACATAATAGAGTGTTAGTTTGACAAAACCTTACTAGGGTGATTTTTCATCACTATGGTAGGATGGGTCACTATCCTCAACACTATCACTGAACACCAGTAGAGTTTCAGTATTTCTACAAGATGGAAAACCTATATAAGTTCTTCAGGTCTCATTGATATATTGGTGTAGAGGGAGCAGCTAGACAGAGTCAGTGTGTAGGAAGGGGGTCTTATATAGTATATCGGTATAGAAGCTACTATTCTACTGGATGTGGTGTTAGAGGTTGTATATGTGCTGCTATAGGGATATAGAACCCATATTTTCAAAGTTTTTCTACTTAGGGGAGTCAGAAAACATCACTGGGAAGAGGGGAATGATAGTTACATGAGGTGTATCTTATCATTGTGGAGAGAAACCTGGGGAATCGACCGTGAGATATAGTATACTATTAGCTTCCACATTAGAGAGTGCATTAATTTATACAGTTGCCTCTAATTTATTTATAGAATAAAATCAAATTAATTGTTTGATTATAGAGGTGGAGTTCGTAAGCAGAGTCAATATGGTTTAGATACTTCCGTCAATACAAGGGATGTTCACTAGAGATTGTGTAATATTGTTTTATTTGGGATATCTATAATCTTGATATGACAAGAATCGAACTAATTATGGGTATGGATTAGAAAGTCACATATTTATCCCACAAATATTGTTAACATAAGTGGGTGAAAATCATGTCTCCTATGGGTGACCCATACATTCACTATGGAGAGTGGGATATCTATACGGGATGAGCTTGGCCAATCACTCAGCAACTGGGATAGCTCACAACCCATGTTGACAATCTATTAATGGATGATGGGGATGCTAGGAACGACGTCCTTCCACTTGTATTTGAACTATATCATTATATATTTCCCAAATATTTCTCAGGGCTACCACCTAAGAGAGAAGTATAATTCACTATTGAGATCATATTGGTGGATGATCCAGTACCTATTTCATAATACATAATTACATCGTTTAAGCTTCAAGATCTCATGAATTAATTAGATGAGTTATAGGAATATGTATTTACCTGTCCATGTACTTCACCTTGGGGATCACTGGTAGTGTTGGTAAAGAAGGCCGATGGGAATTTACATTTGGGTGAAGATTATTGGATGTAGAACAAAATGACTGTGATGAATTGATATCCTCTTCGATGCATCATAGACCTTTTTTACCAGATTTAGGGATCTTTTGTGTTTTCAAGGATATACTTGAGATCATGTTATCATCATTTGAGAGTATGAATATTTGATATACAGGGGACTTCTTTTAGGAGTATTTATGGCCTTTATGAGTTTTTGTAATGCCATTTGGGTTTAAAAAATGTACAATAAGTGTTTATGTCTTTTATTAACATGATATTTCATATGTATCTGAATTAGTTTATGGTGGTGTTTTTGGATGGAATATTGGTGTACTCTAAGAATCATGTCAATCATTCTCAATATTTTTACATCATCCTGATTACACTAAGAGATAATCAATTATATTCCATGCTAAGTGTCGATTTTGGATTGATCAGGTACACTTTATGTGGCGCATTGTCTTTAAGGAAAGTGTGTCAGTAGACCAATATATGGGTTCAGAAGAGTTTTCTTTAGAGAATACCAATAATGATTTAAATATTTGATGTTTCTTAGGAATAGTAATATATTATAGGAGATTCATCCAGTAATTTTCCTATTTGGAAGCACCACATTCAGGCTTGAACATGAAGGGGATAATGTTTGGGTGGATGAAAGCAGACATGAATTTTATTTAAAAGATCAAGATGCATTTGATAACATAAGTAGTTTGGATCCAACCTATGTCTAGTGGGGAGTACATCTCATATTTTGATTCTTTTGTGATTAGACTCAGATATGTGTTGATGAAAGGGGAGCAAGTCATGGTGTAAGGGTATCAGCGTTAGATACCACATGAACGGAACTATGCAGCACATGACCTCGAGTTTGAATTAGTGTTATAAGATCAGGTTTGGAAACAATACCTTTTTTTATAAAACAATATATTTTATATAGATAATTAGAAAATGAAGTATATGTTTTAATAGTGTTATTTTAATTTTTGGAAGTACAAATGGGAATGGTATATGAAGTCTTTTTATTTTGAAATTTTATATATACCAGCAAAAAGAAAAAGTTTTTCTAATGACCTGAGTAAGAAAAATTTGACTCAGATGGTTCAAGAGTCGAGTGTAGCGTGGAAGATGATGAATTTTCTAGATGAAAGTCATGTGGTGGTAAATCAGAGTAAGGAGATGATGACATTGGTTTTAGTTTCAATGAAGTATACACTTTTGAGATAAGTCACAGACATGAAGAATGAGGACCCAACATTCTTATCAATGAGGGAATTCTTTGAAGGGGAGAGACACCATTGGACTAGATGATAAATGAGGATGAGATTATCTATGTGTAGAATTGAGTTGTTGTGCCTACGATTATAAGAGAAATTATCATGCGATAATTAAATTCCAATATTTGGTAAGTTCATCCAGGTGTTACAGAAATTTATCGTGACCTAAGATGATAGTTTTGGTTGTTGGAAATGATAAATGGGATAGAATGTTTTGTGATTAGATGGTTCACCTATCAGTAGGTGAAGGCATAGAATCAACGACCTGGAGGTATAAATTGCTATTTCATATACTTTAAGGGATGTGGGATGACACGAAAATGGATTCTGTGGTGGGATTTAGAAAAACATTAGGATTAATGACCATATATGGGTCATTGTAGTTTGACTACCAAAGTTAGATCAATTATTCTCTATAAGGGAAACTGTTAATGTAGAGTACTTGGGATAAACATATGTTTGGTAGACAGTTCTTCCGCATAAGGTGGAAATATTTATAGTTACAAATTTTGATTCACCATTTTCATCTCTCTTATGGATGGGCTTTTAAAATGTTCTTGTTACATAAGATTTAATAAGTATAGATTTCCACCGATTGAATGATGGGATGTGGGGGTGTACTATATAGGTTCTTATGGATATTCTATGACACTTTCTGCTTCACATTAGTGGGTATTGGGAGATATAAATGGATTTAGTGGAACTTCCCTATAAAAATAGTTATCAAGGACTTCACAGATAGAAACATATGAGGATATTTATGGTAAGCCATTTAGATAACCCACAGGATGGAAGAGTGAAGGTGAATTAGAGTTATTGGAACTGGGTATTTTGTAGGATAATTTAGAGAAGGTGTACATGATTTGAAAACATATGGATACAGATCAGATCATGTATATGTCATATACTGATAGAAGAAGGAAAACCCTAGATTGTATAGATGGTGATCATGTGATCCTTATGGTGTCGCCTAGGTTGGGTCACAACAGGATACAGAGTGTGGGAATATTGGTGCCTAGGTATGTTGCTCTGTTTGAGGTAATGGAGAGAATCATGCCCGTGGTGTACCGATAGGATCCTCCACAAAAATAAAAATATATATATAATGTATTCCATGTGTCATAATTACTACAGTATAACACCAAAACATATCATGTGATCTATGTAAATGAGGTTGTCCTGGAGATATATGTGTCCATTTAGGAGAATCTGATATGTGTGGTGGATCATAGTGAAAATGTGTTTTGGGAAAATAAAGTCTTGATAGTTTGTGTGTTATGGAAACATGGATGTGTGCAAGAGGATATATGGGAAGATGAATAAGATATAAGGTCTCAATGCCCCAATCTATTTTTCTCATAATATTAGAAATTCATGTATTACATAATGGGGATGATATATTATAATGTGGGTATATTTAATGATTTCAACCTTTTTTGGAGTAATATTGGGTGAAATTTAATTTTTTTTGTTTTTTAAGTACCATTGATTGGAGTTATTACATGGGGTGCATTTGGGTTGTGTTTTGAGAAACATTTAAGAAAAAGGGGTTGTGCATAGTTGGAACATGATAAGAGAAAACATTCTCCAATCTCCAAGTAATCATGTGACCCAGGATAGTGAGAGCCACACTATTGGCACACAGTTTTACCTAACCATGTGGACGTACCTAGAAATCAATGCATGCAGTTTTTTATCACCCTAAAATTATTTTAAAAGTGTATCGAACTCCAAAAACACCTTTTATTCATCCAATACTTAGATGTAGACTTTTTTTGGATTATTTATAGATTTTTGGAAGGGTTACGTGGCCATTTGACCTCTGTTCTTCATGATTCAATGCCTAATTTGAATATCCTCTTTTCTTAGGTAAGTAGATCTAATTCTGATGCCTATCTAGATCATTATTCTCTCTTTCCATGATCATTTGGTAGAATTTTATCCTATATTTATTTTGGATTAAAAAAAATTTGAGATCTCGATATATTATTGTAGATCAATATCTAGATTTATAATATCATGATATCTATGTTCATGATATAGGGATTTATATCCAGAAATCATATCTACATCCATTTGGTTCTTGGATTTTGGGGATTTCCATAAAAAGAACATACATCCATTAATTTAGGTAGATATCCTAAATTCAAATTCCCATAGTCATGGATTTGATGTAGGTATGCAAGATTTTAGAGTAAGTAGAATTCTTTAGAAATTTAACTCCTAAAATTAGTTAATTACATTGAGCAATGGATTAATCAATGAATTGTTTAATTAAATGAATACATGAAGAATAGAACATGAGATTAAGTGGCATTCATATTTTTTTCGCACGGATTCCGGGGATGACATCCTGGACGGGAGATTCAAACGTTCCGATCGGTTTCTAATGGGTTTGTTCGTAGAACCGGAAACATCCAATGATTCCACTTCCGTTTGGACCTACTTTCCAAAGGCAGGCGCTCATTAGCTTGTGGACTAATGAGGCTTAGGAATTTTCATTGGTCGAGATGATGGGAGGTCGGACTCATCACACCTTTTTGAGGGGAATTATTGTCTACTCCGGGACTCTCTTTATAGATTTAAGTTATGTTCATGAATCCTTATTACATTACCATGTATAAAATGAGCTTTCCTTAAGTTTTAACAATCAATGATTAAATATGCAAGAAATTTAGAGAATCTTTTATATGTATTCGAGGTTCTTCATCAATAGAGAATCATCTGTATCTATTTAGAGATTCTTGGTCAATGGTATCCTTCAAAAACATTTATATAAAAGTCTCTTGGTCATTATGATGACCAGGCTGGTTTTAAAGCCACTCAGTGGGGCACTTGAAGTTTTATCGTCATTCAGAAGGACATGGGTTATTTCAAAGTTGGGATTGAACCCATAAATGGGCTACCTATGTATCCTTTGTTTTGGAAAAGGAATCAGAACCCACGTAGTTCGAGTAATGGAGTATTATGTTTATGATTGATGGCTCAAAGAAGAATGTCATAATTACTTTTACACTCTAAGCTCACGTGAGTCATGCTCGGTGTGAGAAACAAGAGGTATCGGTAAAAATTAGACAATTGTGCCATGAAAGATGCAATCATAAGAAATTGTTTGGGGCTTAGGTATGTATGACTGCCCAGATAGATGAAGGTTTAGGATTCACTTTTAGGGAGAAAATCCAGGGACAGGGTCCATAAAGGTATATTTTCTTTATGGAGATTTGAATACTCTAATCTTGGGGCTTACTCTTAAAGAGGATGCCCAAGTTAGGAAGGGACTTATGATTGGGTTTTACTCCTGAAAAGGAAACCGAAATCAAGGGTAAATTAGGACTGGTTAAGAGAAATTTAAGAAACCTGGGGCTTACTCCTAAGGAGGATGCCCAAGATTTATGACTGGGACTTATTCCTGAAAAGGAAGCCCAGGTTAGGGATTAAGGCTTGGGGCTTACTCCTAAAAAGGATACCCATGATTTATGACTGGGACTTATTACTGAGAAGGAAGCCCAGGTTAGGGGACTTGGTTTGGGGCTTACTCCTGAAGAGGATGCCCATGTTGTGAGATTGGGATTGGGGCTTACTCCTATGGAGGATGCCCAAGTTAAGGAATTAAAGTTTGGGGCTTACTCCTGAGGAGGATGCCCAAGTTAAGGAATTAAGGTTTGGGGCTTACTCCTGAGGAGGATGCCCAAGTTAAGGAATTAAGGTTTGGGGCTTACTCCTGAGGAGGATGCCCAAGTTAAGGAATTAAGGTTTGGGGCTTACTCCTGAGGAGGATGCCCAAGTTTGGGAACTTTAAGAATTTGGGGCTTACTCCTGAGGAAGATGCCCAGATTAAAGGACGTATAACTGGGGATTATTCCTAAAAAGGAGACCCAGGTTAAGGATTCTCTCATCTTAAAGGATGAGGTTGAATTAATGAACTCTCCATATTTAGTGACATAAAAATATTTAAATCAATAGGTTTTGAGAGATATTCCACAGAATTCCTTTCAGATAAGAAAGTCAAATCAAGAAATCATGCCATAAGTGGCTTTGAAGAGTGTCTTGAAGATTGAATCTTGAAGAGGAAAGGTGTGATGGCTTAAGAGGGGTGACATGGGCAAGATGGGCACCCAAAAAAGTAGGGGCGCGCAAGTCTTGAAAGGCGCGCAAGTATTGCGGCGACGCGCAAGTATTGGTCGTGCAAGTATACTTGCGCGACATGAGGGGTACTTGCGCGATTCTCAATCGGAATTGAAATACTTGAGCAACTTATTTTTAATCACTTTAGAATCCTCTTGAGGTTCTTCCAGAAAAGGGACGCGCAAGTTACATTTAAGGAAATAAGTCGGTGCGCAAGTGTTTGATAAGTTTCAACACTTAGGCCTTCCTTCTTCTATTTAGATCTTCCGTTCTAGGTAAAAAATTACCATAGAAGTGTTCCGGAAGCTTTGAGAAGAGACTTGGGCGTCGGGAGCTTCAATCCGAGTTTCTGGAAAAAGATCCTCTCGAATGGGGGGCCCACAGGGTCTATTTATAGGCAAAAGAAGACCCCGGGCGGTTACCGGGCGGTTACCACTTAGGTCGCGCAAGTCACCTGCGCGACCAAGGGTGTCGCGCAAGTGTACTTGCGCGACAGTGATAAAACTTGCGTGGTGCATTTGCTTTTGATCCTGTGTTCATGCCTTTGTCGATTTTTGATGTTTTCTTCAAAGGATGAATCACTTTGAGCTCGGATATTCCTTTTTCCAATTTTTAGATTCTATGACGAAAGGAGCATCAACAAAAGTCCCCCCTCAGAGTTGGATCCGGAGAGAAATGAGGATTTGATTCTGAGGAAATCGAATACATCCAAAGAAAAAGGGGAATATTACCAAAATCATACAAAAAATGTTTATTTAGTGAGCTGGAACTTGACTTTTATTTAGAGTTCCTTTGTCTTTTGTGGGCAGTTTAAAGTCATGCATGCTGGACATAAAGGGGCTATTGTTTAAGGTCGAAATAGCTTTGACCGAAATGGATTAGAATTGACACAATTCCTTGAAAGTTCATCTGAAAACATACTTCCATACTCAAGTATGAGGGAAAATATGTAAACTATGGCTTAAGAATATTTGAATCTGAGGAATGATATGAAACAGAGCTAAAAGGCTTTAGAAGAAGTAGTTTCCAAGAATGAAGTTACTATTATTTAACAAAACCTGTTAGGGGGTTGAAAAATGCAGGGCCACCTAAGGGCATTGGCTGCATGGTTAAATAAATAGCATCTTTCGGCTGAAAAGTCTGTTATGTGGACTGTTTATGCAAGGCCACCTATGGGCACGTGCTGCATAGTCAGGCAAAAGAACTCCCAGAAATTTACTTTCCTAGTGCTAAAAGCCAGTGAAAGTTTATGGAGATTCAAATTTTCTAAAGTATAGAGTTTTTTGTATGGAAAGAGGTACTTGAATATGGAGAAGATATTTCTGAATAAGAACATCGAAGAACTGGATGAATATCACTCCTACAAAGGTCTGACCCAAACGTAGGGAAGAAGAATAAACCATAGACATGAATACTTTCAGATCATGAAAAAGGATATGGGACAAATATGTTAAGGATGGCTGTTTTTTGCGGATCCCTACATACTGTCGTTTAAGACAAATAAGGACAAAAGAGGCATTCTTCCCAAGAATGAAGTTACTATTATTTAACAAAACCCGTTAGGGGGTTGAAATATGCAGGGCCACCTAAGGGCATTGGCTGCATGGTCAAATAAATAGCATCATCTGGCTGACAAGTCTGTTATGTGGACTGTTTATGCAAGGCCACCTATGGGCACGTGCTGCATAGTCAGGTAAAAGAATTCTCAGAAGTTTGTCTTTTTTGTGACTAGAAGTCATGAAAAGGGTTATGAAGATCTGAAAATATTTAAGGTTAGGATTATAACACATAAAGATGGGTATTGTCCAGTGTATATAGAGATACATAGGTCAATGAAAACCATAATCATGTTATGGCTGGGTCCTGAATTGAAACTTGGACTTCACTACGTATCTCATAAGAATTAGAATCAAGCCATACGTAGTTCTTGAAATGCAGTTTAACGTCGTGCAGGACGAAAGTATGAGTGATCTTAGTTTAGGGTCATAGAATTCGGACCATAATAATGAATACACAGTGTGTGTTTTCATGAGGACTTTTCAGCCAAGGGACTGAAAGTGAAATTTGGGGTTAGGCCCAAAAGACTTGGGACTGGATTCGAGGGACACTCGAATATTCCTATGTATCCCATAAGGATGGGAATCAAGTCCACGTAGTTCTAGAACTACCCTTTGTACAAATTTGGTTCGTACATGTGAAGGGTGAAAGGGGACTTTAGTGCAATGATGGTTTATCCTGAGATAAAAAACTTAGGCATTACCATGTATGTACGTAGTCTTTTTGAAATGAAATATGATTGAAAAATCAATGTCAATAATAGTTCTCTCTCGAGTGAGGAGATCCAAGAATATTGTAGTTTATTGTCGTACCAGACAAAAGTGTTGTATAGTTTAACGTCATATAACAAGGGAGAAAGTGAATCAATGTAAAGATATTGATTCTAGGTGCGGTTTCACGAATCAACATCATATGAGATGGTGGTGAACCAATGTGAAGAGATTGTTTTTGGGCTTGAACCCTGGGAGGTTGCCTACATACCCAGCCTAGAGGGCAATGATCAAAGTCTGTGTAGTTCAATTAAAGAATGAATTAATGATCAAGTTGTTCTTGGGGACAATGATCTAATTTAAATGTTGTTGGGACTTACACATGGTTAGCGGCCCAAAGGGAGTGTTATGGTTGATGTTCGCTCTAAGCTCACGTGATTCATACTCGGTGTGAGAAACAAGAGGTAATAACAACCTTAACGATGCACAGTTTAATGTCATGTAGGACATAAAAAAAGGGACTATGCAGTTTAAAGTCTTGCAGTTAGGACTATTGGTGCTGCACAGTTTAGTGTCATGTAGCAGGGACAAAATACAGTTTAATGTCATGTAGGACCTATCAAGGATTTTCTGTACAGTTTAGCGTCATGTAGTTAGGACGATGAGGATAAAAATAGTTTAACGTCATATCAGATGAAAGGGGGACTGTGCAGTTTAATGTCATGCCGTAAGGACAAAATAACACACCATTTATGTCATGTTGGACGAAAGTGTGAATAGTTTAAGGTCATATGCATGGACCGTGGATGGTGCAGTTTAATGTCATGCTGGACCTTTGATGATTATATAGTTTAACGTCTTTCCGGGCGTGAGGGACTTTTATACAGTTTAGTGTCATGTAGTTTAGGACGTCACAGTTTAACGTCTTGCTGGACATAAGGGATTTGAAAATAGTTTATGGTCATATACATGGACCAGGGATGATGCAGTTTAAGGTCATGCTGGACAGTTTAGGGAACTTTTTCACAGTTTAATGTCGTGTGGGACGAAGTTGCAGTTTAAAGTCATACTGGACCATTGCTGTATAGTTTAACGTCATATAGCAAGGACGAACTGGTGCTGTACAGTTTAAAGTCATGTAGCTAGGACTAAGGTGAACCAATATGAGGATATCAGTTCTGGGGACTTTTTTACAGTTTATCGTCATGCTGGACGTTGGAAGTGCCACACAGTTTAATGTCATGTTGCTAGGACACAATATAGTTTAATGTCATCTCGGACAGAATACAGTTTAATGTCATCTCGGACATATACAGTTTAATGTCATGTAAGACATATTAGTAACCAATGTGACAGTTTAACGTCATGTTGGACGATAAGGGATCTAACACAGTTTATCGTCATGCTGGATGTTGGAAGTGCCACACAGTATAATGTCATGTTGCTAGGAAAAAAATATAGTTTAGTGTCATCTCGGACAATATAAGGAACTTCTATACAGTTTAATGTCATGTAGATAGGACATAATACAGTTTAATGTCGTGTGGGACATAGTTGCAGTTTAAGGTCACACCGGACCATTGCTGTATGAACCAATTGTAAGTCTTGCTTCTGGGGACCATATTTTGTGTTTATACAAAATATTTCTTCAGAAATCTGGCATTGGTTGGAGTCGTGATGTGTTCTCCATCCATTGAGATTAGAGAATACGCTCCATTGGAGTAGGCCTTATGTATTGAATAAGGTCCTTCCCATTTTGGTTCAAGCTTGGGAGGCTTCTTTCCTGGTATCATTGGTGCTCTGAGAACCAATACCAATTCTCCTTGAATGAATGAACGAAGACGAACTTTTTTGTTAAAAGCTCGTGCTATTCGATTCTGATAGATTTCCAAGTGGTGCAAAGTGCACAATCTTTTCTCATCTAACTGTTCCAATTCATTCAACCTCTTTTGGGATTGCTCATCTGTAGATTTTTCTCTTCCCTTCATGTGATAAAATTCTGCCTCAATGTATTGAGACTCACATGTCTTGAATGGGGCCTTATCACCATAAAATGTTCCAACTTGACCATCGAAACAGTATTTGAGACATTGATGGTATGATGACGGAATAGCTGCATGCTGATGTAGCCAGGGTCTTCCAAGCAAGATATTGAAAGCTGAGTCTTGATCAACAATCATGAAATCCGAATTGGAAACAAGATCTCCAAACTGAGTTCTGAGTGTAACTTCTCCCAGTGGTTCTTGTTCATTTTTATCATATCTTTGTAACATCATGGTAGAAGGAGATAAATCAGATTCCGTGAGGCCCAATCGACGAAGTGTACGAATGGGCATGAGGTTGACTCCTGAACCATTGTCAATGAAAGCTCTTCAAACATCTACACCATTGACTTTTCCAGATAAGTACAAAGGTTTTATGTGCCCATGCACAACATCATCTTCATCTTTATCAGTAAAAGATATCACTGCATGGCATTCTGCAGGATTATTCTCTATGTGATAGATTTCAGCTGCAGCAATTTCAGCTTCAAACTCCTGAGGACTTGACAAAGCTTCGATAAGTGCTTCCCGAATATCTTTTGATAGATTCAAAGAATCAAAAATTGATAACTTGGCTGGTACTTGGGCCATGTGTTTCAATATATCATACTTTTGATCTAGAGGTCTGCGTTTCCCAATAGGAATATTCGGTTTAGCAGGTACCTTGGAAGCAAATGCTTTGGAAGCTGATGTATCTTGCATTGAAGTTGGCAACATCCTTGGTTTTGGAAGATTAGACTGATTAGATCCATTTACTTTCTGAGATAAATAAGATGGAACCTTTAATCGGTCTTCCAAAATAACTGTGCCAAAACTGAGTTGGCCATTGGCAGAAGAACTTGCTTGTTCTTTTTGAGCTTGCTGAAGGGCTCTACCACGAGTTTCTGCTGCGTATACAGTGCTAGCAGGGGTAGAATTCGAGTAGTGGCTTCAGAAAGATCCACATCTTCCCCTATATCTTGAACCTCTAGAACCTCTTTGGATTCCCTTATTTGATACAGGGAATTCAGGCTCATCAAGACTGGAATATGGATCTGTTAATTAAATCATATTCATAGAACCAAAGATTAACTCTTCGTCTGATAAAGACTCTACCTGGTTAACCTGTTTAGGCTATGCCGTTTGATGGGGCGGTGCCCGTGGCTTTGAAGTAGATGGCATGAAATCTGCTAGAGTCAAAGATAATTTAGGCTTTGATACATACTATTCTTCTTCTGATTCCTCTTTCTTCTTTGAATTGTGCTGCCCTTTTGAGGATTTGTCTTTTGATGGAGGCTTTACTGCAGCTTTTGTAGGAGACACAATTGGCTTCTTCAATTGTGTTCGCAAAATGGAATGGGTCTGATTGATTGTCTTTCTGACCATCCAATCATCATATTTTTTTCACAGTTTTGCTTTTGACTTCCTGCCACTCGCCTCCTTCCTCTGGATCTATAGTGGTAATACACGCTACATGAGCTGAAGAACCCTTCAATTTGACTTGTCCCAAGTCGACTATCTTTTGCAGGAGGTCTTTAAATACAAAACCCTCCTGGATGGGATGCCCCAACATTTGATGAAAGGGACAATAATTGGGACGGTCTTCATCTCCTTCCTTGTTTGGCCTCTTGGGCACTGGTAATTGAACCAAATTATTTTCCAGAGCTGAAATGAAGTAACCAGGAACTTGCTCACTTCGGAAAGAGTATGTTTTACTCTTCATATCCTCAAATTGTTTTCGTCGTTGATCTTTTTGATCATTTGGACGAAACAGCCTTTGTTTTTGGCGTTTAGGAGGTGGAGTCCTTCGAGAAGATGAAGGTTTTGAAGTAGATATAGGTACAGGTGCTTGTTTAAGCATAACTGTAGCAGTTTCTGCTTTACCCATTCTTCTTCCTGGAGCTGATGGAATTACACGAGATTTAACCTTAGCCTGTATAAGGGAATCTTCAATTTGTTGAGAGATTGAAGTAAGGTCTCGAAACCCTCCTGTGTATTTCACAGGGATCAATGGCGTGCGTAATTCGTCACGCAAATTTTCCACACAGATTGGCAACAATTCCTCCTGAGGGAGTTCTAAACTCAAGGAATACGTTAATCCCTTCCAACGAGCAATGAAATAAGAGACTCTTTCATTCTCCCTTTGCTTGCAGTTTGTAAGATCGAAAACTGTTGTTTTTGGCAAAGTTGAGCTAAACTGAAGAAGGAATTTTTGACGAAGATCTCCCATCCGATGATTGATCGGGATTGCAAGCTTGTATACCAGACAAAAGCTGGTCCTTGCAAGGTTCGCACGAAGCATCTGAGTTTCACTGCTTCTTGCTGCTCTGGAGTTCCCATCATAGGATCACAACAAGACACGTAATGTGTCAAATGTTGTTCAGGGTCGCCTGATCCGTGGAAATTAGGGAAAACAGGGTTTCCAAAACTGGATAGAGGAGAAATTGAATCTACCCATTCAGGGTAAACTTTCTTTTCAGGTTGAACTTGCGCCCGTTTCCCTTCCATAGTTTCTAACCGAGCTGTTAATGACTCAATAGTAGTTATTAACTTTTGAGAAACATCAGGTTGAACTTGGTTTTGGGTAGGTGCAATGAATGGAGCTTGGACAGACATGGTGGTTGGTATTGCAACTGATGGTAGTGCTGCCAACCGTTGTTGTGTTTGACCCGTAGGATTAGACCTCTGAGGGTGTACTGATAAAGGAGGATATTCCTAATCCATCTCAATAGTTACAACAAATTCCTTTGGCTGTCGGACTTCAGCATTCTTAAGAAGAAGACTACTCTGAAGTAGTTCTGCATTCAACCTTCTTAATTCTTTCATTTCTTCCTCCTGTTGTGCAAACCTTTGCTCTAATGAGAGCGATTGACCTCCTTCAGAGGAAGGGTGAGAAGTAACCTGATTCCTTCCTTTCCCCATATTGAATCCTTTCCGGAGAGGGGGAAGTGGGTTACTTGAAGGAATACCCAGATTTTGGGTAAGCCTTTGATTACGTGTGCGCACACCTTCTTCATTTAGGTCTGTGTGCGCAACTTCTTGAGCAGGAACCTCTTCGTCTGATCCCTCTGATTGAGCCTCATCTGGTGAATCAGAAGCAACGGCATTGATGACATTAATGGATGCATATTGCATGGAATCCTTTCTATCAACATTTCTGTGATATTGTCTTCTTCCATGTCCATGATGAGACATGGCATTCCTTTGACTTGATTCCTCAGGAACTTCATGGAAAATCGTCACTTGGAGAGAATCTCCTGATAACTTGGATCTTCGTTCCTCTTGAGGCTTATTCCCTAATCGAGAGAATACTGACTTTCTCTGAGGGAGGGATTGAGGATTTGAAAAAGTCCCCAGTCCGGTGGACTGGGGGTGTTCCTGCTGCTTCCGCTCAACTTCTTGAATCCCATTTGTTGACTCTGAGGGTTGGGTTAGAGAATTCCCCAGTCTGGCAAGCTGGGGTGTCTCTTGACATGCTATGTCTGAGATCTTCTTAAAATCTCTCTTGATCTTGCGAATCTTAGTTCGGAAATTAGCTGGATGCATTAACCTGTATCCACTTTTATCACCTGGTTCAACAGATCATTGGATGATTTCTGAAACTTCTGTCATTTGATGACGTGTTTGCTCCAGACGAGAGGCTTGTGCAATATTCTCGCCTGCTTGATGTAGGAGCAATTCAACAACTTGTTTTCTATATACTTGATTTTGAGAGGAACTAGTTGAAGCTTGTTCTTGAGCAATCTTTTGATTATGAACAAAGCCCATTGACTGTGGCCGGCCATGGGCAATAACATTGCATGAGACCATTTTCGGCGGGCTTTGCTGACCGGAAAGCACTGTGAAATGTAGTGCTACGTGAACACCCCATCCTCTGATATGAACATCATATGGAGCATTGGCAATTAACTGACGCAATTTTCTTAGTGCGCCAAGGCATGAGCGTTGACGGGTTCTCTGTTGCTTTTCAGCCTTCGGATATCGAGAGACTGATAGAGATGCCAAATCAATCTGACGTTGTAGCCCTTCTATTATCTTAAGATGATTTTTATATTCATCGTAATATAATACCTTCTTCTTTAATTGACAAAGAGTTTTCCATATGTTGAGATGAATATCATGGATTCCATCATCCGTCAACATCTTTGGAATGTCGTACTAGGAGTCAGCCAAATGCCAAAACATGACTGGTACTTCACCTATTGCCAGTTTTTTCCTCATGTTCACCATTTCCTCTTTATCATTGAATGAAGATTCTTCTACCTGTTTGGACCAGAGTTGGTGTTTCCTTGTTGCTTCATCGGATTCAACAAGATTGGTAGAGATATCACTATTCATGCTGGAAGATGAATGACCCAGGGATGGTTCGGAGAATAACCTGAACCCCAAGCTATCTTCTGATGGAGAAAGAGTTTCACCTGCCGATAGTAAAGCTTCAGACATGATTGGTTTTACGTTTGCAAGTGCCTCGAGATAGGAGGGCTTTCTCGTCACTACATTGCCTTCTGAAGAATTTTCGAGACAACGTGAATCACTACTGCGGAGAGGACTTTCTCAGCGAAGTTCATCACCATGAGGAGGACCGTCATGATGGGTTACAGCAAAAGATGAAATCTCTTGCTCCTTGGTCTTCTGACCACACAGAGGGTTCTTGTGGCTCTCATCTGAAGAAGAAACTTCGAGATTCACCGAACTTTCATGAAGCAAGTCTTCATGAGGAAGTGTCTGTTGAAGACCTTCAGAATTAATGTTCCCGTTATTGGGAAATGGGGGAGTAGAATCTTGAATTCCGACAGATAAATGTCTGAGGGCTTCAAGAACTCCAGCATCGAGCAAGGCTTGGTTACAGATTGGCCTTTGATCTCCTGACTGTGCTGGGCGGATCTTTTTCTTAGACGCCTTCTTACTCGCTTTAGAAACCACTTGATGACGAAAGTGATTTCTCTGAGCAGGTGTATGTGCCTGATCAGGAAAGGTGGTCAGGTTAGGCTGACGATCTCCACTCAAATCAGGTGTATGTGCCTGACTTGGTTGTCCGTATGATATGGGGGAGTATGCCCCATAACCCTCTTGGACTGGAACAGATGTGTGTGTCTGTTCTGGAGTGAATCGTTGATGTGTCACTCCACTGCTAGGGATAGATTTATGTGTCTGTCCCTGTGATGATGCTGAAGCTGTTATGATATCCTGGCAAGCATCCAGAATATGAGCAGGAATTTGCTTCTGCTCCTTCACCATTGAAAAAATATGTTTGGTGACTTCAGCAGCCGGAACGGGGATATACGTCCATTCCAGGCTTGGAGTAGGTGTATGTGCCTGCTCCTGTCCTCCTTTTCTTGTCAGTGAATCCTGATAGTACTCAAGTGTGGAGGTAGAGAGTTTAGTCTTCCTCCTGTTTGTCGTCAGGACTTTCCGACTGACTTCTCTGTGCGCTACCAAACGAGACTGTTGGTAGGCTTGATTAGTATTAGCAGGTGTATGTGCCTGCTGTTTACACTTCGCCAAACGTGGTTGACGAGATCCATCATATGTAGTTAGACGAGCCTGCTGACTAACTGGTGATGTATAAGCAGGTGTATGTTCCTGCCTACAGTACTCCGCCGGAATTGCCTGGCGGGATCGGCTTGATGCTGCCAGACGAGTCAGCTGGACAGCGGAATTAAAACGGGCATGTGATTGTGCCTGCTCGTTATTTGCCACCAAGTTAGGTTGGTGGACTTCTCCGGAGATGGCAGGGATGACAACCTGCCCATTGTTTACCGGATTCCGTCTCTGGCGGTTCATCTTGCCTGCTCGGGTTCGAGGAACCTGAGCTGAATGCCTGGAGTCGGTACCCTCATCATGTTGAGGGCGCACTACCGCACGAGTCTGGCAGCGATTGTTGATGGGAGCCCTCGAGAAGGACTCCTGTCTTTTTGAATTAAGGCCCTGCGGGACCTGATCATTCACTTCCTCAGAGTAAGGGAGTGAATGGAAATTGCGTTCCATGGATAACGACCCGAAACGGTTGGAGACGGTAGTCAGCACCGCCTGCTTCTTGATCGCTGGCCGCCGTTGTTCGGACGACCAGGTAGAGTTATTAACTTGGAGGGCTTGACGAGCGGCCTCCAGAGTTGGGATAGTACCGTTGCGACGATACTCCTTAACCAGTGCATTAGAAACCCAGCGTTGAAGACGCTGAGTTGGTGATGTCATCCTTAGAGCGGACGACGTTCCAGCAGGAGTAGCAGCATTGGTTTTCACAGCAGCAGACCTCACAGTAGAGGTGTTCACAGCAGCAGTATTCACAGGGGTGAATTTAAGGAAAGCCATTTTGCAGAAGATCTTGAGAAAAGAGTGCCTATTCCATATAACAGACATAATCAAGATGAATCTGGCCACTGCATCTTTTGGATAAGCACATGTCAATGATTGATTTGTTGGCCCGAGGGGCCTAACAAATAAGAAAAACATCATTTTAACTTGGTTAAGGATTTCACGTCGGGTTCACCATTTTTGTTTCACACGGATTCCGGGGATGACCTCCTAGACGGGAGATTCAAACGTTCTGATCATTTTCTAACGGGTTTGTTCGTAGAACCGGAAACATCAAATGATTCCACATCCGTTTGGACCTACTTTCCAAAGGCAGACGCTCATTAGCTTGTGGACTAATGAGGCTTAGGAATTTTCATTGGTCGAGAGGATGGGAGGTCGGACTCATCAAACCTTTTTTAGGGGAATTATTGTCTACTCCGGGACTCTCTTTATAGATTTAAGTTATGTTCGTGAATCCTTATTACATTACCAAGTATAAAATGAGCTTTCCTTAAGTTTTAACAATCAATGATTAAATATGCAATAAATTTAGAGAATCTTTTATATGTATTCGAGGTTCTTCATCAATAGTGAATCATATGTATCTATTTAGAGATTCTTGGTCAATGGTATCCTTCAAAAACATTTATATAAAAGTCTCTTGGTCATTATGATGACCAGGATGGTTTTAAAGCCACTCAGTGGGGCACTTGAAGTTTTATCGTCATTCAGAAGGACATGGATTATTTCAAAGTTGGGATCGAACCCATAAATGGGCTACCTACGTATCCTTTGTTTTGGAAAAGGAATCAGAACCCACGTAGTTCGAGTAATGGAGTATGATGTTTATGATTGATGGCTCAAAGAAGAATGTCATAATTACTTTTACACTCTAAGCTCACGTGAGTCATGCTCGGTGTGAGAAACAAGAGGTATCGGTAAAAATTAGACAATTGTGCCATGAAAGATGCAATCATAAGAAATTTTTTGGGGCTTATGTATGTATGACTTCCCAGATAGATGAAGGTTTAGGATTCACTTTTAGGGAGAAAATCCAGGGACAGGGTCCATAAAGGTATATGTGCTTTATGGAGATTTGAATACTCTAATCTTGGGGCTTACTATTAAGGAGGATGCCCAAGTTTGGAAGGGACTTATGATTGGGTTTTACTCCTGAAAAGGAAACCCAAATCAAGGGTAAATTAGGACGGGTTAAGAGAAATTTAAGAAACCTGGGGATTACTCCTAAGGAGGATGCCCAAGATTTATGACTGGGACTTATTCCTGAAAAGGAAGCCCAGGTTAGGGATTAAGGCTTGGGGCTTACTCCTAAAAAGGATACCCAAGATTTATGACTGGGACTTATTCCTGAGAAGGAAGCCCAGGTTAGGGGACTTGGTTTGGGGCTTACTCCTGTAGAGGATGCCCATGTTGTGAGATTGGGATTGGGGCTTACTCCTAAAGAGGATGCCCAAGTTAAGGAATTAAAGTTTGGGGCTTACTCCTGAGGAGGATGCCCAAGTTAAGGAATTAAGGTTTGGGGCTTACTCCTGAGGAGGATGCCCAAGTTAAGGAATTAAGGTTTGGGGCTTACTCCTGAGGAGGATGCCCAAGTTAAGGAATTAAGGTTTGGGGCTTACTCCTGAGGAGGATGCCCATGTTTGGGAACTTTAAGAATTTGGGGCTTACTCCTGAGGAAGATTCCCAGATTAAAGGACTTATAACTGGGGATTATTCCTAAAAAGGAGAACCAGGTTAAGGATTCTCTCATCTTAAAGGATGAGGTTGAATGAATGAACTCTCCATATTTAGTGACATAAGGATATTTAAATCACTAGGTTTTGAGAGATATTCCACAGAATTCCTTTCAGATAAGAAAGTCAAATCAAGAAATCATGCCATAAGTGGCTTTGAAGAGTGTCTTGAAGACTGAATCTTGAAGAGGAAAGGTGTGATGGCTTAAGAGGGGTGACATGGGCAAGATGGGCACCCAAAAAATTAGGGGTGCGCAAGTCTTGAAAGGCGCGCAAGTATTGCGGCGGTGCACAAGTATTGGTCGCGCAAGTATACTTGCGCGACATGAGGGGTACTTGCGTGATTCTCAATCGGAATTGAAATACTTGAGTGACTTCTTTTTAATCACTTTAGAATCCTCTTGAGGTTCTTCCAGAAAAGGGACGTGCAAGTTACATTGAAGGAAATAAGTCGGAGCGCAAGTGTTTGATAAGTTTCAACACTTAGGCCTTCCTTCTTCTCTTTAGATCTTCCGTTCTAGGTAAAAAAATTACCTTAGAAGTGTTCAGGAAGCTTTGAGAAGAGACTTGGGCATCGGGATCTTCAATCCGAGTTTCTGGAAAAAGATCCTCTCGAATGGGGGGCCCACAGGGTCTATTTATAGGCAAAAGAAGACCCCGGGCGGTTACCAGGCGGTTACCACTTAGGTCGCGCAAGTCACCTGCGCGACCAAGGGTGTCGCGCAAGTGTACTTGCGCGACAGTGATAAAACTTGCGCGGTGCATTTTATTTTGATCCTGTGTTCATGCCTTTGTCGATTTTTGATGTTTTCTTCAAAGGATGAATCACTTTGAGCTCGGATATTCCCTTTTCTGATTTTTAGATTCTGTGACGAAAGGAGCGTCAACAATATTAGATAATAAGTTTGGGAGAAATTTATTATAAGAATTAATGGTTATAATCTAGATAATAAAAAATGGGATTCATTATGGGATATTTAGTTGGCTATAATGGGATAATTAATTAGGAATAAATTATGTACTTGATATTATGATCTTGATAATTCGTTTTGTGATTAATTATGAGTGTTTGGGATTTGGAGTTAGATAATCAATTTTAAAAAATTAATTATTTGATATGAAATATGTTTTTGAATAATTAATTGATGAATTAGTTACTATTACTGGCATACATAATTAATTGAGGAGTTAATTATGGATATTACATTATTTAACTAATTGTTTAATTTACAATGGAAATGGGGTGGATTATTAATTTTGAGTTAATTATGTGTGAATGAATGGGGACATGGTTATTCAATTGACAAGTATAAATGGTAACATGGTCATTGTACTTACCAGTAAAAACATGGGAGCATGGTCATTCTATTTGAGAATTAATAATGGTAACATGGTTATATTACTTATTATTTTTTTATTGGAAACTTTAAATTTATTCTCAAAATTTAATGATTGATAATAAATGCACTCTGAGTTATGGACATAAATGATAATTCATCAAACTCTAACATGAGTAAAATAAGGTAAAAATATATCACATTACATATGAATACATCAATCTCCGGAATGAGTCGAAAAATGTATTAAGATATGATATTACCGAGGGTACACTTCATTATTTAGCACGAGCAGAATCTATTATAGATGTACAAGTATCCCAGGGAACCCTGGTATAAATATGATTAAATAAATAATAAAAAATGTGAAAACTATTTATTTATACAATCCCATATTTTATTTATAGAACTTCTTACACAATATTTTGATTGGAATTGTTATAGACACCATTTTTGGTGGACTACTGAGTTGTACACACAACTTATTTGGGATTTCTAATTGATACCTGAATATACTTTATTTTTGAAGAATATGTTAAGGGTATGTGAGCTATGTCAAATTGATTATTGGGGTTAGAGCTTGGATGAGGGAACAAGACGTGGTTCGAGACCCGCTTGGGATTCGTTGGTGTCTTTAATTTTAAGTTTCATGTTTAGGCACCTTGACACTAATTTTGGAATATATTCATTACCATTTAGGTTAAATCTAGTATTTTATGTTTGGGTTATGTTATGAAATTAGGATTTTTATGTTTATATTTGTTTAAATATTTTTTTAACTATTTCCACTACTATTGTACTCATATAAACAATGGTATAGTCTCCCAATGAATGGCTTATTAGACCCTGTATTCTAGTTAGAAACTTCTAGCATATTGAGAGGTTCACATGAGGAAATGTGTCTAACCAGCCTGAGGAACTATCCAATGGCTAACATGTTAGATTATTACAAGATTTTTTCACTTTATCTAGTGAATATAGAAAACAATATTGTGCATTAATAATGTAACAATAAATAAGAGAACTCAAAAGTAAAAATCCTAATTGTCAATGTTCTCATTTTACAAAAAAACTAAATTTATTTATTTTTATTTAATAATGAATTTATCAATTAAATGTCAGGAACGTGTCACTATAAGAATGTTAAATTAACCATTAAATATCATTTGAATATTAAATCTCGTTATCCAGTGCATATCCTACTATTCACCTTGATATCATGATTAAATTATTCTATAACATGAAATTTTTAATGTGTATGACCTAACAGAAATCCATGAATGTTAATTGTTTTAGCATACACAAATCATAATTATTGTCATTCATTATTCAATGTAGAACCATATCCCTTCCATGTCATTATAATTTTGGAATCATGGAATCACTCTAGGAATAACATGAACCAACACCCAACAAACCATCCATGGAGATCCTCCCAAGAACACCAATATCTGTCTAGGTGTGGTTTAACATCCCAAAAATTCAAGACCCTCCTTGGAGGTCAACTAAGAGGATCCCATGTATCTCCCATGGAATATATAAAAAATTCCACCTAGGTTTTTCCATGTAATTTCCATAAGAATTCATGAATCACTCAGAAAATATTTCAAGCCTTAGAGTTCTTCCTTTGTTTTCCTATAGGGAGTTTGTGTGTCACTCAGGTATAATAATGGTTCTATCCAATTTATTCCATGCAAAGAATACTCATTTGAATCCATGTGTCACCCAAGGAATATATATATTTATCTACTTCAAACCATTTATTCAAAATTATTTCATCTTGTCATGGTCATCACATAGAACATTCCAATTCAACATACCTCAAAAGGTGACTCAATTCATAGTCCATGCATAGAAGTCGTGGATTCCAATTACCCACATGGGAAAATCATTATAACAAGAACCTCATGTTTATACAAGACACTCAAGGATATATCTTAGGTTCTAGGACAATCATACCTAGAAATATTCATTTAAATATAAAATTAATTATTTAGATTTCATATAAATTATAAATTAAATGTATAAAACATTTCCTTAATTTTATATATTATTTATTTCATAATTTACATTCCATTGAAAAATAAAAAGAAAGTGAACACCCAATGGTATTATTCTCTAAGATCCACCCTTGGAGGTCTAGTTAGACTACTAAATACACGCATGGGATGGTTCAATTTGAAGGTTCTTAACTGTTATTCATTCATCAACAAGACTCTTTATTTATATATACAATTCTTCGAAATTCAAGGATTTAATTTCCATTCAAAGCGATGCCAGAAAATTTGGTGAACGGAAAAACAAAATATATATAGAGTTCAAATTTTAATGAAAGGAAAGATACCTCATCCCATAGCTTAATAGAGGATAATTGAATTAGTATCAGCTCATTATTCGACACTGATTAAGAAAATTTTGAAGAAAAAATTAATAACCTTTTAATAAGTTAAATTAGCTTACCCATAAAATGACAACCAATATCTATAACATTTATAAACTCCTACAAATGAATAAGGAACATACTAATGTAAATCTGAAGAGACATAAGTTTCATGAATTTTGTACAATGTAGAGAATATCCCTCAAATTTGATAATAGTCTCACGGAAGCTTCAAAATGGTGTTATTGGTGTCCGTTGAAGAAAAAAAGAAATATTGTTTAATATAACATTATGATGGGGAAAATAGTAATCATACCTATATACATAGGATCACATTGTTTAACAGTAATGTTTAGGAAATTTGTACCAACCGTGAGTGGATAGCTATATATTTTGGGAACCCCACATTATTTACTCACACATTTTAGGAAAATATTTTTGGAAATGTGTGCCCACCGTGTATGGATAGTCATAGATGACGGGAAACCAACATGGTTTACTCACACATTTTTACTAAACATGATAAAAAAATATCAAAACCCTTTGTTAAAATTTATGTCCATTTTCACAGTTGTGTGGACCAAATTACACAGTTCCTTTTTAATCGAGTTTCCTTCCCTTACACTCTGTCCACGCCTCATGCAGTTTATGTGACCATGTTTCATTCTCAACATAGTTTGATCAAATAGAGTGCAAGGATTATTTCAACTAACGTCTTTGGTTCTTTGCTTCGAGCCATCCCTGGTAACCCCTAATACTTATATAACATCAAATTTAATTCATAAAATGACACATTTAAACATTTTAAATAAAAATTGACTAGATATGAATAGATGTGTATATCAATGAAGTGATATGTTCTTATTATAAGGACCAGACCTTATTGCATTACATAATATTGATTTTAGTTAAGAAATAACATACATTTACATTAAGGATATTTTCAAGTTTAGAGATATATATAATTGGGACATAATACATTCATGTTATTACACATTTTTAGCGAGTGGATTCCATAAAACAAATTTCAAATTTTTTTCAAAATAAAAAACATTATATCATTAAAATGATTTCATTGAAGATTTATAAAAAATTTAACTTGGATTCATTCTTTGAATTACAAATATTTATGACCAAGGAAAATCAGTTAAAAACATGGGATGAGCACCAAAATATCAGTAAGGTATGTAAAATGAGAAAAGAGAACATTAGTCTACTAATACGTGTAACGCATGCAATTTTTTTCAAAATAAATGCTTGTCACCCATATATACTTACATTGTGAAACAATAGATTTACACAACATCCAAATAATAAATGAGATCATAAATATAATCATAAAGGTATCATGGGGAATTACTTACGTAATCTTGTAACCCTATTGGATACCTTATAATTTGTAACCCTCGTGGATACCTTACAATTTATGTAACCATCAGAGTTACACTTTGAGTAACCATACAACCGACCTCCAACATACACATACCCAATGAATTGTAGGGAGATATAGGTCCCACCCTTCATCATAAAAAATTATAAATAATCAGAACACTATCATAAAAAATTAGTAATTTCATAAAAACAATTCTTATTAATTTCTTAAAACAAATATTTAAAAGTGGATTTTAAAAGAAAAAACCCTTAGAAATATCATATAAATCAAGTGAGACTTAATAGAGTGGATGGAATCTGTATATAAACTGAAATTAAACATATATTAACATAATATAAATAAAAACAATAACCCAAATAATTCTAATACCACATAAATAATGTATTAGGTTGTATACCCAAAGAATAGAAATTGGGTTATGAATTCCCTTACCTTAGGTTTTTTTTACTACCAAAAAATTAAAACACATGTATAATAGTTGAAAAAGTGTTATTAATATATTAAATATCGATATATATCTTTATAATAAATTATATGATCATTTAATTACATCATTTCACCCATTAATTGTTAGTATTGTGTTCCATGCACTGTTTTGGGTGAGTTCATTGCATGATTTTCATCATGGGTTCATGATGGATTGTTCTGGTCGATTAGATGTGAAACTCCAAAATTTTAAGAGAGTAGTTTTTAAATATTTCCAAAACCATAAATGATACCATTTATCATTTTGAAATATTATATTATTATGATTCATAAGTTAAAACATTAATGATGTTTGTTTAGATCATTTTAGTGGTTCTTTGATAATAACGACCTAATTTTGTTTTATAAATTAAAACCATGATTAAAAAAGAATTAAAGAACCATGAATGAGACATAATACATATATTATAACCTGGTTCAACCAAAAAAATGGTTTCATGACCGACGTTGATCTAATTAATGTTAATTGAAATCACATCATCCACGATGTTGGTTATTCGACACATTACAGAAAATGTTTTTATTCCTTTAATAAGTGTGATATGAGAATAATAATGATGATGAATTTTCCATGAACATGATAAAATCCAAAATATACCTGATTAATGGATATTTCATTCCCCTTGAATAATAGGATATGAGGAAATAAAAATAAAATAATGGAACTCAAAATAAAAGAATAGTTGAGAAATCCATTATAAAAAAAATGGGCAGCCTAACGACAATGAAACATTGTTTAGAAAACACTAAAATGATAGAGGAAAAGGTTAAACAATATATAAATGAATCATAATACATAATAGAGATTTAATAACATGAAAATAAGCACATGGTTAGGATTGTTGAATGATATATCACATAAAAGGGAACTTGAATGGAAAAGGAAAGATGTTGAGAATTCTCTTACCTGGTAGAGAAACTCCAAAAACGTGAAGGATGGGACCTTGGGGGCTTGAGAAAACCTTGGGATGACTAATAAGGAGGTAAGGAGTATATATATTCATTGAGGAAGTTTTGGGAATGAATTTAATTATGTAATGGGTCGGTATTTATAGCCAAAGTGATGGAATGTTTTACTAATTTCCAAGGGACACCTAATTAGTGGTATTTACAATACCATGGGAATTCCCATCATATTTGACCAAGGTATTAGAAACTTGGGAGACCTCACATATTATTTTACTGTACAAAAGTCTACCATATTTATTACATCATTTTTACATCATTAATGATGTCATTAACACACCAAAACTCCAAACTGTATTTTTACTATTCACCCAAAAATCAACTACTTCAGAAAAATCCCAAAAATTCACCCTAACCATTTTTAGACTTGTAGAATTCTAAAATGAAATCCATTTTTGGAAAATATTTTTCTATATATTATTAATTTAATTTTTAAATAATATCTCATTTAATTCAAAAATTAATAATTTAAAAACTATAACTGCTTCTATGTGACATTGAAAAATTAACCAAGATGTAATTATCTTAAATCCTTATGAAAATAAAACAATAACATAATTTAATATTCTTTGGTGTCATATTACTATTCATATTACTAATCATAATGGTAATTCTACTATTAATCAAGAAAACAAGTTGGTACCATTAGACTCCAAATAATATACTAAACACAACTGTAGATAACTGTTTTTTGAAATTCAAAACATATATGTGGCAAAATTATTTTTAAAGGATAATTATAAATATTTACCTAAAAAAATGTTTCATGCATTTAAATTTATTTTTTGAAAACCATGTGGTTTTACATTATCCCCACCTTCAGAAAATTGCATCCTCACATTTTTATTTTCTTATTAAACAAGTAAGGGTACCTTTCTCTCATTGCATTTTCAGACACTGATGTTCCTTCTTTAACCATGTGGTTTCTCCACAAAACCTCTTCCTGGGGCATTACCATATTCTGAAATAGTTGTTCCCTTTGATCAATGATTTGAACTGGTTTCTCTTCATAAGAGATGTTCTCTTCCAACTGAACTACTTATGGGCTCAATACATGTGACGAATCTGGCACAAACTTCCTCAACATCGAAACATGAAAAAAATTGTGTACCTGAGGAAAACTCGGAGGCAAAGATACTCGGTATGAAACTATTCCAAAATTATGTAGTATTTTAAATGGACCGATGAACCATTGACATAGATTCTATTTCTTACTGAAATGCATTACACTTTTCCAAAGAGAGATTTTAAAGAAAACATTGTCACCATTTCGAATGTGAATTCTTTCCTACTATTATCGACATAACTTTTCATCATCCTATAAGATATCCTCATGTGATATTGGTTTATCTATACTTTCCCAGCCACTTCTTCTACCAATTTTTTCCCCATCAACTTTCATTCTCTGACTTCATCCCAAAACACGGGAGTTTGACACTGCTTCCAATATAGTGCCTCAAAAGGTGCAATCTGTATACTGTAATGAAAATAGTTATTATAAGAAAACTTTACTGAGGAATGATGTTGTTACCAATATCCCTTGTAGTCAATTGAACAAGCTCAAATCAAATCCACAGAAGTTTGAATCATTCATTCTGACTTCCAATCTGATTGAGTTTCAAAATATGTACAGAAATTTATTTTGTTCCCAATGACTTCTAAATTCCCTACCAAAAGATAGAAGTGAACCTAGGATCCTGGTTAGATACAATGGAATATGGAAGACTATGTATCCTGGAAATATTTTTAAGGTACAATCGAGAAAGCTGATCCAAAGACATTGTATCTAGAATTGAATGTTAATGTTCATATTTTTTCAGCCGATCAACTATAAACCAAATTACATTGTTACCTCGAGAAGTCAATGGTAGTCCCACCAAAAAGTACATGGACACATTCTCCCATTTCCACTCTGACACTGGTAAAAGTTGAATCATCCCATTCGGTAACTCTCGTTCTACAATAACCTTTTGACATGTCAAACATTTCATAGTAAAATTAACAATATCTCTTTTCATTCCATTCAACCAATAATGCTGCTGAAGGTCTCCGTACATCTTAGTAATTCTAGGATGAACTGAAAATGGAGAACTATGAGATCCAAACAACAAGATATTCTTCATCTAGGAATCACAAGGAACACACAACCTTTTTCCAAATCTTAAAACACAATCTTTATCAATATTAAATTTAGGAAACTTATCCATTTTAATTAATTCAACCTGTTTTGGTAGATCACGGTCTTCCTTCTGTGCTTTCTTAATTCTTTCTGATAACGATTACTGCACTGATACCTAAGAAAAAATCGATGTATTCCATGTACCAACAACTTCTAAGACAAAATTAATCAAATCATTAATCAAGGGATCATTTTCCATATGTATCAGGGTTAACAATGAATGATGTTTTTGACTCAAGGCATCCACCATTTTGTTTCCTTTTCTTGGATTGCAATTGATCGTGAAATAATAATCCTTTATCAGTTCAAGCCATCTTCTATACCTCATTTTTAATTCATTTGGATTGAATATATACTTAATACTTTTATTATTAGTATATATTTGACATTTGGCTCCTTATAAATGTTTACTCCAAATTTTCAAAGAAAAAACCATAGCTTCCAATTCCAAATCATGTGTGGGATAATTTATCTCATGAGGTTGAAGTTGTCTTGAAGAATAAGCAATTATCTAATTAGTATGCATCCAAACACAACCAAGTCCCTTCGAATGAGAATAATTGTAGTAAAAAAAATCAACATTTCATGAAGGCAAGGCGAATACTGGAGCATTCACCAATCTCTTCTTCAATTTCTAAAAACAAAAATCACATTCTTATAGCCAAAAAAGAACCTCTTTTCATGTTAACATAGTTATCAGGCTAGATAACCAGGAAAAGTTCATAATAAACCATCAGTAATTACCATCTAACCCATGAAAAATATAGATCACTATAACAATTGTGGGTCCTGGCCATTCATCAACCACTTTTTTGGCCAGATCAGCTATTATTCCATCCTTTTTTACAATGTTCCCATGATAAGAAATTTGTTGCATCCCAAAATTACACTTGATGAATTTTCCATATGGCTTCTTTTCCTTTAATGTATGTAAAACAACCCTTAGATGTTTTTCATACTCCAATTTATTTATAGAAAATACAAGAATGTCATCAATAAACACAATCAAAAACATATCCATGAACTCATGAAATACTCTATTCATATTATTCATGAATATCACAGGTGCATTAGTTAACCCAAACAGAATAAAATCAAATTTATAATGCCCATATTTAGTACGAAAGTCTATTTTTGGGATGTCATCTTTCTTCACCTTCAGTTGATGGTATCCGGATGTGTGGTCAATCTTTGAAAAGTTCTGAGCTCCCTTAAGATGATCAAAGAAGTCATCTATATGATGAAAAGGTCACTTATTTTTAATATAGATGTTATTCCAAGCACTATAATCAATGAAATGTCTCCTGGGACCATCTTTCTTTTTAATAGACAAAATATGAGCACCCCATGGTGAAGTGCTAAGGCAAATAATTACTTTATCAAGAAAATCCTACAACTGATTTTTCAATTCAAGAAGATATATTTGAGAAAAACAATAAAGGGGTTTTTAAAATGGATTAGAGTCTAGAACTAACTAAATTTTGAATTCGACTTCTCGATAAGGTATGACACTGGGTAACTCACCATAAAAAACATCAATGTATTCATTTACCACTGTCATGTCATTAATCTTAACAGTTCTCTTATTTTCAAAAATATGATCATGATAACTTTCATTTCAATATTTCAATAGTTTCTTTGATTCCTGATATGTTATCAAATCTATAGGTTCTTTCTTGTATAAAAAACTAAAAATCTTTCTGAAAACCAACTTATTTATCTCTAAAATCAATCTTTTCATGATAAACAGAAAGAAAATACATTCCTAGAATAACATCAATCTCTAAAAAGGGTTAAACGACAAGGTTTTTAAGTAATGTCATTCCACAGACCACAATTGATAGATACATATAATTCCACTTTTCTATTTTATTTCCCCCTTTTTTTTTACAACAAGTTCTAGTCTCAATTGTTCAGGTGATATTTCTAATCTACCTAAATATTTCTCCAAAATTAAGGAATGTGTTGACCACATACCGAAAAAAACTTTAGCAAAATAAGAGTAAATTAATATAATTCCAAATACCACTTGGTTGGATGGACTTAAATCTACTAACGTAGTCACAAAGGATCTTAGTACACCTTTCTTCTTATATTTTGGATTCGTTGAATCATTTGGATCTCTCTTTGGGTAGACATTTTCATAATGACCCATCCCACCACGTTTAATACACATAACAATTTTTTTATCCGGATTATTCTTAGGATAGTTTTCCTTACAATATCAGGCCATATGTCTAAACATAACACATTTAAAACATTTCTCAGTTTTTTGTGACATTCCCCTGGGTGCTTCATGGAACAATTTGGAAAAACTGAAAACTGGATTTTGATACCATTAGATTTATTTTGTTGATTATTACCTATCACTTTCCATCTGTACCTCTTTATATACTTGTTTTCAAAATGCATGGGATCATCCGAAGACTCCATATCTACCCTCTATGCACATCAGGCAAGTTTCTCATTACTTTTGAATTCATAGGAGGCCAATACCCTTCAATACATTGGCTTCAGTCCTGAGTAAAAGTAGTTGATTTTTCAATCAAGATACAGAATAAGAATTAGAGCATAACTCACCAGTCACATGATGTTCACTTCATACACATCCAATGAATCTTATTACTTTTTCTTCAATTCATGAATTGCTTCTCCATCATAAGTTGCACTACCTTAGGAAAAAAAATTCAAGGAAAATACTTTTAAATACATCCCATTAAAAAGAATCTATATACACTCTATCCATGATATTATATACCATTGACCACCATTGATCATCTTCACCTTCAAAATGATAAATGGAAAAACTTACCTTTTGATTATCTAAACACCCATTAACATAAAATATCTTTTCAAGGGCTTTAATCCAACCTACATCCACTACTGGGTCAGAAGATCCATTGAAAGAAAGAGGGTGTTATCCCATAAAATGTTCCACTGTGGTCATGTTCATTTGTAGTACCTCTGGTTGTTCTCTTTCATGTCTGCAACCACAATTTATTGCTTGTTTTAGAATATCCATCATTATCACAAACTTCTCGGTTCCAATCCCTACCATTTTGAGCAGGAGATTTGGAAGGATTACATTCTCTTAGGGCCCCTCCTCTTCCGGTTCCCTTTTTATTCTGGGGAAAACCATTCTGAAAAAACTTATCTTAGAAGAAGAAACATGGTAATATTTAAAATATATAACATTTTAAATTAATCATAGAGTACAAATCATTTATTATATTCCTTCAACATCATCCTAACACCTAATGTTATCTAAACCATCCTTCGATACCAACTATAAGGACCTATCCTTATTATGTTACATAATCTTGATTTTAGTTAAGAAAACTCTTCCTTTTACATTTAGGATGTTTCTATTTTTATAGATTTGGAGAATTTTCCCATAATTGATTCATAACATTACACATTGTTACAAATGGGACACCATAAAAACAGTTTCCATTTTTCAAAAAATATAAAACATTAATGTTTAAAACATGATTTCAGTAAAAATTATTCAAATATTTTACTTGGGTTCCTTCTCTATCTTAAACATCCATATGAACTGTGGAAATAATTTTAAAAAATACTTGGGATGAGTATAAAAAGCTAAGTAAGGGATGTAAAATAAGGAAAAAGCACATTAGTTTATGAGTACTTTTAAGGTATGAAAACATTTTCAGAATACAATCTTATCAACCATATATAAATACTTTGTGAAACATGAGATTTACAATAGATCCACACAAAACATGAGAACACAATTATAATAAAAAAGGTATATTGGGGAATAATTTACAAAATATTGTAACCCTCTTGTCTACCTTATAATTTTTAACTCTCACAGATACCTTACAATTTATTTAAACAACATAGTTACATTTGGAGTAACCACAAGGCAAACCTACACATACACATACCCAATGCATTGGAGGGAGATACCGGTCCCACCCTTTACCATAAATAATTCTCATGAACCAGAACACAAACATACAACATGAATAATTGGATAAAAATATTATTTTTGAATTTCGTAAAAGAAAATTTTAAAAGAGGATTTTAAAAGAAAAGACCCATATTAATATCATATAATTCATGTGAGGCTTAATAGAGTGGATGGAATATGTATATAAACTTTAATAAGACGTTATTTTACATAATATAAAAAATCTATCACACAAATAATTCTAATACAACATAAATATTGAAGTAGGATGTTAATCCCAAGAATGGAAATCGTGTTAAGAATTCCCTTACATCAGGTATGTCGTACTTTAAACTCATTTAAAACATATGTATAATAGTTAAAAGAGTTTTATTAATATATTAAATAATTATATAAATCATTATAATAAATTATATTATCATTTCATTCCATAATTTAAACTTTTAATTGATAGTATTTTGTTCTTTTTATTGTTTTGGGTGTGTTCATTAAATTATTTTCATGATCGAGTCATGATGGATTGTTCTAGTTGATTGGAAGTGAAACTCATGAATTGAATGGAGTATTATTTATATTTTTTTTGAAGAATAAATTATTCCAATTAAAATTTTTAATTCTAAGAAGATGATGATTCATAAGATAAAACATTAATGATGTTCGTTTTGATCATTTTTGTGGTTCTTTAATAATAACGACCTCATTTTGTTTTATAAATTACAACCATGTGTAAAAAAGAATTATAGAACCATAAATGAGACATAATACATATATTATAACATTTTTAAATCATAAAAATGGCTTCATGACTATCCATGAATGAAATAATTCAAATTGAAATCACATCATCCACGATGTCGGTAATTTGACACATCGCGGACAATGTTTTTATTCCTTGAATTAGTGGGAGAAGTGAATAATGATGATGATAAATTTTCCATGATGTTGAGAAAATACATAATATACATGATTTATGGATATTTCATTCCTATTGGGTAATAATAGGTGAGGAAATAATAATAAAATAAAGGAACTGAAAATAAAAGAATAGTTGAGAAATCCATTGCAAAATATTTGGCAGCCTAACAGCTATGAAAAAGGGTTTTAAAAACATTAAAATGAGAGGGGAAAAGGGAAACCCATAAATAAATGAATCATAATATATAATAAATCATGAATAAGATTAAAATAAGAACATTTTATGGATTATTGATTTATATACCACATAAAAGAGAACTAGAATATAAAAAAAAAAGTTGACAATTCTCTTAACATGTTGAGTTCACCCAAAACCTGATGGTTGGGACCATGGAGGCCTAAATTAAACTTGGGAGGTCTAATATGGAGGTAAGGCTGCCATAGAATTTTTTAGGAATAATTTTTAATGGATTTAATGATGTAATGGGTTGGTATTTATAGTAAAAGTGAGGGAATATTTTAATAATTTCCAAGGGACAACACATTGGTCGTATTAACAAAATCATGGGATTTCCTATGGTATTTTAGCAAGGTTTTAGTCACATGGGACACCTCACATATTATTTTATTGTAAAAAAGTCAACCAAATTTTTTACATCATTATTAAATAATTAATGATGTCATTAACACACACAAACTCAAAACTGTATTTTAACTATTCACCCAAAAATCAACTATTTCAGAAAAATCCCAAAAAAATCACCCGAACCATTTTTAAATGTTTATAATTAAAAAATAATATAAATTTTTTTGAAATAATTCTAAATATTATTAATTTAATTTTTAAATAAAATGAATCTTTAATTTAGAAATTAATAATTTGAAAACTATAACTACTTTTATATCACATTGAAAAACTAACCAAGATGGCATTATCATAAAGCCCAAGAAAATAAAATAATTACAAAATTTAAAATTTATTAGGGTCATATTACTATTCATAATGGTATGTTACTATCCACCAAAAAAAACAAGTTGATTCCATTAGACTCCATATGACATAATGAACACAATTGTCGATGAACGTTTTTCAAAATTCAAAACATAGAAGTGGAAAAAAATATAGAAGGATTGTTATATATATCTAAATAAAACAATTTTTCATGTATATCCATTTTATTTTAGAAAACCATGCGGTGTTACACTTATAGTGACCAATGTTGATTAGTGGTATGCCACTACTGATTATTACGGTATGGAATTGATGAGGGGTTTGATGTATTGAACATGGATCCCTAATATACATTCTTATCTCTATATTATATGCATCATCATACACGTGTTTGGGTTCACATCCAATGTAGCTTGATGCTATTATGACATTATTATGTATATGTTTTTAGGACTCAAGGAGGTTTCCTTTTCATTTATCCTTGGGACCTTTCCAATGGTGGTTTGATACTTTTTTTATATATGTGGTATTTTTCAATACAAGTGGATACTTGAAAACATTACCGTTAGGTATTATTATTCAATATTTATAGCCTGTTCATAGTTACAGATCTGTTCCTAGACATTTTTATAATATGAATTCATTATAATAATGATATGTTATAACCTCACAATGTTATAGTTTTATACAAAATATTGATTTGTTATAAATAATGATAGTGGTTTCCTTTGGAAAATGTTTCACACCCTATTTGTACCATTATTTGGTACTCATATATAATTATTATATTCAATTAGGGAAAACTGAAATCCCATAATAATTGATGGATGAATGACTTTTAACATGGGATTTTTGGAGCACAAGACCGACTGTTGTCATTTGATTCTTTTGGGGACAACATATTTGGTCTTTCTTGTGATTTAGAATTACTAGAATTCATATGTTCATGCTTCCATATATTCATAATTGTTTGGAATAACACCCTAGAATTATCATCATTTTTATATGATTCCACTTTTGGTATGCTTATTACTATTTTCAGATTGATTTAATTACATGAATATATTTTTCATTATTATGATTCCTCAATTTATTTTTTTATTTTCAAAACTATTAAAATTTATCATGATACTTTTTTCTCCCCACCATTACACCTTAGACCCTGAGTACTAGTTATCATCCATTGACAATTGGGTAGGCACACTTTAGTGAATGTGACTAATCAGGATAAGTAACATATGGGATAATTGTGACTTGGACAATAAAAAATGAATATGGGATTATTTCTTAACATTTTATATTAAAAATTTATTTTAATGGTGGGAAGAATATTTTAATAATAAAATATTTTATTCTTTTATAGTATTTATATTCATCAATGATAACATCCATAGATGTTATGGATTTCTTTTAAATTTTATGTATATATATTTCCTCATATATTCCAAGATCATTCTCTTATCCAATTACTATATAATACATTCCATTTGTTCATTTCTCAAATACATTATTTATGAAATAACTTTTTATTATGATATGAGGACGTATAATCCCAACCATTTATATACATTGTAAATTCTTATGTTTATGGATTATGATTATTTTCCATTTGTGTAACATATAATAATTAACATAATATGAATGGTGCATCAAGATTGAACTACAATGAATATGATAATGTTTTGAATTAATTATATGTTATATTTGGTATATTGGAGTAATAATAATCAATTGTGGGACTCTTTACACCATGTAACATTGTCTTCAATATATTTCATGTCTTATTTTATTTGGAATTTTCTATATTGATGAAAATGTTTTTAGGATTCCAAAATATTATGATATTATACTCTTTATGTTATTATCCATTTTTATTAGTCATGAGACATATCTTTTATGATATCATGTTATACCTTTGGCTCATATCATATATCAAATCCATTTTATATGATTGAGGATGTCTATATTGTTGGGATTTAAATCTATTATTTTTCAGTCATCAAATGTTATTATGTCATCATGACATTATAATAATTTTATTCTCATTGATTTCATTGAATTTATAATTCTCATTTTTCCCTTACTTAGAATTCAAGATCACCCTTATTATTTATTTATTTTCCCCTAGATTGTGACGAGTGGATTAATGTTTTTATGACTCTAACATTACAAGCTATAAAAATCCTAGTGCAAAACAATATAAATATTTATCAACAAATTTTCTATTATTCTATGTTTTAAAGTAATATTTTTTTCCAAATTATTTAAAACAATAAACATTAAAGGTCTATATGTATAAAAGTGATCCAATTATTCCATTATAGGTTGAAATTTTTGAATGGATTAAATTTTTTGATATTGATTATTACTGTATATAAAAATTAAACACCAGTTTTTTTAGCAACAAATTGATGAATGAGGGTTCGGGGAAGTTCTAGTATTCTTTATTGGCATCATTCAAAAAAATGATATCAATGATTTATTTGAATCATAAACTTCTGTTAGGAAAAAAATTTATATCCAATTTGATTCTTGAATTTTATTTTATGATGAGGAAGAAAATTTTATATAGTTTCTAATATAGAATTAAAGGGGTATTAAATTTTTATCAGATATATCATGTGTTATTTAACTAAATTTCATGTAGATTTAGACCACTATGATGGAGAAAAAACTCAATACCCTACGAAATACATACACCCGTTCCATTATTATACAATTTAGGAGTAACATTCCTTTGAAAATTAATTCCATTTATATTACATTATGAATATCTATGAAACATCCACCCATCCCACTTATAAAAGGAGACTCTCAAAATTCCTTCTAATCAACACAAAAATACAATTCTACCTAGAATATACCTTATTTATTTTAAAAATAAATCTATCCCACATTTTATGCATCTCATCCCTATAGATTTTCAATTTTCCTTCTAATTCAGTAATATATATAAGTAGAATTAAAATTAATTTACTTAATTATTTTTACATAAATAATTTTTTTTCATGACATATTCTACAACCTATTCTCAATTATATTTTACCCGTTATAATATAATGGTGTTGTATTATTATTATTGTTATATTTATTTCTTATATTAATATAATAATAATTAAATACCTCACCCATTTTCCATGTAGAATTTAAAACATCATTCATGTTACATGATAACTACCATCCATGAATGACATGCTTTAATTATCATAATTTTAATACATGTATGGTTCGGAAAAATGGATTATAATAACAAATATAATACATTGATGATTATTTATTTTCCTAAAATAAAAATCAATATATTCCTTCTATCAACATATATAAAATAAAAATTTTATTCGTGTCTATATACATACTACCACCTCCTTGAAATTATGCATTCCAATTGTCATCACTATCATACACGGATTATTATAAAAATTAAATTAATTTTTTAATATTAATTTATTTGTATGATTATATTTATGTAAATATTATTTTAATATTTAAACTTATTATTAATATTCTACATTTTATTCATTAAAATTATCAAAACACAATCGTCATTGATTATTTCTTCATAAACCATGACTAACATTCTACTAGAATGAAATTAAATCATTATAAAATAATATATACTATATATTATATCACCTTGGATAAAATTACAATGATAAACATGGAATAAATAAATGAGTATCTATATTGACATGTTAAAAGATGATCAAAACATATAAATTTATTAACATATGGTAAATAAAATAAACAATATCTAGTTTCAGAATATATATATGGAATAAAAATAATTAATTATTATAAAAAGCAATATATTTTAATAATTTTATAAAATAATTTTTCAAGATGATTTTTTATTATACATTATTTTATTTAAATTTAATTGATGTTGATTTTATAGTTATGGATTTTTCATGTCACATTTCTTTATTTGAGACATACACCATATGGAATAATTACATTAAATTATATGGTGTATATACATATGTATATATGTTTTTATGATATATTCATAAAAATAAGGTTACTTAAAAACCACTATCATGTTATCCTTTTCTTGGGATTTTTATTCGATAGATACGAATGTTGTAAGTGATTGTGTTAACTAAAATCAACTTTATTTGAGTTCTAATGATTTTTTATGAACATATTCATTCATTGTTTGGTGTCTTAAATCCTTATAATTAAATATATTACAATTTATTTATATATGCGAAAAAAATACACTTTTAATTAAATGATATTACCTTGATAATTTTTTTACTCACAAATGTATTTTATTGTAATGAATAATTCACACCCACACAAGGAAAAATATTTTTATTCCGCATACTCAATCACTCCTCCTAAAACCTTTCTATATTATTATTTTGAAATCTAAATTTTTAGTATTTAATGAGATCTTCATAATTAAATTTACCTCTTTTAAATGGGGTTCATTATTAATCTTTTAACTGATGCAGATTTACAAAAAAATATTTCAAAATACTAAAGTAATTTTCTACTAATGTTCAAATATATTAACTTCTATTCCACAATTACTATAGTGAAAATTCAATTACCTTTCCATGATCATTTGTTTGGATTTATTTGAAAGTGGTATTTTATATTATGTTTATGTTACATTTCTAAAAAAATAAATGCAACTTGTTACGACTTTTTTTTTACAATAATTGTAACACCCGAGATTTTTATGAGTAATATTTTGTTTTTATATATATCATCAAAGGAATCTTTCACTACATACTAGCTTGGCTTACTTTACACGCAACCGCGACCTTCCTCGATAGCTTGCGTCGTATGCAATACTGAGTTTCACTAAACAACGATATGCTCTTAAAATCTTATTAAAACTAGCCGTTATGAATAGTAATAACCACTTTTTAAAATTTTATAAATTTTATTTTTCAAATTGGACTTCATTTTTGGATTCGGAATATCGAAATTAGCCTACGGTGAAATTTTGTTATTTTTCTGCAAACTTTCAATTTTTGATGAATAGTGAAACCACTAAGTGGTAGGTTAAAAACTGAATTTTGCATAAAACATAATTTTACCGCTTCTGTGAATGGAATTTCGAAAACCCGAGAGACTCGGTTAATATCAAGGACTAAAATTTTGTTCAATGAGATGAAAATAATGTTTTGGTGAATAGTAACTTTTTACTTTTTTTTACCAGGGTTAAAAGTAAATAGGGTAATTAAGGGTAAAAATGATATTATTATTACCCTAACACGTGTCCTAATTCTATTAGACAAGTTTAATTCGACCAAAAACAAACTTAGGAATAAAATATGACCATTTAGGTCCACTTGGATTAGATTAGGACATTTATTATTAATTTATTTAAAGAAGGGTTAAAATAGTTAAAATCAAAGTTTAATAAGTAAATCATTTTTAATATTGTGTTATACATAAGATAAATTCGACTATAAAGATTCATTATAAAGCTAAAAAGATTTCCTACATTATGGTATTTTATTTATAATTTTTAGACATTTAATAATTTAATTTATTTATGACACAATGATGATGCAGTAATTATCTTATTAATGAAATATTGACATAATTGATGTTATAAACACAAACATAAATGTAATTTGAGACTTTTTATGAATTCCACTAATTTTCTAGGTTACTATGATATATTAGTGTTGATTTAATCAACTTGTTTCGAACATATAATTCTGTTATGACTTTCACAAAAATCATATATCAAATAGTGTCAAAATTGACACAAAATAGTTTTTAAATCAAATATTATATTATTAATTGTTATTGTATTCCTAAAAATCTAAGGTTCGGAAAAATGACTTAGAGAAGGATATATATATTAATAATAAAAAATTTGGGGTTTGTTTGGCATGTTATAGTAATTGTATTAACCATAAAATGTAAGAAAACAAAAAGACACGGTAAAAGTTAAATTATTTAACTTAGAGTTCAATCTAATTGATAAGGTTAAAATAATAACCTAAACTTGTCTAAATCGTATTGGTTGATAGGATTTCGACCCATCCCCACTTTAGCTTCGAAATAAGACCCTTTGGAACCATTATAAACCGATTTTGACTTTAATATAAAATAATATTTTGAGATATTCCTAAGGTGCCCCTCTCCTCCCTTATAAAAGGGCACCTCCTCCCCCTCCTCCTCACACAAATTTGAGCACTCAAGCCCAGCCAACCCCAAACATTTTCTCCTCTACACTTACCTAGAATAATCCTAGAGGTCCTGGTCTTCTTCAAAGACCATTCTTAGTTCCCTAAGTGGAGGATTCAAAGAAGCGTTCCAAAGAAGAGGTAATATCCATTACCGATCTTTTCAATTTCTTTCTTCTTCAACTTATTCTTCTTTAGTTGTTTCATGATAAAGTAATAACATCAGTATTACTTACATACTGATATGTTATTATAAATATGAAACAACCCTAATTCACCTTCTATCCATCCTACGGAAAAATGAAATCACCGCGCGTGCGTACGTACGGAATACCGTCTCCACGCCGTGGTGTAATCTATTTTCCACCATCACCTTACAAGGATGGGTATAATGGTGTAATGAGTAACTATTTATGATTATTATAAAGTAATATTGATACTTAAATAATATACATATACTCAAATACAATTCCATGATCATAGGAACGATATCATCACTCGTGCGTACGTACGGAATACCGTCTCCACGATGTGATGCGACTCGTTCTACATGATCATCATTACATAGTAATTATATAAATGAATTGAATGAATAAATATGATATATGTTACACTAATACCATTCTTGATATAAGGTATCTATAACCTTAAAAGAAGAATAAGAATTTATTCGGGAAAACACGCATAAGAACAAAAGGCAATAAAGACCCGAGTAACAAGTAACAATGAAATATTACTAACAAGAAGCTAATAATATGACCATATATGATATAATATCAATATGTATTATTCTGGAATAAGTCAATAACATTATTTAAACCATTATACAGTAGCTTCGGACACATACAAAGCAAATCGGACCTAAGGTAAGGGAAATATCACAATCTCATTTTTATCCGAGATTGTTTATTCGTAAGTATTTATTGGGGTGTATTTTATCATCCACATCCATGTTCCCTCAATATGTAATATTGTTTCCATCCACTTACACTAGTTTAAATCCAATTTTACCCTTCGGTGAGTTTTTAGTAAAAGATATGAAAGGAATATTTTGTCGTTTTTCGTACGAGGTACTTTTTGACTTTTCCGACAAAAGTACGAAGAATGTTTTTTTTTAACTTATACGGCATGAATGGATTTCTAAAAAATTATTTCCAAGAAGCATCCTTTACAAGTATTCAAGTTTATTTTTAATCAACTTCTTTTAGTTTAAAATTGTATGACATGTTAAGAAAGGAAAAGTGTTTTTGAAGTAGAAAGGATATTTTCCTCAAGAATGAAGTTCAAGTATTTTACCGAAATTATTTTCCATCTAAGATAATAAAAGGGTTCTGTTTTTATCCCTATTATTACATGGATTTGATTATGTTGTGATGGAAATAATTTTATGAATTCCTTTATCTTATATGAATTGTTTTATGATGTCATGTTGATTAAGAATCCCATTTTTATTACATGGGTTACGCTATGATGTATGGTTTATGATTATGTGGCACACATAAGAAAGGATTCATTATAAGATGGGTGGGACCTATATCTCCCTCCAATGAATTGGGTAAAGATTTATATCTCATGAGATAGACATGGCTGGAACGGGAGGTTATTTCGGTTCAGTGATACATGACTGAAATGAGGAGTGAACTCGGTTCAGAAAGGGACTTTGTCCGCTAAGATAGTCTTGGCAATGAGTCATGACTAACAAGAAATGATTTTCCATGATTATGTGTGCATGCCACAAAGTTTCAAGTTTCATGTTATTATTATGGGGATCTCATTTTCACTTCTATGATTTGTTCCGTGTTAAGATATTATGATCTCTTTTGCAGGTTATGATTTTCAAAAAGATATGATATGATTTTTATTTCCTTTATTTTCCCTTGCTGAGCATTTGAGCTCACCCTTTTATGTTTTCTTTTCCCTAGGTCAGGAAGATGGATATTAAGTAGAATATGCTAAAAGGGACCCTAGATATGATGAAATAAATGGGAGACACTGTAGAAGATTTATGAACCAGTTGTTTATGTTCCCCAGTTTCTAAAGACACTATACTTATACGGTCCTTTGTGGTTTTGTCATATGTTGTAATAAGTGTACTTCAATTTTGAAGTATTAACAATGTATGTAAAGTATGGGTCATTATAGTTGGTATCAGAGGAAAGGTATAGTCAACCTTTGGAAACTAGGATGTGAAAGCCTTAGTAAGAACCCTAAGAATGAGTCTAAGCATAGAACACGATCTTAGTGTTTTAGAAATGGCCATGAATAACCTAGGATAAGACCTTAAGCGTGAAAATTTTATTCTTGAATTATGTGGTTTTCCTATTATAATTAGTGTTGCTCACACTATTCTTTTTGGTTTTAGTCAATGGCTGGAACCCGAAGGAACCGTGTTAATGAGGAATGCAATGGGAAATGCAATGATTGTCCCCCGGAGCAACCAAAAGATATGGGAGCTGAAATGAAAAATATTGTAGCCATGCTCACACAACTTTCTCAAGCTCTGAATCATGTAGGACTTCCAAACGAGCAAAGGAAGGAGCAACATTCTGTTGAATCCTTCATGAGGCAGCGTCCACCTTCTTTCAGTGGGTCTACTGATCCATTAGTTGCTGAACAATGGATTAGTACTACTGAAAAGATATTTTCAGTTCTTCAATGTTCTGAACATGATAAAGTCATCCTTGCAGTGTATCGTTTGGAAGGAGATGCTGATCAATGGTGGAATCTTATTAAGAATACGAGGCAAAGGGATGAAATTGAGTCTATGGAATGGGACGAGTTCAAGAACTTATTTTTTAATAAGTACTTCCCTCATATTCTCCGAAAAAAGATGGAGAAAGAGTTTCTTGAACTGAAGCAAAGGGATGATGAATCTGTTGGTACCTATAAAGCAAATTTTACAAGACTTGCAAGGTACGCTTCTGGTACTATTATCGAACCTGAGAGTAGGATCGATCGATTCTTTAGTGGCTTAAAACCAAGTCTTTGAAGGGCGTTAGCCATAAGGGACTTCAATAGCTATGAGGAAATCGTTCGATGTGCTCTCAAAGTCGAGATGGAGATTGGAGTAACCCATCAGTCATATGGGTTTGATAAGAAGAGGAAAATGGGATTTAAAGGAAAATCTAAAGAGCACACTGAAAAGAAGATGAGCTTTCCCTTATGCTCAAAGTGTGGAAAGAAACGTGGAGGGAGTTGTCTTAAAGGGACAAGTAAATGTTTCAAATGTGGAAAGGAAGGTCATCGGGCATTTGAATGCCGCGCTGATGGGAAGAAGATGTCTAATGATGCAAACAAAGGAAGGGATGCACAGAATGAACCTACTACACTTCAATGTTTCAAATGCAATGAGATGGGGAATTATGCCAATCAATGCCCAAATCCAAGGGTTGATGATGATGGTCGACGTCGACAAAGTCTTAAGGCTAAAGACAAAGGAAAGTCACATGCAATTTCTATCAGTGATGTGGAGTACGATAACGATGTGGTGAAAGGTACACTTACCATCCACTCTAAAGTAGAAAATGTTTTATTTGATTCTGGATCCACCCACTCTTTTATTTCTGAAGACTTTTCTAAGGGTATCACCGTATTACCTCAACAATTAGATGTTGAGTTAGCTGTGACAACACCTAATGGCACATCAATCGCATCAAAAGTTTATAATTCTTCTCCGATCGAAGTTTGTGGGAAAGTGCTTCCTGCAAATCTTGTGATCCTTCCTATAGTGGAATTTGATGTGATTCTTGGCATGGATTGGCTTTCTTTATACGGAGCTCATATCAATTGCCAAAGAAGGGAAGTCACATTTCATATTCCAGATCAATCTACGATCGTCTATCGATGCAAGGATGAATATAACCTTCCAGTGGAAATTTCTTCCATCTTATGGGTCTTGATTCCACTAAATGAAGGTTATTTATCTCAAATGGTTGGTGAGAAACTCACAATTAAGAATATGCCCATAGTACGAGAGTTTGATGATGTCTTTCCAGAAGAATTACCAGGTCTTCCACCAAATCGTGAAGTTGAGTTTTCAATAGAACTCGTACCGGGTGCTTTGCCTATTTCAAAGACACCTTATAGAATGGCCCCAATTGAGTTGCAGGAATTGAAGAAGCAACTCCAAGAGAATCTTGATAAGGGATTCATACGCTCTAGTGCGTCACCTTGGGGAGCACCTATTCTATTTGTTAAGAATAAATATGGATCAATGAGACTCTGCATTGATTATCGAGAACATAACAAGATCACTATCAAGAACAAATATCCTCTCCCACGCATTGATGACTTATTTGACCAACTACGCGGAGCTCAATACTTTTCCAAGATTGATCTTCGTTCAGGGTATCATCAATTAAGGGTCAAAAGGGAGGATATACCAAAGACGGCTTTCCGTACAAGGTATGGACACTATGAATTTATAGTGATGCCATTTGGTCTTACTAATTCCCCTGTTATCTTCATGGATCTAATGAATAGAGTCTTTAGAGACTATCTTGATAAATTTGTGGTAGTCTTTATAGACGATATTCTTGTCTATTCAAAGAGCAAGGAAGAGCATGAAGATAACTTGAGAATTATATTGAAGACCCTGAGAAAGGAGAAGATTTATGCCAAATTTACCAAGTGTGAATTTTGGCTTCAAAAAGTTGCATTTTTGGGTCACATAATCTCAAAAGAGGGGATATCTGTGGATCCAGCAAAAACAGAGGTTATCGAAAGATGGTCAAGACCAACAACAGCAACTGAGATCCGAAGTTTTCTTGGTTTGGCAGGATATTATCGACGTTTTGTAAAAGATTTTTCACGATTATCTAATCCACTCACCAAGTTGACTTGGAAAGGAGTTAAGTTTGTTTGGACAGAGGAATGTGAAAAGAATTTCAAGGAGTTGAAAAGAAGGTTATCCAGTGCACCTGTTCTTACACTGCCTTGTAGTGGAGAAAGGTTTGTGATCTATAGTGATGCATCCAAGAAGGGATTGGGGTGTGTTCTTATGCAAAATGATATGGTGATAGCTTATGCCTCACGATAGTTGAAAATCCATGAGAAAAATTACCCAACACATGATTTGGAGTTGGCTGCGGTAATCTTTGCATTAAAGATTTGGAGGCATTACCTTTATGGTGAAAGGTGTGATATTTATACTGATCATAAAAGTTTAAAGTATATTTTCACACAAAAGGAGCTGAATATGCGTCAAAGAAGATGGTTGGAGCTGATTAAGGATTATGACTGCTCAATCCATTACCACCCTGGGAAAGCAAACAAGGTGGCAGATGCATTAAGTCGACAAGACCATGCTAGTTTATCCATGATGAGGATCACAAAAGATCCAATATTTATGGATTTAAAAAGGATGGATCTTGGAATTATAATGGAAGGGGAAAAATCTTATCTTTATCAAATGAATGTTCAACCATCTATACATGTGAAGATTAAAGAGGCATAGAAAGAAGATGTCGAGTTACAAAAGAAGGTGAGAAATGTTCCTGAATTCAACCTTGATTGTGATGGGATAATAAAGTTCAGGAATCGGGTTTGTGTTCCTCCCATCCCCGAATTAAAGAAGGAGCTGCTGGATGAGGCTCATAGTTCTCCATTCTCTATTCATCCTGGAAGCACGAAGATGTATAGGGACCTGAAAGAGTACTTCTGGTGGGATGGCATGAAAAGAGATGTTGCTGAATATGTCTCTCGATGCTTGGTTTGTCAACAAGTTAAAGCTGAGAGACAGAAGTCTAAGGGGATGTTACAACCATTACCCATACCCGAATGGAAATGGGAAAACATCACTATGGACTTTGTCACAGGACTACCTAAAACATCCAAAGGGAATAATGCTATCTGGGTCATAGTTGATCGTCTTACAAAGTCTGCACAGTTCATTGCTATTATAGAGGATTTCTCTCTGGATCAGCTTGCCAGGATATATGTAAAGGAAGTGGTAAGATTGCATGGAGTACCACTTTCTATTATATCTGATCGGGATCCGAGATTTACCTCGAAGTTCTGGCGAAGTCTTCAGCATACTCTGGATACAGAGTTGAGTTCCAGCACTGCTTATCATCCCCAGACAGACGGTCAGTCTGAGAGAACAATTCAAACCCTAGAAGATATGTTGAGAGCTTGCTCTATGGATTTCAAAGGAGGTTGGGATCAACACCTACCCTTGGTGGAATTTTCTTATAATAATAGATTTCACTCCAATATTCAGATGGCTCCTTATGAATCTCTCTATGGAAAGAAATGCAGGACTCCAACTTGCTGGGATGAAGTTGGGGAAAGAAAGCTATTAGGACCTGATCTCGTAGACGAAATGGCAGAAAAGGTCAGATCTATTCAACAACACATAAGAGCAGCTCAGAGTCGACAGAAAAGTTATGCCGACAACCGAAGAAAAGACCTAGAGTTTGAAGTGGGTGATAAAGTGTTCATACGAATATCTCCCTGGAAGAGGGTTATGAGATTTGGAAAGAAGGGGAAGTTGAGCCCTAGATATATCAGTCCTTTCGAAATACTGGATCGTGTTGGAAAGGTAGATTACCGATTGGCGCTTCCACCGAATCTCTCTCAAGTTCACGATGTGTTCCATGTATCTCTCCTGAGAAAGTACATACCTGATCCTTCACATGTACTCAGCTCAGAAGTTGTACCGCTGGAGCAAGATCTTTCTTATGAAGAACAACCAATAGAGATTCTGGATCGTAGTGAAAAAGTCCTACGAAACAAGACCACTCGATTGGTGAAAGTTTTATGGAGGAACCACCAATTAGATGAAGCTACGTGGGAGCTTGAGGATATGATGAGGGAGAAGTATCCTCATCTGTTTGTTACAAAGTGACGAATTTCGAGGGCGAAATTCTTTTTAAGGGGGGTAGAATGTAACACCCGAGATTTTTATGAGTAATATTTTGTTTTTATATATATCATCAAAGGAATCTTTCACTACATACTAGCTTGGCTTACTTTACACGCAACCGTGACCTTCCTCGATAGCTTGCGTCGTACGCAATACTGAGTTTCACTAAACAAAGATATGCTATTAAAATATTATTAAAACTAGCCGTTATGAATAGTAATAAGCACTTTTTAAAATTTTATAAATTTTATTTTTCAAAATGGACTTCATTTTTGGATTCGGAATATCGAAATTAGCCTAGGGTGAAATTTTGTTATTTTTCTGAAAACTTTCAATTTTTGATGAATAGTGAAACCACTAAGTGGTAGGTTAAAAACTGAATTTTGCATAAAACTTAATTTTACCGCTTCTGTGAATGGAATTTCGAAAATCCGAGAGACACGGTTAATATCAAGGACTAAAATGTGGTTCAATGAGATGAAAATATTTTTTTGGTGAATAGTAACTTTTTACTTTTTTTACCACGGTTAAAAGTAAATAGGGTAATTAAGGGTACAAATGATATTATTATTACCCTAACACATGTCCTAATTCTATTGGACAAGTGTAATTCGACCATAAACAAACTTAGGAATAAAATATGACCATTTAGGTCCACTTGGATTAGATTAGGACATTTATTATTAATTTATTTAAAGAAGGGTTAAAATAGTTAAAATCAAAGTTTAATAAGTAAATCATTTTTAATATGGTGTTATACATAAGATAAATTCGACTATAAATATTCATTAGAAATATAAAACGATTTACTACATGATGGTATTTTATTTATAATTTTTAGACATTAAATAATTTAATTTATTTATGACACAATGATGATGCAGTAATTATCTTATTAATAAAATATTGACATAATTGATGTTATAAACACCAAAATAAATGTAAATTGAGACTTTTTATGAATTCCAATAATTTTCTAGGATACTATGATATATTAGTGTTGATTTAATCAACTTGGTTCGAACATATAATTCTGTTATGACTTTCACAAAAATAATATATCAAATAGTGTCAAAATTGACACAAAATAGTTTTTAAATCAAATATTATATTATTAATTGTTATTGTATTCCTAAAAATCTAAGCCTCGGCCAAATGACTTAGATAAGGATATATATATTAATAATAAACAATTTGGGGTTCGTTTGGCATGTTATAGTAAGTGTATTAACCATATAATGTAAGAAAACAAAAAGACACGGTAAAAGTTAAATTATTTAACTTAGAGTTAAATCTAATTGATAAGGTTAAAATAATAACCTAAACTTGTCTAAATCCTATTGGTTGATAGGATTTCGACCCATCCCCACTTTAGATTCGAAATAAGACCCTTTGGAACCATTATAAACCGATTTTGACTTTAATATAAAATAATATTTTGAGATATTCCTAAGGTGCCCCTCTCCTCCCTTATAAAAGGGCACTTCCTCCCCCTCCTCCTCACACCAATTTGAGCACTCAAGCTTGGCCAAACCCTGAAATTTTCTCCTCTCCACTTCCCTAGAATAATCCTAGAGGTCCTGGTCTTCTTCAAAGACCAATCTTAGTTCCCTAAGTGGAGGATTCAAAGAAGCGTTCCAAAGAAGAGGTAATATCCATTACCGATCATTTCAATTTCTTTCTTCTTCAACTTCTTCTTCTTTAGTTGTTTCATGATAAAGTAATAACATCAGTATTAATTACATACTGATATGTTATCATAAATATGAAACAACCCTAATTCACTTTCTATCCATCCTACGGGAAAATGAAATCACCGCGCGTGCGTACGTACGGAATACCCTCTCCACGCCGTGGTGTAATCTATTTTCCACCATCACCTTACAAGGATGGGTATAATGGTGTAATGAGTAACTATTTATGATTATTATAAAGTAATATTGATACTGAAATAATATACATATACTACAATACAATTCCATGATCATAGGAACGATATCATCACTCGTGCATACGTACGGAATACCGTCTCCACGATGTGATGCGACTCGTTCTACATGATCATCATTACAAAGTAATTATATAAATGATTTGAATGAATAAATATGATATATGTTACACAAATACCATTCTGGATATAAGGTATCTATAACATTAAAAGAAGAATAAGAATTTATTCGGCAAAACACGCATAAGAACAAAAGGCAATAAAGACCCGAGTAACAAGTAACAATGAAATATTACTAACAAGAAGCTAAGAATATGACCATATATGATATCATATCAATATTTATTATTCTGGAATAAGTCAATAACATTATTTAAACCATTATACAGGAGCTTCGGACACATACAAAGAAAATCGGACCTAAGGTAAGGGAAATATCACAATCTCATTTTTATCCGAGATTGTTTATTCGTAAGTATTTATTGGGGTGTATTTTATCATCCATATCCATGTTCCCTCAATATGTAATATTGTTTCCATCCACTTACACTAGTTTAAATCCAATTTTACCCTTCGGTGAGTTTTTAGTAAAATATATGAAAGGAATCTTTTGTCGTTTTTCGTACGAGGTACTTTTTGACTTTTCCGACAAAAGTACGAAGAATGTTTTTTTAACTTATACGGCATGAATGGATTTCTAAAACATTATTTCCAAGAAGCTTCCTTTACAAGTATTCATATTTATTTTTAATCAACTTCTTTTAGTTTAAAATTGTATGACATGTTAAGAAAGGAAAAGTGTTTTTGAAGTAGAAAGGATATTTTCCTCAAGAATGAAGTTCAAGTATTTTATCGAAATTATTTTCCATCTAAGATAATAAAAGGGTTCTGTTTTTATCCCTATTATTACATGGATTTGATTATGTTGTGATGGAAATATTTTTATGAATTCCTTTATCTTAGATGAATTGTTTTATGATGTCATGTTGATTAAGAATCCCATTTTTATTACATGGGTTACGCTATGATGTATGGTTTATGATTATGTGGCACACATAAGAAAGGATTCATTATAAGATGGGTGGGACCTATATCTCCATCCAATGCATTGGGTAAAGATTTATATCTCATGAGATAGACATGGCTGGAACGGAAGGTTATTTCGGTTCAGTGATACAGGACTGAAACGAGGAGTGAACTCGGTTCAGAAAGGGACTTTGTCCGCTAAGATAGTCTTGGCAATGAGTCATGACTAACAAGAAATGATTTTCCATGATTATGTGTGCATGCCAAAAAGTTTCAAGTTTCATGTTATGATTATGGGGATCTCATTTTCACTTCTATGATTTGTTCCATGTTAAGATATTATGATCTCTTTTGCAGGTTATGATTTTCAAAAAGTTATGATATGATTTTTATTTCCTTTATTTTCCCTTGCTGTGCATTTGAGCTCACCCTTTTATGTTTTCTTTTCCCCAGGTCAGGAAGATGGATATTAAGTAGAATATGCTAAAAGGGACCCTAGATATGATGAAATAAATGGGAGACACTGTAGAAGATTTATGAACCAGTTGTTTATGTTCCCCAGTTTCTAAACACACTATACCTATACGGTCCTTTGTGGTTTTGTCATATGTTGTAATAAGCGTACTTCAATTTTGAAGTATTAACAATGTATGTAAAGTATGGGTCGTTATAATAATTAAATTGATTATTTATTATGTTTTTTCCATGATTTCGATCACTTATTACTCATTATCATCACAAAATTTATCTTCTTTGTAGTACTATATCAGGAATAATACTCTAAATTTATTTTTAATACACATTATTTTGGTGATTGAATATTTTATCAATCGATATTTCTCTTTAGTTTTTTTATTCCATTTAGAAATGTAATGAAACTTATTTTCATTCCAATGGTACATCATGAAATGATATATGACTGAAATTTTTGGGAAAATAATTATATGGATTAACATTATTTGATGGGTGGGATCCAATATTTACCAACAAAACATTATTTAATATTTAATATCCCTTGAAATAATAATATTACGTGTTTACATGTTTGAATTATTCTTTATTCATAAGGTTTTGCAATGAAACAATTCTATTATATGTTCTTCAGAAGGATATTTGTTGAAATAGTGGAATTTTTCTTTTTTAACTATATTGTGTTTTTAAATGATCATATTGTGACATATACAATAGTTTTTTAATGAAATAATCATGTCTTTTTTCATATTGTTTTTAGTGATATAATAACATTACTCTCTATTATAAATGTTTTGTGTTTACCTGATAATGTTGTGATTTATTCGCAAGTTTTTACATGCATGTCATAAGGTTATTATTTCCACAATAATGTTCCTATACATTATTTATTTTATATTTTTTGAAAACCTTAAAATTATATAGGCTTATTATTATTCTAAAATGTTTTACTATAAAATATTCCAATGTTATACTTCATGTCTCAAGATTATCGTCTCTCAATTTATTCATTATTATTCCATGGTATATATTTTATTATTTTGAATTTTAATTTTATTGTAATTATATATGGAAATCTATTATTTCTCCATGTTCCTCTTAATATTATATATCTCAAATGATGATATTTTTAGATATGTTATTCATAAAACATTTGTATGATTCAATGATAAGTTTTTCCTTACTAAATGATTAATCTCAACTGATTCAAAATATTCCATTATCTAAGATATAATGAAAATTATAGTATGGGAGAAGACTATAAGGTGATATATAGTAGTATGATTTTAGATAAATGATCACAATAAAATTTATCAACAAATAATCAAACAAACTAAAACATTTGGTTATGTGATGAAAATATTATTGTGATATGTTATGTGTTATTAAAAGAAAATATTAATGTATATCATAGGTCATATCACTTAGTATCAAAGAATGATTGTAATTTTTTTATCACTCAACTTGGGAGTGAAGGTCTGGGTTGTCTGACATTGAAAAAGTATTGGTAAAAAATTCAACACATTAAGAGCGACAAATTACAAATATATTGATTTGGATTACTTTTGTGAATAACTTATGTAATGTTTCTGATATGTTCAAATAAATTAATAAATTGTTATATTACCTTATAAGAAGGAGGTTTTGAATATAATTTTGATATTCATAATGTGTGACCACTTTGTTATTTTTTTTAAATAATTATGTTGATATTTCGAGTAGATAGGTGGAAATATAGAATTATCCATTTCTAAGACAAAGTTCCATTGTAAAAACCTATAATCAAAATATTGTGCTTGGATTGCAATTTTATATTAACGCATTATTGGTTTATATTTGTTTAACACAATATTTATGGATGAAACAAGTAAAATCATTATGATGTCATATTTATCTTCCAAATATAGATAAAATTATTATTTTATTAATATCAATATGGTTGATTTTCTCCATAAAACAATATAACTAGATTCAATTATCATAGAGTAAAATTAACCCATTAATTAAATTCCACCATAAGTTGTTTTTTCTATCATTTTTTAAACATTATTAATATTATAAGATTCCACCAATAAGTAATTATATTCCATCGAATTTGTAAAATCATGTAACGATGCATCAAACATATTTTTGAAAACCTGAATGGTCCAATTTGTTTCAACATTTTTATATGTTTGATAGGCCAAAATATTCTAAAATAGTATTCACATTACCTTATGAAGATACCTCATGATTCTGAAAATTAAATTTGGTGTTTGATTAAAAAAATAGACATAGAAAATATATAATTAAAAATATATTTTTTCATAAATAACATACAGAAATATAATTTTTACGGGCTTATAAAAAATTAATGATATGATATCACGTTGAATATTGATCCACCAATTCCTAAAAAAACACAATTTTTTGTCTCCCTTGGAAATATTTTCAACCAATCTGTTAAAATGTCATCTTGCTTCCATATTATCATGGTTAAAGTCTGTAACTTGCCCAAAAATATATCTCATTGAATAATAATGTGTTTGTTTGACAATAAATGTTATTAAAATAATATTGAATAATAAATAGAAAATATTCTCAATAACATTAGAAGGGTTTATATTAGATTTAAGTAGAATATATTCATGGGTAGAATCAAATAAAAAAATAAAAAAAAATTATTATTGAAACAATAAACCAAAGAACATAAAACTAGATTTTTCTACAGAAAAAAATAAAAACCATCATAAGAAGAATATGATAAATGAATTAAATTATTAACAATTATATTTACAGGTTGCTTCTAAGGATTAATCAACTCATAGAAATAAAAATTATAGTAATGTATGATTTATCAAAAAATCATTTGACAAAACATCTTCAACTTCAACATATATTATAAAAGTGATTAATTAGGTTTTAAATCAGGAAATATTGAAATAAAATTTGTTATTTATTATTTAAATAATGAAGTCATAAAAATAAATATTATGTAAAAGGATGAAAAGGAAAATTGAATAATTGAAAATAGGACATGATTATAATAATTTCATCGATGATTATCCCATGAAGCATTTTTGGAATAACATTTTAAAAACCACATTTTAATTGATATTGTGAAGTTTTTTTATATATCTATTTCATAGACATAATGTATTTTATTGTTATATGGAATTTTATTAATAATTATGATTTATGAAATATATTATATTGGAAATTGTAATAAATGTTAATATATTCATGATTCATTTTCATTGGGTTTTCTAAAGATCTATTTCAAACTCTATAGAATCTATGCTTTTATTGATGACTAAATATTCTAATTACTATGTTCACATCATGAATATTGAGAAATACACTCATGATCCATGATAAATCACTGATAGTTGTTTAAATAAGTGATTTAAATTCATTTGTATGATTCATTATTAAACATACATCACCACATTTTAGGGTGATTTATATTATTTCTATCATATAAACCTAATCACACACACATTGAAGGAGAATCATATATTTTCAAGGATAAGTACTTTGAAATTAAATTAATCCATGGTGTGTTCTCTATTTAACATGGAACATATAGTCTATTAGATATATACTGAGGATTAAAACATTCATGATTTATCCATTACACATGATAAAAAATTGATTCCTTAAAATGTTTAGTACTCCCAAAAAATCAAAAAAAATATTAAATATTATTTCAAGATAACAATAAAGTATGCTTCTAAAATATATTTCAATCATATAGTTGTTTTGATGCATCTATTTTTCTTATTATACATAAAAGTAAAAAATTCTCATATCTTTTCTATTATAATATTTTTATTTCTATTTAATTTTATTCATAAGCTGACTCTCCACAAAATTACATTCATTCATGGTTATGTTTCTTAAATCACACAAAAAAGTATCTTAACATTTGAATATGAATTTAAAATTCAATATCAAATAAATAAAATAGTTTATCTATTATAATATATCTTCTCAAAATATCCAACAAAATATTTTTATAATTTAATCGATTGATTGGTCCTATGTGAATATGATGCAATTCATAGTGTTGTTTAGTTCATTACTGTATGATAAATCATTTTACATTAATTAAAATAATATTCCTTCTTTATTTGTTGTACTATAATATTATTCAATGCATGAACCAACATGTTTTCTAACAATAGCATAATCCTTAATATTCACAATAATTCATCATTATGTAATGATCATTTTCAATTTATTAGATAGTCTATGATCATGATGTAATATCATTTAAAAAAGGTGAACATTTTCATCTATCATCATGGTTCCCAAACAGAATTTGTGATAATTAAACAGTGATATATCAACTTCAACATCATATAATAATATTTTTAAAATAAATTTTTTATTTTATATAGAATGGTTTGTTTGAAAAATAATATAATTGTTTCTTTAGAAAAACACAATAAATAATGGAAAATGGAAAATAAATTATGTTGAGAAAAAAATTTATATAATGGGTCTTACGAAATATGTGTTACTCGTTAGAAATTATTTGAGTAAAAATTATACGATACATGAAACAAGCTTATTAAATATTTCCTTTAAAATATCATAAAATCAATTTTGGATGATATTATAAATAAATATTAACTCCTTAGAAATCTATATATTGTTTTTTGAAATTCCATTCTATGAAAATAACTCATACAAAATATAGAAGGACTGTTACAAATTTACCAAAAAAACTCTAATATTTTTCCATTAACCTATAAAATAAATCATATTAAATGGTAAACTTAATCTTATGAAAACATCAGTTTTAATGTTATAAATAAATTTATTAAGACTCTAATGAATTATGGACTTTTCTAAATTTCAATAATTTGGTTGAATGATTATTAAATATTTAGAAATATTGATTTTATTATTCAATTCATCTAAACTCCAAATACATTCTTTTATTACATTAACACAAAAATAAGAATTTTCCAAATAACTCCAAAAAATCAAATATCATTCTCCACATATATTACATTTGTACTCATTTGATTATAATTATTAGTTTATAATTGAAAATAAAATAAATAACAAACATGAACACTTTTTATTTTTTAACAATGTGTTCCAAATATTTCACAAAAAATATCATGGAATGATTAATCTTAAACATTCAATTATTTGGAAATAATGGATTGAAATCACATTCAATGTCTTCACACATATAACTAAGTTATTATTAATTATTTTGAATCATACTTATGTGATCTCAGTGTAGGATATTGAATCATTAGGTTATAATTTGATATTATTCATATGGAGTAGTTTAAATTATTTTCTTTATAGCTCATCTAATCACATGATACCATGAACAAACCCCCTAAAATATTTATTCAACTGATCAAAAATATTCAATGGTTAATAAAATAATAATTTTATGAATTCATTCTCACCAATACTATTACAAAAGATTTAATAACATCAAAACTCACACACAAAAATATTATATTGATTACTTTACCCTTTCTAAAATGATCCCTATAAATACATGACACCCCAAAAAATAGTATATTTATACCCCATTAGGTAAAAAAAATATCTCTAGATTCCCAAAAAAGTAGTTTTCTAAATTTTTGTAAATTTATTTTCTAAATTCATATTGGAATAATCATAATCATATTTATTTTTGTATCTCTCCACCAATGATAAAAACATCCGATGAACATGTGAGACAACAGATGATTCATCATACCATATCCTTGATATGAATGAGGTTGATCTTAATCATCAAATATTATAATTTCAATGTATTAAATGGTTGTGGTTTATTTTAAATATATTATACTTTCAACATTGTTTGTAAAAGTATTACTCCAACACACCTTCCTCTGCAAACGCTTTTAGTAATTTATATTTCATGTCAATGTGATTTGATCATGAGTTATAAACCTGATTTCCCAAAATGATATATTACACTCTAATTATAATTGATCAAAATTATTTTTAACCTTACATCCACCTAGAGAACTTCCAACTGAGACCTCATCCACATCAATTGTACAAAATTTTACTGAACATTCTTTCTTTGTTTACCAACAAAATCAAAATTCATTAAAAATGGAAATCCACCATATTATAACCATAAATCATTAAAATTTATATAAAATTCTGTATATATATATCTAAATAGATAATGTATTCATATTATATCAAATTTCGATCCATGGTGTATTTATATGTAATGTACCAACGAATTCAATTTCTTATAATTAAAAAATAATCATTTTGTGAAATTTGATACTTTTAGAATAATCTTACAATATAAAAATTAGCAAATCATGAATTTATAAATTAATTAAAATATATAATAAATTTCAAAAAGTATCCTTGTTCAACATTTCTACCCTTTTCATTTATATAAAATTTCACTCCTATTTATATTTAAAACAAAACATGTTTCAAATCATCTATTCCAATAATTTTTTAATGTTAATTTGAATATTAATCATTATAAAGAAACATAACATATTACTCTTAAGAAACATGCATGCCCAAAATAATTTTCATTTATCCAATACTGGAAATTTAATACTACTTATTCATATCCAATGATAACTCTTTGTAAACATCATCATCATTTCTAGATAAAATTATATCACCTACATATAAAATAAATATTTGTGATACCTCTTTTTCATCGTTAATGTATAAGTTCTCTCTACTTTTTCATTCATTAAATTTTTTTATTCTCCATGAATACAACTATGAAAACAATTCCTTCATGTTTTTAACAGACATATAATATTCTTAAATATGAAAAATTATCTTTATTCTTGATAAAGTAATAAACCACTTGGTTTCTCAATATAAAATTATTCTACATAATCACCATTGATTTAGATTGACTTGAAATATTTAATGAAAATATTGTTTTACATTTGGGATAAAACAGAATGAAATTTTATATTATTTCAAAACATAAAAATTATTTCAATGTAACTATTAATATCATTTCCTTCAAAATGAGATTAACCATTGATAACAATACATTCCCTATTTTATATAGATTACAAATTTTCATTCATCTTGTATAAAAATCCATTATATTCTAATTTTTTGGATTTGTAAGTAACTCCATTGTTTAATATTTTTATGTTATCCAATTCATAATTATTATCATCAACACACTCTATATTAATGAATACCTCATTAACTTATCTTAGTATAACACATGAATAAAGTGGGGTAAGTGTGATTTTCTTAAATTTTTTATAGTTAGAAGTAGTTTTCCATATTCTCAAATGATATTATAGTACTCCGCTGTCGGTATCCTCATTGTATGAGATGATTGATGATTCTATTCAGACAAATAATATTCTATGTCCATATATTTTTCAATCATTTTTTTTATAAATATATATTATTTTGTTAAAAGATTTCATAATTTTAGATAAAATCCAATTCATCATAATTTTCATTGAGAAAATTCTTTTAGATTTGAAATTTTATTCATGAATTTTTCGAAACTATTATACAAGAAGTATCAAGAATAGTTTATTTATCATTCTTGTTATAGTGGGATCCTATTCTATTTTGTGGATAACCAGGGATGATTCCATTACCTCATTTCATTTAAAACATAGCATGAATTTAGTCCCTCGTAATGACTACACAATGGATTCTGAACACACAAAAAAATTAAAAATTTGAACATCTTAAAATGAATATCATATTGTGAAATAGAGAAAATTGGATTTTAAAAAAATGGTAATGAATATGAACCAGTGCACTGATTTATTATCCATAAAAATTTGGAAATGTATAATGATCCATCATCATTCTATAGCCCATCTCCACCCAAATAATGTTCCTACATTCAAAAAATCTATTTCGATGGATGTTATTTCCCACCAAGTTCATTGTGTATACCATTCTTTTTATGATATTTTTCAAATATTAAAATTTCATATTTTACATCATTTTTTATCTGTATATTTTTCTTGGAGAGCCGAAAATAATTTTTAGTAAATATTTTAGAGATAATTATAATTTTTTTATCCTCTTCATTGTGTTTCATGAATATATTACCTGATATATAATCAAATTTGCTAATAAATGAAATAAATTATATATATTTGGTAATTTGTTTCTTTCTCATTGGTGAAAAAATTTACGAATGTATATTCATCAATGGATGACCTATTTGAATTTCAAATTTCTTATGTAGAGAATTCAAAATGTCCCCCTTCTAACATGGGATGAATATATTGTATCATTCCCTCTTAAGGTTAAGTAAAACATGACCATTGTATTGTTGCTTAAGATTTTAAACATTATTTTGGTTGAGATGATAAATAATTTGATTCTTTGATTTAATTTCTTGTTTAAAAAATTATGTAGCGTTATTTTTCAGTGTCAATAATTTTTAGTATCAAAAAACACAAACAAGTTACACTTATTTAATTTTCATCTTCTCAATACACATCCATATTTTAATCTAATTTCGAAGATCCAATCATATTATAAAAAAATTTCATTTCCTTCCAATTATTTTGGATACCTATCCTTTAATTTTTAGAGACCCATGATTTTCAATATTCATTAAGCTATCCTCAAAATATTTAACATTCTTAGAAATATTTATATATCTTATAAAATTTGAATAATATAAAATAAAAAAATCATGAATTTTTTATATAAGAATCATTAAATAAAACATCACTAGAAAAAGAAGTTTCATTTCCCTTTTCCTTATTCTTATATGAAATTTCCATACAATATTTTTTATTCTATTATTCTGTTAGGTTGGTGAGAGATTCTTTGGTAAAGTCACCAAAAATAGTCATAATTTCCAAAACATATTACAACTATAAAAACAATTCAAATATATATTGTGAAAATGTAATCTTGTTTATATGTATTTCTCTATTTATTGGGTTGACTACCCCTCAATAATTACCTTGAAGACCTTCTTGGAACATAGAAATATTTTCACTGAAAAAATATATTACATTTTCTTAAGTCCACAACAGTTTCAATAATAAACATAAATCAAATATTTACCTCTAAAATCATATTGTTTTCTAGATGTTGACACATATATTTTTTCCATATGTCGATAAAAAATGAATTTAATTATTTTATAGTCATATAGTACATTATTTATTGATTTATTATTATTTCAATCCTTTCTCATTCAAGTTTTTTTGTATGTTTTTGCGTTAATTTCATTATTTCAATGAGTTTCAGGTTTTTTACAATCATCATAATTATTCATAAATGTGAGTATATAAACACATTAATGTAACATTAACATGACACCAATGTTTATATGATCACTTTCATAATTTTTTAGTAATATTGTATAATTAACATGAGTATCAACATTTTTCCCTTAAATATTTTTCACATCATCCTTCATTCGTCATCCAATGGCATGTTAAATATAATTCTGAATAATGGATTTGTACTTTTCTAATTCCCATTTGAAATAATTAAAATAAAATTAGAGAGCCTCAATATTCAAATCCTTTTTTAGAACTCACTATTCCAATTTTGTTTTTAAGTGTATCTCTTTAAAAAAACATATTATTATATTTTTTTTATTTATTTTCATTATTTACTTATCATCAAGGATTATATAATTATTTCTCAAATATATACTTTATTTCAATAATTTTTTGTCTCAATATCCAATTTGGATATCCTTGAATGGAATTATGTAGAATAATGATTCAACATTTTTTTTGAACTATGTGACCCATGGATTGAAAAAAACCAAATCCATGGACCAAGTAACATTTATTAGAAAATAAAACACACACAGCCCCAAATTCAAGGATTACAAGACACAAACTGTCCAAACAGAGCTTTGGAATCCTGAAATATAAGTGAAATTCAAGATCAAAAAATAAGAAAACTAACCAATCATGGGTCATATAGACATCAACATTACACCATCTGACCATCTAGTCATTAATGATCATGATATCCAAGTCAAATCCTTCAATCATAAAATTTTGTTTTGAACTCTTCCACGAGGAGCTCCCCCCTCTTAGATGTCTACTTTGGGTCCACACTTAGATTATCTTATAACTTTTTCAGTGGATCATGAGAAGAAAATGTCACACTAGATCCATCCTATTTATATTCATCAGTATATTTGAATACATCATAGATGTAATAGTATCTGAATTTACAACATTAGTATACATAATGTAATCAGTTAATTTTGAAAAATTAACCTTCATTAGCTTATATTCAAAAGTGTAAACACCCTTTGTATCAAAAATGATGCTAAACAATTCATCATACGCACACAAATATCCTGCTACATCAGAGATAATAGGAGAATCCTATAAAAACAATGCCATAACAGCCCCCTGTTTAGCATAAAATTCACAGTTCCATAAGAACTAGAATCCTCATAAGGAACTATATCCGGAGTCACATCAATTTTATAAATATCCAAAATATGAACATATGGACAATTTTCAACAGGTAATATTGACATATAATTTATCAAATTATATCACAAAACCCAAAACTACCATTTTAAAGGATGATCACTATAAACAAATATGGAAACGATTCAAACATGTATAAAAGTAGGAAAATGACATTTATCCATTTGAAAACTAAGGATAACGTCCTCTAGGATTTTATCAGACTATGAAAGGTTCGCCCATCTGCTCTTTTTTTATTTAGACTATAAGCCAGAGCATTACCCTTCTTAAAAACATGTGTAATAATAAAGTCAGTAGATGTGAGAAATTATAATCAATTAAGATCTAATGATCCATTGAAGTGTAATTTTTCATATTCCACAATGTGAAAGGATGATTCTTTTGATGTGTATAAATATTTATAAGGTTTTTCTCATTAAGGGTTTTATATATCTAATGTAGTTGAAATATTCAAAAAATATTAAGTGAAAAATTAATAATTTTGAGATACATAATATATATTAATACTATAACTTTATCTTCTAAAATTTTCTTTATCAAATAATATATGATAATGGATATTATCCATTATTCAAACAATGAGAATTTATCAAAATAATTATTTAGGTATGAATTATAGAATATATAATTGATCTAATTATTAATTATATTTTCTATATTTCTAATTTTATCAAACTGATTTTTCTTTCCCAAAAGCATGAATTAGACATTGATATAATTTATCATTAAAGTATGTAGTTTTTTAACTAAACAAAAAATAATGGTATTTATTATTTCAACATAAAAAAAATAAGTTTATAATTCTTGTATAAAAATGGATATATTGTAATATGTATGTGACTCCATTAAATATTATGTATTTTTATATTTTTTATCGACTTCCCTTTTCATTTCTCTGTGGGAATTACCGAGTAATATTAGAACATCAAAAATATTATACACACATTGTGTTATCATGTATACATATTGTTTATTTCTTCTTCATTATTTTAAAATACCTTCATCGCACCCACTACATTCAAATCAATATATACATTTAATATCCATATAGACACTAAATTTTATATTAATGGTTTATAATGATCAATTTCACATTATCGATGTTAATGTTAAGGATTGAAATTCTTACAATGGAAAAATTCTTTCTATTTTCCTATTGGGACATAAAAATTAGTATAAAAGACTAATCATGGATTTATAATTCACTCATTTATATCATTAAATCGTTTTTAACTAAATAGATACTATAAAAGAAAATTCACATATAGGGATCCATGTAAAGATGCATATTCTAGAAGATAATAAGGTATGGCATCCATTAAAACAAACATAATTACTATTAAATTACTAAAAATACTATATATATTGATAATATGATAAAAAATATTATATGTTTTGAAAACTATACTACTATGGTATGATTATACAAATTTATTATCTAGGATCTAGATAATCTTCTTAAAAATGATTCCATCAAATGTTTTTTGAATTTATAATTCAATAATTTTTATAAAATTATATTAAAATATTAGTATTAAATCAAATTAAACAAATACGAAACACATTTGGATAATTCTGTAATTCTTAACCAGGGAAGGGATAAACTTAACTAGAGAGAAACATGAAATTTTGAAATATGAATATCAAGATAATTAAATCATTAACATTAATACATCTAATGATATATATTATCATTTCACCAAGATGGTGAACATTATGGAATGAAAATAAAAAAATTATAGAGTATATTATCTTGGTAAAAATAATCTTCATAACTCTTCTTAGTAACTGGAATGCTAAGAAAGTGTTTATAGAGAATAAAATAATTAACTTTATATTCTCTAGGAAAATTGATTATATATATTCTATAGTATAAGATATAATAAAAACACATATTATCCAAAAATTATAAATATCAATTTTAAGAATTTTAAATTTTCATTTCATCCCCTAATATGTCGCCTGATGATATAGTTTAATTGTCAAATAATGAAGCAAAAATGACTAATATAGTTAAGGGAATTAATATAATTTAATAGAAAAATAAATGAAATTCTAGGAGGATAAATGGAATTATCTATCTAATCAATGGTTTTACAAATATAATGATTCCACTAATGAGACTTGTTAGGTTGAGAAAACGTGACAATTATTACTATCTTCTAAATATGTTGATGTTACATATTCATAGTCAACTTGATACTTCTTATATGACAGGTGAGATATATATTTATTATATAATGGGTTCTCCAAGATAACTCTCCAATTAACTGGATAAGTTTCGTTATCATTTTATAAATGTAGGAGAATGTTAACCAATAAGGCTTATCTTATATAGTTAATAAGGCTACAATTATTTTTGACATGGGTGAATAATATAAATCATTATATTCCAAAAATTGTTTTTATTTTAGTACTGTGGTATTTCATTGTTTTCATTGAGAAAAAGGTCAATATTTATCATTTGGAAATGATTTATTTCATACAATGAATTTATATTTTTCTAAATATATAATTTTTATGGATTTTCACATTTTTAACTAGACTAACTTATTTATTCTTTTTATGCCCCTTATGGATATTTCTGTTCTCATCCAATTTTTTAAAAATAAAATTCATAGGTTTAATGTATGGGGAATTATAATGAAGATGTAAAGTGGAAATGCATTATTATTTTTATTGAAAAAATGTGACTATTTTTAAATGTCATATATTTTGAGATAAATCATTACTAATCAGAAGTATCAAATATATGTGAAATGTTTTTTATGTATGAATTATTACCTAAATTTATAAAAATATAATCCGTAATGATTTAGAGTAATATAATAATTTTAATTTCATTGAAACATTAATATAATATATAATGATTATGTTTGAGTTATTATAGTTTAGATCAAATAAGTGTTTAGATAACATTGTAGGTTATGATGTTTTTATGCGAGGTTAAATTAAGAGTTAATGATTCCGTATTTGGGTAACAAGTCTATGGTTGATCAAACGTTCAAAGTAACAGACACATTTTTGAGGTTTTAAGTGTTGTGATATTATGATGATTAAGGATATTTTGGGAGTTTTTTTATTTGGTTGAGGAATTTCTAAATCTAAGGATTAACAATAATAATTATTTCTGATTAATTCTATTATATTTTTAAAGATGTATGTGGAATGGTTTCAAATGAACATTGAGGTTAAAAACAATTAATGTTGAAGATAATGTGTTTATTTTTTATGATTTATGGTTAAAATTAATATCAAATTTATATGGTTATTTCCATTACAAGGATCATCTTAGTTTTAACATTAAATTTATCATTAGATGTTTTAATGATGTTATTTTCTACATATTAAATTCAATTTATTGAAATGAATTTAAATGGTTCTCAAACAACCATCTTATTCCCTCATTTTCATTTAGTCACAACTCTTATGGGAAAATCATGTCAAAATGATATGAGAATCTTTCTAAACATACACATCACCTTAAATAAACTAATATATCAACCTAGAACGTTTTAATTAACCAAAATTTATATGTATCATGGTGTTTCATTTATTTATATTCAAAATCCTAGCACTTCTGTCTCAATATCTAAGGTAAATTCTAGAAATGACTTGACTATTTATTTTCTCCTGAAATAGACTTAATGTAGGTAGCTAATGGCGATATAAATAGCAATAAATAATACCATGATTTCAATATTTATGTTATGAATAATTTTCTTACAACCGAAGTATAAATTATGATTTAGTGGATTTTAAAGAATCATAATGACATATTTGATATCATTGAATAACATAACAAAAACGATTGATAATTTAAGATATAATTTGAATGAAGTAATATTCTATCAATGATGTTATAAAATATAATAATTATTATGTCAATTATTAAACATTATATAATAGATTTTTTTATTTAATTTGGGAACAGATGTTAGACAGAATTGATACCTTTAAAAAGTACTATGGTGAATGGGTGATAATTGTTTGATAAAATTATTTTTTGACATATGTAAAATGGATAAATAAATATTTTGGTTAATTGGTGATTTATGTAAACAAAAATTATACTCCATTATGATTACTAGATTTTTTTGAAAAATGATATGTATATAAAATCATTGAGCTTAATTTTTTATTTGATTATTAATGATATTTATGAGGATATTCATTATATTTTTGGGAGTGTAATTATAATTATACTAATATTTTTTTTGAAAAATAGAAAACTCAACACATCTTTTAAGGCCACAGGTCTTAACACCATAACGGAATGGCCACAAGTGTGCACCACCTTCCACTGGCCTACATGATATTATAGTTAGTATGAAATTTCAAAGAGTTATTATTTAAGAGATAGGAATTTTTTTCATATAGATGAAAATAGAAGTAAAAAATGATTTGGTGATATTCTAATTTATCTTATTTTAGAATAATTTCTCAATTTTTAGATACTTATATCAGTAAGGTAAATATAAATATATTTGGATAGCACCTGATATTCTTTTAGAAATAATTAATAAATTATCTATTTGAGACATTATTATTTTAATGTGAATTTGTGGTGATTTGGTTTAATTATGGAAATAGGTAGCATATTTAATATATTATATGATAGTGTAATAATTTTTTTGTAGTATGAATTTTTGAGTGTCTAATTTTTTAGAACACATTTTATTACCATAGTACATGGAAATATTTTTTAAATATATTTCCAGATCTAGTATCTTAGACATCATAAAATTTCGAGTACTGATGTACATGGAATTCATTTTATAAATTTATTAAATACTTTTTATATTTTTATGCACAATTAATTAAAGAAAATGAGATAAATATTAAATGGTTTATCAAATTGAAAGTCACATACCATTATTGTGTACTAAATGTTGTTTTTACCTAAAGTTATAAGTATAAGGAGTCAGCGTAGGATTTTCGGACCCCTCTTTCACCAGTGATACATTTAGGTGAATTAATAAAATTATTAAATAATTAAATAAATAAATAAATAAATATTTTTTTTATTCCAAATTGAATCATTATAACCGTATTTTTATAGATAATTCCCAATGTTTAATATCATAATCATCGGAATCACTGGTGAGTGATCTCTCCATACAGCATTGGTGAACCTCTTCCATGAATGTTGAAGTGTTATATCAGAACAGATCAAGACATGGTGAACACAAAAGATCATCCTCCCTCATCGAAGATTTTGTTTCCTCAACGATTGATTAATATAAGTGTTAGGTCTTGTGAATAATTTTTTATTCATATTTAATTAAATTTTTTAGAAAATTTAATGGTGTTCTTCAATATGTTCCCCTTTTGTAAAACCATTCCAAGATCTAGCGTATTGAAAAATATTTGACAATTTTTTTATAATATGAATTTATTTTTATTCATGGATTTTCTAAGAATGATTTGGAAAAGATAATAAGGCCAATTTTCATGCGACTTTTTCTCCCTCATTCATCAATGTATTCACCAATGGAACTATGTGGTTCCTGGCTTGGCTATTACTGGGTAACCTAAGCTCAATGGAGTTCCCAAATTTGTGGCATATCGATGAAACTTCTATGATATCATGAGTGGATCATATATCTAGAATCCATGCAAGTAAATGATTATAAATCTAAAATTTTGGGGATACCTTGACATTTTTTTAATGAATGAGTGTGTTTGAAATATGGAATGAAACCCATGTATGTTATGATGATCGATTTTCGGTGAACTATTCTTCGGAAACATTATTCCCATTCAGATCCATGTTTTTCAAGAAGAGATGACGTTGAATATAAGGCTATTTGACCAGATTCTATGTGGAATATTGGGTTTGCAAAAATGTGAAGAATCTAGAAAGATCATGACTACCCATAATGTTTAATGAAGAACACGCTGCATTTATCCCTTCCAAGTGGAGGTGCTAGGGTCTGGGGAAATTTTAAGGGCTAGACAACTTGAAAATCCATATCACATTCCAAGAAATGTATCTTAGTTTTCCAACATGGTGTAACCCACTGCATAGAATATGTCTTCGGATAGATATACATGAGGTTCGATACAGTTACATAGCCAAACGATATGACCCTTGTCACAGTTAGTTAGGACACAACATGTAGTCAAACAATACTTTGTGCTCTTCTACATGAGGTGGAGTTTTGTGCAGACTTGGTGTAACATGATAAAATGTTGTGTGGGTCCCCTCACATGATGTGTTCCCCTTGATCTCTTTTGAGAAATGAACAAACAATCATATCTCCATCGTTCAAACCTTGATTTTGGCCAGCAATTAACTTATCATATGTTTTTTTCATTTAAAACAAATATGTTCCCTCATAAATGGATTTTGAGATATTTTTTGAAATTATACATGTTTTGCAGAAAATACGATGACCCCTGAATATAGCAGCAATCAGACAGAATAACTAGAGCACCCCAAGAATAACCCTAATGGTGGAAAGAGATGTGGAGTTCCCCAAGGATAGTACTTTCCTTAGCCTCTTGCTGAGTTTGGAAATAGCATTCCTCCAATACAGTACCGGGCTTACCCTACAGTTTAGGTGCAAAGTGGAATTCTCATATGATAATTTCAAGTTACCCTCCCATATGAATGAGCTGTGGATTCCCTTGATATTTAGGTTATACCCTCCAGGTGGTCTTGGCAGTGGCATTCACCAATGACATCTTCAAGGCACATCCACCAGTCGGACTGCGTAGTGTATTTTTGAGATGACTCACTAGGAATACACTCTAGTTGGAATATGGAGTGGCATTCCCTGATGAATATTCTGAGTGTAGTCGTCTAGTTGGATGAGGCTGTGGAGTTCCTTAGTGACTATATGATTAGTGCCCTCTAGTCATACTAGGGCACATGATCCTTACAATCCATTTTTGGCCCCTCAGCTGTGAGTCACATTGATGATACATGGTTTGACATGGATTTTATCTCAGAAGTAAGATGGATTATTTACCCCTAAGATACATCCATATGAAATGACGTAAATTGTGCAGGTAAGTCATTTCTACCCATTGTGGATAGTATCAAGGTGTGGTGATCTATTCCCTTACACTTATGTATTCTTGGATGTCCAGTGATATGTTGGGAATTCATGATGGAATTATTTTGGAATTTTTAGCTACTTTTCTTATTAGGATGACCTATGATATGGATATACCCTTACTATCATATTTTGGATACCGAGAATGAGTATTAATATCCAAAGTTTTTAACAACTCCATGGGTAAGGTTCTCTCTTTTCAGGATAGGGTAAAAATGTGTGGTATACCATGTTCTTTAATTTTTTATCTTCTTATGGTTCGATGATTCCCATCTAATTTTTAATATATAAATGACTTGATATGACATTATTCTTCTCTCTATATTGTGATCTTTATGTTAAGATGATTTTACATTCACTCTCTTGTTGTGTTGAGCTATAATATCTTACTGTACATTTTTCTATCTAATAATTTACTCTACATCGGTATCTCTTAATCTTCCACCTTCATCTTTTCTGGGAATATTGAAAGATTTTTATACACACATCCCTATATTGGATTTTCCTAACATGTTTTGTGTCTTATGCATACAACAGATGGCCCCATCACGGCTTCAGAGGAGCGTAGGGATACGAGGTGATTGGACCATGTATGGGGTTCATAGCTTGGGATAAAGGAGATGGCCACTCTCACATGTTTACTATTTTCCATTTTTCCATGTTGGGTTATATTTAGGGTTTTGTGTGTATTTTTTTCTCTTATACATTTCAGTATACACTACATAACATCACTCTATTTAGTGTATCATGCATATTGGGTATATTTATACTAGTATTTCATCCTTCATTTCATTCCCTTTAAATTATATCACTGAGTTGGTTTTGTTCATGTGTATAGATTCATATGATGGGTCCTTCCCGAGATAGTAATAACATTGAAGATTATCTCCACCCCCTGGCCAATGGAGGTGGAGTTGGGGTAGTTGCGGCTAAAGCCCCGGCTTGGTTTGTGTAATGAAGATTTGTATGAGAGGTTGTACGACCCTTGGGATGTTTTTTAAATGTTTTGGTAAAAAGGTTTTGGTCCGGTTTTTGGAAATTGTGTCAAAGTGTATCGACTGCGGTTCTCAGGCTAGGGTGTCCAATGACGGTGCGATGATAGACATATACATTCACTAGGATGATAATTACCTTCTTTTTGACTCAACATAGTGAGATATTGGTTTCGGGGATTAATGGTAAATCCCTCATATATGATTGTGTAATTGAATTTTCACATTGACTAAGCTCCAATTTTTTTTTGATATATATATATTCTCATCTGACCATGGTACTCCTTTCTAACTATCTGCATGGTTGTACATCGAAAGACACCCAGGATACCAACTCTTGTTTTTGATGAGTACCCTATAGGTGATGAGGCCTCAGTTCATGGTCCATCATTTTATCCACTTTATATCGGTTGGAAGGTAGCAGAATCATCACCTTTTGAGTAGTATATAATCCTATATGAGAAGAATGAGTACGTTCCCAGGTTTAGAAAACTTCATGATTCCCCACATTAGAGACCTATGAGGTTAATAGAGAGGCAGATTCTCAGGCAGTAGAGGATTGGATACAGTTGATGGTCCATAACATCAGTCTTATTATATCCTAAATATATCATATGGTTGAAATTGTAGCTATATATTTTCCAAAAGTGGTAGGACATTTTGGGAGGATGGTTACAAAGATTAATGATGAGTGCACACTCTAATGGGACGAATTCCATCAACAATTCTGTGAGAAGTAAATCCCCTACAACCAACTTTTAGTTCAGATATAGGATCATATAGAAAATCAATATGGATTGATGGAAATGTATGAGTATGTCGTAGAGTTTACAGACCATAGGCGACAGTCCCACTACAATATCCACGATGCCTACTTGTAAGCATGGAAGTTTGAGTAGGGATACCGCATAGAGATCCGAGACAGTGTAGTTCCCTTATGCATACCCACCTATGTCGGGGTTTTAGAGTGTTAACTAGTGACATATATATATTCCTTTTGTGGGATTCCATGTAGCTGGAGAATGTATTGGGTGTAAAAGAGAGGAGTCATATATAGAAACAGGCAGGCGCCCAACATCTCAGAATAGGAGGCTCTTCAATGAGAAGGATCAGAAACAATCTTGATTAGGGCTAAGATCGTAAAGAGGGTAAGAGTATCCCAGAGAGGAGAGGTGTTTTATTTATGAATGGTGAGGTCACATTATAAAAAACATCCCAACCAGATGTGATTATTAGCCCATGAAAATAGATGATAGAACACCACGATATAGAGGTCATTGTGATAAGGTAACTCCCATGAAAGAATAGGTTGGTACCTAGGGAGGTAGATATAGAATATGATAAGAAGTATATGTAGGTGGAGGATAGTGGTATGTGATACATACACCACCACCATGTGGCGGCCCACATCAGTGTTAGGGTGCGCGAAGTCAGGGATATATACAACAACATGCTTTGGAAGTCTATGATACTGTAGTGCATGAGATGATTCTATGTATATTCAATGATGATTACACTATTGTCTCAGTATTTTTAGACATAGTTTCTAGACATTATTTTGTCTCTATACATTTGTTATGGGAGTTAGATTTCAAAGAATATGTATTAAAGAAGAATATTTTTCTCGAGGTTTCTACAGGGGATGCATCTTCTATATCATTCATTTGTCAGCAGTGTGAGATCATTATTTTTGGAGAGACAATCACATTGGAAATTTTGGTCATCATGATAGAACCCTATGAGTTTGATCATGGGAATAGATAGGATTTCCATTGTCTGAACCTAGATTCATTGTCACAGGAGATGGGTAATACACTAACATGATGATGTGATGAGGTTCTCCTTTTATGGAGAGAGAGGCATCATAGTATAACTACTAGATTCTATAAACAAGATGTTGTCCTATATCACCCAGAAGTTAGTAAGTGTATCCCTTAGTGAAGAAGTATCTTTAGGGATCTGGGTTCTTTTAGTTGCAGAGTATTATATGGAAGTCTTTCCCAAAGACGTTCTAGGATAACCTTTGATGTGGGAGATGGAGTATTCCATATATTTTCAACCTGGGACAACCTCAATATCATCTATGACATATCAAATGGAACATACCAGGCTATGGGAGATATAATTATTGGTTTAGGTTTTTCGTGATAAAGGTTTCTTCATACCCAGTGTGTCCCCCTAGGTAGCTCCAGTTCTATTCATGAAAAAAGCATACGAGAGTCTGCAGATTGTGTGGACTCTCATCCCCTATACTAGGAAATGATAATGAACAAGTATCGAATTATAAGGATGTATGACATTCCTAATGAATTGTGAGGTGTTATATGGTTCTCAATGTTTTTTCAAAGGTCTGATTACCACCATTTAGAGTTCGCGAGGCAGACATTACAATGTCTCAATGGACAATATGAGTTCGTAGTGATACCCTTTGGTTTTAATGATTTACCCACAATAATTAGTTATTTTATAAAATAATTATTCTTTTCATTATTTGAATAATTTTTTTAGTCTAAATTGATGAAATACTCATCTAATGTACAATGGAGGCAGATCATGTAGAGCACTTGAAGATGGTCTTGTATTTTTGTTGTGAGAACTAGATTTATGGAAATCTCTCAAAGGGATTGTTTTGGATACATGAGGTTCACATTTTTCATTACATAAGAAGATTTAAACATGGATACAGTAAATAATGAAGTAGTTATTTCTTGAGATCCTCCCAAGAATGTGTTGGAGGTTCAGAGTATTCTTGACTTTGCAGGGTATGACATGAGGGTTTTGGATGAATTATCCATAAATTCGGCCACATTGACCTCCATGACAACAAAGGGAGATATGTTTACTAGGATTGAGTATGATATAGTTCCATTCAGTATCTAAGGAAGATGATGATGTGTTTTACAGTGTTGAGAGTACTAGAGGAAGGAAGTGAGTTTCTAGTTTATTTCAATATCTCATGACCTGGGCTTTTTTGCAGGATGATGTAACAAGAGGAATAAATCACATATGAATCGGGGAAATTGGTACACCATGAGGAGAACCACGAGACTAATATCCTTGATCTAGTAGTGGTAGGAATTTCATTGAGTTTGTGGAGGAAGTACCTCTTGGGAGAGTGTTTTGTGGTTTAATTTGACCACTAGAGTCTGAGATAAATCTTCTCTCAAAGAGACCTAAACCTGAGGTAGTGATGCTAGTTTGATTTCATGTAGGACTATAATTTTGTGATATTCTATAATCTAGGAATGGAAAATTTTGTAGAAGATAACGAATATAGGATTTCCTAGGCTCACCTCATGTGTATTGTTTTAGAGAAATTATCTTCCTTGGAGTTGAACCTGGTGGAACAAGAGCGTACATATTTTCTATAGTTAATGGAGTTATCCCCATCTCTCCTCAAGCGTGTTAGTGAGAATCAGATGGGTGACATTGACTCTGATGTCTGGGGTGGTCAGATACCCATTGCCAATATACAAGATTGATATTCGGATGGATGGAATCATGAAATCTTATTACATGGGTGAACAATGGATCTAGTAAGGATACGAGAAGATGTGAAGCAGGAGATCCAAACATCCCCATTAGATGTACATCATAATGTGGGGAAAATGTACATATACATTAATTGAATGTTTTGGTGGTTCTGAATGACAAGATACAAAGCTGAGTTCATCTCATGGTGCCTCTCCTATCTACATTTGAAATCTGAGCATGATGTTCTGTAGTGTTTGTTGTAGCCTCTCAAGATCCCATAGAGTAAATGGGATGACATATCTTTGGATTTTATCATGGGATTTATACACATAGTGAAGGTACACAAAGCCATATGGGTGATAGTTTTCTAACTCATGAATTTTTTGGGCGTCAATTCCATCAAGAAGAGTAATTTGATGAATTTTTTTATTATTATTTTACATGTGAGAGATCTTCCGCCTTGAGAGGTTACCTTCGATTATTGTCTCTGATCAAGAGACACACCTTACATAACAATTTTGGAGAGGCCTACAAGAGGCATTTGGGAACTAGATTATAAAGAGTATAGATTTTCCACTAAGGCCAATAGGCAGATTGAGTGCACCATCTAGATGCTAGACAATATGTTGAGGGCTTTTGTGTTGGACTTTGGATGGAGATGGGATTATCACCTTCCCATGGTAGAGTTTAAATACAACAACCATTAAAACTCTACCATCAACATGGAACCTTTTGGGGCCCTACATGAGTGACCCTTAAGGTCACCCTTATACTGGATATAGATTTGGGAGTTATATCTTATGGACCAAGACATGGTGCATACGACGACAGAGAATGTGTGTCTCATCTGTGAACAGATGAGGATGGCCAATAGAAGATATAAATCCTATGCAAATAACCATCAAATTCCCTTCATGTTCGAGAACAGAGACCATATTTTCCTGAGAGTCTCCCCATGACAAGGAATGTAGAGGTTTAGATATGGAAGCATGCTATCTCTAATGTTCATCGGGCACATTGAGATCATGCAGAGGGTTGGCAAGGTTTTATACTACCATGACCTACTCCCACAAGTGGAGATCCGGAATGACGTCTTCCATTTATCGTATGTGAGGAAATATGATCATGACCATATGCACATCATTTTATGTTTTTATTTTTACATCGATGATGGATCCACTATTGCAGATCACCCGGAGGCAACCGAGGACAGACAAGAGTGAACATTGCGAGGGCGGACCATCCCATTGGTTCATGTGTTGTGGCTACATGGAAATGTGATTTAGTGTTTCTGGGAGTGGGAAAGAAAGATATAGGCTCTATATCCATTGATGGTTTGTTTTTTTTCTTTGTGTTAATAAAAATATTAAAGTTTGGAATGATAAAAAGACCTGGTTTTCCTTTATAAGACTTTGAAATATTTACAAATATATTTTCTGGGCTGGGCATGTAAATAAAATGTAATTCTGAGGCCTGGTGTTCATGGAATTGATTTTACAAAAAAAAGAAATATGTTTTATATTGTGCATGAATTATTAATTAAATAAAATAGGATAACTCTTAAAATATTGGTCAGATTATACATAGAAAACCACATTTAGGTCTAGATTGTGGTGTTTACCCTAGGCACAACATAACATGAGTTGGCGCATGACATTATAATCCCTTTCTCTGTAGTGGTATGTATAAGAAAATTAATGATTGAAAGAATGAATTAATTGATTTACATTTAACCTAAATGATACATTATAAATGTATTCTTATAGTGAATTTTCTAGGTTTAGTCACATAATCTTGGGAATCGCTGGTGAGAGCTCTCTCCATCATCCGTTGGTGAGCATCATTGATGAACGATAAAACATCATATAAGATAGGATCATGGAATAGAAATTGCAATCAATAATAATCCATTTTTTGAGAAGATGTTCTTCACCAGTGAACAATCCAAACATGTGGTATGTAATTTCAATTGGTGCCTCTTCTCTTTTGATAAAATTATGAGCAAATCGTACATTTTTATTCGACAGGTTGCCCTTTTTTATAACCTTTACATTAGCTAATGTATCATAATATCTTTTCTGGTAGTTTTATAATATGAATTTCTTGTTATTGATTCATTGGACATGAATGATTGGAAAACTACATAAATTTTTTTTCCTTGTGAATTTTCTCCTTTGTTCTTATTGTTATTCAAAAATAGAACCTCACGGTTCCAGGTTCGACATTTTCAGTCCTACCCGAGCTTGATTGGGGGCCAATATTTTTGGAGGATCAACGGAACAATGATCATATCATTATTGAAGAATTTATCTAGAATCATTGTGTTGAAAAGATGCTAAATCCAGTGATTTGGGGCCAGATTACCATGTTTTTAATGAAAAGTGTGTGCATAATGAATCACAAGAACCCCATACCTTCCTACAATTGATTTTTATTGAATGATGGATCCAAACCTTGATTCATGTCTTTTTTTTATTTTTAAAGAAAAATGATCATGATATGTCTGATGTATGACCAATTTCAAAGGATATGATCAGATATGGAAAATCTATATTTTCTGGATAAATCTTGATTACACGACTTGTTCAATGAAGAACACAGGACATGTAGCCCATCCTAGTGGTAGCACAGGGATTTGGGAAAGTTTATTGGCTACACATTGTGTAACTCCCTATCAAAAACTATGTGAAATACCCTAATAGTCCACTCTGTGTGGTCGACCACATAAACTAGGTGTCTTTTTACATGGACATGGGGTTCGGTACATGATTATGACCAGAGAACACTACCCCGGTCCCAGTTAGTTTGGACAGGATGTGTAGTCCATGTACATGGTCTACTTTGATACATGTGGGGAAGCCTTGTACTGGCCAGGAGCATATCCAAGTTGTAGAGTGGGACCACAAAATTCTTTGATCCCCTCACAGGTTCTCTTTCCCCTGAGAAAATTTGAAAAAACATCAAATGTCTATATATCCTTCATTTGAACACGTATATTGGGCTGAGAGTATCATATCCTATTTTTCTCATGTATAATTTGATAGCTCCTATGAATGTGGGTTTTGAGATATGATTGGAATTTTTTCTGGACTGTAATTATCTAAGGAGACCCCTAGTGAGTTAAATAATCGTATAGAATCACTAGAGCATCTCGGGCGTAACCCTCTTAATGTGAAGGATAATGGCCTTCCCCGGAGGCTTACTAGGCTTACCCTCTAGGTGGGATGGGCATCAGGGTTCACCAAATGAAGTACTGATATTATTGTCGTTCTTGGATGGATTTTAACACACCATGATTTTAAAGTAAGTTATCTCATTAATGTAATTTAAGAGATCTTATTTCAGGCAACAACGACTTGGCTTGTGTTGTACGCAAGATTGAGTTTTTGCAAAACAACACATTAATATTTTAATTATTTAAAAGATATATTTATTGGCCAATTAAATATTGTACTATTAATAGTAACAAATAAACCTTATGTGTTATTTATAATTTTTTAATATATAAAACATATTTATAATGAAATGTATATGTTTTTTTTAAATAGTTATATATTTAGGAAAACTATTTAAATTTTTTTGTGAAAAATAATAAAATTAATTTTAGACACCCCTAAAATTGAATTTTGTATAATATAAATCATTTTTTATTTCAGAATATCAAAATTAGCTTAGGGTGAATTTTTGGTATTTTTCTCGAAACATTAAATTTTTGATGAATACTGAAAAATACTACATAGTACATAAAAACCAGCTTTTCATTTAAATAATTATTTTTAATTAAAATTTTTCTTAATGTAAAAATATATACATAATATATATATTATTTCAATAAAAGTCATTTGAAAATAAGATATGATATATAAAATTTCATTGAAAATTTTAATTTCTTTTAACCACCATCTAGGAATAATTTCAAATTTTCATAAAACATAATTTTACCGATTCTGTGAATTGAATTTAATAAATGTTAAAGACAAAGATTTCATCATAAATTTAAATGTGGTTCAATATATTGAAAATAACTTTTGTTAAATAATAAATTTTGAATTTATTTACCATGGTTAAAAGTAAATAAGGTAATTAAAGTTAAAAATAATAATTTTATAATATAAAATTATCCCAAAACATTTTTTAATTATGTTGGATAAGTGTATTTGGACAAAAATAAACCTTAGGACAGAAAAATTATCATTTCATTCACATGGATTGGATAAAGACATTTATTACATTTTTTAAAGAATTGTTAAAAGTGTTAAATTAAAATTTTAATAATTAAACCATTTATAATATAGGGTTACACATAATATGAAGTCGTCTATAAATATTAATTAGAATGTTAATAATATTTTCTACATCATGGTATTTTATTTTTAATTTTTAGACATTAAATAACTAAATTTCTTTATGACAAATGATGATGTAGTAATAACCTTATTAATGAAAGATAAAAATAATTAATATTATAATTTTTAATATAATTGTAAATTGAAACATTGGATGACATCCATAAATTTTATAATTGATTATTATATTTTCTATTTTGTTCAATTTATTATTTCGAAGTAATCATGTTTTTATAACTTTCACAAAAAACAAATATTAAATAGTGTCAAAATTGACATAAATGTGTTTTTTTAAATAATACTATTTTATTATGAGATATAATATTACTAAAAATATAAGTTTCACCAAATGAAAATTTATAATGTTAGATATTTCATTAATTAACTATTTTAGGTTCTCTTGACATTTTATTGTATCTTTTTTAACCATGTAGTATAAAAATACAAAAAGACATGTTAAAAGATAAACTATTTAACTATGAATTAAATCTAAAATAAAAATTTAATATGGTGAAATAAAATTTACTAAAACCTATTATTTGAGAGGATTTCGACCCATAAACAGTTTATTTTTTAAATAAATCCATTTTTAGATATTAAAAACCAAAAATATTATAATAAAATAATATTTCAATCTTTTTCTAAAGTTCCCCTCACCTCTCTTATAAAAGGGTACTACTCTTCATTTAATTTCACAACTCCAAAGCTGTTTATCTTAATCAAAACCCACTAAAATATACTCCAAAAAAATATAACATCATTTTAGTGGCCTTTATTCGGTCAGAAAGCAAACATAAGGAGCAATTTTTTTCAAATCAAAAGGATACACATGAAGGAGAAGTAATTATTTTTTCACCACTTTCAAAGTTCATTTATTCTTCTAATTCACCTTTATTTATTGTTTCCATAATAAAATAATAACTCAAGTACCTTATAAATAATTATATGTTGTTATAAATATGGTACTACCATATTCATTATTCCATCCATCCCATGAATGAAAAAGTCACCATACGTGCGTATGTAGGGCTTAACGTATCCACGTCGTGGTGTAGTATATTATTCAAAACATAATTATTTGAATGGGTATAATAACGAGTATAATTTATTTAAATAATAAATATAACATGTTAATGATTCTATTCAGATAATATACTATCCAATTAAAATTTTTTCACCATCATTAGAATGATATTTTCGCTCGTGCGTACGTACAACTTGCATGCTCCACGACACGATGAGATTCATCTTCAATGATCATCATTCAAGAGTTTTATTAAATATATATATATATATATATATATATTGATCAATTATGAGATATATGAAATAATATTGTTACTATAAAAATATATATTTATGTATATAAATATATTTCGTTACAATAAGATAAGAAAACAAAAACAAAGTTCATTAGTACATATGGACTACCATCTCGATGAATGGTGTTTCCATTTCATATATCTATATATTATACATATTCATAATAAAAAAGATATATGATATATATATATATATATATCATTTTTTATATTCTTTAATTATGTAAATCATGAGCTATGTGATACGATCAAGAATAATAAGTAAAAACTTGTATGTTAAAGAAAGCGGTTATTACCTAAAATGTTACGTGAACATAGAAATTAATATTATATGGATAGTATAAAGTGTAAATGAATCATATATTATATTATAAATATAAATATGGATCTAGAATAATTTAATAACATACTATGGTAATTTTAAAATTAGATAAATGTTCCCTCCACTTAAGGAAAGTACGAGGTAAGGGTTAATTCCTCAATCTCATTATTGTCGATGGTTTTTTATGTGTACGTATTTTCTAGGACATATTTATCATACATGTCCATGTTTCAAAAAAAATTCAAAATAAATCTTTTATGGTTTTATAGAAGAGTATCCTAAACTAGATCATAATTATAAATGTTTTAACTATTTACTTTTCAAAATTATCTTTAATTAATGTCCATCCTTTCAAAATGATTATATGAATTTATTTATATAGACATGATTGTTTTAAAATTGTAATTACATCAAAATGATTAACAGTGGTTTTGATCACTTTTATTCAAATATATATTTTATATTATTTCCTTCATAAGTTGTGTGACCTTTAAATGATTTCATGAAAATGGTATGTTTCTCTCAAAAACAATTACTGACCATTTTCAACTATGTCGACATGCTTTACAGGATATTATTCTTGATTATGGTTTATTTATTATAATATAATCTTCCCTATTGTATTGAAAAAGTTATGATATTTTTGACTGTGGATGTGCTATTTTTATACCATTCATGGGTTATGGTTAAAGCTCTGACATTTCATATGCTAGTTTTAATATGAATGATTATATTATGTTTCATCCTTTCCTTTTAAGGAATGAATTAGACATAGTATGTGATGGGAAAGTCCTGTTATATCCCCTATATGAATTGGTTTGTCTAATGAAAGAATCTAGTGTCTTGTCACAAGGCCTCGACATACTATTTTTGAATGGTCTTGGCACAAGGCCTTAATGTAGTAGTTATTATGTCCATCATTATTCATTCCCTCGTTATGAAATTAGTTATTACATGTGATTATTTGACTAATAAAATATCCATGTTCATGATCATATGGTAATGAATATTTATTTTTACCATATTATGTTCATGTTTTATGTATAAAATTATTTTATATTTATTATACATCATTCCATAAATGTTTATATATTTCGCAGGATTATTCACCCATACTAAGAATCTGATCTCACACATTTCTTATGTTTTATTTTCCTAGGAGACCATGAAGTGTAATATAATTTATATCATGGTTTAATCTAGGATAATAATGGAGTTATAAAAGGATTAATTATGATGAGTTTTATGATATAAATTTGAATGTAATGTTCATGTATATAATATATTTTCCTAGACTGTTAAACTAATCGGTCCTTCAGGACATTATTCCTTGTATCATTCTAATATATTAAAATAATTTACCGAATCATGGTAACTGGGGTCAGGGAATTTCAATTTGTATCACTTGATTTTTAGAAATAACACTGGAAATGTATTTGGAAAACATAGATTAGAGATCATAACCCTACAATTGAATTTGAGGATAAGTATAAAAGGACCACCTAGAATTTTGGAAACAATCAGGGATAACCTAGGATTAAACATATGATTTTATATATTGAAATTACCTTCCCATGATTATGTGGTTTTATTCAATGATATTTGATTCCTCACCTTGTTCTTTCTGGTCTTAGATAATGGAGGAAACTAGAAGGAATGGGATTAACCATGAGATTGAGGGGAAAAATTTTATTTTGAGAAAAATATTTAGATAATGAATTGAGAGAATGATATTGTGATTATGCCAAATCAAATATCATGATATAAGAATAATAATGTGAACATTGATGAAATACATAACACATTACCTAATAAGAAGATGAATGTTTATAAATGTTCATATTTTATTAAACATAGAGATATGAAGATTTTGTTTCCAACATATCAAGTGGAAGGGAAGAAGAACCTTAAAGAATACCTCAAATTTAGGGGAGGATGTTATCTCTGTGTAAAAAGGGTTATATAGTGACCAATTGTTATAGAGTCCAATGTCGCATCAATGGAAATCAAGGGCATTTCCCATTTGAATGACCAGACAAAAGAATCTACCTGTAAACTAAGGAAAAAAATATTCCATTCCAACCATTAAATATGAAGGATTGTAGTATTTATGTATTTGGATCTAAGAATTATGATTTGGTGAATTATATAAGGAGTATTCAATTTATGTTTCTCTATAAGTATTTTCAATAATATGTGGAATTGTTATAATTGTCAGGAACCAGCCCGGGTACCCTGGTAACCCGATAACCGAGCTGGCCCTAACATAGCCTGAAGGGCATTCCTGATCCCCACAGTTCGACGACTAGCATTGGGAATCAAAAAACATGCAAGTGGGAAAGATTTTTCCACCAACAATTCGAAAGAAAAGAAACAAGATAGTATGCATAACAAAAAAGAAACTCCACTGGGAGCAACGTACCAGAATACAAAGAGGCATAAAAACAAAAAAAGTACTACAACCCAAGTACTAAAAATGGAAAAACATCTCAAAGGTCCCTAAGGACACAACTCACCAAGACAAAAAATAAATAGCTGGATCCACCTCTAATAGATTCCTTCCCTTTACTCAAACCTGGAAGAAGATACAAACACCCGAAGGGAAAAGTAGGGTGTTAGCCTAAGGCCAGTAGGATACCCCCAAGATTCCATAACAGATTCCAAACATAGATTATCCAAAGAAAAGCTTCAAATTTTAAACTAAACAGGTTTGGAAATCCAAAATCATATATAGACAAAACATGATATACATTTTCAAGTGGTGGAAATAAGTATTTTTAAACAAGGATTTTACACATGATGGAATATTTCTAAAATAATGTCTTAAGTAAAACATTTATATAAAACAGTTTATATAAATTTAGTAGGCTTGTAATTCTATTTAAAAGTATTGGCATACATTTATATCCCAAATATAAATAAACAAGAGAGCAACATGGTCATCTGACAAAAGGTACGATAGTATTAACCAGCTATAGGATTCTACACTCTCTATGTGAACTCAGCAAAATGTGTATACGCACATCCTATGACACTGGCCAAATGAGACTCTTCACCAACCTGTCAAGGATTTGACCCACCGCAAGTATGCTTTATAACGTTTTCGTAGTGTATTGTTTATCCAAATAACTAACTAACTACCTAAGGCATGCATGTTCTCTTACATGATTGTGAACAATTTTAAGAATTCTTAAAAATATGATCAATCCCATTATTCCATTTCAAATATTCCAATTTCTTTCCATTTAAAACCAAAATAGGTTTTATTCAAAAAATGACTTTTTACAAGATAAAACCAATGAGTTTCTATCAAATCATTTTTAGCCATTTTCACCAGTTTTAAATCCAATCAAATCTAATTCCATTATCACACAAATTATTTACACAATTAAATTCAAAATTTTAATTGAGATCATTTCCATAAAATCCACAGTTTAAATTAAACAATTTAAATCAGCAGATTTCTATAAACACACCCAATTCAATGGAATTGGGGGTTTTCCAAATTTTCATCCAAAACCCTTTCACATACCGCAATTCACTGGAATAGAATTTTTATCTATTTAATTGAAATAAAATTTGAGCAATTGAATTTAAATCAATAATTGAAATATATCATGAAATATAAGGATGATCATGTTTGAAAATTAGTAGGGAACCACCTATCTCATTTTATTGACGGGAGTAAGCCCAATGAGAGTCACAAAAAAATAGAGTTGCACAACATCGTCGATCAAGTTGTGGATCTAAATCCTTAAAACCAAAAAATAATATCAATGGCATCAAGATCTTGTAAAACTAGATCTAGATCCACAATCCTAGATCTAGATCTCATCTCATAGGTTCAAATCCTTGGAAAACTGTGGAAATATCCCATGAAAAGATCAAGGAAGGAAATAGGAAGTAACAAGAGAAGTAACAGTTTGAAATCCCATTACCATGAGGAGAGAAGATCCTAAATCCGTGCCTTCAATCTCAAAGGAAGAAGTTTAGATCGCCTTGGAATCTCACGGGGAGGCTTTGGAATCACCTAGAATGTTTCAGGCCCAAGATGAGGTCAGAAATATGGAAGTCCTGGGGGGTTCAGGTGGTCTTAAGAAAGATTTTCGGAATTAAAAAACCATGCACACAGTTTCTTGGACAGAGGCGAATGGTCAGGAAAACCGTGCACCAACCATACAGAACCCACTTTCTAGGTTTGCAAGGTTGGCATGGTTTGGTCACATAGTCTATCAAACCGTGTGAAAACCGTGCAGACCTCTCTGTCAAGTTCTGCATGGTTGGCATGGTTTGGTAACACGGTTTTTCAAACCATGCACAAACCATGAACAACTCATTGTCCTTTAGTTTTCCTTAAATGTTCACCCAAACGCACCCTAATTCAATACTCAAAAACATAGGTACATAGATACATCTAAAGTACTGGAAAATGTAACCTGATGTTACAACCTCACCACCGTAAGATCATTCTGTCCGCAGAAAGCCTATCAAGAAACCTCCTCGTTAAAAAGATGAGGACACTTCTCTCTCATTAGTTCCTCCATTTCCCACGTCCCATAAGAATCAGAACCATGCTGCCATAGAACACGTACAAGTGGTATCGTTCACCCACGAAGTACATTTCTCTCAGAATCAACAACCCTGACTGGTCATTCAGTCATAGATAAATCTGGTTCAATATCAAGATCATTCTAGCTCAAAACATAATATGGACTAGAGTGATACTTTCGTAGCTGTGATACATGGAACAAGTTATGTATCAACATCAGCTGTGGTCGTATAGATTGACAGTAAGAAACTTTTCTACATGACCAACAACATCAAAAGGTCCCAAAAAAGGTGGTGCAAGCTTCCCTTGCCTCCCATGCCGTCGATGACCTAATTGGGGTGAAACATTCAAAAACACCTGGTCGCCAACTGAGAACTCTAAAGGTCTATGGCGACGATCAGCACATGACTTGTACCAACTATGAGCTGTCAACATTCTCTGACGAATCAACTGGATCTTAGTTGATGTCTCTTGGACCAAACTCGGTCCTACCAATGAACATACACCAATATCTGACCTACATAAAGGAGATTTATAAAGACAAAAACACAATGCCTCAAAAGGAGCCATTTTGATTGCAGACTGATAACTATTTTTATAAGAAAACTCAACTATCCCTAAATGATCATCCCAAAACCCACCAAAGTCAGGAACACATGCGTGGAGAATATCCTCATGGACCTGAATAACTCTCTCTATTTGACCATCAGACTGCAGATGGTAGGTCATGCTCAAATGGACCTGATATCCCAGTGCCTCCAGAAGGCATCTCCAAAAGAAAGAAGTAAACCAAGGATCCCTATTAGAGACTATAGCAGATGGAACTCCGGGCAAATAAACAATTTATTTCACATAGATATTTCCCAACTTTTCAACATTGGTTGTATCTCTAATAGGTATAAAGTGATTCGACATGGTCAGCCTGTCGATAACAACCCATATTTCATTCTACTTCCTCTAGGTTTGAGGAATCCCAACCACAAAGTCTATAGAGATTTAATCCCACTATCATGTAGGCACTTGAAGTGGTAAAAGAAAACCCGAAGTTTTCTGGTGATCGGCTTTCACCTGCTGGCATGTATAGCAATGAGATACAAACTCAGCAATGTCTCATCACATACCTGTCCACCAGAACTATCGTCACATGTCATATAACATCTTCTTGGTTCCTGGGTGCACATTAAACTAAGAGTTATTTCAATCCCCCTTCAGATCCTTCATTGCCGATAATGGCACAATGTAACGGTTTCGATAACACAAAATACCCTCTTTGGAGAACGAACACTCTGTGTCGGTCTCCCCACCATAAAGAGAGTCTGTAATGCTGTGGAAATCATCATCAAGTTTTTATTCTTGAAGAATTAACTTGAGAAGAGCAGATGTCAACTGGACACTAGCTAAAGAAAGTCCATTCCCCCTCCACTGAACTCCAATATGCAACTGAGAAAAAATAGCAATCAAACTCCACTCTTCCGAAGATTCTTTCACATCCTGTGAAGGAGGATTCATGCTCAATGCATCTGCAAATGCATTCCATTTCCCCGGGGTATAGCCAATGTCAAAGTCAAAATATTTCAGTTAATTCTCCCAATGCCTTTGGAGGAGATTCAAATCTTTTTGAGAGAAGATATAACTCAAGATTTTTTTTTGTGAATACACACTAAAACTTCCTTCATAAAGGTAATGTATCCAACACTTAAGTGCATGCATTACAACTGCATGTTTAAGGTCATGGTTAGGATAGTTCTTCTCATGAGGCTTAAGCTATGAGATCCATAGGGAACAACATGATTACCTTGCATTAGGACACATCCCAAACCTGAACCCGATGCATCACAAAAGGCCACGTAACCTATCCCAGTATCAGGAAGAGTTAACAATGGTGTAGTAGTGAAAAGAAACTTTAGCACAACAAAAGAACTCCGACATTTATCATTCTAGGAAATCATCACTCCCTTTCAAGTCATAGAATTAATTGTAGAATCTAACTTTGATAAGTCTATAACAAATCAGTGATGAATGAAGGAATATCACCATACATTGAATCTCTCTCTAGATCAAAAACAGACACTGATATAACATTTCCCAACTCTAGATAAGGGGATCCAGCTTTGCTTGACCATGGGTCCCTTTCTCCATTAAAAGTAAGAGGCACACAATTAGGTGTAGAAAGGTAGACCCGTCGAAGATAACAATCGATCTGGGATTTATTGGAAATGAGTCAATACATCCCAAATATGACGTCAAAACATTTCATGTCGAGAATCAAAAAACTCCAAGCAAGATCAACATCTGATAGAGAGAAGACACAAGAAGGACTATAGAGACCCTTCTCTCTCATTGTACCAAGGGGTGTAGTAATATCCATCGCACAATATAAAAGCTCCATATTTAGAATAGGCAGTTAAACAATATGGGTTGAAATAAATGAGTGAGATGCACCAGTATCCAAAAGAGAAGTCACTAAAGATGAAGGTATAGTAATGGCACCTCTCAGAATTGCAGGACCTATATCAGCTACCTCTAGCGACTCTTCCACTGCGTGAAGAACCTTCGTTCTAGATGCCTATGGCTGGAACACTTTTTGACGTGAAGCATTTGATTGCCCCGCAGTTTTTGGAGGTTCTGATGATCCTTTCCCACTAAGTGGAGTAGAGAAGTGATAGTAGAATCTTTGTAAGTGCTCTAAACACTTGTAGGAGCAACAGTTCATGGGTGCCTCAGTGTAAACCCTCTTAGAATTTCCTAGCTGTCCCCACTGATAGAAAGTCAATGAATCCCCTCTTAGTGCCACCGGAGGTCTGGAATGACTCTGTTGCCTAGAACTACCATGATAAATGTCGCACTTCCGTTTTCTTTTAAAGGAACCAATGCTGCCACTATGAGGAAAAGGAACTCCCTTCAACCCTAAATTTACTTCCAGGTCCATCTCAACCAACATCTCCCTATCCATCACATCAGCATAAGTTGGTAGATTTAGTAAGAAAAAATGAGAATGGATATCTGATCGAAGTCCCATATCAATTCTTAGAGCCTTTACTTTCTCATTCGATATAATATCAGAAGCAAACTGCACCAACTCAGAAAAGCGATTTGAGTACTTAGTCACGATTTTGATGGCCTAATCAAGATTATAAAATGCCACAGCCTCAGACATCACCATTGATTCTCAATAGAACTGGTTAGCGAAAAGAACCCATTAGTATTTCCACTCCAAACCCTCATGTTTCCCTGATTTCACCATCGTGTACCACCATATCATGATTAGTCGCTCTAGAATGATGGTGGCACACATCACCATGATCAAATCACGTGTCTCCAAGAACCCCAACAGACGTTCAATCTTACTCATCCATTCTTTAGCATGTTGAGGGTCTGTGGAGCCTTGGAAAACTAGTGGCTTCTGGCATAGGAACTCTTGAGAACGATTTCGTAGAATATCACAATGAGCATCTATAGTTGGAGCCTAAATAGAAACTAGAGGTTGTTCTTTTCCTAGATCTTGGATAGTGTGAACAATCACCTCAACCAAACTTGGATCCCCAATAGGACTCGTTTGCTGAGATTCAGTATCAGCCTCTTTTTGGATCTGATTCCAACGTTTTCTCAGAGGTATGACGCTACACAACATAAAAAGACATTATATTAACACTCAATCAAAGTAACAAGGAAACTATTCTTCATAGAAGGGATAAAAATATTTGGATTAAACTCTATCTAAATTAAAATAGGGAAAATACTTGAACTAATCCATAAGTCGTATTTCCCTAATCAACCCTGGTGACATAAGGTTCATTGTGGTGAGAGCTGGCCAGGCACTGAATCACAACTACCTCCTAAGTCCCGAAAAGAATACTAAAATGCATATTGTCATCAAGGCATGATGCTTAACCTTCCAATAACACCATTTTGTCCCGAACTAGCTTGGGTTCCCTAGTAACCCGATAACTGAGCTGACCCTAACATAGCCCGAAGGGCATTCCGGATCCCCACCGTTCGGTGACTAGCACCTGGAATCACACAACATGCATGTGTGATTGATTTTGCAGCAAAAAATGTGGACGAAAAGAAACAAGACTTTATGCATATCAAAAAGAAACTCCATAGGGAGTAATTTACCAGAATACAAAGAGGTATAAAAAGTACAAAGTACTACAACCCAAGTATAAAAAGAATCAGCCCCAAGGTCCCTATGGACAAAAACTCACCAAGACCAAAGATCAATAGCTAGATCCACCTCCAAGTGATTCATACCCTTTTCTCGAACCTGGAAGAAGAAAGTCTACAAACTCCCGAAGGCAAAAGTAGGGTGTGAGCCTAAACCCAGTAGGATAACACCAAAGATTCCATAACAGAATCCAAACATAGATTATCCAAAGAAAAGATTCCAATTTTAATGTAAACATTTTTCGAAATCCAAAATCATATTTAGACAAAACTTGATATACATTTTCAAGTGATGGAAATAATTATTTTTAAAAAATGATTTTACAAATGATTGAATATTTCTAAAACAATGGCCTAATTAAAACATTTATATAAAATAGTTTATATAAATTCAGTAGGAATGTAAAGAAGTTAAAATGTATTGGTATACCTTTATATCTCAAATATAAATAAACAAGTGAGAAACATTTCATCTTCCAAAAGGTACGATAATATTAACCAGCTATAGGATTCCACAATCTCTGTGTGAACCCAGCAAAATGTGTATACACACATCCCTATGACACTGGCCAAAGGAGACTCATCACCAGCCTATTGGGGATATGACCCACCACAATTATGTTTTAGAACATTGTCATAGCATAGACTGTATCCAAATAACTCACTAACTACCTAATGCTTGAATGTGCTCTTACATGATGGGCGAACTATTTTAATAATTCTTAAAAATATAATCAATCCCATTCTTCCATTAAAAATTTTCCAATTTCTTTCCATTTAAAACCAATACTTGTTTTTTTTAAAAACATTCCTTTTTCACAAGATAAAACCTATGGGTTGCTGTCAAATCATTTTAAGCCATTTTCACCAGTTTAAAATCCAATAAAAATTAATTCCATCATCACACAATTTATTTCCACATTTAAAATAAAAAAATTTAATGAAGATCATATCCATAAAATCCATTATTTTAATTAAACATTATAAATCAGAAAATTTCTATAAACACACCCAATTAAATGGAATTGAGGGTTTTCCAAATTTTAATGCCAAAACCATTTCAAATACAATGATTCACTGGAATCTAATTTTTATCAATTTAATTGAAAGAAAATTTGAGCAATTGAAATTAAATCAAAAATTGAAATAAATCAGAAAATAAAAGGATGATCAATTTGGAAAATCGGGACAGAACCACCTACCTTGATTTATTGACAGGAGTTAGCCCAATGTGAAACCCCAAAAACTGAGTGCCACAACGTCGTCGATCAAGTTCTGGATCTAAATCCTCAAAACCAAAAAAAAGATCAATGTCATCAATATCTTGTAAAACTAGATCTAGATCCATTATTATAGATCTAAATATCAAATCATAGGTTTAAATACATGGAAAATGGTGGAAATATCCAATGAAAATCTCAAGTAATGATAGAGGAAATAACAGGAGAAGTTACAAGTTGAAATCCACATACCAAGAGGAGAGCATATCCTTAATCTCAGCCTTCAATCGCGAAGGAGGAAGTTTGGATCACCTTGGAATCTCTCTGGGAGGCTTTAGAAACACCTAGAATGTTTCAATACCATTCCAAGGTCAAAAATATGGAAGTCCTGGGGGATCAGGTGGTCTTAAGAAGGATTTTTAGAATTAAAAAAAACTGTGTGCATGGTTTCTTGGACAGAGGCGCACGATCAGGAAAACCGTGCACTAACCATACGGAACCCACTGTCCAAGTCTGCATGGTCGGTACAGTTTAGTCGCACGGTCTGTCATACTGTGCGCAGACTATGCAGACCTCTCTGTCCATTTCTGCATGGTTGGTAAGGTTTGGTCGCACAGTTTGTGAAACCATGCGCAAACCATGCACAACTCACTGTTCGTTAGTTTTCCTTAAACGTTCACCCAGACGCACCCCAAGTCACTACTCCAAAACTGTTGTACCTAGAAATATCAAAATTACCTGAATACATAATGTGATGTTACAAAGAATGTGACAACCGGGTCCTGGTGACATCACATCCTCCCTGCCTTAACATGGTCACTGGGTCCTGGCCCACAAGGTACCACCAGTTTCCCCACAAACATGTGGGCTCCACCCCAGGGTCCACCCACGTGACAAAACGGGTCATCTGACTAATGATAGACTCCACAAGACAACACATGTTGTAGAGACCCAAAGCTTGACGTACATGGACATTACATTACATTTACAGAAAAATTAATACATAACAAAAACAGACACACAAGGACCGTAATAGTTTAGTTTCTTTGGAAACTCAGAATATAATCTTCTAATCTTTGTGAAAGATCTTCAACATCTCCCATAAAGATCTTCCCCTTTTATTTGATACCTAAAACCTTTATTTATATCCTGGGGAAAAGAAAACATAAAAGGGGTGAGCTCAAATGCTTAGTAAGGGTAAGCATAGAGAATATAAAACAATCCTTAGACATTTGAATGTAAAAAAAACATGAGCATAAAATCTAAACATCAAAATCATGAGTAATGACATAAATCTTGGAAGTACGTAAGGAATATATCTTAAAGGACCATAAATCATGATAAAATATCTTGGAAGTAAAAATTGTAATTGTGGAAACCATTAAGCACATGATATGATTTCCATTGTAGCCAAGGCATTGTTGCCAAAACCATCTTAGTGGACAAAGTCCCTTTCTAAATCTAGATCACTCCTCGTTCCAGTCCTGTATTACTCAACCGGTTTAACTTGCCGTTCCAACCATGTCTATCTCATGAGATATAAATCTTTACCCAATGCATTGGAGGATGTTATAGGTCCCACTAATCTCATAATGAAATCATTCTTTCGTGTTCCACAATATAAACATAAATCATTCATCATAACCCAAGAATAAAATGGGTTTCATAAACATCATTCCTTCATAACGTAATCCATACAAAACAAATTGGATATCATTTCATCATTAGAAAAGTGAAACCATGTAAATAATAGAGACATTATACTTGAAACATACACATGTAAAATAATGTCATCTTAGATGAAAATGGTTTTGATAAAACACTTTAAATGAATTCTTGAGGAAAATATCCTTTTTTCTTCAAAATCATTTTCTTTTCACAAAATTTCATGCAATTTTAAAAGAAAAGGATTTTTTTGAAAATAGTCATGAAATATTTTGGAGGAAGCTTCATGAAAATAAGGATTTATAAAACCGTAAAAATTATTTCATGCCGTATACGTTAAAGGAACATTCTTCTCGAACTTTTTTCGGAAAATTCAAAAAGTACCTTGAAGGGTAAATAAAAGAAAGATTCCTTCCATGGGGTAAAAGTAAAAATAGGTAAAAAGGACATTAAACATACATTAATACACTTTTATAAAACATGTACATGGATGATAGAAATAACCCTGGTAAATACTTATGAATAATCAATCTCGGATAAAAATGATATTTGCACAATTATCCCTTACCTTAGGTCTGATATGCTTCGTATGTATCCTAACCACCTTTATAATGATTTAAATAACTTCATTGACTTATTACAGAATAATATTCATTGTTATGATATCATATATGTTTCACTAATGACTTTATATTACACGTTCTTTTGTAAATTATATGTTAAAGCATCATTTTGGGTAAAATCATTTCATTTATCGTATGTGTTTCGACTTGTAGTTCATGATATTATTACTTATATCCGGATTTACATAATTCCAGATTGTAAAACATGATTTATATATAATATATATTCATCATATACATATATATTATCGATCGATAAAAGGAATGAAATACACAATTCATGGAGACGGTAGGTCGTACGTACGCTTGAATGATGTTTTAGTTTCCTTATTGATTTGAATGAAACTAAATAGATGACATAAATATATATATACATAAATCCAGTAGCATTATTATTTCCTATATTTCATTATTATTCATTATATAAACTTTATGATAATTCATGTATGGTTATCATGGAGAATGAATCTCATCGCGTCGTGGAGACGGTTGTCCGTACGTACGCACGAGTGATAATATCGTTGCCATAATTATTGAATAGAATTGGAGTGGATGGTATAATATATAAGAATCAGTATGATGTTATAATAACCATATATATTTATACTTTACACTATTATACCCATCCATGTATGGTGTTGGTGCAAAAACAGATTTCACCACGGCGTGTAGACGGTATTCTGTACGTACGCACGTGTGGTGATTTCATTTTCCGTAGGATAGATAGATGGTGAAATAGGGTTTTTTCATACTTATAATAACATATAATTATATGATTTATACTGATTTTATTACTTCATAATGAAACAACAAATGAAGATTAATTGGAAGAAGAAATAATGTTGAAAGATACGGTAACGGACATTACCTCTTCTTTGAAGCGCCTCTTTGAGACCTCCTCTTAGGGCACTAAAATTGGTCTTTGAAGAAGACCAGAACCTCTAGGATGTTTATATAGAAGTGGATAAGAGAATTTTTCATGGTTTTTCTGAGCTTGAAGGCTCAATGAGGTGGGAGTAAGAGAGGGAGGAGGTGCCCTTTTATAAGGGAGGAGAGGGGCACCTTTGGAAAAAATAAAAATATTATTTTATTATAAAGTCATATTCGGTTTTTAATAGCTCCAATTTGATTTATTTAGAAGCTAATGTGGGGATGGGTCGAAATAATATCATACAATAGAATTTATACATGTTTTGGTTTTTATTTTAACCTTATCATTTAGATTTAACCTTAAGTTAAATAATTTTACTTTTACCGTCTCTTCTTGTTTTCTTACACTATAAGGTTAATAAGCATACTATAACAAGCCAGAAGAACCCCATGTTGTTTATTATTAATTTATATAACCTTATCTAAGTAATATGGCCGAAATATATATTTTTAAGAATAAAATATCAATTAATAATATAATATTTATTTATAAACTATTTTTTGTCAATTTTGACAGTATTTGGTAATTGATTTTTGTGAAACTCATATCAGAATGATTACTTCAAAAAACGTTAATTAAATCACAACTAACATGTCATATTAACATATAAAATTAGTGAAATTCATAAAAAGTCTCAAATTACATTTATTTGGGTATTTATAACATCAATTATGTCAATATTTCATTAATAAGATAATTACTACATCATCATTGTGGAATAAATAAATTAAATTATCTATTGTCTAAAAATTATAAATAAACAAAAATTATATAGAAAATCTTTTTATATTTTTTATGAATATTTATAGTAGAATTTATCTTATGTATAACACTAAATTAAAAATCTTTTAGTTATTAAACTTTGATTTTAACCATTCTAAACCTTCTTTAAATAAATTAATAAAAAATGTCCTAATCTAATCCATGTGGAACTAAATGGTAATATTTTATTCCTAAGGCTGTTTTTGGTCGAATTAAACTTATCCAATAGAATTAAGACATGTTATAGGGTAATAATAATAACATTTTTACCCTTAATTACCCTATTTACTTTTAACCGCGTTAAAAAAAGTAAAAAGTTACTATTCACTATAAATTATTTTCATCTCATCGAACCACATCTTAGTCCTTGATATTAACCGTGTCTCTAGGATTTTTGAAATTCAATTCAATGAAGTGGTAAAATTTCATTTAAATGAAAAAGTCAGGTTTTTTTACTACAACTAAGTGGTGTCACTATTCATCGAAAATTGCAGTTTTTTCAGAAAAATTCCAAAAATTCAGCCGAATCATTATTTGATATTCTGAATTCAAAATTGATGTCTATTTTTTCAAATTCAAAACATATATGTGGCATTAATTAATTTTAAAATTCATTCCAGTTATCAAAACAAATAGCGTGTTTTTTAATAACTATCAAAAGATTGACACATGTTTATATCCAATTTCAATGTGAAATTAATTCCAATGAACAACATTGGATTAAAATATATTATAATTACACATTAAACCCAATTAAAAAGATAATCTGGCCATATAAAATATTGCAATGAAAAAATTTGTTTTTAATTAAAATATAGCATGTTTTTACTATTCATTAAAATATGAAAGTTATAAGAATAATATGAAAATTTTATCAAAAGTAAATTTTTATATCCTGATTCCAAAAAAGAATTTTATTTTGTTAAATTGAACTTATATACATGTCAAAAACAAGATTTAATGTGGGTGCACCATCAAAAGGCGACAAAACTACATTTTTTTTAAAATACTTATTTTACTCGAAAAATTGATTCTGTTCTCATACCATGTTCTAGAAAATGTGTAAGATGAATAATAATGTTATAAAATTCAAAATGTAGTTGATACTATTAATAACGGCTAGTTCATAATAATATTATAACCATATATCGTTGTTTAGTGAAACCTGGTATTGCGTACAACACATGCTATCGAGGAAGGTCGTGATTGCGTGTAATGCAAGCCAAGTCAGGGTTGCGTGTAGTGCACGAATCCTTTGTTGTTGCAGATAACAAAATAAAATGAATATATATATATACTCAATGTTTCATAGAATAAATACTATCAAACAGACATGAAATTGTGTGTAACACAATCCAAGATTAGTGTTGCGTATACTACAAGATAATACGGTTTTGCGTATAGCACAAGATAATCTTTGTGTAGCATATAACAGAAGATATGAATGAAATTAAAACGAATATATCTTAAAAAATATTGGGTTGTTACATTCTACCCCCGTTAAAATGAATTTCGACCTTGAAATTCATTGGGGATATAAATCGTTTACTATTCATAGAAACCCACATCGTAAAAGGGAATACTAAAAATTAATTTTAAAAACTAAAGTATGAAATGTAACAATTACCCAAAGTAAATCATCATTGGGTTTCCATATAAGAGAATATAGATGAAAATATGGATACGGAAGAGAAATCTAATCATCAAGTTCTGATGGAGAGTGGTAGAGTACATGGCTATGAACAAGCCATCAATCACAAAGCCATAGATTTGTGATGATCTAAGGTACCTTCTGATTCATCGGATATAAGGGCACTAGGACAACATTCTTGGTTTTCAAGATTATTTCCCTAAAGTTTCTGAATTTGTAATTAGATGAAATACTTTCATGATTTTGGTACAGTCTCACTGTTGGTCATTCTTTGGACAATTTCCACTTCATCTCTTAAAGAAATGAAGTTGAATTTGTTATTCATGAACTGTTAACAGATCATGTGATTGAATGATGGGTCATTCCATCTGTTTCAAAGAAAAGGTTAGAAAAAGTTATCAAATATACATAAGTCCATCCATGGTGAGGTTAATCATATATGATTCCAAAAATGAACTTATACTTCATATATCATACCTATTAATATAATAAAACTAGTTTCTACTAAACGGGGACTTCCTGTAGGCCAGTGGTAGGTGATAAAGGCCAGTCGCACTTCAGTTGTGGGTTCAATTCCCACAACCTTGTCCGACGTGATGGGATGTCGCCCGTCTTGTAGGTTGTCCTTTTTTTCTAAAAAAACATTATTATAACTTTCCATCAATAATATCAAAAAAGTTATAGCCTTAAACCATACTAACTTATGTCCAACATAATCCATTCCAATCTTTAGGCTTATCCAAAATACTATTTTCCAATTGCATATTATAGTGCAAACAATTACCAAAGAGTTCATACAACAAGCATGTTAATACCATCGTTGATCCCCACATATCATAAGATATGTATTGTTGGTCATATTCCAAACATTCGAAGGCCTTAATCATGTATTCTCTTGAAAAATGAATACCCATTGAATCTTAGTGAAAACATGAGTGTTGTCAAAAGTTAACTCTTTCCACATACAAAAACCTCAAAATTCTATATACTCAAACCATGATATAACTATTTCCTTATATCAGTCATGAGCTCATGAATACTGTCAAACATTTCATTTTCTCTGTATCCCTTCATTATGCGTATATCATATTCTTTCCAAAAACATCTCAATCACATTCCATGGTTACCGGTACAATAAAATTATTGAAAACCAATACATAAATATTCCAATATTCCATGATACTATGTATAACATTATTTTTGAATCCCATTACATAAACACTTAATCATTCCACCACATTGTTATCATATTCAACATCACCAATAGGGATCGCATGTGACTTCAATTTTTTTTTTGCCTTAAGTGGTTGCTCATTTTGATCATAACTAACCCTTGGATTAGGGCATTTATTAGCATAATGCCCCATTTCCTTGCACTTGAAGCATTTAAGTGTTGATGGTGCGTTCTCTGTAGTATTTTCTTTATTCACATCATTAGCAACCCTTTTTTCCATTACTTCAAAACTCAGCTACTCGATGACCTTCTTTTCCACACTTAAACATTTTCTAGTCCCTTTATGACAATCTCCACCATGATTCCTTCCACACTTTGGGCATAAGAAAACATTCAGCTTCTTTTTACCATTATTCTGAGATTTCTCCTTGAGCTCCACCTTTCGTTTCTTGTCAAAACCATGAGATGGATAAGTAACACCAACATCCATTTCTACCTTGATAGCACAATACAAAATTTCTTCATAGCTACTAAAGTCTCTTATAGATGATTTCCTTCAAAGATTTGGTTTTAAGACACTGAAGAATCAATCATCATTACTTTCAGGTTAGATGATAATGCCAGATACATACCTTAAAAGCCTTGTAAAATTCGCATCGTATACACCAAAAGATTCATCATCCTTTTGCTTTATTTCATGAAACTCCTTATCCATATTTGTTCAAAGAATACTAGGGATGTACTTATTGAAAAATAAGTTCCTGAACTCGTCCCATTCCTTGGACTCAATTTCATCTCTTGGCCTCGTATTCTTGATAAGATTCCACCATTGTTCAGCTTCACCTTCCAAAAGATATAATGCTATGATGACTTTATCATGTTTAGAACATTGAAGAACTGAAAATATCATTTCAGTCGTACTGATCCATTGTTCAGCCACAAGTGGATCAGAAGACCCACTGAATGAAGGTGGGTGTTGCCTCATGAAGGACTCAAAATAATATTGTTCCCTTCTCTGATCATTTGGAAGTCCAGAATGTTTCATAGCTTGTTTAAGTATAGCAATAAAATTTTGCACTCCATCTCCTATAAAATTTGTTTGTTCAGGAGGAAAATCATTACATTTTCTATTGCATTGATCAACACGGTTCTTTCAGGTTCCAGCCATCGTCTAAAACCCAAAAAGAATAGTGTCAGTGGAAAAAACTTTCTAGGGAAAAAACATAATAAAGGGGGAGTAACTTCAATATCTAACATATTAGGTTTAATTCTAAGATCGTTACCATAATTATAGGACTAAAACCTATACTTATACTTAACCTTAGGGACATCCCTAGACATACTATAGAAATATCTCTAGGGATCTCACTAATGTTTTCGCATCGTAGTTTCCAATGGTTGACTAAACCTTTCCTCTGATACCAACTGTAGAGACCCGAAGCATGATGTACATGGACATTACACTACATTTGCTTAATAATTAATACATAACAAAAACAGACACACAAGAACCGTAATAGTTTAGTGTCTTTGGAAACTCGGAATATAATCATCTAATCGTGGTGAAAGATCTTCAACATCTCCCATAAAGATCATCCCCTTTTATTTATTTCCTAAAAGCATTCTTTATATCCTAGGGAAAAGAAAACATAAAAGGGGTGAGCTCAAATCCTCGTTAAGGGTAAGCATAGAGAACATAAAACATTCCTTAGACATTTGAATGTAAAAAAATGAGCATAAAATATAAACATGAAAATCTTGAGTAAATACATAAATCTTGGAAGTACATAAGGCATATATCATAAAGGAACATCAATCATGATAAAATATCTTGGATTTAAAACATGTAATTGTGGAAACCATTAAGCACATGATATTATTTCCATAGTAGCCAATGCATTGCTGCCAAGACCATCTTAGTGGACAAAGTCCCTTTCTGAATCGATTTCACTCCTTGTTCCAGTCCTGTATTACTGAACCGGTTAAACTTTCCATTCAAGCCATGTCTATCTCATGAGATATAAATCATTACCCTATGCATTGGAGGGAGATATAGGTCCCACCCATCTCAAAATGAAATCATTATTTCGTGTGCCACAATATAAACATAAATCATTCATCATAACCCAAGAATAAAATGGGTTTCATAAACATCATTTCATCACAACGTAATCCATAAAAAAAAATTGGATATCATTTCATCATTAGAAAAGTGAAACCATTTAAATCATAGAGACATGATACTTGAAATAAACACATGTGAAATAGTGTCATCTTAGATGAAAATGGTTTCGATAAAACACTTGAAATGAATTCTTGAGGAAAATATCCTTTTTTCTCCAAAATCATTTTCTTTTCACAAAATGTCATGGAATTTTAAAAGAAAATGATTTTGTTGAAAATATTCATGAAATATTTTTGAGGAAGCTTCATGAAAATAAGGTTTTATAAAACTGTAAATATCCTTTCATGCCGTATACGTTAAAAAAACATTTTTCGCGTACTTTTGTCAGAAAAGTCAAAAAGTACCTTGTATGGTAAATAAATGAAATATTCCTTCCATGGGATAAAAGTAAAAATGGGTAAAAAGGAAATTAAACATTCGTGAATAAAAATTTATAAAACATGGACATGGATGATAGCAATAACCCCAGTAAATACTTACGAATAAGGAATATCGGATAAAAATGAGATTTTCACAATTATCCCTTACCCTAGGTCTGATATGCTTCGTACGTATTCAAACATCGTGTATATTGATTTAAATAATGTCATTGAATTATTACAGAATCATATTCATTGTTATTATATCATATATGTTTCACTTATGACATTATAGTAACCGTTCTTTTGTAAAATCCATGTTAATGCATCATTTTGGGTAAAATCATTTCATTTGTCGTATGTGTTTCGACTTGTCGTTCTTGGTATTATTAATTATATCATGATTTACATAATTCCAGAATGTACAACATGATTTATATATAATATATATTCATCATATAAATATGTATATTATAGATCGATAAAAGGAATGAAATACACCGTTCATGGAGACGGTAGGCCGTACGTACGCATGAACGTTGTTTTCGTTTCCTTATTGAATTGAATGAAATTAAATATATGACATACATATTTATATACCTTAATCCAGTAGAATTATTATTTCATATATTTCATTATTGTTCATTATATAAACATTATGATCATTCATGTATGGTTAACATGGAGAATGAATCTCATCGCGTCGTGGAGACGGTAGTCCGTACGTACGCACGAGCGATGATATCGTTCCCATAATTATTGAATATAATTGGAGTGGATGGTATAATATATCAGAACCAGTATGATGTTATAATATCCATATATAGTTATTCTTTACACCATTATACCCATCCATGTAAGGTGTTGGTGGAAAAACAGATTTCCCCACGGCGTGGAGATGGTATTCGGTACGTACGCACGTGTGGTGATTTCGTTTTCCGTAGGATGCATAGATGGTGAAATAGTGTTGTTTCATACATATAATAACATATCAGTATATGAGTAATACTGATGTTATTACTTCATAATGAAACAACTAATGAAGAAGAAGTGGAAGAAGAAATAAAGTTGAATGAATCGGGAACGGACATTACTTCTTCTTTGAAGCGCCTCTTTGATACCTTCTCTCAGGGCACTAAAATTGGTCATTTAAGAATACCAGAACCTCTAGGATGTTTATATGGAAGTGGAGAAGATAATTTTTCAGAGTTTGGCCGAGATTGAAGTCACAAAGTGGTGTGAGGAAGAGAGGGAGGAGGTTCCCTTTTATATGGGAGGAGAGGGGCACCTTTGGAAAAACTAAAAATATTTTTTTATTATAAAGTCATATTCGGTTTTTAATAGCTCAAATTGGATTTATTTCGAAGCTAAAGTGGGTATGGGTTGAAAGATATTCATCCAATTGAATTTAAACAAGTTTAGGTTTCTATTTTAAACTTATCATTTAGATTTAACCTTAACTTAAATAATTTTACTTTTACCATGTCTTCTTGTTTTCTTACACAATAAGGTTAATAAACTTACTATAACATGCCAAAAGAACCCCAAGTTGTTTATTATTATTATATATAATCTTATATAAGTCATTTTGCCGAACTATATATTTTTTAGGAATAAAATAAAAATTAATAATATAATTTTTGTTTTCAAAACTATTTTTTGTCATTTTTTCCACTATTTGGTAATTGATTTTTGTGAAAATCATAACGGAATTATTAGTTTGGAAGAAGTTAATTAAATCAAAACTAATATTTCATATTAACCTATAAAATTAGTGATGTTAAAAAAAGTCTCAAATTACATTTATTTGTGTATTTATAACATCAATTATGTCAATATTTTATTAATAGGATAATTACTGCATCATCTTTGTGTCATAAATAAATTAAATTATTTAATGTCTAAAAATTATAAATAAAATACCATTTTGTAGGAAATATTTTTAGCTTTATAATTAATATTTATAGTCGAATTTATCTTATTTAAAACCGTATATTAAAAATATTTTTGTTATTAAACTTTGATTTTAACTATTTTAACCCTTCTTTAAATAAATTAATAATAAATGTCCTAATCTAATCCATGTGGACTTAAATGGTCATATTTTATTCCTAAGGCTGTTTTTGGTCGAATTACACTTATCCAATAGAATTAGGTTATGTGTTAGGGTAATAATAATAACATTTTTCCCTTAATTACCCTATTTACTTTTAATCGGGGTAAAAAAAAGTAAGAAGTTACTATTCACTAAAAATTATTTTCATCTCATTGAACCACATTTTAGTCTATGATATTAACCGTGTCTCTCAGATTTTCGAAATTCAATTTATAGAAGTGGTAAAATTTCATTTAAATGAAAAAGTCAGTTTTTTTAACGACCACTAAGTGGTTTCACTATTCATCGAAAATTGCAGTTTTTCAGAAAAATACCAAAAATATTGCCTAAGCATTATTTGATATTCCGAATTCATAATTGATGTCTATTTTTTCAAATTCAAAACATATATGTGGCATTAATTAATTTTAAAATTAATTCCTGTTATCAAAAAAAATAGCAAGTTTTTTAATAACTATCAAAAGATTGATACTTGTTTATATCCAATTTCAAAGTGAAATTAATTCCAATGAACAACATTGGATTAAAATATATTCTAATTACACTTTAAACCCAATTAAAAAGATAATATAACCATATAAATTATTGCTATGAAAAAAGTTGTTTTTAATTAAAATTTAGCGTGTTTTTAATATTCATTAAAATATGAAAGTTATCAAAATAATATGAAAATTTTATCCAAAGTAAATTTTTATATCATGTTTCCAAAGAATAATTTTATTTTGTCAAATTGAACTTATAAGCATGTCAAAAACAGGATTTAAAGTGGGTGTTCCATCAAAAGGTGGCAAAACTACATTTTTTTTAAAAATACTTATTTTACTCGAAAAATTGATTTTGTTCTCATACCATGTTCTAGAATATGTGTAAGATGAATAATAATGTTATAAAATTCATAATGTAGTTGATACTATTCATAATGACTAGTTCATAATAATATTATAACAATATATCGTTGTTTAGTAAAACCTGGTATTGCATACAACACACGCCGTCGAGGAAGGTCGTGATTGCGTGTAAAGCAAGCCAAGTCAGGGTTACGTGTAGTGCACGACTCCTTTGTTGTTGCGTATAACAAACTACATTGAATATATATATATACTAAATGTCTTGTATAATAACTACTATCAAACAAAAATGAAATTGTGTGTAACACGATCCATGATTAGTGTTGCATATACTGCAGGCTAATACGGTGTTGCGTATAACGCGAGATAATCTTGGTGTAGCGTACAACATAAGATATCAATGAAATTAAAACGAATATATCTTATAAAATCTTGGGTTGTACACATGTCCTTTCTAGTGTGTTTAGTCTTCACTCACACACACCCTAGGTAACATCCCAGAACGTCACCCATCCTGACCACTACTCCAGGCCATGAATTCAAAACAATGAAGTTCTAATCAGGTATGCTCCCAAAAATGAATGTGCACCTTGTTTCAATGGGTTATATCATTTATACATTTAACCCTTTGTCATTTGGGGTGTTACAATCCCCCCCCCCTTTAGAGCACTACGTCCTCATTGTGGGACCTACATCTCAACCCAGGCAGTGCACCACACTTAAGGATAGGTTCTTCCTCTAATACCAAATGTGACAACCGGGTCTCAGTGACAGCACAACCACCCCACCTTAACATGTTTTTCGGGTCCTTGCCCACCCGGTACCACTAGGTGCCCCACAGACATGTGGGGTCCACCCTAGGGTCCACCCACGTGCCTAAACGGGTCATATGACTAATGATAGTCTTCACAAGACAACACATATCCTTTCCAGTGTGTTTTATCCTCACTCACACACACCCTGGGTAACATCCCAGAAGGTCAACCATTCTGACCACTTCTCCAAGCCAATCATGCTTATCTATGAATTTCTAATCAGGCAGGCTCCCGAAAAAGAAGGTTCACCTTATTGACATGAGTCGTGTCATATAGCCATTTAACCCTTTATCATTTGGGGGTGTTAGAATAATGTAAAAGACAATTGATTTAAGGGTAAGACTATATTAGGATAAAATATGAATAAGGTAAAGAAAACGCATAATATTTTTTATATGTTAATATAATAATGTAATGTTCTAATAAGTGAATTTGATGTTTCAGGTTTCTTGAGAACTGATTTTGGATATTTTTTTGACAAGAGGGTTATGAAATCAAGGATGAAGTGTAAAAACTTTTGGGGATTAACTGATAATCCACTACGTTTTATAATAAGGAAACATGCATGTTTTAAATAAATATATCTGATAATTCAGGTTGTTACAATGGATCATGAGAATACACGATGAAGGTGATCACATGTTTGTAATGTGGCAAACAGTAACTATCATATGAGATATGGGAGGTAAATTCTAAACCAATTTGGTTTACCTCATTCTAAAGATGTAGATTTTCAGTTTTAGAAAGGATTTTATGGTTATCCCTTATTGGATAGTACATGTTATACACGAGTTTACGTTTGATAGATTAATGTATTATCTTTCTATAGGTAGACTTATGTATATGTCATAACTTTTTCTAACACATTTTGTGAGACAACCGGAATGGCCTATCATTCTATTTATGGATCACATCATCTTCCTACATTTTATGAATAACAAATTTAACATCATTTTCTATTATAACAGATGAAGTGAAAATATATTAAAGCCCAAATAAATGATGAGATTATTAGTATGATACATAATGAAATCAAGTATGTTTTCTTGAGTAATTATCATGGTAGTAAATTTACAACTCCTCTTTAAAAAAATATCTATCTATAAAAAAATGTTTTATCCTAATGAATTATGTTTTGTTGAAATGATGATATTTATAATCATCATTGATTTAGGGCTTTGAGGCCCTTAATTTTCCATTTATTGTTCACTTTTTTTGATTGATGACCTCAATCCCTCCCTATACATATTTATGTTTTCATTCTAAATTATGCATCTATTATTTCAAAAAATGTTCTCCTTTTATAAATCCTAATTTGTTGGCGACTGTTTCATTTCCCTTTCCCTCTTATTAAGACTAAATTTTATTAACCCAATTTCTGATGTGGGTTATCCAGATTAGAATTTTTTATTTTCTACCTATTATTTTTAAGAGCACTTTCATATTATGAGGACACAATATATTGAAGGAGGGGAGAATGTAACACACATATATTTCAAAGTATGTTATCTCTTTAAAATAATTTAATAGCTTATATTACACGCATCACCAACTTGGCTTTCATTATACGCAAGATTGGGATTCTGTGAAACAACACATTAGTATTATAATTATTTAAATGATATATTTATTTCCCAATAAAATGTTTTCATATAAATAGTAAAAAATAAATTTTAAATGTTATTTATAATTTTTTAATATATATAAAATATTTATAATGAATTGTATAAGTTTTTTTAAAATAGTTATATATTTAGGAAAGCTATTTACACACATTTGTGAACAATAATAAAATTAATTTTTGTATAGTACTAAAAACTGTATTTAGTAATATTGAATTCATTTTTGAATTCAGAAAATAGAAATTATCTTAGAGTGAAGTTTCGGTATTTTTTTGAAAATAGTCAATTTTTTATGAATAGTGAAAAATAATGTATAGTTCATAAAGCCCATCAATTTCGTTTAAATAATTATTTTTAAAGAAAAATTATCCGAAAGAAAAAATAGATACATCTTACACATATTAGTTCAATGTATGTAATTTGAGTCATTTTGTTATAATATTAGATATGTAATATTTCGTTGATATTTTTAACATCTTTTACCCACCTTCCAGGAACATTTCAAATTTCCATAATATTTAATTTTACCTATTCTGTGAATTGAATTTCAAAAATCAGACTTAAACAGTTTTCCTGAGTATGTAAAATGAGGTACTATAGGATACAAATAATTTTTGGTGAATAGTATCTTTTGAATTTTATTTACCACGGTTTAAAGTAAATTATGTAATTAATGGTAAAATTATTATTATAGTAATATAAAATTACCCCAACACATGTCGAAACTCTATTGGATAAGTGTGTATCGACCAAAATAAACCTTAGGAGAAAACTATGATCCTTTTTCTTCAACATGGATTAGATTAAGAAATGTATTATATTTTATTTAAAGGAGACGTAAAAATGTTAAATTAAAATATGAATAACTATAAAATTTTTAATATAGGGTTACAAAGAATATAAATTAGATGAAAATTATTAATTAAAAATAAAAAATATTTTCTATAGCATGGTATGTTATTTATAATTTTTAGACATTAGATAACTAGTATTATTTATCACACAATGATGATGCAGTAATTACATTTTTAATGAAACATTAAAATAGTTGATATTATAAATACTAAAATAAATGTAAATTTAAACTTTTGATTCCATCCTCGATTATTCAAGGTGAATATGAAATTTTATCGTTGATTAAATTTATTTTTTTAAGTAATAACGTTGTGATAACTTTCACCAAAACCAAATACAAAATAGTGTCTAAATTGACGTAATTGTGTTTTTTAAAAAAATTATATATTATTAAATGATATAATATTAATAAAAATAAAATAATATGAAAAGGACTTAGATATTGTTAGATATTTTATTAATGAACCATATTATGTTCTATTGGAGTTTTAAAGTAACATTATTAACCATGTAGTATAAACATACAAGAAGACAAGCTAAAAGTTAAACTATTTAACTAAGAGTTAAATATAAATGATAAGGTTAATATGGTGCCCTAATATAGTCTAAAACCTATTGGTTGAGATGATTTCTACCCATACCCACCTTATACTAGAAATAAATCCATTTTGATATTTTATAAACCAAATATAATTTTATAATAAACTAATATTTCAATCTTTTTCTAAAGTGCCCCTCACCTCTTTTAAAACAATGTACGTCCCCTTACAATAATTTCACACATACAAAGCCATTTGGATAGGACCCACCCTTATAAAATATCATCCCAAATAACCTCAATTCATTCTAAAGGCCTTAATATGATCAAAAATCCAACCTAAGGATCCCTTTTGATCAAATCAAACGGAAGCTCCCGTAGAAGAAGTAATTATTTCATCTCCTCTTTCACAGTTCTTTTATTCACCAACATCCTATTTATTTCTTGTTTCCATTCAAAAAAAATCCACTACCTTATACATACTTAGATGTTATTATAATGTTTTTACAACCATATTTACTATTTTATCCATCATATTAATGTCAAAGTCGCCATACGTGTGTAGGTACAAATTATCGTCTCCACGTCTTAGTGTAGTTTTTTATTCCACACATAATTATTTTTATGGGTATAGTAATGATTCTAATTGTTGTAAATAATAAAAATAACAAGTTAATGATATTTCACATATAAATACCATCCAATTAAACACACTTTCATCATAAATTGAATGATATTTTCGGTTGTGCGTACGTACGGCTTATTATCTCCACGTCGCGATATGAATCATATTCAACGATCATAATTCCTGAATTTTAATAAAATTATATATTGATTATGTATGATATATATGAAATAATATTTCAACTATAATAATATTTTTATTTAGATAAATATATTTCGTTACTATAGGATAAGAAAATAGAAACAATTTTCTTGAGTACGCACGAACTTCCCTCTCCATGAACGCTGTTTCCATTTCATATATTTATCTATTATACATATTTATAATCTTAATATATATGATATATAAATCATGAATTATATCTATAATTATTTAAATAATTATCTATGTGATACGATTAAGAATAATAAGTTAAAACTTGTATGAGAAAGAAAAAAATTATTACCTAAAATGTTACTTTAAAATGGAAATTAATATTAAATATATAGTATAAAGTCAAAAATTATTCACATATGATAACATAAATATGAATATGGTTCTATTATAATTTAATAACATACTATGGTCACTATAAAATAGTTTAAATGTTCCATCGACTAATGGAAAGTACAAGGTAAGGTTTAATTTCTCAATCTCATTATTATCCAAGATTGTTTATGTGTAAGTATTTACCAGGACATATTTTTCATCTGTGTCTATGTTTTATAATTTTTTTTAAGGGAATCATTTAAGGTTTTATAGAATAGTCTCCTTAAATATATCATAATTTTAAATGGTTTAATTATTTACTTTTTAAAATCTATTTAATTAATTTCCATGCTTTTAAAATGATAATAAAATTTTATTTATATAAAAAGGATTGTTTTATAATGTTATTTCTTTTCAAAAGATTTAATGTGGAATGTGAAACTTTGTTTCAAATATATATTTTAAATTATTTCATTTAAAAAATTTGTGACATTTAATTGATTTCATAAAAATGGGATATTTCTCTCAAAAAATTTATTTATCATTTTAAACTATGTCAACATATTTTATTGGATATTATTCTTTATTGATTTTGATTAATTATAATACCATATTCATTATTGTATTAAATGAGTTATGATATGTTGGAATATGGGAAGTGCTATTTTAATATCATTCATTGTTTATGGTAAATGTTTTGAAATTTTTTATGTGAGTTTTAATATGAATGTTTAAGTTATTTTTCACAATTTTCATATAAGAAATGTATTTTAATTAGTAGGTGATAGGCGAGGACCACTATATCCCCTAGATGAATCGGTAGGTCTCATGAGACAAACTAGTGTCTTGTTATAAGGTTTGATATAATATTTTTGAATCATCTTGGCACAAGGCCTTGATGTAGTAGTTATTATGTCAGGAATTATGCATTCCCTCAGTTTAAAATTAGGTATTACATGTGATTATTCGACTAGTATAATATCAATGAGCTTGTTTATATGGTAATGTAGATTTATTTTTAACATATTATGTTCATGTTTAATGTCTTAAAGGCTTCAGTTTTTATTATACAAATTTCTTTAAATGTTTGTAGCTTCCCCTGAATTATTTACCTTTATTGACCATCTAAGATCACCCATTTCTTTTGTTTTATTTTCGCAGGATTCCATGAAGTGTATTATGATTGATATATAGGGTTATGAAATGGGAATAATGGAATTATCAGCTTATTTTTTATGATTTATTTTATGATAGAAACTACAATGTAATGTTCATGTATGTAATCTATTTTCCAAGACTACTAAACCAACCGATCCATCAGGACATGGTTCCTTGTATCATGAAAATGTATTAAAATAATACATAGACGCTGGATAACTAGGGTCAGGGAATTACATGGGAAGTTTCATTCCCCAATTTTCTTTTCATGTAATTCTACCGTAGGACGGGGTAGTGGATTTCCTCAACTTTCTGGTCTTACCACCCAACTAGACTACGTAGTGTAATTTCTTGATTACATATCTATGAAGAATCCTCTAACTAGGATGGTAATTGTATTTCGCTAATGAATTATTAGCCATAACCTCAAGTAAGAACAATCCATAGTGTTCCCTAATGACAATCTATAGAGTAACCCTCTGGATGGGCTAGGAAGTGGTGTCTCATGGTGACAATCAGAGTATGGACCTCCTATCCCACTAGGGTATATGAACCACATATATCATTTTTCCCCTTGACTATTTGGAATAGTTTTAACGCGTCGTTTGATGTAACTATGAACCCCCAAGGAGTAGGGATTCCCTCCCCACTGAGACACATCATTGTGACGCACCCTAAAACTATATAGCGGAGTCAATTCCATGCAAAGAGGATAATATCAAGGTGTGGTGATTAAGTCCCTTAGACATCTGTTTTCATGGAAAACATGTGAGATATTGGGAATAATTAATGGACTTATATTGTTACTTTTAGTAACTTTATCTTATTAGGCCAAGTGATGAGATGGATATTCAATTACTCGTTCATTTGGTCTTCTTCGACTGAACATATATAGATCATATTTCACTAACACTTCTTGGTTATAGTTACATTACTTCTTGGCGAGGTGAGTACGTGCATGGTATTTCATGTATTTTATGTTATTAGATTATCATGTGTGGATGAGTTCACTATCGTAGAATAGTTATAGAGTACTTTATGAGAATTTAATATTCTCACCATGTCCATATCCTTGGGATTGGATGCGTTTTCTTTAACTATCTTATTGGTTTGAGTTATACTCTCAAACTTTACATTATTCTATCTACTACGTTCCTCTTTAGTTGTGTCTCTTACTTCTCTGAAACCACCTCTTTTGAGAGTACAACATGGTATGTATATTCTTCTCCCAACATGGTCTTTTCTAAACTCATGATGTGACTATTTTATATGTAATATTAGTGGACCCTGAATTTTGAGGAGCTTAGGGATATGGTGTACAAGGACAATGTATGGTGGTTTTATATTGGCATACATGAGCTAGTATCTCTCATATGACTACTATTTTCTATTTTTGTCAAGTAGAGAAATATTTCTGGTTTGGGAATTTTGTTTTCCCATTTTAAATTTTAGTACATACTGTTGTACTTCATTCAGTTTTTTGGTCCAGATATATTTTTTATATTTATTTCAGGGTTGGAACCTTCATTACAATCTCTCTTCACTTTTCAACAGATTTTTATATGGGTGTTTCTGCAGGTTCTTAGTTAAATGAATCCTTTAGTTATTTATGTCATTGGAACTTTTCATCACCCGTTGTCATATAGAGGAGGGATTGGGAAATTTATGGCTCGTTCTCTGTCTTTGGATGGGTTGTGTAACTAATGTTGATTAGAGATAAATTATTAATAATTATCAGAAAAATATTGTATAGAAGCTTTCTGATATTTGGGATTCAAAAATGGTCAAGAATACTTTTCATAATTTTATGGTTAGATATTAATAAAATGATATATTTTTAAAATTGTATGTTATTGTGGAGGATTTATAGATTTTTTATTTTATCATTTGTAGGTTTATTAATTTAATTAATTATCTAATCATATTCTCAGCATTTACATTATAGTTAATAAAATAAAGATGGAGGAATAGCCTTTGATTTTTTTTATTGAATAATTTGATCCATTATAAGTATTATAGTTTAAAAATTCCTTTATAATTCTCATAATTTGGAGAAAAATATGAGATTGTGGTTCAAAATGATTCAATAATAAAATTATACCTACCATGTAAGTATAATTTATAAATATACATTGACTATATTGTATAAAATTAATAGTCTCTCAAATAAATATAGTAATTTTATTTCGAATAAATTTCTATTTCAAGGAATGGATGTCTCTTTTTACACCTCATTGGTTCATTGTTTTCTAGTCACTAACATTCTCATGATCATCCACTTTCACGTGTCCGGTGATATCTTCCAATCTCCAACATCATTTGGATATTAATATTTTCTCCATATCTATATTTTCAATTCCAACTAATTTATTCCTATATGGAAACAAGACTATTTAATAATATAGAAGACCTTCATATTTTCATTCCCCTCTTTTTAAGTGGGTGTTTTAGTAAGCATTTTTACTCTTTCTGGTATCAATATAGTTATTTTAAAATGTTGATTATTTATATTTATTGGTTCAATATAAAATTACTAAGATGAAATTTATTAAAGTGGGGTGGGGGATTGAACACCAATATATTTTCAAATAATGTAATTTTATTTGATAGTGTTTATGTTACAAAAAAATGGGATAAAATAAACTGTGTAGTACAATTATTTAAATAGTGTCGTTATTACAAAACTGCTGAATTGGATTGTATGAATATGATTAATTTCATTATAATATATATATATATATATATAATAGTCCTAATATTTAAAAATATATTTATTAATGATTAAGGAATAATCACACTATTTTTAGAAAAGGCATATTATGCTTATAAATATATTTTCAAGATAAATGATTTCATTTATTTTTTGAGTGGATAATCTAATTAACTTATACCAATTTTGAATATATAATTCTCTAAAAATGATATATTTTTTGAAATCATCATGTCAAAATCATCATATGGTGAAATTTTGATTTTTTTTAGATAAGATATATTTATCAATGAATAGTAAAAAATAATATCTTTTATTGAAAACTATATTTTCTTTAATGGTTCCCTGAGTGGAGTAGCCTATTTTTTACCCATTTTAAGGATCTCATGGGAGATCATGGGGTCAAGGCATCCTGAGTATGTGACAGAGTTGTAGAAATCATTGGTTCATTGTAATCCCCTCACCAAACTTTTATAATATACTTTTATTTAATTTCATTACAATGTAATAATATATATTGGATTCGTTTGAAATTTTAAATAGTTACATTTGTTTAAATAGAATCCAATTATAATATTTTGAATGAAAATTATACTCATATTAGGTAGATGAATATTTCATTATTATATGGAAATTTTATAAAAAAAAAATTTCATCCAGTTTGATTTGATGAAATTAAAAATAAATAATTCAACATATGTATTTTGAATCATGAAAAATAGATTCCATATTTTGAATCAAATGGTAAAAATTTTATAAATATGTATTTCTTTGTTATAAAAAGTAATCATATAAAATATTTATCTCCTTAATTAAGGTAAAATGGGTAAATTAAGGGTAAAATAAGATGATAAGGAATAAAAAGTATCCTTAACAGATGACTTAAGTTTATTGGATGGGTAAATTTCATACATAATCCCATAAAATACAAATATAGGACCTTTTCCATTTTTCCATGATTATGAAATTTACAATGCATTATGTAGAAAAAGTAAAAAATTACATTTTCATTGATTTATAACATTTAAATTTTTGTAATAGGGTTACAAAGAGGTATGGTCAGTTATAAAATGACATTCAAATGATATATAAATTTTTTATCATCGTAATTTTTTTCCAATTTTTAATAAGTAAATAATAACCTTAAATGATTATGTAACACTGATGAAACAATTATTTAATTAATCAAAAAATTATTTTTAAAAAGTATATTTAAAATTATGATAATTGGAATTAATTATTGTGTTACAATAATCATTTAGATTAATAAAACATATCAAGAACTTGTTAATGGTATTGATTCTAATTCATTCTTTGTACTGATGTTTTTAAATTATAATTTTATGAATATTATAAAAATTGAAAATAATGATATATTTAAATAAATAATTTTGTGTTCAATGATTTAATAATAATATGAAACCAATATTTGGATTAGTTATTGTAATTGATATTCCATCTTTTTAAATGTGGTAATTGTATAAAATGGGTAAAAATGATAAAATAATTAGGCCTAAAACATCAATTACAGATGATCAATTGTTAATTCGTGAGTTTATTTTAACATAACCTTATATTTTATTTAAATCCTATGAATTTTTATCTATTTGTATATGAAAATTAATATTTATTAATTTAATAAATTAAAAAATTAAAATATTCCACATCCCCTCTCTTGTAAAAGTATTAATGTCCTTATCTTTTCTTCACACATAATGAAAAAATTTATCTACATGATCTCTACACAGACAAATTTAAAAAAACCCTCCTAATTTTTTGGAGGCTTTGGATTCATCAGTGAACTAACCTATGAATTATAATACAATAAAAAATAAGACAGTCTTTGAAGATGATGTATTGTTCATAACCATTTGTTTTTTCATTACTTATTCTTCTATATCCTTCAAATATTCTACATCCATGATTATATAAAAAAATATATTCTATTTAATAATATTAAATTATTTTAGTAGAATAACCAATATCATTTTCATATTTCATCAAATGGGAAATGAAACCATATTTATGGTTTATGATGAACTATAACATCACAAAACAATGTAATTAATTTGTCATCCCCTCCGCATGAATATTTTTATAATGATGTATTTAATATATAAATATATATATATTATTAATTAAATATTTTTGTTTCTAAAAATATAATATATAATTTAATTTATAACCCTTCCATTCAGTAGAAAATGATAATGTCCATCATGCATACGTGTGCACAATCACCTCTGAGAAGCGGTGTGATTTTTTCTTCATCACCATAACACAAGGATGATTTATATATGTTTTTTAAAAAATAATTCATTTTCTATTCGATGATAATTATTTAATGATTCAACAATACTGACCTTTTAGTATACTGATAATTGATAAATGGGAATGTTACACATGCATGGGGTTTATCATCTCCATGATTGTAATGTACTTAAATTTTTATAAGAATCTATCATGACTGATCTTAAAAGGTCACATTGGGTATAAAATTAATATAATTTCGTGATTATTATAATATATACTATGTAGTATTGATCAATATGAACATATCCATACTACCAAATTCATTTGTGTCCAATGAGGTGAATATCATCAAAAGGTCTAATAGAAACATAAATTGTTATGTAATTCAATATAACATGATAATGAATAAAATAAAAATGATTAATAACTAGAAAAAAAATATTATGATTGTTTATAATTAACATTTTTGTATTATTTAGAAAACTAATAAAATGTTATGATTATTTTATCTCATGGTATGGGATATTCTTTTTTCAAAAACCTCTTTTAATATTTACCTTCATTATCATTTTATTCTATGTGCTTATTTTTTTTAAAAATTGTTATTAATATATTTATATGGTTAGAAATATATTATAATGGAAATATTATATCTCTTTTAAATACATATAAAAAAATTTAAAAGGAGTATTTTTACTAAATTTGATGACTTCCTTTAGATATGAAAAAACTATTGATTTATTTTAACCTATATGGTTACAAGAAATTTTCCTGCTTCCATAAGAATTAATTTATTTTTGTCTAACATTACGTGATTTTATTTTTTCATCAAAGAAAAAACCATTTACCATCATTCTGGGCATTTTATTTTTATATGGATATTGAATATAAAGGGTATTTCAATATCCTAAAATATTTTCATATTGTTTCACATGATTTTTTAAGGGATTCATGTCCCAACTCAAGAGACACTATGCTAGGTCCCTATAGTGGTACACCACATTATATCAAACATTACTCTATATATTCCAAAGTTTTTCAACTATCATTGATGGTCTAATGGCTTATAGTGGAGAGACTATACCATATAGATCAACCATTAATATAGTGAAGGAATAAATAAATAAAGGGTATTTGAAGATGTAGATAAGATAGAAGAAATAAAAATATATTACCGGTATGGCTCAAAATAATTTCTCCATGCATGAACATGTTGAGTTCTAATAAAATATGTTTTAATGCAATAGGTAATAAATAAAATTATACCAAACTAATAAAATCAATAAAAAAATAAAATACATAACTTCTATAGGATGAACTAGTACATTCGTGACCCCCAAATCCATGTTTTTCTATAACCTAGTGGATGAAATCAAAGTGGACCACAAGACAATTCATATCCTACAGTCACAAGATGTTTCCTGGTACCCAACTGTGGCCCAAAAAGGCTATGAGTAAAACCAAGGAGGCCACCTACAATGTTTTCTAAAATAAATTTTCTCAATAAATATAATATGATAAGTGATAAGGTATATCAAAAGCAACAAGTGATGAAAATAAGAACCTAGTTAGTCTTACGTTCTTCATTTTACATCGAGACAAATCTATCTATATTAGCATAATATGAATTATCATTGAGCATGTAACATTAATAGATATATTCTTTTCAAAACATATATGTAACCAATATATCCATATAAAATGATAATCAAATAGGTTTTTATATTAAAAAATTGAATTTTTTCAAGAATCTATCCAATGGGGTGTGAAGCATCAGGTCTATACCTTCCCAATATATGTTGAATAAAACCATTATCATTGATCCCATTAAATTATGTGGAACACAATTTCTAAAAATAATATAAAATAATAAAGACGTCATGATTGAAAATATAAAATATGTAAGAGGATCACCATATACCATTATTTAAATAAAATATGGGTATTTCCATTGATAATAATTTTAAAAAAAGGTTCATCATGTCAAAAAATTTCAATAACATATGAGAAACATCTTGTCCAAAAATAGCTAATAAATTATAAGATCATCATGACCAACAATTTCAGTTGAGGATTTGGAACATCCTGACCAATATCATTCAACAATTCATACTACACTCTTGCATAATGTAATTCCAACATGATCATTAATACTAGTCAAGAACATATTTTAATAAATAATTGCAGGCCATGTGAAATTATCTACTCCCAATATAAAATTAATCATTACTGGTCCATTTTTCATATCATTTAAAAAAATAAAAAAGTGTTCTATGTTAACATACATGCCCTAATAAAACTCAATAATCATTATTTTAATAATAAAAATCCAATTTGGTTGACGTAATGGTATTTTACCACTTTGAAATTGATTTAATTCCAATTCATAAAACAGAAATGGGTGGAAAACTCCACAAAACACAAAACATGGTATAATGACATAAGAAGGAAATTAGAGTCAAGTTCTTATAATAAACGCAGCGCAAAAGTTGTGGTTAATGTTTTGGTATAAAAACTCAATTGAGGAAATTATGTTGAAATTTGAAAACTAAATTAAGGTATTGAGGTTTACATAATTAAATTAATTTATTTGATATTATACATTGAATTTCAAGCTCATGGAATAATAAAGCATTTCCTAGATGATTTAAATTTGATAGAAAGGTGTGTAGACCACCAACCTCAATATTATGAAGCTGTAGTAATTGATTATCAACCATTGATTAATGATGAAATGAAATAAATCAAAAGAATGGAAAAGTACCTAAAAATATGGAATATTAACTTACTTGTAATTAGAATCTGATATTATTCAAGAAGACAATATAATAAGAATGATGAATGATTGAGTAACCAAGGGTGATCCAATACTGCTAATGGTGATTGATTTATATCGAATTATGTGGTTACGTTAAATTATATTATGTGAGCCAAAGTGGAATGAAGTGGATATTGAAAAATGTAAATGGGTTGAGAAGGAAGGGTGTTTTGGAATATAGTGGAAATATGGAAAATGGTAATTTGTAGAACCCTTAACGAGCTGTAGGGTTTGGAAAAATGGTTTGGATAACCATTTGCCAACTGTGAGATGCCACAATCCAGTAACCCAATAAGTAACACAATATATTTAATTATTTAATTACCATATTCCAATAGTGTTATCCCCTATGAATCTTTATGTAGACATATATAACTACCACACAACCATGGGTACATGGTTCAACAAACTACATAACACCCCTACAGTGTTAAATTGATTAATTCAAGGGTTATCAAAAATGATTCAAAAGAAATGGTAATCATTTTTTCATTCCAAAAAATGATATTTTGAGGAATGAAACTCTAAAAACACAATTCAACACATCTTCCACCTCTAAATCCTTAAATCCCATATATAATTACTATTAAATGGTCCAAATCTTAGAATTACCTTCTCAAGACCAATATATGATTCATCATGACCACTATAAGAATAATCAAATTCCATTGTCATTTCTCGACCACATCAACCCATAGAATCTTACAACCTCCCCACCATAGATCATATGTTCCCTGAGAATATATGGGGAACAATGAATAAAACCAAAAAATTGGGATTGTGAATTTTCCACTAAAACTGTTATGTTGAGTTCTCAATGCCCAACATACATGCAATGACAATTTATAAAAAAAATCATAATATACTAAAACAAAACTCCATTCTTGTAACCAAATCCATATCACCGTGAAAATGATTACTGAATCCCATTTAATTAAAGACACAATCAAATCATTGTTATGTTCATCAACTTTACTATAGTTATCCTCGTAATATATTCAATCATCAATGGACAATTCTATCTCGGGAAACATCAAATTTCATTGTTTTATACTAATTCATGTCCTTCGTATCTTTATGATACTCTAGGAACATTCTAAATTTGATTGAATATATAAAATTAAATCAATAAAGCTCAATATAGTGGTAATTATTTCTTCCTCAAAATATATAGACAACCCTTATCTACATTCAATTTAATTTAATGAAATTCCATACATAGTTCTTCACTAATGACATATATATCATCAAGAGAACTCAGGTCAAACTCTCTCTGAGTATATACATCAAAAAATTCATGGATGGACCTTATAATGTGATAAAAAACATGATTTTAATGCCTTAAATATAACTAACATTGATATCATTTTTATCACACTAGAAATAACAATTAGAATTCCTCTAGTAAAAATTATAGCAAAAAATCTCACTTGTTTATTCATGCGAAAATATAATACCCAATTCAATCTAGATCAAGCACCCTTGGATCAACACAACTAACCAAATACTAACCCCACACTTATAGACTAACAATGTCCCTCATTGAAAAAGTTACTATAATTATATCGAGAAATTCAAACATACATTATTTATTTTATCAAACTTAAGTAATATAAAATTTCCCATATAATGAATGACCCCATGCTCTTATGACCATTCTCACATTAGTGTTATAAATAGGCATCCAACACCACCACTAACCACCTTAAGAGTATCCACATCTTCATAATAATAAAATTATTTCCTTCTACCATAAACAATGTCACGTCCCACACCAAAAATAATTATTTTCATGCCTATGAATCTGTTCTTCCCATGCGCTATTGTAGAATCAACTGATCACCCATTCTTACTTGAATGAGTGTTTTTTCGTGTTGTTTTCATATATTGAAATCATATTGAAGCATTACACTATAAAACATACATTGGTGTGCTCCCCACTATATGGATTAACATAAATCGATACTCAATATAAACTCACATGGACCCCTAAATGATATCATTAATGATATTTACTCAGCTCACCGTATATCTGATCCTCTATCATCATACCAATGAGGATGTCATGATATTTGAAATTAGGACCTCCAAACTAGGTGTAATGAATGACTCAATCAGTAGGAACATATCACTCTTCAAATATATACTCAACTTAAAAAGGTTATATTTTCTTTTTATCTCTCCTAACACTATGTGACCTAAAAATGTGTGTCCAGTTCCACCCACTATCCAATCAACTGAAGGTATGTATTTTAATTCCATTATATCATTTATAATAGGGTTGCTTATTTTATTTTACACAATCATCTGGTTTACCATGACTACAAAAAATAAATTTCAAACCATATACCATCATCCCATTCTCATCTTATCATTAATGTTCCACATCAACTATTTACTATATTCAACTATATCAAAATAAACTCTCCATAAAAAACTTGTGCTAAATCTAATACCACTTAGTTCGTCTTCATACTCACACTCATTTGATTCCATAATTCTAAAGTCTAAAATGGACATTCGACTTGAAATTTCATTTTTTTAATATCATAGGATATCCCTTGAAACTCATCCTAAAAATTATGAACCTATTTTGTTCCATAATTTATCAAATGGAAAACCAAATCAAAGTGTTATATTATATATCTGAGTATCAATCTCATATCCACGGGACAACAAGAATAAACACTTAATCAGTCATACACATCGAAGAAAATCCTTATACCCAAGAACACCACAAGTGTCCAAAAAAACAATAGGAATCACCATGACTAAATAGAAAACCACAAACACCTGCAATACCTTAGTCTTAAAATAATTTTGAATATTTGATTACCTCCTATAAATTAATCTATAAAGATCAGATAAGAATAATTAATAGGTTTTCCTCATCATAACTATGTTTTTCTACCTATTGCAAAAGGTCTCTCAAACAAGAACCATATCCCACTGAAGGGAATCCATTACAGTGATCTAATGTGACTATAGGAACTCTCTAAATAAATAAAACAAGATGAATATATTGATCTAATGAACACAAAATAATCATAACCTATTAATATAGGTTTAACATCATCACCTGCAAGAATATCCCTTCTAGTACACAATACTCTCTAAGAATAATAAAAGGGGAATTCTCTTTAGAGGTTCATAATATCAAAATAAAAATATAAATATATGACACTCACCGATTATATTTATATGGTAATAAACATTTATGGTTCAACTATCAAAAAATTCACCAGCCTACCTAGACTAGCATTTCCTCAACTAAATGACCTCTCGAACATAATGAGTCAATGAAAAATGATTATAGTGTTTAGGAAAATAGCTCAGTAGTCAATATGTTTATTCTATACACGGAGTTACCAGAAAATGAAAACCTCTTGGTTAAATATAAAGATCATAACATTAAATTGTAGTTTCACCTATAATGTCTCTAGGCTCAACCAACTATAATTTAAGTTCAGTATAAAAATGGCCAAAATATCCATGTGATGTGTACCGGTTACCATCCAATGAAACTCTATGTAGTGTTATACTATACATTACACTAGGATCCCATATAGGATCACCAATAAATGGAATCATTTAATCCATTTCAAAACATGAAAATTTTTATGAACATTAAAAATATCCTTTATAAAAATTAATGTATTTTTTATAACGAAAAGTATACTAGGGACATTATTTTTCTAATCACATCATAAAGAATTAGGAAAACCATCAATTAATTTATTTTTAAACCATTTATTTGTCCATAATTTCTCATAACTAGAATAGTTAATGAAAAAGACACACACAAGATACAAATTAAAACACACTTTCAGATGTAACTATACTTTAATTAATTAATACCCCAAATTAGTAAACATCATAAGTAAAAAAAATGTCTTTAATAATGCTAGGGGATCCGTTATGTATAATTCTACCATAAATTTATACAATTCAACTTATATGTGTTTCATGAAACTATAAATATATATACATATTTATAAAAAAATACCCCATGGGGATAATTACCAAAGAATACAAGAATAAATACATCCTAAGACTTTCCATTATAAATATATATGGTTTTATTATGTGGTATTAATTCCCAGTTTATAGAATCATTTCCCTATAAATTAAAATTGGAACCCCATTTATGTTAATCCCATAAACAATTAATTTGTTAACAAGTCAACACAGTCTCCTTATTGTTATCTGATATGAATACGATTCATAAAATAAATTATGAAGGTCAAGTGGAAAATATATTGACTAAGTTATAGGGTCATCATTCATAATATAATGATAATATTACTTTATAAGCTAAAATTGACACACCATTTAACCAAAATCCATAATAAATGAAATGAATTAATTAAAAAATAACCATTTTCATTGAATTTTAATTTTTATATTGATGTTAATTAAATAAATGTTATAAATTAATTTTATCTCCATTATCAATTTCATGCATATTAAAAATAATACCTCCATAATTATATATTGGAAAACAACTTTTAGTTTGATGATGTCACTTTATTTGACCAACCATGCAACTTAGATATAAAAAGGAATTGATCATATATGCATAATATAATGTTAAATTTTATGTAATAAAATATAAATGATATATAGTTATGCATTCTAAATTCATATAAAAATAATTGTGTGAAAATTAATAGTGAATATTATTACTTATTAATAGTATACAAATAACTATAAAATGGATTCTAAATAAAATTTCCCTAGAATGATGCATGACACACCTCATGTATTTCAATATCTATCCAAGAGGTAACTCTCATAAATCAACTACCAGTATAAATACATTAATGAGTCTCTTTGAAATAATTATCAACTAAAATAATCAAAATTCATCGACAACAGTCCCATATTTTGATACCTTATCATTCCATAATGTCTGGGTTATCCATTTCTAGACATGAGATATTTATCATGTATCGTACCATTTATAGAATCAATTTTAAAATGATCAAATAGATGGATAATAAAAATAATTACTCTAACACCCCTATGTCGTGAATAATACCAAGATCTACTAAATTATAACCCTGATGTGGTTCATCACATGACCTCAAGAACACCTCCTAGGGTGCCAGAGGATAATGACTAGTATCAAGGGTATACTGATGGAATTTTTGTTGAGAATATACACTATTGATCAGTAATGAATATATTATTAGTATAAATAAATTATGGTAATGGGAAAATGGTAGAATATAAAATGTAATAAAAATAGATAATCTAGTCAGTTTCAAATAATCCTACAATGAATGAACATACTCATCAATTATAACAACAGTTAACATATATCATATAATAAATAAAATGTGACTAGACTAGAATATTAATAAATTAATATAATACCCAACACCTCAACATATACCAAGCACATAATAAACCTTGATATCAATGTTAACTCATAGCATAATAGTTTAAATAGTAATAGAGCCCATGCTATGTCCTAACATGCATTCATGAGGTCTATCAGAGTATCCAATGGTTACCCGAACAATGTGTGAGTAAAGATCAATATTCTATCCCCAATTTTGTCTCTTGAAAATACTGTTTTAGAAAATAAAATTATTAGTTTATAGGTATATAAAAACAACCAATAAAGAAAATAAATTCCACATCACAATTAGGTTTCTCAAATGACACTCATCTGACATTACCTACATTGGCCTAATATATATTACAAAACTCCATTATCAATGATAACAATAAATGATGCATAATTATGTGTGATATAGAAACTATACAATAATTGGAATTTAATTTCCAAAAATCTAAAATAACTAATATTATCATCATATCAAACAATTCCAATAAATGATGGGGAACATCATGTCCTACAATATATAATAAATATGGACATAATTATGTCCATTAATTTTAGTAAAACAATAGGGATGTAATTTCAAAAAATCGATAATAAATAAGAGGAAAATAATTTCCCAAAACATCAATAAACAATGTGGAACTTCATAACCAATTTCAATAAATAATCCATACCACACTCGACCCCAATGTAATTCAAAAATCAAATGAATGATAATAAAGCATATCCTACAACTATAACAATATGCCATCAAAAATTATCGAGGCTAAATATATAATTAATAATGATTGTTCCATTTTTCATTACTATTTTGAAATGATAAGGATAGAAATGCGTACACATATTCCATAATAAAACTCATTAATAATTATATTTAAAACTATTAAGGAGGTTTATGTAATGGTGTCAATATATTTAATAATTCATTTAATTACATTTTAATATCCACTAATCACTGTCAAACTGAACACATAACAATGGTCATAAAATCACACAATAAGAAAATATGTGTTATGTAATATAACAGGAACACCCCATAAGGGGTGGTTCATGTTTTGGTAGAAAACCTCCAAAAATAAAATTGATCGCACATAAAAAAACTTATATAGTTCATTTTCATTTACTTTATTAAATTTTAGTTTTAGAGGAAGCACAAGGAATTTGTACTACAAGGAACAATAATGCATTTCACAAAAAATAGAACATCAATGGAAAATTACGTATACATGATACCTCAGGCTTTAGATTCATTCCTTTTCAATTAATGACATTTGATTTTACATTATACAAGATTTATTAGAATAGAAGGAAAAATAAATAAAAATAGGGTATCTGTTCTCTCATGAAAATAAGATATTTTGTTTCCAAATAAAGAAATTTAAGAAGGAAATGTAATGACATACTAACTATGGTTGATCTAAAGAAAATGATGAAAATTATTTATGAGCCTTTAAGTGTGAGTTATTTCAAAATAAAGGTGGAGAGACAAAGGGTGGTTGTGCGGTGGTGGGAATGAGATTTAGAGGAGAGGGAATAATGTTTTTTATTTATGTGGATGGAGGGAAAATGGTGATTTCTAACAACATTAATTTGATACATTGTTTGGGAACTATATTTGGAAATCCATAATCCAATCATGCAACACCACTATCAAAACACCCTGAAAGATGCACCACAAGCTCAAATTGTTTATTATTCATGAACCCACCATGGGAAAACCCTATACAATATTATATAAAAACATTCATGTCTACATGGATATTTTATACTTGTTTTAAAAACAATGTTACAACCCCACATGATAAAATGGTTGAGTTCAAGGGTGACTGGTAACTATGTGCTAATTGTGTGCCTCTCATTGTCATTCCAAAACTATGATTATGAAGCCTGAGACACCCCAAACTCAACAGAACACCTGATACATCACTAGCTCAATAAAAAAAATCTTTAAGAAAAAATTTTATTTGTTACAACTCTCTAATTTATGTTATGAAAATAAATTTAATATTCATCCCATCTACTAAATAAAAATTCAAATTCTGTTGGAATTTCTCAATCGATTCAAAACATAGGATCTCACAATGGATTTTAGAAAAATAATGCAAGAATAAAAAAACATATTTATGGTCCTTGATCCTTATAGAAGATGGTATGGGATTCTAATAAATGTTATATGATTCATGATATCGATAATGATTATATACGGGGTTTGCATGATATATCTTATATGATGGTGCTTCCAGATAGCACTTCAATGCCTTGGGGAATATTATATGTATTTACAGGTAATAAGGATAGTGTTAACTAAGGATTTTTCTCTTGGGGACGTTAATAGAATATTATTATTTAAAACATGGGTTAGTAATATAGAACTCTGTATTTCAAAAAATATTTCCATATGGTTTCCAATGGGTTTAAAGGGTTTCTTTGTAAAATGGAATGTTTTTATTGAGTGGAAATATTTTATTTTATATTCTCATAGAATATTATGAAAAAGATAAAAATTTTGTGGGTTTTCATTTTTTTCATTTAACTAACTGATCTATCATTTCTTATTTCTATCATTTACATTTTTTATCATCCCATTATTTAAAATGTTATTCATTGGGTAAAAGGATGTGTAATAATGAATAAGAAGTCAAGTTAAAATTCATGAAAAATATTCAATAAATAAAACTGTGTTTATGTTTAGAATGATTTGCATTTTGGGATAAATGGATACTGATCAAAAGTGTCTATATTATAGGATATGGGTTTGTTACGTATAATTTGTGATCTAATTATCTAAAACTCATGACCATAATGATCACCATTCTTTTATAAAGGTGAATTCTAGTCTAATGTCACTAGAATATGTAATCGTTAATGATGATTCCCTATATGAAGTTCTACTAAGATAGTTATTATGACTATGATTCATTATATTTGGGTTCCTAAAAAATATATTATAAATATTATAGCACCATATATTATATTTAAATCTAAATGGTGTTTTTTATTTTTTATTCATCATGAATCCATTAATCAAATCATCTAATGGTGTTTTTGATTTTTATTTTCTATGAATCTGGTGTGCATATAATAGATGTTTAGTCTATTTAGTCATTATCATAATCATTTATATAAATTTTATTTAAAATTTAATTCATTTAATAATTTTTATTATTTCATAAAATATATTTAAAAATGTTTTCTTAAATCTTTTTGGTAATATAGTTCTTGTTGGTGGGAGTTCATTGTTTAGTGAATTGTAATTCACTATTTTATTTCATATAAATGTTAATGAATTTAATTCAAACTATTATAGTATACTTTAATCCAATATAAAATTTCCTATCTCTTTATAAAATGTTTTATATTTGTGGAGACATGTTTTAACTATTTCAAGTTTTAACATCATCTGATATGTGAGTTTTTTAATAAGGGTTCATGATTTATAATTTTTTTCTCATTATACAAAATGAAGACTATTTGGAATTTTTTTCATAGATAAAATGGGTGATAGTTTTTTTTAAATTATTTTCATAATAATGATGAACAAAATATTTAACTATAAGATATTTATGTATGTTGAAAATTATATAGATGGATATTCAAAAATTATCAAAATAAAATATAGGTTTCTTTTCTTTTTATATCCCTCATTGTTCTTGGTTGTATTCTTCCCCTGGTATCAAATGTATTTCGCAGGGTATAAGGATATGAATAGGTTTTAGAAAGGTTATTGTTAACACATCCCAAATAAATATAATTTTCCATTAATGAAATAATAGTGTAATAATATCAATATTTTTTATGAAAAAATATATTATTTTGTGGATTTTTTTTTTGTTATATTATCATTAATTTTATAACGATAAGATATATTATGGGGCTTTAATATTATTATACAATCCTTATAGTGTGTTTTAATTTATATAATGAATGAGTTTATACTTGTGACAACTTATCAAGAAGATGAGAATTTATTAAATAATGTTGTGAATGTTTTAGACAATATTTCATTTCAAATACATGAATTATTCAACTTAATGACATTCCATTGGTAGATGAATTTAATTACGTGTTTCTGGATTATTTTCCAAGTCTTACTTCAATTAAAGGGGTAAAATTTTAAATTTTATTATTTCCAAATTCTAGGAAAATTTCAAAACATCATTATCAAATATCTATTTTTAATATACTGGAATTGAAAAATTTGTTACAATAATTACATAATAGGGGTTACAACATCACTATCACTTTACCTCAGGGTGTTAATTTTTTATATATCAAATTAAATGATGGAATTATAGGGATTTGTATTTATTTTAAATCACTGAATAACTTTACTGATAAGAACAAGTATCAATTTTCAAATATTTATTTCTTTTTTATTAGTTCTAGGAAATAAATGTTTTTCAATACTAGTTTATATATATATACTGTCACCTACAAGTAAAAAAATGATGTTTTGAGGATATAATTTAGTACTAGGCATATCCATTATTATTTTTTTGTTATTCCTTTATGGTAGGTTAATTCAACCACTATATTTATGGATCATATAAATAATGTTCTCCATGACTATTTGGATAAATTTAGGAATTATTAAATTAAGATAATTTTGGATTCTTCAAATAAATTTTGACGAACATGAGATAATGGTTTGGATTGTTTTTCAAACCATAATTAAATATATATTATATGTAAAATTAAGAAAATGTGGTTTCTAGATACATATAATTTTTTTTGGATGGAATATTGTAACTAAATATGGAATTATAGAAGATCCTTTTAAAACCATAGTGTTGGGAGAGTAGATTAGACTAATGTAAATCAATAAGATTTAATATTTTATAAGATTACGGTGTTAATAAAGATAGTTTCTTGAAAACATTACTCAATGGTATGTCCCACATGCCAAGTAAACTCAAAATGTAAGTATATTCATTTGGATAATGCAGTGTGAAAAATGTATTCAGGAATTAAAAAACAAGAGTTATTAATGATGTAGTGTTTGCCTTTTCATATGTACACTATAGTTTTTTATTTATAGTGAATCTTATTTAGTTGTCAAGGGTTCTTTATTTATGCCGGATGATCAGGTAATTTCATATGAATCACCCCAATTGATAATCCCCTTGCATAATTATCCAACATGTGATCCTGATCTTGAATCATTGATTTTTTCATTAAAAATTTTGGTGAACATTTTCTATGGAGTAAAAAATGAAATATGTACTGAGAAAATTTATTAATTGATATATATTCAAAAATAGAGTTGAATATGATGAAAATTAGGATTTTGTAATTGATAATTGATATTTATTTCATGATTCAATATCATACATGCAATTCAAATTGGGTAGTTGGAGTCCTGAAGAAAAAAAGAGAGTGCATGATTGCATATGTTATGTTTGGAACCCAATCCACATTTTAATGATTAAATTCACATTATCCTATTAATTATTCCTATAATAACCCCTTATAATTTTTTCCAAGTGTGAGGGAAAGTAAATTTTTATATTGAGTTAATAATTAATATAAAGAAATATTAGTTTTCCAGAAAAAAGAAATGTGTTGAAGATAGTAAATTTCAAATATGTAATATTTATAATGAATGATTTATTTGATTTGGAAAGAGGTTATGGGTTCTAAATAATTTTCTAGTCAATATTAAATTGATGAGTGGGACTCACATATATATATTTTATATCCAATCCAAAAACACTATGAATTATAGAGACCTATGTCAATATTATTCATGTGAAAGAATGAAAAATGATCCAAATGATTTTATCTTGAACATTTTAACTTATTTGTATTGGAGATACGATTTTATCATAGAAACATTCTTCACTCTATCATAATTAGATAGTTTGGAGACATGTTGCTCCCCTGTACTATTTCTGATTGTGATCCTAAATTTATTTGATTTTTTTTAAAGATAGTGGTATGAAATTAGGTAGAAAGTTAATATTTTAAACAACATTGATTCCAAAAAATAATAGAAAGGGAATAGAAATAATTAATATTTCAGAGGTTATGTTTTATAATTTCTCTTTAAAATATATTGGAATATTTAATCAATATTTATTGTAGGTGTAATTTCATATTATAAATTTTTTCAGTGCAGTATATATATTTCACTATTTGAAGAAATGTATTGAAAATAGTGTTAAACATGATAATGTTAGGATGAAATTAGTGAGATAATGTTTCTAGGTGAAATTTTTTTAAAATAAATGGTTGATAAGGTAATGATGATTTGAAACCATATAAGTATATTTTAGAGTGTATGATGCATTAATATTGATAACAAGAAAAATAAAATCCAATTTATGTATAAAATTATGTTTTTTTATCATATATCCTTATTAATATGTTGTGTGTAGTAGAAGGAAAAGAAAATAAAGCATGTGGTTTATAGGTCTATATGAAAATATATAGAAGGTAACATGAGTTTACTACTAATTGGACATAGCAATAATTTTTTCTTAGGTAAAGGACGTGTTTCATTTTTTTGTTAATAAAGAAATATGTTCCTCATGAATCTCATGAATTGTTCCCAAATTTAATTTAATTATTATTGAATCATTATTATCATGAAATTCCATGATAAATTCTACCTCGAATAGAATATGTTTTTTAAAATATGTTGAAAATTTTGGTTAAGGATTTATGCCAAAACAATATAATGGAATAAGTAATTTGGAAATAAAAAAACATATAAATGAAAAATACAATCATTGTTTCATGTATTAAATAAATATAGAGAAGTGTAAATTTTAGGAAGGGGGATAGAATATAAGTACCTTTGTAATTTTAACAAAAAATAAATTTTAGGACTTATTAAAATCATGATTATATTTAATGGAGTCATATAAACTGTCATGACCCATCCTCGGGGCCCGTGTAATGACTACCCCAAGCCCACCCTCCATAGGCCAGGGGCTGGCGACTAGCACCAAAGGCGTAAATCCCATTAACAGGGAAGGCATTGCCTTTATAGAAGTAACAAAACACCACAGAGTACAAGTAGAAGTAAAACACTAAGTACAAAAAGGAAGTCCTGAAAAGTAAATGGGCCAGAAAACAAACCCAATCGAAAGTACAACTACAACTGAAAGTAAGTACAACAGAAAAGACAACAGCTAGAAGAACGAAAGCAACTCCTAGGTCATCCTCCTCGGATCCTACCTGAAGGGTTGGTACAGATATCCTCCACAACGCTCTCGCCCGCCAACCTCCTCCAAGTGTCGTCTCGTCGTGAAGTCCACCTCCGGATACTGACTCATCGTATGGTCCACCTCAGGGTACTATCCAGCCCTCGAACACTCGGCCTCCACCAGCACTGACCGTCATCTGAAACAAACACAATGAGATGCATGCATAACCCGTGCAGGGGTGAGTATAGTGATACTCAGTAGGGACCCCAAGACCCTTAAGGTCTCACTAAATCCAACAAGGATAACAACAAGAATATCTCAATAAATAACCTCTACTTAGATATATTCCCATACATATACCTAAGTTATCAAGTAACCCATCTCAATCTTGAGGAAACATAATTATTATAAAAAAAACGGGTAACCACTACCTAGGTATATGCCCATACATATACCTAAGTTATCAAGTGACCAATCTCAATCATGAGGAAACACAAAGATTACAGACCCAGCTCAACCAAGATTTTATTCATGACGTCGAAACCACGGCTGCTGGAGAACTCCTCCTCCGTCAAGTATAGAGGGCATGCCGCTATAACCAAGCGCGCCGAACACCTCCTCTATCAAGTCTAGAGGGCCTGACGCTACATCCAAGTGCGCTGAACTCCTCCTCTGTCGAGTTCAGAGGGTCTTCCGCTACAACCAAGCGCGCTGAACTACTCCTCTGTCGAGTTCAGAGGGCCTGCCGATACAACCAAGCGCGCTGAACTCCTTGGACTGCTGTAGTACTCCACCTGTCAAGTACTGTGGGCCTGCTGCTACAACCAAGCGCTTCCCACTATGGTTCTTCTGCTACAACCAAGAACTCCCCCTCATAGGTTCCAAAGGTACTCCTTCTTTTGAGTACCGCGGGTCTGCCGCTACAACCATGTGCTCCACCACCGTGGGTCTGCCGCTACAACCAAGCGCTCCCCCTCATAGCCTCCAGAGGTACTCCTTCTGTTGAGTTCTGTGGGTCTGCTGCTACTACCAAGTGCTCCTCCGCCTTGGGTCTGCTGCTACAACCAAGCGCTCCCCACTGGGATATCCGAAACACACCGAGTCGATGAATCAGTAGTCGTCAACTCTCAGCTAGCTACTAGGTCTCTGCACTCTGCTAGCTTGTCACCGGAAGGGTTCGCTCCACGAGCTACTGGTCGATATTCCAAGTATCACAAATTTCCATGATGAAGTATCTCAAAGGACTGCCTCGTCATAGGCGTCTCAACGCAACAGACGTCGTGTCAGTTGGAAGCCCGGTCTGTGAGTTACTAGCCTTTTCGTCACAGGGGCCCGGTTGGTTTCATGTGCGAACCAACCCAGCTGTATCTCGAATGTACCTCTAACTCTCATAGGGTATCCTCATAGGGACCGTTTATCACTGTGATCACCAACGCTGCTGACGGTTCATCAAATGGACGTCCGGTCTGAAAGTTATCAGCTTTTCCGTTCTAGGGGCTCGGTTGGATTTCAGGTACAATCCAACACAACCATTATCCAAATGCATCCAAAACTCAGGCTAAGCATGCCAAAAGTTCTGTCTCATCATGAGGAATTTATCAAAGTCAACGCCACGTCAATCGGACGTCCGGAGCTCATGTTATGAGTGTTTCACCTCCGAGGGCCCGGTTGGTTTTCTGTACGAACCAACCCGGTCGAGCATAAAGTACTCAGAATCCTTCGCTGTAGTATACCGAAACGACCGTCTCGATACAGAGATCGCTACTCAACTGACGGTGTGTCGATTGGAGGTCCTCAGCTCATATTATGGGTGATGGATCGAAAGAGGTTTGGTATTAAGGGGTTCGGGCCCAGTCCGACCCGGCCCGATACCCCCAGGGTCGGCCCGAACCGGGTCCGGGTCCGGCTCGCTTGGGCCTGGGCGCGGCCAGGCCCGGCCCGGCTGGGAGCGGCCCAGCCTGGCGGCCCGGTCTGGCGGACCGGCCAGGGCAGCCGGCCTGGCGCGCATCGCGCTGGGGCGCTGGCCAGGGGCTCGGCCGAAAGGCCGAGCCGTTCGGAAGCGGGGGGCGCTACCCCCGCGTGAATAAACCGAGGACCTTTAATGGGGCCACTCACGTCCGGCCCGCCGGGGGTTTTGAACCCCAGGTTCTTCCATGGTCCGGTCGGCCCGCACCGGCCGGCCGACTTCTGCCACCACAGGACCAGCAAGACCAGTCCCCCGGCTCCGACACCGGTGGCCCGGTTTCGGTCGCCAGCTCCGCTGCTCCGTCGAGGCTTAAGCTGCAGCCTTGGTCCGTTCTCCACGGCGCACCAGCTCCGCGCCCCTCCATCGCGGCCCCACTCCAGTCGGGGTGTCTTCGCAATCTTTCCGGCATGGCATGACGGCACCGCAGCTTGGTTCAATTCTCAAATTCTTGGCGGGACGGCATCGCACATTCCTTGCCGCTCATTCCCACGTGGTGCGACGGCACCGCGTTACTTTCCCTCGAACCGAAACAACAAATAAATATAAGGGATGAGGGTCAGCCGTGTTTGTACGGTCCGACCCCCTCCCGTTAAACGATATCAAGTGGTCCAAAAGAACGCGGTTAGATGATGGAAGATTTCACAAATTAAAACACAGAACCCCTACCTCAACGTTGTCATCGAATGAGCGTGCATCGTGGAATTAACCATCGGGGAAGAAAAGGATCACTACTGAAGAAGAGTATCACTGTGGAAGAAGCATCGTAGAAGGAACGTCGTTAGCATTAGGTGGTCTCCGAGGAAGGCGTCTCTCGCTGTCGTCCGCCGTTGGAGGTCGGCGTTCTTCGTCGGCAGCGGTGCGTTATTCATGTTCTTCGATGAAGAACAAATAAGTTCCTCAAGGTTTCTCTTTTTCTCCCAAAGGATACCACAAATAGAAATCCAACAAAAATAAAAAAGGAATCATCTTATTTTATTAACACACATGTCAACGTTTGAAATTCAAAAGAATCGAAACAAACAATTAATTCAAAGAATTAATTATAATGATTAAACAACCCAAATTAATGAGGCGTTTCTTAACCAGAATAAATGCACAGTTGACTTAACTAAAAGTGGGGGTGCGGGTGCATTACATAGAAGGAAAGAAACGGTGGGGGTCATATGGGCCCCACCTCACATATATCCTACCAAGTGGGTAGGATATTGTGGGTTCCACCTTATCTTCTTAACTTAGGATAAGTCACTTTATGTAAAATAAAATAATTTGTCGCACAACTTTATTTTATTCCTTAACTTAAACCCAAAAATTAAAAACCACACCCGAACAAACCCAACTCTGAAAAAGGTGTTTCTATGAAATTATCAGTGTTGCGATTCCATCGATGCCCTCAGAATTCGATTTCGAGCTCCGGTTCAAAAGTTAGAAAAACCCACTTGTTCTTTCACTGAACGTACCCGAGATAAACTTTGGAAAATGATTTCGGGCGCACCGGGCCTCGAAATCAGGTGCCATCAAAAACTGAGTTCTTGTAAAATCCAAAAGAAAATTAAGAAAACATTTCCCTTGAATTTTTACGGTTCTTTACATTACTCGCACCTTAGGGCTTTACGTCCCCGTAAAGCTATAACACAAACTAGGAAAACAAAAGTAGTTCTGAGCACGCATCTGAGCCTTCCGCTCCCATGTGCTCACCTGGAGGTTCCAGTACTGCCAGTGAGAGCACACTCGAGGAATCAACCCATCCTCGTAGGACACACTCTTGTCATTCCTCGGTCCCCACTGGAACCTCCGTGAGGGTCACCCCATCGCCCAAGTCCAGCTCTTCATGGTTGATGAAAAGCGAAGGGTCGAGCTTGTATCTACTCTGTTGAGATAACTGGAAGTCGTTATGCACCTGGTGCAACTGAGGTGGGTGGGTCAAGCAGTAAAACACTTCGCCTACCCTACTGAGGACCTAGAAAGGTCTGTTGAACCTTGGAGATAACATGTCGCCTCGGCCATATCTCTGTAACTCACGTTGAGGTGAGACCTATAGGGAAACGTGGTCGCCAACGTCGAACACTAGGGGTCTCCGCCCCCCGTCAGAACAAGACTTTTTGCGGCTCTGAGCTGTCCTCATCCACTCTTGGATGACTTGGACCTTTCTGGTCCTACAATAGATGCTGAAATTTCTTCTTTGATGATAAGAGAAATCTGGTCTCATCCCTTGGATGAACCATGTTCTTCGCCTAATACAGTCAATCCCGGCATGGAATATACTAATCCACACCAAGGATGACATCGTAAGGCCTCGACGCTACTACCATGAAATCCACCCCCTACTCTCGCCTCCAAGGGATGAGTCACACTGTCGGCATCAGTTTGTGGTCACTGGGTCTCCTCCAGTAGGTATCTCAAAGTGAGGGTCAAGTCAACAGTTTTTAAACCGGAACCTCGTAGTAACAACTAAAAGAGAGGACATGAAGGTAAACGCAACAAGAAAGGTGTCTTTTTATTACTGCGTCTCAAAGTAAAAAGACACAAAGCATCAACAAACAAACCTCAACAGAGGTAGAATCAATATGAACAAAAGTCTCCAGGTTTGGAGCTAGTCCTGCTCTTGTCCATCTGCTCCCGGAGCTCCATGATCGTAGGCCTTAGCTGCCTGCAGCTGAGCTCTCCCACGTCCACCTATTCCCTACGGTCGGGGTGGACCTCCTGGTGGTGGTGGTGGTAACACCTCAAAGCATCATCCACCTCCAGCTGCAGAGCCAGCTCCCCTGCCACGGTCTCCTGCTCCATGTGGTCTGCCTCGATCGAACCTATGCCTCTGCCTGGGAGGTCCTTCGTTCATCTGTTGGTCATCTATATGGCGGGTTGGACAGTCACGAGCCATGTGACCAACCCCGCCACACGAGTAACACTACCCGCGCATGGTAAGTCATTCTCCACCCTAGGTGCCTCGCATAAACGATCATGTGTCATGCGGTCGACCACCTGTAGGTCTAGTCCTCTTGGACCTCTGCTTCATCTGTCTACTGCCTGCTGTAGAAGACTCTGCCACATGTCGGCTAGTGGTGGGTCCTGCTGCTGGAGACTACTCGGCAAGGAAACTCGCCACTAAGAGGGCTCGCTCCAACACCCCTATCTGTGTCGGAATGCTGTGAGAAACAACTGATGCTCTGATCTCTCGCATGAGCCCCTACTCAAAGGTGTGACCCCTAAAGAATGGGTCTCGTACCATGTCCGTCGAATAGCGCGAGAGATCGGTAAACCTTGCCGCGTACTGGGATACTATCATGCTGCCCTACCGCAGCTGTACCAGCTCCTGGATGCACACCGCTCGAAGGGTATCTGGGAAGAACTCAGAGAGAAAAAGGCTCTCAAAGTCTGTCCAAAGGGGAGATGCCTCGTCGTGCACCTGGAGCATCAAGCTCCACCATCTTCCTGCTGCCGCATGCAGGAGGCTCGCAGCAAGGACCACCATAAGGTCAGCTGGTGTCCCTACCAAACGAAAAACTCATACAACTTCCTCCAGCCAATCCCCGGCTACCTGAGGGTCCGTCTCCACATGGAACCTAGGTGGTCGTTGACGCTGAAACTCGTGTAGTGCACTAAGCCTATGTGCACCGTCAGTGGCTGGGGCTGGTAGCATCGGTGGCGCGGCGGGTAGAGGTACCACCGGTTCCTATGCTGTCAAAAGGCCCTGTTCCGAGGCCTCATCGCTTGGTGGTCTATCGTCCCACACAACGCTCGGAACCCAAGCTGGCTGCCATCGTGGGGCCATCCTGAAAAGAAATAGGTGTGCCATAGTTAAATAGAATACATGGTGATCTGACAAAAAGTAATCCCATAGAAAACATGAAACACACATGCAATAAATGTTTTCGTGTATTATGTCGGAAATCAGAAGTCAGGGTCCTGGTGTACGGATATGTCGGCTGCCACACCAACACTAGACTCACTGGACTGATAACCGCACTCAATACTCTCAACACTATTTCTTCACATAGAGAAATATCAGAGTCCTAAGGTCTGCGGTAGAACCGAACTCCTATGATACCAATTTTTCATGACCCGTCCTCGGGGCCCGTGTCGGGACTCCCCCAAGCCCACCCTCCATAGGCTAGGGGCTGGTGACTAGCACCAAAGTCGTAAATCCTGATAACTGGGAAGGCATTGCCTTTATAAAAGTAAAAAAACACCACAGAGTAAAAGCGGAAGTAAAACACTAAGTAAAAAAGGAAGTTCTAAAAAGTAAATGGGCCAGAATACAAACCCAATTTAATGTACAGCTACAACTGAAAGAAAGTACGACAGAAAAGAAAACAGCTAGAAGAACGGAAGAAACTCATGGGTCATCCTCCTCGGATCCTACATGAAGGGTAGGTATAGATAGCCTCTACAATTCTCTCGCCCTCCAACCTCCTCTGAGTGTCGTCTCGTCGTGAAGTCCACCTTCGGATACTGACTTGTCGTATATTCCACCTCCGGGTATTGTCCAGTCCTCAAACACTCGACCTCCGCCAGCACTGACCGTCGTCTGCAACAAACACAACGAGGTGCTGGCATAGTCCGTGCAGGGGTGAGTATAACGATACTCAGTAGGGACCTCGAGACCCACAAGGTCTCACTAAATCCAACAAGGATAACCACAAGAATATCTCAACAGATAACCTCTACTTAGATATATGACCATACATATACCTAATTTATCAATTAACCCATCTCAATCTTGAGGAAACACAAAGATTATGAAATCAACGGGTAACCACTACCCAGGTATATGCCCATACATATACCTAAGTTATCCTGTGACCCATCTCAATCAAGATGAAACACAAAGATTACAGACTCAACTCAACCAGGATTTTATTCATGATGTCAAAACCACGGATGCTGGAGAACTTCTCCTCCATCAAGTATAGAGGGACTGCCACTACAACCAAGCGCACCTAACTCCTCCTATTTCGAGTTCAGAGGGCCTTCCACTACAACCAAGTGTGCCGAACTCATCCTCTGTCGAGTTCAGAGGGCCTGCCGCTACAAACAAGGGCGCCGAACTCCTCCTCTGTCGAGTTCAGAGGGCCTTCTTCTACAACCAAGCGCGCCGAACTCCTCCTCTGTCGAGTTCAGAGGGCCTGCCGATACAACCAAGTGCGCCGAACTCCTTGAACTGTTGTAGTACTCCAGATGTCGAGTATTGTGGGACTGCTACTATAACCTAGCCCTTACCACCATCGGTCTTCCTCTACAACCATGTTCTCCCCCTCATAGGTTCCAAAGGTACTCCTTCTATTGAGTACCGTGGGACTGCCGCTACAACCAAGCGCTCCACCGCCGTGGGTCTGCTGCTACAACCATGTGCTCCCCCTCAAAGCCTCCAGAGGTACTCCTTCTATTGAGTATCACGGGTCTACCGCTACTACCAAGCACTCCTTCACCGTGGGTCTGCTTCTACAACCAAGCGCTCCCCACTGGGCTATCCGAAACACACCGAGTAGATGAATCAGTAGTCGTCAAGTCTCAGCCAGCTACTAGGTCTCTGCACTCTGCTAGCTCGTCACCGATAGGGTTCACTTCATGAGATACTGTTTGAATCCCCAAGTAGCACACAGTTCAACTAAGACGTATCTCAAAGTACCACCTCGTCATAGGAGTCTCAACGCAATAGACTGCACGTCAGTCGGACGACCGGTCTCTGAGTTACTAGCCTTTTCATCACAGGGGCCCGGTTGGTTTTGTGTGCGAACCAACCCGGCCATATCTCGACTGTACCAATAACTCTCATAGGGTATTCTCATAGGACCCGTATCTCAACGTGATCACCAACGTCGCTGACGGTTCTTCAAATGGACGTCGGTCTGAAAGTTATCAGCTTTTCTGTTCTAGGGGCCCGGTTGGATTTCGGGTACAATCCATCCCGACCATTATCCAACTGCATCCAAAACTCAGGAAAATCATTCCAAAAGTTCCATCTCATCAAGAGGAATTCAACGAAGTCTACGGAACATCAATCGGACGTCTGGAGCTCATGTTTTGAGCGTTTCCGATCTGAGGGCCCGGTTGGTTTTGTGTACGAACCAACCCGGCCGAACCCAAAGTACACTGAAACCTTGGGTGAAGTATACCGAAACGACCGTCTCGATCCAAGGATCACTACTCAACTGAAGGTGTGTCGATCGTAGTTCTGTAGCTCATGTTATTGTTGATGGACCAAAAGAGGTTCAGTATTATGGGGTTCGGGCCCGGTCCGACCTGGCCTGATACCCCCAGAGTCGGCCTGAACCGGGTCCAGGTCTTTCTCGCTTGGGCGCGGCCCGGCCCAGATTGTGTGGCCTGGCCTAGCGGCCCAGTCCGGCGGACCGGCTAGGGCAGCCGGCCCGGCGCGCAGTGGGCTGGCCAGGGGCTCGACCGAACGGCCGAGCCGTTCGGTTGCGGGGGACGCTGCCCCCGCCTGAAGAAACCGCGGCACCTTAATGGAGTCACTCACGTCCAGCTAGCCAGGGGTTTTGAACCCCCGGTTCATCCATGGTCTGGTCGGCCCGCTTCGACTGGCTGGCTTCTGCCACCACGGGACCGGCAAGGCCGGTCCCCCTGCTCCGACGCTGGAGGCCCGATTCCGGTCGCCAGTTCAGCTGCTCCGCCGTGGCCTTGGTCTGTCCAGCGCGGCGCGACGGCGCCGCGCCCCTCCACCGCGGCCCCGCTCCGGCCATGTTCTCTTCAGTTTCTTTCTGGCGTGATGCGATGGCATCGCGTCTTGGTTCAATTCTCAAATTCATGGCGCGATGGTGCCGAACATTTTTTCCGCTTGTTCCCGCATTGTGCGACGGCACCGCGTTACTTTCTCTCAAACCGTAACAACAAATAAATACAAGGGAGGAGGGTCGGCTGTGTTTGTGCGGTCCGGCCCCCTCCCGTTAAACGATATCAAGTGGTCCAAAAGAACGGCATTAGATGACGGAAGATTTCACAAATTAAAACACATAACCCCTACCTCAGTTTTGTCATCGAACGAGTGTGCGTCGCGGAATTAACCGTCGCGGAAGAAAAGGATCTCCGCAGAAGAAGAGGATCGCTGCGGAAGAAGCGTCATGGAAGGAACGTTGTTGGCGTTAAGTGGTCTCTAAGGAAGGCGTCTCTCTCCATCGTCCTCCATCAGAGTTCGGCGTTCTTCGTCGGTGGCGGTGCGTTCTTCGTTGAAGAATGAAGAAGTTCCTCAAGGCTTCTCTTTTTCTCCCAAAGGCTCCCACAACCCGAAATCCAACAAAAATAAAATAAGAGTCGTCTTATTTTATTAACGCACATGCCAACCTTTGAAATTCAAATGAAACGAAACGAACAATTAATTCAAAGAATTAATTGTAACGATTAAACCGCACAAATTAATGAGGCATTTCTTAACCAGAATAAACGCACGGTTGACTTCATTAAAAGGGGGTGCGGGTGCGTTACATAGAAGGAAAGGAATAGTGTTGCTCGTGTGGGCCCCACCTCACAAATATCCTACCAAGTTGGTAGGATATTGTGGGTTCCACCTTATCCTCTTAACTTAAGTTAAGCTGCTTTAAGTAAAATAAAATAAATATTTTCGCACCACTTTATTTTATTCCTTAAATTAACCCGAAAAATTAAAAACCACACCCGAGAAAACGCAACTCCGGAAAATGTGTTTCTAAGAAATTATCGGCATTGCGATTCCATCGGTGCCCTCGTAATTCGATTCTGATCACCAGTTCAAAAGTTCGAAAAACACGCTCGTTCGTTCACTGAACGTACCCGAGCTAATCTTTGGAAAATGATTCCGTGTGCACCAGGCCTCGGAATCAGGTGCCGTCAGAAACTGTGTTCTTGTAAAATCCAAAAGAAAATTATGAAAAAAATTTCCTTGAATTTTGATGGGTCTTTACCTAAACTATAATGATTTTAATTAGTTATGAAATGAAATAAAATATTTTATTCTATGAGAACTGTTTTTGATGAATTATATGGTTTTTCATAAAAGATAAAATAATTAATAATAGAAATATAATTTCCATAAATTATATTCATTTCTTAAATTATTCTATCAAAATTATCTTAGAATTAAATTTTTAAATATGATTGATATTTGGAGGAATAGTAAAAATACTGATTTTATTAAAAATTGTCTATTCAATTCATGTATATGGAAATTACAATTGTATTTTTCATTGATTTTAAGATAAAACTATTTCCATTTTATTAGAAATTATTCAACTCATTACATTTTAATCCTTATTAGACTTTTTTATGTTATAATTTTAATTTAATCCTTATAAACACATTTTTTTAAAATACTGTATTTTGTGGAATTTTCAGATATTGTATAAAAAAATTTCTAAAACATCTACTGATCATCTCTTGAATTATATATTATGTATTTGAATTTAGCAGGTTCAAATTTAGTATTATCTTTAATTTCATTTTCAGTCATAATTAATAACAAAACTGATGAATTAAAGTCAACATGGTAAATGTTGAATTGAGATTATTTTGGTTAAAACTAAGAGAAAGAGTCACAAAATCATATATTAAACACTATTGGATTACATTATTTTTCCCATAACCAATTTAAAATTAAACAATTACTGCAACATGTCCATGAGAATTGGTTAATATTATTTTAAAATAGTAACTAATTTATATAATTGAAACCTCCACACTTATAAAATGTAACATATTCTCCAATCCAATTCAAAAAAAATAACCACTCTATGAAATCCAATCCCTACAACTATAAAATCCGAAATACATTCCTCATGTCCGACTTGTACATATATATCCAAAAAACCATCCCATATCTTTAACTCATACTCAAGTTAATTTATAACCATTTATTATTAAACATCCTTATTATACCCATAATGATATAATAAAATCAGTATCTCAAATATTAATAAATGTTCCAATTTTTAATTTAATGTATTTTTTTAGATCCTTTTCTATCCTAATCTAATGGATAATGTTTCCCATGTGTACTTACTGATGAACACATCCATGAAGCTCTGTATTTAATTTTACATCACCACATAACACTAGTGTTTATTATCTTGTATTCAATGAATATATTATCTGTTTTATTAAATAATTATTACTCTGTAATGATATTATATTACGTATCGTCTTACACATCTATCTGTTGATAAATTATAATGTAACAAATGTGTATTTGTGGACTACCACCTCCACGGTGTGATGGGATTTATTTCTCATGAACAAAATACATTGATTTATCGAAAATTATTTATAATATATAATAATTACTAATTTTGAAATTTTAAATTTATATTTTAAATTGAACCGTGAACTATTTAAGGCTATTAATGCACAAATATTATTTTTTTGTTTCAAATTGAACAATCCAAAAATTTCCAAAGTAAACTAAATTAAAATTCGAACAATATAATCAATGGAATTAAATAACCTAAATATTATTATAATAAGGTAATTAATATGAAAAAGATTATTAATCATTTATAAAATTAATATCATATAAGTTTTTTGGATATTAAAAGACGTATTTGGCTGGTCTAGAGACCCGGATAGGGGTTTTTATTTAAATAGTTGTTTTTAATTTATTAAACTCTTTATGATCCATATTAATGTTATTAAAATAATCAATAATGTTATTTTTCATACACCAATGATTTTATTAAAGTAATTTTAAATGGAAATTTACTTTTTTCAAGGTTTTGAAAAAAGAATCATTTCATTATTTTCTGTGTTGCTCGCTTTTGAATTTTCTATTTAATTGAAAATGAATGGTTTTTAAGAATTATAATTTGAAAAACTTTTCCAATTTTCATTGATATTGTTCATTATCAATATATATCTACATGTATTTTAATTTTTTAATGAATAAAATTTTCTTATTGGATTAGAAATTTTTTGTTTTTTAAATTTTTTATAAATTATAGGATACTTCATCCCAATGTTATGTGATAACAAATGTGGGTATTATTATGAGATGTGATGAAAAATATGTTGAATATTATGATATATATGTAATATTTAATGCTCTTTTATATTGTAATATTACATGTAAATTTTATATGATAATAGTTGTGATGATATTTCTTTGATAATGAGTGATCCTTATATATAATTCCAATAAATATGGAAATGATGAAATAGATATAAGTTAATCAGAATAGATATACTATAACTAATGTGATGGTTATTTAGTTATGAGCGTTCTTATATGGGTTGTTATAAAGATATTTATCCCAATATAACTCTATGGTTTTATAATGTTTTGGATCACCTAATGGTTGGAGGCTTGTTTTATTTTTGTTTTATTATTAACCAAGCATGTTAAATGAATCAGATTTTTCATCTATTATTTCATAATTTTTTTATGAAAATATTTAGTTTGAGGTTAATTTTAATGAGTATATAATTCTAATTTTTATGTAATAGTTTATCAAGTAAATAATAGGAAAATTCCAATTTATGTTTTCTTTTATTTTTAGAAGGAATAACAGGTTTTCTTTATTTGATATCCATTAATGATTTTTATTTTCCCCAAATCATGATTTCAATGGATTCTAACAATACCTAAGGATTTTTAGGGATTAAGATAAATTATATGGATTCACATTGAAAATACATAAAACATTTCATGATTGAAACAAGTGCGTATTAATATGATTTTTTTTGTGAAAAAATACAAGGTTTGTGGAAAAATCCATTAAATTATATAATGGTTTATATATTTACCTAAAACAGTTATACTAAAATATATTATATATGTAAGAAACTACATACCCTAATTAAAATCGTTTAGTTATATGATTAATATGTTATGAAGTGCTTTAGTGACATCATTTTGAGTGATCTCACATAGCCTCCTCAAGTTCCTACAAATATTGTGTCACGTTCCCACCCGACTTTCTTCAACTCAAACTAAAACCTTGCCCTCTTTGTAATTCTCATTAAAATTTCTGGTTGATGATGTCAATGTTTTATAATTCTTTTATATAATAATAAATTAATTTTATATAGACCGTGATTGCATCATTTTATAACACATTCCCTAATAGTGTGATCCTTAGATCCAATATTATTTTCCTATATATCATCCTTAAATTATTATGAATAAAAAAATAATCTATAAATATTATATATAATGTTAATGGTTAATTCAATATAATCTATGTATATCATTAATGGAATCTGTACATAAATATTCCTTATAATTTTAGCATTAACTCTATAATTTTTAAATGTAACCCAACTTGTGATTTATTGGTCTTCATCCCACATAGGAATATATACACATAAAAACCAATACATCAGATTATATAGTCATCCATACAATGTAATTCATTAGTGTTAACTCTTAAAAATACAAAAACTAATGGCTATGGAGTGATTTCAATATAATATTGAAATATATATTTGATTTAACCAATCACGTCCTAATGAGAACAACTGTTACACAATGACTTTTTATATGTCATTAAATCAACGAAAATTACATCCCACTAAACTACAGTTTGATTCAAAATAATTAATGAACATTTATTTAATAAAAATAAATTTAAATAACCTTCATTACTCATGAATGAAATGTCTAAAAAATTAAATTTTATATGGTAATTTAGAAGTTATATAAAAGACATGTCAAGTGTTATAATGTTTTTTGGGATATCATTAACTCTATGTACAATGAACAATTCACTTTTAATCCTATATTAGTCATGATCAACTCACTCTTACCCCTTATTCAATTCACTAAATTCGTGATATTTAACACCAAGAATCATCAACATTCTTAATGAAAAATTTATATTAAATATACACATTTTGATTTATAGGAAACATGTAAAATAGAACTTCAATCATTATCCAAGATTCAGTTCATAACATGTTATGCCTCTTCCAACTAGAATAATTATTTCACATATCCCCTTTTTCTATCCCTATTTATCTGTAAATTTAAAATTAAACTAGACTATGTTAATATTTGTAATAATATGTCCTCTGTAAATTAAAACTTTTTAAAATAATAAATAAAAAATATATTAAAAATAATTTAGATGTTTTACCAGGATTTTTAGAGAGAATATACTCATGAATATACTCTCAAGTGCAGTAAGTAATCCATTATTATCATCTTTTTCATTATTTATTCAAATTGAACCTTCATTGAAAAAAATAATAATGAAATATATCAAATTTCAAAAATTTAATTTTTGGTGGGGAATATGATATCAAAAATTATTTTCCATGTCTATAATGCAAGAATATATGAAAAATTTATTTCACAATGATTGTCAAACACTTTCATTAATGTTAATGCGACATTCAACCTCATTTCATCATGATTTCACTCTGTCCATATATTTTATGTTGAGTGATTAAGCAACGTAATATACTTCAATTATCCTTAAGGTGCATAAAATTTTCATATTGAATTCCATTGTACACATATTACTCTAATAAAGAATAAACCTTAAAGGTATTCTACTAATTACATGTTTAACCTACTAAATTTACATTCAAATAACTATAATGATTAAAAGGATTGTCATTGACATACCACAATCACATTTTTTAGAGTCCCTTTGAAATTGAATAATAATCATTTCACTTCTATAAGACATTACTATATATAATTTAAGTATAAATTAGAAGAAATAGTCAATGAAAATATAATGTCTAATATATAGGTTCTTGGTAGATTTGGCATACAATGAGACTCTATAGATTTTTTGGACCCAAACTCCTTCCTATTTTATTCAATGAAAAAGGCCACAAACTCTATCGAACAGGTTACATATCGTGATTCATCAATTCTAAAATTATTATGGGACTCCCTAGTTCTACTTTCTATGATATTGTGACGAAAACATATACAATATATATAGTCTATGATACCAAATATATCAACCTAGAAATAACTGTACCATATTTACATTGAATAAAAAAATATTACATTACATACATTCCAATGAAAATTTTGGATTTTCGATTTATTAATATGGAATAACTAGTTAACTAATAAATCCCATTACTCTATCAATTAATTGATATTTTATCTAGATTACTAATAAACACTTATTTCATATAAGTCTTCAACATCACCCAAAAATTCACCACACATGATATTCGTCAATACATATCATGTGTAATAAATTTCATCATACCACAGCGAAATGAAAATATAATAAGGGTCTTGTCAAATAATCAGAAATAGAAAGCATATACCATGAAATGTTATTGAAAAAACAGTCTTAAATAACATGGAAGAAAATAAAGGAAAATAAAATATTTCTATATAACTATTTACAATAGATTTACAGAAATACATAGATAATAATATAATTACATTCTTATATAATAATAATTAATTTCATAGTGATGAAATGTACAACTCTGATCTTATGATGTCCCCATTCCAAAACATTACATTTCATCAAGGCCTTATTCTATGGAATCTACATGTTTTTTATATTTTATCCATGATATCTAAATAAATGGGTTAGTATATAGCCAATACTCAGTCCAGTTTCTCTCAAGATACCTATAAATATATAGAGGGACAATGCAGATCCCAGCATATCACACAATATTTTTTATTTTTCTATTTTATTCTGTGAATTCATTTTGAATATGGATTTTCATTAGATTCATTGGATTTTTAGATAGAAATTTTGAATTTGGGGTTGTTTTTTATTTTTTGAATAGTATAAATGTGAATTTATGGGGAAACAATACAACCTCTAAATATAAAATCCTTTTTCATTTAATTTTTCTCTAGCATAGTGTTTGTTTTACAGGTTGTTCATGGTTACATTCAAACCATGTGACTCCCTGGAGTAATCATGCATGTCCTGGGGTTTCCCTTCATGAGTATGCATGACATGAACATAGTTATAATAAACCATTTGATAATTATCTGCACTATTGTTCAATTTTTTATCAAACAATACCACATAGTTGGCATATGTTTTCCAAAACCATGCTTCTAAACCATGAAGGTGTCCTATGAGTCTATTAATTGATGCATGGTTGGAACTAAATTTTCTAAATCAAGTGTCTTATCTATGATATATTCCAAGATTCCATAAAAATAATTTTTTAACCAATAATTACTATTTAATTTATAACACCAAATCACATCTCATCCATCTCATTTGGTTTATGTGACTCTTGGCAGGATCCTACCATTATCCGTAATCCTCATTCATCCTTCCAATGGAAAATCAATGTCAATTTATTCACGATTTTGGGGGTGATTTTTTATTGTAATATCATCCTTTTTTATCGCAATTTTTTTATTACACATTCATCATGTTTCCTTTTCTACCTTGGTTACTTTTCTCTAGTATTTTTATTTCCATTGATATATTTTAAGGTTTTATTTTGTTATAGACCCTCTATGCCTCCCATTTCTCCTTGTACTATCCTGAAAATGAGGATTGTTGTTTCCTTTTCTCAAGAGATTCTAATTGGAATGTTTATATGACAATGTGTGATCATGATATAGATCTAATAACTATATATCCCCATGTACCTCTACAATGCATTGGTATGTTATGAAAATGTGAATGGGAAATTAGTTAATCGTAATAGATATAATGTAATTAACCATGATGGTTCTTCCTTTATGGTATTTTTTTTGATGATCGTAAGGATAATATCCCAATATAACTATGGGTTTTTTTAATTCCAATTTTGTGTTTTATTGGAAATGTTATGATTTCATAAGGTAAAATATTGAACAAAATATTGATTGAATGTTTAAGATCATATAAATTATAAAGGATTGTTTCCAAGAGTTCTCATGTTTTCCAAACATAGTTTTATGATTATTATTTTCCCCTTTCGAATTTTCAAAAACAATTGTAAAAAATGGGAGATTTTATATTGGTTTTCAAGAGTCTATAATGATAACATTTAACTAAAATTTAATTATGTATGTTAAAATTTTTAAAAAGTTTAATTCATAAATATTCAAAAGAAATAATAGCGTTACATTTATTATATATCCCTCACTAAGAACATTTCTATTCATCACATGTTCAAAAAGGTTTTTCAAATGTCATAAGAACGTACCGGGATTCTATAATGGTTTTTGAAAAAATGACACAAAAAATGAAAAGGTTCCATAAAGGATACATGGGATTAAAAATAGAAAACATTTTTAATGAATAAATGTACATTTTATAGAAATTTCTACTATTCTATGTATTTTTATTGATGATTCTAAAAAAATAAAACCCTAAAAAATATAATAAACATAGAAAAGTTTGTTTTTTTATAAATATCGTATTTATTAGTATTTTATATTAAATGGTATTATAGTTTATTTTAGAGTAATGGTTTAGATAACATCATATTTTTTAATTTCATTAAAAGAAACATATTATAAATTATAATTAATGGTTATGATATCATGATATAGTTTCAATGATTTACTTTTTTTCATCCAATCCATGTCTATTTATGATATTTTTCCATTTTCAAAAATATGTTGTATGATTTAGGTTTGAAATAAGATAATGTTATCTTTCTAAATAGGCTCCTTCGAATGATTTGTGATTAAACATAATAGTTTATGGTTGTGTTACTGTAACTGATACAATCTATAAAGGGTGGAACCCATTGATGGGAGTGACTAAATTATCTATACAAGAAGATATTTATAGTTAATTATTTCATTAAATAACACCCTCAGTGTTTTGGTGGATCATCAAACTGAGCGGTACATTAAGTATGGATATGTTATTTATTAAATATATTTGATTTTATTGAGATGTTAAGAGAATCAGAATATAGCTATATAATTATATATTTTTAATGTGAAGTTGATAAAGGTTGATATCTGGTTATTTATTCCATGTATTAAGATGATATGCATACCTTAAAGAGAAAAAAAATAATGAATGTTTCCTTGAGAAACATTTTCAAATATATTTTTGGAAATGAATTCAATTGAAGTACAAGGATTTAAATCAAAATGATTTGGAATCCGTTTATAACTATGATGTAATTATTAGAATATTTTGAATGTTAATAAAAAATTTAATTCATAATCATGATAAAGAAATTAATTTATTTTCCACTGGATTTAGACCATGATTGGGAAGGGATTTTGATACACATTAGTTTATATGATATTTATAAATTGATCGTATTTATGATAATGTCATGATTAATTATGTAAATAAATATAGAAAATATATGAAGTGATATATGTGGTAAAAACGAAAATAATAAATCAATTGTTTTTTAATGTAAGATAATTAAGATTTATTATTGTGATGATTATTGTAGAAAAGAATTTTAGTTAATCTATTACGAGATATGAAATTTTTTCCATGTGTGGTAATATGGGAAATATGTCTTATATTTTTACAAAAAATTAAAATTGTAATGGTCTAACCAATTATCTATTGGACCCCAAGGCACCCGTTAGAGGGGAGAGGTATATCATGGTGTCAGCATTTTATTCTAAAGTGATGGGTCTGGTTCCTATGTTTTTAAGAACATGTTAAACCTATTTTTTGGTGATGTTTAATAATAAAACATTCACATGAAAATAGATAAATGAAAACAATTTTACATGGATCATCACTAAGGGATGGTCTATATATAAAACACGGATAGGTTTTCAGTCGTACCAGATCCCACTAATCTTTACTAGTTGTAGAGTACTATAGTTCAGACATAGTCAGTCTATGATAGGTAAACATCCATTATAACTATTTTTGGGATACCAAAATACATCCCTTAGAACACGTCAATTGACTCCCTATTTCCCATTATTGTGGGTGAAGTCAAACTCAGTTTATCAGCTTCAAGGTCTCTTCAGTGGATTAGAATTTAAGTCTTTGTATCTATCTAATAGAAGACACTTATTGCATTGAAGTCCTGAATTGATGCACATAAAACCAATTTTCACTAAAACAATGTTCCAAAATGCCTTTTTCAAAGGTCCATAGTGAATATCACTTCACGAAGCTCCATTCCCTTCGTCGAACTTACTGCATCTGTGATGCACCGCTGCCTTAATGGAAGAAACTACTTCATGAATCTCACAATTTTAACGTGGTAAACCCTATCATCATGAAGTAACTATTTCTATAAATCATTGGAATAAGTCAATAAATTAAAAGTATTTTTCATGTTTCTGAAGATCATATCGAATTTCAATTTTGAAGAGATCCCTTAGCATTTCTAAATCAAAGAGATTACGGATAATCCTTGGAAAATTTCATCAGAAGTGAAGAGGGGTGTCGTCTAATTTATTTGATCAACTATTTTTGAAGATCTACAACATCCAATTCATTTTCTAGAACTATCAAAAACATCTTCATGACACACCTACATCCATGAAGCACTATTGGTATTTGACGTTGTCATGATTCTCTCCATCAAACACGTTGCGCTACCGCGATGCTACAATTCTCGTAATCACAGTGTTCACTATCCCCGATCGGGCCAATACAATTGTTTTTTTTTCATGATGCTCTTCATAATCATGAGGCACAACACCAAAATTATTTAACACTTTATGAAATAGCACTGGCATAGACCATCTTTTTGAAACTCATGCTTTTTCCATATTTTCATAACACCATAAAAAACATTTCATGATGCTTGTTATTATCCAAATTTTGGAAACCAAAATTTTAGAGAAGGATGTGAAATTATATGATCTTCAGTACTATTGTTTGATTGACCCATAAGATATATTCCCTTGTAAACTACATAATCCACCCTTAAGGATTGAAAACAAACCAAAACAGTAATCCATTTACCGCAACTACAAGCCTTGGTTCCTACATTATCATATTCCTATTGTGATGTGTTTTTATTTTAATGGGATGGTCCTTTATGAAATTTCTTGTCTGATGGAATATATAATAGATAGAAATCATCAAGATCATAGTAGAAGGAGATTCAAATAACATGTCTTATACCACTCAATATGATGGACCATAAAATGAAGTATTATCGAGAATATTTATTATAATTTTAAGATTATTCTTGTGTCTTCATTGATTCGGGGAGTATATATTCTTTTATTTCTAAGATTCATTCAAATAAAATAGATATATGACCTCAATAAACGATGACATGGATTTTGGTAAAAACTAATAGTGTATGTATTAATGACATATAAATTAATAGGAACGTTCCTATCATAATATGTGGAATAGTTTTTCCTATAAGTGTAATTGTATTACCTTCAGTTGCATTTAATGTCATTATGGGTATATAGATTGACTGAAACTTTATTTTTTTTTATTTTTCAAATCAACCACTTTTACGTTAATGAGAACTGAACAAGAAGGTAGGATGAGAACATCAAATCAAACATAGAAAAAGTGCAGTATTCCTAGACCAGAAATCTATCCAAAGCTAGTCCCGCTCAAAACCAAGTAACACATCGGGAACCACCAAAACCACCCTTCTCATGACCACAACACCCATGAACCTAGATTCGTGCCCCTGTTGACCAATAGAACTACCTAGGCAGCACAGAACCCAAGCCTCCCATAGTCGACTACTGAAGCCTGAACCCTTGATTGATCTGAATGGGCCACCATGAAGCCCCTCGCCACCTCGAACCGCACAGCCAGTGGAAACCAAAACATGGCCCTGCAGAACCAAAAATAGAAAAAATAAATGGGGGTCATGCCATCGGAGAAGAGGCGAGGTAGTCGCAGTCGTGGGAGGGAAGACATTCAAATCGACTCGTTAGAGGAGGTTGAATGACGGTCATCGTCGACAGAGCTTCGGAGGCCTTGCAAGTCCCCAAGACCAAGAGCGGTCGAATCAAAACTCTGCGCCACACATATCCCAAGCCCTGACTGCGCCGACCAGGAAGACCAAGAGGATGAGAAGGGATGAGTGGGAGTTTTTTTTACATTTTTTCAAAAAAAAAATTAAAAATACGACTAGGTTTAAAATATTTTTTTCCATCCCAAAGGAGGCACACCATGTGTCGCCTTCGGTTCAGTTTCCGCCTGGCCAAAGGCGGTTCTCCAGAAACCTCCTTGCGCCTTTGGGGAAATGAAAGGCGGCACACTAGTGCCAACCTTTCAATTTTTTTTTTGAGAAAGGCGGCTTTCGAAGAGCCGCCTTTCATGTTTTAAATGGACGAAGGCAGCTTCCCAGATGCCGCCTTCACCAAAAAAAACCCCAATAAAAGGGAACCGCCCCTCCCATCCTTCCTCACTCAAAAATCCCTCTTCTGTCTAAAATTTTGAGAGATCCTCTCTCTATGTTGATTTTTCCTTCGTGGTGCTTCTGGAGATGCATGGAGTACAAGATTTTTGTGTGAAGCTTCATTTAGAGGTATTTTTTTATTTTAAAGATATTTATTTATTTAATTGTAATTAGTTAATTTTAAATATTTAAGTATGTAGTAGTAGTTATTTAATGAAAAGAAATAAATAGTTATATTATTAATGTTTTAATTAGTTAATAATTAATGTTAGATTAAGGTATATGTAATTTAATATTATTAATGAATGATGATTATGGATAAATTATTTAATGTTAGATTAAAGTATGTATAATATAATATTATTAATGAATGATAATTAGGGATAATAATAATTTATTAATATTTTAGAGATAATCATTGAATAATTAAATGATGATTAAGGAATAATTAAGTCATGATTAAAGGGGTAATTAACCATGGATAATTAATTAAGGAATGTTTAAGGGGTGATTAAGTGATAATTAAGGGATGATTAAGGGGTCATTAAGGTAATTAAGGAATGAATAATTGAAGATTAAGGGGTCATTAAGGAGTGATTAAGGGGTGATTAACTAATGATTAAGGGGTAATTAAGGAATGATTAAGTGATGATTAAGGGGTAATTATGGAGTGATTAAGAGGTGATTAAGGGGTAATTAAGGAATGTTTTAGGGGTGATTAAGTAACGATTAAGGGGTGATTAACAAACAATTATGGGGTGATTAAGTTGTCATTAACTAATGATTAAGGAATGATTAGGGGATTGTTAAGGGGTAATTAAGGAATGATTAATGGGTGAGTAAGGGTTAATTAAGGAATGTTTAAGGGGTGATTAACTTACGATTAAGGGGGTGATTACGGGGTCATTAACTAGTTAAGGGGTAATTAAGGAATGAAGGGGTAATTAAGGAGTGATTAAGGGGTTAAGGGGATGATTAAGGGGTAATTAAGGAATTATTAAGTGATGATTAAGGGGTAGTTATGAAATGTTTAAGAGGTGATTAAGGGGTAATTAAGGAATGTTTAAGGGGTGATTTACTAACGATTAAGGGGGTGATTAATTGGTAATTAAGGAGTGATTAAGGGGTTAAGGGGATGATTAAGGGGTAATTAAGGAATGATGAAGTTATGATTAAGGGGTTATTAAGGAATGTTTAAGGGGTGATTAACGAATGATTAAGGGGTGATTAACTAACGATTAAGGGGTGATTAAGGGGTCATTAACTAATGATTAAGGAATGATTAGGGGATGGTTAAGGGGTAATTAAGGAATGTTTACATGATGATTAAGGGGTAATTAAGGAATGTTTAAGGGGTGATTAACTAACGATTAATGGGGGATTAAGGGGTGATTAACTAGGGATGATTAAGGGATGATTAAGTGGTGATTAAGGGTTCATTAACTAACGATTTAGGGATCATTAACTAACTATTAAGGGATGATTAAGGGGTTATTAAGTAAATATTAATGGATGATTAAGTGGTCAATGACCAACTCCTAACTAATTAACCATCACTTAAGTAGTGATTAACCAGCACATAAGTAGTGATTAACCAACACATAAGTAGTGATTAACCAGCACTTAAGTAGTGATTAACCAGCACTTAAGTAGTGACCAAAACTTATGTATTGATTAACTAGCACTGTAATGAATCTTATTTTTTAGATATCATTGAACAAATCTTTAGGAAAGTTAAAAATTGTTCTACAAAACATTAGTGTCTTAATTTAGGAAGGTTTTAAAATTTTGGTGTCATGAAATTTTATGTTGTTACCTAAGAAATTATATCCTTGTCTGGATACTACAAATGGATGTGGCTCTGGAACAGCTGTACCTAGGGGTGATAGCCCCGACAAGGAGTTTCGGGCCTGACTCGGGGTATCCTAGTACACGACAACGGGCCTTGCCGCACTCCTGGTTTGACACTACCGGGGGATATGCTTTAGATGATTGATATTTACTTCATGAAGTACTAAAATACCTTTAAGAAGATAAAAAATTTTATTTTACATGTAACAAAACATTGTTCACATATTCAGTGATCAGTAAACATTTTTCATGTAGAGAGACATTTTGGCCTGTGTTTACTGCTATGGAAAGGTTATTCAAACCGAGCAAGGAGATTCTTATAGTATACAGCCAACATCTATGGTTAACACATCTGATTGGGTAACCATAACTGATCTTTAAGATAGAATTCGTGGTTGATTAAATCTCTGTCCTCATCAAGAGATAAATTCTATTAGTTATAGACATTTGCAATTCCCTGCCACATTACGGCATCTTGCTTGTCCATTGACTGCTGATGAGCACCGAGACCAAGCGGGAACATTATTTTCCCAACGGTCTGATGGGGCAATGATGGAGTTATATGTTGATGTTTCTAATGTACAACAACATCAAAATGTTCGAAGTCGTATACATGCAAAAATAGTTGTTGAAGAAGATTCATCCCAAGAAATTGAGGATGTTTGCCCTATTGCGGAGGAGGACAACTTAGATGATCTTCCATATTTATATATAAATCATTCTTTAGATGATGAAATTAATAATGATGGAACATACGGAGAAGACAGTGATGATGGGGAGGGAGCTGGAGATGGGGAGGGAGCTGGAGAAGATAAGGTAGTAGTTTCTTGAAATAGAGTAGTTAAAGAACATTCTCGACCAACATTAAATCATCCACCACCCTTTGAATCTTGGTTCAAAGTAATGGAACGTGTACCTGAATTCGACAACAATGTTCTGACACCTGTAATAGAGTTTCCTGGAGTTATAGTGGATAGGTTTAGTGAGTTGGAAAAAACATTATATAATGGAAGGGATTTTCCAAGTAAGGATGCGTTGAAGATCTTCTTAAAAAGATTTCATATTGAGAGGCATTATAAATATGTAGTTAAAGCATCATGTTGAAAAAAATACGTCATACGATGTGACATATTTGATGAAGACTGTAGATTTTTGTTGGGGGCAATTCCAGATATTGCATTTGGTGGATAGAGAATTTCAAAAATTGTGTCAGCCCATTCTTGTGTTCAGCCAAACTTGACACAAGATCACACTATTTTGGAGGTTGAATTTGTGTCAACTGTTATCTTGAAGATGATTAGGACCTATCATGATGTTCCTATAGCCCTTGTTCAAGAGAGGATACTTCAAAATTTCAGTTATAATATTTATTATAACAAGGCATGGATAGAAAAACAGAAGGCAGTTGTGAAGGTCTACGGTGATTGGGATGACTCGTATCGGGTGTTGCCGCAATTATTAGCCATGCTGAGTCACAAAAACCAAGTTTTCTACCATATAAATATGAAGGAACATGTTATTAAATATAATCGATTGGATCAATCTCGTGTTCAATTTCATCGGTTATTCTGGGCATTCCTCCCATGTATTTCCGCATTTCGTTTCAGTGAACAATTCATACAAATTAATCGAAAATTTCTATCCAGAAATTATAAGGGAGTATTATTGATTTCAGCAACCCAATATGGGAACCGTTCACCACTTCCGCTTGCATTTTCAATAGTGGAGAAGGAAAACTATGAATCTCGGAGCTGGTTTTTGGCATGCACCAGCAACCATTTCACACACATTCGAGGTGTCTGTTTGATATCTGATCGACATAGGGCAATCAATGAGGAAATCAATGCAAATCATGATTCATGTAGGCCCCCAAATTCACATCATCGATACTGCATCAGACACATTTAAATTATCGTGTGCAAAACCTTCCATAATGAGGCTACGTAGAATGCAATCACGAGGCTTGGTAAGAAATGTCGTCATTGATGTTTACTATTTTAATGTAAATAAAAATATAATTTTTATGACCTGTGATCATTTTTATGTAGCATATGAGCCAGATCAATGATGGTTTGAGGCACGTTACGAAGAAATCTGCAAGTCTAACCAAAAAGGGTATGATTATATGATGAAGATTACAAAAGAGAAATGGACACTGGCCTAGGATGGGGGGAAGAGGTACGAACACATGACCACAAACATTGTGGAGTGTATAAAGGGTGTCTTCAAGGGTCTTCACAAGATACCAATTACTTCCCTAGCTCAGGAGACATTTTATCGTTGTGTCAAGTACTTCGTTGATAGACAAAAACTAGCCTCAGATGGGATTCAACCAGGGCTATGATTTGGAAAAAACTTTCAACAAGATATTGACAATAACATTAAAGAAGCTTCCAGGTATCGAGTGTGTCTATTCTGTCGGGAAGACTCGACATTTGATGTTCAAGAGTATTGTAACCCCATCACAGGTAACAGCGGTGAAAAATTAGTGGTACTACTAGAAGAAAAACAATGTCAGTGTGGAATGTTTCAGGCATTAAGGTTTCCATGCGCACATGCCATCACAGCATGTGCGTATGTGAATGTATCATGGGAAGCTTATGTTGATCCAGTATACCAATTGGAGTTCGTTGCTAACTGTTATGCTGCCCCATGGACACCTTTTGGGGAGTTTCGATATTTCCCAATGCCTGAAGACCAGCCGATACTGATTCCTGACATCAGTAGATTACAACCACGGGGAAGACCGAAGAACAACAAGATACGAAATGAGATGTATTTTCCTCAAGAACAAGCGAAAATGTTGGGATTTCATCTCTGTCATCAAGAAGGGAATAACCAGAAATGATGTCCTAAAATTGCTGGATCGAGTTCACACACTCAACCACAATGATGTGTTGCATCCAACATGATCTTTTCATGTATTCAGTTATATGTTGGTAATATCAGAGATGAACATTTTAAGAATTGTTTCACATTTCCAATAAGCAACTTCTCTCATTCCAATAACGAAACTCTGTATTCAATACTTTTAAATCCATTAATCTGAACGTAATCTTAGAGAACAAAAACATTATTAAAAAAATGTTATTTGTCATCGAAGAAAAAAAATTATTAACACATTTATCATAAAGGATCTTCATAAATCATACATAACTAGGATAAAATTTATATATATATATAAATTTATGACACCATATCTTAAAAAACATAATTTTCATGGAAAAAACATATATAAAGACATGATAGATAAATGTTCTCCAAAATATTACGACATTCCCTTAACATTTTCTAAAAAAACATCACATATCGTTCATTATAACAATCATAAAATTCTATTAAATTTAACATTATATTTACATTTTATAGTTAAGACTAATTTCCTTATTTGGCTTCCAGATGGATGATATTCCACTCTTCACCGAGCAGCATAGGCATGTTTCTCGTGATGTGATAGAGGGTCAGGATGTTCGATGGATTAGGGTGCGACGAGCACACCATTTTCAACACATGGTGCCTCCAGCAGCTATTATACCATACTTATGTCTTGCTGGCTTCTATGGAATTGTCGTTTCTGATTTCACTTACACTGATCATCCCCTTCTTGCTGCCTTGGTTGATAGATGGAGACCATAGACTCACACATTCCACTTGCCATAGGGAGAGATGACTATCACCTTAGAGTATGTGGCATTGCTACTCGGTCTTCCTATTTAGGGAGATGCAGTTATTGGACCCACCAGTGGAGATTGGGCTGAGCTGGAATAGAGATTATTAGGTGTCGATATTTTTGATGATCATACTACTACAGAAGGTGGGTCCATATCTATGCCTTGGCTTGCTTTTCAGTTTGCACATTTACCTGCTGATGCTGATGAGCAGACCATCATGTGTTATGCTCGGGCATATATCTTATGACTTATTGGAGGTACATTGTGTTCAGATCACTCTGGTGTGCATGTGCACATGATGTATCTTAGTTTAATGGAAAACTTTGATCAGATCGGGAGATATAGTTGGGGATCTACATGTTTGGACTACACTTATAGAGCATTATGTACGACAAGTCGCTCAAATCATACAAATCTCGGAGGATGTGTCATCCTTATACAATTGTGGGCATGGGAGCACATCCCTGTCCTCGTACCTGTTACAGTTGGTAAGAGGCTTCCTATAGATGTGCTACAGGATGCTCCACGTGGACGATGGTATGATCTGTCATATTTATTTGTTTCTGATTGTATTATGATTTATTATATTTAATTTCTGATTATTTATCACTTTCAATGTTGTATTTGATAGGTGGAGTCAGGCACATCGCTTCGTTGATGCTCCGACACACAATTTGGCTGCATATCATCTCATGTTGGATAATTTACTACCTGACAATGTAAGTATATATCATCATTTTTGTTTTTTGTTAAAAAATTTCTCTGATAAAATGTCACATGTCATTACAGATTCATTGAATCCCATACTAGAGTCTGGATCATGACTTACCTACATACTATACTACTAGACTTCATGAGGTTATGGCTGTAGTGCCACTCATTCACTTTTATATTATTTAGTGGCACCAGCCCGATAAAGTTATGCGTTAGTTTTGTTGTGTTCAGCGGATTCCACCTGCACCATGATAGTTACCAACGCTTCTTGGCTTGAATCTCACAGGGAGACATCATGTTGATTGGTGATGATGACCTTCCCAGTATGTCGCCATCTGGGACAATCGAGCAGAGCATCACATCACAGGTGTACGTACAATGCGATTCTACCTATCAGATCAGGTAGAGTATGAGCCATGGTATAGAATGAAGTCTATATTGTATCTGAATCTGCACGGGAGAGGGATTCAGGATCTAGTATGTCAATAAATTTCACATAATATTTTTATTACGCTATTTTATAATTAATTTTGAATCTCTGTACAGCATACCAGACTACGACGACTATGTCACATGACTGATCTAGAGGAGGAGGTGGTTGCTAGTTTATCTGTGATTCATAATGATTTGGAGGAGATGATGCCAATTTTTCGATCTATTCATGATAGTATCATCTATTCTAGACCCCATAGACATGATGTTCCTGCTCAGGAACATGATGCTCCTATCCCAGGAGATGAGGGTCCTACTCAGGAACCTGTAGCATCAGCTGGTGTTGTTCCCTAGCGACAACAACGGCGATGGAGACCGCATCCTGTTGCACGTGAGCCCTCACCTAATCCAGAGGCACAGTTCGTTGCTCTATCAGTACAGCCTGACCCGTCTGGGTTTGTGTAGTAGGATGCAGCATGGGATCCATCTTTTTTGACCGGATATCCATAGTATTTGCAAAATATTTATTTTCCAGGGATTTATCAGGGGTCATCTCCCATTCCTCCATCTTTCATACCGGATCCTTCACAGCCTATATGGCTTCCCGAGGGTATGATGACAGCCCCTTCTACTTACGTAGTGGGAGAAGGATCTCGTGCACACTATGACATCCCTCCGACACCTCCTTCCATGCAGAATATGACAGAGGATCCCATGATTGATGTTACAGTGCCCGAAGATCATCCCTCTCCAGGTCATCGTACTCCATCCCAGCATGGAACACATCGCTCTTGATATGGACGTACCATTCTCACACCACCTTGTGGGATTGAGCCTCACCATAGACATTGACATTAATTATTCATGTAAATGTTTTATATTTATTAAAAAGAGTGCATTACATTTACTCTAAAATAATTTCTTAAAAATTATCGATGACACATAATTTACAAGCTTTCAAAAACACCTATGTGAAACTTCATAATGGTTCAAGTACATGACTTTTAAAGCTTATAAAATATAAACTATAACACCGATATGAATGAAAATTAAAATATGAATTAAACATAAATGAGATAGTTCAAAAAAATGAATTTCTTAAGAAATGTCAATGATAAATTATTTAAATGGTTTCAAAGCCACCTTCCTGAAACTCAAAAATGTTTCAAGTAAGTGACTTTGAATGTGAAATGCTATGAAAAACCTTTAGATGAAATGTGTCAGTTCCCAAATAGATGTGCATGTTCCTCCAAAATTTTTAGGCTGGAGATAATCCACCTTAAGATCCACATAGCATTTTGCCTTCCATGGATTAATGTTAAACACTTCATCCCATTTATTTACTTTATGGGGAATTAAAACACATTCCTTTGAATATTCACATTACCATGAACATATACAATCATCATTTTGCAAGAAAAACTAATAATCTCATGTTCACTGAAATACCCCTTAATGTAAGAATGATACAAATAGTGTAAGTACCCAATAGCAAGATTCCAATCCATTTTGACTAGGCTATGTGGAATCATTGGTTTTTTCATCTAATTAATAATTTAAAAGGTTTCAAAACCACCTTTCTGAAACTCAAAAATGATTCAAGTAAGTTACTATGAAAGCCTATAAAATATAAATCAAAAGATCTATTGAAATGAAACTTAAAACCTGGATCAAACATATAACAATTAATTGAAAATAAAAACCATTTCTTAAAAATTGTTGATGAAATACAATTATAAGCTTTCATAAACACATATTTCAACTCAAAAATATTTTAGATATGATACTTTGAAATCCTATAAAATATAAACTTAAAGACTCATATAAATGAACATAAAACATATATTAAACATATAAGAAGTAGTAGAAAAGTAATTAGTTAATTATAGTGAGGGGAAAAACTGTTAGACCCTAGAATTGAAGGATAATGAGGATGACAAGGAAACATCAACCCCCACGCCCACCCCTTCCACCCATTCAACCAACTTCGGTAACTCCTATAGAAGTATCTCTTCAAAAAAAATGAAAAGTCACACCACCACAGCTTCCTACATCCATATTAACCCCCCAATTTAGTTTCATTAAATATGGACAACCCCCATTTTTACCAAAGTCAATGATGCACTATTAAACCATCACTCTTCAACCCATGCCTCAATAATACAAAATTATTTGAGGGATGAGAAATGATTCAGTGCATTTTAGAACATTGAAATGCGTCGAATCATTTCTCATCACTCAAAGAATTTTGTATTTTTGAGGCAGGGGGTTAAAATTGGTGGTTTAATAGTTCATCATTTACTTTGGTAAAAATAGGGGTTGTCCACATTTAATGAAACTGAATTGGGGGGTTAATATGGATGTAGTAAGCTGTGGCGGTGTGACATTTCATTTTTTTGAAAAGCTACTTCTATAAGAGTTACCGAAGTTGGTTGAATGGGTTGAAGGGGTGGGAATGGGGGTTTATGTTTCCTTGTCATCCTCATTATCCTTCAATTCTAGGTTCTAACAGTTTTCCCCATCACCAGAATTAATTAATTACTTTTCTACTACTTCTTATATGTTTAATCTATGTTCTATGTTTCATTTATATGAGTCTTTATGTTTATATTTTATAGGCTTTAAAAGTCTCATATCTGAAATATTTTTGAGTTACAAGAAGTGTTTTTGAAATCTTATAATTGTATTTCATCAACAATTTTTAAGAAATGGTTTTTATTTTAAATTAATTATTATATTTTTAATCCATGATTTGAGTATCATTTCAATAGATCTTATGGTTTATATTTTATAGGCATTAAAAGCAACTTACGTGATACATTTTTACAATTCATAAAGGTGGTTTTGGAACCTTTTAAATTATTAATCAGATCAAAACACTAATGATTCCACATAGCCAAGTAAAAATGGATTGGCAGCTTGCTATTGGGTACTTACACTATTTGTATCATTCTTACGTTAAGGGGTATTTCAGTGAACATGAGATTTGTAGTATTTCTTGAAAAATTCTGATTTTATATGTTCATGGTAATGTGCATATTCAATGGAATGAGGTTTTACTTCCCCATAATGTAAAAAAATGGGATTAAGTGTTTGACATTAATCCATGGAAGGCATAAGGCTATGTGGAACTTAAGATGGATTATCTCCAGCCTGAAAATTTTGAAGGAACATGCACATCTAGTGGGGAACTGACACATTTCATCTAATGTTTTGTCATAGCATTGGAAATTTCTATAATCTCTCTTCCTGATGGTATAATACCTCACTTCTCATCTCACCTTACCAAGAAAAATTATCTAGAGCTTTTGAGGTTGATTTATACTCAGGGGCATGAAAAAATTGAAAAAATGTTTCTATTGTTTGTAAATCACATAAGCTGGTTGAGGTTTTAATTATTGGAATGCATCTGAATGCTACGAAAAAGTTATAAGGACTAAGTTAAAATTAAAACTTTTAATAATTTTTTTTGTCCAAAGGCGGCACCTAGTGTGCTACCTTTGTTCTTTAATTATGGGAAAAGACGGTACACCAGGTGTCGCCTTTCTTCAGCGCTGAAATACCCGAAAGGTGGCACATGGTGTACCGCCTTTGGGATGTAAAAAAATATATTTTAAACATGGTTGTATTTTTAATTTTTTTTTAAACAATGTAAAAAAACTCGATGTGTGGCTGTAGTGGAACCCTAGTCACCGAGGAAGCTCCTTCTGTGCTCTGCCCCTTACAGGCCCATCCAACCTCATGGGTAAATTGGATTTTAGTATATAATGATTAGATATATTATTGAGGTAATGATTTATATGACAATCTATATAGTGAGTTTTAATTAGTATATAAGAATGATTTCATACATGTGATAACATATCATGATGCTCAGAAATTGATTAAATTTGATGGAGATATTTTTCATCAAATTCTCATTGAAAACAAAGTAATTATTCACCATATTGACTCTCCATAGATGAATTTTCTTTATGTGTTTCAAAATTATTTTTGCATTTTTATTCCTCACAATGATGTATAAATTAATGTTTTATTAGTTCCCCATTATTGTATGATGTTAAAACATCCTTATCGGATGTCTGTAGTGGATATTATGGAATTGAAAATGAAGATACAAGAATTACAGTATAAGAGTTCCAACAGCCCAATTACGTCACATTATAGTCCTCATTTTTTATTTACCAAAAATAAAAATGTTTATATAAGGATTTTTTATTGATTATAAATCAATAAATATCATCATTGAGAAGAATGAGTATCAGTTTCAATATATCAATTACCATTTAGAGAAGATCTACATGCTCACAGTTTCCCAAATAATGGCCTCATAACTATATTATTTCAGATAAATGTAATGGAAAATAATATTTTGATGATATAATTTACTACTATGTATGTCCATTATGGGTTTTTTATTATGCCTTTATAGTTGAAGAATTCCACAACTATTTTTATGGATCATATGAATAATGTTCCACATAGGTATTTGGATAATTTCTATGTTGTTTTTATTAAGTGTTTTTTGGATTCTTCCAATAATTATGACAAACATGAGAAACAATTAATGATTTTTTTTATAGACATTAATGAAAATAATTTTTTATCAAAAGTTATGTAAATTTATTTATTTTTGTTATAAGCGATTTATTTCCTCTAGAATATTGTAACTTATTACCGTAGTATATTAAATTATTTTAATACCATATTTGATGAGGAGTGGACATGAATAACATATATCGCTTATATTCAATGTTTTCTAGGATTTGTTGGTTAATAAAGTTTCTCTATTGAAAATATTTTTTATTTGTCTAGCCTAAAATCCATATAAACTCAAAAGGGGATTAAATTTATTTGGATAATTCAATGTCATGATTGTTTTAACAAATTAAAATGATTATTTATAATTATTCTGTGATATCCTTGTAATTAGGAAAGATGTATTTTCTGATTAATAGTGATTCTTCATTATAATCTTAGGGTTGTGCGTTAATGCAAGAAGATCATGTAATTTCATGTGAATCTCGAAAATAAAAATCCATGAGTAGTATTATCCATCATACAATCTTGATATTTCATCAGTGATTTTTTCTATAAAAATTTATGGGAATATTTTATATGGGTTAAAATATGAAATATATACAAACCATATATTATTAATGTATATATTAACAAAAACATTGTTGAATATGATTCATATAAATTTTTTGGAATTGGTAATGGATTATGACTTCTTGTTTCACGTTCATATATGTAAATAAAATTGGGTAGATAGTTTATTCAAAAAAAATATAATGCATCCTTGGATAATATATGTTTGTAACATGATACAGTGGTTAATTATTTAAGGAATATTATCCTAAAAATTTTAAATGCAAGAGGCCCCTCTCTTTTTGTTTAGGTTTCACTTATAACTACCTTTATTTTTATTACACACATAAACATGGTTTATTACATAAAATCTTCACTTGATACAACATGGAAGTCAAGAGTTCTAATATATTTTGGGCTTAAGAACATTACATAACAAATTAAAAAATTAAACACACAACATATTTATTGAAAACATCATTTACATAACCACTACATTCCCTCGTACTTTGCATTGCATCAGATTACGTGAGGAAATACTTGTAAAAAAGGTGATCTATAATGTCCAGTAATGGAGTAAACCAGGGATAACATGAATAATAAAATACATGATAGCGAATAGGAATGTAAAGGAATGACATAGAATGATTATCATAATATAAAACTGTGGCAACAACACTTGACATGGAATTAACATGAGCTAAGGCTCATTGGACCTGGAGAATGAGTAAACCCTCATTGTACATGAAATAGAATGAGTAAATACTCATTACAATTGAATTAGAATGAGTAAATCCTCATTGCACTTGACCTATCATGATACTAACCTTTATCCAAAGCATTGGAGCGCTATTAGGGCATATCCTTCTTAAACATTTAATTTCATGGATAACTGTGCCACATGGATCATAAATAATGGATTCATCATCATTTATTCCATGATAAAGGAATGCATAATTAATACATGAAACTAGATAATCATTAATTAAATGTGCCTAAAGGTGAAACCCTTGATAGAGATATTGGCATGGTATTCACTACAAAATGACATGGCTAGGAAAAACATGGTGAAACTTCGACAGCATAATGACGAGACATAAGAATTCATAAAAAAATGTTGAGGAGAGAGAAATGGGTGTCTCATTATATGTAAATTAAATAGGAAGTAAGGGGGTTGTATAGATATATTTCCCAATATATGTAAAAGATTTTGGATTCATAATTCAAAATAATTTCTTGAATGTAGTTGTGGAGAGAGAAATTCCTTACTGAATTTCAGCAAGGTAACAAGTGTGCATGAGTGGAATTGATGAGAGATAAATGGGTATCTCATAATTCTAACATAAATAGGGAATTATGGAGTAGGTATGAAATAATACCCCGTCATTTATAATTGAAAATAAAAGAACAAAACAATATTATTAAACTTTGATAAAATGAGGAAGGAAGGAAACCCTTACTAGGATGTGTGATACAAAGGCTTCAGGGGAACTTGAGAGAGTCTCTATAGAGCATGGGGAACCATGGGAGGATTATCTAAAGAGGTGGGAATGGGTTGGATGAGATCCAAAGTCATTTAGTGATGAGAAAGAGGGACTTTGGGTGATTTTATATGGGAATGAAGAGATAATTCATTATTATTTAGGTCTGGGTCACCACACATTAAACTAATCCCATCCTCAAAAAGGCCCATGGTTTTTTACAATGGTTTTTTCCAAAGGAGAGTGGAATAAAATATTTTATAAGGAAAATTGATGAAATTCATAAAATAATAGGGTAGCTTATATGGAGGTGAGTCACACTCTCAAGGAAAACAATTTAAAAAGTTAAAATGTTTTATAAGTCTTGGAGCATCCACTAAGTCTTTGTAAAATAAATCAAACAAACTGAAAATCACGTTATATTAATGGTAAAAAATATATTGGACGAAAATAATATTTATAGTTTTTTATTAAATCACTATTGGGTCATTATGATGTCATAAAACACATTATAAATTTAAACGGTATTTAATTTTTACCCAAAAATTCGACTGTCTCAGAAAATTTTGAAAAAATCACCATTATATAATTTTGAAATCCTAATTCCAGAAATAATATTAATATTATCCAAATAATTTCCTAAATATGTGAATTTTTACTTTTATAATAAAAACCAACATTTATAAAAAATTCATGGGTTTTGTAAAAACCATCTTTCAAAGCTTAATAAAAATTACAATTGTATTCATAAAAATTATATAATTATTTATACATAATAAAATAAAATTCAATAATAACAATTATTATTATTATATTTTATTAAAATATTATTTAATTCATAAATCCATTAATTCATCAAAATAGATATCTTAGTTGAATATTATCTAAAAATACTATTTGCGCATGAAAAACTATTTACAATGTAAAAATAATAAAATGAATGTAAATTATCTATTAAAAAATAGTGTAAATAATCATAGTACTAGGGTCTCATTATATAACCCCGTATAAGGTCTGCATAAGAACGAAAGGTAAGGTGCGCAATGGGTACAAACACTTGGGGTGGCTCAGATAACATCGCTTGGGTGGTAATCTCTATCAACTTCCACTTCTCTCGTAGGTGGTTCCATTCGAGCTTAACGTGTTCAATCGTAGCTTGGCCTTAGTCAAGAGCAAAGACAAATGACACCACCACCATTCTGAGCTCTGAAAAATGGGCTTCTTACGGGTCATGTCTACAGGATGAGGCAATCACTTCCTTTATCTGAGTAAATTGTATTTTTTAAATCCCTATATTAATACTAATCATGTGATTATTTTTCAATGGCTATATTAGCAATGAAAACAATTCGTAACGGTATTTTGAAATCCAAAAACATAATACCCTGGAATTGCAAATTTTATATAACCATTTTACATAATAAGGCATTTAATTAGATCAAGAGATATTTCCATTAATAAATGTTTGGGTCATTACGATATTCCCCCCATAAGAAATTTACACATCAAAATTTCCTTTTCTCACTCTAAAATAGATTTGCGTAAATCTATTTCTTCACTTCCTCCAATTCCCACGTCGCTTCTTCAAACATGTTGTTTCACCACAATGCCTTGACAAGGGGCATTGTCTTAATTCTTATAACTTTTTATCTATGATCTATGATCTTAAATGGTTTCTCCTCATAAGAATTATAATCCTCTAACTGTACTACCTAAGAAAAGAGAAAATGTAAAGGGTCTAATATGTACTTCCTTATGAGAGATAAATGAAATACATCATGTATTTTTTCCATGGTGGGTGGAAGTGCTAGTCGATATGCCACAACCCTAAAACGATAAAGAATCACGAAGGGGACGATGTACCTAGGATGTAACTTCACTTTATTTCCAATCCTCATGAAATTCTTCCACAATGATATTCATAGAAGTAACATATAACCATATTTGAACTAAATCTCCCATTGATGGTTATCTGCATAACACTTCTGTCGACATTGGGCTGCCTTGATATGATGTTGAATAGTTTTCATCTTCTCCATCATTTCTTTGACCATTTCAGGTCCTAATATCTTATGCTCAACAAATTTATCCCAGCATTCCATTTTTATACACCTTTTCCCATAATGGGCTTCATATGGTGTCATTCGGATTCTCGAGTGGAAACTGTTCTTGTACAAGAATTAATCAAGTGGAAGATGTTGGTACTATCCAATTTTGATGTCCATAGAACTTGATATTAAAATATCTTCTAGAATCTAAAAACATCGCATATATTGGCCCTCAGTTTGAGGATGATAGGACTTACTAGAGTATATTTCAGTTCTTAGAGCATGCTGGAGACATATCCAGAACATCAAGGTGAATCTCAGATCATGATCAGATGCAATAGATAAGGGTACTCCATTCAGCCTTATCACTTCATTGATGTAAATCCCTGCAAGTTTATCCATTTATAAGTCCTCTTGGATCGCGATAATGTTAGTTATCTTTGTAAGACTATCCATAATGACCCATATAGCATTTTTTTCTCTAGATGTCCTTGGAAGTCCAGGGAAAAAGTCCATGGTAATGTGGTCCCACTTCTATGTTGGTATGGGTAGTGGTTTCATACTCACCATATACTTTTTATACTCTACCTTCACATGATGACATAAAAGACACAATGATGTATATTCAAAAATCTCCCTTTTTATATTGTCCCACCAAAAGTTTTCTCAGAGATCTCAAAACATCTTTGTGCTCCCTGGGTAAATTGAGATGTTTGAGCTATGTGCATCATCCAGATGCTCCTTCTATATCTCTAGATCGAATGGTGAACATAATTATGACCCAAATCTCCCAATTACATCCTTATCAATGATGAAATGTGAGGATTTCCAATTTCTGTAAGCTTCCACCCTTTTTAAAATTTCCACATCCTTTATTTGAGTTTCCATTATTTTCTCCATAAGGGACGATTGAGAAATCATTTGAGAAAAGATTTATGATGTTCCTCCCTTAATGATTCCCATGTACATCCTCTTCATATCTAATAAGATTGGATCTTTTTTAATTCTCATCATTGATAAAGATGCAGGTTCCGTTCTACATAGAGAATCTTCACCTTGTTTTCCTTACTAGGATGGTAGTGGATTGAGAATTCATAATCCTTGATGAGATCTATCTGTATTTATTATCACATATTAATCTATTTTTGTGTGAATATATATTTTAGGATCTTGTGATAAGTATATAAATCAACACTCAAACCATTCCCTTCTTCGAATCATCACAAAATACCACAAAACAATCTCCAATTTTCGGTAGTGTGAGCACCGGTGCAGAGATAAACCTATTTTTAAACTCTGTGATGCTCTCATTGCATTCATAACTCCAAGAAAACTTTACTTTCTACCAAGTTCACTTGGTATGAGTGTTGGGAAATTGTAGGGAATTTATCAGATATAAACAATAATATCGAGCTAACCCCAAGAAGCCATGAATATCCATTTCTATTGTTGGCCTCGTCCATCCCTCAATTGCAGCTTTCCTGGATGGATCCATAGATGTCCCATTACTTCTGATGATTAGTCCCTAGAATGAGGCCTCCTTCAACCAGAACTCACAAATTATGTAATTTTCATAGAGCTTCTTCTTCTAAATGGTCTCTAGTATAGTTCTGAGATTCTCATCATGATACACCTTGGTTTTGGAGTATGTTAGAACATCGTCTATATAGACTACAATAAATTTGTCGATTTAGTCTGTGAAGACTCTATTCATTAAGTCCATGAAAATATTGGTAGAATTATTGAGGCCAAAAGGCATTACTAGGAACTATTATGGTCCATATCATGTATGAAATTAAGTATTGGGGATATCTTCCTTCTTCACCCTTACTTGATAATTTCCCGACCACAAATCCACCTTAAAGAAGTATTTTTCTGCACTCACCATATCTAACAAATCATAAATTTAGGGCATATGATACTTATTCTTTACTGAGATTTTCTTAAGATTATGATAGTCGATGAAAACGCGCATTGAACGATCATTCTTCTTGATTAAGAGGATCGGTGCACCATAGGTTGAAGCACATAGGCCTATAAACCCTTCATCAAAATTCTTCTATAGATGTTTCTTCATCTCCCCAAGATTCACAACATCCATTCAATATGGATCCTTGGATATTGGCAATTCCATAGGTATATGTCTAATGTCTCAGATTTTTCCATGTTCTATTTTAATAAAATGTGGGAATTATTTTGAGACAAGGGTTTGAGATGACATGCAGTTCCGAGGACCGATGATCCCGGAACAAATGTTTAAATTTAATTAAATAATTAAATTTGCGTGCGCCTGTGGTTTTCTTGAGAAAGTGGAGTAACTCTTGAATGAGTGCTCGGATCGGCAATATGAGGGCACTGTTACGTCTAGAGCATCGGATTTACACTAGAAGAGACCTAACATCAGATGGAATAGGTCATTGGTGAGATATAGTTTTTGGACGTAACTGTATTAACATATTTAATAATAAAAATTTATTAAATCTTGTGGCGGCGAATATCTATTCTCTTTTAAATAGAGATTTCCCATGGGATCATGGTTACAATTCCCATAACCTTGCATCTCTCTAGAATCTCTGGAGAAAACGTCCCAATGCGGTGACAGTGTTCTTGACGAGCTTCACCGGTGACGACGACGCGACAATTGGATCATTGTTAACAAACACCACGAATCCATGTAGGATGTTTGATTTTCGATTTCATCCTCGTTCTTGATTTATACGATGAACACGGACTAATCCACGAAAAAATTAGTCCGCGGAATGATTGTTCTTGTGGGATGGTCTTTTGTAGGGATTTTGGGGGATTGAATCCATGTTGATCTGTTGTTGCTGATTTTTTATGCTCCGTTTAATCCTATTAACGGGAGCAGATCAATGCAGTGATGAACGACGGTGGAGGTTCATTCTTCAAACTTGTTTCATTGGAATTCTCCCCTTTTTCTTCCATGCATTCTTCACATTCTTTGCGGGGCGATGAACAATGGATCGTTGGACATCCATTATGCGACACAACGATCCCGAATTAAAGAATCGACACCAAGACAATCTCGTAGAGGTGCGACGACGGTTTCAGTGGTCTATTCGGAGAAGATCGGGAGATATTTCATTTTTGGACGTTTTTCTTCTGAAGGATTGTTGGAGGTTTATGACCTGATCAAAGGACCGAAAACACCCGATTCGGTGTTAGTGTGATGGGACGAACCATGCCGTGAAGCATTGGGATGAACGAACGAGAGATCACAGATTCGGAAGATTGTCTGAAGCACGAGGAAGAAGACGACGTTCTGGAAAAATCCTGACTACACAACATGTGTTCATTAGCGGACTACTTGATGTCTACTCCGGGAGCACACAGACACGGGTTGGGTACACAGCCAAGGACACGCCGTGTATACCCTTCCCCGACAAGACACGGCCAGATACGCAGGACACCCCGTGTACTGGTACACGTGCAGATGATAGGGATGGACACCGTGTACGGGCATATAGCCAGGGTACATGGGTGTTACCCAGTTGACAGGACATGGAGTGTTCTTCGACTTACACGCCGTTTATATGCTTTCCTACAGGACTCCGACTTCTGGCACGGGCCGTTTACACGGGCAGCACCTGGAGTTGAGGAACACAGTGTGTAACCCTACTACACACCGTGTAGTTGAGTTTTACACAGCATGGATGGATGACATGGGTCGTTACATGGACAGTACCCAGGGTCATGGAATGCGGTGTTTAACTATACTACACGTTGTGTGTCCTGTTTTACATGGTTTGAGCCAGTTTCCTTCTGTGACTTGGACTAGTTTCCTAAGGGTTTGTCCCCTTGGTCTTTCTCCTGAATCTTTTCGGTATCATCTCCTACATACAAGAGTATGATCCATCTAGCAGGACTTCTTGAATAGAGTTGTTTGAATCCCCTCTGTGAGACTTGGAGCCGAATCCTCTATTCCTTCCTGGTAAACTAGGTAGAGTTCTTGGTATCGATGTGACCAACTTGACCCGAGCGCCGATCCTCTACATAGCGGATTAGTTCAGACTTGGTTGTTGGAATCAGCCCATGGCTATTGGTTGTGATCCTCAATTGATCATCATGTTCTCAAGTACTTGTGGAGTGTGTTCTCCCGGAATGAGTACATCGTGTCTCTCTCTTCAGACCTAGGAGTGTGTTCTCCATGTTATGTGCTTATTGGAATATTTGAGCTGGATCCTAGTGGTGGTATCAGGATAGACGATATTGTATGAGTATATCTAGATATTCTTGTTGTATGTTCTATAGACATATACTATGTGGATCTGATTGTATCTTTCCTTTGTGGTGTTTCCCTTGTTGTATTCCTTTGTGGTTTAGGGGTGTCCTACTGGGTATTGTTATACTCACCCCTGTATAGGCTTTGCCCACACGTTTCGTGTCTTGTGTAGAAGAGATAGCCATTGATAGGATTCTAGGTAGACCAGGACCGGACAGTGATCAGTGAGATCAGACGGGCCGAGGTGTGTTCCAACGACTATAGATTTCAGTCCCAGTACCTTTCTTTACAGGATGGACTTGTTGCAGAAATTATTTTGGTGGGCTTGTACTTTTGGCCCAGGGTTTTACATTACAGTACTTTACTTTCATGGCGTACTCTGTTGGTTGGGATTTTTAGTATATGCATGCATTTTCCCCTTTTAGTAGTTTTTTTACTTTTCATCTTTGTGGGCATGGAGATGTGGGTGTGTGTGTACAGGTTTAGAGTAAATGCCTCCCATGTTAGTGATATGCTTACTCAGTGCTAGTCACCAGCCCCGGTACTATTAGAGGCGAACTTGGGGAGGTGCTGCTCGGGCCCCACTGGGACGGGTCATGATAGAGTTGGTATCAGAGGTGGTCGGTTCTACCTTCAGACCAAGAGTCTGTGAGTAGGTTTGGGGAAACAGTGTTAAGTGTTTCAAGATCATCTTTCAGGCCAGGGACCCCAGTGTTAGTGCTGGAGGCCGACATATCCATACACTAGGACTCTGGTAACTTGATTTTGAACTCGGAACATAAGAACACTAATTGTAGGGGGAAAATAATGGTACGTGCATCATATAGGAATGGGTTGCAGTTTCCATGTCCTTCATGAGTTAGATCTCCAGATATAATCACTGAATGGGATATATCTTGTTTCTATACAGGATGCCTCCGTGACGCGCACCCACTAGGATCCAGCAGCTTGATCACGAGGGTGACCCCCTTAGTGATGAAGTTTTGATTTAGGGACCAGATCCCCTAGTTTAACCTTCTGTAGGTGTGCTAGTTTTTCCACCACATGTGGAGCAGTGTTTAGTGCCTGTTGTACCAGTGGAGGAGGAGCGCAGGCTAAGAGCACTCCATGAGTTTTAGAGATAGAGACCCCTTAGGTTTCTAGGTGAGCCTGAACCTCATGCAGTAGAGGGCTGGCTTAAGGCAGTGACTAGAGTCTTTCTTTTGGTCATGACACCAGCAGACCAGATGGTGATCTTGGCAGCGAGCCATCTACAAGACTCTGCAGGGCAATTATGGATTTTGGTTACCCAGATCCACGATGATGAGACTCTTGCTTGGTCAGAGTTTGAGCAGCTCTTAAGAGATGTGTTTTCACCAGTTACCCTGAGAGCGGTACATATACATGAGCATCTTCAGCTCCAATAGGGAACCATGATGGTGGCTGACTATTCATCGAGGTTTACCGACATCTCATGATAATCGATGGATATGGTTAGGGATCAGTACTTCAGAGCTCAGACTTTTGAGCGGGGATTGCGCAGAGACATCCAAGCTAGCATCATCCCTATGAGCATTCATACTTATGTTGGGGGTGCTCAAGCGGGATTTAGTGGTCAAGAGCTTCTTGGTAGAGCAGAGACAGCCTACAGTTTTCAGTAGTGATTAAGATGGAACAGAGACCTCAGTAGCAGGGAGCCGATGTTAGGGACACAGGTGTGGGAGACGTTTTCAGAGGAGATACTAGGACAGGGATCTGCCGTACAGGGTTCACAGGGCACATCTATCCAAACTCAAGAGAGGTGATTCTACTCATTTGATGGAAGGGGACATCTCTCTCGAGATTGCCCGACCTGCCGAACTACTAACATGGGAGCAGCAGATGGACCACTGAGGCAGAGGCAACATCTGGAGAAGTCAGATCTGCTGGGTGGTGGACATGGTAGAGGAGATGGTAGAGCAGCTGGAGGTGGTCGACATTTTGACATTTTGACACCACCACCCCCAGGAGGTCCACCCCAGGCTCAGGGAGCCGGTAGACAGAGGCAGGGACAACTGCAGGCAGCAGAGGATTATGACCTAGGTACTCCTAGGATGATTAGAGGTACAATCTGTTTCTATTCTAATTTGATTGCAGAACTGATAGAACCAGGTGCTAGTCATTATTTGCTAGCTGCTTGTCTTGTTCGAGACCTTGAGATTCATTTTGAGCCGTTGACTCATCCCTTATTCTTAGAAACATTGACTGGAGTAGATTCAGATATCACACATCTTTAAAGACATTGTAAACTGACCCTTGGAGGTGAGAGTTTCAGTTGGAACCTCTTTGTGGTTGCGTCGAGGCCTTACGATGTCATTATTGGTATGGATTGGCTATCCACAATTTATGACTAGATTGACTGTTTTAGGCGAAGGTTGCGGTTTTTCCGCAATGATGGAATGCGATTCTCCTTCATCAGTGAAAAGGTGACCTAGGAAGTGCAGGATGGACTCATGCGTAGGAAGGTACATCCAATTTCATATCAGTTGGCTATCCTAGCCCTTGGTGTAGCAGATGATACAAGTTTCCAGTTTCCAGCAGTAGTGGCTAAGTATGAGGACGTCTTTCCAGAGGATGTCCCCGGACTACCTCCTCTTTGGGAGATAGATTTCTGCATTGAGTTTCAACCCGGGACGACACCGATATCAGTATCAGCATATCATATGGCTCCTGCAGAGCTTCATGAGCTGAGGGTGCAGCTGGAAGACTTGCAGTGGAAGGGCTTTGTGAGACCTAGTGTTTCACCGTGGGCAGCCTCAGTTTTGTTTTCCAAAAAGGAAGACAGAAGATTGAGGCTGTGTGTGGATTATTGGGGCTTGAATCAGGTGACCGTGAAGAATCGGTATCCACTACTGATAATCGATGACCTCTTCAACCAGTTAAGAGGGGAACGATGTTTCTAGAAGGTTTATCTATGATCAGGTTATCACCTATTGCAAGTACGAGATGAGGATATACTGAAGATGACTTTCAGAAGTCGCTATAGTCACTATTGTAGAGACCCGAAGCTTCATGTACATGGACATTAAATTACTTTTGCAGAATACTTAGTACATAAAAAAACACACACACAAGGATCATAATAGTTTAGTGTCTTTGGAAATTTGGAATATAATCTTCTAATCATGGTGAAAGATTTTCAACATCTCCCATAAAGATCTTCCCTTTTTTACATAAAACATTTCTTTATATCCTGGGGAAAAGAAAACATAAAAGGGTGAGCTCAAATGCTCAGTAAGGTTAAACAAAAGAAATATCAATCACATCATTTTCATATGAACATAACATTTTGGAAATATTATCCTGCAAAAGAGAGAATAATTTCATAACATGGGATAAATCATAGTAGTGAATTGAAATCCCAATAATCATAACATAAAACATGAAACTTTGTGGCATACACACATAATCATAGAGAGTCATATCTTATTAGTCAAGTCTCATTTCCAAGACTATCTTAGTGGACAAAGTCCATTTCTGAACCGAGTTACCCTAGTTTCAGTCCTGTTTCACTGAACCGGTATAAACTACTATTCCATACATGTTTATCTCATGAGATATAAAATCTTTACCCATTGCATTGGAGGTAGATATAGGTCCCACCCATCTCATAAGGATACCATTCTTATGTGTTCCACAAAATCATAAACCATACATCATAGCATAATCCATGTAATAAAAATGGGATTCATAAACATCGTGACATCATAAAACAATTCATATAAGATAAAGGAATTCATAAAATAATTCCATCACAACATAATCAAATCAATGTAACAATATGGATAGAAACTGAAACATATATTATCTTAGATGGAAAATAATTTTGATAAAACAATTGAACTCCATTCTTGAGGAAAATATCCTTTCTATTTCAAAAACACTTTTCCTTTCTTAACATGTCATACAATTCTAAAATAAAAATTAACTTGAAAAAATGTAAAGGAAGCTTCTTGGAAATAATGTTTTAAAAATCCATTTATGCCGTATAAGTTTAAAAAAACATTTTTCGTACTTTTCTCGGAAATGTCAAAAAGTACCTCGTACGAAAAACGTCAAAAGATTCCTTTCATATCTTTTACTAAAAACTCAACGAAGGGTAAAATTGGATATAAACTATTGTATAAGGATATAAATATTACATATTGAGGAAACATGGATGTGGATGATAAAATACACCCCAGTAAATTTCAAAGTATAAACAATCTCGGATAAAAATGAGATTGTGATATTTTCCCTTACCTTAGGTCCGATTTGCTTCGTAAGTGTCCGAACCTCCTCTTCTTTGAAGCGCCTCTTTGAGATCTCCTTTTAGGGTACTAAAATTGGTCTCTGAGGAAGACCAGAACCTCTAGGATGTTTCTAGGGAATTAGAGAAGATAATTTGGTAGGTTTTGGCCGAGCTTGAAGGCTCAAAGTGGTGTGAGGAAGAGAGGGAGGAGGTGCCCTTTTATAAGGGAGGAGAGGGGCACCTTTGGAATAACTAAAAATATTATTTTATTATAAAGTCAATTTCGGTTTTAAATAGCTCCAAATTGAGCTATTTCGAAGATAAGGTGGGGATGGGTCGAAATACTCTCATCCAATAGAATTTAGACAAGTTTAGGTCATTATATTAACCTTATCTTTTATTTTTAACTCTTAGTTAATTAGATTGACATTTACCATGTCACTTTGTATTTTTATATTATATAGTTAATAAACATACCAAATACATCCAAGAGACCCCCATGTTGTGTTTTATTAATATATATTACCTTATCTAAGTCATTCGGCCGAACCTTAGATTTTTAGGAGTAAAATAACAATTAATAATATAATATTTGTTTTAAAAACTATTTTATGTCAATTTTGACACTATTCAATAGTTGATTTTTTTGAAACTCATTACAGAATGATTACTTCGACCAAAGTTAATTAAATCAATCCTAACATGACATATTAACCTATAAAATTAGTTTAATTCATAAAAATCTCAAATTATACTTATTTAGGTATTTATAATGTCAAGTATTCTAATTTTTCACTATTATGGTAATTACTGCATCATCATTGTGTCATAAATAAATTAAATTATTTAAAGTCTAAAAATTACAAATAAATACCATTATGTAGGAAATATTTTTATATTTCTAATGAATATTTATAGTCGAATTTATCTTATGTATAACCCCATATGAAAAATTATTTAATTATTAAACGTTGATTTTAACTATTTTAACCCTTCTTTAAATAAATTAATAATAAATGTCCTAATCTAATCCATGTGGGCCTAAATGGTCATATTTTATTCCTAAGGTTGTTTTTGGTCGAATTACACTTGTCCAATAGAATTAGGGTAGTGTTAGGGTAATAATAATATCATTTTTACCCTTAATTACCCTAATTACTTTTAACCGTGGTAAAAAAAAGTAAAAAATTTACTGTTCACCAAAAATTATTTTCATCTCATTGAACCACATTTTAGTCCTTGATATTAACCGTGTCTCTTGGATTTTCGAAATTCCACTCACAGAAGCGGTAAAATTCAGTTTTATGAAAAATTCAGTTTTTTTTACTACCACTTAGTGGTTTCACTGTTCATCAAAAATTGAAAGTTTTCAGAAAAATACCAATATTTCACCCTAGGCTAATTTTAATATTATGAATCCAAAAATGAAGTCCATTTTGAAAAATAAAATTTATAATATTTCAAAAAGTGGTTATTACTATTCATAACGGCTAGTTTTAATAATATTTTATTAGCATAACGTTGTTTAGTGAAACTCGGTATTGCGTACTACACACGCTATCGAGGAAGATTGCGATTGTGTGTAATGCAAGGCAAGTCAAGGATGCGTGTTGAGCAAGCTCCTTTTTTTAGCGTACAACACAAGACATTAATGAAATTAAAAAGAATATTCTTCATAAAATCTCGGGTTGTTACATTCTACCCCCCTTAAAATGAATTTCGCCCTTGAAATTCGTCGGGGTTATAAATGGTTTACTATTCAAAAGTTTCTTTAATAGAAACCCACATTGTAAAAAGGAATACCAAAACCAATATTTAAAAACAAAAGTATGAAACGTAACGGTTACCCAAATAAACTAATCACTGGGTTTCCACATAGGTGAAAATATGGATATGGAAGAGAAATCTAACCATCATGTTCTAAAGGAGAGTGGTAGAGAACATGGATATGGAAAAGCCAGCAATCACAAAGCCATAAATTTGTGATGATCTAAGGTACCATCTGATTCATCAGATATAAGATCACTAGGACAACATTTTTGGTTTTCAAGATCATTTCCCTAAAGTTGATGAAATTGGAATTAAAAGAAATACTTTCGGTATTTTGGTATAGTCTCACCGTTTGTCGTTCTTTGGACAATTTCCACTTCATCTCTTAAAGAAATGAAGTTGAATTTGTCATTCGTGATGTGTTAGCAGATCATGTGATAGAATGATGGGTCATTCCATCTGTCTCTAACAAAAGGTTAGAAAAGTTATCAAAAAATACATAAGTCCATCTATAGTGAGATTATTCATATATGGTTCCTAAAATGGACTTATACTTCATATATCATACTGGTTAATATAATAAAACTAGTTTCTACTAAACAGGGACTTCCTGGAGGCCCGTGGTAGGCGATAAAGGCCAGTCGCACTTCGGTTGTGGGTTCGATTCCCACAGCCTTGTCCGACGCGATGGGTTCTCGTCCGTCCTCCAGGTTGTCCTTTTTCTAAAACTACATTACAATAACATCACATAAATAATATCAAAAAAAGTTCTATCCTTAAACAATACTAACTTATGGTTAACATAATCCATTCTAATCTTGAGGCTTATCTAAAATACTTCGGTCCAAGCTCATACTATAAAGAAAATGATAACTTGAAATGTCGTCAACCAAGCATGTGAATACCATCATTTATCCCCCATATATCTTGTTGGTCACATTCCAATCATGTGAATACCTTAATGATGTATTCTTTTGAAAAATGAATACCCATTAAACCTTAGTGAAAACATGAATGCTGTCAAAAGTTAACACTTTCCACATACCAAAATCCAAAAATTCTATATACTCAAACCATTATATAACCTTCTCCTTATATAAGTCATGAGCTCATGAATACTATCAAACATTTAATTTTCTCCTTATCCCTTCATTATGTGCATATCATCTACATTCCAAAAATATCTGAATAACCATTCATGGATACTGGTAACATTAATCATACACTTTCAAAACTCAAGGAAAGACAACAGTGTAACAATCCTTAGATGTCTCTTTATTCCATAGTACCATGAGATTGCTTATACATCATTAAACATGATAAACATGTAATCGTTCCACTACATTCTTAAACCATTGACCGAGCTTCAACAATTCTTTCATCTCACATATCATTTGTAGTCTCTTCATCATCATCCACATAAATACTACCCATACGACCATACTGATTCTCGTCATGAGACTTTCCCTTAGGGCATTGGTTTGCGTAATGCCCGTACATTCCACATTTAAAACATTTAACCATTGTTGATGTCTTAGAAATACCATTATCCTCATCCTTGGTGTTAACTGAACCTTTTCCTTTGCACTTACTGGCTTTGTGTCCTTCTTTTCAACACCCAAAGGATATTACAGTTCCTTTGAAACATTCTCCTTGATGCCTCATCCCACATGATTTACATAGGAGAAATTGAACATTCTCTCCTCTATGATCATCATGAAACTCCATCTTTGTCTTATCAGGAAATTTACCAAATTTTACTTTATTGATCATATAATGAGATTGCTGATTCGGAATAATAATGATGTTTGGACTTCCAAATCCCATTTCATTTGGTTGCTCATGAAGAATATCATTCCATTTTCCATCATATCCTCCATTATCGTGAATCATCTTGTTTCCAGCCATTTTCTAAAACCCCAAAAGAATAGTGTGAGAGGGAAAAATCATAATAAAGGGGGAGTAACTTCAATATCTAACATCATTGGTTTAATCTAATATTGTTACCATAGTTCTAGGACTATATCCTATACATATACTTATCCTTAGAGATATCCCTAGACATACCTTAGAAATATCTCTAGGGATCTCACTAACATTTTCGCTTCCCAGTTTCCAAAGGTTGACTAAACCTTTCCTCTGATACCAACTGTAGAGACCCGAAGCTTGACGTACATGGACATTACATAACTTTTGAGGAATACCTAGTACATAACCAAAACACACACACAAGTATCTTAATAGTTTAGTGTCTTTGGAAACTCGGAATATAATCTTCTAGTCGTGGTGAAAGATCTTCAACATCTCCCATAAAGATCTTCCTTTTTTTACCTAAAACCATTATTTATATCCTAGAGAAAAGAAAACATAAAAGGGTGAGCTCAAATTCTCAATAATGGTAAACAAAATAAATATCAATCACATCATTTTCATATGAACATAACATTTTGGAAATATTATCCTGCAAAAGAGAGCATAATTTCATAACATGGGATAAATCATAGTAGTGAAATGAAATCCCAATAATAATAACATAAAACATGAAACTTTGTGGCATACACACATAATAATAGAGAGTCATATCATATTAGTCAAGACTCATTGCCAAGACTATCTTAGTGGACAAAGTCCATTTCTGAACCAAGTCACCCTAGTTTCAGTCCTGTTTCACTGAACCGTTATAACCTACCGTTCCAGCCATGTCTATATCATGAGATATAAAATCTTTACCCAATGCATTGGAGGGAGATATATGTCCCACCCATCTCATAAGGATACCATTCTTATGTGTGCCACAAAATCATAAACCATACATCATAGCATAATCCATGTAATAAAAATGGGATTCATAAACATTGTGACATCATAAAATAATTCATATAAGATAAAGGAATTCATAAAATAATTCCATCACAACATAATCAAATCAATGTAATAATAGGGATAGAAACAGAACCATATATTATATTAGATGGAAAATAATTTGGATAAAACACTTGAACTCCATTCTTGATGAAAATATCCTTTCTATTTCAAAAACACTTTTCCTTTCTTAACATGTCATACATTTCAAAAATAATAATAAACTTGAAAAAATGTAAAGGAATCTTCTTGGAAATAATGTTTTTAAAATCCATTTATTCCTTATAAGATAAAAAAACATTCTTCATACTTTTTTCGGAAAAGTCAAAAAGTACTCGTACGAAAAATGTCAAAAGATTCCTTTCATATCTTTTACTAAAAACTCACCGAAGGGTAAAATTGGATATAAACTATTGTATAAGGATATAAATATTACATATTGAGGAAACCTGGATGTGGATGATAAAATACACCCCAGTAAATTTCAAAGTATAAACAATCTCGGATAAAAATGAGATTGTGATATTTTCCATTACCTTAGGTCTGATTTGCTTCGTAAGTGTCCAAACCTCCTCTTCTTTGAATTTCCTCTTTGAGATCTCTTTTTAGGGTACTAAAATTGGCCTTTGAGGAAGACCAGAACCTCTAGGATGTTTCTAGGGAAGTGGAGAAGATAATTTTTCAGGGGTTGGCCGAGCTTGAAGGCTCAATGTGGTGTGAGGAAGAGAGGGAGGAGGTTCCCTTTTATAAGGGAGTAGAGGGGCACCTTTGGAATAACTAAATATATTATTTTATTATAAAGTCATGTTCGGGTTTAAATAGCTCCAAATTGAGTTATTTTGAAGATAAGGTGGGGATGGGTCGAAATCCTCTCATCCAATAGAATTTAGACAAGTTTAGGTCATTATATTAACCTTATCTTTTAGTTTTAACTCTTAGTTAATTAGATTGACATTTACCTTGTCACTTTGTATTTTTATATTATAGAGTTAATAAACCTACCATATACATCCAAGAGACCCCCAAGTTGTCTTTTATTAATATATATTACTTTATCTAAGTCATTCGGCCGAACCTTAGATTTTTAGGATTAAAATAACAATTAATAATATAATATTTGTTTTAAAAACTATTTTATGTCAATTTTGACACTATTCAATAGTTGATTTTTTTGAAACTCATTACAGAATGATTACTTTGACCAAAGTTAATTAAATCAATCCTAACATGTCATATTAACCTATAAAACTATTTTAATTCATAAAAATCTCAAATTATACTTATTTAGGTATTTATAATATCAATTATTCTAATTTTTCACTATTATGGTAATTACTCCATCATCATTGTGTCATCAATAAACTAAAATATTTAAAGTTTAAAAATTACAAATAAACTACCATTATGTAGGAAATCCTTTTATATTTCTAATGAATTTTTATAGTCTAATTTATCTTATGTATAACCCCATATAAAAAATTATTTACTTTTTAAACTTTGATTTTAACTATTTTAACCCTTCTTTAAATAAATTAATAATAAATGTCCTAATCTAATCCAAGTGGGCCTAAATGGTCATATTTTATTCCTAAGGTTGTTTTTGGTCGAATTACACTTTTCCAATAGAATTAGGGCACGTGTTAGGGTAATAATAATATCATTTTTACCCTTAATTACCCTATTTACTTTTAACCGTGGTAAAAAATAGTAAAACATTACTATTCACCAAAAATAATTTTCATCTCATTGAACCACATTTTAGTCCATGATATTAACCATGTCTCTTGGAATTTCAAAATTTCACTCACAGAAGCGGTAAAATTAAGTTTTATGAAAAATTCAGTTTTTTTAACTACCACTTAGTGGTTTCACTATTCATCAAAAATTGAAAGTTTTCAGAAAAATACCAAAATTTCACCCTAGGATAATTTCAATATTATGAATCCAAAAATGAAGTCCATTCTGAAAAATAAAATTTATAATATTTCAAAAAGTGGTTATTACTATTCATAACAGCTAGTTTTAATAATATTTTATTAGCATAACGTTGTTTAGTGAAACTCGGTATTGCGTACTACATACGCTATCGAGGAAGGTCGTGATTGCGTGTAATGTAAGGAAAGTCAAGGATGCGTGTTGAGCAAGCTCCTTTTGGTGTAGCGTACAACACAAGACAATAATGAAATTAAAAATAATATTCTTCATAAAATCTCAGGCTGTTACATTCTACCCCCCTTAAAATGAATTTCGCCCTCGAAATTCGTCAGGGTTAAAAATGGTTTACTAGTCGAAAGTTTCTTTAATAGAAACCCACATTGTAAAAAGGAATACCAAAACCAATCTTTAAAAACCAAAGTATGAAATGTAACGGTTACCCAAATAAACTAATCACTGGGTTTCCACATAGTTGAAAATATGGATATGGAAGAGAAATCTAACCATCATGTTCTGATGGAGAGTGGTAGAGAACATGGCTATGGAAAAGCCAGGAATCACAAAGCCATAAATTTGTGATGATCTAAGGTACCATCTGATTCATCAGATATAAGAGCACTGGGACAACATTTTTGGTTTTCAAGATCATTTCCCGAAAGTTGATGAAATTGGAATTAGAAGAAATAATTTCCTGATTTTGGTATAGTCTCTGTGTTTGTCGTTATTTGGACAATTTCCACTTCATCTCTTAAAGAAATGAAGTTGAATTTTTCATTCGTGATGTGTTAGCAGATCATGTGATAGAATTATGGGTCATTCCATCTATCTCAAACAAAAGGTTAGAAAAGTTATCATAAAATACATAAGTCCATCTATAGTGAGATTAATCATATATGGTTCCTAAAATGGACTTATACTTCATATAACATACTGCTTAATATAATAAAACTTGTTTCTACTAAACAGGGACTTCCTTTAGGCCCGTGGTAGGCGATAAAGTTCAGTCGCACTTCGGTAGTTGGTTCGATTCCCACAGCCTTGTCCGACGCGATGGGCTGTCGCCCATCCTGCAGGTTGTCCTTTTTCTAAAACGACATTACTATAACATCACATAAATAATATCAAAAAAAAAGTTCTATCCTTAAAAAATACTAACTTATGGTTAACATAATCCATTCTAATCTTTAGGATTATTTAAAATACTTTGATCCAAGTACATAGTATAAAGAAAACGATAACTTGAAATGTCGTCAACAAAGCATGTGAATACCATCATTTATCCCCCATATATCTTGTTAGTCACATTCCAATCAGGTGAATACCTTAATGATGTATTCTCTTGAAAATGAATACCCATTAAACCTTTGTGAAAACATGAATGCTATCAAAAGTTAACTCTTTCCACATACCAAAATCCAAAAATTCTATATACTCAAACCATGATATAACCTTTTCCTTATATCAGTCATGAGCTCATGAATACTATCAAACATTTAATTTTCTCCTTATCCCTTCATTATGCGCTTATCATCTACATTCCAAAAATATCTGAATAACCTTTCATGGATACTGGTAACATTAATCATACGCTTTCAAAACTCAAGAAAAGACAACAGTGTAACAATCCTTAGATGAATCTTTATTCCATAGTACCATGAGATTACTTATACAACATTAAACATGATAAAAATGTAATCGTTCCACTACATTCTTAAACCATTGACCGAGCATCAACAATTATTTCATCTCACATATCATTGGTAGTCTTTTCTTCATCATCCACATAAATACTACCCATACGACCATACTGATTCTCTTCATGAGACTTTCCCTTAGGGAATTGGTTTGCATAATGCCCGTACATTCCACATTTAAAACATTTAACCATTGTTGATGTCGTAGCAATACCATTATCCTCATCCTTGGTGTTAACTGATCCTTTTCCTTTGCACTTACTGGCTTTGTGTCCTTCTTTTCCACACCCAAAGCATCTTCCAGTTCCTTTGAAACATTCTCCTTGATGCCTCTTCCCACATGATTTACATAGGGGAAATTGAACTTTCTTTCCTCTATGATCATCATGAAACTCCATCTTTGTCTTATCAGGAAATTTACCAAATTTTACTTTATTGATAATATTATGATATTGCTGATTCGGCATAATAATGATATTTGGACTTCAATATACCATTTCATTTGGTTTCTCATGAAGAATATCATTCCATTTTCCATCATATCCTCCATTATCGTGAATCATCTTGTTTCCAGCCATTTTCATAAACCCCAAAAAAATTGTGTGAGAGGAAAAAATCATAATAAAGGGGGAGTAACATCAATATCTAACATATTTGGTTTAATCTAATATTGTTACCATAGTTATAGGACTATATTCTATACGTATACTTATCCTTAGGGATATCCCTGCACATACCTTAGAAATATCTCTAGGGATCTCACTAACATTTTCGCGTCCTAGTTTCCAAAGGTTGACTAAACCTTTCCTCTGATACCAACTGTAGAGACCCGAAGCTTGAAGTACATGGACATTACATTACTTTTGAGGAATACTTAGTACATAACCAAAACACACACACAAGGATCGTAATAGTTTAGTGTCTCTGGAAACTCGGAATATAATCTTCTAATCGTGGTGAAATATCTTCAACATCTCCCATAAAGATCTTCCTTTTTTTATCCTAAAACCATTCTTTATATCCTGTGGAAATGAAAACATAAAAGGGTGAGCTCAAATGCTTAGTAATGGTAAACAAAAGAAATATCAATCACATCATTTTCATAAGAACGTAACATTTTGGAAATCTTATCCTGCAAAAGAGAGGATAATTTCATAACATGGGATAAATCATAGTAGTGATATGAAATCCCAATAATCATAACATAAAACATAAATTTTTTTTGTATACACACATAATCATAGAGAGTCATATCTTATTAGTCAAGACTCATTGCCAAGACTATCTTAGTGGACAAAGTCCATTTCTGAACCAAGTCACCCTCGTTTCAGTCCTGTTTCACTAAACCGGTATAACCTACCGTTCTAGCCATGTCTATCTCATGAGATATAAAATCTTTACCCAATGCGTTGGAGGGATATATAGGTCCCACCCATCTCAAAAGGATACCATTCTTATGTGTACCACAAAATCATAAACCATACATCATAGCATAATCCATGTAATAAAAATGGGATTCATAAACATTGTGACATCATAAAACAATTCATATAAGATAAAGGAATTCATAAAATAATTTCATCACAACATAATCAAATAAATGTAATAATAGGGATAGAAACAGAACCATATATTATCTTAGATGGAAAATAATTTTGATAAAACACTTGAACTCCATTCTTGAGGAAAATATCCCTTCTATTTCAAAAACACTTTTCCTTTCTAAACATGTCATACAATTCTAAACTAAAAATAAACTTGAAAAATAGTAAAGTAAGCTTCTTGGAAATAATGTTTTAAAAATCCATTTATCCCGTATAAGTTAAAAAAAAAATTTGTCGTACTTTTTTCGAAGAAGTCAAAAAGTACCTCGTACGAAAAATGTCAAAAGATTCCTTTCATATCTTTTACTAAATACTCACCGAAGGGTAAAATTGGATATAAACTATTGTATAAGGATATAAATATTACATATTGAGGAAACATGGATGTGGATGATAAAATACACCCCAGTAAATTTCAAAGTATAAACAATCTCGGATAAAAAAGATATTTTGATATTTTCCCTTACCTTAGGTCTGATTTGCTTCGTAAGTGTCCGAACCACCTCTTCTTTGAAGCACCTCTTTGAGATCTCTTTTTAGGGTACTAAAATTGGTCTTTGAGGAAGACCAGAACCTCTATGATGTTTCTAGGGAAGTGGAGAAGATAATTTGGTAGGGGTTGGCCGAGCGTGAAGGCTCAAAGTGGTGTGAGGAAGAGAGGGAGGAGGTGCCCTTTTATAAGGGAGGAGAGGGGAACCTTTGGAATATATAAAAATATTATTTCATTATAAAGTCAATTTCAGTTTTAAATAGCTCCAAATTGAGTTATTTCTAAGATAAGGTGGGGATGGGTCGAAATACTCTCATCCAATAGAATTTAGACAAGTTTAGGTCATTATATTAACCTTATCTTTTAGTTTTAACTCTTAGTTAATTAGATTGACATTTACCATGTCACTTTGTATTTTTATATTATATAGTTAATAAACTTACCATATACATCCAAGCGACCCCCAAGATGTGTTTTATTAATATATATTACCTTATCTAAGTCATTCAGCCGAACCTTAGATTTTTAGAAGTAAAATAACAATTAATAATATAATATTTGTTTTAAAAACTATTTTATGTCAATTTTGACACTATTCAATAGTTGATTTTTTTGAAACTCATAACAGAATGATTACTTCGAAAAAAATTAATTAAATCACTCCTAACATGTCATATTAACCTATACAATTAGTTTAATTCATAAAAAGCTCCAATTATACTTATTTAGGTATTTATAATATCAATTATTCTAATTTTTCACTATTATGGTAATTACTGCATCATCATTGTGTCATACATAAATTAAATTATTTAAAGTCTAAATAATACAAATAAACTACCATTATGTAGGAAATCTTTTTAGCTTTCTAATGAATATTTATAGTAAAATTTATCTTATGTATAACCCCATAAGAAAAATTATTTACTTATTAAACTTTGATTTTAACTATTTTAACCCTTCTTTAAATAAATTAATAATAAATGTCCTAATCTAATCCATGTGGGCCTAAATGGTCATATTTTATTCCTAAGGTTGTTTTTGGTTGAATTACACTTGTCCAATAGAATTAGGGTACTTTTTAGGGTAATAATAATATCATTTTTACCCTTAATTACCGTATTTACTTTTAACTGTGGTAAAAAAATTAAAAAGTTACTATTCACCAAAAATTATTTTCATCTCATTGAACCACATTTTAGTCCTTGATATTAACCATGTCTCTCGGATTTTCGAAATTCCACTCATAGAAGTGGTAAAATTATGTTTTATGAAAAATTCAGTTTTTTTAATTACCTCTTAGTGGTTTCACTATTCATCAAAAGTTGAATGTTTTCAGAAAAATACCAAAATTTCACCCTAGGCTAATTTCAATATTATGAATCAAAAAATGAAGTCAATTTTGAAAAATAAAATTTATAATATTTCAAAAAGTGGTTATTACTATTCATAACGGCTAGTTTTAATAATATTTTATTAGCATAACGTTGTTTAGTGAAACTCGGTATTGCGTACTACACACGCTATCGAGGAAGGTCGTGATTGCGTGTAATGCAAGGAAAGTCAAGGATGCGTGTTGAGAAAGCTCCTTTTGGTTTAGCGTACAACATAATACATTAATGAAATTAAAAATAATATTCCTCATAAAATCTCGGGCTGTTACATTCTACCCCCCTTAAAATGAATTTCGCCCTCGAAATTCGTCGGGGTTATAAATGGTTTACTACTTGAAAGTTTATTTAATAGAAACCCACATTGTAAAAAGGAATACCAAAACCAATCTTTAAAAACAAAAGTATGAAACATAACGGTTACCCAAATAAACTAATCACTGGGTTTCCACATAGGTGAAAATATGGATATGGAAGAGAAATCTAACCATCATGTTCTGATGGAGAGTGGTAGAGAACATGGCTATGGAAAAGCCAGCAATCACAAAGCCATAAATTTGTGATGATCTAAGGTACCATCTGATTCATCAGATATAAGAGCACTAGGACAACATTTTTGGTTTTCAATATCATTTCCCTAAAGTTGATGAAATTGGAATTAGAAGAAATACTTTCGTTATTTTGGTATAGTCTCACCATTTGCCGTTCTTTGGACAATTTCCACTTCATCTCTTAAAGAAATGATTTTGAATTTGTCATTCGTGATGTGTTATCAGATCATGTGATAGAATGATGGGTCATTCCATCTGTCTCAAACAAATGGATAGAAAAGTTATCAAAAAATACATATGTCCATCTATAGTGATATTAATCATATATGGTTCCTAAAATGGACTTATACTTCATATATCATACTGCTTAATATAATAAAACTAGTTTCTACTAAACAGGGACTTCTTGTAGGCCCGTTGTAGGCGATAAAGGCCAGTCGCACTTCGGTTGTGGGTTCGATTCCCACAGCCTTCTCTGACGCGATGGGCTGTCGCTCGTCCTGCAGGTTGTCCTTTTTCTAAAACTACATTACTGTAGCATCACATAAATAATATCAAATAAAAAGTTCTATCCTTAAACAATACTAACTTATGGTTAACATAATCCATTCCAATCTTTAGGCTTATCTAAAATACTTCGGTCCAAGCTCATAGTATAAAGAAAACGATAACTTGTAATGTCGTCAACCAAGAATGTGAATACCATCATTTATCCCCCATATATCTTGTTGGTCACATTCCAATCATGTGAATACCTTAATGATGTATTCTCTTGAAAAATGAATACCCATTAAACCTTAGTGAAAACATGAATCCTGTCAAAAGTTAACTCTTTCCACATACCAAAATCCAAAAATTCTATATACTCAAACCATGATATAACCATATCCTTATATCAGTCATGAGCTCATTAATACTATCAAACATTTAATTTTCTCCTTATCCCTTCATTATGCGCATATCATCTACATTACAAAAATATATGAATAACCTTTCATGGATATGGGTAACATTAATCATACGCTTTCAAAACTCAAGGAAAGACAACAGTGTAACAATCCTTAGATGTCTCTTTATTCCATGCTACCATGAGATTACTTATACAACATAAAACATGATAAACATGTAATAGTTCCACTACATTCATAAACCATTGACTGAGCTTCAACAATTCTTTCATCTCACATATCATTTGTAGTCTCTTCATCATCATCCACATAAATACTTCCCATACAACCATACTTATTCTCTTCATGAGACATTCCCTTAGGGAATTGGTTTGAATAATGCCCGTACATTCCACATTTAAAACATTTAACCATTGTTGATGTCGTAGCAATACCATTATCCTCATCCTTGGTGTTAACTGAACCTTTTCCTTTACACTTACTAGCTTTGTGTCCTTCTTTTCCACACCCAAAGCATCTTCCAGTTCCTTTGAAACATTCTCCTTGATGCCTCTTCCTGCATGATTTACATAGGGGAAATTGAACTTTCTTTCCTCTATGATCATCATGAAACTCCATCTTTGTCTTATCAGGAAATTTACCAAATTTTACCTTATTGATCATATTATGAGATTGCTGATTCGGCATAATAATGATTTTTGGACTTCCAAATCCCATTTCATTTGGTTTCTCATGAAGAATATCATTCCATTGTCCATCATATCCTCCATTATCGTGAATCATCTTGTTTCCAGCCATTTTATAAAACCCCAAAAGAATAGTTTGAGAGGCAAAAATCATAATAAAGGGGAGTAACTTCAATATCTAACATATTTGGTTTAATCTAATATCATTACCATAGTTCTAGGACTATATCCTATACGTATACTTATCCTTAGGGATATCCCTAGACATACCTTATAAATATCTCTAGGGATCTCACTAACGTTTTCGCATCCTAGTTTCCAATGGTTGACTAAACCTTTCATCTGATACCAACTGTATAGACCCGAAGCTTGACTTACATGGGCATTACATTACTTTTGAGGAATACTTAGTACATAACAAAAACACACACACAAGGATCGTAATAGTTTAGTGTCTTTGGATACTCGGAATATAATCTTCTAATCGTGGTGAAAGATCTTCAACATCTCCAATAAATATCTTCCTTTTTTTACCTGAAACCTTTCTTTATATCCTGGGGAAAAGAAAACATAAAAGGGTGAGCTCAAATTCTCAGTAAGGGTAAAAAAAATAAATATCAATCACATCATTTTCATAAGAACATAAAATTTTGGAAATCTTATCCTGCAAAAGGGAGCATAATTTCATAAATGGGATAAATCATAGTAGTGAAATGAAATCCCAATAATCATAACATAAAACATGAAACATTTTGGTATACACACATAATCATAGAGATTCATATCTTATTAGTCAAGACTCATTTCCAAGACTATCTTAGTGGACAAAATCCATTTCTGAACTGAGTCACCCTCGTTTCAGTCCTGTTTCACTGAACCCGTATAACCTACCATTCCAGCCATGTCTATCTCATGAGATATAAAATCTTTACCCAATGCATTGGAGGGAGATATAGGTCTCACCCATCTCATAAATATACCATTCTTATGTGTGCCACAAAATCATAAACCATACATCATAGCATATTCCATGTAATAAAAATGGGATTCATAAACATCGTGACATCATAAAACAATTCATATAAGATAAAGGAATTCATAAAATAATTCCATCACAACATAATCAAATCAATGTAATAATAGGTATAGAAATAGAACCATATATTATCTTAGATGGAAAATAATTTTGATAAAACACATGAACTCCATTCTTGAGGAAAATATCCTTTCTATTTCAAAAACACTTTTCCTTTCTTAACATGTCATACAATTCAAAACTAAAAATAAACAAGAAAAATTGTAAAGGAAGCTTCTTGGAAATAATGTTTTAAAAATCCATTTATTCTTTATAAGTTAAAAAAAACATTATTCGTACTTTTGTCGAAAAAGTCAAAAAGTACCTCGTAAGAAAAACGCCAAAAGATTCCTTTCATATCTTTTACTAAAAACTCACCGAAGGGTAAAATTGGATATAAACTATTGTATAAGGATATAAATATTACATATTGAGGAAACAAGGATGTGGATGATAAAATACACCCCAGTAAATTTCAAAGTATAAACAATCTCGGATAAAAATGAGATTGTGATATTTTCCCTTACCTTAGGTCCGAATTTCTACATAAGTGTCTAAACCTCCTCTTCTTTGAAACGCCTCTTTGAGATCTCCTTTTAGGGTACTAAAATTGGTCTTTGAGGAAAAACAGAACCTCTAGGATGTTTCTAGGGAAGTCGAGAAGATAATATTTCAGGGGTTGGCCGAGCATAAAGGCTCAAAGTGGTGTGAAGAAGAGAGGGAGGAGGTGCCCTTTTATAAGGGAGGAGAGGGGCACCTTTGGAATAACTAAAAATATTATTTTATTATATAGTCAATTTCGGTTTTAAATAGCTCCAAATTGAGTTATTTATAAGATAAGGTGGTGATGGGTCGAAATCCTCTCATCCAATAGAATTTAGACAAGTTTAGGTCATTATATTACCCTTATCTTTTAGTTTTAACTCTTAGTTAATTAGATTGACATTTACCATGTTACTTTGTATTTTTATATTATATAGTTAATAAACATACCATATACATCCAATCAACCCCCAAGCTGTGTTTTATTAATATATATAACCTTATCTAAGTCATTCGGCCGAACCTTAGTTTTTTAGGAGTAAAATAACAATTAATAATATAATATTTGTTTTAAAAACTACTTTATGTCAATTTTGACACTATTCAATAGTTGATTTTTTTGAAACTCATAACAGAATGATTACTTTGACCAAAGTTTATTAAATCAATCCTAACATGTCATATTAACCTATAAAATTAGTTTAATTCATAAAAATCTCAAATTATACTTATTTAGGTATTTATAATATCAATTATTCTAATTTTTCACTATTATGGTAATTAATTCATCATCATTGTGTCATAAATAAATTAGATTATTTAAAGTCTAAAAATTACAAATAAACTACAATTATGTAGGAAATAATTTTAGCTTTCTAATGAATATTTATAGTCGAATTAATCTTATGTATAACCCCATATTAAAAATTATTTACTTATTAAACTTTGATTTTAACTATTTTAACCCTTCTTTAAAAAAATTAATAATAAATGTCCTAATCTAATCCAAGTGGGCCTAAATGGTCATATTTTATTCCTAAGGTTGTTTTTGGTCGAATTAAACTTTTCCAATAGAATTAGGACATGTGTTAGGGTAATAATAATATCATTTTTACCCTCAATTACCCTATTTACTTTTAACCGTGGTAAAGAAAAAGTAAAAAGTTACTATTCGCCAAAAATTATTTTCATCTCATTGAACCACATTTTAGTCCTTGATATTAATCATGTGTCTCGGATTTTCAAAATTCCACTCACAGAAGCGGTAAAATTATGTTTTATGAAAAAATCAATTTTTTTAACTACCACTTAGTGGTTTCACTATTCATCAAAAATTGAAAGTTTTCAGAAAAATACCAAAACTTCACCCTAGGCTAATTTCTATATTATGAATCCAAAAATGAATTCCATTTTGAAAAATAAAATTTATAATATTTCAAAAAGTGGTTATTACTATTTATAACGGCTAGTTTTAATAATATTTTATTAGCATAACGTTGTTTAATGAAACTCGGTATTGCGTACTACAAACGCTATCAAGGAAGGTCGTGATTGCGTGTAATGCAAGTCAAGTCAAGGATACGTGTTGAGAAAGCTTCTTTTGGTGTAGTGTACAACACAAGACATTAATGAAATTAAAAAGAATATTCTTAATAAAATCTCGGGCTGTTACAACTATGAGTACATGGTGATGCCCTTCAGCGTGACGAACTCCTCGACAGTGTTTATTGAACTCATGAATCGGATCCTTCATCCCTATCTAGAACGGTTCATGGTGGTCTTCATCAATGATCTCCTTGTGTAATCTGCGTCTGAAGAGGAGCACGCGAGTCACCTAAGGATGGTTCAGCACACACTCTGAGAGCAGCAGTTGTACGAGAAACTCTCAATGTGTCAGTTCTTGATACAGGAGGTCTACTTTCTAGGACATGTTATCTCAGAAGATGGTGTAGGAGTGGACCCAGGCAAGGTAGAGGCAATGTTAGAATGGGAGCCACCCCGGAGCGTGACAGAGGTATGATGTTTCCTTGGGTTGTCAGGCTAATATCGGAGATTCATTCTTGATTTCTCTAGGATTTCAGCACCCATGACACCTTTGACCCAAAAGGGGCAGCCTTCGAATGGACCGAGAGATGCCAGTAGGCTTTTTAGAAAATTAGACAGAGTCGGACGAGGGCCCTAATCTCGAGATTACCGGAGGAGGGTGTCGAGTATGTGTTGTTCTGCGATGCATCAGTAACCGGGCTTGGTTGTGTCCTAATGTAGAGGCAAGCGGTGATTTCTAATGGCTCACGACAGTTGAGGATACATGAGCAGAACTACGCGACCCATGATCTTTAGTTGGCAGCGGTATTCTTCGCATTGAAGATGTGGTGGCACTACCTGATGGGAGAGAAGTTTACCGTGTACTCTGATCACAAGATCCTCAGATATATCTTTTATCAGAAGTATTTGAATTTGAGTCAGAGTCGATTTCTTGAGATCCTCCAGGATTACTACTTTGAGATCGTTTATACTCCTAGAAAGGTGAACGTTGTTGCAGATGCTCTTAGAAGGAAATCCACTTTGCAGATGTTGGATGAGGCGATGAGACAGTTGACCTCTTTATAGTTATCCTTCGTGGATAGAGTTGAGGGATCCAACCTTCAGTCGATGGTTGTTACCCCTCCACTCTTATAGTGAGTCAGGGAAGCACAACATGAAGATGCTAGCTGTGAGACTCTACATGCTCATATATCTACATGTGATGCTGCCGATGGATATTCAAAAGCTGGGGAGCACATTTTTCTTTTCAAAGGGCGCACAGTAGTCCCAGTGACGTTGCAGGAGGAGGTTATGAGGGTGCCAGCAAAGTGGTGAAGGTGATGGTCATCCAGAAGCAGATGAAGACTATGTAGAGTTGGCAGAAGTATTATGCCTACAGGAGATGGAGTCCATTGGAGTTCGAGGAGGTAGGTCATGTGTTCCTCCGTGTCATGCCTCGATGGGGATTACAGAGATTTTGCCGAGGCGACTAGCTATCTCTGAGGTTCATCGGCCCTTTTTAGATTCTGATTAGAGTTGGTGAGGTGGCGTACTGCTTGGCTCTACCTCCTCGGATGAATTGGGTACACAATATCTTCCATATGTCGCAGCTGTGGAAGTAAATGCATGATCAATCACATGTTATCGACTGGGGTGAGCTGGACATCAATGATGGAGTAACCATTTCTGATTACACATTAGAGATCGAGGATCGGCAGGAGAAGATCCTTTCTGGGTGAGCTATTCCCTTGGTGCGTGTCCGGTGGCAGCACGGGAATCTCCAGGAGAGCACATGGGAGAGGGAGGCTCAGATTCGTGTGAAGTACCCACATCATTTTGAGTAGCCTTTGTTTTGGATTTTCGGGGATGTAAAATCCATAAGGTGTGTGTGATATAATGTATCGTATTTTTCCATGTTATATTTTAATAATATGTGGGAATTATTTCGAGACTAGACTTCGAGACAGCGTGATGTTCTGAGGCCCCGTGATCCCGGAACAAATGTTTAAATTTAATTAAATAATTAAATTTTCACACGCGTGAGATTTTCCTGAGAGAGAGTAGTAACTCCTGAACGAGTGCTTGGATCAAAAAGTTGAGGTAACTGTTGCGTCCAGAGAAGTAGGATAACCATAGAAGAGACCTAACATTGGATGTCATAGGTCGGTGGTGAGATCTAGTTTTTGGACGTAACTGTAATAAAATATTTATTAAAAATATTTATTAAATCTTGTGGCGGTGAATATCTCTTATCTTTTTAAATAGAGTATTCGTTGGGGATCAGGGTTACAATTCCCATAACCCTGAATCTCCCTGGAAGATCTAGAGAAAACCTCGCAACGCAGAGACGGTGTTCTTGATGAGCTTCGTCGGCAACAACAACGCGACGACCAGATCTTCGTCAACGAACACCAAGAATCTAGTTAGGATGTTTGATTTGTGATTTCTTCCTCGTTCTTTATTTCTATGATGAACTCAGACTAATCCATGAATAGATTAGTCCGTAGATCGATCATTATTGTGGGATGGGCTTTTGCGGGGATTTGGGGTGATTGAATCCATGTTGATCTGTTGTTGCTGGTTTTTTATGCTCCGTTTAAGCCTATTAAAGGCAGCAGATCAGCACCGCAACGAACGACGGCGGAGGTTCGTTCCTTAATCAGGAGTCATTGGATTTCTCCCCTTTTTCTTCCACGTGTTCTTCACGTTATTTGCATTGCGATGAACAATGGATCATTGTGCATCCGTTCTGTGACACAATGATCCTGAATTAAATAATAAACACCATGGTGATCTCGTGGAGGTGCGACGATGGTTTTGGCGGACGATTCGGAGCAGATTGAGAGATATTTTATTTTTGGGCGTTTTTTTCAGATTGATCGTTGGAGGTTTATGACCCGATTGAAGGACCAAAAACAATTGATTTAGTGTTTGTGTGATGGGACGAACCAAGTCTCGAAGCATTGAGACGAATGAACGGGAGATCGTGGATCCGGAAGGTCGGCCGAAGTGTGAGGAAGAAGATAGTGTTATGGAAAAATCCCGAATACATGGCGTGTATTATGGGCTACACAATGTGTGTTCATCGGTGGACTACCTGGAGTGTACTCCGGGAGTACACAGACACAGGTTGGGTATACGGCCACGGACATGTTGTGTATACCCTTCCCCGGCCAGACATTTCCAGATACGCGAGACACCCCGTGTACTGGTACACGGCTAGGCGACACGAACAGAGACCATGTATGGGCATACGGCCAGGGTACACGGGTGATTCCCATTTGATAGGACACGATGTGTGCTTCGACTTACATGCCGCGTATATTCTTTCCTACACGACTCTGACTTCTGGCACGAGCCATTTACACAGGAAGCACCCAGAGTCAAGGAACATGGCGTTTAACCCAACTACACACTGTGTAGTTGAGTTTTACACAGTTTGGATGGATGACACGGGCCATTAAATAGGCAGTACCCAGGGTCAAGGAACACGACGTGTAACTATACTACACGTCGTGTAACCTGTTTTACATGGCTTGATCCAGTTGCCTTCTATTACTTAAGAACATGATTATCAGATGAGGATCACAACCAATAGCCATGAGTATGATCCCTTCAGCAGGACTTCCTGAATAGAGATGTTGGAATCCCCTCTATGAGACTTGGAGCCAGATCCTCTATTCCTTCCCGGTACCCTAGGTAGAGTTCTTGGTATCGACATGACCAACTTTACCCGGGCGTCGAACCTCTTCTTAGCAGATTAGTTCAGACTGAGTTGTTGGAATCACCCCATGGCTATTGGTTGTGATCCTCATATGAGAATCATGTTCTTAAGTAATTGTGGAGTGTGTTCTCTTGGAACGAGTACTTCATGTCTCACTCTTCATACCTAGGAGTGTGTTCTCCTCTTTACGTGCTAAGTGGAATCTTCGAGCTGGATCCTAGTGGTGGTATCGCAATAGTAGATCTTATATGAGTATACGTGGATATTCTTATTGTATGTTCTGTAGAAATATACTATGTAGAGCTGACTGTATCATTACTTTTGGGTATTTCCTCTGTTTTTTTCCTTTGTGGTTTTGGGGTGTCCTACTGGGTATTTCTATTCTCACCCCTGCACGTGCTTTACCCGCACGTGTCGTGTCTTGTGTAGACGAGCGAGCCATTGACAGGATTCTTGGCGGACCAGGACCTGACGGTGTTCAGTGAGATCAGACAGGCCGAGGTGTATTCCTACGACTATGGATTGTAGTCCCAATACCGTTCATTACAGGTTGGACATGTTGCAGACTTTCTTTTGGTGGGCATGTACTTTTGCCCCAAGGTTTTACATTACTGTACTTTACTTTCCTAGCATACTCTGTTGGTGCGGATTTTTAGTATATGCATGCATTTCACCTTTTAGTAGTTTTTTTACTTTTCAGCTTTGTGGGCTTGGAGATGTGTGTGTGTGTGTACGATTTTAAAGGCAATGCCTCCAATGTTAGTGATATGCCTACTCGATGTTAGTCACCCGCCCCTAGCCTATTAGAGGTGGGCTTGGGGTGTTGCGGCTCGGGCCCCACTAGGAGAGGTCGTGACAAAAAGGTCAATTGATAATTAAACATCTCTTCTAGGTGGAAGACCAGAAAATTCCTCTGAAAACACTTCTGCAAATTACCTCACAATAGGCATGTTTTCTAATATATACCTCCAAAGACTCAATCATCTGAGAAATATAGACATGCCCATAGGGTAATAATATCCATTCTTGAGATTATGGTTCTAAATAAGATTCATATTCCTACATGCACTTGTTTAGAATCAGGGGTCGATTCTCTATATGGAGAGTGATTTTCCTTTCACAACAATTTTTATTGGCTTTATATAAGGAAATCCAATCCCTACTAAGAATTGCATCAACTTCCACCAGAGGGAGAATGATGAAGTTCTCCAGGAAGTTGAATCCACAAATTATGATAGAGGAACAGTTATATTTATGGGATGCAATGATTTCCCTGTTTTTTATACTAACCTACATATTTACTTCAATGATTTGTTGTGGTGTTGGGATTGTTAGGATAAACCTTTAGGATACAAAAGAATGCATAGAACCAGAATAAAAAATTACATTCCCTATTATTCAATGAATAACTACTCTACATGTTACCACTACATTTTCAGGGTTCAATTTGGTGGTAGTGATTGAAAAAGATCTCCCTTACTGACTTGGAGGTTGTTGGTTTCCTCTGAAAACCTTTGGCATAAGGCCTTGGTTTGCAAGGTGCCATGGTAATTTTTAGGTGATGTGACATACAACATGTTGAGAGTTGAACGAAGTGTTCCTCTCCTCGGTAGCACCTGCTGGTTTTTCTTTTCGATAGTTAATGGCCGAGTTCCCTCCTCTTCCACACCTAAATCATTTCATCATCCCCTTCAAGAAATTTCTAGGGTGCTTCTTTCCACACCTTTAGAAAGTGGGGTGATGGATTTTCTTAGCACCCTTGGATTTATCCATCTGAACGCAGGAATTGAATTCCACCTTACACTTATTATCCCTATGATAACCATGAGATTCTCTGATCTTCATTTTGACCATGAGTATAACAACCCTGCTTTTAAAACCAACATAACCACGATTTATTACATAAACTATTCACTTGATACAACATGAATGATCAAGAGTTCTGGTGTCTTTGGTGGTTTGGATAATTACATAACAACCTAAAACATGAAATACAACATCTTTATTGAAAACTTACTTTACATGACCGCTACATTCCCTTGTACTTATAATTGCATGAGATAACCTCAGGACATACATAAGAAAATAGTTGAGCTATAAATCCCAGTAAGGGAATAAACATGGAATACATGAGGAGTACAATACATTTTAGACAATAGGCATATCAATAGATCATAATAGAAACATGAACATAAATTCATGATAAAGCATGATAATCATAACATGGAAATGTGGCAACAACACTTAACATGGAATTAGAATGAGCTAAGGATCATTTCACACGAAGCATAAGTAAATCCTCATTGCACATGAAGCACGAGTAAACCATCATTGCACTTGAATTAGAATGAGTCAACACTCATTTTACATGACGTATCATGATACTATACTTTACCCAATGCATTTTAGCACTATAAGGGTGCACCCTTCTTAATCATTTCATTTCATGCATAAGTGTGCCACATGGATCTTAATACATGGATTCATAAAACATAATCATTTATTCCATGACAAAGGAATGTGGAATGAAACTTTATAATCAATACATAAATTTGCATGAAGGTGAATACCCTTTATGGATAAATGGGCATGGTATTCACTACACAATTTCATTGTCTTAGAAAATCAGTGTAATTTTGGAAACGTAACGGCATGATATAAGAATTCATAAAAAATGGTTGATGAGAGAGAAATGGGTGCCTCATCATATCTACATGAAATGTAAAGTTAGGGGTCATATAGATACAAGTCCCAAAATTTTTAATGGAATTTAGATTCATGATACAAAATTATTGATTGAATGTAAATGAGGAGAGAGAAGTTCCTTTCGGAATTTCGGCATAGTAACGGGCGTACATGGGAGGCATTTAATGAGAGAGAAAGGGGTATCCCATCATTCAAACAATAAGAGGGAAGTATGGGCGAGGTGGGAAACCATACCCAATCATTTATAATTGAAATTAAAAGGGCATAACAATATTAATAAAATTGGACAAAAAAGTGAAAGGAATAAAAACCCTTACTTGGAAGTGTGCTTCCAAAGGCTTGAGAAAGACTTGAGAGAGGCTTCTTGGGAGCTTGGGGCACCTTGGGAGGATTCTAGAGAGAGTAGTGAAGTGGTTGGACGAACTCGAAAGGCTTTGAGTGTGGTGGAATTGGGAGCTTGTGTGGGTTTATATAGGCAAGGTGAATGAATTCTTTATTATTTAGGTTTGGGACCCCTTACATTAAACTAATCCAAACCACAAATAAGCACATGGTTTTTTCCCATGGTTTTTGGTAAAAGGGAGAGGAAAAAAATATTTCATAAGGCTAAAGTGCTAACTTCTTAAAATAATGGGGTTGCTTATGTTGAGTTGAGTCACACTCCCATGGAAAATAATTTAAAAGACAAGATGTTTAATAAATTTTTGGGGTCCATTAATGCTTTGTAAAATAAATAAATAAACCCAAAATCAAATAATTTTAATGGTAAAACATATATTGGCCGAATATAAATCTTATAGTATTTTATTACATCACTATTGGGTCATTATGGTGTCATAAAACACATTATATATTTAAACAGTATTTAATTTTTACCCAAAAATTTGACTATCTCAGAAAATTATGAAAAATTCACCGTTGGATAATTTCAACATCCTGATTCCAGAAATAACATTTATTTTATCTAAATAATTTTTTAAATAGGTTAATTTTCAGTTTTAAAATAAAAAACGACATTTATCGAAAATTCAAGGGTTTTGACAAAATTGGCTGTCAGACCTTAATAAAATTACAATTGCATTCATAAAAATATAAGATCATTTATATTTAAAAAAATTAATTTAATAATAATAATAATATTTTATTAAAATATTATTTAATTCAAAACTCCCTTAATTTAATAAAATAGAATTCATAATTAAATAATAACTAAAAACACTATTTGTACTTAAAAAATATTACAACGTATCAATAATGACAAGAAAGTATATTCATTATTATATAAAAATAATAATATACATGAACATAGTACAAGAAATTTGTTTCATAAACCCTTAAAACAGCTGCATAAGACCTAAGGGTAAGGTGTGCGATGGTGATAGACTCTTGTGGTGGCTCAGATAACATCACTCGAGTGGTAATCTCTATCAACTTCCACTTTTCTCGTAGACGGTCCCGTTCGAGCTTGACATGATGAAGATCATCTTGGTCTTGGTCAAGAGCGGAACCCAAGGATACCAACTCTTTTCTGAGCTCCAAAAAATGGGCTTCATATGAAGCAATTATACTAGATGAGGTCATCACTTCTTTTTTGTGAGTAAATTGGATTTGTTAAAGCCCTATATTTATAGTAATCATGTGATCACTGTTCAATGGCTATATTAGCAACGGTCAAAATTCAACACATAAAACAAAATAAGTTTACATTTTATATAAACATTTTACATAAAGAGACATTTAATTAGATCAAGAGGGATTTCCATTAATGAAACTTTGGGACGTTAAAATATTCCCCCTTAAAAAATTTCACCCTCGAAGTTTCCTTTTCCCATACTAAAACGGATGTGGGTAACTCAACATCATCATTTCCTCCAATTCCTAAGTCGCTTCTTCAAACTTGTGGTTTCTCCACAATAACTTGATGAGGGGCATTGTATTATTTTATAGAACTTTTTCTCAATGATATAAGATCTTCACTGGTTGCTCTTCATAAGAAAGATCATCCTCCAACTGTACCACCTCAGAAGAGAGTACATGTGATGGGTCCGGTATGTACTTCCTTAAGAGGGATACATGAAAGACATCATGTACTTTGGCCATGGTAGGTGGAAGTTCTAGTCGATAGGCCACATCCCCGACATGATCAAGAATATTGAAGGGGACGATGTACCTTGGACTTAACTTACCTTTCTTTCCAAACCACATGACCTTCTTCCAAAAAGATATGCGTAGAAAAACCATGTATCTAACATTAAACTCAAGGTCTCATCAATGGTTATCTGCATAACTCTTCTGTCGACTCTGGAATGCCATGATATACTGTTGAATGGTTTTTTCCTTCTCCACCATTTCTTCGACCATTTCTGGTCCAAGCCACTTATGTTCACCGACCTCAGCCCAATATGCCTGTGTTTTGTACCTTTTCCCATACATGGCTTCATATGGTTCCATTTGGATGCTCGAGTGGAAACTGTTATTTTAAGAGAACTCAACCAGAATAAGATGTTGATCCCATCATCCTTTAAAGTCCATTGAGCACGCTCTCAACATGTCCTCATGTGTTTGGATAGTCTGCTCGGAATGGCCCTCAATTTGAGGATGATAGGTTGTACTGAAGTTCAGTTCAGTGTTCAGAGCATGTTGAAGAATCTTTCAAAACATAGAGGTGAATCTTGGATCTCGGTCGGACACAACAGATAGTGGTACTCCATGCAGACTTACCACTTCCCTGATATATATCCGTACTGGTTGATCCAATGAGAAATCCTCTGGAATAGAAATAAAGTGTGCAGTCATTGTAAGATGATCCACAACAACCCAGATTGCATTGTTACCTTTGGATGTCCCCAGAAGTCCGGTGACAAAGTCCATGATGATGTTCTCCCATTTCTATTCTGGTATTTTCAATGGTTTCATCATCCCCTAATACTTCTGTCTCTCTGCCTTCACTTGTTGGCACACCAGGCACATTGATGTATATTCAGCGATCTCTTTCTTCATATTTTCCCACCAAAAGTTTTCTCGGAGATCTCAATACATATTTTTGTTCCCTGTGTGAATAGAAAAATTTTAACTATATGCATCATCCAAAAGTTCTTTCATCAGCTTTGGACTTGATGGAACACATAGTCTTTTCCAAAATCACACAATTCCTTCTTCATTAACATTAAACTCTGAGGAATTCCCTTTTTTGATAGCTTCCACTCTTTCTTGAATTCCCACATCATCCTTTTGACAATCCTTTAACCTTTCCAAAAGAGACGGTTGAGCAATCATTTGTGAAAGTATTGATTATATTACCTTCTTTATGATTCCCATGACCATCTTGATCAAGTCTAAGAAGATTGGATCCTTCTCAATTCTCATCATTGATAGAATCGCTGGGTCCTTTCTACTTAGGGCATCTTCCACCTTTTTCTCTTTCCCAGGGTGGTAATGTATTGAACATGAATAATCCTTGATGATCTCTATCCATCTTCTCTGGTGCATATTAATCTCTTTCTGTGTGAATATATATTTAAGACTCTGGGGATTAGTATATATCTCACATTTCATAGATATAATGCCACAAGATTTTCAAGGCAAAGATCATCGTCGCCAACTCTAGATCATGCATTGGATAGTTTTTGTCATGGATTTTAAACTTCCTTGAGTCATAGGATATAAATTTATCATTCTTCATTAGCACACAACATAATCCCTTCTTCGAATCATCACTAAATACCACAAAAATTTCCCCACTTGTGGTTAATGTGAGCACGAGCGTAGTGATAAGACTCCTTTTCAACTCCTTGAAGCTTTCTTCACATTCATCACTCCAAGAAAACTATACCCCCTTTCGAGTTAGCTTGGTAAGAGGGATGGACAATCATGATAAATATCTCAAAAATCATCGATAATATCCATCTAACTCAAATAAGCTACGGATATCTATTACTGTTTTTAGCCTCACCATCCCTCAATTGCATCTGTTTTGGAGGGATCCAATGACATCCCTTTGCTTGTGATGATATGGCCCAATAATGAGACCTCCTTTAACCAAAACTCACACTTTCTATACTTTTCATATAGCTTCTCCTTGCGCAAAGTCTCAAGTACACTTCTTAAATGCTCCTCATGATCCTCCTTGTTTTGGAGTATATTAGAATATCATCTATAAGGACTACCAAATATTTGTTGAGGTAATCTCTAAAGACTCTATTCATCAAGTACATAAATATTTCTAGAGCATTAGTGTGCTTGAAAGTCATTAATATGAATTCATAGTGCCCATATATTGTACAAAAAGCAGTCTTGGGTACATCTTCCTTCTTCACCCTTACATGATAATATCCCGACCGAAAATATAACATGGAGAAGTATTGTGATCCATGAAGCTGATAAAACAAGTCATTGATCCGTGATAGAGGATTCTTGTTCTTTATCATTATTTTGTTAAGTTCACGATAATCGATGCAAAGTTGTATTGACCCATCCTTCTTCTTGATGATGAGGACTGGTTCACCCAATGGTGAAGCACTTGGGCATATAAACCCTTTATCCAAATTCTCCTATAGTTGTTTCTTCAGCTCTTCAATCTCTAAGGAATCCATTCTATATGGATTCTTGGATATTGGTAGCACCCTTGGTATATGTTCAATTGAGAATTCAACATCTCTTCTATGAAGAAGACTAGGCAGTTCTTCAGGAAACACTTCAGCGAATTCCCTCACAATAGGCATTTCTTCAAGGATGGATTCTTACTTGGACTCAATCATCTGAGCCAAATACGCCTGCTCATAGGGCATTAATATCCATGTCTGAGATGATGGAGCTAAAGGATATTCAACTTCCTCCTTACACTTATAAAGAATCGGGGGTCGATTCTCCATATAGAGTGTGATTTCTCTCTCCTGACAATTTAAGTAGCCTCTATATAAGGAAAGCCAATCCATGCCATGAATTTCATCAAATTTTACTAGAGAGAGTATGAAGAGGTTCGTCGGGAAATTCAATCCACAGATTACGACAGGGGAGGAGTTATATTCATTGGATGCAATGATTTCCCCATTTTCTGTACTCACCGGCATCTTTACTTCCATGATTTGTAGTGGTGCTGAGATTGTTCTACTAAACTTTTGAGATATAAAATAATGTGTAGAACCTGAATCAAAAATTACATTCGATATTCTTGAATTAATAACTAGCTTACCTGTCACCACTTTTTTGTTGGGGTTCACTTTGGCAGAAGTGATGGAAAAATCTCTTCCTTGCTGCCTTGGAGGTTGTTGGTTTCCTCTGAAAACCTTTGGATTAGGGCACTGATTTTCAAGATGCACCGGTTCTTTGCAGTTGTAGCTATGAAAAATGCATTGATATTCGAACAGAGCATATCTCTCCTCTATCGCAGCCGCGGGTCTTTATTGCCAACAGTTAACAGCTATGTTCCCTTTTCTTCCACACCTAAAGCATTACCTCATCCCCTTGAGGAAATTTCCAGGGTGCTTCTTTCCGCACTTTTGACAAGTGGGGTGATGGATCTTCTTAGCACCGTTGGATTTATCCATCGGACCACTGGCATTGAATTCCACCTTACGCTTCTTGTCCCCATGATACCCTTGTGATTCCTCGATCTCCATTTTGACATTTAGTGCACATCAGACAATTTTCTCATAGCTGTCGAAGTCATGGATCACTAATGCTTTCCACAGGATAGGCTTCAGCCCACCAAAGAAGCGGTCAACCTTGCATTCAGGGGTAACGAAAAAGCTGGAAGTGTTTCATGCAAGCCTTGTGATGTTTTCCTCGTACGCTCCAATAGATTCTTCTTCTTTTTTCTTGAGGGAAAGGAATTCCCTTTCCATCTTAAGCCAGAGGGTGTACAGAAAATATTTATCAAAAAACATCTACCGGAAATCCTCCCATTCCAATGCCTCGATCTCCTCCTCAGGCTTTGTATTTTTGTTCAACATCCACCATTGATCAGCTTCACCCTCCATAAGATAATACATCAGGAGAACCTTCTCTTGTTCATAACATTAAAGGATGGAGAAGTTCCTTTTAATGGAGTTTATCCACTGTTCAACGATCGTGGGATTGGATGATCCACTAAAAATAGGAGGCCTTTGTCTCATGAAGCTCTCGATAGCGACTTGTTCCATCTTAGGGGGGTTTGGACATTTCTATTGACCCGTGTTTCTATTCAAAGATTGAGTTATCTAATAGGGAAGCATGAAAAAGTTCGCGATTCCCGTTCCCACTTGATTGGGCATCTCATTAGTACATTCATCACACTGATCTTCACATTGGTTGTTATTTCGAGTCCTCCTATTACCATCCATTGGCTGGAATAAAAAGAAATTTAGGAGGTAACTTATAAAGGGTAATCTAAATACAAAAGTAGATGACTTATAAATAATCTTTTATTTCCTTAACTCATGAGTCTATAGGCTTCAATCTAGGATTTTCATGATCTACTCTCTAACATATATTCTTAGGGGAATATTTTAATTCCCTTAATAAGGGTTCATAATAAGCTTGTGAATTTATCAAAACATATCTACTGGGAGAGTCGTAACCAAGAGTGTATCAAGTCCCATTGTCGTGCACCAGTTCCCGTTCGAGTCTAGCTCAAATCGGTGTTTTCGGGTATTACCCCTAGGACACATCTGTGCTAGAGCCACCTCTACCTTCTTATATCCAGACAGGGATGTATTTGTTTGATAAACCACATACTCAGTACTTACCAAAAAATAGGGATGCTTTTATTATACTTATTCTAGTCTATAAGGATTTACTAGGGTTTTCTAATCCTAATAAAAAAATAACAAAACCTATCCTCTGATACCAACTATGGAAACCCTTATTTTATTACAAACTTAAACATGATTTATTACATAAACTATTCACTTGATACAACATGTTATATCGAGAGGTATAGTGTCTTTAGGGCTTTAGATCATTACATAACAACTTAAAACATGAAATACAACATTTTTATTTAATTCTTCCTTTACATGACCACTACATTCCCTCATACATAGCATTCCATGGGATAACCTGAGAACAAACATAAGAAAAGGGGTGAGATATAAATCCCAGTAAGGGAAAAAACATGGAATACATGAGGAGTATAATACATGTTAGACAATAGGCATATCAATATAGAATAATAGAAACATTAACATAAAGGCATGATAAAGCATGATAATCATAACATGGAAATGTGGAAACATCACTTAACATGGAATTAGCATGAGCCAAGGCTCATTGCACATGGAGCATGAATAAATACCCATTCCACATGAAGCACAAGTAAACCCTCATTGCACTTGAATTAGAATGTGTCAACATTCATTGCACATGACGTATCATGATACTATACTTTACCCAATGCATTGGAGCGCTATAAGGGCACACCCTTCTTAAACATTTCATTCCATGCATAAGTGTTCCACATGGATCATAAAACACTGATTTATAAAACATAATTATTTATTCCATGAGAAAGGAATGTGGAATGAAAATTTATAATCAATAAGTAAATGTGCATGAAGGTGAATACCCTTGATGGAGAAATGGGCATGGTATTCACTACACAATGACATTAGCTTAGAAAATCGGTGCAATTTTGGCAGCGTAACGGTGTGATATAAGAATTCATAAAAAATGTTTAATGAGAGAGAAAAGGGTGATTCATCATATCTACATGAAATAGACAGTAAGGTGGTCATATAGATACATGTCCCAACAATTGTAATGGAATTTAGATTCATGATACAAAAGTATTTCTTGAATTTAAATGAGGAGAGAGAATTTCCTTTCAGAATTTCATCATAGTAAAGGGTGTACATGGGAGGCATTTAATGAGAGCGAAAGGGGTATCCCATCATTCAAAAAATAATATGGCAGTATGGGAGAGGTGCGAAACTATAAGGCCCCAGGCTTAAACATTACTTAATCTTGATTTTCTTCAGGAATACACGTTGAAGATCTTTTCGGGTTTAGAGTTTTAGAGAATTAGATCATAAAACATGCATTACATTCCACATTTAAACAAAGTGGTTACATAAAAGATAGTTCTAATTTTTCCCATCAATGGAATCATATTTAAAATAAAACATGGATTCTTTCTTGACACATCCTTGACACTATCATCACATCATGTACCTTTCCCTTGACCAGTGAAAAACATTTCAAAAACTTGTGATGAGCATAAAAAGATCAGTAAGGGATATAAAAGTACGAAATGAAAACATTTGTCCATGCATGGAATCATAATTTACTCATAAAACATAATCAAATACCTCATCAAATCATGAATAAATCATATAAATCATAAGACATAAAGGTAAATTTTGGCATTCATAACATTTTTACGTATGGAGTAACCCTCATGGTTACGTTTAGAATACCCATCACAGTATATTCCCTAAATCTCTTCGGAGAAAACTTAATGTTTAACTCCTTAGAATTAACCAATGCATTGGAGAGATATATCGGGCTCACCCGCCCTTTGTTTATCATGGAACCACCCATCTTCATAACAATGCCCAAGAATCATAACATAATCGTATCACATAAAACATGCATAAAGGAAACATAACATTTCCACTTTTCAATCACAAGATATCAATACAACAAATTGATACAAAAACATTATTAAAATCATTTTCAATACCAAAATGAAATAAAATTAAAACAAGTTAATTATTTTTCTTCAACAAATGTTATGGCTTGTAGAGGAAGCCGAAACTCAAATAATAGTAACGATGGTGGAGAAGTCGTTGTCGCTTCACACGTACAACAAATAAAAACATTCCCTTTTGTAGTTTAATAAACACTTCGTATAAAAAGATTCCCCTTTGAATAAACATAAAATTAAAAGGGGTTTATACACCATATAAATGAAAGTTGTGTATAAAACAAAATATGCGTCAATGAAAGAAGATTGAGATGATGTCCCTTACCTCGTGTCCGACGTGACTCGATTGCTCTTTAATCTCCTGAATAATGAACTAAAGTTAATTTATACTTGCTTAAGAACCTTTTCAAGTTTATTATTCCTTTTATATAACTTATTTTCATGTTATAAACGTTATGTAATCATTTAATTTAATAAAGTTCGTTTTGTCGATATTTGGTACTTAAGTCAAAAATGGACTTCTTACAATTACATGTTGTTTATGTGGTCAAAGGTTCATTATATCCAGAATGATATTCATGATTTGGATATCATATATTTCATATATATCCAGAATATACATTTATTTATAATAGTACATAACATTTAGAGGTAAGAAATGAAATGCACTGTTCATGGAGATGGTAAGTCATACGTACGCATGAGCGCTACATTCATTTCTATTTTGTATTTAATGGAGTAAAATCATAATTATATAAGGGTATTTTATAATTACAGTATAAAATCATATATAATAACATTAACTCCATCAATTATACATCCCACATATGGCATTAACAAATCAAATCACTTTGAGGGGGCGGTAGTCCGCACTTCCTAAAATGAAATTATCATGTTTACCCACAATGGAAACCATAAAGGTATGCCACGAATGAAAAATACAGAAGAATAAGTAAAACATAAACATAATATATATAATATATAAATATATTGACATTTTAATGGCCATTATGAAAGGTGTTAAAATAATATTTAACAATCATCGTTTCGTGAGGCAGAAATTCTCCATCCACAGAAACATTATGTTCTATAACTATTAGACGAAGGTGTGTGTAAGTGTATCTCTAATACTTCACATAAAAACATCCTAGTATATTGAAGATACTGGTGTTGTTACAAAATAAATTAATAGAAAGTGATTAGGGGGTTGGATAAACAAAATAAAACATAAGAACACAAGAGAAGACACTACCTTTAAATCGGGTAACTCTTTTTTATTTGAGCTCAAAGGCTTCCTTGGAAAGACTTATGCCCAAAGTGAGGCTTCTAAGAGTAGTATAGGGATGTGGAGAGACAAAATTGGAAGGGTTTAGCTGATACAATGGATTGAGAGGTGTGGGTAAGGTGCTAGAGGTGGGGGATTTTATAAGAGGATAGGAGGGGCACTCTTGGAACGTTAAAAAAGGTTACATTATTATAAAATGCTTTTCAGATTTTAAAGGTCCCATAATTATATATTTCGAGGATAAGGTGATAAGAGTTCAAAATCCACCCATAACATAGGTTTTTGAAAAGTTTAGGTTTTAGATTTTACATTATAGTTTCATTTTATTTAAATCGTTAAATAATGAGGTAATCGCTACATCATCAGGGTGTCATACATAATTAAATTTATTTAAGGTATAAAAATTATTAAAAAACTATCATGATGTAGGAAATATTTTTATCTTTCTAATTAATATTTATAGTAAAAAATATGACTTTTATAACCCCATGTAAAAATTGTTTTAGTAAAACAACACATGTTTGTGACATTTTCATTTTAAAATTAAACAAAAAGTTATTAATGTCATTTTCTTACATATGTGGCTCCATGGGGTCCCCAAGCTGACCCATGGATTTACATGGTCGGACATGAAACATCCAATAAGGTTAGGACATGTTTCATGGTCATTTCATATTATTAAAACATTATTTTTACCTTAAATTACACTAATTACCTTTAATCGCGATTAAAAACTTAAAAGTTACTATTCACAAAAAAAAATTATTTTAATCCCATTGAACCACATTTAACTTCTTAATGACAACCATGTCTGTCGGATTTTTGAAATTCAAAACACAGAGATGGTAAAATTTCATTTGAACGAAAAATCTGTTTTTTGGGTACCACTTAGTGGTTTCACTATTCATTAAAAATTGATGTTTTTCCGAAAAATACCAAAACATCATCCTAAGATATATTTGATATTCTGAATTCAAAAATGATGTCTATTTTAAAAAATTCAAATCATATAAGTTAAATTAATTATTTTATTAATTAATTCTCACTGTCAGAACAAATAGAGTGTTTTTATGAAATAATATATATCAAAAGATTGACACTAGTTTAAGTCCAATTTCAAAGTGAAATTAATTCTAACAACCACTATTGGATTAAATGGTAAAAATATATTCTAATTTCACTTTATAACCAATTCAAAAGATAATATAATCATATAAATAATTTATATTAAAAAGAGGTTTTGAATTAAAATACCACATTTTTCCCTATTCATTAACAAATGAACTTTTTCGAAAAAATAGCAAAAATTTACACAAAGTAAATTTTGATGTCCTGATTCTAAAGAAGAATTTTATTTGGTACAATAGAATGTATAATAGTGTAAAAAACTATATTTAATGAGGGTTTTTCATCAAAAGGCGATAGTCTGACCTTTTAGTGAATATTAGAGTATCTATGCCTAAAATTGAATTCTTTTCATATTTTATGCTTTTATCCTTTATTGGATAAATGTAGAAACATTTAACAAACATATATAATCATATTTTAGTTTTTTTTATTAATTATCTCCAATACAACTTCTACATGTTAACTACCATTTAAAATATTTTTATTTTATTACTAGTGTGTAACGTAAGATTTCAAAGAAACTCTTTGTTGCGTATCGGGTACACTATCAAGCATAGCAACCCCTTTAAAGTAAAATTAATTTTTAATTCATTAATATTAATAAATATGAAATTTTTTATTTTTTATTTGCCTGGGATGTTACAGAAACCATACCCCAGCATTTATAATTTAAATTAAAATGGAATAACAATATTAAGAAAATTGGACAAAAAAGTGAAAGGAAGAAAAACCCTTACTTGGAAGTGTGCTTCCAAAGGCTTGAGAGAGGCTTAATAGAGGATTATTGGGAGCTTGGGGAACCTTGGGAGGATTCTAGAGAGAGTAGAGAGGAGCTTGTACAAAATAATAAGGCTTTGAGTTAGGAGGAATTGGGATCTTGGGTAGGTTTATAGAGGAAAGGTGTGTGAATTCTTTATTATTTAGGATTGGGACACCTTGCATTAAACTAATCCAAACCACAAATAATCTCATGTTTTTTGCCCATGGTTTTTTGAAAAGTGGATAGGGAAGAAATATTTTATAAGGCCAAAATCCTACCTTGTTATAATAATGTGGTCGCTTATGTGGAGGTGAGTCACACTCCCATGGAAAATAATTTAAAAACACAAGATGTTTAATAAGTCTTGAGGGGTCCATTAATGCTTTCTAAAATAAGTCAAAAAAACCCCAAAATCACATTATTTTAATTTTAAAACATATATTTTCAGAACATAAAGCTTAATGTATTTTATTACATCACTATTGGGTCATTATGATGTCATAAAACACATTATATATTTAAACGGTATTTTATTTTAACCCAAAAATTTGACTGTCTCAGAAAATTATGAAAAATTCACCGTTGGATAATTTCGATGTCCTGATTCTATAAATAACATTTATTTTATCTAAATAATTTTCTAAATATGTTAATTTTCACTTTTAAATTAAAAACTGACATTTATCGAAAATTCACCGGTTTTGACAAAAATGGCTTTCAAACCTTAATAAAAATTACATTTGCATTCATAAAATTATAAGATCATTTATATTTAATATAAATTAATTTAATAATAATAATAATAATGTTTTATTAAAGTATTATTAAATTCAAAAATCCCATAATTTAAACAAATAGAATTCTTAATTAAATAATAACTAAAACACTATTTGTACATTAAAAACTATTTACAATGTATCAATAATGACAAGAAAGTATATTCATTATTATATAAAAAATAATTTACATGAACATAGTACTAGCGATTTGTTACAAAACCCCTTAAAACAGCTATATAAGACCTAAGGGTAAGGTGTGCGATGGTGACAGAATCTTGGGGTGGCTTAGATAACAATGCTTGAGTGGTAATATCTATCAACTTCCACTTTTACCATAGACGGTCTCGTTCGAGCTTGACATGATGAAGCTCAGCTTGGGCTTGGTCAAGATCAAAACCCAAGGATGCCACCTCTTTTCTGACCTCCGAAGAGTGGGCTTCGTATGGAGCAATTCTAACAGCTTGAAATTTTTATTTTAGTGTTATCATGAATTGTGCATATATAGAATTTTTATAAAAAAAGTGTCTTTAATATTTAAAATTCATTGTATGGTAAAATTATCATTTTATTTTATTTTAATGAATTTTTTTTATTATGTAACATGTAGAACATTTATTGTTTTAAAATCAATAAAAAATCTATTTTAGGAAGTATTTCTTTCTAAAGGAAAATTTTATAAATAATTTTTATTGGAAAATATTACATATCTCCTAAAAAGGAAAATTCATGAATTTATATATTCAAAATTGTATTTTTATAATTTATTTTATTTTTAATTCATTTTTTATATAGAATTCTCACATAAGTTTTTATGTTATATTTTTTTCTCATAAAATTCACAAACACTGGAGTTTTAGTGAATCTAATTTTTTCACAATTCATGTAAAAATAAAAAAATTAATAAAAATAAAAAATTATCATACTCTAATATCAATATAATGATTTTAAATATGATGTTTATTTTCTAAAATTAAAATTTATGAATTTTGAAATTTGGCCAATAAATGAAAACATAATAATTTATTGAATACTATTTCCAATGAAAATAATATTTTTAAAAAATAACTATTATTATTATTACTTTTTATCAATTAATAATATATTTGGTGATAATATTTTATTCATGTAAAAATTACATTCCGAACCAAATAATTATACTTTCATAATATAAATCACCTAGAAATATAATTTTCAGAAACCTCATATTTTAGAGTATAAACTATTCTTATTATTTGTTAACATATATTCATTTAATTTTATCAATGCCTTAGTATTAATAAAATAATTTATTTTTATTTCAAATAATATTACATAATTTTTTTCCAATTATTATTACTAACAAATTTTACATCTATATTATAACATGTATATATCATTATATGGTTCTTTATAGTTTTTTTATTTCATTGAAGCAATCTAGTTAATAGATTATGTTTTAATGGACAATATTTAATTTGAAATCATGTGTTATTACACCCCCATCTAAATTGTTTTCATATATTATTTTTTATTACTCACTAAAAAACTAATTAGGGTATCTAAATGATAGTAATAATTAAGGATATATTTTTCAAATGAAGTGTATTCCAAAATATCAATTGTATGGAAATCGAAAAAAAAATATTTCCCATTTTGTTAACCTACTAAATTATTTCAATATTGAATCTATTTTTTCATCCTTTTTAAATTTTTTTAAATTGAATCTTCTTTATTTCATTATTTTGTTCACCCAAAAATTCAGGATAATTGATCCATCTCTTTGTTGTTGTATTTAGTAGTTTAAAATTTTTCATGTTATTAACCATGATTTTTGAATAATGTTTGTTGATAATCACATTAATTTTTAATAAATCTATTATCTAATTATGTTTCTTAGTGTGAGAATATGCGAATTTTTTATTGTATATAATTTTACCACGTTTCCTTCTATCCCCAATGATTATCTTTAAAAAAATATATATGTGATCACATAAATTAATAATTTTTTTATGGGAAAATACGAGCATAGAAGAATAAATTATTAAATGACATATATACCATATATTATATATTTCAATGGATCAATGTAGGTTATTGGTGACCTAATTATAATAATGTTTTCACCAATATGATATTATTAAAATCCTTTATAATGGTTTGTAAATAAAATATCTATTATATAAAGCACAAACCATGCATGTTTTATATATGTTTAAAGTTATAACCACACTCTTCATGGAAAAAGTGATGATGGATTAGAAACTCAACCAAACTAGTTTACGATGATTACCACTAATTTCCTTAATATTAAAACCAAATCCACTTTCCAGTACCCAAACATGGATTTACCTATTCAAAAACCTAAAAATTCAATTATTTACCAAAATTCATGGAATTTATTATATACATAGAGTTATCCCTTTTGATTTCACTTCTTTTCTCCCACTGTATTCCCTGAGAATATAAATAATTAAATATTACCTCAATGAAACTAGATTGTTTTCAATTACTATGAAATTATAATATACCATAGACATACTAACCCATTATGGAATATACAACACATATAATATTATTAAGTGTAATCCTAATGTCTTAGGTAATCTAAAATCTACTCTGATGTCAACTATTTCACCCTAGAACACCACTCCGAGATCTAGTTCTAATGATAACTACATTCCATTTTATATTTGATAAAAACTATAGCTATACAAATGAAACTATACAATTATTATATGACCTAATGAAAAATATTCATTACATAAATTCCAATGTCCTTTTACTTTTTAGAAATTTTTAAAATTAAATAAAATAATTAATTAACACGGAACATGACTTCATAAACTAATGGGAATTTCGACACTATACTATGATCTACTTAATCCATAATTAGACTTCAATATATCCAAAAAAATCAAAACACATGTTATTCTTCTAAATATATCAATTTTAATACATTTCAATATAACATGGGGTATTGTATATAAAATAAGGTAGAGTTTAAATGATCAGTGATTGAAAGGGTATATTAAAAATAATCATTGAATAAATAATTCTTTAAAAATAAGGATAAAAATAAAATAATTCAATATAATTGAAAATTTGAGCTTGAAAAAAATAAATTGTAAAAATAAAAAACAGACACATGGAAAATATTGACTACTTTAATTGATATTAAATGTATAATCTCAAACTTGTCATGTCATTATTCTAAAACATTATATCCAGTCAATGACTTATTCCATATATTCAACTTATTATCAATACAGTTTAAATGATATCTAAATAAGTTGGTAGGAATACAACAAATGCAAAGTATAGTGTGTCTTATAAGACATATTTATGAATCTAAGTGCTATTTCAAGCCCCACATGTCACTATTTAGATCTAATTTATCCACCAAAATAATGAAATAGAAAAAATCATAGTGGATATTCACCTTTCCTTAATAATTAATATACATATTTATTGGAGCAATAAAAATATGTCAATTCCCAATCTCCCAAATAATGAAATGAAATATCAAGTTCATAATACATGTATTGAAATGGTTTGATGGTATTTTCAACAACCCTTTATTTTATTAAATACTTTTCTTCAATTCTATGTGAGTGGCTTCACTAACATACACCAAAAAGCTAAAATGAGTACCAAAATATATTAATATATTTATAAAATATTAAAAAAATATTGTTAATTCTAAATTACATGTAATAAATATAATAAATCACATTATAAATATTATATAAAAACTAAAATATAATAAAATTATTTTATTCTTAAAGGTACCATTTTTTTTATGAAGAGTTTTAATACATCAAGTCCAAAAATATAAAAAAAATTAATTTTGAAACGTTTAGAAATTTTATTTGATATTATATAGATTCTTAGTTATTAAACATTTTTTTTCCAAATTTGGTAATAATTAACATTTAAGTTTTAGGTTTGAAAATAAAAATACAATGAGTAATTTTATATAAAATGAAATTATAGAAACATTTATATGAAATGATTTATTTTATAAAAGATATGTTGCTTTTAACAAATAAATAAATTTAATTTAATTTCAATAAATTTAAAAACAGAATGACTAAACCTATAAATAATTATATGAACACAATTATAATAGGTAATAAATAAAATATAAGTATATTAATATATACTCGTTAAAACATCATTTTTCTAAGAGAAATATTTTTTATATATATAAATTTATTTTATTTAATTTTTAATTTAGTCACATTTTATAATATAATAGGTTTGAATCATTTCTAATTTTAAGATCAATATATGAAAAAAAATTATATTGTTTATTTTATATTTTTAATAAAACATGTGTTATTTGGGTAAACACTAGTGACCATATATAATAAGGTAAAAGTCTATGATATAAGAATTAATTTATTAAAAATTATTAAATCATGTGGGAAAATTATTTCTTGAGAATTTATCATGATTCACTCACTAAAAGATTTATTAATTTATGTTTTTATAAAGAATTACTATTTAATTGTTTCATTTCTTTATTGGAAATTAATGTGTGTTCACAAAATATCCCATATATGCACTAATAAAATTGGATCACTTCCACCCTCTCAATGATATAAATCCCCTTATAAATTACCATGAAACCCTAAAATATATTTATATTCTAGATTCCCCTTTTATTACCTAAAACCCATATTTAGCATAATTTATGATAAACACATCATTAACAAGTGGTCTTTCATGTAGAAAGTCGAGGCCCCAACATGAATTTTCCTTAATCGTTATCCTTTATTATAATTATCACCAGTAAAATGGTAGCCTAAAAATAAAATATAATTACTTAATTATTAATATTAAATTGGTTTTTTATTATAAATATTGGAAATCCATTTTTTATTCCTTATCATCCACATAGAATAACAAAATAACATTTATACTGCTTTTGGGCGGACTACCGGCTGCATGAAGTGACATCTTTCATTCTTTATGCGTTTTTATATTCATTAGTAATAATGATAGAATTTACGAATAATATATAAATATATATATAATAATATTATATATTTGTAGAAAAATTATAGTGCGCCTTCATTCCCTGCCATTCATTGGGAAAATGGAAATGTAAACACTGCATTATGGAAACTAGAACCTTCGTGGTTATAGTTTATCTCATTTACAATAAATTTTATTTATAAATATATCTATTATCTTTATATATTATTTTAAAAACTAAAATTATCTAAAAAAAATATGATTATTCTTCTATAATAATGATATTTTTCCAAACGAATCTTCATTAACCACAATAACCACACGTTAATTTTGGTGTGTTTAGGTTTAGGTCGGTCTAACCAACTACTAAAAAAATGATATAAAATTCTATCTAGGATGTATATCAGAACATAAACACTTATATAATAGTATGTAATTATAAAATATGTTTTTATTATATTTCATTAATGTTTCCATTAATTATTTAACATATATCTTCTAAAATTTCCAAAATAACAATAAAAGATAATATTGATTCCATATTTCTAAAACATAAATCGAACAATTATGGATTTGTTATATTGTTTATAGATGAATATAATTTATAAATTTTAGTTTTTTTGTTTCATAGAAATTAATAAATTAGTATCAAAATACGGTGACAGAAATTGACATCATATATCGTGCATGAAGCAACTAAATTTAAAAACACATGATGGTAAAAATAAAATATAACAATGAAATGTTATCATAAAAATATATTATAAATGAAGAATATAAAATATAATATATATAAACAATGTTATAGAATATAATATTAATATTTTCATGTTTTTATAGTAGTTTATATCATATTAGACTATGCATGAATGTATGTTAGGGGTTTTCATTTTTCATATATTTTCATTGAGAAATATAAATTCCTATATGATAATGATCTTTAAAAAAATATATCAAAACATATTGTGACTATATATTCCATTTTTAACATTTATTTTTTTTAACCATGTTTCACATCAATTTATTTCATCTTCATAAATCCATTATGTAATAAATTTTTCATTATGTAATTATTTCCATCCTTTTATGGATCTTTTTCTTAAAATCCCATGTTCCTAAATCTCGTAAAAAGTTAAAAAAATTTCATTGGATATATAAATATATTTTCTTCGATTTTAATCTCTTAAATTCCCTTAAAAACATTTCATGTGTAACATTTTTATATTTTTCAATGATTTTTTTAAAGAAAGTTATTATTTAAAATATAAATAAAACAATTTTTTTCATATTCAATTAGTCTATTTCAAAGATAGGTTTTAGGAATCAAAACCTATATTTAAATTATTATGTTATCTCTCTACAATGAAAAAAATAAATGTTTTGATAATTTAATTCATGATGTTATTTTATAATATTTGAAAATAATTTTAAATCCATTTTCTTTCAAATGACCATTTATGATATTAAAATAAAATTATTTTATTTTTTATAATTTTAATAAATCTTATATATTTTCCGAGGATATTTATGATATGATTGTGAATAAATCATTTGTTAAATTTTTAAATCTACTGATAATTGTAATCATGGGAAATGATTAGTAGCTGGCATGAATGGGTGAAACTCTATTACTAAGAAAGGTGATGTTTCCATGTACATATGATGTTCCAAAATTCTCAATTATATTTTATTGTTATGTATATTGAATTTTCATGACATATTTTCATGTTATGAAACATTACTATGATATATTTTTTTAATGTACATTAATTATAGGTTTATTTTTTACACCCCTGTTATTTTTTCTTCATTTTCAACGACGTGACCCTAGAAGCCCAGAGTCGGTAAATTAGTATTTAACATTTGCAGGATCACAAAAGATCAAGTATCAAAAGACCGATTAGATTAGTAGCCTTGGAAGTACTAGATACATTCATAAGGTTTACATTACATCATAAAATTGAAAACTTAAACAACATAGTTTACATGGACAACATTGAGATCCCATAGACTATCCTTACAGGTTAGTCATAATATAAATCTTTGCATCCTGGGAAAAAAACATAGAAAGGGGTGAGCTCGAATCCTCATTAATGATAACAAATATAGCGAAAACCTTCATGAATAAGCATATAAATTTAAGGAAATGTATAAAACCTAAAAAAATCCATTTCAATATAAACATCATCATAATATATCAAATAGAAATAAAAATAATTCCAATTACTTACTCACATGGATATTATACTAGTCGAATAATCACATGCAATATCAATAGCCACTTTCATAATGATGGAATGCATAATGCCGGAATTCATAACCACAAAGTAAAGGCATTGTGCCAAGTCTACAAATATGATTTTGTGAAGGCCTTGTGCCAAGAAAATATTTTGTCTCATGAGACCTACCGATGCATCGAGGAGCTATAGCTTGCTTCACCCATCACTTAATAAGTCCAATGCATTCCTCATATAAAAAGGATTAAACATAACATAAACAGTCGTATTAAAACTAGCATACGAAATGTCAATAATTTATCTATAAACTATGAATGGTTTAAAAATAACATATCCAAATTCAAACATATCACAAAAAATTCAATACAATATGGATGTTTTTTATCATAATAAATCAACTTCAAATAAGCTTAAAATAAATCAAAGGATTTTGACATCGATGAAATAAAAACATTTTTTAGAGAAATATCTCTTCCTATTTTGAAATCATTTAAAATTCATATAATTATAATAGAAAACATTTATTTTTGTAAATATTATTATAAACTTGTAAGTTAATATTTGATGATGTTATAATGACAGAAAATATTTGCACCTGCCATATAAGTTAAAAAAACATTCTTACCTTAATTTTGTCGAAAAGGTCATAAAGTACCTTGTTTGAAAAATGATTGAAAGATTACTTTCAAAACATATATGGTCAAATAATATTATAAATTAATTTTCCCATTGTCTAGTAAATAGTAAAAATGTTTTAAATACATTTTATGAAACATGGATGTAGATGATAAAGAGGTCCCAACATGATATTTATGTATAAAAAACCTTGGATAATGAAGAGACTGTGAAATTAAACCTTACCTTGTACTTTTCCTTGGTCGAGGGTAGGTTAAACTCCTGTATAATGGTGAAATAATTGTTATTAAATTATAAAAAAATCATATAAATTAATATGATATCATATGTGATCTTTTAACATTGCTTTGTTAGTAATATCCTAGTATTATCGTCGTTTCAGGTGTTAACTGATTCATTTTCCTTTATATGATTTGTTACATAAGTAATCTTTGTTATGGATAGGATGCATATTATTCATATTCATAATGATATTATGTATTTAAAAAATTATTTTTAATCATCTATTCAAAATTAGTCACGAATGGATGCGAGGGGAAATGGGTCTCATCGCGTTCGTGGAGACCATAATTCGTACGTACGCACGAGCGACAATGTCATTTTTTTGATATTAAAATGATATATAATTGAATGTTATATCAAATATAAATAATTATTATCATGTTATATTTATTATTTACATCAGTTAAACAACATTATTATACCCATCCAAATAATAATGTATTGAATTCCAATTACACCATGACGTGGAGACTGTAAGTCGTACGTACGCAAGTATGGTGAAATATCATTCAAAATATTAATATAATAATGAATTTTGGTGTAGAATTTTTATAATAACATTAAATTATATAAAATATATTATTGTTTTTATTTTATAATGGAAGCAACAAAAAATGAATAAGTGGAAGTAGAAAGGAACTTTAAAGATGTGATTAAATATTTACCTCTTATTCAGGTTCTTCCTTTTGATTTGATCAAAAGGGCACCAGAGGTTGGATTTATGACTAAAATAAGGACTATGTGATGAAAGGAGGATAGTTGAAAGGGTATTTGGGTAGGGTTTTGCTGATCCAAATAGATTTTAAGGGGTGAATTAGAGAGAAGGGGAGTTCCCTTTTATAAGAGGGGTGAGGGGCATCTTAGGAAAAGCTAGAAATATTATTTTATAATAAAATAATTTTCGGTTTCTAATGTCTCCATAATAAATTATTTAATGGATAAGGTGTATATGGGTCTAAAACCACTCATACAATAAGATTTAGACTGGTTTGGGTCACTATATTAACCTTTTTCTTTTAAATTTAACTCTATGTTCAATAGTTTGATATTTACCACGTCTCTTTGTATTTTTATATTACATGGATAATTAAACATACTATATACTTACAAGAGTATCTCAAGTGGTTAATTAATGATACACCCATATTTATACAAAACCTTATATTTTTAGGAATATAAGATCAATTAATAATATAATATTTGTTTTAAAAACTCTTTTATGTTGATTTTGACACTATTTGGTATTTTGTTTTTGTAAATTCAAAACAGCATTATTACTTCAATTATAATTCATCTAACTAACCATAATATGTAATTTTAACCAATAAAATTAGTGTAATTCATAAAAAATACTCATATTACATTTATTTGGATATTTATAATATCAATTATTTTAATCATTTATTAATACGTTAATTACTGCATCATCATTATGTCATAAATAAATTTAATTATTTAATGTCTAAAATATATAAATAAAATACCATTATATATAAAATATTCTTATCTATATAATGAATATTTATAGTCAAATTTATCTTATGTGTAACCATATATGAAAATGGATTAGTTATTAAACTTTGAATTTAACACTTTTAACTCTTCATTTAATTAAATAATAATAAATGTCCTAATCTAATCCAACTGGACCTTAAGGATAGTATTTTATTCCTAAGGTTGATTTTGGTCCAATTAAATTTATCCAATAGAATTAGGACATGTTTTAGGGTAATAATAATATTATAATCACCCTTAATTAACCTATTTACTTTTAACCGTGGTAAATAAAAGAAAAAATTTACTATTCACCAAAAATTATTTTCATCTTATTGAACCATAATTTTTCTACCAATATAATCATTTTCTCTCGGATTTTTTAAATTCAACTCACCGAAACAGTTAAATTATGTTTTATGAAAATTTGCAAATGCTCCTAGGAGGTGGGTATAAGATGGTAAAAGTTTCAATAAAATTTTTATATATCTAAAATAATTATAAACTGACTCCAATGAATTAAATTGAACTTATATAGGTATTATGTATCTATTTTTACCTAAAATACATTTAGATAAAATAAATAATTATTTAAATAGAAATTTTGTTTTAAACAATAACTTAGTGTTTTTCACTATTCATAAAAAATTGAATGTTTTCAAAAAAATACAAAAAATTCACCCTAAGTAAATTTTGATACTACGAATTCAAAAATGAAGTCCATTTTGAAAGATATAATTTATAAGATTTCAAAAAGTTGGTATTAATATTCATAATGGCTTGTTTGATTGGTTGTGGTGAGTTTGAATCTCAAAGATGCGCACAATGCAAGGTATAGCATTATTCAAAGGGAAGCGTACCATGGAAGCTTAGGGTGTCACATTCTCTACTCATTCAAGTAATTTCATCCTCAAAATTTCTAGAATATTTTTTTTAAAAAGACACAGATGATTCTTCATCATATGTTACCCAGTTTCCCACGTTGCATCTTCCTTCTTTTGGTTTTCCATAGAACTTTTACCAGACGAGTCGTCCAGTTTTTCAGCACTTGTTCCCTTGTATCAAGAATCTTGACAGGCACTTCGCAATAAGACAGATAATGTTCGATTTCAAATTTCTCATAGTTAAGTACATGCGTTGGGTCAGGCTTGTATTATCTCAATAGTGATACATGGAATACATCGTGAACTTTGGATAGACTTGGAGGCATTACCAATCGATTAGCTACATCCCCAATTCGTTCTAGAATTTTGAAAGGTTCTATGTATTGGGAATTAATTTTCCCTTCTTACCAAAACGTATAACACCCTTCCATGGAAATTCCATCAAGAAAACATGATCTACTACCTGAAATTATAAACTCTTCTATCAGTTATCTGCATAGCGCTTCAGCCAACATTGAGCTTCTTTGATGTGGTTTAGGATTACCTACACCTTTTCCATCATTTTCTATAGTAGTTCTGGGCCTATGAGTTTTATTTCACCAACATCATCCTAATAAGATGTTGTGCGACATCTCAATCCATATAATGCTTCATATGGTGCCATCTGAATAATTTAATGGAAGTAATTGTTATAGGAAAATTCTACCATAGGTAAATATTGATCCCACATACCTTTAAAGTCAACTGAGAAAGTTCTAAACATGTCTTCTAAGGTTGTAATAGTCTGTTCTGATTGTCCATCAGTTTGAGGGTCGTAGGTAGTGCTCAAACAATTTTTAGTATCCAGGGCTTTATGAATACATTTACAGAATCTTGATGTAAAACATGGATCATGATCAGAAAAAATCGATTGGGGTACTCCATGAAGTCTCACAACATCATTAATATATAGTCTATATAGACGTTCATGTGGTAAATCTTATCTTATAGAAAGAAACTTTGCTTACTTGGTAAGATGATCAATAATGAACCATATTCCATTGTTCCTTATAGGAGACTTTTTTAGTCCCATAACAATGCCCATCGTAATATTATACATTTCCATTATGGTATGGGAAGAGGATGCGTGACTCATCCAGGCTGTTTCCTTCTAGCTTTCACTTGATGACACCCCATACATCCTAACACAAAATAAAAAATCTCCCTCTTCATGTAGTCTTACAAATAATGTTCCTTCAAATATCTATACATTTTGGTGCTCCCAGGGTGTATAGAGTAATTGGATCTATGAGCATCATCCAATAATTCTGTTTTCAGATCAGATATATCGAGAACACAATGTCTCTTCCCAAATTTCAAAATTCCATTTATCATATACGAAGTCACTCAATCTCCCATCATTCACATCTTTAATCTTATTTTGAAACTCGTAATCATCAACATCAAAACATTTTATCTTTTCTAGTAAATATGGTTTGGAATCCATTTGAAAAAGCATTATTGTTTCACATTCCATGGTTATTCCGATATTAATCATTACTAGATCCATGAAAATAGGATCCCTTTCAACACTCATCTTGTTCAAAACTCGATGATCTTTTCTAATCAAAGAATCTGCCACCTTATTTACCTTCCCTGGGTGGTAGTGTATCGTGCAATCATAATCCTTGAGTAGTTCAAGACATCGCCTTTGCCTCATGTTGAGTTATTTTTGGGAGAAAATATACTTTAAACTCTTGTGAGCAGTATAAATCAAACATTTTTCAGCATATAGAAAGTGCCACTATATCTTCTGAGCAAAGATTACAACTTCTAACTCAAGATCATGAGTAGGATAGTTTTTTTCAGGAATTTTTAGTTGTCGTAATGAATATTTAATAACTTTATCATTCGGTATAAGTAAACAACCAAGTCCTTTCTTTTAAAAATCACTATAAATAAAAAACCCATAATTCCCCGATGGTAGAGTCAATATAGGAGCATTGACTAATCTTCTCTTCAATTCTTCAAAACATTCTTCACATTCTTTTGTCCAAAAAAATGTAACCCCTTTATGTGTGAGCTTGGTTAATGGGTTTTCCAATCGAACAATTTTCTAGAAGAAATGTCGATAATAACCTACTAAACCAAAAAAATTGTGTACGTCAGTTATACTCATTCATGATGTCCATTCTTGGATTTCCTTGGACTTTAAATGATCAACAATGATTCCATCCTTAGAGACAATATATCCATTAAAAAAAATCTCATGAATCCATAATTCACAGCTGCTAAATTTTCCATATAATTCATTTCTTCTAAGAGTCTTTAGAATAATGAGCAAGTGATTTTCATGATATTCATAGATTTTGGAGTATACTAAAATATCATAAATAAATACCACTATAAAGTCATCAATATATTCCTTGAAAACCCTATTCATGAGTTCCATGAAAATAGAGGGTGCATTAGTCATCACAAATTGAATTACTATGAACTCATATTGCCCGTACCTAGTTCAAAATGTTGTTTTCAGAATTTATTCCTTCTTTACACACAACTGATGATATCCAGGTCGAAGTTCAATCTTTGAAAATTATTAAGCTCAATGAAGTTGGTCAAATAAATCATCAATGTGAGGTAAAGGATACTTGTTCTTTATTTTTATAGCATTGATATCCAGGAAGTCAATGCACAACATCATAGATCCATCTTTATTCTTAATAAAAACGACAAAGTCTCCCCATGGAGAAACACTATTGAGAATAAATCCTTTATTACTCAATTCCTATAGTTTTTTCTTTAGTTCCACTAATTCCACAATGTCCATTCTATAAGGGGACTTCTATATGGGCCTTGAACTAGGAATTAAATCAATGGAAAACTCAATTTCTCATTCTGGAGGATGTCCAGGTAAATATTTTGGGAACACATCAACATATTATTTCACAATATATAAGTCCTCTATTTGAACACTCCTCTACTCACCCACAAATATTTCATTCTCTTCCTCCATAATAATTGAATTTAGTTGAGCTGCTGGGGGTGGATCTCGATAAGAATTAGGTGGTGATGATTTTTCTCTAAAGATAAGGCTTTCTTTATCATCGTCATAAAAAATAATAACATCTTTCTTCTTATAATAAATTTTTGCATCATGGTCCGAAAGCCAATCAACACTGAAGATTATATCAAATTCAATCATGGGTGTGAGGATGAGATCAACAAATATAGAACATTTATATACCCTAATGGGGACTATTTCACAAAACATGATTGGAATGATACATCCCATAGGACATTTGACTTATAACTCCCCTATTAAATAAAAATGGAAATATCTAATTTTCTGGAAAATTGGGAAGATATGAAACAATCCGATGATCCAGAATCAAATAAATAATTTTCTAAACTTGTGAAAACCATTAAATTACCTACCACTACGTCTTTGGGAGCTTAAACCTCAACAGTAGTGATAGAATATGCTTGTCATTGATCCCTTTAATTTTATGAGGTATGTTCCCCTAACGCTTATAACATTCATTCGCATAATTTCCCCTTTCTCTAAAATTGTATCATTCAACAACGACAACCTCTTTCATCCCCTTCCAATCACGAGCTTGGTGGAATTTTTCACCACACTTGTAACAGACTCTTATTCCCTTCAGGAAACTACTAGAGTGTTTCTTCCCACATTTACTACGGGATGGATATTCAACTTTTCCCTTCTTCCCCGTATTTCCATTTCTAGATTGTTCAACATATCTTTTCTTCTCTTGCTTTGATTTAAAGTCGTAAGAATTAGAGAATTCGTTTTCTATCTTGATAACACATGAGACAATATCTACGTACGATGAGAAGGATTATGTGACTAACTCTCGATAGAGAAAGGGGTTTAACCCATAAATAAATGATCAATCTTACTTTTAGTGTAATTTATATAATCTGCATCATGCATCCCTATCTTTTTAAAGTTTTCATCATACTTTGTAACATTTTCCATCCTCTATTTTCATCTGACTCAGAAATTGTCATTCCATATCTTCTTGATAGTAATGAGGAAATTATTTTTCTAAGAAAATTTCTTTAAACTCCCTACATTCTATATTTTATACTTAATAATATTCCATTTTTTTGAATCAATACCCACTATTGATCAGCATCTCCCGTGAGGCGGTAAACTGCAAGGACAACCTTTTCCCTTTCTCTAATCCCCATGGTGTGGAAAATTTTCTCTAAGGAATTTATATATATCCCACCAACAAAAGTATTTTTACTCCCATTGAATATTGGTGGTTATTACCTCATGAATCGATCTAACATTGAACCTACACATTGTGGATCAGGGTGCTCTATATCGGGAAGGTTATTATTCATAACCTGAGTGAGTTTTCCTAGTATGGTGATAATCTGATCAGCACCAGTTGTATCACCAGCTCCATTATAATTATCTTGAGTAGGAAGGAAATACCTACATGTATTATGTTCATTGATATGGTTTCCAATCCTTTCACTAGGATCCATTTCTAAATAATGTCATAATCAAAATTAATTTATGAATCGAAATACATAATTCCAAACTTTTAAAACACTTAACATAAACTAAACAGTTTATGGAAATAATGCATAATTATAAAAATGTTATCTTTGGGGAAGTATACACTCATAAACACTTCATAATGGTTTGTAATGAAAATGAAAATTATCCTAAGCATATACCCTAGGAGTATCGTAACCAGGAGTGCAGGAAGGCCCATTGTCATGCACCAGTTCCCATTCGAGTCCAGCTCAATGTGGTGTTTTTGAGTTTTACCCTTAGGTTCATATGTGCCAGAGCTACCTCTACCTGATTGTATCTAGACATGGATGTATTTCTTGCAAAACTCAGAAAATCTCTACAATAACAAAATTATAGGAATTTATTCTATACTAATCCTCAAAGTCTATCTTAGGGCTATGTGCTCTAATCAGAGTTTATCTAAATCTAATTTCCAATGTTTGTACTAAACTTCCTCTGATACCAACTATAACACCCCAACCCCAAAACCCAGAGTTAGTTCATTATTACCTAACATCGGCATGATCACAAAAGATCATGTTTCGAATGTACGATTAGTTTAGTATCCTTTGAAGTACTAGATACATTAATAAGGTTTACACTACATCATAAAATGGAAAACTAAAACAAAATTGTTTCCTTGCACAACAGTGAGAACCCCTAGACTATCCCGATAGGTCAGTCATAATATTCTTCTTCGCATCCTAGGAAAAATAAATCATAGAAAGGGGTGAGCTCAGATTCTCATTAAGGTAACAATATATCACAAACTTTCATAAATAAGCATAAACATTTAAGGAAATGTATAAAACTAAAACAAAAGCCTTTTCAACCTAAACATCATCATAATATGTAAAATATAAATCAGAATAACAACATTTACTTAGTCACATGGATATTCTACTAGTCAAATAATCACATGCAATATCAATAGCCACTTTCATAATGACGGAATGCATAATGCCAGAGTTCATTACCACATAGTCAAGGCATTGTGCCAAGACTACAAATAAGATTTTGTCAAGGCCTCGTGTCAAAACTCTAGTTTGTCTCATGAGACCTACCGATGCATCGAGGATCTATAACGGCCTCCATCTATCACTTACTAAGTCCAATGCATTCCTCAAATGAAAAGGTTTAAACATAACATAAAAATTCGTATTAAAACTAGCATATGAAATGTCAAAAATTTATACAGAAACCATGAATGGTGTAAAAATAACACATCCATAGTCAATCATATCACAAAACCTTCAATAAAATATGAATGTTTTGTATCATAATAAATCAAATTCAATTAATCTTAAAATCCATCAAAGGATGTTGACATAGAATAAATCAAAACCTTTTTTTAGAGAAATAAATCATTCTTTTTTGAAATCATTTAAAATTTTAATAATTATAAAAGAAATAATTTATTTTGGAAATATTATTATAAGATTATAATGGTAGCTTTGAGGATGTTATAACGGTGTAAAATAGCCTCACCTACATTATAAGTTAAAAAAACATTCTTACCTATATTTTGTCGGAAAGGTCATAAAGTACCTTGTTTGGAAAATTAATGAAAGATTCCTTTCAGAACATATAATGTAAAATAAGGGTATAAATGAATTTAAACCATTCTTTAGTAAATAGTATAAATTATTTGAAATATATTTTAATTAATATGAATGTGGATGATAAAGAGGTTCCAGTAAATAATTATGTATAAACAACCTCAGATAATGAAGAGATTGTGAAATTAACCCTTACCTTGTACATTTACTTGGTAAAGGGTAGGTTAAACACTTGTATCATTTTGAAATAATTTTTATTAAATTATTCATGAATCATATACATTAATATGTTATCATATATGATCATTTAAAATTTCTTTGTCAATAATATCTTAGTATTATCTTCGTTTCGGGTGTTAACTTATTCATTTTCCTTTATATGATTTGTTACGTAAGTAATGTTTGTTATGGATAGGATGTATATTATTCATATTAATAATGATATTATAGCTTAAGATATTATTTTTAATAATGTAATGAAAATTAGTCTTGAATGGATATGATGGGGAATGAATCTCTTCGTGTTCATGGAGACGGTAATCCGTACGTACGCACGAGCGACAGTATCATTCTTGTTATATTAAAATGGTATATAATTGGATGTTATATTATATATATATATATAATTATAATCAAGTTATATTTATTATTTACATCAATTACACATCATTATTATACCCATCCAAATAATAATGTATTGAAGTACAATTACACCACAACGTGGAGACGGTAAGCTGTACGTACGCACGTATGGTAACATTTCAATCAAAGGATGGATAGAATAATGAATTTTGTTTTTATATATTTATAATAACATTACCATATATATAAGATATTGGGGTTACTATTTTATAATTGAAACAACAAATAATGAGGAAGTGGAAGATGAAAGGAACTTGAAAGAGGTGATGAAATATTTACCTCTTCTTCGGGTCCTTCATTTTGATTTGATCAAAAGGACTCCTTAAATTGGAATTACGACTAAAAGAAGGCATCTATGATTAAGGTATGATAGTTGATAGGGTATTTGGGATGGGTTTTGATGAGACAAATGACTTTTATGGTGTTAATTATACAGAAGGGGAAGTGCCCTTTTATAAGAGTGGTGAGGGGCACCTTAGGAAAAGCTAGAAATATTTTTTTATAATAAAATAGTTTTTGATTTATAATGACTCAAAAATGAATTATTTAAAGGATAAGGTGGTTATGGGTTGAAAATCATACAACCAATAGGTTTTATACAGGTTTGGATCACTATATTAACCTTATCATTTAGATTTAAATAATAGTTAAATAGTTTGATATTTACCATATCTCTTTGTATTTTTATATTATATGGTTAATAAATATACTATATACTTCCAATAAAACCCCTAATGGTTAATTAATGATACATATATCATTATATAAATCTTTTTTCTGATCCTTATATTTTAAAGAATAGAATATAATTTAATAATATAATATTTGTTTTAAAAACTCTTTTCTGTCAATTTTGACACTATTTGGTATTTTGTTTTTGCTAAATTCATAACAGTATTATTACATAGTAAAAAAAATTAATCTAAACAACCCTAAAATGTCATATCAACCATGAAAATTATTTTAAATCATAAAAAGTCTCAAAATGACATTTATTTGCATATTTATAATATCAATTATTTTAAGCGTTCATTAATTCTGTAATTACTACATCATCATTGTGTCATAAATAAATTTAACTATTTAATGTCTAAAAAATATAAATAAAATACCATTATGTTGGAAATGTTTTTTTCTTTCTAATTAATATTTATAATTGATTTAATCATATGTGTAATCATATTTTAAAAATGGTTTAGTTATTAAACATTGAATTTTACACTTTTAACTCTTCATTGAATTAAATAAAAATAAAGGTCCTAATCTAACCCAAGTGGACCTAAAGGATCATATTTCATTAATATGGTTTCTTTGGTCTAATTACACTTATCCAATATAATTAAGACATGTGTTAGGGTAATAATAATATCTTTTTTACCCTTAATTACCCTATTTACTTTTAACTATGGTAAATATAAGTAAATAAGTTACTATTCACAAAAAATTATTTATAACATATTGAACCACAATTTTCTTAATGATATCAACCGTGTCTCTCATATTTTTTAAATTAATCTCAAAAAAGTGTTAAAATGATATTTTATGTAAATTTTCAAATCCTCCTAGGAGGTGGGTAAAAGAAGGTAAAAAATTCAATAAAATTTTTAATTCTTTTTAAACTGATTCCAATGAATTAAATTGAAATTATATAGGTTTTATGTATCTATTTTGTCCTCAAAATATTTTAAATAAAATAAATAATTATTTAAATAAACATTCTGATTTAAACCATAACTGAGTGCATTTCACTATTCATCAAAAAATGAAAGTTTTTTAGAAAATACCAAAAAATCACCCTAAGCTAATTTCGATAATACGAATCCAAAAATGAATTCCATTTTGAAAGATAAAATTTATAAATTAACAAAAATTGGGTATTACTATTCATAATAACTAGTTTTATTGGTTGTGTTGTGTTAGAATCTCAAAGTTGCATAGAATGAAAGTTATTGCATTATTCAAAGGGAAGCATACCATGGAAACTTGGGGTGTTACGTCATGTTATGAAACAGTTTTACGCACTTAATATTTTATGATATGCGATTATTAATGTATAATTATTCTATATATGCTAATGTTTTCATATTATTCTCTCACACCCTATATTATTATTATTTATTACTTATTTTATACAATTATTATCTCTCATTTTTTACTTATTGTGAAATCTAGATCATCCCTTTTTTATATTTTTTTCTCATTCCCAATGTTTCAATGAAAGGAATTTATTTTTTATTATCGAGATCGAAGCTTATAGTAGAGATTTATAGAGAAATATTTATGAGTATTGTAATATATGTTTTTTATTTAGCTAATATTTGAAGACACTAAATGTTTATTTATTATTAATGTATCACTATTTGTGAATGGAATGAATAATGGTGAAAAATAATGAAATATGTATGTCTATTTAGCATAGGTCTACTTATATTGTATCAAAATAGGTTTTAGTTTTTATTGGAAATATTTTATATAAAATTGGTGATAAACATTGGAATAATTCAATGTATAAAATAATATTATGAGGTTATGGGAAAGTTTATATTATTTGGATTTTCTAGGGAATAATATACACTTCTATATACTGGAATGTGTGTACATTTTTCACAAATATTACCATAGGGGTAATCCCCCAAAAAAATTCGAATGACTATAATCCCAACATTCACTTTGGTAAATGATGAGTGAGAAAAGTATTTCACACCTATATAGAAACCCTCATTGGATATGATTTGGTTAATTCAAACTCTCTTTATAAATAATTATGAAGTATTTAAAAATGTTTAGTTTATAAAACCCAATTGTATGTTACCATGGTTAACCAAGAAAAATATTGAGTGATTCATAATCTCATTTATGCATATCATTTACAACTTATGACTTCTGAGATTTCTGTTATCCGTTGGAAAATTTATTAACATAATTCCCTAAACATTCTTTTATGTGATGTAATGGATTGAAAAAACATGATCGAATATAGTAATAAATTTTGAGGAAAATGTACAACTTTACTAATGTAATTCCTAATCGTATGGGAGTTTTTATACACCACTTCATAGAAATGATCATCGAATAATCATAGTCTAGGAATAATAATGTTAACTATCTTTATATAATAAACACACTAAGAAAGAAGTGTTTTTTATCTATCAATTCATTTTAAAATTCCCACACTCCATTAGTCGATCTTATAATCTAATTACTGTTGAGTAATGGATCTATTATATGGAAAATATAATTTCCATTCTCTAATTATTGTCGAATGAAAATATTCTATTAGTTTTCTAGAATTTGGAATATTATTCTAAACAATGATGGAATCTAATGATGATAAATATATTGTATGAGATACACTCTATATAATGGGAAGAGGTCATGAATGTATTAATCATGAACCACATTCCATGAAATCTTCACATAAAGATGGAGAATGAATTCATTGATATAAAAAATGAGGATGACTATTTTGGAACTTATGTGACCAAAATAAATAGGCTCATGAGGTAAACATATTGTTATATTTCACACTCTCAATGAATGACCAAATATTTATATAGTTACTTGAAACCATGTATTTAAACAAAATTAGTAGTATAATACATTTGAACATATAAATATATTTCTTGATGTGCACCAAAGGTGCAGAGAAAAATTGGGGATTGAATTTTTTGGGTATATATATATAAATGTGGAGTATCCTGGAAGATCTAAAGATAATATACATGGGGAATGAGTTCCCAAATTCATAAAACTAAAACATGTGGTAGAAAGAACCATGTTAATTACCTCAATGGATGTTAATTCTATTTATGTAACATCCCACCCCTTCTCAGTGTCTTGAGAGGGTGCTGAGATGTTACCTGGACTTATGTGAAATCCTAAATATAGCAAAGGAAAGAAATAAATAATGAGGGCCTCATTTAAAAATTGGTGGAAAAAATTACCTTTTAAGATAAATAACCAGCTAACAACTATAATAAGATAAAACACTACATGATTCATGATAATGATGAATGAAATCTCAAAAATTTCATTTATATCAAAACCAACAAATGAGTACAACAATGGATGACAAAATAACATCAAAGCAACCAACATAATACAATCTAATAAAACTCCATTAAAACCACATTAATAAAATATTCCCATTCTCCAAATACACTAAATTGACCATGTATAAAAAATTAGTACTAAAAAATTGTGATCCATTACCTTTTTTCTTTATCTCATTAGATGATATCAACAAAAAGAACCAAAGTTCCTAAGCGGGGGGTGAGTACTAAAACTATGTAGGTTTCCCCATGACTTCCCAACTAACAACACTAGGATAGAACATGTTATCCCTTTTATATAAAATATTATATCTACTATTATTTCTTGAAATGTATACATTAAATTATAAAAAAATTCCATAGTAAAATTTTTTCAAAGAAAAGAACAGAAAAATTCATTAAATTAGTTAACATTATATTTTGGAATACCCATACAATGGTTCTCTACACACCCAAAAAAGAATTTGTGATTGAATGTTTCATATGCATGAGTAGTCTCTCATCCAATCATCTTATTTAACACTACATCACACCATAAATATTGGGTCATGTCTCTAGTACCCTATTGGTACACATCCCATAGTCTTGGGTATGTCAAACATCAACTGACACAAAAAATGTGTTTCAAAACAATTTCTAACAAACCAATTCATAACATTTCAATAATACAAAGTTTTTATTGAAAACTATTCCAACAATCCATTTAAAATAATAAAGAAAATATATTTTCTAAATTAAACATATTAAAATCATAAATCTGATGCACTTTTCATAACCAATTACCACAATTCCAAAATTTCTCCAAAAAAACGTAAATCATCACTAAAGATGAATTATAACATGATTTTCAGAACAATTTCAGAATAAAAATCAAGTAGTTAAACCAATATGAATCTAAACCTTCACGTTCTAAATATATGAGTTGATATTGAAGAAACCTTCCATATGATGTTGGGTTAGAATGGAAAACATCACAAAAAATACCAATGAATCCAGGTTAAATATCTATGATCCCAACTTAGATATATTCCCCTATCATAAACCTTACAAAGTATAATCATATTTTTCATAAAAAATATTATAAATAACCATAGTGGATGTATATCTACGGAACTGATAGTTATCAATAATAGGATTTATTAAATGAACATAGGACAACCTTGAATTAAGTATGATTATAAGAATCAAGAATAAATTCACCTTGGAACGACCTAGGATTGATTTGAATTTGATAGGGAGAGGTTCACTAGCCATTGAGAGTGAACAATCTTGAGTTAGGGATGTGTTAAAAAATCAAACCTCTAGTGGTAAAAACTTTCTAGATCCACTATTTAGGGATCTAACATTTAACCCACACATGGTTTAGTCACACGGTTAGTCCAACCTTGTGCTAATCATGTTATTACTTCTTCCATATGAGTGATCTCACATGGTTTCCTCAAACCATTACAAAACAATGTGCCAATCATACAAAAGTAACTATTCAATATATCCTCAACACAAAAAATTTTCTCATATGATTTATCCTGATTTTGGTACACAAAGAGATACTCAAACACCTTACCTTTATCCACTATCTCATTGTGCATAGTTTCTTATAGGTGTTCCATAGTTTTTCCAAAATGCGAACCAACCACAAACCTATAGAAAATCCCCCAAAGGACTCTATATGTTCCCCAAAATCACCTAAACAAAACTCCATCAATTTATATACATAAAATACATAAAATAATGGTTAATTACCTCAAACATTGGGGTGATACATTTTACTCATCATTGGTTTTTCCATCCTAGGAATGTAGAAAATCATAATTTACTTTGAAATACTTCTAATAATTTCTCTTCATTTTCCTTGTTATGTTCTATGTCTCTTCCTAGATCTGGACTTGTTGACACATTCCCCACACCATAATAATGATTATTACTTACAATAAATTTCCTTTAAAATCCGAATTCTACATCAGGATAAGTACTGATGAAGCACCTGTCTATAGTTCAACATGATCTAATCGAATCACATTGTTAGGATCATAATGAACCATTTTCAATGGAGATAGATGGAACACATTCTGTATCAAAATAATCTATTGTGGAAATGAAAAATAATATTCCACCACACCAACCCATTCAAGGGTCTCAAAAGGGCCTATGTATCGAAGAAATAACATACCCTTATTCCCAAAATAACTATTTAGAATCCTTGAGGAGGTATTCAAAAACACATAATCACTAACTGAAAAAAACCATCGATGATGATCCACATATAATTTCTGAAGACTCCGAAGTGTTTCCATCCATTTCATGACCTACTGAATCTTCTATGCTTTTTTTAGACAAGGCGTGGCCCAAATAGTGATGTCTCATCTGTCTCAACCCAACAAAGTGGTGAAAGACAAGGAATCCAATACTAATCATCAAAAGGAACCATATGTATCGAGGCTTAATAACTATTTTTATATTAAAAATCCACTAATGGAACATGCATTACCCATGACACACTGATATAAATTAAAAACACATGAAATATGTCATCCAACCTTTGCATCATCCTTTCGGATATCCCATTCATCTGAGGATGATGCATTGTTCTCATTTTCCACTTAGTCCTAAGGGATTTCTACAAGGATTTTAATAAATGGGATTTAAACCTTAGATCTATATACGACATGATAAAATGTGGTATACCATTACTATTTACTACTTCCTAGATATATATATATATATATATATATATATTTAAATTCATCCACTATATGATTTTCTATAATTGGAATAAAATTATCTGACTTTATGATCCAATCCACTATGACCCATCTTACATCATATTTCTAAACTATTATTGGTATACCTTTATGAAATACATATCTATCCGATCCAATTTCTACACAAGAACAGTTAATGACTAGAACATACCTATTTTCACTTATTCACTACCTTAATATGTCGATGAGTTATACCTCTCGAAACAAACTCAACCACACTCCTTTTCGTACTGATCAGCCAAAACTATACTTTCAACAACATATACATATTTTGTATTATATTTTGAACATCCCATATTGAATTTTGGTAATAATGAAGGTGTTATTCCTAACAATCACTAGGTACAACCATATAATTTTTAATCAACACCACTGAACTATCATCCATCTTCCATCCCTCAATTTCCACCCTACCATTATTTTATGAAATCATCACAAAACATTTTGAACAAGACATATGTTCCCCCTTAACAATATTCACTAGATGAGAAGTCCTAAAAATTTGAAATAAAACCAAAAAAATACCTATGTATTCACATTACAAACCCATGTAGGCTATAACTAACATGAAATGACCCTCATTAAAGCATCTTTTTCAAACTAAAAATATAGTTGTATACTCAATTCATCGACTACAAAATTTCATTTACATGGTGTATAACTAAATGCAAATTAAAAATATGGGGATATTATATCTATATTCTTTCTCTCATATTAAAATACCATTTTTATAAAATCTTGTTTAATGCATTCATGATATGTACATATAGTAGATTTCTCACAAAAGAGGTGATGAATCCATATATTAAAATCATATGTGACTATAAGTATGTCCAAATAGTATGTTTTTCATTTCATCTAATGTATTACCATATTCTTTAATATAATGGTAACAAAATGGTATTCATGCAAGATAACTCACTCCAACCCCAATCCTTAAGCATCACAATACTCCACGTACCATTTTCCTGATTTCGAAACAATAAAGGTCGGTTCGGATGTAATGTGAACCTTTATCTCTTATAATGATATCTATCATTACTCAATCCATTGGAATAGAGGATTATTCTTTCCAAAAGATGTCATAGGTAATGATAATCATGAAAAATCATAAATGATGCATCAGTAATAACCATATAGACGAAGAAAACTCAGTATCACAAAATCATTAATCACTGGTTACTAGGAGAAAAGAGATTATATCCCCTCCAAATACACCAAAACACCACATTATGATATTAAAAGGATAAAAAAGGGTAAATATTTTATTCGAAAAATCAGACTTTAAATGTTTAGAATACAAACAATAATACTTTTTCATTCCCAACATTGTCACCAAGTGTTTCATAAGCTCATCTGATGTCCATGAATACAACAATATGTTGTCTAAAATCTCCACCTCGAATGAATCCATATATCTCTAAAATATATTATTCATCAGGCCAAATAATATTTAGAATGTATTCATAAGATTGAAAAGAATTACCACGTATTCATAATGTCGAAATCTTCTCCTAAAAGCTATTTTCAGAATATCCTGCTTCCTAACCCATAATTGGTGGTATCTTGATTGAAATTCAATCGTAGAGAACCAATGATCTACTATTAATTAATCTAATAGATCATAAATTCATTAAAGTAGATATTTTATATTTATTGTAACTTGAATATGCTTATGAAAAGCCACACACAACCTTAGAGTTCAATCCACCCTTTTAGAAAACAAGACCATTGTTTCCTACAATGTTGTGCTCAACTAAATGAACCAATTGTTTTCTCATTCTTATGACTATAATTTCAACTTGAATAATTATGATGGGGGAAATTGATAAGGCAGAATATAGATATGACTTCTCCTCTAGAAGAGACCCATCATAAACACCTCCTCCCTTATCGGTGCTAACCCATATATATTTTGATGACACAAATTTTGAAACCGATCTACTAGTGCTATGAATTTTTTTTCTCGATCTCTTAAATTGATTGAAAATTCAACACTGCCAACTATTATAATAATATTCCCATTTCTAGTTCCAACAGACCCATTTCACTTGTCTTTATCTTCCTTTCTCATATAACTATATGCTTGATGACCTCCTTAGTTATGAAACTAACTATTATTATATAATAGTAAATGTGAGACTTGAACATTTCCAACCAATCCATAACTAGTATTACATCATAAAAATTCATCTCAAACATAGATAAATCACATTTTATCATAGTTCATTCAATATTTATGTAGAATGATCTAGAAAAAGGCTCAAAATTCTATTATACCAAATAGAGATTGATGTTTCATCATAGAAGTAATCATCTCAAATTTTAAAAATTATAAATCAATATCATGAGAATAAATTAATTAATTTGAAGATCCATTATCAAAGTGATATTATATAAGTGTATAATTAAAAAAGAAACATACATTTCTCCCTAGATGGTCTGGTCTGATCATCCCCCATAACCATCTCAAATCATTATAATTTCTTACACCCAATACTCTACACATTGTTTCCCTATTGACATTTCCATTCCCAAGGAGGCATTTTATTCTTGTAATAACCATGGATATCATTGTTTGGATGGCATGATTGATTTTTCTTCCCTCAACCCATCGAAGCATATGACGTTAGTGACGCTTGAGAAGTGTCATGGGAACCAAACCTTTGAGCGCAGTAGTAATAGTGATAGAGATACCCCATATAATTACGGTTGTGGAATAATCTTGGGTTTTTAGTATAATCTAAATTCATGTTGTCCGACGAAGCGCATTGGAAACATCCTGATTCGCTCTTAGTTCATGGAGGAAGGTTCACAGATCTAGATGTCATAATTAGATTCATGATCACACCTTGGATAAATGGGTAATCTTATGTTTTCTCCCATTATTAGAGTTCACACCATTTCCCATGTGTATAAACATACTTCCTCGTTATATATAATAGGAGATTTCTCATTTTTCTATTGTTTCCCTATTGACCATCTCTATACAATCTGTAATATATAGAATATATATCATTAGGTGAATTTTTTATCATACCCCAAGTCAATGATATATTATTTTATGGAATCACTAGCAGTGAATTAGGATGAAAAAGAACTAATTTCATAAATTTAGCCTTATAATTATTGATAGAAGTATTTTATTATTAAATATGAAGAATAATATTCTTATATGAATCATGAATGTGTCAGGATATAATTATTTGTTTAACAATTATTCAAAATCCTCAGGACCATGGCCTGATGAACTTTAGCCTTCACAACTAGGTCCCACCAATGACCTGAAGGATCCTCTAGCATATATATTTCCATCTCGAATTTCTAATACGTCAGTGTTATAAGTAAATCAATGATATGAATCATCATATTTGTCAACACCTCTTCTTTTTATGGTTTTTAATTTCCATGAAAGATGGCCAGATTCAGATTATGGAACTGGATAGAATGATCGACATTACATGGTTTATCTCTATGGTTCGTTGTATACGTAGAATGAAATTATTGGATAATACTCTAAATATGTTTATGGATCACTTGTGACTTAGGTGTAACAATGTTCTCCACAACATATTTCAGTTTGTTTCTATTATGCCTAATGGGTTCCATTTTATGTATGGAGAAAAATTAAATGTGTTTCAATAATTATCATCTAAAGGATTAAAATTTCCTATTCTATGACATAATTATATCAAAAAATAATTTCCAAAATCACTCATTAACATGTTCATGCATTTTTGAGAAATTAATACATGGTTTTGAAAATAAAACCATTTTTAAAATTCTACAATCATGACATTTTCAAATTATTTCATTATCAAATAATTTTAATATCAAAAAAAATTATTTTACATTTTGTTGAATCATATATCATTAAAAAAATGAAATATTAACTCATAGTGGGAATAAATTATGATTATGCATGTCATTCTCATCTCATTTTCTAAACCCATAACAATGAGATTCCAAATCATATAAGTGTCTCCAAAATACTAATTTACCCAACTCCTAGGTAAGGTAAAGTTCAAAATAAAAAAAAATTCTATATATTTTCATACTCTACATTTCATATCCCGAAAATTATACTCTTTTCAATGATACCATCACATAGAATGGACAAAAATAAATTCTACTAGAATACGGAAAAACACAACCATGTAAGGGAACACTTGTTCTAGAAAAATATTTAGATAGACCAACCCGACACAAATTGGCTAAAATACATTTTCATGACCATAATATATTGATATCACTTTTAAGGTCCTTCCACATCTCATTGGATTGAGAGGATAATGGGATGTTTCTAGGCCTTAAGTGAAATCTAGATGATGCCAGTGTCTAGAAATAAATGATAAGGGATTAATTTATAATTGGTGGAATGATTATACCTTCTAGAATAACGAAATAACCAATAAACACAACCATATAAAACACTACGCAATGCAGGATGAAAATAAAATAAAACTCAAGAAATTTATTTATATAAAATCCAACCAAAGAGTTCCATAGTAGAAGGCAAAATGACATAAATGTAAATAGTAGAAGACAAACTATTAAAATTGAAAGGAAACCACATGCCTCTAATGCTATACATGTTCCAAAATCCAACTCCACCAAAAAACCCATGAATCACGATGTAGTACTAAATTGGAGGGATACATTACCTTTTCATTTATATCAAAAGATGATATCTTTCAAATAACCAAAGTTCCAAACCATGGGTGAGTACTAAAACCTATTAGGGGTTTTCCAATGACATCCCTACTCAACCCTCTAGGATAGAAAATGATAGCACAGTTATATAAAATAGTATATATAATACTATTTATAGAATGATTTATATGATAATATAAAAAATTCCACCATAAATTTTTTTCCATGGAGATAGCATAAACAATTATTTAACACATTTAACATTATACTTTTCAATCCCCAATACATGGTTCAAAAACAAACCACAACTGCAAGCTTGTTGGAAAGGTCCATACTCATGATCAGAATCTTGTCCAATCACCATGTGCCCCACATGAACATTGATCAAATCAAGGTTCAAGTACCTATTAACCAACATGAACACACCCCTTTTTCAGGGGAATGTTTAACATGAACTCAAAAAAAATATGAACGCTAAAACCATTTATAATAAAATAATTTCAAACCATTTCAATAATACATCCTTTTTAATGAAAATATTTTCAACCATACATTTTCATAATATAGTAAACTTATGTTTTTAAATAAATATATTAAATTCAAGAATACAAAGAACTTCTCACAAACAATTACCATGATTCCAAAATTACACTAGAAACAATAAATCGCCACTACAGAGGATTTAAAACATGACTTGATAAAAAATTTATCTATATAAAAAAAAGAATTACACCAATTCTAAAATGAACCATCTTGGTCTAAATTGTTGACCCATGATTGAATCCTCATACCTTGTGAGTTTTGAAAAAAACAGATAAACAACATGAACAAAACCAACGAAATCGGGTAAAAGCTCCACGAACCGGCCTTATATATCTTCCTCTATCACCAAAAAAATATAAACATATTTTCAATAAAATATCATATATTAAAACACATATTATAGAGATCTAAGAAATATATTGAGATCAAGAAGAGAATAGTAGATAATCACCAGGAACAACAAATATTGATGACTTACCACAATAATTGAGATTCAAACACAATCGAATTGGTTTGGATTACTTAAAAATCAATTGGGAGAGGTTATAAAACCATTTTGGGAGAAAAAAGAAAAAGTTAAGGATATTTTGATAAAAAAATATATATTAGTGGTGAAAAGTTATTAGATCCACAATTTAGAGATATAAATTTTCTGCCACACATGGTTTTGATGCATGGTTAGTTATTCTATCCACTACCTATGATCGTATATCTACCTTAAGGGAGACCTACCAAGATTGGATGATAAGTTTTCCAAAACATGTTCCATCCATGCAAAAGAAAACATTTCAATAAATTCTCAACTTATCAAGGTTTATCTTAGGGTTTCACACAATTTTGGAAATCTATGTGTTGCCTATGTGCCTACATTTAGAAAATGGAATGTGGTAAATGGTTTCCTGTAGGTGTTTAATGATTTCCCCAAACCATGCACTGACCATTATCCTCTATAAAATCCACAAAACACCCCAATATTTCTACCATATCTCCCAAACATAGCCCCAACACGTTGTATAGTTAGAACACATAAAATATGGGTTAATTACCTCAAACTGTCTGTGATACAATTTAAGTGTGTGAATCCTAGACACCTGACACACATCTATTAAAGAAATAAAATAATTATAAATAACAACATGTACGATAATTAGGTCCTAAAAATGATCCACTAATATATCAATGCTCTATATGAGAATAATTTTGGAAATAATAAAATAGCATCCTCAATCCCATAGATTTTAATGGGAATGGGCTGAAAACTACTTAAACATGGGATGCATGGTTGATAATATGTTATCCCGAATACTAAGGCACAACATGATAATTAATTGGTGAAAGGAACAATCATTCATCACTCCAATTCTATTAATTTATTAATTTATTCTCATAAATCATTTTCTATTATAAAACACTTGTTTTTTAAGAATATTATTTCACCACATGAAACCTTAGATAAAATACTATATATAAAAACAATTTTCACCCTAAATACAATATTTATGTTATATAACACTTCATTGATCGTTATTTGATGAATTTTTTTTCTTGAAAATATATTTCTCACTCTTTTTTGGGAATTTATTTTGTTATTGGGTATGGGTTGGGCATCCTTACATTGAGAACATATCAATTTATGATATAATTAAAACTCATTTACTTTGATGAATCATTATATGATCAAATATCTATAAAAGGATGATCATGATCTTTATCTAGAAGTAAATTATATTTTGTGGTCCCTAATAACTGGAGATGATGGATTTATATATCAAATTATTAGGGTATAAGTAAAAAAGGAATGATATACCAAATCAACATTAATATGTTATTGTGTTCCCAAATTTATACTATAGTCTCTACCTAGAGTGTGAGAAATATTTTTCAATCACACTCATACCTAAATCCATTCCTATCTCAAAATATTTATATATATTTTCTCTCATTTTGTTGGATTAATTGAATATGTTGTTATAAGAGAGTCTCCATAATGGTTTTATATAGCATAGTTTTATCATACCATTAACATAATACATGTAATGTATTCATTTTTCATTAAACGCATATTTTTTGGCTGTGATTCCATATCATATCTTAGAGTTTTTGGGAATTTTCTAGTTTATTATATAGGGAGATACTCTATATTAAAGAGGTTTCACTGATGAGATAATTGTTTCATTGTATAAAATCAAGTTGAGGCATTTTTTATTTTTATTATTCTTCCATTTTACGCATTATTATATAGTGGGAATTTAGATATGGTGTGGTGTCTCTAGTGACCATGTTTGGAATGTTTTTTTTCATTATTGGAAAATTGATGAGAGGATGTGTCATCACATTTTTCTAAACAATTAGGGTGTTTAACATGGTAGTCCCTCATATAATGCTTTCCAATCCTGGTTTTTTAGATCTCCGTCATGGATCAAACCTCATCTCTCATGCACAGTTTTGACTAGAACACCAATATTGTGGTCCTTTTCATTGAACCATGGTTAGTCCAAATTTAGTAATTTTGTGTCATGGTGTTGTGGGTAATTGAATATTGGTTTCATTTTCATACATTAAAATATGAGAAAATCATATTTCCAAACTCACCCACATGACATTACCTTGACCCTTTGGAATTTGGAGTTATCCAAATGGAATTTAACAACATGAATATCTCATCTTATTGGATCAACTTGTTGATGGATGTGATTGATATACCATTCATATGTGTATCTACCCATTTTTGGTAATCCACCTTTACTCTTTACTATCCCTATTTGGCAGTGATTAATAGACATATTTTATATGGACTGGATAACTATTATTATGGATTGCAGTTCTAGTTATTGCTTCTCTATCTCCCTCACTTTTGACACATTGTTGGTAGTTATCATTACTGGCGATTGATTGATTTTGGGTCAAACATTATGTTGTTCCATAAGTATTTTCCCTATAATTTAAACCTTTATTTCATTCCAAAATTAAAATTTAGATTCTATTTTTTCTTCACCATCATGATTGATGATTTTTTTGATTTATTTCAAAGTCATCGTATTTGTAAAATAAAAACCCACCAATAACGGTTTTGAAAAAATTGTTTGATTAGAAAAAAAGGATTAATCTAAAAATTATTTCATTATTAATCCTTAGAAAAATGGATTTAAATGAATTTTTTTAAAGGAATTATCATGATGAAAACCTAGGATTTGGATTTGAAATTGAAATGTCATGTTTACCGTGATGTTATAAATTTGAAGTGTGAATGATGGATTGAATTGAAATGACTTCCCATGATTCATTGGATGATTTATTGAATGTAGATGTTGTCCAGAGTAGTTAGGGGATTATTAATCCCTGAATTCAAGGACTCTAACTCCCTAGAATTAGATTGATCATAAAAGCTCTAACTAGTCCATGTTTGGTATGATTTTCCTTATATGGTGTTTTGAATGACTTAATCATAAAGGGATGATCCTTAGGGAAATGTGCACAAAAATTGATATATAATTAGGAGAGATTAGTGTCAGTATATTATAGCCAATATCTAATGGATCTCAGGTATTATAACAAATATTTTTGAATATTTTTTTATCATACCATGCTAATTACTATAGAACTATTTAATTCATCTCATTCCTGGTTTATAAATTTTATTATTTTTGACTATTTTGATACAGTACCATTATCATTCACAAAATATAATTTAAAATTAATATGTTAATATTTGGTTTTCATGCTGTGTTTTTTGAGAACTGAAGATTAAAATTGTTTAGTTTATTTGAAACATTTTATGATGAAATCTTACTAGGCAATTTATATCACACCGTACCATTGTCCTTGAGAATTTGTAGATATTTTTCTTCTAGTTCTAGAAAAGTGGAATCAACCACTTCTAGGTTATTCCTATAAATGATTCGTGAAACCTTGGGTGATGGGGAATAATAGTATATTTGTGATCCACTCATTTCGTAGAATTTTGAGATATTGTATTAATAAAAATGTTTCATTTCTTTTATATGATCTATTTTTGAGATATCAATCTACCCATTGAACATTATTTATGATTATTTTTTGGAATGATAACTGTGTATTTATTTATCATCCACAATTAAATCTTTTTTTACTTATGGAAAATATCATTCCCTCCAACTCCCTAGAATGAGAGTGTCGTTGGATGTTATTTTTGTCCATCTATTATGTGTATGTCTCCTGGTTGTAGAATCTCCCTTTCCCCTCATTTAACCATTTTTAAGTGTGATAAATCTATAGGTTATTTATTAAATAGATACTTATTTTCATTAATTTTAATTAATTTTATTTCTCTTGGATCTCCAATGTCATTGAATCTATATTAGGGGGTCCCAATATGAGTGATAGATTAATCATATGACTATATGTTTTTATTTCATCAAGGATATTCAATTTATTTTAAACAATGATTTATTTCATGAATTGAAATGTATTCATAGTATTTTCAAAACATATAATTATTATAAACTATCAACATCATTTAAAGAAATGATATTTTTGAGATCAAATATATAAAAAATGGTTTCGAACATATTTTGTGATTTTAATAAATATTCCTTGACATTATTTGATTATGATTATTGAGAAAAAAATTAATTGAAAGAATATTATGAAAAGCATGAACATAATGACCAAAAAAATTTATTTTAAATTGAAATTGTATGTTGAACATCAATCCAACGGACCGAAGGCCTTCATTTTTTTGTTATTTTGATAAAACCTCCTTTTAAGGGAATAAGGGGGAAACCACATAGACATAACGGACATAAGACCACTCACACCTATAAGACAAAAAAAGTAAAACCAGATGGAATACCTGAAGTTTCTCCTCCCTAGGAAATAAACAATTGAATATTGAACATGACATTAATAATTTTCATGGGAATTATAACTTTAAATGAAATTAATCTCGTTGGATAAGTAATCATGAACACAAGTGATATTGAGCAGTTAGTGGGTGATTAGGACAAGAACACTAGGACTCTAACTCCCTTAAAATGGATTGACAATGAAAACAGTAACAAAAACATGTTTGTAATGATTAATTAAATATGTGGTGTTGATGGATTTTATTTAAACTGTTTTAAGCATTGGGGAAAGTGCAAAAACATTCAGATGTGAGGATTGGATTTTGGGTGTGAGAATTATATATCTATGAAGTAAAAAATTGTATGTCTCATAACTATGTTTCCAAATTATGATTTGATTATTACATAGTAGTGACTAAAAATTGCTTTATTAAGTTCCATTCAATTTTATGAAAAGTGTTGATTTAATACTTTTTTATATATATTCATCATCTATATTTAAATTCTTATTTTGAATGAAAATGTTAAAAAACAATTTATATGCCTCATTTATTTAAAATTGAATCGCAAAATGGGTTAATTTTGTCATTTGTTCTTGTGGAACATTTATTAAAATATTACTAGTATTTTTTCACAAACCATTCCATTTACCTTAGGTGTTTATAGATCTTTTTATATTAGGTATATGAATTGGGAACTCCCCACTTATAGGTGGCAGGTGTAAATGATTAATGGGGACTTGGATGATGGTGGTGATCAGTAGAGATATCATCCCATCATTTCATGAAGTTGGGAGTTCTTTATTAATGGTTATTTGGCATTTTTTTATGATAAATTTATTTTTGATATGTTTTCACTTTTATTACATTATTCTTGACGATTATAAGGCATATAAACTCTTTATTGTTTTATCTTACACACTTATGTATTGATTTTATGTCCTTAATGAAAACATTGTTCCCTTTGACTTGTTATTGACACCAGGTGCTAGTCTCCAACCCATAAAGATCATAAATTCCCTTTAGGATATGTCATAGTGATCTCTCATATCTTTGTACATCATAATCTAGGTTTATTCAGAATATTAGTGCTTGATCATGGAGTTAATCAGTCCCCATTATCAAAAAAATATGATGGTTTAATGCTTATTTGCATGGATTATTTGGGAGCATAATAAAATCCCAATAAAAAACAATTACCCTATACTCCATATATATGATTGAATGAATTGAATAATATGAACTAAATAATTCTCGATGATTTAACATCAACTAAAATAAAAAATTTTAATAGTCAAAAGTGAATATATTTTAATCACATATTTATATATAAGGTATAGAAACATTGAATTTATAGTAATTTAATTTTAGAACTATGAAATTTTCATCTATATTTATAGATCTAATGAATAATATATTTAGAGTGTACCATTATCAAATTAATATATTTTTTTGACTATTTTAATTTATTTTCTAGAGTATGGAATAATATTTCATTCATTTTTAGATTATGTTTAAAAGAATAATACAGGAAATATATTTTTCTAGGTTTAGTACGTTGTAATTATTGCTGTAGAAATTCTAATTTATTTATCATGCAATCACCAATAAGGGGATACATACATATAATTCTAATTTAAATGATTATAATCAATATTCCCGACCAACCAAAGTAACAATGTTTAATTTTTCTTCAAAGTTATCACTATACTGTAGAATCATTGAATGTAATTTATCATGGAAATCAATTCCACTTAACAAGTTAACAATCAAGTGACTGATGTTCCATTTGATAATGGAAGGTGAGGAAGGTTTCTGTGAACTAAAGAAAGTTTGGTTAATGTACCTATACATTCATTTCCAAATAGTGGGTGTCATTTTTTGATATATAGTTATTATATAATAAATCTCATATGATTAATCCTCATTTAGAATGATATGGTAATTTTTATTTCTTGAAAAAAAAAACTAATAACTCGTGAGAATTATTTCAAATTTAAATAATTATATTTTTCAATATTGATCTTTGAATTACTTGTTTTTACCATTTCATATATGGATAAATGTGTTATATATATATATATCGTAATATCATGAAATATAATCTTACACATACGAAGTTAAATACCTTCTAAAGGATATGATTGTTGTTCATAATATATTATGACTACTCATTAAATTAACAACTAGAAAAGGAAAACTTGTTATTTATTTCCCTTCGAAATAAATATAAAAATATATATTCAATGATAAGGATTGAAAATGTGACACCCTTATAATTTGAATTATTTATATTTCACAGAAAAAAAATAATGTGTTCAATGGCCTTATTCAAAGACAACACTGAACCAAATTGAAATACATAACAATATATTATCATTAATATATACTCCTAATTTTTATGTTAAATATATATGTGACTAAATTTTTAAATTTTAGAAGAAATAACAAAATATCATTATTAAAACTAAGACATTAATTAAATTCCAATTAGATTAGCTAAATAAATAAAAAGACTAATTTATTCTCTATAATGTTGCCTTTCTAAAAAATATATATTCAAAGGTTTTTTGAGATAATAAACATATTATAGATAAATTTACTAATTTATGTTAAATATATATAAACATTAATTTTTTAGTGATTTTTAGGAAATAAATATAAAAAAAGTAAATATACATGTTTGTTACATTATTTTATTTGTAAATTGGTTTCCTATATATTTTAATGATTTCATTTAAAAGATAAATTATAATTTTTATTAATTTAAATTTGGAAAGAATAAATATCTTTTTTAGATTTATCCTATAAATATTATATTTGGATCAATTTTTTTTCTTAATTATTTGATTTTTAAACCAATATTGAAAAATACAATTTTTACAAAAACAATAATTTTTAGGAATTTATGATTTTAATATAATGAAAAAAAAAATTATAGTACATTTTAAATAATAAAATTTATACTTAAAGATTAAAAATATATATTTCTAGAAAAAATTTTGGATTTATAAAACATCTAATTAATATTTTATTAAGAGATGTAATATTCTCAAATAAAAGATTTTTTTGTCTTTTTTTAATTAAACACTATTTTTTGTAAAAATATTTATCATCGTTAATGAAAGGAATATTAGTTTTAATAGTTTCATGATTAACAAATTTAGATCATGTAAATAAAAAACATTGATATTTTTTATAGTAAAAATAAATTTTATTAAAAAACAATATGATTTTTGTAAAAATATATTTTTATGTGTCACATGAGTTAATCAAAAATTATATTTTCATAAGAAAAGAAATTTTATATGATATAATAAATTTAATTTCTAGAATCCATCGGTGAAATTTATTATATAATTTCAATTTTATTATTTTTATTAAAATTACGTTACATAGTATGAAAATTTATTAACAACTGGAAAACCAAAAACAGTAAAAGTGAACATTCATAGTGTAAATTAAATATATGTGTTAAAATGAATTATTTATAGATGATTGGACTTTTGTATTCCCATAATCTATCTTTTTCTATTTTAGAGTATTCTTTTCATAGGAATTATTTTCTCGCATTCTATTAATTTGAAATATTTTAAAAATTATTTTATCACCACTTATAAAAGGGTTCTCTCACCAATTATAAAAGGGATCTCTCACCACCCTTTCAAAACCAATACCAAAATTCAGTTTTTCTATAGAAATGAATCCCTTTATATAAGAAATAAAATCCGATTATTTTTTTATTATATATTTTTATGATTATGTTACCCAAATACCTCTATTTCCATATAGTTTTCCACTGGAAAGTGTGAGTCCTCAATGTAATTACATCTTTCCTAATTACTTTTATGTTTTTTCTTACATTCTAGAATATAATTCTATAATTAATATATAATTATATCATTGTTATTGAACAATTAATTTAATTAATCGATGTTAATAAATATTAACAAAAATTATCCCTTTTGTATTTATAATATTTAAACCGTTGTTCATTCATTCTGCGTACTACGTTGTCCACCAAAAGGTGACATTAATATTTATACATCACCTCTTATAATAGATTATAAGTGTGTAATTGAAGAATATATTTTAAATATATGACATAATTATTCATAACAAGATACAAACTTTAATACACCTTATTTCTACCTCATATACTGAGATTTGATAATTTTATATGTGTGTTGTGTGGGCGAAAACGTCCCCAAAGTAACCTATCATATGTTTCTTCTACTGTAATTATTATTTCTTATGAAATAATAAAATATAATTCCAATACATAAAATTAAATAAATAATATAAATTCAGTAATTTATTATTTATATTATAACTACATGAAAAAATTCTTAATCATAATCATATATTAATTATTGGTTCTTCATTTTTCGGTCAGTCCAACCATGTAATTATACAATACTAAAAATATGAAATACTGGATGTTCATGAGAAAAAATTTCTTATAGATTGTGAAATAAATAATAATTAAAATACTTAAATTCTTTCAATGGTAACTGTAACAAATAGATATTTAAAAAACATTAGTTTTGATAGCATATATGACATCTTATATTGGGCCTAAACAAACTATAAAATAATATTATTTTAAATTTGTGAAATAGTACATATAATTTGGAGTAGGGGGGATGAATTTGTGTAAATGAATTATAAAATAAATATATATATATATATATATTTACAAATTAGTAATTGTTTTTATAATTTCATTATAATTAAGAAATAATTTTTTTATAAAGTCATTATATGCTTCAAAATACATTATGTTGATAAATATATATTTTTATTTTTAGAAAAAAATAGTTATTTTATTTTCAGCCAATTTTATAAAATTTATTTTATAAATTATATAAAATTATTTGTTATCTTTATATCAATATGATATTAGGGTTTATTTTAAATATTTTTCTAAAAAGAGTATTTTTTCAATTAGTAATCACAAATGTATTTTTTTTGTAAAATTTATAATTTTTCATTAAAACATACCTTTATGATTTTAATTTTATCTCAAATAAAAAAAATTATTGTTTAATTATTTATATTTTAATTAATTTCACTTCAGTCATCATTAATCATGATTTTCCTTAAGTTCATTTTGGGGCATAAAATATTGTTTTTAAAAGAACTATTTTTCATTGATTTTAATGAATTTATATTACAATGAATTCATTCAAAATGAAGGAACTTAATCATGAAAAATGGATCCCATATTTTGTGTAATTAGGTTAAAATTTTGAAAATAATTCCCTTTTTTATAAATAGTAACCATCGAAATTTTTTACAACATTATGGTAAAGAAGGTAATTAAGTTTAAAAATATGATAAAACCTCACAGTCAACCCAAAATATACCTATATTCTATTTTACGAGTATATATATCACATTATAAAACATAAAAAATTATGTAAATTTATTTTTCTTTTCATTGATTATTACATTTATGTGATTTTATAAAAATATAATGTCATAAATATGTCTCTCTCATATTTAATAAGGATTATATTTTTTTGATGTGATAAAAATAGATTATGTTTAGTTATAAATGGTTTTATGAAAGAAAAATTATTATTATTTATTATAGTACTTTATTTAAAATTATTAGCGATGTCTTAATTAACTCAAATGCTTACACAATGGAAAAATTGTTTTTTGATAAAGAGTATAAATATCAAGTTAATGATTTTAAAAATAATAAAAGTATTATTTTTTGTGTTGTAATTACTATAAAATTAATTTTATAGATATATATAACATATTATGGTTTATTTAATGTTCTAAAATTCAACTCCACTGTTATCTTGATGAATTTAACATTGATGTAAGAATATATTTCCAAATATAAAAATTATGATATTTTAAAATAAATATGATTTTATTATATGTTTTAAAATTCATATAAATTATATCATAATGTAAATTAATGATATATGGTTAATAATATAATACATTTCCTATTTATGGGAGAATTTACTTTTAACAATAACTTTCATGAATCCAAAAGAGTAAGAAAACATTGATATTAACATTATTGTCAAAAGCATTAATGGGGGTAAAAATAAAGAGATAAGCATTAAAATATCAACTAAAGTCTTTAAAATTTTAATTTTTTAGATTATTTAGACTAATAATCATAAAATATTTTAAATATAAAAATTGCATCCATTTTTTATAAAAATTAAAATATATTAATTTAATTCATTAATAAATTCCAAGAATGCCCCTCCCCTAACTTATAAATGGTAAACTTATCTATTAAATTACTCACACCTTTATAGAAATCCATCATAGAAAATAAATAAAAAAAATGAATTTCTAAAATACCTACCAAAATTATGGATAATATATTTTTAGTATAATATAATCCTTATATGTCATTGTGTTTTTAAAAAATGAGGTTATCTGTAAAAGTGGTATAACCTTTAATGGAATATTTATGTTTTATTTCTTATTAAAACATATTAAAATATAATTATAACTATTTTGAATAGTAATAAAATTATATTTCATATATGTTAATTTTTTCATTTTAATAACTTATTTCCTTCTCTATCTCCTATCAAATGGTAAATAAATCCATTGTTCCTTTGTGTGACGGACTATCGCCTCCTAAACTAATGTAATTTTTTTTCATTCAAAACCATTCATATATTGTTAAAATGAATCATTAAATGTAAAAAATATACTAATTAAATATTTATAATTATTTAATATAATATAAAATATTTTCTATCACTGTTCCATCCATTAAAAAATGATAACTTTGTTTGTGCTTACTTGTAAATTACCACCTCCAAAAAGATATGTGACTCATTTTCCATTAATGGCTCTCATGGATGTCATATATAAAGGATATAAAAATGTAATATTTCTTTTTGATATAGTTATAATTATTTAATGATATAATAGTATTTACCTTCTTTCTTTTATTTTTAATAAAAGGTATAAACGTTAATCTTGTGTACATAAAACAAGTTATCACCATGATGATGACCAAGATATTTTTTTAATCAAAATAATTCATGGTTTGTTTTAAAAGTATATTTTATTTATAAAAATTGTAAATATTATTTTATTATTATAGTATATATTATGGATTAATTTCCACTATGACCATGATCTTTACATATAAGTCATTTTGAGATTATAAACTAAAAATCCTCAAAATGATTAATAGGAAATTAACTAATTATGTAATTGATAATATCATTTAAATAAATGAAAAAAACTATTAAATTATAATCTAATAAATAACTAAAATTATATTTAAAAAATATATAATTCTTATAAGTTAATTTTAGAGGATTCACTGCCCATACATTGAATGTTTGGACACAAGGTATGAGATTTAATCTCAATTTTTGATCAATGAAGAATTTTGAATATCAAGAAACTAATTTATATCATATGGTGAATATAATCCAAATTGAACATGTTATATAATTAATCCTTCATACATTATGTAATTTTAAGCTTTATTTCAAAAAATATCATCCATAGGGATATTATTTGTATGATAAAAAGTGGTAAGGTGTTCCCTTTACACAATTTTCCTTAAATGTGGTTATAAAAATTCCTAAATGACATTTTTATTCCATGATTATAGAGGATATAATAATTATATTTTTTATTCAATATTTAATTTTTTTATTAAAATATATTTATGAACACATTTTAACTTCATTTATTTATTATCACTTCAAATATTATCATATTTAGATGGGATTTCTATGAATCAGTTTAATTTTCTTAAGACATGTGTCATATCACCCACTTTGATTTCATTTAATTGTGTAAATTTGAAACATGAATGAATTTTGAAATATTAATTCATGTAAATCATTATATTTTTATATCCATATCATATTATTTCTTTTAAATATATTTTTTATTTTTAATGTTATCTAAGTAGTAAAGGCATAATGTTACTATTTGTTTTTTAACGATTGTTTATGTTTAGGGCTAATTTTAGGGAAACTGTATGAAATTATTATTCTAAAAAACTTATATTTAGTTTTTATATATTAATTAATTTGTTTTACATGGTTATTTTTCATTTCATCCTTTATTAAAACATTAAGAATCCATAAATTTGTTTGTAAGTGATACCGACGTTGAATCATCTTTTAGATAGAGAATATTTCTCTTTCAAATCAATGTTTCCAAGAACACTATCAATAATTTCTTATTATAAACATAAATTTTTTCATGAATTAAATTTTTATTATATTTTATCTTATTTTTATGTTTTTTAGTGGGTTAATTTTTATATTTATACACATTGGGATATTTTGACTCCCATTACATAGGTATGAAACTATGGTTTTTTTTTCATTTATCAATAGAAAATAACTTTTTAACATAATGATAACTATTTTCCATAAATATTAATTTATTTTTTTTCCATTTCTATTTTCATATAAATTTATTTTGTAAATTTATTTTTAATTTTTAGATTTAAAATTTATAAAATGTGATGGGTCCTTCCCCCTATTTTCATTAAATTCATTAAATATTCTATTAATGGTATTTTCATTTATATATATATATACATATAAACTCACATTAATTATTTATCTTCTCTTCTACAACTATGAACATATTATATGATAAATTTTATTTGACTATATGTCATAAATTTATATATTTAAATAGATTTTCCAAAAATTGATTTCCCATCCACATATAAATAGAGGTATAATGGAATGAAAACATTTTTTAAAAGTTTGATGATTGAAATTAATGAATCCATGTGTTCTATTCATGCAAAATACATGTACATTATTTATGATTATTGGTGATACCAATAAAACATAAATTATGAGTGAGCATGATTCAACTTTTATTATGTTTGAACCCTATATATCTCTCAAATTCATTGGGTAATGATCCATCTATTTAAAGTATGGAAAGAGTGTGTTAAATAAGTTGGTTTATCTAATATATTTTACTAGTCTATTATTATTTAAAATGTAGGATATTAATAAAATGGTCTGGAAAAAAATATTTTACCTATAAATTATATTTTTACATACCTAGACTTAAACATTACATATAATATTGTTTTTGAACAAGAATTCACTTGTGAGGATATTTTTAGTTTAGTGTTTTAGAGAATTAGGAAAAAGTCTTTCAATGTGAACCCATAAATAAAAAGTGGAAATTTATAATACATATACATTTTTTCATAATATACAAATATTTAAAATAAAACAAGATTTATCATTATGATAAATATTCGCAATTATTCCCATGAACTTATCCTTGTCTCTATTCGCCCTTAAACACAATTTATAATATTTAAAAAACATGGGATAAGCAAAAAATATCATTATCAAATACAAAAATATAGGAACCTATTAGTTATGTCAAAAATAGAAATGTATAAAAGATTTACATTTATCTTTAATGTTATTTAAAATATTAAATAAAATATTTTCAGAAGAAAAAATGCAAACTTTTCTCAAATAAAATCACTAAGACCCCTAGAAAATAAATTAAAACACTTTTAATAGATTTATAGAATAATATATATCTATCCCAACCAAAACCCTTTGAAAAATGAATTCAATTAGAATGACCATGTAAAATACTTATGATTAATCGATTACTAGTTTAACCGGTAATACCTACTCCACCCCAAGTGAAACTATAATGGGATTACCCAGTGTAATCTAAGTGACACAATGTGAATATGCAATGGGCTTCCTCGACGCTATTAAGGCCTCCCCATGTTATGATGTAATGTGATTACCCAACTCTATCTATAACACCCCATGTAAAATCTATATCGGTAAACCCTTTTCATAATATTGTAATGTATCATATCATTAATAAAACCCTTTCTTTATAAAACTGTCACGACCTGCCCTCTGGGCCCGTGTCGTGACTACCCTAAGCCCGCCTTCCATAGGCCAGGGGCTGGCGACTAGCACCAAAGGCGTAAATCCCGATTACTATGAAGGAATTTCCTTTATAAAAGTAAACAAACACCACATAGTACAAGCAGAAGAAAAAAACTAGTTACAAAAGAAAGTGCTAAAGGTAAAAGGGCCAGAATACAGACCCAACTGAAAAGTACAATTACAACTGAAAGGAAGTACAATGGAAAAGTCTAACAGTTTGAATAATGGAAGAAGCTCCTGGGTGATCCTCCTTGGATCCTACCTGAAGGTTAGGTACAGTTAGTGCATCTCCTGGATCGTCAACCTCCTCCGAGTATCGTCTCATCGTGAAGTCCACCTCCGGATACTGACTCGTCGTGTGGTCCACCTCCGGGTACCATCCAGTCCTCGAACACTCGGCCTCTGTCAGCACTTCCCATCGTTTGCAACCTACACAATGAGGTGCGGGCATAGCCCGTGCAGGGGTGAGTATAACTATACTCAGTAGGGACCTCGAGACCCTCAAGGTCTCACTAAAACCAACAAGGATAACCACAAGAAGATCTCAACAGATAACCTCTACTTAGGTATATGCCCATACATATAGCTAAGTTATTAAGTAACCCATCTCAATCATGAGTAAACACAAAGATTATGAAATCAATGGATAACCACTACCCAGGTATATGCCCATACATACACCAAAGTAATCATGTGACCCATCTCAAACATGAGGTAAAAACAAAGATCCTAGACTCAGCTCACACCAGGATTTCATTATCGAAACCGTAACTGCTGAAGAGCCCCATCTCTGGAGTGTACAGTGGTCCTGTCACGACTCTGAGGTACTGCTCACTAACCTAAGACTGTTGAGGTACTCCTCCTGTTGAGTATCACGGGTCTGCCACCTCACACAGTAGTGCTCCACCTCCATGGGTCTGCCACCTCACACAGTAGTGCTCCCCCTTATAGCCTACAGAGGTAATCCTCATGTCGAGTACCGCGGGTCAGCCACCTCACAAAGTAGTGCTCCTCCTCCATGGGTCTTCCACCTCACAAAGTAGTGCTCCCCACTGGGCTATGCTAGTCACTCAGAATCGAATCGGAAAAGCACTCATCGGTCACAACCAAGTACACAGTTTCTGTACTCTGTATAATCGTCTCTGGGAGGGTCCACTCCACGAGCTATAGGTTGATACTCCAAGTATCATAAGTCACACGAAGAAGTATCTCAAAGGATTTCCTCATCATAGGGGTCTCAATGCAACAGACGGCACATCAATCGGACGCCCGGTCTTTGAGTTATTAGCCTTTTCGTCCAAGGGGATGGGTTGGTTTTGTGTGTGAACCAACCCTGTCGTATCTCAATTGTACCCCAAACTCTCATAGGCTATACACATAGGGACCGTTTCTCAATGTGATCACCAACTCCGCTGACGGTTCGTCAAACGGATGTCCGGTCTGAAGGATATCAGCTTTTCCGTTCCAGGGGCCCGGTTGGATTTCAGGTACAATCCAACCCAACAATACTCCAACTGCGTCCAAACCTCAGGCGAAATATGCCAAAAGTTCTGTATTCTGAAGAGGAATCCAACAAAGTTGACGACACGTCTATCGGACGTCCAGAGCTCAAGATATAAGTGTTTCCGCTCCGAGGGCCCGGTTGGTTTCGTAGCTGAACCAACCCGGCCGAACAAAAAGTTCTCTGAAACCTTGAGTGTAATGTACCGAAACGATCGTCTCGATCCAAGTATCGCATCGCAGCTGACGTTGCATTGATATGAGGTATGTGGTCCATGTAATGGGTGTTCGAATGGAAACAATCCGAAATGGGGGGGTCTGGGCCCGGCCCGGCCCGACACAACCCCCCCTGGGTAAGCCCGATCTGGGTCGCCCCGTCCCGGGTCCGGTTCCGGCCCATCAGGGATCAGCCCGGCCCGGCCGGCACGGTCCGGCCCGACTGGCGCGGTCCAGTCGCATGGCCGGCCGCGGATCGGCAAGTGGGGCCGAGCGGAAGCTGCGGAGCGGGGGGGGATGCGCGGCCCCCTCGCCGCTGAATGAAGCTGCTGGAGGTTTACGCCGTCATTGTTCCTCCAGGATCCCGTGCGGCCGTGGGATCCCCTCTGCCGCACCGCTGCAGCAAGCCACGGCTGTTGTTTCCTCCGACGGCGCACAAGGGCGCCGCCGCCTCCTGGCGGCCGGACGACTCCGGCCGCCGCCCCCGGTGGTCGGTGGCTCCGCGCCAGCGACACGCGCCTCCAGGGTTTCCGCGGGCCACCGGAGTTGCTCCGGTGGTCCGTTTTCAAAACCGTTTGTGCCAGAGTTCATCTCAGGTCCTGAACATTACTGCGGGAGTTTCAAAATTAACTTGCGGCCTCATTTTTCATCGCCTGTCAATCCAAAATCAACGTTCAATAATCAAACCGCGACCTCTTCATGGTTTTATGGCGCGGCGTGACAGCACCGCGGCTTGTTCGACTTCAACGGCGCAGCGCGACGACGCCGCGATTCTTTACCCTTTCTCATAGTTTCCGCGTGGTGCAACTGCACCGCGCTGCCTTTCACGTGCCGCAACAAATTCAAACAAACAAGGGGGAGGATGGTTGGTCGTGTTTGTGTGGTCTGAACTCCTCCTATTATTACGATAACTGGTGGCCCAATTGAAACCAAGAAAGTCGACTGATGAGATCACGATAAAAAAAAAAATAAACCCCTACCTCGTGATGTTATCCCTCGATGGATCTGCAGAGAGGTAGCATCGTTCATTGACGTCAGAAGGTGACGTCGTCGTTTGCGATTTTCCCACGGCGGTGTCTCCTCCTTCAATGAAGACCGGGAAGCATTCTTCATCGAAGTTCTTGGATGGCCCGATGTCGCCCAATAGTACTCAAATATGTGATGTATCCCCTCTTGTCGCAGAGAAGGAATAAAGCGGTATGTCTCCACTCTTTGGTGTCGACGTTCTTTGTCAGAGAGTTGCGTTCTTCGCGTTCTTCAAGAAGGAAGAAGTTCATAAAAGCTTAGAGCTTTCTCTTCAAATTCTCCTCACACAACAATCAACTCTCTCAAATAAAATAATACTTATCTTATTTTATTACATCAATCCAAGCATTTTGAATTTAAAAAATCAAACACTTAACTCACTAAATTAATTAACTGAGTTGGCATGATTAGAGAAGAGAGAGGGGGGTGAGTGGTCTAAAATTAAAAGGGGGGGTTAAACATTTTAAGAAGAGTTACCAATTAATGAGAGGAGAGGTTTAAGGGAGTTTAGGTAAGATGAAAGGGGTGGGGTTCGTCTGGGCCCCACCTCACCTTTAATCCTCTCATGGGAAGTTGGTTGGTTACCCCAACTTCCACTCAATGGATAAACCACTTAAAAGAAATAAAAATTGTAACTCAATTTTTATTTTATCTTCCACAAATTTTTAACAACACCTCCCATTATTACACAACTCGGAAAAAGATCTTCTTAAGAAATTACCGGCACTGCGGTTCCATCGGTGCCCTTGGATTTCGATTCCGTGCACCGGTTCAAAAGATTGAAAAAAACCCGCTCGTTCATTCACTGAACGTACCTGAGCTAAAACTTGGAAATTTATTCCAGGCACACCGGGCCTCAGAATCAGGCTCTGTCAGAAACTGCGTTCTTGTAAAATCCCGAATAATATTTAGAAAAAATTTCCCTTGAAGTTTACAGGTCTTTACATTACTCACACCTCAGGGGTTTATGTCCTCGTAAAACTTAAACACAGACTAGAGATACAAAAGCGGTATTGAGCACACATCTGAGCCTTCCGCTCCCATGTTCTTACCTAGAGATTTCCGTACTGCAAAAGAAAGTTCACCCGAGGAATCGACCGTCCTTGTAGGATCCACTCCTATCGATCCTCAGTCCCCAATGGAACCTCCGAGAATATCACCCCATCTCCCAAGTCCATCTTCCCATGGTCAATGATATGCGAAGGGTCGAGCATGTATCTCCTCAGTTGAGATACATGGAAGTCTTCATGCACCTGGTGCAACTGAGGTGGATGGATCAAGCGGTAAACCACCTCGCCTACCCTGCTGGGGACCTAGAATGGTCCGTTAAACCTTGGAGATAACTTGACGCCTCGGCCACGTCTCTGTAATTCCACGTCGAGGACTTACAACATCGTCCATGGCATGAATACATCATTCATGTACGAATTGACTGTATTAGGAAAAGAATGTGGTTCATCCAGGGGATGAGACCGGATTTCTCTTATCGGCAAAGAAGAAATCCTAGAAACTCTTGTGGGACCAGAGAAGGTCCAGGTCATCCAAGAGTGGATGAGGACAGCTCAGAGCCGACAGAAGCCATATGCTGACAGGAGGCAGAGACCACTAGAGTTTGTCACGACCCTACATCGAGGCCCGTGTCGTGATTACCCCAAGCCCGCCTTCCATAGGCCAGGGGCTGGTGACTAGCACCAAAGGCGTAAATCCAGATAACTGGGAAAGAATTGCCTTTATAAAAGTAAAAAAACACCATAGAGTACAAGTAGATGAAAAACACTAAGTACAAATGAATGTGTTGATGGTAAAATTTCCAAAATACAAACCCAACTAAAAAGTACAGCTACAACGGAAAAGTCAAACAACTGGAAGAATGGAAGAAGCACCTGGGTCGTCCTCCTCAGATCCTACCTGAAGGGTAGGTATAGTTAGCACAGCTCCTGGTTAGTCAACCTCCTCCGAGTATCATCTCGTCGTGAAGTCCACCTCCGGATACTAACTCGTCGTGTGGTCCACCTCCACGTACCGTCCAGTCCTCGAACACTCGGCCTCTGTCAGCACTTCCCATCATCTGCAACCAACACAACGAGGTGCGGGCATATCCCGTGTAGGGGTGAGTATAACGATACTCAGTAGGGACCCCGAGACCCTCAAGGTCTCACTGAAACCGACAAGGATGACCACAAGAAGATCTCAACAGATAACCTCTACTTAGGTATATGCCCATACATATACCTAAGTTATCACGTAACCCATCTCAATCATGAGGAAACACAAATATTATGAAATCAACGGATAACCACTACCCAGGTATATGCCCACACATATACATATGTTATCAAGTGACTTATCTCAAACATGAGGTAAACACAAAGATCATAGACTCAGCTCAAACCAAGATTTCATTATCGAAACCATAACTGCTGAAGAGCCCTGTCTCTGTAGTGTACAGTGGTCCTGTCACGACTCTAGGGTACTTCTCACTAACCTAAGACTGCTGAGGCACTCCTCCTGTCGAGTACCGCGGGTCTGCCACTTCACAAAGTAGTGCTCCACCACCATCGGTCTGCCATCTCACACAGTAGTGCTCCCCCTCACAGCCTACATAGGTACTCCTCCTGTCGATTACCACAGGTCTGCCACCTCACAAAGTAGTGCTCCTCCGCTATGGGTCTACCACCTCACAATGTAATGCTCCCCACTGGGCTATGCTAGTCACTCTGAATCAAACCGGACAAGCAGTCATCGGTCACAGCCAGCTACACGATCTTCGTACTCTGTATGCTCGTCTCCCAGAGGGTCCGCTCCATGAGCTACAGGTCGATACTCCAAGTATCACAAGTCCCACGAAAAATTATCTCAAGGGACTGCATCGTCATAGGGGTCTCAACACAACAGACGACGCGTCAATTAGACTCCCGGTCTGTGAATTATTAGCCTTTTCGTCCTAGGGGCCCGGTTGGTTTCGTGTGCGAACCAACCCGACCGTATCTCAACTATACCCCGAACTCTCATAGGGTATACACATAGGGACAATTTTTCAACATGCTCACCAACGCCACTGACGGTTCATCAAACGGGTGTCCGGCCTGAAAGATATCAGCTTTTCCGTTCCGGGGGCCCTGTTGGATTTCGGGTACAATTCAACCCAGCAATAATCCAACTGCGTCCAAACCTCGGGCGAATTATTCCAAAAGTTCTTACTCTTCATGTTTAATCCAACAAAGTCGACGAAAAGTCAATCGGACGTCTGGAGGTCAAGATATATATGTTTCCGCTCTGAGGGCCCGGTTGGTTTCGTATCCGAACCAACCCAGCTGAACCAAATGTTCTCCGAAACCAATAGTGTAATATAGCAAAATGACCGTTTTGATCCAAGGATCGCATCGCAGCTGACAGTGCGTCGATCGGAGGTCCATGGCCCAAGTTATGGGCATTTGAACGGAAAATATCTGAAATGGGGGGTCTAGGCTCGGCCCGGCCCAACCCCCCCTGGGTCGGCCCGATCCGGGTCGACCTGACCTGGGTCCGGGTCCAGCCCATCAAAGCACGGCCTGGCCCGACCGGCACCGGCCAGCCTCATGGCCTGCCGCGGCTCGGTCAGCATGGCCAAGCGGAAGACGCGGAGTGAGGGGGGGGGGAGGTTGCGCGGCCTTGTCGCCGCTGATTGAAGCCGGCGGCGGTTTGCGTCGTCGTCGTTCCTCCGGGATCCCGCGCGGTCGTGAGATTCGCCATGCCTCACCGCTGTGGCAAGCCGCGGCAGTTTTTTCCTCCGGCGGTGCGCTAGGGCGTAGCCACCTCCTGGCGGTCGGACGGCTCCGGCCGCCACCCCTGGTCGTCGGCGGCGTGGCGCTGACGACCCGCACCTTTAGGGTTTCTGCGGGCCACCGGAGTTACTCTGGTGGACCGTTTTCAAAACCGTCCATGCCGGCGTTCATCTCAGGTCCCGAACATTACTGCAGGAGCTTCAAAATTACCTTGCGGCCTCATTTTTATTCACCCGTCAATCCGCGCTCAATGATCAATAATCAAACCGCGGTCTCTTCGTGGTTTTCTGGCGCGGCGCGACGGCGCCGTAGCTTGTTCGACTTCAACGGTGCGGCACGACATCGCCATACTTCTTCTTCCTTTCTCATAGTTTTCGCGCGGTGCTACCGCACCGTGCCGCCTTTCACGTGCCGCATCAAATTCAAACAAACAAGGGGGAGGAGGGTCGGTCGTGTTCGTGCGGTCAGACCTCCTCCCATTATTACGATAACAGGCGGCCCAATTAAAACCAGGAAAGGCGACAAATGAGATCACAATCAACAATAAAATAAACCCCTACCTCATGATGTGATCCCTTAATGGATCTGCGGAGAGGTAGCATCGTTCGTTGACATTAGAAGGTGACATTGTCATTTGCGATTTTACCACGGCGGTATCTCCTCCTTTGATGGAGACCGGGAAGCGTTCTTCGTCGAAGGTCTTGGAAGGCCCGACGTTGCCCAAGTGTACTCAAATATGTGATGTATACCCTCTTTTCACAGAGAAGGAATAAAGGGGTATGTCTCCGCACTTTGGGGTCGGCGTTATTCGTCAGAGATTTGCGTTCTTCAAGTTCTTCAAGAAGGAAGAAGTTCATAAAAGCTTAGAGCTTTCTCTTCAAATCCTGCTCACACAACAATCAACTCTCTCAAATAATATAAGACTTATCTTATTTTATTTCATCAAGCCATGAATTTTGAATTTTTGAAAATAAAACACTTAACTCACTTAATAAATTAAGTGAGTTGGCATGATTAAAGAAGAGAGAGGGGGAGGTGAGTGGTCTCACATTAAAGGGGGTTTAAAGATGTTAAAAGAGTTCCCAATTAATGAGAGGAGAGGTTTAAGGGAGTTTAGGGAAGATGAAAGGGGTGGGGTTTGTGTGGGCCCCACCTCACCATTAATACTCTCATGGGAAGTTGGTTGGTTACCCCAACTTCCACTCAATGGATAAACCACTTAAAAGAAATAAAAATTGTAACTCAATTTTTATTTTATCTTCCACAAATTTTTAACAACTCATCCTATTATTACGCAACTCCGAAAAAGATATTCTTATGAAATTACCGGCACTGCGGTTCCATCAGTGCCCTCGTATTTCGATTCCGTGCACCGGTTCAAAAGATAGAAAAAACTCGATCGTTCGTTCACTGAACATACCCGAGCTAAACTTCGGAAATTTATTCTGGTCACACCGGGCATCGGAATCAGGTGCCGTTAAAAAATGCATTCTTGTAAAATCCCAAATAAAATTTTGAAAAAATTTCCCTTGAATTTTACGAGTCTTTAAAAAAACCCTTTAACAAACACTTTTAATCTCATATGAAAAAAACATTTGTTTAAAAATAATCATGTATCTAAAAACCCATTTCCGATACTAAAAATTCTAAAAAAGAAAAGGAATGCAGGTTTTCAGTTAACAAAATATATAATACTAAAAAGTAAACAAGAAATTAAATAATAGTTCTAGTGACAAAAATCTCATTTTCATTGTCTACATTATAAATAGAACATTATTTTTGTTGTGTTTCAAAAAATTCCGTATAAAAAAATAAAAATATTCATATAATAAAGAATTTTATGAAATTAAACATAATAATAAAATTTATTCTATAGTCATTTTATATCAATATAAATGATTATGTAAAATAATATCAGGAATATTGACATGGAAGAAAATTATTGATAATTAAATCTTTAAATATTAACGGTGTACCATACCACATTGAACATTTAAATCATAATACCCATGAAATAATAAAGGTTAAAAAAATAAATAACATTTAAATAAATAAAAAATGTCATTATAAGTCAATTGGGATACAAATAAACCTCATAAAAAAGGTGGGTGTAAAACATTATAATATGCATCATTGAATAGACTTTGAGATGAATTCCATTAACTTAAGTATGACTGATTACTTATAATCATTATATTCTTAAAAAGAAAACATAGGAAAACTATTAACTTTATTCAGAACCTCTTTCATTTTTATTATTACAATTATATAAATTATTACCAAGTTATAATAGTTACCTAATTGTTTATGTTCAATCCCTGAATTTTAATTATATTCAACCCATGAATCCCAAATGACATTTGAATAATATCTATAGACCATAGTGTCCATTAGTAGATATAACTGACAATAAAATTTATCAAATAATAATCATATTTATACATCAACTATAAATTTAAAACCATCCATCAGAGATGGATATTAGAATTGAACTATGTTAAAATCAATGAGACAATAAGTCGTACGTGCGCAAGAGTGACATTTCCATTTTTCAATAATCATTATTGAATGAAAGTTGAGGTCATTTTAACATTACATAATGATATTAATATCATATATATAGTGTTATTTAAAAAAATTTATATATATTAATGATGTGATATATTGATGAAAAATGAATCACATCACTTCCTGGAGGTGATAGTTTACACGTATGCACGAATGACGTTATCATTTTTATGTTCATTGAAATGTAATAACATAAATGATAAATTATTATTTTTTAATTATAAATATTTTAAATAATATAATATATAATCTACAATTCAATCATTATATCAAGTCCTACGATACATTGATGTAAAACTAATTATATCAGTTCTTGAGGCAGAAGTTTTTATAACATAGCAATGAAAATCATTTTCACGTTTAATGGATGTGGCCATGGATTTATATGATTATATTAAATTAACAAAATATATTTATATTTATTATTTTTATATATTATATCATTATTTTTAATATTATTTGAAATAATTGGATGAATAATGAAAATTGAAATAATTGATTAAAATGACTCATCTTCTTGGAGCACCTCAAATTTTTAACACATTAAAAAAATAAGTATGGTATTATGAATAAACAAATAGAAATATAATTTGTGTAGGGATTGTAATAAATTATTTTACAATATCATTTCTAAAACAAATTGGTTATGATGTTTGAGGAAAAGAGAAGACGAGGATGTCTTTTATAAGAGAGGGGACATGTAGTCTTGGAATTTTCTCAAAATATTATTGTAATATATATTATTTTTATATTTAAAATGTCTTTAAACTAATTTATTTGGAATATTGAATGATTAGGGTTTTTAATACTACCATAAAAGGATAATTATATAAGTATGGACTATTGATTAATCCTTATTTTTTATCTTTAATCCTAATATAACATCTTTAACTCTTATCATGATAACATGTGCTTTTACATTTTTAGTGTCAGTATATTTACTATAAAATTAATGAAGATCCACAAATGGGTAATATTTAACATTTTAAACCTTATCCTAATCAGGTCTCTGAATTTTATTGTTCAATTAATTTTATATAATTTAATGAAATAATATTTATTTTAAAATATCAATAATATCTATTTTGACACAAATCAATACACAACTTTTTAAAAATAACAAAACCACAATATAAACTAGAACCAAATATTCTAAAAAATCAGTAAAATGTAATTGTCATCAATAAATTTTTTTATGATTTTAATTATTTCAAATTTATTTAATTTTAATATTTTTAATATCATTTATTTGATATTTCTATTAATTAATCAATTATCATATTATCTTTGTATAATCATATATGGTATTTATTTACTTCCTAAAATTTAAAAATAAAATTCCCTGATTAATATAAGATTTTTATATTTCAATATAATGTGTATAGTAAAATATATAAGTGAAATAACCCAGTAATATGAATGTTATATTTATTGAAACATAAGTATGAAATTTTTGACTTTACATTAAAACAAAATAATATAATGGGAATAAATTAGTCCAATTGTCTCCAATAGGTTATAAAATCCAACAAAGTATTTTTTTTGTAGAAAAAACACCTAAAATAAAATTATAAAAAGTGTATGGTTAATTTCCTAATATTTATAATATTATTATTACCCTTATTTACCCAATTTAACTTCAACCGTGGTAATAATAAAAATTATTAATGTCGATATTCAAATTGAACAAAAATTAAAGTGATATATTTACATACTTGGACCATATAAAAAATATGGAGTTATTTTTTCAATATCCCTGACATATAATTCACTAATATAAATTTGAATCTAATTCCATTAACGAGTTGAGAAAAGATTCTATTAAACTAACCATGCTCAAAAAATTGAAAAATATATATATTAAAATTCAGCATGAAATTTAATCAAATATCCTGAATTGAAATCAATAGTTTACAATTCATGTAATTATAAATTGAAATCAATCAAAAATAAAATTTAAGGCTGTAATATATTTAGGCATAAATATGTTTTTAATTAAAATTTATTATATTCTTTTATTCACCAAAACAACAAACTTATCAAAAAAAATACCAATAGTACCAAGAAAGAATATTTTGATCTTTCTATTTCAAATAAGACTTTTTTTAGACTAAATTTTTTAAAATATATAAAAATTTATTTTTAATACATTTGTGTAATCAAAAGACATCAACATTGTCCTAAAAAATATATCATTAATCCAAAAAATTGGATTTGTTCATATATTATGTCTACAAAACACATATGAGGAATGATATAAAATATATTCAGTATATAATAAATATTATTAATGTAATATATAAAATAATTTTTTTTATTTCAGGGTATAACACATAGTAGTTCTAATTTAAAAAAAATTCAGAAGAATATTTAATTTCATTTTAAGAATTTTTTTATGTTTTATTTTTTAAGTGGTCAATGAATAATTAATTATAACTTTGTAAAAAATATTCTCATAATTCATTTAATCATATTCATAATCTATATTCTATTTTTATAATATAACATCCATATTAAATAATAATATTTTATTTCTTATTTATGATCGATATGGAATATTATGAACAATATCAAAAAAAGTGTTTCCCATTAAGAACATATGATGTTACATCCCCCTATTTAAGAACTTATTTCCATTCAATTTGAACTCTAGATTAATATCTATTATTTTACCTTTAAAAGTACCATTATGTTAATTCGATAGTGATACAATGGTTAATAAAAATTGAAGGTCCTCTCAGATAACACATATTATAGTTCCATGTTAGAAAACAACAACATGAAATGGAAAAATGATTATAAATTTATTATGGATAGTGATAGATAACATGGTCATAAAAAAATTATTAATTAAAATACCATAAATCTATGATGGTTTAAAAGGTCTTTAATTTAATAATATAAAAAGTAAATAAAAACCATTTTTATATTAATATCATTTTCATATAGTTGAGGAATTATTTTTCTACCTTGACTAAGCATATATGGAAATATAATTACATGAAAAGTTTTGTTTCATCCATTAGTAGAATTTTTTAACTTCAATTATTATCTAATAATTCTCATTTTGAATCACAACCCAGAATTACCTCAACATATTTTATCATGAATCATCTTGTATATTGACACTTGATATTTAATATCTCTATGATATAGAAAAAACATGTTAATAAAAAAGAACATCATACATTTATAATGATTTAAAAATGATTTTATTGTTATTTTGTTCACATAGGTAGAAGTTCCCAACATTGAAATAATTCCATAAATCTTCTATAACTTCCCTAGATTCATTTGATAAAATAAAAAATATAAAACATGTTTTATATGGGTATTGGTAGGGAAATGTCTTATGAAAATAATTTCTATGAAATAATATCAGAAAAAATAAAAAAAAAATTATTTTTATTAAAATCATCGGACCAAGAATATTTTGAAACATTCAATCAAGGGTCCTTTTAAAATACCATAAGTTATAGAAGATAGTAAGTTAAAATTAAATATATATATATATATATATATGTTTCACAAGGGTCTCATTCTTCCGAAGAACTATTAAAATCAAATTATTCCTCAAAGGCTTGTGGTAACGTAAAATATCTAAATATTTCTTGATAATGTAATTATTTTTCGAAAATATGTGAATATTCATAAATTAGGATTTTATTAAAAACAACATAGAAACCACAGTGGTATATTGGAATAGAGGAGTAGATTGATATTTAATATGGATGTATTTAAGGGATTTGTATGTTAGAAATTTTTTCTAAATCATCAGGATATGATTTTACAATAATTATTAGAAAAAAGTCTTCACAAAGAATTTTTTTGTTTTGAATCCTCCTCCTTCTATTAGAAACTGACATTCCCAAATCAAAAGAACATATAGAATAATACATTTACAAAAATAAAATTCCTAGAATCATAACAAATATATTAACCTAAAGTCTTAATACTTAACATTTAATAAAACAATCATTTGAAACCTACTACAAGGACCCAACATTATACATTACATAACCTCGTGTTTTTGAACTAGATTTAACATTCAAATATATTTTTTGAGTTTTAGATTATTAAAAATATATCTTATAATTTAATCAAATAACTTAAATGTTGACACTAATACTCAGTAACTACTTTTCCAACAATATAAAAAACTTTAATATAACGAATGATTTATATTTATGAAAAATATTCAAAAATATCCCCATGATGTCATCCTTATCTCTATTCCACATTTATCCTCAGTATATAAATTATAAAAACATGGAATGAGCACAACATATCATAAGGGATATAAAAAATAAGGCAAGTATTTAGTTCCCTAAAAAATGAAAACCAATATTATGTTTTCATTTATCTTCAACATTCATTGAGAATGTGAAAGAAATAATTTTCATAGGAAAAAAATACACAATATTCTCAATGAAAAATATTTAAAAAATATATCATGAAATTAAAACCACTTTGGGTTACATAGAGAATCATATATTTAAGTTTCAAAAAACTATGAATTCAAATGACCATATGGCCGACTTCTAGTTAATCAATTATGGATATACATTATTTTATTAAGGCCAACCCATGTTAAAAAGAAATGGGCTACCCAATGATATTTGGACCACCCCATGTTATGCATTAATGGGCTTCCCAGTGCTTACTGAACCACCCAATGTAATGCTTTAATGGGCTTTCTAGTACTATATGGTCCAGCCTATATATAATAAATATTGGGTCCACCCATTCTATAAAATTATCACGTACCATATCATTAATAAAACAGTTTCGTCATAAAATACATTGAAAATATATTCTAATACTATGTATATAACAATTTAATATAAAAATAACCATTTCATTGAAAAACCCATATTTATTACAAATAATTCAACAAATAAATGAATATATTTTATATTTTTGAAAATATATAATAAATAAAAGGAATATATTAATTGAATAATAGTCACCATATTAGTAATGTTACTGTCTCCATGTACGTTAAAAATATAACATTATTTTTTATCATTTGTCAAAACATTCCAAATAAAACACATAAAAAGATAAATTTTGAAAACAATTTAATGAAATTAAATATAGTAAAAAAATTCCATTATAATCCTTTTCTATCTATATTAATTTATATATAAAATAATTTCAAAGAATATTGATTTGGAGAAAACAATTTGATAATTAAATAATTAAATATTTAAGGTGTCCCACGGCACATTGAACATTTAAATCATAACCCCCATGAATAAATAAAATAAATAACATCATAATAAATAATTTAATGACTTGATAATTCACATGGTACTTATATGAACATCATAAATGAAGTTTAGTGTAAAGCATCAAAATATAACTCAATGAAAGCAGATTGAGACGAAGTTCATTACCTTGGGCCCAACTCACTATGTATAGTATTTATTATCAGGAATAATAATCATAGGTTAATTAATCAGTCCATATTTAACATTTTTCAACTTTATTTTTCCATTTATATCAATTATTACCATGTTATATCAATTACATCATTTTTTAGTTCACGTTTATTGTTTTAGTGATATTTGTTACGTGGATCCAAAAAGAATTTGGTATGACGTATGTTGTAAAATGTTTCATTCTTACATTATTATTAAATTAATATTAATTTACTTATAATATGTCTTACATATCAATTATAATTATAATTTTATTTATTAATATTTAATATGAAAATGAATTATGTTACAATCATTGAGATGGTAAATAGTATGTACACTTGAGTAAGTTTTTTATTTTTCAATGATCATTATGTAATGATGTTTAATATCAAATTTAATTTCTATCAAGATAATTATATCATATATATCAAGTTATCTCATAAAATATACTTATAAATATTATGCACATGATATGGTTATGAAAAATGATTCACATTCCATCGTGGATGTGATTGTTCACGCGTCCACCCGAATGAAATTATCATTTTTAATTCATGGAAAGGTAAGAATATAAATGATATATTATATTTAAATAATGATAAAAATTTAATTAATATCATATATAAATTTTAATTCTATCATTGTAACCATTATATTGATATTGTTATGGAAAATGAATTATATTGGTTAGGGATATGGTAGATTGTTATACATACTAACAATAATTAGTTTTACATTTGATGAAAGTTGATATTGAATTATGTGAAATTATTAACATAATTAAAATTTGTTATATTTATGTTACATGATTAATTATTTCATCAAGTTTTAATATGATTTTAAAGAAGTGGATGAATAAATAAAACAATGAAATTTGATTAAAAATGATACCTCTTCCTCTGACCACCTCCAATTCCAAACAACATGAAACAACTAAGGACGGTGGTATACATTATATAAGAGTTATATATAATGATTAGGTATTATATAAACATATTTGTTTATTTCATGGCTTAGACAAAATATATTTTGAAATTTGATTAATAAATTAGAATAGGTTTATTTTTATAAGAAAACGTACTAGAATTCTTAGGATTTCTCAAAACAATAAATAAATATAAATTACTTTTACACTATAAAAGAATACAAAAGGATTTAAACAGAATATAGTATTATTATAGGTGTACATAAGTTCATCTAATGAAAATTATATATATTTTTACTATTTTTTAATAATAGTATTTTATCATTAACACTTATTTAACCTCTTCAACTTGTACTGTGATAACATCTATTTTACTATTTAACGGTTAATATAGTTATGATAAAGTAACAACAGTACCATAAATGGTTAATTTATGGAATTTTAGACTATATAAAAGGGAATATTTATTAATTTCAGTTTTTTAATTACATTTCAATTCATAAAATATTATTTATTTTAAAATATCATGAATGTAAATTTTTATAATATTTATTATAAGACTTTTTTAAAATATAATAAGAAGAATATAAATTCAAAAACATTTTTCTAAAACATAAATAACATGTCATAGTAAAAAATATAATTCATTTATGAAATTAAATATTTCAAAATATTTTTATTTAAATATTTTTAATATCATTCATTTGATATTTCTGTTAATTAATCAATTAATGCATTATCAATATGTAATACTTTATGGTAATTATTTATTTAATAAAAACTAAAAATAAATTTTAATTATTAATATGAAATTTTTATAATTGAAATCAGTATTTATAGTTCAATATATAATCTAAATAACCCTTCTATTAAAAATAAAACATAAGTTTGATATCTTTGACATTCTGTTAAAATAAAATTCTACAAAGGGTACTAAGACATCCATGTCACCCATGAGGTTATTTAAACATCAAAATGTTAATTTTTAGAAAATAAACCCAGAAATAAAAATATTATAAGTATTAAATTAATTTTAAAATATTTTTAATTTTATTTTTAATATTAATTATCATATTTACCCATATATGTTTTAAAAATACGAAAGATACTATTCAAATCTCCGAAAAATAGAAGATAACTATAAATTAAATTTGAAATATTTATTCAAAATATGGAATAAATTTTTCTAATTTAGTAACATAAAATTGGCTAAATTTAATTTTGGATTAATCTTGTAGATGGGGTGAGAATAAAAGTCATTAAAGTGAAAAACATTCAAAAGTTAGAAATGTTTTTGTTTCAAAATTAAATACTACCAGGATTCTAATGGCCTAATTTGAATTATATGATACAAAATTTATCTAATTATATTTTAAACACTTCTAAGAATATAATTTTACACCATAAATTATTTATAAAAGAATGATTTTTTAATAAAAATTTAGAATTCATCATTATTCATCAAAACATGAAACAGACCAGAAAAATAGAAAAAAACAAACCAATAAAAATTTGGATACTATGCATTCAAATTAAATTATTTATTTTTCAAATTCAATTAATCACAGTGTAGAAAACTATATTTAATTTATGTTATCTAGAAAAATGTTTCAAAATAGTATTTTAAGAAAAATACATCTTATATGCATAAAATTGGATTTGTTATCATATCATCTATATATAACAAATAGAATATATGTTAAGCATTTGATTGAGTATATTATAAATTTAATTAATATAATCTAAAAAATTGATTAGTTTTTCTATTCATATAAAACAAACTATGGAATATTTAAATCGTTTTTTTTTAATATTAACATTTATTTGAAAAAGGTTATAATTTTAATTTATAATTATTTTTGCAACAAAATTTAATTATAAATGTTTAATCCATATTTTAATTATTTATTTAATACTATTCATACCATCTATTCTAACAATAATAAGATAACATCCATATAAAATAATAAAATTTATAGTTCATTTAATCTCGATTTAGAGTAACATGTACACTATAAAATGTATTGTTTCCCTTAAAATACTCACGATGTTACACTATATGTTTATAAGTGATCCCTTGAAAAATTACTATTTTACAAATGGATCACTATTTTGGAATAATGTGAATATTTTATTAGGATGATTCTCTATTAAATATAACATGATTTATACACAAAATATTATGTGTATAAATTCTCTTATGTTGTAGTTATAAGAAATCATTACTCCATCATTACATTATGATTATCTTATTCTCACAAAAAAATTATATTTTTAAGGAATATGTTTAAATTTACTGAGAATTTTATCCCACCATTATTATGTTTTATATACCTCTAGATTATAAATATTTGTTTTTGATTAATTATTTAATTGAATAAATCATTTTCAAATATATTTTTTTGATATATAAAATAATTTTTTTGAATATGTTATGATAGTTATGATAAAACAATTATCACAAAAATACTTATTAATGAGTCTTCAAAAATTAATTAAAACTCTAAACCTATATATTATTTTTTTAATTAAGTGACCTAATATTATTCAATTATGTTTTGGAAGTAAAATTTTGGGTAACATATATAGATATAAAATCAGGAAATTTAAATCTTGTGTCTATGGAACTAGATTTGGGAGAATATATTCAAACTCTTTAAAGTTTGTATCAGAGAATGGTTTATAAATATTTTGGGATTAGATATTGTTTATATTATGTTATATTATTATTTATGTATACCATAATGGGTTTATAAGTTTTTAATTGGTCATAAATTAATGTCTTTAACACCCATTTTTTGTTTTATGTTATCACATTTGAATCTGTTTAATGGTATTTTGGGAAATTTTTAATTGGGTTGAGTTATATGTCGGCCTCTACTTTATTATGAACGATTATTTTAGAAAAAGTATATTACATTTCGATGTATGAAAGAAGAATGGAATTATATATCCATTTAAATTGTAACATTATTAAATGTTTTGGTTATTTAGGTTAATTGGAATATAAGAATATTTATTGGTCGAGTTATTTTATTTGATCCTTTCTTGTTAGTTCATCTTAGAATGTTTCATACATATTATATACTATCATAAATTATTCTAATAGATTCATTATGTTATTATCAAATGAAATTTGAAATTGATTTTTAACTATTTATGGATTATGATATCAATTATTAGTTGGTTTTAGTGCTTTAGGTATTATATATTTATAAAATTCATTTGGATTATAAGATGAGATAATGATGAAAACTGATTGACATAAACAAAAAATAATGAACATATTTTTATTGATTAAAAAAATATATATTTCCATATAATCACCATTAATATTATAAATAAATTTCTCAATATTAGGAGAAGGATATTTATAAAAATATTATCAGACTACCATTATTTAAAATGAATGGATGGACTTTTCACAAAAAAATTGATTTTTGATTTTAATCACATTGACCTTATCATGATCATTAAATTTTATGTTAGTAATTTTCTCTGTCACTATATATAATTATTTATATATTAACATTTCATCCATGTATATAAATTTAATTCATAATTTTTTTACTATTTTAAATCCTATTAAGGTTTTATTTCATATGATCTTTTAATTTCCCTTTTCCTCTTTTCAAAAGGCAGTTTCATTAACCCTTTTAATGATTTGGTTTTCTAAAAATGTATTTTAATTTATAAAAAACATTATTACAGATATAATTTTCAAATTACATGGACTAAATTTATTAATGGTGGAAAATTTAACTCCCCAACAATTTAATACAATACTATATCCAATCATATATATGAAACACAACAACATGCTTAAAAAACTACATAAAAATTTTATTTTAAATATGTCAATTAAAAGGATGACACTGATTTTTTTAGAATGAATAGAAGATTAAGAATTAGGAAATATATTCAATGTTCATAATCCAAAATAATTTATTGATAAATGACTTAAAAATATTCACAACATTTTTAGTAAATTTGTTATATTATTAAAAAATATTTTTTCTTCAAAAATTATCTTTATTAAATTTTTTGATGATATTATAATTGCATTAAATAAAACATTATAGGTTTTATTTTATAAAAAAGATTCATTTTAAATCATCTATTCAAAATTAACATAAGGTGATATTTTTGTATTTTTCTAAAAATATTGATTTTTCATTGAATAGTTAAGACTACCAATTTTTTATAAAATTTTCTTTTATTTTTATTAAATATTATTATTATTCATTGAGTTTTATCTAAAAGTAGAATAATTATTCTTTAATTATTTTAATATAAATTATTATAATTTTATAATCATTCTATTTTATTTTTGTATATGATCTTTTTTTGATAAGAAATATTTTTTTCAAAACAGTTTTCATTTTATTTTATTCATTTGTATTATATTTTATTTTTACCACATTAAGGAATATAAAAATGAAAAATTTATCAATTAATTGGAATTTTTAGGTTTATATATTTTAAATATCTCCATTTCAATTATGAATAGTTACCATAAGAAATTTCCGTCACTACAGTAATGATAAATTGGGTAATTAAGGTTAAAAATAATATTATAAGGTCTCAAAATCAACCAATACAATTTATAAATTAAAATTAACTGCTATATTTTTTCTATAATCATCCAAGATTTATATTTAGGTTAATTTAATACAATGTTTTTAACAGAATACATATTTTTGAAAAAGATGAAATTTTATGAGAATTTGAATTGTCAAGATTACTAGATGATTCATTTTTTAATAAATAATTATGAACATTATTTAGATATTGTAATTATTCTATATAATTATTTTGGAATTTGGAAGAGTATAGACGCGTTTTTTTGTTTCCTATAGGAAATTCAGGAGCACCATATTGGGAAACAATGTTTTAAAGGTCATGTAGAGGGCACACAGTATGCCTGAAACTGTGCAGCCCACAATAAGAAACCATGAAGTCTTATGAATGTGGATAGAAGTTATTTCACGGGGTGCACATGATTATACAAACCATGCATGTATCCCACATTTTTATTAGAAGATAGTGTACCTAATCACTATTCTCTTTATGATTGGTATAAGGATTCCAAACCGTGCGTCCATCTCGTGGAAGGTGATATAGGTTCTAGTAAACGACGCACAATTTGCTCACAATTTTCTAAACCATGCATCTCAATCCATACCTAGAAACCTATTTTAAAATATTTAATTATTTAATTATGAATAAAATTAAAATAAAAAGAATCCTAAGTTTTCATCTTCCACTAGCTGGGTTGCGTGATGGTCGCACCCCCTCTTCTTCTCGATACATGACACCCCCTTATCAGAACCTCCATATATTGATAATTTCATCTGGTTCTCTATAATAGTATCATGTGAATATCCATTTTTTGAGATCGATATCTTAGGACCCATTCATGAGGATTCAGGTAGCAGCCTCATAAAGAGAAATGGTTCAGATCGTTTTGGATGGTCACTGTCATTTTGGGGGACTTTGACAACATCAAGAAGAAATTCACTAATATAAATCTGTTTATATATATACACACATATAAATTCCTTGAATGTATTCTTTCAAAGATATGGGAATAAGTGAATTTGGTTAAGGGATATATATTTATATATAAATACATGTGTGTGAATGTATGGAGCAGTTTCGAGTGGTAGTCGATAAAATTGGTATGTTCCAATAAATTTGTCTTGGATTTGGTCTAAATCCCGAGGTAGTACCCATATCATTTTCCTTTTAAATTATAAGTATTATTTATGTTCTTATTTAAAATAGTTGATTCATTCATTTCTATGAATAATCAGATTATGAGTTCTTGAATGAAATGCATAAGAGGCTAAATGATTTTTTTTGAAAAAAATATCATATTTTTATAATGAAACCCCTCCAATAGATGTGAACTGTCTTTCATACTAAAAGTTAATGATTATTTATTTCAAATAATTTTTTATCATATATATTTGATGTTATATATGCTTTAGTATCATTGTTTATAGATAGAATTATATCATATATCCACTCCTTTTATGTTTAAAAGGGATTTCTTGAAATGAAAATATGTACATGAAATCACAAGGAATGGAATATTATTTTAAAGAGGCTTGATTATATAGGTGGTATTATTCCTTTCTATTAGGATCGAGCAATTTATATGTCAGGGTGTTGTGCAACATGATTCAAGAGTTACCTAAATTGAGTGTAAATCCTATAATTTTTTGTTATGGACTATATGACAACCCATTATTAACCTATATGGATACTAAACTATTTTAGATGAATATTCATTACATTACAATAATACAATCTGATGAACCATAATTTTTTAGTGTATTTGGAATTATGGGAACAAAATATTCTATCATGGTGAATGATCTTCAACATCTTCCATAACGATCACCACTTGTTTTACTTCAACTTAAACATATATTCATAACCTGGTGAAAGGAATCATAAAAATAGAGTGATCTCATATTCTCAGTAAGGTAGCTAATGTAATCGTGTAAGTATAACATGGAAAAGGGTATACAAGTTGATAATATCATTTAAATATAATTACGTGAATATTAGATATGATAACAATGATTGGTATTTTAGAAGACAAAAATCCTTAGAAAATAAATAACAAAAGCCATTAAATCATAACATAGGAATAAAACATGGAATTAGGGTATTCACATATTTATATAATATGACATCCCTAGAAGCCATGAAATCACTAGAATGACCATCTTGGTAGTATGGGATTACTCCCCATACCATCTTGGTATTGATAGTTCATTCCCATGGCCATATTAGTAGCATGAATATCACTCTTAATACCATATTTGTAGTCATTTTTCACTCCCCTGTCCATCTTAGTAACATTAGTTCCCTCCTCATACCATCTTTATAGTCATGGTTCACAAACATGGACATCTTGGTAGTAAAAGATTACTGACTGGACCATCTTATTCTATCTTCTTATATATAAATCATTACCCAATGAATTTGAGGAAAATATATATCCCACTAATCTCATAATGAAATCATACATTGATGTTCTATAAGTTAGTAAATAATCATATCATAACCCTTGAAATAAAATGGGTATAAAAAACAAGTAAAAATATCATAACCTATGGAAAAAATAATGGTTTTATAATCATTTCCTCAAAATCATAACTCATAAAATAGAAACTTATCTCATAAACACATAATCCATAAAATAAAAAATATTTTTATAAAAATATATCCAGTAAAAGGGGAATCAGTTTTGTAAAAATATAACCCCTGAAAGTGAAATTTCATTCATAAAGATCATGATATTATGCATAAATTTGTCATTGAAAGAATATGAATGGAACCTTCAGATCATTATCTATAATGTAATTACTAACATCAATAGATTTCATGTAACATGGAATATAATATAGAAATAAACTTAAAAATGTTTCTTAAAGAAAATATTCATTTTTATTTGGAAAAAAAATTAATACATAAAATAGGATGGAAATAATTTTCTTACAACATTCCACGATAACATATAAAGATCGATAGATGTCATTTTGGAATCTATTTTCACTGAAGACATCTAAAATAATCTAGAAAATATTTTGAAAACCACATTCTTGAAGACTTATAAAACAATATATATGAAATTTAGAAAACCATTTTCCTTGAAAATTTATAAAATATTCATGAAAACATATTGAAAACCATTTTCCAGTAAAATATCTTTTAAAATTATTCTATTAAAAATTAACATTTAAAAATTCAAATAAGTATTCAAAGGATTGACGATGGATAAATCTATACATTTTATATGAAGTAAAACGAAAATTCATTTGGCATGGTAAAAATGTTTGAAAAAATACTTATACGGAAAGAGAAAAGAGGATACATTAAAAAATTTAAAAGCAAAAAGGGTAAAAATTTCTTTTAATGATAATTGGATATTAATATATTTATCTTAGAAACAATTTTTATAAAACATGTCTTCAAAGGAACACATATTTTTGAATGACGAGAGGGTAAAGTTTTGCTTTCATAGAAACACTTTTTAAATATCTTTTATATAAAAGAGTGGAATAAATGTAATTGATATATGAAAAAATAATGAATAACCATAGGATTCGATAGGTCATAAATATTCATGAGATGAGGAACCTAAAATTTCCTCAAGGTGAGAATAAACATAAACAATCTCATTAAGTGATGAGATTGTATAAAAAACTCTTATAATTAGGTAACATGGGATCATACTCCCCATGTAAGAACATAAAGTAAAATGATATATAAAATATCATTGAAATAATTAAATCAATGATATAAAATGTAAAATATATTTATATACACTTTGAAATAGAATTTAGGTTCATAACATAACATGAGTCTCTAAGAAGGAAATATTGAGACAAAACTATTTCACCAATTTGGAAACATTTGAAAATTAAACCCCACAAATAAAATATAATAAAATTGATATGTTATTGCCGATAAATTTATTTATATGATAAAAATAATAAAATCAATTATAGTATATACAACACACAAAATAAATGTGTGGATAACATAGGAAACATCTAATAAAAATAAAAAATGAGATGAAATCCCCTTACCCTGTATCTTAACTAAGGTTGTACTCGTTCAAAACACATGTTTAATAAATATAAATTTCTTATAAATATTTTACATATATATATTTTTATATATAATACAATTAATGGAATTATTATGAACTCATATTACCCTATTTTTAACAATTTTATAATAAGGTTACACTTTAGGTAAAAATCCCTTTATTCTTCACATGTGTCATATTTTGTTACAAATTTTGTCCATATACATATATAATAATTTCCATAATTTAAAATATGATATAAATTTTATTTATATACATTATATTTTTATTATATTGTTCTACATAATATATAGATGGGAAACAAAATACATCGTTCTTGGAGATGATAGGTCATACATACACATTAACAATATTCTAGTTTAATTATCCCTTTGAAAGAAAAAAAGTAATATATATATTATTAAATTACCTTTATGAAATCATATATATCATATATATTCATTAATATAATATTTAATACAATCCATGCAGTGTATGAAATAATCATGTTTCTTTTAAGGGTGATTATTCCACACTTCTTCAAACAAAATTATTGTATTATCACAAAATAGAAAGTTAAAAATTATATTTTATTAATAAAAATTACAGAATCATAATGAAATTATTAATATAATATATAATATATGTAAACATATTTACAAAAATAATTTCTAATTTGATATATGGTAATGAAAAAATGGACAATCATTGTTTCGTGTGGAACTAGTTGACCGTAGAAAGAAACAATATGTTTGTTACCCATTATATGAATTTGTGTGAAATTATGTGTCCCAAAATTTACATAAACACATAATTCTAAATTTAAGATACTTTTTATTATAACATATTCATATAATAATGAGAGTTGGATGGGTTTGAGAAGGAAAATAAAAATATAACTTCAGACAAGATGTTACCTTTTAATTGGGTAACTCCTTTTGATTTGTGACAAAATGCTTCCTTGAAGACATTATTCTCCATGTGAGGCTCAAATGATGAAGGGAGTAATTTTAGGAATTATATTGGTTATATATTGTCCAATAAAAATAAGTTTGAGAGGTTTGAATTTGAAGTAGAGTAGGTGGCCTATTATAGAGAAGGAAAAGGACGCACATTGAAATTTTTATAACATGTTAGGTGTAAACATGTTCTTACCTTAAACAATGTCATATAAACCAAAATAAAGCAATAATGTAAGTTTTATGGACTAAATATTTATATAAAATTAGTTTTTAAGTGTGGATAGATCATTTGGACCTCTAAGAATAATGTTTAGTCCCCAATTAACCTTAATTTTATCTTAAACGATGTGATTAAATTTAATAATTTTACTGATATTTTTTTCCAAAATTAAATCAATTGTTTTTTAATCTAAATTTTAAAATGATTAAAGTATCTTATGTTTGTTTTAAAAATAAAATTCACAGAATTTGAAAAATTAAGAGGAATTTTAATCCAATTGATGGGATGAAATTACCTGTCCTTAATGTAGATAGAAGTTCAAAAGATTAATACGTTTTTATATTATATATCAATGTGTAATTGATTATAATTAACAAAATTTATATAATATATTGTTGGAATCACCTGTTTTGATAATCCCAAATCATGCTTAAACATTAATTATGATGTATTAAAACCTTGCATTAATCTTATTATTCCATGCTTAAACGTATTTTATTCTAAACAGTTCATATTCCTACTCTCATAACTTTACTGTAACAGCTTACAGTAGCATTTACATAAGTTTAGTATTGTTAGCTACCAGTCAGAGTTTTATTTTCAAAGCCACAGTTACAGCTAACTGTCACCTTAAATATTGTTGCAAAAAGTTCACAGTTACAAGGTTACAGTCGAAGACTAATACAAGCTTACAGTTACGAGTCTACTGCTATCTATTGTCAAAGCTCACAGACGAAGGTCACAGTTACAAGACTTCTGTTCAAAGTTATCTCTGCTCAAGTTCACAGTCGAACAAGTCTACAGTTGAAACAAGTTCGCAGTCGAACAAGCCTACAGTCATAAGTCTACAGTCAAGGTTACAGTTAGACAGCTTCTGTCTACTAAGTCTACTGATGATCGAAGTCTACAGTTGACAAAGGTTACAGTTCTACAAATTTGATGTTACAAGTCTACAGTTAGAAAGGCTACAGCTACATGGAGTAAAAGCTACTATTGCAAGCCTACAGACAGCAAGCCTCTTGTTGAAGTCAGCAGTCAGAAGGAAGTCCACAGTTGGAAGACCACAGTTGAAGTCAACAGTGACATACATTCTCGACTCACTGTTTTAATTTCTTTATTTCCTACATTTAATCTATCTAACGGTCATATCATACATTTTGATGATTTGTCAAATATCTGATAAAGGTTGTCGGATGTCAGGAACCCGTACCTCGTACCTGCTGAAAAGAAATCTTTTCTGTCCCCTGTCGGGAGATAAATACGAGAAGACTACGCTGCCCAAAAAGAGATGTGAACCAGAGAATTGCGTGGTGGACGAAATATACCAGAAACACAAGAAGATAAAAACGAGTTCCATCAAGAACACAGAGAAGCATATAGACAATCAAGTATACTCGAGAAGTGTTCTGTGCATACAAGAAGAACCCTGAAGAGCTTCATCGACTACATTCTCACTACCTGTGAAACTGAAGCATACGACACTCTGTTTCTCAAACAAAAACGAGAAGAGGACTCGAACTCTCTTCTGATCGAATACAAGAGCTACACTGAGATCACCAGAACCACTTCTAAACTCTACATCTCTTGTTCTGTGATTTATTCTACATTTTGAGCAGTGTGTTTTATCTGCTGTATTAAACACACACACTGACTCTTGTACGTTCACTGGAGGATCTGTAAATCCTCAGCAAACCTTTTTGCACCCCATTTCCCACTGTGGAGAGTGGTAGAGGTCTTGTGACCTGAACAGCTGGCTGCTGTTGTTTGTTTTCCCACGAAGAACTGTGGTAGAGGTCTTGTGACCTGGACAGTGTGTTCACTGTTGTTAACCCCGATCCAGGGTGTGGATCATTCTTATATAAAATTTTGAGAGGACTAAGTCTCGGCTTGAGACTGAACCTCTTGGTTAATTCTCTGTGTTTGAAGTTATACTTTATATCCATACTATACATATTTATTTCATATTTCGCTGCTATTACTTTGAAATATAATCTACCTTCAAAGCTACTTTGATAATTAAATTCGCAAGTGTTTATGTTTGTTATAAATCAGTAAGTTAGTTTCAAAAGTTAATTTAATCATAAGATTAAGTTAACTGAGAATTAATCAATCTTTGAGAAACTAATTGAACCTTTATAATCTATATAAATTCACTACAGTTTAATTTGTTTTTGAAATTGGGGGATTTTAATAGAAATATTTTTAATAGAAATTTTTAATTGGAACTCAATTCACCCCCCTCTTGAGTGTCCACTCCGACCAACATATATTTATAATTGTTCTTATGTAACATTAAAATAAAGAACAAATATAATTTATCATTAATAATTATTTGATTGACAATGCAATTTTTAACCCAAGAAGCAGTATTGTTCAAAATTCATCTAAAATTGTAGTTTCACAAAAAGGAATAACAATTTCACAATAAGATAATTTCATTATTAAAATTTAAAAAATATTGTTTATTTTAGAATATTAAATATATAAATTTGAATAAAATTAAATTTATTATTAGAAGTGCGTCATTTGAAAAAAAATATTTTTAAACATAAAAGGTCTTTACCAAAACCCATATCATTCATTATAAATATGATTTATTCATATAAAAAATATAGAAAAATTTTGAATTTTTTTTATTAATTTTAATATTACAATGTTTAATGGATATTTTAAAATTATATTGTTTTAAAAATTTATAATAAAATGATTCATAGTTTAAAATCAGTGTTTCATGTGACGTATACCTAGTTAGTGTTGTATAAAGCACAAGACATGTCGTTTTTTCATGTAGCTCAATCAAAGTTTGTATTGCATGTAGAGAAAAATATGTCAGTATTGCATGAAGTTCAAGAAAAGTTGATGATTTGATGAAGGAATGTATGAATTTGTGTATTAATATTTATATAAATGATCTATTTTTAATGTAACGTAAAATAAAAAAATATCATTTAGATATATTAATTAAAAATATTAATACACAATATCTCAGGTTGTTACATTATAACCCTATTAAAATTAATTTCTCCCTCAAAATTATTCTGGGTTTTCATAGGATTATCACTTGAATGTTTCATTCATAGAGACCTACAACATAAAAATTTATACTACAACATCCTATAAAAGGGTAAGTTGGAACCATAACATGTACCCAAACATACTAATAATGAGTTAACCATATAGGATAACATATATGGGAAGGGAAAACTTGTAAATGGTAGAGAAATATCACCATCATGTTCTGATTGAGAGAGATATATGAAAAGTTAGGGTGAAAGATAACAATCTGAAAGCCATAAATCTTTGATAACCTAAGAACCATCTGATCCATCAGAAACAAAGGCACAAGTTTAAAAATTTATATATATATCATTTTCCTAAAGCATTAAATTATTATGAAAATTTTTACTTTTATAATTTGATGAAAATTTCACCATTTTATTGTTTTTTAATCGACATCACCACTTTATCTATAATGGTATATGAATTTTCCAATCCATAAGAACATATATATCATGATACCCATGATATTCTATCCCATCAGTTATCATCCACAAATATTAATTTTAATTGGCTATCCAATATTAATAAAAACATATATGGAGGAACAAATGGAAAATATTACTAAAGTGGTCTGAATTTTGGCATAAACATTCGATAAATGGTTATCCTTATAATCCTTATAAAAGATAAAAATTGATATATTTGGAATGAATGTCAGGAAATACGATTAAGATTGACCCTCCACATATCAATATGTATCAATTGGTTGTCAAATTACAAACATGTATATAACATAAAAATATATTATATTGAATTATGATAAAAATCTTAATTACCATAAATATTTTTTGGAAAACATGCATGCTTCTTATTACAATTATTAAAAGATATATCATTTAAATACATGAAGTTGAAAACATCATCCAGGATAAAATAGAACAATTTTTCAATTTTTTGTTCAATGGTATTCAGTAATTTGAAATTTACTTATACCTATATAGTATATTTTTATACAAACAACATTTTCTCTACGTTAGACATTAATTAAGGGTTACAATACCCTAATGAAAACATCACCTTTCATTGAAATCAATTACATAATATCATCATTACCATTTAACATGCCATTTTCAATACATAATTAAAACTTATAATAAAACTCTTATATATTTCATGACTCATATCACATAATCTATATAATAAAAAACATAAATACTTCTCTCTTCCAATATTATAAATAAACTATTTCATATGCTTTGTAAAATTATTCCTTAATACGCCATTACCAAAATAAGAAATATAAATCATTAATTAAGAGTCCTCAAACTAAATATAATTATTTTTGTTATGTTTAATGTGAAAAATATTGGAAAAATAACATACCTTTCATAAGTCCTTTGTGGTCCCCTTATATTCAGAGGAATAAAAAGTACTTGTTCCACCTTATAAGATTTTATCTTTGTAAATAAATTTTTCATAATTCCCAGTCATTCCACATCGGAAAAATTCATTTTTAACCATGTCCCTTCTAGTTTCCTCCATTGACTAAAACTATAAGTAAAGTGGGAGAATTAATTTTCATAGAAAAAAAACTACATTTCCTTAAAAAGAATTACTTATAGTACGTATAATACATGTCACCATCCTTAATATTAGACAATATATTTTAATACTTGATTATTATTAAAAAACATATATTTAAATCCAATATGATTGTTTGTGAATAGTTTTTTAATTCCAAAAGAATATCCCTTGTGTGTGTCAAACTAAGTGTGCAGTAAGACCCATTTTCGTGTACCAAATTACCCTAATTCATACTTGGAACATAATTTCAGAGTTATTATCCCAAGGTACATACGTTCTAGATCCACATCCACTTTCAGTATCTATATTGAGATTTATTCCTAGGAATATACTCAGTTAAACCTTTACTAAAATTCTAGGAATGTTTCTTAAACATTGACTCAGTATTATTATTATCCTTATAGACATCCCCAAAAATACTAAGAAATAAACCTAGGGATATATCAATTGTTTTCTCATCCTAGTTTCCAATGGTTGAAAAATAATTTCCTTTGATACCAACTATAATGATCGAAGATTAACAAATGTGATTGTTACACCATTTTAGGAGAATAATTAATACATTACAATTATACATTCCTGATGAACACAATAGTTTCTTTTATTTTGAAACATTGAATCAAAATATTCTATCTTGGATAAATACGTTAAAAATATTCCATATTTATCTACACCATTATTACATCTACAAAAAACTATTCTCCCTATCCTTGGGAAAGGAAACATAAGAATGGGGTGAGCATATACTCTCTTTAAGGAAAACAAATTAAATTTTTTATAATACCATGAATAAAAGGGTATATAATTTGAGTATAACATTTAAAGATCATATGAAGAATATTTCATATCATAATAAATAGTGTAAGTTCATTAGATATGTGTAATACGGAAACAAATAACATAAACCATGAAAGAATAACGTTGGAATAAAACATTGAATTGTGGAATTCACATAATTATAAAATATGATTTCTATAGTACTAATGAATTGCGTCCAAAACCTTATTATTAGTATGGGTTTACTCTTAATTCTATATTGGTGGTTATGGTTTACTCCCACAGAAATCTTAGTTGAATGAGTTAACTCCTCATACCATCTCGCAAGTCATGGTTCACCTCCATGGCCATTTTAGTAGCATGATCTCACTCTACTTACCATCTTGGTAGTCATGGTTCACTCCCAAGACCATCTTAGTAGCTGAGGTTCATTCACAACACTATCATAGTCTAAATCATGAGATTTAAATATTTATATAATTCATTTAATAGATATATAGGTCCCACCCATCTCTTAATGAAATCATACACACATGTACCTCAAGATCATAAATAATCATATCAATAACCATGAAATGAAATCGGTATCATAAAAATAAAATAAAATCATAATATATGGAAAACTATTGATTTTACAATTATTTCTTCCAAATAATAACCATTTAATGATAAAAAAAATCATAAAATAAAAACTCTTGAAAGAGAAATAGATTTCATAAACATATAACCCGTGAAAGGGTAACAAATTTCAAGAACATATTTTGACATCCCAAATAATTATAAAATTATAATTTTTGTTGTATATTAATATTTAAGAATTATATAGTAAATTTACTTAATAGGTGATGATATGAATGATAGCCTACTCAACCTGCAATAATATTTTCTCCAAAATCTTATATTTCAATGAATTTTGAGTTATACCGAAAAATAAAAAATTATTAGTATTATTATATTAAATGATAGTTATCACATAGACATGGTATTTGTGGGAGTAAATATAACTAGAAGTATTATACATACTGATGTTAATTAAATGTTTTTACTTCCATCTAATAAATTTTGTATTCTTAAAATGAGAATAAATCTAGCTTTAAGCATAAAGTACTCTTATATATTTAAAAGGTAGGATTAACTCCTTCTGATGGAGATCGTTTTTAAATATATATTATTTATCCTTTATATTGTATATTTCTTAAAATAGATTTTTTTTATAAGAGGTACATAATAATTTACTTTTGTTGATTTTTTTTATTTTGATGATAAAACTCATTTTGTTAAAGAATAGTGAAAAATTCTGCATTTTAATTCCAAACATCCATTTAATATAATTTATTTATGTAGATTGGTTATCTATTTAAGTTTTTCTAAAGAGTAATTGGTCTATGTTTGTATCATTTTATCCCATTTTTGTTATTTTAAGTAATTTTACAATAAAATTTGATATAAACACAGGTCAATATTTTTATGGTTTCTACTTTTAAAAACATGTTTCATGTTTTTTCAAAGGTGATTAATTTTAAATTAATTACAGTATCTTAATTTTTTTGAATTTTGAAAATTGGATTTCATATTTAGAATAATATGGTCCAAATTTCTTAAATAGTTCCATTTTATTTTTGGTCATTATAAATAGTAACTTTAGTAATTATTTATATTTACCACAGTAAATGGGTAAATTAGGTAAACCAGGGTAAAAAAATTATAAAAATATAAAACTACCCTAAAACATGAACCAATATTATTTTATGAGTTATGAATGACCAAGAAAACCCTTGTGATGAAATTGTGGCCTCTAAAAGCCACTTGGGTGGGATTGTGACATATTTAACATTTATTTAAAGTAATGGAAAATATAACATAAACCTGTCTCTTATTACGAAAACAATTTTATTATATGGTTATATAAGTGATATGATATTTTATAAATACAAATTAAAAAAATAAAAATATTACCTACATCATCGTATTTCGTTTAAAATTTGTATACATTAAATAATTAAATTTAATTATGACACAGTGATGATATTGTAAGAGACTTATTATGAAGTAAATAACTAGATGATTTTATAAATATTAAAACAAATATTAATTAACATAATTTATGCCATACAAGAAATTTCATGGATAAAATGACATGATAAAAGATTATTTCATGGTTTAGTCAGAATTTATCTCTCTGTTTGTAATTTATTTAAACAAAAAAATGAAAATAGTGTAAAAATTGAAACAATTGAAATTCTATAAAAATCGAAAATAATTAAATTATTTAAATTTGTAAAAATATTATAAAATAACAATGTATCTATGATAAGGTATATAATCTCCTTATGTGTAAAATTATGGGAATTAAATTTTATATTACTAAAATATATATCTTATTAATACTTAACATGTTACTACAAAAATTAAAATTACAAGTGAATGATTATGGGTAAACTGAAAAGATAAGGCTTCAAATAAAATTAATACCTATATAAAAAATTTTAGATTAAATTATTTGGAACTATACTCATCATAACTTTTAAAAATTTAAATTTTTATGATTTGGGATTATAGAATTAATTTATATTAATTTAATATTTTATGATTTTTCAATGGTGCCCCTCCTCTCTCCTATTAATGGTACCATCTATTATCTAATACTCCCACTATCACAGACATTTGGTTATGGATAGATCATTTTAAAAATAATACTATAATTCCTTACTATATTAATTTATACTTAATATAGGTATAACACACTTATTAGAGGTGTTATTTTATTCCTCAAAGGTGATCAACTGAAGAAGATGTATCCTTTTTTATGAGTTTTTATTTTATTTCTTATTCTACTTATTTTAAATATTATTCTCCCAAGATAAAATAAAATAAATATTGTACAAAATATAATTAAATTTTATTATATTAATATCATTTCCCTAATCCATCTCTACTTCTATCAAATAGGATATTAATTAATCATTCATTCGTACATGTGAGGTGTCACCTCTACAAACTGATTTAGTTTTTTTTCAATTATCGTCAAAAAATATTAATTATAATGATATTATTACTATTAATATGTGATATTCATGACATTTTTAATGTTTCAAAATAATAATATTTCAATTATGTTCTTATGTTCAATGCACATAAAAATAATAACGTCATTCGTGCGTACGTGTGAACTAAAACCTCCACAAAGTGATGTGAATGTTTTTTATTCCCCGAATCACTAATATGATATACATAAGTATATTTGAATAATTATTATTATTTTTATAATATTAATATTTTATAGAGAGATAAAATAATAATTACTTATTTTCATAATGATCAATGAAAAATAAAAATGTTACTCATGTGCATGTATGACCTACCATCTCCCTGAATATAACATTTTTTATTTTCACTAACAAAATAAATGGTTTATTTTAAAAAGTATGATTAATATATATAATTAAATATTATTTCATATATAAAATTCTAGATATGATGGAAATATGAACTCAATTACTAGTGAAATCTAAACCCTGTTCATTTTGAACATAAGTACTAAATATCAAAAAAAATGTTCCATGTGAACATATATTATTATGTAATTTTTATAACATGGTAATAAGTGATATAAAAGAATAATTAATGTGAAAATAGTTCTAAAGAAAGTATAAATTAACCAATATTTATTATTTTGGAACATAATGATTGTACATGAGGATTCTGACTCAATGAAAGGGACATCATCTTAATCTATATTATTCAAGGCATGTGTTGATAATATACACCACCTTATTCTATATTTTGAATATTACACCCCTTTGAATTTTATTTTCGTTCAATGGTTTTAAAAATGAATCTTTTTTTATGATGTCATATAATAAAACATAACTTGTTGTGTTTTTAACATATGCAGTGAAAACAACAGTTTCACTGCTCTAACCATTATTTGGTATCTGCTACTTGCAGTAATATTTTTAAAAGAAAAGTAAATACCATATCCCCTTTCTGTTATTTTAGTATTGAAATTGATTTGAGAAAGGATTTATTAAATCAATATCATGAAATGATATCTTATAATTACAATGAAAAAAATGTTACTTTTCTTTTATGTTTGTCAATCTGTTAAAATTATATTACAGTATTTTGGAATTCCATGTGAATACGAGTGGTTCTAGTATAAATTGTGGATGGGTGAGACTGTGATCTCTCTCCAATTGATTTTATTTGATATAGAGTTAAACAATAAGTTTTCTTTTAATATATTAATGGAATACACATTGGTTAGTATTCTGATCATAACCAAGAAGGTTGTTCTGGATTTAGCTATTGAAGATACAATATTAGTACGATATAGATGCCACATGTTACCATTATGATTTATTATTTGTATGAATTATTTCTGGATTCTTATGATTTCATGTGTTTATAAATATTCATAGACTAACATTTTATTTTAATACTTTATATCCCTTATTGAGATTTTTGTGCTCATCCAATGTTTTTAAAATGTTTTCACATGGTATAAGGATGGGTAAGATAAATGAATATGCCAAGAACATATTTTCTTTACTTTTAAATGTTTTATATTATGGATGAAATGGATACTGTTTTAGATGTATCCACTTTGTATGTATTAGTTATGTCTTAATCATCTAAAACTCTAAACTTGAAAAATATTCAATGTGAATTATTGTCTTAAATAAATATTACAAAATCTTTAAGGCTAAGGACTTATATTTAATATGATATGTCAGTTTAGATAAATTTTGGTGTTATTATATTGTTAATAGATTTTTCATAATTTATTTTGTTTATTAAAAAATAGAAAAGATATAGAATAAGAGTAGTAGCCTACTGTTGTGTCTAAGATATATTTTTTCATAATGGTTTTCTATAGTGGACACATTGAAGATATGCTAGGAAAAAATCAATTAGGAAACAACCATCTAAATTAGCAACTTGAGATGGTCAGAATAGGAACTGAGTAGTTAGTAGTCGTGACGATGAAACTTGGTCTAAAGATGGTGGTGGTATCCATGCATAAGATCATCGAAATCAACAATAGAATAATATGTTAGTAGTGGATAATTTCATAATGAAACAACCTCTATTTTTCAAATGAACATCACACACCATGCATGTTGATGGGAAAATTAATGCAATGGAAAGAATTTTTGATTTTATAGGGTGTCCAAACAAGAAAATCGTTAGTCTTGTTGTATACCATTTTGATGGTGAAGCCTATCAGTGGTGGATAATGGTTATGAATATGAGAGACAGTTGGGATATTGATGTTGTGGATTAGGATTAATGAAAAGGTATTTCTAGGGAAAAATCTCAAACAGTTGTTCAACATAGGATGAGAGATATTCCTGGAATTAAAGCTAAATGGGGACTTAGTGGCTGTATACATAGTGGAATTTATGAAACTAGAAAGGTATTCTCTAAATATCATCTAAGATATTAATAGAAAAATAAATCATTTTTACTCAGGATTAAAACTAAAGTATCGATGGGTGATTAATTCTCATATGTTCAAAAGTTATGATAAAATTATTCGACGTGTAGAGAATTTTGAAATGGAGTTCTTCAATGATCATGTGTTCTTTGAAAAATTGGACAATAAGTTGTCTAGGAGGTAGGTTAAAGAAATGTATTATTCAAAACAACAGGATGGTAAGAAAATGAAGTTGGCATGTTGTGAAAATTATTGATAAAATTATATGGGGAATACATTTTGAATTCTGGTATTTTTTTTTGATGAGTTAATATAAGACATAAGGGTCGCAATAAAATTGAAAAAGATAATTATATTTGTAAGGAAAAATTAGATTTATGTTTTGTATCATTTTTAAGTGTAATGATATGTTTCATTATGAAAATTATTATCTAATGATGCACTCAAATTATAGAAAACATAAGGACAATAAGAAGAACGGTGTGGTGAAATCTTCAGCAAAAACTTTAGTAGACGTTGGGATATCAAATGATGTGGTATTAGAATATTTTTTGTGTATTAAAATTATACCAATTTTTTTATTGATTCTTAGTCTATACATTCTTTAATTTCTAATTAATTTTCTAGTAAATTGAGAATTCCACATTAATAAATGAATCCATAACTTTGGGTAAAAACACATGGGGGAAATGATGAAGGGAATTTTTTTAAGAATTCTTATTGTCCTTGTCTCTGAAAAAAAACTTAACTTCAAACAATATTGATTTACTCTAATATCATTTGAAGTTATTCTGGTTAAAGATTGACCATCAATTTACAATTCTATGATTGACTATAGGGATAAATAATATTATTTTCATAAATAATTTCAGTTTGTGTAAAAGAGAGAACCCTTACTGTTTATAACATATTAGGAAGCTAAGATAATGTAAAAAGATTGAAATAAATATTCCATTGAACATATTGTTTCAAAAAATTAATTTTTCATATTAATTACGTGTTACTGGTAAATGAGTATCTTGAGGTTTTTCTTGATGAGTTTTCTAGTATTATACCAATCCTGGAAGTAGAGTTAACAATTTATTTAGTTATTTATTTAAAGATAATTTCAAAACCCCCTTATTTATTTCTCAGATTTAACTCCTGTAGTAAAAGTATAAATTTCATGTTATATTATATAAAAGTTTCATTTCATATATCCCATCATGGTGGGGTTCTAATTACTTGTTAGATTAAAAAAATTATGGTTCAATTAGATCATTCATTGATTATAAATCCTTGAATAACTTCACTGTTAAGAACAAGTATCCTTTGCCTCATATCGAATATTTGTTTGATCATCTCTGGGGAGACCATTTTTTTTTTGAAGGTTCAATTTTGGTCAATATACTATCAGTTGATTGTAAACGTTACAAACATGTTTAAGACCCCATTTTGTACTATATATTACAATTACGAATTCTTTGTTACGACATTTGGGTTAACTAATGCACTTATTGTGTGCATCGACCTTATGAATTGAATATTATATGAGTTTTTGGTACGTTTTTTGTTGTTTTTACAAATGAAATTTTCTTATATTATTAAATTAATGAGTGTCATGAATTTAATTTATTGTTTATCTTTTATACAATAAATGAAAAGAAATTGTACGGGAAATTTAGCAAGTGTGGGTATTAGTTAGAAAAATTTACATTTTTGGACACATTGTTTCTAAATACGGCACAACTATTGATCCTGATAAAACAATTTGATTAAGAATAGCCTTGATATATATATATATAATAGAGATTCATAATTTTTTTTGAATTAGTTGGTTTTAACTGTAGGGTTTTTTGAAAAACATTCATAGTAATATAGGCCACAAAATAAGTTAAATAATTTTTTTTAAGTTTATATGGACAAAAGAATGTGATAGATGTTTTAGAGAATTGAAAAAAAAAGATTGATGAATGCTATAGTTTTGGAAATAACTTCTTGGAATGTGGATTTTTTATCTACAATGATGCTTTACTAAAATGAATCAATTTTTTCTAATGTAGAATGATCATGTTATTTCATATGCTTTACATCAGGTGAAAACTCATGAGTTAAAATACCATACCCATTATAATGATTCATCTACTGTTGTTTTTGGTTTAGAAAATTTGGGGCATCATTTTTATGGAATAAAATGCCAAATATATACTGACTATAGAATTTTGAAGTATATATTTAGTCAGAGGTAATTGAACATGAAACGTAATAGATGGCTGGAATTAATAAAAGATTATAATTTCATGATTCATTACAATAATAGAAAAAAACAGCAGTTGATGCTTTGAGTCAAAAAATTAATGATAAATTAACCATGTCATGTTTGGACCGTGGTACTATGGTAAATTATTTGATGAATTTTGGAATAGAAGTTTATGGTGCAATAAATTCCTCTGTTTTGATTCTGGTTTCAGTGAAATCGTCTTTATTAGACGGAATTAAGCAAGCATAGAAGAACGATAATTAGTTGCAGAAAAATGTAGAATTTTTTTTAAAAGTATCAGTTTACTGAATTTAACATTCATAAAGATTGTGCTTTGGGATTTTGGATGATGTTATGTGTGCCTGGTTATTCGAAATTAAAGAAATTGTTTTTATGTGATGCTCATAGTTCTCCTTTTTCAGTTCATCCTAGAATTAGTAAGATGTTTAGAGACCATCAGAAGTATTACTGGAGGGGTGGAATGAGAAGAGATATTTTTGTCATTACTATGAAGTGTTTGAATTTTAATCATGTGAAATCAGAATGAAAGTTTCCATAATGGATACTTTATCCATTTTCAGTACCAGAGTGTAAATTGGAAAATATATCCATGGATTTCATAATTGAATTACCAAAGACATCACAAGTTGAAATTGTGATTTGGGATTTTATTGATAGATTTACTAAATCTTCTCATTTTATTCCAATTCACGATACACAGTCTCCAGATCGACATCCATTATTGTATCTTGGAGAGATATTTAGGTTACATGGAGTTCCTCTCTCTATCTTATCTAATTCTGATCCAAGGAACACTTTTATATTTTGGAAAGGCCTTCAGAAGTCTTTGGGAACTGAATTAAATTTCACTATATCTTTTAATCCTCAATCAGATGGGAAGTTAAAATAAATAATTCAGTACTAGGAGGTTATTATACAATATTGGTCAATGGATTAAAAGGGATATAGAGATCAACATATATCATTGGTTGATTGTTCTTATAATAACTGTTATCATTCTAGTATTCATATGGCTCTATTTGAGGCATTAAATGGATAGCAGTATCGATATCCATATTTTTGTGATATTGTAGTTGAAAGGAAGTTGATGGGGCCAAAATTTGTAGAATAGATAGCAGAGAATGTGTAGTTGATTCATAAGAAAATGAAAATATCTTAGATAGGATAAAAATGTAATGCAGGTAACTAGTGGAAGGATCTTTCTTTTGAGGCAGGTGATCACGTCTTTCTCAACGTTTTACCATTGAAAAGTGGGATGCATTTTAATAGGAATGGGAAGCTGAGTTCCTAGTTCATTGGACACTATGAAATTTAGAATAATGTTGTAAAAAATTTCTACCAGGTGCCTTTACCTCCATAATTATTCTCGGTACATAATGTTTTTCATATTTCAATATTTAGAATGTATCTGTCAGATCCATCACATGTTTTGAGTCCAGTGTGGTTTAGTGGGAAGAGGATATTTCTTATGATGAACAACAAGACCATATACTTGACCATAGAGAGAACGTGTTACAGAATAAGGCGATTCATAAGGTTAAGGATTTATGGAAAACCATATTGTTGAAGAGGAAATACGGGATTCTGAAAATACTATGAGGTATAAATACCCCCACTTATTTGATAAGCGATTAAAATTAAGAGGACACAATTTCCAGAGGGGTGTGGATGTAACATCCAAGGTAATTATAAAATTTTACATTTTCATGTCTATTACTATATATTAATTAGATATTATGTTTATATAAAAGGGACAAATATGTATGATAGTTTACTCATCTCGGAACAATGGGTTTCTCTAAAATCTAATGTTGCACAAAAGACTGAGTTTACAAAAAAAATAATACATTAGTAGTAAAATTACTTTGAATGGAAGATATCACATATCCAATGTATTTGATGGAAAAAACATAACTAACTATAATATGTTTACACATGTTTGTCAAATGTATTTTATTTCATCTAATAAATATTAGAGGCTTAAAATGAAAATTAATATAGTTTTATGAATAAAATAAACTAATATTTTTAAATGGTGTTTATACTTCCTTATGATGGAAAACAATTCATAAATATATTTTTTTTTCACCCTTATATGTTCTATTTTTTAAAATAAACTTCTTTTTAAGTGGGACATTGCAATTTATTTTATTTAAATTTTGGCATTTTTATGATAAAATTAATCATTTAATGAATAATGAAAAATACTCCTTTCTAATTCAAAATTGACTTTTTGTATAATTTAATTATATATTTAGGTTATCTTATTAATTATTTTCAACGTTTAGTTTGACTTTTTTATAATTTAATATAATCATGTTTATTGGATGTAATTTCTCATTGAAATTTGATACAAACACATGTTAATATTTTGGCTGTATTTACTTTTAAATAAATGTTTTATTGTTTTGTCAATAGGGATTAATTTTTAATTAATTATGAAAACATATATATTTTCAATTTGGAAAAATAGATTCCATTTTTGGAATCCAATGTTCCATATTTTTTAAATATATCCATTTTAGTTTTGGACATTATGAATAATAAGTTTAATAATTATTTTAATTTACATTGGCTAAAGGATAAATAAGGTAAATTAGGATAAAATAATATAATAATAACATATAACTACAGAAATACTTATCCTAATATTATTTATTGTGTTTTTTTTCGACCAAGACAACCATTGGGACACAAATGTTTCCTTTGGAATCCATTTGGATGTGATTATAACATTTATAACATTTATTTTAAACTAAAGGAAAATATATCATAAACATGTCTCTTCTTACTAAAAATATTATAATAATGTGTTATATAAATGATCTATTTGAATATAAATAGATATTAGAAATATTAAAAAAATTACCAATGACATTTTTATTTTTAGCAATTTACAGACATTAAATAATTAAATTTAATTATGACACAATGATGATGAAATATTAGACTTACTAATGAAAGAATAAAATAAATGACATTATAAATATTTAATAAATAATATTTGAAATTATTTATGCCATCAAATAATTTTATAAAATAATATTTCATTTTATAAGTCAATTCAATGTTTTTTCTCAATTTATCTCTCTGTATGGAATTAATTTAAATTCAATATATATAATACTGTAAAAATTATAATTATTGATATTCTATAAAATATTGTATTCTTATTAAACTACATAGAAATGATAAAAACATTTTTAAACACTAAGTGTCTATTATAATTAATAAATGATCATTATGTTTCCAATTATGGGAAATTTTTATCATTTAAGTAAAATATTTATCATCTTAATACTTAAAATTATGTTACTAAATTTGTAATTAAAATATAACAATTAAAGGTAAACTGATCAGATATGGTTTCAAATAAAATTAATACATTTATAAAATTTATTTTATTAGAATATTGAAAACTATCATCATCTTATCATAGAAAAGTTTCAATTTTTAAGGATTTTTATTAAAAAATTAATTTATTTTAATATAATATTCTAATCATTTTAAATGGTGGCCCGACCATCTCCTATAAGTACCTTCACTTCTCTAATAATCTAACATTCAAAGACATTGTTTGGAGAAATTATCTTCCCACACCTCTTCCAGGATTCCATCCCTAAATTTATTAGGCCTTACATTGATATTAACAACCTTTTTAGATGTTTTATGGTGTTCTTCAAATGTGATCAATTAATGAAAAGGATGAATTTTTAAGAGTCTCTATTTAATTTCATCTTCAAATTCTTATAATTATTCTTATTCCAAGATGAAATAATGAATCCAGTATCCTATATATACTGATATGTTCTTATATTAATATCACTTTTTAAATCCATTAATACATCCATAAAATTGGAATATAACAAATTGTTCATGTGTACATATAAATTATCAACTCTTTGAACCAATTTAGTTCATTTTCAATTAGAATCTATCAATATTGGTTATAATTATGGAATTAACATTAAAATGTGTAACTAATGAATTATTTATCATTTTAAAAGAATAATATTATTGTCTTGTTCACACCTTCTATGAACATGAAAATAATAATGTCATTCAGGCGTAGGTGTGAACTATTATGTCCATAAAGCGATTTGAATCGATTTTACTCACCACATCACATGAATGATATATAAAAGTATTTTGAAATTATTATTATTTTTACAAGAAAATTATGACCATTCTCGAATTATAAAATTGTAATTAACGAATTTCCATAATGATCAACGAAAAATGAAAATGTTACTCGTGTGTATGTACATTTCACTATCTCCCTGAATATATAATTGTTCATTTTTCATTACCATATTTGATGGTTTGATTTATAAGTATGATTAATGTATAGAAGTGATTATTATGTTATAAAAACTATTCTGGATATGATGGAATTATTACCACATGAACTAGTGTCATCAAAATCCATGTTCACTTTCAACTCATGTATTTAATATATACAAAACATCCAATATGAACATAAATAATTATATAATTTTATGAAAATGGAAATAAGTGACAAAAAAATAATAAAATTCTTGAAACAGGTTCACAAGGAATTTTAAATTATCCTCTATTTATTATTCAAGAATATTACAATTATACATGACGAGTAGGATTCAAGGTAATGGATTTCATCTCAATCTCCTTTTATTGAGGCATATTTTGAAAATATAAACCAAATTATTCTATATTATGTATAAAAAACCTATTTTAATTTTAATTTATTTCAACTTTTTTCAAAAATATTATTTTTCTAGCAACTGTTTTACTATACTACAAATAGAATTGTTTTAAAATTTTCAATAAAAAGGCCTTTCTACCACTATAACCCTTATTTACTATTTGGATTCATTTAAAAGTCATAATGTTTTTAACATTAATGTAAAAAATATATTTATCATTCATTATTTGGTTATTGAAAATCGTTTTGAGAATTGATTGATTTTATCAACATCATTAAATGATATCTTATTATTGCAATGTGGGAATTTTGTGTTATCCTTTATGCTTGTTAATGTATTATTATTATATTTTGGTTCTTGGGAATTTCTTATTTATGGGGGTGGTTCTGCAATAAAACTTGTGTGGCTGAGCCTAGGATAGATCTCCAACACATTTGGTAGTGGGATGGAGATAAATAATAAAGTTTCTTCTAAGAAATTTAATGAATATACTTTGATGTGTACTATCACACCCTGACCACAGTTTTCATTTTTTTATTTAATTATTGATGTAATATCTCTTGGTTGATGTTCGGGTTGAGTTTCCAACAAAATTCCTTGGGGTTGTGTGGTTTTTTTCTTTATATGCATATAAATATAAACAATGAATGATATTGGGTGAAAGTTTCATGGCAGAGAGTTTTTGATGCCCACGATGACTCTAAATTGTGTTTAAATCATTCAAGGATCATAGGTTGGGATTCCCTAATATTTGGTGGGTCATTTATGTGTCATGGTTAATTTTTTAGGTCACACTATTTTAGCATGATTTTCCCAATCCATGAAACTAAAACCTGCAATGTGGTGGAATATGTCTACTGGTATTCACATGGTTATGAAAATTGTGAAGTAAAATCGTGCATCTCATTATAGGATTTATAACATTTTACCTAGAGAGTTGTTTAATGTGATTACAAAACCTAAATGAAGCCACAACTATTTTTTATCGACTAGAAGTTCCACATCATTTGTTATCAACCTTTTTTGACAACTTCTTTATATATTTATCACCAAAGATTAGTGGTTCTTTAACAAATCACCCAATTCAACTCCTCCTCCTCCTCCTCTCTCACATATTTCCACTATCATGGAATGGTTATTTTTTTAACAAACCTTATATATTAGGGTTGATGTGTGAGTTTTGTTTAGATGGATTCTAAGGTGTGTGGTTGTCCTGTGATGCTTTGATCTCCCTCTCCTTGAAATTTTATTCCATTCATACATGTTTTCGGATGGTGATTCCAAATTTTCTATTCCTATGAATTTTCCTTTGATGCATGGAGTTTTAAATAAATCTATGAAGTTCATACTCGCCTTTACTAAACCCTTATAAATAATATTATGGAATTTTGTAATTCATTTGATTTGTTAAAAATAGTGTATAATAGTTTTTTGTGTAAATTAATCTAGATTAATTTACCTAGGATTCTTGCTTGATCTGCCTTTGTTTTTATAAAGTTAAATAGGGCCTTGTATGAAATGTTTAACTGTTATGATTTTGTAGTGATATTTTTTAGTAACAAAAAATGGTTTTTATGTGTGATTTGTTAATGTTAATTTTTTTTCCAAATGTGTTAAAATTATTTGGAATGGTTTCTATGGATTTAATGGAATTGTTTTATTTCTTATAATATAATGTGAATGATTAGTTTTGGTTTCATAGAATTTAGTGCTTTTTTGTTATGGTTTTAAAATGTCTCTTGGTTATTCATCGTTCCATTGGATATTGGCACATCCATGGGTGTAGTTGGTGGACACATGCATGTGCCCTCAAATGATTATTACACCTATAAATGGTGTTTCAGTAAAGTTATTTGTTTCATAAAATGGTTGTTTGGATTTTAATGGATGGGTTTTCCATTTTATGTTTTTTAAGGAATGGATTAATTTTATGTCCTTTAGTTTATACCAGTTTGTCTTTTGGTGTGTTTGTTTTGGTAACCGTGTGTCCCAAGGGGCCATTTGGCATGTTTTTCATGTTCATATTTTACAAAATGGGGAATTTGAAATGTTCTTTGCCAATGGTTTTTGGCAGGATTTTAAATAAAGATCCATTTGGCTCTTCTGATTTAAATTTTATGTTTTTCATAGATTTTGGAAAGGGGTATGGTTTGGAAAATGTGTGTTCCTGAATGGTAACATAAAATGGTTTCAAAAATGGTTTGAAAGTTTATGTAGTATAGAGGCCCGGTTGGCACCCTCTTGTGCTATGAAATGATTGTATATTTATATGGGAATCGTTATAGGATGGATACATCTATGGGGTTATTGAATATTGGTGTCCTTGTCCAGGTTAGGCACATATAGTGGCAAAAACCAAGAAAAGTCATGTGGGTGTTGGCCTCCTACTTACATAGTATTGACATTACCACCATGGGTTCCTAGCCATATTTTAGATGATCGAGTTTTGGTAACATACCAACACTAATTAGGTGGGTTGGTATACACTGGTAGATAAAGAGGCCAGATGGGGAGTGACTATGGTTTCATCACGAGGCTGATCAATTGGTTATAGACTATGGGGATTCACTATATTTCAGTAGGTAGTTCCAAACCGAGTACATCTAGGGGCTGTATATGGGTGTTTAGGATGAACCATGGTTCTTATTTATATTACTTGTTTAATTTCATTATACTAGTTCTATACAAAAATTTTATCCCTATTTCTGTTTTTTACTTCCCTGGATTTAATTTCTTTTTAATTTGACTATAAGAATGGATTTCAGTTTTAGAAAGGAAATTTGTTGAGTTGTGTTTTAAAAAATGTGGAAACCCCTATCTTTGTAATAGTATTCAATCTTGTGGTATTTTTCTTCTTTGGGAAAAGAAAAATGTGGAATATGTTGTTTATTCTGGATTCCTAACTGATCATTTCGGTGGTCAGGCCTATCCTTCCATTACAGTGGTAGGGTTAGATTTTATTTGGGTTTAATGGATTAGATGATTATTATATAGAAGGTTGGTCTTGTGGTTAGAGGTGACCCGGAGGTCATAAAAAGGTCATGGTCAGTGGTTTAGTTGTTTTAGTATTAGTTTTCAGTATTTTTTTACTATGTATCTTGTCAAATTGTTCATTTATTTTGATTTAGTTGTTCAGATTTCTTGTGTTTTTAGTTGTTCTGTTAATATCATTGGTCATGGTCACTTTTCATGTTGCCTAAAATTGTTCCCAATGGGTATCGTTTTATGGACAACAATGGTTTCCATCCCATGGGGATTGGGAACGCCCTTCTGGACTTTCCAGGGGCCGACTCGGGTGACCGGTTTGGTGTCAAATTGGGATTGTTCTTGAATTTTTTTATCGATTGAGGTTCTTGTTTTTTGGGGTTGTTTGGTAAATGAATATTAGGATAATCAGGACAAGGTAGGTATATATGGGAAGGATTTCATGAAGCCTTTCTCATTATGAACCTCTAGTTACCTATGGTTTTCTGAGATTTGAGTTTTTTATGTTAGTTTTGGATTGAGGTATGACAATGGAGTCATACCGGTGTCACATTTTGATCTCACAAGGAGTAGTGAACCTTATTGAGTCAAATTACAATTTTCAGGGTCCTATTAGTGTTATTTATTACACGAGTCATGGGAAACATCCATGTCTCTAGGTTTGGCTATGATACTAGTCCCTCCTACGAGTATTTTGGTTTATGGTGTGTTCAATTCTGGTTCCGATTTTTTTGATATGGGTTTTCTGAAATGAAAATGGGTTTTAAAATGGAAGAAATTATTCCTTTGAAATTTGTTAGGATTATTAAAATACATTTTTAAGGGAATTTTTGTGGTTTAAAATTTTTTTTCATGTTTGGATTTCATTTAAAATTGATGGGGTGGAGCACTAAGTGATCCTAATCACTGTTTTCAAATGTGAGTGTGTGTATGGATAGTTTTTATGGGAACATGTGGTTGTAAATGGATGAACACGTGTGTGACAATCATAGGATTCCCCAGTTGGGTGTTTGAAATCATAGGCTTGGCCTTATTTTTATAAAATGATTTATTTGAAAGAAGAAAATGGTTCCCAAAATTGGTTATTGTTTTAGAAGGTGAGTTTTTTTATGAAAGGTGGGGTTTTTTTAATTTTGGCTTAAAAAAATGTGGGTTTGAAATTGAAATGAAATGGTGATTTTTTAAAAGTGAATTTTTTAGTTGTGTTTGTAGTGTTTGGCATGCGAGTGATTTGTTTTTAATGATATTGTCATGTGGTTATGGTTTTATTGGATATTGATTTTTAGCTATGGGTTTTCATATTGATCAGAATATTCTACACATAAAACTCCCCAAATTTCCTTGTGATTTATGGTCTGCTTCTTGTTCTTATCAAGTGTTGTATATTTTTCGTGATGACCGATGTCTGTTGAAGGCCGTGAAGTGGCTTGAAGAGGTCGAGTGTATCTTCACGATGTTTGGAATTCCCGAGGTTGTTTTTTTCGTGTAGTTTTAGTTTTGATGATTTTCCATTTTGGATCAGTGGAGGCCGGTCAACTGATCGTTTCTATAGTTTGGAATATGGTTCGTGCTGGTTTTCAATCATGTTTCACTCATTTTTAGTGAAGGTTCCCCATTTAGATAGGAGTACATGATAGGGGAACCTATCTCTATGTAGACATATTCTATGATCATGTCTTCTCGATCATTATATCTCTTTATATTGGGCCATCAGTGTGGCTGGTCTGTGCATATGAAGCTGTCTTGTCACAATCCTCAGATAACATACCATTGTTGGGGCTATTTGGGTCATTTGGAGAATTTATGCAAGAAGAATCTCCCAAACAAGACGTTATTATACAAGGATTATAGTTTCTGATAGTGAGGCAAGAGATTCTTTAGTTATTTGGGCTCCATCTGCAGGATTTAGAGGGAAGCTCATGCATAGTCAGGTGTTGCCAGGGGTATGTGAATCCTTGGATCATTTTTTCATTCCTGTGTTTGTATGGAAATATTTCAAATTTCCTTGTTTTTATTTTTTTTCTAATATTGCTGGGTCACCATTTTTATATCAATAATGATGGAATTATTCTATTGAATCCTAAGAACTAGAACCTATCTAAATGTGGACTTACGAATTTCTCATGCTCTATAGAGAGTGTCATGGATTTTTGTAGGCAGATATTTGTTTTATATTTCAGTAGTTCTCATTTGGATATTCTTAGGTTCGGTAGAATTGATTTATTCTGTGTTTTTGTTAATTTAGGAGGTTCCATATTTTGGTGGCAATAGTGTCCAACATTTATATTGATGTTTGTGTTGATTCCTGGTTAAAATTTTCAAATTTTGGATATTTTAGGTGAATTTTTTCCTACCCCTGGTTTTCAAATGGTTGTATAAAATTTGGTTCCTTGACAAGGTAACAATGTGTCTTTGTGTCATTTTTAGACAGAGGTGTTTGGCAAAGTTGGCGCATGGTATTGAAACTGTGCATCCAGGAAATCTGGGGTGACCCTTCTATCCAATATATCATGCACTGTAGGCGCATGGTTTCGAAAACTGTGAGTTTAAACCATGTGAGTGACCTAAATTTTTTAAATATTGATATCCTTTGTTCTTGGTTACGGTGAGGGTGTTTTTTGGGGTTTAAATGCTTCTCGTATTTTTCGAGTATTTATGGGGGGGAGAACCCCCTAGTATTCACCTATAATCCTTATGTTTTGGTTTCCTCTTGATTAGTGGGGTGTGACTTGTGGAGGGAAAAGTTAACTAGAGGCTCATATTTTGTCTTAATTTTCTTTTGGCATAGTCTAGAGTTTTTGTTGTTTTCTGGCTGGGTGAATTTCTTTGGAATGAATGTGTTTGTCATGGGAAGATTTTTGACACTGCAATAACAGTTTCCATTAGTTTTTATTTAATTATTTTTTTTTTGTATCATTTAGATGATATTCATGTTGTGTTTCCAACAAAATTCCATGGGTTTATGTGGATTTATTTTACTTATAGACATATGTATGGTTTTCATGAATGATAAAGGGAGAATGTCTCATAGTAGAGATTTTGTGACACCGAAAGTGTCTCTAAATTTTGATTAAATCATTTAAGCATCATAGGGTGGGATTTTATAGTGTTTGGGGTGTCATTTATGTGTTTTTGGCCAATTTTTCATTTCACATGATTTACGCATAAAATTCCCAAACTGTGAGTCTTAAACTGGTAATGTTGCAGAAATTTTACAGTGGTAGTCACATGGTTGACGTACAATTTAAAAAACAGTGTAGCCCAATATAATATTAATATATTTTTTCTTAGAGATCCCTTTTTGGTGATTCCACCTCCAAAATGAAGCCACCCTTGTTGGGTATCCACTATAGGTTTTTATTCCTTCATTCTCCATCATTTTGATCACTTCATTGGTGATTTATCACCAATGGTCAGTGTATCATCATCAAATCTTCCTTATTCCTCTTCTCCTCTTCCCCATGTCTCACATCATTTCTCTCCCTTGGCTTTTTTATTCATTGAATCAACCCTATACAATAGGTTCAAATTGTGGGTTATGTTTATTTGTATTCTTGGGCCTATAGTTGGAACGTGAGGCTTTGATCTCTCTCTCCATGAAGTTTTCTTCAATATGCACATGTTTTCAATTTGTGTTTCCTTGTTTTTTGTTCCAATGGATTTTCATTTGATTCATGGAATTACAACTAAATCAATTATTTTAATCTACACCTCTATAGAACCCTTGTTAAACTTATTATGTTATTAAACAATTGATTCAATTTTTTAAAAATATTTTAGAAATGTGGTTTGTGTAAATTTCGTAGGTTTATAGTACCTATGAAGCTTCCTTTATTTGGATTTATTTTTCTAAAGTGGAATTTTGTCTTTTATGAAATTTTTAAATCCTATGATGTAGTAGTCATATTTTTGGGTTATGAACATGGGTTGGTATGTGATATTTGGTAATATTATAGTTTACTAAATGGGTTAAAATTATCTGGAAAGGTTTTTATGGATTAAAGGGAATTTTTTAATTTCCCTTAAAATAATTTGAATTCGTATTTTTTGTTTTAAAGTAGTTAATTCTTTGTGATAATGGTTTTCAAATGTATCATGGGTTGTTATTAGTACCATTGTACATTTGAACATTTATGGGTGCACTAGTTGCACATATTAATGTGACCTCAAATGATGATGGTATCATTAAATGGTGTTTCCTAAAATATAACGGTTTTATAAAATGGTAATTTGGCTTATAAAGGATTTATTTTACCTTCTGTGTTTTTATTAGAGACAATTTAATGTGGAATCTTTTAGTGTATGCTGATTTTTTCTTTGGTGTGTGTCTTTTGGTGGACCAATGGTCCAAGGGGACATTTGGGATGGTTTACTAGTTGCAAGTTTTTCTAAATGGGGATTTCGAAATATTCATAGGGAACGGGTTTTGGGGAGTGTTTTACTAAAGGCATTTTTAGATATACTAATTTAAAGAATATGTTAATGGAATATTTTGTAAAGGGTTATGATTTGGAAAATTTCTGTACCCAATTGGAATTATAAAATGGTTTAAGAAAAGGTTTGAATGTTTTTGCATTATAGTGTCCCGATTGGTAGCTTCGTTTGATATTTAATGTATGTATATTATTATGGGTAACCATTATAAGAGTTATATCCCATAGTGGTTAAAATATATTGGTGTCCATGTCTGGGGAAGGAAAGTTTAGTGGCGACATCCGAGCAATGCCATGTGTGAATTGGCATCATACTTACATAGTATTGATTTTACAACCAAGGGTTCTGAGGCATCATTTAGTTGATCAACTGATGGTATAATTATAACCAAACTTAGATGAGTTGGTACCAATTGGTAGTTATAGATTCCAGATGGGGACTGACGATATATTTTTCACGAGGGTGATTAGTTGCTGATAGACTATGGGGATTCATCATATGCTGATAGATGTATCTGAATAGAGTATATCTATGGGTTTTTTCAAGATTATAGGATCACCAATGGATCTTATTTATATTTATTGTTTATTTTCTATAGCTCCAGTTTTATATGTTCATTTTTTCCCTATTATTATTTTTTCATTGTCCATGTTTTCCATACTTCTGAATTCGATTATAAGAATGGATTTCAGTTTTGGAAATGAAATGTGTTGGGTGTTGTTTTATAAAATGAGGAACAATCTATCTCTATAATGGTATTTCAATATAGTGTCATTGATATTCTATGGAAAAGGGAAAAAATTGATTCTATACTATATTCTTGCTTCCCTGTTAATTATTCTGGTGCTCATGCATATCCAACCATTTGATTTACTAGTTCATCTATTTTTTGGGATTCCAAGATTATATGATCGTTATGGTCTAGGGTCGGTCTTGTTGTTTAAGGTGACCAAGTGGTCACATAGATATATTGGGAAGTGGATTAGTTGTGTATTTTTAGTTTGTAGTCTATTTTTTACATTTAATCTGGTTCATTTGTTTTTTTATTGTGATTCAGTTGTTCAGCATTGCTTTATTTTTAGTTGTTCTGTTTTTATCTCTAGTCCTTGTCGTTTTCTCATTTGGTTGAAATCATTCCAAAAGTGTATGTTTCGATGCTCAAAAAAAATTTCCAGCTCCGTGGGGATTAGGAATTCTCTTTTTTATATTCAATGGGCTTTCTCGGGTGACCAGTTCTGGGTGTACCCGGGTTGGTTCTTAAAAGGTATTCCAAATGTCGCCATGAAGGTTACTCCATCTGTAGCTGTGGAGGATACAATGTAAGTATGATATGGATTCCACATGTTACCTCTATGGTTTATAATTAATATAATGTTTATCATGATTACTTTTATTTCAATTGTTTATAAATGTTTGTTGACTAAAATTTTCATTCTTTATTTCATATCCCATACTAAGCTCTTTTTTCTCATCCCATGTTTTTAAAAAGTTTTCAGAGGGTATAAGGATGTGTATGAAAATAAAAAAGTTAATAAAATGATTTATTTACTTTTATATATTTTATATTATGGATTAAATGGATATTATTTTAGTTATGTCAACTTTTTATATATTATTTACGACCCAATTCCCTAAAAATCTTAACATGAAAAGATCCCAAATGCGAATTCTTGACTTAAATCAATATTATAAAATGTTTAAGGCTAGTTCCATATACATAAACCCATAAAAAAGAAATCGGTTTTCTAAAATACATGACATTAACCATAACCCATTCTTAGATATAAAATGAGTGTAACCTATAGGTAATTTCTTCTAAGGTAATGAGTAACCTCAATCGATGACATCATAAATGGAAAATAATTTTGCAATAAAGATTAAAAAATTTTCTTGATAAAAATATAATTTCTTATTGGAAAAGGGACAATTAATACATAAAACCTTCTGAAAATTATTTTATTAGAAAATTACTTGAATACTTAGAACTAATACATGAAATAATTATGAAATCCATTTTCCTTTAAAAATATGAAATATGCTTGAAAACATTTTGAAAACCATTTTCCTGGAAAACTTATAAAATAAGCTTGAGAAAATTGAATACAATTTTCTGTGAAAACATATAAAATAAGATTGAAAATATTTAAAAAACCATTTTCATTGAAAATATATTTTAAAAACAAACTTTTAAAATTTATCCTTTAAAAATGAAAAACAATTAAATGATTGATTACAAAAAAATATTAAAATGTTGAATGAGGTAAAAAAGAACATTTCTTTTTCATGGTAGAATGGATCAAAAATGCCTCATTCACAAAGATACCAGAATAATCCTTTAAATAAATTGGTAAAAGAAAAAAAGGGAAAATGACTTTTAATTATCATATGATATTCATATAATATTATTGTAAACCCTTTTTATACATCATGGTGCTAAAGGAACAAATATTTCCAACTGAAGAGAAGGTGAAGTAGAGCATTATTAAAAAAACATTATTAAATATATTATGTACCAATGAGTATAATAAATGGAACTATTATATGAATAAATAATGATTAACTAAAGGTAAAAAATTCCAATTTTTTCATGAGATATCAATCATAAAAGTTCATCAACGGAAGCACAAACAAAAACAATCTTGTAAATCAATGATATTATTTCAATAAAATCTTATAACATTATAACTTGGGATCATAAACTCAATATTCAAAAAATCAATTACAAGAAACTTCAAATATAATTATAAGATGTAAATTCATGATATAAAAAGTATAATTTAAGTATATACACACAAAAAGATAATTTTCGTGTATAAAAAAAACAAGTCTCAGAAAAGGGAGATTGAGACAAAACTATTTCAGCAATTTGTTATCTTTTGAAACATAATACCCATGAAAGATATATTCTAAAATGGATATGTCAACACCAATAAATAAAATTATAATATACATAGAATAATATAATAGATAGTACATACCCCATACAAATGGAAAGAGTGGAAAACATAGCACATATCTTATGGAAAAAAAGGTAGATGAAATCCTCTTTCCTTGTGTCTTGAAAATCATCGTACTCATTCAAACTACCTATATAATAAATGTAAATTTATTATTCATCTTTTACAGGTCCATATTATTATATATAGTACAATATATGGTTTTATTTTAATTTTTATTACCTTCTTGGTAACCATCATATGTTTAGGTTTCACTTTTCGTAATATTCACTTTATTTTTCACATGTATCTTAATTTATTATGTATTCATTCCTTATAATTGTATAATGACTTAAATAATATAAAAAATGATATAAATATTATTTATATATATAGTATATTTTTATTATAATACTATAAATAATATATAATAATGAAGTATAATACACCGTTCATGGGGAAGGTAGTTTTTATATACACGTAGATGCTATTCACATTTAATAGTTTTGTTGAAAGAAAAAAAATGTAAAAGTCATAAATGTGTATATATATATATATATCATTATTATAATAACTATATATTATCGAATATATCATATATAGCATATATATTTACAAAAATAATCCATAAAATAATTCATGTAGTGTATGAATGAATAATATTGCTTTGAGGGGGCAGTAGTCCTAAGTTCCTCAAAGGAAATTATCGTAATAACACCAAATAGAAATTAAAAAGATATGTTTTAAATAAAAATTTAAGAATCATAAATATGTTAAATATATATTTTATATCATATATAAAAATTATTTTTCATCATAATGGACAACATGATTGGTGGTAATGGAAAAATAAACAATCATCCTTTCACGAGGAAGTAGTTCGTTTTAAATAGAAACAATATATTTGTTACCCATTAGATGAAGGTGTGTGCTAGTGTGTGTTGAACCATTTACATAATGAAACCCTAGTATATTAATGATACTGTATTTGTTATATAATCATATAACAATGTATTTTTTAGGGGGTGGATAAGGAAAATAAAAAAAGGACTTGAGAGAAGATATTACTTCTAAATCGGGTAAATCCTATTGGTTTGTGACAAAAGGCCTCCTTGGAATACATTATGCCAAAAGGGAGGAATCAAGAAGGAAAGGACGTATGTTGGCATTTATATTCAGAAGTGCTTCAATGAACCTAAGAGTTTTTAGATGTGTGATGAAGAAGAAGAGGTGGCGTCCATTTATAGAGAAGGAAATGGACACACCTGAATTTTTTTAAAACAAGTTAGGTGTACCCATGTTCTTACCTCAAGAAAGTCATATAAAAAAATCATAACTAAATAATGGAAGGTTTGATTATTTAATGTAATTAATTTTAATCACTTTTACAAAACAATTGTGTCAAAAATTAAGTTGATCTATTTATACTCTAAATATTATACTGATTACAGTGGTGTATGTTAGTTTTTTAAAATTCAAATCACAGAATGGGTCTTAGGCTAAAAATTAGGGCCTATGGGCCATGTAATGGGCTAAATGAACTCAAGGACTACAGGATATGTAATGGGTCTCCTTATACCTAGTTAAAAATAGTACTTTGGTTTTCTATAATAATAAGCAAGGATTCGGACCCAACCTTAAAAAAACATATATCTAATGTTAAAATAATTTCAAATGTTTAATATTTTTTTATATTCAATTTCAAATTGAAATTTATTATAGTGACATAAATTGTATTAATATATTTATAATTTATCTAGTGAGACCTTATATAATTTTTAAAATATAAATTAGAAATAATATTTTTTTTAAAGTAAAATTTTAACCTGGAAGTTGTATTTTTCACTTTTCATCAAAAAAATTTATTTCACAAAAAAATATAGAAAAGATCACCCTAATCTAATTTTGTCATTCTAAATTATAAAATGAAGTTTATTTTAACAAATTATATTTCTATATGTATTTAAAATTTAATGTATTATTAAATGTGATTTATTCGAAAAACAATATTTTTAAACTTACAAGGACATTTAAAAAAGTTTCAATATAATGTTTTTATTTTAATAAAAAAATTAGAAAATATTTGAAAAATATTTATTAAATTAAATATTACTATTTTTAATGGTGAGAATATAATAATATCATTTTAAAAAAATAGTTAATGATTCATCATAGAAATATGGTTTTTCTTGTAATGTAATCTTAGTTGGTGTCGTGTATAGCTCTAACCAAGTCAGTATTTTGTATAAAACAAGAAAATATGGTATTGTGAATAGAAAAATCCAAGTAAATATTGCATGTATCAAAAGTCATGTATGTGCCTTGTTAAAATAATGTTTGACTTAGTATATATATATATATAAATTATAACTTTCATTGTCACATGAAATGAAAAATGAAAAAAATATATGTTAATTCAAAATAAAATAATTCAAAAACTATTTGGGTGTTATAGGATATTTAGTTAATGAATTTTAGTGATTCTTGTTAAATGTTTTATACCATAAATAAGAACCAACCCATGGGTGATTTTTTTTAAAATACCCCTTTAGGTATTTTCCCCATGGATTTTTTTGTAGAAATTATTTTACCCATTTGATCATGGGATGTCATTTGTGAATTGGAATATAAATCAAATTAATCAATTGATTTATAAATTTAATTTTAATGGAAATAAAGTATGGGTATGGGATGGATGAATTTCCCCTTGACCCAGGTATATCATTTCTTATTTAAATAATGCTTTCCGGGTATTTCCATTTCCAAATGATTAAAGTAGTGGTTATGCCATTAGTTGATGAAATTGGATTGAATTGCTCTAATGTTTTTCCCATGGGAGTTATATAATAACTAATCCATGGTTTATCTCTTCCATTTTGTTAGGATTGTTATATTAAAATTGGCCATGTGAGTTTTTGAATGAAATTTGAATTTATATCCCATGTGAGTTATGTTGAGACCATTCTATGTGATTGATTGATTTTGAATGCAAATATCATTATCAATTTTCTCCCTCGTGAGTTAATGAATAGTCAATATTTTGTGTAAGGTCCTTCCATGAGTAACCCTTTTAGGGTGAGTTATTTTTAATAACATTATTTTTCACCATGGAATGTGTAAATGAATTTTCAAGAAGATATGGAATTAGTTAAATTATTAATAGTATAGGGTGATTCATGGAATCATATTGTAATTAAATTGATGTATATTTTGAATATTTACTTGTACATCTTGGGTGACTTGTGGATTCACATAAGAATTCCACAGATAGACTCAATTTCAGGGAACCTTGATTATGAAAAGGATGATACATGTATCTAATTGATGGATTCATTGGATGGAATATTGACCCTCAAATTATAATCCTAGGGATTCATGTATTTGTATTAAAATTCCACATGTAGACTCATATGAAATTTTGGGTGTTATTTATTATGTAAAACATGGATCCTATTGAGGATTCTAAGTTCACACTCTAGGGAATTTATTATTATGCCATTATTGATTAATGGTCTTCCTAAGGGGATAACCAAGGATAGACTTGGATGGATAAAACATTATACGACACCTAGAGATATGGGATATTTAATATGTATTCTATTGATTACTTCATACTTTTTATAGGACTTCTTTCACAATACTAGATTTACATGGAACATATTGTATTGGGCTTGATAGTGTGTGTGCCAACCCATGATATTTATTTCACACACCATACTCAGGTTCCATTTGTACCTACGCAGACGAACATGTTTGCAGGTTTAGAGACCTCTACTTGTGTTGTTTGGCTTCAACTAAGGGAGTTAACAACACATGACTGAGCTGGAGATCAGGATGCTCATGGATATCACCTTCGGTATTTTTAGATATCATCTTAATAGACTCATGTATTATATTGTAAATTAATCATGTTGTATGTTTTTTGATTTATCTTATGTACCATAATCTATCAATCATGATTTGTATAAATTGGTATTGTCCATATTCATTTTTCAGTTCATATGACGTCTTTCTTCAGCTGCATTATAAATATTTTATACTACATCTACTATTTATTGATTTTTTAATATCTATAACCATTGTGAAACTCTAATTATTAGTTTATAATATTCCCAAATAACATCTTTTAGACCATCACTGCTAGATAGAAGACTCTAGCATATGGGGAGACACGCTTGAGGCCATGCAGGGATCCGCTTGATTACCAATTTAGTGATATGTTTCTATGAGATGTTACAATGTGTTTTAGAGATATTACTCTATATGTATTACTATTTTGGGATGGGAGATATGAGACTAGGAATGTGTTGGAACATGGTAAAGATTATTTTTTGGGAACGACCACTCCACATATGGGAAATTACCTAGTGTATAGGGCTGGGAATTTCTATTTATATAGTTCAATGAAGCAGTTTACGGGATTTCACCATTAATGAATATTGTATCTTCCTTATCATATAATATTATGAAAATTTGTGTTATTTTTTCCTTGGCCCAGAATAGAATGTAAGTTACATGACATGCTTCATATTTGGAACATAAAACATCCATATTCCATGAATATTACAGGCCATGTAGCTATATTCGTAGGTTTCCTAATATGTATGATTATTTACCTGGAGTGATTCCATGCTTAGTTTTGTACATGTTTTTGTAATATTTTAGAATTCATTTTCATTTTTCATGACTTTCCAATGGAGTAACATTCTTATGTGATTATGTGCTTTGATTTAGTTCTTGTAATCATTACTTCTATGCATAAATCTTGTAATAGCTTGCTAGTTTTGATATATGAAAATTGTTTCATTATCTGAACTTTTTTGGTTTTGTTTTAAGGAGGACCCCATATTCAATTGTTTTTGGATGGGAACATTAGAATTGAAAAAATGGAAACCTGTATACATGAACCATCGCTCTTCTTTTATAAATTCTTATAGACATTATTGAAAGAAAAATGATATTATAGTTTAATTTTAATGTTTAATTATGTCAATTAATGGGGTAAAATTCCAGTTGTAATGTGCATGGGAACCTTATGGATAGGTAGATGGACACCCATATAACTGAGAAATTATATAAGAATTCTATTTTTGGGATGGTTGTAAATATGAAATCTATTACCTAATGAACTTAAATGGATTGGTTAACTTTTAAAATTCTCAACTGAACCCAAGTAGTTCAGTTGGGGAATGATTTTATTTGATAAAAAATTACTATGTTTATTCTCTCTTTTAGTAAACAACTAATGTTGGGTTTATTTTTGAATAATACAGGTTAGTAAAATGGGACCGTAATAATTCAAAATATCAGTTAAATTGAAATCATATTCTAAATTTTCTAATAATGATGCAATTTAGATAATTGATAACTATTTAAAAATGATAAAGATAAGACATGCTTATTTTTGTCCTTGACAAGTTAGCTAAATCAAGTTACTATGTGACTTGTTTGGTAGAACCACACTTAATGTTTTGTTTAAAATTAATTCCAATGTTTGAAGGTTTATGAGAATAAATGAAATTTCTTTAAATTGGAAGCTTAAGTGGTGTACATTGTTTAGAGCCTCATGTAAGTGTAGTTAAAATGTTTATAGTGGACTGTGTTGGAATAGAGATGTGGGTGGTTATCCATAGGGTGACCATTATGAAAAATAGATTAATTGGTAGGATATTGACCATATTAGAATTTTTTTTACATGAACTAGTGATAGGGTCGACACTCATGCATCTTATGGTGGAATCCCATGGTAGGTAAATCCCATAATGGTTGAAATTAATTAGTTATGATGTGTGCCATTTGATTTTAGGAGCTTCTTAGGTGCAATTGTGCCAAATATGAATTTTAGATTTTTGTTGGAAAACCATTTTGGAATGTTTTGTCTTGAATCATGACTCATGGTGTGTGAATTATCATTAAGGAATTATCAGTTATGTACTTTATACATTCTATTGGCATGGTATGCTTCTAAGGAGGTCATGTACACCATGCTTTTTTTCACTGATGTATGACTCAATTTGTCATCATCCATGTTAATAATGTATATGAGGATGTTCTTTTCATCAGGCATCCATGTGATACATTAGATACTTTATTTCATAGGGATGAAAACCTATTGATAGTTCTCATGATGTGTAGTTTTTTCAAGTGAAAAAGTGTTAGTATGTGTTCGTATACATGGTGTCTTTGAATAATGAATGATATAACGAACCCATTGGTTTCGGTCATGTTTTATTGTCGTATACTATTGAGAAACTTTATGGGTTACCTCTAGTGTAGAGTGACCTTGCTGGTAAAGAAATAAGTTCATCCCACTACTCAAGAGTACAATCTATGTCTCAATTTTTTAACACACAGATCTGTTTGATTTCATCTTTTATACAAAATTATCTTATATAATTATCATGGTTTTTGAAATGCCACGTGTACGATTGAGGTGTTCATGAACTTGAGAGGTTAGGAGTGACATTTCTCACATTCTTTTTGATAATGAAGACAATCATAAGGTTGGTAGTATCACATTGATTCTGTTGTATGTGTCAGTACTTTCATGGAATCACGACTTCGATGAGGTTGTCCATATTTACAAACCATTATAATAAATGTTAGTATTGGATGATTTTTGGATGTAATGATTGAATGAACATGAATTCCTTATGTGGTATAGGCAACATGGTTCAGCTGTTCTTGTTTAGGAGATCCTAGAGATCCTCTTTTTGTTGCTTCTCAGTGATGAGCATTTCCCTAATCCGAATGTCACCCATGATTCACTAATAGATCATAAGTTATAGGACACACTCATGTTTGAATTTCGTTTTACATGTTTGAGATCCTTATTAGATTTGTGCATGGAATCATGGTTAGTGATGTTGTGTGGATAGTCCTGAGTGATAGTTGGGTGACCCTCTATGAATGATTTGGACATATTTTTGCAATCCTACTACTACTTTTTACATGACTGCTAGGTGTATTCCAATATAGTCTCTATCAATGTTCTTATGCAGATATTTTAGCTTCGTACATATATTTATCATATAGAATTGGGCATTCTCTACCAAGGGATAGTTTCATGGACTTATGTGTTTTAAATATGTGGTATCCTCGGACATGTTGTTGATTGAAAATGTAATTCTTTTAGAGTAATTTTTAGATTGGTCTAGAATAGTTATATGCATTCATTTCTGGTGAGGCAAAACAATTTTAAATGGACAAGTGTTATTTTGGTTTGAAATGTCACTTTAAGTCATGTGTTAGCTTTGGAGTAATTTTTTAGTAAATACAAAAGACATTAAGGAATACATTTTAGTTTTTTTGAAATATGTTTTTACCATCATTAAAATGACTAGGCGTGCACTTTTTAAGGTAATTTTCGTTATGGGAAGAAACACTTATTATGAATTGGAATCATTCTAATTATTAATGCATATGGTTGGGAGTTACATTTTACATATTTTTAAAAAGAAGGTTATTGGATTTTCGATTTGGTTATTAGTTAGTAAGTAATAGAATCTTTGATGTTTCAGTTGGTAGTCGAACATTCGATTTAGTTTTGATGGATTAATTGTCGTGTTCTTAAGAGTGACTTTTAGATGAATTTTTATTTTAGATATTTGAAATTTCTATTAGAAAAAAACATTAAAACCAATTTATTTTAGGTGATATCATTGTATTTTTTCCAATGCATCTCAAAGATGATAAGTTCTAAGGTAGGTAGTTTTTATTTACCCATGTTTTTGAACAAGTCAAAATTCCCTAGAAATTTTAATTTTATTGATTACTGGATATGTCATTATTAATATAGAATGTTAGAATATAATTAAGAGAGTTATAATACATAAATGAGATTTTTTAAGACCTGTATGACGGAATGAGAACTTTTCTTAGTGATTCGATATGTTTTAGGAGTGATAGATTGGGGAAATTAGGTTTTAATTGACCAGTTGAGGGCACAAGGTTTATCTGAAACAGTGAATCCCACAGAAGGAAACTGTGCAGCCATACATAGATGGATATATATTTTCTCATGGTATTCTCATTGTTTTCCAAATGTTTTCTTATCCCAAACCATTAGTGGAAGAGGTAGTACCTAAAAACTATCCACCACAATGTTGGCACAATATTTCCCAAATGTGCGGACATCCCATACAGGGTGCTCTAAGGGCCAAGTGAAGGGTGCATGACTAGCAAATGGTTTTCTAAATTTTGAAGATAGATACATCAATGATATCATATTTTTTTTAAAATAAAATTATTTAATTAATAATCATAACAAAATAAAAAGAATCATATGTGTTCCATTTCCCATACCGTGGTCATGTGATGCATGGACAACCCTATCTGTCTCAACACACAATGCATCCTCCTCAAAACCTCATACGAATGATTATTTCCACTATTTATCCTTAAGATTGTCACTCTAATCTATATGGATGTGTTAAGGGTATCTCAGGACCCATTCATGAAAAATCTATCAACCTCCGCTGAAGGCATAGTGGTTCAGATTGTTTTCGCGCGCTACCATCGTTTTGGGGGAATTTGAAAACTCTATGAAGAAAAGCACTCATAAACATAAGAATTTTTATATATAAATGTATATATATATATATCTTCCCTGTACATAAACCCACATTGTGAGTGGAATATTTTCATTAGGTTAAGGGATATATATATATATATATATATATATATATATATCTGTGTGTGTGTGTATTAGTGTTTGTATGTATGTGGGTGTAAGTGTGGATCGATTTTGATAGTTCGGTAGTAAAACTCAGAAGTGAGATAGTGTTTTTCTTAGAATTGATCAACATCATGAGGCTGAATCCCTACCATGACCCTTTAAATTATAATAATTCTCTATATTCTTCATTAAAAATATGAATCATTAATTTCATTGATAAATTATATTATGAGTTCTAGAAATAAATTATTTAGAGGATAAATGATTTTTTTGAAAAAACAATTTCATGTTTTTATAATAGAACCCATCCAATGAAGGTGAACTATCTTCAAAGCTAAATGTTAATAATTAGTTTTTTTAAAAAATTCATTTCAATATTTCTTAGATGTTATCAATGCTTGAGTATCATTTTTGAAACAATATATGGTAGAATATATCCTCTCTTCTAATGTTCAAAGGGAATTTCATAAAATGAAATTTTGTTTTGAAAAATGATATTATTGGACTATTGTTTTAAGGAGGATTTTTTAGTTATGGTGTCATATATTTCAATAAGGATATAACTATTTATATTTTAGAGTGTCACGGGATCAATTTCTAGAATTTACATAAATTCAATATGAATCCTAGAAATTGGTGAGTATTCCTTATTCTGTTTAAGATGATTACTCTTGTTGTATGTTGTATACCTTGAATAAGAACAACCCCATGGTTGAGTTACCTAGAAATACCCTTTTATGGTTGTTTCCATTGGATAGCTATACAACATGACTTTTACCCCTTGATCTTGGGATGTCATTTGTGAATTGGAATATAAATCAAATTTATCAATATATTAATTAATTTAATTTTAAATGAAATGAAACAAGTGTATGGGATAGATGAAACACCCCTCGACCCATTCATGTCATTGTATTTTTAATGTATAATTTCCTTTTATATTCATTCATATGTGATTGATGTATTGTCTTTCCCCTGAGTTGATATAGTTGGAATGAATTTATGTATTTTTTTTTTACATGTGAGTTATATGATAACTATGTCATGTCAGAGACGAGGTTCGCTATTGTTTTTGGCCGCCTAAGGCGTGATTTGGGTGCCAACCCCTTTTCAAGAAGATCAGTGAGGACATGCAGTCATTGAGATTCAACAGTTGAACTCCTCTCCATATATAGATGTTGGGCATGAGGTGAGGAACTCCCCCTGAATGCTGCTTCGGCCTGCCAACATGTCTCTTCCAATTTTTTGCAATAACGATAGTGTGTGCATAGCTGTCATTAATGATCCAGGTATGATTAGACATCATCAATATTTTCTTTGGGAGGACACTAATAAAAAACCCCATTTTTTGGGGTTTGGTTTTGTACAACTTAGAGACTCAAATTTTCCTAAGCCGAAAATATTGGTTAAGCCATCCTATGCAAATATGGTGAAATTTGGAGAAACAATTATCTAGTATCAAAATCGATTAGTAGTGTTGGGGAATGAATAGTGTCATGTGGTTAAGGAATGCGATGAGAGGGATGCTTCTCAGAAAGACAGGGACACTGATTCAGAATCCCTACATGAGTCCAAGAAAGTGGACATTGCCGATAAATATATAAGATCCTCTTCTATGAATTGGAAGAACACCATCATCGATGCAGTGGTGATTATTCTGCAAAATCGAAGGCCATGGAGAAGAAAAGACTATTATTTATTTCCAAGACTGCCAATTACTAGATCCTCATGAAAAAAAGATCACCCTTCAAGTGTTCCCAAGAAGGTGGAGGAAAATTATACTATGAAACTAGAACACCTAGTAAGAAAATCATATGTCATCGACCTGATGAATCCTAAGAGGAAAATTTTAAAATATGATATCTTCTAGAGAAGGAATGAATTGATGGTGTTTTATGAGTGGTATTTTATCATCGATGGAAACTAGGAATTCATGGACAAGGTTCCAGTGGTCATTACTGTATAGGAGGAGTTAGATAGGCTTAATGGGAGGCATATTAAGGTAAAATTTTCTAAGGAACAGTGTGACATGACCCAAAAAACAGCATTGAATACTAGCATGTGGCTTCAACGTGCAAAATATGAATGTGTAAGAGATTATGAAAAAGTGGGACAAGATGGTATATAATTTTGAAAACTTACTCAAAGATGATTTAGATGAGAATGTTATCATCTTTAATTGGTGTCACCTTAGAGGTAATGTTTCTAAAAGACATAAACTACAAATCATAGATTCAACTATGACATATTATTTTTCTTGACTCTCATTGTGTGCTTGAATAGTTTCCCACTTCTCCGTAAAAATTATTATCAGAATAAAAACAAATATTTTTTAGTAGTAACTATGCCATGTGAAAACTCATTAGGGTTGTTAGTATTGTTATATTAAAAATCGACATGCACATTTTTCAATGGACTATGAATTTCTAGCCCAAATAAGTTGTATGGATACCTTACTATTTAGTGCCTGGATTAATCATGGGAATGTCATTATCAGGCTTTTCCCTTATTAGTAAATGATATCCCCAACATTTGAGGTTGATCTTTGATTGAGTCACTATTTTTTGGTGAGTTATTTGTAAGGCCATTGGATTTGACCTTGGACTGTTTAAATGAACTTTTAATAGATATGGAATTATTTTAATGATTAATAGGTTATGGTGATTCATAGATTCATATTGAAATTCCATGGACTTAATTTTGGCCTATAATCATATAAGACATTGTAAAAAAGGTGGATTCACATTAGAATTACATAGAAAGACCTAATTTCCTTGATCAATGTTTAGGAAAATGGTGATACATGAATCCAATTGAAGGATACCATAGATGAACTATTACATATTATCATATTTGACCAAGGACACGTGGAATCATTTTAAAATTTTATGGATGGAATCATAGGGGGTTTTAACTATTATATACTCAGTGATACTAGGATAACATATAATATTCCATTGATGGACTTAAGAGAACTGATTATTATATCATAGGTGATACTTATTCTTTCATAGGGGACCGCCAAGGACATAATTAAGTGGATGAGACATTATACCAATCTTAGAGAAATATCGGGTTCCCAAGAAGTTCACCATGGATTTTATTTTTTGGTGTTGGTATTTAATAAATATAGAGTGATAAAAATATTCAAACATAGGAATGCCTACGATGGACTATGGTTATAAATTGATTACTAAATAAAACAAATCATTTGATTTTTCAACCACACCAAAGCACAATCATTGATTCTATCAGGATTATGCTTTATATATAGTCTGGTTTGGCATCCTTAATCTCATGTTTATAGGAAATTCCTTGATACATGATAGGTGTTGAGGGTTATTTATATAATGAGTTGAATGAACATTTGAAATTGGTTAAAATCACACAGTCCTGAATATTAAATTATGGACTTCTTACTTAAATGAAATTTATTAGTCGTATTTGGGTATATGTCTTAACATAGAATATATAGGATTTCTACTTTTTATTACTCACCTACTTGTTCTATATTTTCTTTCACACGTCTATATTTACATTGAATGAATTGTGGAGTATTTAGTGTTTTATATATTCTTTTTTCTTGTTGATATTTCATATTTCATCATCTAAATTATCATTGCTTAATACTACATCTACTATATCATTAATTTTAATATATGAAATCATTTTGAATATTAAGTATAATGATATATTATCCAAAATAAAATTCCATTACACTCTCACTATTATTCAGAATTATCTACTCTATTGGGAGATGCTCTTGGGGCCTTGTGGCAACCGGTCCATTTATCTATTTAGTGGTTTGTGAGGTCAGTATGTTACAATTCATTTAATTATAGCATTTAAATTATATCATGAAAATATTATGTCAAAATTATATTAACATTATTTTCATAAGATTAATATTTTTTTAAAGAGATTATAAAAAAATAATGTTGATTATTAATTGGTTATATGAAATTGAAATTAATTTTATATATCATGGTAGTTTATTTTTAATGTTTTTGTGATGAGATAATATACATAACTGATAATTCAACACAAACATATTGCTTTTAAAAAAAGAAGAAATATTAATAAAATTATTTTAAAAAGTCTAAATTTTAGAATTTTTTTTTGAGTTATATTTTTCCATTAATTTTGTTGATAGAATATATATATATATATATATACTAAAAGTATATATTTTAAATCCATTTTAATCCTGATGACTTTTATGTCAATGTAAATGAATATTTCAAAAAATGAAAATAATGATACATTCTAAACATAATTTTTTTTAATTTATTTAAAATTTATAAAAATTAAATCAATATGAAATTGAATCAGTTAATGTTTAAAATATATACAGAGATCTATTTCATTGCCTCTAGTAATTTCATTTTTAATTTATTGACACATTAATAATAAAAAAAGTTGATATCTCTATAATTTTAAAAACTAATAATTTGTGTTAGAGAAAAGTGATAAGGGTGAACATATCCCCATAAATTGTTCACACTTTATAGGATGGTATTATATATAATTATAATCATTATATACATTAAATAATTAAATTATGTTCCATTTTTCAAGAAAATTAATTTATATTAATTTAATACTTTAATAAATTCTAAGAGTACCCCTCCACTAACTTATAAAAGGAAACCAACAATCCTATATTCCTTAAGATTTTTTAGCACTATATATCAATAAATCCAAACATTTATCCCTTAATAACAATAATAGCCATGTCATATATGTATTGTTTTGGCCTTACATCATACTTTTTAGGTATTAATATGTAATGAAATGGAGGTTGTCTAATGTAGGGGTATAAATTTTAACAAAATAATTTTGTTTTACTTCTTCTTATTCATCCTTACTGAATTTTTAAAACATGATAAAATAATAACATGATTATCTATTATTTACATATATTTATTATTTTAATGAAATAACCAATATTCATCTCCTTCTTAGATCAAATGGAAAATGATTCAATCATTCAGGTGTTTGACAAACTACTAGCATGAAAACTGATGTAGTTCGTCTTCCATAACCACTTACCATAGATGGTTATGATGGTTGATTTAAATTATATATTTTAATTTCCTGACATAATTATCAGTTTTTAAATATTATATATCATATTTTTTAATCTTCCTTCCATTTAAAATTAAAAACTTCATTCATTTGTAGATTACTACCCCTATGATGCGATGTGATTTATTTTTAATCACAACATAACAAGGATTATATAAGATTAGTATTTAAGGATATAATATTATATTTATTTCATTTTATAATTGTTGAAATAAAAATTAATTTATTATTATTCTTCAAATGTATTTTACGTTGAAATATTAACGATGAGTATGTGAGTCCTATCATCTCCCAGATTACAACATTGTATATTTTCCATAACCATATTTTGTGGTTGTTTTTCAAAATATATATATATATTTTTCTTAAAAATACTAATCACGTCATTTATATTATTATAGTAATTCTAGAACAAATTATACTTTTACCATTGTTAATATACCGATGTCATTTTAAAAATTTTGAACCAAATGTCCCCAAAATACACAACATAGACTTAACTGATTGTGTAATTAAATACATTGATTAAATAAATTAATGTAATATTTTACTGAGAAATTAGTGAACGTAAACAGTTTTACTAAAAAATTAAATAATTCATAAATGTTTAATATAAATTAGGTAAATGACATTCATTGAAATTTTAGAGTGCTTGTATGGGAATCCATCTCAATTTCCTATTATTTATGGGTATTTCAATTTTATGGTCCTAAACTAAATTATATGGTATATATACTATAGTATTTATAATATATATAATTAATAGATCATAATTAATGGTATTTTATATTTGAATACTCATTATTTAATCATTGAGAATTTTATTACAATTTTAATATGTTGTAAAATATTTTCTTAACTAAATTACCTTTCATTGGGATATAACATTTGTTTATTAACATTTTTATGTAATTATAATTTTTAAATTTTTTAATAAATTGATTTATTATTTATTTTCATATTTTTATATAGATTTACATATCTTAACATAATCAATTTAGGGATTAATTATCACTTAAAATTTAAGGATCTTTTAAAGTGATTTCCTTGTCTCAATATCATTTTCTTGAGACATATTTCATATTTTACACCACTATTTCTTTGAATGGATTACTTAATGACCCATGAATTCATATCAGATATTAATTCATTAAATTAATTATATTTAAATATCCAACCCATGTTATTTCTTTCAATAAATATTTATTTTAAAATATAGAAAAGTGATAACGACTTTATGTTGCAATCTCATTTCTCATTAGGATTGTTGGTATTAATGGTGACATTGGGGAAAATATTATACTATAATTTTCATTAATATATATATTTTCTTATACTATAGATGTGATTTTATTTTTAATTTTTTATTTAAATATCCAATCTTATTCAGTAATTTAACATCAAGAATGTTTTTATGAAATACCCACATTGTATATTCTTTTCGCTTAGGTTTCTCAACCTAAAAGAACCATGATTACAAAATTTATTTTAGGAATGTCATTTTAAAATATTAAAAAATTAAAAAAATATATTTTAAAATATAAAGCAACTTATTTTAAAAGGTTTAAATAGGATAATTTATTAGTGTTCTCTTCATGGGTCACTTTTGAGTCACATTACCATCGTTTGAAAAGAATTTTTTATTTTAACATTTTGACATGAACATATTTTCCTGTCAGCATGGTAGATATATGATTTAATAATTAAATTATATGTATAAATGTTTATTTTATTATTAAATAATTTTCTAAATATATATATTTTTTAATTTTAGAGTTATGGAATGTAAAATTTATTTTATCATGTTTTTTATAGAAATGTATAAAATGTAATTTAAAAGATTTTTTCATGTATGTCAACCCCATTTAATGATTCATCTTCTTTAAGGAGATTATAAACATATAATAGAATATATATTCTATCTCTATATGCAGTAAATTAATTAAATTAAATATTTTATCATTAAACAATTTTCTTTTCCCTAGGTAAATTGAGTTATAATGGAATAAAATTTGTTGTTAAATGTTTGATTATTAAAATGAAAAAAATTCATTAGTTATATTAATGTATGGTATTAGGAAACTATTAATGATGATTAGTGATACTAATAGACAATATATGGTGGTTTATCCCAATAAATTTATATGAAGGGTGATCCATATACACATTATATGATGGGTGAGCACGAAATAACTCCCAAAAGCATTGTGTAATGATCCCTGTATAAAAATAGATGATGTAGGGAGTTAAATATGTATTTTTATCTTATAGATTTAACATAGATATAGATATTTATGAAATGGTTTATGAATATAATGTTCCAATATTTTAACACATTTTATCAATGATTAAGTTTATATTATAAACATTTCATTCAGAAATACTTGTTTTAACATAGATAAGGATTGTTGAATTTTATGACTCTTTTCTTAAGTTAATTATTTATTCTATGTATTATGTTTTATGATATAAATTTTATTTATTTTAAATAACATATTAAATGATTAGAAAAAAGTAATAATAATCATAAAATTATTCTAATTTTATGATTAATTATTTTATTTTTATGTTAATAAGTATATTTATCCATAGTGAGAGTTTGCAGTCACCCTTCTTATATTTATCATTTCCCCTGATTATGAAGATTAATTATTAATTAATTTTTTATAGAAAGGATTTCATGTTTGAATAATGTAATAGGAAAATATGAAGGCTAAATGTGGAATATAAAATTCTAGGTATAGTGGAAAAAATAAGCACATAATTATATGGGTGTTATTATGTATGATTTTTTATTTCTATAAAATAATTAATATAAAAGTAAATTGGGTATGTATGTGATCCAATATTATTCTATTAAGTTTTAGATCGATAAAATTAAGTTACATTAATTGGTATGAAATCCCTAAAATATGAATAATATTATTATAGCGTCAGATTTGGGAGTATGAGATAACACTTATTATTGAATAATTTATATTCAACTCTACAACTAAAACACCACAATTTATATTTAACAAATCAATGAAACATGTGTTTACATAATTTTGTATACAGGAAAAAGAACCAAAACATATATAATATAAAAATATATCATTATGAATAATTAATGATAATAATATATAGTACCTTGTTTTGTCTATAAATGATGAAAATTGTAAGAAGAATGATGAAAAACAATTCAAAAATTAAACTAGTTCAAAAAAATCCATATTATTCATTTCTAATACTGAAAAAGATAAAAAAACTAATATAAATATATTAAATAATAATAATATTTTTAATAAATGGTTTTATATATGATAAAGTTTATATAAGTATGTGATTAATATATGTATTTATATTATATTTGTGATTTTATTATATTTGTAGAATATGAGAATACTTATGCCAACACCATTTTCACAAACTATATTTCAAATGATATTATTTAACAATATATTTACAATTTAGATTTGTTATACATAATAAATAATTATTATTTTATTCCATCATTATTTTATGTGGTTCTATATTTCGTCTTTATAACCTAATTATTAAATGATTCTTACCTCAACAAAAATGTTTCCAGCAAGTGTTCGTTGTCACACATTTCAACTATTTGAGGCAATATTGGGTTGTCATGCATTTTTTCATTTTTACTGTGTATCCACTACCGCAAAAATATTTTGTAACAATATTCGATCATTATTCACAACATTTAACATTTTATTTTATATTTTATCGTTTATGTAAATTTGATTTGAATGTTTTTTTAATTCATACATACTATTTGTCTATATTTTCAATTTTATGAGACATTATTGATATTAAGTAATTTTTTTTATTTAATATAGTGTATTGGATACACTATATAATTTAATTATAATATATTTATTTTAGTTAGTTATATTTTAATTACAATTTTTCTGTCTTATGTTCTTCAGAAAACAAATCACTTTTTCTTCATTGCTATATGATTCATATTCACCATTCATCTCTGTTTTGTGTGTGAATATATTGGTCATAATATAACTAATAAATCCTATCATTCTATTTTGTCATGGGAGATGGAGATTTTAGAAAATCTATTACAAAATTTTCCATTCCAAATTATCCACTTTGTATACAAATAATTTTCACTCCAATTAATTCCCTAGGTGAGCATGATATATTTACTTCTTTAGACTAATAGGTGTTCACCTATATTCAATACATTAATAATTTTGGGAAATTAGTTTCATATATATATATATTACATACTAAAAAAGGTCATAGTTTTTAGAATACGAATTGAAAAATTTGTTCTATAAGTTGATTGGGTTATTATTCAAAATTGGTAAACTTTTAATATTAATAAATATGTCCATAAATAACTAAGGCATGTTGATGTTGTATTATGAACCATACACCATCTTTTTATAAATGTATTTTGTCCATGTTACACTTTTTATTAAATGGTAATTTATTAATATTCCAATGTTTTTATCTCAATACACATGTTTACTTATTCTAAAGGTAGGTTCATTATTAATTTAATTGGTATTAATAACAATAATTTGGTGAATTCATTGGAATTAAACCAGTGACAAGTGGGGATCAATGTTATATTTCCCCTAAAGGCCTAAATACATCTCATTATTCAATATAGAATTTTTATTTTCTCGTATGCCTACCCAAAAAAATATTTCCTCGACACAAGGCCATGCTAATAAGATTATGATGTTTATGATCATAATATACTGCATTAGGGCATGAAATTAGATATTTTTCATTATTAATCACATATCTGATGAAACCATTATTATTATAAATGTGATATTTTCATTTCCATTTTTATCAAAGGATATAGTATTCATCTTGTTTTATTCTATTATGTATTTATTTTTGGTTTTCTAATCATACTATATTATTTACACAAATTTTCAGGTTACATTGTGATAATTGATTTTCATATATTATAATATTCATTATTAAGTGTTTTATCCCAACCCTTATTATTTATGAATTTTCCCATTGTATTAAGTACAATTAATAAATATTGTTTTTATAACACGATATATTATTTAGGTAATTTTTGGGAGATTTTGAAAAATTAATATGGATTAATATTTTTATTATATAGTGAAAAAAGGAATATTTATTTTGACAAATAAGTTATATTTATTTGTTTAGAACATTAATGCACTATCTAAAAAACTATATCCAAATGGTCATGGGAATATATATATAATAAAATATTTTTTAACATAATATAATTATTGGATAATTATTTTCTAAAATATATAGTTTTCTATATAATATATTATGTAAGGTTTGCATTTTTGGAATCATATCATTTCTTATGGATCTAAGGTGGAATTATTAGCAATAAAGACGGATTTAAGAAACTGTATTAGTTTGGAATTTAGTGTAGGATAACATAGGGGTTAAAAATATTTGGTTGATTATAATTTTAAATGTATATATATCCCTCATAGAAAAATGAGGTAATATTTAATACTATATGTTATTTAGAGATTTAGAGAAGTGAATACTAGTAAATACCCAAGCAATATGTATAAGGGATTATTTAATTTATCAGAAAACATCCTAATGTATTTGTCAAGAATAGATTATGGGGGTCATATAAAAAATAAAATGTTCTCAAGATAAAGGAAATGGGTTTCATTTTATAATAGAGGCATATAGAGAAAATAACCCTAAAATGGATTGAAGTTAATCCGCATTTTATTCACTCTGATGCACGATTAGTGGTCTTAAAATGGGATTGCTGACTAGACACTTTCGAGGGATTTTATTTTTTAAATAAAAATTTTCATTAAAAAAAATTAGGAAGTATTTGTTATGCTAAGGAATAATGTTAATAGGTATGATATAAAAAATGTTATGGTATCCTAGGATTTAACTAATAGAGTTATAGAATGATCCAAGTGTGAAATAATTAAAATTTTTGTTTCATATGTTGAAATGACTGCGCCATTAGAGAATATAGCCTCAAATTTTGCTTTCATTTTAATGTTATCATTTTATATTGTATTAATTAATAAAATAAAAAACTGGGTTAAATTAATTTTTTTCTAATTTTTTTAAAATGATATTGTTAAATTTATTTCCCAAAGAATTCTTAATTAAGTATATTTATGATAAATAGTTTCACAATCTTACAGAGGATATTGTATTGGATAACTCAATAGAAGATAAATTCTTAGTTTATTATATCTTCTTAGAATCATCCTGTAGTTAATAATACTATAAATTTTTGGGACGCAATTTATTTTTGGGTAGAGAATATTGCCCATTGAGAACTGAAAATATTTATTTTCCTAAAAACATTTAATGTTTCCAATATATTTTTGTGAACGCAGGCCAAAACAAAAACAAATAGGAAAAAAATTATATCACTAAAATTAATTAGTAATGGAAATAGTGAAAAAATAGATGTAAAAATCATGAAATTCATCTATAAATTAAAATTAATTTCATTACTAATACTATGTATTGAATAAAATTAAAATTGAGTCGCTAATTAAGTATTAAGGATGTCGAATAATTTTAATAGTAAACATTATAAAAATTTCATTTTTATGTGTTTTTTAAATTCTAAATATATTATAAATAATGATATAATTGATATTAGTAATACATAAAAACTAATTTTACTTGTAATTCATATAAAAAAATAATACGATTAGTTAATATTTTTTACATTAAATTCATTTATAATTATTTTTTTAATTTTTTAGATTTAATGTAAAATATTTAATAATTTATTTTCAAATAAGTACACTTTAGTTTTATAATCATCTTTTAAATATAATATTAAGTTGATTTTTTGGATTTCTATGAAATATTTTAACAGAAAAGAAAATTATAAAAAATTTAAGTATAAAATTTTCTTTTTAAGATGAATAATATATATTTTTAAATATATTTATGAATTTATAAATATTATGTTTATGATTTTTTGAAATTGTTTGATATTTTAAAAAATATGATAATCTATTTGTATTTCAATATTAATATATATTATTTTGGTAAAATTTGGATTTTTTTCCTTGAAGGAAAAAATTTTTTGTTCCTAGATAAAATAATTTATATCAAAAAAATAAATAATAATAATTTTATCCTACAAACAAATTATATGGTCAAAAATACACTTTTTCTTAAAATAGGTTTTTATGCATTACGAGAAGTAATGATAATAATATTTTCATATTACATTAGAAAATGTATCTAGTAAAATTTTGGTCATAATTTTAATTATTTAGTATAGGTTATTTTATAATTTTGTTTTTATTTTTATCGATTAATACTAAATTACAATGATAAAAATTAGTTAACACGGTTAATCCAAAAATAGAAAAGTGAAAATTATGAGTAAAAGACATTAAAAGATGTTTAAAATATGTGTTAAAATTAATTACTTAGGTATTATAGTCCTTATCTCAAACCAAAAACCATTATATTCCATTTTTAAATATTCATAACATTAAAATCATGTTCTTTCATTCTATTAAGCTTAAATATTTTAAAACAAATACTCTACCAACTTATAAAAGGGGACTCTAACCTCCCATAAAGATCTACTCAAAAATTTCATTTTAATCATGAAGGAGTAATAATTTTTCTTACCCATAAATCCTTATCACATTCTGTTGGAATATTGGGAAAACATATTATCATAATACATCCAATCCCCATGTGTCTTCAATTGAGAACCCCAAGTCCTCAACCTGAGTAGTTTTTTACCAACTTAATTTGATTTCAACATTATTTTCCAAAATATAACAATCCATTCATATATAATAAATACTGTATTTTGTATAATTATTTTCATTATTATAATGGTATAATTATTACCCATCATTCCCATTTTCCATTAAGATATACAAAATTTATGTTTTTACATTGTGTAGACTTCATCCTCTACAAATTGATGGATTCCGTTTTTCGTTGTGACATCTCATTATTAATTGGGATTCTATAATTGAAGAAAAAATGTGAAATTCTTGATATTATTTTTATTATTATGATATAAATTATATTCAACAATAAATCTCTTTCATTCTTTATGTATTAAAAATGTTATCTGTGTGTTGTGAGGACAACCACCTCCATAAAGTATCACATCTCATTTTATTCATTTATATTATTTATTATTAATTAAAATAACTTAAATCATATTTATCCACAACCGATTTATATAAAAATATCATTATTATTCTACAATAATTATGTTATTCTGATAAAAAAGCACATTCATAATCATAATCATCAATTAATTATGGTGTGTTCATGTTTGGGTTAGTCTAATAACAAACATGGAAAATACTATAAAATAGTTTAATTAATTACTATGATATCCCAATAAAATATTATATATTGAATAAATTTGATTTTTTTTATTTTGGTCGTGCATCTTAAAATTAACATTAATCTCATTAACTATTATTTCCCTATTAATTTGATATAAATAACAGAAACATGCTTGTCACCAATTTCATCTATAAGATCCAAAATAAAAAATTAACCATTGAACAAAACTATAAAATTAGGAAAATTATAAATCATCTATTATGGTAATTTATACGTTATTTTAATGATGAAATATAGGAGGCGAATAAACAAAAAACATCTCTATTGTAGAACATGTTCAAAATGATCAGGGTTACTCACACTTGTTGTTGAAAATAGATAACAAGTAACTATTATAAATGAATAGGATGATTATTAAATAATTTTATAAAAGGTAATATATTTTAATTTTTTTAAAATATGTTATTCATAATTTAATATTTTATATAATATTATCAGGTTATTTTGAGGATGTCGGGAATTAATGTAAGAGATTTGGATATCTCAATTTTATTTTATTGGTTAATAAATTATATATTATATTTATCAGTTATTGAAGGTTTTATTTAATCTACCTAATGAATTATTTTAATTTAATTTCATCATTTTTTTCTAGTTTTCGATAAATTTATCTTATAGACCAATTATCAAATAGTTCATATCACAATGATTGTGTTATTAGTAAGTGTTCTTGTCTCAACATTCAGTTCCATGAGACATGATTATGCTATACACCATGTTTTAATTTTAATTATTTATTCACTATCCATTTTATATTTTATATAATTTTTCAGTCATTTTTAATTTCATTTAATTTTTTATTTGAAATTCTGTCATTTAATGAGTGTTGATTCTAATGTTTCTAATGTTACAAGTATTATTGATCATTATTTAAATTCCTATTAGAAATTTTTTATATGATGAATCATATATTATATCATATGGTGTATTAACTACCCAATATACTTCCATAGTAATGAATATCATTCATTCCATCATAATTTAATTTCATCATATCCCTTTTATGTTTATTTGAAAATTCTATTACTATTATTGTTTTCATTTCAATTTTAGTTCATTGATATAGGATTTATATTCACAAATTATTTCCAATTTTATGCTGTATATATTGATAATGGATCAAATTTTAAAACCATTCATACTATATTTAATTAGGTTTTCAAAACTGGGGGAAAATCCATTACAACTATTTTCCTAATCAGCCATAATTTATTGATATGTTATTTCCTTTTAAGGGATTCCCTCTATAGAGATACAATATTTTATTCCATTTATTGAAGTGTGTTCATCATGATTGCATAAATAAATTGATAATAGAATTTAATATCCTAAATATATACCAATTTCTATGTATATAATTTGTTCGAGTACTTAATATTTAGAAAGATATTCAATTTGTTTATATCAGAATTATTTAAAATCCATATACATATTATTTTAGTATGAATGATTAAGGATTATATTAGAATTTTTTATTCATTTTGAAGCATATACCTTATTTCACTAGATGACTTGATTCAATGTTATCCAGTTTATTAAATAGAAAAATATTGATGTTTTTTATATTTTAATCTAAATACGGATGATTATTTATTTTTAGGAAAGTTTATATTTATTTGGATTTATATTTTTAACATTAATATAGTTAATGTATAACTACCTCTAACATAGGAACCCTAATCTAGTGTTATAAACATAATCATTAAATTTTTTCCTTTGATATTGATAAATTTGAAACATTTGTAACAATCTAATACATAATAGAATAATACTGGATAATTTACATACTAAATTACTATTTAGGTTTAAATTATTATAGAATTAGGAAAAACTCTTTCATAATAATATCTATTTCATTAAGTGATATTCATCCCATTATATTCGGATATTATTATTCCGCATTACGTCATTAATATCTTAAGTAAAATTATTCATGCATGAATTTATTTCTATACATAATTAATTTATATACAATCATTGAAACATGGGGAAATGGAAAACCTAAGAAGGATGGTCTCAAATGATCAGAAACAGAAAACATAATCATTATAAATTTATTTTCATCAATGATTATAATGTGAGAATAAAATAAGGATAACACAATCGAGGTGAATGACGACGAAATTATAGAACTACTCGACATATAAAGTGGATAATATTTAAAAATGTGTGTAATAAAGATTTAACTTATAAAAATATTCATTTCTCTCCACAATCACGAGCCATGTAGAAAAATTCCATAGGGATCTATTAGAAACTCAGAGCATGCATAGAGAAAATATATTAGAATCTTAGAACTTTATCATCATAACCAGTTACAGAAATAAATATATCCCATATAATTCTAGAATAAATAACAACCTATATAACTCCCAATTCCATTTCATTAATTAAAATTGAATAATAAAAAACATATTGAAGTGATATATCATGCTCACCCATCATATAAGATGTATTAGGATCAACCATTATATATGTTGTATTAGGCTCACTCATTGGGGAAGTTGTACCAGTCTCAAGAATCATATATTTTCTATCCAGGTCCCCCATTATCATCAATAATTTCTAATACCACACATGAATATTACCCAATTATGCTTTTATTTTCATCATCAAACTCTAAATAAAAGAATTCATTCTGTTATAGTTCAACTTACCTTTGGAAAAGAAATGAGTTTTAAAATAATATAAAAAAATAATCTATGAAAACCATCGATAGAAATAATTTTTATGGTATCATAAGATAAAATTACATGTTAATAATATGTATTAGAAATGGTTATTGATTTATAATAAAATACATATACATGAACATTTAAAACATTACTTTTAAAACTAAGGAAAAACATTTGTCTTTTCATACTGTTAACATATAAAAATCCGAATAATATTGTGAGAGAAATTTTAATTTGAAAGTAAATATGCTACCATATCATATAATCATTATAAAAAAGAGCTATCATGGTCATGGGATAATATATTCAACTTATGAATCGTAAAAATAAATATTTTCTTCAAACATTTCTAAAGGGAGAAAAAGGAGACCCATGTGGAAAAAATTTGCCCGATTAGACCGAAAGCCTTTATTTTTCCATTTATTTTGATAACACCCCCTTCAGTGGATGAGGGGGAACCCTATCAAGGCCTGTAGGATTAGATATTACATGACTTGTAGGATTATGAGACATTACATAACCATATGGTCTCTAGGGAATTCAATGAGACTATAACTATAAAGAACAACCCCTCACCAGCATCTACATCATGGTGGTATTTCTCTACCTTCACATGGTTGTATGGCTATGCTTCATGTGCAAGCACAAGATGGTCCAAATGACATTTCATAACCTCTCATTATTCACATTTTAATTCATTTTAAAATAATTTCATAGGTCATGTAAAATATATATATGCAATAATTTATGTTTTAAAAAATATATTCTTGAAATAATTGTGTAAAAATGTATTTGGATGAAAAATATTATCAATCAAAAAGAAGATACAAGGATAATATCACATAAAATCAACATTCTAGCTGGCTAATTATTCAAAAAAGGAGTAAATACTGTGTGAACATGTAAAAAATATTCATAAACAATGGATAATGTTATATATTTGTTTAAAATAAATGAGGTTATATGATTTCTACAAATGGAACTTTTACATAAATAATCCAGAAAAGAAATGATATTTTTACATAAATTGTATAATAATTTACAAACTTTCAAATTAAATATTAATTTGTTGAGAATAGTGTTGTATTTGTTGTCAATAATGTGTCAATATGTGTATTTAAAGGTCATTATCGACATTGTGATGATGATTGAAGTGGGGATTCTTAAAGTTATGTTATTGACTTAGGGAAAAGCCCACATTTATTATGAATTGTTTAAGTTAACTAGTAATATCAATATTTGTTTATGGAAATAGTGATCAATGAGATAGGAATATCACATTGCAATGAATTTTATGATGTTGTTACAAATATATTTATTACTAGAAATTTTTTTTGGAAACCTAACATTGGATTCCACACATGATAAATTCTCTATATTGTCTAAATTGTGACGATTGGTTTACCTGATCTTAAGTTCCAAGACATTCGTTTGTGAACGAAAATTTTTTATGACACTTGAACAAGGCTATGAAACATATAAATTAATGATGAATTTAGATAATCTTCCCAATATATTCTAATTGGATGAAGTTGTAGAAAAATATATTAGGATAGCTAGTATTGATCTTCAAGGACCAAGACCCATGTTGAGGAGAAATCATTATTGACTACAATGTTTCAACGCATTATGATTCAATGCATGGGGGGAGTGATGAGTAGTACCATCCATGGTAGGGTGATGTATGATGGGTAATGGTCTTTCGAAATTAAAATTCCCAATTGAATTGAGGATTTAATAGAATGGAAATGAAAGTGTAAGATCAATTTGTTCGGTAATGAAGAAAACTTGCAAAATGGAATTCATAATGCCTGATTGAAATAAAAGTCAATGAAGAAGAGAAAAAATAATGAAAGGTGCATGGTATTGGCATTTGAATATGTGTACAGGCATGTTTCCCATAGAATAATATTTTTGGACACATTTAAATAAATTGTCCAGCCCACGAGCTAGCCGACCAAGCCTCATCCTGATCCACATGAGAGACCAAAAGAGCCAACAGTGACTCATGGAAGACATCCAATGCTAGCCCACAAATGGTAGAAGGACTCGTGTATAGGCAGAGTGGGCACATATCATGCTCGAGGGCTAAAGCATGCATTGGTTGGGTAGAGAACATGCCTGTTGGGTGAAACTGGTATAGGGTGGTACCGTGAGGAGAGATCTAGAATACTGAGTGTATGCTATAATAGATTGAAATATAAACTATAGCTCATGGAATCTATGATTCTATGTGGGACAAGATTTTAATAACATGAATTCCATCTGAGATTCCCATCCAATATCACATATAATCACAAACGCACATCGTATATTGGGTCCAATGATGTAATCTACAATACCCACCCATCCCACACTGCATCTATTCGAACCACAATCATCTGATGAGACACATCCACATCATCTTCAACCTATGGATCATACTGACATTGCTGCTCATCACAGATGACACTGCTCCTCTGGCCACCATTATCAATCAAATTAAGTGCATGGGAATCATCTGGATTCCATAGACACTTGAATGAAATTTCTTTTTCTTCCACACAAACAAAGCGAACAACACACATGGGAAGAGGTTAATATAGTCGCTGGAAGCATCATCATTTCAGGACGATATATTTCAGGCATTCATAAATGCATGCACATAATGTTTTAAAATGAAAAAAGGAGCCTACATTGTATAGAAACAAACCAAGATTAGTGGAATATCATTGAACAAGATTGAAGATATTAAAGACAAATAGATTGAATTTTTTAAAGTATTAAAGATATCATTTATTTAAATGGAAGACCTCGGCTAATTCAAAGGAGAGATTTAGAATGTATAGAAAATCATATCCTTGCCTATAAATAGAGAACCGAACCAATAAGATTGGATGCCTTTCACCTCCATGAGTGATTTTGTTCAAAAAACATAGCATTCTAGGGTTTGACATTCTACACGAAGTAGTAGCTAAGCTCCACGGACCATTAAAATGTCATTTTATCTCTCCAAGTCATTTTGTGATGAGAACCGCACCACTATGCGAAGAAAACCAATGAACACATGATTGGTTTTTCAAAGCCCTCATCGTGCTTCATGGAGGTGATACCATAGGAAAAAAACCAGTGCACAGTCACCCTTATTGATACATTTGAAGATAGAACCAATAACCACCTCTAGTTATGTGAAGGGGATCCTCGTGCACACTTTTTGTAAAGAAGAAGAATTGTGATCACCTTCAGTTTCAAAAACAAAGGAATGGAACCCTTATTACCATAAATATATATATAAATAATTTTTTTGGCAGGGGTTTTTGTTTAGGTGATGAATGAGATTTCAAGGTAAGGTAAGTACATGTTGCAGTTTACTCGTGTGCTTGAATTGAGGAATCCCAAGGCCCTATGTGAAGAAGTATTCTGACAATGGGAGGAGTAGTGCATATGCACATGCACTCACTTGTGAAAATTTCATATGAAGTGTGTTGGAATGAAGGACTCCATCCCACCCATATGGTTGTGTGGACATGTAAAGAAGGAGGAATAAAGAGGAATAACACATCTAAATCCTTACACCCATTATGGTATTCAAAAAATGCGGAGTGTGTTTGTGTGGTTTGGTCGAGAATATATTTTTATGACCTCTTGTTCATGAACTAAATACACCTCAACCAAATAAAAAGTAAGGAAAATAATGAGAATAAATGAAAGATAAGAATCATTATGTGTGTGTGTGTCTGAAAAAATAACTATAACCATTGGAGTTTTCAAACCAAATAGAAGAATTAAATTGTGCAGGTTCTCTCCAATGCACATTCACAGGTAAAGGCATTTAAAGAAAGAACCAAAATTGATTGTGCTTGTGGCTTAATAATATAGAAGAAGAGAAAAGGATATGGTTTCTTTCATGCATACAAACATGAAGCTTAATTATGTTAGATGCCCAAAAAGAATAATTTTGGATGTCTTGAAATCCATGAATGAAGTGAAATTAAATTGAGAATAAAGATGAGAATAATTAATGAATATCCTATAACATAGTCACAATTATTTGAGAATAGAAGATCAAAGACAGATCTGATGTTGTGCATGATTATTGTTGCATATTAAATTCCAGAAGAGAATGTTTTTATTATTTTCAATCATTATAGTTAGGATGGATCTTCATCAGAATAAGAACGAATATCATCAGAATTGATGCACTGAGGAAAGTGATCAACATAAGTGATCAGTGTCAATAAGCAAGGCCAAAACACCTCAAAATTGGCTTTTGAGGATTCCTAATGAGATACATATGAAAGTGTGATTCAACAAGCATGTGTTGGATGATCATAAGATCAATCTACAGTGAATCAAGATAATTCAAAGAAGGAAGATGCTTGTGTGACTAATAATCTAGAAGAACACTCTGTGATTTAGGAAGGAGAAGAAGAATTCATTGAGACTCTGGAGTAGGCATGTGAGACTCTAGTAACTCAGTGAGAAGCAGAATAAATAACCTATTGTGGAACTTAGAGAAGATACAATGGGACTCAAAATTGACCATTTTAATTTATTATATGATTATTTTAGCGAATCTGTTTTGGGGATAAGAACCAACATAGAAAGGAGTTTGTCTTTGAACAGACCCATGCTAATCCATGAGTTCAATTCCTTTGTATTTACAACATCATTCGAAGAAATGCAACAAGGAAAAAGAATAAAGGATAAAGGATTTAACAATCTGTAGTGTTTTTATTTAATGAAATCAATTAGTAAAAATATTTAATGGAATAACTAATTCACCCCCCCCCCCCTCTTAGTGATTCAAAGTGATCTGTGAACATTAATTTGGATCAGAGTGAATATCACCTATAAAAGAGACAATGGAGTCTTTTTGAAGTGTAAATTTGAGAAAATGACTGAGAACCCTCAATTTGAGATATCTCCAAATAAATTTAAAAATAGAAACAAAAAACATGCATGGAAGATTATGAATAAACTGTCTACTAATAGAGAGACAACTTCTACTGAAGGTAATCTAAAAATTATAACATGTTATAATTATTTTTTGATTTTTATGATACTTCTGATGAAGCCTGATCAAGCTGTGATGATGATAGAATAATTAGTAATCCTCAGTGTGTACTCGATGAACATCTATAGAATATCCCTAGATAAGTGGAATGACATATTCCTACAAGTACTAATGTTCTTAAAGATGATTAATTACAGTTAGAAGAAGAATTTGATACCATGGAAGAGGCATTGGATAAAAGGGATGACATGAAAAACACTCTCACAAAACTAGTGATGGTAATAGAAGAATAAATTTATCATTGAAATGAAATACATTCTAATGTTACTAAATAATTTCCTGGGAGTATTGGTGACAAATATTTCATTGACATTGTATTTTTAGAATATTTCTATGCATTAGAAAAATTTTACTAAGTTTCTAGGGATGTCAAAGCTGCCCAACTGAAAGGAAAAGCTCACAAGGTAAAGGGTTTTGACATATCATTTCAAGAATTAAGGAATGTACATGAATAAGAAATTATAATGCTGAATGAGAATTGAGAAAGTTAGATGAGATCAGATGAGGATGAGATGAACTCCCTTAACCTAATGTTTTTAGGGATGGAGGTGATAATGAAGAATCAAAAATCTTTCCAAGATGGAACATCCCAAACAAGTACATGAAGAGATGATTCCACTCAATCATTCATTGAGTACTATGATTCAAAAAGGATTAATAGGTCATCCATTAATATAATGGAAACATTTTCCAAGAAAGAGGTACCATCCATACAATCCCTTACTCTAGATGTTAAATCTGTTCCAACAAAAATTAAATCTTAGAAGAAAAAATATAAACATGTATGGATGTGTAAAGGTGATGATAAACCTTAAACCATGACAAGGGTGTATAGGAATATGAATTTGAAAAATAATTCCCCAATGAAAGAACAACACTTTTAGATGAAGACCCAAAAATATTATTAAAAATATATTTAGAAGTCAGGGTTTTTGGGTAAATGTAAGTGTTGGATCATGATTGGATATAGTTCATTTTATTGTTGGTGAATACCTCAAAATGAATGTTCACAATGGAGGACCATCTAAAATGGGTGAAATATAGAGAGAAATAGGAAACATCCCCACATTCAAAAGTATATGTATACTACAAACAGATATGGAATGCATGATAATTTCTGTGATGTATTCAATGGAAGTGGTCAAAAGTTTGGTATAAGACCATATCAACATGTATCCAAATATAATAAGAAAATAATATCACATATGTTCTCTGAGTAAGAATAAGCATCATTAGGAATTAGGCAGAATAATGTTCCAAAATAAAATGTTCCAAATAATATTTCATTGATGAATGGTAAGAAGACCTCAGATTTTAAATCCATGAATTTAATGGGTTATAGATCCAAAATCATTACCATTAAACGATTCTTCTATTGTGTAAGGATTGGTTATACCATGGATTACTACAAAAAATACATATAAATTAATTAAAGCAATATGAACATAAAAAGACAATCAATCTTCAATAAGACATGATTGATTGAAGAGAAGTTGCCTATGAATGGTAACATGAAAACATTGAATAATTCATGTGGAATTTCTAAACCATAATATGTTAAGAAGGAGGGTATAGTTATCTGGACCAATCAATTGTAAATTCCTATAGAATTGAAAAAATCTGAAGATCAAGTACTAGCTATAGAAAAGAAAAAAAGGAAACATATCATTTCAAATGAAGGAGAATTTGAATTTCATGAGAGGTTTTCAGCATAGGACAACACATGTATCTCACAACTTCTATGTGGAGGTGAAAGAAGGATGTACATCATTGAAAAAATAATTATAAATATTTATCTTGTCAAATGGCCCTGATGAAAATTGTAAAACATGTACTAGTGGAAGCTCCTACCCTATTGGAAGAAGTAAAGAAAAACAATCCCCACAATTTAATGGTGAATGGAATTAAATGATCCATGATGAAATCAAATATCAATGTATCAAATAGGGATGAGACATCTACACGAAGAATAAAAGAAACATTAGAGATACAATGAAATGAGTTCTTGGGTTGAGAGAAAATTTTGAGCCATATTTCACCTATTAAGAATCCAAAATTTGTTCCATTTTTCCCTTCTTTTTTTTATATGTCTGCTTACATTGAAAAAAATTGCAGGTGAAGGTCATTATTATAATAAAAAATGAATGAAAAATGTGGATAAAAACAATTTGGACTCATTATTCATGATATTATAATTATATAATGTGTTCCATAATGGAAGAATATAAACATGAATATCCTGAAAACTATATGATGATTATTTCATTAAAGGGAAAGTCAAAGGGAATGCACCCATTGAGGTGGAGAAAATATGATGAAGATGATATCAAAGATTATTTCATGATTAATCTTGGAAATAAAATCATATCATGAAGTTAAAACTTGAGTTATTACAATCACACATTAATAATATATTCTTAATTTTACTTATCAGGTCAATTTAGGGGGAGTTCTTGACTGATGAAAAGATGGGTTGAAAGGTGGAGATTTATCTTTGATCTTGAACTTTTTAATATTTTTGGTGATGTATGTGAAGGATTTATCATTTAATTGATGAATATTTTTATCTTCAACTCCTTGGATAATTGTTTAAACATTATAGAAATGATTTCACATGAATTGTTGTTTATGGAAATCATTGAAAATCTTAGTTATATCTCTCATATTTTCTACAATGGGTTATCCCATGTAGACATAGAGTTGATTAACTAAAGGATATTTTCTATGTGAACCAGGTGACATCATCCCTCTCTCAAAAATAATCAAGATTATATTCTCTAAATAGAGGAGAACATGTTTTTTAAAAAAACCCACTAAACCATTGCACTTTATTTAAAATAAGGGGGAGAAATAGTGGAATACATATTGATGCTTATAAAAGTCTTCTTAGGTAAAATTGATAAAAATATATAAAGGGGGAGATTATAGAGATAAATATTTCATTTTTTGTCAATAACGTGTCAATATGTCTTGGCATGGTCATGATTGATGTCATAATGATGATTGTGGTGGTGATTCTTAAAGTGATGTTGTTGACTAAGGAAAGATACCACTTTTATTATGAATTGTATTAGTTGAATTGTACATTAAATAGTTAATAGTTGGAAATGGTGATCATTGAGATGGTAATATCTCCTTTTTATGAATCTAATGATGTTTTTACAGAGATAATGATGTCTATATAATTGTTTTGTATTCATATCATTGGATTCCATGCTTGTGAAATTCTCCATATTGTCTCAATTTAAACTATTGATTGAACTAATCCTACATTCAAATACATGTGTCAATGAATGAAAAATTTTTACAACATTTTATAAAGGCCAAGAAAAACTTAACTGAATGATGACCTTAGAAGATTCATCCAATAACATCTAATTGAATGAAGATGGTGAAAAAATTTAGTTGATTTCATGGGATGATCTCCATAGACCAATACATGTGTTGAAGTGAACACATTGTGACAACAATGTTCCCATGCATTATATTTCAATGAATTTGGGAGTGAAGAGTATTTCCATCCATGGTTGGATGAAGTAAGATGAGTAAAGGTTTGGGGAATTACAATTCCAAAGAGAATTGAGTATTTAATTAAATGGATAGGAAAGTGTAAGACACATTTTTTTTAAGATAAATAAATGATGAAAAATGGAATTCATAATGTATGATTGAAATAAAAGAGAATAAAGAAGAGAAAAATGGAAGGAAAGGTTCAAGTGAATGGAATTTAAAGAAGTGGTCTTGCATGTTTGGATTACTATATGGAAATGCATGTTTCACATAAAAGATTTTTTTGTGGTTTCATTTAAAAAAAATTGGTAGGCCCACAATCTATCCAACCCAGCCTTATCCCAAGCCACATTTTGGACCACAAGGGTCATCCGCGACTCAGGGATTCTAACCAAAGCTATCCCCCATGTAGTAGACGGATTCATGTATAGGGAGAGTCGGTGTAGAGTGCACCCAGGGGCTGAAGCATGCATAGGTTTGGAACAGAGTCTTCCTACATGGTGAACCCGATATTGGGAGGTACCGTGAGGTGGAATGGAGAATAATAAGAATATAACTTCATAGGATAATATTTAAATTGAGGCTCAATGCATCTCAATTTTTAATGTTGAACAAGATTTTAATAACACATAATCCATACGATCTGTCCATCTAATCCCATGTGTAATCATTTCCACGCATTACATAATACATTCCAAGATCTAATCTACACAGTGCATTCATCACAAGTCACATCAGTTTGAACCAAGATCGTTTGATGATCCACAACTGTGTCATCTTCAACCTCTAGTTGACACTGCTCTCTGTAGATAAAGCTAGTCCTCCAGCCACCACTATTATTTGAATTAAGTACATGAGAATTGTATTGGTGCCATGAAATCATGAATTCAATTACATTTTCTTTCATACGGAAAAATGAAGATCTCGCATGGGCTGATGTAAATTTAGTTCCTTAAGGCCGTATCTTTTTGGGAAGTTGAATTCCATTAATTCATAAACTCATGAACGTAAGTTTTTCACATGAAAGTGTGGTCCTACATTAAACGGAAACCTACCACGAAATCTATCATTTCTTTAAATGGGTTTGATGATATAAAAAATAAATTGTTTAAATATTTTAAGGTTCCTATAAACTTGTTAATTCAAATGGAATTTTTTATCCAATTCAATGGTGATATTATGAATCTGTATAAGATCCAATCCTCAAATATAAATAGAGGATACCCAAGCCAAGATGACTTATGTCCATTTTTCTACATGAGTGCTCATACTTTGAAAACAGAGCATTACCTATTTTGTCATTTACATGAAGAATATGTATAGCTCTGCAGACCATTGAATGGTGATATACACTCTCAATGTTGTATCGAGAAGGGAAACCACACCTCTGTGAGAAGAAAACCCATGAACACGTGAATGATTTTTCAAAACCCTCTTTGTGCTTTGTGGAGGTGATCCCACAGGAAAACGACTAGTTCAGACACACCCTTGATTAACCTTTACAAATATGAAACCAAGAACCACTTTTGGTTCAGTGAAGTAGGTCTTCATGTACCATTTGCGTGAATAAGGATAACTATGATAAAATTTAGTTTCATGAAAAAAATAAGAACACCATTCTTTCCATCAATATATATATATATATATTATATATGTTTGTAGGGGTTAATGTTTCAGTGAATAAGGGAATTTCACGATAAAGGTAGTATGTGTTTGGATGCACTCATGTGCATGACTTGGGGAATCCTGAGGCCTTGTGTGGTGAAGTAGACCAACAAAGGGAGGAGTACTGCATATGCACATGATCTAACATAATAGAAGGTCATAGGTAGTGTGTGTGCATGAAGGAATCCATCCAACCCATTTAGATATATACATAAGTAATGTTGAAGGAGGGGGGAGGAGGAAGGACACTTCCAATGCCTTACACCCATTAAGGTTTGCACACAATGTGGAATGTGTGTGTGTTTTGTTCGGTTATGAATACATTTTGTATGCCCTCATGTGCATGAACTAATTACACCTGAACTAAATAAAAAATAATGAATAGAAAGGTAATAATATAAAGAGAAGAATAAATATGTGTATACAAAGAACAATACACATTGGGATTTCACCCAAATGAGAAGAAGTAAATTTTGCATGAAAATTTCCACTTAAAAGCATTTAAATAACTAAAAAATAGTATATTATTGTGTGTGAATAGGAGGAAGAAGAGAAGAGGCCATACATGCTTTCATGAATACAAACATGATGCATAATTTACTGAGATACCCAAACACAAGAAGTTTTGATGTCATGAAATCCAAGCATGATGTGATATTAAATTGATACTGAAGCTGAGAATTATTAAAGAAGATCATATAATCGTGTGGACAGTATTTGAGAATCCAAGATGTTAGAAAGAGCTGATATTGTTCAGGATAATTCATGTATATTATATTCATGATGAAGTTGTGTGCACTATTTTCATATATCATAGTGAGGGTGGGTATTCATTAGAAGAAGAAATAATTTCCCTCGAATTTTTTCACAGAGGAAACCGATCAACACAAGTGGTTCTTATCATTGAGCAGGGACAACAGCCCTCACTAAAGGTTGTAGATGATTATTGAAGAGATACACATGAACGTGTGATTCAAAAGCCGGTGTGGGAAGATAATATGATCAATCTATAATGAATCTAGATAATTCAAATAAGGAAGGTGATCATGTGACTCGAGAGATAGAAGAACCATTAGTGATTTTGGGAGGACAAGAAGACATCCATGAGACTCTGGAGAAGGCCAGTGGGACTCTGGTAACACACTGGGAAGAAATATAAAGATCCTCCAATGGGAATCAGGAGAGATACAATGGGAAACTGTATCAACCATTTAAATTGATAATATGTTTGTAGTGGAAAATTTTTATTAAGGAGAATAACCAACACAACCAGGAGTAGGTCTTTGAACTAAACCATGTAAATACTTGGGTTTAGTGCCTTTATATTTACATCATTATTTGAGGTAAGGATGTGAGATGCAAGAAAAGTGGATCTGGGATTTAACCATCAAAATGGGTTAAATTGGAAGGATCAATTATTAAAATCATTTAAAGGGGTCACAGATTCACCCCTACCCCTCTCATTGATTCACACTAATTTTGGGACATCGTAATTAATAATGAATATGGTAAGAATAAAATATTAGAAGATTTACATGAATTTATATATCAAAATTTGTTTATGGGGAACTAATTAAACCTTTCATATATACTATGGCGCATTACATGAATAATATATCATCAAAATGATCTTAATGAAAAATAATTCTTGTGCAAAGATCATAAATTTTTAATTGAAAACTAATCAAATAAGTAATTATGTTTACTTTTATAAATATAAAGAAATAATTAATGATATAGATTAATACATTTATATGATAAATACACTCATAATAATCAAATAATATGTTCAATTAATAATAGTTGCAACCAATGAAAATGAAGTTGAACTAAGAAACCCATTACAAATTGGTGATGTTAAAATAAAATATTGTTGGATGAAATTATTGTCATTGAATAATATAAAACAATTATGTATAAATAATTCAAAATATATCATATAATAATTGTATTATACACAAAATATAAATAAACTAGGTATATAATATTAATATATTCCTCAATAAAAGTAAATTGATACCAAATCCCTTATATCAAGTCTACAAATTCATGGTACATCCTTTAAATTTGATATAATAAACATACATCAACTATTTAATAAATTAATAATTTTTTTGGTTATATTTTTTTATCATAATATATTTAATTATATTTCAATAGGAATTTTAATTACATAATTAGTTGAGTGAATGTGTTCCATTTTTAAGACATTTGGTTCATAATATTAAAAAAAAAATTTAGTATATTGATGTTGTACAAAGTGTCAATAGTCACATAATATCATGATTAATAATAATGACATAATTGTTATGTTTTTGAATTTCTTTTATTTTAAAAATTACCATAAAAGATGTTTATTAAGGTTTAAGTATTTTACAATCACAAAGACAATAGGTCGTACATACGTATGGATAATATATTCACATTTAAATGGACCTGACATAAAGAATTTAAATGTTATTATATTTTTATTAATTATTATTATATATTACAAATCATATTATCTCTTTAAAACTATATATTTATAATCAAATTGATGTAGTGATGAAAAATTAATCACCTCTCTCCATGGAGATGATAATATGCATGAATGACATTTTTCATTCTTACACTAATATAATTCACATAAAAAATAATACATTATCATTAAGGAATGATAATTATGTAATTTATATCATATATATAAACATTAATTAATTCATTATAACTAGTGATAAAATTTGGTGATGGTAAATGAATTACATCTGTTTGAATAGCATCAATATTCAATACACGAGAATGATCAATTTATTTACCATTTTTTGAAATAAGGGTATTGATCTAGTATATTAAATGTACCAGTAAAAATTACCTATATATAGGAGAAATATTTTTATTATTTAATAATATTATAATGATATATTAATTATATAGAATAATAAATAAGACCAAACTATTCTTTTAAATTCTATACCTATTCTTTGGACAACCTCCTTTATTTTACATCTTAAGACATCTACGAATTCTATTTTGATGACGCTATGAACTATAAGATATGGGAAGGGATTTTTCAATGTGATATGTTTAGGTGTGTGGTGAGATGTATTCCTGAAATAATTATTGGAAGAGTGGGGATGAGGTTCCCCATTATATGTTACGGGAAGGGAACTCTTGGAATTTAATAATGTATTAAATTGTTATGAATTTGTTATTATGAAAAAATGAAACCAAAAATACATAATTAATATACAGGATTTGAATTATTAGAAATAATATAAATAATTAAAATTTGAACATATTACGATGATATTATTACAGTGATCTATTTTTTAACCTTCCATTATCCCTCTTTAAATTTATTGTGGTATCTTGGTTGTGAACTCTTTAGTTGCGATGAATGTTAATATAAAAGGAAAAGTGACTCATGAATGTATAATGGTTTACTTTTTAACCATATAACAATAACATTACTATATATATGACTTTATGGAATGTTTAATTTTTTGAAACATTATTTTTTTATAAAATATTATTTTATTATTTTTTTATAAATATTCATTTACATTGTGATTAATTTCACCCATGTAAAATTATTATTTAAAAATAAAATTTGAAAATATCCCCATTATATATATATATATATATAATTAGTTGAAGATTATAACTCACTAAAAAAATATTAGTTTTGAGTTTATAAAAGAATTTGCATGATTTTTCTACTGCATGCACATGGACTATGTCAGTGTGCATATGCATTTAATGTAATTATTTCATCACAATAAAATTAAATATACCTAGATAAATAAAATATATATATATATTATTAATTTTTATAAATGAACATAATTTATTGTTATCACTATCACACAATTTATTTAATATTAAAATCATGAAAGTGACATTTTCACTTTATATTTACAAATAATAATATACATTTTAGTGTCAATGGGAAAAAGGAACCAAATTTCCCTATATAAGAAGATTGAATTATTTTAGGAGACATATAATAACAATATAAAATATAATAATGTATTTTTATATTGTGATACTTTATTATATTTTTCAACCAGAATTACCCAATTTACCATTATCGCGGGAAAACAAATTTAATACGGTTTATATTCATAATGGAAAAAATAGAACGGACTTAATTACCAAATTTTAATTTCAATTTTCAAAATATGTTATATATTTTTCATGATTCATTTATTTAAATAACATGAAATTAATTTTAATTTAGATGTGTAAAATGAAATATAAAACATTTTTTAGAAAAAGACTTTTTTTTGCCCAAATATGAAATTATAAAAAAATCATGTTTAATGTAGATTAAAATGAAATTATTTATACTATATCTAATTAATGGAATTTTTAATATTTTATATAATATTTATAGATTAATGTTATATTTTAATTTTGATAAATGAATGTTCTATAATAATTATTTTTTTACAATAAATTAGAAAATCGGTATTTTCATAAAAAACAAAAAATATATTTACCTTATATTTTTATTTCTATGCAATTTCAAAATGGTAACAGTTTGATAATGTAAAATTTCAAAATATATCACAAATTAATTATAATATTTTCTCATAAAAATCAAGAAATAAATTTTTTGAATAAATTTTTTACTTGAAGTATATAGTGAATTCACTAAATTCTATGTGATTATTTAAAGGGAATTTATCAATAAATTATTATTGATTAGTACCAGTATATATATTTCATAATTTTTTTATATCTATTAAAAACATCAAACTTAATGGCCGAGTTCTACCCTTAATATTATAAATAATATTACTATAAATTTCATTTAGGCATTGTGTTTCATATCGTATATGTTACCAAACATAGCGTTTATTTAAAATTTCATGGTGTAATATTATTCCCTGATTTTTAATTAATTATATCATTGAAATTTTAACTTCATATTCTTAATCAATGGTATAATGTTTTAAAATATATTTTTTCAAAATAATATTGCAAATTTTTTATTATAAAACAATACTTTCAAATGGGGAAAAGGAAAATAAGAATATTATATTCAATAACACATAACATGAATCTCATATATTTAAAAATTAGTGTGAAGTAAAAATATTGACATGGAGAAAAGACTAATTTGCACATTTTTTGGAATAATGATATAGAAAATTGATGAACATAAAGTAAATGATTATGAGGATTTTAAAAACAAAAAAAATACAAAAAAATCAATGATGTGTAAAAAATACCCTCAATTCCTCTATAATGATGGTAACATGACAAATGTTTTATTTTATGATTATTTTCCTAGTGTTGAATATTTAATTTGTCATCTACATAAATAATATCATGAAATATATATTTTTTTAAATGAATATATAAAGTCAATTTCGTCATTTGGTTACTTATTTCAATTAGCTTCCACCTTTATCTCATAGTTTACTCCAAATTATGATTATGAATAGACAATTCCTAGATACTAAAACAAACATTTAGAGGATCATATAATCTATAAAAAATGTTTTTTTCTTTTATATCTTGATATTAACAATAACCATAATGGTAATAAATTGTTATGATAATTTAAAAAATGTATAAAAAATTGAATGGATTAACAACAAGAGAAGAAAAAATTAAATCATTCACAAATAAATAATTATATATCCCAAATAAAATCAATCACATCATAATTAATGATTTATTTAACAATAAATTTTATCTCATATCATTAACCATTTATCTAAAAATAATAATATCACTCATCTAAAAAGGCATCATGTTTACCCTAAGGGTTACATATTCTTCAACCCAATAAAATATCACACAAAATATTATTAATCCATTTCAAATGACATATCTTAAAAGTTGAAAGAATGGGTGTCTAAGACATTTAATTTATTATCATACTTATTATTATAAAATCATGATATTATCCATAATTCTTAAGAAAAAATCCCATGAGAACATCAAATTCATCATAATTGTCTAACACCTTCACTGATTCTAACTAAACAGCTCTGAACATGTATTGTTGGATCTTGTTCTATTAATATAATTTTTACATTTCTACCCTTGATAAAAATATATTTCACCCATATATCCCATATAACATTTTATATAATCATATTTCATCACTTATATACCTGATTATTTTTTTCGTTTATATTTTTAGCGAATAATGGTACACACTAACATAATAATACACATGTATTTATGGTGTAAATAGTCCACGCATAACCAGGTTTTATCATACCAAATTATGTATTTAACATATTCTATAAAATTATTTTCACATGAATTCATTTCTTTAAATAATTAATTTAGTATAAAAATTCATTAATTCTGGAAATGAAAAACATATCAATGGGGATATCAAATTCTGGGTATTGTTAATCCTATGAATTAATAATTGAACTTCATTAGTGATCATAATATTAGAATAGTGTTATGATGAAATAATCAAGGTCCAAAAGAATAACATAATTGAAATCATTCTAATAAAATGTGGATACCAAATTATATGTAATGGTATAAATATTTGAAAAAATACGATTCTTATAAATCAATATTCTTAATCCATGTAAAAATAATCTCTAAGTAAAAAATCCATTCGACTCTCATAGAAAGAATATATAATGTATGTTGGTAACCGAGAAAATTATCATCATAAACCAGGTTAAAAATAAATGTATCTTAGTTAAATATATAGGATATACATCCATGGATAACTCCAAGCATTATTCCATTAAATAAAAGGAAGATTACCTAATATATTATAGAGTTATATCATAAACACTCACTATATAAGTTTCATCATACTCACTTGTCATATAATATTTATCAGGCTAACCGATCGTATGAAAATTATTTATATCATCTATCATAGAATATGTAATGGGTCACCATTCATCATCAATATTTTCCAACTACCACAATTAAATACAAAACATGGAAAATTTCATTTTTCAAGTCATGTTATTAATAAATATAAGAATTCATTTATAGCTCGATTTTCCAATGTAAAATAAATGGGGATTATGATAATCTATTAAAAGTAATCAAGGAAATATATAAATTTAAAGAATATGTATTATATCATAGGGCCATAATACAACTGATTCATGGAAATATTTAAAGTATTTTTGCATTCGTATAAATTCTTTTAAATGAACATTTAAAACATTCCTTTGAAAATATTTGAAAATACACCTTTATTTTGATATCATTAATTTATTAATATGTTTTAAAAAAAATATAATAGTATTTTTTTTTGAAAATAACAACATAATCGTTTCATTGTTAAATTAATGAAAATAACTATCATGATGGTGGAAAATCTATTTGTATCAAAAATGATAAAAATTTACATTCCTTCAATCCTTTTTGAAGAGAGTCAAAAGTGACCCATGTGGTAAATATTACAAAAATATACCTTTGCATCCTTTTAAATGTTTAAATATAATCATTTAGAACAATTTTAATAATAGTTTATAAAACATGTATTTGGGAGAGAAAAATTCTTAATATAAAAGAAGATATATGATCAATATCACATTAAAACAGCATGCTTCAATTTTCTCTATTCAATAGAGGATGAAATGAAAAATAATAATATGGACCACAATGATGAATTTTTTTATGAATTATATTAATTTTAAGAGCTTAATAATAAATAAATTAACCCAATGGAATCTTTAACATAAATAATCATTACAATAAATAAGATTATAATATAATTATTTTTCTACTTTAGAGACATCTTATTTTTTTTGAATGAAAGAATATTATATGGATATATAAATATAAATAATTAAAACATTTAAAAAGTAAATAATAATTCATGGGAATTAAATAAATCATTCAGTGAAATCATGGTTCATGACATGAAGCATGTATCAAGAAACTGATATTGAGTCAATGAAATCCAATAGAAAGAACAAAACATTTTAGGTGATGATTAATCCCAAAAGTGTTCATGTGTAAATATATATCCAAATGAGAAAGTGGATATTCATAAAAATGATTATTGATCAATAAAAAATAATAATTTAGTTACAATTTCAATGAAGATGAGTTATAACCTGAAGAAAGAAAAATGAGTTATCAAATCCTTTTTCTATATGGTACCCTTGAAATAAAATCTCGATGGATGAAGTAATTTTGACTAAAACATAAAATATTTTTAATTATTCAAGTGTTTTGATAAAAATTTTAATATTTTAATTATATAAACCCTAAAAATGAATTAAGAAAATTACATTAAAATATGTATTAATGAAATAAAATTTAAAGGAAATCTCATACCTTTAGTCGAGAATTTCCACACTTGTCCTTAAACTATTGTAAAGGAAACATATGTCATGGACTTTATATATTATTAATCATAAAACTATTTTTTTATTATTGGAAGTTGATTTTTTGTTTTTTTCCTGAACAAAAATAGTTAGATATTCGGTTAAGTCCATGTCAGGTATTTTGAGGACAGTTGGTTCATAATATCAAATCAACTTCAATATGTTTACAGTGGTCAACGCATTAATTATTCCATAATCTCTAGAATAATAATAATGAAATAATTATAATTATTTTACACAAGGAATACTTTTAAACCACCATTAAATATGTTTTCGAACAATTAACTATATTTTATTCATGCAGACTATTGGTCAAACATATACTTGAATATTGTTTCCACTTTTAAATGAAATTGAGAGAAAGAAGGTCAATATTACATTATACTTATATAATGATTTTCATATATATATATATGGTTATTGGGTGTAAAATTATATTAGAACACATGAACCCCACACATTCCCATGCTGGAAAAGCTACCCTGCCCCCCCCCCTAACCAATATATCTACCCTCAAGTTTTATTTATATATAGTGGCATGAATTACCAAACTATATGGCCCTTAGGGTCCCATTTTTATATAATCCCCATGGAATTTAGGAAAACACCAAAACCATATTTATTCTGAAAACAACACAATGTAGTCCTAATATCCCTCTAAAACTCTGTCATTCATCATCTACACGCCATTTCACCTTCTCTGTCATTGGACATAGTAATTCCATTAAAACATGATGATGCGTCCAAGGAACCTCCCTTCTCCCATGAGCCATCACGGAAGGTCCACATGTTACAAAATCCAAATCATATGAGGCCTTTTGAATGCTTCCCCCAATATCCCACATAGTGAAACCATTATAAACCTCCATGTTAGTCAATGCTGAAGACCATAAATTATTTGTTCTTGTTTCTTTCATTGGGGACCACCATCACGCACCACCAAACCCATAGATTATTGAAAATGGATTGAATATACCCCTAAATCATTAATTACAAAAAAATAAATTAAATCAAGAATTATCTTCATCAATGAGATGAGATGATGAAAAATAAATTAAATCAGTTAGCGAGGCATCAGTCCCCCATAAAAATGAACAATGTATTCATTTCTCATTTAATAGAATAAGTATATTGATATCTTTTATATAATTAACCTATAAAAAAATATAAATAATATATTATAACTTTTTCATCATGTTAGAATAAAATAAATAAGGTTCATGAATATAAAAAAATTTGGTTAAATGTTGTCCCACTTCCATAGACAACTTCCATTGCTTTACACCTTTTTCACTATAAGGATAATATTATTCCAAAAATTAGAAAAATAATATAATATGGGTGATTTTAATAATGTATTTGTCTTGGAATGACCAATATATATATCTCAAAATGTGGGACGAAGAGAGTATATGAGGATCTTTATTATAAGTTAGAGGAGGGACAGTTTTGGAATTTCAAAAAAATTATTAAAATAATATAAATTACATTCCTGACAAAATGGATCAAAATATATATAATTAAAATATATTATGAGTATGAAATGAAATACTATAAAAAATAAAATTATAATTATTTTACATGATATTCTAATTCTTATCTCATTGTTTTATCCCACCCATTAAAAAATTTTACAATTAACATTATATAAATATTTTTTAATATTTAGGCGTCATGATAGTTACTATAAAAGGAAATGTGACCATTTACTTGAACATTGATAATATAGAAAAAAATAAAATTTAATTTGAAAAATATATAAATTTTTATAAATATTATATCTATAAATATAATATTTTTTATTTTAAATTATTATTAATGTTATTTTTTTCAAATATTTATTTACATCGACATTAATTCCATCAAGGGAATAATTTAATTATAATATATAATTTTAAACCACATATAATATGTAATATATATCTTAAAAATTACATTAAATATATAAATCATCTATAAAATATTACATTGATAGTTTCAAAAATTATTTACTTGATATCTCAACAGCATTCACATTAACTATGTCAGAATTACAAAAAAAATTACAGTAATTATTTCTTCAAAGAAAATTGAAAATAAATTAACATAATAAAAAAAATTATATCCAATATAAAAATCTATAAACAAAAATGAGTTCTGTTTTCAATTTCACAATATATTTAATGCATTAAAAGAAAGAGAGTGGAATTTTTTAATTTATATTTACATAAAATAAAATTAATGTTATAATCCAAGGAAAGTGGAAAAAATTTACCATATTTTAATTTTTATATTATAATAAATGAAATATATTCTTACAGAGAAATATGGGAAATATTTGGGTTGATTGTGTGATGATGTAATATTATTTTTAAATATTATTACTTGATTTATCTTTACCACAACAACAAAAATTAAATTTTGTTTCTGTTCATTGTTAAAAAGGAAATTATTTACCAAAATTTTACAACATGATTCCATATATGGGTTGAATATTTCATGATTCAATTCAAAAAAGATGAACAATTAAATTTTAATATAATGTACTAAATATGCTAATTTTAGGATTTTTCAACTGCAAATTGTGAATCTACTAATCCTCCACATCCAATTTTCTATACATGTCAAGCCTACAAGACTCCACATCCCTCCTCCACTCCTTTACTCTACCATTATCTCTCTCCAACTCCTGCTTCCACTTAGCCTCCCAATAGTTATTTCCCTCTTTCCCGTTTCTGTTTTCCACTACTCCTCCCTTCTTCCTTCTTCAGCATCCTCCGCCTTCAACTTCTTCACTCACAATAATCCAGGGTTTCTGATATTTCTCCACTCTCCAGATACACCAACTTCACCTTCTTCTCTTCCATCCCGGAAAACCCTTTAATGGTGATCCTTCCATTGTTAGTGTGGGGTTTCCCTCAGTGTTGGATTCTGCTCGCTCTGTCTACCTAGGGTTCTTGCTACACGAAGTCATCTTCAAGATTTGTTTCGATAAATTTGTTTCCTTCTATCCCTATTCTATATGCGGTTTCAATTAAATTATACTTCTGTTGATGCTTCATCTTCTATTGACCTAGGGTTCTCGTAAACCCGAGTCATCATCTCCCTCATAGTTCTGGTTCCCTCCTATCTCTCTTCCGCACAAAGATTTAGTTATTCTCTGGCTTGATATTTTCTTCACATCTATGGAAATTTCCATTTATTTCTCTAACCACTCAAGTAGCACCACTTCTCGACCTACGGTTCCCACAGACATCGGTCAACATATCTATTCAATTTTCAGTTTCCATAAATTTTGTCTTTTCCTCTCTCCAATTCCCTCCCCCGCTCGGGTTTACAACCTCTTAGGGTTCCCAATCGATTTCACCGGATCCCTGATACCCCTATACATCAGCACCTCCTGGTTTGTCTTCACCTCCGAATCCAGATACTCCACATCTGACTCTTCCATCTCCAGCTTCTCCAACCATGGCTCTTCCACCTCCATCTCCTATCTCAGCGTCTCCTCCGTCTACTTCCCCTCCATACCCGACAAATTCCTCATGCCACTTCTCCAAACCCAGACCACATAACCAAGGTTTTCAGAAATATTCTTCTCCTCCTTCAAAATTCAGTCTCCTTGTACACTTTCTTCAATTATGATTCTCAAATTAAATTTTTTATTTCCATGGTCTACAATTTGTTAGCATGAATTATAATTCTCACAGTTTATCACATTTTACTTTTTTATAAATTTATCTTTTGTTGTGGTTTATTTAAATTTTCTTTGGAGACATTTTATTTGACTGAATTTCTTGACCAGTTTTCAAAAAAATTAACCTGCATATTTAGTGCGTTCTATTTTAGGGGATTAGATTAATCTTCCTACTGGTATGTTTTATTGTTTTTATTTATTTTCTTATTTAATCATTTTTATTCTATATTGTTCTCAATTTTTGGATGAATTTATTTAATGTTCTATGTGATGTTCTCTATTATAGAAGTCTATTTATGTGATTGCGATATTTTTTACTAGAAATTAGTCATTAAAACATATTCATACAAAGCTACCACAATGTAATGCAATATTACTAATTTCATGTTTCAGTTATTGGGGCTTATTGGGGCTCCACTTAGTCTGGTATTCCACCATAACTATACCGCTACCTATATTCAGAGACACTACAGATCAAGATCTGCACAAATGGTGTTCCATCCATATTTCATGAAAATGATTTATCTTATATTCATGAGTTAGTATTACCAGTTTTAGTTGAATCATTTCAATTGGTTTTCTTAGTGTCTGTGAATACATAAAATAGAATAGGATATAGGTTTTATTACCAACATTCCTGTAGATTCCATTACGAATTTCCATAAACTAGAGCTTCGACCAATTTATTTAAATAGCTACCAGTCTCTACCATTCTTTGAGAGTCATATGTAAACTTTTTAAATATACATTCCATCATAAAACTACCATTGTAAATTTCACTGCATATATGCATATTTTTATTTTAATTGTACTGACAACGTACATGTTATTTGTTTCTAAATATATCATATAACATTAACATTTTGACATCTTAATGATTATATAGGATTACTCAAATTTTCACCATGAATTGACATGAGTTACATTGGAGACTATCAGGACAACAAAAATAAATAGGTTGTTAGATACGTATTAATCATTACTTGAATTTTTTTGTTAATTTCATTGTACCATTATTCCCAAAATTATATATTATTATTTTCTAAATATAAAATTTCAATTTATTATTATTGAGTTCTTTATGATTTTCCAGTACTTTTTTGCTGAAATTTTATCCACAAATTGATAGGTGTTTTTTCGAAGACTACTAAGGCAATAACTACAAATAGGTGTACATATACGTATTAACCGTTATGTGATTTTTTTTAAATTATGATTCATTAACTACCTTCTTATTTGGTTTTATGAAAATAAAGAAATATGTACTGGAGGTTACAGATCTCAATCCTCCCCTTCTCAACATTGAAACTTCAATTCTTAACACAGTCATGGGGGATGCAATTGATGGAATTCAGTAGAGAGGTATTGTTTTCATAACACTGGATTTATCCCTTGGTGATTAATTCTTCTTTCATTTTGATATTTCATGATTTTCAACATGGGAATCCTCTAAATATTTTTGAAAATTCTTTTGTTAATTAATGTTCATGCTTGATCTTTCACCTAATTAATCGACTAAAGATCTGTTTTTTATATTCGAATTTTTATTTGTTTTAATTTACAACCAGAATGAAATTAATATTAAATTTTATGTGTTATAAACAAACTCATACCCATTTTCTAAATGTCATTGAACATTTAATAAGAATATTGAAAGTTTAAAATTCACAAGTTATTGATTTTTTCATTAAATGTTCTGGACTATTAATCATTTCATTAATTTCATGCTTAACACATGTATATATTAGTGCTGGAGGTTATAGATCTCGATGAACAACATGGTATTGTTATCATTTCATTAATTTTATTTATAACATCCTGTCAATAATCAATGTAAATACTATTGAGAAGAATTTTGCAATGTCCCTTACAGAATGTTTGGGTGGAAAAATTTGTATAAAAGGTGTGCAATTCGATAATTTTTTATTTATCAATTTATATTTATAGTAAAATTATACATCATACTCATTAATATTGTCAAATTATCCAGATACATTTATTTGTCTCTAATAAAGGATAAAAAATTATAGAACCCACTTTTTGAGTGACAGGTGATGCATTTTCTATTTCATTATTGTAACTTGAATTATTTAGTAATAACTCATTCCCCTTGCTCACATTTTCATAAAATGATAAGGTTTCATGTTTGGATGTTTAATGTTTTCAATATAGGGGTGGAATCTCCAGTTTAGATTACGTTTCATATGTGTTTTTTAGTGCTTACAAGATTAGATATTGCAAACACTGCCACTATTAATAATAATGATAAAGATTTTTTCCTTATCTTCTTCAATTCATGCCATTGAACTTAATATTATTCTTTAAATTATGTTTTTTCAGTTTTCATGAAAGAACCAGTTAGTTATTTTTTGATTCTTTATCAGTAACAGAGTCCTTCAATGTCACTAAAATCATATTTGGATACTTTTCTATTATTTTCCTGGCTTTATCTCCATTCTTTTACTTGATTTTGATTTTAAAGAATACTATGCAGCTGATAAAATATCTATCACATGGAGATCATTAAATTTATGCCATATGGAGGTCTTTACATTTTCCTATATTGTAGCTCCAATTTTTCTACATATCGAAAAAACTTTCAAAATCCAAATGAATTTACCAATTCAGTTATGTTAAACTGTATGAGTTTGTTAACTCTGGTATTCATAAAATTATTTCTTTCTTTGGGAAGAGTTGGGAACAAATGATACAATCTTAAATGATGGTGATTATTTAATCTTATCAATTAATCCTCTCCACAAATATCATATTTATTATTTGAATCATTTTTTAAGTAATTTCTCTTTCATTTTTTCTTTCATTACATGCAGTATTATTTTCCTAAATTCAGTTGATATTGAAATAAAGTCTTCATTCTCATCTTAAATTTACCTTTTACATTTACAATCAATTCTTTTATGATCCATATAATCATATCTGATCTTTGTATAATGTGGTATACAAATGAAAGAAATTACAAAAAATATACTAGATAAAGAGCCTCTATATGAAAAATCTTGTCCATTATTTATTAATCTTTTCATCATGTTTTATATTAGCTTCCTAAAATGTCTTATTTATGATGTTATCTTTGAAATCATCAGAAATATTCATACCATATTAAGAAATTTTAGCAATGGCGGTTAGTTTTACCTCTTACCTCTCAATGAAACCTTAATGATCAGAAAACAAACATTCTATTTGTTCTTTTTGAATAATGCCACTAGAAACTCTTCCTTATTTATCATCACATCATCAATCAATGCACTATTAATCTTCTTAAACAGCTTATATACTGCTTTTATTTCACTAACACTAAACATTTACTCCTACAAAATCACATCATGATCTTCAAGGCCTATTTATTTTTTATGCATATCAAGAACACAACACGATATCAGGGTAGCATATCAAATAATCACTGAATTAGTGCATTGTGGCCTTGCACAAATATAAAGGATAAGGAAATAGTTTTTTAGGTAAATTTCGTTATGTTTCTTCTATTTACATATGATTTCAATCTTCTCATCCTTTTTTTTTGAAGATTGAAACTTATTTCTCTATTATTCCATTGCTTAAGAAAATCCCAACAGTAAATGGATCCAAACCTCTCTGTAGATAAAATTTAATAACCTTCGGTACTGGTGTGGCGGGGCACTAAAGTTAAAGAAGATAGACCTCCAACATATTTAGCGGGGAGCTGAGGAAGGGGCTACATTAGTAGAGTGTTTCAGGAATTATGAATAGGGGTTGTAGCATATGGGTTTTTATGGAATTTATTATGTGATAAATGGATGAGTCAATTAAATTAAACATTTGATTTTATAGTTTCTTCTTTTATTTGTGAGAACTATATTCTATTTCCCACATGGATAAAAGAAATTATTGGAGATAATAATTAAAATGTTATTGATTCAATAGTTTAATGTATTGGAGAAAATAACAGGGCACTCTCACAAATAGTTATAAGCATTTTATCAAGTTGAGTAGATTAAAAATTGTATTATTTTTTTTAGTACATAAAAGGGAATTCCCAAAGGTGAGATCTGATTTCAAAAACATATAAAATAATTATTCTGAAATTTTGAATTTTTCTAAATTTATTTGAATAATATTTTCTTTAATATTTTACATCTCGAAGGTTTTTTCCTTAGTGGGTGTGATATGTGAACATGTATTTACAAGATATGATAACTGTGACATAAATGGATCCACGCATTCTTATCTATAAGGGATTAATATATCATACATGAAATTTATTACTCAAGAGAAAATATTATTATGTAGTGATTTTAATTTTCCATTGGATAGGTAAAATTTTATTATCTGACCTCGCCTTATCTATGCATATATAGTATATTCAAATTACAAATATGTCACATTAATTTCAATTTCTAAGACAATTCCATAAAAGAGAGATTTCATATATAACTAACAAAAGATTCAAAATAAGACAACTAATCATATATGTTCTTAACTATGTATGTTTGAAACATTATACAACACAAAAATCACTTAACCTAACATATTTCAATACTGACATCTTAAGGTATGTCTCTTTCATTTTTTTATTATTTATGGATTTTGGTTCTTTTTATACCCAATTAAAATTTTATTATTATTTTATTCTCATTTGTTACAATTTCATGTTCTTTTTATATCAAATGTTTCATTCTCTACTCTGAAAAGTAGTAATAAGTGATTTCAATATGAATTTCAACATATTTAAAAAATAAAAAAAATTAATTATCTAATTTTGTTTCATTATGTGCATTAGATATTATTTTTTTCATTATGTATTGAAATTAATCCCTTGTATAATTCAAATTATTTATTATTAGAACTACCCCTATAATATATTTTTAATTTAGTTCGAATTACAATACGTACATTACTCTTTATATGGATCATGTTCACATTGATAGTTGGCTAAACCATATGATGGCATGTACAGAAACAGAGCATAGGTGTTGACCCATTATGACTAACAAGAATTAATTTAATGCATTTGTAAAGGATTTTAAATATCCCTCAAGATTTACAAATTACTTTTTATTGACTTTATTTTTTCAGGTATTTTCTTGTGTTCATAATATATCCACTCCTATTAAATTTATTTGTTCCAATAATTTGTGACTAAAAATTATTAAACATTGCTATTGGTGGGTACATTTTACAAATAACATTCACTTCTCAAATAAAAACCATGAACTAAATATGTGGTCACGTAGAATGTGTTAGTTATTGGTGACTCCACACCACCATCAACTGATTCCACTGATGTTCATATTTTTATAAGGGATAAATTAAAGAAAAAACATGCAAAGTTTCTTAAAAGTTTGTCTTACAGTACGTATGCATTTGGGAAATACTATTTCAGCTATCTCTTAGTTTCAAATGTCCTGTTAAAAAATATTTATCCACTCTTATGTCTTCTTATAATGTAGTTTACTAATGCACTAATGATATTTTAAATTCATAAATTCAGTAATGTTGATGGAAAAATTATTTGTTTTCCATTAAAACATATTTATGTATGTCAAAATCATATGTTCTCTTCGAATAACCTTATCTTCAATGGTTATTAATGTTGTCAATCGTCCAGGTGAAAATCAACCCTATAAAATGCACCAAAAATTCATCTGCATGTATATTTCAAATTTAGTGTTCATGTATTACCAAGTCCTTATCCAACGACTCATTATTTCTTGAGGTTGATTATAATTTTTAAATTCTCGACATTATTTATGAATGATTCTTTTCATGGTAAAAGGATTTATTCTAATGTTTGACGATTTTCATGGAAGACATTTTTTAAAAAAAAAATCATGCTAGATGTCTTCATTGCTGGACATTTTATTGTAATTTATGATTTCCATTTTGATGGATGGTCTTAAGACTTGACCTTACTCATTTGATTTCAATGTTCTCTCTTGTATTCATGAATAAATGTTTACTATTTAGTATGACACAAAACAATTTTACTGTTCTAGTTACAAAATTATTTTAAATGATTTAGAGATTATATAAAAAACCTACAATGTAACGCGCCGACCCCAGTTACCCAGAGTTGGTGCATTATTACTTATCATTGGAATGATCACAAAAGATCATGTCTCAAAATAACGATTATTTTAGTAGCCTTGGAATCACTAGATACATTCATAAATGTTACATTACATCATAAAGTGAAAAAATAAAATAATATAGTCTCCATGTTCCATACTCATATCCCCATCAGACTATCCCTGTAGGTTAGACATAAAATATTTCTTCACATCCTGAGAAAAATAAAACATAGAAAGGGGTGAGCTCAGATGCTCAATAAGGATAACTTTATAGTGGGAACTTTCATAAATAAGCATAAACATTTAAGGAAATGTATAACTAAAACAAAAGCCTTTTAAACTTTAAATTTAGCATAATATTACAAAAATAAAATGAAATAATGCCATTTACTTATTCACATGGATATTCTACTAGTCGAATAATCACATGCAATATCAATAACCACTTTCATAATGATGGAAAGAATAATGGAAGACTATCATAACCACATAGCCAAGGCCTCATTCCAATACTAAAAATAAGATTTTGTCAAGGCCTCATGCCAATATACTAGTTTGTCTCATTAGACCTACGGATGCATTGAGGAGCTATAGTGGGCTCCACCCATCAATTACTATGTCCATTGCATTCCTCATATGAATAGGTTTAAACATAACAAAAACATTCGTATTAAAACTAGCACACGAAATTTAAATACTTTATCCATAAACCATGAATGGTATAAAAATAACACATCCACAGAAAACAAATCACAAAACCTTCAATACAATATGGAAGTTTTTTATCATAATAAATCAACTTCAAATAAGCTTAAAATCCATCAAAGGATGTTGACATAGATGAAATAAAAACTCTTTGAGGGAAATATCTCTTTTTTTGAAAAAATTTAAAAGACAAATAATTATAAAATAAATCATTTACTTTGAAAATATTATTATAAGATTTTAAGGGAAGTTTCAAAGATTCTACAATAGTGAAAAATATCTGCACCCGCCGTATAAATTAAAAAAACATTCTTACCATAATTTGTCGAAAAGGTTAAAAAGGTCCTTGTTTGGAAAATGATGTAATGATTCTTTTATAAAATTATTATAAAAAGTCAAAGAAGGGTATAAATGACTTTAACCCATATTCTATAAAATACTAAGAATGTTTTGAAATACATTTTAAAGAAACATGGATGTGGATGATAAAGAGGTCCCAGTAGATAATTACGTATAAACAACCTCAGATAATGAAGAGATTGTGAAATAAACCCTTACCAATTTGGTAACTTATGAAACATACACCCCATGTAAGAGTTATCATACAATGAATATGTAAATACACATAAATTAAAGTGTATTACACAAATAATACAATTATGGGAAGTACATACACCACACAAAATGTAATAGTGTCAATATGACATGAATCTCATGGGAATAAGGAGTGAGATGAAAAACACTTACCTTTTACTTTTCCTTGATAGAGTGTAGGTTTAACTCCTTTATAATAGGTAAATCATTGTTATTAAATTATAAAATAATCATATACATAAATATTATATCATATATTATATTATAATATTTCTTTGTTAATAATATTTTAGTATTATCATCGTTTCGTGTGTTAACTGATTCGTTTTCCTTTATATGCTTCATTACGTAAGTCGTGTTTGTTATGGATAGGTTGTATCTTATTAATATCCAAAATGATAACAAGTTCTTAAAAATTACTTTTAATCAACAAACAATAATTACTCTTTAATGGATATGATGGGGAAATGAATCTCATCACGTTCATGGAGACAGTAATCAGTACGTACGCACGAACGCTACTTCCATTTCATTTTCATTTTCAAAAGGAATCAAAAAAAAATGATACATAGGTATATTATTATTCCAGTATAATATAATATCTTATATGAGTTACTTAACTTCATTCACACCGTCCTTTATACGCTCCATGTATGGTATGAACGAGTCATATCACTTTGAGGGGGCGACATTTCGCACTTCCTCAAATGAAATTATCATATATATATATATACAACATGAAACAAATAATGGTATGCTATAAAATGGAATTACAGAAGATTATACATAATATAAATATCATTAATATAATATTTAATTATATTTCCATCATAATGGCCACCATGAGAGGCGGTAGGAGATAATTGAACAATCATTGTTTCGTGAGGCGTTTGGTTTCCATCCACATAAATATTATGTTATTCACCCATTAAATGGAGGTGTGTGTAAGTTTAGTTAAAATAATTCCCATAACAATATCCTAGTATATTTAGGATACTGTTTTTGTTACAAAATAAAATAATAAGAAGTGTTTAGCGGTTGGAGATGTAAAATAAAAGAAAAGAATCTAAGGGAAATTGATACCTTTAATTTGGGAAACTCCCTTTGCTTTGAACCAAAATGGACTATTGAAGTTCCTTATTCCTAAGTTAAGGATTCTAGGATTTGGATAGGGATGTAGGGATCTTAATTGGGCAGATTTTGGAAGATCCAAAAGGCTTGAGAGGTTTGAAAAATTGGTTAGAAGTGGTGCCCTTTTATAAGGGGGGAGGAGGGGTTCTTTAGAAAAAACTTAAAGTATTATTTTACAATAATATCATATTCGGTTTATAATGGCTCCTAACTAGATTTTTTAAAGTCTATGGTGGAGATGGGTCGAACTTCACTCAACCAATAGGTTTTATACAAGTTTGTTCCAATATTTTACCCTTATCTTTTAGATTTAACTCTTAGTTAAATAGTTTCACATTTACCATGTCTCTTTGTATTTTTATGTTATGTGGTTAATAAACATAATATAAACTACCAAGATAACCCCAAGTGGTTCATTAATGACATACCTATCATCACATAAGTTATTTGGCCGATCCTTATATTTTTAGGAATATTATATCAATTAATAATATAAAATTTGTTTTAGAAAAGCCTTTATGTCAATTTTGACAATATTTAATAATTTATTTTTTATAAAGTCTTAATAACTTTATAAATTCAAAAAAAAATTTAACTGATCCTAAAATGTCATATTAACCAATAAAATTCGTGGAATTCATTAAAAGTCTCAAATTATATTTATTTATGAATTTATAATATCAACTACATTAATATTTCAATAATAAGGTAATTACTACATCATCATTATGTCATAAATAAATTACTGTATTTAATGTCTAAAAATTATAAATAAAATACCATTATGTAGGAAATATTTTTATCTTTCTATATAATATTTATAATCTAATCTATCTTATGTATAACCCAATATTAAAAATGATTTAGTTATTAAACTTTGATTTTAACTCTTTTAACTATTCTTTGAATTAAATAATAATAAATGTCCTAATCCAATCCATGTGGACCAAATAGGTTCATCTTTTATTCCTAAGGTTGTTTTTGGTCGAATTATACTTATCCAATAGAATTAGGACATGTGTTAGGGTAATTATAATAGAAATGTTTACCCTTAATTATCCTATTTATTTTTTACCGTGGTGAATAAAAGTAAAAAGTTACTAGTCACCAAAAATTATTTTTATCTTATTCAACCAAATTTTCCTCCTTGATATTAACATTTTCTATCAGATTTTCGAAATTACACTCACAAAAGCGGTAAAATTATGTTTTATGTGAATTTTCAAATTCTCCTAAGAGGTGGGTAAAAGAGGGTGAAAAGTTCAATAAATTTTTTATATTTCTAAAATTATTATAAACTGACTCCAATGAATTACATTGAAATTATATAGGTATTATGTAACTATTTTGACATAAAATAAATTTAAATAAAATAAATAATTATTTAAATAACAATTCAGTTTTAAACTATAACTCAGTGTTTTTCATTATTCATCAAAAATTAAAAGTTTTCAGAAAAGTACCAAAAATTTACCCTAAGATAATTTTGATATTCCAAATTCAATAATGAGTCCATTTTACCAAATTATAAACATATAAGTTTCATTTATTAATTTAAAATTAATTCCCGCTGTCAAAACCAATAGGCGTATTTTTAAGAAATATTAACTACCAGAAGTTTGACACTTGTTTATGTCCAATTTCAAAGTGAAATTATATACAATGACCATAATTGGATTAAATGGTAAAAATATAATCTATTTATACTTCCAAACCATTAAAATTTATAAGTTAACAATAGAAATTATTTTTATTTAAAAAGTTGTTTTCAGTTAAAATATAGTATTTTTCACTATTCACCCAAATAGGAAAGTTATCAGAAAAACACCAAACCATTATTGAAACTAAATTATTATGTCTTGATTCTAGAGAATAATTTTATTTTGTCAAATTTAATATATAAAAGTTTCAAATATTGTATTTAAAAAGTCATCGCCATTAAAATGCAGTAAAATTGCATTTTTTGAAAAATACTTATTTTATTAGAAAAAAAATGTATTTGTTCTTACATTATGTCTATAAAACTTATAATATGTATTCTAAAATCATAAGGATTATATAATGTTCAAAATTCAGTTAATACTATTCATAAACTCTTTTTAATGGATTGTTTGGTAAGTCATGGTGCGCTTGATCTCGGTGTTGCGTGAAGTGAAAGTTATTGAATTACTCTAAAGAAATAACGTACTATGAAATCATGGGGTGTTATATTCTTCCCTCCTTCAATAAATTGTTTCCTCACAATTTGAAATTATTTTTCGAAAAAAAAAGGTTGAACATAGAAAATACCTTTGGGAAAACCCACATCGAAAATTAAGTTAATAAAATTTAGTCTTAATAAGAGGAAAAGGAAAATGAAAGGGTCACCACCAAATTATGAACTCAATTAGGAGAAAATTGGTGAAAATTAAAGACATATAATTGGAGTAAAAACATAAATATTTATAGGTAGTGATTGAGGTCATCAATCACAAACAAGTGTAAAATTGTGGGACTTAAATTCATCAATCTATGATGATTTAAAATACCATCGGTTCAATAAAACATATAGTATTTGGATAACACATTTTTTATTTTAAGATCCCTTTACTAATGTATAAGAATTATTTTATTCATAGAATAAGAGAAGAAGAAAAATATATACTTTAAAAGTAGTGTCTCATCCTTTAACTATTTTCTACCACAAACTCATCTTTCACTCAAAAAGATAAAAGAACTTAAAAATAATATTCTATTTATTGTATTCGTATAGGGTTAAAAAAATGAATTTATAATTCATCTACAAGAGTTTTTTTAAAAAGACTACATTATTCAATCCAGGACATCACGTGGGCCAGTGGTAGGCGATACACCCTTGTCGCCCTTCGGTTGTGGGTTCAAGTCTCGCGGCCTTGCCGACCATGATGGGTTGCCGCCCAACCTTTGGGTTGTCCTTTTATGAAATTCCAAAAATAATCTCAAACTAGAATTATCCAAAATAATTCTGTCCAAGCTCATAGTGCAAAGTTTATGAGGAAGATAAACACAATGAAAATCCTTTTTGCCGCGTAATAACATGTGAACACCTTCATCATGTATTATTTTAAAACACCACAACATCCTGAATTACCATAAAACCTTATTGATTACATTCATGATACCTTATTCCTTATAAAATACTGGATATATTCCTTCTATCCAAAAATGTTGTAAACTCCAACAATGATGGAATTTACAAATCATTAATCAGTTTCAAGGTAATCAAGAATATCTAATTAAAATTTATCCAAATCAATCATGTATTATTCCAAAATCAATTCCTCAGTATCAGAACCATATTATGGTTTATCTTTCTCTAAACCATATATTTTCCAAAAAAATTAACCTACTATTGAGTCAGTTTTCTTGTTCCACACAATCTTAGGTCCTTAATGAAATAGTACTATAGTACAATCCTTATATACTGCATAATTATTATAACCAGTACATTGTCGATACAACACTCAAATGACTGACTGACTGACAATTATTTTTTTTATTAAGGAAACACTTTTGTGGAAAAAGTGAGAAACCAAAAGGTCCAACATGACATCCAAACAAACCCAAACAAAAACCGAAGAGAGCATGAACTACCACATACATGCAACAGCAACCACCACCATCCCTAAGCTGGACACTCGGTGATCCCATGCAAGCATGGTCCCTCCAGATGTTTCCATCCCTCCAAATCATCCATATCCCAAATGACCTGCAAAGGAAATGGTAGAGTGCTCTAGCCCAATGAGGGAGTCCAGACTGCACTTCCCAAATCAGACCGGGGGCGAAGCCTCATAAGAAAAGGAAATGTTACCAAAACAGAGCCTTAGCCTATTATTGCTTTCTTCCCAATAGAGATTCCAATGCATTATCCATACCTTAGCCTCAGGATCTTCTCCAATAACGTCTTCCAAACGGTTATCCATTTTGTTCCAAGTGCGGATATATTCTTCTTTGCTGATTTTCTTGTCGTTGAAGCCTCTCATTAAGATCAAATCTTTCTTCTCAATCCACTTTGCATGTTCGTGGTCAACCTCCACTCTTACAGCTCTTCCCATTATATCAGCCTCTTCCTGTGGAATGTCAACAAATAGAAATTCCCCAACCATATCCTCCTTGGAAAAAAGGATAGGCTCCTTTCTAGTCCTTACCTTCCCAGTAGAACTTCCCATTTCATTGATGTTCCACTTGGTTAAAGCCTGAGGATCCTCTTTCACCACGTTGGTCAGTGACACTAGTAGTTTCTTCCCGGAGCGGGTCTCCAAAGGAGGGGGAAGTAAGGAGTAATCTTTTTCCCCTTCCTCTTTTTACAACTCACACTGTTCTTCTGAGTTGGAACCTCCTTAGTCACCTGATCCAATGCAACCATGTTGAATCCCTCCGGGTCTGCCTCACCACCACCCAGCTGTCCAACAATCATTCCATGGGAATAACCACAGTTTTGTATATCACCTTCATTATATTGATGGAAAGGGGTTTCTTCATCTTCCCCCACATGGGCCATTCTAACATCTGAACTTTCCAGTACTGAAAATCAGTTTGGGAAACATGGTATGGCATCATCCACCCTGACCTTAATCAGACTGGTTGTAGTGTTCTGGATTGAAATATCGGGCTCACCATAGTCCTGCTGGTGCTCAAGTCCCCTGCCCATATACTGGAGATTACAGGACCTATCCATGTCCCGACCATTTCCATTTATTGCAGCATCAAGGATCAAGCCATTAGAGTTACCAATCACCCAGTTGGCCATTTCAGAATCCTCTGGAGGGGTAGCCACCACATCTCCAGACATGGTCTCCTTCCTCCTAACCTCATTCACTTCCACCTGTACTCCTAAGTCTATACGTAGATTGAAAGAATTATGTCTCTTATCCTCCAGATCAATAGTTGAAAAAGGATCATCTACCTCCCCTGAAGGCACTCCCTGAACCAGCGGATCATTGCCCCCAACTGATTTTGAGGTAACATGACAATATTGAGGCAGGCCTTCAGGTGGTGTCTAATCGCTGCCTTGCTCATCACTAATGGTGACCTCACCTCCTCTCGAGGGAACATCCGCTGGCACTACTGGAACATCAGAGCTTCGGCCACCCCTAGACCTGCTTCGACAACCGTGTTCATCATGACCCTGCCTGTGACAAAATGGAGAGAATGGGGTCCAAGATTCATATACTATCGACTGTGCATACCAGTACTCTTCTTCAACTACAATCCAGACAAGCTCCGGCGGCAATCTAGAGAGATCCATTTCCACAAAAAATCTGGCCAAAAAGGGATGAGATAGAGAAGTTTTTATTTGATCACTGCATATAAAACGCCCTATAAAGTTGCCGATTGACCTTATAAACCCAATAATCGGAAATGGCAGAGGAAGTCCAGGAAATTAGATCCAAATTTCCATGTAAGGAGAGTCACGGTTCATGTGCGCCTCAAAGGACCAGCGAAGTAAGTGGAAAGGGAGGCCACAGAAGGGTTTTCTTCTTTCTTGACCAGGCCCTACCTAAATCTTCTTCATCAGCAAACAATATGATGAATTGATGTGGACCCAGTATACTTACAAGAGCACGGTGTTTCAAACCCCAATCTATATTGACCGCTCTGTCGAATTTCTCTACAAGAGGTCGCCGCCTCGTAAACCTCACGATCAGAGCTGAGTAAAGTAACGCTGAAGCTTCATAGAATTCCTTCACGGAAATCGGAACAATAGGTTGACCTAAAACGCAACCAAGTACCTTCGGAGCAACTTTGATTTCGGGAAGGAAGAAACCCGCATCCGGCGAGGATCCAAAGAGATCCTTAACTCTCGGTTGTGCATCTCCTGAAGCATGAGTTGGAGGCGAAGACCCCTCCCCCACCTGATGGGGGGAGGGGTCACGGCAGCCACCATCGCCGTAGGGTTAGCGGAGAATCGCCCTCGTTGTGGTCGCCATCACCCTCTCAACAACACTCAAATGACATAATTATCTAATAACAATATAAGACCTCTAATAATTCCTCCTCATCTGTGGTATTATCATAACTTGATTATTATCAAATAGTATCATTTGGAGAATACTCTAATGATTTAGACATCAGTTCGCGTAGTGTCCCAACTCCTTGCAGATGAAGCATTGTTCATTTGAAACCTTTTTCTTACCCTAGCAGTGATGTACTTGGTGTCATTTTTCTCTACACTTATAACAAATTCCCATTCCCTTCAAGAATGTTACAGGGTTTTCCTTCCCATTGTTATCACATATGGGAAACTTATTCTTTTCCCTCATCCATTTATCCATCCTTCTCTTTTCCATCCCTTTCTTCTCTTGCTTCCCTTCAAAGCCAAAGGACTCAGAGAATTCATTACTTATCTTATTAACACATGATACTATGTCTTCATATGTTAAGAATACATGGGAGACTATTTAACTTCTAAATGATGTCTTAATGCTGTGAAAGATATGATCGTTCTTACTCTTTGGATCATACGTATTTCTGGAGTTCACATTCCTTCTACTGGGCGCCATTTCTATACAATAGCATAAACTAGGTTAGTTTATGAATTCAAATGAATAATTCCAAACTTGTAAAATACCTAAAATAAATTGAATGTTTTATGAATATAATCCAAAATCATAAGGATGTTTTCATTGAGTAATTATATACTCATAAACCGTTCATAATTATTTGTAAAGAAAATGAGAATTATCCTAAGCATAACCCTCGGGAGTGTCATAACCAAGAGTACAGCAAGGCCCGTTGTCATGCAATAGTTCCCATATGAATCTAGATCAAAGAGATGTTTTTGGGTTTTTCCCCTAGGTACATCTGTGCCAGAGCCTCCTCTACCTACTCATATCCAAACATATATTTATTGCTTAGATAACTCACAAAATCTCTAAAATACCAAAATTCTAGGAAAGTCTTCTATACTAATCCTTAAATTATATCTTTGGGATATGTTCTCTAATCAGACTTTATCTAAATATACCTTCCAAGGTTTGTATTAAACATCCTCTGATACCAAATGTAATGCCACAACCCCAATTACCTAGAGTCAGTGCATAATTACGTATCATTGGCATGATCACAAAAGATCAAGTCTCGAAAGATCGATTAGTTTAGTAGCCTTGGAACCACTAGATACCTTAATTAATGTTACATTACATCATAAAGTGAATAACTAAAATTATATAGTCTCCATGGTCCACACTCATATCCCCTTCAGACTATCCCTACAGGTCAGTCATAAAATATTTCTTCACATCCTGGGAAAAATAAAACATAGAAAGGGGTGAGATTAGATGCTCAGTAAGGATAACAATATAGCGGAAACTTTCATAAATAAGCATAAACATTTAAGGAAATGTATAACTAAAACAAAAGCCTTTTAAACTTGAAATTCAGAATAATATGAAAAAAATAAAGTGAAATAATGCCATTTACTTATTCACAGGGATATTCTACTAGTCGAATAATCACATACAATATCAATAACCACTTTCATAATGATGGAATGCATAATTCCAGACTATCATTACCACGTATCCAAGGCCTCATGCCAAGAATACAAATAAGATTTTGTCAGGGCCTCGTGACAATACACTAGTTTGTCTCATTAGACCTACTGATGCATCGAGGAGCTATAACTGGCTCAACCTGTCACTTACTAAGTCCAATTCATTCCTCATATGAACAGGTTTAAACATAACATAAACATTAGAATTAAAAATATCACATGAAATGTAAATACTTTCTCCATAAACCATGAATGGTATAAAAATGACACATCCACATTCAAACATATCAAAAAACCATTTATACAATATTGATGTTTTGTATCATAATATATCAACTTCAAATAAGCTTAAAATCCATCATAGGATGTTGACATAGATGAAATCAAAACTATTTGAGAGAAATATCTCTTTTTTTGAAATCATTAAAAAGTCACATAATTATAAAATAAAAAATTTACTTTGAAAATACTTTTATAAGCTTGTACAGGAAGCTTCAAAGATTTTGCAACGGTGGAAAATATCCGCACCTGCCGTATAAGTTAAAAAAATCATTCTTACCTTAATTTGTCGAAAATGTTAAAAAGGTCCTTGTTTGGAAATTGACGTAATGATTCCTTTATAAACATATTATAAAAATTCAAACAAGGGTATAAATGAATTTAACCCATATTATGTAAAATATTAAGAATGTTTTGAAATACATTTTTATGAAAAATGGATGTGGATGATAAAGAGGTCCCAGTAGATAATTACGTCTAAACAACCTCAAATAATGAAGAGATTGTGAAATAAACCCTTACCAATTTAGAAAAATAGGAAACATACACCCCATGAAAGAGTTATCTTATAATGAATATGTAAATACACATAAATTTAATTGTATTACATAATAAATACAATTATGGGTATTACATACACCACACAAAAGGTAATAGTGGCAATATGGCATGAATCTCACGGGAATAAGGATTGAGATGAAAACCCCTTACCTTGTACTTTTCCTTGATAGAGTGTAGGTTAACCTCCTGTATAATTGTTAAATAATTTTTATTAAATTATACATGAATCATATACACAAATATTATATCATATATGATCTTTTAATATTGCTTTGTTAATAATATTTTAGTATTATCATCATTTTAGTTGTTAACTGATTCGTTTTCCATTACATGATTTGTTACGTAAGACGTGTTTGTTATGGATATGTTGTCTTTTATTCATATATATAATGATATAAAGTCCTTAAAAATTACTTTTAATCATCAAATGATAATTATTCTTGAATGGATAAGATGGGGAAATGAATCTCATCGAGTTTGTGGAGACAGTAATCCGTACGTACGCACGAACGCTACTTCCATTTCATTTTTCATTTTAAAAAGAATAAAAAACAAATGATACATAGGTATATTATTATTCCATTATAATATAATATCTTATATTTGTTACTTAAGTGTATTAACACCATCCTTTTACGTTCTATGTATGGTATGAATGAGTCATATCACTTTGAGGGGGCGGTAGTCCACACTTCTTCAAATGAAATTATCGTATATATATACAACATGAAACGAATAATGGTATGATATAAAATTGAATTAAATAAGATTATATATAAATAAATATCATTAATATCATATTTAATTATAGTTCCATCATAATGGCCACCATGAGATGCGATAGGAGATAATTGAACAATCATCATTTCGTGAGGCGTTTGGTTTCCATCCAAATAAACATTATGTTCTTCACCCATTAGATAGAGGTGTGTTTAAGTGTAGTTAAAATAATTCTCATAATAGTGTCCTAGTATATTTAGGATACTTGTTTTGTTACAAAATAAAATAATAAGAAGATTTTAGGGGTTGGAGAAGTAAAACAAAAGAAAAGAAGCTAAGAGAAATCGTTACCTTTAATTTGGGTAACTCCCTTTGGTTTGAACGAAAAAGGACTCTTGAAGTGAATTATTCCTAAGGTATTGCTTCTAAGAGGAGGATATGGATGTAGGGATCTTAATTGGGTAGATTTGGGAGGAGTTAAAAGGCTTGAGAGGTTTAAGGAATTGGTTAGAAGTAGTGTCCTTTTATAAGGGGGAGGAGGGGTTCTATAGGAGAAACGTAATGTATTATTTTATAATAAATTAATATTCAGTTTATAATGGCTGAAAACTAGATTATTTAAAGTATAAGGTGGGTATGGGTCTAAATACACACAAACAGTAGGTTTTAGACATGTTTGGATCACTATTTTACCCTTATCTTTTAGATTTAACTCTTAGTTAAATAGTTTGACATTTACGATGTCTCTTTGTATTTTTGTATTATGTGGTTAATAAACTTACTATAAACTACCAAGAGAATATCAAGTGGTTCATTAATTACATACCTACCATCATATAAGTCCTTTTTCTGATCCATAGATCTTTAGGAATATTATATCAATTAATAATATAATATTTGTTTAAAAAACTCCTAATGTTAATTTTGAAACTATTTAATAATTGATTTTTGTTAAAGTTTTAATAACATTATTAATTCAAAAAAAAATCATTTAATCAATCCTAACATGTCATATTATCCAATAAAATTCTTGGAATTCATTAAAAGTCTCAAATTATAATTATTTGGGCATTTATATTATCAATTATTTTAATATTTCACTAATAAAGTAATTACTGCATCATCATTGTTTCATAAATAAATTAAATTATTTAATGTATACAAATTATAAATAAAATACCATTTCGGAGGAAATATTTTTATATTTTTAATGAATATTTATAATCTAATTTATCTTATATATGACCTTATATTAAAAATGTTTTAGTTATTAAACATTGATTTTAACTCTTTTAAATCTTCTTTGAATTAAATAATAATAAATATCATAATCTAATCCAATTGGACCAAAGAGGTTAATCTTTTATTCATAATGTTATTTTTGGTAGAATTAGACTTATCCAATATAATTAGTTCATGTGTTAGGATAATAATAATATAATGTTTTACCCTTAATTACCCTATTTAATTTTTACCGAGGTAAATAAAAGTAAGAAGATACTATTCACAGAAAATTATTTTTATCTTATTGAACTAAATTTTACTCCTTGATATTAACTGTGTCTCTCAGATTTTCGAAATTCCACTCAAAGAAGTAGTAAAATTATGTTTTATGTGAATTTGCAAATTTTCCTAGGAGGTGGGTAAAAGAGGGTGAAAACTTAAATAAAATTTTTATATATCTAAAATTGTTATAAACTGACTCCAATTAATTACATTGAACATTTATAGGTATAATGTATCTATTTTTAAATAAAATAAATTTAAATAAAATAAATAATTATTTAAATAACAATTCGGTTTTAAACGTTAACTCAGTGTTTTTCACTATTAATCAAAAACTAAAAGTTTTCAGAAAATTACCAAAAATTTACACTAAGATAATTTTGATATTTCTAATTCTATAATGAAGTCTATTTTACCAAATTCAAAACATAAAAGTTGAATTTTTAAATTTAAAATTAATTCCTTCTTTCAAAACCAAAAGTCGTATTTTTTAGAAATAATAACTACCAAAAGTTTGACACTTGTTTGTGTCCAATTTCAAAGTGAAATTACATACAATTACCATTATTGAATTAAATGGTAAAAATATAATCTATTTAAAATTCCAAACCATTAATATTTATAATTTAACAATATAAATTATTTGGATTTAAAAAGTTTTTTTTAGTTAAAATAGAGTATTTTTCACTATTCACCTAAATATGAAAGTTATCAGAAAAACACCAAAACTTGATTCAAACTAAATTATTATGTCCCGATTCTAAATAAGAAGTTTATTTTTTCAAATTGAATATATAAAATATTCAAATATTGGATTTAAAATGGCATCGCCATTAAAAGGCGGTAAATTGCATTTTTTAAAAAATACTTCTTTTATCTGAAAAAATGTATTTTTTCTTAAATTATGTCTAAGAATCTCAGAATATTGATTATAAAATTATAAGGATTTTATAAAGTTAAAAATTCAATTATTACTATTAATAACTGCTTTTGAATGGCTTGTTTGGTAAGTCATGGTGCGCTTGAACTCAGTGTTGCATGTAGTGCAATTTATTAAATTACTTTGAAGAAATAACATACTATGAAATCATGGGGTGTTGCATACAATTTCATACTCCTCCTTAGTAAGTATTATCCTGTATTGCTTCCTCCTCCACCTCTGCATCAGTCATCCTTAATAAAGTGTATCATGAAGATCCCGATTATGTTCATTCATCCACAGTTGGTATGGATTGTGTGTAGCTACAGAAATTGCATGAAATATAGGGATTAAATTGTGTGAGATATCTCGAATATGTTTACTCTCTACAATATTTTTAGTACGTCCCCTCACCTATTTCTAATATTAGTTTATTATTGTTCCAATTATGTTTCACACATAGACTACATTATACTTAGATTGCACACACGGTCTGGCTAAAATTTAAAATATAGAATTTGATTATTGTTGTCATTTTATTCTTATACACAATACCTATCATCTAATTATTTTCCCCATCTACTTTCACCCTTTATCTAGAAGGTTATCTCCTCACTCCTGAAAAAAATCACCTCCCCCATGGCCATGTACATATGGCGCCAAGCCAACAGCGGATCCCAGACCATCCTGATCTTTGACTAGTGGGACACATAGTACAACCCTCTAAATTTCAACCATTTCAGCATGCCATGCTTATAACAGTTCAAAGAGATGATCAAAAAGACCCATTGTTTCCTTATAGGTGCGGATGTAAGGTATATGAACTCTTATATCAAAAATTGGCTTCTTTCACGTTTATTTATTTTGTTTGGTTTTGTTATGATTTTTGGTGCTTCTTCATGTTTATTAATTGTATTATATAGAAACAAGGGATTTATGTAATTGAAGTTGATTAAGTGAAATACATATCAATGTGGGGAAATTTTGTTATCAAAATGTCATGGTTTTTTTCTAATCCACTTTAAATACTTATTTTAATTCGATTTTCATTGTACTGAAATGAAGGGTTTTCCTGAAAAAACTATGTTCTCGAATGAAATATGTTATGAATAATATATGTTTTGAAACCTCCCAGGAAAGGGTCAAAAAACGTACCTTAAGGGGAAAATACTATTATGTTTTATGTTATATTTTGATTTGTATTACATTGAGTTGTCAATCTATTATTTTTGACTAATATTTCAGTATCCTTATTACTCCAATGGACTTCTCTAACTGGTTGCATTACCTTTACTTTCCATCATCCATTGATATTAAAGATAATGGTCCAAAATCCTCAAAACCACAAATTTTTTAGGTCTTAACAGTCCCAATCTTTATTTTTTTTCTGTTCTTCAGTCCATTTCTATATTCTTGTGGCAGTTGTTATGAGCATAAATGAATTTGAATTTGTAGGTACCTATTTTCCAACAATTTGGAAGACATATTAATGAAAGTTAGAAGAATTGAGTTTTCATTTTCAATTATTTGTGGACCATTTTGTTATATTTATTTATTATCTTATTCTTTTTTAGAATCTGGTAATGCTTTAATTTATTAATTTTACTTTTTTATTTACTTCTACAAATAAGATGTCACAGAATTCTGTTACATTTTTCCTGTAATTGTATCTTTTCACTTTTCTTTTTTCACATTATCATATACATCATATATTAATTAAACTTTCTTTATGATAGAATTAGTAGTATAATAGCCATTACATTTGGTGGAGGTTTTGAAGCAACTGTCATTCCTTTATTTATTCAACTCTGGTTTCCATTCCACTTTATTTATTTATGTTTTCATTGAGTGATCAATGAAATACTCTATTATTTTATTTATTAATGTGTTATGAAATCACATCAACATTTTTCTATTTACCCAATGTGGGTTTGAACACAAGGTGAAGGGTATCAAATAATGGTATTTTATCAATATAATATTGCAAGTCTGAAGTCAATAAATAGTTAATTAATTAGGTACCCACGATGAATAATGATTTTTTCTTAATTTGTAAATTAACAATAATTTATCATTAGGAATTATAATATGATTTATTTGATAGGTAAGACTTATAATGTTCTAATGTATTTTTGTATTATCCATGAGTACTAACATGTTGGTTATTTCATAACAATATACGTTGCCGGTAAATTTTAGCAAAGATACAATTTTCACTCTCTCTGATGTGCATTCATGTTGACACCACAACATTTCAACCATCATAAATTACACTTATAACTGATGTTCTAACATTTTCATCATGGTGAAACAAATTCATGCACTCAAATGACCATCTATTTTAGGTCTATGAATTTTGAGATGTTCATGTGTAGTTTCTTTAAAATCCATGTTTGGGTTTTGATTTATTTTCTTTTCTATTCCTCTATATATCAATTCATGAGAGGTGTGTAAACATGGAAAACCTAAAAAAGGAGCTTTAAACTCTAATGGATAATATTATCTCTCCCTCCCACCCTCTGTCCCACTAAATCTAAAAATATCACAGTCCATGTATGCACATATAGCAGTTCACATTTTATTATTCAATGATACACTCTTTCGAGTGATGATTCTTTTCATGGTAGATAATTTGATTCAGATGACGATGTAATTATAGATGCTTTTAACTATTCTATTATTATGTATAACTCATTTCACAATATTTTTTTATCACCTACATATTATTTTTTCATATTTCTTATGCATGTGTTTCCAGATTGTATATGATCACCATAATAGGTATGTATGGATAGTTTACTCTTCATTATTAGTATATTCTAAATGAATCCCTATAAGATATGCGTTTTTTCTACATAATAAGGCTAATGGAATCTTTATTAGTAAGTATTCTTATTTTTAAAAATTATTTTATCAGCAGGTAAACATTTTGGATGAATGTATAGGTGCTCAGATCCTTTCTTATTACCTCTTATTCCACCATTATAACTCCATATGAAAAATAAATACCCAATTATAAAAAAAATATATTCTCTTAAAATGTTTTCATATTATAAATCAATTAGTTAGTTAACATTAAAATGTTAGTAAGTAAACTTACATCTACTAAATCTGACATGACATGTTTTAGAGTAGTGAATCATTTATTTCATGTATTTTATTTCAATACTGGATCATTTTTTAGAGTAGTGGAACAAGTTTTTAATTTTATCACTAGTCCTGCATTTTGTTCAAGTACTGGATCATCTAATTTGTTGCATTAGTGGATCATGTAATTTGATTCATCAACATATCATTTTTAGGGCAACAGATCCTATATTTATTATAGCAACAAATCCTATATTTTAGAGCAGTGGATAATACTGCCTTTTTATGCACATTTACTACTTTGTATTACATTTTATTTGATTCTATGGATGGTTTGTGGGAGGTAAAAAACTCAATAGTTGAAGTTTGCGGTATTTATCACATTGGATTTGATAAATGTATTACAATGGACGTATCTTACAAGAAGGTAACAACTTGATAACTATTGGTGGAATGGAGTGTTTACAGTAAAAACTTATTGTGTTAGTGTTTTAGTTTAGTCCATCTGTGGTTTAGTCCTTATATTGTTGAGTCATAATAAGCAGTTCAAATGTTGTTTTTCTTTGAAATAGAGATACAATAATTTATTTAAGTAGTTTTAGCAGGTGTTATCCATTTTCATGCTTTCTTTCAACTTTTCTATACTCCCTTTCTCAATATCCCAACTCTGGCACATAAATAAACTATTTATCATTAGCTCAACTCAAGATAATAAGTAAAGTTTATCTTTGAGGGGAGGATAGAGAGAGGAGGGCACATGAACATCCTGAAATACTATTTTTGCATTCCATAATAGGATCTCGCTAATAGAGTCAAGTATAGAAAATCTTCATATGGCCAAAACAGTATGCATGTTGAAATATATGAACCAGACACATGCCCTATAGTAAGGGACAATTGTTTTTTTACACCAGTAATAGAAATAAGGATGTCTTTAGTTAAGGATAAAAAATTACATGCATATCTTCTTGGAATTGATCTTGTAAGAAGAATACCCGAATCCAAATCAACCATTATGAAATTTTATATAGTACCTAGACCATCAATTTCATCCCTGTTGCAGTCATTTTCACTATATGAAGCATCGGAAGAATGAAATTCCCACACAGGTTGTTTTGTCTTCTAATATGTATTATGTTGCTACTATAAGATAATATGTTTTGAAATCTAATAATTTCTTTCATGTATTGTTGTTTATAACTTTATTTCCTCAATTACATCATCATTTATCATAATTATCATAATTTCTAAAGTCAATTTCAATGTTCTTTTCATTCATTGAATTCAAATATGCAAATTGAAAATTATTTTTTATTTCTTATTGATTAGTCTATATTTTTTCAAATGTTTTTATCCAAAATGTTATCTACTATCATAATGATGTTTCTATATTCTATCTAATTGTATTATAATAATTAGTATCATTAATTTTTAATTTTAAAAAATTTAATATTTATGATTATTATTAACATTGAAATGTTGTATTGCCTTTTTAAAGAAAGCATTGAACCATATCAACATGTGAACGCAAAATCTATGAATTGTGTTATATCACCATGCGATTCATGGGTGAGTACTAGTTTTGATAGAAACAATGAAAAATAGTGTATAGAAAATGTCATTTTAAATGAATTTTTTTACCAAAATTAAGTAAAATGTTGGGAAAAATTAAATTTTTTTTATTATTAATATAAATAAATAATATTTAGGTTGTATAAATTTATGAATTTTTTTTAATAATTCTTTTTTATGGAAAGTAAGGACAGATTTAAAAAAATGATATTATTTATTATTCATTGAAAAATCAATCATTTTAGAAAATTCCAAAAATATTCATCATAAGATAATTTTGGTATTCTGATTTAAAAAAAGATCTATTTTTGTAAAATATTATTTATAAATGTTAAAATTTTATTTCTATATTTTCTCAAAAAAACCATTATATTCATTTTTTGATAAAGCATATTTTGAATCATATAATGAATCTACTAAAAATTTAGTGATACTTTTATAATCTTTTGTAAATATAATATAATTTATTAGTATATATATATATATAAACTCATTTTCTAGGAATTGTTTTCCAAAATTAAGTTAAATGATGAATAAAATTTAATAATTTTTATTAATAATATAAATAAAATATATTTTGGTTGTATAAATTTATAAAACAATTAATAATAGTTCTTTCTTATTAAAAGTAATGACCATATTTCAAAAATTATATTCTTTATTATTCTTTTTAAAATAAATCATTTTAGAAAAATCCAAAAATAATCATCGTAAGATATTTTTTTTATTTTTTTCTAAAATGATATCATTTTTAATAAAATATAATTCATAAATGTGAAAAATTTATTTCTATATTTTCTCATAAAAACCATGATATTCATTTTTTGATAAACCATTTTTTGAATCATATGATGAATCTAATAAAAATTGAGTAATAATGTCATAATATTTTATCCATAAAATATTATTTATAATAATATTATTATATAGTTCACATAAAATCAGCATTTAATTTCATATATTATATTAAAAATATTATTCCTTTATTACTATATGGTGTTTTTAAATTAATTTCTCTCATATATGTGCTGGTTGGGGCCATGTATTCTATAACCTCTCATTAAATTCATATGTTACATGGGAAAAAATAACTTACATATTTCAGTGTATTCTCATCCATGAAATAATGTTTGTTAAACATCAATCCTTTATTTTAATATATTAATGTCTAAGCATAGGTGATGTATTAAATGTTTGAGATTTTTTGTTTCATTATTATAGAACCTGTTATTGTTATCTAAGTTATATTTTTATTTACATTAATATACACTGATATTTTTTTCATTCAATTTTATTTTTAATTTAATGAATTTAGGTTATCTATTATTTCAATGTTATTTATTATAATTTTATACTCATGATATCTGATTGTAAACCGTTATTTTTACCGTAAATAGGAGTCTGACATCACCCTTTTTTATTGTTCAAATTTACATTGTTATAGCAATAATTATTATTCATGATATGTCATAGAGGATATATTTTTAAGAATTTTTTGCAATGTGTTGAAGAATTTTTATATATTAAGTAATTTCTTATACATTGATTATTAGTTTAGAATGTTTCAATTTATATTATTTTATGATTTTTTATAAATCATTAAAACATAGAACCTTAATTTTTATGTGAATTTAGGAAATGAATTATTATTTCTAGGTCATGTAATTTGGGGATAATAATGTATTAGAATATATATTTGGATTTAAGCCAATATATAATGTATGTTATCTGACCAATGGATATTGAATTTACATTCTAGGACATCATAGTTTCTATCACAGTAGGATTTAGATAATCGTGGAGGTTTGGGAGTTTTTCAAGGATAAAATTGGGTTTTAAAAGTTATGATTGATTATATTATAAATGATATATATAACTCTTTAGGTTAGATGAGATGATATTGAATATTTTAGATTGTTCATGGGTTAGGGTAATGGGAAACTGGTGAAACAATTATGGATTAATCTATGAGTTATGTTTAAATATAGTATAATATCAGGATGTTTTGGTAAAATATAGATAATGTGGTTCTCTGAGATATTATAAAATTATTTGGATACATTCATGTGGATATAGTTATGGAAGCTATGAACCTAGGATACTAATCCCTTAAATGTATTATCGAATACAAACTAATAATTCAATATGGTGCATAATTAGTTGGCCTAATACTTCACACCATGATAGAGAATCTCATGGGATATGATTTTTTAATCACATTATATTTAAATGAAATTATATTATATTTAATATGTTATGGATTTAGGTTAATATGTATGAGGGAACAAAACTTAATGTAACCAAAGATTGAAATAATATAGTTATAGGATTAACCATGGGTGGCATAGTTTTTTAAATATATGATATGTTGAAATGATAGTTTCATTGGATAAGACACTTTATAATTGAGTTTTCATGTTCAAATGATCATTTACTATGATTTCATATATAATTATGATAGCATTTTTTCTCATAGTTAATGGTTTGGAAAAAATGTCATGAAATAGAATTTGTGAAATGCAGGTCATTGAGAACTCCCAAATGAGAATTATATTGAATAAAAATTTTCCTAGTCTATCAAATCATAGTGACGAGGATGTCTCAAAAAAATACATCTTCTGTTATGTATCAATAACTTATCTTTTTTCATTATTGAATAATAATAATAATTTTTAGGAAAAAATATATTTAATAGGTAGAATATAATACTCAATGAATTTTAATTATATATATTAATTCACTATTCTAAGGTGTTCATTATGTTGAAATAGACGCAATATTGAGTTAAAAAGGAAAAAAATTACTATAAAAAACTATTAAAATAAATTCATCAATTTTTTTTGGAAAAATTAGTGAAATTGAATTAGGAAGTAGAAATTAAATATAAATTATGGCCATTATTAAAACTATCCCATCAATAATAATTCAATTATTGTATATAGATAACTAATATGAAAGATTTATGCATTATAATATATGCTTAATAAAAATTTTCTCTTGTGTATTTATATATAGAACATATATTACAGATAAAATATATTATCAATATGATTATAATATGAAATCCAATCTCGTTAGTAATTTATACGAAATAATAATAGTAATTCATATTTTTTTAAATGTTGTTTTCCTAGGAAAAATATTTTATAATATTTTCATGATTTGAATTCAAAAAATAAATTATAAAAATTAGAATTTTAATTTCAAAAAATAAGCCTGATTTTTAGATTCAACATATCAATATTGGCTTAAGATTAATGTTTTTTATTTTTTAAAAATAATTAATTTTTCTGTGAATAATGTAAAATATTGATTTACCAAAGCCATAAATTTTATAAAATTATCACAATATAAGTAACACATAAAACTATATAAAACCACTTATTAGATAAAATCTGTATTTAATGGGTAAAAATATAAATTTTTAAATACCATTATTTATTTATCTGACAAATATTTATCATATCACTAACATTAGTAATATAGTCAATCAATATAATTTTTTTTTATTTCCTTTTAATTAAATATTATTAGTAAAAAATACTGGTTTATCTTCTACAAAATCTAAATAACATTTTCATTTTATAAAATAATTTAATTTATTTCATGTAAATAATTTTTTTGATAATTGTATATTGCATTTAAATTTTAATTTTAAAAAAATTAAATTATTATAAAATGAGATTCGAGGCATTAAATGTTGACATGTTAAAAATATTTTTTTTTACATTGAAAAATTATCTCATAAAATATATTTCCTATTTGGAATCATTAGTTATGGATTATGTGATATGATCCATTTTATTTTTGTTTATTAAATATTGATTACTTAGATAAACATTAATTACCAGTGTAAAAGTAAAAAGTTAAATGATAATATTCAAAGATTAAAGAACATAATAACATGTTCAAACCATGTTTCAAAAGGATTTTATAGGAATTATAGACCTCATATAATCTCTGAATCCATTTTTTTAGAATATCTGATTCTTCATTGCATGTAAATTGTGTGGTATGGTTATATTATGTTGGGAAATTTTAAAAAAATACACTCTCACTACTTATAAAAAGGGTACTCCCACCACCCATTCTAGACCACTTGCAAAACAAGTGTTCTTATAAAAAATTATAACCCTTTATATACCTGATAATCCTATCACTTTTCCTTCAACATTTTCTTCACATGATATTATCCTATGACCTTCTTTTCCATGGAGGCTTCGAAAGGAATTACCATGTCTTAAACATGTGTATTTTATTCCAGAACTTGTTTTCTTTTCTTTATTACTATCCGAAATCAAATGTTTTATCTAAATTATAATTATATATGTGTAAATTTATACAAAATTTTTGTATGAAAAATTAATACCAATTATCCCCCTTATACCATTTTCATTAGGAATGACTAATCAATCATCTATGTTTTGTGAAGACAAACACATACCCAATGTGAGGAATTTCATTTTGCATCACTGCTTATATTAATTAATAATAAAGGTAGTATTATAGAATAAATGGTAAATGTATAATATAATAATTATTTTTAGAATAAAAAATATAATCCTCATTCCAATTCTCTTATTATTTTCTATATTAAAACAGAAACATTACATTGGGTGGACTACCACCTCCATGAAGTTATGTGTCACATTTTTCGTGTTATTTTAATATTAATTTCGAAAATTAAAATAATAATAATTATACACATTAAAAGAATCTAAATAGTATAATTATAATTATTTAATGATTACATTATTCTCTGAAAAACAACTATCAAAATTAAAATATTCCTCTAACTAAGGTATGTTCATTTTTGGTTCGTTTAACAACCTTCCTAAAATATGTAATAAAATGAAATCATGGATAATAATAACAAATTAATTAATGATACTATATTATTTAAAAATAATATAAAATTTTAATTTTTTTATTAATCTTAATATTATTAATATATTCATTAACTAAAAAACAATGGTTCATTTTTCAAAAACCAAAAAAACATGATTTCTGCTAAATTAATCTTTGAAAATTCAAAAAATGAAAAATTACAATAATAAATAATTATAATAAATAATTAAATATCATATTTCGTATATGCGAGTTATTAAATTTGAGATAGGAATAAATAACAATACTATTATTGAAAAACAAATTCTAAACAATCTGAATTACTGAAAACAAATATTGAAAATATTTAATAACAAAATAATATTAATACAGAGATAAAAAATTATATAATATTTATAATAGTATAAATATATATATATATATAATGATAAAAATTGGTCATTAATATAGTTATTTTCATTATCTATGAGGTAAAAATTATTTTGTGGAAATCAAGAATTAATGTAGTAGTCTATGAAAAATCATTTTTATCTAACTAAGTTACAAAAAATTATTTTTGAACACTTTTATTCTATTTTTGATGAAATATACATAATCACTAATTTTTATTAGTTTTTCTCAAAAAAATTTAGGTGTCTAAATTTCTTTCTTGAAAACATATTATCAAATTATCGTTACCCCAGATATTATGTTACTAGTACGGTTTATTTTCATCAAATATCAGTTTCTTGATAGAAGATATTATTATATAGAATATGTTCATTTATATGGTGTATCTACTACCATTTTGATATTTTATATCATTATTCTTTCATTATAAATTTTATATAATATTACGCATAAAATTTTATCAATAAATGGTGTTTTAATTAAAATATTCTAAAGCCATAATTGTTGTTTGTATTTTTTCAATTCAATGAGACATTTGTGATAATAAGCACAATATATTCAATTATATGGTGCATTCACTATACCACTTCCATGAAGTATAATTAATATCAATTATTTCATTATAATTAAATTTCAAGTAATCCCTTTCATTTTCTTTTAATTCTGAAATTACTATATATATTTTTCTTCTCAATTGTGATTCATTGAGATATGATTCATATTAAACACTTATTTTTATTTTGAGCTATTTATATTACTCATAGATCAAATTATATATCCTCTTGTACTATTTTATCTTTGTGTATAATATTTCATGAAATTATTTAATGATCTTATTATTCCTAATTATCTACTCGGCCTAGGCATAATTTCTCTTTCTAGTTCCATTCTAATATAAACACTATAAATTTAATTTATCTCATTGATATTTGTTCACAAAGATTATATTTTTCAATTGATTGGAGAAATTATTGAACTACAAGCATTCTAATTTCTCCTCAAATTCTTTTATTTTTTCATATATATATATATATATATTCCATTTATTAATTTGGGAAATATTGAGATAATTTATATTTTCAATTTCAATATGTATGTTTGTGGATTACTAATTAGAGTTGGTTATAATTCTTTAACAGTAGAATTTCATTATTTGTATTTATTATTTCCATGTGATCCCATAAAATTTACGAGGAAGGTGTTGATAACTCATATTTTTGAATATAAAAATAGATGTTTATTGATTTCAAAAAATTTTAATTATACATTATATTTGTATTCATATAATTCATATGGTCAATGAATTAGAAATATTGAATTGTTGACTGGGACCTTATATAATATTTACCCTTTATTCATCGATATGTATCATTAGAAAAAAAATTTGGGAATTTAGGTTAATGATTTTGCAAAAACAAAATTTCTAGAACAATGGACTTGACATTAAGATGATGATGTCTAAGGTCATGATGTCATTGATTAGAGAATGATTGGTTATATTATGTATTTATTCTCTAGGGAACTATTTAATGTTATCCATTTGATATATTTATGTAATTTATTATCCAAGAAAATATTAAAATATCTATTCCTTTCTCTTATTTTATTAAATTTTTATATCTTCATTTAATGTTATTTATTCTCTTTTTTTCTCTCATTAGATATTATATTGTTATAGATTATTATTATCCTTACTGAGAATTTTAGGTCTCCCCATCATAGGGTTTTCTTTTGATTAGGTTTAGAATATATTTATTACACCTGATTTAAAGACCCTAAATTCTAGGGTGATTTTTTTCGTAAATACATAGGAATTTTTTGAGTCTGTGAAAATTGACGGTGCATGATTCCGAGGCCCGGTGTACCTTGAATCTAGTTCTGATGTTTTGTTTGGGTACATTCAATAAACATACGTGTGTGTGTTTTATAACTTTTGAATTGGTGCTCAGAATTGAACTCCGAGGACACCGTTGAACTCACAATGCCAGTATTCTCTTAAGAAGATTACCACTTCGACGATAGTGGGTCGAGGTTAAAAGGTAGTTTTTGGGAATTTAGAGAATTAATGAAATAAAAATAAAGTGTGTCGATTTTTTTAATTTATTTGTTTTTTGTTAGTTAAAGCATCCTCATGGATGTTGGAGGTTGGACCACCACACCTTAACCTCCCATAAGAGGTTATGGTGGTGGGGCCCACCCGAACCTTACCTCTTGTGAGAGGTTATGAGGAAGGGACCACATGGAACTAAACCCCCTATTAATGGTGGGTGATGAAAACCTCTCAACTCCCCTCATTAATATGGGAGATTCATTCCACACCACCTCCATTATTGTTGCCAACTCCTCTATTTTAATGGTTCCAAATCATCCACATTAATTAAGGGGGATCCAAGTTAATTAATTCACTATTTTGAATTTTGTGCCATTAAGTTAAATAATAGATTAACACAATCTATTATTATTTTGGTTGGCATTGTTCACTTAGGTGGTAGCTTTGAGAGGAAGAATATTGGGAGAAAGCTCCAGACGAAGAACGCCCTCGACTATGAAGAACGCCGACCTACTTTGAATTCCTCCTCAGAGCTTCTACCAATGTGGGACATCATCAACCGAACTTCCCTCTGCATCATCGTCAATGAGACGACACACGAGCTCAGGATTGGAACTGTGCGGCGGACACGATGAATGACGATCACCTTTGTCTTCATCCTGCGACTTCATCGGCGATCAAAGAACAAAGGTAGGGGTTGTTTTTTTATGTTCCATGTTCTTATTTTATTTAAAAACGAAGAATAAGGATATGTTTCCTTTGCTGGGTGAGTTTTTGTTCATCATTCTCCAACCTTGATGAACCAATTGATATCACCCTAATCACGGATGGTGCTGGCCAAACTATAATGGCCCGACTCCCTTCGTCGAACTCTTTTGTGATGACCTATGGCATGGAAATGAAGAAATGAGGCGACGAAGGCCGCAAAGATAAAGGTCACGCTACCTGCAGCCTCTGTGATCCACGCCACTCCAACGGCAACCCGCACAGCGATCAGTTGAACCGGCCCCGGCTGTACCCCGCCGGTCGTGCCGCTTGCAAAGTTGAGCTGCCACCCCACGCCGGCATGCGCCCCTCCGGCCTTCTCGGCCGCCTCTCGGACACCTGCCATCCTGGTCGTACCCTGCCCATCCGCCTCTCGGCCTCCTGCTGGATGGCCCAATCGCCAGCCGGTCCGCCTGGTGCCCTACACGGCCGCCCGCCTGCCCTTCTGTCGCCCTACCTGGTAGCCCGCCAGCCCGCCTGGCACCCTGCCTACATGACGGCCAGGCCACACAGGCTTGCGCGGACCACATGCCCAACACACCCTATGCCGCCTGAGCCAAGACTCTCACAGCACTGGTCGAACCTGTCTCATCCATCTCGGCTGAGCCATCCTTCTGTGGCCTCGCGACGCTCCGAGCTGAACAGGCCCCGAGCCCGGGCCGAACCGCCCACACGGTCCAGTGGTTGGGGCCCAATAGGTCGGGCCAATCCTAACAGGTAGGCCTGCCCAATGGGCCTGCCTTACCCAACATGTCCAACTAGGTGACCCAGACTGGGTCGGCCCCGACTGGGTCCGACCGGGTCGGACCGGACCGGGGCTCATTACCGACCCTTTATTTTCATTGGCCATATCTTTGGCACTGGATGACCATTTGAAGAATCGTCAGCAACACTGGTATTCAACGACCGCGATGGTCTCTTTGACTATACCGCACTGGAGTTCGTCATAATGTTGAGATACGGTCAGGTCGGATCGTGCACAAATCCAACCAGGCCCCCGGGACTAAAAGGCTAATAACTCACAGACCGGGCGTCCGATTGACGCGTCGTCTATTGCGTTGAGACCCTTATGACATATATGAACTTTGAAATACTTCTTCGTGGGAATTTGTGACAGTTGGAGTGTTGAATTGTAGCTTGTGGAGCATATCCTCCTAGAGACGGGTGATCATAGTGAAGAGACCTAGTAGATGGCTGAGACCTGATGACTACTGACCAATTCGACACGGAGTGTCAAGACTAGCCCAGTGGGGAGTGCCTTGGTGTCGCGGAAGACCCACAGTGGGGAGCGCATTGGTGTCACGACAAACCCACGGTACTCGACAGGAGGAGTACCTCAGCAGGTTACAAGGGGGAGTGCCTTGGTGATGCGGAAGACCCACGGTGGGGAGCACCTTGGTGAGGTAACAGCCCCATGGTACTCGACAGGATAAGTACCTCAGTAGTCCAAGATTAGTGGGAATCATCTTGGTGTCATGGTAGGCCCATTGTACTCGACAGAGGATGAGTTCTCCAGCAGCTATGGTTTGAATAATGTGAATAAAAATCCGGGTTGAGCTGAGTGGGTAACTTTTTTGTTTTCCTCATGATTGTGATGGACTATTTGATAGCTTAGGTATAATTATTGGCATATACCTAAGTTGGGTTATCTTTTGATTTCATACTTTGTGGTTTATCCTTGTCCGATTTGTGAGACATTGAGGGTCTCGGAGTCCCTACTGAGTATCTTTATACTAACCCATGCACGGGCTATGCCTGCACCTCATTGTGTAAGATGCAGACAACAGACAGCGCTAACCGAGGCAGATTGTACTAGGACTAGATGGTACCTGGAGGTGGACCACATGGTGTGATGGTACATGGAAGAGACAGATGAACATGGAGTGTTGTGGATGCTATCTGTACCTACCCATCATGTAGGATTTCTCAGTTGATGATCTAGGAGTCGTTTTCCATTTTTCCAGTACTTGTACTTTCAGTTTCAATGTACATTACAATTGGGATTGTATTTACACCCCCTTTTTACTTTTTAGCACTCATTTTGTATACAATTTTATTTAGTTTTTGTTTCCATCTCGTACCCTATTATTTACATTTTCAAGTTATAAAGACAATGCCTTCCCATTTTGGGGATTTCGCCTTTGGTTCTGGTCGCCAGCCCTTGAACTATGGAAGGCGGGCATGGGGTAGTCACAGCATGGGCCCCGGGGGATAGTTCATGACACATGATATGTCTAATTGAATAACTTTTCTATAGAAATATTGTTTGATGTAAAATAATTATTATTATTTATGTAGTTTCTTATATAGTTTAAAAAATTGCACTTTAGTTGAGTACTGTATGGTATTTACTAGTTTATGATTTTTCCTAATTCAATGGATATATAATCCAAAAAACACAACAAAATGTATATAATGAAACATATTCTCTAGTTCATGTAATTAATAGACATTTATTTCTAGTAACATATACATTGTAGAGAATAAAGTAAGTATCGTACTGGTTGTTAGTATGATATCTTGTAGTTTGGATATGGGTAATCATAGAAAATTAGTCACAACTCATTGATTACTAGTAGATGAATCCTAAAATGAGAGATCGATGAATGAAATATTATATTTCCAAATTTATTTCTCAACCATCCATTTACATGATGACTATAAAATCTGAGAAAGATGATACGAAAATACAGGAAAAGGAACCACATAATATAGATTTTATCATTGTAAAATGAAATTATATGGTTTTGAACCTCGATATGTGTCCCATAAAAGTAATAAGATAATATTTAACTTTTGGATATTGCAGAAATTTCATCCTTCCCTATACATCAAGGAATCATAACAATGTGTAGAGGTCTAAATAATTACTAGGGGGATGACATGAGGTGGTAGATCATATAATATATTTTTTTCTTTATGATATTATAATAAATTATTGATGAACAAAAATGGTTATAATTAAACCATTATCCATAAAATTATTTATTTTAGTAATATTTATGATGGATTTTGTTGTGGGATTTTTTATGATTCCTAATTGATATAGTTTAATTTTGGTTACATTCAATCACATTATTAATCCAAAACATTTAATGGTAAACAATGTTGATTTCTCTCTTGACAAAAACACCAAAAGGTACATAAGAGAAGTGGTATGGAGTAATGGAGTGTCACTTTATATCAAATCCAATTCTGATATGATTTCTAAAATGTGGAATTTTAAAAGTGATAATATATAATTTTAAACTATATTGATATTTATAATTTTTTGTTATACATAGATAGATGGTCAATCTTTGTGGACAATTCAGACATTGGAAGCTATGATGAGATCATGATTCATGGTATTCCCAGGATTTTGGGATAATCAGATCCTATATGTATAGTTTATGTATTAATAACTATTTCATTATCCCATTCATATGTCTCTATATATGTTTTTTATCAGAGGATATGTAAGGAACCAATTTATATGGAAAAATTATAATAGTGTTAGTTTATCGATCTTGAACTTGTTTGGGAAATCACATAGAATGTTCAAAATATTTAGTAGTATATGAAATTATCAAAAATGTGAGATAATTTTTATGTATATAATATCATATGATATTCTGGGATTTAATTTTTTTGAATTTTTTTATTGATATCTGTAATGTTGAAGGATTTTAGATTTATCATGAACTATGAGAGGAGAAATTGGTACGTAGGTCTCTTCATGATTATTGATCTTTTCGGGGCAGTCTTTTATTAGTTATCACTCCCTCCAAAAATAACCCAAGGACATGGTGTGGTCAATGTATCATATTTGAGGATGTATATGTGAGACCCTTAACCAGTAAAGAAATCAAAATCCATGAAATAGGAACCTGATATCACATATATGGAACCAACATCAAAGATCTTTGATAGAAGAGGAAAAATGTTCTAGAACATTATCACACATCCATCAATGTTCTGTGGATGAAATATAAGTTTGAGGAAGCAAATTGGGAGCATAAAAATGTAATGAGAAAAATTACCCTCAATTTATTACACATTATTAAAAAAAATTATATTGTAAAATTATGTTTAGGTGGTGGAATATAATGACCAACAATTTTAGTGAATAATTTTTTTAATACCATGGTGGTATCTTGTCTATCATGCAAAACTTTACTAAAATGAATACCATGTTTTGGTAATAAGATTTTTAAATATAATCATTATTTTACATCCAAAATATTCATGGATATTAATAAAGTTAATCCCATTATAAAAACAATATAAAATGATATAATACATATATTAATTTTCTGGTTGGGAACATACTTTTTCTAAAATATATTTTTATTATATTCACTAATAAGAAAATTTAATTTTTATCACATTATAAAATTTACATGATAAAATGGATTAATCGTTTATAATTATATGGGTCATATTATTTTATGCTTACTAATTTTTTTAGAAAAAATAATATTATCAATATTAACGTCAATTATAATAATAATGGTGAAATTATTGTCTTAAAATATGTTTTTATAAATATTATATTATTTTTATATAACATATATATATAATTTATTTTAAATAATGAATATAATATGTATTTAGACATTTATATATTTATTTTAACTCACATTAAATTATTAATAAATGTAAAAAAAACATTATGATCATGTAATGGTTAAAACATCATTTTCTAAAAAATACTTTTTAAATATATGAAATATTTTAATAGAAATCAATATTTTATCTTATTTTGGAATTTAATTGGATTGAATGCTGTTTCAATTTGGGTTTATAAACCCAAAATTTATTAAGATGGGTTATTTTAAATTTTTAGAAGAACAAATATTAGCAGTAAAAAATGTTTAAATATTAAATTTTATATATTTTAATATTAATAATTAATGAATAAATGGAATCATCATGTGTCAAATATATGGAAATTTTTAATTATGGGTGTTTTTACAAATATAACCTATTATTCCATTATTTATCACTTTTTTGACCATTTACTAGAGAACAGTTTCATTCAGTTTAAGAAAATAATGGGTGTTCATAATAGATCCATTTTAATCACTTATAAAAGTGGATCACTTCCACCATATTAAAGTTACCCATGACCATAAAAATATTTTTCAACCCCTATAAAATTTCCATTTCCTAGAAGTACCTTGCTAGTCAAAATGTCCCATGTAACTGTATGTTATAATAATATATTAATTTCCATGTAGATATTAAAGATGAATATATAGTCCCAAGGAGAGTATTAGTTTTATTTGACTTTTCAACAAATACCTTTTTCAATTTTTTTTTAAGAAAAAATTGAGGAAATAGTGGGAAACTGAGAAATCCCAAATCCAAGATCAATCAATATAGATAGAAATCATATATTCATTAAAATGAAGACTACTTTTTTTAGAATCACTAACTTTTTATAGTTCTTATTGATATGCTTTAGTCATTGTATGTGGATCAAGACAAATTAAGTCTTCTTTGTGAGTATCTAACTTATCCCTTGTCAGGATGTACTCCTCTGCATTTCCCTTCATTTCATTGAATTTATATTATAAATTTGGTTAATGAAAATCATATTATTTGTATACTAAAGATATTGCAGTGGAATATATAACATCCTCTTCATGTAAGCGGGAAACACCATCATTGATGTAGAGGGGTTTATTCATCACTCTCGTAGGCCATAGAGAAGAAAATACTATTCTTTAATGCCAACCCCTCCCGTTAGTAGATCCTCAAGAAACTATAAAATTCCTATGAGGAATCCAAAGTAGGTGGAGGAAAAATATACTAAAGACCTAGAACCCCTAGTAAGGGAATCATCTATTGTCAACTTGGAGAATGTTGAGAAGGATCATTCAAAATTTGATATCCTCCAGAGCGGGAAGGAATTGATAGAGTGTGATGAGTAGGGATTTATCATCGATGACATCGAGGAATTCAAAGACAAGGGTCTAGTGGTCATTACTACATAGAAATAGTTTGGGAGGCTGAATGAGATGCCCATTAAGGTAAACATTACCAAGTAGCAGCGTTACTAGAACCAAAAACAACTTGGAATACTGGCACATTGCTACAACAGGAAAAAGATCTATGTGGAAGGGCTCATCCAAACTTGGGATAAATGGTCTATAATAATGAAAACCAAGTCAAATACGATCTGAATGAGGAGGTTATCTTACTTAAATGCAGTCTCCTATGAGGTATGTTCTTTAAAAGGCTTAAACTGCAAACCATATATTCCGCTATGAATTATTAGGATGCTTGATTGTCTTTGAGTACTTGACCAGTTTACGACTTATCCATAAATAGTATTATCTTAAGAAATACAAATATTTATTGTAATATACTAAAGTGTTATTATATTACTAAAAAATATAAAACTCCTCAATTTTATAAAATTTATTTTCATTAAGTAATATATTTGTTTGTTCTTGGTATACACAACACTGAGATATTAGTGACTTGTGATATGTGATAATAATTTTAAAATTAAAATTTTACCATTATAACCTTAAATTTAAATTTGAGATAAGATTTTTAATTAAAATAATTTGAAAAATATGTATAAATATTTAATATAGTTACAATTTATTAATTATTACATAATAAATAATTATTCAACATTCATTAAATTCATTTTTGTTTAAAAATTCACTTTCTTAAAAAATGATTTTATATTTTTTTTAAATGGATATTATAATTACATATGTTCATTATTAGAAATTTAATTTAATGAAATAAATATATATTTTGAAATAATCCTGTTTATATTAACATAAATGGATTTTCATTGTTATTAATGATAAATATGATTTTATGTGAATATTACAAAATGCTAATATTTTATGAAAACTAACCTTTGTCGTCATGCATTTGAAAATTAAAATTATATTAAGGATTTTTTTACATTTATTTATTTAAACTTTATTTAAAATAATTCAACCAATTTTATTTGGAATAATTTTTCACTTCTTTCTATTTCAAAATATTTACATACATAAAAGCACATTTTAATGGAAAAATGGTTTTCATCTCATTTTTTAGGTTCTCTTTAAAATTAATTTCATTCAATTAAAAAAATTAATATGAAAAAACTATCACCATATTTGGAATTATAGTTTTTTAATGATACCACTTTCATATTATATCATTATGAATTTTAAAATTAGTAAAAAAATTCATTTATCACTGTAAGAGTTAAATTATTTAAAGTATAAAATCTAAAATCATAATAGTTAAAATAACTGGAAAACATGTTTATAACCTCTTTTATAGAAATATTTCCACCCTAAAACATATTATATTTTATTATGAGTCATTATCGACCCATTTTAAATGAGTAAGTCCTTAATATATTTTCAAATTTTGAAAAATATCAACTTTTTCATTTCTATCACTTGTACAATAAATCCTCCAATCATTTTTATCCACACTTCAATAGACAATTACCTTCAACATTAACTAATTAATTATATTCTTAAATTATTTATTCAATTTAGATTGAACATATGTGTTGGAACCTCTATGATTTTGTAGATTTCATAATCACTACTAATTTCAGTATACATATTCTACTCTTTAATGACATATTATTATCTCTAAGTAAATTGATTATTTCATACAGAAAAATATACAGAAATAAGTCAATAACATATATTCGTGAATATATATGTTTATAAGTGTATTTAAATTTATTTTTGGATAATAATTAGTTAGGTAACATTTTATGTAAGACAAACACTTCACATCGTTTTAGATTTCCTAACACTGAGGGTTTTTTCGACACACCGATGTTTGACACACTGATGTTCGACACAGAAATGTTTGACACTCCGATGTTCAACACATCGAGGTCGAAACACCTAATTCAACACTCCGAAGTTGACAGACCTATGTCCACACCCCGAAGATGACACACAGAAGTCGACACACCGATGTCGACACACCGAAGATGACACACCGAAGTCTACACACTGAAGATGACACACCGAAGTCGACACACCAAAGTCAACACACCAAATATGACAGACCAATGTTGCTAAACTGAAGACACCATAACAAAGATGACCCGCCGATAGTCATAAATAACTGTTTCGATTTTATTTGTTCAAATTTATTTCTAACGATCATATTTTAAAAAATTAATGTTTCTCACATTATTTAATGTTGTTTGTAGGACTATCCATAGATAGTAAGAGGAACATGAATGTGATGTGATCTTCACGCCTATAGGATCTTGCAGTATAAAATGACTTCAATCAGTGATCAACAATTTATTGACAATCATAGTTATATAGATAAACATAGTTCTTGGAGAACACAATGAAATATAGACTGTGTATACTCAGAATACTGATAAGAGAGAAACTTGAAGCTTGATCTCACCTAGAAACTTCCTACTGGTGGTTGTTGCATATCCTCACAAAAAGGAGCAGAACTCTTTCACAAGAAACTGTGAAACTTTGTTCTGATGCCAATATTTATAAGAGGAATCGAATATCATTTCCTCAACAACTATTGTATCTAGAGAATTACTGCATAACACAATGAGAATTTTAAACCATATTATCATTTCATAACTCTAGTGTGTTCTTATCATTACAATTTTGTACAATGTGTATATATATTTAAATCTCACACACTGTCTCCTGAGCTAAACTAGAGGATCAAAAAATATCCTCAATCTCAATCCTTTTTTACACTTGTATCCCACGTATAACTGTAGAAAAGATCCTGTGAGATCTGTTTATTTTGTTTTGCCAATGAAAAACTATGGTAGAGGTCAAATATGGCCTAAACAGCATGTGTGTTATTATGAACCTCAATCCCGGGTGTGGATAAAATGTTTATTAATATAGACTACTTGGTGGTGGGTGATCACCAAGTGGATCAGACTAAGTATCTTCTTGAGACTGAGCCTATTGTTTTATCCGATGTGCTTTTTATCTTATATTTTTTTCTACTTTTTATTTTTGGCACAATGATAAATTGGTGTTTGATAGTTAGTTTAGAATGTGTTCACATCTATTTTTAATTATTAGGTTTGTTTCAAAAAATTTACTAATCGTTATATTGGTAAATCTGAGAACTAATCAATATTTTGAGAACCAAGTTGAACCTTCAAGAATTTTATAAATTCACTATAAACTATGTTTTTTTATTATTTTAGTAGGGGGATATTATTTTGTAAAGAACCTTTTTAGAGAAATTTTAATAGATACTAAATTCTTCCAACTCTTGAGTCATCTACTCAGACCAACATTTTCTATCATAGGTTTGAAAGTTACTTTTAGTTTTACAAATTCTGTCAACTTTGATTACAGTTGTGTTTCAAAGATCATAAAATTTCTGTTATTTCTAAATTTCTTTCTCATTGAAAATATTTTACAACATTGATCATGGAAAATATATTATAAAGGGATACTATTAATCGACCACCATTCTTTAATGTAACCAACTATGCTCAGTTGTTGCTTAAAATGAAAATACATCTAGAAATTATGGGATTTTAAATCTGGACTACTATTGAATGTAAATAAGAAATACCTAAAATTGGTAGATACAATTGGGATAAACCTACCAAGACTGCCTTTAATAATAATTTTAATTAAATGAATGATCTGTACTATACACTTGGAGATGAAGAGTTTGACTGTATTGTTGATTATAAAACTGGACATCATATTTGGGATACTATCTCTATTTCAAATTAATGAACATATAATGTTATAGAAATGGAATTGAATATTGATAATATCAAATACGATAACTTTAGAATGAATCTTGATGAGTCCATTTTCGATATGTATCTCAGGATTAAAGAAATTATGAATACCATGATTTCGTTAGGAAGAGAAGTAACTGCCAAAGATCAGATCATGCAGATTCTATGATGCATACCAAAAATATGGCGTAGAACATCTATGTTTATCATAGAATCATGTGATATAGATAAAATTACAATGAAGGAATTTATTGAAAAATTAATGATGTATGAAAAATAATTGAAGGGAAATCAAGAATAGTATGAACCAAAACGATATTATGTAGCTTTCAAGACAATTAAATCCAAAATTAAAGATAAAGAGAAAATTCAAGCTGCTGTCGAAAACTCAAGAAGTGATGAATTTTCTTCAGACAGTGATGATGAAATGGCCCAGTTGGACAGACGATTCAAGAAATTCTATAGGAAAAATAAGTTCTTCAAAAAGCCCAGTTATAATGGAAAGTACGATAATAAGGGAAATTGTAAAAAGTATTGGCAGAAAAATGATAAATGAGAAGAGATAATCTGTTATGAATGTAAAAGGAAAGGATATGTCAAGGTTGACTGCCCAATGATAAAATACAAAAAAAACTATGAAAATAAGGATATAAGGTATAAGAAAGCAATGAAGGCCACCTGGAGTTCCTTCGAGGATAGTTCAAGTGAATCTGACTCTTCACAAAATTAGAAAGATGTGTCTAATATGTGTTTCATGACAAACACAACTGAGGTAACCTTAGACTCCTCTGAACATAACTCTTATTATTCTAAAAGTGGGTATGAATATATGATAAATGATGAACTATTAGAATATTGCAACATGTTAGATGAAAATTGTAATGAGTTGAAATTTAAATATAATTCTTTGAAGAAGCAACATGCTATTACTATAACTGCTAAATCATATTATACAAATGAAAAGGATAAAAATATTCAACTATTCAAAGAGAAAAACAAGTTATAAATGTATAATGAACAATTGAAGAAATACTTATAAAAGTTTACTAATCTAAAAAATACTCATACTCAAATTCTTGTTAAAGAAATAGCCTTGATGTATACTTCTAGGATATGATATCAACCTGGTCAAAAAAATTTATACCAATATCATTTTGTACCCAAATCATGAAAATCTGATACTAATTTAAAAAACCTGAATTGTACTACTACTTCTAGTTCCACAAACTCTTTTCCTATATCCAATTATTCATGACCAAACTATGTTTACATTTCAAACACATTATATTCTACATATAGGAAACCTATAAAACAGTTGTGGGATCATAGGGATTATATTACTAAGGTATGTGGACTTAGACAAATATGGTTTCCAATGTCGTTTCTTGGTTAAAATATTTTGTAGGTAAACTACCTAAAGAGAACCTGTAAAATGTTGTGGTAATTGGACAGTGGGCGTTCAATTCATATTAAATGGGGTTTTTCATGAATTAAAATTCATATCAAGAACGATAGAGGAAACTTCATATTTGGTGACAATGATAAAAGAAAAATCATTGGCCTTGGCCATATTAGTAACCCAAATTATGTTGTAATTTTTAATGTTCTGTATGTTGATGGATTAATGTATAACATGGTCAACATATCTCAACAGTGTGATGATGGATTTAATGTTAAATTCAAAATCAATTAATTGCATGTTTTTTTATGACACAAATAATTTATTATTTACTTCTTTTAAAATTATAATTTTTATGCTATAAATATAGACTCGCTAGCCTCACAGAATGTATCCTGTCTAAATGTCTTTCACAGAGTGTCTTGGATCTGGAATAAAAAACTAGGACATTGTAATATACACTTTCTTAGTAAGTTAACTAGAAAAGGATATCTTAGGTACCTACCCAAATTAGAGATTCCAAACAATAAAGTATGTAATCCTTGTCAACAAGGAAAGAAACGTAAAATCACTGTCAAAGAAAATAAATAAGTAACTACTTCTTAACCTCTTGAGATGGTTCACGTAGAATTTTCTGAACCATCAAGAGTTTCAAGTCTCAATGGGCTGCACTATATTGATGTTCTTTTAGATTATTTCTTTAGGTATACATGGACCTTTTTTTGGCTCATAAAAGTGAAGCATGTTCACACTTTACCAAGTATGCTTGGACTGTAGAAAATATTAGTGGACTTAAGATTAAATCATTAAGAAGTTAATATGGTCATGAGTTTGAGAATCGTGATTTTGAAGCTTTTTCCTCACAAAATGGCTATTATAATATCTTCTCTGCTCCTAGAACACATCAACAGAATGATATGGTAGAAAGAATAAATATAATCATACAGTAAATTTCTCAGAAAATACTTAATGAATGTGATCTACCGATTTATTTTTGGGCCGAAGCGGTTAATACAACTTGCTACTTAATAAACAGAGTCTTAATTAGACCCATTCTTAAGAAAACTCTTTTTCTAGTTGTGGAATTATAGGAAACCCAAAGTTGGTTATTTTAATGTGTTTGGAACAAATGTTTATATCCAAAATATGAAAGATAATTTAGATAAATTTTCCTCTAAATGTGATGAAGGAATATTTCCTAGAAATTCTACATCATGTAAAGCCTATAGAGCCTTTAATAAGAAAACCAAATGTTTGGCAGAATCTATACACATCTTGTTTGATGAAGCATATCCACATGATCCCAAGACCTCATTATAAAATATTGGTGAGGATATGTCATATTTGGACATTAATGATACAACCTCAAATCATCATGTGATGGAATATGTGAAAATTTCTAGTTCTGGTAATTCTCCACATCCTAACTGTAGTGAACCAGATCATCTTGACCAACCATAAATATCAATAACTACTTTCTCTAGACCATATTGAACCCTTAAGAAATGTCCCCTAGATGTTGTTGTTAGATATTTAGATAAAGGAACACAAACCATAGCTTCCTTGAGAAACTAGGTTAAACATCATGCCTTCTTTCCAAAACATGAACCTAAAAATATCAATGATACAATCAATGATGAATTTAGGGTAATAACCATGCAAAAATAAATTAATCGGTTTGATAGAAATAAATTTTGCAAACTTGTAGATAGACCTAATGATACTTCGAACTTTGGAACCAAATGGGTGTTTATAAATAAGGTTGATAAAGTTATAAATATTGTTAGAAATAAAGATAGACTAGTTGCACAATGATATAATCAAGAAGATGGTATTTATTATGAAATGACTTTTTCACCAGTAACTAGACTTGAGGCAATTAAGATCTTAGTTTCCTATACACACACTTGAATTTTAATCTTTATCAAACGGATGAAAAAAGTGCATTCTTGAATGGTTATATAATTTAGGATGTATTTTGTTGAACAACCCCCAGGTTTTACAAAACCAAATTTTCCCAATCATGTGTTCAAATTATTGAAAGCTTTATATGGTTTGAAACAACATCCAAGAGCATGGTATGAACGATTAATAAATTTTATTATTTTTAAAGGTTTCACAAAAGGACTTGAAGATCCTAATTTCATTTCAAAAAGAGTTTCAAAAGAAGTTTTAATTTCCCTAATATATGTAGATGATTTTATCTTTGTATCTTCTAAAAATTCATTATGTAATTATTTGTCAAACATATTTCAAGGTGATTTCGAAATGAGTTTAATGGGTGAACATAAATATTTTATGGGATTTCAAATATTTCAAAATAAATAAGGTATTATCTTAAATCAAAGTATGTACTCAAAAGGTCTTTTAAATATATCACCTTGATAGAATAAAGAGTAGTGAAACCCAAATTAGTTCAACATGTAAGTTAGATATTGATGAAATTAGAAATTCTATTAATGAAATTGCTTACAGAGGAATGATTTGGAGTTTGATGTACATAACTAGTAGTAGAACAGATATTATGTTCAGTGTGTGTATGTTTGAAAGATTTTAAGAAATCTCAAAGGAGTCACACCTAAATAGTGTTAAAATAATTTTCGAATACCTCTTGTATACAACTAATTTATAATTGATCTATCCAAAAAGACAACCTTTTGATTTAGTTAGCTACTCAGATGCAGATTTTGGTGGATGTAAGTTAGATAGAAAGAGTACTTCTGGAACATGTCATTTTTTGGGAAAGTCAAAAATATCATTGTGTAGTAAAAAAAATTTAAGTTGCATTATAAACTGTTGAAGTAGAATACATTGCTACGGGAAGTTGTTATGCACAAATTTTGATAATGAGACACACTATATTAGACTATGGATTTCAATTTGGACATATCCCCATAAACAGTTTCAACAAAAGTGCTAGTAACATTTCTATGAATCCAATTTCTCATTCTAGAACAAACCATATTGATGTAAGACATTACTTTTTGAGAGATGGTTATCAAGAAGGTAATATAACTCTTGAGTTTATTGGGACTGAACATTATCTTAATGATACATTCAATAAATGCTTAAATATTGAGATTATAAAATACATCAGACATGAACTAGGAATGATAAATCATTAGATGTTCCATGAAACCGATATTATCAAACTGATCCATCAAACTGATCTTATCAAACTGATCCTAGAAACTGATCTTTTCAATCCGATCAATTAAACCGATCTTGTCAAATTGATCCTAAAAACTAATCTTATCAAACCGATCCTTGAGACTGATCTTGTGAAACTCATCCTTAAAACCAATCTTGTAAAATAGATCCTTAAAAATGATCCTGTCAAACTGATCCTTAAAACCTATCTTGTCAAACCAATCCTTAAAACAGTTATTTTGAAACTGATCCTTGAAACCAATCTTGTCAAATTGTTCCTTAAAACTGATCTTATCAAAACGATTATTGAAACTGATCTTCTTGAAAATGATCTCTTGAAACTGATCTTCTTGAAATTGATCTTCTTGAAACTGATCATCTTAAATCATGTCTCTTGAAAAAAATCTTCATGAAACCAATCTTCTTTAAACTGATCTCTTGAAACTGATATTCTAAAATTGATCGCTTTAAACCGATCTTATAAAACTGATCCCTGAAACCGATTTAGTGACAGTGATTTATATAAGGATTGTTTATTAAATTCTGTCTATTTTAAATAAATCAACTCTGTTTTGTATTCTTCTTTTTATCACGTTTAAATTTCTATGATTTACAATTTACAATCCCTAAATGATATATTTAGTTCAATCTATCCAAACCTATAACCATCTCCTCATCTATAAATCTTTCAACCTTTTTTCACTCTTCCTCTCGACTCTCGACCTCTCAACATTGGTGGAATATGAATCCATGTCATGGCGAGGACCAAGCATGCAATTGAAGAACCTTGATAATCTCTTCCTGCTAAGTGTTAGAAATGGGATTCTAGTGGGACTATTATACCGAGCTTGGAATGACAATTGGTTATGGCTGAAAAAAGAGGGGGTCGCTGAGTGAATTCTGTTAAGGAAATACTTTTTGTTGAAAGTACTATAATTTCAAGGATGGATCAGTTGGTTCACCACCAATGAAATACACTATTATTTGTAGATAGAGCATAAGTTCTATCAACATTTTAAGATATCCCTGGATGATGTTGAGGCAGAAAAGATGAAGTCTGTAGTAATGGTAAAGGAGATGGATTTTTCGTCAAGGAAATGAGATGAATGCTTAGAAATTCCTCATGAAGATGTCTTTGCTGACTATCCAGGTAATGTTCCACCATACTATAATTTTTTATCTTATGAAGATGCTCTAAAAGAGATGACTAGAAATGTATAATCGAGGAGGACTGCTGAAAATTAATTCAAAGGAGAATTGAGATTGATTTTTAAGTTCATACAATATCAAATCTTCCCAAGGATGGAGATTTCTCTCTTGTGAAGTATCAGGATGAGTTCTTGATATATTTTTTTTGAAACATGGGTTAAATGTGAAACTATGTTTGTATCTAATGGTGAATATCTCTGATTTTATTAATCCATACAAGAAGGCAACCTGCTTGTACTATCTGAGTATGATTTCTGTCATGTTGAAAAGGGTAGGTTGTGTGGAATATGGAGATGAAGTGATAAGAGCATGTAGTGGTTTTTTTCTTCAGAAAGACATCTGTAATAGGATTAAAATATTCTGGAACCCTTAGAAGTGATGTTCAGTAAGAGATGAGGAATGGATATATGAGGATTTCAATCAAGTTGAAAACCCATCTAGACCAAAAGACCAAGTTGATCCAGGTCTTAAACTTTGTGACATTCTAGTTTATTCTATTGTGGAAGTTGAGACTGAAGTTCCAAGGGAAGAAGGATATCCTTTTGATGATAGAAATGATCTTGATATTGTTGAAAGTCCCAAAGATATGTCTTATGGACATGCTACTCCACCATTGGACTTGGACTCAAGAGAATCTTTATTTGGTGATGAGGGTGAGGAAGAAACTAAAGTTACTAGAGATGAAGGCTATGTTGGTAAATCTAATGAGTAATCAGAAGATACTGATGATGGTGATAATTGAGGAAATGATAAGCATGTGAGTGACTCCTTAAAAGTGGGACAACAAGTGGTTGGCAGATCTAGTGACGAATCTGTACATGGAGTTGGTGAGGTTGTCGATCATGTTGAACAACTAGATTTTGGTAATCAAGATTTTGAACATGAGGATAGATCCCCCCTTACTAATGCTAAAAATCAAGACATCATTCAAGAATTGAATGATCTTATTGATTCTGTCTTAGAGGAGAGGATGTGGTTATGGTGCATCAACTTAAGGAAGTACCTAGTGAAGATGAGGTAGCTATGGAACAAGAAGAATGTGAATTTTAGTTGGTGCATGTTCCGAGACAAGTTGTTATGGCCCAACACTAGAATGAAGAAGTTGATGTTGTTGATATTGTGTTTGATCTTCATGGAAGAAGGATCAGAACTGATACCATTGATCCAAGAGACTGGAATTGTACTAGAGAATGGAATAATGTTCCAGGATACATTCTTTTTTGTTTAGAGTATGACTCAAATGAGAAGAGGGTACCACATCCATCTTTTGAATAAGTCCAGGCTGAACTAGAACATATTTCCCATGTACCAACAGTTGCACCTCCACCAGTAGAACTTGTAGCTTAGTTAGTGCCCAGTGACTATGTCACTAAGGCTAATTTGGAGAATTTTAAAAATTATATATGTGAGTCTGTGATTGCTTCAATGGGTTCCAGAAATAAAACATCTACTTCATCATGTATCTCATATTCTGATGCATCAATGATTGCCGAAACAGTAATCCAGAAGATCCAAATGAATCTCATTACTACAAAAAAACCATTATTAGACACAATACCTTACTTAGAGAAGAAGTAATAATGATGAGCAATGAGTTAAATTATTTAACCTATGACTTCTAGACCTCCTTTATAGGTACTTTGTAAGTTCTTAAAAACTTGGTAACTCATCTACTATGTGTGGAACTAAAGAAGTTGAAACAAGAGCTTGGGAAAATGTTGACTGGCCCATCCAGTACTAGGAGTGGAAAAAGTGATGTTGCTGATTTTGAGTCTTTAATGGTTGTGATGAGAGAGGAACTTAAAAAACAACTGAGTATTTCATAAAATGAAACCCTTGGAAAAGTACATCGAAATACAGACCTTGTCTACAATATGGTCTGGCAGTGCCCAAATGAAGCCTCTGCATCACAGAAAGAAATTTGGGAAAAGGTGGATGATTATTTCACTACGATTTATACAAAGCATGATCTCATCAATATTTTCAAGTTTCTCGCATAAAATCAAAAAATTCCTCGAGTCACTGAATCATTCAAGAAGAAATTTCCTTAATTGAAGGAGTTTACTCTTTTGCTGAGTAAATTTATAGAAAATAAGGATGACTTTGAGAAAGCCAGGCAATATGGTGCTAAAATTATTAATGGATTTATCAACCTTATCAAACCTTATCAGCATGTTCATGAAGAGGCTGTTGTGGTCCCTCCATCTACATCAGTTGGTACTGCCTATCAGCCTCCTACTCCAATGATTGTCTCTCAGGATCTTTCCCCGATTCGACTGATCATCACAGATCAACCTCCCAGTCGTGTGTTGTTAGAAAGGTAGCCTACCCTTTTAGACACTATTCCAATAGGTGTTTCCATGCCTGGTGTTATCTTCAGACCACCTCTTCCCTCTACTTTTCTTTTTTCAAATCCCAAAAGGGGGAGAAAATAAGGCATACATTATTTATCAAAGGGATATATTTTCTTGTTTAGTAGACATGGCATGTACTCACCTTAATCCATTTACTAAGGGGGAGCTTTGTTGTAAATGTTCATTATTTCAAGTAAATAAAAACATTAGTTACATTTGACAATTAGATTTAGGGAAGTATTTTATGTTAAGATATATTTATTCTAAATATTTTCATATATGCCATAATTTATAATTATCAAAAAGGGGGAGATTGTTGGACCCTCTATGATTTTTTAGTTTTCATAATCACAAATAATTTCAATATACAGATTCTACTAATTCATTACATTTTAATATCTCTAATGTAATCAATTATTTCATACATAAAAATATAATTACACAAGTCAATAACATATATTCATGAATAAATATGATTATAAGACTATTTACATGTATTTTTGGATAACAGTTAGTCTTGTAATGTTTTGTGTAATACAAAAAATTCACAGCTTTTTAGATTCCCTGACACCTATGGTTTGTTAAACACACCGATGTTCGACACACCGATGTTCGACACACGAAAATCAACACACCGAAGTTGACACACCGAAGATGGTAGACAAAAGTGGACACACTGAAGATGACACACCAATGTCGACACACCGATGTCAACACACTGAATATGATAGACAGAAGTCGACACACCGAATATGATGCACCGAAGTCAACACACCAATGTCGACACACCGAAGATGACATACCAATGTTACTAAAATGAAGCCAATAGACCAAAGATGACTCATGGAATGTCATAAATAACTGTTTTAATTATATTAATTCAAATTTATTTCTAACAGTCATATTTGGATAAATTAATATTTCTGAAATTATTTATTGTTGTCTGTAGGACTATCCGTAGACAATACGATGTACATGCACATGTGAAGATCTTCAGGTATAGTGGATCATAAAGTATAAAAGGACTTCAATCAGAGCTCAACAATTGACAGATACGCAGAGATATACAAATACACAAAGAGATTAGATAACACACTGTATTATAGACTGTGCAAACTTAGAATATTGAAAAGAGAGAAAGTTGAAACTTGGTCTCACCTAGAAACTAACTACTTGAGCTTACTGAACATCATCACAAAGAAGCACTGAACTCTTTCACAAAAAACTATGACACTCTGTTCTGAAGCCAAATTTAAGAAGAGGTCTCAAATATAATTTCCTCAACATCCATTGAATCCAAAGTATTACTACATAACACACTGAGAATTCTAAACCATATTCTCTTCCATAGCTCTGTTGTGTTCCTATCATTACTATTTTGAGCAGTGTGTATATCTGTTTGAATCTCACTCACTATGTCCTTAGCTAAACATGAGGATAACCAAATATCCTCACTCTCAATCCATTCTTATAATTGTATCTCACGTAGAACTGTGGAAAAGATCCAGTGGGATCTGTTTATTTATTTCTCCCCATGAATAATTTTGGTAGAGGTCATGTGTAACCTAGACAGCCTATTTGCTGTTGTGAACCCTGATCCATGGTGTGGATCAAATTTTTATTAATATAGACTGCCTGGTGAAGGGTCATTGCCATGTGGAGAGGACTAATTCTCTTCTTAAGATTTATCCTCTTGTTTTATTAGTTATGCTATTTATCTTATATTTTTATCTATTTTGTTTTTTTTTGGTTTATGATAAACTGAACATTGATAGTTAGTTTAGCAAGTTTTTACATTTATTTTGAATTAGTAAGTTTGTTTCAAAACTTTAACTAATATTTATATTGGTAAAGCTAAGAACTAATCAATCATCTGAGAACCATTTTGAACCTCCAAGACTTTTATAAATTCACTACAAACTAACATTGTTTATTATTTTCATAGGGGGAAATTATTTTTTAAATAAATTTATTAAAAAAAATTTATTGATACTCAATTCACACCCCTATTGAGTCATCTACTTTGACCAACAATATGTTTATCACAATACCTCTTTCTGTAGTATTTTTTTATAAACCTAAGGAGGTTGAAATAAGAATAGGTATATTTCTTAAACGTGGGTTTTTTTTTCATTCAATATTTTACATATTGTAAACCTATAAGAACCATTTTCATATATTAATATCTTTTCAAATTTGATACAATAATTATTTTGGTTTTTAAGGCCAAATTTCCTAACAAATTAACCACTTAATACAAAATAAATGCATCGCCCTTGCGTATGTGTAGACTACTTCCTAATGAGATGATGTATTTCGATTCTTATCCCCACCACCTATGGAATGTCTTAATGATTGATTAAAATGAAATAATATGATATATATGATATAATTTAATATTTTTATTATTAAATAAATATTATATTTCTCTCATTTATATCCAACACAAACTGTAATCAATGCTTGTGCATAAACATAGACTACCATCTTTTGAATCAATGTTTTTTGTTTTTCATATTCACCCCAAATTAATAACATATATAAATATATTTAATGATATATTATTATATATATGATATAATTATAATCTTTATTTATAAAATAATAATTAAATTTATTCCCTAATGTTTTTCGCAAAATAGAAATGGTAAAAATGACTCTGTACATACTATAACACCCCAAACTCATTTACCTAGAGTCGGTGAATTGTTTTAATAAATTGGCATGATTACAAGGAATCAAGTCCCGAAGAACTGATCAGTTTAGAAATCTTGGAAAATAGATTACATACATGAATTTTACATTACACATTCAAACATAAAACGAAAAATAAATAATCGGTTGAGAATTCCATCATTCCCCTAGAATAACTATGCATATGAAACATTATACACTTCAAAGAATCTGGGGAAAAACATATGATAGGGGTGAGCTCAGATGATTAATAATGGTAAAAAAAAATTTGGAAGCTATAAAATTTTAATATATGATGTGTAAAAAAACAACATCATTTTAAACGTAAACATGAACATAATATGGATAAAATAAATCAAACATTACCATATAAACATGCATATGGATATTCTAAAAGTCGAATAATCCCATGTAATAATTAATTTCATAATTAGGGAATGCCTAACGTTGGACATCATTACCACATATTCAAGTCCTCGTTCTAAGACAACATATAAATTTTTTGTCAATTCCTAGTGCCAAGACACTAGTTTTTCTTATTAGACCTAACGATGCATCGAGGGGCTATAGCGGGACTCAACCATCACTTACTAGGTCCACTGAATTCCTCATATGAAAATGTTGAAACATAACACAAACATTCATATTAAAACTAGGATACCAAATGTCAATACATATAACATAAAACATGAAGGGTATAAAAATATCACATCCATAGTAAAAAAGATCATAAATTATTATATACAAAATGGTAGATTGTCTTATAATAAATCAGCCTTAATCAAGAATAATATCTAGTAAATGATGTTGACATGGTTGAAAATGACCAGTAAAACGTTTTGATAGAAAAGACCCTTTTGTGAAATCATTTAAAAGTCAAACATTGATAAAGGAAGTAATTTAATAAATATTTTTGAATCAAAGTGTATCATAGAACATTGAAAATTTTGAAAGGAATTATCATTTTAAAACAACCATGTCCATATAAGTAAATCCTTAAAATCAGTTTTAAAACATGGACATTCATTGAAAAGATTTAGAAAAATAAATCATTATAAAATTTAAAATGATGAACTTGATAAAGGGACCATTCCAAAAAATATTAAAATATTCATTTTGAAATTATTTTTATGAAACATGGACATGGATGATAAAAATTCCCCAATAAATACTTACACATAAACAATCTAAGATTATAATAAGATTGAGGAATTAACCCTAAAATTGTATTTTACACTGGACGAGGGTACATTTATCCTCACATATATTGACCATAGTATGTTATTAAATTATACCAAAACCATATTCATATTTCCAATATCAAAAATGTTTCATTTATGAATTTATACAACCCACTTAATAATGATTTCCATGTTAATTTATCATTTTAGGTAATAATTTATTTCATTATCGTACATGTTTTAACTTGTTATTATTGATCATATATTTTAGATCAGGATTTGAATACATCAAAAATGTAAAAACTGAATTATATGTAATATATATTTAGAATAAAAATATGTATATTAGATAGATATATGAAATGGAAAACACCATTTATGGAGACGGTAGGCCCTACGTACGCATTAATGTTGTTTCTATTTTCATATAGTATTGAACGAAAGTAAGTGAATAAAATATATGTAAGTATATAAATATATCTATATATATTTCTAGTAGAATTATTATGTCATATATTACATACATATTAATAATATATAGTTTTATAATCATCGTTTAATGGTGAACATGGATATGAATCTCATCGGGTCGTGGAGATAATATGTCGTACGTACACACGAGCGGCGATAAAATTTCCTTAATAATTAAAATGTGTGGAATTTGATGAAATAATAATTTTACATATAATTTATAATGTTATTATTATTATTTATATATATATTACTCATCATTATATCCATCCACATAACATAGTGTTGAATAAAAAATTACACCACGGCGTGGAGATGGTAAGTCGTACGTAAACACGCATGCAGACATTATAATTATGTGATGGATAGAATAAAAAATATAGTTGTACCATATTTATAATAACATAAAACTATGTATAAGGTACTAGATTTTTTATTCTGTAATGGAATCAACAAAGAAGGGGAAGTGGAAGAAAAAAAAAGACTTTGAAAGAGATGATAAAATTTTTAACTCTTCTTCGGGTGCTTCCTTTGTATTTGATCAAAAAGACTCCTTAGAATTCTATCAAATCAATGTAAGGACAGTAGGTTTATGTGAGGGTTTTTGGGATTATATTTTAGTATGGGATGTTTGAACCAAATGGATTTTGAGGAGCTATTTTGAGAGAATGAGAAGTACTCTTTTGTAAGAGAGGTGAAGGTCACTTTAGGAAAAGATTCAAATATTATTTTATTATTCAATCATATTTGGTTATTAATGGCTCCAAAAGGACATATTTTTAGACTAATGTTGGTATGGATCTAAATCCTCTCATCTGATAAGTTTTAGACAAGTTTAGGTCACCATATTAACCCTATCTTTGTTATTGAACTCCTATTTAAGTTGATTAACTTTTACAACGTCCTTTTGTATTATTATAATAAATGTATAATAAACATACTATAAAATGTCAAGATAACCCCAAGTGGCTCATTATTTACATATATAATTTTATATATGTCCTTTGGCTGAATCAAATATTTTAATTAATATTTTATCGTTTAATAAAATAGTATTTGTTTTAAAAACTCATTTTTGTCAATTTTGACACCATTTACTATTTGGTTTTTGTAAAAGTCATAAAAACATTATTACTTCGAAAATAATTCACTTAATTGACCCTAACATGCCATATTAACATTTAAAATTTGTTTAATACATAAAAAGTCTCAATTTAAAATTATATTAATATTTATAATGTCAATTTTTTAATCCTTCCATATTAATGTAATTATTTCCTCATCATTGTCTCAAAAATAAATTTTAAAATTTAATGTATAAAATTTATAAATAAAATACCATTATGTTGGAAATCGTTTTATCATTCTAATTTATATTTATAATTGAATTTATCTTATGTATAAACCTATATTAAAAATGGTTTAGTCATTAAACATAGAATTTAACACTTAACTCTTCTTTAAATTAAATAATAATAAATTTCCTAATCTAATCCCTCTAGACCAATAGGATCATAGTTTATTCCTAAGGTTTTTTTGGAAAAAATAAACTTATCCAATATAATTATACATGTTTTGGGTAATTATAATATTGTTTATACCTTTAATTACCCAATTTACATTAAATCATGTTAAATAAAAGTCGAAAATAAATTTTCACAAAAAATTATTATCATATTATTGAACCAAATTTTACTTATTGATGTCAACCGTTTCTATATTAATTTTTATATTCAATTAACAAAATTGGTAAAATTATATTTTACGTAAATTTGCAAATGTGTTTAGAAGCTGAGTAAAAGAAGTTAAAAAGTCCAATAAAATTATACACAACTAATTTTATACTAAAATGAATCTAGTGATTTACATTGGACTTATATAAATATTATGTATCTATTTTGAATTAAAATAAATTTATGTATATAAATAATTATTTAAATGAAAAGTATGTTTTAAACAATAATTTAGTGTTTTTAACTATTCGTCAAAAATATATTGTTTACAGAAAAATACAAAAAAATTAACCCTAATCTAATTTTGATATTCCAAATTCAAAAATGATGTATATTTAACCATATTAAAAACTTATAATTTTCATTAATTAATTTAAAATTTATTTTTGTTGTCAAAACCTAAAAACGGGTTTTTCAAAAGTCAAAACTATAAAAAAAATTGACATGTGTTTATGTCAAATTTAAATGTGAAATTACCTATAATTACCTAAATTGTATTAGATGATAAAAAGTAATCTAATTATACTTATAAACCCTTCAAATTAATAATTGAACACTACAAATTATTTTGATTGAAAAAATTGCTTTTAATTAAAATTTAGTATTTTTCACTATTCATAAAAATATTAATGTTATCAGAAAAGTACCAAATATTTATCCAAATAAAATTTTTATGTTATTATTTGAATGTGGAATATAATTTAATTAAATTGAATATATAAAAGTTTCAAATATTGGATTTAAAAAGGGTTCCCCACTAAAAGGTAGAACAAGCATTTTAAAAAATACATCTTTAATCTGAAAATTAAATTTGTCATTATATCATGTCTATGAAAAAAATATTTGAATGTTGAAATTATATAGGATATATATAAAATTAAAAATTTTGTTATTAATATATATAAACTATTTTTGAATGGCTAGTTTGGTATATCGTGGTGCGCTCTATCTTAGTGTCATGTGTAGCACAAGCTACTGAATTACTTTAAAGAGGTGACATACTATGAAGTCATGGGGTGTTATATTCTCCCCTCCATTAAGAAATTGTGTCCTAATAATTTTAAATTGTTCATTAAAAATAAACTCTTGAAAATAGAAAATACCTTTGTAGAAAACCCACATCGGAAATAGGGTAAATAAACTTTTGTGTTAATAAGAGGGAAGGGGAAATGAAAATGTAACCAAAAAATTATGATATAGATTAAGAGAACATTGGTCGCAATTAGAGACACATAATTGGTGGGAAAATGTAAATATTTATAGGGAGTGATTGAGGTCATCAATCACAAACAAGTTTAAAACGGAGGGCCCCAAAGTCATCAATCTATGATAAATTAAAATATAACTGGTTCAACAAAACATGAGGTATTAGGATTACACAATTTTTGTTTTAAGTCCCCTTCACTAATGTTTACGAATTAATTTATTCATATAATTTGAGGGAATAAAATATACTTGACATGTAGATTTTTATACTTCAACAAATTCCATTCATAAACTCATCTTTCACTCCAAATATAATAGAATTCAAAAATATTCTATTTATCCTAATTGTATAGGGTTTCAAAAAATAATGAATTTATAATTTAATTGTCAGAATATTTTAAAAAGACTACATTATACAAGCCAGGACATCATGTAGGTCAGTGGTAGGTTTTACACCCTTGTCGTCATTTGGTTCTGGGTTCAAGTCTCGCGGCCTTGCTGGATGCGATAGGTTATCCTCTGACCTCTGGGTTGTCCTTTTTATAATAATCAAAAATAATATTAATTAATGATTTCACCTTAATAATAGCATCCAATTTCAATCATAATCCATTCCATCCTTTATAATTATCCAAAATACGTATGTCCAAACTAACAGTCTGAAATTTATAAAGAAGGTAATCACAATGAATAGTTTTTTTTTTCAACGTAATAAAATGTGAATACCATCATCATATATTATTTTAAAACATGGTAACACCATGAATTAAAATAAAACCTTATTAAATAAATTCATTCTCCCTTTTTTCCTTATATAATATTCGATATAATCCTTATATACAAAAATTTTGAATACTCCAACTATTATGGAATAAATAAACCATTAATCAGTTCTATGGATATCAATAATATCCAATATAATAAATCCAAATCAATCATTTATTATTCCACAAAAATACCTCAGTATTAGGGAAATATTAAATATTATCTTTCATTCAATCATATATTTAATAAAATGTTTAACTTGCTATTGATTCACTTTTCATAGAACCATATAACCTCATATCTTTAATGAAATAGTATTAAAATACAATCCATATATATTTCATAATTTTTATAAACAGTACACCATTGATAAAAAACTCAAATGAAATAATTATTTAATAACAACATAATAACACTAGTCATTCCTCTTCTTCTTCGGTAGTATCATAACATGATTACTATCCAATAACATCATTTGGGTCATACTCTAATGATTTGGAAATTGATTCGGATAGTGTCCCAACACCTTGCAGATGAAGCATTGTACATTTGAAACCATTTTTCTTACCCATGCAATCAAAAACATGGTGTCTTTTTTCTCCACACATATAACGTACTCTAATTTCTATCAATCATTTACCAAGGTGATTCTTTCCATAGTTATCAGATGGGGGATATCCATATTTCCCTTATTCCCTTTATCCATCTCTATCCCTTCCATCCTCATCTTTTCTTGCCACCCTTAAAAGCCATATTACATAGAAAATTCATTACTTATCATGTTACCACCTAATATTATTTCTTTATATGATGCAGATTTTTGGTAGACTATTTCCCTTCTAAATTTTGGCTTAAAACCATGAAATATACGATCCTTCTTACTATTTGGATCATGCATATTACTGATGTTCTCATTCCTTCTAATAGGCAAAATTTCTAAACAATGGTATACAGTAGGTTTGATTATGAATCATAGTGCATAATTCCAATCATGTAAAATACCTAACATAAATTTAAATGTTTATGCATATAATCCATAATCATAAAAATGTTTTCTTTGAGTAAGTATTTACCCATAAAACCTTAATAATGGATTGAAATAAAAATGTGAATTATCCTATGTATATCTCCCAGGAGACATAAACAAGAGTGCAACAAGGCTCGTTGTTAGATAACAGGATACCCTAAGTCATGCTCGAAACCCCTTGTCAGAGTTTTCAGTCCCATGAACATCTCTTCCAGAGCTTTCACTTCTTGCTTTTATCCAAAAAGAGATGTATTTATTAGAAAATACAAAAAAAAATTGCATTACCAAAATTATAGGAATTTCGTCTATACTGATCCTCAATGTCTATCGTAGGTTAATGATTTATAATCAGATTTTTTTAAATCTAGTTTCCAGGTTTTCTACTAAACTTCTCTGATACCAACTATAATGTCCCATCCCCATTTACCAAAATTCAGTTCATTTTTAATACATTGTCATGATTACAAGGATTCAAGTCATAAAACACTGATCAGTTTAGCAATCTTGGAAAATAGATTACATACATGAACATCAGATTACACATTTGAACATAAAACAAAACATAAATAATCTGTTGGGAACACTAATATAACACTAGTTTGACCCTGTATATCAATAATAATATACTTTTTTCAATACTGGAAAAACCCAATCATAAAAAAGGGGTGAGCTCAGAAGCTTAGTAAGGGTAAATAATGTAGTAGAATCTATAAGCTTTTAATGCAAGATGTGTAATAAAAAATACAGCCTTTTAAAATTAAACATTAACATAATATGGATAAAATAAATCAATCATTACCACATATATATATATATATATGTGGATATTATACTAGTCGAATAATCCCATGTAATAATTAATATAATAATGCGGGAATGCCTAATGTTGGATATGATAACCATATAGTCAAGGCCTCAAACCAAGACAACAAATAAAATTTATGTCAAGGCCTTCTGCCAAGACACTGGTTTGTCTCATGAGACCTACCGATGAATCGAGGGGCTATAGCGATCCCCACCCATCAATTACAAATTCCACTACATTCCACATATGAAAATTTTGAAACCTAACATAAACATTTGTATTAAAACTAGCATAAGAAATGTCAATACATAAACCATAAACCATGAAGGGTATAAAAATAGAACATCCATTATAAAAATATCATAAGTCATTCCATGAAAAATGGAATATTGTATTATTATAAATCAACCTTAATCAAGAATAATATCTATAAAAGGATGTTAACATAGCTGAAAATGACCAGTAAAAATTATTGAGAGAAATATCCATTTTTGTGAAATAAATTAAAAGTCACACATTTATAAAGGAAGTCATTTAAATTTTACTTTTGAATCAATGTGTCCCAGACAACTTTGAAACCTTTAAATGGAATTAGAATTTAAAATGAATAATTTCCATAAAAGTAAATCCTTAAAATCATTTTTTAAACCAATATATTAATTAAAAAGATTTAGAAAAAATACATAATTAAAAAATCTAAAATGATGATATTGATAAAGTGTCCCTTCCAAAAAACATTAAAATGTTCATTTTGAAAACATTTTTAGGAAACAAGGACGTGGATGATAAAAATTCCCCAGTAAATACTTTTACATAATCTATCTCGGATAATAATGAGATTGAGGAATTTACCCTTACCTTGTACTTTCCATTGGTCGAGGGTATGTTTAACATCTTGTATAATGACCATAGTATGTTATTAAATTATACAAGAACCCTATTAATATTTATTATATTAATCATGATTAATTTATGAATTTATACTACCCTTTTAATAAGGATTTCCATGTTAAATTAACATTTCGTGTAGTAATTACTTACATTATTGTACGTGTTTAAGCTTGTTATTCATGATCGTATCATTTAAGTCATGATTTAAATACATCCAGAATATAAAAGATGATTTATATTTCATATATATTTAGAATATAAATATGTATAAAATATAGATATATGATTTGGAAAACACTGTTTATGGAGCTGGTAGGCCCTACGTATGCATAAACGTTGTTTCTGTTTTCATATCATATTGAACAGAATTACATGAATAAAATATTTTTAAGTACATATATTTATATATCTCTAGTAGAATTATTTTTTCATATATCTCATACTTATTAATAATAATTTTTTTTATAATCAACGTTGAATGGTGAACGGGGAAATGAATATCATCGTGTCGTGGAGACGACAAGTCGTACATACACAGGAGTGATGATATCATTTCCTTAATGATTAAAAGGTGTGGAATTGGATGGTATATTAAGTATATAGATAAATTATCAGGATATTTTCATTATTTATATACATATTACTCATAATTATATCGATCCATATAACATAGTGTTGAATAAAAAATTACACCGCAGCGTCGAGACAGTAAGTCGTACAGATGCACGCATGGTGACATTATCATTCATATGATGGATAGACTAATGAATATGGTTGTGCCATATTTATAATAACATCAAATTATATTTAAGTTATTGGAGTTATTATTTTGGTATGGAAACAGAAAAGAAAGTGGAATTGGAAGAAGAAAAGGACATTGAAAGAGGTGATGAAATTTTTACCTCTTCTTCGCATGCTTCGTTTTGATTTGATCAAAAGGGATCCTTAGTTTGGAATCTGATCAATGTAAGGCCTCTAGGATGAAGTAAGGTTTTTTGGGAGGATATGTTTTCATGGGTTTTCTGGGCCAAATGAATTTTCTGGTGTGATTTTGAGGGAAGGTTAAGTACCCTTTTATAAGAGAGGTGAGGGTCACATTAGGAAAAGCATGAAATATTATTTTATTATTCAATCGTATTAAGTTTATAATGTCTCCAAAAGTATTTATTTCTAGGATAAGGTGGTTATGCGTCAAAATAGTCTCAACCAATATGTCTTAGAAAAGTTTAGGTTTAACTTTTATTTAAATATTTTAACTTTTACTATGTCCTCTAGTATTATTATAATAAATGGGAAATAAAATTACTATAAAATGATAAGAGAAACCCAAGTAGTTTATTAGAGACATATCGAATCTATTATATTCTCTTTGAATGAAACTTATATTTTTTGAAGTATTTTATCATTTAATAAAATAGTATTTGTTTTAAAAACTCATTTATATAAATTTTTACAATATTTAGTATTTTGTTTTTGTGAATGTCATAAAAATATTATTACTCCAAAAAAATTCATTTAATCAACCCTATCATGTCATATTAACCTAGAAAATTCTTATAATACATTAAAATCCTCAATTTAAAATTATATTAATATTTATAATATCAAATATTTTAATATTTCAATAATAAGTAATTACTGCATCATCATTATCTTAAAAATAAATTTAATAATTTAATGTCTGAAATTTATAAATAAAATACTATTATATGGGAAATCATATTAGATTTCTAATTAATATTTATAGTCAAGTTTATCTTATTTATAACCACATATTAAAAATGCTTTAGTTATTAATCATTGAATTTAACGATTTTAACTCTTCTTTAAATAAAATAATAATAAATATTCTAATCTAATCCAAGTGGTCCAAAAATATAATATTTTATTCCAAATTTTTTTTGGTCAAAATACAGTTATACAATAGAATTAAGAGATGTGTTAGAGTTATTATAATATCATTTTTACATTTAATTACCCTATTTACTTTTAACCGTGGTAAATAAATGTCAAAAGTCACTATTCACCAAAAATTGTTTCCATCTTATAGAACCCCATTTTACTTATAGATGTAATATTTGTATCTCAGATTTTTAAAATTCAATTTACAGAAGCGGTAAAATTATGTTTTATGTAAATTTGCAAATGTGCCTATATGGTGGGTAAAAACGTTAAAATGTTCAATAAAGTTTTATATATATAATTTTATAATAAAATTAATATAGTGAATTACACTGGACTTTTATAGGTATTATATATCTATTTTGATATAAAATAATTTTAAATAAAATAAATAGTTATTTAAATAAAAAGTATTTTTTAATCAATAATGTATTTTTTTCCACTATTCATCAAAAATTGAATGTTTACAAAAAAATAATAAAAAATCACCTTAACATAAATTTTATATTCTGAATTAAAAAATTTAGTATATTTTACCAAATTAAAAACAAAGAAGTTTCATTATGTAATTTAAAATTAATTCATGTTGTCCACACACAAAATTGGTTTTTTAAAAGTCAAAACTATCAAAAGATTGACTTGTGTTTATGTAAAATTTTAATGTGAAATTACTTATTATTAACTTTATTGTATTAAATGATAAAAATATTATCTAATTATACTTTCTAACCATTGGAATTCATAATTTAACATTATAAATTATTTCTATTAAAAAAGTTGTTTTCCATTAAAATTTAGTATTTTTCACTATTCAACAAAATATGAAAGTTATCAGTAAAGTACAAAAACATTATCCAATCTAAATTTTTATGTCCCTATTCTAAATAAGAATTTATTTTCACTAAATTTAATATATAAATGAGTCAAATATTTAATTTAAAAAGGTTTCTTCATTAAATGGTTGAAAAACTTCATTTTTGAAAATTAGTTCTTTTAACAAAAAATGGAATTTGACCTTATATTGTGTCTATGAAACACAAAATTTGAATATTAAAATTATATAAGATATGTATATAATATAAAATGTTGTTAACACAGTTAATAACTGCTTTTTGAACAACTATTTTTATATGTCATGGTGCACTTGAACATGGTGTTGCGTGTATCACAAGATATAGAATTACATTAAAGAGATAACATACTATGAAATCATAAGGTGTTACATGGACTACCATATCAATGACGTAACATTATTCATTTTTTCATAAACAATCTAAATTATTGGTCATAAAAGTATAATAAATTTCTAAAAATTATAATGATTAAATGAATATTTTTGTGGAAATAATATAATCCAGATTCCATTGACCGTAAACAACCTACCAAAGTCATTTTTGACTTATCAACAAAACATCCTCAAATAATTTAATGTTTACATTGATAGTAGTGTGATTAAGTATGAAATATTATTATGTTAAATAAAAATAATAATAAGTATGTTATTAAATTTAAAAATATTATTTGGATTTTAAATAATTAACCTAATTTTAGTATTCAGGAATATAATTAACATTCATGACAATAAATACTCTTGGAAATGGATTAAAAGTCTCCATTATATAACAATGATACATTTACTTTTTCACCAAAATTTTTCCTTAAATTTTTTGTAATATTTATTACAGTTTTCTTTTATTAATATTTCATAAATATATTATTTTTTACAAATTAGAACAATTTTCATTCGGGTAATGTTTTATTGCCTCATAATTTATCATGCCAGAAGGTATTTTTCTTTAAAACTGCAATTTAAATGTGTTATAGTTTTTCTTTTATTTTTCCTCCATATATATTTGATTTAAATGTTTAACATATGTTGACAATATATTTAAATAAATTTCTAAATTAATAATAAAACATGACATTCATTCATTATTAATATTTTATATGTATAAATTTAAATGTTTTCTAAAATTTTAATTTTTAATATTATAACAAAAGTTTAAAAGGAATATTTATTTATTGTATTCATTAGGATATTAATTTTCATTTTTCTAAAACATAATGATTCAATAATATCACTCTAAAAATTTTCATGTTTTTAAAATAATATCACATATCTTATTATTTAAATAAATTGTATTTAAATATTTTTCAATGGAAAATGATTTTTATCATTAATTTAATGTAAATAAATATTGAGTTTCAATAGATGTGTTACAAATAATATTTTCTGAAATTTTAGGATGTAAATTCAAGTTAATCTGTGATTTGGGTATGTTATAGTCCTTCAATATTTTTTATAATGAAATGTGAGTGCAATATATATCTCTAATTCATTGGGTATTGACTATATTCTCAAAAAAATTATGTTGGAATTAATTGAGTATGTTATTCCTTTTTAAGGGTTATTTAAAGAGTTGTATAATGATAATTTCCCAATTTATATATATAAACATAACATGTTTTCATTTTAATATTCATGGATTTTTTATTATTTCATTGTGTATGATAATGATATTTTTTGCAGAAATTATTACTCTATTTAACGGAAAAAGGTGTGTTTTTAATAAAATGTTATCAGGGGTTATCATGTTTTTTAATATACCCTCATGATTTTTATTTTTTACTATATGTTTTATAATAAATAGTATGATGAAAAATAATGGGACGTAAAAATTATTTCACATATAAATAAATTTCTATTTGATCAAAATTATTTATTTTTTAATAAGAAACTCTCTTATGTGATTTTATTATCTTAAAATGTACTAATGTGTTACATTTTTTGTGTGCCCCTTACTAATATTTTTTTTATCTTATCCTATTTTTCCAAATTATTTTCAATAAATCATGAGGATGAGTATAACCTTTAATAATATCATAATCAATGAATATAAGTTACCTTGAATGAAATAAGTGTGACTTCGTAAATAACATTTTTTGGGAAAGAAGGGATACAATGTGTAAATGACCACTTTAAAAAAAATTCTTATATATATATAATCTTAAATGTTCCTTGATTATTTGAGTTATAAAATATTTCCATTTTATTTTGTATGTTTTGGATTGAAAAATAAGATCACATTTAATGGTTTCAAATCCAAATGTTCAATGATTCTATTTATATAATTTTTTCTATATGTGAGGGTTTGGGGATTTTATAGGTTTTATCAAAAAAAGGTTTAAGATTAATTTTTATGATATGATGTTATTTTAGAATATGATAAATTTCTTATATTTCCAAAGAGGATAATATGATAGGTATAATTATGTGTAAATACATGAATATAATATGTCATAGTTCTGGATATATTAGATTTTATAAATCTCATAATACTATTTATTATGTTTTATTTGATGCAATCAAACTAACTCCATTTATTTTATTAAGTGGTAGAAAATTTAAAAACAAATTTAACAATAGATTTTATGAAAACGTGGTAGTTTTGTGGATGATAAATTTAATGGAAATTGAGAATTGGTGAAATTTATTAAGGTTTTTCATAATAGATATCTAATTTGTTGATTATTAACCTAATCCTATGTGAGGTTTCCAACACACCATAAAAGTGAAAAATGTATTTCCCTTGAATTTTAGTTTATATATATCAAGTAGGTATATAAATATTCAATGCATTATGTGTCCAAAATATGGTTATAATCATACAAAGGTATGAATTAATGATATAATATTTAGGTTTATATACAATAAAGAGTGAAATATTCAAATAAACAACCATGTAAAAAAACGAATGTTCAGTTGACAACATAATGGGGAATAATGTTCTTCCCATGGTATAATTTAAATTCATTACATATGAGGGGTATGGGTATTATGAAAATTAATGTCTGAGTGGGAATGATGAAGATCTATATAAGTAATACTATTCAGATAATTGATTAATAATGTTTAATTCTTTTAAAATTAAATTTTAAGAAACATAAAAATGTATATTATAGGTACAGAATATATTTTTGGTTCTATATTTATGTTGATAAATAATATTACAAGACTCCTATTTATTATTTTTATATATAATTATTAAGGAGTAAGATAGAAAATAATCATTAGTGTATTATTAAATAAATTTAATTATTAATGTCTCAGAATATAGGGATTAATGATTTATGATGTATTTATATATTTAACAATGATTATAAATTCATTTATGTTAACACCATTTCAGGGTTTAATGTGATGGAGTACTAGTAGAGATATTAATTTTGTATAAATAAGTTTATGGTGTATATATAACCCTTGTTTTAAATATGTGTCTTAATGAAAAGGTTAATTTAATTAGAATTATTTTATATTGTTTGGCATAATTTTAATGGTTTAGATAAAAATTATGTTTAATAGGGTCCTTGAGGTTGTGGTAATTATTGCTAATTGGGATAAGAGGGTTATTACATTTTGAGAATATGTTTTTTTATCAAATAGATAGCCATGGTGTTGAAATGTAATATGGTGACTATAAGTTTCATGTCATTTTTGACCAATTTAACTATTTGGGAAAACTTATTCAATTATTATAAATAGATACATTTATCTCTAAGATGTGATTTTATTTTAGGAATAATGCTTGAATTATCATTTTTTAGTGTACATGATTTTATTTTTTATTTATGGTGATTTAGAATATTTCAAATAAAAATTAGTATATTTTTTAAAATTATATAATTTGTTCATATATATTTTTGGTATATGACATTAAGATTGAATAATGAAATTTATAGATAAAAGAAAGATTGATCTTATAATAGTAATATGAGATCACGTCCTTTTAATTTTTGGGATTTGATCACTATTTGGAAAATTTTAATTGTTTTTAATGATCGTTATTTATGTAATTTTTAAATATTATATTAGGGTTTTATTTTTTAGGCCTTTGAGAATAATGTATTATTTTGTTATGTTAGATATTATAGTAGATTATTCTTACAAAACATGCCTTTTAATTTGTGGATAGAAGTATAAGAAATACTATTTCACCCATTTTGGATCTTATGACTGGGGAACATTTTTTTAGTTCTTCGAGTAAGAAAAATTCATCTTGGATATTTGTTTCATGTATCATGTTTTTATATAGTAGTGGGCATTGATCGAAGGGAAACAAAATGTTGTAAATTTTATTATGAAATATAATCATTTCCATAAGTATAATTTCTTTTATTCTTTACCATGACAGTAAGAAAATCCCTCAACTCTTGTAAAAGGATCTAGATATAATATTTTAATACTTATAACTTATTATATAATTAATATATGTTCTTACTTATCCCGAATTTGTATGGTTTTTTTATAAATAAATTTCAAATTTTCATATTACCTATCACTCTTTATTATTCCATGGATGTTATTTTTCATCCACATTAGAGCCTCATATTGAGGATGCTCTGATATGGGATAGAGAGACTAGTAAGCCACAAGGGTTCTAGAAGTCATCATATGAGGCCCTTGAAAAATGGAAATAGGATTCCTTAATTAATTTTTATTTGAATAAGATCCTCTTAAGAGTTCCTTTCGAAGAGATGAAATGGAAGAAATATGTTTATGTAAAATATTCTATTTTAATTGAATGGTTTTATCAACTATAAATGTTGCTGATTTAGGTTGAATTTACAAAGAAGGATATACTTGTTGAGTGATTTTAATGGAGGATTCTATTTGAGGGAATTTTGAGAAATGTCCAAAATCCATCATTGGGATAACTATGCCGCTAATGGGTATAAAACCATTGAATATGGACACTCTCATAAGAAACAAATCATATATTTAGGGTTATCAGATTGTAAATGTATTAAAAAAGGCTATATATTTTAATGATATGATATAACTGAGTTTAGAATTAGAGAATATGGAATATCGATTTAGTTCGATATCTATGATTTCAGGAGCCTTCTGAATCTAGGAATGTAATAAAACATTTAATCATTTCTAGGTAAAAACACTTATGTGAATATTTGGATAAGGTTCATGGTCTTGAATTACATATTTTGGAATAAAAATTTCCTATCTAAATTTATTCAACAATAAGAGTCCCAATCAAAATGGGAAAGAAATGTGAGAAATCCAACTTTAGTTATAATAATAAGGTTGTTGTTAATGATTATTTGAGATAGATTTTAAACAAATTAGTGGTGTTTTTCATACAGTTTCATGATTTTATTATTTGAATTGAATAAAAAAATTCATCTTTTCCCTATTTTTAAGGTAGTTGGTGGTGAGAGAAAATCATGTATGAATTATGTTTCTTTTTCCAAAAATGGGTATCAAAACTGTATTTTTTAGATAAGGAAAAATAAGCATGGCCACGGGGTTGATGTTCTTTTATTGGGAAAACTTAATATTGACAGGGAGATAGAATCTAATAAAAACCATATGTTGTCTTCAAACCCTATTTCACATAAAAATAATCATAATCCATCTAGGAATATTGATTATGGGTTATTAAATTATCAATAATTTTATGGTACTAAACCTATATACAAGAATGTATTAGGAATATATCTAAGAGAATCTACTCTCATTTAGACCTCAAGAGCTCTAGGGAATCACGATTTGTTGATAATGATGAACTCAACGGATAAATGAAATTTTTTCATCAGGAATAGTGATGATATTCAAAATTTGATTTATACTTTAAGAGGGTAAATATTGACTCTATTTCATAATAAATGTTGTGAAAATGATGTACATTTAGGGTAAAACTTCTCCAGCATGAGTAATTTTACAATTTTGGACATACGTGGTACTAGAGTTACCCAATGCTAACATGTTATCCAAATATTTTTTCATGAACCTGATCATCTTATTAACACAATGTAAGGAAAACATTTCATATCATAAACATGGATTTTTTGATGTATAGGTGAAAAATATACTAATATTCATTAGTCCATTAATGTTTTAATAAAATTATTCTTATCTATAGGTAAGTGGGGATATATATCAGACCTCTATGTGGACTACATGTTACAAATTTATTGAACCAATTATAATAATATATTGATTCTAGGTATGTTCACAGATGATAAGGGAGATTATGTCTTTATAAAGGAAAATGGCCCAGAAAAGACTATTCAAATATCATTACCTCATTTTGTACAATATATAAACCACCCACTAATGTATTTTTTGATAACTCCATTAGGTTTAAATATCTAATTAAATACATTTTTAGTTTGAATAAGGTTATACTTATGTTATTATTTTTTACTTCTAACTGAATTTATTCTCTCTTAATTTTAGGATTATGGATTTTAATCTAGGGTATTAATGAATTGTCTCACAGCTTCCCCACATGACTAACTAATTTGATGTTTTCAGATTAATAAATTGGTATATTACACTATACATGTAAAAAAATTATAATTATTTTCCTTTGTTGATAGTATGTTTTATCTTTAATCATTGGATGTTATTCTAATTTTTTAAACATATTATATTAAGATGAAGATATAATGTTGGAATGAAATTTATTTATATATAATAGAACATAAGAACCAAATATTTTATAATTAATCTAAATTATTAAATATATGTACTAGTTTGTTCTATATATAACATAGACATTTAATCAAATTAAAATTTAATATTAAAATATTATTATTAAATACACCATTTCTAGACATTATATTAAGTTTGTGGTATGAATAGAAATAACTAAAATATGAAAACATGGATAACAGTTTTATTTAATTTAAATTTTTTGATTAATTTATCAGAAAAATTATTCAATTTTATGTTAAGTGTTTTTATGCCTCAAAAACACGTTTTATTAAATATTTTTTTTTATTTAATATTGTTCTTGGAATTTATTAATAAATTATAAAAAATCATGAATTCTATTTTCAGAAAATATAAATAAAATTTAATCATCATTTCAAAATTCTTATATGGTAAATAATGTCATTTTGTTTTGAAAAAGTTGATTACTTTGATAATTCTATAAAATGCAAATTTTTTATGAAAATTTTTCATTTCTTATAATATATTTATACAGGAAAGATTTACATTGGATCAATATTAAAAATTAAATAGTTTTTTTATTTATAACTAATATAATAAATTTAATTTTGATCAACATTACAATTTATTTTTTATAAATACATCTTTACACATAAAAAGTCATTTATTTGGAAAGCATTTTTTCATCACATTTTTTGGGTTAGTCGAAAAATTAATTGTAGTAAATTAGTCATAATTAATTTGATAAAATTAATTAAATATTTTAAATAAAAATTTATAAACAAGGTAGTGGGTTACTTGGATTTTTTTTACAGCGAGTTTTAATTATTTTCAAAAAATCATTTTCCATATTACGTTAAAAATGTTAAATTGGTTAGAAATGAAATGATAAGCATTAAAATGAACTAAAAAATTGAAAACAAAAATTTATTATCATATTTTATTTGTATATTAAATCCTCTCTTAATATGTGTTATTTTTCTCCATTGTAATACATTAATATGTTTTAGTCATTTTAATAAATATAATTGTTTCATCTCCCTCACAAATAAAAGGACACCCCATATCATTTTTATCCGCACATAATGAGAAAATTATAATGGATAGGCCCTTCCTAAATATATTCCAAACAACCCCCCCCCCCCCCCCAACATCTTATTTGTATCGAACTTATCCAATAAACATTATAAGAATTCATTTGGTATAATCCAAATATGGTTTCTCAAAGAAGATGTATCATTCTTAACAAAGATTTTCTAATTTCAATATATAATTCTATAAAACCTATCTTATACATTATTATATTATATCATTAGTATGTCCCATATAATATATAATTATTATATTTATGTTATATTGATTTTTATCTATATAATTGTAAAATGAAAAATAAAAACATCATTTGTGCGTATATGAGGACTCCTACCTCACAGAAAATGTATTTCGGTTTTCATGACCACCTCATACAGTTTTTCATTATAATGGATCCAAAAGAAGTAATATGATAAATATGGAATAAATATTTTTTTTTATTTTTAATAAATTTACTTATTCTTTCATTACAATCGAAATAAAAATAGAATCATTTCTTGTGTGTACTTGGGTAAAACCGGCTCACAGGTCAATGTGATTTGCTATTCATCCATGCCTCATAAAGATGGTATATATTGATGTATTAAATATTAATTTTTTGATTTGGTATGATTTTAATTCCATAATTGTGAAATAATATTTACTATCTTTCCAAAAAAATCATTGAAAAATGGATATGTTATTCTTGTGTATGTCCAAACAACATTCCAAATAAATTTATGTAATTAATTTCCCATAATCACATTACAAGACTGGTTCTAAAAGTATAATTTTTGTATAAAAATTTTATTTATGTAATTATTACTATACAATAAATTACATAATCATGATTCAATTTACCATAGTAAATCAATCAAATCTATTTTGGATATATGAACCAAGCATCCTCAAATAATCTAAAATGTACTTATCTAATTAAGTGACTAAGTATGATATGGTAATGAGTGAAATAATGGGAAAAATAAAAATATAATGAACATGAAAATAATTATAATAAATTCAAAATTAAAAATAAATTTATTATTTCTGATGATAATAAATGTACATCACATGTGAGACTTGATATATGGGATTTCTCGTCTAAACCCCCTTTCGTCAAGATTCAGCATTTTTACTACATTTTTTGAGTAAATTAATTACCTTATGGATATATTTTATCATTTTTTTAAAATCATTTACAAAACTATTGAAATTTATTAATATTATTTTTCTATTTAATTAAAATATTACAAGTTTATTAAACGTTTTCTTTAAAAACATATTTTATGATTTTTAAGGTATTTATTCTATTTTTACACAATAAACATTATCATAATAAATAATCATACATATTTTTTATTACATTAAATTTAATATTAAATTACTTTTAATTAATTTTTACATTATTTATTATGTTCATAATTGATATCTTTTAATACTTTTACAAACATGTTATTTTTGAAAATTTTATAAAACTGTTAAAGGAGTAATATTTTATTAACATATAATAAATGAGAAGAACACAACATCGAAACTAATCATTATTATTTAAGTTTATTACTATAAATATTTTCATGTTTCTAAAAATAATATATTATTTCACATTTTCGAGATATTTTTGTTTAATGAATTATCATAAATGATTATTTTTATCTAACTTTTTTTATAAATCCCAAAAAAAATATTCATATGTGATAAATATAGTATTATATGTTCTGTAATGATGGAAATGTAATATTTCAGGTTCATAATTTTTGATATGATCCTTTATCATCGATTAAAATTATGGTTGATCCTGATATATCTCTCCATCGTATTGGATAATTTTTATGTTCTCGAGAGAATTATAAGAAAATTAATCGAGAATGTTATTACATTTGTAAGTGTCCAAATAATGGTTCTATAATGATTTTGTCCTATATAACTTAAATTAATTTTATATTCCTCAAAATTAATTTTCCTGGAAATATTTTTATTTAACATGGATCATAAATACTTTTTTTATACTGGAATGATTATGTCCTTCATGGGTAAAAGGTGTGTTTTTATGAAAATTTTATCATGGGTTATAATGTCTTATTAAGAAAACATCATTATTATGATTTTTAAATATTTTTTCTTATAATGTGTTTTATGAAAAACATTTTCTATTGAATATGATTTCATGTGTAACAAAATGATTATTTTAGTACAATTTTAATTTTGTTAAATGAAAATTATCCAATATGATTTCATAGTTTCAAAACAAAAATACCTGAATATTTTTTCCACACATATTTTTCTTCTGTCATCAAACATTTTGAAATATTTTTTCAGTGGTCATAATAATGAGGATAAACTATTATAATTTTAGAGTTCTATTTGATAAATTTTACTTAAATGGAATAATTGTGTATTTATTATGAACATAATGTATGGGAAAATTGATACACTATAGAAATACCAATTTTTAAATACTATTTACTTATTCAACAAAATTCATTACAAAAAGGTCCATTACTATGTATGTGATCCAATATATTCATTTTATATTATACAGTTTATATAGTAAAAATTATTTCACATTTATCTATATCAAAGAAATAAATATAAATAATATATTTTTAGATTCATATTGAGTATTTTAGGTTCATGGATGTTATAATAACCCTTATTATTTCTATACCATCGACTATTAAAAAATGATGACCAATTATTTTTATAGTCTGCCACCTCCATGAAAGGACATCTGAAATTTCCCACTACTACTTATCCCCAATGGTGAGAAGAAATTTTAATAGATTAAATGTTACTAATATAATATAATTATTATTATAAATATAGTAATTATAACCCTCCTTTTTTCCCTCTTATTATTATGGGAAAAGGAAAATGTGAATATCGTATTATGTTTGGTTCTAACTATTGCCTCCACAATGTATTGTGTATAATTTATAATAAAGTATCATTATGACTTTTCCAACTAAATTAAATTTTATCACTTCAAATAAAATCTATCTAGATAATATTATTATCTCCTTATTATAATGATATAATTCCACTTAGAACTACTTACATAACCATAGTCATTCATTAATTATGTTATGTTCATGATTATGTCACACTAAATACCATCTTGAATAATGATCAAAAACTATATCATGGATGAATATGTAATATAATTGGTAATCTTATTATAAAATATTAATAATATAAATATTGTTTTATGGATTTGGAAATGTTATAATATTTACTTATCTTATATATTATTGATCGCAAAAATTAAAAAAAATAGTTGCCACTGATTAAATTTTCAATCAACATAACAAAAACCATTTTAAATAGGTTAATGGATTTAAAAATCGATATTTATTTCTAATTATAGTATATTATATGATATAATAATAAAAAACAAGGCATCATATAATGGGTATCAGAAAAGAAATCACAATGTATACATGACATAATTTAAGATACGAACTACTAATGGTAAAAATAAGAAATAACTAACTAATAGAATCAAAATTAATTATCAGAAATGATTTATATTAATGGTTATGTATATGAATAATTTTTTTATATACTATATTAATATACCATTTGTTGTTTATAGGGTGTTTGATCACATTTTACTAAAAAATAATGATGATGTCGATGTTCTTCAACTTTAATATTTTCCTCAAGTCTTAAAAATTCAAATTAATCTATGATATTTCAATATTGATATATTATTACCAATTATGATTAAATTTTTCTATCCTTCCTTTTTTGGGTAAATAATGTTTTAAGTGAATTTATACTCATTTGATAAACTGCCTTTTAAACAAAATTATATTTTCATTAAGAATTCTTCATATCGTTTTATTGGTTATTTTTATTCTATACATTTGTTTTTAAATTTATTTCAGTTTATTAATCAATTATTTTTAAAGATAAATAATGTTTTTCTATGAAAATTTTTTATATTTATATTATACTCTTTTCATCTGTATATTTATTAACTTTTTCAAAAATTTCGGCCTCTAGGAAAGTAATTTTAAAATATCAAGTGCTCATTTTTTCGCAATATTGTTTTCAACCTATACAACATATTTATTAAATTATATTCATTTTTTATGTACACATTTTCAATATCCATATTGAAAGAAATATTTTATCAAGTCATTTTTTTTCTTGTTAGACTAATGCCTTTTTAAAAATAGATGCTTCACGAGGATTGCAACATTGATTACAGAAAAATGATTTTCAAAGAGGCTAATTTAATGTGGTAGTTTTAATTTTCCACTCTAAATCTATCAATTTAATGTTACATTTTTCATTATATATTTTTCAATGATGATGTTATATCATTCAGAGGAAAATGTTTTTAGCTTTAATAAATTTAATTTATGATTTTATTCAATACCATTTGGAAGTATTATGAAACAGATTTTGTATCCACTGGTTATTTATGTTATGAAAGGTGAATTATATTCATTTGTATGTATTATAAAATCCATTTTACATGGGTGGATTATTTGTGATATGGTAAGTGAATAAATATTATGTTCCATATATATATATATATGTCATTATTAATGATAGGTAGTGTCCTATATCATCCTATAATGCATTAGAAAAAATTTTATATATCATGATACATGTATAACCATAAAAAATATAGTTTCTAGTTAGTAAAATTGTGAAACTCACACATGGGTTGATAGTGCAAAAATTATATATTATTTATTATTCCTATGATAATTATCATTTTTATGATATACTCATATATAATGTAACTTTCACATATGTTTTTAAAGACCCATGTTTATTTGTTTATGTTTCATCTCCCATTTTATTTTGGTTTTATATTATTTCAATGCAATATATGATGAATCTATTATAATCAATTGCTTTTTAGTTATTATTCTATAATGTATGACTATTTATTCTTATTATGTTCTCATGCCTATTTATATAATCATATTCTCTCTCATATTCATGAGTATTTATCTCCCTTGTTTTCCATCCCCATGATTTAAAGGGAAAACATTTCTTAAGATATTTATACAATCTATAGGCTATGAAGATGAGTTTCTCATTTAAAATGTTTAAATGGAATTTATATTTGATAATTTATGGTGATATTTTGGTGAGAATTATTAAATATAATTTTTATAGAGATAATCATCAAATTCACTAAGCATTCAGTTCTATGGTTTTCATGAAAATTTGTGATTAGAATGATTAATGATAAAAGATAATGAAATAATTGTATTTATAGATCAGTTTTACTAAATATTATTATGTTATATCCCTTGTGAAATATAATCCTTTTTATTATTTTTTAAAATAAAACAAAAGACCCGTAATAATAATAACCCAATAATGAATTAAATTAGTAAAAAAATATCTAAAGTCAAAGAAAGTTGTTTTGATTTATCTGTATCATTAATGGATTTAGAAAAATATTAATTAAAAACATCATTAAATATGTCTTTAAATTTAATATCAAATACCATTAATAAAATATAATTAATGATACTATAAATGTAATTAGTTTTGCAAAAAATATATAAATGAAATTAAGCGCATAAACAAAACATAGCTCAATGAAAGAATATTGAGATGAAACACCCATACAAACAATATAATTCACGATGTAGGTATAAATTTAAAATGGTTTAATGAGATAAAAATCTAAATCAATATAATATAAATGAAATTATAGATATAATTAATTTAAAGTGAATGAAATACCAAACTAATAAAAATGACCTTCAATAAGGATAATCACATCTTACCGAAGAAATATATAGTTAAAAATATATATATCAGTTGTATAGTACTTGAATCAATAGAATAAGGATAAAAGTAATTAAATTCGGATTTTATATACCATTACTTATAGATAAAATATATAAAATAAATTTAATAATATGAAATTAAAAAAACACAATATGAAAGTGAAAATGGTGTAAAAAAAATTATCAAAGAGTCCCAATTGAGACAAATAAACTAGTGCATTGGTTCCCAGCTTCAAAAAATGAACATTACTGACTAGTATAATGAATTAACCATAATATTATCCTATATAATATCCTTTTTCATATATATATATATATATCCCCTTTTACTCTTGTACAACAATCTTTTATTATGAATTCAATAGTTAGCTATCATTTATTTTTATTATAGGATATTGTAACTTTTTTATTTGGAATATGAAATGAATTGTTGATGTAGATATTTATTATTATTATAGAATTTATAATTAAATATACTATTATTATAATGTTATGTATGATTTATGATTTTTTATAATGTTCTATGTTCATCCATTTATAGTTTTATTTATGACATGTAACATTAAAAATTATAAGAATCTTGATTCGATATTTTTTGACAAAAAATGTTTTATATTAATAATAACTAAAATATAAATATAATATATACAACAAATTTATATTTTAATAGATATAATATTTTTATTTGAATATATTCCTATAACCATCATTATAATTTGACAATGAAAAATAAATAATTATGCTTCGTGTTGAAGGTAGTCCATGTAGACATGGGTGAAACATTCTATTCAAATAAAAATAAAAAATGTGAATTTTTTTTAATAAGTTAATATAAAAACAAATATATTTATATGTATGGAAAATTTCAACATGTTTCATTGTTAAATTTAGGTTCAGATGAAATGTTTAAGAGTGAAAGTGTATGAATTATGGAATACACATATAGAGTGCATGAACTATCTCATGAAATTTTACTTGGAAACAAAGGGGTCATTGAAAATTATCAAGACCATGAGATTATAAATGTGAAAAAGATTATAGTAGATGATAAATTGGACTAGTTTTCTGGTAATTTTGAATTAGAAGGGTTCCATTTAAATGGATTAAATGACCTCCTTTTATAAGTGTTGAAATAATGTATTTTTGTATATACTCTTTCACTCATAATAATGGAATAGAATGATTGATAGTTAATTTTAATTAAAAGATATTTTTATTAAATTTTCATTCCTGTAGGATTGAAATTAAGAAACACATTCATAAAAAATATTTTACTAAATTATTATATCACAAGATTTTATATTGTTTTTATAGAATGTATTATATTTATATAAAATTAGAAGAAATTTTAATGTATAGTGAAAATAATCATCATATTAATCATTAAGAGTATCATATTTATTATGTGTCTGATTAATTAGACTCACCATTACAAAAAAAAGGAGATTTGTTTTCTATCATTTATATCATAATGGCAGACGTTTTGACTAATTGACTTAATATTGATACTTATTCAATTAGACTAACAATCATAATGATTATTATATTAAACTTGTTAAGGATATCCATCAAAATATCCTATTTTTATTATCAATATATATAGAAATTTTTATATATGTATGTAAAATCATTTAAATTTTAATATTGTTAATCTACACGACCTCAGACATTCAGTTTTGAGGAGTTCTCTTGTCCTACTTATATGGGGCCATTACAACAATCTTGGAAATGTGGATGGTGTGAGATTGTCTATAAATAATGTGTATTTTTAAGAGTTTGGATATATTTTATTACATTATATCTCCTATTTTCAAACGAATACATTTCTCTAAATTCTTCTTCTCAGTCTTTTTATTTCTCTAGGAAGTTTTTATCTCAAGAAATCATTGTTAGTTTTCTTGTTACAAATTTTTTGTATTGTTAACGGACATAGAATCACTGTTATGACAATGGGAATCTAGCGATATGATAACAATGAACCTAGTTGATTCAGATCAGGGGAATATAGGGATATTAATATATATCTGATCATCATATCAAGGGCTTATAGGGATAAAAATATAAGGCAAATATGATCATTTTATCGATGGATTTCATGTTTCAGAACGAAAAACATCAATGTGAGTATAAAAAAAAGGATACCTTTAGTCAATTTTATTTTCTACACAACTTTTAAGGTAAAAATGGTTTACAATTTTGATAATATATTTTCATATATTCTAACTATAACATAGATATTGAATCTCTTGTTTCTTTATTATTTACTATTACTTTTCACATTTAATAGAAATTGATTCATAGTATTCTTCATTCTATTAAGTTTAATTGCTCATATTAACTCAAATTTATATATTTATAATGATATAAATAAAATCCATTATGAATTTTCCATTTAAATTAAATCATTATATGTGATTTATAGTTATGATTTCATGAATAGGATAATCAGACAATATCTTTGCCCAATAATATTACTTAAATATGGTTATGCTGTTATAAATTAATTCATATAAATAATTTTTTTAAAATATGATTCATCCAGCTATTTTAATTATTTCCAGCATAAAATAATTTTTATTATTGTATAATTGATATGAGTGTTGTTTTATAAAATTTATACATGTTTTATTTTTACAACATCTATCAATTTCATGTTTTATTATTTTTTTGTAATATTTTAGTTAATAAAATATTTTTAATTAACATGTAATTTTTGGAATGATTTTCTATTATTTTTAAGATGGAATGACTTATTTTTTGTTCAATTGAAAATATTAATCCTTACATACCACATATCATTTATTGTGTTGATTATGAGTATTGGAGACATGTGATGAAAAGTTTGGTTACCAATATGGTAGATTATAATTTTTATATGATTAGTGGAGACTACAACATCCATGTTGAGGATGTTACTAATTTATCACATAAATAATAATAAATTATCAAATAAAATACATAGTATGGTATTTTTTATTATGGTCTGTGACTAGATGTATTTATAGTTATATATCCTTATGTTAATCTTATAATATTATATAGAAGAAGATTAAAGTTACAAAATTTAAAATCGACGGTTTTTTAGAACCTGATATATATTCATAGATAAAACTACCTGGATTTTGATTTAATTCCTAGTCAATCAGTTATAATGATTCACTAGTGATTAATGACAATTTTTAACATTTTACGACATATTATAGAAAAACAACATTATGATAATGTTCTTCTAGAAAAGATTATGGATAACATTCACACTACATGGTAATAAAAATGAACATATATGGATGAGAAAAGACCCAAGAATAATCAAACCTTTAATTATCTTATCTGAACTCTTATGAAATTCCAATTTATACTTAAGAGTGATTTAGAGAAATCATTTATGACAAATGTTGGTGTTTCTTTCCTTAAAACTATTTTTCCATACAATGAACAATCACCTTATAAAGCAGTAATGTATTCAGGGATGAAGATATTTTTCATTAAATATGAATATAGAATATCTAAATACAATAAGAAGAAGGTAGATAATCTGGAAAGAAGTATGAATCTGATTAATGGAAAGAAATATTTTCTGTAGTAATATAAAAAAACACAATATGAATAAAAGTTTATACAATGATTCTAAAATGATATGTTATAAATGTTTGAAATAAGTTCATATCCCACTATATTTTCCATTTTTGATAAGTAATGATAGAAATAATGAAAATAAAAAAATTCTTAGTAATTATTAAAAAACTAAATGGAATAATGTCATGAATTCCTATGACACATGGAGTGGCGAGGGAATTGATTATTATGAATGTTCATAAAATATTTAAGTGACATACATAAGACATACATATTTTTACTAATATATCCAACGGTAAATCAATGATAAATGGAATATTTATTTATATATGTCTACTATAAAAATTAGTCTCTATGTGGTAATTATCCTAATGAGAAAATGTCTACTTCTTTGGATGAAGAATAATTTTCAGAAAAAGATAATACCATACAAAATTTTAATGTTGTTTCTCCTTATGTAAAACTTCTTGAAATTTAGAATTATGATATTTGTAAAAACATTATTAATAATCATAAACATGAAATGTTGGATTCACGAATACTTTTTTTGAAAAATGAAAGATGATATATTTCTAAAGATCTTGATAACCATATTTTTTTAAAAAATGATGATATTTCAAAAGATTTTTAAAATTTTTTTATGAGAAAATTATTTTAGAAGTTGAAAATAATTAAGAAATGTATACTTTAGAGGACAAACATGTAGTTGTAGAACTAAATTAAAAAATTTCTAGATTGATAAATATTTTATAAAACATTACCATTGTTAAATAAACATTTTATAAATTAAAAAACATTTATAAATCATGGTAGTTGTTGTTGAATGTGGTTTACAATTAAAACATTTATTTATAGTAAAAAATTCATTGATCCTAAAAGGGAAAAGTTTTTCATTATGTTGAAAAGTGGAGGAAAATATAAAATTAATTGTAAATTAAAAAACTTTTAATCACTTGGTATTCATAATGTTTTCTTGTCAAAAAAAATGAGTGTTCATAATGTTTTGTTTCTAACATTAATGGACCAAAGATGGTTTGGATAGTGAACGTCTAATGTTTTAGTTTTTAGGATAACATAGATAATATCAAAATATATATATATATGTTTCATGGATTGTGGATGTTCTAGAAAAATGAATGGAAATAAATACTTTTTCAAGAATATAATCAAAATTATAGGTGGAAACATAACTATAGAACATAGTACTCAGGGTGAGATTATCTGTTTATACAACATTGATCATCTTCATAAATATATTATTTGAAATTTTTTATTTTATGACGGTTTTAGGAAAGTATTTATACGATGAAACCATTGATTTTGTGAAGGTTACCATTGGATCTTTAGGAAAGATAAATAATTAGTACACAGTTCCAAGGATAACTTTATTATTTATTCTGATTAGTAAGAGAATGTTTACACACATAACATAAAAGAAGATATGATCCATGAAATACCTTTCCATGGTAACATTTAATATCAATATTTTTTTATGTTATAAAATTATAGGATTGTGTAACTGTAGAGAATTATTATTGTTTACTATTAATGTCTTGTTAAGGACATATTGTATCTTACATTTGGTTCGTTCTAATTATATGACCCTCAATGATATGGTATGATACGTAGGTCATGTTTTAAGTAAATTATTGAAGTCTGAACTATATTTTAATAATAGATAGTAAACATGGTCTTACTTGGTTGTACACAAATAGCTAGTATTTCTAGCCAATAATTTTTCAATTTCTTTGTTAATGATTACACTAGATATACAAGGGTTAATTTCTCATAATGAAATATAAGGCCATTTATTAATTGATAACATTTATATCCAAATGTTAAAATGAGATAAACAATCCCATTATAACTATGTGTAGTAAACATTGATGAAAATTTTAAATTTCTAATTTTGAAACAATCTATGGTAGTAAAGGTATCGAATATAACTTTTCATCTACTTGAAACCCCCTTAAAATCATTTATTTGAAATATGAAAAAACAATTATTCCAAAAATAGATAAATCCTTTCTGAGTGAATACTATATAGGATAATTTTTCAGGATGAGGTAGTCACTCCTTCCTGTTATACAGTAAAGCAATTTTTAAATAGTTTTTTCTCCATAGAACATCTTTACAAGTATTGGAAAATAAGGAAAAAATGTTTCTAACATCATGGTTTTTTTATAAAGTATTCATCATAAATATGAATTATAATTTACATAAATTCTCACCAAAATCAAATTATGGAAAATATTTATGTTATTCCAATACATCTAAGGATTATAGAGTTTTTTAGTAAAAATTATTCTATTGTTGAAGAAATAATTCGTGTTATGTTTTGTTAAGTTGGAACTTTTTTTTACAAAAAATATCATCCTATATCCTTAGATTTTGTTTTTTATTTTTATATTAAACCATTTCTAGAAAAAAAAAATTAAGAAAACATATCAAAAAACCTTTAAATGTTATTGATCATGATTATTTTATTCCAATTATTTAAAAACAAACATTTTATAACTGAAGAAGTTATTTGTTTCATTGGAATTATCTTAGAGAATGTATCATTGGTGGTGTAGATATTCCATTTAGGAAAATATTAACATTAATACATGAAATAGAATATATACCATTGTTATCCAAATTTGACCTATAAATCCAGTAGAGGAATTTGGAGATGCGGGTTGGATTATGTAAATATAAGGCCAACTCAATGAAATCTAAAGGAACAATTTCTAGACATTAGTTAATCAAAATTAATGAAAATCTATAATTGGGGTAAAATTTGTTTTTTTTAAAATATTCTCAAAATGGGATTATGGATAGAAATAAATATAGACCTATTTCTAAGGGTTGTAATGATAAATTGGGAATTGATTATAATGAAACCTATGTAATGGTAGTATGACATGAATTTAATAGAAATATTTTTTTTCTTTGCATCATTATTTAAATTTCAACTATTTAAAATGGATGTGATGTGTTCTATTCTTAATGTATATGTTTAGGAATATATTTATGTGACACAAAAAACTAGTTTTGTAAAATAGAAAACAACCATAACATGTATATGAACATTTTAAATCTATATATGTACCAAAAAAGCTTATAGAGCATGGTATAAAAGATTAAATATATTTTTCTCATAAAATTTATTTGTTAAGGGTCATACAGATGAAACACATTTTAAAATATAGTTATATAAACAATTTATTTGAATAAAATATTTGTAATTATGAAATTTTATTCGGATATACTAAACAATATTTAATATATTCTCCTGAAAATGTTATGAAATTTTAGTTATAAATTAGTGTGATGTGCGGGTTAGCAGATTTCCTTGGTTTTAAAATATCACAAAAACAAAAAAGAGCTTTTATATATAAACAAAAGTATATAATTTTTCATCATAATATATTTGGATATGAAAAAAAATTATTAATCCCATCGTTACCTATATTAAATAATATATTGATGAGTTTGGGAAATTACTTAATAAAAATATTTTTTGATGAATGATATGAATTTTACATTAATTACCTATTAATCATAAATATTTATAATTAAATGTATTATTTTGTATAAAATATCAGGAAAATCCAACATAATACTATTATAAATTTATAAAACAATATTTTCATTATCATAAATGTTTTGTGGATATATGACTTCCCTAATCTTTTAGAAATTTTTTTTATATACATTAATTTTTAGATTCTTAATTTAGTGTATTTAGAATGGATATGAAAAGTACACCAATAAATTTTAATTTATTATGACATTTTTATTTTCAATCTCATGTAATAAATAAAACCCATTAGCACTTTCCACTTCTAAAACTGAATATGTTGTATCAGGAAGTTGTTGACACAAGTGCTGTGGATGTGACACAACTAAACTAATTATGGAATGAGTTATAATAAAACTAAATAACAATTTTACAATAATATCCCCATTTAATTTAGTAAAAACCCATTACATCACCCTCATTCTAAGAAACTTGATATAAGGCTCCATTTCTGTTGGAATTCCATAGTGTAATGATGTATAATGTTATAATTTATCCAAACACAATATCAACTAGGAGAAATTTTTACAAAAATATATTTTGATATATTTTAATCCACTAAACGGAATATATTAATGATCAAAATATAGTAATAATTCATTTCTACTTCTTTTTTAAACATCTCTTTACACCAATTTAACATTTTTTATTGGGGTTGTACATTTTTTCAGAAAATTTTTGTTTTTACTAAACCAGTTAGTTTTCTTGAATTTTTAGTTTTTATAAAACATTTTTTAATGAGAAAATTGGACTGAAAAATTATATTTTAAAAATTTATTAATGATTCAAAAGAATATTTCCAAACTCATCAAATGTTATAAAATTTATAGAGAAAATATTTCTAAACAAATTAAGATTCAATATCTTTTCGTATTATGTTCTTAATTTCAAATTTTAATAATTATATTTTATTACTATAATTATTATAATAATTAGTTCTTTCAGTAATTATTTTTATCAAAACTATCACATTCTATTTAAAAACCATGATGAATGGGTTATTCATATCCATGACACATGTCACTATAGAAGGCACTATTCTATTCCTTTACTTTTTTCACTATATCAATATGATTAATTTATAATATATTTTTTATTGTTTTTATTTCAATATAAATTTTTTCAATGATTTCAAAAAAAATTAATCAGACTTATTGACATTCATTGAAATATACTAAAACATCAATAGTTCAAAACAACTATTTTATAATATTATTCAGATCAATCTTGACTTTGTGAATAGAAATGATTTGAATATAAAAAAATTGATCATCTTATTTAAGATGTATCATTTCCCTGATTTCTTATATATATGAGGGCCACTGCTATATGCCACATTGATTGATTATTGTTTTTGATCCCGATATGGTGAACCTCTAAAATCTCTGATTCCTGAAGATTTCCTTTCATATAAACGTAGTTTTCAGTTTTAGAACTAATGATGACTAAGTGGTATTTTTAAAAGGGGTTAATATTTTTATAAAGGATAGATTAAATAACATGGTATGATAAATTTTTTTCATCACTAAATAATATAATATATTTCAATGGTTTAGAATTTTGTTTGTGGAAAATCTAGATATGAATTTGGACTTCATTATCATGATTTTGTCCATAAATTTTATACAACCATTTGATTTTTGGAACACCATTGAAAATAAAATTATTCTTTTACAATTTCTGAAAAATATATAAATTATCTTATAATAAACAAGAGGAATTGATTGGAAAGTCATAGGAAGGTTAATATTATTTTCCATTGCATAAAAATCTTGATAATCTAGCTATGTTCAACAAAAGTAAAGTAGTACAATCCTTATTTTCACAATATGAAATTTATAAAAATGATTCTAATATAACTCTAGTTGATATATTAGTTTCCCTATGGATGTAAGGTTTTATCATTCCATGAAATGGAGATCAAGATACCTTAGATGTATATAATATTCTTTTAGACTATCATTGTAAACAAGAGGATGATATATATGATAATATTTTCCTTTCTCACTGTTGATAACATTCAAATTAGATTAATCAATTCAAGATTATTTATGTTTCAATATTGTTTTTGAAAAAATATAATTGAATTTATGAATATAATTAATGTATCTAATAAAAAATATCCAACAGGGATTAAATTTTACTTATCAGTGATGATATAGTGAATACAATGAGTTTATTCATTGATGAAAAATCAAATTTGATTGTTGATAATGTTTATTGTACATCATCATAAGAAGACTCATAAATACTTCAAAAAGTCTAATAAGAAGAAAAGGATGAAGGTAAATACCTCCCCTCTAATAAAAAAAGAAACAAAAGAATAATAATAATGATGATGATGTTCGTAATTAAATGATGATAGTGGGGGAAGAGAAGAAAAAAGGGGATCCAGAAATTAGACAATATCCTAGTGAAGAAAAATCATCAATAATTTGTGATGTCAATAATTAGATTAATAATCTAATAAAAAAATAAATGAAAATATTTCAAGATGTTTTTCTTTGTGAGAATTTATTGAAAGGCATAGAGAGATCATCTAAGAATAAATTCCATCTATTTGTTCATAGACATTAAGTGATATCAGATGGTTTTTTGGTTTTGGAATAAATATAAAAAGTACATACTCAAATTCCTTCTGAAACAGACATGGTAAAGAAAATAAGTTCTTATGGACGAATTGGTAAAAATCATTATTTGTAATCATTCGGAACTAGATCTATTTATTAATGGAGTTCTATGAACTCATCTATTGTTAGAGATAGTAATTGAAGAGAAAATTGGGGAACAATATAAAGAATAATAAATTTATAGAAAATAAAAATAATAATGAGGATAAAAATATGGAGAAGATAATATAGAAGAATAATAATAATAATATAAAGAACTAGAAACAAAAATTGATTAATATGTTGAATATAAAGGGGAAGAAGATCATTTTAAATATAAAGAAAGGGATAATAATGAAGAAACAAAATATGATAAAGGTTAGTTTGAATCATCATCCTCATTCCAATAAATTTTACCAACTACATATTGAAAGGATGAAAAATCAAAACGATATCAAAAAGACGAATTGTTGGGTCGGAACAAACGAGGAATGATGGCAAGAGGGGGGGTGAATTGCCTTTTAAAAAATGATAAACAAATTAAAATCAAAGTTAAAAGTGCAGCGGAAATAAAGAGGCAATCACACAAGAAATTGATAACGGAGTTCGGCCAAAAACCCGGCCTACGTCTCCGCTCCCAACTCAACCGTTGAGAGATTCCTACCGCTTGCTTTTCAATGGTTTTAGCAAGAAACCCACTAGGCTTTGAGGTAGCACTAGGACCTATTACAGCTTGCTTTTGAAATGGTTAAGCAAGAACCCACTTGCTTTTAATGGTTTAGCAAGAACCCACTATCCTTCTTACAGGTGAAGGATAGCTCACCTATGTCTCAAGCTATTTAAAGGAAAGCTTGACAACCTCTTCACACCTTAGTGGTGATGTGAAACCCAAAAGAAAGAGGGATGAAGAAAGAGTTTGGGGTTTGTAGGCACAAACCCAAATTTAAAGCTCAAAATAAATAAAACAATAAAAACCTTATTTGAGGAAGTCTTGGGCGCCTTTGATTGATTGGAGATGTTGAAGGCCGCTTCCAAGCTTCTTTGATGGTGCTCTTGGATGTGGAATTGGATTGGAGCACGTTGGGTTCCTTGAGGAAATCCGCCGGAGGTTCGCCAAAATGATCAACAATGTGTCCGGTGGCTTTGGTGAAGTTCCGGGGCTTCCTAGGTCCTTTATTTATAGAGGGGGAACCCTCATATGGCCGTTGGAGGCCTTTGGAGCCGTTGGAAAGGCTTTCGGAGCCGTTGGGAGGCAAGTGGAGCAGCCTGGTCAAAGCTCCAACGGCTAGTTTGACTGGATCCACCGGCTGGCCGGTACAGTCCCACCGGCTGGCCGGTGTGTGCAAAAAGGCATAGGATTCTTGTCCAGGGGCCACCGGCTTACCGGTGCCAGAGACACCGGCTGGCCGGTGGCAAGACAGTAGCTGTCACTGTTTGGAGAGGGTACCACCGGCTGGCCGGTGCTGAGGCCACCGGTTGGCCGGTGGGGAGGCAGTAGCTTCCCTTTGAGTGCAGGTGCCACTGGCTGGCCGCTGGTGTGCCACCGGTTGGCCGGTGGTGAAGCCACCGGCTGGCCGGTGGACTGAATTTCAGTCCACTTAAGATGCTTTCTTGGGCCATTCCTTTGGCAATCTCTTGCCTATCATCCACAACACTTAAAAACAAGGTTAGAAAAATAATAAGGTGATTGTGATCATGAAAATAAAACAACGAGGGGAACGAGATGTACAACAATCTCCCCCTATTTTGATGATCACAATCACTAAAACAATTAAATTAAAATACTCAAATGAAAGGAAATTCTTAAGCATGATGAAAAGGATTCTCCCCCAATCAATCAATAAATTTCTCCCCCTTTGTGATTATCAAAATAGAATGGGGCAAAAACTTGATTGAGGGATAACTTTGAAAAACAAAAAGAGATTTTAAATCAATTGAAATTTTTGAAATGAAATGAGAATTTGAATAACAGTTTGAATTGAAAGTTTTGAATCAAAAATTGAATAACATTTTGAATTGAAAGTTTTGAATCAGAAACCAATTGAATTTTGAAATTTGAAACCAAATGAAAATTTCTGAAATTGAGAGTTTTGAAACCAAGTGTTGAAATTGAAAGGAAAAATTTTGAATACACAAAAAAGCTTAAAAGATCCTAACTCCCCCTAAATAAAAACAATGAATCACCGGGGAGAGGGATTTTGAAAAGAGACAATTTTAGGCCCGGAGAGACTCGCTAAGAGGGATTTTTCAATCCACACTTGCCTTGTAGCGGGTCTTCTCCTATAGAATTCATCCGAATAAAAAATCGATTTGGGCCTACCATACCGGGCGTTTTTGCAATTACATTCATATATCATGTGCCCGGGTTTTTTACAATAGTTGCAAAATTTAAATTGGGAGCTCCCCCTTACAAAAATAGTGGGTGCATGGGAGGAGGAAGCTTGCTTGGAATAGCCAAGCCCTTGGGTGGTCCTAGATATGCGTTGGGAACCTAGCAAATTGTTTAAATTTTGTTCCCCTTGGGTGAACTTGGCTAGGGTCTCCCTTAGGTCTTTGATGGTTGATTCCATGGAATCAACATTTGGGAAATTTTGGATTTTGAGGGACATCTCTTCCTTCTCTTTGAGAAGTTGTTCTTTTTCGGAAGAAAGTTTTTTGAAAGACTTTTTTAAAGCAACAAATTTTGACGATAAAGTATGAAAACCTTTTTCTAATTGATCTCTAGCGTGTGAGAGTTCTTCATAAGAAAGATGATTGAAAGAATTTGAATTTGAAGAACAAGAGGAGGAGGAAGAGGAAGAGGATGATGATACCTCATGTTTTGCCATTAGGCATTTTGTACCTTGGTCGCTCGAGGAGGAGGAGGAGAATGAAGAGGTGGAGCTATCACTCCATGTTGCCTTTGAAGCCTTCTTCTTTTTCTTCTTCTTGGCCCTTTTCTTGTGAAGTGGGCAAGCGGGTACGGATTTTGCATCGGGTTCTTGCTTTTGAGCGGGTTCTTGCTTTGGAGCCTTGCTAGTACCTTCATAGGTTAGTTCTAAAAATTTCCAAATATCATGAGAAGATGTGCAAGAAGAAATATGATCAAAAACATTACGATCTAACCCACAATGTAGAGCATTCATGGCTTTGCCATCAAGCTCGAAATTTGCAATGTCAGCGGGGGTCCATTTAGACTCATCGGGAGAGGAGAGGGAAAAACCATGCATAACAATTTTAAAAATTGGATAGCCAATACTTTTAAGAAATGTGGTCATGCGGGTTTTCCAAAAACTATAATTGGTTCCATCAAAGAATGGAGCACGATCCAAAGAAAATCCTTCGGGGGTGTAAGAGGTTGAAGCTGTAGAAGCCATCAAAAAGGATCTTTAATTTGAAACCAGTTAGGGAATTATTCAAATACGCCCTCTGATACCAATTGTTGGGTCGGAACAAATGAGGAATGATGGCAAGAGGGGGGTGAATTGCCTTTTAAAAAATGATAAACAAATTAAAATCAAAGTTAAAAGTGCAGCGGAAATAAAGAGGCAATCACACAAGAAATTGATAACGGAGTTCGGCCAAAAACCCGGCCTACGTCTCCGCTCCCAACTCAACCGTTGAGAGATTCCTACCGCTTGCTTTTCAATGGTTTTAGCAAGAAACCCACTAGGCTTTGAGGTAGCACTAGGACCTATTACAGCTTGCTTTTGAAATGGTTAAGCAAGAACCCACTTGCTTTTAATGGTTTAGCAAGAACCCACTATCCTTCTTACAGGTGAAGGATAGCTCACCTATGTCTCAAGCTATTTAAAGGAAATCTTGACAACCTCTTCACACCTTAGTGGTGATGTGAAACCCAAAAGAAAGAGGGATGAAGAAAGAGTTTGGGGTTTGTAGGCACAAACCCAAATTTAAAGCTCAAAATAAATAAAACAATAAAAACCGTATTTGAGGAAGTCTTGGGCGCCTTTGATTGATTGGAGATGTTGAAGGCCGCTTCCAAGCTTCTTTGATGGTGCTCTTGGATGTGGAATTGGATTGGAGCACGTTGGGTTCCTTGAGGAAATCCGCCGGAGGTTCGCCAAAATGATCAACAATGTGTCCGGTGGCTTTGGTGAAGTTCCGGGGCTTCCTAGGTCCTTTATTTATAGAGGGGGGAACCCTCATATGGCCGTTGGAGGCCTTTGGAGCCGTTGGAAAGGCTTTCGGAGCCGTTGGGAGGCAAGTGGAGCAGCCTGGTCAAAGCTCCAACGGCTAGTTTGACTGGATCCACCGGCTGGCCGGTACAGTCCCACCGGCTGGCCGGTGTGTGCAAAAAGGCATAGGATTCTTGTCCAGGGGCCACCGGCTGACCGGTGCTAGAGACACCGGCTGGCCGGTGGCAAGACAGTAGTTGGCACTGTTTGGAGAGGGTACCACCGGCTGGCCGGTGCTGAGGCCACCGGTTGGCCGGTGGGGAGGCAGTAGCTTCCCTTTGAGTGCAGGTGCCACCGGCTGGCCGCTGGTGTGCCACCGGTTGGCCGGTGGTCTGGACAGAAGGATGCCTTCTGTCCAGGCTCCATCGGCTGACCGGTGGTGAAGCCACCGGCTGGCCGGTGGACTGAATTTCAGTCCACTTAAGATGCTTTCTTGTGCCATTCCTTTGGCAATCTCTTGCCTATCATCCACAACACTTAAAAACAAGGTTAGACAAATAATAAGGTGATTGTGATCATGAAAATCAAACAACGAGGGGAACGAGATGTACAACACGAATCATATTCAGAACAATAAGTATTGTATTCATCAATGAATGAATTAAAAGATCAAAATTAAATGACATAATATGAGGATGAATCCAATACCAATAAAGATGTGTATATCATAGAAATCCCTAATTAAAATTTATTTAATTATAAATATGATAACTAATTTTCAAGCATAGAAAATAAGAATGGTAATGAAATGGAATTCAGAACCAGTAAGACAAAACCTCTTTAGCCTGACCAAAACAATCAGTTTCTTTGTGTAAAATTACATTGGAAGGATTTTACAATATTTTCCATAATCTTTATAGATTATACAGAAATATTCATTACTATCAAGATATTGATGCTTAGATTAATCTAATTCAATAAATTCTTAACAAAAAATTAGAGTTTATTAAATGTGTAATTTAATTGGAGATCAGAATCGAAACTAAAATGAAAAATTTACATGAATTTTCTCACAATCCTATAATGTGGTCAAATAAAGTTGATTATAAAATCAGAATTCATGATGATAAATTTAATGAAATTAATAATCTTATGGTATATTCAACAAGTTCTTTTAATCATTTCTCCAATGAAATGTAAGACTTATAAATGCTTGTTGAATTAGAGATTAACTGATGAACTTATAGAGAATTTTAATTGTTTGAAATAGAAAATCCATGATATGCATAAGTAGTTAAAAAGGATGAAATATTATAATAACATATTAATCATACAGAGATACCATAAAAATGGTTTTCTGAGGATGTTAAGTCGAAATAAGAAAAACAATTATACTTGAGAAAGACCGATGAGAGTTTTAGAAGATGAATGGGTTTTTCATGACACTAATGAAAAATGGATGTGTTTTTTAGACCACCAGATTTGTTTTTGTAAACCAATTGAATGTATATTAATGAACTATATTATTATACAATTTCTATTAAAATTGGGTGTTTTTCTAATTCATATTGGTTTAATGTTCTTTAATACTTTTGGTGATTACTAATCAGTTATTTATATTGTTTTTTATGATTTATTTCTATATATTTTGGGAAACATCATATCAATTCCCCATTCATATTATAAAATTGTATTGGTAGATAATTTATTATTTTAGGGGGAGAACATTTATTTTTTAAGGACATTTGTAAAATACATGGTGAGATGTTTTATTTATAGGGATAATATGATCCGTAGGGGGAGAATAATTCCAAAAGGGTATAAAAATTCCTTAAGGAATATGAATTCTAATACTATCATTGTATTTTTCATCATATTCAAAATATATTCAAAATCAAGGGGAGTTATGTTTCTATTTATAACTCAGAATATGATGTTCTTAAAACAACAATTTGCTATATTATATAATTTTTTTCATTTATATTTTGGGGTGTGTTGATTCAAAAAATATAAGGTAACTATGGAGTCATATGTTCTAATTCTTAATTTTCAATTCATTTTTAATGTTAAATCAAAATCATATTCTCAAAAAAATATTTTACCAAATTTTTATATCCCTTGTTTTTGGAATTTTTTCTAGAAAACACTATCCTTCAATATACATAAAAAACATTATAATGTATTATGAAAATAAAATTTCAATTATAAATTAAAATTATCACAATGATTTTATATTTGATTAATCGGACTCACCTTTATAATATTAGAATCTACAATTATTCATGTTTATTATTTAAAAAAATTTATTGACTATCAAACTTATACTGATACTGATTCAACCGAACTAAAAATATTATATATTATTATATTTATATAGTTATAGAAGTCTTCCAAAATTAATTACATATATTATCAAAATAAATGTTTAGTTTATATAAATTAGGAATATACAAAACAATGTAATTGTGTTAATAAATACCACATATGACATTTCATTATGATGTAATTTCAATCCCCAACTACCTGACTCCAGTGAAAAAATATTAAAATATAGCCATTGGGAGATTGCATACAAACACTGAGTCATTTGATGTGTTCTTATATGGTTGATAACATTCAATCCCATTTTTATATGTAGGAATATTCTGAACTACTAATTCATAGTATTTTTAATTCTTTAGTCGTCATCTTCTTAATGAATCGTGGTTACATTATCTCATTGAGAATATTTAAAATTATAACTATTTTCCCATCATTGTAACAATAAAGGGATTACTAGGATTGAAATAAAATGAATTTGATACATTGGAATGAGGATTGTGGGGTACTAATATAGAGATGATCATCATATGGAGCACATCTTGGGATTTGAAGAAACAAAAAACCCAATCGTCGTATATAGGGATTTACTAGTAAGGAATTACAAACAATAATATAATTATAAAATAGTGGATTCCTTTATATAAGGTTATTTAATACCTTATAGAAAATGTTATAGTATGTTCACATTTTTAACAAAATCTTTTATTTCACTCTTAAAATCACATAAAAGTTTAATTTCATGTCTCATTACAAGTTACTATTTTGATTCAAATTAAATTGAATGTGAGTCGTCATATTAATATTTTTATTTTATTTTATTTATCCTATTAACTCAATTTATGACATTCACTATACATAAAATATGATCCATTATGATTAATATTTTCACTATAATTTAATTATATGGATATCTTGTATTAATTTTGTGACGTTGAAAATCATACAATGTCTGTGTTAGATAAAATTATATAAAGTTGTCCTATTTTTTAATTTAAATCTTTTAAACTATGTTTTTAAAATACTGATCACTCCCCCCCATTGTAAGTATTTACATCATAATATTATTATTACAATACTTTAGGTAAATAGATAAAGAATTTATAGTAATGGGATATGTCACAATTTTTATATTATATAATTCTCTCAACCATTCACTATAGAAAGAATTTTTAAGTGGTATTAGGCAATTTAATTACTTCTATCTTTTCACCCAAATCCTCATTAACATGGTTACCCATTTTTTATCCTTCAAAATTACTTTTAATTGAAAAAAATTGAAAAGGAAATAATAAAATATTTTATAAGTGACGATTAAATGTTTTAGAATAGTTTTATAAAATGTAATTTGTATGTTTTTTAAAAATTAAATTTAGTGTTGGCACTCATAAAGCGTAAAAAGTGATTTTCAATTTGAAAAATGTGTTATAATATTTAATAGCATTTATAAGATAAAATTTTTATTATTTTTATCAAGAAATTTGTTTATTATAAAAAAATAAACATTACATTTAAGTAAATAAATTCCAAAACATTATTTTACCAAAAACAATAATTAATAAATAGAAAATATGAAAAATAATTTTCTATTGGAAACAATTAATTATTGAAATAATATTTTAAACTCTAGTTTTCTAAAGTAAATATATTCTTCCCAAATTTATATTTAACATATTAAATACAATTTTTATCATGAAAATTAATTTATATTTTTTTTACACTCGCTTCGTGATATAGTAATCAATTATACATTTTTATTGAAACTTATTTTTTCACTCTTCACCTTAAACATAGTTAATTTAGAAAAATAAATAAACTATATCATAAGATAATATTGGAATTAATAAAATTGAATTGATGTTAATTAATTCATATTAAAATTAAAAAATATTATAATTTAAATATTAAATAAAAACAAATGAAATATTTTTCAGAAGAAAACAACACAAAAAAATATCTATTATAGTGTTTATTTTTTCCTACCCATTACTAATCAAATTGGTGTTTATATATTATTCATATAAAAAATTAAATCATGTAGCCATAAATATTTTAGAATCATTACATTTTTATGTACAGATTAGTGACATTATTTATTTAGCTATACTAATTTTTTTTATGAATTCCTTTATATTAGTAATTATAGATAATTTTTTTCTATATATATTTATTATTTTGGTTACCTCTTTTTACCCACAAATTATGTGACTACATTTTATAGTTATGCAATAATTCATGGTTCTTTCAGCTTTGATGTAGAGTGTGAAACAACCAAGTGAAAAAATATTGGTGGTTAAAGAAGTTATATCATTTAAAACTATGGGGTGTTACATATTCAAATACATGGAATCTGACATCCCTTTCAATAATAAAACAAATAATATATATTAAATGAAATCCAAAATTGAAATTTATCTCACTAAACATTGAAATCACAATGAGTTTTCTCATTTAGTTCAGAAATTACCCATAATTTTATTAATTTATTTCTATAATAAAGATCATCACTAATTTCTAAAATCAATATGACTTAATTTGATTCATTTAAATTAACATATAAACTCTTATAAACCATTATTTTTTTAAAAAAAATTATTCTATATATGAAACATACCATTTTTAAATAACACGATCATGGTGCTTTATTAATCCCATAAAGAGATGTTCATTAATCCTATAGAGGGATAATTTTAACTTTTATATTTAATAACATTCACCATAAAATGTTATAGATTCTGGTTGATTGATATAAACCACTTCATATAGTACAAAATTTGGTAATGGTGAATTTATATCCATACATGACAATTTTTATTTTCTTGGAAAACATATCATAAGAAATATTCAAATCATATCACGTCAAGTGACTAATGAAAAGGAATCAACAATGCATTTTCCCCCAATTTTAGAGTATCACTTTTAGTTAAGATAATCCTTATTTAACAAATCTTTTCATCTCATATTATGGTCTAGTATAAAACCCCACTCCCTTATTATTAAATTATTGCAGTTATGATATGAAAATGATTCCATTATTTTATTCTTCTATTATGATTAAAATCATTATAAATAAATCTAATCTATTCCTCTTTTTACATTTCTTATTTAATCACACATTATTTTTATTTTTAAATGAAGGATTTTATTAATTTAAATTATTATTCATCATTGAATTTCGACACCCTTATCTATATCCCTAATGTTATTTTTCTAAACATGGTCAAATTCTAGTCATCTTGGATCCTTAATTCTCTATATCTACATTATCATATAAAATTTTAAATTAAGCATGATAATTTTTAAAATCTAATAAATCATTCAAAAATAAACTGTGTAGTCGAAGAAAATATCAATGATTTTATTCTATATATTGATCATTAGAAAATGATGATTGGAATAGATTTTTATTTTCTATAAAAATAGTATCATTCATATAAGATAGTTTCCATTCATTTTTATTCGAGTATCAGAAAATTATTCCCCTAAATGTATATAAAAGTATTATATCCATGATCTATCTTTTATAAAATACTAAAAAATTTAATTCTTTGATTATATGCCTAAATTTTTACTAAATAACATTAAAAATTTGAAATTACCTTTCCTATCATATATGATCTGATAACTCATTTTCACTAAAATTTAATAATGGGACAAAAAATTCATAATATAGAGATATTTGGTTTTATCATGATAGTGAATGTAATTTAAGATTCAATTATCCAAAAATATAGTCCATAAAACCTCTAAAGAACAATAATTCATTCTCTGATAAAATTAATTTCATTGTAGTTTTGTGGAGAAATATATCTTTTCGTTATTAAATTCTTGCTAATATATGACATAAATTCAACATTATTGTATATGAATGAATTTTCTAACAGAATTCATTTTGGTAGACCATATTTTCTTATTTATATAAAACCTCCAAAAGATATTAAACATATATGAGTATGAAATTTTCTTATCATAAAGTGGATTTATGTTATACACGTAAATTCAATAAATAATTTAAATAAATACTTATATTTATTGGTTTATTTGAATATCATCAGCCAATGAAAATCAAAATGTATCAGCTCAATAGGTATCATCATTTTTATTTCAACGATCGTGTGACTCCTATAAAACATTTTCCCATTGTTATATATGTCCCATGTGTTGCATCTTTTAAGGCTAATATATGTTAAATTAATACATATTTATATTTGATAAATATATCAATGTAATTTTTAAAAAAATTGTCAATTATTATATACCAAATCTTATTCATCTCCTTCATACTCTTGAAATCACTATTTCGAAAAGGTTTACTTTTTTCACCACATAATAATTATTATTCCCTCTTTTAATCACCTCATGATTCATCTAATATTTTAAAATATTATATAAATACCACTACAAAAAATATAAAACAAATTTAATTATTTCTGATCCATAAATTAACAATTATTACATCGATGGATTAACATTTCTTTAAAAAAATCATCACTTTCAACACCATTGAAATTTACTGATTCAGATTTTCTAAATCTAACAACTCATATTTCATAACCTCAAAAAAAATTAGAGAATTATTATATTGGTAATCTATAATGAGATACTTTTAACAATAATCCATTTCATTACTAATCTTAATATATCATATTCTACCTCTACCATCAATTTTTTCTTTAGCACACCACCAATTTATTTATTTAATGTCATTATTTATTGCTTTATTCTAGTTATATTGTAAAAAAAATTGTTGTGTAAAGAAGCTTATCATATCTCACATGTGTTTTATCAATAGAATCAAATATATTATATAAATTTTATTTTTTCTATATATGATTATTTTTCATAGATTCTTGGAAATTTGAATTGACTGACCCGTAATTCATTGACTATATTTGATTTAAATATTGATAAACTATATCATCCCCCATAGGCTTTATGTCCATAGTCACTATAACACTGCCATTATTCTTCAATGTAAAATATCATTAGATATAAATATGTTCATAATAATATTTTAATTAATATTACATTTAATTTTATATACCTTCTTCTTTTAAAAATTCATGTTCCTTGAAGAATCATCCATTAAATTTTGTTTTCTCTTACGATTTCATTTTCTAATATTATTCCTCCAATTAAATTTTATTAGATAATTTTATGAATTAATGCTTCTGATTCTCAAGTGTACCCAACTATTTTTTGTTCATTTGATCAACTTATTACCTTTTTGTAATTGATGACCTCATTTTGAATAAAACCATGATTGTTGAAAACAATTTTTCATGGTGGAATTGTAATATCTCAATGATTCATGGTTGTATCAAAAATCATATTTTATACATCAAAAACATAATATCTAATTTTTTTGAAATCTATAAAGGAATTACTAGATTATTTACCAATATAATTATAATCACTAACTTTTATAATTGTTACTTTAACTCGTTATTTATAGAAAACCTATTTTTTCAGTTAATATCAATCATTTAATATCTTTCTATAAAGATTTCATTGAGATCTTTCATATTTCTTTTGAGAACTATGTTTCCATATAATTAATATCCTTGTATTTTGATTCATTAATAGTTTTATTTATGGATGAAATCCCTTTTTAATGACTTATTTTCTATCATAAGAATTTTCTTTTCATTCCTGAACATCAAGAGATCAATTTGTAATTGAAAATAAATTATTTTTTATCTATCATGGCTCTCATATCTTTATTTTTTTTATTATAGATATCATTGAACTATTTTTTATTTAACAGAGAAAGTTTTAAGACCTTCATCCTTTGAGTATTTATAAAACTTTTTCCTTCCTATTCATATGATATGGGATCATGTTTTGAGAGATAGTTAATTTTTTAATATTTTTATTTACCCTTTATTTACCTTAAAATAATTTCCTTCTTTATGAATACATTCCACCATTATTCCCTTATAATATGTTTCTTTTTTATCATCTTCTCCAATAAAACTTTATCCATTATATGGAAAATATTAAAAAATTGACAAATATTTCAATAATTGATACACTTAAAACAAAATATTAACTCATATTTTCTATTATCTCAGAAAAATATTATTTTAAAATAGTGAAATAAAATTATTAAAATTCTTGTTATAATTTTTGAAATAAATTTACATCTCGTTGAACCTCTATTTTTAATGATATTTCAAACAATTGTTTTCATTGAATAAAATATTTTTGTAATATTTCCACTTCACATTATGATTAACCTTATCTTAATCTCATTGGAAATAAATAAAATATATTTTTAATAATGATCAATTGTAGTACCCCATAAATTATACATGAGTAATATTTTATAAAAATAATTTTTATAAATCTTCAATAATTTTTATATTTATATTTACAAATATAAATTTATTAGAATATAATTCCCATGAGATTTAAATTAAACATAAAAAATTTATTCATTCAATGTGGACCATTGTAAAGAAATAAAAAATAATTATTATTTTTGTCTATTGATTAATACTCTTGATAAATGAAATACATCCCTTAAAAGTGCATAAATTAATAGACGACATTTTATAAAAGAGAATAAAATCATCACAACAAGGAAATCCAATAGATAAAAATCATTATTGAGGATCAACAATTTCCAAAAATAAAATAAAATGAGGAATACCAATATTATATAGAAATTAATTGTGAAAAATTATTAATATTAAATAAAAATGGTTCTTTATGATGTGATAGTCTAATGAACTCATAATTTAAAATTTATATATATAAGAATGCAATAATTTCATAATGAAAGTGTTAATATAAAATATAGTCATCTAAAATATGGTCATTGAAAATATGGAATTTGAAAAATCTATCATTGAAAATATGGCCACTGAAAAAATGGTCATTGAAAATATTGGTATTGAAAATACTATCATTAAAAATATATTCATTATAAATATTTAAAATATTTTTATTAAATATTTTTCTATGTTTTAAAATTATTACTATATAACTCAAAATGAAATAAAAATATGATATTAAATTATAATAATATATATATTCCTATAACATTATGTTATGTATAAATGTTAATATTATTATAAAAATATTATACGCTGTATATAAAAAATTTAAATAAGTATATTAAAATAAATGGAGTGCTATAATTAAATTTTATAATATATATATATAATTAATTTTAATGCAATTTGTTAAAGTATATTTAATATTTTAATGATTTAATAAAACAATTTATTTTAAAATAACTATTTTTTAGGTTTTGTAAATTTTATCCTAACATATTTATCTAGTAAATTTTAAAATATTATATATTAACTAATTTATTTACATATTTTAAATTATATGTTGAATCAAAATAATATTAAGATCATTTAATTTTTAAAAATGTTATGTTTTCAATAAAATTTGTTTTTTATTTGTAATTTTTGAACATAAAGACTAATCATAAATATATATATATATATAATCATACTTAAATAAAATTAAAATTAATTTTTGGATTTATAATTTCAAAATTAACTTAAGATAATTATTTTATATTTTCAATAAAGATTGATTTCCATGTGAATATTGAAAACTCCATTTTTATGAATAATAAGAAATTTATGATGTTATTGGTATATAAGAAAAAATAAAAAAGTAATGAAACCATATTTATAAGAACAAATAAGTATTTTAGAAGTTATTTATTATTTAAAACGTTTTTTTTAATTTATAAACCCATATTTGAATGTTTAGAAATTATGTTTTTTTTTAATTCATTATTTCAATTCATTATACACGTTCAATTTTAAAAGTATTAACTTTTAATAATGGAGAAAAAAATAATTCGAAATAAGTTATCCTTAATTTCAATTTATATAACAATGAATATTTTTTATCAGGTATAATGTATAAATATATTACATAAAAAACTAGTTACTGTTGTGAAAACTAATATAGTAAAAAAGATATAACATAAGAGGTAAAGAGGCATAAACTATAAAAAATATATAATTTAGTGTTTGATGTTTTTATTGAACTTATATATTACTATTAATATTATATATCAATTTTGGATCCATATTATATAAGAGTAACATTCCATTATTGTTTTTTTAGTATTTACAAATGTCACTCATTTTTAGTTACAAAATGGGCTCTCCTTTCATCACTGCAATTCACACCAGAAATACATTAGTTCAGAATAAACAATGATAAAATCTACCATAAATAATACTTTACACATTATGGTGGATCTATTGTTATAAAACTACAATGCTTTAACAATTGATCCCCCTTCGCAATGGAGATAACCCATATAGTGATAAAAGATTCATAACCATTTTTTCTTCTTTTCTTTTTTCATTATGTTAATTTATCCTATAAAAAATTATCTTTAACATCATAAAATGGGACCTAAATTTCTTTATTATACTTGGATTTTATTATAACTATGGTAAATATTTCAATAATCATTCCCTTCTTCCCTACAAACAATGAAAATGACATTTCTATGTCTGTGGGCTTCCGCCTAAAAACGTAATAATTCTTTTCGTTATCCACATTACATGAATTAACCAACAATTTAATTGAAAAAAATAATTATTATATTTATTAGATATTTAATATATTTTAATGATATTTAATATTATCAATTTCTCACAAACTAAGGAATATGAAATCATTAACCATGTGTATGTGTAGAATGTTGCCTCCATGAGATAACGCATTTTCATTTTTTTCATAACTGAATTATATAAATGGTCATGATAATTGTTTTAGTGGAAATATATTATTTTTATGATATCATTACGTTTTTATAGTGAAATATCTGGGAATATAATACTATTACAATGAAAAAACAATTTCCATTAATTTGGTCTTTTAAAAAAAGGGTACAAAGAAGAGAAAATTAATTCAAATTATGTAATATTATCATATCCAACTCATATTCATGTAATTAATTTCATTTTATGTTAAATAAAACTAATAAAAAGTAAATTATATCATTATGAATCTAGTGTAATGATATTTTCACTAAATCACCTCATTAGAATACATTAAAAAGGTTATATTCATGTTCTGTTTGATTTGGACACATTCTTGAATAATGCTGCTTAATTTTATGATGGTGGATTATAAAAGAAATTTGTCATGGTATTATATATTATATATATTTAAATAATTTTTTTCCTATAAATAATTCATCAATATTAATATCATTAATTAAAAAAACATCTTTTATAGGTTAAAAGTCATGAAAAAATAGTTACTGTTGATTTCATCTTCACGGATAAAGAATAATTTACTCATTAAATAAAATTGAAACACTATAAATAATTTAAAATAATTAATTATAGAAAACTATAAAAAAAACTTTTACTAATTTAATTTTGGAGAAGAAAAAATTAAAAAATCATTTTTATGAATCTATTACAATAAAAACCATGAATTCTCACACCCAACATCAAAAATAGAAAATAAATGTCTAAAACAATTATTGGGAACAAATGTAAATTAAGCGTATAAATGGTTATGTACATGAATAATTATCAAAAAATTATTATGATATTTATGTATTCTATATAGGATCTGGGATCAAATTCGACTAAATAGAGAAACCTGGTAATGTGTTTAAAGTATAAAATTTAGTTTCTTAATACTTTTTTATTAATGTTTTCCATGATATAATTAATATGGTTTACTAAATTCAACAAATATATATTTTATCATGGTATTAGTTTTTATTAACTAAATCATGTACCTTCAAAAAATTTCAATCTAATCTAATGATACACAAATTGAGGGCAGTTTTGATCATAATATTAGGAAAATATTAAAGAATTTATTTCATTTATTATTTAAAATAATGATTTGTTATTAAGGACAATAAATCTGGGGAATTGGTATTATTTATTAAATGTATATTCATATACAATTTAAATTTATTTTTTATATGGTCCCATGATATTATATTTCCCCTGGACACTTACTTTAATGTCACTGCTTCTTGTAAGAGAAAATAAACCTGTCTGTAATTTTTTGTCAAAATCCAAACTCTATACATGTAACATTTAGTATTGTTATTTGAAGAATTTAGTTATTATGTAATGAGTCCATTTTATTCTACAATATATTCTTCAAACAAATTAATGAGATTTTGGACAATTTTTAATGTGTTTTTTAATAATTTGATTTTTTTTTGTATTTTGTGGATTAAAAAAATTTATCCCAAATTATAATTTTATTTTTATTTTTTTATTTATTTACTCACGGTTTCAAATTATAACCTTATTTTTCTCCATTATATATAAAATATATTTTATATAATTATTTTAAAAGGATCAAGAATATTTCGTTATCCAATGTGAATTTTTTAATATTCATTAAAAAAAATTTCAACTATTTCAACGTCATTTGGAATATGTTATTCACTATTGAGTCTTGTTTTAAAATATTACCATAAACATTATATCATTTGGTGGATTTTGTAATGTAGTTAATTATTTTAGTAACTATCTATCAATTACTTTGTCATTCCAAATCAATTTTTCATGTATAACAATATGTTTCCTTTGAATAACTTTCCACTATGATAACATTGTTATTAAATACATTGATTAATGGGTGTTCAAAATGATTCTATATGTTGATTTATTTTGGATAATTATTTTCTTAAGCATATGTAAAATTTTAATATATTTTGAACACAATATTCTTTATTATGATGATTTATTCAAATTTTCAATTAATGATACAAAATATCTTTAGATAACAGTTTATTTTAAATGAGATTATCATTTTTAATATTTCCTTTATTGATTTTTTTTTCCAAGTATATGACTCCCATTTTCATCCCATGTGTTTAGTATTATATGATGAATGAAAACCAATTTCATTCCATGGGTTCTTTATAATATTATTAATGAATGTTTTTCATTGTTAACTCATATGTATGGATGATGACCAGTGGGATCCTATATCACCCTCCAATACATTATTTAAGAATTTATATCTCATTAAAGAGGTATTCATGGATAATTTTTAGTTTCTAAAAAAACGGTCACATTCGGTGTGGCTCATAAATGTTATGTTCCTTATTCTAATATATGTTACATATTTCAATGATATTTCACAGATTTAATCATGTTCTCAATACTATGTTATAATCTAACAGACCTTGTATATTGACTCAAACACCTTAGTAATCTCTTATTTTATGTGAACATATACCCCATGGTATTATTTCTAATCATTCATGGGTATGATTTTCCTTTGTCTAATTTTAAAAAAACTACTATCATCTACTACTCATAAATAATATTTGATTCTTATCCCATAAGTATAACCTTATTGAGATGAAATTATCCCCCCATTATTATATTTCCATTCCCTGTGTTCTGAAGAAACGTAATATATAATATATGTCTAAAAGGGAATATTATGATAATAATTTATGGGACATTTTTTGAGAATATAATGCATTACAAATTATTTATCATAATTCCATAAAAATAGTTTACTAGCTAAAAAATACATGAGTTTTTTATTTAATAATATCTTTAAAAAATCTAAATCAATAAAAATATGTTTTTTGGATGCTGTTTTAATGAAATATTTTCTTTCTGTCATGTAATTACTTGATGGTTAGGTCTATAACATCATTTTTATTTATTAATTTCCTGATATTCTATGGTAGATATATTTACATTGAACATATCTAGGGGAGTCCTCATAAACAAATTCACCTCTTTAGAATCCTAAAAAATTTCTACATAAATTAAAATCAATATAACTATATTTCTAACCTGAATAATGAAATCATCCACTAATCCATCTTCTCCAATTTGAATGACTATAAATTTTGTAAGACATTTTTTTATTAACGTAACTTTTCTGTTTTTATCTCCCTTGTGGATATCAATTAGTTTCCATTAAATGTTATTCCTAGTTTGTGTACCCATCACTCATGTATATTTCTTTATATGATGGATGATAGTAACACTTTACATGCTTTATAATCATATTTGATATTAGTTTTCTGATTTGAGTAATTTTTTTCCCTACATTTAAAATATATATATCATTATTAGTGATATTAATATTGTCCATGCCAATTAAAAGGAAGATTGATCTTGTTTATTCATAAATAAATTCAATCCCCAAAAATTGAACATGGTAAATCATTTACTGTTAATGATATTTATAATTTCCATTTGTCTCAATGATAAAAAGATTACTATTAATAATTTTAATATATAGAATACATAAACATTATTCTCACTTGGCAACATTTTCCTTACCAAAATTGGTTATTATAAAAATGAAATATTTAATAACATCCACATATAGATACTAAATGACATACACTATGTGAGTATAAACCACCATTGAGAGGGGTGAATTAGAGGATAAAAAACAATAACACACATCAAATTTTAGAATCAAAAAATTAGTGAAAATTGTCTGGGATTATTCTAGGAAATTATGCGAGATAAAGATATATAAAATATATATGGTAGAACATTTTATAAAAGCATTACTCTCTTGTTATATAGAGGTTAATCCCTTTGTGTAACATTTCTGATACAACTCTCCATGTTCATATATTTTATCAAAAACTATTTCTTATAATATTACGAATATCGTACTAAAATATGTGTATAAAAATTAAGTAGGTGAATATCAATATGGTGATTGATCTCACATTTACTCTTCATGAGAATATAAATAGTGTATCATGTTTTCACACTACTTTGTATCCAAAAACCCATGAAAATATTCCTTGAAATTATTTATGGAATCTATACACATTTATTTCAATTATTATTTATACAATACTGAGTTTAGAAACTCCAATTTTACAGTACAATCATGTGTTGAGGCATGTCACCTCTTTCTGAGTTATAATCGTTAGATCAAAAATTATAATCCTATATCTATTAAAAAAATCAAATGATTTATAAAATGAATAAATTCTACATGATCAGACCATGTTGATTTTGAAAAGATCACTATGACTACATATAAAAATCCTCGAAAAAATATTTCATTAAATTTTCACATTTAAAAATAAACTCTTTAGTTGGGTGTGGAATCAAACATATAATTTTATAGTCTCTAACTCTTATTGGTATCCATGAAAAAAAATCATATATTCACATTACGTATTTTTAATTACCTATAAATTATTTAGATTTAAAACTCTATGATACTAAAACTAATGGTTCCAATATAATATATGTAAAAGGGTAAAATAATACATTTTAAATGAAATCTTGGATTAATAATATTCCTTTCATGTAGTGTTTTTTCAAATTAAAAAAAACTTCTCTCAATTTTTTTCATCATAACCTTAATTGGACTCTAACACATCAATGTAAATGTTGTCAACAAATGAAACATGAAACCCTCATTAATACCAAGTAGTAATAATTCCCATGAAATTATTTATAGTGATCTCCAAGTTTTGAAGCCTACTAAGAACAAATCACAATGTTTAATTATGATTTTGATTGATCTATATCTTGCAATGAAATGAACAGTATTATTCCGACCATATCACAATTTAGATCAACATATAGCATTCCCTTTACCAATTCACGTCAAAAGGAATCATTATCTATAATACTAATCATATTATGTCATCATCATGATCACTTTATTACTGATCACCTAAAAGTAATATATCTAACTCAAAAAATATGGAATATTAAATCCAATTTTTGGTCTTTTGTATCATAGTTCTCTCCACATGATCATAATGAACCTTATCTATAATCAATAATGATATATTTCTATAAATGAAAAAATATTTTTTTTCATCGTTAAGCATCATAATATACTAAATATACATCTTATTTTCTAAGAAATATTATATTCTGATCTTTGGAAAGTCTTCTCTTTAAATATTCAAAATTACTAATGAATTTATCAATGTTTCTAATCATTAAACCTACTCATACTAACATTTTCATATATTCATCGAATATAATAATTCTATAAATGACCATATTATATTATTTATCTAGTAAAAAAGAAAAAATTATATATATATATAGACACACACACACACACGAGGGTATATCCATGGAAAACATGAAATTTACTTTTACATGTTCAATAAATTCACATTTATCAAAATCATAATTTCCCTTGAAATTATTATATCAAATCCAGAAATTATTATTGAAAATATAACAGATTTATTATGTTTATTTAATGTATATTAAATTATATATTTTTAGTTTTCAAGGTCTTGCATGGATCTAAAATAAATTAATATAACACCCACAAATACAATATAATAGATAAAAAGTAATTTTCGTATAATTTTATTCCTAAATTATGTTACACTTTTGGGTAATTAGTATCCCAAATAGGGAACTATAACACCCTGAGATTTTATGGGAAATTTTTTTTATGTCTTATGTTATACACAACACCAAAGGAATCTTTCACAGCACACAATACAGACTTGGCTTGCATTAAATGCAATCACGACCTTCCTTGATAGCGTGTGTAGTACACAAATATCGGGTTTCACTAAACAACGATATATTATTATGAACTAGCCGTTATGAATAGTATTAACTACATTTTGAATTTTATTATTCATCTTACACATTTTATAGAACATGCTAAGTGAACACAATGAATGTTTGGGTAAAATAAGTATTTTTCAAAAAATGCAGTTTTGCCGCCTTTTGATGGCGCACCCACATTAAATCTAGTTTTTGACATGTTTATAAGTTCAATTTGACAAAACGAAATTCTTCTTTTTAATCAGGATATAAAAAATTACTTTGGATAAATTTTTGATATTTTTCTGATAACTTTCATATTTTGATGAATAGTTAAAATACGCTAATTTTTAATTAAAAACAACTTTTTACATTGAGATAATTTATATGGTTAAATTATAATATTGAATGGTTTTAAAGTATAAATAGAATATATTTTTACCATTTAATATAATTTATGTCATTAGAATTAATTTCACATTGAATTCATAGGTAAAAACATTTCAATCTTTGGCAATGTTTTAACTTTTAAAACCCGTTTTCTTAACAACGGGATTTATTTTAAATTAATTACTACAAATTATATGTTTTGAATTTTGAAAAATGGATTCCATATTTGGAATAAATGGGTCCAAACTATTTTAATAGGCTACTTTTTATTTTTGGGCATTATGAATAGTAACTACGATAAATTTTATTTACCATAGTTAAAGGTAAATCGGGTAATTAAGGGTTAATATAAGATTATAAAATTACCTTAACACCTGCAAAAATCCTATTGGATGACTAAATGTTGACCCATATCACCTAAGGGTCGGATTATATTCATTTAATGGACTTTGGTCGATGAAAATAATTTAATTATTATTAAAACCAAAGAATGTGACAACATGTAACTTTCTTAAATCTTATAAGTACAATAATTTAAATTTAGTGATAAACTTAATGAAACATCGAACATGAATAATCTCCAGAAATATAATACAATTATAAACATCATAGGAATTTATTTATAATTTTTAGTGATTAAATAATTATCATTAATTGTGACACAATAATGACGTTGAAATTATTTTATTAATTAAACTATCAAAAAAATTGTTTTAAATTTTTTAAAATAAATATTATATGACCTATTTAATGTGCTCCACTAATTTTCTAGATAAATATGAAATTTTATGAATCTATTAAAGCTTTTAGTTTAAACATATATTTTTTATATATTTTATTTAAATTCAAATAAATGAATAGTGTCAAAATTGACACTATTGTTATTTTATAAATATAACATATTATAAATTTTTTTTAAAAACACAAAAATATTTAAAAATAATAAATTAAAATTTATATTGTCTAAAATGTAATAAATTGTCAAATTATGGAAAATTCACAACACATATGTAATTATTTATAATAATTTAAAATTTACAATATTATTACCACAAATAAAATTTCATTGGTAAATAAGGATAAATCAAGTTGATAATGTTTAAAATAAATTCCTAACATGTCTAAATTTTATTGGTTGATGATATTACAACCCTATATCATCTAATATTCGGATATGAGTCTTTTTGGAAGTTTTTATGTGGGGTTGGGATTTAATATAAACTAGGAATTCTTATATTTCCAAAGGTGCCCTTCTCCTCCCTTATAAAAGGGCACCTCCTCCCTCTCCTCCCCACACCAATTTGATCCTTCAAGCTCGGCCAATCCCTGCCCATTTAACTTCCCCACTTCCCTAGAAACATCATATAGGTCTTTTTATCCTTCAAATACCAATTTTAGTTCCCTAAGAGGAGGTCTCAAAGAGGCGCTTCAAAGAAGAGGTAATGTCTGTTACCGATTCTTTCAACTTTATTTCTTCTTCCACGTCTTCTTCATTAGTTGTTTAATTATGAATTAATAACATCAGTATCACTCATATACTGATATGTTATTATATGTATGAAACAACCCTATTTCACCATCTATCCATCCTACGGAAAATGAAATCACCGCGCGCGCGTACGTATGGAATACCGTCTCCACGCCGTGGTGTAATCTATTTTCCATCACCACCTTACTTGGATGGGTATAATGGTGCAAATAAAGAACTATATATGATTATTGTAAAGTGGTATTGATTTTTAAATAGTATACATACACTCCAATACAATTCCACTATCATGGGAAAGATATCATCGCTCGTGCGTACGTACGGAATACCGTCTCCACGATGTGATGCAATTCGTTCTACATGATCTTCATTGTATAATGATTATATAAATGAATTGAATGAATAAATATGATATATAGTACACTAATTCTTTTCTGAAATGAGGTATCTATAACCTAAAGAGAAGAATATGATTTTATTCGACAAAACACGCATGAGAACAAAAAGTAATAAACACCCGAATAACAAGTAATAATGAAATATTACTAATAAGAAGCTAAGAATATGACCATATATGATATCATAAAAATATGTATGATTAATAATAAGTCAATAACATTATTTAAATCATTATATAGTAGGTTTGGACACTTATGAAGCAAATCGGACCTAAGGTAAGGGAAAATACCACAATCTCATTTTTATCTGATATTGTTTATACTTTGGTATTTACTAGGGTGGATTTTATCATCCACATCCATGTTCCCTCAATATGTAATATTGTTTCCATCCACCTAAATTTTTTTAAATCCAATTTTACCCTTCGGTGAGTTTTTAGTAAAAGATATGAAAGGAATCTTTTGTCGTTTTTCGTACGAGGTACTTTTTGACTTTTCCAACAAAATTATGAGAAGAATGTTTTTTAACTTATACGGAATGAATGGATTTTTAAAACATTATTTACAAGAAACATCCTTTACAAGTTTTTAAATATATTTTTAATCAACTTCTTTTAGTTTAGAATTGTATGACATGTTAAGAAAGGAAAAGTGTTTTTGAAGTAGAAAGGATATTTTCCTAAAGAATGGAGTTCAAGTGTTTTATCAAAATTATTTTCCATCTAGGATAATAAAGGTTTTAGTTTCTATACATATTATTACATTGATATTATTATGTTGTGATGGAATTATTTTTATAAATTCCTTTATATTTTATGAATTGTTTTATGATTTCATGATGTTTAAGAATCCCATTTTTATTACATGGGTTATGATATGAAGTAAGGTTTATGATTTTGTGGAACACATAAGAATGGTATGATTATGAGATGGGTGGTACCTATATCTCCCTCCAATGCATTGGTTAAATATTTTATATCTCAAGAGATAGACATGGCTAGAATGGCAGGTTAAATCGGTTCAGTGAAACAGGACTGAAACGATGAGTGAACTCAGTTCAGAAATGGACTTTGTCCACTAAGATAGTCTTGGAAATGAGTCTTGACTAACAAGAAATAATTCTCTATGATTATGTTTGTATGCCACAAAGCTTCATGTTTTATGTTACGATTATTGTGATTACATTTCACTACCATGATTTATCTCATGCTATGAAATTATGATCTCTTTTGCAGGGTAATATTTCCAAAATGTTATTTTCTTATGAATATGATGTGATTGATATTTCATTTTTTTACCCTTACTGAGGATTTGAGCTCACACTTTTTTATGTTTTCTTTCCCTAGGTCAGGAAGAAGGTTATTAAGTATGATATGCCAAAAGGGACTATAGATATGATAAAATAAATGGGAGACAGTGTAGATGCATTATGAACTAGTTGTTTATGTTTCCCAGTTTCTAAAGACACTATACCTATACGGTCCTTTCATTGTTTTGTTATATGTTGTAATAAGTATGCTTCAATTTTGAAGTATTAACCATGTATGTAAATTATTGGTCGTTATAGTTGGTATCTGAGGAAAGGTATTGTCAACCATTGGAAACTAGGATGTGAAAGCCTTAGTAAGAACCCTAAGGATAATTCTAAGCATAGAACACAATCTTAGTGTTTTAGAAATGGCCATGAACAACCTATGATAAGACCTTAAGTGTGAAATTTTATTCTTGATTATGTGGTTTTCCTATTATAATTAGTGTTTCTCACACTATTCTTCTTGGTTTTAGTCAATGGCTGGAACCCGAAGAAACCATGTTAATGCGGAATGCGACGGGCAATGCAATGATTGTCCCCCTGAGCAACCAAAAATTATAGGAGATGGAATGAAAAATCTTGTATCCATGATCACACAACTTTCTCAAGCTATGAATCATGCTGGACTTCCAAATGAGCAAATAAAGGAGCAACATTCTGTCAAATCCTTCATGAGGCAGCGTCTACCTTCATTCATCGGGTCTTCTGATCCATTAGTGGTTGAACAATAGATCAGTACCACTGAAAAGATATTTTCAGTTCTTCAATGTTCTGAACATGATAAAGTCATCTTAGTAGTGTATCGTTTGGAAGGTGATGCTGATCAATGGTGGAATCTTATTAAGAATACGAGGCAAAGGGATGAAATTGAGTCCATTGAATGAGACGAGTTCAAGAACTTATTTTTCCATAAGTATTTCCCTCGTATTCTTCGAACAAAGATGGAGAAAGAGTTTCTTGAACTAAAGAAAAAGGATTATGAATCCGTCGGTACCTACGTAGAAAATTTTACAAGACTTTCAAGGTACGCTTCCGGAATTATTATCCAACCTGAGAGTAAGATCGATCGATTCTTTAGTGGCTTAAAACCAAGTCTTCGAAGGGCGTTAGCCATAAATGAATTCAATAGCTACATGGAAATTGTTCGATGTGCTCTCAAGGTTGAGATGGAGATTGGTGTAACCCATCAATCACATGGGTTTGATAAGAAGAGGAAAATGGAATTCAAAGGAAAATCTAAAGACCACACTGAAAAGAAGATGAGTTTTCCCTTATGCTCAAAGTGTGGAAAGAAACATGGAGGAAATTTTCTTAAGGGGACAAGAAAATGTTATAAGTGTGGAAAAGAAGGTCATCGGGCAATTGAATGTCGAAATAATGGGAAGAAGATGTCTAATGATGCAAACATAGGAAGGGATACACAGAATGAACCTACTATACTTCAATGTTTCAAGTGCAAGGAGATGGGTCATTATGCCAATCAATGCCCAAATCCAAGGGTTGATGATGATGATCAACGTCAATAAACTTTTAAGGCCAAGGACAAAGGAAAGTCACATGCAATTACTATCTGCGATGTGGAGTACGACAACAAAGTAGTGAGAGGTACACTTACCATCCACTCTAAAGTAGAAAATGTTTTATTTGATTCTGGATCCAACCGCTCTTTTATTTTTGAAGAATTTTCTAAGGGTATCACCGTATTACCTCAACAATTAGATGTTGAGTTGGCTGTGACAACTCCTAATAGCACAACAGTCGCATCAAAAGTTTACAATTCTTCTCCGATTGATGTTTTTTGGAAAGTGGTTCCTGCAAATCTTGTGATCCTTCCTATAGTGGAATTTGATGTGATTCATGGCATGGATTTGATTTCTTTATATAGAGCTCATATCAATTTCCAAATTTGGGAAGTCACATTTCATATTCCAGATCAATCTATGATCGTATATCAATGCAAGGATGAACATAACCTTCTAGTGGTAATTTCTTCCATCTTATGGGTCTTGATTCCACTAAACGAAGGTTATTTATCTCAAATGGTTGGTGAGAAACTCCCGATTGAGAATATTCCCATTGTACGGGAGTTTGACAATGTCTTTCCGGAGGAATTTTCTGGTCTTCCACCAAATCATGAAGTTGAGTTTTCAATAGAACTCTTACCGGGTGCTTTGCCTATTTCAAAGACACCTAATAGAATGGCCCCAATAGAGTTGTAGGTATTTAAGAAGCAACTCCAATTGAATCTTGATAAAGGATTCATACACCCTAGTGTGTCACCTTGGGGAGCACCTGTTCTGTTTGTTAAGAAGAAAGATAGATCAATGAGACTCTGCATTGATTATTGAGAACTTAACAAGATCACTATCAAGAACAAATATCCTCTCCCATGCATTGATGACCTATTTGACCAACTATGCGGAGATCAATACTTTTCAAAGATTGATCTTCGTTCAGGATATCATCAATTAAGGGTCAAAAGGGAGGAAATACCAAATATGGCTTTCCGTACAAGGTATGGTCACTATGAATTTATAGTGATGCCATTTGCTCTTACTAATTCCCATGCTATCTTCATCGATCTGATGAATAGAGTGTTTAGAGACTATCTTGATCAGTTTGTGGTAGTATTTATAGATGATATTATTGTCTATTCAAAGAGAAAAGAAGAACATAAATATCACTTGAGAATTGTATTAAAGACCCTAAGAAAGGATAAGGTTTATGCCAAATTTTCCAAGTGTGAATTTTGTCTTCAAAAAGATGCATTTTTGGGTAACATAATCTCAAAAGAGGGGATATCTCTGGATCCAACAAAAACAGAGGTTATCAAAAGATGGTCGATACCAACAACAGTATCTGAGATCCAAAGTTTTCTTGGTTTGGATGGATATTACCGACGTTTTGTGAAAGATTTTTCAAGGTTATCTAACCCACTGACCAAGTTGACTCGAAAAGGAGTTAAGTTTGTTTGGATGGAGGAATGTGATGAAAATTTCAATGATCTAAAAAGAAGGTTAGCCTGTGCACCTGTTCTCACACTACCTTGCTGTGGAGTAAGGTTTGTGATCTACAGTGATGCATCCAAGAAGGGTCTGGGATGTGTTCTCATGAAAAATGATATGGTGATAGCTTATGCCGCATGACAGTTGAAAATCCATGAGAAAAATTACCCAACTCATGATTTGGAGTTAGCTGCGGTAATCTTTGCATTAACGATTTGGAGGCATTGACTTTATGGTGAAAGTTGTGATATTTATACTGATCATAAAAGTTTAAAGTATATTTTCACACAAAAGGAGTTGAATATGCGTCAAAGAAGGTGGTTGGAGCTGATTAAGGATTACGACTGCTCAATCCATTACCACCCTAGGAAAGCAAACAAGGTAGCAGACACATTAAGTCGACAAGACCATGCTAGCTTATCCATGTTGAGGATCACAAAAGATCCAATATTTATGGATTTACAAAGGATGGATCTTAGAATTTTAATGGAAGGGGATAAATCTTATCTTTCTCAAATGAATTTTCAACCATCTATACATGTGAAGATTCAAGAGGCACAGAAAGAAGATATCGAATTAAAAAAGAAGGTGAGAAATGTTCCTGAATTCAACCTTGATTGTGATGGGATAATAAGGTTCAAGAATCAGGTTTGTGTTCCTCCCATACCCGAATTAAAGAAGGAGATGCTGGATGAGGCTCATAGTTCTTCATTCTCTATTCATCCTGGAAGCACGAAGATGTATAGGGACCTGAAAGAGTACTTCTAATGGGATGGCATGAAAAGAGATATTGTTGAATATGTCTCTCGATGCTTGGTTTGTCAGTAAGTTAAAGCTGTGAGACAGAAGACTAAGGGGATGTTACAACCATTACCCATACCAGAATGGAAATGGGAAAACATCACTATGGACTTTGTCACTGGACTTCCTAAAACAGCCAATGAAAATAATGCTATCTGGGTCATAGTTGATTGTCTTATAAAGTCTGCACACTTCATTGCTATTAGATATGATTTCTCTCTAGATCAGATTTCCAGGATATATGTAAAGGAAGTGGTCAGATTTCATGGATTACCACTTTTTATTATATCTGATCGGGATCTGAGGTTTACCTCAAAGTTCTATCGAAGTCTTCAGCATACTCTGGATAAAGAGTTGAGTTTCAGCACTGCTTATCATCCTCAGAAAGACGGTCAGTCTGAGAGGACAATTAAAAGTCTAGAAGATATGTTGAGATATTTCTCTATAGATTTCAAAGGTGGTTTGGATCAACACCTACCTTTGGTAGAATTTTCTTATAATAATATCTTTCACTCTAGTATTCATATGGCACCTTATGAAGCTCTCTATGGAAAGAAATGCAGGACTCCATCTTGCTAGGATGAAGTTGGGGAATGAAATATATTAGGACCTAATCTCATTGATGAAATGGCAGAAAAGGTCAGATCTATTCAACAACACATAAGAGCATCTCAGAGTCGACAGAAAAGTTATGCCGACAACTGAAGAAAAGACCTAGACTTTAAAGTTGGTGATAAAGTGTTCTTACGAATATCTCCTTGGAAGAGGGTCATGAGATTTGGAAAGAAGGGAAACTTGAGCGCTAGATATATCAGTCTTTTTGAAATTATGGATCATGTTAAGAAGGTAGCTTACCGATTTGTGCTTCCACCGAATCTCTCTCAAGTTCACGATGTGTTCCATGTTTCTCTCCTGAGAAAGTACATACCTGATCCCTCACATGTACTCAGCTCAGAAGTTATACCGCTGGAGCAAGATCTTTCTTATAAAGAACAAATGATAGAGATTATGGGTCGTAGTGAAAAAGTCCTAAGGAACAAGACCACTCGCTTGGTGAAATTTTTACGGAGGAACTACCAATTAGAAGAAGCTACATGGGAACTTGAGGATATGATGAGAGAGATGTATCCTCATCTGTTTGTAATGAAGTAACGAATTTTGAGGGCTAAATTCATTTTAAGGGGGGTAGAATGTAACACCCTGATATTTTATAAGAAATTTTTTTTATGTCTTATGTTATACGCAACACCAAAGGAATCTTTCACAGCACACAATACGGACTTGGCTTGCATTAAACAGAATCACGACCTTCCTTGATAGCGTGTGTAGTATGCAATACCGGGTTTCACTAAACAACGATATATTGTTATGAACTAGTCATTATAAATAGTATAACTACGTTTTTTATTTTATTATTCATCTTACACATTTTATATTACATGATAGGAGAACAAAATAAAGTTTTCGGGTAAAATAAGTATTTTTTAAAAAATGCAATTTTCCCGCCTTTTGATGGCGCACCCACATTAAATCTAGTTTTTGACACGTTTATAAGTTCAATTTGACAAAATAAAATTCTTATTTTGAATCAGGATATAAAAATTTACTTTGGATAAATTTTTGATATTTTTCTGATAACTTTCATAATTTGATGAATAGTAAAAATACGCTAATTTTTAATTAAAAACAACTTTTTCCATTGAGATAATTTTTATGGTTAAATTATAATATTGAATGGTTTTAAAGTATAAATAGAATATATTTTTACCATTTAATATAATGTATGTCATTAGCATTAATTTCACATTGAATTCATAGGTAAAAACATTTCAATCATTGGCAATGTTTTAACTTTTAAAACCCATTTTCTAACAACGAGGTTTATTTTAAATTAATTACTGCAAATTATATGTTTTGAATTTTGAAAAATTGATTCTATATTTTTAATCAGTGGGTCCAAATCATTTTAATAGGCTACTTTTTATTTTTTGGCATTATGAATAGTAACTACTGTAAATTTTATTTACCATAGTTAAAGGTAAATCAATTAATTAATGGTAAATATAAGAATATAAAATTACCCTAACACCTGAAAAAAATCATATTGGATGACTAAAAGTCGACCCATATCACCTAAGTGTTGGATTAGATTCATTTAATAGACTTTTTTCAATGAAAATAATTTAATTATTATTAAAACCAAACAATGTGACAACATGTCACTTTCTTAAATCTTATAAGTATAATAATTTTAATTTAGTGATACACTTAATGAAACATAGAAAATGAATTTTCTCCAGAAATATAATACAATTATATACATCATAAAAATTTAATTATAATTTTTAGGGATTAAATTATTATCATTAATTATGACACAATAGTGATGTTGAAATTATTTTATTAATTAAAATATCAAATAACTGGTTATAAAAATATTAAAATAAATATTATATGAACTATTTAATGTGATCCACTAATTTTCTAGATACATATGACATTTTATGAATCTATTAAAGCTTTTATTTAAAACATATCTTCTGTATATATTTTATTTAAATTCAAATAAATGAATAGTGTTGAAATTGACACTATTGTTAGTTTATAAAAATAACATATTATAAAATTGTTTAAAAATCACAAAAATATTTAAAAATTATAAATTAAAATTTATATGGTCTAAAATGTCATAAAGTGTCAAATTATGTAAAATTCACAACACATATGTAATTATTAATAATAATTTAAAATTTAGAATATTATTACCACAAATAAAATTAAATTGGTAAATAAGGAAAAATCAAGTTGATAATATTTAAAATAAATTCCTAACATGTATAAATTTTATTGTTTGATGATATTACAACCCTATATCATCTAATATTCAGATATTAGTCATTTTGGAAGTTTTAATGTGGGGTCGGGATTTAATATAAATTAATATTTCTTTTATTTCCAAAGGTGCCCCTCCCCTCCCTTATAAAAGGGCACCTCCTCCCTCTCCTCCTCACACCAATTTAAGCCTTAAGACTTGGCCAATCCCTACACATTTCACTTCCCCACTTCCCTAGAAACAGCGTAGAGGTCCTGGACTCCTTCAAAGACCAATTGTAGTGCCCTAAGAGGAGGTCTCAAAGAGGCGCTTCAAAGAAGTGGTAATGTCCGTTACCGATTCTTTCAACTTTATTTCTTCTTCCACTTCTTCTTATTTAGTTATTTCATTATTAATTAATAACATAAGTATCACTAATATACTGATATGTTATTATAAGTATGAAACAACCCTATTTCACCATCTATCAATCCTACGGAAGACGAAATCACCGCGCGTGTGTACGTACGGAATACCGTCTCCACGACGTGGTGTAATCTATTTTCCATCAGCACCTTACTTGGATGGGTATAACGGTGCAAATAAATAACTATATATGATTATTGTAAAGTGTTACTGATTCTGAAATAGTATACATACACTCCAATACAATTCCACGATCATGGGAATGATATCATTGCTCGTGCGTACGTACAGAATATTGTCTCCACGATGTGATGTGATTCGTTCTACATGATCTTCATTGCATAATGATTATATAAATGAATTTAATGAATAAATATGATATATAGTACACTAATACCATTCTGGAAATGAGGTATCTATAACCTAAAGAGAACAATAAGAATTTATTCGACTCAACACGCATAAGAACAAAAAGTAATAAACACCCGAATAACAAGTAATAATGAAATATTACTAATATGAAGCTATGAATATGACCATATATGATATCATAACAATATTTATGATTCTATAATAAGTCAATAACATTATTTAAATCATTATACAGGAGGTTCAGACACTTACGAAGCAAATCGGACCTATGGTAAGGGAAAATATCACAATGGCATTTTTATCCGAGATTATTTATACTTTGGTATTTACTGGGGTGTATTTTATCATCCACATCCATGTTCCCTCAATATTTAATATTTTTTCCATCCACCTACAATTTTTTAAATCCAATTTTACCCTTCGGTGAGTTTTTAGTAAAAGATATGAAAGGAATTTGTTGTCGTTTTTCGTACGAGTTACTTTTTGACTTTTCCGACAAAAGTACGAGAAGAATGTTTTTTTAACTTATACGGCATGAATGGATATTTTAAAAATTATTTCCAAGAATCTTATTTTACATGTTTTCAGGTTTATATTTAATCAACTTCTTTTAGTTTAGAATTGTATGACATGTTAAAAAAGGAAAAGTGTTTTTGAAGTAGAAAGGATATTTTCCTCAAGAATGGAGTTCAAGTGTTTTATCAAAATTATTTTCCATCTAAGATAATAAAGGGTTTTGTTTCTATCCCTATTATTACATTGATTTTATTATGTTGTGATGGAATTATTTTTATGAATTCCTTTATCTTATATGAATTGTTTTATGATTTCATGATGTTTAAGAATCCCATTTTTATTACATGGGTTATGCTATGATGCTTGGTTTATGATTTTGTGGCACACATAAGAATGGTATCATTATGAGATGGGTGGTACCTATATCTCCCTCCAATTAATTGGGTAAAGATTTTATATTTTAAGAGATAAACATGGCTGGAATGGAAGGTTAAATTGGTTCAGTGAAACAGGACTGAAATGAGGAGTGAACTCAGTTCAGAAATGGACTTTGTCCACTAAGATAGTCTTGGAAATGAGTCTTGACTAATAAAAAATGATTCTCTATGATTATGTGTGTATGAAAAAAAGCTTCATGTTTTAAGTTATTTTTATTGTGATTACATTTCACTACCATGATTTATCCCATGTTATGAAATTATCATCTCTTATGCAGGGTAAGATTTCCAAAATGTTATGTTCTTATGAATATGATGTGATTGATATTTATTTTGTTTCCCCTTACTGAGCATTTGAGCTCACTCTTTTGTTTTTTTTCTTTCCCCAGGTCAAGAAGAAGGTTATTAAGTAAGATATGCCAAAAGGTACTATAGATATGATGAAATAAATGGGAGATAGTATAGACGCTTTATGAACTAGTTGTTTATGTTTCCCAGTTTCTAACGACACTATACCTATACAGTCCAGTCATGGTTTTGTTATATGTTGTAATAAGTATGTTTCAATTTTGATGTATTAACCATGTATGTAAAGTATGGGTCGTTATAGGAACTACCAAGAACATATCATTCCTTTATGGTATTTGGAATGCTATTTTTGAAATAGCATTCTGCAATTCCCTTAAATAATGGTATATCGAGCTAACATTAATATTAATAAAACTAATTGTTCCCCATTATGATTGACTAAAATATCAACCTATGATAAAGGATGTATGTTTGTGAAAATTACACTATTTTAATTTTGTTACTAAATAAACTATAATATATTTCCTCTATTTCTTTTATTAAAAATAACAAATTTCACCAAGGAATATTTTTTTTAAAATAAATACTTTAGATGATATATTATCTTATTATACATTTAATTACCATTGTATTAACATTTTTATATAGTTCATGGGTAATGAATTTATGGGTTTTCTAATATATAAATCATTTATAAGTAATTCAACAAATTTCAAAGGTATGAGTAAAAATACATTTTGACAAATAAATACCATATTTATATATAAGTAATGAAATTTTATAATGATTATTTCAGTTTATTATAATAATTATCCTCTATGATCCTAGGAATAAAAACATATATTTGACATATAGTGGATCAAATATCATGATAAATTGAGAAAACCAATATTTTTTTTAATATACCACTCTTAAAAAATGTGTAGATATTTTTAATGTGAAATGAGTTGAACTTGTTACCAATAAAAGTAAATTTATTACATTAAATTTACCAACGAGTCTATTTTGATGATAACAGTATATGTGTTCATTAAAAGAACCAAAATTTTCAATGAATCGTTCACATTTCATATCATGATAACCTAATATAAAAATTCATATCATCACACAGTTTTTCCCAATTTATTATCAATCCTTATCATATAAGACATTAAATCTTACTTTATACCCTAGATTTTTATCTACCAATATATATATATATATATATATAATGACATTAATCTAAAAAAATATCAATGAATCTATTTGAAATTAAATAGGCTCACAAAATATAAAATCATATCACCTTCTCCACATAATATTTGTTAAATATTTAGTAACTAGTATTGATACCATATCCATCATGTTTAAATGTATCCCATTATACCAATTTCTACCCACTCATCCTTGAGTTCCCAAACCGATTTTTTATTAATTTCTTTAAAAATGATGATATGTAAATTTAATTGGATATTATATCACAAACATATAAAAAATACAGCAATATACCTTTATCATGTGATACACCTTCATAAATATATATCATGATCTGGGTGTAATAGTATATTAATCGCTTATATAACTTACCATGAAAAAGTTATTTCACTTTAATACACTATTTTTCTATAGATAAATTACTATTCTTATAAATAAACATATTTGGAATTTTTTTTCCACATCATTTGTTTCAATATTTATGAAAATATTAACACCGTGTTTTCATTGAAGGAAACTGCTAAAAATATTAATTACAATTATATCATTTTTTAAGACACCATATTTCTATCAACATCTCTATAGGTATGTAAATAATATTTGATAACTCAGGATCAAATATTTTATCTGACACATATCTCAATCCTCTTATAACTATAACCACAATTGGATTCAAACTATATACTACAATGAAAAATATTAAGAAAATTAATTCTATCATTCATTAAGAATAAAAATCACAATATAAGTCCGAAAAACACATTTTCATTCTATTGATTCCCCATATAATGGTAAAATGATTATTAATGAATCATAGGAAGACCATACTTTTAATATTTCCATATAGATTATCTAATATCACTATCTCTCACCATTTATTAATTTGATTCTAATTTTTTACCCTAATGTGTTGAGATTATAGATAGAACACGTTATATGAAACATACTTATTAGATCATATATTAATAATCTATCCTTAGTAAGATAATTCATCATCATATTTTACCAAAACAATTCATAGATAAAAAATTATATCAACTAAGTACACAATATCATAAACACTTTAGTATTCCATTATAGATATATCTATGTGAATCATTCAATTTTTTTAGTTTGCCTTCTTAATAAAATGTTGTCTTGATTCGACCCATTGAGGCCCTCAAAGTGAGTGGTAGGTTGACTAAGACTAATCAAATCCCACATCCAATAGGCCATGGGGTAAAAACTAGTGTGGAGTTGGTATATCCATAAAGTGTGGGGAATTATATTAATTCACATATACATATAGAAACATATAAATGACCAAATAATTTTGATATGTAAAATCAAATGACACCATAAATGGGACAGAACATCTATCCCAAAACTAGAGTATGACAAAAAGTACTAAAAGTGAAAAAGGTACCAAATTCCAGCCCAAGAAAAACTAAAATTTTGTCCAACCTACTCAAATAAATGGGATTACAGTCAAATGAAACATCATTATAAATATCAATATGTCCTTCCCAGTACAATGCTCTTCCTTCACTTCGTCCTCCATATACATATTCAAATGTTGTATCATCTGCATAATACAAGACATATGTGGAAATATCTTATGGAAGGTTTAATATATCAATACCCATTATGATCCAAAAAATAAACAATCATTAATCATTAATAGTATTCAGATCACAATGGAAATTTATCATAACAGAAAACCTATCAAAAGTGATCTCAACCAATACTACTAACCCTAGGATACAAATCTTTGCTTCAAGAAATCTCCCATTATGGGATTATTACCTCCCTGATCTATCTTATCATTGATTATGCTCATCCAAGAGGTCATGATCATCAGGCCCTATCCAAGATGTACTCATTGGATCATTGAAGATATCATCAACAATATAACGGATCGCACTTCATGGAATTAGGGGACACCACGAATCATATTAGATAAATCTATTATATATGGGACTAATCCAAATATTTGATTTTCATATTGATTCCCTAATCCATAGTTAAGAATAATAAAGGATCCCACATTTTTCCCACATTTGTATATGTATAATTATATATAAAATTGATCTTATAGATGGGATAACAATCATATTCCAAGGATGTAATGTCATAATTTACCCTTGTTTAATGGGTATAGGTAATCCCACACAACCAATTATGGTATAAACTATGGAAATCATGGGTTCTAATCCAAATCAAATGGATTATACATAATTTACTAGGGTAACATTTTCTGTCTTTCCATCCTCTAGTTTACCCTAGTTTCTTCATCTCAAAGAGCATGAAAACATCATTATACACAACATGTAGAATCTAGTCAGTACATTATCTATGTTATCATTCCATAAATGTGTACTTCAATACATTCTTAGTTACCCCTAGATGTTTATGAGTATACGAATAATTCCATTTAATCTATCCATGTTTGAGTGCACTGCATAGCCCATGCACTTAACCCATGCCGATGTATCCTATGATGCATATAGCATGATTCTATCCAAATAGAAAAATATGTGTTTTATGGGACCATAGTATATTTGATCATCAAAAATTATAAAAAACCATAGCACCACATATAGGGTACCACAAGGTCTGTATCTACGGATTACAAGTTAGTATTATAGGTTTTTAGATACCCATAGTTCCCTTTCATTGGTATCTCATCCTAATGTCACCATAAACACCTCAAAAAATCCTATATCTATCAAAAATATAAAATCATAACATACTAGGTTTACTAGTAACTAGATTCCAGCATCTCATTCTCCAAAAAAATTCCACTCATCTTTTTTTATACTCAAACTACATGAAAAATCCAGCAACTAGAGCCAATAATCTTGTCTCCATTACCCCTTAATCGCTCTCCATATTCATCTCACACCTATAACTCAATAAATAACAAAACTCATTAATGGTATTGATCAGCTTAATTGATGAATAATCATGTAATGATAGAATACTAGGCATTCATTAAACTATAACCTAATGTTATTCCATGTGATGAACATGTGTAGATGTGGGGAATAAATCCATAAAAAATAAGGAATGAAAATGGGTATATGTTCATTTCAATATTGATTTTTTCTAATAAATAAAAAATGAATAGAAATATACAATAAAAATCAAAATAATACTAGAAAAATCAACTATCAATCAATGGATCAATTCCTGAATGTTTAATTTTGGAACATTCGACATTGGATAAATAAAGAGGGTTAAATCCACCGAAATAAATCATACTACATTATATTTTTAACAGTCACTAATGAATTCATTGATGAGATCAAAAATAATTTTTGGCATAGATTGTAACACCACTAGATTTTTTGAATTAATTTTACAAATTAATTAAACTTTTTATTTTTCATTTCACATTACATTGGATATATATATATATAAAACTACCTCAAACTTTAATTTTGCATGACTCCAACTTTTTGTGAATTACATGACACCAACCCAGTGTATGTAACATGAAACATCATATTGGCATATATTACAGGAAACATAGATGTTTCTAAGAAACATCATTTGGCTCTTATAATTATTGTAATCAGATAATTAGATCATATTCCTTAAATATAGTAATATTAATATTAATAACTAATTTTCAAATTTTTTTATAATTTTTTTATAAGTAATACATATTTGTAACATCCCATGTATTTTTAGTATAATACTTTTTCATATCTATTTATATTTATTAATATGATATTAATTTTATGTTAAATGGAATGCCTTTTTCTAATAGTTTACTTGACATGCAACAACGGGTTTCTCCAAAATTGTACATTGCACACAAATTATTGAAATAATTAAAATATTATTTTAAATTTTTGTTAATTTTTTTTAAATTTATCCAAAAAATTATAGTTGCATAAAATGACAACGAATCCAATTCTAATCATAAAATTCACTAATATATTTAAAATCTAATTTTAACACCTTTTGGGGATGAAACCGTTGAAAATATGATTTGTAAAATTTATATGATACATTTGAAAAATTAAACATCTTATTTAGAAGAGGGAAATACAAATTTACTTTGGTGGACATTTTTGTTTTTTTGTTATAAAATACATATTTTAATTTATAGTTTAAACTGCTACATTTTAATTGAAAACTGCATTTTCAACTACATTATTTATATTGTTAGATTTTCTTTTTAATTGGTATTAACGTGTAATAGGATTATGTTTTATTCATGCAGTCCAATTTTGGTCATTGGACATAATTTCACATTTAAATTGGATATAAACACGTGTCAATCTTTAAATAGTTTTTAAATATTAAAGACCAACTTTTTGGTTTTGACAATTGGATATAATTTTAAATTAGTTACTACAATTTATTTGATTTGAATAAGGAAAAATTAATTCCATATTTGGAAGAAGATGGTTCAAATTGTGTAAATAGGTTTCTTTTATTTTTGGACCTTAGAAATAGTAACATCAATAATTATTTTTATTTACCACTGGTAAATGGTAAATTAAGTAAATAATGGTAAAAATAATATTATAATAATATAAAACTACCCATTCCATGTTATAATATTAGTGGATGATTCATGGGAGACCAAAAAATCATTTGGCCAAATGTTTTTCATTTGGGATCCACTTGGTAATGAAAATGACATGTTATAATAATTAACTTTTTGTAAAGAGAAATATAAAACAAACAAGTATATTTTTACTAAATAAAATTTAAGGTGTGGTTATATCATCGGTAACTTTGACTATTACTAGTAAATATAAAGATGAAAATATTTCCAACATCATGGTATTTTATTTATTATTTTTATACATAAATTAAATAAATTTATGTGTGACACAATGAAGATGTAGTGATTACCTTATAAATGAATTATTCAAATAAATGATATTGTAAACAACAACAAAAATGTAATTTTGACATTTTGATGACAAAAAAAGAATTTTTTTAGTGACATTTACTTGTCAGGGACGAGTTAATTTATTTTTTTAAGGATTCAAGTTGTTATTACTTTAAATAAAATCAATTACTAAATAGTGTCAAAATTGACAAAAAAAAAATTAGAACAAATACAATTTTCTAAAATGATATAATATCATACAAAGTTATAGTTCGACCAAATGAATTATATAATATTATAAATTTCATTAATTATCCACTTTTGGTTCTATTGGAATTTTATAGTAACTATAATAACAATATATTATGAAAATACAAGAAGACATAGTAAGCGTTAATGCTTTCGACAAGGGTTAACATTAAAAGATAAGGTTAATTTTATGACCTAACTTGTCTAAAACCTATTGGTTGAATGGATGTGGACCCATAATTATAATATCAATGAATTATAACAATTTTTATCCATTATTATTCGAAAATAAATTTATAATAAAATAATATTTCATGACTTTCCCAAAGTGGCCCTCCTTTATCTTAAAATGGACACCACCTCTACGCACTTTCACACACCGCTCAAGAGACTTCTATCATCACACTTATTATGAAATTTTGTCCCAAAATACTCTATTTACTTTTATATTACTAATCATGGTAATAATGAAATTAATTTAATCTTTTTTCCCAAATCCCATTGAGTTACCAGATTTAGAGGTGGCATCTTCTCTAAAGTAACATTACATTATTTTCCTTCACTACCTATGATATTAATATTCCAAGATTACATAAATACACAAATATATTCAATAAAAAAGTATTTTCTTATGAGAATAATTTTATCTAGACTTACACACACCTCCATCTAATGGATATGAACGTACTATTTCTCCATACGATGATCTACTGCCTCACAAAACGATGATTGTTCGATTTTCTCCAACCACCTATCATGGTGGCCATTAATATGAAACTGTATTTATATATGACATATATTATATTAATTATGGCTCTATTCTTCTATAATTTATATTTAAAACATACCTTAATTCTTTCCATAATGCATAAATATAATAATTTCATTTGAGGTATTGTGGACTACAACCCCCTCAATGAGATATGAATCGTTCATGTTATAAATTTCACATATAAATGATGTTTTTATTAAACATATGAGACATCAATTATATTAATATAATATTTTTCTAATAATATAAAATTATATAATTTGATTATTATTCTTTTAATATGATAATGAAATTATTGTAGTGTTCATGCGTAGGTACGTTCTACGGTCTCCATGAGTGGTGCATTTCATTTCCTATCTACAAATATTATGGATATAATAAATACATATATAGTAGATATATATGATAATTAAATCATGACTAATAATATTATAAAGATGAAGTAGTTATGACCACATGGATAATTTTCATCAAAACTTGTTCATTTTTGACTCGTGTATCGAATATCCACAAAACAACCGATATGAAATAAAATATTTATGTAATTTTTATAATATAGTAATAACTGATGTAAAAGGTATAATAAACATGAAAAAATTTCTTAGGAAATTTAAAATTTACCTGTTATTATTATTCAGGAATATAATGATTGTATGTGACAAGTCGGACTCATGGTAAGTGAAATCTTAACTCAATCTCCATTCATTGAGCTAAAAATCAATGTAATTAGTTTTCTTTATCCATGAATATTTGTTAATTTCCCTGGAATTTTTAACACATAATATCCACTTATTTTTAGTTTATATATGATTTTCACACATAATTATGGTATTGATATATCAGTAATCTAATGTTAATATCTTTGTAAGGAACTTCATCTCCATCTCCTTTCACTTAGGCATATTTTATTGCATACAAAATCTTCTTTCTACAGTGTATAATAAACCCATTTGAATTTTAATTTCATTCAAAATGAAAAAATTTCTATGAAGTATTATACTAAACATAAAAATAAAGGGTTTTTAACATTTGTGGAAACAATGACCTTTTCATAGACGCAAACTATTATTTGATATGTGGATACCTATATAAGGCTAAATGTTTTTAAAAGGAATGAAAATACCTTATTCCCTTATAGGGTATTTTGGTATTGAAAATGGTTTTGAAAATAGATTTACTATTTTAATATATTGAAATGATTTATTAGGATTTCAAATTAAATTTAATGAGTGAAATGTTCATAATTTCAATTATTTATATTTTATGTTATATAATAGCACATGGTCATTTGATGGTTGGTTACGTGAGAAACCAAAGATGGGTGGTTACATGATAAATGAATCATGGTTGGTTCCTTGATAAACCAATGATGGGAGGATACATTAAATCCACTATTTCATTGGGTATGGATGTCAATTATATTGCTATTCAATTTTGTAATATATGTAGAAGTCGGCCGTATTGTTATTCAATTTAATTATATGTATGTCCCTTGTTACCTGTCTATGTTTATGGGATTTAAGGTAATATTTCAGTTAAAAAATGATAATCAATGCGTTTATATTCAGTGAAGTATATTTACTACTTATTAAAGTTGGGATGTATTACTTTATGATAAAATATTCATGGTTTTCCTATCATCCATAGACTAACAGTTTTTTTCTATGTGTCCATTAATATGATTTTTTATGCTCATCCCATGTTATGAAATGTTTCCTATGGGACATAATGAAAAATAGAGTCATGTTTGCGATCAAGAGAAATTTATGACATTAAAACAAGCAACAAACCATGTTTCTTTTTTATATGTTTTTGTATTGTGAAAAAAATTACATAGTCAGTAGAATGGTATATTTATAATATTTATGTTGATATGTATGAGTTATGATATAGTTCCCTAATTCACTAAAAACTAAAAGATCCTCGATATAAATTAATTTCAAATTATGGACTTATATAAAAATTATGCAATGTTTAATTTTTTAGACATATAGTTTGTATCATAGATCGGTTTTTATAACATTAGATGTTAGGGTGTTTTTTAAGAATAAGTGACACATTTTATATAACAATAGTGGTTAGCATATTTGAAAAATTTAATGTTATTTTAGATAAATTGAATGAGTTTTAGATAACATGAATAATTATATCTTAGTGTTCATCCTCCACATGTGGTTGTAAATGATGATTTTATTGATATAATAACACTAATCAATTTTGGTTTTAGTAAATGACTAGATCTAAAATGCTCCAAAGTAACAATGGTTGTGAAGGAATCTGTTGTGGTTTTTGGAATATGCAACCAAATTAAATGAGACCTATAGTAAGAAAACATGTGCATATTAAAAAAACTATATGGAGTCATGATTGACCACATTAACCTTGGGGATTTTTCTAAGGAATGTTATATTCAAGAAACTAATCCCTATGGATGTTCAGGTAATAATCACAAAGTTATATATATTAAACAACATTTTGTTTAGGATGATGAAAGAGTCACCTAAAAAATGTTTCAATGGGACAAGAATGTTTTATAGATGTCGTAATAAAGATCATAAGGAAATAACCTACCAGGTAAATAGGAATGGATTATTTGAATCTAGGAACAGGAAATATGTTTTTTACGAGGAATCAATCAAATGTTTTAAATATGGTTTGCCTGGTCATTACACAAATATATGTCCTTTAAAGAAGGTTCAAGAATGGGATCAGTATGACCATAAAAATAAATTTTTACCAATACCTAATTCCATCCCAATTAAATATTTGGAATCTAAAATGACATATGAGTGGTATGGATTAGGTTTTAGCTCATGTTTTGAAATTATCAATTCTTAATACATTATGTATGATTTTTTTAGGAATTTTGTATTATGGAATAAGATTGAAAAGTCTTGTTAGGGTATCATTCAGAATGTTGAATGATTAAGAAGTCATTATATGAAAGATTCTATAGTTATAATAGATTCTTAGGCGATGAAATTTTTAAACATATTATTTCTATTTTTTATGATGAGAATACTTTGGAAGAACATTTTCTAGTAAATATGAAACTCTGGTTTATTAGGTGAAAATGTTATTCACGGAAGAATTTTCTATTCTTATGTGGAAACAATTATAAAGTTACTGATAACCTTTATATGACCTAATATGTTGAGGTAATTATGGGATATTACCTTTTGGGATGCAAAATTATGGATATGATATAATCATTGAGATTAAAATAGTTTATCATTATTTTTGAATGTTTTATCCAATTTTTGGAATGATATATGAATTATATAGATTTATAAAAAAGAATACCAGTACCATGGGTGAAAACCCATTGTGTTAGACATGGTAGTTTGGATTGAACCCACAACTGATGTGAAATAAGGCATTATCACATACTATTAGCTTATATGAATTCCTAGGTTAGTATGACTTATTTTATTTAGTTAAATTATATTATGGATTAAGAATAAGTTGAATTTTGGAATTATTTTTTATCAAATGAATATACATATTATTGTAAAATGACTTTGGGATTATGTGATAAATTTTATTTTGGAAAAAAATTTCTCTTTTGGGAACACTATATGCTTAAGAAAATATAATACTATGGTATTTCATTTTAGGAGCAATGGTTAAATTTTATTTTGGAAGAATATGTATTTTTTTATTTAAAAATGGTGATTTGTTTTATTTATGGTAATTATTATCCTATCATAGAGAAAATGTTATTTGTTTAATTATTTTTTTATGTGGCATTATGACTGGTTGATGTTATTTATAGATAAATGTAAAAATTTATCTTGGAACACTATGTGATCAAATAAGTTTGATTTTTGGGTTACAATATTACATCCATTATTTTTAGTAATTATAAGGAAATTTTTTTATTTAATGGCCTATGTTTATCTTGGGCATTGCTATTGAATTTAGGAGATTAAAGGTATTCCTTCTTCTTACAATGGATTATTATATTTAGGGGACAATCTAATCTTATACTATCCATTTTGGTTTTGGTTAATTTCTAAAGACAGGGGAAATTTATAGTTCATATTTTTTTGATTATGTGATTTTCTAGAAGTTGATTCAAGTACATTAGTCATGATCAAGTCATCAAGAATACCAACTGTTTAGAGAAAATATTAGTGTGTGTTAGAAATTTATTAATGGATGAAACACTATTTGTCATGTATGTATATTTCCTTATGTTCTAATTCAATGTAATAAATAATTCCTCAAAATTTTCAAAAGAATTAAAAAAAATATTCTATTTAGTTCTCGGTCAATGAAATCATTGAACATTATAACGTCCCGACCCGGCTCACCATCAAACCGGTGGCCAGACTGGTAGGTCACATGGCCTCAAGCGCATCTCCCCGTACGCCAGAGGCTTCCGACAAGAAGTGAGGGTCTCGGGAGGTGACAGTGGAGAGACTATACCCTCTTATTAGAGTTGAACATCTATATCTCAGAGTAAAAAACATTCAATAGTAGTGGAAGCAGTAATTGATAAACAATGAACGAACAGCAATGGAAGACAAATAGTGATCATTTTCATAAAAGGTGGTCGACGCCAGTTGTCACAATACAAGGATGATGATACAGATATGGAAATCAGTAAACAATACAACATTCTTTCAATACAATACAAAATAATAAGGAAAAGATAGCAAAAGCCCGACGTGCGATCTCCTGAGCATCCCAATCTCCCACTTGGTCCTTTGATCCTAACTCCCCAGGTACAATAGCATAGTGGAATACCTAGGTCCTATAAGCAAGAAGGTCTACTCGGGTACCCCAGTGCAATGGGGACCCGATTAGGGTGTGAGATATAAATCACAGTAGGCCGAAACCACCGGTGTCTAACCCAATCCAAACTGTGTAATATTAATTAAATTAGTATACAGGTATAGAAGGATTCAATAAACAGAAAAATATAAAATAACAACACTCATCCAGGTTTCCCCAAAGGAAACCTGATGGCAATAACAGCTTCGGCTCATTGCCGAGATATTAGTCTGATCATACCACAACAGTTACATATGTAAATATTTATAAAAGATGGAGTGGGGTAAGCATGCCTCCCACCCATCATCTGAAGATAGCCGACACAAGGTAAGAATTCCTCTCTTCCCAGAAAGATACTGGAGATGGGTATGAATTCCTCCCTTCCATCATTCGTTATTAGAGGGAACAAGGTAAGAGTGCCTCTCGTCCCTATCGGTCAACTGGAAAGGGGTATGAATGCATCCCTTCCATACACGTATCAAGATTAGCAGGCATGAGGTAAGAATGCCACTCGTCCATAAATGAATAGGCAAGGGGTAAGAATGCCTCCCTTCCATCACATTCATAATACTGGAAAGGGGTATAACTGCTTCCCATCCAAACACGTTCATAATACTGGCTTGGGGTATTACTTCTTCCCACCAAAACACATTGATATTCAGAATTATGTGACAATGCATTAGGCAGTACCTCTTATGCATTTCAATTAGTCATTCCACATTCAACTCAAACTGTGGCATCTGCATGTGGGCACTCGCAATACAAACATGTTTATAGTATACTACTTATGGAATTACCTCATAAGAATTAAATGAATCATACCACATACACAATCAAACAAATATCCCATATCCAAGTAAATGGTTAAAATCACATTCCATACAAAAATTCTTAAGAAAAACCATCTCAAGTGTCATTATAACACCATTTATCATACTCATCACATTTATATAAGGTACATGAGGCAACCCGCTCATGTACGGTATTGTCTAACCCCAAATTCATTCTTTATTATTTTCATTTAATTTCAATGACATAAAAGGATTTACAAAGCATAAAGAGGTGCTAAGGACTTCTCCTCCTAGGTAAGTCCCACTCACTAGACCCATTCCATTAACATAAGCCGTACTTATTTCATTATCCTAAGGCATGGTGTTACCATCCTAATCCATTTTATTCAAGTTTAACCAACTCATAAATTATCACCAAAGCATAACAAGAATCAAGAAGGAAAATAAAATAATCCACATCCTACGTTTATCTTGAAGACAACGCACCTATGATTGAGGGGGTTTATTATTAAATCATTAGTTTAGTGACCAAGAAACCATTTTATCTTATTCCTGCAATTCACACTATTTTAACAGAAGCATTTATTCAAGACTAACTTGAAGAAATAACTCTTTACTACTTTACATAAAATAAAAAGGCAAGGAGAGGGACCGTACCTCAAGGTGGATCCATCCATCCACTCTGGCTCTTGGGGCTTTCTAACTAAAGTTGTTGTTGCTACTCCCCCAAGAGGCATATCAGATTTCACATATGTATAAGTACACCTAGCCTCTATGCACACGCTCCGCATGACCATGAGCGTATGCAAGAGGATCCTTACACATATTCTTATACACATAGGCCAGTCTCCGCTCACCTGCACATGCACTTTTTATATATGCAATGGGGACAACTAGACTCGTACGTGTATATTCGCTTCCATGGAAAAATATACGCACATTGGGGGAACCCACGTACATAAAAATATGTACCTACGCCTGCGCAGGCGAGTCGCCTATACTCCAGCAACCTGAACCCAACTCCAAAGGTCCAACGCACTAAGAAACACATACCCGAACCCTTTAGAACAACTAAGGTAACAATTTAGAAGCTACGAACACCAAGAATGGGTAACATCCTTACCTAAAAAACAAACTGGTGGATCTAAATCACCGAAATCCGCCTCGCCTTTGGTGGCAGACACTATACGTGCTCCCATGAGGTCCCGAGAGACCTTCCTCATAACCCTAGAACAGGAAGAACAAGAAATAAGGATGAAATCAAAACTAACCCCAACCTAGGGTTCGACCGAATCACAAATAGGTAAAGAGAATCCCTAAAAACGGCCACTAAGAGAGGAGGAAGGGAGGGAGAGTCTCACCATGGAGATTTGGAGGAAGAAATTGCCCAAAATTGGGAGAAATCGGAGGAAAAAGGAGGCACCGTGGAGGGGGGTCGTGTGCGCGGCTAAGGGGAGAGGGGGGGTGCGCTGTGGTGTTTTTTCGAGATAGGGGTGAGGGAGTTTTATTATATTTTATGTTTTGATTTTTTTTATTTTTCTTTTCTTTTAATTTTAATCAAAAACCTAAAACACATCCGAGCACACTGTTTGACCCGCACCATCTGCCAAACCGTGCGCAAACCGTGCAGTGTCTTCTGCCTCTAAGAGATCTCTCGCACGGGCTAGGCGCATGATTTGGGGAAACCGTGCGCAGCCCATGTGCATGCCACTGCCTCCTTTAAAAAGGCTGCATGGTTTGGGCTGCACGGTTTTCCAAACCGTGCGCCAACCCTGTGCCCTCTACAGCACTTTAAAAACAATGGTCTGACGCTTCTGAAACCCCTCGGGCCACCCGAGAAACTTAACAGGTCTTCTCTCATCCCAAAAAACATTAAAAGGAAGGGATACAACCTTTAGAACCTTGTTTCAAAGCCTGATCTTCAAAATGACATGTTCAGTAATTGAAAATGTTTAATTTCCCCCACTTTTTAACTCAGTTCAAAACGCGGGTCATTAAAACCTTCCCACCTTAGAACTTCTCATCCCTGAAAATCCATTAGGAACAACACACACCTCACTTGACCTACAAGGGTCATGAAGCTCCATTAAAAAGATCATGTTTTTTTTTCAAACGTCCCACGCACCAACGAACAACCACTTAAGCACGCGACACATAAGCCGTTAACACTCGATCCAATGCTCATTTTCCAACCGAAACACCCAAGCGACTCTTACCCGAGCTCGTTATAATAGAGACACAATATCATCATCATCTCACAATGAAACTAATCAAAGGAACTTCCCACCTTAAGTTTTAACATTAAACGGCCAAAACTCAAACCACAACTGCACCACCTTTTTATCTTTCTTTCAAAATCATGCTCTAAGCGTTCCAACAACGCACATAGTGTGATTTTGAAATGATCAAATGATCTATTTGGTCATTGTCCTCTAAACCCATGTAAAAAAGAGTCAATCCACTTTTGATGACTATTTAAGAAGACGCACGACATAGACGGCCGGCATTTTATAAGCTGAACAACGATGCCTTCTGCCAAGGAATCTCACACTTACCATGAGAACATTCACTGAATCTCGTACTTGACTCCTGGGGACGTATCTAAGATCAAACCACAAAGAGAAACCATGCCTTATATGTAAAACGTTGAAAGAGAACCATCCGGTCAATCCCAATGGCTTAAAAGCATTAGCGTGGATAAGACTGATGCTCTTTTAGTGCATCTAGAACGAGGACAAGATAGGGGGCATGCTCGTCACGTAGCCGAGTACACTAAGAGGTTTTTAAAATAAGATTCCAGTTATTTATAACCAATAACTGGAATGGAGAATAGTTGAACCACCACTGGTCGACTTTAAAGACAAGACTCGGCTTCTTCTGCCAGCACCTCAAGATTTCTAAACTGATCGCAATGCCTTATTTCCCACACAAGGCCTTCTATGATAATTCACGATTTAGCACCAGAGTCCTCCACGACCGAAGGTGTTTCTAAAAAGTGGGTTTCATACACCACCAACTAGATCAAAGTCATGCTTCCGAGAATGCATCGTCACATAATGACACCAGTAAGCCTCAAAGGCATTCAAACAAACCCGACCATTCCCAAATGGTCCTTCTTGACGTGTTCCTTCTACCCAGAAAGACACACTTTACTCAACTAGCATGAAGCTTCCCACCTTAGAATGGTCAGCGTCATCTAAAGAAAAAAGACAAGCTAATCATAAGTAGACTCTTTCATTATTATTAAACGGACGTGGGTCGCTCCTTCGAGCCACAATCACCATGTCGAAACGCACAAGAAAACCAAAACAACAAGACCAGCATGGCAACCACCCGAGTCTTTCGAAAAAAATCCTGAGCATTTAGTCGAAAACACTCAGGTCACTCTACCACAGAGATGACCCAAAGTCGTACACAACAGTATAAGACGTTTATCCAAACGTCGTTTCACCTTACACGACCGTTTACATGGAAGATGACTCACCAATCGTCCATTACCGCGGATAAGAAAAGGTCAAACGACTAACAAAGCAACCATCCATGCCCGAGGCATGTCTACAGAGCTTTACCCGATGCTCAATCCCATAACAAGATCAAAAAAAGCCTGACCACCTATCCTAACAAGGGTATCATTGGAACTGGAAGTCCTATACGGGACAACGTTACCCGAACAGTACTAAACATCAGAATGTTAACTGAAAAAGACAATAACATAAGCTCTAAGGGTGCTACCTACCCCGGGCTAGCCCCTCCCGTAAAACCAGCATCATCCCAAGAACTTGGTAACACCAAAAAAACATCTATCAGGCTCAAAGCCTGACATTTGAATATTTTGCAAAAATAAAACAGCCTACGGAAAATGCGTAAGGTTCCATTCCAAGGCACTCACAAGAAAGACATAACCTACCCACACACGGGGTCTCAACAGAGGACACCACTACAGGTTCTTTTTTTCAAGCCCTTTATATTATTCACATTCATTATTTAATCACCTTAAAAGATTTAATTAAACACGTCATGTAACCCTTTTCAATCAAAAATTCACTAGGCACTTGACCATTTTATCAAATAGCTCAAAGCATAACATTCAAGTTTCAACCAACATCCTTTTAACCACTAGGTGACCTACAAGTGTCCCAGCATGCCAAAAAATTTCATATCAGAATAAATATCTTGTTACACCCATAAACATTTTGCAAAGCAAGATATCATCACATTCATTAGTGCCCATACACTTCCTGGTTGAAAATTGGCTCCCAACATTTAAAACCAATTTCAATATATTTTACAGTTTAAAATTTTTTAGCTCTTTTATGGTGATTCAATTACATAGGCTACCCTTTCCAATCCATAAGGTGCCCATACACCATATAACTGAAAATTGGCTACTATCATAATCTCAATAACTTAATTTTGCTAAAGTGACCAATTTCATCTTAATCAAAAACATCATGTTATCGTAAGAAGTAACACAAAACATGATATATCACAGAAGCATGGAATAACTACCATAACACCTATCACAATAGCAGGCATTACTAATGCATCCTAGATGTCATGGCATAATGTATGGTATGCAATTTCTTACAAGGTGCCTATATGATGCATGAGGTGGCATACCCTCGTATCATCGGGTTGCAACAGAAATAAAACCCAAAATTGCATCAACGGTATCAATAGAAAACATGTGCGTCACCCAATGGTGAAATCAAATCAACCGTAACAATCAAAATCATTAGAAAATGATTGCATTCGATGCAATTTGGTTGTTCACTATGCACGGGGTGGCCAATCATGGACATAGGTCATTACCAAATTCCAATTACTTCCTATCCCTGTCTAATGTCACCAAATAGTAAAACAAATCAGAAGAGAAAACTCCTCTGATACCACTTTGTAACATCCCAACCCAACTCACCATCAAACCAGTGGCCGGACAGGTAGGTCACATGGCTGCAAGCGCATCTCCCCAAACGCCAGAGGCTGCTGACTAGCAGCGAGGGTCACGGGAGGTGAAATTGTGGAGACTATACCGTATTATCAGAGTTGAAAAGCGGTATCTCAGAGTAAATAACATTAAATAGTAGCAGAATAAGTAATAAATAAACATTGAACAAACATCAGCGGAAGACAAATAGTGATCATTTTCATAAAAGGTATCCAGAGCTAGTTGTCACAATACAGGGATGATGATACAGATATGGAAACATGTAGACAATACAACATGATTTCAATACAATATAAAAGAATAAGGAAAAGAAAAAAAAAAGCCCAAAGAGTGATCTCCTAAGCATCCCAAGCTCCCGATTGGCCCTTTACTCCTAACTCTCGAGGTAAAACAGTAGAGCATACAACCTAGGTCCTGCAAGCAAGAAGATCTACTCGGGTACCCTAGTGCAATGGAAACCCGATTAGGGTCTGAGATATAAATCTTGGTAGGCCGGAACCACCGGTGTCTAACCCAATCCATATAGTGTAATATTAATTAAAGTATTAAGCAGGTATAGCAGGATTCAATAAACAGAACAATATAGAATAAAAACACCCATCCAGGTTTCACCAAAGGAAACCTGACGGCTATACCAGCTTCGGCTCATTGCCGAGATAACAGTCTGATCATTCCACTACAGTTACATATGTAAATATTTATAAAATATGGAGTTGGGTAAAAATGCCTCCCGCCCATCATCTGAAGATAGCAGACACAAGGTAAGAATGCCTCTCGTCCCAAAAAGATACTGGCGAGGGGTATGAATGCCTCCCTTCGATCATTCATGATTAGTGGGCACGAGGTAAGAATTCCTCTCATCCCTATCGGTCAACTGGAAAGGGGTATGAATTCCACCCTTCCATAAATGTATCTAGATTAGCAGGCACGAGGTAAGAATGCCTCTCATCCCTAAATAAACTGACCATGGGTAAGAATACCTCCCTTCCATCACATTAATAATACTGGCATGGGGTATAACTACTTCCCATCCAAACACGTTCACAATACTGTCATGGGGTATAAGTGCTTCCCATCCATACACGTTCATAATACTGGCATGGGGTATAACTTCTTCCCACCCATACACATTCATAATCAGCATTATGTGACAATTCATAAGGCAGTACCTCTTATGCATTTCAATTAGTCATTCCACATTCACAATCAATCACTCACTCTGTTGCATCAGCATGTGCACACTCACAATAAATACATGTTTATAGTATACTACTTATGGAATTACCTCATAATCATTCAAATAATCATACCACATACACAATCAAACAAATAGTCCATATCCACGTAAATGGTTAAAATCACATTCCATACAAAAATACATAAGGCAAACCATATCAAGTATCATTATCACAACATTTATCCTACTCATCACATTTATACAAGGTACATGAGGCAACCCGCTCATGTATGGTATTGGATAACCCCCAATTCATCCTTTATTCTTTTCATTTCATTTCAAAGATATAAAATGATTTACAAAGCATAAAGTGGTTCTAAGGGCTACTCCTCCTAGGTATGTCCCACTGACTAGACCCATTACATTAACATAATCCATGCTTTTTCCATTATCCTAAGGCATGGTTTTACCATCCTAATCCATTTCATTCATGTTTAACCAAATCATCAATTATCACTAAAGCATAAAAAGAATCAAGAAGGAAAGTATAAGAATCCACTTCTTATGTTTATCTTGAAGACAACACACCTCTGATAGAGGGGTTTTATTATTAAATCGTGAGTTTAGTGACCAAGCAACCATTTTATCTTATTCCTGCAATTCAAAATATTTTCACAGAAGCATTTATTCAAGTCTAACTTGCAGAAATAACTCTTTACTACTTTTCTTTAAATAAAAAGGCAAGGAGAGGGACCCTACCTCAAGGTGGATCCATCCGTCCACTCCAGCTATTGGTACTTTCTAACTAAAGCTACCACTGATGCCCCCCCATGAGGAATATGTGATTTCACATACGTATAAGGACACCTAGCCTCTATGAACACGCTCCGCCTGGCCATGAGTGTATGCAAGAGGATCCTTACACATATGCTTATACACATAGGCATGTCCTTGATCACCTGCAAAAGCACTTTTTATATATGCAATGGGGACAATGAGCCCCATACCTGTATATTTTCTGCCATGGACAAATATACACATGCCGAGGGAACCCACATTCATATAAATATGTACGTATGCCTGCACAGGTGAGTCACCTAAGCTCTGGCAACCTGAACCGAAATCCGAAGGTCCAATGCACTAAGAAACACATACCCAGACCCATTAAAAAAACTAAGGGAACAATTTAGAAGTAGTGAACACCATTAATGGGTAAAATCCTTACCTCAGAATCAAACCGGTGGATCGAAATCACCTCAATCCGCCTCACCTTCGGTGGCGGACACCATACGCGCACCCACGAGGTCCCGAGAGACCTTCCGCATAACCCTAGAATAGGCGGAACAAGAAAGAAGAACGGAATCAAAACTAACCCCAAACTAGGGTTCGACCGAATCAGAAATAGGGAAAGAGAAGCCCTAAAAACAGCCAATAAGAGAGGGAGAAGGGAGGGAGAGACTCACCACAGAGATTTGGAGGAAAAATCGCCAAACAATGGGAGAAATTGGAGGAAGGAGGAGGCTCCATGGAGGGGGTCGCATGCGCGGCTAAGGGGAAAGGAGGGGGGTGCGCCGTGGTGTTCTGTTGAGAGAGGGGTGAGGGAGTGTTATTATATTTTTGGTTTTGATTTTATTTAATTTTCTTTTCAATTAATTTTAATCAAAAACCCAAAACACATCTAAGCACACGGTTTTACCCGCACAATTTTCCAAACCGTGCGCAAACCATACAAAGTCTTCTACCTCTAAGAGATCTCTCACACAGGCTAGGCGCACAATTTGGGGAAACCGTGTGCTGCCTGTGCACACTCCACTACCTCCTTTAAGAAGGCTACACAGTTTGGGCCGCACGGCTTTCCAAATAATGTGCCAACCATGCACCCTCTACAGCACTTTAAAAACAAGGGTTTTTGGCTTCCGAAACCTCTCGTCCCACCTGAGAAACTTAATGGGTCTTCTCTCACGCCCAAAAACATTAAAAGGAAGGGTTACAACCTTCAAAACTTTGTTTCAAAGCCCGATCTTTAGTACTACCAGTTCAGTAATTGAAAAAGTTCAATTTCCCCCACTTTTTAACCCAGTTCAAAATGTGGGTCATTAAAAACATTTAACACAACACATATTTGTGGTTTTAGGGTTGTTAACATTCTCCTGGTCATGATTAATATCACTATCAATTAGAACAATATGGTTAGTTTTTATTACATATCCATGTTTCCCAACATGGAATACTAGTATGTGTTAAATTGAGTGACCATTATACTTGTCTTTCATTTAATTAATGTTTTATTTTTATGGGATCTTTTATAATCTGGGATTTAAATGACGTTTCCGAGAAAAACATTAAAATTATGAGGATGCAGTTTCCAAAAGGGGGAATAATGTTACAAACCAGTTATTTTTAAAATAATATTTTTTATATATAAAAATATTTATGAATAAAATATTGATTTTACATCAAATGGGATTCTTTTTCTGATATCATTCTCGACACACAACAATGGGTTTCTCCGATATCTTGCGTTTCACACAACATTGAGTTATACCAAAAAATAATACCATGTTATTATTATTGTTTTAAATGATAGTTAATGCCTAGAAATTTAATTGATGGAAGTGAAACAAAATAACTAAAATATGATTACAAATGTTTTGTTAAATGTTTCTACATTTACCGAATAAATTTTAGGGGCGTAAAATTACAATGAATCAATTTTATTCATAAAATACTCTAATATTTTTAAAAGATAATTTTACCACCTTTTGATGGAGAACCCTATTTAAATATGGGTTTTTTCAATTTTATATATTCTATTTGGAATAAATGAATTCGTTTTTACAATAGGTACATCTAAATTTACTCTAGCTTAAATTTTCGTATCTTTCTAATAAAATCTATATATTAATGAATTGTTAAAAATAAAGCATTATAATTAAAAACTTCCATTTCATTTAATTTATTCATATAGTTATATCATTCATTTAATTTTTTTTAAAGTGTAAATGGATTTAGTTTTATCATTTAATCCAATGTTCTTCATTGGAAGTGATTTCACATTAAAATTGGACATAAACACATGTCAATATTTTGATATTATTTACGGTTTAAAAACTCACATTCTGATTTTGGAAACATAATTTAATATTAAATATGTTACAAAAATTTCCATGTTTTGAATTTGGAAAAATTTATTCCATATTTTGAATCATATGGTTCAAATTGACTAAATAGTCACCTTTCATTTCTGGACATTTTAAATAGTAACTGCAGTAATTATTTTTATTTACCACAGTTAAAGGGTAAATTAGGTAAATAAGGGTAAAAAATAATATAATTACATAAAACTATCCTAAAACGTTTCCTAATCTTATTGTATGAGTCATGGTAGACCAACAAAAATTTAGGCTGAACTTTTGTAATTTGGGAGCCACTTGGGTATGAAAATGACATGTTATAAAAAATAATTTAATGTAAAAAGGAATATAAGAAAAGATTTTATCTTTTTAGTAAAAAAATTTTAAGGTGTCGTTTCATAATTCATATAATTCACTATCAATATTAAATAAATTTTAAAAAATATCCTAAATCACGGTATTTTATTTATAATTTTTAGGCATTAAATAAATAATGTTATTTATGACAAAATGATGATGAAGTGATTAACCTATAAATGAAAGATTAAAATAAATGATATTATAAACATTAAAATAAATATAATTTGAACAATTTTATTCTATCCATGATTTTTTAGGAAGAAATTGATGTGTGAGGGATGATTTAATATCTTTGTTTCGAAGTAATCATGTTGTTTCAACTTTAACAAAAATCAATTACTAAATATTTTCAAATGTGACATATATGAGTTTTAAAAAAATACTATTTTATTAAATGATATAATATTACTAAAAAAATAATATTAAGAAAAATGAGGTAAAAACATAAAACACCTCATTAATTATCAACTTCGGGTTCTATTTTCATTTTACCTTAACTATAATAACCATATATTATAAAAATACAAGAAGCTATGGTAAGTGTTAATGTTTTTCACTAATGTTAAATGTTAAATGATATGGTTAATATTCTGACCAAAACAATTCAAAATCATATTGGATGACAATATTTAGACACATACTCAACCTATTTTAGATTTATATATCATTTTATCCATTATAATTTCAAAATAAATTTATAATAAATTAAATTTTCAAGACACTTCTATGTTTCCATTCCTCCGTCTTATAAAAGGCCACGACCTCTACACACACACACAATAAAACCTATAAACCCACTTAGATCATCTAAATTATATTCTAATATTCTCCCAAAAAACCTCATTTCCTCTTATAAGTCTTACCGTTGGCATAAGGCAATTCAATAAGGCCTTTTCACTGAAATAATTACCTTATTTATAGGTAGCTTCTTCTTTCAAGCTCATTTATAATATTTTACATATCTCACTACACCCATATTATTATATGATTACATAACCAAAACTGTGTCATAAATATACACGGATTTTTTTTATGATACTGATCCTGCCACCATTTACTCACTCCTCCTTCTAATGGATACAATCCTACAGTTTTCGTGTGTGTTGAACTATCACCCCATTAAACATTGATTGTTAAATTATCACATACAACATATAATAGTGACGATTATGATGAAAAATTATTTATATATGACATAGATTATATTTATATTGTTAATATTCTTCTGTAATTTATATATACAAAATAACATTATTATTTCCATAATATGAAAATTAGATATTTTCATTTGACGAATTGTGGACTACCAACCCCTCAATGTGATATTACTCTTTCATGCTATACATGGAACATATAAAGAATAGTTTTATTAAACCTATGATATATACATGAAATTAATATAATAATGGTATTATAATATACATTTATAACATTTGATTATTGTAATTTTAATAGAAAAATAAATGAATGTTTTGTTCATGCATGCATACGGTCTATCATATCCATGAAGGATGAATTTTGTTTATTATATCAAAATATTATTGATAAAATAAATACATATACATTATATATATATATATATATGATATTTAAATAATTTATAATAATAGTCTAGGGAAGATATTATTATGACTACAAGGATAATTTTCATGAAAACAAGTTCATTTTTGACTGAAGTATCGAATAATGAAAAAATGGCCAATATGAACATAAATAATTGTTTTGTTTTTTAAAAAATGTAATAAGAGATATATATGGAATAGTAAACTTTAAAATGGTTCTAAGGCATATAGAAATCAACTTATGTTTATTATTCGGAACATAACGATTGTATGTGGTGAGTCAGACTGAAGGTAAGGGAAATCATAACCCAATCTCCATTCATTGAGTTAAATATCCGAGTCATTGATTTTGTTTTTCCATGAATATGTGTGAATGGCCTATAATTTTTTACACCGAATATCCCCATATAATGAGAATATTTATTTTTTTCAGACATAATTATGGCATTGATTTATCCTTAATCAAATGATATAATATTTGTAAGGAACATCGTCTCAATCTCTATTCGTTGAGGCATATTTGAATGTATACATGACCTTCTTTATAAAGTGTTTTATAAACCCTTTGAATATTAATTTCATAAAATATCAATATTATTCTATAAAGAGTTTTTCTAAAAAAAGAAATTTTTTTTAACATACGTGGTGATGATAACCTTTCCTCTGCTGTAACCGTTATTTGGTATGTGGCTTCTTCAATAAGAATTAATATTTTATGTAATTGAAATACCTTATTCCCTTTTTATGGGATTTTGTATTGATAATGGTTGTTAATGATGCTTTACTATTTTAATACAATGAAATGAATTCATGGTATTGGAAAAGAAATTTTATGAGTGAAATGTTAATAATTTCAATCAATTAATTTTTATGATTATATAATTGTACTTGGATAATTGACATGTGGTTATGTGATAAAACAATGATGGGTGGTTACACGATAAACTAAAGATGGGTGGATTTGTGATAAACTAAGGATGTGTTCTTAAGTTATAACCTATAATGAGTTGGGTATGGAAGTTATATGCATATCTATTCCATTTAGTAATATGTGTCGAAGTCGACCATATGGTTATTCTGTTTTAGTATATTTATGTCCCATGTTATATTTATATGTTATATATCTCATTATATAGGATTTATGGTAATCATTCAGTTATAAAAAGGATACATAATGAGTTTATATACATTGATGAATATTTTCTACTTCTTAAAGTGTATTTTTATTACTTTATGATAATGTATTCACGGTTTTCATGTTATCCCATTACTAACAGTTTTACATCTTTGTGTGTCACTTACTAAGATTTTTGATACTCACCCCATGTTTTGAAATGTTTTTCATAGGACATAAATAATAATAGCATCATGGATGTGATCAATTAAAATATATGATATTTTAATATGATTTGAATTGTTTTTCAACTTTTTTTGTTTTTTGGAAAAAATTGGACAGTGAGTATAAATGTCTTCATGTAATATATATGTTTCTATGTATGAGTTATGACCTAATTATCTAATTTTCTAAGACCTATAAGATTCTCATTGTAAGTTAATGTAAAATTATTTACTTATAACAATATTAATAAAAATTAATTTTGGGGCCTTATAATATTGATAATGTAAGATATAATTTTTGTTAATGTCCTTATATGTTTAAAAATACTATTTTCTTGGATGAACTGTTTTTAATGTCTCTATCTAAAAAATTATAAAATTCATTTTATAAACGTCTATAAATTTAATTTGATAAATAATTATTATTTATTAATTCATAATGATGAAATTTTCTAAGGGTAATTTTTTTTATTTTTATGAGAATCATCATTTTTAGATGAATAACTAAAAATACTAGATTTAATTTAGAACTGCTTTTTCATATAGATTATTTATATGGATAAATTATAATTTAATTTGCTTAAATGTTTCAATATATAATATTTTTATCAATAAATCCAGTTTATTTCATTGTAACCAATTTCACATTGAAATTGGATATAAAAACGTAGGGAACTTTGGATTATTTATACAATCAAAACCCATAGTGTTGTCCTGTCAGCGTGATTAAATTTAAATTAATTTATAACACTTAAATGATTTGAATTTTTAAATATTGATTAAATATTGTAATTATAATAATTATAATTTATAATATAATCAACATAGAATTTTACTAAGTTGATTAGTGAATGTAATTAAAATTAATTACATCGATTAATGTAAAATTAAGCTTTACTAGGGACTAAATTATGAATTTAAGACCCAAAATGACATATACATTTTTCCTAAATACATTTTATGGAAATTAATATAGAATAATATCCATTAGATCTAATTTTAATCATTATTGGATCAAATTTCAACATGAAAGACATGGGTAAAATTCCCTCTTCAAATGTTTTTAAGAGTGAAACTCATCACCCAATAAAAAAGGGACATTATCCCCCCAATTCCTCACACCTAACAAGCCATTTGGATCAACTAAAAACTAATAAAATATTCTCCCAACATCCCTCACTTTTTTTAAGAATCATCTATTTTGTAATAAATTATTCCAAAGTAGTATTTCAGCACAAACCAAAAGGAATTACCAGATTAATAGGTAATGTCTTCCCTCAAGTACTTTATTTTATTTTCCCTCTCCACCACATCCACACTATTTATTCCATTATTGTAATTAAAAAAATAGTATGATAAAAATAATATTTTTTTTATTCTAATGATTTTTCCTACACTTACACAAACCTTCATCTAATGGGTAATGACCATATTGTCAACGTGTACAGCAAAATGTCGCCTCACTAAATACTGATGGTTCAATTTGCCTTTGTGCAACTTATTATTTAGATTATGATAGAGAAAATCTTTATATATGACATATAATATATTTATCATGAAATTAATCTTTTTTTGATTTTTTAATCACATATCATTTACATTCCATTATGTGTTACTACATTTATTTCATTTGAGGAATTGTGGATTATTTCCCACCCAAAGTGATAAGATTCATTCATACACAACATGTAATGTGTTAAGAATGGGTTTAGTGATTATATATTATATATAAGATATCAAAAATTTAATTTAATAACGATATAAATACACAAATATATGTAATTTTCATTCATTAATTCAATACAACAAAAAATGGAATCAACGTTCATGCATACATATGACTTACCCTCTTAATGAACGGTGTATTCCATGTTGTACTTATATATTAAATATATAAAAAAATATATATATATTTTATAAAAATTTTATTAATATGATGGTTGAAATTATGTTAATAATGATATAATGTATAAGTACAAATCATATTAAAAATTAAGTAACTTGCAAAGAATAAAGTCAATATTACCCGAAGTGAAACCTTAGCATATGATTGATAAAAATTTATTAATATATGGTCGTAATAAAACAACATATATTATTAGATATAATAATATGGGTTTTAACAGGATTTATAATAAATTTATATATATTATACAGGTGGTTTGAACGTGTACAATGAAAGTCAACACACATGGTAAGGGGATATTATATCACTTTCAATTTCAATGTGATACATGCTATGTTCACCACACTTTACTTTTATATGGTGTATGTTATTACCATTATAATGATAATTTAATCATATACCTAAATTAATGGGTACTAATATATCCATTTTTTGATTTTATTTTTTGGGGAATATGTTTAAAAAGTTCCAGAATCAGTGAAATCGTTTTTGACTTAATTTTCATTCTTTGAGAATCAAGCATTTTTATGCACAAAAATTATGTTCAATGTGAATATACTTCCATTATAATTGTTATATCATTAATTTCAGTAATAAAGGATATTTTTTGGTCTATGAAGTTTAATTTTCATGCATAGATATTATTTTTTCTTGTTACCATGTTATAATATTTTATTGAGAAAATATTATCACTTTTTAAGACTGTTTATGTTTATGATTCCTTTGATGAAATATTATGAACCATATGTGAAGATAATTCATAAATTTTCTTATACTATGTTTATTAATTATTTATTCAAATATTGGTACAATTTATTCCACTATTTGGTACATAATATAGTTAGTAATGTTTTTTTAAGAATTCCCTTTTATACATTCTCTTTGGTCAGAAATACGTGTTATATTAAAATAATGTATTACAAATAGGGTTTTTAAGAATACTCTAATATTATCCTATGATAACTAAATGCAATGTTTACCCATTTTTCCTTTTTAGAGTGTTTTCAAAGGATTCTTCATATAACATTCAAAACAAGGAATTTTATAATCCATTTTATCATGAAAAAAGGAATGTTTTTTCTTTATACGACATGTACATATTAATCATCCATATATCCATTGATGATTTAAATTCATGTTTAATGTTTCATATTTGTGAAAATAATTTCAAAAATTGAATTTCAATGAATCTGTTTTTAAAATAATTCTAATATTGTTTTATATGTTTTTAAGATAACTGGTTTTCAAAAAACTTTCATGATTCTTTTATGAGTTTTAAAGGAAAACAGTTTTAAAAATGATTTCATGCCTCATTTATATGTTTTAAATGTATTTTTAATGAAATAGTTTTCAAAAACATAAATCATCTTTTATATTATTTCAATTAAAAAGTTTTTCAAATTATTATCAATAATTCATTATAATTGTTTACAGTGTTTTCAAATAAATTTTTTTTCAAAATTAATTAAATATTATTTTAAAATTTTTCATGGAAAAAGGTTTTAACAATTATTTCAAGTATTTCTTAAAATTATTCAATGTGTTTTCTTATATAATTATATTTTAATGGTTTTGGGTATAAAAATACTTTTTAAAATAAGAAAATATATTTTTCTCAAGAAATGATATTTAAATATATTTCAATTTTTTTCCATCTATGATGAAATATGTTTATGTTACTCATGCCCTTATAGGAAATGATCTAAAGGTTCCATTCTTATTTATTCTATTAATAAGTTATGATTAAAGTTATGATGTTTATGATACCCATTTATCTTTCACTCATTATACATTTATGAAACCAGTTTCTCATTAATGGGTTATATTTTCATGAAAAATTTTCTCTTTCATGGGTTATATCATTATGAAACATGTTTCTCCTTCACAAGTTGTTCATTGGATGAAATTATTTCAAACCATCTTTTTTTCCATAGGTTATTATAGGATTACATGTTTATAATACTCATTTCATTTCATGGCTTCCTATATAATTATTTGTGATCTCGTAGTACATGTATTTTTTATTTAATTTTTAGATGGGTGGTACCTATATGTCCCTCCAATGTATTTGGTAATTATTTTTATCTCATATTATAGGCTATGAAAATATTAGGACTGAACCATGACTACTAATATGGCCATGGGCATGACCCATGATTACAAATATGGTATTTTGAGTGAAATCATACTACTAAGATGTATATTGGAGTGGGAAATGACTACCTAGATTGTATGGGGATTGATCCCATACTACCAATATGTTCTTAGTGGTGATTCCAAGGATACAATAGAAATCATATTATATTCTTTTTTGTTTTCCATAATTCCATGTTTTATTCCTATTTTATGCTTTAATGGATTATTAACATTATGATTTATGATTTATGCCTTATTAACTATGATATTTTATTATGTTCCTATGTATATTTCATGATATCCATATGTATATTTCTAAGTTAATGTCTAGGGATGTCTCTATAGCTATGTATAATGATGATCCAACATTTTGGCAAATGTCCTAGAATTTGGTTAAAGGATAAATTCATTGGTTTCCTATATAAAATCACAATTTTGATACTACTAGTGGATGTGGATCTAAAAAATATGTACATAGGGGTAAAAAATTCGACAAGATGTTCTAGTTATAGCTCAAGTTAATTTAGTAAATGCCAATAGGCCTTGTGGCATATCGGATTTAACACATCTAGGGGATATTATTTTGGCATTCAAAAAATCATCATGAACCATCAGTATGTATTTGAATATATTTTTTCTATGAATAAACTAGGATAATCGTAGGTTTACATCGATTAAGGAAGTTTTCTTCATTGAAAAATCATATAATTAAATCATTTCATGACAATTTAGTTTCCTATTATGATAAGTAATGATCACACTATTCATCGTTTTTCGTCAATTGAGGGAAACAGAAGTGACTGGATTAATGAGGAATGTGATGGATGATTTTTTGATGACAAGACAAGTGGGATGATCACTAGGGTGAATGACTTTGTGATTATTCCATATCATTTTTTACAGAACAAGATTAACAACATGTACATTAACCAAATATTTGTCTCACAAAGGAAGAGAAATAAAGATTTCATGGATAATTCGGGTAATGTATCCCATGGAAAAAAGAATATATATAGTTTACATAGTCTCAATAATGTGGAAATAATCCATTATTTGAACGTATTATAAGAATAAATAGATGTTTTGAATATCGAAAAGGACACAATGTGTTTTTCTGGAAGGGAAAAATGAAGTGTTCAGTTAATGAAATTGATGATAATGTTATACTCCCCAATACATCATCGAAGGATAATTGTTTTAAGTGTGGATTAAAAATTCATTATGAAACTAAGTGTCTCAAGATGAATGCTCTGAAAGGGAACCCACAAGGTGGTGCATGTAATGGTTTCATTACTGGTGATAAAGATACTACATATGAAATGATAATGGACATTTGTATTGTTTAGTAGGATGTGGTAGCCTTGTTAATGGAATAAGTATTTAAAGGAATAATCAATGTTTTTATGTATTTTGAAAAAATAATTATCTATATGAATGATGAAATATACATGGATTGTTCTAATTATGATTTTCAGAAAATATTTACAATTTCATATTGAATGTTCTTGATGGACTAGTGAAGTGATTTAATTACAGGGTTATGAGGGAAGGTAACCATAAATATGTTCATTATATTATGATAATGTTGTTACAAATATGTTAATTGGATTGCACTTATTACCTTGGAATGAATTATGTACTTGTTGGAATGTACTTTATTCTATCATTGATGATGATTAAAACGTATTAGATTTATGTAACATATCCAATATAAATTGAATAACTAAACATGCATGTTTTGAATTAGGATTTATTAAAATTTTAGTTATTACCATGTTTCAAGAGAATATATGATGGGGATATGCACAAGATTGTAATATGACAACCAACAAAATCTTTTAGTTAAATGGGGGAATTAATGTTTAGATGATTTTTTAACCATCTTTCTAATGTTTTGGATTTTCATTTTTCTGATAGGGTATAAGGTTATCCATTTTCAAATAATTAATTTAAACATCATAGGATGTATTTTTGCAATGATTTTATATTTAAATACTTAGTAAAAGGTTATTTAGTGATTAAACATATTTTAAGGATGCCCATCATTTTTTGTAAATTATATTTGTGTGGTTTTTGAAAAGGAAATCATGTATGTTGGGTGACAAAAAACCATGTTTGGTTTGCTTGTGGTTATTGAACTCATGATTGATGTACGACAAGGGTTTCACACCTACCACTGCCATAGTTGATTTCCTATATAATGTATAATTATTTTTATTGAATACTTATTTAGGTTTAAATTGAATTTTTACTTTTTATTATTATATATTAATGTATGAGAAATATTTATTTTTAATAATAGTTATTGATAAATAAATATAATTTTCATTCTTTTATGTGCTTAATATTTTCTAAAATTGTATTTTAGTGCTTCCTGAATCTATGTTAATTTTTTGAAACCATTCCTTAAATTAATGGGTGTTTTAGAATTTGATAAAAGTACAAATGAAGAATGAAATTTTGTTTGTAGTATTATATACAGTATGTGTATATCCTTATAAAATAATTACTCAACGTTATGATAAGGAAACAAATAAAATGTGTTTCCATAATACCTTAATTTTGTTGAACCAATGTCATTTTAAATCATTAAATATTTATGACTTGGAGTCCCTTAAATATTCATTGATCATCTGAATGTTAGTGATTGATGATCTCAATCACTCCATATAAATATTTAAATTTTACTCCATGTCCTATATTAAATCCCTACTTATGTTCTCTTATGTTGAAACATAGTAATATATTACATTGGAAAATATTTATGGTTAAAACACTCCCTATTTAATGGAAATTTTAGTATTCATTTTTCTAATGTGGGTTTCAATGAACGAAACATTATTATATTAAACCATCGATAACCCATAAAACTTTCTCTGGGTAAATTGGTTTTAATTGGGGTTGACAATAACACCATGACACTTGGTGAATTATTATTTTTAATTAATTTATCTATTTTATTTTTCATTTCATTTTACATTAGAAATATATATATATATATATATATATATATATATTAAAAATCTATGCCAAATACTCATTTCACATGTAAGTGACTAGTCGTACATTACACGACACCCACTAAACAAATGTTACACACATCACGGACTTGGAGTATGTTACACACAACATTGATGTTTCTATGAATCATTATTAACATTTTATAATTATTTAAATTGGATAATTATAACCTTGATTTTAAACATAGTAATATAAATTGTAATAAATAATTTTAAAATGTTTTTATAACTATTATATATAACATAAACATATTTGAAATTAAATATATGATTTTTGATAATGATTATATATGTTTAAAAATACCATTTTCTTGAATTAACAGATTATAATTTCCATCTTGAAAAAATATTAAAATATATATTAGACAAACTTAGATATTAAATTTTATAAAATAAAATTCTGTATTTATTTTTTATTGTCTAAATTTTATATGGGCGAGTTTTTGGGATTTTTTTATAAACAACATTTTTCTAGGAATAGTGAAAATATCTAATTTTAATTCATAACTATTTTTTTCATATAATTTATTTATAAGGATAAATTATATTTTAATTTGTTTTAAAAATTTTGTTAACAATAATTTTTAAAATTAATCTAATGTAGCTAATTTTAACCTATTTCATATTTAAATTGGATATACAAACATTGAAAACTTTTGATAAATTTTTCTATAAAACCCCATAGTGTTTTCAAATCAGTTTAATTAATTTATTATTTATTTTAGACAATTTTGTGATTTGTAATTGAAAAAATTGAATCTATATTTTTAATTAGAATAATTTATCATTTCTATTAAGTTCATATTATTTATTTGACAAAAATGATAAGTGAATACAAATAAAATTAATTACATCAATTAAGGTATCAATATGCTTCACAAATGACTAAAAAAATATTTAAGACCCAAAACGACCTATATTCGTGTAAAAAATCCATTTTTGGTCATATTTCAACCCATACCTTCTTTTTCTATATGATGGATCATTACTGAATCCACTTTCGACATGAAATATATAGGTGGAAATCTATCTTAAAATATTTTCAAGTGTTCCACTCCTTGTCCAATATAAAAATAGTCATTTTCCTCCGAATTAGTCACAACATTCAAGCCTCATGGCTTTCCCAAACACTCTGAACATAAGCTCCCAAAATCCATAAAATATTTCATGATGTAACCCTTCTGGAATAAAGTCATCCCATGAAGTATTTTGGCCCAAACCAACATGAGTTATCCAATTAAGAGGCAACAAATTCCCTGAAGTCCTTTCGTTTATTTTCCATATCCACCCCATCTCTCAAAATTCCATTATTTTATTACAACACCATTATAATAAATATACTAAAATTTATTTATGATAACGGTTTTACCTACACTTATACCCACCTCTATCTAATGCTTAAAAAACATATCATTTATGTGTACGATGAGCTACAACCCCACTAACTGATTATTGTTCAATTTTCCATACCGCCCCTAATGGTGGAAATTATTATCCCAAATATATTCATACATTTCATATATTATATTTATTATATCTTTAATTTTCTTTGTTGTTTTTTTTAAACAATTACTTTCTGCTTTCTATTTTGTGTTAATAAGATAATTTGGTTTGAGTAAGTGTGGACTACCGCCCCTTCAAAGTGATATGATTCATTTACACACTATTTGAAATTTATTATGGATGGGTTTAGGGATTATATATTATATATGTAATTTCATTAATATACTGTAATAATGATATACATTAATACATATATGAAATTGTCTTTCTTTCTTTCAATATGATAATAAAAACTGAATCAATGTTCATGCATATATAAGACTTACTATCTCCATGAATGGTGTATTCCATTTTTTAATTTTCTCTCCATGGGGTTTTGTCATGTGGTACCCATTGGTTGAACCTCTCTATCTATCTCTCACTTTGGGGTATTTGTCTAGGCCCGAGTGCCTCTTGGGTTGAACTCTATTTATATTATGAATAGGGTTATTCAAATCCACCTAATTAGCTGGGGAATGTATATCTCCCAGGGTTGGAAAAAGAAACATTATGTAAATAAGAGGACATAATTTACAACTAGGATTCATATGTGTTCCTCAGACTCGTTGGCGAGAACTCATCAAGTGAATCCACGAGACCCATGTTTGATTCAGGGTAGAGGAATATTTTTAGGTAACTATAGAGGTAATCTAGTAGGAAGTTTAGAAGTCACTGTAATATGTACTATAACGGGTACTATTTGGTACTATAGTAGCAAAAAAATAATCTTTGAGATGGAAGTTTGGCCCTAGATCCATTAGGGCATTCAAGAAACCATTTTCCATTAGGCTAGTTAAGGCTCTCAGGCCACCTCAAGTCCATAAATCAATCTCAAGGCCTTTGGATCACATCATACTAATCATGAAGTGCAAATGCAACCAGAATGACCAAATGAACTAGCTATTATGAGGATGTAAAGAAGGTGATTTCACCTAAAAAATCATTTGATATATATATTAATGAGATTTTATGTAAAATTCCATTGGATTCATGCCTTTGAACCTATGCATAGGTATTTTTATCCAAACAAGCAATTCAAAGGTGGAAAGATGGCTTCATGATCTAGATGTTGGGGATGGGCATTTCTATGTAGTCATGTATGTGATGAATTCTTGTATGACATTTGGTTCATCTAATCCAAAAAGTGTATAGACCATTCAAGGGTTCCCCCACATCCATTAAAGGGGGGGTATCAAAAAAATCAATAAAAAGAAGGCCTTCGGGCCAATCAAGTCATTTTGTAATTGTATATTCAATAGATTATTATAACACACATATAATGAAAATAAATGAAATTTATATATGTTATGACCAAAAGGGTCCTTGATACCCTGAGTGTGTGGGGGGGTGAATCGAGGTATGGATGTTATTTTTGTAATTATTCTTTCCCCACTAGATGTCAACCTCTTTATTATAAAGGTGTCTTTTTCTCACTAATGGGTTACCAATGATCTTATTCATACATTATATGTCTAATTATTATTATATCAATGAAATTATAGAATGAAATAACACTATCACAAATATTTTTACATGGTTCACCCTCAATGGGATACGTTCAAGGAGCAGACAATGGTGATGTGCTGATGTACCGGATCCACTAATGGTGCACTACTGTTTAGAATGATTGTAGGGGACTCAATGTACCTTTTTATTTACAAGTAATCACAATTTGAAAGCTCACACATCTCTATACTTAATTGTGATCACTAAATCATTAGAAGATCCACTCATAGGTTATATAATTTTAGGTCTTTTCATTATATATAATGAATGAGTCCTCTACTATATGTAAATGTTATATTGATGTCCCACGTTAATCAATGGATGAATACTAATTTACCATATATGTACTGGGAAACTCTAAATCATTCAAAAAACCCTTAACAAGTCTTGTGGTCAACGTTAATGCCTTGCATGCATGATTTCACTTTTATTGTGAAACACCTCTTGTGCGCAAATTCACTCTTACGTACAACTCAAATATTAGGAAGTGCATTCTTAGCTTGCTTGAAACATCCATATATTCATGCAACTCCCTTTTCTTAAAATTATTACATGAATTAAACCTCATATTTCCTATAAGTCTTATACTTAATCAAATAAGGGGTGTCACCTATTATTTCTTTTTGTCTCTGACCCTTTCATGGTAGATTTAACACGTCATGAAAGTTTGCCTCTCCGTGCGTAATACCCAATTTGATGTTGCATTTGGCACACAAGTTTATTTCGTGTAACCTTGTCTTTCGTGTACATTTCCAAATATTTCACCCACTTCATGAATTCTCCATATTTTTTAGTTTTTATCCCCAAACATTCCTTGCATGAATGTTTCCAAATCAACTTCAATATTAGGACAAATTTCATTTACCAAAATCACATTTCTCAATTTTCTTGTTTTTAGGCCCGAAAATATAGCAATAACTGGGAAAAGTTTCTACATAATTTCTCATTTCTAGCTATCACCTCTAGATCTTCAATTCCATTATCATTGTTATTTTTCAACATATGTTTTAGCAATATCTCTGGAACACCAAAAATGAAAAAGAAATTGTCATTTTCAACAAAAAAAATCAATCCAAAAATGATTTAATGTTACCTTGTGGAAATTTTCCCAAATATCTCACCCATTGGGTTTGTTGACAACAATTTAAAAAAAAGATATCTCTTTATTTATTCATCCATCTTCTACCAGCAGTCTCCTCTTGTGATTTAAATTGTGATCGTGGATTTACTCAACCTATACTCTATTCCCACAAGAGAAATGTTCGACATAAGAAATAGGGTACAATAAAAATTTCATCAATGAATCACTTTATTCTTAACACAAATTCTTGAAACCAATCAACTAATTTCATCACAAAACTCATCTTTTGTGAAATATTTTTTTTATCGATCACTAATATCATTATCATATTTAAAGCTATTCCTTCGTCACTTCTTGGGTTTTTGTGTTGTCCAATCTATGCTTTTGATGATCACTTTGAAAATTGAAGAACTATCATCATGTTTCTCCCCCTACCTCACAAACTCACCTTTTAGTTTCTCTCAGTGTCTCGACAGAGACAGTTTTTTTTTATAGCCACAATTTTCCCCTTGAATAGTCCCACTTTCTAGTCGCACGTTCTCCCCCTTCATCAATGAACCCAAATGTCACTCCATTTTGGTCCAAAACCTAATAAAGAACAAATATTATAATATTAGGGATAAAAAAACTATACCATGGGGAGAGGGTAGTTCTAATTCCACACTTTTGATGTACACAGAGTCGACTAAACTCTCAGAGCAAGTCGATCCCTCTCAATGGATTATTTGGGTAAGGCCTTTGTCAGAATGCCTATAACCTATTGTTCTGCATGAACATACTCCAACATCACAAATACATTCTCAAAATTCAACTTGATAAAATGATATTTTATCTCAATATTCTTTGTCCTTCACTGATGGACTATATTTTTTCTATGATTAGTAGAACTCAAATTACCACACTGGATTCCGACCAGAGGCTTCACATCATCTCTATATAATAATCCATTATAATAATTCTGCAACCATACGTGGAATATTTAGATTTAGAAATAAATGTTTCATTACTTAATTATGTCTCTATCATCATCATTATCATTTGGTTACTATCAATGTTCACATATAGATTGTAATCAACTCCACCGTACTGGAAGTCAAGCTTCTTCAAAAACAGATCGAGCCTCAAATACAATCCTCTTGGTTATTTCTTCAACCTGTACAGTGCATTCTTCTACCGCCACAGTCTATTTACTTATTAATTAATTAGAAAAATATTTTATTCCACAATATACTCTCCTCATTCTAGAACCTTGTTCTAAAATGTTGATTTGACATCCATCTAGAAAACTATTAACCAATATTTCATAACAATGGACAAAAATAATTTGATTGTTTCTAACATCACATGATGATAAAATGCCTCATCAACATCTATACTATCTATATGGGAGAAGCATTTTTACACTTTTCATTCTTTTTTTTTTTTGAATCACTACACTATATTCATTCATCTTATTGTAAAATACCCATTTAGCCCAAACAAAATTCTTCTCTGTTGGCCTCAAAACAATCTCCCATGTATGTTTTTTTTCAATTTGATCAATATATTAATTCCTAGTAAGAATAAAATTTTAATATTCAGTTACTTGCACATTCTCATCATCCTTATCTACACATGAATCATCATTTTACAATTTTTCACATTCTATGATTATCACCTCCTTATTTTTTCCATAAATAAACAATTCAGTATTCTGTTAATGATTATATTCATTCTCTACTATAGTTACATTATTAGTTTCAACTACATTTATAGCCTCTTGTTGAAAAATTGAATCCATTCTCTCTCAGAATCATGGTATCCTGAAAAATGTTAGCTGATAAAATATTTTTATATAAAAATAAATAATCATGAAATACAAAAGTGTGCTACTAGCCCCCTAGTCAGTCTTCTTATTCATAGAATCGCATCACTTCTGATAGCATGGAGATATTTCATCTATGTAAGAGTTATAATGTAGCCCTTGTGATATGAAAAAACGTATTATTTTTAGGCCCACACTTTAGACCCTGAAACATTATTCTTTTCCTCCATCATTTCTTCACATGTGGAAATTTTCATTGATCCCTCAACAAAACCTCAAAATGTACTGAGTCTAAAATTGGTGTATTAAACCAGATATAAAGTTAATAAAATGACCACTATATTTTGTGCTCAATAACATCCATATATTTCCAGAAGCCATCAACCATTAAATACTTTCAATGAATTAATCCAGATTAATTCATTAGCTCTTTTATCTTATTTGATTTACTTAATATTATGAAGCACATCATAGCACCATTTTTTGATTTCTGATGCCACTTTCCCTTAGATCATATCTCCCCTTGAATTGGAAACACATGAACATCAATTAATAGTGTTTATGCATATATGGAGAGGGGATTCTCTATAATTATCTTGAAGAGGATTGTGGTCGATCCTGTTGGATCTACTATTTGATGCTTTCTTGAAACACTTTACTCTTCATGTGCTTTTTCTAACCACCTAGCCAATCTCAACTGTTCTGGCCATATGAATAAACATTCATTACCTAATTTCTGAGTCGTATTATTATATTTAGGTTCATTGGATTTTTTCTTCTTCAAAATTTTTTGCTTTTGTACACACTAGTAATGATTTCCTTCATTGAGGTTCCACAAGAATTCAATTTTTCATGATTATTTCTATGAACAGTAACCTCTCAGCTATCCATATTCACTTTCTTATTCCTCTATTGGAGGGATATTTCCCATTCTTTCACTTCTCACCTTGTGAATCATGGAATATTTTTGAAACAATCTTTATTTTTTTCTAGTTATTTGAGTCACCACACTATTTCTTTATACTAGTGAGTTCTTTAATGAATGTACATTCGTCTAACTTGCAATTTGAGTATCCCTTCCCCCTTTCTATCAAGTCTGTTCATAATATTTCCCAGAGAGTTGTTGTGATTTTATTATTAGAAGTGATCGATATAAATATTCATTGATCTCCTTGTGATTCACCTAAGGCTATAAACATATTTTCCAACTCATCATTCTATTTTAAAAACAGTCCTTTTTGTTATACATTGCTAGATTTCGGGGGATTCTTTCGAGTTCCTTTTCCTTCTCTGCTTTCATCATAAAACAATATCTTTATGAATTCCCATAATCAAAACATATTAAACATCTTCCATTAATGGAATAACTCATTTCCCCCTTTCTCAGCTGTGATGTTGATGCAACTATAGTTTTTCTTCTGACATTGAGTCCTCAGGCTTCCTGACACATACTCATTGTGTGTCCCTATCATCCACAATAATATAATTTGACAACTACATTCATCTGAGAGACTTTCCTTCTATACTTTTCAATAAGATCCTTATTATTAATATATTTAGAATTATTTGTGTCATTATATAATGAAATGTATTCCAATGCCTCAAATCAAAATATTGATGTATGCCCATGCAATATACAGAAATAGTGGGTGCTGTCATTATTTCATATAACAGCCTTTTTAGGTCTTTTTTCTAGTCCCTATATGATTTTTCATATCTTTGGAATATATCACGTCTCTTTTCCCCTCCTGCATGAAAGAGGGTTCATCATATCCAATACCTGTTTTTTCCAAACTAGATAGCCTTTAGGATGATACAATCCATTCATGTTTCTCATATAATGTAGCATATTTTATTTTCTTTTCATCATCACCTGCAACTAGATAATCAAATAGTAAATTCAATGAATCCTTTAATTTTTTCTTTCTTTAGATTTAGATTTCTTAACTTCATTCTGGACTCATTTTATATCTTCATCTAATTGAGGAATATTATCATCCCGCGATTCAAGTTATTAATTTTGGTCTCTCTTGAGATTCTTCCCACTACTCATCTCAACTTCTAATTCACATGTGATCTTATCTACCATGTCACTTTGTTCCTTTATTTTATATTTTCCATGAGTAGAAGAATTAGATCATGATGCATTTAATTGTTGTAGCCTTTGGTTATACGGAACTAGTTTAGATAGTTGTGAATCGAGTTCATCAATTTTGGATTTCATATTTTGAATTTCATTTGTATTTTAATTTATTCAATTTCAATCATCTAGTTTTCTACCTTTGTTGACATATTTAATAGTTCTTCATCACGGGAATCATACTTCTCCATCAGATCGGAATCCATATTGATAAGATTTTGATTTAAACATCTTATCTTATAGACTTCAATATATAGTACGTCGATCTGAATATCATTGGATTTTATATCATTAGAAATTTTATGATTTGATTCCTTTGCTTTGTGGACATCTTCCACTTAAAGGATTATAGTAATTTCATCATCATTAGTAGTTCTAGAATCACGTGGAATATGAATTTCTTCTATAATTCATTCTAAATCATTGAATGATTAAGTATGTTCGCTATAAGATATATCCAAATCATTATTCTGGTAAATTCTTGATTCCATCATCAAATTAATTCCCCTTCCATAAAAACATAGACTATATCGAATAACACCAAAATTATGATTTTTCATTGATGTTTTTACCCTTTCCAATACATAAGAGGATAAGGGTATACTGATTCATTAAATTCAACAATCAATTAATCCAAGTGAAAGAAAAAAATATGTTAAGAGAAACATATCCCTCTAATACCTATTGTTAGATCAAATAGGGTAATAGATATCCTGAGGGGGGGTGAATTAGGGTATGAATATTCTATTTGAAATTATTCCATCTCCACTAGATCAAAACCTCGTTATTATAATGTTAACTTTGTTTACAAATATTTGTACTTCTAATGTTATTGTTCCCTTATTTTTCTAATGATGATGCTTTATATGAAATAAAGTAAATAGAGAAGATTGAGACACAAATGTTTACATGGTTTTCCATCACTGGGCTATTTCTAAGGAGAATAAAATAGTGATGTGCTGATGTACCAAAAGCACTAAAGGCGCACTATCATTTAGAATGTTCGGTGCTAACCCACTATCCATCCTATTTTACCACCAATAAAAATTTGAAAGATCACTCCTCTCTCAACTAAAGTGTGCACACAACTTCATCAAAATATCCATTAATAGTTTATAGACGTGTATTCCCTTTAATTATCTCTAATGAATGCAACCTACTCTGAATGAAGCTTCCCTAATGATGTCCCAAATTAATCCATGGATGAATACCAAATTACTACAAATATACTAGGAAACTTCAAATATTTTGTGAAAACCATACAACATCTTGCGTGCACCTTCAATTCCATGGGAACAAGATTCCACATTTTATCACGAAACACCTGTTTTATTTAACTTTACTCTTACACAGAACTAAAATATTACACACAAAATTGATATGTTATGTGAAACTTCAAAACATTCATGCAAATACAATTGCTTAAGATTCCTAAATGATTCAGATATCTGATATCCTCTGCATCTAGAATTTTATCGAATGGGGGGGTTCACCTATTATTTACTTGGCGTATCTAACCCCATGTGAAGAAGATTTAGTACTTCGTGCAAGTTCCCCTCTGTGCATAAAAATCCCAATTTGACGTCCCATTAGGCGGGTAGGTTTCTTTCATGATACCTCATCTTTCCCTTTCATTTCGAAAAAATTTCCCACTTCAATTCTTTTCCAAAGTTAGGTGTTCTAATCCTAAAACATTCCTTGGGCGTACGTTTAAAAATCACATTCAACCTTGCACACTGCTACATTTTCCAAATACACATTTATCCATTATCAGATATTTAGGCCCATAAAATTTGTAAACACTAGAAATTTGTTCCAACTTATATCTGTTCTTTTTGTAATACCACTAGAACATCCAATACTTTTTCATGGTTCTTTTTAAACATTGGTTGTCAACAATATATATGTAACACCTCATATGAATAATGAAACCCTCTTTTTCTAGAAAAAAATCAACCAAAAAATGCTTCAATGTAACCTTTAGGTATTGTTTCCCAACAATATCTTTGGTTTAAATTATGGTAATCAATGATATAAAGTGTTTGTACAAAATATATAAATAATTAAGTCACATGAGATGAATAAAGTGAATATTAACCAATGGGAGACTTTAACATAGTATTGTTTACAAGTGGATAATACAATTATAATAAAAAAAATATGGTATCATATATAAAATATTTTTCTATAAATGATTTATAATAAATTTTTATTTATTATATAGGTTGTTTTAATGAGTACTAATAAATTCAAGACACAAGGTTTGGAAATTTTATCTCACTTTTTATTTCCATGAGATTCATGATTTTTTCAACACTCATTAATTTTGTGTGGTGTTTGTAATACCCATGATTTTATTCCATTTATCTTATAAATAAATTTATAGTTATTAAAGAAACAAATTTATGATCATTATTTCATGAGTCATGAGATTATGAATTTACCAAATCGGTGAAATAGTTTTGCCTCAATTTTTCTTCATTGTGGCTCAAGCATTGTTATGAACCAACATTCTGTTAGAGGTGTATATACATCCATTTTACATGATATATCATGAATTTCTTTTAATTCATGATATTCTATGCTTCGTTAATATTCTTTTTCCTACATGGATCATATGATCCCACATTTTCAATTTATAACATTTTATTGAGAAAATATTATATCTTTTGTATATTTATTATGTTTATGTGTACATTGATATTATATTATGATCCATATCTCAATAAAATTCATGAAATTTATTCCCATATGGTTATTATTGATTTATTCATATATCGGTACCATTTATTCTGATATTTTATACATAATATAAGTGAGCTATATTTTCAAGAAATCTCGATTTTAACTTCTCTTCAGTCATAAATCAGTGTTCTATTAAAATAATATATTTTAAAAAGGATTCCCAATAATACCCCAGTATTATCCTATGATCATAAAAATATATTTTTAAACTTTATTATTTTTACAATTATTTCAAATGATTATTATTTTCTCTTCCCGAATTAGGAATTCATCTATCATTTTTATTATGCAAAAAGATTGTTTTTTACCTCATACGACAAGTATTGATTTATCCACCATTAATCCTTTAATGATTTATTTTAATGAATAATGGACAATTTTTATGAAATATATTTCAAATATATTTTCAGGGAAATGGGTTTCAAAATGTTTTCAAACTTCTATTATATGTTCTCAAGAAAAGATGTTTTCAAATTGTATTCAAGATTATTTTATGAGTATTCAAGGGAAATGGGTTTTAAATAGATTTTAATCCTCATTTATATTTTTTCAACATATTTTCAATGAAATTGATTTTTTTAAAATCAAGATTATTTCATATGCTTTTTAGAAAAAAGGTTTTCAAAATATTTCTAGCTTTTTTTATAGGTTTTCAAATTGTTTTAAAAGAAAGATGTTTTTAAAATGATTTGTAGAAATTTTTATTAATTTTAATGAAATATGGTTTTAAAATTGAATTCATGTCAACTATAAAATTTTTGATGCGCTTTTACTTGAAAAAGTTATTCAAATGGTTTTATGTATTAAAAATCCATTTTCAAATAATAAAAGAAATTTTCATCAAGAAACATTTTTGAAACATATTTATGATTTATTTTCCATCTATGATGAAATATGTTGATGTTACTCATTTCCTTTTAGAAAATGATCTAAAGGTTCCATTCATATTTTTACATTGAATTATTTATGCTTAATATCTTGTTGTTTGTGAAACACTTTTATCTTTCTTGGGTTTTATTTTTTGGAAATATGTTTCTATTTCATGTGTTATATGTTCAATAAATCTATTTCCCTTTCATGAGCTATATGTTTGTGATATTTTTATCTCGTTTATAGGTTATGGTTTGGATGAATTGAATATGAATCCTGTTTTATTTCTATTGGTTGTGATATTATTATAGGATTATAATACCCATTTCATTCGATGTGTTATCATATGATTGTTATGATATTGTGTAATATGTATGTATGATTTAATTATGGGACATATGGGAACTCTTTTTCCATAAAATGCATTGGGAAAAGATTTATATCTCGTGAGGGACTAAAAATATGGTCTTGGGACTAAAGATCGACAACTATGACGTCCATGTGTGTGTCCCATGACTACCATAATGGTATGATGAGTGACCTCATGATACTAATATGACCATGAGAGTAATCCATGACTACCAAAATGGTATGGGGAGTGAACCCATACTACCAAGATAGTCTTGGTAGTGATTCCTTGGTTACTATGGAAATAATATTATATTCTTATTTGATTTCCACAATTCCATTTTCTACTCATATATCAGGATTTCATGGATTTAGTTATTTTTTACTTATAATTCATTCCATATGAACTTCCAATGTTTATTATGATATTTAATATAAAATCCATGATATTCATATTTTATGATCATGTTCCATACCCTATTGTAAAGATTATTCAAACACATTTCCTTCATTCAATTTACTAAGAATCTAAGATCACCTCTTTTTTATGTTTCCTTTACCAAATTTTTGAGGAATGGTTTTAGGTAGAAGTACAAATGTTTTAGATCATAATGGGAGATGTGTAAGATCATTCACATAGATAGAATATTTTTTCCACATTTCTAAAGACACTAAAATACTATGGTCTTAATGAATTTATTTTTGTAATGTATAAAATATTAATCTAAAATGATGTAATATCAGTTTTATTTTATTCCTAGAATTCTATTTAGATAATGACTTCTATTCAGATTAATTCCTATGATCTATTCTAATATACCAATGAATTCATTCAAGCACTTATATCAATTATTTGGGTTGTATTGTTAAACATAGGAATTGGTTATACACAGGTTTAAATACAATAGGATTAAGAAATTGTGGCTACATATGACTGTATATATATATATTATATCTATTTTTTCTATGAAATCATTTTAACAAACTCCAAATAAATTTTTTCTGACATACATAGTGTAAATATCTTGTTCTGAACTCATTGACAACATTATATTTCTAATATGAACCACTATTATTTGTTTAATATAGTTTTTATATAAAATAAATCATGGTTGATATTAATTTATTAAATAATTTTCAAAAAAAAACCTATGCTCATTAGGCCTTAAAATATCATTTCATGTCAATGCCTAGATCCAATAATAAAATTAGGAAAATTTCAAATCAGTACATGTAAATAACATAGGTGTTAAAATTTCCCCCACATAAGGATTTTTCCCATAAATTTAACAACACCACAAATAAAATTTGAGGACTATGCTTTATTATTGGTATCTCACTAATAGATTTTCTTACAAGACTCATATCCTTCCACTAGATATGCACTATTAAAATCAATCTCCCATAAAAAAATCATATCATGCTAATACTTGGCCTCTAGTAGTTACTCCACAAAGGTAGCTCCATAATCAATATATTACTCTCAATGTCGATAAAAAATGGTAGTTCATGAATGTACCTACAAAAATATTAAATGTTGATGATTTCATGTAACTTATCTAACTATGGTGGTAGATCTAAGAGGTACACTAGACCACATGTCTCCCTACTCAAACTCTAATGGAAAACTTCATAAATCTTCATATATCTTTTGAAGCCTCTTAATATTCCACATATACTATTATATGATCTACACCTTCTATTTAATTTCTCTCAACAACTATAGGCCTTGGAGTACTAGATATCCTCAAAAAATCTAATATAGTGATGACATGTCATATCGCCCATAGAAGGCCTCTAATTGTTCCATTCCAATAGTGGAATGGTATATGTTATCATACCAAAACTCAACCATTCGTAAGTGATACTTCCATGTACAATTAATGACTATAATTATGGAATGTATCATGTCTTCCATATCCAAATGGTCCACTTAGTATGGACTTAAGTTTGGTCATGAAACACCTTTATGAATTCAATTTAATATCAAATTATTCATGAAATACTATCCATATTTATTATGTGAATCAATGATCAAGGGCTAAAATTATATTAAGAGGAACTCGTTGTAGACAATCTATCTTTTCTATGTAATGGTTTCCCAATCACTCTACTAGACGTTTCTCTCGAAAATGTATGCAGTGGTATGACATGAGAATTCAGTTTATAATAACCAAGATGGAATCATGTCCTCAACCTATATGTGGAATCCTTATCATGAGGTCCATAGATATCTCATCCCACATAACATCTGGTGCCTCAAGTAGTTGAGATAAACCCAGAAGAACCATGTTCATATCCATTTAATACTAACATGGGAGTCATTGACATATAAACTCTACTACACATTTCATCATAAATGGCCACCAATTCTGATGTTTTATGTTCTAGTATAACCTTTACACCCGAAAATGTCCTTCCAAAGGTGATGTATGAAACTCTATCGTCACCTAAATTCATAACGTCACTTGTCCGAATATCCTACCACTAAATGGTTTTATAGCTTCCTCACCATCCTAAAACCCTTAAGAAGAAAATCAAATTGATATTTAATTATATATGTTCTCACAATTAATATCTCTATGTCCCAACTCCCAAGTATTCTATAGAAGTGTTGGGGTCATAAAAAAACTATTGTTGAATTGAAGCACCATCATTGTCTAATATTGATAATTTCAAAACAGGTTGCTTCCCTAAATTGTAGGACAATAACTTCAAGAATTATATACTAAGAGAATATTCTACCACATTTACCTAACATGGAGTATGTACTATCTTGAAGTCATAGTATATGAGGATGTCTATCAACAACCTCTATCTCTTGTTATGATCCTTTTGAGGGAGGATATACTTTAGACTTTTATGGTCAAAATGATGATAAACCAATCACCGATAAGGTATTATATCTAGATCATTAATTAAAATACTATCATTTCTAACTCAAGGTCATCGGTCATGGAGATCAACACATTTGGTATCAACTACCTATATCTACAGTTAATCACATCCAGCGTCTGCATCAAAACCTAACCAATAATGGTCTTGAGGCATCAATAAACATTACATTATTTATAGCATAGTCTAGAAATATCATGATAATTGGACTCCTCAGCCTCAATTAAAGCTCTTAAATAGTTTCATGGATACTCTTAATCCCAAAAAAATTATTCCCCTTCAAGTTCAAAGTATTCAATGTTGTTGATATACTAGAGATATTAGGAATGAACACCAATTATATCCTTCCACCCTATGGATGATCTACACTTCAATCAGGATCTGGGATGGCTTCCTTGATTACTCTTCCGATATCTTAGTCAAGTCCATTTCCTCACCATAAGCCAAGATGACATGGACTAGAATGTGGAAATCGAAAATCTATAACTAAAAAATTATGAGAATCCCATAAATCAGGTGATCTCTTAGGATGTCTAGAACTATCCTAATGTGTATCATGTTCTCCTCCTAAGACACTAAGTACAAAAGGATATAATCTATGCGGGCCATAAAAAAGTTTATATAATAATTTATTAATTATCAGGATAATTATTCTAATGAAAACCAATAGGGTGATCCTCATGTAGAAAGTAATAATAATTTACTCACAGTGATTGTAGATAAATCTAAATTATATCATCTGTATATGCTCATCCTATACTAAATAATGGTCACAACCTGATCTGTGGTTATTTTTTGAGAATCATCAAACCACTCTCAACTAGCCAAATAGGTTTTAGATCATCATTTTTAGATCATTATTGTAGAGACCCAAATCTTGACATACATGAACATTACATTACTTTTGTGGAATACTTAGTACATAACAAAAAACACACACACAAGGATCGTAATAGTTTAGTGTCTTTGGAAACTCGAAACGTAATCTTCTAATCGTGGTAAATGATCTTCAATGTCTCCCATAAAGATCTTCCTTTTTTTACCTAAAACCTTTCTTTATATCCTGGGGAAAAGAAAACATAAAAGGGTGAGCTCAAATGCACAGTAAGGGTAAACAAAAGAAAAATAAATCACATAATATTCATAAGAACATAACTTTTGGAAATCTTAACCTACAAAAGAGAGCATAATTTCATAACATGGGATAAACCATAGTAGTGAAATGAAGTCCCAATAATCATAACATAAAACATGAAACTTTGTGGCATACACACATAATCATAGAGAATCATTTCTTGTTAGTCAAGACTCATTGCCAAGACTATCTTACTGGACAATGTCCCTTTCTGAACCGAGTCACCCTCATTTCAGTCCTGTTTCACTGAACCGATATAACCTACCATTCCAGCCATGTCTATCTCATGAGATATAAAATCTTTACCCAATGCATTGGAGAGAGATATAGGTCCCACCCATATCATAATTATACCATTCTTATGTGTTCCACAAAATCATAAATCATACATCATTACATAACCCATGTAATAAAAATGGGAATCTAAAACATCATGACATCATAAAACAATTCATATACGATAAAGGAATTCATAAAAATAATTCCATCACAACATAATCAAATCAATGTAATAATAGGGATAAAAATAGAACCCTTTATTATCTTAGATGGAAAATAATTTTGATAAAACACTTGAACTTCATTCTTGAGGAAAATATCCTTTCTACTTCAAAAACATTTTTCCTTTATTAACATGTCATAAAATTTTAAACTAAAAGAAGTTGATTAAAAATAAACTTGAAAACTTGTGAAGGAATCTTCTTAGAAATAATGTTTTAAAAATCCATTCATGCCGTATAAGTTAAAAAAAACATTCTTCTCGTACTTTTGTCAGAAAAGTCAATAAGTACCTCGTACGAAAAACGACAAAAGATTCCTTTCATATCTTTTACTAAAAACTCACCGAAGGGTAAAATTGGATATAAAATATTGTAAGTGGATGGAAATAATATTACATATTGAGGTAACATGGATTTGGATGATAAAATACACCCCAGTAAATACCAAAGTATAAGCAATCTCAGATAAAAATGAGATTGTGATATTTCCCTTACCTTATGTCTGATATGCTTTGTACGTATCCGAACCTCCTATATAATGATTTAAATAATGTCATTAACTTATTAAAGAATCATATTCATTGTTATGATATCATATATGGTTCACTTATGACTTTATATTACCCATTCTTTTGTAAATTCCATGTTAAAGAAGCGTTTTGGGTAAAATCGTTTCATTTATCGTAGGTGTTTGGACTTGTTGTTCTTGACATTATTATTACTCATATCATGATTTACTTACTTACAGAATATAAAACATGATTTATATATCATATATATTCAGTATATATATATATAATAGATAGATAAATGAAATGAAACACACCGTTCATGGAGACGGTAGTCCGTACGTACGCATGAACGTTGTTTTCCTTTCCTTATTACCTTGAATGGAAGTAAGTAGATGATGTACATATATACATAAATCCAGTATCTTTATAATGTCATATATTTCATTATTATTTCTTATATATACTTTATAATCATTCTTAAATGGTTAACATAGAGAATGAATCTCATCGCGTCGTGGAGACGGTAGTCCGTACGTACGCACGAGCGATGATATCGTTCTCATGTTCGTGAACTTGTGTTGAAGTGTTTGTATACTATTTCAGTATCAATATCACTTTATAATAATCATATATAGTTATTATTTACACCATTGTACCCATCCAAGTAAGGTGGTGGTGGAAAATAGATTTCACCATGGCGTGGAGACGGTATTCCATACGTACGCACGCGCGGTGATTTCGTTTTCCGTAGGATGGATAGATTGGTGAAATAGGATTGTTTCATACTTATAATAAAATATCAGTATATGAGTGATAATTATGTTATTACTTCATAATTAAACAACCTAAGAAGAAGAAGTGGAATAATAAATAAAGGTGAAAGAATCGGTAACGGAAATTACCTCTTCTTTGAAGCGCCTCTTTGAGACCTCCTCTTAGGGCACTAAAATTGGTCTTAAATGAAGACCAGAACCACTAGGATGTTTCTAGGGAAGTGGAGAAGAGAATTTGGCAGGGTTTGGCCAACCTTGAAGGCTCAAAGTTGTGTGAGGAAGAGAGGGAGGAGGTGCCCTTTTATAAGGGAGGAGAGGGGCACCTTTGGAATAACTAAAAATATTATTTTATTATAAAGTCATGTTCGGTTTTAAATAGATCCAAATTGATTTATTTCGAGGTTAAGGTGGGGATGGGTCGAAATCATCTCATCCAATAGGATTTAGACAAGTTTAGGTTATTATTTTACCCTTATCAATTAGATTTAACTCTAAGTTAAATAATTTAACTTTTACCGTGTCATTTTGTTTTCTTACACTATATGTTTAATAAACTTACTATATCAAGCCAAAAGAACCCCAAGTTGTTTATTATTAATATATATAATATTATTTAAGTCATTTGGCCGAACCTTATATTTTTAGGAATAAAATAACAATTAATAATATAATATTTGTTTTAAAAACTATTTTTTGTCAATTTTGACACTATTTGGTATATGATTTTTATGAAATTCATAACAGAATAATAAATTCTAACCAAGTTACTTAAATCAACAATAACATGTCATATTAACCTAGAAAATTAGTTTAAGTCATAAAAAGTCTCAAATTACATTTATTTGGGCATTTATAACATCAATTATGTCAATATTTCATTAATAAGACAAATAATTCATCATCTATGTGTCATAATAAATGATAATTATTTAATCCCTAAAAATTATAAATAAATTCCTATGATGTAGATAATTGTATTATATTTCTGTATACTATTCATGTTCGAAGTTGCATGAAGTTTATCACTAGATTAAAATTATTATACTTATAAGATTTAAGAAAGTGACATGTTGTCACATTCTTTGGTTTTAATGATAATTAAATTATTTTCATTGAAAAAATCTAATTAAATGAATCTAATCCACCCCTTAGGTGATATGGGTAGACCTTTAGTCATCCAATAGGATTTTGACATTTGTTAGGGTAATTTTAAAATATTATATTTACCCTTAATTACCCGATTTACCTTTAACTATGGTAAATAAAATTTACCGTAGTTACTATTCATAATTCCCAAAAATAAAAAGTAGCCTATTAACATAATTTGGACCCACTGATTACAAATATGGAATCCATTTTTTAAAATTCAATACACAGAAGTTGCAGAAATTAAATTAAAATTAATACCGTTGTAGAATAAAAAGGGGTTTTTGTTTAAAACATTGCAAAAGATTGAATTGATTTAACCTACGAATTCAAGGTAAAATCAATGATAATGACATACATTATATTAAATGGTAAAAATATATTCTATTTATTCTTTAAAACCATTAAATATTATATTTTAACCACATAAGATAGTACGATGAAAAAAGTTGTTTTTAATTAAAATATAGCGTGTTTTTACTATTCATTAAAATGTGAAAGTTACCAGAATAATATGAAAAATTTATCCAAAGTAAATTTTTATTTCTTGATTCCAAAGAAGTATTTTATTTTGTTAAATTGAACTTATAAACATGTCAAGAACTAGATTTAAAGTGGGTGCGCCATCAAAAGGCGACAAAATTGCATTTTTTGAAAAATACTTATTTTACCCAAAAAAATTATTTTGTTCTTATACCATATTCTAGAAAAGTGTAAGATGAATAATAATGTTATAAAATTTAAAATTTAGTTAATACTGTTCATAACGGCTAGTTCATGACAATATTATAATAATATAACATTGTTTATTAAAACCCGGTATTGCGTACAACACACGCTATCGAGGAAGGTCGTGATTGGGTGTAATGCAAGCCAAGTTAGGGATGTGTGTTGTGAAAGCTCCTTTTAGTGTAGCTTATAACACAAGACATTAATGAAATTAAAAATAATATTTTTCATAAATTCTCGGGGTGTTACATTCTACCCCCCTTAAAATTAATTTCACCCTCGAAATTCGTCGGGGTTACAAATGGTTTACTACTCAAAAGTTTCTTTAATAGAAACCCACATCGTAAAAAGGAATACCAAAACCAATCTTTAAAAACAATAGTATGAAATGTAACGGTTACCCAAATAAACTAATCACTGGGTTTCAACATAGGTGAAAATATGGATATGGAAGAAAAATCTAACCATCATGTTCTGATGGAGAGTGGTAGAGAAAATGGCTATAGAAAAGCTAGCAATCACAAAGCCATAAATTTGTGACGATCTAAGGTACCATCTGATTCATCAGATATAAGAGCACTAAGACAACATTTTTGGTTTTCAAGATCATTTCCCTAAAGTTGAAGAATTTGAATTAGAATAAATACTTACTTTATTTTGGTACAATCTCACTGTTTTTTGTTCCTTGAACAATTTCCACTTCATCTCTTAAATAAATGAAGTTGAATTTGTTATTCGTGAATTGTTAGCAGATCATGTGATAGAATGACGGGTCATTCCATCTGTCTCAAACAAAAGGTTATCAAAAGTTATTAAATATACATACGTCATTCTATAGTGAGATTAATCATATATGGTTCCTAAAATGGACTTATACTTCATATATTATACTGCTTAATATAATAAAACTAGTTTCTACTAAATAGGGACTTCCTGTAGGCCAGTGGTAGGCGATAAAGGCCAGTCGCACTTCGGTTGTGGGTTCGATTCCCACATCCTTGTCCGACGCGATGGGCTGTCGCCCGTCCTGCAGGTTGTCCTTTTTCTAATGCTATATTACTATAACATCCCATCAATAATATCGAAAAACGTTTTATCCTAACATATGTCCAACATAATCCATTCTAATCTTTAGGCTTATCTAAAATACTTCGGCCCAAGCTCATAGTATAAAGAAAATGATTACTTGAAATATCACAGAACAATCACGTGAATGCCATCATTTATCCACCATATATCATAAGATATATCTTGTTGGTCAAATTACAAACATGTGAATACCTTAATCATGTATTCTCTTGAATAATGAATACCCATTGAACCTTAGTGAAAACATGAATGCAGTTAAAAGTTAACACTTTCCACATACCAAAATCCTCAAAATTCTATATACTCAAACCATGATATCACTTAGTCCTTATATCAATCATGAGCTCATGAATACTATTAAACATTTTGTTTTCTCATTTCCCTTCATTATGCGCATATCATCTACATTCCAAAAATATCTGAATAACCTTTCATGGATACTGATAACATTAATCATACTCTTTCAAAACTCAAGGAAAGAAAACAGTGTAACAATCCTTATATGTCTCTTTATTCCATAGTACCATGAGATTACTTATACAACATTACACATGATAAATATGTAATCATTCCACTACATTCTTAAACCATTGACCGAGCTTCAACAATTCTTTCATCTCACATATCATTTGTAGTCTCTTCATCATCATCCACATAAATACTACTCATACGACCATACTGATTCTCTTCATGAGACTTTCCATTAGGGCATTGGTTTGCATAATTCCCGTACATTCCACATTTAAAACATTTAACCATTGTTGATGTCGTAGCAATACCAGTATCCTCATCCCTAGTGTTAACTGAACCTTTTCCTTTGCACTTACTGGCTTTGTGTCCTTCTTTTCCACACCCAAAGCATCTTCCAGTTCCTTTGAAACATTATCCTTGATGCCTCTTACCACATGATTTACATAGGGGAAATTGAACATTCTTTCCTCTATGATCATCATGAAACTCCATCTTTCTCTTATTAGCCGAGTCAGGAAACTTACCAAATTTTACTTTATTGATAATATTATGAGATTGCTGATTCAGCATAATAATGATGTTTGGACCTCCAAATCCCATTTCATTTGGTTGCTCACTAAGATATCATTCCATTTTCCATCATATCCTCCATTATCGTGAATCATCTTGTTTCCATCAATTTTCTAAAACCCAAAAAGAATAGTGTGAGAGGAAAAAATCATAATAAAGGGGAAGTAACTTCAATATCTAACATCTTTGGTTAAATTATAATATCCTTAGCGCAATTCTAGGACTATAACCTATATGTATACTTATCCTTAGGGACATCCCTTGTCATACCTTAGAAATATCTCTAGGGATCTCACTAACGTTCTCACATCCTAGTTTCCAAAGGTTGACTAAACCTTTCCTCTGATACCAACTGTAGAGACCCAAATCTTGACGTACATGAACATTACATTAATTTTGTGGAATACTTAGTACATAACAAAAAACACACACACAAGGATCGTAATAGTTTAGTGTCTTTGGAAACTCGGAACGTAATCTTCTAATCGTGGTGAAAGATCTTCAATATCTCCCATAAAAATCTTCCCTTTTTTTTACCTAAAACCTTTATTTATGTCCTGGGGAAAAAAACATAAAAGGGTGAGCTCAAATGCTCAGTAAGGGTAAACAAAAGAAAAATCAATCACATCATATTCATAAGAACATAACTTTTGGAAATCTTAACCTGCAAAAGAGAGCATAATTTCATAACATGGGATAAATCGTAGTAGTGAAATGAAGTCCCAATAATCATAACATAAAACATGAAACTTCTTGGCATACACACATAATCATAGAGAATCATTTCTTTTTAGTCAAGACTCATTGCCAAGACTATCTTAGTGGACAATGTCCCTTTCTGATATGAGTCACCCTCGTTTCAGTCATGTTTCACTAAACCGGTATAACCTACCATTCCAGCCATGTCTATCTAATGAGATATAAAATCTTTACCCAATTCATTGGAGGGAGATATAGGTCCCACCCATCTCATAATGATACCATTATTATGTGTGCCACAAAATCATAAATCATACATCATTACATAACCCATGTAATAAAATGGGAATCTTAAACATCATGACATCATAAAACAATTCATATACGATAAAGGAATTCATAAAAATTATTCCATCACAACATAATCAAATCAATGTAATAATAGGGATAAAAACAGACCCCTTTATTATCTTAGATGGAAAGTAATTTTGATAAAACACTTGAACTTCATTCTTGAGGAAAATATCCTTTCTACTTCAAAAACACTTTTCCTTTCTTAACATGTCATACAATTTTAAACTAAAAGAAGTTGATTAAAAATAAACTTGAAAACTTGTAAAGGATTCTTCTTGGAAATAATGTTTTAAAAATCCATTCATGCCGTATAAGTTAAAAAAAACATTCTTCTCGTACTTTTGTCGGAAAAGTCAAAAAGTACCTCGTACGAAAAAAGACAAAAGATTCATTTCATATCTTTTACTAAAAACTCACCGAAGGGTAAAATTGGATATAAAATATTTTAAGTGTATTGAAATAATATTACATATTTAGGGAACATGGATGTGGATGATAAAATACACCCCAGTAAATACCAAAGTATAAGCAATCTCGGATAAAAATGAGATTGTGATATTTCCCTTACCTTATGTCTGATATGCTTTGTACGTATCCGAAAATCCTGTATAATGATTTAAATAATGTCATTAACTTATTATAGAATCATATTCATTGTTATGATATCATATATGGTTCACTTATGACTTTATATTACCCGTTCTTTTGTAAATTCCATGTTAAAAAAGCGTTTAGGGTAAAATCGTTTAATTTATCGTAGGTGTTTGGACTTGTTGTTCTTGGCATTATTATTACTTATATCTTGATTTACTTACTTCCAGAATATAAAACATGATTTATATATCATATATATTCAGTATATATATATATATAATAGATAGATAAATGAAATGAAACACACCGTTCATGGAGACAGTAGTCCGTACGTACGCATGAACATTGTTTTCCTATCCTTATTACCTTGAATGGAAGTAAGTAGATGACATACATATATACATAAATCCAGTATCTTTATAATGTCTTATATTTCATTATTATTTCTTATATATACATTATAATCATTCTTAAATGGTTAACATGGAGAATGAATCTCATCGTGTCGTGGAGACGGTAGTCCGGGCGTACGCACGAGCGATGATATCGTTCTCATGTTCGTGAACTTGTGTTGAAGTGTATGTATAATATTTCAGTATAAATATCACTTTATAATAATCATATCTAGTTATTATTTACACCATTGTACCCATCCAAGTAAGGTGGTGGTGGAAAATAGATTTCACCACGGCGTGGAGACGGTATTCCGTACGTACGCACGCGCGGTAATTTCGTTTTCCCTAGGATGGATAGATTGGTGAAATAGGATTGTTTCATACTTATAATAACATATCAGTATATTAGTGATACTGATGTTATTACTTCATAATTAAACAACCTAAGAAGAAGAAGTGGAAGAAGAAATAAAGGTGAAAGAATCGGTAACGGAAATTACCTCTTCTTTGAAGCTCCTCTTTGAGACCACCTCTTAGGGCACTAAAATTGGTCTTTGATGAAGACCAGAACCACTAGGATGTTTCTAGGGAAGTGTAGAAGACAATTTGGCAGGGGTTGGCCGAGCTTGAGGGCTCAAATTTGTGTGAGGAAGAGAGGGAGGAGGTTCCCTTTTATAAGGGAGGAGAGGGTAACCTTTGGAATAACAAAACATATTATTTTATTATAAAGTCAAGTTCGGATTTAAATAGATCCAAATTGATTTATTTCTAGGATAAGTTGGGTATGGGTCGAAATCATCTCATCCAATAGGATTTAGACAAGTTTATGTTATTATTTTACCCTTATCAATTAGATTTAACTCTAAGTTAAATAATTTAACTTTTACAATGTCATTTTGTTTTCTTACACTATATGGTTAATAAACTTACTATATCAAGCCAAAAGAACCCCAAGTTGTTTATTATTACTATATATAATCTTATCTAAGTCATTTGGCCGAACCTTATATTTTTAGGAATAAAATAACAATTAATAATATAATATTTGTTTTAAAAACTATTTTATGTCAATTTTGACACTATTTGGTATATGATTTTTATGAAATTCATAACAGAATAATAAATTCGAACCAAGTTACTTAAATCAACAATAACATGTCATATTAACCTAGAAAATTAGTTTAAGTCATAAAAAGTCTCAAATTACATTTATTTGGGCATTTATAACATTAATTATTATCAATATTTCAATAATAAGACAATTACTGCATCATCTATGTGTCATAATAAATGATACTTATTTAATCCCTAAAAATTCTAAATAAATTCCTATGATGTAGATAATTGTATTAGCGTTCTGTAGATTATTCATGTTTGAAGTTTCATGAAGTTTATCACTAGATTAAAATTATTATACTTATAAGAGTTAAGAAAGTGACATGTTGTCACATTCTTTGGTTTTAATGATAATTAAATTATTTTCATTGAAAAAATCTAATTAAATGAATCTATTCCTCCCCTTAGGTGATATGGGTCGACTTTTAGTCATCCAATAGGATTTTTACATTTATTCGGGTAATTTTAAAATATTATATTTACCCTTAATTACCCGATTTACCTTTAACTATGGTAAATAAAATTTACCGTAGTTACTATTCATAATTCCCAAAAATAAAAAGTAGCCTATTAACATAATTTGGACCCACTTATTCCAAATATGGAATCCATTTTTTAAAATTCAATACATAGAAGTTGCAGAAATTAAATTAAAATTAATACCGTTGTCGAATAAAAACGGGTTTTTGTTTAAAACATTGCAAAAGATTGAATTGATTTAACCTACGAATTCAAGGTAAAATCAATGCTAATGACATAAATTATATTAAATGGTAAAAATATATTCTATTTATTCTTTAAAACCATTCAATATTATAATTTTACCACATAAGATATTACGATGAAAAAAGTTGTTTTTAATTAAAATATAGCGTGTTTTTACTATTCATTAAAATGTGAAAGTTACCAGAATAATATGAAAAATTTATCCAAATTAAATTTTTATTTCTTGATTCCAAATAAGTATTTTATTTTGTCAAATTGAACTTATAAACATGTCAAAAACTAGATTTAATGTGGGTGCTCCATCAAAAGGCGACAAAACTGAATTTTTTGAAAAATACTGATTTTCCCCGAAAAATTTATTTTGTTCTTATACCATGTTCTAGAAATGTGTAAGATGAATAATAATGTTATAAAATTTAAAATTTAGTTAATAATATTCATAACGGCTTGTTCATGACAATATTATAATAATATAACATTGTTTATTAAAACCTGGTATTGCGTACAACACACGCTATCGAGGAAGGTCGTGATTGGGTGTAATGCAAGACAAGTCAGGGATGTGTGTTGTGAAAGATCCTTTTAGTGTAGTGTATAACATAAGACATTAATGAAATTAAAAATAATATTTTTCATAAAATCTCGGGGTGTTACATTCTACCCCCCTTAAAATGAATTTCGCCCACGAAATTCGTCGGGGTTACAAATGGTTTACTACTCAAAAGTTTCTTTAATAGAAACCCACATCGTAAAAATGAATACAAAAACCAATCTTTAAAAACAATAGTATGAAATTTAACGGTTACCCAAATAAACTAATCACTGGGTTTCCTCATAGGTGAAAATATGGATATGGAAGAAAAATATAACCATCATGTTCTGATGGAGAGTGGTAGAGAACATGACTATGGAAAAGCTAGAAATCACAAAGCCATAAATTTGTGACGATCTAAGGTACCATCTGATTCATCAGATATAAGAGAACTAAGACAAAATTTTTGGTTTTCAAGATCATTTCCCTAAAGTTGAAGAATTTGAATTAGAAAAAATACTTACTTTATTTTGGTACAATCTCACCGTTGTTTGTGCCTTGAAAATTTTCCACTTCATCTCTTAAATAAATGAAGTTGAATTTGTTATTCTTCAAGTGTTAGCAGATCATGTGATAGAATGACGGGTCATTCCATCTGTCTCAAACAAAAGGCTAGAAAAAGTTATTAAATATACATAAGTCATTCTATAGTGAGATTAATCATATATGGTTCCTAAAATGGACTTATAATTCATATATTATACTGATTAATATAATAAAACCAGTTTCTACTAAATAGGGACTTCCTGTAGGCAAGTGGTAGGCGATAAAGGCCAGTCGCACTTCGGTTGTGGGTTCGATTCCCACAGCCTTGTCCGACGCGATGGGCTGTCGCTCGTCCTGTAGGTTGTCCTTTTTCTAAAGCTATATTACTATAACATCCCATCAATAATATCGAAAAACGTTTTATCCTAACATATGTCCAACATAATCCATTCTAATCTTTAGGCTTATCTAAAATACTTTGGCCCAAGCTCATAGTATAAAGAAAATGATTACTTGAAATGTCACAGAACAATCACGTGAATGCCATCATTTATCCCCCATATATCATAAGATATATCTTGTTGGTCAAATTACAAACATGTGAATACCTTAATCATGTATTCTCTTGAAGAATGAAAACCCATTGAACCTTAGTGAAAACATAAATGCAGTTAAAAGTTAACACTTTCCACATACCAAAATCCTCAAAATTCTATATACTCAAACCAAGATATCACTTAGTCCTTATATCAATCATGAGCTCATGAATACTGTTAAACATTTCGTTTTCTCATTTTCCCTTCATTATGCGCATATCATCTACATTCCAAAAATATATGAATAACCTTTCATGGATACTGATAACATTAATCATACTCTTTCAAAACTCAAGGAAAGACAACAGTCTAACAATCCTTAGATGTCCCTTTATTCCATAGTACAATGAGATTACTTATACAACATTACACATGATAAATATGTAATCATTCCACTACATTCTTAAACCATTGACTGAGCTTCAACAATTATTTCACCTCACATATCATTTGTAGTCTCTTCATCATCATCCACATAAATACTACCCATACGACCATACTGATTCTCTTCATGAGACCTTCCATTAGGGAATTGGTTTGCATAATGCCCTTACATTCCACATTTAAAACATATAACCATTGTTGATGTCGTAGCAATACCATTATCCTCATCCCTGGTGTTAACTGAACCTTTTCCTTTGCACTTACTGGCTTTGTGTCCTTCTTTTCCACACCCAAAGTATCTTCCAGTTCCTTTGAAACATTCTCCTTGATGACTCTTCCCACATGATTTACATAGGGGAAATTGAACATTCTTTCCTCTATGATCATCATGAAAATCCATCTTTCTCTTATTAGCTGAGTCAGGAAACTTACCAAATTTTACATTATTGATCATATTATGAGATTGCTGATTCGGAATAATAATGATGTTTGGACCTCCAAATCCCATTTCATTTGGTTTCTCATGAAGAATATCATTCCATTGTCCATTATATCCTCCATTATCATGAATCATCATGTTTCCATCAATTTTTTAAAACCCAAAAAGAATATTGTGAGAGGCAAAAATCATAATAAAGGGGGATTAACTTCAATATCTAACATCTTTGGTTAAATTATAATATCCTTAGCGCAATTCTAGGACTATAACCTATATGTATACTTATACTTAGGGACATCCCTAGTCATGCCTTAGAAATATCTCTAGGGATCTCACTAACGTTCTCACATCCTAGTTTCCAAAGGTTGACTAAACCTTTTCTCTGATACCAACTGTAGAGACCCAAATCTTGACGTACATGAACATTACATTACTTTTGTGGAACACTTAGTACATAACAAAAAACACACACACAAGGATCGTAATAGTTTAGTGTCTTTGGAAACTTGGAACGTAATCTTCTAATCGTGGTGAAAGATCTTCAATATCTCCTATAAAGATCTTCCCTTTTTTTTACTAAAACCTTTCTTTATATCCTGGGGAAAAGAAAACAAAAAAGGGTGATCTCAAATTCTCAGTAAGGGTAAACAAAAGAAAAATCAATCACATCATATTCATAAGAACATAACTTTTGGAAATCTTAACCTACAAAAGAGAGCATAATTTATTAACATGGGATAAATCATAGTAGTGAAATGAAGTCCCAATAATCATAACTTAAAACATGAAACTTTTTGGCATACACACATAATCATAGAGAATCATTTCTTGTTAGTCAAGACTCATTGCCAAGACTATCTTAGTGGACAATGTCCCTTTCTGAACTGAGTCACCCTCGTTTCAGTCATGTTTCACTGAACCGGTATAACCTACCATTCCAACCATGTCTATCTCATGAGATATAAAATCTTTACCCAATGCATTGGAGGGAGATATAGGTCCCACCCATCTCATAATGATACCATTCTTATGTGTTCCACAAAATCATAAATCATACATCATTACATAACCCATGTAATAAAATGGGAATCTTAAACATCATGACATCATAAAACAATTCATATACGATAAAGGAATTCATAAAAATAATTCCATCACAACATAATCAAATCAATGTAATAATAGGGATAAAAACAGAACCCTTTATTATCTTAGATGGAAAATAATTTTGATAAAACACTTGAACTTCATTCTTGAGGAAAATATCCTTTCTACTTCAAAAACACTTTTCCTTTCTTAACATGTCATACAATTTTAAACTAAAAGAAGTTGATTAAAAATAAACTTGAAAACTTGTAAAGTAAGCTTCTTGTAAATAATGTTTTAAAAATCCATTCATGCCGTATAAGTTAAAAAAACATTCTTCTCGTACTTTTGTCGGAAAATTCAAAAAGTACCTCGTATGAAAAACGACAAAAGATTCCTTTCATATCTTTTAATAAAAACTCAAAGAAGGGTAAAATTGGATATAAACTATTGTAAGTGGATGGAAATAATATTACATATTGAGGGAACATGGATGTGGATGATAAAATACACCCCAGTAAATACCAAAGTATAAGCAATCTTGGATAAAAATGAGATTGTGATATTTCCCTTACCTTATGTTCGATATGCTTTGTACGTATCCGAACCTCCTGTATAATGATTTAAATAATGTCATTAACTTATTATAGAATCATATTCATTGTTATGATATCATATATGGTTCACTTATGACTTTATATTACCCGTTCTTTTGTAAATTCCATGTTAAAGAAGCGTTTTGGGTAAAATCGTTTAATTTATCATATGTGTTTGGACTTGTTGTTATTGACATTATTATTACTTATATATTGATTTACTTACTTCTAGAATATAAAACATGATTTATATATCATATATATTTAGTATATATATATATATATAATAGATAGATAAATGAAATGAAACACACCGTTCATGGAGACGGTAGTCCGTACGTACGCATGAACGTTGTTTTCCTTTCCTTATTACCTTGAATGGAAGTAAGTAGATGACATACATATATAAATAAATCCAGTATCTTTATAATGTCATATATTTCATTATTATATCTTATATATACTTTATAATCATTCTTAAATGGTTAACATGGAGAATGAATCTCATTGCGTCGTGGAGACGGTAGTCTGTACGTACGCACGAGCGATGATATCGTTCTCATGTTCTTGAACTTGTGTTGAAGTGTATTTATACTATTTAATTATCAATATAACTTTATAATAATCATATATAGTTATTATTTACACCATTTTACCCATCCAAGTAAGGTGGTGGTGGAAAATAGATTTCACCACGGCGTGGAGACGGTATTCCGTACGTACGCACGCGCGGTGATTTCGTTTTCCGTAGGATGGATAGATTGGTGAAATAGGATTGTTTCATACTTATAATTACATATCAGTATATTAGTGATACTTATGTTATTACTTCATAATGAAACAACCTAATAAGAAGAAGTGGAATAAGAAATAAAGGTGAAAGAATCGGTAACGGAAATTACCTCTTCTTTGAAGCGCCTCTTTGAGACCTCCTCTTAGGGCACTAAAATTGGTCTTTGATGAAGACCAGAACCTCTAGGATGTTTCTAGGGAAGTGGAGAAGAGAATTTGGCAGGGGTTGGCCGAGCTTGAAGGCTCAAAGTTGTGTGAGGAAGAGAGGGAGGAGGTGCCCTTTTATAAGGGAGGAGAGGGGCACCTTTGGAATAACTAAAAATATTATTTTATTATAAAGTCAAGTTCGGTTTTAAATAGATCCAAATTGATTCATTTCGATTCTAAGGTGGGGATGGGTCGAAATCATATCATCCCATAGGATTTAGACAAGTTTAGGTTATTATTTTACCCTTATCAATTAGATTTAACTCTAAGTTAAATAATTTAACTTTTACCGTGTCATTTTGTTTTCTTACACTATATGGTTAATAAACTTACTATATCAAGCCAAAAGAACCTAAAGTTATTTATTATTAATATATATAATCTTATCTAAGTCATTTGGCCGAACCTTAGATTTTTAGGAATAAAATATCAATTAATAATATAATATTTGTTTTAAAAACTATTTTATGTCAATTTTGACACTATTTGGTATATGATTTTTATGAAATTCATAAAAGAATGATAAATTCGAACAAAATTACTTAAATCAACAATAACATGTCATATTAACCTATAAAATTAGTTTAAGTCATAAAAAGTCTCAAATTACATTTATTTGGGCATTTATAACATCAATTATGTCAATATTTCATTAATAAGACAATTACTGCATCATCTATGTGTCATAATAAATGATAATTATTTAATCCCTAAAAATTCTAAATGAATTTCAATGATGTAGATAATTGTATTATCTTTCTGGATACTATTCATGTTCGAAGTTTCATGAAGTATATCACTAGATTAAAATTATTATACTTATAAGATTTAAGAAAGTGACATGTTGTCACATTCTTTGGTTTTAATGATAATTAAATTATTTTCATTGAAAAAATCTAATTAAATGAATCTAATCCTCCCCTTAGGTGATATGGGTCTACTTTTAGTCATCCAATAGGATTTTGACATTTTTTAGGGTAATTTTAAAATATTATATTTACCCTTAATTACCCGATTTACCTTTAACTACGGTAAATAAAATTTACCGTAGTTACTATTCATAATTCCCAAAAATAAAAAGTGGCCTATTAACATAATTTGGACCCATTGATTCCAAATATGGAATCCATTTTCTAAAATTCAATACACAGAAGTTTCAGAAATTAAATTAAAATTAATCTCGTTGTCGAATAAAAACGGGTTTTTGTTTAAAACATTGCAAAAGATTGAATTGATTTAACCTACGAATTCAAGGTAAAATCAATGATAATGACATAAATTATATTAAATGGTAAAAATATATTCTATTTATACTTTAAAACCATTCAATATTATAATTTAACCACATAAGATATTACGATGAAAAAAGTTGTTTTTAATTAAAATATAGCGTATTTTTACTATTCATTAAAATGTGAAAGTTACCAGAATAATATGAAAAATTTATCCAAAGTAAATTTTTATTTCTTGATTCCAAATAAGTATTTTATTTTGTCAAATTGAACTTATAAACATGTCAAAAACTAGATTTAAAGTGGGTGCACCATCAAAAGGCGACAAAACTGCATTTTTTGAAAAATACTTATTTTACCCGAAAAATTTATTTTGTTCTTATACCATGTTCTAGAAATGTGTAAGATGAATAATAATGTTATAAAATTTAAAATTTAGTTAATACTATTCATAACGGCTAGTTCATGGCAATATTATAATAATATAACATTGTATATTAAAACCCGGTATTGCGTACAACACACGCTATCGAGGAAGGTCGTGATTGCGTGTAATGCAAGCCAAGTCAGGGATGTGTGTTGTGAATGCTCCTTTTGGTGTAGCGTATAACACAAGACATTAATGAAATTAAAAAGAATATTTTTCAGAAAATCTTGGGGTGTTACAATTATTCTTAATTTTATTATCATCTAGTCATTTATAATCCCCACACAACCTCAATATCACATTCTCCTTCTTAGATAACAATAGTAAAACTTCCTAGTGTGGAACTCGGTCCTAGGAAACCCATCCACTATAAGTCCTCCAATTCCACCCTCATCACTCAAAAATCTATGGTGGACATAAAATATACATATACATATATCAGGGATTCCATGAGATATAATTAAATGTATATGTTTATCTTTCAATGTGGGAGGAAATCAAAGAACATTCTTGGGAAAGACATTCTCATACTTACAAAAACAATAAGAAAATAAAAGCTCATATCTTACACTACTCCAAGGAAAATATTGTCCAACTAGTGATTAATCATTTGAATCCTCTTGTGCATGATCCCTTACAACTATACCATGTTTTAATTCTAAACCATGAAATAAATCATCAACCTATCACTATAGACACACTACTTTCTCCACATGAAATAATTAATATATTCCTAAACATTGGATAGATAGAAGACACCTAAAATGATTCTATAAGATATATTATCTAATAAAAATAGATCATATACAATGTTTGTACCTCGATGTGTTTGGGAAAACTATTTTTATAAGTGTGTGATAGCTGAGTCAGCTCTAGTCAGAGCCTCCAAGAGAAACAGTCGAACCAAGGGTGCTACTAGATTCTCCATGTCAAGATTCAGATGATTGGAATGTAAATACATTCACTAACCTATATCAATAAGTAAATTACCTAAGGAAGACAAGGTGAATATTATTCCTCTAATTATGTTGGGAGACTTGGGGTCATTGGCCTCCACTAACAGCTATCGTCCCCACCCCGGACCACGAGCTCCTTACGGATGTTGCAAGCTACATGGGGTGATTATTGCAATAATTTGATCTTCCTCTCTGCTCCAAAAAGTCAATCTAATTATATAAAATTAATGAAAAATCTCCGAGCTTCCAAAAAACTACATATATCTATATTTATGTGTTCTGTCTATCAGATTGCTCTTTCCTGCATGGTAGAGTGGACTATCTTTATCAAGGTGACCTTGATGATCGCATGAGAAGCACTGCATCTTTCTCATCATACTTGATCAATTATCATCCCTAAACTAAAAATCATTTATCATAGGACCGTCTCCGGAAGCATCTCAGATTCCCAAATCTGATGGAATTCCATTTTCTAACACATTTCACCATCTCACCTCCTCCAAGACCACGACCATCAACTGCTATTGGTATATTCTCTTCTAGGAAGATCTCCACTAATAAATCCTACTCAAGCTCGCCCTCATTTATGGGAATTAAATGTGATATCACTCAATCAAATATATCTCAATGTAGGCCCTATTCAATGTAAATTTATATTAAGAAAAAATACATAACCATACATAAGGAGTATCAAAAGATATCAACAAACCTCTCTGGATACTCCACTACTGTCAAACTGCCCATAAATATATTGGGATAGTATTGGATTTCCATTTATCACAACATAGTTGGATAAAATTCTTTCCTAAAGGTTCACTCAACGTATGAATAAGATAGATTTGAATTATCATGTGGATAATTACACAGACTCTACCATAACCCATTGGATTATTGATGAATACATTCTCTAAAGTTGAATTATGATTTGAAGGCACACTCACAAGGAAAAATACTATGGTGAATAATTCTAGATAGTGCTCACCAACCTGGTCGGCCGATCTCTCCCCAAAACATGGGAGTTCATTACCAATGAAAATAATTTCATGCACTCATCCTAGACACATACTTATGAGATACTTATACAATTATTTTCTTTCTATCAGAAAGTTTCATAACTGGAAAACCACTCAGATGATCTATATCCTATATGGTCCTCTGTACTAAAGCATTGTCACTTGAAATATCATCCTCGTGATCACACAATGAAACCCATGATGGATGTATTCATTAAGTCATCATAAAATAAACATGATATCCTATTTTCAACAATAAAATATTGTTAACTAACTAATGTTGGACATGGAGACCATAACCCATTCCTATATGATGCATATAAATATGTTTTCATTGAAACTAGTGTCTATCTTTATCGAGTTTAAAATAAGGCTATTCAAATCCTTTGGAATGGATACATCAATTGTTTCACCAAAAATGGAGTCCATATCCTAAAATATGAAGTTGGAATAATTTACACTATTTTCATAAATCCAAAAAAATCATATATAGAGAAAAATATATGTTTCAGTCCTAACAGAGAACTATTATCCACTCATACCGCTCTCTGATGACCCAACCGATCAGGGCATACCTTTCTATTTATAAGTTGTGTGTGACTAACCTTAAATTTCCTCTAATATGATAGTGTATGGAGACTATATAATAGTAGGACTATACCTTATATAAGAGGAAATATTTTATTATAATGTAAACATGCAGAAATCTTCAATTCCATACATTGGTGACATGTTAAAAAAATGAACTATAAATTCATGAAAAACATATATTGCAAAACTAGAGTATGAAAATATTTAATATATGTAATGAATGGGACAAATAAAAACCCAACCAAAACATAAAAGGAGACCAACCTACTCATAAATAGTGAACTTATATGAAATAAAATAGTTGTATTCACCTCTATCTATCTTTCCCAAAACTATTATCTTCCTTATTCAAGTCCTCACAGGACACTGTAAAATGGTATATCATCCGAATAAGACATAATATGTGATGGAAGAGCGCATGAAAAGTTGAATGTAACAATACCTAGTAGGAACACTGATATCAAAAAACATAAATAATCTTGAGTAGACATCTCATAATTTAAGTACATTAAACAAAACCAGATATACACATAATAGAAAACTTATCACAATTGGTTTCTACCAATACAACAAACTATAAGTTACTGCTCGAGGCATCAAAGAATGAAATTGAATCTTTCATCACAAACCCCACACTAATTAAATATGAAAATATATAAAAATAATTATATGTTATTACATAAAATCTATTGTTTATGAAATCCCATAAATCCTTTCTCCACAAGATTTGAGGGTTCATGAACACAAGTAACAGAAAAATAACCAACTATTTAGTGACTGAATTGTAGCTGTATAATTTCACCATGTTCCATTTTAATTATTTAGAAAAAATATCACAATCAAATAATTTAGAACTATAAAATTTATATATCTACAAATGAAAATGGATAATGTATAAGGTCTATGCCTATATCCCTAGTAATAGACCATCAATAAATCTATTAATGAATATATACTTCCCAAAAATATAATGTAACAATAAATCGAGAATATCCTCAAAATTGACATTGAAAATTCACCTACATCTATTAAAATAAAAGAATCTAATTTATAAAAATCTTTCTAGAATAATTTCAAAATCACATTTCCATCCTAATTATAATAATATTTGTTCGAAAAATATTATCCACAAAAAATATTAGAAAATATATAATTAAATTTCAAATCAATAAATTTTCACTAAATAACCAAATATCAAATCAAGTCATGATGAATATCAAAATATAGAATTGAAATGTGTAGTTTTTTATAAAAAACATAATTTATAACACAAAAAAATTATCATTTAAACATAAAGACTAATAAAAAATCGGGATCATCAATAAATATTAAACTCATTCTAATCATTAATATCATTAATTTATTTTTAGGACCTATTATATTAATTATTTAAATCTACATAATGGAGGTTTCAAAATATAGTAAAGATAAGGATAGTAACTATGAAAGTAAAATGAAGACTATTTACTTTTAATCCTCATTTTGATCAATTAAATGAAAATAATAATCTAACTAGTGTAATAAGTGTTTATTCTAATTAAACTTATTTAATCCAAAAAAATTTATTATTTATTAATGGTTTTATAATTTAGTTTTATTATGACAATGGACACTTTTATGATAAAATTTGAGAAAACCAGGATTCCAGGGATTACATTTCCTAAATTAAATACCATGTTAGTGTTTATGTTGCACACAACAAAAAAACACAGTGATATAATAACATATTACAATTATATTATATATGTTATTTTGGTGTGAATCTCTAGAATTTTATTTCTTTTAAAACTATATTAATGGGTCTAATAAATAAATAACATTTTAGGCATCAAAAAAACATTTCCATAAAAACAATTTCAGAAATATTATATTAAAATTTAATTAAAAAAATATTATATATTTAATTAGAGAAAATGAATAAAATATTTTTTATTATAATGGTAAAATAATTTAATATATTCAATTTATTTTTATGCATGGAATTATGTTTCCGAATAAGATATTAGTAACCAAAGAAGTGAAGATAATTTTCAAAGAATAATACCTTTTTAAATATATTGTTTTTAATGATTACATTTTAAATTCAGACCCAAAATATATTCAAATATATAAATGAATTAATTAAAGCATATTTAATTGTTAATTAATGTTAAATAATATTAAAAAAACTTAATGATAAAAATATAATTTGTCTCCAAATATATTTTTTCACCGCATTATATGTTGTGAATTAAAAGTTAAAATTAATTTATTTGGAAATTGAATTAGTTTAAATGGAGATTAAATTTATATTTTCAACATCAATTTTTTTTAAAAAGTGTAATAATTTTTTGTATCAAAATAATTAAAATGATTATTTTTTTAACTATGATTAAGAATGGATAAAATTGGTAAATAATGTATCTTTATTTTTTAATGATTATAAAGTAATGTACACCAACTAGAAAAAAAATTTTGGTATTATTGTCAAATACTCATGCCCCAAATTCCTTTTATGAAACTTAATCACCTAACCTACTTAAAAACCATGTTATTCAATTCAAACACTTACGTGACAATTATTTCCATGAAAAAGGACCTCCCTTGACATGAAATATTATCTCACTTCCACAAAATATATAATCCACTAAAAATTTGAAATTTACTTGAAAACATACACATATTTCTTATAATTTATTTCAAGTACACTACTCTCTTCCCCCAATCACTGTAAATTATTAGGAGTAATTTCAAGGTCTCAATCTAGCTATCACATCTTTCAAAACAAAAAAATAATATTATTTAATTTACAAACTAGAATTAAACATTTTATAATAATGGAATAATAATCATTAATGTGTTGATATTTTATTAAGTAATGTTAGAACGATTTTTAATTCACATTAATGCAGTAAAAAGAACAAGAATCATCATTAGTGCATGTGTGAGGATTAACTCCTCGAGAAAGTGATTCTTTTTGCATTTTTCCCACCCCCATGAATGGACATAATAATTGTACTAGAGAATAAATATTATCTCTATTATATTTTTATTATTATTAATTTATAAGATATTATCCCCCATCTCCTCACATGTGAATTAGGAAAAAAATTATAATCATGTGTTGTGAAATCTATTGCCACTAGGAATTATGGTGTTACATATTCTTTCACATGAAACATAAATGGTTTTCATTTATAGTTTATGAGTACACATATTATATATAACTAATATATATAATTAATTTGTTTATTTTTTTATAACACTCTAATTTATTATCATTATAATGAAATATGTGTATATCTACAAACAACCAAACAATAGTTGATCAATTGTTTTTGAATAAAGGATATTGCAACACCCTTGTAATGTTATAATAAAACTATAATTACTTAAAAAAAACTTATTTATTGTACATTTATTGTTTTTAATGATTCTATATTTTGATAAAGTGGATATCTACACCACTTTTATGAACTTAGTTCTTAATGGAAATTATTGTTAACACCACATGATTGGAACGTGATTAACAAAATCTTTTACATGAATATAATTATAATTAGTAAAGATAATAAATTAAAATATATAATATTATCGTTCTAAAATAATTTATTGTGATATTTATATTTATGATATGGATGTTAATGTATTTAGTGGAAATCAAGGGAAAAAGTTAGGGAATTGGTATCTAAAAATCCATTCCTTAAGTTACATAATTTAATGCTGGACACATTTTTACCAATACATACCATTTTTATTGACTCAATAGTTGTTGGGAGAAAGAGTTTTTGAAAAAAACAATGTATTCATTTGATTTCTCTTATAAAAAGATATGAATTTTTTAATATTAATATATAACCTTGACTTTTACACAATGAATACAAAATATTTTCAAGAAAATATTTTCATGATCTAGTTTTAAATATAAAAAATAATATATATCACATGAAATGAAATTTTATATTTTATTATGTTATGAACCACTTTCTATAATTATATTTGGATATTTTATGTCTTCTTAATTTCATGTTATGTGATATATTTAATAAACTCATTATTAATCAATGGGTTATTTAAGTTAAGATGAATTTTTTTTATGGAGCACACCTATGTATTGATAATGGTGGATGAGTTCCTATGTCACCCTATAATGCATTGGTATATTATTATATCTCCAGGGATATTTAGGAATGTATATAATGTGTTTGAACACGTATGTATGGACATGATGGTTTTGTTCAAATTTTCTATCATGGACATTATGAATTTATTCATATAGAAGTGGGTATAATGATTCTATTTATTATAGTTTTCCAGTACTTGAGTATTCTTCATGTTTTAAATTTTTTCATGTTATTCCACATTTCCATAATTTTTATCATGTTCTTCCCTCGTCTCAGTATTCATTTCATTTCGTTGAAATTCAAATTTTTATTGATTACACCATGGATTAAATTTATTCTCCACACTTTTAACATGTGCAAATGTTTTATGATCCATATTTTATATTTTATATTTTCATAATGATGTTATTATAATAATATTTTTCAATAAAATGATTTATGATTACTATATATATACTTTTGATATTTTTTATTCTATTTATGTATTCCTCATGTTCTCTTTCTTCTTTATGATCTTACATGTTAGGAGACGTTTTTTTATTTTGGAGCATTCAATCTCTCCTTATATTATATTTCCATTCCACATGTTATTAATATGATTAAAACTTGTGATATTCCTTTGTTAGTTTATAGATAGAAAAATAATAAAAAAAATTATGTTTTATAAAATAATATGTATCTCAAACTAATTTATTAGACACTAAATGTAACACCCCGACCCCAGTTACCCAGAGTCGGTACATTACTTCGTAACATTGGCATGATCCCAAAAGATCAAGTCTCAAAAGACCGATTAGTTTAGTAGCCTTGGAAACACTAGATACATTCATGAATGTTACATTACATCATAAAGGGATAATCTACAATAACAAAGTCTCCATTGTCCACACTCATATCCTCTTCTGACTATCCATGCAGGTCATTCATAAAATACTTCTTCACATCCTAGAAAATATTAAAACATTGGAAGGGGTGAGCTCATATGCTCAGCAAGGATAACAATATAGCGGAAGATTTCATCAATAAACATAAACATTTAAGGCAATGTATAACTAAAACAAAAGCCTTTTAAACTTGAACATCAACATAATATGGAAAAAGTAAAATGAAATAATTCCATTTACTTATTCACATAGATATTCTACTGGTCGAATAATCACATTCAATATCAATAACCACTTTCATAATGATGGAATGCATAATGCCAGACTATCATAACCACGTAGCCAAGGCCTCGTGCCAAGACCACAAATAAGATTTTGTCAAGGCCTCGTGCCAAGACACTAGTTTGTCTCATGAGACCTTCCGATGCATCAAGGATCTATAGCGGGCTCCACCCGTCACTTATTAAGTCCAATGCATTCCACATATGAGCAGGTTTAAACATATCATAAACCATAACATAATTGTATCACATAAAACATGCATAAAGGAAACATAAAATTTCCACACATCAATCACAAGATATCAATACAACACATTGATATAATAAAATATTTATCAAAACCATTTTCAATACCAAAATAAAAGAAAAGTAAATCACGGTATTTATTTTCCTTTTTAAAAAAAAGTTATGTCTTATAGAGGAAGCCGAAACTCAAATAATAGTCACGGCAGCGGAGAAGTCATTTTCGCCACATACGTAAGAAAAAAACATTCCTTTTGTCGTTTAGTAAAAACACTTCATATAAAAATATTCATTTTGAATAAAAGTAAAATTCAAAGGGGTTTTATGCACCGTATAAATGAAAGTTGTGTATAAAACCAAATATGCCTCAATGAATGGAGATTGAGACGAAGTCCTTAAAAAGATCATTTTTAAAATAAAATAGATCTATTATGTGTGTTTACTATAAGTACACTTAAAGAAAGTACAAATAAAAGATAGGACATAATAATATCATGACATAATTTGAATGTAGGATATTAACCCAAAGAATGGAAATTGGGTTAAGAAATTCCTTTACCTCGTGTGTGAATTCACTCGACCGTTCTTTGATCTCCTGAATAATAAAATAGAGTTAATTTATAATTTCTTAAGAACCTTTTTCAAATTCATTATTCATTTTATATCACTTATTACCATGTTATGAACATTATGTAATTATTTATGTTAATAACGGTCGTTTTGACGATATTAGGTACTTGAGTCAAAAATAAACTTCTTATAATTACACTTTTTTCATGTGGTAATATATCCATTATATCTATAATTATATTCATGATTTATATATCATATACATCATATATATCCAGTATATACATTCATTTATAATATTACATAACATTTAGAGGTAAGAAATGAAATGCACCGTTCATGGAGACGGTAAGCCGTACGTACGCATGAACGCTACATTCATTTCTATTTCGTAATTAATGGAATGAAGTTATAATTATATAAAGGTATAATATAATTAAAGTATAATATAATGTATAATACCATTTAATCTATCCTTTATACATCCCACATATTGCATTAACGATTCAAATCACTTTGAGGGGGCGGTAGTCCGCACTTCCTAAAATGAAATTATCGCATTTACCCATAATGGAAATCATAAAGTATGACACAAATGAGAAATACAGAATCATAATGAAAACATAAACATAATATATATATCATATATGAAAATAGTTTCATCAAAATGTACACCATTAGAGGTGTTAAAAGAATATTGAACAATCATCGTTTCGTGAGGCAGAAATTCACCATCCACAGAAACAGTATGTTGTTTAACCATTAGATGTTAGTGTGTGTAATTGTAGCTCTAATAATTCTTATAAAAACATCCTAGTATATTTAGGATACTGGTTTTGTTAAAAAAGAAATGAATAAAAAGAGTATTGGTGGTTGGAGAAGCAAAATAAAACCAAACAACATTAGAGAAGACTTTACCTTAATATCGGGTAACTCTTTTTGATTTGAACCAGAGGCTTCCTTGGAAAGAATTCTGCCCAAATTGGGGATTATATGAGTAAGGTAGGTAAGTTGGGAGAGTTTTGGACAGAGTTTGGCCGATACAAATGTCTTGTAAGGTGTTAATAAGGTGGTAGTGGTGGGGGCCTTTTATAAGAGGAGAGGAGGGGCACTCTTGGAAAGATTGAAATGTTACATTATTATGAAATGCTTTTCGGATTCTAATGGTCCCACAATGATATATTTCGAGGATAAGGTGATAATGGTTAGAAATATACTCATCAAATAGGTTTTTGTCAAGTTTAATCCTTAGATTTTACATTATCTTTTCATTTTATTTAAATCATTAATTAATGAGGTAATCGCCGCATCATCATGGTGTCAAAAATAATTTAATTTATTTAATATCTAAAATTTATAAAAAATATACCATGATGTAGGAAATTTTTTATAGCTTTCTAATGAATATTTATAGTCAAAAATATGACTTGTATAACACTATTTAAAAATTGGTTTAGTAAAACAACTTATGTTTGTGACATTTTTATTTTAACTTTAAATAAATGTTATTTATGTCATTTTCCTACCAAAGTGGCTCCATGGGATCCCCAAGTTGACCAATGGATTGTCTTGGTCTGCCATGACACATCCAATAGGGTTTGGACAAGTGTAAAGGTCATTCCATATTTTTATAATTCTATTTTTACCTTAAATTTCACTAATTACCTTTAATCGCGATTAATTAAACTTAAAAGTTACTATTCACCAAAAAATTATTTGAATGCCATTGAACCACATTTTACATCCTAATGACAACCATGTACGTCGGATTTTTTAAAATCAAATCACAGAAGTGGTAATGTTTCATTTAAACGAAAAATTATTTATTTAACTACCACTTAGTGGTTTCACTATTCATCAAAAATTGATGTTTTTCAGAACAATGCCAAAATATCACTCTAAGCTATAATTAACCATCTGAATTAAAAAATGATGTCTATTTTAAAAAATTCCAAACATATAATTTTCATTAATTAATTTTATAATTAATTTCCACTGTCACAATAAATAGCGTGTTTTTAAGAAACAATATATATCAAAAGATTGACAATTGCTTATGTCCAATTTCAAAGTGAAATTAATTCTAATGAACACCATTGGATAAAAAGGTAAAAATATATTCTAATTATACTTTAAAAACACCCAATATTATAATTTATCACTATAAATTATTTTTATTAGAAAAGTTGTTTTTAAGTATTTTTCACAATTCATAGAAAATTGGAAGTTCTTAGAAAAATACCAAAAATTCAACATAGGATAATTTCGATATTACAAATACAAAAATGAAGTCCATTTTGAAATATAAAATTTTTATAATTTTAAAAAGTGGGTATTACTATTCATAATGGCTATTTTGATTAGTCGTGGTGTGTTAGAATCTCGAACTTGCGTACAATGCAAGCTATTGCATTATTGAAAGAGAGGTGTATCGTAGAAGCTTGGGGTGCTACATTCTCCCCTACTTCAATAAATTGCGTCCTCGCAATTTGAAATTTTTCTTTGAAAATAAAAGGTTGAAAATAGAAAATACCTTTGTGGAAAACCCACATCGGAAATAGGGTTAATAATAATATAACATTAAAAGAAAGAAATATAAGTACAAAGGTCACCCGAGATAGCCCATACTAGGATTCTATGAAAATATGGATATGGAAGAAAAACAAACCATCAAGGTTTGATGGAGAGTTGTAGAAGACTGGGTTAGGAGAAAGTTAATAATAAGAAAATCACAAACTTGTGATTTTTTAAACGGTCATTGAATCCCCAGTTGGAATAGTTAACCGGCAATGTTTTTGTTTTAAGTTACCTTTTATAATGTTGAGGAATTTATTTAGGAGATTTTATAAGAACGTAAGGGAATATACATACTTGCCATGTAGACTTTCATTCTTTAAAAAAAATTGCCATAAACCCATCTTTCACTCTAAAAGGTAATAGAACTCAAAAATATTCCATTTATCCTAATTGTGTAAGGTTCCAAATATTAACACATACCATTTAGATTAGTAGAACTATTTTGTAATAACCAGGGACTTTCTGTAGGCTAGTGGTAGGTAATAAAGGCATGTCGCACTATGGTTGTGGGTTCGATTCCTGCAGCTTTGTCCGGCGCGACGAGTTATGCCCCACCCTACAGGTTGCCCTTTTCCTAAAAATATAGTATTATAATATTCCAAAAATAATCTTTAGAAATGTTTTAACATTAAACAATACTATTAAAAGTTCAACTTAATCCATCCCAACCTTTATAGTTATCCAAAATTCCTCAGTCCAAACTTTCTCTAAAAGAACTCTTAATTCCAAAATCAATTTATCAGATTCCCCAAACAAAGTAATGTTTCTCTTATTGTCACATACAAAAAATATGATTACCTTCATCATATTAAATTCTTAATGAAAACAACAAGTACTATAGTACAATACTTATATATATCACATTATTCTTATAACCAGAATATAATCTTTGAGTCCAAAAGCACCAATACATTAATTATTCCACTTCAACTATAGTAACAGCATAATATTGTCCTTGATCCCTTGGCCTTTTCTGAGTTATCTTTCCCATATGCTTAGGACATTCAGTTGCATAATGCCCCATTTCCCTACAATTGTAGCATTCCACATTGATAGCCTCTTTCTTTCCCTTCCAATCACGAGCCTGGTGACCTTTTTCTCCACATTTATAACAAACTCCCATTCCTTTTAGGCAAGCACCGGGGTGATTCTTCCCACAATTATCACATAATGGAAAATCCTTCTTTCCCTTTTTCCCTTTATCTGTCTCTTGTTCCATTGTTCTCAGCTTCTCTTGCTTTACTTTGTTGTCATAAAACATAGAGAATTCTTTTTCCGTCTTGATAGCACATGAGACAATATATTCATACGACGAGAAGGTTTGTGAGACTTATGCTAGACGGAGAAATGGTTTTAACCCATCAATGAAACGATCAATCTTACTTCTTGGGTTACGTATATAATCTGCGGCATGCCTTGCTAACCTTGTAAAGTTAGCCTCATACTTTGCGACATTCTCATCCTCCTTTTGTCTCAGACTCAGAAATTGCCTTTCCATATCTATTCGATGGTCATGTGGAAAGTATTTTTCTAAGAAATGATCTTTGAACTCTCTCCATTCCATACCTGATACTTATTCATCTTCCTTTGTGTTTTGAATCAGCGACCACCATTGATCGGCATCTCCAGTGAGGCGGTAGACTGTCATGACAACCTTCTCCCTTTCTCTACTCCCCAAGGCATGGAATATTTTTTCTAAGGAGTTTATCCATTGCTCATCTACTAATAGATTTTTACCCCCATTAAATGTTGGTGGTTGTTGCCTCATGAAGCGGTCTAACATTGATCCTCCACGTTTCGGATCAGGGTGCTCTATACGAGTAAGGTTATTATTCATAACCTAAGTGAGTTGTCCCAGTATGGTAATAAGTTGATCAGCACCAGTTGTATCTCCAGCTCCACAATAATTATCTTGAGCAGGAGGGCAATCCCTCCATAGAGTGCGTGCATTGATATGGTTTCCATTCCTTCCACTAGGCGCCATTTCTAAATAATGGCATAAACTAGATTATTTTACGAATCAAAATACATAATTCCATACTTGTAAAATAATTAACATAAATTGAACTATTTATGGATATAATCCATAATCATAAAAAAGTTTTCTTTGAGGAAGTATATACTCATAACCCTTCATAGTGGTTTGTATAGAAAATGTGAATTATCCCAAGCATATCCCCCAGGAGTGTCGTAACCAGGAGTGCAGCAAGGCCCATTGTCGTGCACCAGTTCCCATTCGAGTCTAGCTCAAAGCGGTTTTTTCAGGGTTTTACCCCTAGGTACATTTGTGCCAGAGCCACCTCTACCTTCTCGTATCTAGACATGGATGTATTGCTCGGAAAACTCACAAAATATCAATAATACCAAAATTCTAGGAAGTTCTTCTATACTAATCCTTAAAGTCTATCTTCGGGCTATGTGCTCTAATCGGAGTTTATCTAAATCTAGCTTCCAAGGTTAGTACTAAACTGCCTCTGATACCAACTATAATGCCCCGACCCTAGTTATCCAGAGTCGGTGCATTAATTCGTAACATTGGCATGATAACAAAAGATTAAGTCTCGAAAGACCGATTAGTTTAGTATCCTTGGAAACAATAGATACATTCATAAATGTTACATTACATCATAAAGGGAAAATCTAAAATAACAAAGTCTCCATAGTCCACACTCATATCCACTTCTGACTATCCATGCAGGTCATTCATAAAATACTTCTTCACATCCTGGAAAATATTAAAACATTGAATGGGGTGAGTATAGATTCTCAGCAAGGATAACAATATAACGGAAGCTTTCATCAATAAACATAAACATTTAAGGCAATGTATAACTCAAACAAAATCCTTTTAAACTTGAACTTCAACATAATATGGAAAAATTAAAATGAAATAATGTCATTTACTTATTCACATCGATACTCTACTGGTCGAATAATCACATGCAATATAAATAACCACTTTCATAATGATGGAATGCATAATGTCAGACTATTATAACCACGTAGCCAAGGCCTCGTGCCAAGACTACAAATAAGATTTTGTCATGTCCTCGTGCCAAGACACAAGTTTGTCTCATGAGATCTGTCGATGCATCGAGGAGCTATAGCGAGCTCCACCAGTCACTTATTAAGTCCAATGCATTCCTCATATGAACAGGTTTAAACATATAATAAACCATAAGATAATTGTATCACATAAAACATGCATAAATGAAACATAAAATTTCCACACATCAATCACAAGATATCAATACAACACATTGATATAATAAAAACTTTATCAAAACCATTTTCAATACCAAAATAAAAGAAAAGTAAAACATGGTATTTATTTTCTTTTTAAAAAAATGTTATGGCTTATAGAGGAAGCCGAAACTCAAATAATAGTCACGGCGGCGGAGAAGTCATTGTCACCACATACATAAGAAAAAAACATTCCTTTTGTCGTTTAGTAAAAATGCTTCATAAAAAAATATTCCTTTTGAATAAAAGTAAAGTCAACGGTGGTTTATACACCGTATAAATGAAAGTTGTGTATAAAACCGAATATGCCTCAATGAATGGAGATTGAGATGATGTCCTTAAAAAGATCATTTTTAAAATAACATAGATCTATTATGTGTATTTACTATAAGTACACATAAATAAATTACAAATAAAAGATAGGACATAATAATATCATGACATAATTTGAAAGTAGGTTATTAACCCAAATAATGGAAATTGGGTTAGGAAATTCCCTTACCTCGTGTCCAAATTCACTCGACCGTTCTTTGATCTCCTGAATAATAAAAGAGAGTTAATTTATAATTTCTTAAGAACCTTTTTCAAGTTTATTATTCATTTTATATCACTTATTACCATGTTATGAACATTATGTAATTATTTTTGTTAATAACGGTCGTTTTGACGATCTTAGGTACTTGAGTCAAAAATAACCTTCTTATAATTATACTTTGTTCATGTGGTAATATATCCATTATATCCATAATTATATTCATGATTTATATATCATATACATCATATATATCCATTATATACATTCATTTATAATATTACATAACATTTATAGGTAAGAAATGAAATGCACCGTTCATGGAGACGGTAAGTTGTACGTACGTATGAACGCTGCTTTCATTTCTATTTCGTATTTAATGGAATGAAGATATAATTATATAATGTTATAATATAATTACAGTATAATATAATGTATAATATCATTTACTCCATCCTTTATACATCCCACATATGGCATTAACGATTCAAATCACTTTGAGGGGGCAGTAGTCCGCACTTCCTAAAATGAAATAATCGCGTTTACCCATAATGGAAATCATAAAGTATGCCAAAAATGAGAAATACAGAAGCATAATGAAAACCTACACATAATATATATATCATATATGAAAATAGTGTCATCAAAATGGCCACCACTAAAGGTGTTAAATGAATATTGAACAATCATCGTTTCGTGAGGCAGAAATTCACCATCCACAGAAACAGTATGTTCTTTAACCATTAGATGTAAGTGTGTGTAAGTGTAGCTCGAAACATTCTTATAACAAAATCATAGTATATTGAGGATACTGGTGTTGTTACAAATGAAATGAATAAAAAGTGTTTTGGGGGTTGGAGAAGCAAAATAAAACAAAACAACATTAGAGAAGACATTACCTTAAAATCGGGTAACTCTTTTTGATTTGAGCCAAAGGCTTCCCTGGAAATAATTCTTCCCAATGTGAGACTTATAGGAGTAAGGTAGGGAAGTGGGGAGAGTATTTGGGCAGAGTTTGGCCGATCCAAATGCCTTGTAAGGTGTGAATAAGGTGGTAGTAGTGGGGGCCTTTTATAAGAGGAGAGGAGGGTCACTCTTGGAAAGATTGAAATGTTACATTATTATGAAATGCTTTTCGGATTCTAAAGGTACCACAATGATATATTTCGAGGCTAAGGTGATATGTGTTCGAAATCTACTCATTCAATATGTTTTTGACAAGTGTAAGCCTTAGATTTTACATTATCTTTTCATTTTATTTAAATCATTAATTAATGATGGTTTAATTTATTTAATGTCTAAAAATTATAAAAAAATATCATGATGTAGGAAATCGTTTTAGCTTTCTAATGAATATTTATAGTCAAAATTATTACTTTTAGTACCCCATTTAAAAATTGTTTTAGTAAAACCACTTATGTTTGTGACATTTTAATTTTAACTTTAAATAAAAGTTATTTGTGTCATTTTCCTACCAAAGTGGCTCCATGGGGTCCCCAAGTTGACCCCTGGATTGTCTTGGTCGGCCATGACACATCCAATTGTGGTTGGACAAGTGTAATGGTCATTCCATATTTTAATAAAACTATTTTTACCTTAAATTTCACTAATTACCTTTAATCACGATTAATTAAACTTAAAAGTTACTATTCACCAAAAAATTATTTTAATCCCATTGAACCACATTTTACATCCTAATGACAACCATGTATGTCGGATTTTTGAAAATCAAATCACAGAAGTGGTAATTTTTCATTTAAATGAAAAATCAGTTATTTAACTACCACTTAGTGGTTTCACTATTCATCAAAAATTGAAGTTTTTCAGAACAATGCCAAAATTTCACCCTAAGCTATAATTGACCTTCTGAATTCAAAAATGATGTCTATTTTACAAAATTCCAAACATATAATTTTCATTAATTAATTTTATAATTAATTCCCGCTGTCACAACAAATAGCGTGTTTTTAAGAAACAATAATATCAAAAGATTGACAATTGTTTATGTCCAATTTCAAAGTGAAATTAATTCTAATGAACACCATTGGATAAAATCGTAAAAATATATTATACTTATACTTTAAAACCACTCAATATTATAATTTATCACTATAATTTATTTTGATTAAAAAAGTTTTTTTTAAGTATTTTTCACAATTCATAGAAAATTGGAAGTTCTCAGAAAAATACCAAAAATTCAACATAGGCTAATTTCGATATTACGAAAACAAAAATGAAGTCCATTTTGAAACATAAATTTTTTATAATTTTAAAAAGTGGGTATTACTATTCATAACGGCTATTTTGATTAGTTGTGGTGTGTTAGAATCTCGATCTTGCGTACAATGCAAGCTATTGCATTATTGAAAAAGAGGCATATCGTGGAAGCTTTGGGTGTTACACTAAATCATTCAGTCATTGGATTATGTGATTATATTATGATATATTATTAAAATCATGGGAATAATTTATGAAATATGATATGTTTATCTTGGGTATAAATAATTTTTATTAGATTAGGGTTTATTTATTTTTTAGATATTAGCTTAGAGATCCATAATGATTACCCTATGAAAATTTCTATCATAGTTAAAGAATAAAATATAGATATACTAGTAAATAATGTATTATTTAGATTCCATAGGAATAAGTATCCATCTATTTAACATTAGTGGGTGTGGTTTTAGAAATAATTAATATTGGGGTAATAACTATGAAAATATTTTTTTTGTGAATATATCACCCCTTTTCTGGTGCTTGGTGAATTGGCCATTTCTATTAATCAGGTTCAAAACTCATAGTGGATATTATTCAGTTAATAGTATTATCTTTAAAAATCATTATGAAGATTTGAATATATATTTATAAATACATTATATAAAAAACCAATCAGGGAATACCTTTATTGTAACGCATAGATTCATATGATAATGTATTCAAATCATTAATGAAATAATTTTATATATTTTTTTATAATTGTTAATTTCATTATAATCATTCATTGTTTTCCTTTAGCCTCGGTAATTGAAGTAACCGTAAAGAAATGAGTTAACAACAGGATCAATGGGAAATATTGAGATATTCCTAATAGGTAACCTATTTATATTGGGAATGGAATTTCAAAAATCATGTCAATTCTCACCCAATTGTCTCATGTTATGAGAAATAACAAAAATCATATTGAACTAAAATAAACACCAAAGAGATAGAAACATTATATCTACACATTTATGAATAAAATATCACTGTCATTTGGTAGGTCATAGAATATAGTAGTGGATTAGATGATGGTCAATCTGATGGAAAATAGGTTTTCCATTTTTGAGCTTTTGAACCATGTGAAAATTATTTTGGATGTCCATTTTTTAGAAGGGGATGTTTAATAGTGGTGGATTCTCATTATGATCACAACAGAAATGTTGGACAATGAATCTATGGAATGGGATCTGTTCATGAAGATATTTTCAAATAGGTATTTTCAATGTAGTCTTCAAAAAAAATATAGAATATAAATTAATGGAATTAATGAAAAATTATGTAATGTCTATTGGGTCATACAAACAAAATTTCACAATACATGAATGGTGTGCCTCCTATTTCATCTGTGACACTCAGAGTAAAATAGATATATTAAATATAGAGGTGAATAGTTTTCTAGAAAGGGTATTATTAATAAGAGACATTGAAAAATATAAATAAATTATTCAATGTGATGTTCTTTTGTATATTGAATCCATAACATCTCAAAATTCAATTTAAAATAAATATAACGTGTATTATCATGTAGAAATAGATGATATGACACATGGAGGGAAGAAAGTCCAATTTACTACATGAAATAAATAATGCTGGAAGCACCAGGTTAATTGTCCTAAGTGATTATGGAAGTGATTTAATAGTGGTGAAATAAGACACCACACCACTAACTATTGATATAATGGTAAGAGGCAGATTAATATAATAGAATAGAATAAGGTATTTGTTATAGATCTACCCACACAACATTACATCATTTCCAAGGAGTTCATGCATTATGGGAATAAATTTCCCATCCCTTAATTCAAAGAATAAAATAAGCCCTAAACACTTCCAAACCATGATAACAAGTAAGTGAATTCACAGTCACTACTCTTTATATAAATCAAGATAATTAAGTAATTTAGGGAGCACTAAAAAATATTTGAGATCTATGAATACCTTATTTGATTGATTATTGTTTAATTATTTTATATCACAAATGATTTATATGAATATGAAATAAAATCCGTAGAAATTCTATGTTGATATAACACTCAAAATATCTAGTGGCACAATGACTGCATCTATAATTTACAAATCTTATGGAATTTATATTTCTGGTAGGATACATCGTATATATAAAATTATTCATCATTTACATGTAACTTAGATAAAATTGGTAATGTATATGATATTCATTAATAAATAACATATCTAATTCTATTATAAGGAAGTCTCATTTCATTTCATTAATCATCATATTATCATGTATATACTAACTGCTGATTATGAACTCCATATTGAAAATAAATCAATAATACGAGTTATGGTAGAAAAAATCAAGGGGATCTTGGATCAATTGATCAATGAGTAAATAAAAATTGATTACATGCTTATTGTAAAAGAATATACTAATGTATTTATTAAGTAACTTCATGGTCTTACCCTATAGTGTGTGTTTGAGTTCTATAATGAACTCATTACTAGATCAACATCTATATTAGATAATATATATAGAGTGTATCTCATTAAATTAGAGTAGTTAAAAAAACAATTGAAATAAAATTTGTAAAGGGGTTTCATAAACCCTAGTGATTCAAAATAGGGTGCACAAGTCCACTTTGTTGAAAATACAGATGTATAGATGCATGTTAAAATTGATTATCATGATTTTAAAAAATCCCAATAAAAAAAAATATTCTCTACCTTCTATCGATAAACAATTCCGTCAACTCTATGGATCGGAATTATTTTTTATAATTAACATAAATTTTGATTCATTAATTTTACGGGTAAAAAGGAATATATATATATATATCATTCTACAAATAGTATGGAAAATATGAAGATTTGGTGATCCCTTTTGGACATAACAATTCCCATACTATCTTAATGGGTCTAACGAATTATAGACTACATTGATTAATTTTTTCTTTAACATATTAATGAAATTATTATATTTTTAAATAGAGAAGAATAAAATAATGTTTGTTCAAATATTGGGATAAGTATCATTATAATAGATAATTCACATGAAATATTCAGTGATCATGAATTATAGCGAAAAAATATAAAATTCATTTTTATTGTAATCATAATAAAGGGAATATAAATAGATCCATCAATGATGAGAGTCATTAAAGAAATCCCTAGTATATCCTCTATAACTCATATCATCTATTTTTATGGATTATTTAGATATTATAAAATCTATGTAAAACATTCTCATGGGTTTCAAAACAACTAACCATGTTGAAATTGAATGTAGTAAGGTTCTTTTGCACCGAGGAATGTTTAAAATGTTTCTAGAAACAAAAGAAAGAGTTTGAAACTGCTGATGTACATATATTTCAATGTAGTATGGAAAGGTATGTCATATACAATTATTCATTTAAAAAGTTATTTATTGTGTCCCTATATAGTATTGTAAGGTGATTACATATTAACATTCCCAATAATAGATAATGTGAAATGATACCTGATGCATGATTTGGTATTATAATTTGTGATCATGGCATTGAAATAAAAATAAAAATATGGCCTATTAAAAAATTTATTATATATATGTCGATCATAATGAATGAAAATATGTATTTACAATCATTATATTAAATATGAGAAAATGAAGATGTATGGATTTTATAAAATATCGTGACTGCTAAATACATTTCCAATATGGATGAAAACTAATTTGGTCGATTCTTTGAGCACAAATGGTCATGATACTATATCCACGATTAGGATTGAATGTGAATCAATACTCATGGATTTAAAAAGTATTAATATTAATTACATAATGAGGGGAAAAACTAATCAATCCCAAGTGTATGATCAACCTTTCATTCATGTAATGAACAATGAATACTAAATAATATGATATTGTGCTATAAAAATTTATATCGATTATTTTAGAGTTGAACATTGATAAAGGTGGAGTAATGTATTTTTTGGAACTCGGATATGTCTCCCATAATGGTCAAAACTGAAAAAGTAAATTTTTTAAGAGGTGAATATATCATTTTTTTCTATTAAACTCAGAATTATGAAGATGAATATATATATATATATAATATTTAGTGGGATAGTATGATAAAATAGAATAAATATTATGTATCGTAGTACTGGTTATGTTAAAAATATAAGGATTATTGAAAAGGTATATGGGTATGTTGAAACCATTACAAATTACATAATGTAAACAGGAAAACATCACCCTTGAATTCATTTTTGATACCCAAAAACATATATTGACCATATTGAAATTTTTGTGGTAGTTGATCACCATACAAATTCTTCATATTCTATTTCAATAAATTAGATTTCTCCAACATTCAACTCACTAGGATATATATAAGGCATATGGTATTGAATAATAGAGTTTCAATATCTATTATATTTTATCAAGATTGTATGTTTTACTGAAGGTAATATATATGTATTTAAAAATAATTATACATTGAGTTGTTCTTTCTCACTGTATATCATCCTCAGAATGATAGTTAGTCTGAAAGAACACATCAAAATCTATAGGCAATGTTGAGATCATTTTTTATATATTTATAGGGATATAAGGATCAATAAATTCCCCGAATATATTCCTCATATAATAATATTTTCAAATTTATAATTCAGATGAAACCATATGAGGCTATATAGGGAAGCGGATGTAGGAATATAATATTCTAGGATAAAGGTAAATAGAGGTAGTTGAATGTCCCAAATCTAGTCCAATAAATGAAGAAGAAGATTCATACCATTTTCTGGCCTATTAATGTAGACCAATGTATATATAAGAGTAATAAATATAATCATCAATAAGATCTAGGGATTCTTATTGGTGACTGAGTGTTCCATCAAATATCTCTATGGAATCGGGTTGTGATGATTGAGAAGAATGGTAATTTGATCCCTATATACACTGGGCCCTTTTAAATACATGATCATGTTAGCATTATATCATATCCCTTAAATCGCCAACTAATACTATCCCAATTACATAATTAATTCCTCATTTCTCTTTTGAGAAAGTATATTTGACACCCTTCATATGTTATAAGATGAAAAGAAATGAAATTGAAACATAGCCTCTTTTACACAAGAAAACTGTTGAAAATTTGGGATTGATGATATAAGGATATGTGGATAATACAACTCATATAGTCAAGGTTCTATAAAAAAATAATAAACTTTTCAAGGATACATGTGATCCTGAGGATGTGAATATAAAGAAGTTACCTATACTATTATTATATTTGTAATAAAATTTCAAGATTAATGTTTCTTTAAAGATGTTATAATTTAATAACCTTTGATTTATATGATTTCATTTCCTTAATTAAACTCCATGCGTTTAGATGTTTTTTATTAAACACTGAACTAAAAAAACATTATACAATAATAAAATATTCTCATTATAAAAAAACTATTATGTTGGTGTATCATTAGACATAACTACCTATTAAAACTAGATAAATGTGTGTATAAAACCAATATAATTTTATTCCTTGAAGATATATGATTCATAAAAAATACGTGATTTAATATTATGATTATTTTTTAAATCTACTGTAAATGAAATTTGATATAATGACTCATATTTTCAATTATAGTGATGTGATTGTGTAATGTGACAATTTGTTTTCATATAGAAATATTGTTTGAAATTAAATATTATTTATGATAGTAGTTCTATAATTTTTCATAGAATATAAATTATCAATATATTTTGTACTAAATGAATTTATTTTAAATTAATAACTATATATTATGATTACACATCTATAAAATTTAATTAACATTAGTTTAATTAGAAATAAATGATAAATTTGACTATGAAAACATGATGATTAAAATGGATCCCTCATACATATATTATTTTAAACACAATATATGTGTTGATTGAAAGGTTAAAATTTTCATATTTAGAAATTGAATTAGATTAAACAGTGTAAAAATTCACATTCATCACAAATTAGTTTTTTTAAGGCCTATATATTACTCTTAATAATAAAATAAATATATATATTATTTTTTAATCAATACTAATAAAATTATAAATGTGTAAATATTTTTTTATTATTAATAAATAAATGACCTTTATAGATTAATATAGAACATAGTTATGTATGAGAGTTGATAGAAAATTTATTATCTAAAATTTCTCCACCATAATAACTTATCCATCCTAACACCATTGTGATTTCATTTTTAACCCATATCTACCACGTTTCATCGAAGCACCATCCCTCTAATCCACATATAAAAGGGGTTCAAATTCACCCATTGATCACATTACACATATTTTGAAATTTACATGGATCTCAAAGAAAATTTTCCCCCTTTTATTTACATTATAATCCCTAGTTCCCATCGTCACAATGAATTATCCTAACTACCCCAAAGATATGTCATTAATCAAGTAGAAGGTCAAGTTATTAGCATTGGTATCACAACATTCATAACATTTATTTATTATATTTCAAATTATAAGGATAACTAAATCATATTATAATAAAAATAATAGAATCATTAATGTGGCTAGTTTTTATTATAAAGATGCAATGACAATTATTTATTTTAATTCATCTACTGTGAAAAAAAACATCATTAGTGTGTGCTTCCCCAAAGAGATTCTTTCAGTTTTTCATCACTGAAGTGCACTGTGTTGCATTTGTTGTCAATGAGGTATGTTGTTGTCAAGGAATGAATGGATGGATGTCAAGGAGGTTCAATATGTGAATGACAAAGGATGTGATGGTGTTGGTGATGAATGGAGAATGGCCATGGTACTAAGATGCATGTCACTTAGGTGATTCACTAAGTGACATAGGATGTTGTGGTTGAAACATTCTCTATGTACATCTGACGATTGTTGAGCTGCTCTTTAAGTTCCAAGAACTTGTATCAACTGGATACAATGTCACAACAATGTTTGAAGACCATGCATTGTACTGACAATGCATGAGGAGATGAAGAGAGCCATCCACAACTTCTAAGTGGATGAAGTGAGATGAAGAAGTCCATGCACTATCTCTTAGTGCATGTGAATCAAAAGAAGATCCAATTGATCTCTGATTAGATCAACGAAGCACATTGAAGAAGTTATGTGATTAAGGAGTTCGGTTGATGAAGATCCTTGAGAATTCTCTCCTAAGTAGAAAATGAGATGATGAAGAAGAATTATAAATTGAGGAGTTGTTTCTAATCAAGAGGATTAATGTTTGAATTCTCAAGAAGAAGAAGAAGGAGAAATGAAGAGGAAGGAGTGGCTCTTGGCATTTCACATTATGTATGTGGTTACTTTGTTTTTATACAAAGTACTCTCTATCCTTTGCCAAAAAAAATTGGCCAGCTAAGGACACCTTGAGGGTTCAACCCCAAGGCATGGGCGCTAGGCACCACACACATGGGGGAACCCATGGGGAGAGCCCAGAGCGACAGGGCGCACCCAAGACACCGCATGGGCGCCTGGGGCACGCCCGAAAGAGCGCGGCAGGGGCGTAGGAGCGCGCCCCCAAGAGTATCAGTGTGCATAGTGGGCGCCAGTGGCGCGCCCGAAGGTGCATAGTGGGCGCAGAGCGCGCGCCCGCAGGGAGAACTCGGTGCGGGGCGGCACCGAGAGGGGAGAAGTGCAACTGAAGGGATGCCAGCAGCGCTTGGTTGTTATACCGCGGAAATTCCGCGAGGCGTTTCGATGTGGGACGCGGAAAAATTCACCGGGAGCGCATCCTGGCCGTCCGAGTGATCGCACGGTAGATCTCGGCCGCCCGATGCATCGCGACATTCGCGATCTGATCCAGGCCGTCCAAGGTTATTTGATCGCCTGATCTGACGGCTCCCCGTCCGTCTCCTTCCTCGAGCTCAGCCGAAGGCCACCCGCGCATTCCCGCAGCCACCAATGAACCAGGCGCCCTCCGAGCAAGCCAAATCGAGTTTCCGGCCACCTCCGAACAAACCAAAGGCTCCATTGAGCTCGTCTCTCCCTTACGAACACGACCATGCATAAAAAGTGGCTTGCATGCAATATATGGAGAAATTGGAGTTCGGCCGAGGAAAACAATGTTGCCGAGGCTATGAGGTTTACTCGTTGCATGGAGTATCCTTAACCGAAGGTCGTGCATGCGTTCTAAGTCGCACGCACGTAGAAGAAATTAAAAATGAGTTAAGCCGCGTGAAACAGAGGAGAAACAAGATTTTGGAAAAATCTTGAAAACCCGAGATATTCGAGAGTTTGAATTTATAACCACGCGGTTGTTTTGAGGCGTTCCTCTGCCTATAAAAGGAGAGCCCGAAGCACAGAGAAGGTTTGCTGATCCTTTGTTGAAAACCTGACGTCCCGTGAGAGCACCCTTGTGCCTCGCGAAGAAGAATCCCCGCACAACCCACTTGTGCGGCTGAAGTTCTCGGGACCACCCGAGGTCCTGAAGGAGTCCCCTGCGCGCCTATCTTGCGCGACAGGAAGATCCCGAGCCGCTTGAATCTGCGTGCTCGAGGATTGGCACCCTCACTGCCCGCATAATTGTGCGGCAGGAGGAAGTGCCCGCGGGTGTTGCACTTGCGCGCCCCGCGGTGCTCATGCACCTTGCGCGACTGCCCCTTGCACTAAGGACTTGCGCGGCTGTTGAGAGTGGACACACCCCCTTGCGCGACTCCTTTGAGTTTTCCTTGTGTGTGCTTAGTGGAGTGAAGGCCGTAGCCTTTGGTGGTTGTGCAAAATAACAAGTGAAGGCCGTTGCCTTATGTGGGTGCACATTTTGAAGAACAAGAACACCCTATGGCCATTTAAGTGTGTACCAAGTGCTAAGAAGACCACACATTGTGTGTGAAGTGAAAAGGGCCGAGAGGAAGTGTGTGCAAGTGGAATAGGCCGTAGCCAAGTGTGTGTAAGTGAATAAGGCCAAAGACCACACCTAGTTGTGTGAAAAGTGGAGAACCTTGTGTATGCAAACTTGAAGAACCACCTACGGCCCAAGTGTGTGCAAGAATAGAGGAGTAGTCCAAGCTTAAGTGTGTACAAAACGTGGAACAAGTTGTGTGTGCAAAACAAGCGAAGGCTGAACCTTAGTGTGTGCCTAAGTGGTGTGTACACACTAAGAAGGAGAAGAAGAAGGAGACTCTCACACTAGAGTATAACACACTTCTAAGTGTGTAACCAAATTGAATTAAGTGTGTGTAGTTCAAAGAAGGTGTGTGCTTAAAGAGACTACACCCTCTGAGGGTTTACTTCACCAAGAAGAGAAGAAGGGGAGTGCATGCATGCAAGCATGCACGTGCACACGTGAACAAGCTCAAATCTGGTTGTGTGCATTTGAGTTGACCAAGACCAGAGGATCTTGAAGAAATTGAGAAGATCATGCAGTCAGTGCATGAGGATTCAGAGTTGCCATGCACTCAGTGCATGAAGTTGTTTTGAAGTGAGACTGGACCAGACTGAAGTTAAAGATATCAGTTGTCTGAGTATTCAGTAGTTGGAGTGAAGCCAGGTCATCCTGAGAAGAAGGAGATAAATCCTGAGCAAGATGAGAAGACCTGATCAACTCAAGAGATCAGAGGTACAGAGCAAGGCCAGCAGCCTTTATCCCAGGCTGCTGAGGATACTTGAAGAACTTAAAGTGAAGAAGAGCTACTCGTGTGACTCGAGGAGCCAGGAGATGCCCCCTGTGAGACTCAGGGTGGAAGAAGTCTTCAGTGGGATTCTGGAGCAGGCCAGTGGGACTCTGGTAACACTGTGGGACGCAGTATAAAGACCCTCCTGTGGGACTCAGGAGAGATACAGTGGGACTCTGTATCGACCATTGTAATTCTAACAAGTTATAATGGAGAAACCATGTTGGGGTGTATAACCAACATGGCAAGGACGTAGGCCTTTGGTGTCGAACCTTGTAAATCCTTGTGTCCAGTGCCTTTACATTTACTGCATCATTCGTGGAAAGGTGAGAGATACAAGAAGAGTGGATCGAGGCCTTAACAAGCCATAGAGGTTTAATTGATAAAGAATCAATTAGTAAAAAGTTTTAAGGGATCACTGATTCACCCCCTCCCCCTCTCAGTGATTCACACTGATCTGGGCACTTCAATTGGTATCAGAGGGCAGGTTGCCTCTAAAAGATCCAAGAGAGTCTATATGGAGTGCATATTTGAGGAAATGAGTGACCAGCCTCAAATGGAGATATCTGCCAAGACTCAGAAAAATAGAAAGAAGAAACAGGCCAAGAAGATGAAGAAAGCCTGTCCTAGCTGTGATGAAGTTGGAACAATGAAAGATCTTCAAAGTGCAATCGAATATCTTCAGAATACAGTCCCCAAGGAAGTGGCAATGTGTATAGCTACCGGCATCCTTGATCTTCAAGAAGAAAAATCACAGTTAGAAGAAGAATCCAATGCAATGGAAGATCAATTGGCTAAAAGGGTTGGCATAACCAACACTCTCAGAAAGCTGGTGAAGGCTAAAGATGAAACCGTTTCTCTTTGCAATGAAAGATATGAAGACACTGCAGAAGAATTGCAAAGAATCCTTTCTGAGAAAGAAATCTTTATGATAATGATCAAAGAAGTTTTCCATGCACTGGAAAAGAGGCACAAAGTTTCAATGAATGTCAGAGATGCTCAACTTGAAGACAAAGTAAACAGGGTAAAGGAGCTTGACAATTCATTACAAGAAATGAAGAAGGTGCATGAAGACCAGTTAGAACAGCTGAAAGAAAATTGGGAAGGAAGGCTAAGAACTGTTGAGGATGAGAAGAACTCCCTTAACATGAAATGCTTAGAACAAGAGGTGATATTGAAAAATCTGCAATCACCCAAAGCTGAATCCTCCCAGTCAACTGAAAGTAGAAATGTTGCTACACAAGTGTGCTTTGAAGAGGATGATTCTAAAAGAAAGACATCCTCTAATAAAAGGGCAACATCTTCTAGAAAGAAGGTATCATCCATACCATCTTGTACTGATGCTTCTAATTGTGTTTCCACAAAAAGTGCAGGATGGAAAAATAATTCCAAACAAGTATGGATGAAGAAAATGAAGAAGCAGAGCTCTCCTGAAACAACACAGTAGCTCCAGAAAAGTACCCTAAAATCAGAAGGACTGAAGAAGTCAAGATTTGTGGGTCAATGTTGGTGTTGTAATAAGTATGGGCACTGTGCAAAGGATTGTTGGTACAATCCACTGAATGTCAAAGCACAAACAAGCCCATGCCAAGGGGGAGCAAGCCAGAGGAAAAGAAGAAACATCCACAGGTCCAGAGACATCTGTTTACTGCAAATAGATTTGGACTACTTGATAACATCTGGGATGATTGCAAAAGTTGTCAAAATGATACATGTAAATCTCCAACTGTATCTAGAGCTACAAAGAAGAGAATATCACAGAACCTGGCTCAGAAAGAATCCTTGGGAAGCAAACATAAGAAAGTTGAAGATGCTCCCAAGAAGGTTTTGAAAAAGGAAAAGAATTCCTTGGAGTCTAAATCCAAGAAGGGTGATGCATCCAGAAGGACCACCAAGAAGAAATGCTTCTACTGTGGAAAGAAAGGACATATCATGGATCTTTGTAAAGAAGCCATGAAATTCAATAGAGGCAGACTGGACTCAAACAGACAATCAATCCAAAAGAAGCAGAAGGGATTGATTGAAAACAAGTTTCCTAAGAGAGGTAGCTTGACAGCATCAAAGGAACCATGTGGAACTTCCAGAACTGAGGCCACACTTCCAAATGACTTGTTAATCATATGGCCAAATCAGTTGCAACTTGCCAAAGATCTACAAAGAGCTGAAGATGAAGTTCTGGCAATTGCTAAGGCAAAAGGGAAGAAGAAGATTTCACATGAAGATGTATTGAGATCCACACCAGCACAAACATCATTGAAGATCAAATGTGCAAGTGTGAAGAATGGTGAAAATGGGATATCTCGGTTGAGAGAATCTTCTCAACCTTGTTGTTCACATTGATGAACCAAGGAGGTTCCATCTTATTCCCTTATACTTCTGGTATTTACATGTTCTAACATTGCAGGGAATTGAAGATGATGATCATTCTCATCTGGAGGATGGTTTGGAAGGAATGGAGTGCACCCCTTAAGGGGGAACCAATCTGTAGAAGATGGGATTCTAAGATTTAATACCATCTTGAGAAAAGTGAAGGTATTCCAATCATACTTTCATCCCTTGTTTCTTAATTGTATTCATCATGAAAATTAAGGGGGAGTATTGATTGAAGACAAATGGTTGAAAGGGGGAGCTTTATCTTTGCACCTGAACTTTCTAATGAGTTTTGTGAAGTATGTGCAGGATTTAGCAATTCATTGTTATATCTGAAAAATTTCAAGCCCCTTGAAGCATGATCTCACATGTATAGTGAATGTTGGACAGCATTGAGTACCTTGGTTACATCACTCTTGTTTTCTACACCGGGTTAGCCCAAGTAGACTTAGAGTTGATTTACTAAAGGTTCTTTGCTAAAGAGAACATGTGACATCATCCCTCTCTCAGTGTTTTTCAAGAAAATACTTTTCAAAGGGAGGAAGAGATTTTTGAAAGAGAACCACACCACACCTTTGCATTTGGTTGCCAATAAGGGGGAGAAATATTGGCACACATATTGACCCATTCATATGTGCTCTAGTGTATTGCCAACAAATACAAAGGGGGAGATTGAAGTGCACTGTGTTGCATTTGTTGTCAATGAGGTATGTTGTTGTCAAGGAATGAATGGATGGATGTCAAGGAGGTTCAATATGTGAATGAAAAAGGATGTGATGGTGTTGGTGATGAATGGAGAATGGCCATGGTACTAAGATGCATGTCACTTAGGAGATTCACTAAGTGACATAGGATGTTGTGGTTGAAACATTCTCTATGTACATCTGACGATTGTTGAGCTGCTCTTTAAGTTCCAAGAACTTGTATCAACTGGATACAATGTCACAACAATGTTTGAAGACCATGCATTGTACTGACAATGCATGAGGAGATGAAGAGAGCCATCCACAACTTCTAAGTGGATGAAGTGAGATGAAGAAGTCCATGCACTATCTCTTAGTGCATGTGAATCAGAAGAAGATCCAATTGATCTCTGATTAGATCAACGAAGCACATTGAAGAAGTTATGTGATTAAAAAGTTCGGTTGATGAAGATCCTTGAGAATTCTCTCCTAAGTAGAAAATGAGATGATGAAGAAGAATTATAAATTGAGGAGTTGTTTCTAATCAAGAGGATTAATGTTTGAATTCTCAAGAAGAAGAAGAACGAGAAATGAAGAGGAAGGAGTGGCTCTTGGTATTTCACATTATGTATGTGGTTACTTTGTTTTTATACAAAGTACTCTCTATCCTTTGCCAAAAAAAATTGGCCAGCTAAGGACACCTTGAGGGTTCAACCCCAAGGCATGGGCACTAGGCACCACACACATGGGGGAACCCGTGGGGCGAGCCCAGAGCGGCAGGGCGCACCCAAGACACCGCATGGGCGCCTGGGGCACGCCCGAAGGAGCGCGGCAGGGGCGTAGGAGCGCGCCCCCAAGAGTATCAGTGTGCATAGTGGGAGCCAGTGGCGCGCCCGAATGTGCATAGTGGGCGCAGAGCGCGCGCCCGCAGGGAGAACTCGGTGCGGGGCGGCACCGAGGGGGGAGAAGTGCAACTGAAGGGAGGTCGGCAGCGCTTGGTTGTTATACCGTGGAAATTCCGCGAGGCGTTTCGATGTGGGACGCGGAAAAATTCACCGAGAGCGCATCCTGGCCATCCGAGTGATCGCACGGCAGATCTCGGCCGCCCGATGCATCGCGCCATTCACGATCTGATCCAGGCCGTCCAAGGTTATTTGATCACCTGATCTGATGGCTCCCCGTCCGTCTCCTTCCTTGAGCTCAGCCGAAGGCCACCCGCGCATTCCCGCAGCCACCAACGAACCAGGCGCCCTCCGAGCAAGCCAAATCGAGTTTCCGGCCACCTCCGAACAAACCGAAGGCTCCATTGAGCTCGTCTCTCCCTTACGAACACGACCATGCATAAAAAGTGGCTTGCATGCAATATATGGAGAAATTGGAGTTCGTCCGAGGCAAACAATGTTGCCGAGGCTATGAGGTTTACTCGTTGCATGGAGTATCCTTAACCGAAGGTCGTGCATGCGTTCTAAGTCGCACGCACGTAGAAGAAATTAAAAATGAGTTAAGCCGCGTGAAATAGAGGAGAAACAAGTTTTGGAAAAATCTTGAAAACCCGAGATATTCGGGAGTTTGAATTTATAACCACGCGGATGTTTTGAGGCGTTCCTCTACCTATAAAAGGAGAGCCCGAAGCACAGAGAAGGTTTGCAGATCCTTTGTTGAAAACCTGACGTCCCGTGAGAGCACCCTTGTGCCTCGCGAAGAAGAAGCCCCGCACAACCCACTTGTGCGGCTGAAGTTCTCGGGACCACCCGAGGTCCTGAAGGAGTCCCCTGCGCGCCTATCTTGCGCGACAGGAAGATCCCGAGCCGCTTGAATCTGTGTGCTCGAGGATTGGCACCCTCACTGCCCGCATACTTGTGCGGCAGGAGGAAGTGCCCGCGGGTGTTGCACTTGCGCGCCCCGCGGTGCTCATGCACCTTGCGCGACTGCCCCTTGCACTAAGGACTTGCGCGGCTGTTGAGAGTGGACACACCCCCTTGCGCGACTCCTTTGAGTTTTCCTTGTGTGTGCTTAGTGGAGTGAAGGCCGTAGCCTTTGGTGGTTGTGCAAAATAACAAGTGAAGGCTGTTGCCTTATGTGGGTGCACATTTTGAAGAACAAGAACACCCTATGGCCATTTAAGTGTGTGCCAAGTGCTAAGAAGACCACACATTGTGTGTGAAGTGAAAAAGGCCGAGAGGAAGTGTGTGCAAGTGGAATAGGCCGTAGCCAAGTGTGTGTAAGTGAATAAGGCCAAAGACCACACCTAGTTGTGTGAAAAGTGGAGAACCTTGTGTATGCAAACTTGAAGAACCACCTACGGCCCAAGTGTGTGCAAGAATAGAGGAGTAGGCCAAGCTTAAGTGTGTACAAAACGTGGAACAAGTTGTGTGTGCAAAACAAGCGAAGGCTGAACCTTAGTGTGTACCTAAGTGGTGTGTACACACTAAGAAGGAGAAGAATAAGGAGACTCTCACACTAGAGTATAACACACTTCTAAGTGTGTAACCAAATTGAATTAAGTGTGTGAAGTTCAAAGAAGGTGTGTGCTTAAAGAGACTACACCCTCTGAGGGTTTATTGCACCAAGAAGAGAAGAAGGGGAGTGCATGCATGCAAGCATGCACGTGCACACGTGAACAAGCTCAAATCTGGTTGTGTGCATTTGAGTTGACCAAGACCAGAGGATCTTGAAGAAATTGAGAAGATCATGCAGTCAGTGCATGAGGATTCAGAGTTGCCATGCACTCAGTGCATGAAATTGTTTTGAAGTGAGACTGGACCAGACTGAAGTTAAAGATATCAGTTGTCTGAGTATTCAGTAGTTGGAGTGAAGCCAGGTCATCCTGAGAAGAAGGAGATAAATCCTGAGCAAGACGAGAAGACCTGATCAACTCAAGAGATCAGAGGTACAGAGCAAGGCCAGCAGCCTTTATCCCAGGCTACTGAGGATACTTGAAGAACTTAAAGTGAAGAAGAGCTACTCGTGTGACTCGAGGAGCCAGGAGAAGCCCCCTGTGAGACTCAGGGTGGAAGAAGTCTTCAGTGGGATTCTGGAGCAGGCCAGTGGGACTCTGGTAACACTGTGGGACGCAGTATAAAGACCCTCCTGTGGGACTCAGGAGAGATACAGTGGGACTCTGTATCGACCATTGTAATTCTAACAAGTTATAATGGAGAAACCATGTTGGGGTGTATAACCAACATGGCAAGGACGTAGGCCTTTGGTGCCGAACCTTGTAAATCCTTGTGTCCAGTGCCTTTACATTTACTGCATCATTCGTGGAAAGGTGAGAGATACAAGAAGAGTGGATCGAGGCCTTAACAAGCCATAGAGGTTTAATTGATAAAGAATCAATTAGTAAAAAGTTTTAAGGGATCACTGATTCACCCCCTCCCCCTCTCATTGATTCACACTGATCTGGGCACTTCAATCACCACCCCCCATTTCAAGTATTAATTAGGTTATTAATGAATATATGTGGTTTATATAATTTATTTATGATTTTTAAATCATTTATTACTATAAAACTTATCCCTTATCATCAGTTTGGTAATTGAAACACTAATTATTGGTTTTACGGACTACCCCCTCTATGAATAAATGTATTTTATTTTCATAACCTACAATCAGGGATGGATCTAGTTTATAGTGTATGACTATATAATATATATATCATTAATATATATCATTAATATTTTTCATTACTAATAACATTGTAATTGATTATAATTATAATCTAATACACGAATATCACTAAATAAATCAAACATAGTACACTACTCTTTCTATTTTCATGACACAAGACTAAAAACTTAATGTAATGGGATTAAAAAAATTATAATTCCAAATAATAAATTAATTATATTACCTTTAATTGTTTTTAAATGATAATAATGAATGTCTCATAAATTATTTTTATTTTTTAATTAGGTGGACTAATTCTGAGACCACAAGCACTAACAACACGTGATATCGAGGCCCAGAGATCCCAAAATAGAATTTTGAACATTTTTTAATGTACGTTCAGCAAACATGCATGAGGATTGTCTAACTTTTGATACAATTCGCAGATCGAAAACTTGAGGTCACAGTTGAACTCAGAACACTGAGATTCACCAATAAATGACATAACATCAGCCAACATGAAATGAATGGGAAAGTAATTTTTTGGACTTTTCGACAAAAATTATAAAATAATTTAAATGAATTATTTTATTTATTTATCACAGTTGAGTGGAGGACTACAACACTACGGAGATGTTATGTGGTGGCGATGAGGTGCATTAATGGAAGACCAATAATGGTATATTTGAAACCATGACATTGTTATCTTATTGATTCATTAAATGTCGCTCATTAAATGTGGCTAATTTATTGAGAATCACGAATGGCCGCAACATCATTACACCTTTAATTTAATTTCATATTCTAAGGTGTTGGAGTTTGGAATTTAGAAACACTATGAATACTGTAGAGACCCTAAGCGAGAGGTACATGGACATTACATTACTTTTGCAGAATACATAACAAAAACACACACACAAGGACCATAATAGTTTAGTGTCTTTGGAAACTTGAAATATAATCTTCTAATCGTGGTGAATGATCTTCAACATCTCCTATAAATATCTTCCATTTTTTTCTTACCTAAAACCATTCTTTATATCCTGGGGAAAAGAAAACATAAAAGGGTGAGCTCAAATGCTCAGTAAGGGTAAACAAAAGAAATATCAATCACATCATTTTAATGAGAACATAACATTTTGGAAATCTTAACCTGCAAAAGAGATCATAATATCATAACATGGGATAAATCATAGTACTGAAATGTAATCCCAACAATCATACCATAAAACATGAAACTTTGTGGCATACACACAAAATCATAGATAATCATTTCTTATTAGTCAAGACTCATTGCCAAGACTATCTTAGTGGAATAAGTCCATTTCTAAACCGAGTTCACTCCTCGTTTCAGTCCTGTTTCACTGAACCGGTTTAATCTGCCGTTCCAGGCATGTCTATCTCATGAGATATAAAATGTTTACCCAATGCATTGTAGGGAGATATAGGTCCCACCCATCTCATATTGATACCATTCATATGTGTGCCACAAAATCATAAATCATACATCATTGCATAACCCATGTAATAAAAATGGGATTCTTAAAAAACATGACATCATAAAACAATTCATATAAGATAAAGGAATTCATAAAAATAATTCCATCACAACATAATAAAATCAATGTAATAATAGGAATAGAAACAGAACCCTATATTATCTTAGATGGAAAATAATTTTGATAAAACACTTGAGCTCCATTCTTGAGGAAAATATCCTTTCTACTTCAAAAACATTTTCCTTTCTTAACATGTCATACAATTTTAAAATAAAAGAGGTTGATTAAAAATAAACATGAAAACTTGTAAAGTTATCTTCTTGGAAATAATGTTTTAAAAATCCATTCATGTCGTATAAGTTAAAAAAATAACATTCTTCTCGTACTTTTGTCGGAAAAGTCAAAAAGTACCTCGTACAAAAAATGACAAAAGATTCCTTTCATATATTTTACTAAAAACTCACCAAAGGGTAAAATTGGACATAAAATATTGTATAAGGATATAAATATTACATATTGAGGAAACATGGATGTGGATGATAAAATACACCCCAGTAAATTCCAAAGTATAAACAATCTCGGAAACAAATGAGATTGTGATATTTCCCTTACCTTAGGTCTGATTTGCTTTGTAAGTGTCTGAACCTCCTATATAATGATTTAAATAATGTCATTGACTTATTCCAGAATCATACTCATTGTTATGATATCATATATGGTTCACTTACGACTTTATATTACCCATTCTTTTGAAAATTCCATGTTAAAGAGCGTTTTGGGTAAAATCGTTTCATTTGTCGTCCGTGTTTTGACTTGTAATTATTCATATGATTACTTAGATCATGATTACATATTTCCAGAATATAAAACATGATTTATATATAATATATATTTAGAATATACATATATATAATAGATCAGTAAATGGAAAGAAATTCACCGTTCATGAAGACGGTAGGCCGTACGTACGCATGAACACTGTATTCGTTTCCTTATTGAATTGAGTGGAATTAAGTAGATAACATAAATATATATATACATAAATCCAGTAGTATTATTATGTCATATATTTCATGATTACTTATTATATATAATTTATAATCATTCATGAATGGTAAACGTGGAGAATGAATCTCATCGCGTCGTGGAGACGGTAGTCCGTACGTACGCACGAGCGATGATATCATTCTCATGATCGTTGAATTGTATTGGAGTGTATGTATACTATTTCAGAATCAATATCACATTACAATAGTCATATATAGTCATTATTTACACCATTATACCCATCCAAGTAAGGTGGTGGTGGAAAAATAGATTACACCACGGCGTGGAGACGGTATTCCATACGTACGCACGCGCGGTGATTTTATTTTCCGTACGATGGATAGATGGTGAAATAGGGTTGTTTCATACTTATAATAACATATCAGTATATGAGTGATACTGATGTTATTACTTCATAATGAAACAACTAAATAAGAATAAGTGGAAGAAGAAATAAAGATGAAAGAATCGGTAACGGACATTACCTCTTCTTTGAAGTTCTTCTTTGAGACCTCCATTTAGGGCACTAAAATTGGTCCTTGAAGAAGACCAGAACCTCTAGGATGTCTCTAGGGAAGTGTAGAGGAGAATGTGGTAGGGTTTGGCCGAGTTTGAAGGCTCAAATTGGTGTGAGGAAGAGAGGGAGGAGGTGCCCATTTATAAGGGAGGAGAGGGGCTCCTTTGGAAAAACTAAAAATATTATTTTATTATAAAGTCAAGTTCGGTTTTAAATAGCTACAAATTGATTTATTTCGAAGATAATGTGGGTATGGGTCTAAATCCTCTCATCCAAAAGAATTTATACAATTTTAGGTTCCTATTTTAACCTTATCATTTAGATTTAACATTAAGTTAAATAATTTTACTTTTACCGTGTCTTCTTGTGTTCTTATACTATAAGGTTAATAAACTTACTATAAGTATCCAAACGAACCCCAAGTTGTTTATTATTAATATATATAACCTTATATAAGTCATTTGGCCGAACCATAGATTTTTTGGAATAAAATAACAATTAATATTATAATATTTGTTTTAAAAACTATTTTATGTCAATTTTGACACTATTTAGTAATTGATTTTCGTGAAACTCATAACAGAATGATTAGTTTAAACAAAGTTAATTAAATCAATAATAACATGTCATATTAACCTATAAAAGTAGTGTAATTCATAAAAAGTCTCAAATTACATTTATTTTGGTATTTATAACATCAATTATGTCAATATTTCATTAATAAGATAATTACTGCATCATCATTGTGTCATAAATAAATTAAATTATTTAATGTCTAGAAATTACAAATAAAATACCATTATGTAGGAAATATGTTTCACTTTCTAATGAATATTTATGGTCAAATTTATCTTATGTATAACCCTATATTAAAAATGATATACTTATTAAACGTTGATTTTAACTATTTTAACCCTTCTTTAAATAAATTAATAATAAATGTCCTAATCTAATTCAAGTTGGCCTAAATGGTCATATTTTATTCCTAAGGTTGTTTTTTGTCAAATTAAACTTATCCAACTGAATTAGGACATGTGTTAGGGTAATAATAATATCATTTTTACCCTTAATTACCCTATTTACTTTTAACTGTGGTAAAAAAAAGTAAAAAGTTACTATTCACAAAAAATTATTTTCATCTCATTGAACCACATTTTACTTACTGACATAAACCGTGTCTCTTGGATTTTTGAAATTCCCCTCACAGAAGCGGTAAAATTAAGTTTTATGAAAAATTCATTTTTTTAACTACCACATAGTGGTTTCACTATTCATCAAAAATTAAAAGTTTCCAGAAAAATACCAGAAATTAGGCCTAAGCTATATTTGATATTATGAACTAAAAAATGATGAATATTTTACCAAATTCAAAACACATAAGTTGCATTAATTTAATTTAAAAATTAATTCCCGTCGGCAAAACAAATAGCGTGTTCTTAAGAGATAATAACTATCAAAAGATTGACACTTGTTTATGTCTGGTTTAAATGTGAAATTACATCCAATGACCAACATTGTATAAAATTGTAAAAATATATTCTATATATAATTTAAAACCACTCAAATTTATAATTTATCACTATTAATTATTTCGATTGAAAAAGTTGTTTTTAATTAAAATTTAGTAATTTTCACTATTCATCAAAATATGAAAGTTATCCGAAAATTACCAAAATTTCACCCTAAGCTAATTTCGATATTCCGAATCCAAAAATGAAGTCCATTTTGAAAAATAATATTTAAAAAATTTCAAAAAGTGGTTATTACTATTCATAACGGCTAGTTTTAATAATATTTTAATAGCATATTGTTGTTTACTAAAACTCGTTATTGCGTACTACACACGCTATCAAGGAAGGTCGTGATTGAGTGTAATGCAAGGCAAGTCAAGGATGCGTGTTGTGCAAACTCCTTTTGGTTTAGCGTACAACACAAGACATTAATGAAATTAAAAATAATATTTTTCATAAAATCTCAAGGTGTTACATTCAACCCCCCTTAAAATGAATTTCACCCTCGAAATTAGTCGGGGTTATAAACGGTTTATTCCTCGAAAGTTTCTTTAATAGAAACTCACATCGTAACAAAGGAATAACAAAACCAATCTTTAAAAAAAAGTATGAAACATAATGGTTAACCAAATAAACTAATCACTGGGTTTCCACATAGATGCAAATATGGATATGGAAGAAAAATCTAAACATCATGTTCTGATGGAGAGTGGTAGAGAACATGGCTATGGAAAATCTAGCAATCACAAATCCATAGATTTGTGATGATCTAAGGTACCATCTGATTCATCGGATATAAGGGCACTAGGACAACATTTTTGGTTTTCAAGATCATTTCCCTAAAGTTGATGAATTAAAATAAATACTTACATGATTTTGGTACAATCTCACTGTTGTTCGTTAATTGAACAATTTCCACTTCATCCCTTAATGAAATGAAGTTGAATTTGTTATTCGTCATGTGTTAGCAGATCATGTGATAGAATGATGGGTCATTCCATCTGTCTCAAACAAAAGGTTATAAAAGTTATCAAAAATACATAAGTCCATCTATAGTGGGATCAATCATACGTGGTTCCTAAAATGGACTTATACTTCATATATCATACTTCTTAATATAATAAATCTAGTTTCTACTAAACAGGGACTTCCTGTAGGCCAGTGGTAGGTGATAAAGTCCAGTCACACTTCGGTTGTAGGTTCGATTCCCACAACCTTGTCCGACGCGATGGGATGTCGCCCGTCCTGCAGGTTTTCCTTTTTCTAAAACTATATTACAATAACATCCCATCAATAATATTGAAAAAAAACTTCTATCCTTAATACTAACTTATGTGCAACATAATCCATTCCAATCTTTAGTCTTATCTAAAATACTTTGGTCCAAGATCACAGTATAAAGAAAATGATTACTTGTAATGTAACATAACAATCACGTGAATGCCATCATTTATCCCCAATATATCATAAGATATATCTTGTTGGTAAAATTACAATCATGTGAATACCTTAATCATGTATTCTCTTGAAGAATGAATGCCCATTAATTGAACTGTAGTGAAAACATGAATGCAGTTAAAAGTTAACACTTTCCACATACCAAAATCCTCAAAATTCTTTATAATCAAACCATGATATCACTTAGTCCTTATATCAATCATGAGCTCATGAATACTGTTAAACATTTCATTTTCTTGTTTCCCTTCATTATGCGCATATCATCTTATTTCCAAAAATATCTCAATCACTTTCCATGGTTATCGATACCATAAAATTATTGAATACCACAATAGACCAATACATAAATATTCCAATATTCCATGATACTATATACAACATTATTTTGGAATCCCATTACATAAACACTTAATCATTCCACCACATCGTTTTCATATTCAACATCACCAATAGTGATCGCATGTGAGTTCCCTTTGTCCTTTGCCTTAAGCGGTTGCTCATGTTGATCATCACTAACCCTTGGATTAGGGCATTTGTTAGCATAATGCCCCATTTCCTTGCACTTGAAGCATTGAAGTGTTGGTGGTGCGTTCTCTACAGTCTTTTCTTTATTCACATCATTAGAAACCCTTTTTCCATTACATCGACACTCAGCTGCTCGATGACCATCTTTTCCACACTTAAAACACTTTCTAGTCCCTTTAAGACAATCTCCACCATGCTTCTTTCCACACTTTGAGCATACGGAAACATTCATCTTCTTTTCACCATTATTCTGAGATTTCTCCTTGAACTCCATCTTTCGTTTCTTGTCAAAACTATGAGATGGATAAGTAACACAAACTTCCATTTTTACCTTGATAGCACAACGCACAATTTCTTCATAGCTACAAAAGTATCTTATATCTAATTCCCTTCGAAGACTTTGTAAAGACCCGTAAAATTCAAGGGAAATTTTTTCTTAATTTTAGTTGGAATTTTACCAGAGCGCGGTTTCAGACGGCACCTGATTCCGAGGCCCGGAGTGCCCGGAATCTTTTTCCGAAGTTTGGCTCGGGTACGTTCAGTGAACGAACGAGCGGGAATTTCTAACTTTTGATCCGGTTCTCGGAATTGAAATCCGAGGACACCAATGAACTCGCAACGCAGATATTCTCTTAAGGAGACCTTTTCCGAAGTTGCGTTTAATGTGGGACGAAAGTTAGTTTTTGGAAAAATTATAAAAAGTTGAATAAAAATGTGGAACACTTTTTATTTTATCTTTTGTTGGTTAACTTTCCTCAAAGGAAGTTAGGGGTGGGACCCACACCCACTTAACCTCCCTTGATATGATTAAGTGTGGTGGGACCCACACGAAACTAAACCTTCCATCTTCTCTCAAACTCCCTTTAACCCCTCTTTAAATGACATGACAATTGTTATTTAATTTTGGAGTTATCTTATTTGAATTTCAAACCTTTGAAATTCAATTTGTTAAGTTTGTGAATAAAATAAGACTCTATCCTATTTTATTTGGTTAGATTTTTTTTTGGCTATCTTGAGAGCTTTTGGGTTCTTCTCCTTCTTCTTCAACTTGACAAAGAACGCTCAAGCTTGACGAAGAACGCTCAAGCTCCGACGAAGAACGCCGCTCCTCTCTTCTTCGTCTTCCGTGTCAACGAAAGGGAATGCCGCTTCCTCCTCGGACTTCCTTCGTCGGCATACGAAGATTCGCCAACGACGTACCTCTTCGGACGTACCTCTTCGTCATCAGATTTGACGAACGACTACCGCGACGCCCGACCTCCGTGACGTTGTCCTCCGCAGGTCGTTGACGATCTTCGAACTTGAACCCAAGGTAGGGGTTGTTGTTAATTGTTTATTTATTTATCCATGTTCGTGGGTCTAGCATGACTAACGTAAGGATTTTAAATATGTGTTATCATTTAACGTGAGGGGGCCGGACCGCATGAACACGGCCGAACCCCCTCCTTTGTTCTTGTTGATTAATCTTGCGGGTGGAAACAAGATGGCGTGGTGTCGTCGCACCACGCGAATAATCGCACGATTATATTGTGCGGCGCCATCGCGCCGCGCCGTGGAAGAATCATCAAGAACGCGACGTCGTCGCACCGCGTCGAAGGGAATCGAAGGCGCAGCGGAGGGGCGCGGTGCCGTCGCACCGCGCCGGACGACGAACACCGCGGCCGGTTCCGGGCCGCGGCGAGATGGGAAGACCGGTGGCACGCCGGGCTGCCGGCGTCGGAAACCGGAAGGGGACCGGCTTGCCGGTCCCGTTGGAGAAAAACCGGCCGGCCAGGTGGCCGGCCGGAAGGTCAAAGACTGGGGGAATAAATTCCCCCGGTCAACTCTCTAACCCCCCCCCCATTTATAAAGGGGGGCGGTTTCATTGAGGGGGGCAGGCGGCCCCCCGGTTTCCTCAAGCAGGCCCCCACGAGGGGGGCCGGATCTCCAAAAGGCGCGGCACTTAAGCCGCGCTGCCATGCTGGAAGCGGGGGCTTAGCCCCCCGCGCGTGACCCCAGCGGCGCCAGGCCGCGCCACCGCCGGCCAGGCCACGCCGCCGCGCCGGACCGCGCCGCCGCGCCGGTCCACCGCCGGCCGGGCCAGGTCGGACCCGGGTCGACCCGGTTCGGCCCGGACCCGGACCCCCCGTTTTCGAGACGGTTTCGGTCTTTTGGCCATAACATGAGCCACGGACCTCCGATCGACGAACCGTCTGTGGCAACGCGTTCCTTGGATCGAGACGGTCGTTTCGGTATATCGCACTCAAAGTTTTGGAACACTTTGAGTTCGGCCAGGTTGGTTCGTTCACGAAACCAACCGGGCCTTCGGAGCGGAAACGCTCATATCTCGAGCTACGGACGTCTGATTGACGTGCCGTCAGCTTTGTTGTGTTCCTATTAGTGAGACGGATCTTTTGGCATACTCTGCCCGAGGTTTGGACGTAGGTGGAGTACGGTCGGGTTGGTTTTGCCTTAAAAACTAACCGGGCCCCAGGGACGAAAAATGCCAATAACTCTCAGACCGGGCGTCCGATCGACGCGCCGTCTGTTGCGTTGAGTTCATGTTGGCGATACGGAACTTTTGGATACATCAACTCTGGACTTTGTGACAGTTGATGTATCAGCCTCTCGGCTCGTGGAGCGGACCCTCCTGTACGAGCTTGCTGTGTGCGGAAACCCTAGTGCTGGCTGCGACTGTGACTGCTAGTACTACTGCTACTACTGCTACTTTGACTGCGACGACGACAGTACAGAGATCCTGTGTGGATTCGACGACGACGACTACAGCACTCAGCGATCCTACGTGGATCAGTGCTACAGGTCCTGTGTGGGCCCGATCCTGTGTGGGTCTGATCCTGTGTGGGTCCTTGCGCTCAGCGGTCCTGTATGAACCAGTGCCTACAGGTCCCATGTGGGCCCGATCCTGTGTGGGTCTTTTGCGGGGGTTAGTTACCTATCGATCCTTCGTGGGTCCGACGACTTAGATGGATCAGAGATCATCTTTATCGTCCTTTGAAGAAGTATACCTGTGTGAGCTGAATCCTGTTGCTTTCCTGTGTGGATTGTGTTGTGCTATCCTGTGTGGATTACGTTTTGCTTTCCTGTGTGGAATACGTTTACTTTCCTGTGTGGACTGAGTTGTACTTGGGCTCGGAGGTTGGAGCGTATTTGAAATTGATGACTTAGGTATATGTATGGGCATATACCTAAGCAATGTTGGTTGTTACTTCGTGATTGTACCTTTCTTCGTGGTTTATCCTTTGTGGATTTGAGAGACCTTCAGGGGTCTCGGGGTCTCTACTGAGTAGATTATACTCACCCCTGCACGGGCTTTGCCCGCACTACGTTGTGTTGGTTGCAGACGACGGACAGCGTTGATCTTAGCTGAGGCTTGCAGAGCAGGATGGTACCTGGAGGTGGACCACTGGGCGGGACGTGCTCGGAGCGGACTGCGAGACCCATGGAGCAGTGGAGCTATCTGTACCCACCCTTCAGGTGGGATTTCCAGTGGACAGCTCAGTGTAGCGGCTTTTACTTTTCAGTTGATGTTTTCCCTTTCGAGTTGTACTTTACTTTCAGTTTGGGTTTGTATACTGGCCTATTTACTTTTCCGCACTTTCAGTTGTACTCTGCTTTTGCTTAGTGTTTACTTTCCGCTTGCTTACTATGTGGTGTTTGTTTACTTTACAAAGGCAATGCCTTCCCTTTTTACCGGTATTTATGCCTTGGTGCTAGTCGCCAGCCCCTGGCCTATGGAAGGCAGGCTTGGGGTAGTCATGGCACGGACCCCGAGGGCGGGTCGTGAAAAATTGGTATCAGAGGAGTTCGGTTCTACCGTGAACTCTGATCTTTTCTATGAGAAGCAATAATGTTTAGCGTATTGAGTGTGGTTATCAGTCCAGGGAGTCCAGTGTTGGTGCGGCGGCCGACGTATCCATACACCAGGACCCTGACTTCTGATTTCTGACTTAATGCACGAAAACATTGATTGCGTGTGTGTTTCAAAGTTTTCTTTGTGATTACTTATATCAGCTCACCAGGTATACTGTTCTAACCGTGGCGCACCTGTTTCCTTTTCAAGATGGCCCCACGACGGCAGCCAGCTAGGGTTCCGAGAGTCGAGTGTGACGACAGCCCACCGAGCGACGAGGCCTCGGTGCAGGGCCCTTTGTCAGCAGTGGCACCGGCGGTAGCACTACCCGCCGAGCCCCCGATGCTTCCAGCACCAGCCGCTAACGATGCACGTCGCCTCAGCGCACTGCATGAGTTTCAGCACCAGCGACCGCCCGGTTTCGCGGGGAGACGGATCCCCAGGTAGCCGAGGACTGGCTGGAGGCAGTGGTACGTGTGTTTAGGCTAGTGAGGACACTAGCAGACCTCATGGTGATCCTCGCTGCGAGCCTACTACACGCAGCAGCAGGACGATGGTGGATCTTGATGCTCCAGGTGCACGATGAGGCATCTCTACTTTGGACGGACTTTGAGAGCCTCTTCCGCTCGGAGTTCATCCCAGCCACCCTTCGTGCGGTGCGTATCCAGGAGCTTCTACAGCTGCGGCAGGGCAGCATGACGGTCGCTCAGTACTCGGAGAGATTTACTGATCTCTCGCGCCACTCGACTGACATGGTACGGGACCCATTCTTCCGGGCCCGGACCTTCGAGCAGGGTTTGAGACACGAGATCAGGGCATCGCTGATCTCCCTCAGCATACCGACTCAGACAGGAGTACTGGAGCGGGCCCTTCTGATCGAGAGCTTCCTTGCTGAGTCTACACCAGCGCAGCAACCCACCGCAGGGCGGCACATGGCAGAGTCACTGCAGCAGGCAGTCGACGGATGACTCATGGGTCCAGGCAGACCAGACCTTCGGGCAGATGACCTCAGGACACTGGCTCAGCAGTGCGGGGCACACAGCGCGGAGCCAGTCTTTCGAGAGGCAGACAGTGCTACTCGTGCGGCGGGCAGGGCCACATGGCTCGTGACTGCCCGACCCGCCGTGCCGAGGAGCAGCAGACGGTTGAGGGACCACCGAGGCAGAGGCAGAGGGTCGACCGTGGCGGTCCGCAGGGAGGAGGCGGACGAGGCAGAGGAGCTGGACGAGCAGCCGGTGGTGGGCGACGCTTTAAGGCTCTGCCACCACCACCACCAGGAGGTCCACCCCGACCACAGGGAGCTGGCGGGCAGAGACAGGCACAGCTCCAGGCAGCAGAGGCCTACGACCAAGGCGCACCCGAGATGATTCGAGGTACTATCTGTGTCTATTCCACCCTTGCTGCAGTACTTATAGACACAGGAGCGAGTCACTCTTTCATAGCCGCTGCCTTTTTTCGGAGCTCGGAGATTCCGACAGAGCCGTTGGCTCGATCCTTACGGCTAGAGACTCCTACGGGAGCAGACTCGACGATTACGCACTGGTGCTGGCAGTGTGAGCTTACTCTAGGAGGCGGGAGTTTCGGCTGGGATCTTCTTATAGCAGCGTCGAGGCCTTACGACGTCATCTTGGGCATGGATTGGCTATCTACGGTCCATGCGCAGGTTGACTGTTTTAGGTGCAAGGTGCGATGTGTACGCACCGACAGGAGCAGGTTCACCTTCACCGATGAGAAGGGAGCCTTAGCAGCACAGGATGGACTTCCGCGGAGGAGAGGATAGCCCATCACTCATCAGTTGGCTAGCCTCATCCTTGGAGCAGTTGACGTGCGGAGTCCTGGTTTTCCTGCAGTGGTGGATCAGTTTGCGGACGTTTTTCCCGACGACGTTCTAGGGCTACCTCCTCATAGAGAGGTAGACTTTTATATTGACTTGTACCACGGGACAGCCCCGATATCCACTCCAGCATATCGTATGGCCCCCGCCGAGCTTCGAGAGCTACGGGTACAGTTGGAGGACTTGCAGGGAAAGGGGTTCATCCGACCCAGTGTTTCACCCTGGGCTTCCCCGATTTTGTTCGCCAAGAAGGCGGACGGGAGCTTGCGACGTTGTGTTGACTATCGTCGCCTGAACCAGGTGACAGTGAGGAACAAATATCCGCTACCGAGGATTGATGACATCTTTGATCAGCTCAAGGGAGCACGGTGGTTCTCAAAGATAGACCTCAGGTCAGGCTATCATCAGCTCAGAGTCAGAGACGAGGATGTGCAGAAGACGGACTTCAGATGTCGGTATGGCCACTATGAGTTCTTGGTTATGACTTTCGGTGCAACCAATGCTCCAGCAGTGTTCATGGCTCTCATGAACAGGATCTTTCAGCCATACCTCGATCGGTTTGTCGTGGTCTTCATCGACGACATTCTGATTTACTCTACGACTGAGGAGGAGCACGCCAATCACTTGCGAGTTGTACTAGACACACTCCGAGAGCACCAGCTTTATGGTAAGCTCTCGAAGTGCCAGTTCTGGATACATGAGGTCCACTTCTTGGGACACGTTATGTCTGAGGCGGGAGTTGCAGTGGATCCTGCGAAGATCGAGGCTGTGTTAGCATGGGAGCCACCCAGGAGCGTGACTGAGGTTCAGAGTTTCTTGGGACTAGCTGGATACTATCGGAGATTTGTGCCGGACTTCTCAAGAGTTGCGGCACCACTCACAGCTTTGAAGAAGAAGGGGAAACTCTTCGTGTGGTCAGACAGATGTCAGCAGAGCTTCCAGGAGCTGAGACAGAGATTGACTAGCGCACCTATCTTGAGGTTGCCTGAGGAAGGAGTAGGGTACGTAGTCTACTGCGATGCATCAGGGACCAGACTCAGATGTGTTCTGATGCAGGAGCGGGCAGTGATCGCCTATGGATCACGTCAGTTGAGGCCGCATGAGCAGAACTACGCTACCCATGACATGGAGTTAGCAGCAGTGGTCTTCGCTCTGAAGACATGGAGACACTATCTGATGGGCGAGCGCTTTACAGTCTTTTCCGATCATCAGAGTCTCAGGTATATCTTCTCGCAGAAGGAACTGAACCTGAGACAGCGGCGATGGCTTGAGTTCCTCCAGGACTATGACTTTGAGATAGTCTATACTCCTGGGAAGGGGAACGTAGTAGCTGATGCCCTCAGCAGGAGGACGGGCATTCAGCTACTTGAGGAGTCGACGGAGCAGCTAGACTCTTTGCAGATATCCTTCGTGGATAGAGATGGAGCAACCTTCCTCCAGTCTCTCACAGTCACCCCTCCACTACTGCAGCGGGTCAGAGAGGCACAGCGTGAGGACGCGGACTGTGAGACACGGCGTGCACAGATATCCTCGGGACATGCACCTGATGGTTTCTCCCTTGGAGCAGAGCACGACATCCTTTTTAGAGGACGTACCATGGTACCAGTCGCTTTGCGAGAGGAAGTGCTGAGAGAGTTTCACACTTCTCCTTTGGCGGTACATCCTGGAGTGGCGAAGATGTACCAGGACCTCAGACGACAGCACTAGTGGCCAGGCATGAAGAAAGCAGTAGCAAAGTTCGTTTCTTGATGCCTCACCTGCCAGCAGGTAAAGGCAGAGCATCAGGTACCAGCGGGCTTGGTACAGCCCTTGGAGGTTCCGGAGTGGAAGTGGGACGGCATATCTATGGACTTCGTGACTGGACTTCCATGCACTTCCAGAGGTCACGACTCCATCTGGGTGATTCTTGACCGACTCACCAAGTCGGCACACTTCTTACCCATCAGAGAGCAGGGCTCAGTGGAGAGCTTGGGACGTCTCTACATTCAAGAGATTGTGCGGCTCCACGGTGTGCCATCATCTATCATCTCCGATCGAGATGCTCGATTTACTTCCCGGCTTTGGAAGGGGTTACAAGAGGCGTTCGGGACACAGCTACGTCTGAGCACAGCCTTTCACCCTCAGACGGATGGTCAGACGGAGAGGACCATTCAGACTCTCGAGGACATGCTCCGCGCATGTGTCCTCGACTTTGGTCGCAGCTGGGAGGATCACCTACCCTTGGTGGAGTTTGCGTACAACAACAGCTACCACTCCACCATCGGGATGGCACCTTATGAGGCGTTGTATGACCGACCTTGTAGATATCCTTTGTGCTGGACAGACCCTGGGGAGTCAGCACATGTGGGACCGGAGATGGTCCAGGCCACGACAGAGAAGGTCCAGGTCATCCAGGAGCGGATGAGGACAGCTCAGAGCTGGAAGAAGTCATATGCTGACAGGAGGCGGAGGCCACTGGAGTTCGAGGATGGCGACCATGTCTTCTTGCGGGTCTCACCTCGACGTGGTATTTGGAGATTTGGCTGAGGCGGCAAGTTATCTCTGCGCTTCATCGAACCCTTCCAGGTCCTCAGCAGGATTGGCGAGGTGGCTTATCGCCTGGCTCTACCACCTCAGTTGCACCGGGTGCACGACGTCTTCCATGTATCTCAGCTGAGGAGATACGTGCACGACCCGACGCACATCATTGACCATGGGGAGCTTGACGTTGACGATGGGGAGACTTTTACGAAGGTCCCGGTGGAGATAGAGGATCGATAGGAGCGGTTCCTATGTGGGCGATCGATTCCTCTTGTGCGCATCAGATGGCATCACAGGAACCTCCAGGAGAGCACATGGGAGCGGGAGGCTCAGATGCGTGCTCAGTACCCTCATTTGTTTCCCTAGTTTTTTGATGTATCTTTACGGGGACGTAAAGCCCTGAGGTGGGAGTAATGTAAAGACCCGTAAAATTCAAGGGAAATATTTTCTTAATTTTCTTTGTAATTTTACAAGAGCGCAGTTTCAGACGGCACCTGATTCCGAGGCCCGGAGTGCCCGGAATCTTTTTCCGAAGTTTGGCTCGGGTACGTTCAGTGAACGAACGAGCGGGAATTTCTAACTTTTGATCCGGTGCTCGGAATTGAAATCCGAGGACACCGATGAACTCGCAACGCCGATATTCGCTTAAGGAGACCTTTTTCGAAGTTGCGTTTAATGCGGGACAAAAGTTAGTTTTTGGAAGAATTATAAAAAGTTGAATAAAAATATGGAACACTTTTTATTTTATCTTTTGTTGGTTAAATTCTCTCAAAGGAAGTTAGGGGTGGGACCCACACCCACTTAACCTCCCTTGAGAGGATTAAGTGTGGTGGGACACACACGAACCTAAACCTTCCATCTTCTCTCAAACTCCCGTTGACCCCTCTTTAAATGACATGACAATTGTTATTTAATTTTGGAGTTATCTTATTTGAATTTCAAACCTTTGAAATTCAATTTGTTAAGTTTGTGAATAAAATAAGACTCTATCCTATTTTATTTGGTTAGAATTGTTTTTGGCTATCTTGAGAGCTTTTGGGTTCTTCTCCTTCTTCTTCAACTTGACGAAGAACGCTCAAGCTTGACGAAGAACGCTCAAGCTCCGACGAAGAACGTCGCTCCTCTCTTCTTCGTCTTCCGTGTCAACGAAAGGGAACGCCGCTTCCTCCTCGGACTTCCTTCGTCGGCATACGAAGATTCACCAATGACGTACCTCTTCGGATGTACCTCTTCATCATCGGATTTGACGAACGACTACCGCGACGCCCGACCTCCGCGACGTTGTCCTCCGCAGGTCGTTGACGATCTTCGAACTTGAACCCAAGGTAGGGGTTGTTGTTAATTGTTTATTTATTTATCCTTGTTCGTGGTTCTAGCATGACTAACGTAAGGATTTTAAATATGTGTTATCATTTAACGTGAGGGGGCTGGACCTCATGAACACGGCCGAACCCCCTCCTTTGTTCTTGTTGATTAATCTTGCGGGTGGAAACAAGATGGCGTGGTGCCGTCGCACCACGCGGATAATCGCACAATTATATTGCGCGGCGCCGTCGCGCCGCGCCGTGGAAGAATCATCAAGAACGCGACGCCGTCGCGCCGCGTCGAAGGGAATCGAAGGCGCGGCGGAGGGGCGCGGTGCCGTCGCACCGCGCCAGACGACGAACACCGCGGCCGGTTCCGGGCCGCGGCGAGACGGGAAGACCGGCGGCACGCCGGGCCACCGGCGGCACGCCGGGCCACCGGCGGCACGCCGGGCCACCGGCGTCGGAAACCGGAAGGGGACCGGCTTGCCGGTCCCGTTGGAGAAAAACCGGCCGGCCAGGTGGCCGGCCGGAAGGTCAAAGACCGGGGGAATAAATTCCCGCGGTCAACTCTCTAAACCCCCCCCCCATTTATGAGGGGGGGCGGTTTCATTGAGGGGGGCAGGCGGCCCCCCGGTTTCCTCAAGCAGGCCCCCACGAGGGGGGTCGGATCTCCAAAAGGCGCGGCACTTAAGCCGCGCCGCCATGCTGGAAGCGGGGGCTTAGCCCCCCGCGCGTGACCCCAGCGGCGCCAGGCCGCGCCGCTGCCGGCCGGGCCGCACCGTCGCGCCGGACCGCGCCGCCGCGCCGGTCCGCGCCGCCGCGCTGGTCCGCCGCCGGCCGGGCCGGTTCGGCCCGGACCCGGACCCCCCGTTTTCGAGACGGTTTTGGTCTTTTGGACATAACTTGATCCACGGACCTCTGATCGACAAACCGTCTGCGGAAACGCGATCCTTGGATCGAGACGGTCGTTTTGGTATATCGCACTCAAAGTTTCGGAACACTTTGAGTTCGGACGGGTTGGTTCGTTCACGAAACCAACCGGGCCTTCGGAGCGGAAACGCTCATATCTCGAGCTACGGACGTCCGATTGACGTGTCGTCATCTTTGTTGTGTTCCTCTTAGTGAGACGGATATTTTGGAATACTCCGCCTGAGGTTTGGACGCAGGTGGAGTACGGTCGGGTTGGTTTTGCCTTAAAAATCAACCGGCCCCGGGGACGAAAATGCCAATAACTCTCAGACCGGGCGTCCGATCGACGCGCCGTCTGTTGCGTTGAGTTCCTGTTGGCGATACGGAACTTTTGGATACATCAACTCTGGACTTTGTGACAGTTGATGTATCAGCCTCTCGGCTCGTGGAGCGGACCCTCCTGTACGAGCTTGCTGTGTGCGGAAACCCTAGTGTTGGCTGCGACTGTGACTGCTACTACTACTGCTACTACTGCTACTGTGACTGCGACGACGACAGTACAGAGATCCTGTGTGGATTCGACGACGACGACTACATCACTCAGCAATCCTACGTGGATCGGTGCTACAGGTCCTGTGTGGGCCCGATCCTGTGTGGGTCCTTGCGCTTAGCGGTCCTGTGTGAACCAGCGCCTACAGGTCCTATGTGGGCCCGATCCTATATGGGTCTTTTGCGGGGGTTAGTTACCTATCGATCTTTAGTGGGTCCGACGACTTAGATGGATCAGAGATCATCTTTATCGTCCTTTGAAGAAGTATACTTGTGTGAGCTGAATCCTGTTGCTTTCCTGTGTGGATTGTGTTGTGCTATCCTGTGTGGATTACGTTTTGCTTTCTTGTGTGGAATACATTTACTTTCCTGTGTGGACTAAGTTGTACTTGGGCTCGGAGGTTGGAGCGTATTTGAAATTGATGACTTAGGTATATGTATGGGCATATACCTAAGCAATGTCGGTTGTTACTTCGTGATTGTACCTTTCTTCGTGGTTTATCCTTTGTGGATTTGAGAGACCTTCAGGGGTCTCGGGGTCTCTACTGAGTAGCTTATACTCACCCCTGCACGGGCTTTGCCCGCACTACGTTGTGTTGGTTGCAGACGACGGACAGCGTTGATCTTAGCTGAGGCTTGCAGAGCAGGACGGTACCTGGAGGTGGACCACTGGGCGGGACGTGCTCGGAGCGGACGGCGGGACCCGTGGAGCAGTGGAGCTATCTGTACCCACCCTTCAGGTGGGATTTCCAGTGGACAGCTCGGTGTAGCAGCTTTTACTTTTCAGTTGTTGTTTTCCCTTTCGAGTTGTACTTTACTTTCAGTTTGGGTTTGTATACTGGCCCATTTACTTTTCCGCACTTTCAGTTGTACTCTGCTTTTGCTTAGTGTTTACTTTCCGCTTGCTTACTCTGTGGTGTTTGTTTACTTTACAAAGGCAATGCCTTCCCTTTTTACCGGGATTTATGCCTTGGTGCTAGTCGCCAGCCCCTGGCCTATGGAAGGCGGGCTTGGGGTAGTCACAGCACGGACCCCGAGGGCGGGTCGTGACAGACTTGGTTTTAAGCCACTAAAGAATCGATCAACTTTACTTTCTGGCTGGATGATAAAGCCAGATGTATACTTTGCAAGCCTTGTAAAATTCGCTTCTTATATACCAACAGATTCATCATCCTTTTGCTTTAGTTCAAGAAACTCCTTCTCCATCTTTGTTCTAAGAATACGAGGGATGTACTTATTGAAAAATAAGTTCTTAAACTCGTCCCATTCCATGGATTCAATTTCATCTCTTGGCGTCGTATTCTTGATAAGATTCCACCATTGATCATCATCACCTTCCAAAGGATATACTGCTATGATGACTTTATCATGTTCAGAACATTGAAGATCTGAAGATATCTTTTCAGTGGTAATGATCCATTGTTCAGCAACAAGTGGATCAGAAGACCCACTGAAAGAAGGTGGACGTTGCATCATGAAAGACTCAATATAATATTGTTCCCTTCTCTGCTCATTTGGAAGTCCAGAATGATTCATAGCTTGTGTTAGTATAGAAATAAGATTTTTCACTCCATCTCCCATAACATTTGTTTGTTCAGGCGGACAATCATTGCATTTTCCTTTACATTGATCAACACGGTTCCTTCGGGTTCCAGCCATCGTCTAAAACCCAAAAAGAATAGTGTGAGAGGCAAAAATCACGCTAGGGAAAACAGCATAATAAAGGGGGAGTACCTTAAATATATAACATCTTAGGTTACCTTAATTCTAGCACTATAACCTATACTTATACATAACCTTAGCGACATCCCTATACATACCTTAGAAATATCTATAGGGATCTCACTAAATTTCTCGCATCCTAGTTTCCAAAGGTTGACTAAACCTTTCCTTTGATACCAACTGTAGAGACCCTTAGCGAGACGTACATGGACATTACATTACTTTTGTGGAATACATAACAAAAACACACACACAAGGACTGTAATGGTTTAGTGTCTTTGGAAACTCAGAATATAATCTTCTAATCGTGATGAAAGATCTTCAACATCTCCCATAAAGATCTTCCCTTTTTTTTCTTACCTAAAACCTTTCTTTATATCCTGGGGAAAATAAAACATAAAAGGGTGAGATCAAATGCTCAATAAGGGTAAACAAAATAAATATCAATCACATCATATTCATAAGAACATAACATTTTGGAAATCATAACCTGCAAAAGAGATCATAATATCATAACATGGGATAAATCATAGTACTAAAATGTAATCCCAGTAATCATAACTTAAAACATGAAACTTTGTGGTATACACACATAATCATAGATAATCATTTATTATTAGTCAAGACTCATTGCCAAGACTATCTTAGTGGAAAAAGTCCACTTCTCAACCGAGTTCACTCCTCATTTCAGTCCTGTTTCACTGAACCGGTTTAATCTGCCATTCCAGCCATGTCTATCTCATGAGATATAAAATCTTTACCCAATGCATTGGAGGGAGATAGAGGTCCCACCCATCTCATATTGATACCATTCATATGTGTGCCACAAAATCATAAATCATACATCATTGCATAACCCATGTAAAAAAAATGGGATTATTAAACAACATGACATCATAAAACAATTCATATAAGATAAAGGAATTCCTAAAAATAATTCCATCACAACATAATAAAATCAATGTAGTAATAGTGATAGAAACAGAACCCTATATTATCTTAGATAGAAAATAATTTTGATAAAACACTTGAACTCCATTCTTGAGGAGAATATCCTTTCTACTTCAAAAACATTTTCCCTTTCTTAACATGTAATACAATTTTAAACTAAAAGAAGTTGATTAAAAATAAACATGAAAACTTGTAAATTAATCTTCTTGGAAATAATGTTTTAAAAATCCATTCTTTCCGTATAAGTTAAAAAATAACATTCTTCTCGTACTTTTGTCAGAAAAGTCAAAAAGTACCTCGTACGAAAAACGACAAAATATTCCTTTCATACCTTTTACTAAAAACTCACCGAAGGGTAAAATTGGACATAAACTATTGTAGAAGGATATAAATATTACATATTTAGGAAACCTGTATGTGGATGATAAAATACACCCCAGTAAATTCCAAAGTATAAACAATCTCGGAAAAAAAATGAGATTGTGATATTTCCCTTACCTTAGGTCCGATTTTCTTCGTAAGTGTCTGCAACTCATGTATAATGATTTAAATAATGTCATTGACTTATTCCAGAATCATAATCATTGTTATGATATCATATATGGTTCACTTACGACTTTATATTACCCGTTCTTTTGTAAATTCCATGTTAAAGAGCGTTTTGGGTAAAATCGTTTCATTTGTCGTCCGTGTTTTGACTTGTAATTATTCATATGATTACGTAGATCATGATTACTTAATTCCAGAATATAAAACATGATTTATATATAATATATATTTATAATATACATATATATAATAGATTAGTAAATGTAAATAAATACACCGTTCATGGAGACGGTAGGCCGTACGTACGCATGAACGCTATTTTCATTTCCTTATTGAATTGAGTGGAATTATGTAGATGAAATAAATATATATATACATTAATCCAGTAGTATTATTATTTCATATATATCATGATTACTTGTTATATATACTTTATAATCATTCATGAATGGTAAACGTGGAGAATGAATCTCATCGCGTCGTGGAGACGGTAGTCCATACGTACGCACGAGCGATGATATCGTTCTCATGATCGTTGAATTGTATTGGAGTGTATGTATACTATTTCAGAATCAATATCACTTTACAATAGTCATATATAGTCATTATTTACACCATTATACCCATCCATGTAAGGTGGTGGTGGAAAAATAGATTACACCACGGCGTGGAGACGGTATTCCGTACGTACACACGTGCGGTGATTTTATTTTCCGTAGGATGGATAGATGGTGAAATAGGGTTGTTTCATACTTATAATAACATATCATTATATGAGTGATACTGATGTTATTACTTCATAATGAAACAACTAAAGAAGAAGAAGTTGAAGAAGAAATAAAGATGAAAGAATCGGTAACGGACATTACCTCTTCATTGAAGTGCTTCTTTGAGACCTCCTTTTAGGGCACTAAAATTGGTCTTTGAAGAAGACCAGGACATATATGATGTCTCTAGGGAAGTGGAGAGAAGAAATTGGCAGGGTTTGTCTGAGCTTGAAGGCTCATTGTGGTGTGAGTAAGAGAGGGAGGAGGTTCCCTTTTATAAGGGTGGAGAGGGGCTCCTTTGGAAAAACTAAAAATATTATTTTATTATAAAGTCAAGTTCGGTTTTAAATAGCTCCAAATTGATTTATTTATAAGAAAAGGTGTGGATGGGTCCAATCCTCTCATCCAATAGAATTTAGACAAGTTTAGGTTCCAATTTTAACCTTATCATTTAGATTTAACATTAAGTTAGATAATTTGACTTTTACCATGTCTTCTTGTGTTCTTATACTATAAGGTTAATAAGCATACTATAAGCAGCCAAACGAACCCCAAGTTGTTTATTATTAATATATATAAACTTATCTTAGTCATTTGGACAAACCATATATTTTTATGAATAAAATAATAATTAATATTATAATATTTGTTTTAAAAACTATTTTATGTCAATTTTGACACTATTTAGTAATTGATTTTTGTGAAACTAATAACAGAATGATTAGTTAAAAAAAAGTTAATTAAATCAATAATAACATGTCATATTAACCTATAAAATTAGTGAAATTCATAAAAAGTCTCAAATTACATTTATTTTGGTATTTATAACATCAATTATGTCAATATTTCATTAATATGATAATTACTACATCATCTTTGTGTCATAAATAAATTAAATTATTTAATGTCAAAAAATTATAAATAAACTACCATTATGTAGGAAATATTTATATATTTCTAATTAATATTTAGGGTCGAATTTATCTTATGTATAACCCTATATTAAAAATGATATACTTATTAAACTTTGATTTTAACTATTTTAACCCTTCTTTAAATAAATTAATAATAAATGTCCTAATCTATTCCAAGTGGGCCTAAATGGTCATATTTTATTTCTAAGGTTGTTTTTGTTAGAATTACTCTTATCCAATATAATTAGGACATGTGTTAGGGTAATAATAATATCATTTTTACCCTTAATTACCCAATTTACTTTTAACCGTGGTAAAAAAAGTAAAAAGTTACTATTCACCAAAAATTATTTTCATCTCATTGAACCAAATTTACTTACTGACATCAACCGTGTCTCTCGGAATTTTGAAATTCCACTCACAAAAGTGGTAAAATTAAATTTTATGAAAAAATCATTTTTTTTAACTACCACATAGTGGTTTCACTATTCATCAAAAATTAAAAGTTTCCAGAAAAATACCAGAAATTAGGCCTAAGCTATATTTGATATTATGAACTAAAAAATGATGAATATTTTACCAAATTCAAAACACATCAGTTGCATTAATTTAATTTAAAAATTAATTCCCGTCGTCAAAACAAATAGCGTGTTCTTAAGAGATAATAACTATCAAAAGATTGACACGTGTTTATGTCTGGTTTAAATGTGAAATTACATTCAATGACCAACATTGTATTAAATTGTAAAAATATATTCTATATATACTTTAAAACCACTAAAATTAATAATATATCACTATTAATTATTTCGATTGAAAAAGTTTTTTTTAATTAAAATTTTGTAATTTTCCCTATTAATCAAAATATAAAAGTTATCCGAAAATTACCAAAATTTCACCCTAAGCTAATTTCGATATTCCGAATCCAAAAATGAAGTCCATTTTGAATAATAAAATTTACAAAATTTCAAAAAGTGGTTATTACTATTCATAACGGCTAGTTTTAATAATATTTTAATAGAATATTGTTGTTTAGTAAAACTCGTTATTGCGTACTACACACGCTATCGAAGAAGGTTGTGATTGCGTGTAATGCAAGGCAAGTCAAGGATTCATGTTGTGAAAACACCTTTTGGTGTAGCGTACAACACAAGACATTAATTAAATTAAAAAGAATATTTTTCATAAAATCTCGGGGTGTTACAAATACCTAAAAAACCTTTAGCAAAATCCCTCTCCAACGAAGAATGACGAATGAAGAGACAAAATCGGAATATCAGATTCGGAGAATGGAATATGGAGACAAACGCCAACGACTGTGGTTCAACAACAATGGAAATTTCTTCCTTCATCCTCAATCGATCAAACGTAACCATATAGGGGTTTTGTATTTTTTTTAATTGTTAACTTATCCATCATTCATGAAATTTAATCCAAATAAGTATCAACCGAATAATAGGTTGATACATGATTAGTTCATTTTTACTGGAGGGTTTAATATAGGGAATTGAATTGGGTTGTTGATTTTGATAAGTAGTTAATACATTACCCCATGCTTAAACCCTAATGTGGAAGGAGTGGGCCGACACGAACAAGGGCTAGACCATCCTCCTTATTTTTTTATTAATCATTCTTCATTTATGATTTCTAGAGATGGTGGAAAAGAATGTTTGAGGCCATCATCACGAATGTGATTGCCTAATGATTTCGTAGACACAAGAGGTTTGAGAAACGGACCACCGGAGTGACTCTAGTGGCCTATCGAAGGTTCCATCGCCAACGGCGGCTGGCAGTGTTTATGGGTGGAGAGGGGTGGCGAGCCCGTCGGCATGCTGCAACACCCAGGAGGAACGGGGCCTGATGGAACTGCATGGAGGAGAGGCCCGCTCGGGTTGCACGAGAGATCTGAGACACGTGGTCGGTCTACCGTGTGTAGGAGTACGGCCAGCCAGCCTAGCCTATTGTGTTGTACCGCCACAGTTCCTTGACTGTTGTAAGGAGACCGCCCTGCGTCAACTGCATGGAAAGTAGGAGGCCAAAGTTGAATGTGTTCCACATCCTGACCTGCCAGACCGGTCTTCCCCTGGCGGGTCGGACCCATAACCTCGGGTCAAACCTGCACTACAGGGCAAGACACAAGCCATCAGTCCGGATTCGTGCTACCGGATGGACCCGTGCTGCTAGTCCAGACCCGCACCCTCGGTTCAGACATGCACCACCGGTCCGAACCAAGGCTTCTGGGTCGCACCCGCACCACTAGACCACTCCCGCATCATCGGGTCGGACCCGTATAGTAGGAACACACTCGCCACCAGGCCTAACCCTCTATCTCAATGGGAAGGCTGTTCCAGACTCATGACGGACACACGCTGGACCCCTAGGCTGGGTCGGGTTCGGTCGGTGTGACCGGGTCGGACCAAACCCGAACCCAACCGGCCCTGTTTCACTACAACCATTTTAACATGAAGACTGGGTGTCTGATTGATGGACCTTCTATAGTGCAAGGAACCTTAACATGAGGTGTCCATTTTGTGATTATCTACATTTTTTTGGTGAAAATTATACTACAACCACGTTGGATCAGACATGAATCCAACCTGTCCCTTTTTACAAAAAAAATATAACTTGTAGATCGGGCATCTGATCGACATGCCATCTATTCCATTAGAACCATTTTGACAAGATGGATAATTGGGTTACTTTAATGTTAGTCTCCTTTTAGGTTGAAATCCAATAGATTTCTTAAGGATCAAAACATTCAGAACTCAGTCACAGAAGGTGCGGCAATCCAGTGGACGGATGTCATGTGATGAGCGACCCTCTGTGGATCAGTAAGAGAAAAATGCATTGTGGATCGGAAATGGTGGGACTCTCCTTGGATAGGCATGAGAGATTCCCTCTATGGATAGTTAGTAGAATTCCCCTCCATGGATCCGCATTCTCATTACCCTCTGTGTATTGGAATGAGAGAGACTCTCCGTGGATCAATAGTAGCGTAACCCATCAGGGACCCGCCATAGAGCAACCTATCATGGATCAGTGTAAGAGTGACCCTTTTTGGATTAGTAGTGGAGAAACCCTATTCAGATTTCTAGCTGAGCCATTCTATATAATAATCCAATCTATATTATGGCTAATCATCTTTATTCTTGACCATTATTTTTTATACCTGGTGCGATCCAACTATTACTTTGTGTTGTGTGTTTGTGATCTTACATGGTGATATTACCTCTATGGTATTCCCTATGTGGTGATTTCCTTATTGGAATACAAAGTGACTTTTAAGGGTCTTAGGGTCCCTAATGGTTATTGTGATTCTCACCCCTACATGGGCTTCGCCCGCACTTGTTGTTCCTTGTGCATAAGACATGAAACATTGATCAGTAGTTTGGTGTTCTAGAACTAGATGGTGCTCGGAGGTGCATTGATAGACGTGGTGTTCTATAGTGACATTCGACAGAGAGTTGTACCTACCCTTCATGTAAGATATTTGGTAGAGGACCTCCAGAGTCTGTTCTAATTTTTTTACTTTCCTTTTAAATGGGATTTTTTCCCATTTACTTTTAGTTTACTCATTTTACTCTCAATGGTGGTACTTTGTGCTGGTTTTATTAATTTTCAATCCTCCAAGGTACGTTTTTCGCAGTTATCCATGTCTGTGGGTGTATAGGTTTAAAGTCAATGCCTTCCATTTTTTAGATAAGCCTTTCTAGTGCTAGACACTAGCCCATGGCCTATGGAAGGGAATCTTGGGGAAATCATAACATATGCCTCAGGGTTGGGTCGTGAGAAAATTGTATTAGAGGTTTGACGATTCTTCCAGAAGAAATAAGAGTCTTTATTTTCAATAGGGGAAATAGTTTCATGTGTCTTGAGTTCGGAATTCATTCTTGGTCATCCAGTGATGGTGAGGCTTCTGTCATATCTATACACTAGGAGCCTGAATTCTGTTTTTGGACTTGGTACATGAAAACACTGGTTGTGTGAGTTTCAGAAATTTGTTTCCAGATCTCTTTGGAGTCAGAGATTCTAGTACTACATAATGACCATGGCACATTATTTTCGATACCATATTCCTCCACAAATACATCCAGTTAGGATTCCAGTGAGATTTCATGGTGATGGCCCACCAAGTGATGTGGCGTTGGTACATGGAACACTTATGGCGATATCAACTACTGGTGTTGTACTAGAAGAATCACCTCGGTAGAGTAGCTGATGCTACTATCCCCATTAGCGGATAATGCAGGCCGCCTGAACGCACTGCACGAGTTCCATAGATAGAGTCCTATGTGGATTCGAGGTGAAAAAGATCATCAGATATCTGAGTATTGGATGTAGGATGTATAATGAGTTCATATCTAGGTAGAGACACCAACAGATCTAATGGTGATCCTAGCAGCAATACTTTTTCAGGTACTAGTTTGGAGATGGTAGAGCATGACGATCTAGACACACGAGGCGGAGACCATTTCCTGGTAGGAATTCGAGAGCCTCTTTAGGGAGGAGTTTGTACAAAAGACACTATGCTCTATGTGTATTCATGTGCTAATACACCTAAAGAAAGGCAGTTTGAAAATGGCCCAAAAATCTATGAGGGTTACCGAACTCTCTCGTTAATCCACTGACATGGTGGTGGACTCATTCTTTAGGTCTAGGACCATTGAGCTGGGACTCCGATGGGAGATCAGGGCATCGATGATTTCTCTCAACATCTCAACACATGATGGAGTGAAAGAGAGAGCACTACTAGTGGAGAGTATCCTTGCCAAGCAGGCACCAATAGTGAGAGACACCAAAGGACAACATGTTGTTGATTCATCTGTAGCAGGAAGTAGGTGGACGATACAGAGACCCAAACATGAGTGGCCTTCTAGAGTACAACCCTACAATGTATGGTCAAAGTTGTGAAGCATGAGATTCAGAGATGGTCAGCAGAGATGAATAATGTGCTATTCATGCGGTAGGCAGGATCACATGGCTCACAACTCCTTGACCTGCCATATTGAGGATCAACAGACGGTCGAGGGACCGCTAAGGAAAAGGAATCTGTTCGAGTAGGGAGGTTCGTAAGGTGGCAGACATGGCAGAAGAGAAAGCCGAGATAAATGTGGTGGGAGACGATTTTAGGTATTACCGCTACAACCCCTAGGTGGTCCACCCTGACCTCACTGAGCATACAGACTGGGGTGAGCACAACTTCCGGAAGTAAAATATTATGACCATGGTTCTGCAGAGATAATCTGAGGTATGATCTATGTATTATCAACCCTAGATGTAGTTCTCATTGAAAAATGTTCTAGTAACTTTTTCCTTTACACGGATCTTATTCGGAGATTAGTGATTTCGGAGGAGTCATTGGATTGATCCTTATAGCTAGAGACCCTTACATGAGGGGATTCGACGATTACACACTGGTTTCAGTAGTGAGGGTATAATTAATGTGGTGAGATCTTTGGCATGGATTTCTAAGTAGCAGTGTCGAGTCCTTATGATTTCATCTTATGTACGGACTGGTTATCCACATTCCATTCTCAGATCGAATGTTTTAGGCATACAGTGTGGTGTGTCTATGGAGATGGGACTAGGTTTTCTTTCACATGCGATAAATAAACCCCTGTAGCCAAGGATGGTCTTTCTCGGAGGAGGGTGCAGGCGATCACTTGCTAGTTGGATAGCCTCACCCATGGTGCAGTGGATGAGAGGAGCCTATGATTTCCTACAGTGGTGGATGAGTATGAGGATGTTATTCCTCAGAATGTTTTGGGACTACCTCCTCGTAGTGAGGTAGAAATCTGCATCAACATGTACCTCAGGAAGGCATATATATCCACACTGTTAAATCGGATGACCCCTATGGAGCTTCATGATTTGAGGTTACATCTTGAAGACGTGCAGGATAAAGGGTTCGTAAGGCCCAGAATTTCACCATGGGAAGCCCTTCTGCTTTATTCCAAGAAGAAAGATGGGATATTGTGGTTTTTTATGGAGTTCCTACACTTGAACCAGGTGACCGTGAATAACAAGTATCCACTACCATGGATCAATGACCTATTTGACCAGCTGAAAAGAATGCGGTGGTTCTCAAATATAGTCCTCAAATTGAGTTATCACCAGCTTTGGGTATGGGATGAGGATGTATTGAAGATAACATCTAGGTAATGATATGATCACTATCAGTTCCTGTTGAGGAATTTTTTCATGTCCAACACCCCACCAGTGTTCATGGGACTCACGAACAAGATCTTCCAGCCTTACCTTGACTGGTTTGTTGTGGTGTTCATTGACGAGATCTTTGTGTACATGACGTTATAGGAGGAGCACGATACACACATTTGGATAGTTTTGGATACACTCTTAGGGCACCATATTTAATGAAGGCTCTTGAAGTTCTAGTTTTGGATTCAATATGTCCACATTATTGGAAATGTCATCTCATGGGTTGGAGTTTAGTGGGTCTGGGAAAGATATACGCAGTGCTTTATTTGGAATGACAGAAGTGTTTGATTTAGGTGAAGAGATTCTTGGGGATTACTAGTTAATACCATATGTTATCTCCAGACATTTATAGAGTTGTATCACCCTTAATGACTATGATGCCGAAATTACAGCCCTTCATGTGGACAGAGAATTTTCTACCGAGGTACTAGGTGTTGAGGCAGAAACTAACTAGTGCCCCCATATTGAGACTACCAGAGAAGGGCGTTTGGTATGTAGTTTTCTATAATTCATCAAGGATCAGATGAGGTTGTGTCCTAATGTAGGAGAGAGAGGTAACTGTTGACGGATCCTGCTATTTGAGAAGGTATGAGTATAACTATGTGACCCATGACCTAGAGTTAGTTATAGTGGACTTTCCCATGAAGATGTTGAAGCACTATATGATGGGTGAATCGTTTACGGTTTAATCTGACCATTAGAGTCTCACATATATCTACTCAAAGAAGGAACTTATGTTGGGATTGTAGCGATGTGTAGTGTTCCTCCAGGAATATGACATTAAAAAAGTATATAACACTGGAAAGGGGAAAGTGGTGTCAGACACACTTAGTAGAAGGTATGGTTTATAGATTTTGGGTGAGAAAACAAAGAGGTTGGCCACGATGCGTATTTCCTTCATGGATGATGGTGAAGCATCTTACCTTAAGTTTTTGATTGTTACTACCCCACTCTTACAACGAGTCTGGAATGCAAAATTGGTGGATGTTCACTGTGATTCAGGGCGTGATATTTATCATCAGGATGGGATCCTCATGGATTTTTGATAAGTAAAGAGTGTGTCATCCTTTTCTGAGGGAACATAGTTGTTCCAATGACATTGTGGGAGGAGGTGTTGAGGGAGTTACATACATCCCCTTTAGTGATAAATCCTGTAGTGGTGATGACGTAAATGGACCTTCAACATCAGTACTAGTGGCCAGGGTTGAAGAAAGCAGTGGCTGAGTTCTTTTCCTGATGTTGTATTTGTTAGAATGTGAAGGCCACGCATCAGGTTAATATATTTTTGGCCCAGCCACTTGAGGTAACAATGTGGAAATATCATGGTATTGTGATGGACTTTCTGGTGGGGATACAATGTACATCCCGGGGACACAACTCATGTCGACTCACTTCCTATCCATTTAGGAGAAGGGACATGTATAGGGATTGAGACACATCTACCTCTTAGAGATAGCGAGGTGTCACGGGGTGCCTTCAATGATCATCATAGATAGTGATGCTTGATTTACGTCCCGTTTATTATGGGGTTTATAGGAGGTGTTTGGGATGCAACTGCACTTGATCACAAGTTTTCATCCACAAACATATGGTAAGACGGAGTAGACCATAAAGTGCTTGTAGTATATGATACGTGCTTGAGTTTTTGATTTTGGTCACATTTGGGAGGACCACATACCACTGGTGGTGTTTTCAAAAAACAAAATCTATCACTCCACCATTGACATAACACCTTCTTAGGCCATGTACGGGTGGCCTTGCAGATCACCCCTATGATTGAAAGACCGAAGAAAGTTATCACTCATTGGTCCGGAGTTGGTATGGCCTATAACCAAAAAGTTATAGATAATACAGTATAGAATGAGTACTACATAAAGAATGAATTAGCCTTATTATGACAGGATATGGAGACCATTGGAGTTTGAGTAGGGTGATCATGTATTCTTTGAGGTCTCACCCTGACGAGGATTGTGGATATTTGGCTAGGGTGTCAAGCTATCTCTGAGGATCATCTAACCATTTCATATTTTGACCAGTGTGGTTGAGGTGGAATTCATTCTAGATCTTCCCCCATAGATGAACCTGGTGCATGATGTTTTCCAAGTGTCTCCACCAAGGTGGTTTGTGCATGATCCATTACACGTCATCAACAGGGGCGTGCAGGAAATTAACGATTGGATGATGTTTTCAGAGTTCCCAGTGGAGATAGAGGATTTATATAAGAGGATAATTCTTGGATGGTTGATTAATTGACTGCATGTTCAGTGGTAGCAGAAGAACCTCCAAAAGAGCACATGGGATTGGGAGTCTTAGATTCGTGCTCAGTATCCCCAGTTGTTTGGTTAGCCCTTGTTTTGGATTTCAGGGACAGAAATATCTATAATGAGGATAAATTATTGTCTCAAATATTCCGTGTAATATTTTCTCAATATATTGAATTATTTTGGGACAACAGTTTCTGACTGTACGTGATTCTGAGGCCCAAAGATCCCAAAACAAGAATTGTGAACTTTTTTTAATGGTACATTCATTAAACATGTGGCTGGATTTTTCTAACATTTGGACTGGTGCACGGATAAAAAATTTTATAGTACAGTTGAACATAGATTGGTGGGATTCACTTAGAAATGATTTATCTTTGGCCAACAATGATATAATGGAAAGGTTATTTTTTGTACTTTTCTAGAAAAATATTAAAATTATTTTAAAAATTATATTATTTTTTTCTCACCATTGAGTGGCGGACGGTGACGCTATAGTGCATCAAAAAGCCTCTAATGAGGTTCATTAATGGAGGGTTAATAATTTCTTGTTATAAAATAGGACATTTTTATCTTAATGACTCGATAAATTTGGCTAATTAATTGTAGCTAATTTAATTAGAATCCGGAATGAGAGCAACAACACTACGGTATTTTATTTATATCAATATTCAAAGGTGTTAGAGATTATGAATTATGAAACGTGGGGAATCTCTGAAGAACCTCCAGCAGAATCCCTCTCAATCAAAGAATTAAGAAAAAATTGAAGAATGTTGGAGGATTAGAACTGGAAGTTGGAAGGCATCGACAAACGCCAATGGTCACAGATCGACAATGACGTGAATCACTTCCTTCATGCTCAGTGGATCTAACATATTCAAGTATGGTTTGTGCATTATTTGTAATTGATGATTCATTTATATTCCATGGAATTTACAATGAACCTAGATCAACCATATAAAGGGTTAATATGTGATCTGTTCATTTCTACGAGAGGATCTATTGTGGGTGTTTGAATTGGGGTTTTTTCTTTTGTTGAGTGGTTAATTAATTCCTCCATGCATAAACCCTAACATTGAGGGTACATGCCAAAATAAACAAACCCTAAACCCATCTTTCATATTTTTTTATTCTGTGTTCTTCATGGATGATCTTTCGAGATGGATAAAAACTGTTTTTGATGCCATAGAAATGAAGTTGATGGGCTAAAAACTCCTTAGACGCAAGCAGTTTGACAAATAGACCACTGGAGAGACACTTGTGGCCTGTCGTGTTGGCTATACAAGCCGAGAAATATGAGAGGAAGTTGTGGGTAATAGATATTTTATTACCCTTATGGATGATTTCAGCAGAAAGTTGTGGGTGTATTGCATAAAAGAAAAATCTTCCGCTTTCACTGTCTTTAAAACTTTTAAAGCTCATGTTGAAACTGAAAGTGGCCACAGAATCAAAGTACTCAGATCTGACAGAGGTGGAGAATACACCTCAAATGCATTTCAAGATTTCTGTAGGGAACATGGCATCAAACAGCAATACACTGCAGCCTACACGCCACAGCAGAATGGCATTGCAGAAAGGAAGAACCGCACCATCCTCGACATGACGAGGACCATGCTGAAGGAGAAAGGCTTGCCAAAGAACTTCTGGGCGGAAGCAGTGGCATGTACTGCCTATCTGCTCAATCGGTGTCCAACCAAGAGCGTCAGAAACATGACACCACAAGAGGCATGGAGTGGCTACAAACCGAGCGTAGCACACCTAAGAATCTTCGGGTGTGTTGCCTACGCTCAAGTTCCAGAAGCGAGAAGAAGGAAGCTTGATGATCGTGGTGAAAAGTGCATCTTCATCGGCTACAGTGAAGAGTCTAAAGCCTATAAGCTCTACAATCCACTAACCAATAAATTAGTGGTGAGTAGAGATGTGGTCTTTAGCGAGGAAGAAGCTTGGAAATGGAATGATGAAGAACCAAACAAAGAGATTCCAGTCGAAACAGAAGATCCTGAAGAAAGGCGTGATCATCAGGAGCAAACGCCAGCAACACCTTCCCCGGGCACATCATCAGTACACAGGAGTCCAGGAGGACATTCAATCACTCCTGAAAGGACTCCATCAAGTCAAAATTTGGCGAGCTCATCCTCACCCATGGCGCCCATAAAGATGAAAAGCTTAAGCGACATTTATGAGCAAACCGAAGAGGTAAATCTTTTTTGCCTGTATGCAGATCATGAGCCTCTGACGTTTCAGGAAGCCGTAAGGGAAGAATGTTGGAGAATGGCTATGGGAGAAGAAATTTGCGCCATAGAGAAAAATGACACATGGGAGTTGACCACACTTCCTAATATCCAGAAATCCATTAGTGTCAAATGGGTGTACAAGATCAAGCGAAATGCTAATGGTGAAATCGATCGCTACAAGGCAAGGCTCGTAGCAAAGGGGTACAAACAGAAGTATGGGGTGGACTATGAAGAAGTCTTCGCTCCGGTTGCTCGCCTTGACACTGTGAGAATGATTATCTCTCTTGATGTTCATCACAGTTGGATGATCTACCAATTGGATGTGAAGTCTGCATTCCTGAATGGAATTCTAGAGGAAGAGGTCTATGTAGACCATCCTGAAGGCTTTGTTATGCAAGGGGAGGAAGAAAAAGTGTATCGACTGAAGAAAGCTCTTTATGGGTTGAAGCAGGCTCCTCGTGCTTGGAATGCACGCATTGACAGCTATCTTCGAGAGAACGGTTTCACCAAATGTCCATATGAGCATGCAGTTTACATCAAGAAGAATGATCGTGGAGATATAATCATTGCATGCTTTTATGTTGATGATTTGCTGTTTACAGGGAATAGTCGACAGATGTTCAATGATTTCAAGAAGGCTGTGTTCAAGGAGTTCGAGATGACCGACGAAGGTCTCATGTCCTTCTTTTTGGGCATAGAAGTAAATCAACAACATGGAGGCATCTATATTTCTCAGAAGAGGTATGCTAAGGAGTTGCTTGAAAAATTCAACATGGCTAATTGCAATGCTGTAAACACACCTGTGGCAATGAGCTTAAAACTGACAAAAGATGGAGAAGGAAGAAGTGTTGACTCGACTCTCTTCAAGAGTCTAATTGGAAGCCTGAGGTATCTCACAATCACAAGGCCTGATATTGTCTATAGTGTTGGGCTTCTAAGCAGATACATGGAAGCACCAAAAGAGTCAAACTGGTATCAGAGGCAAGTTACCAAGATCCTCCATTTTTTTAAGATGGCCGCAATCCAGCCGCAAGTTCCGAAGCTGTCTAAGGACAACTACGAAAGATGGTGCATCCAGATGAAGGCGTTATTCGGGTCGCAAGAATTATGGGAGATCGTTACCGACGGGTATGTTGTACCCACTATGGCGGAAGAAGCTGCCTTCATGAATGAAGAAAAGGCGACCCTCAAAAATCAAAGAAAGAAAGACAACAAGGCGTTGTTCCTCCTCTATCAAGGGTTGGATGAATCAACGTTCGAAAAGATTGCCGAAGCAACATCAAGCAAGCAAGCTTGGGATACCCTGGCCACCGTCTTCAAAGGTGTTGATCGAGTGAAGCGGGTACGTCTTCAAACATTAAGAGCGGAATTTGAAGCAGCGCACATGAAAGAAGGTGAGAGCATCTCTGATTATTTCTCAAGATTAATTGTTATTTTTAACAATTTGAAAAGGAATGGTGAAAACATGGATGACATTCGAGTTATCGAAAAATCACTTCGATCTCTCACAACCAAGTTTGAGCATGTGGTTGTAGCAATCGAAGAATCAAAGGATTTGGAGAAACTGTCCATTGAAGAACTGATGGGGTCATTGCAAGTGCATGAGCAACGAATGCAAAAGAATTCTGGTTCAACAATAGAGCATGCCTTGGAGTCCAAGTTGACTCTACAAGAACAAAAGAATGGCCACACGCAATGAGGCGGTCATCGTGGAAGAGGAAGAGGGCGTGGATATTATCCAAGCCATCAACAAAAGCAACAAAATCCTACCAGCTTTCGTGGAAGAGGGAATGGTGGAGGACGATTCACGCGTGGTCGTGGAAACGCAAAGAACATTCAATGCCACAACTGTAAGAAATTTGGCCATTATGCGTCTGATTGTTGGAGCAAAGTGGATCATGATGAACGATCCAACTATGCCGAAGCATCTCATCATGAAGAAGAAGGTACCACACTCCTCCTCGCACAAGAAAAGGCATGTGAACGCCCCGATGTTTGGTATCTCGACACTGGTGCAAGCAACCACATGAGTGGTAACAAACAACTGTTCGAGGAACTCACCGAAGAAGTTCGTGGCGACGTGAGTTTTGGCGACTCATCCAAGGTACCCGTGAGAGGCAAAGGTAAGATCAAAATCTATCTGAAGAATGGAGAGTCGAATTACATTTCTAATGTATATTACGTACCAAGTATGAAAAATAATATCATCAGTCTCAGCCAACTTCTTGAGAAGGGGTATGTCATACACTTGGAAAATTCTCTTTTGTCTATAAGAGATGCTCACAGGTGACTTGTCGCTCAAGTCCAAATGGCGAAGAATCGCATGTTTCCGCTGCATATCAACACAAAGGCCGAGGAGTGTTTCTTTGGGCTCATGAAGAATGACTCATGGAGATGGCATCTACGATTTGGACATCTTCATTTTAGTGGGCTTAAACTTCTATCCTCATCAAGCATGGTGCGTGGATTGCCAGCAATTGAAGCTCCAAATCATGTGTGTGAGGCATGTACACTCGGCTTGTATAGCCGACACGTCGAAGGTGCCGCTGGTGGCGGTGGGAAGTGTCCCATGGCGACGGCCGCAGGTAGTGGTTGGTTGCATGCCCATCAGTGCCACATAGAAAAGCAGGCTGCATGGGTGAGAATTTTCACATGGCGCGTCGACCATGCATTGGATTCCGTCTAGCCATGCTAGCTGGCCCCATAGCACCGCCACAATCAGTTGCCCGCGGGAAGGTAATTGCCCCACCTAGACTGTGGGCATAGCGGGAGGATTAATGTGGCTATATTCCCCATGACGGAATGGCAGAACGGTCTACCTAGCCGAACCCGCACTGTAGGGCTAGACCCATGCCTCTAATCTGGAACTACCACCGGGTTGGGCCCATCATTCCTTGTCGGACCTGAGGTCCCAACGGGCCAGCTGGGTCGGACCCGTGACCCCAGGCTAGACCCACCATCAGGATGGACCCATAATGTCAGGCCAGACCCGCAGGCCAAATGGTTTGGTTGGGATGGACCCACATCAGACCCCCCAGACAAGGTCCGGTCGGTCCGACTAGGTTAGACCGAACACGGACCCTACCAGCCTATTTCACTAAAATGATTATAACTTGTAGTCCTGATATTTTATTGACTCATCTTCTACGATGTCAGGAGCCCTGATATATGGTTGAACTTTTCAGATATTCCACTTTTATGTTGGTAGATGTTTGAGTATATCCGAGTGGGATCAGACTCATATCCAATCGGTCCATTTTTACTAAAAACTATAACACGAAGCAAGGGAATATGATCGTCGTGTCTTCTGATGCATTGGAACCCTTACAAATTCATTGATATTTGGTTTACTTCTATGTTAGACTCTCTGTCAGTCGAAATACGACATATGGATTTTGGAGATAAACTTTCAGAACTCATACGTACAAGGTATTGGAATCCAGCGGTTTGCTGTCATGTAAAGAGTGACCCTCCGCTGATCGAAAAGAGAGAAACAATCCATGGACCTCCAATTGTGTGACCCTCCATGGTTCGGCATGAGAGATACCCTTTGCGGATCAGCTGTTGCATTACCCTACATGGATGACAATAGTGTGACCCTATGTGGATAGTCATAAGAGTCACCCTTTCTGGATCTTCAGTAGTTCAACCCATTGTGGACCATCCATAGAGAGACCCGTAATGGATCAGTGGCAGAGCGACCCTTTGTGGATCAGTAGTAGACCAACCATTTTCGTATTTGTAGATGAGCCTCTTAATAGAATAAGATGGCCTAAATTTGACTAATCATATTTATTCATGTCCACTAATGTGTATACCTGACACGAGATGACATTTACATTGTGATATGTGTTTGAGATCATGAATGGTGGTATTACCACTTTGGTATTTCCATTTTGGTGTTTTCCTTCATGGATTTATGAGAGACATTTAAGGGTCTCAAAGTTCCAACTAAGTATTGTTATACTTACCATCCACAAGAATTTACTGTACCAGTTTTATCTTGTGTAGTTGAGAGACCTCTTTGACAAGGACTTTGGGGAACTATGACTGAACGGTTCTCGGAGGTGGATCAATAGACATGGTGTACTGTAGTGCCATATGACAAAGAGTTGTACCCACCCTTTAGGAAGGATCAATGGAAGAAGACCTCTAGATATTTTACTTATTTTTATATACTTTCCAGTCAGTTGGTCTTATATTCAATCCCCTTTACATTCAGTTTACACACATCACTCTCATCGGTGGTACTTTGTGGTGGTTTTATTACTTTTCATTCCATCATGGTTAGCTTTGTGCAGTTCTCCCTTTCTGTGTGTACTGGTTTAAAGGAAATGCCTTCCACTTTTGGGATTTTCCTTTTCATTGTTAGTCAATAGTACAAGGCCTATTTATGGTGGGATGGGGGTAGTCACAATATGGGCCCCGGGGGTAAGTTCGTGACAAACAATTTGGGAGAAAAAGGAATATCAATAATTTTTTCATGAACATTTTTCAAAATCTTTTTGATTATTATTACTTGATATTGAAAAGAGATTACAAATAATCACATGAATGAAGTGAATCGTTCTCAATGAAGAGTATAAATAGTAAAATATAATAATAAAAATATTAATTAATGAATAAATAAATTTACATTTTTGATACATAAGGATAAATAATTATATGGAAATAAATTAAAATTGTAAGGGACATGGTTACCAAAAATAATTATATAGAGTTCTAATTTATTATTGAACATTGGATTTCCATGAATATTATTTTTTGTTGATGTTACTTACCCCTTTATGTGGTAACATATTTATAGTCAAAAAATTAAATTCTTTTATGGAAAACATTTATTTATTTTAAAATAAATTGGTACTTTTGGAAAAGTTTCTCTTAACGATGATGTTTGTAATGAGGAATAGAAAATGTTTTCAAAGAAAATGTTTCATGATCTGGTTCTCATTATCATCAGTTTTTGTATCTATAAATAAGTGTTATTTTATATTTAATTATATTATTAACAATTTTAGACAAAAATATTTTTATATACTATGATTTATTATGTTTGTGTTATGTGATATAATTAAAAAACCCATTCTTTTCCCACTGATTATTTAGGTTATGATGATAATTTTTTTTACAAGTGATAGATTGAGATAGATAATGATGGGCGGGTTCCAAAACCACCCAGTAATTAATTTATATAATAATATATATCATGAGATATTCATACATTTATCTAATGGGTTTGATCATACAAATATGATAATAATGTATTTTCAAAATTTTCAGGCATGGACATAAAGAGTTTGTTCACATAGGAATATGTATAATGGGTTAATTAATTTATGTATTTTTATTCTTATGGGTAATCCAAATATTTTCTTTTATCATGGTATTTAACATTTACATGATTTTATTTCATGTTATTACTAGTTTCTACGATGTATTTTGTTTCCATGAAATGCATTATTTTCCTGATTAAGCATTTTTTATATCATTCTTATCCCTTATTTAATAATCAATAGATTGATGATATATTTCATATATTTAATATTTTAATAATGATATAAATATGATATTCTGTTTTCATAACATGTATTATTATTATCATTTAATTCCATATGATATTTTGTTATTATATTTTTTCCTTCCATATGTTTTGAGTCAGGTTTACGATCTGTAATCTTATGATTTTAATTTACATATTGATTATGGTATCCCATTTCTTATGCTTCCATTAACTAGGATATGAATATGATTAATTCTAATGATATTTATAGGAGAGGATTTAGAGGAGAAAAATTATGGTAATTTTTTAGAGGTGTTATAAAACATGATTTTTATATAACAAATTTTTAGGACAATAAACCTTTTAGTACGGGGATTATGTGACTATTTTTAAATTTATTATTTATTTTTGATATTAAGTTATTATTCATGTTATTTTTAGAAAGGTTTTCTATTAAAATTTATGAATTAAAATTATTAATACAATTATTTACCGAGTTATTTAACAATATTAGTTATGCAGACATGTCAATATATACAATGTATATATAGTTATTAATTCACAAAAAACAACATGTTTAATTAACTATAAAATATATTTAAAATTCATTTTTCGAATGAAAAATTATTTATAAATATAATATTTAATAACCTATATAATTATGGGATGGTAATTTCAATTGAAATTTGAATATTTGGTCTAAGACTGGTGTAAATTTTATATTTGATATTACGAAAACAAAATATGTGATTTAGGTCTCTATATGAGGTTTTATTTTATATGGATGAGGGATTAGAAGGTGGTAATGTAGACCATGGGGGAATCAGAGTATTTTTAGAATGGAAAATGGATGAAATTGCATCTAGGGGCCACAAGGTACACAGTAAAGGTCCTCAAGTTACCCCAATTTTTCTCTAGGGGGCAAAACGCCCAAATCAACCTCTAAGCAGTCGATGAAGGTGTACAATATAGATGGTAGGATATGGGTTTCTTTTTATATCATTCTATCATAGATCATGGTTAATGGGTTTATTTTTTAAAATGTGGAACTGTAGACATTTAACCTTCAACCCCACAATTTTTTTTCTTAGGGATGGAAAAAAATTAATTTTTCAAACCATTCACACATCATCCCCCTCAAATCTCATATGTTGATCCCCTTCATACGGGGTTATCTAGGTAGTGATTTAGATGTTATGTAATTTTCATTTCCCCATATCCTTCTACCTTAATGATTCATATGGGGTTTGTTAATGATTTAGGTTTTTTCTATGATAGTGTTTGATTAAAACATTCACCAAACCATGGTGTAATCATCTCAATCTAGTTATATTGTTCATAAAGTATTGGGGGAATCCATATGTGATTAAAAAATCAAATTCCCCACTATATAGTTTTAGGTATTTTATATAAGATTCTATTTTGAGTTTATGAATAAATTAATTTAATTTTGAGAGTAATCGACTATCATGTGATTGGATTTTACATAATACTTGTGTTGGGAGTGTGATATTTACCCTCCCCATGTTGTTGTTCATGGATTTGGCACACAAGGTTGATCATTCTATTTTCTGAGTAAATTTCTTCGATGAAACAAATTATTATATATCAATTATTGTTAAATTTATTTTTAAAAATAATTATATATATTTTCTAATTAATTTAGATTAATTTAATTTCTTATAAATGGGGCTAGAGCATTATTGAAGCATTTAGTGGCATGGTGTTGCCTGATGTAGGCTTAAATAATGATTAACATAGGGTAACACTATATATGGGGTTGTTAGTTCTTTTAATAATAGACTGTATTATTATTTAGGTATGATTGAACCTTCATTATTGGGTATATGAGTCATTGTAATATGGATACGAACCTAGATTTACCATGGAAAGAAAAATATGGGAGTATTGAGAGTCATAATGTTATAGAAAGTTCTCTTTTTTCATGTTATCAACATTGAAGGCATCAGAAATCTTACCTCCGAGGGGGTGTGGTTACATATTGTGGTTTTAAATGGCCTAGGATTAGTCTTAGGTGATTGTACTAGGGTGCATAGTGGAAGCTGGTGGACTAGGGATTTAAAATTTATCATTTTTAAGATGGTATAACTTGTTATCTATGGTGACTCGAGCCCTGATATAATTTGAGGACATTATATATATAGAATAAATAATTGAAAAATAAACTAAAATATATCATTTATAATATTAAACCATGCTTTGAATCTTATTTTCAGTAGTTATTGATCCTCTATGCATCTAAATAATAATATTTTTATATCATTCACATGAGCATGAAAAATCCAGAGGAGTATCAAACCTCATATTCCATTCACCATCATAGAGATTTAATGAAGGATTTTATTCCAAGATGATCACAATATTCATGTGTTTGCGATGCTTAAGGGGGAACTATATACAATCACTAGAATCCAGATTTCATCTCTATATAAATCAAGTGAAGAGGGATATGCTTTGAACAACACTCCATGAATTGTTGCTGGCGAGATCCTCTCTCTCACATAAGTAGTGGATACTCAAAATAACCATAACTATTCCCTGAACCCCAAAAAGTTAATTTCCACTAAATAAAAAAATCTGATGAACCAAACGAAATCATAAATATTTTTATTATTATATCACATACTAGTAAAATATAATAATATATTATGTGATAAAGCTATTTCATCATCTCAAATCATTATTCCCATTCAACATAAAACAAATGTGGAATATTAAAATAATATTCATTTGATTAATATTTTTCCACATATTTATTTATCATGTATATATTTTTAATAAATAAAATTTCCCCAATTATTCATTACCAAAATAAAATAAATTATTTATTCATTGGTGATCTATGAGATGGAAAACACATGGAACCTAAGGTGGGGCACACAGTTTCCTATTTATTTATTTAAGAGAATGGGGAAGATGTTTGATTGTAATATTGTGTGTGACCATCTAGGCCTTTATCTTGATACTAGTGAATTGTATACATAGACCACCAGTGGAGTCTAACAACCCATGAAGGATTCTAAAGTGATATGTTGTATCCATATCAATTCCATCCAACCTACATAATCATATTATATAATATAATATCTTTATCATTAAATTTCTCATGAACCATGAAACATACTTATTTCATTTTCCTTTCATTCATTATTATCTTTAATTCTAACTAGAGAGATTCAACCTTCAATTAATTATCCAAGGACATAAGAAGGTACTTCTGTTGTACCTCTCGTATCCCCTCGTGGTTTGATTTTCATGATCACAATCACCTTATTATTTGTCTAATATTGTTTGAAGTGTTTTTGAATGATAGGCACAAGGTTTCCAAGAAAATGGCCCAAGAAAGAATCAAGAAGTGGACTGAATTTCAGTCCACCGGCCAACCGGTGTGATAGCACCGGCCAGCCGGTGGACCTGGCAGAGGCATTGCCCACTACCAGGTTCCACCGGTCAGCCGGTGGCTCTGTCACCGGCCAGCCGGTGGCACCCAGATGAATAGTGTGAGCTACTGTCTCCCCACCGGCCAGCCGGTGGCTCCTCCACCGGTCAGCCAGTGGAGCCTGGACCAAATTCTTCTCCTCTGCCAAGGCACCGGCCAGCCGGTGGAGCTGTACCGGCCAGCCGGTAGCCCAGTCAAACTAACCGTTGGCTTTGACCAGTCAACCCTCTTTTGGCCTCCAATGGCTCCGAGGCCTTTTCCAACGGCTCTGAAAACTCCCCAAGGGTTCCATGCCTATAAATAAAGGCTGAGGAAGCCCCGGACACTAACCGGAACTATACGGAAGCCCACGGACACTTTGTTGATCATTCGGCAATCCTCCGGCGAGCCACCTCAAGGAACCCCAAGTGCTCCATCCAATTCCACATCCAAGAGCACCACCAAAAAAGCTTGGAAGCAGCCTTCAACATCTCCAATCAATCAAAGGCGCCCAAGACTTCCTCAAATACGGTTTTTCTTGTTTATCTATTTTGAGCTTAATTTGGGTTTGTGTCTACAAACCACTCTATTTCTCATCCCCTATTTCTTTTGGGTTTCACATCACCATTAAGGTGTGAATAGGTTGTCAAGCTTTCCTTTAAATAGCTTGAGACATAGGTGAGTTATCCTTCACCTATAAGAAGGATAGTGGGTTCTTGCTTAACCATTAAAAGCAAGTGGGTTCTTGCTAAACCAATTCAAAAGCAAGCTGTAATAGGTCCTAGTGCTACCTCAAAGCCTAGTGGGTTTCTTGATAAAACCATTGAAAAGCAAGCGGTAGGAATCTCTCAACGGTTGAGTTGGGAGCGGAGACGTAGGCCGGGTTTTTGGCCGAACTCCGTTAACAATTTCTTGTGTGATTGCCTCTTTATTTCCGCTGCACCTTTAACTTTGATTTTAATTTGTTAATCATTTTTTAAAAGGCAATTCACCCCCCCTCTTGCCATCCTTCCCGTTTTTCTCCGACCTAACAATTGGTATCAGAGGGGTAATTTGAGTAATACCCTAACCGGTTTCAAATTAAAGATCCATTGTGATGGCATCCACTTCTTTCGCCCCCGAAGGCTTTTCTTTGGGTCGGGCTCCCTTTTTTGATGGGACTGACTATAATTATTGGAAAACCCGCATGACCACCTTTTTAAGAAGCATAGGATATCCTATTTACAAAATTTTCATGCAAGGTTATACTTTGTCTACCCCCGATGAATCCAAATGGACCCCCGCCGATATTAGAAACTTTGAGCTTGATGGAAAAGCCATGAACGCTCTACATTGCGGCCTTGACCGAAATGAGTTCAACCGAGTTTCCACTTGCACCTCATCTCATGAAATTTGGAAACTATTGGAAGTGACCCATGAGGGCACTAACAAAGTTAAGGATACTCGGTTAGACATGTATAGACAAGATTTTGAAAGCTTTTCCATGCATCCAAATGAGTCTATTTCTGAAATGTTTACACGCTTCACTGACGTTTGCAATGGTAGAAAATCTCTTGGTGATGATGTTTCAGATGAAGCAATGGTCAAGAAGATTCTATGGGTCCTTCCGAGCTCTTGGGCACCTAAGGTGACGGCTATCCAAGAAGCTAAGGATGTAAAGAACATGTCGGTCGAAGAGCTCATCGGATCCCTAATGACGTACGAGATCACGATGAGGAGGCAAGCTCAAAAGGAGGGCACACCAATCAAGACACCAAAGAACATCGCCCTCAAGGTACAAAACGAAGTAAGCTCCTCCTCCTCATCATCATCTTCATCTTCTTCATCATCAAGCGGCGACTCGGAAATGGAGAATCTCGCCCGCCAAATGCACAAATTTATGAAGAAGCACAAGAAGAAGAAATCCCGCAAGCACCGAAAGCAAGAACCCACCGAAAAATCCGAGCCCAAGGTGAAATGCTACGGGTGCGGCGAAAAGGGCCATTACAAGCCCGATTGCCCACTCAACAAGAAATGGGCTAAGGAAAAAGGAAAGAAAAAGGTCCTCAAGGCGACATGGAGTGACACCTCCTCATCATCCTCCTCCTCCTCGAGTGACCAAGGTACAAAATGCCTAATGGCATTTCACGAGGTAACTTCTTCCGACTCTTCTTCCTCATCCTCTAGTTCTTCTAATTCTTTCAATCATTTGTCATATGAAGAACTCCAACATGCTCGAGACCAATTAGAAAATGGTTTTCATGAGCTTTCTTCAAAATTTGTTTCTTTGAAAAAGAATTTCAAAAAACTTTCCTCCGAAAAAGAACAACTTCTCAAAGAGAAGGAGGAACTCTCCCTAAAAATCCAAAATTTCCCAAATGTTGATTCTTTGGAATCAACCATCAAGGACCTTAGAGAATCCTTAGCCAAGTTCACCCAAGGTGAACAAAATTTGACCAAATTATTGGGTTCTCAAAGGGTTTCTAGGACCACTCAAGGACTTGGCTATACCAACCAAGCCTCCTCCTCCCATGCACCCACTGTTTTTGTAAGGGGGAGCTCTAGTTATAAATTTTGCAATTATTGTAAAAAACCTGGGCACCTAATTTATGAATGTGATTGCAAAAATGCCCGTTATGGTACGCCTAAATCTATTTTCTTTTCGGACGAATTTTATAGGAGAAGACCCTCTATGAGACAAGTTTGGATTGAAAAATCCCTTTTGGAGAGTCTCTCCGGGCCAAAAATAGTTTCGTTTCCCCGATGATCTTTTGTTTTATTTAGGGGGAGAAATTTTCTTAAATTCAAAAATCTCTTTCGATTCATTTTTCAATTTAAATTTTTGATTCAAAACTCTCAATTTTAAAAATTTTATTTGGTTTCAAATTTCAAATTTCAATTGGTTTTTGATTCAAACCTTTCTCCCTCAATCAAGTTTTATGCCCCATTCTATTTTGATAATCACAAAGGGGGAGAAATTTCTTGATTGATTGGGGGAGAAACCTTTTTGATCATGCTTTGCTTTACATTTCATTTTATTCATTAAAGCATGCCTTTAATTTTTGTTTTTACTTTAATTGTTTTGGTGATTGTGATCATCAAAATAGGGGGAGATTGTTGTACCTCTCGTATCCCCTTGTGGTTTGATTTTCATGATCACAATCACCTTATTATTTGTCTAATATTGTTTGAAGTGTTTTTGAATGATAGGCACAAGGTTGCCAAGAAAATGGCCCAAGAAAGAATCAAGAAGTGGACTGAATTTCAGTCCACCGGCCAACCGGTGTGATAGCACCGGCCAGCCGGTGGACCTGGCAGAGGCATTGCCCACTGCCAGGTTCCACCGGTCAGCCGGTGGCTCTGTCACCGGCCAGCCGGTGGCACCCAGATGAATAGTGTGAGCTACTGTCTCCCCACCGGCCAGCCGGTGGCTCCTCCACCGGTCAGCCGGTGGAGCCTGGACCAAATTCTTCTCCTCTGCCAAGGCACCGGCCAGCCGGTGGAGCTGTACCGGCCAGCCGGTAGCCCAGTCAAACTAGCCGTTGGCTTTGACCAGTCAACCCTCTTTTGGCCTCCAACGGCTCCGAGGCCTTTTCCAACGGCTCCGAAGATTCCCCAAGGGTTCCATGCCTATAAATAAAGGATGAGGAAGCCCCGGACACTAACCGGAACTATACGGAAGCTCACGGACACTTTGTTGATCATTCGGCAATCCTCCGGCGAGCCACCTCAAGGAACCCCAAGTGCTCCATCCAATTCCACATCCAAGAGCACCACCAAAGAAGCTTGGAAGCAGCCTTCAACATCTCCAATCAATCAAAGGCTCCCAAGACTTCCTCAAATACGGTTTTTCTTGTTTATCTATTTTGAGCTTAATTTGGGTTTGTGTCTACAAACCACTCTATTTCTCATCCCCTCTTTCTTTTGGGTTTCACATCACCATTAAGGTGTGAAGAGGTTGTCAAGCTTTCCTTTAAATAGCTTGAGACATAGGTGAGCTATCCTTCACTTGTAAGAAGGATAGTGGGTTCTTGCTTAACCATTAAAAGCAAGTGGGTTCTTGCTAAACCAATTCAAAAGCAAGCTGTAATAGGTCTTAGTGATACCTCAAAGCCTAGTGGGTTTCTTGCTAAAACCATTGAAAAGCAAGCGGTAGGAATCTCTCAACGGTTGAGTTGGGAGCGGAGACGTAGGCCGGGTTTTTGGCCGAACTCCGTTAACAATTTCTTGTGTGATTGCCTCTTTATTTCCGCTGCACCTTTAACTTTGATTTTAATTTGTTAATCATTTTTTAAAAGGCAATTCACCCCCCCTCTTTCCATCCTTCCCGTTTTTCTCCGACCTAACAACTTCCATCCTGATAAATCAGGCCCAAGATATACTACTTTCTTCAATTCAGAAGCAAAAAATTCTATCATGAATATTATTACAAAGTCATTCCAGCAATGAAGCAACTGAAACATGATAAATCTTCATGATTTTGATATCATTGTTTTTTATGTGTGTTAATATAGGTGATCAAATGGGAATAATTTACAATGATCTCATGTCATGAGACCTGTATAGATGTCTTTAGATATGGACAACTGATGACAACTGATAGATCTGTTATTTCTATTTTTGGGTCTGTCCTCATTATCTCATGTATGAGATATCACTATGTAAAAATTTATGATAAGAAATATCAATTTATATGAGCCCCCATAAATTAATAGTTATACATATATTGGTTCTAGTTAGTATGTTGTATCTATAATATAATAATTTTTTTATGATTAATGTCATAATATCTATAGGTTGTCAATATAGATTGCGATCTTATATATTACATTGATATAAAAATAATTCAATTGAAATTACCATTTCAATAGCGGATATAGAAAAGTTCTACCGAATTATGGTCCTAATAAATCATGTATAGGTAATTGTATACATGATCTGGTTATAAAAAGTTCATTACAAGTTTGGCATAAGGACCATACTATTAAAACGAATCCACACAAACAGGATCCATCTTGCTAACCATACTAGTCAGACCAAACCTGATAAAAATCATTATTCTTATGATTCAATTATTTGGTTGCAGGCACTTCCATGATTCTGCTGTAGGGAATTTTTTCTATGTGTGATCACATAATATAGAGTAAATCTTCACAAGAGATGGTATCCACAATGATATTCATTTTCCCCAATTTCAAAACATCACATGTTGGAGAATAAATGTAATAGGCTTGTCTTCATGATAATGCATTACTTATTTGGTGTGATTCTACACTCTAGAAAAATTGTTTCATTTAAAAACACATATTGAATTCTTCATAATGTACAACATAATCGATATTTATAGATATACATACATCTATCTTGTATGATCTTTTCACACTCCTCCCATTAGCCTTACTATGATAATATATCAAAATGATCAAAATAAAGAATAGTTTGTATCCCACCAAAACTAGTATCCCATAAATTCCCCACCCCAAGAAGATATATTATGTAATTGCTGATGTGAAATCAGCCTGTTCAGGCTACTTAAATTTCAATTCACTAAGATATAAGTGGTATTTACCATCTATAATGTTTTCTTTTGTAATATCAATTCTTTTACATATAATGGATTATGTGATTCATCCACCATAGGAGAATATGAGATTTCAACTCAACATATTAATCTTCTGAAATTATAAATCATGCCAACTTGCATAAATGTATTCCATGAGACACTAGTAACAATTCTCTCTTGAATTTGTAAATTGTATTTTAAATTACATATCACTAATTTATGATCAACTAGGTAAATGAAACCATAAGATCTACCACACCATATCATGTTCCCTAGAATTTAATATTCTAAAAATGATAATCTCTAGAAAATTACTTTCATCTTGGTCTTAACTAATTATAAAGAAAACATTGTTTTCCCTTATATTTTTAAATATATTATACTTCCAAAAAAATGGAATTCATAAAATCCTCTGATATTCACATATAAAATATTTATTTCAAATGAATAATTTATTATTTAGTCTCTTTAATAGTTAACATGATTATAGACACATGAATCCTCTATTGGAAATATGTGATGTCACCGTATCTTTTGGCCAAATCATATTGAAAACCGCCATGATTTGTGTCATGATAATAAATTCATAATAATATTATTTTTGATATGTTCTATGACATGTTAAATTATAATGGGTATAAGTATACATACATAGTATGACCAATCATTCATTTTTGGTACCACGCTCGTAGAACCCAGAAATCATACAAATTCAATACTTACTCCATTATTGAAAATATTAATCCCATTTTCACTTTGATACATGGAATATCTTATTGAATTTTAGTTAAACTTTTTCAATATTAGTTTACTGTGAAATACTTCATACTTGTTGGAATTATTATTCACAATGAAAAAACTTAACATTGACCGTAGTGAATATAAAATAATAACTATAGTTTCAACCTTTATATGAATTATGTGCCTCTAGAAAATATTCACCCACCCAACTTATAGAACATGTTCCTATGCCAAATACATGTGCACCACAATCATTGAGTAAACCAAAGTCAATCAGGATACCACTATCTTAAATAGAGATGTTTTCCTGATATAGAAATACAGTCTATAACTAGACTATATCATTATACAACATTTTCATTGTAATATCCTATAAAACCATTGGTCTAATTACTATAGATTAATATTTTTTTTCTCTTTGTGAATGTATTTTATATCATAACAATCTTATTTCATCTAATTTAATATCTTTGTACATATTAAATTTCCTTCATTATATGACTCATATTATATGCATTTTTCATTTTAGTGTGCCTATAATTATGGAATGTCATCATTATTTATAAATAATGTCTTGAAATATTTTGTTTTTTTTCTACAGTAACTATTAGTCTAAACATTAAATTTTTTTTACTAACATCGGATCTCTTATTTTTATGAGGAATTTTGTGATTAGAAATTACTCCAAGAAACTTTTTTATCACTGTGAACATCTAAGTCTTATCATTGATCCTAATTATTAACATCAATTTCATGATGTAGATAAGATAATACCAAATACAGAACTATTCCACAATACATTACAATGATTGATAAATTCTTTACAATATATTCTTATGCATATTAGCCGGAAAAATCTTATATATTTTTATCATACATATTTTTTAATTCGTTTTAATTTTCCTTGATTACATATCAGAATCTTATGAAGTATATTAACCACTATATTTCATTTGGAATAGTTTCGGCTCACAATATAAACTAAATATGAATTCTTTGTGGCATACGATTATACCTAAATAATTATTTGTCATAATATATAAGTATACATGTTGATAATACATACGGTTTTTAGTTTTACGTAGTATTAATTCCGAACAAGATTTTTCCTTGTTGTCCACTTCTGGTTTTACATGAAAAATATTTATCCATACATAACTAGAAATACTTGTCTTATATTTTATATTCATCCCATATTGTCAATGATTAATGAATAAATAGACTATTGGATAACTATGAGACCCAACAAGAAAGAATCAATCCTAAATATGAAATAATGAATCATTATGTCTAATGGACACCAAAGATAAATTGTTTGGTTTTACATAATAATTGATTGACACAAATCATTAACATGGAATTAAGGAGTTATGTGATTTTAATTGATTCCAATGAATCACCCTTAGTCAGATGCATGGATAATACATCTACCTTGATTTATGAAAATACTCCAATAAAGAACTAACTACATACTTCTTTAATTCTTTTAATTTCTTTTAAAAATACATAGATTTATTTCATTCTATCTGAATCAAATTATGACCTATTTATTACAACATTCATTGATGGATGTTGTGGATGTTACTTGGGAATAGCTCATTCCATTGGACTTATAAACATTTTTTTTCAACTTATTCACATATGAATTAAATATTACCATTTATTTAAATTCTTTTTTTCATGGAACCATACAAAAAAATTATCAAATCATTTTCTAAATGTTTTTCATTACATTATATCAAACGATACTAAATATATTCATGAAAATGATATTAAAAAGAGATCTATTGAAGGATGATGACCCATCATTCAATTTATTCAAATGTAGTGTAATCTTAAATTATTCATATCTCACATTACTTTATCATTGAAAGATTCATGGAGATGTGAATACTTGTATCATCATGGACCTCCTATTGTAGTATCCATGACTATAATTGGACAATGATAATATCATTATGAAATAAAATTCATATTTATTATATGTGTGTCACCTGTATGAAATAGTTACACAATTGATTCACTGAGGTTTCTTAAAAGGTATAGGGACAACAACACCATGAATTTCCAATATCGTAGTATTTTGTACTAGAGAATGTAATATTCATGAAAATTCATGCTATTTTGGAAACTTAAATAGTCAAATATATAACGTATTATACGTGATGTACAAATTACACATTTATAAAAAAATCAAGGATGTTGTATTTTTATATTAATTACTGGATTAGATTATATTTATTAATTATATTATTAATTGTCTCCCACTAGTTTATTGAATTATAAGAAGCCTCTATACTATAGTCACAATACCCTCTCATTTTAGTATTTAATTGGAAAATATCATTGAGTATTCCTTGATTCTCTACAATTAATGGCTACACCAAATGTCAGATATTTAAATGTAGGCATTTTACTAGCCAACAACATTTACTCATGGTTCCTTGATCTGTTGTGTGAAGTCCTTTCTTCTAATATCATAAATATGATTTCCTATACTACAAAATCTAATGATATAGATTTCATGATTTTGATACTTCTTTTCTGATAACATTAGTTATGTATAAGAACCTCTATCATATTAGTTACATGGTAGTAAGAAGAAATATCAACTTTTGCAGAGGAGTAGTCTGATCACCCTGTTTTGTTCAAATTCAAAGGATGGATTTTTTTTGACATAATATTTCATTTAGGGTTTTTATTTTTATCTACTAATGTAATCCTTTAATATTATTATTTTTAAATATGATTGGTGGGTGCCATATCACTTTTTGATGCATTGTAAAATTAGTTATATCTTATTAGAAAAAAATGGTTGCAATGGTTAGTGAACTTGATTTAGAAAAGGACATTATCTCTCAATATGGACTTGAGAGAATACCTTGACTACTAATATTGTCATGGTAGTGAAGCTTTATTACTAATTTGGGTTGGTGAGTGAATATATTCCACTAATGTGGCATTGGAATTCAGGCTCAGATACTATGGAAATCATTTTTTTTCCTTATGTGTCTTCCAATATTCCTTAGATTATTCCTATTTTATTATATCATGGATTATAATATTGATTATATTATTATTCATATCTTAGAAACTACCAGTCATAAAGACATGATTCATGGTTATGTTCTTTGATATAGTAGGTATGATTTTCCGATGTTATGCACGCGTTTTCATACCCTTATGCTTATGTTATTCTTACATATCTCATTTATTTTACCATAATATGAATTTAAGCTCACCCTATATTGTGTGACCTTTCACCAGGTTTTGGAAAAAGGTTTTAGGTTGGAGTACTAAATAGAATAATCGTTGTGGTTAATATTGATGAACTTTCACGGAGTTATAAGACCGTTTTCCATGGTTCCTAAGACACAGAACTATTACGATCCCTGAACTTATAATTTTGAAATCTGTTGAATATTACTCTAGAATGATATAGCATCCATGTATGTCGATACTATATGTATATAATCTGATGAATTCATCCCCCAACACTATCTAATTTTCCAGGTCAGTCTCCTCAAAAATGTAGGTTGTCTCTTTAAGAAGTCCTTTGGGAACACCCACATTCCTTAATCCTCTCATCCTACAACTTCCTTTCAGATACTATAGAACACTAGAGTTAACTCTAAAAATAGATCCATAGGTTTGTTGAAAGTATTCTCTTGAGAAATAACACCGAAACTTTCTTTTAACTTGATCAAATACTGTACATTGAATTACAAATGAAAAAAGTAAGAAACTATCCATAACAAGAAATTTTTTGATCTATGTTGTATATTCCTTCCAATGAATGAACTCATTCATGTTCATCTTAAGACTTTACTCTTTGAAATCTCTATGAATTAGGTAACAGAGTTTAATCATACTTCTATGTAACCATGGGATTTCAATCTCCTCTCATATTAAGGATATAAAATCCATTACAGAGATCCCACCTCATCTGGGATGCACACATGTTCAATAATTTTATACAACGATGAGCCTTGATTTTGAATACAGAGAAATTTTCAAATTTTATTATGGGGTCCTTCTCTATCAATCGAACAAGGAAAACACATTATGATAAATTTAGAGAACCGGGTTTTTTAGATTTTTAAATTTCATAAAAAAAATTGTTATTGATATTATGGGATTATGATAGGTAAAATGGTCATTTTACCCTAGATTATGGGCCAATATTATTTTCCTAACTACTCTATTGGTACTAGAATAATTTTTTTACACTGGTAAAGTATTTAATTAGATTTATGAGCATTTTTGTTTTGAAAAAATATTAAATATTTAATTAGTTAACTATTTAATTATTTGGGATGTCTCGACTGGATGTATCTTCAGAATGAAGCATTAGATTGAGATTGTAATTCTAAGATTGATTCAGAAACACATATATTTTACATGGTTATGTATAAAGTCACTTAATATTCTAGGTATGAAGATGACAGTTAAATGGGAGAGTAATTAATTAATTAATTAACTTAAATTAATAAATCATATCTTCCACCCCCCCCCTATTGGGGGGTCCTATGCACAATAGTGGGGAGGGTCTCTCCCTTCTACATAACATCCATAGAAGGATGATGAGGATAAAAAAAAGTCACTAGAATTCATCAGTATAATATATGAGGACTAGATGGCGGTGTCACAAATTTAAGGAGTGGATTTGGACCCAAAATTATGGAATTTCTGCAATGAGGTATGATCGTTTTGATTTTTATTCTCCAAAACCACATGTATTCATTTTTTTTCAAGTTTTTTTGCTTTGTAAATACATATTAGGAAACTATGGGGGTAGATCTATGATTGTTTGGAAAACATGGTCATTTTGGGTTGTTTTCAGGGGTTTCTCATTCAAAAAACCCGAATACGTGACATGCGGTTTTATGAAACCACAACAAGTGTTCTTACTATTTGGTAATAAGATAAGAAAAAATATTACACGACAAGTATTTTAGGTGACACACAATGTAGTGCCACTCTATGTGTGGCTAAAAACATGGCCAGGTGACCTGTATTAGGGGACATGGTCATGTAGGGTATATGACTGGACCTGATGTGGTTTAGATGATTTGTGTTAGTACTCATCCATATAGAGAAAAATGACCATACCATATGAGTTCCATGGTTGGGTACCATATGTATGGTAAACACCATGTAGAATACTTATATTCCATGTCCTACAGTGTTAGTCACCTTGCTCGGTTGGAATTATAACCCATGTGGGGTTGTAGATGTACACACTCTCTTCTCAGTAATATAGGTCATGTAATGCTCCCTGGCTACCCATTAATGGGTTTTCAGTGTTCGTTCATTGGAGACTATTTTTTTCTTGGGAGTATTCTATTTTTTTCATGTCGATCAAGAAAGTGGGATCCATTCAAAATATATTGGTTTTATGGAAGGTTTTCTAAACCACATTCATTTAGTAGGAGGATTTCATTGAGGTATGGATTTCGAATTCTTCAGAGGGTTGGGTTGTGATCCAGGAAACCTGATTGAGGGTTTTGATGTTGTTTTTTTGTAGAACAAAGTGTTTCATGGTGATTTTCATTATGATTCTTGCAGAAATCATAAATAATGGCATTTGAGTGGTATCTATGGGACAAAATTACTTTGTACATGCGTATTGGGACTAATGGATTGGAGTTAGAGCAGATGAGTTTTAGAACCCTTTTTTGGGATAATGGGGGATGGGACAACTGGGGATTGGTTGACACCGTAGGATAGTGGTTATAGCTAATCGATAATGTGGGGTTGAGTTGAGTATGATCGAATATTATAGATGGAGATAGTACGATGTTTTTTGGTTATGTAATCATGAGATACCATTTTGTTCTATTGATAAAGGACGCATGACATTGGTTTTATTTTAGATTATCTTGTTTGAAGGTTATTGATCAGTGATCGGTTTGATTCCACCAATCATTTCATGAGGATATTCCATAGTGTAGTTCTTGATAATATATATTGTTATTTATAGGGTTTGGAGAGTATTCCTCCACTTGAATTCACATTCTATGGATCCATAGGGGTATTCAAATATTAATGTGTGGATATAGATATTCAATTGTGGTCCCAATTGATAAGACGATGGTGAGAGGGTGTGTGATATTATATATTATGGTGATGTCTGTTCCAAGTGACCCTGAAAGGTGTATGATCTATTAGGGTTGAGGTTTTTCGATCTGAGATGGTCTTATAACAATACATTTTTATTTTTTAGTACATTGATATTGATACATTGATTATTCCCATAAGGGAGTTTGATATGGTTGGGTTGCCACATTCTGGTACACATTATAATTATAAGAGTTGTGATAGCTGATAGACCAAAACATACAATCCGTAAGTATCTTTTTTAATATACAGGGTAAATATTATTATACATGATGATCCATGTATGGTTAATATGCTATGTATTTTTCAGAAACAAAAGCTAGATGCATATAGTATACATTACTGGTTGAGCGTGACACTAATGATCTATGTAATAATGGAATACCATATGGATGGATATTGGACTGATGCTCCGCATTCATGGGTTGAGTGTTGCATAGAAATTCCAGGCATGTTATTTTATACTTTTGAGTATAGAGAATGTGACATCACATGTGTTTGGTATGGTGCAATACTTGTGGTTATATGAATTTTGGGCAAACTATTAAAATGGTGTTAATATGAGGATATGTAAATTAATATTATACTTCATGGATATAGTTTTAGAAAAATTCTTAAGGTGATTTTGGAATGCCATGTGGAATAAAATACTAGGATAACTCTTCTTCTCCTTAGGCTGGGAAAGACTGATGCATTGTGTACCATTGTTGTTAGGTATATGTAGTTGTTGGACATAGGTTTTGGGAACTACACATTTTCTTTGAGATGGTGTTGACATGCCTGTTGTTTATTATTGGTAGAGATGTTATGGAATTATGGTTTACCTGTAAGACTGATGCACAAGGAATTAGTGTTTATGATACATGAGATAGTTGTTAGACTAAGGTTCTGGGTTAGATAGTAATTTTGAGGTAACATGGAATAATGTGTCAAGGTGAAAAGAATGAGTCAATGTTGGGTCTTGGGGACACTATAGGGGATGAACGAGAATAATACCCAAATTGTAAAACTATCATTAACTGGTTCATTAGTATTATCAGGTTTTGTTGTGCCTTCCATGGATATGGAACCACAGGTTATTGGGATGCACAGACACCATGACGTGATCATATAAACTCTAGCATTGGTAGAATTAGGTACAATGGATCGAGGTCTCATACCAATGCATTGAAAATTGTTTTATCAATATTTATTTTTAGTTTTTATAAATCTCATATAATAATATTTCATGAGAATACACTTATTCAATCCTTTATAGAATTTTCATGGGGTGGCCTATGGGGATTTATTTCTACCACCCTGTAAGTGAATATCTATGTACGTACATACCATATGTATGTTTCTGGTTGAGAATAGATACACGATAGATAGGGCGAAGGCCCTTGATTACATGGTTGAGTGGGATACTAATGTGCAGTTGACTAGTTAGGATGGAATAGATTGATATGGTATTAGAGATCGATTAAATATTATGGCCTTGAGTTGGGAGTATTTCTTGTTTTATTTAAATTTCAGTTATTGATTTTGTATGTGTGACTGACCCAATGGGTCACAGTTTTTGTGTATATGACATAATGTTTTGGGCCCTTAATGTATTTTATTTTATTACAACATCTTTTTATTACCTTTTATATATTCTTCCAAATTAGTTTGATGTGTCACTACAACAAAATAGTCATTTTAAATCATTGAACTTTATCAAGGATATAACAAAGGACAAAAAAGGTCACCATTGTCAGTGTTAAAAAGAGTGTTTATAATGATTAAAATTTTCCATACTACAAAAGTGCTGATAAAAGGCACCCTTACTCAAGTCCTTTTTTAGTATCGATAATGGGTAAACATTATCAGTTTGTTTTTAAGCTAATAAAGGTCCAAAATAAAATGAAATAATTAAAATAATATGAATATAAAGTAATAAATTTTTTTAATTAAATAATTATGGATAAGAATTAATAAAATGAATATACATATATATAAATAATAAAAAATAAAAAATAGTATATATTATATTTTTAGATATGTAAAATGAATAAAATAAAAAAATAAACAATTTTAAATGATTGATTTCAAAAAATATTAAATATTTTATTAATTAAATAGTTATTGATAATAACAACAGAAATTTATTATGCATATATATATATACAAAGATTATGAATATTAATAACTAATATATATTAAATATTCATATATAAAATGAATAAATTTTGATAATTTAAAAATGAACATTTAAATTAAATAAATTACCAAATTATTTAAGAAATTATTAATGATACCATATTTAATAAATATGTATTAATAATATATATATATATTAAATATTAATAAATGATATATATTAAATATAAATGTATTGAAACTAAAGAAAATGTAACATTTTAAAAAAATTAATATCTTAATCATTTTTAATGTCATTTGATTTTTCAATTTATCACATATCAACTATGTGTTACCAAGATTTCACATACATAAACGTAATTATCATGTTTTGATATTGAACTCTCACACACACATATATTTATGCAATTAATGAAATATTATATAGAGACATGTGCCCTGAATATTTATATAATTTATTAAAATTGATGTATATTTTAGAAGTTCATTATAACTGGATAAAATTAATATATTATGTCATTAATTTGTCAATTTTATTATTTTATTTTAATATCCTAACATCTAGTTATTATTTATTCATATAGAATTCATTTTTTTTATTTTTTTTATTTTTGAATTTCATCATTCTCTATTATTTATTTATATAAATATATTAACTTTTTTTTTCATATTTTCAATATTTATTCATCTTTAGTTAGACATATTTGTCCAATTTATTTAATAATTTATATTTATTGAATAAACCATATTCATTTTTTCTTTACTTTTAATGTATATTTATTTGTAATTATTCAATGCACTCGTTTATAAAATTCAAGTATTTAAGATTATATATTCATTAATAATTTTTAAAATATATATTGAATATAAATACTTATAAATAAATATTTCTATAAATTTATATTTATAATATATATATATATTTATATATATATATATAATTACATAGAATAAATAATTATTCTAAAAAAGAATATAGTTATTTATAAATAAATAATTATATTTATTTAAATATTTATAAAATAAAACAAATTATATTTTTTAAAAATAAAAATCTATAGTTATATCTATAATATATATATATATATATTATTTTTCTAAATCGTTATTCATATATTTATTATTAAACAATTATATATTAAAATAAATACAAAATTATAATAAATAAATTTTAATAATGAATATATTTACATTATTGATCGTTATAAGTATATATATTATATATATTTATATATAATTTTTAAATATATACTATGATATAAATATATTCATAATTATAAAAAATTGAATATAAATAAATAAATAAATAAATAAATAAATATAAATATATAATTAGAAATATATTTATAAACGTATATATACAATATTTATAAAATTATATAAATATTATTACAAATAAAACATTATAATTTTATTAAAAAATTATTAATGTCAATATAAATAAATAATTATATATTAAAATAATTTTACAATTACAAAAAGGAAATATATAATTATATAAATATGTTTACAAGTTTTTTTATTTATAAATTTAATTATAAATACTTTATCATCAATTTTTTAGATTTGATAAAGATGTGTTTTATCAGTGCATATAAATTTATTGATAATAAAAGGGAACTTTATTAAGGATTATTTAAAAGCACTGATAAAAGTGTCTTCGATCTATTTAAAAGAACCCTAACTACAACTCATTCAATCACAATTCTAATGCTCTCACGAAACTCCCCTACTATTGTTGCTTCTCCTTTATGTTATCTCAGATGAATCAAGGCTAGAATCTAAGGTATGTGATTAGCTCCTTTTTCTATCTTGTTTTTTTAGTTATGTAGTTTTCATTATTTCATTGTTCTTATCCATGAATAACCCTATATGTCATTTTTCTCACTCACACACATACCTATACCTACACCATGCCGCCCATACTCTCTTAATTCATTCCTATATCATATGAGACCAGTGTCAACAAAATCACTGTCCACCATTTGAACTGATGGTTATATTCTTTCTGTTTCCATTACATTATTTCTTTTTTAAATTTTAGATATTAGGGATTTTCAATCATTGAATCTAGTTTCCATAGTATTACATTCACATGATGCTGGAAAATACATTAAAAAAATAATAATAATCTTTAATATGTATGTGTCTATTGAGAAAATCAACTTCATAAAAATTTATAAAATGAAATTTGTCGAATATAACATAACAAATATTGGATGATTAATGTCATATATGTGAATTATATTTTTATAGAGTTCATAAAACCATTGAAATGTGAATAAAAATGATGAGTTATCTCATATTTTTCTCTAATTATGATTATGGATTAAGAATCCATAAACAATGATAATGCTACAATAGACAATGTGGATATTAAAAATAATGTTTTGTAAATAAGGAATAATTTTGGTAAGATATAAGTACAATAAAATACACATCATGCATAAAATTATGCATTTTCATGCATATTTCTCGTAAATTGTTACAGTCATCAATAGAGATATGATACCTCAATAATCTAGTACAATTATCCTTCACTATCCTTAGTTAATAAATAATAAGATTCTATAATTACTTCCATATCCTGATGATGGATTGAACTCCCTCTGTCAATCTACCTTTCCTCTAATCATTGTGTTTCTAATAATTATGGATGATATACCTCCCATATAGATTGTATTCATTAATCACTATCAAAGCCTCTTCTTAGCCTTTTAATACCATGTATTCCAATTGATTTTTTAAGTCATTCATCCTTTCATCCTCCTCATTTAATACATCCTAAGAACACTAAAAATAAAAAATCAAAATTAATGAAAACATATTGAATGAATATTGTTTAGTTTCTTGATATGAATTTTCTTATGTGACTCACAAGTTTACTTTATAAAGTGTATTAAGAAATTATTCCAAAAAATATGCATATTTGGAGAAAATATTTGATGAATAGATTTTTGGGTGATATGGAAAGATAGAAATAAGCTTAGATTCGAAGGGACCCACGCCTCGGGCAGATCCATTATCTGCAGGTCGAAATTCATTCTCGCGGATCTGGTTTCCCTCTTCTCCTCCTAGAGTGATGCTCCATCCTTCAGCTATATGCGATCGCATTCCCAAGGATTCCAGTCTACTGTTTCTCGAGGTTCTTGGGTTCCCTGGTCTCTGCCCTCGGGAGGGATCAAGCTCCATTCTGACGGGTCTTGTTCATCGGGGGCCCTATGCGGAGGCGGTGTGGTGCGGGACCAGTGGGGCTCAGTCTATATGACTTTTTCCTCACGGTTAGGGTATGGATACCCCCTCCAGGTGGAATCCAAAGCCATGATGATAGGTATTATCCTCTGTCTCCAGAAGGATATTGGGATTACTGGGGTTGAAACTGATTCTAAAATTCTTCATGATGACCTCAAAAACATTTTCCCTCCTCCTTGGTCTATATTCTATATTATCAACAAGTACAAAGGTATGCTATCTAATGATACCAAAATCAGTCATGTTTGGCGCGAGGGTAACCAAGTGGCAGATCACCTTCCTTCTTTGGATGTTCTGGGCTCTGACCCTATCTAGCTACATGATTTTTTCTCTTTGAAGCCCAAAGGGGTCAATTTTATTAGAGGGGATGGCCTTGGTTTTCACTATTTAGGACCTCCATAGGATTTTTGTTTTCGTGTTTCCTATTTTTTTTACTGTAATGTGTTGATTTTTCAATAAAAAGTGATGTGAATATGATGAGTTAACATGGTTTCTGGAAAGGATAATAGAAGATATAATTTAGGATATTTTTTGGAGAATAAAATAGTTATTTGTAAATATCAATGTGCTATAGAAAAACCAAATATATAGATTAAGGGAAATAGAATTTATTTCAATTTTTATTTCAACGTTTATTCCATCATTTTTTGAAATATAGTATGTATTAATGAATAATTACAAATGTATTTCTATTATTTTGGAATATGATTGGGTTTTGAGTTTACATGGGATAACCCTATTTTTTTTAAATAACAATATTTGTTAGGTTTTATGTGAGTGTTATGTGTGGTATGCTATAATGTGAGTTCCTATAGACATGTTAGTAACTCATCGATGGCTACTTGAGTATTATGTGACATATGTGTTGTTGTTTGTTCTTCCTTATGGGTTTTTGAAGTTATTTTTTACTCTTATTTTGTTTCACCCACTGTGTATTTCTTTTCTATGTGAACCAGCTATGCTTAAATTACCCATATTTCAAATTCACTTTCAAGAAAGAAATGGCTATGCAAAAAATATTTCATGATTTGGATGCATTATGTAAATGTGATGGTTATACATGTGGGATAATCATGGATTCAACTATTCTAAGGTCAAAACTCATGGTACCAATGTGGTAGATATTTCCTGAGAGAGATAGTTAATTTTTCCACCTCATATGATTCAAATTTTTTCATTTTATTTGTTTCATAATTTCAATTTAGGGGAATAACCATGGTATAATCATATGGTATGATTATTATAATTCAATGGTAAGAAATAAAGTAATTCAATTTTATTATCATTATGTCCAAGCCCGTACACAATGAAATTACTTTCAATTGTATTTTTAGTGTTACTACTTTGAAAATAAACTAAAAAATATGAATTTTATATTTATGGGGTCAGGATTGTATTTATGTTTTTATTTTTATACTCATACCCAACACATAAATTTATGTTGTTATATAGATCTTATATTTTAGATACATGTTAGGGAAAATAACTAGAAACATAATTTTGAGTTTGTTTAACTCATTGGGGATGAGTTGATGTTCACATGGTAGTGTCAGAGACCATTCATTATCATGATACACAAATTGAAATTAAAAATTAAGATCTATAAATTAACAATAAATTCAGGTTACAACATTCATCTTCACCAGTTTTATATCCTAAATACTTATTATTACATTTTTTTTATCATACTCATCCCTTCTCTCTTCTGTGTTTCTTTAACCACTCGGAGCAGCAGTCTTCCAAAATGATTAACAGTACCCTGTATGGGATGAATTTTGGTTAGTGATGTTCAAAAAATATAGAGAGATGTCTATAAGAGATGAATGATGAGTATCAAGAAACAAAATACAATGATAAATATTTAGTAGATTAATCTAATGAGGATGACCATTTTTTATAACATGCACATTTTGATGATTTTTTTGGTCACCTACAATGGGGGGTAATTAATTTTTTAAAAACAATTATGCATTTCATTGAAAAATGAATTCATGATAATTGTTTGACAAAAGAGTATGAACATGGAGTAAATGAGTTTATCCGTTTTGTATTATAGAATGCATGAAACCCTTCAAAAACAATTTCTTCGAGTTTATTTTGTTATTATTCAATACATATTAATCGTTTGATTACTCGTGAAGAAAATTACATCTACACATTATGAAGTTAATAATCTCATGGAAGATAATACTATTGGTGATGAAACTATAGAATTATTTGGGGATATATAACATGTGGATGAAAAAAAACAATGATACAACATCATTGTGTTGAATAATATTATAAAGTCAATACATAAGGTTATAATATTTGAGGTTGGTAGAAAACAATGCATCCAACCTATTAACTCCACCTTGTTAATATTTATTAGTTATTTTGAGGGTAATAATGAGGATTGATTTACCAAATGATATTGATTCTAGTTTCTATGTCCAACCTATATTGAAGGAAATTATTTAGAAATATATAATGCTAATGTTAAAATATACTCCCTCTATTATACAAAAAATAATATAATAAAACTTTGATTTTGCTTTCATTATTCATTGTAGAGTTCTTTTATTTTAGAGGATTTATATATGAAATTTGTCTTTATGGCCACTAGAATATCATATAGAGGCTTCTAGAATATTATTACGAAGTTTCATTTTTAGTTTGTTGAAGGGAATGTAATGCTCGAAACACCAGTTTGTCTACACACATTATAATGCTGGAAACAAGGACTTCATTCATCAATAATAACAATGAGAAATCATTTCAGGTGATTTTCAGATCATAATATATTATTTGAAAATATTTATATTATCTAGCTGGATTCTAAATGGTTAATATATGAAATAGTAAAATAGTTATGAAAATAAACATTGTGCATCAAAACCATTGTACCCCTATCGAAATGAATTTGTAGGGTAATCTTCAATAGAGAAGAAAATTTTATGAATTTAAATCAATAATTAATATTTAGATATGTTAAATGAATTAATATATATTCCAATTTTATATGTATATTTATGAATCAAATTTTCTGTCCACTTTTATACCACATCTTCTGCTATGGATGGAGGATTGTGTAAATAAAGAGGGTAAAATAATTGATTGAAGAACAAAAACAGTTTGAGAAACATATTTACGTTTGAAATAGTTGTATTTCTTAAAATTTGTAATTGTATTAAATAAAAATATGTATTTGTGGTACATATTTTTTTATATGGTTTAGACATAGTAATCAATAATGATCATACAAGAATAAAATCATCATTCACAAACTTTGAAGAGGCCTGAACAATATGGCCACATTAGAGGATTTGGATTTAGAGTATGTCCTCGAGCACCTTTATTAGTCAAAGAAACAAAATGAATATATATATATATATATAATGGTGAGATAATTAAAGACTAAAATACTCTCACATTATGATATTATTTTTTAGTTTTGTCTATAGAAAGATGAATAATAAAAGATCAACGGGAAGCAGCAATGGAAGAAATATCCTCATATTATCCAAATGATCCCACTATCCTTGAGGCTAGTAAATCCCCCAAACCTCTTACCTTTATTGATGTAATTTATTCTATCATAAATTTTTATATGAAATGTATGTCAAATAACATATGATAACTTGATTTCACTAAAATTATATAGGGTTCACCTGTATGTGATTTATATCAATCAACACCCATGTGCCGCCTTATTATGATAATTATAGTGTATAATACACTAAGTTCCATGATTCACAATAATTTACTCCCAAAATATTTAATGAAATTTGTTATTAAGGTATCTTAGTATCCAATTTTTGAGTTTCATATTCTAGTTAATGAACCAAATGTTACAATATTCAATGATGCTATTAGAGATTTCTTATCAAGTTCATCAAATATTATAAATCTACTTGTGGTATTTCTTTAACATAGTTTTTCAACTGAAAAAAAACTATAATGGTTTATGATAAATTTTCTGAAGTGAGTTATGATATTACATATGGAGAAGGTGGTGGGGAAATAAATTGTCGAATCAATAAAATTAAGTGAATCAACCATGTAATCAAATCAAAATTCTAACAGTACCATCTCCCCACCGGTTCTAATAAAACATTTATTATCATTACAAACTTATCGAGAGATTAAATTTAATGATGAAAATATTTTATAAATTCCATAAGAAAAATAAATTCATGGAGGATCCATGATATATGTAATTGGTATCAATCATATAAACTATATTCTCATCCAGTAATAGATGGGATCCTTAGTTGTGAATACATACATAAGTTAAAATTTCATAATATATCTATCCAAATAATAATATAATTTGTTTATTAATTTTAATAACAATCACTATTTTGTATTTTTGTTTTAATTTTAACTATATTGTGGGAAAATTGTGGGAATCACAATTCAGATTTATTAACCCTATATAATTATTATGTAAAAACTCACATTCCATGATACACAAATCTAGAATAAAAGAAACGAGTTACTCAAACCATTTGAGAAAAAAATAAGGCAACATACACTTTTTTATTTCTATAATTAATATGTAAAAATATACACTCTCATAAAATAATATATATTTTTCAATTTTTTCATTATATATTTGTTTTTGTATTTTTATGCAGCATTGGATATTGATCAGAGTTAATCTAGATATCCCATATCTTGAATTTTTTGATCAAATACATGGATATCAATACAAATGAAACCACACGATTTCTATTATTAATATATAATACCCGAAAGTAATATATTTATTGACAAAAATTGAATTATATACTTTATTCTGTAATTTAAAAAGAATTATGTTATTATAGGGAGGAAAATTAATATATTATAAAATAAGAAATGAATTCGGTGAGTGAAGAGATGAGTAATATGGACAACTAGAAATATAAAAACATTTTGTAATATGTATAAACATTTATTTATAAAATCATTTCAACATAATTTAATTAACTTGGTCTCTAGTTCTATAGTTTCCAAAACAATATAATGACATTGATTGTGGATATTATGTTTTTTAAAATTAATGAGAGATATCATAAAGAACAAAAAGAGCAGTATCCCCCAACATGTAATTTATTATGGAAACTACAATTTAATTATATGTATTTCATAATAATATTGTTTTCTATATTCTCTCAGTGCTATCATGATTTTTGATGACATGCCTATTGTAGACGCTGAAAAAAAGGTCTGTAACTCCTACAGGATTTTTCGAAATGGAAAAGCGAAGTCATATTCGGAATCAGAGGCCCGGTCCGGAGGCCCAGGAAGTGGTGCGCAAAATAACGGAGGACTGGCGTGAAATAATGATGTGCGCGTGAAGCATTCCTAGGATTCATGTAATCGAGCTGATGGCGTGCCCAATTTTGTGCGCCCTGGTTCCGCGCGGTGAAGCTTTGCGCGCCGACGGTTCCCGTCGCAGAAACATTCGCGCGCCGCTTAGATTCTGCGCCGGTCGATGCCTATAAATAGAAGACGACCCCAGACGGTTTGGGGTTGCGGAATTCGGAACGGCTCCCGTGCACACAATTCGACTCCTCGCACACAATATGACTTCCAGGTAATTCCCCTTTTCGCGCAACCTTGCCCCGGGGTTCGCCTTTGTGTGAAACTCCACTGGCTTAAGTGAATTTTCCCACTCCTCCGGGTACTTCCCTTATGCACAATCATTAACCTTGCATGGAATCCCCTTCTATGCGCACAATTCCTTTCGAGAAATAACCTATCTACACAATCCTCTGGCCCTATTTCACGCCATCCCGGTGTTTTGCTCGAAAACCTTCTTTTTGTGCGCAACACCCAGGACCCCTTTACCGTGACACCCCTTGGCTGCCTTTCCGCGCCGGCACCTGATGTCTCCCTTGGTGGACATGCGCGCCTTGCGTTGTTTTCCCGTACGGCCTTCCAGGATCGTACGAAGTAACCTCAAGGTCCCTTGGGCGGTGTTTCCCTTTGCGTTGTTTTGCCTTATGCTTCTTCTCATAGGCACGTTAATGGTTATTGCTTCTTCGCATAGCCACGCTAACGTGGACCCATCAATGGTTCGCCCTACGGCTCCCCTTCATTACGGCCTTGCTGATGCCTTCCCTCTTACAAGGGGTAGAGGGCATTGGGCATGTAATCCCAAGGGGTGTGGAGCGAACCCACCTCGTCCAAGCTGTAGGACGTTAAACTGCTAAGCTCCTCATCCTTAACACATGACGTTAAACTGTGGTCCGACCCCGTTCTTCGCACACAGGGTCTCCCTAGCTCGGACATTTTTTATGCCCCTCATCTCCACATGAATGGAATCTTCCTCGCATGGAATTAAATGCTCCTTTCCGAAGTGGCGTTTGTCCACGGGGGAAGGGCTGCCTCCGAGCGTAAGCCCCTAGCCTCTCGTACGGAAGGTTGCACCCATGCACCTCCGTACTTCCCCCCTGCCAAGGCTAGTGGAGTCCCTTTTCCACTGTGCTTTGTCGCACCACGGGCCTCCACCCTAGAGTAATCCTCGACACCCAGGGCCACTAACCACGTGTAAGACCCAGTTTCCTCTTTGGGCCGCTCAACGCATAAGCCCCTTTCCGCTTCTCACGGACGCACCCTTTGTGACGTGATCGTCTGTTCCCTGCTGCCTCTTGTTTCTCACACCGTGCATGACTCACGTGGGCTTAGAGTGTGCATCTACCATGACATCCTCTTATATTCCGCCTCGGAGTGTAATCCCCATACTAGTGAACTACATGGACTTTGATCCGTGCTAACGCATGGTATGTAGGAAGCCTCTAGGAGGTTCAATCCCACCACTCGGTCATTCCGACCTCTCCATGTCGGTTCCCTGACCACTATGGGCCGCCTCAGAGCGTAAGCCCCATATCCACTATGGGCCGCCTCAGAGCATAAGCCCCAGATTCCTCGTCCCCCATGACGTTAAACTGTATGCCCTCCTCCCGCATGACATTAAACTATATCTCGTCCCACATGACGTTAAACTGTATTCCCCCTCTTGGGCCATCTCAGAGCATAAGCCCCATTCCTCACACCCACGTCTCATCCTGACTTCCCCCCTCAAGCCCACGTGCTTTGGGATGCTCATGCCCTAGCACGGAGATCTTACTTTCTCCAGGACCCAATGCATGCGTCCTTTCTCATAGGTCGCCTCTTTTGGTGTCCCACCGTATCACTGAACTATGTGGACTTTGATTCCTTTCCATGGGGATACGTAGGAAGCCTCCACGAGGTTCAATCCCATCACTACATCATCCATTCTGATCCTTACCCGGGCCACCACATCCCGGTGAGATCATGCCACCCCATCCCACTCCATGGTATCCGGGAAGCCGCCCACGTGCTAGCCCCAACATCGGTGTTCCCCCTAGTTGTCCTTCAATATGATCCAATCTCAGTGTTTCGATCAGTCCGATCTGTCTCTTCAAGACGTTAAACTCGTGGTATACCCCGTGTTAAACATGGTAAGCTGAGGAAAACCCCAGATGGTATTCATTCCCTGCGTTCGATGTGGGATGCCTTGGGCTTCCGCACCCTCGAGAAGCCCTGTGATAAGGGAAAGAAGACAGACATGCCAATCCCCAGCGTCAAGACATGCCAATGACAACCCAACATAACCATTCTCCTCACCGAAGGTTGCTGCCCTGACAAGACCTCTTGGAGTGTCTCGACGGAAGCAGCGTAATAAACTGTCCTCCATGTAGATATGGCGCTGGGAATGAGCTTCACGAACCCATCTTAAATTTATAAGGGAGACCCGAACTAGGTGACGAGATCTAAGGAGGAATCCATGGAAGGAAGAACCGACATCCCATCATCCCAGTTTTGATCAAGGAGCAGACGTCCTTGAATAAGGAACGGATGTCGCCCACCTTTGGAAAGCGGGAATGCAGGGCAACGAGCCATGCCTCCTCCCATGCGTGACGGACACGCACGCGTGCCCCAACATAAAAGCATCGGAAACAAAAAATGGTGAACCCGACGTCAAGCTCTTCTCCTCAATATGGGGACAGGTAGCGTTCGGGGTATCAGAAGATTAGCATGTCACCAGGTCTAGGTACCTATCACCGGGATGTGAAACCTGCCAGGGGTTATGGCAGCCAGGATGTTGAGTGCTCCGTTCTACGGCGTCGTCAGCGTGGATCCCTCTCACCGACCACGGTAGACGGAATGACGATGGGCTATTGGTTGTCGATTTATTTTCCTTTTAGTACTAATGGGTTCATCTTCCTGTTTCCAGGAATCAGATCACTACATCCGGAGCTCGATCGCCAGCAGCCCACCAGCGTAGGGGCAGGGGCAGTACCGACGGGGCTACCCCACGCGGTCTCTCCTTTTACACAGTCACTCCAGCTCCGATTTCCACGATTGTCGGGCTCTCTCGACCCCTCTCCCAGTCAGAAATCATCCAGAAAAGGGTGATCAATGACCTGGTTCGTAGGTACGACGAGGAAGGGATCATCCCCACTAGGGGCGTGGCCCGTTTGTATTTAGAGGCGGTTGTGCCTCACTATTGCCGCTGCCCCCGAGGGCCGCGCAGGGAGCCGTCGCTCCCCACTCCAACGTTCAACCGCTTCGGGAGCCTATCCCCAGAGCACCTTGACACATCCTTCCCCTATGCTGATGAGGTGGGGGATGTCTGGGTCCGCCCGATCGGAGACCCGTCCCATGGGTTAACGGCAAGAACCCCTTCCAGGCTGCGTCGACGTCATCACCTGACTACCCGGGCTGAGGACCAGGAAATCTTTGTGCCAACACCACTGGCTCCAGCCCATCTGAACAGACGTTAGCATCGGGCGTGAGTGAAAGAGAATGCTCGTACTGGGGCACCAAAATCAGCAACCATTGTGGTCGAAGCCACTGCTGACTCCTACTACCAGACCCCCACACATGTTTATCAGGTGCGGTCACATGCCCGACTGGGATCAAGGCCCCGACCACCCTACAGGCAGGTTGGGTCGACTCTCCCAGTCGCGGGCACAAGCAAAGGCCACCGTGGACCAATCTAGGGTAGTGTCACGCACCATGAAGGCTCATTCCATGCCACTGATCTGGAAAGCCGAAGGCTTCTTCGGGATAGCTACACTCCAGGTATGAATGTTTCCAGCGCCCACTGCACTGGGTATGAGGTCACTCCCCCTACCATTGGCCACGAGTATGGAGCTGTTGCATATATAGTCGCTCACTCACATGGAGGTCCTCCCCGTGTCCGTTTCGACATATGTCCCGGTGCTTCCCACACCCTGTCCATCAGTCCCCTATGCCCCAGTACTATTGTGTCCATTGGACTCTTTGACGGAAATCATCCTTACCCTGAGGATCCACCCAGGGGAAGGAAGGCGAGGCGTCATTTCCGTAGGAGGAATGTCAGGGGAGTCCGGATGAAAATTAGACCAGTCCGTTTCTCGGACTCTGAGGTGGAGTACGACTCGACGATGGAACCCGCCCCCCCAACCCTTTGAGTTGAGAACAGGGATGGGGACATGGTGTGTCAGTCTCGTACTCCCCGAATGTGAGATCTGTATGATTCTATCATCCCTCCGAATGTATATCCAGGAGGACGAGGACTTGGCGTACTCCTAGGGGTCAAACCCAAATTTATCACTAGCCTCCCCGGAAGCACCTACCACCTCAGTCAGGGAGGGTGGGGAACTTTTCTGGGGACCTACGGAAGAGTCGCAAGGCGACACACCCTTGGAGAGTACCGATGCTATGGCAGGAGGCCCATTTGATGTCCCATCCTATCGCAACGTGGCAGTTAGGGTTCTGAAACCCTTGGAGGACGACTCAGGGATCGGCGGCCAATCGACATGTTCGCTATATTCCCCGCCGGCCAGCCCACCGGCCCGGCGACCTGCCTCAGCACCATTGCCAGCTCCCCGGCCATTCTCAGTTGATGAGCAGGGGCAGCAAGGTCCGGACCCTGAACTGGAGTCATGGAGCTTCTGGACCATCCTCGCAGTGGGACACTTCCCCGAGAAGTTTTAGCCGGTTGCAGGATTGGATTTTGATATTCCAGATTCACTCACCCCGGGAGAGTTTGAATGTTTTTTCTAGACTCTTCGAGTGACTCACTCCCATCTTCAACATCAGCAAGCGCCTTATCCTGGGAGTCAAGAACATATCGAGGATATCGGTGAGCAGTGTCGTCGGGTCGAACTGGCAGTGCTTCCTGCGGTTCGGCAGCCCGAGTCACTTGACCACCACGGGGCCCTCCAGTAACAATGCGTCTAGAGTTTTCAAGTACTCCGCAAGGTTATTAGGGAATCCACCCCCCATGTTCACATCCGCGGATGGGGAAGTACGCTGCCCTTCTTTTCTGTGCGATCCGCCGACATCCCGATTCACCAGGCGACCCTAAGGGAATGTCGCCAAAGTCAGTGGTGGTCAACATGGTTGACCTTTTAGATGAGGTAGACGGTGTGGAGCTCCTCGATGGGGACTCACCCCCTGAGGACAAGCCGCTACTGGACCCGTCTGGGAGGATTACTCGCCACCAGAGGAGCCTCCTAGGTCTCCCCACACCCACTAAGGCATTAACACTGAGCCGAATCATCGGCAAGGGTAAAGAGCATGTCGGGGTTGTCAAGATCACTGACCCATCTGCCTAGGTGCAGAAGGAATATGAAGACACCGAGAAGTCCATACTACGCCAATAGCTTTCTGAGAAAAAGAGGTTGGTTAATGAGCTCTTGGCCGAATGCATTACAGAGCGGCGGCATGACTACGGTAATCCTAGGCCAGGACAGTAGGGGCAGGAGCACCTACACCTTGCTGAGATTCTCCTGGGAAACCGCGAACATGTTGCATTCGCCGACAGGGGAGAGGCCGGAGCCCATGGAAAGAGGGCGCGATACGTCGCGCCAAACCCTCCCAAGCGGCGGGATCACCTGGGGGACCCTGCTCGGTTTCATCCCGCTGCCCCGAGAGTCTCTCCGCCAGCCGCCCCGCGAGCTGCTAAGCTTGACTACCGGATTGAAGATCCCGAAAATGCGCTTGTGGTTAGAGTTCCCCGTCAGGACATGAATCCACGTACAGAAGATCTGATGGAAGTACTCATCGCCCGCTTGGAGACCCTGGAAACTCAGAAGGTGGAAATCCCACCAGACGGAAAGCCATATCCAGCTTGCGTGGATGATATGCCGGCCCCGCCGGGATTTTGGAACCCCACCTTCGCCCCCTTTAATGGGACCGGACCCCGCCACAACACCTGTCCCACTTAAACTCGAGGTGTTGGCCTATGTTACTGACTCTGGCATAGCAGGAGGCTGCCAAGCTCCGTTGCTTCATTCAGACACTGGAAGGACCAACATTTGTCTGGTACACCCAGCCCCCTGTTGGATCTGTGACTAGCTGGGAGGACCTTCGTTGGAAATTCCTCTACTAGTTCAATTCCACAACCCAGAAGACGAACATTGCAGACCTCTTCAGGTGCAAACAAAGGCCCGATGAGCGGGTCGCAGACTTCGTCGCCCGGTGGAAGGGTCTCATGTACTCCCTTGACATGCCACTAACTTAGGAGCAATTACTGACAATGAGTGTAGGTAATTTCAAGGCAGAGTTGGCTCCTTCTCTGATCACTCAGAATTACCCTGGAGGGTTCCAAGATTTCTCAGACAAGGCTCAGCGCCTTGAAGAAGCCCTGTAACAGGCCAGTCAGGCATGCCCGCTACCTCCTGTAATCCCTACATAGAGAGCGGCCAGAGCTGAGCCCACTATTGTAGCCCAGATAGAGGCCCCCAGACAGCTAGAGTTTCTACCGGTGAGGCCATCTTAGCAGCCCCATAGGAGTCCACACCCATGGGCACAGCCTTCGTCCCACCAGCGACTGCCTCAAAATCAGCAGGCACCTCCGCGTAACGCACCGCCACCACCCAGGTGAGATAATTAGGCCCCGCCTCCACGGCATGCTCCTCTAGCCCCTGGTCATGGTCAGCCACCAAGATCCCCCTATCTATACATAAGGAATCAGACTAACTCATTTGACGAGGCCCAGGTACCCGGTTATTTCTGTAGCGCCTTGGAGCAGAGTATCGTGCGGCTGCCTGAGTGTCGGAAGAAAGAAGAGGCGCGTCTCACTGATCACCCTAACTACTGCCCTTATCACCGGATCTTGGGTAACACCATCCAGTGATGCTATGTGTTCAAGGACTGGCTCAAAGACCATATTGACAACAACATATTCAGGTTGGGCCCGACCCTGGTGCATGTGGCAGGTGTCTTCGTGAGATCAGATGGCAGCAGTGACAACGAGGATAAGTGGGAACAGGTTTCCGACCGTGGGTCCTGGAATTATGACAACTGGATGGATCGTAGGACAGTCGCCCATGCCCATGGCATCATTCATGCCTGCCTGTGTCAGCCAGAGCCCACAGAATCTGCGAGCGCTGCTTTGGCATCGTCATCCCAGCCTACCTTCTTCCAGAAGAGAAAGTGGCGGCACATGAAGAAAGAACACGCCCTGCCAGTTCCATCATCTTCCCACATGATTGGAGATTTTATGCTCCCAAAGATGGGGATCCCTCCGAGACTCCGTCTGGTAGTGGATAACTCCTCGATTGAATGCCCGGGGTACGCTTCGGTTAACACCGTAGAGTTGGTAAATTCCTTTTTGACTCCCGATGATGAAGAATGCCAGGTGGACCTCCCCAATGCCCCCATCCATCGCCAAGGTCAGTGGAGCCATGGTTACGTGAATCTTTGGGGCACGACAGTCATCACCTCTAGTCAGGCCGTGCACGCTACTGAGACCAGGCAACTGGCCCGATACAGAGATCAGCGCACGCGGCCCCCTCACCCGGTGTTGAAAGGATCGCCTCCACCACCATTTGTGTTTCTGGATCCGGTGGGACCATCTTGTCTGTGTTTCAACCATCCCTACCCTACCACCGCTCGACTACAGCCTTCCGGTCCTAACGCAGAAGACACCTCCCGGGCTTCGACAAGTGAACAGCGAGACGTGCCTAGTACCAGTCAGTCACATGTCTCGCCGGCAGAGCCCATCATGCCTCCAATCGCAGATCGACCTCTTGTAAGTAGAAGCTCGCATTTGGCTCGAATGTATGATGTTCTGAAGCACCTGGCCGGCATTAAACCAAGGCTTTATATCCATGAGGCCCTTCTCCTGTCGTCTGAAATGCGTGAGGCACTCGTCGAGGCTCTAAGGAGCCCCCTCCAGTTTGAGACGGAGGTGGCGGCCACAGAATCCTTCCACACCGAGTCGATTGAGGACGCCGAATGTCAAGCAGTTGTCTCTTTTTCTGGTGGGGATGAAGACCTTCCCATATAGGGGCACATTTTCCCACTTTACATCACCAGCCAGTTCAATGGCGTGGAAGTTCGCCGCTGTCCTGTTGACACGGGTTCCGGGATTAACTTAATCCCAACTCGGAAACTGCAGAAACTGGGGTTGTATGAGGATGATTTAGCTCCCTCCGACCTCAGGATCCAGGGGTATGACAGGACCAAGCAAACTCCACTTGTCAAGATTCGTCTGAAGACCCAGTTCTGCGGCCTAATTTCCAATACTGAATTAATGGTTGTCTCTCAGGACACCGCCTACAATGCGTTGATGGGAAGGTCGTGCCTCCTCCTTCTCGTAGCAGTCCCCTCATCGTATCCCCAGTGCCTCAAATACTCCCTTAAGGGTCGAGTGGGCGTGCTCCATGGAGATGCATATCCTTTTGCCTCTTGTGAAGCCCGTTATTTGGACGCTAACTATTATAAGAGCAAGGACAAGAAGATCCTTGCAGGTGAGGTCGAGCCCTCCATTGTCGCCAGTGATCCCTGGGTAGGTTTGGACGATTCATATGTCTTCCCAATCCATCGGTTGGAGTCCACGACCCCCGATATGGGGAAGTGCTTTGTTGTTTCAGGTACCATAGGAAGTCATATTTCCGAGTCCAAGCGATAGCAGGAAATCACCGCATACTCTTACACCAACCAGGCTCAGTTGATCCCCAAGCCTCCTACCCCTGTATGATATCGGGACGTTGGGCTCATGGCAACGACAGTACGTCAGACATGTCTGTTTCTCCGGGCCGGAATCGATCGGCTCAAGCCAACGCGCCACTACTGCTTTGATGTCATAAAGTGTGGCCCCTTGGGATAAAGGCCAGATGTGATTGGATCAACCACTTTTGTCGCCATGGTCTCCGCAGTGCATGGGTACCCTGACGTGACGACCTCTGCCGCCCAAGCCGGCACCAGCTTCCAATTAGGGTCTGGAAGCCCCAAAACGGATCCCCCCATGGATGATCCTTCCACAAGTGGAGAGGAGGACATGGAATATGCTCCTCCTTCCTTTGAGGAGGGTGTCCCAACCACGGTCGACGAGTTAGTGCAGGTGAACCTCGATATAAAGGCGGACCTGATACCCACATTGGTCAGCGCCGCTATGCCGCCTGAGGAACGGTAACGGTACGTAGACTTCCTCAGACAGCACTGTGATGTGTTCTCCTGGAGTTATGATGAGATGCCCAGACTAGATCCCCAGGTATCCGTCCACCGCCTTGGCCTTCCAGCAAACCATTTCCGGTTCAAGAAGCCTCCCAGAAAGATGCACCCCTCTCACGGTGCCATGGTTGAGGCCGATGTTGATAAGCTCCTCAAGACCAACATCATCAAGGAAGTCCAGTACCCCAGGTTGCTATCCAACATTGTGCCAATCAGGAAGAAGAACGGACAGACCAAGGTTTGTATCAACTTTTGCGATCTCAATCGCCACTGTCTGAAGGATGATTTTCCCCTTCCCGTGACAGAGTTGTTGATCGATGCAATGGCCAGGTTCCAAGCCCTCTCCTTCATGGATGGGTACTCCGGGTACAACTAGATCTAGATGGACCCCGAGGATGAAGAGTTCACTGCCTTCAGGGCCCCCAGGGTACTTTCTGCTACTAGGTTATGCCCTTCGGCCTAAAGAATGCAGGTGCCACCTATCAACGGGCCATGCACCACATATTCAAGATGATTCTCGGGATGCTGGTGGAGTGTTGCATGGATGATATGGTGGTTAAATATCATCAGTGCCAGGACCATCTCAAAGACCTTGAGAAAGTTTTTGGCTTCCACCGTTCTCGCCACTTGAAGATGAACCCGTTGAAGTGTGCCTTCGGGGTCACCTCCAGAATGTTTCATGGATTCATTGTTAGGTATTGAGGCATCGAGATCAACCTAGAGAAGATCAAGGCCATCAGTTAGATACCTCCCTCGAATAATATTCTAGAGCTAAGAGGCCTACAAGGCCACTTAGCCTATATACGCCGATTCATTGCGAATCTGGCTGGCAAGTGTATACCTTTTTCTCGGATCATAAAGAAAGGAGCCGCCTATGAATGGGACGAAGAGTGTCAGATCACTTTTGAGGAAATCAAGCAGTATCTGCTTCAACCTCCGGTATTGATGCCACCCATTTCCGGAAACCCTCTGGTCTTTTACATGACCGCCCTAGAGCGATCCCTCGGCGCACTTCTAGCCTAGAAGAACAACGAGGGAATAGATAATAGCCTCTACTACCTCAGCCACATGCTCCTCGACGCGGAAATTAAATATTATCCCATCTAGAAGAGCTGCCTGGTGCTCGTATTTTTTGTGCAGAAATTACGGCACTACTTGTAGAACCATGAGGTATAGATGGTCTCTTGGGTAGACCCGTTGAAATACGTCCGGAACCGACTTATGTTGACCGGACGATTGGCGCGCTGGGCTGCGATCCTACAGCAGTTCGACATCAGGTTCGTACCTCAGAAGGTCGTCAAAGAACAGGCGTTGGTAGACTTCTTAGCTTCCCACCGAACCTCCGTGGACCAGCCACTGGATCTAGGATTTCCTGATGAGGCAATACTCTCAGTCGATCATGCCATCCCGTGCCGGCAGATGCACTTTGACGGTGCCTCCCGAAGCCCCACCGGTAGAAGGCTCAACGATCCTAGGCTTAACAGAGTGGGCCAGAGTATCATCTTCATCACCCCGGAGCAAGCTGTTCTTCCGTATTCATTCCTGTTGTCAGAAGGCTGCACCAGTAGTGAGGCAGAATTTCATGCCCTCATTACTGGCCTCAAGTTGGATCTCGAGATTGACGTACCCCATCTGTATGTAAAAGGTGACTCTGAGCTAGTCATCAAGCTGGTCAATGGTTACTATGCTGTCAGAATGCCAGAACTCGTGCCTTTGCTGGAGTACACCCTCCATCTAATGGCTAAGTTCCCCTCCCGGCCAAAGGTCGTTCACATTCCCCGGTCGTAGAACAGTCGAGCAGATGCTTTGGCTAGCCTGGCCGCATCACTTGCAGAGCCCGAACATGATGACCTAATCATCCACGTGGCGCACCGGAGAGTCATTGCTCCTGTTATTCCATAGGGCGATCGTGGCTCGCGAGTGAACCATATCACCATTGGTGCCCCTACGTCAGGATCCCTGGGGGCTTCAAGTGCGGTAATCGAGATAGTTCCTGACTAGAAGACGCCCTTGGTTGAATATCTGCAGCACGACAATCTTCCGCCGGACTGAGCCGAGCGAGAATGAATCCGATGTCGCGCGCCGCAGTTCACCCTTTGAAGCGGTCCCAGCCTTGAGTAGCTCCTTTACAAGTGGGTATTTAATGGTGTTCTCCTCCGTTGCCTTCAAGGAGTCGAGATCCCACAGGTCATGCAAGAAGTGCACGCTGGTTCCTGTGGCGCCCACTAGGTCGGGTCGATGTTGTCCCACCAGATTTGGAGGCTGGGATACTTTTAGCCCTCCATGATCTACGACTGCGTCGAGTATGCGAAGTGGTGTCATGCATTCCAAGTTCATGCTATCTTTGTGCATCGGCCACCAGAGCCTCTCCATACTACCAAGTATTCTTGGCCCTTTGTAGTATGGGGGTTGGATGTCGTAGGGACTTACCCTCTGGCGACGGCCTGCCAGTGCCGGTTCATCTTAACCGCTACGGATTTCTTCTCAAAGTGGGCAGAGGAAATCCCGCTCAGGGAAGTCAAGGCCTGATCTATCGCTGACTTCGTGAGCTCCAATATCATCTATCAGTTTGGAGTACCTCATGCTATCTTTACGGATAACAGAACCAACTTCTGAGCAGCCGAGCTGAAGAAATTGTATGCTAAGTACAACATTCGCTCTAACCACACCTCCTACAACCATGTGCAGGCGAATGGACAGATTTTGGCGTTTAACAAAACCCTCTCTAACATTCTGCAAAAGATGGTTGGCCAGAACAAGAAAAGTTGGTCGGACAAGCTCCCCAATTCCCTCTGGGATTATAGGACGACAACTCGTAACTCCACCCAGGTGACTCTGTATTCTCTGGAATACGGAGCTGAGGCCGTCCTGCCCATCGAGATCCAGTTGCCCTCATTGCGTACGGCAGTCTACGACCAGTAAGCACCAGATAGAGTTGCTGAAATCCGTATAGCTGAATTCGAAGCGCTAGACAAAAGTAGGCTTCACGCTTTACATAACTTGGAAAGTCATCAGAGCAGGATGGCTCGAGATTTCAATAATAAGGTTTGCCTCCGCTCTATCCTACAAGGTGGCCTGGTGCTGGCTCTCAGAGCGCCAATGATTCCCAGCAGGAAACCACCCATGTTGGAGCCCAAATGGGAGGGGCCTTTTATTATCCATAAGGTCTTTCCCAATGTCACGTATTACCTGGTGACTATGGATGGTTAGCTCGTAACTCCTCCCACCAACGCCAGGTTCTCAAGAAATACTTTACCTAATCCTCCGATGGTCCTGCATGACCTTAAACTGTATGGTCCTGCATGACCTTAAACTGTATGGTCCTGCATGACCTTAAAATGTATGGTCCTGCATTACCTTAAACTGCACCCAGTCCTGCATGTCCTTAAACTGCACCAGGGTCCATGTTCTAAGACATAAAACTAAGATCCTCCTGCGGTCTAGCACGACCTTAAACTGCACCAGGGCCGGAGTTCTAAGACCTAAAACTAAGATCCTTATTTCATCCAACCTAACATTAAACTGCATCTCTAGAACTATGTGTAGCTTGATTCCCATATTTATGGGATACGTATGACTACCTGAACACTTAGATTTCAGGTCCAACCCTGTCTCTTAGGAGATCCCACAATCTCCCAGTTGCCTCGGTCTTTTCGTCTGCCCTTCCCTAGGGAATCCGCCATCATTTGACTGCTCTCAGATTGAGCCCTTACACCCTCTCCAGTGGTCTTCTAACGTGTTCAGAGTACTCTAGTCTAGGACCTGGAGTGTCAGATTCAACTTAGAAAAGTTTTCGTCCACTTTTCAAGCTTCGTGTTCCCCTTCATTCAGGCCCCACCATCCTTCACACCTAGAGGGACCCCTAAGAACGGCCTAGATACAATGCCTAAGGGCTCTCCTACCGTCATGGGCAAACGCCTCGGAGGGTTTTGGGTGACAAATTGATACAAATCCCGTGTTGCGAATGTGGTCAGTAGTTGATTCTCATTTGTTTGCCCCTACTTCTAGGATAACGCGACAGGATGCTGTGTTGCGAACGTGGTCAGTAGTAATCCTCAGTCATCACGATGGCTTCCTCAGGCCTTGAATGTTGGTTGCATGATTCACATTGTGTTCCACCCCACCGTGTCAAGGTGGAATCTCGAAACTCCTTGTACTAACCCTCAGTAAACCCCCACACATCAGACAGACCGAGCTTTGTAACGGTGTCTCTCGGGGCTCCCACGATCTGAGCTCTAGAGTATGTGCTTGAGTTTCTTCTTTATAGGTTGCGTGCATCTTGACCCTCATCCCTATAGGGAACAAGGAGTCACCCAGACATTGTGTTTCGGGCCCAGAATAGCTGGGAGCTAGCATCTCCTGCCCCCCTGAATGTTGAACCCCGTAGGCCCCTTTGGCCCGAGACTCCTCTCTCGAAATCGCGCGCAGTGATGGTATGGGATTACGCCCTCACCCGCATCAATTATTCTTTATCACATCGTGTGTGTTCCTCATGGTCCAAACCATATGACCTTAAACTATGTTGTTGGTCCAAGCCTTACGACCTTAAACTATGATGTTGGTCCAAGCCTTACGACCTTAAACTGTGTTGCCAGGTCCAAACCATATGACCTTAAACTGTGTTGTTGGTCCAAGCCTTACGACCTTAAACTGTGCTATTGGTCCAAACCATATGACCATAAACTGTGTTGTTAGTCCAAGCCTTACAACCTTAAACTGTGCTGTTAGTCCAAACCATATGACCTTAAACTGTGTTGTCGGTCCAAGCCTTACGACCATAAACTGTGTTGTTGGTCCAAGCCTTACGACATTAAACTATGTTGTTGGTCCAAACCATATGACCTTAAATTGTGCTGTTGGTACAAGCCTTATGACCTTAAACTATGTTGCCAGGTCCAAACCATATGACCTTACACTGTGCTGTTAGTCCATGCCTTACGACCTTAAACTATGATGTTGGTCCAAACCATATGACATTAAACTGTGCTGTTGGTCCAAACCATATGACCTTAAAGTGTGGTGTTGGTTCAAGACTTACGACCTTAAACTGTGCTATCAGTCCAAGCCTTACGACCTTAAACTGTGTTGTTGGTCCATGCCTTAAGACCTTAAACTGTGTTGTCAAATCAAGCCTTACGACCTTAAACTGTGCTGTAGATCCAAGCCTTATGACCTTAAATTGTGCTGTTGGTCCAAGAATTACAACCTTAAACTGTGATGTTGGTCCAAACCAGATGACCTTAAACTGTGTTGTTGGTCCTACCACGTGCCCTTAAACTATGATGATATCGTCCTGGCCACACGATGAAAAATGGTACCGCATTGTGATGACCTCCCCATGGGAGACATCACGCCAGGTATTGGTCGATTACCATGCCACTTGTCAATGCCTGTTAGGGATAGATTATTGTGGAGACTCCAGGAATTTATACCCTAGGCCAGTCGCCCCACAAAAGAAAAACCATTTACCTTCAAGAACAAACAAGATATATCAAATTCCGCTTCTTTTGGTGTGAGGGATAGACCCACACGACTCCTTCGTCCTTTGCGCAGGTGCCATATCGCGCCATGCCGCCTTTCAAAAACTACGTATGGCTTGATTCTCATCCTTATGAGATACATAGGAGCACCTGGGAACTTCCACACAGGCCCAGCCAAACTTTTCATGTTCGGTCTCTCAACCTAAACACATCCCCAGGAGCACATAGTAAGCATGGATTTTCCACATTCATGAAGGTTTTGCAACCACTTTACCGTGTGTCTCCCATTCCCCTTATCCTTTGGTCTGAGTTCTAAGACCTAAAACTAAGATCCTTTGCTTGTATTTCCATGCCTCGGTCTCTCTTGTGGGATTGTACGGTGTGGTGCGGGATTATGTCCTCATTCACGTCAGGTTACTCGTCGTGTCGTGCCTATCCCCAGATGAGATGTTTCCCCCCATCCCACATGACATTAAATTGTATTTCATCCAACATGACGTTGAAATGTGCTTCTAGAACTGCGTGTGGCTTGATTCTCATCCTAATGAGATACGTAGGAATGCCCAGACATTTCATCTTGGGTCCATCCCCAGGGATTACCAAACCCCGTCCCTCTTTATTGTCGGCCCCTCGGCCTGACTTCATGGGAGTGTTGTAATCATGACATCTACCGCGAATAATTTCGGGATGCCCCATAGTAATAATTGGAAGCGGCAGTTCTCTCTCCAGAGAGGTCCTGCTTGAAAATTGGGATGACCCATGATCAGGTTGGTACGTCCGCCTAATGCGCCTCCACCAAGGTGGCACAATTTCAGGAGTGTTGGACTCTGTTCGAACAATCCACCACTCCACCATCCATGATTTTTGTGCCCCTTTATTCAGATCCTCATTCTATTTCATGTCTGACGGGCCCCCCTAATAGTATGGATGATAGACCTACGGTCTGCCTACTATCCCGGGACAACGTTCTGGAGGACTAGTCATGTTTGACAGGACCCCCTAATAGTATGGATGAAAGAATTTGGTCCACCTTCTGCCACAATATGGATGATAGGCCTTTGGTCCGCCTATTGTAGAAATATGGATGATAGACCTATAGTCCTCCTGCTGTCCTGGGCCAACGTTCCGAGAAACTGACCGGCAATATTTGAGTTAGGCACCGTGTTGTGAACATGGTCAGCGGTCAGCCCTCATTTATTATCCCCACTCCAGGCCAACACGATATCGATGCTGCATTTCCATCACAGTTAATAGTTATCCTCCATCGTCGCGCCCCATAGTGTTCTGAATTCGGGTAGCATGAGTCACCTTTCCTTTCCATCTCCCTATGTTCGGATGGATTTCAATGCCCCCAGCATTGCCCCGCTCGTGTGTCAGAGCACATTGAGAAGGTGTTATATCAATCAGTCTGAGGTTTTCTCCTCAGAAATCCAGGCCCGATTTCGGATGCTTGAGGCTTGGTCAATGCCACACAGTTGGACGAAATTATAGCACGAGTATCCTTTGCTTCTAACATTGGGTGCGACCCACAAGAGCTTAAGGGTGATTTGTTATTCATTTTGGAATTATGGTTGAGAATATTTAACCAAGGGTACATATGAATGGATTTTTCCATGTATTGGATTGAGATGATGAGCAGTACAAGAAAGAGGTTCATGAGATGGCCAAAACAAAGCCCTTAAGGATCAGCATGCTAAATCGATCTTTCCAGCATTGCTACCCTTTGGCTGGTAGCCTCCAGGACTGCTTCTCGCTCCTTGAAGACTCTCTCCTCATCACCCTCCGTAGAGCGTAGCTCGCCAATCCTAGCTTGTGCATGCATCTGCTCGGTTCGAAGTACGGTCATCTGATGACTTGCCTCCATCAGTTGTTCCTGCGGGTCAGCCAGCTGGGCCATCAGTTTCTCTACAAGCTAAGAGCATGTTGCAATGAAGGAATCCTTATCTGCCGCCTGCCCTTAGAGGTGCCAGACCTCCCGCTCCGCCCTCAGGAATGCTCGGGCGCTCGCCGATCTTTCCCGACACTGGGCAATGTTGGTGCGCCGGATTTTCTCGAGTATCTTCTTGGACATGTAATCACGGACCGTCTGATGAAGGCGCTGAGCGTCAGCCCCTCCGGCACACAGGAAGCGTAGCCAGGTCTGGAGTGATCTCATCCGCCTCAGCCAATCCGACTAGGGATGTCTGAGAAAGCATTGGAAACACATCCACCCTTTCCGCCATGTCATCCGGCTCTCCTGGGCTGCCTCTGAGTCCGATTCATCAACCTCCTCAGGGTCAGCGGGTCGGTACGTAGGGAAGGCAGCCAGCAGATCGGCAGCAGGATCTGCCTCCGGGATGTCTTCATGAGGAATAGGATCCTCGACGTCCGGGCGACCTTCCTCTCTCACCCCAGCAGCGACGATGCCTCCGTCAGCTTCCGGCCTCGCCTCAAGAATAGAGCTGCTGGTGTCCGCTTCTCCCTGCTCACCAATTTCCAAGGTCAAATCAGTGTAGGGATCATGTTCTGAATGAGGTGGTATGTCTGCCACTTGTCCGCTCATGGACGACCCAGGCTCCGCAGCCTGACGAGCCTCTAATGTTGAGATCACTGTGCAAGGCGTACACTGATTAGTTGGGATATTTTGATAACAAACACCAGTAGTGAAGCATGAGACTTACAGGAGTCCAGAGCATCGTTCTCTAGTGTTCCGGCCGCTGCAGGAGCCACCATGATGGGAGACCCCTATGCGCTTGTTAATTAAATGATGGGTGTCGGATCCCTATCCCGTCCCACCAGTTCCTCTCCTCCATCCTCTAGTTGGGATGCCCGTCCAACACTCATCCGCTCATGAGTGAGGCAGGGAGACGGTTTGGAAATTGGAAATGATAATGGATGAAGAAGGAAAATGAATGAAGATAGAGACATACCTCGAGTATCTCGGTTATGTTGAGATCAGAGCCTACAATCTCGCCGCTCTCTCGGAGACTCCCTTGGTAGGTCTCCCCCTACGACCCCTTACCTTCGGTTTATACTTCTTCTTCATCTTCTCCTTCGCCTTCATCTTCTCCAGTCTCCTCCTCCCCCTCCAACTCCTTTTCACTGTTGCCTTCTCCCAGCGGCATCACTTCTGGATCATGGTCCTGGCCGAGCATCACTTTCACTAGGAATGGTGGCTCCACACGCCGACCCCTTTGGCACGTGTATGTGTCCATGGCTGTCAGATAAGCATGCCTCCGATGGAAATATACCCGGTCGCTAACTCGAATGAGCCCAACCTCTGGCAGGTGGATCCCATTTTGTATTATCTTCTACCAGATGGCTTCAACGCTTAGCGATTGCCACAGGGTCATCCAGGCCGACCACAGTTCCGGGAGGATTGCATCTTGGGAAGGTTCGAGCAGGTATCTTATCTGCTTCCCGGGCAGCTCCCTACCTGCCTCATGTGACCCCCCCTACGGGAAACGAGGTTGCGGCACCGCTGTGTGATGTTCCCGCTGTTGAATTCCCGACCTGCGCAGGCCTCGCTGCCTGACGCACCCCTGGTTCCCCCCTTCCAGCAGCACCTTGCCTTCTCCCCTGTCGCCCGGTTTCCACGCGAGTAACCTAGAGTTTCCAGACTCGCTTGTGTAAAAGACGCTCAGGGTACGCGATGGTCCAGTGTTCGGCATACTCAATTGCCAGGCCAGCATCAACCCCGGTGGGAGGAAGAGTAATGACATCGCCGAAGACGAAAGTGGTAAACATCAACCACATCTAGAATAGAACAGAAGGAATCTTCTCCTGCAAGACGGCCATGAATACCTTCTTTGGCATTTTTTGGAGGCACCCAAATTGTCTGGTGAATCGGGATGGCATGTAAGGCTCGCAGATCACCTTCCCGTCGATCTGAGCCACGAGCACCCCGCCTCGAATGCTCTGGAAATACTCCCACTGCTCCAGTGGGCCTCGCCCATTTTCAACCATCTAGCCGACTGGGGTGGGGAATGGGCTGAAGTGGAAGTTTTTGTGGTTTCCAATGCAAATTATCACACCCTCCTCATTGAGCTTCATCGGTGCCACCCCTGCGATGTTCATCATGGACGGTCGCAGGCCATTGCCCGGAGGACGGATGGCATTTGGGAAAGTGTACCCGCTGAGGTGAGCCACCACCCAGCCATGGAAGATCTGGAAGGGGCCACATACTCTCTGAGGCGACCCCCATCGTGAGATGCATCCCAGGATGGCATAAAGTTTGGCCAAAATGGGGACCCCCAAGTTGAACCGTTTGTTGGAATCCATGGTGCCCGCCATCACCAGTGTTGCTGGACGGACACCCATCCTCCCGTCCCGCACCGGTAGGAGCCACCCGCTCTGGAAGGTGGCAAGGAACCCGGCATACTTGATGTTCGGGTCCTGGGCGTCGATGACGCGATAGCCCCATGATTGGTATTGCCCGCCACCAGGGTCCTCCAGTATGAACTATCCCTGCTTCTCTAAGCCACAGTTGGGCACCGTTTACCCCGTCCCGACATCTTGACGGCCGGATCCTTATTAAGGAATTGGCTGAACCAGCCCTTGTAGGCAATTTTCTTCAGGAAGTCCTTGACCCCCAGCCTCTCTTTGGCCAGCTCCAACAGGTGCCATGTCAGCATAGGAGTCTGTGACCTGTCTTCCCAGGTGTTCTTTGGAGGGACGAACTCGTCGTATTGGTAGCCCACTATTGGGATACCTCCGATGCAGTGAACACCCCAGAGACTGATGCCAACTTCCCCATGATGAAGGTGGAATGTGTTGGTATCAGGAGACCATCGGGTGAATATCTCTGGCCCGAGCTCAGGTTGACGGTGGAAGTGGAACTGCGATGTCCATACCAACTCGAACATGCCAATATGCCGCAGTTCATCCCCGAACTGGTCGCAGGTATGGTGAACCTAGAACGCCCAGGCCCACTCGCTGGTGAAGTTACCACTGGACCATAGGTCCCAATCCTTCAGCCGGCCCTTCGTGTCATCCGTGACTCTCTGATGGAACGTGCTCGCGTAGAGGACCGAAGAATTCTCTGTGACAGGCTCATCCCCGGTAATTGTGATGGTCCTCGGGTTCAGGACATATACATCCATATGTCTAGTTTCCCTGGCAGGACGGCCGTTGTTGGTGATGTTTTAGCGAGGAAGCTCGTCCTCCCGGGTCACCCATGACCGTGGTGTGTCCACCTCAAAACCCGGCAGGGGCACCTCCTCCAGAATGCCAAAATTCCAGAGCGAGAGGTTTTCAGACAGGGGATACGTCTTCTGGACTAGAGTCAACAGGTTGAACAAGGTCAGGTTGTTGGAAACGATCACCTTGGCACCATAAACCTCCTTGTTCGCCTCTATTTCGGTTCTACGAGCGGCGGATTCCCCCTCATCAACTCGGTTTGCGGCCATCTCGAATATCTATTGAGTTGCACGAAACTGGGATATAGTGCGCGGAATCATTGCCTGCCACGTGGGTTGTTTATACGCTAAGCACCCAGGAGTGGCCCTCCTTCGGCATTTCAGCATTTCCCTCGGAATCCGACCATTGTGACCTCTCACCAATCCAATTCCGAGGGGGGGGCATTTGTAGACACCGAAAAAAAGGTCAGTAACTCCTAGAGGAAGTTTCGAAATGGCAAAGCGAAGTCATATTCAGAATCAAAGGCCCGGGAAGTGGTGCGCGAAATAACGGAGGACTGATGAGAAATAATGATGTGCGCGTGACGCATTCCCGAGATTCGCTTAATCGAGCCGATGGCGCGTGCAATTTTGCTCGCCCCGGTTCCGTGTGGTGACGCTTTTGCATGCCGACGGTTACCATCGTGGTAACTTTCGTGTGCTTCCTGGATTTTGCGCCGGTCGATGCCTATAAATAGAAGGCGACCCCAAATGGTTTGGGGTTGAGGAATTTGTAACGGCTCTCATGCGCGCAATTCGACACCCAGCGCGAAATATGACTTCCCGATAATTCCCCTTTTCACGCAACCTTGCCCTGGGGTTCGCCTATGCACGCAACTCCACTGGCTTAAGTGAATTTTCCCACTCCTTCGGGTAATTCCCTTGTGTGAAATCGTTTCCCCTTGCACGAAATCCCCTTATATGCATACAATACTTTGCGCGCAATCAACTATCCACGCAATCCTCTGGCCTTATTGTACGCCATCCCGGTGTTTTGCGTGCAAACCTTCTTTTTGCGCGCAAAACCCAGGAACCCTTTACCTTGACGCCCCTTGGTTGCCTTTCCGCGCCGGCACCTGATGTCTCCCCTGCCGGGCATGTGCGCCACGCGTTGTTTTCTCGTACGGCCTTCCAGGCTCGTATGAAGTAACCTCAAGGTCTTTTGGGCTGTTTTTCCTGTTGCATTGCTTTAACTTATTCTTCTCAGCATAGGCACGCTAACGGCTATTGCTTCATTGCACTGCCATGCTAACGTGGACCCCTCAATGGTTCACCCTGCGGCCCCCTTCATTACGGCCTTGCCGATGCCTTCCCTCCCACAAGGGATAGAGGGTATTGGGCATGTAAGACCTAGGGGTGTGAAGCGAACCCACCTCGTCCAAGCTGCATGACATTAAACTGCAATGCACCTCATCATTAACACACGACGTTAAACTGTGGTCTGACCCCGTGCTTCGCACGCAAGGTCCCCCCAGATCGGATATTTTTTACGCCTCTCGTCTCCACAGGAATGGAATCTTCCTCGCATGGAATGAGATCCTCCTTGTCGGAGTGGCGTTTGTCCATGGGGGAAGGGCTCCCTCAGAGAGTAATCCCCTACCCTCTCTTACGGAAGGTTTCCCCCATGCACCTCCGTACTTCCCCCCTGCCAAGGCTGGTGGAGTCCCTTTCCCACTGTGCTTTTTTGCGCCACGGGCCTCCACCCTGGAGTAAGCCCCGGAACCCAGGGCTGCTAACCACGTGTAAGCCCATGTTTCCTCTTTGGGACATTCAACGCGTAAGCCCCTTTCCGCTTCTCACAGAAGCACCCTTTGCAATGTGATCGTCTGGTCCCTGCTGCCTCTTGTTTCTCACACCGATCATGAAACACGTGTGCTTAGAGCGCGCATCAACCATGACATCGTCTTATGGGTTGCCTCAGAGCGGAAGCCCCATACCAGTGAACTACGTGGACTTTGATCCGTGCTAACACATGGTACGTAGGAAGCCTCCACGAGATTCATGACCACCACCCGGTCGTTCCGACCTCTCCACGCCGATTCCCCAACCACCATGGGCCGCCTCAGAGCATAATCCCTATATCCACTATGGGCCGCCTCAGAGCGTAAGCCCCATATTCCTCATCCCGCATGATGTTAAACTGTATGCCCTCGCCCCGCATGATGTTAAACTGTATCTCGTCCCGCATGAAGTTAAACCGTATTCCCCCTCTTGAGCCGTCTCAGAGCATAAGCCCCATGCCTCACACCCACGTCTCATCCTGACTTCCCCCCTCAAGCCCACGTGCCTTGGGAAGCTCATGCCCAAGCTCGAAGATCTTACATTCTCCAGGCTCCAATCCATGCGTCCATTATCATAGGTCGCCTCTTCAGGTGTCCCACCGTATCACCAAACTACACAGACTTTGAATCCCTTCCATGGGGATATGTAGGAAGCATCCATGAGGTTTAATCCTGTCACTCCATCATCCATTCTGATCCTTTCCCGGGTCGCTACATCCCGGTGAGATCATGCCATCCCATCCCACTCCATGATATCCAAGAAGCCACACACGTGATGGACCCAACATCGGTGTTCCCCCTAGGGGGTCCTTAAATCTGATCCACTATCCGGGTTTCGATCAGTCTGATCTGTCTCCGCAAGACGTTAAACTCTCAACATACCCCATATTAAACATGGGAAGCTGAGGAAAACATCAGATGGTATACATTCCCCGTGTTCGATGTGGGATGCCTCGAGATTCCATGCCCTTGAGAAGCCCTGTGATAAGGGACAGAAGACAGACATGCCAATCCCCAGTGTCAAGACATGCCAACGTCACCCCAACATGACCATTCTCCTCACCGAAGGTTGCTGCCCCGACAAGACCCCTTGGAGCGTCTCGACAGAAGCAACCTAATTAACTGGCATCTATGCAGATATGGCACCGGGAACGAGCGTCACAAACCCATATTAAATCTATAAAGGTGACCTGTACTAGGTGACGTGCTCCGAGGAGGAATCCACGGATGGAAGAACCGACATCCCATTATCCCAGTTTCGATCAAGGAGTAGACGCCCCTGAATATGGAATGGATGTCGCCTGCCTTTGGAATGCGGGAATGCAGGGAAACGAACCGCGCGTCCTCCCATGCGTGACAGACACGCGCACGCGCGCCCCTGCGTAAAAGCATCGGAAACACCTATTCAATAGAAGAAATATATTTTTTAGAGATGACTGTGAAACATACTTATTATTACAATGTTTATCGACAACAAATATAGGTGGTTATTTTCTATATATTTTATCTAGTATGAGTTATGGTGTTAGAAATATATTTGGGGTATGAAACATTAAATTCATAATTCTTATATATATTTTATTTTCTATTTCTCATCGGGAATTATTGTGAAGGAAATCAATTTGTATAGAATAAATAACTGGAAAACAATATAATTTTTTGGAAATAGAGAAGGAGGAGGTGGAGTGAGATTTTGAGACAGAGGTAGAGGAGGAGGTAGTTGGGTAGTCAATGGGGGAAACTGAGGTGGAAACCAAGGAAGAAGAGGAGATAAAGTACTAGTATTCAAAAACTAAAATTTCTTAGAAATATAGTATAATGAGGATCATAAAAAGATTCTTCTTCAGAAGTATTGAAGAAAAGTTTGAAAATCACATTCCACATAATATATGATCCATTTTGATTGAATTTCTTGTGTCTATTTTTTATATTTGTTTCACCAACTTATGTAATTTTATTATGTAATTTAAGTGGAAGAATGAATTTTAGAAAAAATAAACAGAACAAAATTTTTCAAACAAAATATCCTTGAATCCAATTTCTATTACCACATTTTAATTACTGTAAAATATTACTAAATTTTGAAAGATACCCATCACCAAAAAAAATAAATGAAAATTATATAGTCTCTTTTCTATGACATCTCTATAATGCAAAGAAACGGTCTTTGTAGTGGGTCCAATAGTCACTTGAGAGTCATAAAACACAAATCCAATTATAAAAGATGTATATATCTCAGCTTATATATTTGATAAATATGACTATAATAAACCACTGAATCTAGTAGTTGTATTATGGATCTATTGGAGGAAAACCAATATTAACAGATCATGGTCATCGAGAAGGGACAGTGTCGAAGGAAACATGTTAACAAATGAAAACAAACCACCTTTAGAACAAATCTCAGAAAATAAAAACATGCTTCAAATGAAAAAATGTGAAATTTCAGTTGGGAATTTTTTGAGACTATGGATGTGTAGGAATCAATCGCACCTAAATAGGACAAACAATATGACTGGTATAACTCCAAGATCATGATTATATTAAAATTAAAAATCATTTTTATTATGAAAGTCATCATTCCAACTCAAAACAATGAAAATGCAATCAGATCGTTTAAATAGTTTTATAACATGACCCATATGTTATTATTGATGTGTAGGAATCAGCCACACCATTACCTTATACACGATGTGTCTATTATAACTAGAGTTTTCTATTATCATTTTAAAATTGACATTTTAGTTAAAAATGTTTAACTCATTGATATCTAAGCAAACATACTGAAATTGTATTTATAATTTTGGAAAATTATTCATAAATCATATACGCTGTGTATTAATTGGTCACACAACAAAATGATACATGATGTGACAAGAATGATTCATAATAAATTTTTCCAATTTAAAATGAATTTTCCTTGTAAATAATGATTTTGACATACTGAAAACCAATAAAACTTTATTAAATTATTTTGAATGTTTAGGATAATTGTCCATAAGTAAATTAATATTTTTAGGAAACAACCTCACCTCAATCTAATGCATGATGTGACTAGTAGGACACCATGTGATTTTTAAAAAAAAATTGACATTAATTTTTTTTTAAAAAGAAATATGCATCTTAAAAAACGAGAAAACAAAATCATTGTTTCCGACGCTTCCGCAGGGGCATGCATGCATCCGTCTGCAGAGGAGGACGCATAGTTGTAGCCCCGCATTCACGCTTTCCAAAGGCGGGCGGCATTCGTTCCTTGTTCAGGTTTTTCTGCTCCTTGATCGAAACGGGATGATGGGAAATCGGTTCTTCCTTCCATGGATTCCTCCTTGGAACTCATCACCTAATCCAGGTCTCCCTCATAGATTTAATATGTTGTTTGTGAAACTATTCCCAGTGCCATGTTTCCATGGACTCCGGTTAATTACACTGCTTCTGTCAGGACATTCCAAAGGGTCTGGTCAGGGAAGCAACCTTCCGTCGGGTGAGTAGTCACGTCGAGGCATCAGTAGCATGTCTGGATGCTAGGGAACTGGAATGTCTCTTTATTATCCCTTGTCATAGGGATTCTCGAGGGCGTGGAATCCCGCGGCATCCCACATCGAGCGCGGGGAATTATATGCCATATATATCTGGGGTTTTCCTCAGCTTACTGTGTTTAACATAGGGTATGTCGCAGGTTTAACGTCCAGCAGAGACGGATTAGCCCGATCAGAGCATTAGCTGGAATGGGTCAGATTGTGTAATTTCCCTTGAAGGGGTGCCGATATCGGAACCGGCCCATGGGCGGCTGCGAAGAGGAGCGGAATGGTATGATCTTGCCGGGACATGGCAGTCTGGGTGAGAATCAGGATGGGCGATGGAGAGTTGAATTAAATGGAGGGGGGGTGAAATGGGACCATCGTAGGGGCGACAGTGGAATTGGGCTTGAGCCTCAAAGAGACCTCTTACGTATCCCCATGGCTGGGAATCAATGTCCGCATAGTTCGGGAGAAAATTGGACTTGGCACACCGATAAGGAGACGGTCTGGGCCAATGATTGTTGGGCTTGAACCTCAGGGAGGCTTCCTACGTACCATGTCTTGACACGGATCAAAGTCCTCGTAGTTCGGGATGGTCACAATGTCTTGCCGTCAGACTGGAATGCAGTTTAACGTCATACTGGACGAGGATGAACTCGATGTGAATAGATGAAGAGAGGTGGGCTTGAATATTCTAGAGGATTCCTACATACCATGCCTTGACATGGATCAAAGACCTCGTAGTTCAAAAGGGGGCTTGGTCGGCGAACCGATGTGAAGGTGGACCTTGGTCCGGATGGTGCGGGGCTTACAAACTAGGCTGCCCGAGTGTTGAAAAACTGACGTAAAAAAGGTCAGAGTGACCAACGGGTGGTGGGCTTGGACCTCTGGGAGGCTTCCAACATACCATGCCTTGACATGGATCAAATTCCTCATAGTTAAAAAAGGTTTCATCGGTGAACCGACGTGAAAGTAGACCCAGGGGGTCCACTAGTGGTGGTCTTGAACCTCGTGGAGGATTCCTACGTACCATGTCGTGACATGGATCATAGTCCTCATAGTTTGGAAGGTGGGTGTCGGCGAACCGACATGAGGAAGGGACCTTGGTCCAATGGGAGACGGGCATGAACCTCAGAGAGGCTTCCTACGTACCATGCCTTGACATGGATCAAAGACCTCGTAGTTCGGGTGGGGCTTCATCGGTGAACTGACGTGAAGGTGGAACTTGGTCCGATGGGTGGTGGTCTTGAACCTCAGGGAGGCTTCCTACGTACCATGCCTTTACATGGATCAAAGACCTCGTAGTTTGGGGCTTCGTCGGTGAACCTGGGGGTCCACTAGTGGTGGGTGTCGGTGAACCGACGTGAATAAATGATGGGTGGGCTTGAACCTCGTAGAGGATTCCTACGTACCATGCCTTGACATTGATCAAAGTCCCCGTAGTTTAACTGGGTGTGCAGTTTAATGTCATGAGGGACAAGGGTATATAGTTTAACGTCATACTGGATGAAGGTATACAGTTTAACATCATGTTGGATGAAGGTATACAGTTTAACGTCATGCTGGACGAAGGTATACAGTTTAATGTCATGCTGGAAGAAGGTATACAGTTTAACGTCATGCTGCACGAAGGTATACAGTTTAACGTCATACTGGACTAAGGAATTTCTATGGCCGATGCTTACTCTAATCCCACGTGAGTCATGCTCGGTGTGAGAAACAAGAGGAAGCAAGGACCTGACAATCACATCGCGAAGGGTGCGTCCGTGAGAAGCGAAGAGGGGATTATGCGTTAGGCGGCCCATGATGCTGGGACTTACTCCAGGATGGAGGCCCGAAGTGTGGAAAAGCACAACCAAAGAGGGATTTGGGACCAATGATGGGAGGTGCCCTGTTCCCTATTACGCCCTCCACAGACCTTGGTAGTGGGGAAATACGGAGATGTAGGGGTGAAGCCTTCCGTAAGAGGGGCTAGCGGCTTACACCAAGGTGGTTTCCTTTCTCCCATGGACATACGCTACTCCAATAAGGAGGATATCATCCCTTGTGGAGGGGATAACCCCATCTCTGTGAAGACGGGTGGCGTAAAAAATGTCCGAGCTGGGGGGACCCTTCGTGCGAAGCACGGGGCTGGATCACAGTTTAACGTCACGTGTTGAGGATGAGGTGCTTGGAAGTTTAACGTCCTGCAGCTCGGATGAGGTGGGTTTACTCCACACCCCTAGGACATACATAACTGGTACCCTTTTCTCCTTGGGGGAGGGAAGGTACCATTAAGTTCGTGGTAAAAGGGGGTCACGGAGCGAACCATCGAAGGGTCCACGTTAGCGTGGCTATAAGAAGAAGCAATAGCCTTTAGCGATCCTATGTGAAGAAAAATTAGCCGAAGAAACACTACGGGTGATGTTGTCCATGGGACATTGAAATTACATCGTGCAAACCTGGAGGGTCACACGGGGAGAGGAATTGCCAAGCAGAGGGGTGTGCTTCGCGAAGTGGGGTGCCTTGGCCTTAGCATGGGGAAAAGGTGTGAGTGGAGGGTGCTTCACGAAGTGGAACAATATTCACGGAGCACTGCCTCGCGAAGAAGAGGTGCCTCACGAAGCAAGGTGCTGCGAGGCATTGTTCTTCGCCAAATGTAGTGACCCTGCCTAAGCATGAGGATCACTAGTACATGATGGGTGATTCGCGAAGCAGAAACGCTCCATGGCTGCTCAGGTTTCCTTGGGAATCTCCTTCCTTCGCGAATTCCCTTGAGCATCACGAAGGGCATCCCTATCAGAAGAGGGGCTCAAAATGAGACAAAGAGAAGGCGTCACGCAAAGTATAAGTACCTCATGGAGCTCATGATTCATGGGGCAAAGGTTTCTTCGTGATTCGGGAGAGGAGAAGCCGAAAGGTCGGATTGTCCGTCTTCCTGGGACTCAGGGGGAGACCAGTATTTATAGGAAAGGGGCACTGCGATGCTGACCTCCCGTGCTGCCTCGGGTCCTTCGTGGTGCGCTCGCGAACGTCAAATCCATTCGCGGAGTGGTACCGCCTCCAGTACTTCACGGCGGGCTCGTGAACGTCAAATCCATTCGCGGAGATGTACCGCCTCCGTTGCTTCGTGGAGGGATCGCGAACGTCAAATCCGTTCATGGATAGGTATCGCCTCTGGTGCTTCGTGGCGGGCTCGCGAACGTCAAATGTTTTCGCAGAGATGTACCGCCTCCGGTGCTTCACGACGGTCTCGCGGTGCTCGGGGGGTGCTTCGCGTCGGTGCTTCGCGAGGCAGTGTGTGGGGCTTCTTTTTCACTCCTTCCTTGCATGCAATATTTTGGCACCAACAAATTCCCCCCCTCAGACTTGGATCTGCGGAGGGATGAAGGGTCAAAGTCTGAGGGAAAATCGCCAAAATTGTCGACGGTTCGCGATGCGACTTTGCGAAGGGGGCCCGCGGTGCTGACCGTGGCCACTGTATCCAGACGCGCCGCGATGCTCTGCGGGGGCGGGGCGCGCCGCGAAGCTCCAGGGTCACCGCCTATAAATAGTGGGCCGACCGCTTTTGTCCTCACGTGATTTTTTTGTCCTCTTGTGCTCTCGATTTCGCGATGCTCCATGTAATCCGTGCCTTCTCTCCGCGAATCGAGCTTCGCAGAGAACCGCGGGTATCTGTCTCCATGACCGTGCCAAACGAACTTCTGTTGGCCAGCGTAGGTCCGACTCCACAGCTTGGTTTCACAACCCATCTTCGCAAGAGATCTTTGCGAGATGGCTTCGCGACCCAGCTTCGCGATCTTTTCTAAAAAATTCTTTTCTGAGTGTCGGAACAAAAATGGCCCATAGACAAGTTGTGTTGGGGGTGATTGTCAATTCCACCTGGAGGGATGAGATGGCCAACTGTCTGGGCCTTGGGGAGATGATCCGAAGCCACTTAGACCATACCTCTTTGACAGAACTGTTATCAAAGGTTCAGAAGAACTATCCGCAGTTCAAGAAACTACCCTTGTATGGCTTCGGGCTGAGGGATGACATCTTCATCCCTAAGGCGAATAGGGACGAACCAGCTTTCTAGTTTGGGAGCACGGCATGTCAGCACCAATGGTTCAGGGCGGCCGACCGTCATGCGCAAGAGGACTTCACACCTGTCACCACCAACTATCTCTACAACCATGTGAACAATATTAACGGGAAGCCACTGCAATCGGAGACATCCCCTCCTCTGTACCGTACCATGTTGTAGGCGGCGTTGCAGGATCCGAATAAGGGGTGGTCCGATGAGTGGGACCTGCGCTAGGGTGGAAACATTACTGATGACTGGGCCTGGGCCAACTGGGTAGGTGCCTCATGCGAGAAATTTGGGGCCGAGCTGAGAAGAGTGGGTTTATATAAGGCAACATGGGCCTCCCTGTTCCACATTTACCAACCGAAACAACTGAAGTCGGAATTACTGAGTAGATGGTAGTCTAGGACCAATACCTTTCACCTACACCACGGTGATATGGGCATAAGCCTATGGGATGTCCACCAGATTTCAGGGGTTCCGATCATGGGGTCCATGTATGATGAGTTCCTCCCCGTCATGAGCACGTGGGAGGATATAGAGAAAATGCCGCGACTGGCGTCGGCGCTAATGGCACTCATCCCTGGAGAGGACAATGAGGCAGTGAGGGATGTTCATTTTAAGAAGTGGTTCAAGTGCTTCCTGAATTTCCCAGAAAATCGAGAGTTCCCCCCAAGGCCTCGAACATGTCCAAGGGCGTCCCAACGGGGTAAGGAGCACTTGTATTGGCAGGTCTTGGAGGACAGCAAGTGGAAGACTTGGGGTTTCAGTGTCAGCACTGAACAACGGCTGATAGTCAGGCTGGCGGCGTTCATTGCAGCTGTCATCTACGGTTGGATCCTACCAGTGAGGGATACCAGCATGGGGGTGCGGCCTAGCTCGTTTATCATGGCATCCATGCAATCCATGGGGCAGCAGGTCAATCTAGGGATTCCCATGCTCGTCAAGTTGTACAGAATGCTGCGGCAACTTAGCGGGGGAAAGAAGCCACCAAGGATATGCGGGCCTTTCCACCTCTTTTATGGGTGGGCTGCAGCGCACATTAGGGGGATCTATGAATACTCTAACCTTATCTTGCCACCGTGATCGAACTTCTGCCCCTCCATCCTGAATGCGGCCAGGAGCTTCCCAATAAAATTAACTGTGCCAATGGTGCTAAAATGAGTGTGAAGGGAGGATGAGTTCAATTTCAACCCATTCCCAATTCTGACGAGGATACTTACTGACGATGGGCGGGGAATGGAAGATCACTGGGCTTACCTCCTGGCCTTTCGATGTGTAGTTTTGGTAGCCTGAGTGGATCGTGAGCCGCTCTGCGAGCCGTACAACCCGCATCAGTTTGCGAGGCAGTTCCGGTGCCTCCAGCGGCTGACCCCGCAGGTCTAGTAGGAGGTGAGTCACGAGGAGCACCCATGTGTGATGAGGCAGCTGTGGCTCATGTTCACATGGGACGATGGGAAGATGTGAATTTCATGTCCTCCCTCCACCGCCGCTTTCGGATTAGTGAGGGAGTATGACATCAGTTGGGAGGCTGCTTAACTAGGGGAGATGCTGAAGCAGCCAACTATTCGGACTGGCGACAGTGGACCTCCTGTATCCCAAGGTCGTGGTCAGAGGGCAGCTAGGGCCTCTTGTGGTGGTGGGGCTGCCATGGCGACAAGACCCACACCGGCCGAGGGTGTGGCAGAAGCGGAGAATCTGGTGATTCTGGAAGAGCAAGGCCATCCGGAGGGGTAATCGCCGAGGGGATTTCGTAGTATATCCACTCAGGAGTCGGGGAAGAGGCTGCATCATATCTATATGGCAGAGGATGCCCTCTTCTCGGAGGCCTAGGACATTTGGGATGTTAACCGGAAATTTCTCAGTCCACCCGAGATATGGGCACACTTGAATTGCCTCAGGATGGAGTTACCGGGAATAGGCCCAGTCCGAGCTGGTATCATGACGTCTCCCGCAGAGGCGGAGAAATACTTGTACAAGCTGGAGTATTACGTTCACTCCAGTTGTGTCCCTCATCCAATGAAAGACTGGGTTAGGGTACTGCTGGATCGAACAGTCCCCCCACAGTTGTCAGCCGCCTATCTGAGGGAGTGCTTCCCTTTGCTGGAAGAATCAGAGGACTCCTCTTGGGAGGATGAGGCTGGAGGAGGGAGATCGTTGGAGGAGGGTGAGGTCGGAGATCAAGGCTCAGATTCCGACTACTTCGCAGAGGCTCTAAAGGAAGCATTCTGAACTTCTTTCTTTATCGTCCGTTCTTGGGCCATTATGGACTTCTCACCGATATTAGATCCATGTAGGAGGAACTTGTATACAGGCCTCGTTCTCACCTCTCGGCGGGTGATGATACAGGACCTTCAGAACCCACGCATATGGCCGCGTCCAGTTCCGCGTCTGGTGGGACCAGAGCACCCGAGGTGGATCCTCCGGAATTTCTAGACCTTCCAACAGTATACAGAGGGCCTCGTCTTAGGGTACCATCAGTATCGGCTGAAGAGTGTCACCAGAAGGTCGATCTTCGTATGTTTCCTCTACCGGTTTCCTTATCTTCATATGTAGACTATGCCCACTAACGTTCATGTCCCTCTCTGTCGTACAGTTCTTCGAATAGTGTGGGATGTTGTGGCAAGGTTAGTCGAGATGTCTGGTGGTATCCCTCATAGGGGAATTCTAGTGATGGTGGTGATAGTCCCCCCATCTCCCTGAGCTTCAACACACACCATCACCAGCGGGGCCACCAGCAGGGTTGTACCCGAGATCATTGAGGTGGACTCCGATGAAGAGGATGGACCGGCCAGTCCTAAACCTATCGCACCTACTTCGGTGCCAGATGTCATGCCGGATTCAATGCCAGATGCAGATCCTGCCGAGGACTTTCTGCAGGCGTATCTTGCGTACGACCCTGCCAATCGCACAGACTAAGATGAAACGGCCTCCGGCGAGGAAGACAACAGAATAGTCTGCCTCCGGCCGTGGAAGCTAATCATGTGCTTCATCAAGGACACCCCCAAGAGCTATGGCTGGACAAAATGGACAGACTTCAATCACGGCTGCGCGAACTGTGCGCTGGGGGAGTGGACGCCCAACGTCCTCACGTGCTCGTCCGTGATCTTATGGCTGAGAAGATCCTCGAGCATGATCGTGGACTCAGCGTGGGCTGGCAGCGGAGGAAGGAAACTAACATCAAGAAGCTCCAGGAGGCTGAAAGTGAGGTTCAACAGTTACATACCCGAGCAGATGAGCACTCGGCCTCTCTTAATGTGCAATCTGAGCTGATCTCCCGGTTGAAGGCCCAACTGGCAGAGGCAGAGGAGCATATGAGGCAGGCTTCTAGAAATATGGCTGTCATTCAGGCTGAGGTAGAGAGGGCCAGAGCGAAGGCTGACGAACTACACCCGGCCACTGCTGAGGAGGAGCGGGAGCTGAGTCAGCAACAACAAGTCTTGGACGCCACAAGCCGAAGGGTGGCGGAGCTGCAACGCTCTTTTGACAGGGTCAACCCGTCCATGGGGGGACTAGACCCCCGGGTACTGTAACAAACTAAAAAACTTTCATTGGTACTTTCACGCTTCAATTTCTTCCTTCTTTGTTTTGAATGTCGTAGCATGCCTGATTTCCACAGTTTGAATCGGCTCGTTACATCCCTACAATGTTTGTGGGACGTTCAGCGATAATTCCCCAAGCTCACATGGGTCAAGCCCGATGTGAGAAACAAGAGATAGTTTCCTTCTCGTCCCACCTAACACAAGATTGGTGACCAAGCTCCAGGAATTAGGGATTTGGATTACCAGTCCGGATTTCTGAAAGATGTGAGAAGCTTGGTCGGAGAAGAAATTTCTCAAAATAGCCAAATTATCGTCTCTCCAGCGTGCCCTCATACACGAATGGTGCAACGCCAGGGGCACTGAAATCGGTCCGAACGGATGGAAACGAGAAGCGTGAATTACGATGCCCAAGATTCGGAACACTGTGGGGATGGAGTGACAATAAAGGACAGCCGTTAACCATGGAGGAGAAGTGGTATCCTTACTGCGTTAGCCTAAAATGGGGACAAAAAATGAGGGTCGACCGTTGACCATGTTCGAAACATGGGACCATGTCACAAATGTTGTCGGTCAATCTTTCAGGACGTTGACCCAGGACAGTTGGTGGACCCCGGGTCAAGCATCCATACTGTTAGGGGGTCCATCCAAACATGACCAGTCTTCTGGAACGTTGGCCCAGGACGGTAGGTGAGCCGATGCCGCCTAAGACCAGGCCGTTAGGGGGTCCCTTCAGACATGAAAGGGGGAGGGGGTCCAAATAAGGGGCACGCAAAGCGTGGAATATGGAGTGATGGTTTGTCCGAACAGAATCCAACACTCATGTAATTACACCACCGTGGTGGGAGTACGCCAGATGGGCGCATTGGTTTGATCATTGATCATTCCTTCTTTGGGACAGGGCCTCTCTGGCGAGGGGGTCTGTCGCTTCCCAATGGGATCATGGGGCATCCTGAACTTGTTCAGGGGAAGAGTTGCAACTACATAGTTCCCCCCGAGGGGTCAGGCCAGAGGGCCGGAAATGGGGATGAACATGATTTTGTAATTCCCAGGGTTGTACCCTAGATGAAATGCCTGGGTGTCTCTACATATCCCATGAGGATGGGAATCAAGCCACATGTAGTTCTGGAACCACAATGTAGTCATAGGCCAATAGTAGTAGGTGAAACCCTCTCTGGAAGAGGCTCTGCTACATCCCATGATTAACACGGGGCATCCTGAACTTGTTCAGGGTAGAAACGCAGTTTAGTGTCATGCATTGAGGACACATGGACTCCTATAGTTTAATGTCATATGATAGGACGTGGAATAAAAGGGAAGATCCCAGGGAGTGTGTGGTGCGGTAGATATGAAACTGACGTGAATGGGGACTCAGAGTCCAAATCACACCACGTATACCCAGAGGAAACTCTTCAGGTCGAGGGACCAAGAGTGAGGATTAGGCTGGGCCCGAACCAGAATGGTCGGGCATTCCTACGTACCCCATGAGGATGGGAATCAAGCCATACGTAGTTCTGAAAGTGCAGTTTAATGTCATGCGGGACGATGAGAATCATGGCCGTGTTGGTACACATCCCGCAAAAACTACTAAGCCCACGTGAGTCATGATCGGTGTGGGAAATAAGAAGTATTGGTGGGACTATCCCAATATAGAAGGTGGAGGTTAGGGATAAGGGACACTTGGTGAACACCGGCCCAAAAACACTAACATGAACATGTAGAGCACCTAGATGTGTGAAGAGATAGAGCCGAGCATGTTGGAATTCCACTTGAACATGGGGAAGTAGAAATGTGTGAATCATGACGCTTGAGATTTGAATCACAATGACGGCGGCGTGATGATAGAGGATAACTGTTAACAGTGGAGGAAACATACCATCCATATCGCGTTAGCCTAGAATGGGGAAAAACAAATGATGGTTGACCGTTTACCATGTTCGAAACATGGGACCATGTCGCAAATGTTGTCAAAGATCCTTTGGGACATTGGACCGAAACGATTGGAGGGACCTTAGGTTTGGCATCCATGGAGAGCCCTTAAGCCTAGTATCCATGTTGTCCGAGGGTCCTTTTGGGTGTGGAAGAGGATGAGGATCCAAATATTGAGATCACGAAGCTTGGTCGTGGGACGAGGGGAATGTCCCCATGAAAATTCCACACTTCAGGATCTTTGTCAAAACACATATGAATATGAAAACGAGACGTATTAGATAGAGGGAGCAGAGTCCTTTCCCATAGGGATATCTTAGTTTAGGGTCGTAGAATTCGGACCAAAGGGCTTGAGGAAACATAAGAGGCACATGGTGGAGTAACTAAAACACCGGGCATGGATGGGAATAGGGGGTGTGTACAGTGCGGTGAACAACCAGAAGTGAATGAGGAAATAATCCCATATCACACCACACGACCACCTTGGGAGAGTTTTTAGGTCAAGGGACTGAAAGAGAAAGTTAGGCCGGGCCCGCGGGGAAGTGCCCGTGCACTTCTACGTATCTCATAAGGATGAGAATCAAGCCTCATGTAGTTCTTGAAGGGCGGAACAATAAGGTACCAGTGCCCGGGAAAAAAGGGGAGTGCGGGCTTGGCCCTTGCACTAAAAGAAGCATAATTTGATAAATCTGGTTTGTCCTTTAAGGTGAGTGGTTTTTTTTTGTGATGCGACAGGCCTAGGGTAGCAGGCCCTAGTTTCGCCACAAGAATCAAGCTGTGATAGGCGTTGACAAATGGAATGGCACGTGACCAATACGCAACGTGATGTCCTCTACAAAGAGTTCATCACAATGCAGTGTCGTTTTTCGTCATGCGGCCAGGAAGATAATGTCACAGTTTAGGGTCGTATGATAGGACCAAGAATGCATTTTATCGTCATGCAGCACAGATGTAGCAGAGGCGATGCTAGGCGAGGAATGTGTGTGGTGTCATGAGACACAATCGATGGAGAGATGATCCCACATCACACTGTACGCCACTCCAAGAGGGAGAACTCAGGCCGAAGGGCCTATATAGAGGTAAGATGTGAAAAAAGGGGGGGAGACTAGCTCCCCAAATGGGTTGGACCCAACAAGGTGTCAGGGCGGTCCTACGTATTCCATTAGGATGGGAATCAAGATGAACGTAGTTCTGAAGAGTGCCTTTTAATTTCATGCGGGACAAGGAATAGGAGGGCTAACTCTCAGAACGAGGTGCACGTGGTGTAGCTATTGCAAACCCGACGTGAATGAGGACATAATCCCGCACTATGCCACGCAGTCCCATAGTCGGGGTCCCGATGGCAGGTCCAGAGAGGCGAATTAGCTGAACTCAATCTTGACCCAAAGACAGGAGGTCTGGGCATTCCTACATATCCCAATAAGATGGGAATCAAGCTGAACATAGTTCTGAGAGAATCTTAGTTTATGGTCATAGATCTCGGACCAAGGATGGTGACAACTTCCCGAGTAAGCGCAGACATCAACCCAATCCCTAAGCCCACGTGAGTTAAACTTGGTGTGGGAAACAATGGGGGGATATACTGATCGCAATACTTGGGGCATCCATCAAAGGGGAGTCAGTAGAGAGCCCTGAAGGACACCTTTGACACGACTTCTTCCCCCAAAGTGCATACGTTCATGGAGGAATTGTACCAAGAGTTCCGAGACTCTACTTGGACATGACAAGAATGTAGAAGTATGTGAATCGTGTAACCAACATTTCGGGCTTAATGGGGTTGGCGTGGCGATAAAGGAAAACTGTTAACCGTGGGGGAAAAAACAGTCTCCATATCACGTTAGCCCGAGGTGGGAACAACAAACGAGCATCGACTGGTGACAATATTCGCAACGTGGGATTTTATCGATTTGTTGTCCGCAAACCTTGGGGGTGTTGGCCCGTAATGGTATGAGAGCCCTTGGGTGTAGTATCCAGGCCATTCTTGGGTGTGCCTCCGGGTATGAAAGTTGATGGAAGCCCTGATGCAGGGATACACAAAGCCTGGAAAGCAGGTGCGAACGTGTCTGAGTAAAGTTTGACATTCCAGGTAATAAACCAGAGTACCCTTAGGCACATTGGTGAACTGTCAGAAAGGGCCAACGAAACAGCTCGAGAATGAGAGGTACATGGCGTGGTCGTTACAAGACCGACGTGAATGAGGACATAATCTCATACCACGCCATATACACCCCTCGTAGAGGAAGGGTAGGCCATGGAGCCAAGGTGGGATGAAGATTCCCAAGAGATGGGGCTGGACCCGAAGCCTAGACATTCAGGTGTTCCTACATATCCTATGAAGATGGGAATCAAGCCATATGTAGTTCTCTAGATGCAGTGTAACTTCATGCGGGACGAAGAGGGGAGTAATATACCCCCAAACAAGGGAGGTGTACGGTACGACGAATAAACCGACGTGAATGAGGACATGATCCCACACCGCACCATACACTCCTATAAGAGAGGACCTAGGCCGGGGGCTTGAAAAGGCCAAGGGGCCTGAGGCTAGGCCTCGGTGAGGGAGGCATGAGGCTGGGCCTCAGTCAGGACGGCCTGACTAACTTGCAGTTTAACGTCTTGCAGTAAGGACGGGGAAAGAGATAACTGTATCTCATCTGGGGATGTGTACGTCATGGCAAGTTACCTAACGTGAAAGAGGATGTAATCCTACACCACGCCGTACATTCTTTAAAAGAGAATCGGGGTCGCGGGTCCGACCGCGGGCACCACCTGGAGGGAAGTTTGTTACTTCGGGATGGGGCAGAATGAATCACAGCACTCGATGTTTGGGACATCTCGGGGTGGAACCGAGGGTCTAGGACACTATTGACCATGTTCAAAACACAGCGTCCCCATGGTGACCTGATATGGGAATAACAAATGAGCATCTACCGTTGACCAAATTCGCAACACGGGACTTGTATCGGCTTGTTGCTCGGAAACCCTCGGGGGCGTTGGCCCGTATCGGTAGGAGAGCCCTTGGGAATTATATTCATGCCGTTATTGGTGGTCCCTCCGGGTGTGGAAGATGATGGAATCCCAGTCAAGGAGTGGGTGAAGCATAGCTGTATCCATCCACGAAAGAGGCGAACATCTCCAGGGGGACGTGCAGCCAGGTCGAGGCTTGCTCGATGTGAGTTGGGGAAAAAGTGTACACCCTTTCATATGTCTTGACACAAGGAAAAGATTTTGGCTTTTGGGCTGGGCAAATAGACGAAATGTCCAGGCGTTCCTACGTATCCCATTAGGATGGGAATCAAGACATACGTAGTTCTTGAAGTCCATGCAGTTTAACATCATGCGGTGAGGACGTGGGAGGATAGGAGAACGGGAGTGGGCACATGGTGCAACACTTATAATCCTTCTACGATCGGGGATAAGGAAGCCTACTCCTCATCATGCAAGGATCCTTCGAGGAAACTATACCCAAAGGGGACAGTGAAAGAGAAGATCTCGGGGTTGGGCTCAGGACGAAGCGTCCGAGCGTTCTTACGTATCCCATTAGAATGGGAATCAAGACAAATGTAGTTCTTAAAGCGAAGTTTAATGTTGTTCTGGACAAGAATTGTGCCTAAACTAGGTATATGTATGGTACGGCGGGTAACTCGACGTGAATGAAGATGTAATCCCACACCACACCGTACAATCCCATAAGAGAGTCCGAGTCGATGAAGGCCAAGGGGCCCGAGGCTGCGCATTGGTCAGGGAGGCCCGACTGGCTAGCATTTTAACGTCTTGCAGTAAGGACGGTGCTAGGGCCAGAGTAGGCCAAGGGGCCTGAGGCTGAGCCTCAGCCAGGAAGGCCTGAATGGCTTGCAGTTTAACGTCTTGCAGTAAGGACGGGGGCCGGGGTCCCGAGTAGGCCAAGGGGCCTGAGGCTGAGCCTCAGCCAGGAAGGCCTGACTAGATTGCAGTTTAACGTCTTACAGTAAGGACGGGGGCCAAAGGCTCGAGTAGGCCAAGGGGCCTGAGGCTGAGCCTCAGTCATGAAGGCTTGACTGGCTTGCAGTGTAACGTCTTGCAGTAAGGACATGGGAAGATATTAGTTTAAGGTCATAGAGCTCGGACTGTTTTTCAGTTTATTGTCCTACAGGATGGCGGTGTAGTTTAAGGTCGTGCAGGAACATATAGTTTAAGGTCGTGTTGGACCATACAGTTTATGGTTGTGCTGGACGATACAGTTTAAGGTCGTGCTGGACCTTATAGTTTAAGGTCGTGTTCGACCATACAGTTTAAGGTCGTGTTGGATCATACAGTTTACGGTCGTGCTGGACCATATAGTTTAAGGTTGTGATGGACCTATGGGATCAGGAGAAGTACTGATTGAGGAACCTGGCATTGGTGGGAGGAGTTACGTGCTCACCATCTGTGGTCACCAAGTAGTACGCCCCATTGGGGTAGACCATATATATGATATAATGCCCTTCCCATTTGGGTTCTAGCTTGGGCAGTTTCCTACCGGGGATCATTGGCGCTCGAAGGGCCAGCACTAGGTCACCCTGTAGAAAAGAACAGAGGTGATCCTTCTTGTTGAAGGACCTTGACATCTTATTCTGATGCCTTTCCAGATTGTGCGGGGCACGAAGCCGATTCTCCTCCAGTGATTCTAATTCAGCTAGACGAATTTCGGCCACCTCATCTGGCTCCTGCTGGTCATAGACTGCAGTGCGTAATGATGGCAGCTGGATCTTAATGGGTAGGACGGCCTCAGACCCATGCATCAGGGAATATGGGGTCACCTGGGTAGAGCTGTGATTCATTGTCCGATAAGCCCAGAGGGTGTTGGGGAGCTTGTCCGGCCAACTTTTCTTGTTCTGACCAACCATCTTCTGCAAAATGTTAGAGAGGGTTTTGTTGAACACCTCGATTTTTCCGTTCTCCTGCGCATGATAGTGGGAGGTATGGTTTGAATGGATGTCGTACTTGGCGTATAATCTCTTCATCTCAGCTGCTCGGAATTTGGTGCCGTTATCGGTGAGGACGGCGTGAGGGACCCCAAACCGGTGGATAATATTGGAGCTCACAAAGTCGACGATGGAGCGGGCATTGACCTCTTTGAGTGGAATTTCCTCTTCCCACTTGGAAAAGAAATCTGTAGCAGTCATGATGAATCTACACTGGCGAGATGTTTCCGGTGGATATGGTCCCACTACATCAAGTCCCCATACTGCAAATGGCCAAGTGTACTTGGTGTGGTGGAGAGGCTCCTTCGGCTGATGCAAGAAGTTGGCGTGAACTTGGCACGCGTTGAATCTCTTGGCATACCCAATAAAATCATGGATCATAGAGGGCCAGAAGTACCCCAACCTCCGGATTCGATGGGACAACTTCAGCCCAGCTAGATGGGGACCACAGGAACCGGTGTGGAACTCTTGCATTACTTGAGGAATCTCTTCTCCTTGAATGCAATGGAGGAGGATATCATTGAAACTCAACTTATATGGGATCTGTTCAAGAATAAAGCCGCTTTGGAGGGTAAATTGTAGCGCGCGGCATGGGATTCACTCGCGCTCGGCGCAGTCACCTGTGAGGCAACCATTTTGGAGATACTCGACAAAAGGTGCCCTCCAGTCGGGAGTGACTTCAACCACTGTGTCTGACAAACCCGGGACCCCTGACGTAGAGGGCTCAGTTGTGAGATGACTTACCCGCATGCCATCATTGTCCTCTTGGGTGACGGGGGAAATGACTCTCCGGTGTGCCACATGTATAATCAAATCATCTTTCTTGGGTTCCGCGAGTGATGCAGCTATGCCAGCCAAGGTGTTAGCTCGACCGTTCTGTGACTGAGGGACATGGGTGACCTCTGGCCGAGAGGAGAACTAGGCCATTAGGAGGAGGGTGCACTCCAGCAATGGCACAAGTTCCAGCTTCCTAACGACATAATCTCCATTGACCTGCTTGATTACCATCTCGGAATCTCCTTTCACATGTAGATGGGGCACGTCGATCTCAAGGGCCAACTCGAGGCCGGTGATGAGAGCCTGGTACTCTACCTCGTTGTTGGTACAACCTTCTGACAACAGGAATGAGTATGGTAAGACGGATTGTGCTGGGGTAATGAAGACGATACCCAAGCCCACTCTGTTGAGCTTAGGATCGTTGAGCCTCCTACCGGTGGGGATCCGGGAGGCGCCGTCGAAGTTCATTTTCCAACATGGGACGGCACGATCGACTGATAGGATCGTCTCGTCAGGAAAATCCAGGTCCAGGGATTGATCCGTGGAGGTTGGATGGGAAGCTAAAATGTCTGCCAACGCCTGTCCTTTAATGGCCTTATGAGGTACGTACCTGATATGAAACTGCTGAAGAATCACTACCCACTATGCTAGTCGGCCAGTCAACATGGGGCGGTTCAGAATGTACTTCAGTGGGTCTACCCGAGAGACCAAATGTACCTCATGGTGCTGCAGGTAATGCCGAAACTTCTGTACAGCAAAGATGAGCGCAAGGAAGCTCTTTTCAATAGGGGAGTATCTGACCTCCGTATCGAGAAGCATGTGGCTGAGATAGTAGAGATAGTTCTCAGTACCCTCATTATTCTTCAGGGTGAGCAGTGCACCGAGGGATCATTCCAGGGCGGTCACGTAAAGGACCAGCGGCTTTCCGGACATGGGTGGCATCAAAATAGGAGGTCGGATCAGATACTGTTTGATTTCCTCGAAGGCGGTCCAATATTCCTCATCCCATTCGTAAGCGGTGCCTTTCTTCATGAGCCGGGAAAAGGGCTTACACTTGCCGGCCATATTGGCGATGAATCGGCGTATATAGGCTAAGTGGCCTTGGAGACCTCGAAGTTCCCGAATATTGCTCAGGGGAGGCATTTGGCTGATGGACTTGATCTTCTTTGGGTCGATTTCGATGCCTCGATATCTAACAACAAATCCATGAAACTTCACAGAGGTGACTCCGAAGGCACACTTCAACGGGTTCATCTTCAGGTGACAGGAACAGAGGAAACTGAACACTTTCTCAAGGTCTTTGAGATGGTCCTGGCGCTGACATGATTTGACCACTAGTTCATATACGTAGCATTCCACCAGCGTCCCGATAATCGGCTTGAATATGCGATGCATGGTCCTCTAATAAGTGGCACTTGCATTTTTCAAACCTAAATGCATAACCTGGTAGAAAACGGTACCTTGGGGAGCCCTAAAGGCGGTGGACTCCTCGTCCTTGGGGGCCATCCAGATCTGGTTGTACCCGGAATACCCATCCATGAAAGAGAGAGCTTGGAACCCAGTCGTGGCATCAATCAATAACTCAGTCACCGGGAGGGGGAGTCATCCTTTGGGCAGTGGCGATTAAGGTCCCGAAAGTCGATGCAGACTCTGATCTGCCCCTTCTTCTTCCTGACTGGCACAATTTTGGAAAGCCACTTGGGGTACAGGACTTCCTTAACAACGTTGGATTTGATAAGCTTGTCAACTTCGGCCTCAACCATAGCACCATGAGAGGGGTGTATCTTCCTGAGAGGCTGCTTAAACCCGCGATGGTTTGCTGGGTGGCCTAGACGGTGAACGACTACTTGAGGATCTAGTCCTTGCATCTCGTTGTAACTCCAGGCAAACACGTCATAGTGTTGTTTGAGAAAGTCTATATACCTCTGCTGCTCCTCGGGGGACATGGCTGTACTGATCAATATGGGTCTCGGATCTGCCTCACTACCAAGGTTCACATGTACCAGTTCATCAATCGTGGTAGAGACGCCAGGCGGGGGGAGCATCCTCCAGGTCTTCCTCTCCACTCGTGGGGGGATTTCCCGCAACGGGAGATATTTTTAGGGCATCAAAACCTGAGGGGTAGATGGTGCCATCTTGGGCAGCAGTGGTCATCATATCAGGAGACTCACTTTCCATTGAGACCATGGAAATGAAGGCAGTCGACCCTATCCCATATGGACTTCGGCCCAAAGGGCCACGTTTGATGATATCAAAGCAGTGGTGACGTGTCAGCCTGAGTCGGTTGATTCCAGCCTGGTGGAAGAGACACGTATGGCATACCACCATTGTCATAAGCTTGACATTTCGGTACTGCACAGGGGTAGAAGGCTCCGTGATCACCTGAGCCTGGTTGGTGTAGGAGTACGAGGTGATTTTCCGGCGTCACTTGGACATGGGAACATGCCTTCCTTTCAGACTTGAAATAACAAAACATTGCCCCATGTCGGGGGTTGTGGCCTCCAATTGGTAGATAGGTAGGATGTAGGCGTCATCCATGCTTGCCCATGGATCACTTGTGATCGGGGCGGGTTCATCCTCACATACTAGGATCTGCTTATCCTTACTCTTTTAATAATCAGCATCCATATAGCGGGCCTCACAAGAGGCGAAAGGAGATGCATCTCCTTGGAGCATGCCTAATCGACCATTGAGGGAGTATTTGAGGCACTGGTGATATGATGAAGGGACTGCTGCGTGTAGATGGAGCCGTGGCCTACCCATCAACGCGTTCTAGGCAGTGTCCTGAGAGACGACCATAAACTCGATGCTGGAAATTAAGCCACCGAACTGAGTCTTCAGGCGGATCTTTCCGATTGGGGTTTGCTCGGTCCTGTCGTATCCCTGGATTCTGAAGTCAGAGGGAGTTAAATCATCTTCAGACAGACCCAGCATTCACAGTGTCCGAGTCGGGATTAGGTTGATTTTGGAACCCGTGTCAATGGGGCAGTGGCAGACTTCCACGCCATTGAAGTGGCCAGTGATGTACAACGGGCGAATATTCCCCTATATAGGAGGGTCCTCATCTTCACCGGAGAAGGAGATAACTGCCTGACATTCAGCGTTCTCAATTACCTCGGCATGGAAGGATTATGCGGCCGCCACCTCCATCTCAAACTGTAGGGGGCTCCTAAGGGCCTCGGCGAGTGCCTCGCGCATTTCAAATGACAGGAGAAGGGCCTCAAGGATAGAAAGCCTTGCCGGAATGTCGGACAGGTGTTTCAGGACATCATACTTTCATGCCAAGCGCGAACCTCTGCTTATAGGAGGTCGTTCTAAAGTTGGAGACATAGCGGGTCCTGCCGGTTGAACCGGCGGTTGGATAGTGTCGGGCACATCCCGTTGCCTACTAGTTGAAGCCTGGAGAATAGTCTCCGGACTAGGATCAGACAGCGGAGACTGGACTATAGCCGGGCAAGACTGGCTGTGATTCGAACGAGGCAGGTCCTCATGATCTAGTAGCACAAATGGTGGTGGGGGTAGAGGTGAGGGCGTTAGATGGGGTTGCGCGTGCTGAGATCTTCGCTGAGCTTGCTATCTGGTCTCAGTAGATTGCACGACATAGATGAAATTCCCCACTAACATGCCTCGACGACTGGCATGGTTGTGGTTCCGCTGACGTTGACGTCGGCTGGAAACGTTAGGGGGGTTCGCCTGGCGTTCCCCTTCGTCGGGAGTCATATAGGGCTTTACCAGCTCCACGATGTTAACCAAAGCGTACCCCTGGCTGTCACTCGATGAATCATCCACTCCCAGGTGGATTCTGGGAGGAATCCCCATTTCAGGGGGCATAAAGTCACCAAGAGTGAGGGATGACGATGGCACCGGCGGAGCGCGTTGCTTCTTCTTGCGTCATCGCTGCTTTCCCTTTTGGGAACAGGTTGACCGTGAAGGCGATGCAGAGGTACTGGATACTCCTTATAATGGTTCCGGCTGCTTCAGGCATGCCCGGATGATACCATGGGCACGGTCGATGGTTTTTCGAGCCATCCATTCGTCGTATCTCTGGGACCCGCGGCTGGGAACTTGCTGCCACTCACCTTCGCTATCGCTACCGATCTCTGACCCTGCAAAGACACCCGCCACATACATTGGTGTCAGGCCCAACCTGACTATGTTGTTGTGGACCTGGTCTTGAAGCCAGTCTTTAAACACATAGCATTTCTTGAGGGTTTTCCCCAAAATCCGATGATAAGGACAGTAGTTGGGGCGATCGGTGAGATTCACCTCTGCCGGACTTCTGCACTTGGGTAGGCGTACAATCCCTTGCTCTACATCACTTCAGAAGTAGCCAGGGACCTGATTTTCGTTGAACGAATAAGTCTGGTGGCTTCTTTCCGAATAGGGGGCCCTGGGGGCCTGGCCCTGACGAGGGGCCGGAGGGGCCTGCCGAGGAGGCGGCGCCTGATTGTCTCACCTAGGTGGGGGTGGTGCATTGCGCGGGGGAACCTCTCGATTCTGAGGCGGTCGCGGCTGGGCAGGGACCTGCGCTTGAGGTGGAGGACCTCTGTGAGGTTGCGGGGATGGTACCACTGGAAGTAATTCCATCTGCCTGGGGGCTTCTATTTGGGCCACCACGGCGGGTTCGGCTCTAGCAGTCCTCCTGGCTGGGATCATAGGGGGCAACGCACGTGCCTGACTAGCCTGTTACAGAGCCTCCTCAAGGTGCTGAGCCTTATCTGAGAAATCCCGGAACCCTCTGGGGTAGTTCTGGGTAATCAGGGAATGTACCAGATCTGTTTTAACGTTCCCTACACACATCATTAGTAATTTCTCCTGAGTCAGTGGCATATCGACGGAGTACGTAAGTCCCTTCCACCGGGTGATGAAATCTGCGACTCGCTCATCAAGCCTTTTCTTGCACTTGAAGAGGTCTTCAATGCTGGTCTTCTGCGTGGTGGATCTGAACTGGTATAGGAACTGCCGGTGGAGATCCTCCCAACCGGTCACCGATCCGATAGGGAGATGGTTGTACCAGATGAATGTGGGACCTTTCAATGTTTGCACGAAACATCGGAGCATGGCAGCTTCTTGCTGGGCCGGAGTCCCCAGCATGGGGCCACACCTGGAAGAAAAGTGGGCCAAATGTTGTGGCAGGTCCCCTGTCCTGTTGAAGGGAGAGAAAGTGGGATTCCCAAATCCCGGGGGTGCGGGCATATCATCCACCCACGCGGGATACGTCTTGCCATCCGGTGGGACTGTGACCTGCCGCATTTCCAAAGCTTCGAGCCGGGCTATGAGTGCCGCTATAAGAACATCCGGATGGGGGTCCCTGTCTTGAAGGGGATACCTAATCACAAGTGCGTTGCAAGGTTCTTCGACATGATAGATGGCTTTGGCGACTCATGGAGCGACTGGCGGAACGACCTGTGGGGCGACTGGGGGAACCCGGACTGGATTTGTCAGATTGCCCCGTGGTTCAGGAGGGTTTGGCGAGATGTATCGCGCCCTCTTGCCATGAGTTCTGGATTCTTCCTTGTCTACGGAAGTAGCATGATCAGGGTTGTCCAGAGGCATCTCACTGGGGGGAAATTGTTCCTGCCCCTGCTGCCCTGACTTGGGGTTACCATAGTTGGGTTGCCACTCTGCAGTGCGCTCAGCCAAGAGTTTGTCAACCATCCTCTTCTGCTCAGCATGCTGCTGGCATAACGCAACCTTCTTGGGATCTTCATTCGTCTTTTGTACAAAGGCGGACGGGTCAGAGTGCTTGACAGCTCCGACGTGCTCCTTACCCTTACCATCATTTCGACTGAGTACCTGCAACTTCGTGGGTACAGGGAGGCCTAGAAGGTTCCTCTGTTGACGAGTAACCCTCACTGATGGGTCCAGCAGTGGTGGAATGCCCTCGGGGGTAAATCTCTATCATGAAATTCAAGCTCGTCTTCCTTTTCCACTATGTCAGTCATGTGGACCGTGACCCCTCGTGAGGGCATGTCCTCAATATCGCATAGTGAATCGGGCTGCCGTCGGATAGGGCTGAAGAGGAGAGCGGCATAATGTCCCCATCCATGGACTTACACATGGGGGGTAGCATTCCCGATGACTCTGCGGAGTACTTTGAAACTCTGAACTCATTTCCGTTGAAGGGTGCCCTGACGGCCCGACGACTCATAGCGCTGGGCCACAGGGAGTGCAGCCAAATCGATCAGGCGGCATTACTCGCCGATTACTTCAAAGTGATCTCTACTTCTGGGGTACATCACCCGATCGTAACGAAGGCAGAAGTGTGTCGCCCATAGGGTTCGTCAAAAGCACCCCACCTCTTCCGGGGTATGGGACTCTGGTGCGCGAAAGTTCGACGCTGCCGTCGGCCACAACTCCTCCGGGAAGTTATCCACTGTGAGAATGATCCAAAAGATCCTGGGTTCGGACTCGGGGTCTGGCCCTGTATTGCCCCACTCGTCAACAGGGGGCGGCTGAGGGACCGTTAGCAGTACCGAGGCGGACCTCTGGGATAGTAAACTTGGCGGCGGAGAATACGACGAATGAGCTTACTGGCCACTGAATTCCAGGCCATCCTCTGAAGAGTGAGGTGACCTGACCACGATATCACGATACGATGGGCTAATAGCCACAACTTCATGCACAGGAGTTGCTGTTGCTGGCGATAGGTCACACCATTTCTCTACTGCTGTTGGTCCCAAAAATAGCTCTCTGTGATCTTTGGTAGAGGTAGAGGGCACTTCTGGTAACAACGGTGGTTATTGCACGGTCGGGACCTACGGGATTTCCATGATTTATTCCTCCTGGATGTACCTGCGAAGAGAGATGGGAATCCGGTGGACCTCACATTCCAGGAGAATGATGCTGACGTGCCTGGTTCCTGCCCCAGTCCTTGATGCGGAGGAGCGGGGAGAAGGTTTCATCGCTGAGTCGCATTCCGCTTCAGAATCCGAGAAACAAGACGGTTTGATCTCCACCCGCTCCCCCCCGGGATTCTTCCTGTGGTGGTGATGACCCGCTTTTCTTCCCCGGGGTGGATCTTCGGGACAGGGTTGATTCCCAATATGTAGTGTTAGGGCGACGCTGGCGCCGTGGCGGAGAGGGCCCCGCCTGATGTGGCCGGGGTGTGAGGGGAACCAGGGAAAATGTCGAAGGGTACATGGGGAGGACCTCCATGGACGGTGCGGGCAGAGCGAGGGTGACCTTCACTCTCCAAGTTGACGGGGCGAGGAGGACCTTCGCCAGTTGCAGAGAGGACATAGGGATGACCCCCATGTTGGAGAAGGACCGGACGGACAGTGCCTTCAGATCGGTGGTCGGGAGCAGGAGGATGGACTCCATACCCTTTATAGTGGGCGTGGGAGAGGTTTCGGCACCGAGCGTCCCCACCGCAGGGCGGGTTTTCCTTCGGGATGTGGGTAGTACGAGGCGTACCTCCGTGACGAGCTTCAGAGCAGGGAAATCCCACGCTCTGTGGGATGGTGGTATGGAGAGGACCTCCGTATGGAGTGACGTTATCGCGGATTGGTCCGCGACAATCATCGCTCGGGCCTGCGACCCTGAGAGTCAACCCAGCCTGCCCGTGGGGCGGCTGAGGCCTTGATCCTGGGCAGGTGAAGGAGTGCCCCTGCTCAGTGTATGCAGGAACTCCATGATGTGCGTCAGCCGTGGCATGGGCCACGGTAGTTGTTGACGTTGACGTATCTGGGCGAGCGTCCTCAGCCTAGGCCCGGCGCTGACATCGGGTCAGACGAGCTGGCACAGGTGGTGTAGGGGCATGGCTTGCCTGCTCTTCCTGTGAAGCTGGACGGCGGCGCTGACATGGCCGATTGGGAGCCCTTTCCTGGAGCCCTCGGATCGGGACTCTGAGCGGGCCGAGCCAGACGTCACCCGTCTCATCAGCATAAGGCGAGGAGTCGACGAGGAGTTCTGGGGACAGGCTCCCGAAATGATTGAATTTTGGGGTGCGGATCAGGGGCTCCCTGCGTGGCCTGTTAGGGCGGCGTTAACGGCGGGGCCTGGTTGCCTCCTGGTCCAGGCGGGCCATATCCCGAGTTGGGATGATCCCTTCCATCTCGTACCTGCATACAAGGTTGTTGATCACCCTTCACTGGATGATCTCTAATGGGGATAGGGGACATGGGTGCCCCATATTCACGGATGTTGAGGCCGTCATGGTGGCAGCGGAGCCATGCGGGGCTATTGTGCCAGTATTTCCCCTACCCCTGTGTAGGCAAGTGGGCGGTGATCGCGTCTCCACAGTAGCAACCTGGTTCCTGGTAAACGGAGAGATCAACTCATCAGCACTGCGAGGAAAAGGGGTTGACAACCAGTGCCCCAACGTCATTCCATTCTTCGTGTCAGTATGAAGGATCCACGCTAACACGTTGCAGAATGGAATGCCCCACGCTCTACTATCCCAACTTCTGGTGAGTTTCACGCCAGGCCTGCCGTTTTCTTGGCTGGACCCGGTGCCAGATATATAGATCCGGTGACACGTAAATCTACTGGTGTATCAAATGTTACTAATCTCCACATTGAGGAGAAAACTTTCACGTCGGGTTCACCATTTCTGTTTCTGACGCTTCCGTCGGGGTGCGCATGCATCCGTCCGCTGAGGAGGACGCACGGCTGTAACCCCGCATTCCCACTTTCAAAAGGCGGGTGGCATTCATTCCTTGTTCAGGTATGTCTGCTCCTTGATCGAAATGGGATGATGGGATATAGGTTCTTCCTTCCTTGGATTCCTCCTCGGAACACGTCACCTAATCCGGGTCTCCCTCATAGATTTAATACACTGTTCGTGAAACTCTTCCCAGTGCCATGTTTCCATGGACACCGGTTAATTACACTGCTTCTGTCGGGACATTCCAAAGGGTCCGGTCATGGCATCAACCTTCAGTCGGGGGAGTAGTCATGTCGAGGCATCAGTAGCGTGTCTGGATTCTGGGGAACTGGCATGTCTGTTTATTATCCCTTGTCATAGGGCTTCTCGAGGGCGTGGAAGCCCGAGGCATCCCACATCGAGCGTGGGGAATTATAGGCCATATATATCTGAGGTTTTCCTCAGCTTACTGTGTTTAAAACAGGGTATGCCGTAGGTTTAACGTCCAGCGGAGACAGATCATCCCGATCAGAGCATTATCTAGAATGGGTCAGATTGAGGAATTTCCCTTGAAGGGGTGCCGATATCGGAACCAGCCCATGGGCGGCTGCGAAGGGGAGCGGAATGGTATGATCTTGCTGGGACATGGAAGTCCGGGTGAGAATCAGGATGGGCGATAGAGAGTTGAATGAAATGTAGGGGGGACGAAATGGGACCAACGTAGGGGTGATAGTGGAATTGGGATTGAGCCTCAAAGAGACCTCCTAGGTATCCCCGTGGCTGGGAATCAAAGTCTACATAGTTCGAGAGAAAATGGGACTTGGAAAACCGACAAGGAGATGGTCTGTTCCAATGATTGTTGGGCTTGAACCTCAGGGAGGCATCCTACATACCATGTCTTGACACGGATCAAAGTCCTTGTAGTTCGGGTTGGTCACAACGGCTTGTCATGGGACTGGAATGCAGTTTATCGTCATACTGGACGAGGATGAACTCGACGTGAAAAGATGACGAGAGGTGGGATTGAACCTCGTAGAGGCTTCCTACGTACCATGCCTTGACATGGATCAAATACCTCATAGTTCATAAGGGGGCTTGGTCGGCGCACCGACGTGAAGGTGGACCTTGGTCCAGATAGTGCGGGGCTTACACACTAGGCTGCCCGGGTGTTGATAAAATGATGTGAAAAAGGTCAGAGTGACCAACGGGTGGTGGGCTTGGACCTCTAGGAGGCTTCCAACGTACCATGCCTTGACATGGATCAAAGTCCTCGTAGTTCAAAGGGGTTTCATCGGTGAACAGCCGTGAAAGTAGACCCAGGGGGTCCACTAGTGGTGGGCTTGAACCTCGTGGAGGTTTCCTATGTACCATGTCGTGACATGGATCATAGTCCTCGTAGTATGGAAGGTGGGTGTCGACAAACCGACATGAGGAAGGGACCTTCATTCAACGGGAGATGGGATTGAACCTCAGGGAGGCTTCCTATGTACCATGCCTTGACATGGATCCAAGACCTCGTAGTTCGGGTGGGGCTTCATCGGTGAACCGATGTGAAGGTGGAACTTGGTCCGATGGGTGGTGGGATTGAACCTCAGGGAGGCTTCCTACGTACCATGCCTTGACATGGATCAATGACCTCGTAGTTTTGGGCTTCGTCGGTGAACCAACGTGAAGGTGAACCCGGGGGTCCACTAGTGGTGGGTGTCGGTGAACCGACGTGAAAAAATGATGGGTGGGCTTGAACCTCGTAGAGGCTTCCTACATACCATGCCTTGACATGGATCAAAGTCCCCATAGTTCAACTGGGTGTGCAGTTTAAGGTCATGCGGGACAAGGGCATATAGTTTAACATCATACTGGATGAAGGTTTACAGTTTAACGTCATGCTGGACGAAGGTATACAATTTAACGTCATGCTGGACGAAGGTATACAGTTTAACGTCATGCTGGACGAAGTTATATAGTTTATTTTCATGCTGGATGAAGGTATACTGTTTAACATCATGCTGGATGAAGGAATTTCCATGGCCGATGCTTACTCTAATCCCACATGAGTCATGCTCGGTGTGAGAAACAAGAGGTAGCAAGGACCTGACGATCACATCATGAAGGGTGCGTCCGTGAGAAGTGAATAGGGCCTTACGCGTTAGGCGGCCCATGGTGCTGGGACTTACTCCAGGATGGAGGCCCGAAGTGCGGAAAAGCGCAGCGAAAGAGGGATTTGGGACCAATGATGGGAGGTGCCTCATTCCCTATCACGCCCTCAACTGACCTTGGTAGTGGGGAAATATGGAGATGTAGGGGTGCAGCCTTCCGCAAGAGGGGCTAGGGGCTTACACCAAGGTGGTTTCCCTTCTCCCATGGATATACGCTACTCCGAGAAGGAGGATATCATACCTTGTGGAGGGGATGACCCCATCTTTGTGGAGACGGGTGGCGTAAAAAATGTCCGAGCTAGGGGGACCCTTCGTGCGAAGCACGGGGCCGGATCATAGTTTAACGTCATGTGTTGAGGATGAGGTGCTTGGCAGTTTAACGTCCTGCAGCTCGGACGAGGTGGGTTTACTCCACACCCATAGGACTTACATAACTAGTACCCTTTTCTCCTTGGGGGAGGGAAGGTACCAGTAAGGCCGTGGTAAAAGGGGGTCGTGGAGTGAACCATCGAAGGGTCCACGTTAGCATGGCTATGCGAAGAAGCAATAGTTATTAGCATGCCTATGCGAAGAAGCGTTAGGCGAAGCAACGCTATGGGTGATGTTTCCATGGGACTTTGAAATTACATCGTGCAAACCTGGAGGGTCACACGGGGAGAAGAATTTACAAGCAGAGGGGTGTGCTTTGCAAAGTGGGGTGCCTTAGCCTTAGCATGGGGAAAAGGTGTGAGTGGAGGGTGCTTCGCGAAGTGGAATAGTATTCATGGAGCACTGCCTCGTGAAGTAGAGGTGCCTCGTGAAGCAAGGTGCTGCGAGGCATTATGCTTCACGAAATGTAGCGACCCTGCCTTAGCATGGGGATCACTAGTACAAGATGGGTGATTCATGAAGCAGAAACACTCCGCGGTTGTCCGGGTTCCCTTGGGAATCCCCTTCCTTCGCGAATTCCCTTGTGCTTCGCGAAGGGCATCCCTCTCGGAAGAGGGGCTCGAAACGAGACAAAGCGAAGGCGTCACGCGAAGTAGAATTCCCTCGCGGAGCTCATGATTCATGGGGAAAAGGGTGCTTCGTGATTCGGGAGAGGAGACGCTGAAAGGTCAGATTGTCCGTCTACCTGGGACTCAGGGGGAGCCCAGTATTTATAGGCAAGGGGCGCCGCGAAGCCGACCTCCTGCCTCGCCTCGGGTGCTTCACGATGCGCTCGTGAACATCAAATCTGTTCGCGGAGAGGTACCACCTCTGGTGCTTCACTGCAGGCTCGCGAACATCAAATCCGTTTGCAGAGAGGTACTGCCTCCGGTGCATCGCGGCGGGCTCGCGAACGTCAAATGCGTTCATGGAGAGGTACTGCCTCCGGTGCTTCACAGCGGTCTCGCGGTGCTCGGGGGGTGCTTCATGTCGGTGCTTCGCGAGGCAACGTGTGGGGCTTCTTTTTCGCTCCTTCCTTGCGTGAAATATTTTGGAACCAACAATCATATTATATTTATACATTATCAAGATAATGAATATTCCATTTTTGAGGTTTATGAATCATCCATACCTAAATCAAAAACACTAGGTTTCTAGAATGACTTAATGATTACATTATTAGTATATAATTATCATTTCACTCATTGAAAACTATGAAAAAAATTCATATTTTTATGATAATTTATGACAATTATTCGTATATCATTTTTTACATGTAGGAATCATTCTCACATAAAACTGATACATGATGTTACCTTTATGAGTCAATGTACATGTGTCCAATTTAAAATGACATTTTATTGAAAAAGATAGGTGATATTCTCAAAACTAAGAAAACACATTCACACATTTTGATAATTTAGATACATAATCCAGAAAACATTTTATTATTGTATGAATTGACTTCACCGCAATATGATGAATAATGTTATTGGAATACCTCCAAGTGCTTTTTTTACAATTAACATAAATCTTAGTAAAAAAAATAAATCTAACCTACTCAAAACTCAGAAAACCCATTAGAATTGCTTTCATATATTGTTAATGAAATTTGTAATTCAATTATGATTTTTTTGAATCACACAGTCCGCAATCCCATAAAAGATGTTACATGTGTTACTCAATGTGTCTTGATATTAGTTTAAAAATGAATCATTAGTTCAAAAAGAGTCACTCACTGAAAATTGATCAAATGAGCTCTGATTTTCTTGATAAAAGAGGAAAACCATTCATAAATAATTTTCAGTGTGTATGAATTGGTATCACATAAAAAATACATGATGTGACTATTTTGAGACAAAGAGTATGTTTCTAATTTTAAATGTCATTTTAGTATAAAGTCATGTGACAATATCAAAACAAATACAACACATGGGGATTGTTTTAATACATAATTAAAATGATACACAAGTTATTTTAGATGTGTAGGAATTAGGTGCACCTCAATATGATGCGTGATGTGAGTTTTATGACTCAAAGTCTGTATTTTTATTTAAAACAAACATCATTTTTTAAAAAAAACAATCAAAATAATCAAAATAGTGAAAACACAATCAGATTATTTGGAAACATCAGTAAATGATACATATGTCATTATTGATGTAATGGAATCTGCTGTCCCACAATCCTATAAACGAAGATCCCAGATGACTCAGAGTATCAATTGTCAGTTTAAAATCAAAATTTTAGGTCAAAATGTGTCCCTCACTAAGAGCTGATCAAAAACACTAATATGGACATGATATTTTAGGAAAATGATTTATAGATCATTTTTGACATGTAGGATTTGGTTTCATGTCAATGTTATACATGTTTTTATTGGTACGAGTCAATGTAATATGTGATTTTATCTCTATGAGTCCAAGCACATAAATTTTTGAGAGTATAGATGGATTCTTTGGAAATAGAATGATTCAGGGTAATGATTAATGGAATGTGGGATATTATTGGTTTTGACTTATTTTTAATAATTTTTTTCATGTAATTTCATAAACTAATGCTTTAAATATCTATAATATAGTTTTTCTTCAAGTATTTGTTTTGGATTTTTAATTTCATTTAAATTCTACATTGATACTTGAAATTGTTGTAATATGGTGGTGTTTGTAGTGTTGTGGTGTTATATTACAACACCCAGCATTGGTGCGGTTGTGTGCTTTTACAAATCACAATAGAATACCCATTTATCATTATATTTAAAACATTTGATAAAGGGTACATTTATCAGTGCTTTTATTTCGCACTGATATATGGTAACGTTTTCCGTGATTTTACAAATGATGATAAAATCAAAGATATTTTTATCTCACTCCTTATGTGCGTGATTATCTAGCTCTAAGAAATTCAATTTTTATTACTCTTAAAGGCCTATTTTGTTTTATTGTTTATAATATTTGGTTATTTACGTATAGTTCCAAAATCTTATATGGTGGTATTCTATCCTCATAGATCCAATTTAAACACTCTCTACTTGTTGGTTGCCTCTGATATATGAGGAGGAATACTTTAGCTCTTGTAGTGAACTAGCTTGAGGCACTGGTTTAGTGGCTATAGGCATAGGATGTTACAAATATGTTTTAGAGTAATCACATTCCCATTTCATTGTAAGAACCCAGATCGTCATTTCAGGTATGTTTTTCTTTTTCTGGTCATTTTTTAGAAAAGAGGAGTTTATGTAAATTTTTGATGTACACGTCGTGTACTTTTTGAGTACACGTCGTGTACTCCCTTACCATGCCAGGCCGTGTGATGGCCGTGTCCGGGCCACACACACAGTGTGTAGGGATGAAGTGGAGGCCGCTTAAAGCAGAGTACAAAAAATTGAGCAAACACCATGTACTCAAGAAGTACACGCCGTGTATTTTCTTTTTATTCATTAAACAAATATGGGTTGCGCCTAATCGATAGAATCATATTCTTCAGGGTCCTGTTCGACTGATAGATGATGTACGGCCGCAGAACATCTCCAAATCCCCGTGAATTCATCCATTCTCTGAATTGACCACTGCCGATTGTGTTGGAACTACAACAGTGAGTTCTTACTTATCCTAGAGTCTTGTTTTCAAATTAATTCTCTTTAGTATGTTTTTATGGTTTGATCGTTTTTGTGTTTTTGTATATATATGCTGTTCTAAGGAGAATAAAGCCTTGTGGTTCAAGTATATTGATCTCCTAGGATCGAGGTAGGTGGTTTGTGCCTTGCCTTTCGATGTCTTTGAGTTTTATGTGAAAATTCCACCAATACCCGTGAACATGGTATTGCGTGTTTACCTTTTTTCCCTTGTGGTTATTCTTGCCATGATTGAATTCTTATGTAGAGGTAAATTGATCATGCTTATGGATAATTGTTGTGCTTGGATGTTTTTCCTAGGCCTTGTTGTTTTTGTAACCTCTAGGTCTTGATAGCCCTTGGTTGTTGTACATGTTTCCATGGCTTGTGATCATAGGACGGTATGATGTTTTTAACATGCATGTTACTCCGCAGACTGTTTATCCAAGTAGCTTTATAGGTGTACTTTGGTTAGCCAAGTAGCTCTATAGGTGTACTCTGGCCTTGTAGCATTAATATGCACTGACTGGCAAGAGACCATGAGAACCCTGTGCTATAGACTATAAGGGATTGACCGAGTGAGCTTCCCAGAGAGTCTTAGATATTATAGACTATACAGGGATAGACCGAGTGAGCTTCCTCAGAGAGTCTTGGACATTATAGACTACATGGGATAGACTGAGTGAGCTTCCCAGAGAGTCTTAGTTATTATAGTCTACAAGAGGGTAGACTGAGTGAGCTTCTTCATAGAGTCTTTACCTTGTTCTAATGACCTTAAAACCTTCTCGGGCTAGAGGAGGAATTGACCGAGTGAGCTTCCTCAGAGAGTATGTGGTATACCTGAGGCTATACAAGGATTGACCGAGTGAGCTTCCTCAGAGAGTCTCTAGATCTTGGGGCCATGATGGTTAGGCCACGTGATCTTCCTTAGAGAGTCGCTGACTACCCTAGACTATAAGGGGAATTGACCGAGTGAGCTTCCCCAGAGAGTCTTATGAATTCATATGACCAAACCGGAGGGGTTAGGATGAGTGCACTACCCAGAGGGTTGTGATACATTTAGGAAAGACCAGAGGGGATGGCTGTGAGTACTTCCCATAGGGTTTCCTATTTGTCTTAGCTATTGCTTCACCGCTAGTTATTGTTCTGTTGATTGATCATTGTTGTATATCATCCTGTTTACTGCTTACTGAATATTGCCTCCATTTGATGCTACTATTTACTGCTTATTGTACTATTACATTCCATATACTCACTGACTATTAGGCACATATCTTCAGGTGTTTGTCTACTGGAATTTAGTCTCACACCATATTTGGGTCATGATTTTGGGCTCAAACTGACTATGTTGTTGCAGGTATAGACAAGGGAAAGTGCCCTTCGACTTCTAGTACTGGATTTCTTGGAGCAGGAGAGCATGAGACCAATCATTGGCTTGCGATGTTGAGGAGCTCTTTAATTTCTTTGGTACTTTTTTTGTACTATTGCATTTTTCTGCATTATAACTTGTTTGGCTGTTTTCCTAGATATGTATCATGCATCATTTCATATATATACATATGTGCTCTAGTTGTTTGCTGATTGGGTTTTCCACTGTTTATTATTGTTTTTTATTTATTTCATCCGTTATTGCATGTTTATTTACTTCCACTGTGTACTCTACCAATGAGGGAATAGTTTCCCCACTATCACACCCAAGGCCTTCGCTGCTAGTCGGCATCCTCTAGCATTGGGGAAATGCGCTTGAGGCCATGTGACCAACTGGGTACGGGGTGCCTCTGGGTGGCTTCTGAAACCGGGATGTTACAAAGTGGTATCAGAGGGATTCGTTTCTCTTTCTTTACTATTTGGAGCCCTTATCCAGGGATAGAATGGATTTGGTACTTGGTAATAAGTTGTGCCTGGGAGTAGCTAACCCGTGTATAGGGAAAATCCATACTACATCGTTTATTGCAGTTTTCGGGTTTTTGAGATTTTACAGTTGATATGATTTCACATAGAGTGATTCACATGACTTGTGTTGTTATTATTGTTACTATTATGGTTCTATTTCAGTCGCAACCTGATGAGACGAGGGTATGAAATCTCATGCATCATATAGGCACTTTTTAGAAATCCCTTGCCATGCATTCTTTCCATGCCATCTTGGATGAATTAGCGATTGCATGTTGTTGTGATAGACATTGTGTAGATCACGCATGTTGTTGTGATAGATACATTGATTTAATCCCTGTTGTTTGATAGAGGACTGTTTGTATTTCTCCTTGCTTAAAATGAACACCAAATTTCGATTCTTGAGGTGTTATGGGCCCTCTTGAATCATAAATTTGTGAATCATTGACCTGTTTTTCCTTATATATGACTTTATTGGATGCCAAGAATTGGTTCGTGAGGCGTATTGTCCCTCACGGATCAGAATTGGTCACCTTTATGCCTTGTTTTCTGTGTTTCTGGGCTTCAGTGAAGTTTTTGAGCTACTGCCCTGAAAAAACCTAGAATACACGATGTGTAGTTTATGACTACATGCCCTGTAGTTTCAGACCATTCCACTGAATATGTGAGCAGGAACACGGTGTTGAGGAAATGTCTTTATGAACACACCGTGTCTGGTAGGTACACGCCATGTAGTATATAGCCGTTTACCCAGCCGTGTCACTAACAACACGGGCCGAGGAAGCACGAGTTGAACACACCATGTTGGTAATGAACACACCATGTAGTCTTGTTCCAGATACCCAGTCGTGTCACGAACAACACGGGTCGGTGTTATCTTATCCTATATACGTCCTGTTTGTTTGGAACATGCCGTGTAAGGGTCAGCCGTGTAGCCGGCCATGTATCTAAAAACACGGGTTGTCGTAACCTTGTCTAGTACACGCAGTGTCCTTAGTGAACGCTCCATGTAGTCTTGGGATAAGAGGACCTTGTCGGTTAGCCATGTAAAGAGACCCGAGTAGGGGAATCGAGTTCAAGTACACGCCGTGTGTGGGGACAACATGCCATGTAGTGGGGTGTTAGACGACCAGATGAGGTAGGTGTACACACCCATTTCGTTGGTTTAGGTGAACACGCCGTGTAGTTTTTATACACGATGTGTAGTTTTGTTTTTTAAACTCGAATGTTTCCTTCTCCTTTTCCCAATTTGTAATCTTTTGTTCTAAGTCTTTAATAATCATGATCTGAGGTGTTGTTTTGATCTGTTCAGAGTTATGCCTCCAAGATGTCCTCCAGTTGTACGTCAGTTGTCAGAAAGTGGTCAGACACCGGATATGGCCGACTAGGAACCTCTTGCAGATCCTCCTACTGTGCCAGCCATGGCACTAGCAGTTATGCTCGTCATAGGCACCGATACACAGTTCAGGGAGGATTTATTGAGGATGATGCAGAATTTTCACGGAGCGCAGCCTCTGATGTGGTCTTATTTTTACTCACTTTGCCACATATTTTTATTAATTTTTATACAATTTATTTAATTAATTTAAATTTTTTTAATAAATAAATGCACTTTTGTGTTTTTATAATTTAATTTGTTAATTATACATTTTTTATAATTAATTGTGTAATTTCTCCCTTTAAAATAATAAATTTATTCTTTTTTTATTCTTAATATAACTAAGTATCAATTATTATAATTAATATTAATCTGTTCATTTAATATAAATTTTTCATTTTTATTAATTAATTAATTTGTTAAATAATTTACTTTTTAATTTAAAATTGTTCGTTATCGGTAACCAGGTTACCGTTAGTCAGGTTACCGTTACCCAATTACCTTAATGGTGACCTTTTCACCTCACTGATATAATTCAATCGGTGACCTTTGATGCTAACGGTGACCTTTGTCAGGTTACCGCTATATTGCTAACGGTGACCTTTGTCACCGTTACCCTTTTTGTCCTAACGGTAGCCTTTAAATTCTACCGGTGAGCCTTTAAGTGGTGAGTTTTTATTTTGGTTTATTATAATGCTTCTTAACTTTATAATAGTTAATATCTACTTAAAAAAGTATTTAATCAACATAATTCTAATTAATTAACTTAGACTTTATTTTCTTAAGTAATCTTCTAATTAAGTTACTTTAGAATAGGTAAATTTTATTATTTTATGTGTTTTGTCTTCCTGCTCGTCATCTAAGTAAGTTATGTGTGGTTTTTAATTTAATTAAATGGTTCACCCTTAATTATTTGTGTGAAATTAGTTAATTAATTAATTAATTAAGAGTTATTAAGCATTAATTATATTATTTTATGTATGCAGATTAATTATTTAGACACCGAATTTTGAATTTAGCCTACTGGCGAGGAAGATAAGAGCTTGCGGTGACTTATTGGGTTACCGATGCTTTTTATTTTCATCTTCTGGTACTCTTTAATTAATTTATATAGAAATTTCAATTTAATTCTTTTATTATTTGAGTTTATTAATTATTCAGTTCTTAGCTTAAGTGTTGTCAATTAATAATCTTAGGTGTGGTTTTAATATTTTATGGTTTAATAAAAATCCTGTTATAAATTTATGATTCTAATATTTATTTAATTATTTTCATTCTTCATATTTATATTGTTTTAGTTTTAATTTTTCGTACAAAATAATTTTTGAAGGTCACATTTTTTTATTATTTTAGTTCTTATGGTGACTCTTAGTGCAGTGTACCGATGAGCTTTTAATCTTGGTTTTAACGGTGACCCTTTTTATTTTTTGTCGAGTACCGGTGAGCTTTTATTTTTATTGCGTAACGGTAGGCTTCTATTTTTCCACTATCGGTGACCTGTGCACTTCGCTGTGACTTTACTGTATCAGTGAACATTATTTTTATTTTACCGGTGACTCCTTGTTTTTATTTTTTTTAACCTTCCTACCGGTAGACCTTTCCCCGCATTACCTCACCGTTACCCAGTTTTCATTACCTCACAGTTACCCCCTCTTCATACCTCACCGTTAGAAATTTTTATAATTTTTCCTCACCGTTACCACCCCTTTATAAACCTCACCATTACCCATATTTTCCTACCTCACCGTTATGCGAAGTCACTGCAAACCTCACTGTTACCCTTTGTTTTCTTATCTCGCCGTCACCCATTTTCCCCACCGATACATTCCCAAACCAGACCGCTCCACCCCATTCGAATCAGAGACCGCCACTGGTTTGAAGTCGAGACCCCGACTTTGCGCCACTGCTGGTCCGGCGCTGGAAGAACTCAAAGCCGCCATGCCACCAAGGGATCCGCAACACCTACAGTACACCACGACACCTGCTGGTTGTGCTGGAGAGGAGGGCGCGCTGTAGTTGCTTTGAAGAGATGTCGGGCCGAGCTAAAGAAGCTCCTGATGTTCGCCGCTGGCTGTTGCTGTTGTCCGACGCCATTGGATGCCGCCAGTGCTGATGGAGTTGTGCCGTCGCTTCAATCCATTGCTGTGATGGAGAAGCTCGGGCCTCCATGCACGTACGCTGAAGATTCAATGGCTGGAGAAACCTCGTTAAAGGACAATCACGAAGAGACTCAGCATCCACCCCGTGACAGGAGTTCGAGGTAGCAAATTGAATCCGGTTGCAGAGGAGGAAGTTGGCCAGTTCAGGGAGAAGAAGCGTCGACTCAGCACGGAGAAGGTGTAGGCACTAGAGAGGAGCTTCGAGATCAATAACAAGCCAGATTCAGAAGAGTTTTGCGAGCTGATTGTCATGGTTGGAGGGGTTGTGAGTACGAGGGAGAGCCTCTGACGGAATGGTCGCGAGGAGGAAGACTCAGGTCCCTCTGTCCGCAGCTGAGGAGAAGGATTCTGCGCTGTTGTTGGATTTGAAGCCACAGTGGAGTCTACGACAAAGAGGAGAAGCCGAGCTAGGACAGCCGTCGTGGGTTCTTGCAGGGTTGCAGTTGTAAGAGTCGCTGCCTTGCGAAGAGGAGGATGCCGCGCCACGAGTTATCCAGGAAGAAGATGAAACCCTCCCCAGCGCCAATTAGGGGGAGGGAGAAGATAATAATAACAAACAAAATAATAATAATAATAATAAATATAAAGTAATAATAATAAAAGTAAGGTAAAAAGTAAGAGGAAAAAAATAATTAAAGGAAAAGTTAAAGTTAAATTAGATTTACATAAAAGTTACTTTAACTTAGTCAAGTCAATATTAAATAACTTATTAAATTTATCAATTTAAAACATTTATAATCTTATTAAATGGATGATTTATAAATTAAAATACAAATCTTAATTAATAATAAATGTAAATAATAAATTAACTTACTATTTATTGTATAAATTATATAATTAATAATAATTGTAAATAAACTTTAAAATTTATTTATTAATTTAAATTTCATAAAACATAAGTAGTAATTTTAATTACTTAATTAAAATTAACTAATTAATTAATTAATCTAATTAATAAATTTCTTTTATAGTAATAATTAAATTATTAATTCAATCTAAATTATTTTCTTAATTAATTATTTATTTATGTTCTCAATTTTTAATAACTTAGTTAAAAATAATAAAATTAATAACTTATTAATTATATCTATTGACTTAATTTAATTAATAACTTGTTAATAACTTATGTTTTAGCATTGTTAATAATTTAAAGGCTAATAATTATCAATTATCCTAAGTTAACTTGTTTCAAGTAATTTAACACTTAACCTAAAAAAAGAACCATTTTTCATCCTTCATGTTCGTTTTAATTTATTTCTCTTTTCTAACTATGAAGGTTCAGCTTAGGGACTTAAATGATTCCAGGTTCATCCAACTAACTCTTCCGGAGTTGGTTACAAGGGAAAAATTCACGCGACGTGCCTGTCGCGGGTTAAACGCACGTGTGCGGTGCGTGGGTAAAGAACTCTAGAAGTTGGTGGAAGTAGTGGCGGTGATATGAAGCAGACGACAGATGGTATTTTAAGCAGATCAAGCTGGAAAATTGAGGGGAGACTCTCATTCGACATTCCACGACAACACCAATTCTAGAGCGGAGACTCCGAGGAGCGGCACTGAAGATGAGCAGGAGGCTAAGGAGCTCGAAGGCAAAGCGATATTTAGGGAGTCTTTCTTCCTATTTTATTAAAGTCTTCTACTATGTTTTTGGATTGTTTTCAATGATATATTTCATTAGGAACATTAGTTGATTTCCCATCTCGTGAGCTTTAAGCTTTGTTGGTTTATCTGTTTAATTTTTCACTTACTCTTCGATTGAAATCAGAGTTAATCGGCGAGGTCAACTCCGATGTTAGGACAAATTGTCCACACCTTATTGCATAAATTTCATAGTTTCATGTTCAATTAGAGAGATTTAACTTGATCATTTTTATGTTGATGCATTAATGCCATGATAGTTGGAGTTTCATGGCGAGTTTAACATTAACTATATTCTTTTTCAAACTTTTAACAGATGATGATATTTAGAGTGGCGAACTCTAAAAGTCGTTCCTCTGTTTGATGTATCTTCTGGAGAAGAAGATATATCAACCAATATCTAAGATGTGATTCAATTAAAGTTAGTGGAAAGTTATCCTTTAAACCATCATGTTTGGAATTCCCTTGAAAATAGTCGTTCTTAGCTCCTTGTCTTTGCTGCTTAATGTAAGTTTGATATAATTCTTAGTTTAACAGTACTTAGTGTAAATTTTAGTTTCTTTGTTAGAAAATTTAGTTTCCTTATCCTATTTCTATATAATCAATAAAATTAAAAAAATTATAAAAAGTAAAATGTTGCATCCCCTACTACTGACAACAGTGAGGTTTTAGTTTTAAAACCTTAGAAATCACTCGTCTGCCGTCTCTATGGTTCGGCCCTGCACCACTGTGCTAGTGTAGGAGTAATAAATATAATTTTGAGGGCCGTGATGACCTCTGGCACCCTTCAAAATTTGGAGCTGTTGCTGGAAAAGGCATGCACCGAGAGTCTAGGGTTTAAAAAAAATAAATAAAAAACAAAAAAACAAAAAAACATTAAAAAACATTAAAAAAACTGATTTAAAAAAACTGCATTGAATTGTATCTACTACTTTCGTTGTTTTGAAAATATAAATCAGCTTCACAGAGAACTGTTGTGTGTTTAAGCTCATCTAATTAAAAATGGATGTTAATCAAAATTGGAATCAACCAAGACCTCACTGTGTTTGTTGTGGTGATTATGGACATATTGCTTGGCAGTGTTTCTATAACCAGCCACAATAAGTTGTTTACACTACTGAAAATGAACAATGTGAGTTCAGTCCTGTCACCCTAGCTAAAATTGAATTAATTGATTTTAAATTAGATGCTAGGTTGGAACAAATTAATAATTGGTTAACTCAAACCCATGAAATTCAACTTAGAGATTTTCAAGAGCGAGATCAAAGAATGAAAAAATTAGAAAATATGCTTTTGGAATTACAACACAGGGTTAAAGAACATGAAGAATTTGAAGAAAATGAAAATGAAAATGTGTATAAAAGATTTGAAAATCAAATTGAAGAATAGATTGACTGTGAAACTAGACAACAAAACATTCACTTTGAAGAATCTGATTCTCTTGGACTCAATTTGGAAATTACTGACTCAAAAATTCAAGAACACAACATTGAAAATCCAATAAAGAACTTAAATGCTGTTGAGTTGGAAAATTTTGAAGATAAATTGAAATAGATTGAAAATGACAGCCCAGTTCTTTTCATAATTCCTACATTGGAGAAAAATCACTGTTTTAGGAGTTTTGAGAATGAGGTCACTCGGGTTGAAAAGATTATTGAAACTGAAAATTTAAATGTAAAAAAATTGTCACCAAAAATTTCTGAAATTCTGAATATTGAGCCTGAATTTGATATTGGGAACACTTTGGATGAGAATCTCAAGCTGCAAAATATAGAATCTGAAATTTTTGGACCTAAATTTATCATTTCTCTTCCATGCTTTGAAACTCCAAATCCAATAATTTTTGAAATGATGTTGGATAATGAGGATGAGGGAATGGTATTTGAAGAAAAATTAACTGATGAGTTTGCACTTACCTATTCTCATTTTAATCACTTTCCTGAAACATTGTGTACTGAATTGGAAAACAGTGTTGATTTATATGGGGGTAAATGTTTTAATTTGAACAATCTTGAACATGATTTTATTGAAGAAGAATTGAACATTTCTCCTCCTGATTTAAAGTTTTTGGAACACTCAAATGACATGGTTTTAGAGATTGAGCATTTTGAATTTGAATATGAAAATGAGGTTGAACACACACTTGATCTAGGCAGAGTTGAATTGATAGGAGCAGTAGATGTTCAATGTGAGTTAACAGATGAGGATCTTTTGGAAGAGAATTATAACATTGTAAGAGCTAAACCTGTTAGTGAAAACATAAATTCTCTTCATTGTCAGTCACTTACATCCTCATCTGTGAAGGGTGCAAAAGATCATCATGATATTGATAGTAGTCCAGAGGGGGAATTAGACTTGAATTCCAATGCTCATGATTCTGTTCAGAACTTTATTGAATCCCCTTTTGAACCTACTATTCAGTATTCAACCACAAGCACCCTTGAATTTAAACCTGTGAGTGTTAAAGTTGAGAGAGAAAGCCATGAAAATAATGCCATACCCTTTGAAGCATCTAATACTATGTTGTACCTTCATGTGAACTCAAATATTGATAAATCTGAAACAAAACTGGAAGTGGACAACACTATATCCATTACTTCTAAAGGGTTCTTCTTATGGGTTAATTCAGGCTTTGAGAATTCCATTTTTTTCTGCTTGAGTTTTGGAGCCCACATAATTCAAAGTTTTGTTAAAAATAAATAGTCCAAACACATGTGGTGGTTCCTACTGAGGAAACCACATCCTCCTAGTTACTACGGTTAGTTTCTAGGTGAGTCTGGCTGGGGACTTTAAACCTAGCGTTGCATGGGAGGCAACCCATGGTCTTGTTTTGTTAATAAATAAAAAATTATAATTAAATAAAGTCTAACTGAAGACTTTAAATTCAGTGCTTCATGGGAGTCAACCCATGCTCTTTCTTTGTGTTTACTTTTGTCCTGTTCTTATTTTACTTTGAATAAAGTGCTGCTTTGTATGCTTATATATGCTCTGTTTTTGCTGGATACTTGTTCCTGGTCTATATACTCTGTGTTTTTAGGAATGATGCTGTTGTCATCTAAGGATTGGATTTCCCATGATCATTTTTGGACAAGAGCTTAGTCAGGGAAGTACTTCAACTTGCTGTACTTATTTTTCTGCTCCTGTTTTTTGTAAATAAAATTCTTCTTGCTTAAAATTCTGCTGCATGTCTTGTAACTAATGAATTAAAAATCTGCATGAGCCTCCTTGCTTTAAAAAATTGAATTTCACTATTGTGATAAAACCTTTTCACTAAATGAAACTAAGTGTGGGGGGAAGTACCTGCTGCTGGTCATTTGAATCTGCTTGTTTCGTTGAGGTGTTTAGCATGAACATTATCTACTGTATAGAACATATTATTGAACTTAGTGTTTAAAATGCTTACACCCAGTTAATTTTACACCCACACCTTATATACTATGTTTGAACTTTAATAAAAATCTTTTCCACTGGACATCAATGTTAATGGGTGCACTTGTCAATGAACCTGCTGTTAATATAACCTTTGTGGCAAACAACACTATCTTTGAACTCCATTGAGACCCTTTATACATGTCATATATCTACTTAATTGAAAATCTATTTTGAACGTTAATTGATTAATTTTTCTTCTCCATATTTAGAAGTCAACTTTGGGGACAAAGTTGGGTTTTAAGTGTGGGGGAGGGGGTCAATTCTTGACTGTGCTAAACTGTGTTTAATTGTAATGTTCATCAATTCCCACTGCTTTTAAACTTTTTCTCAAAAAATTGTCAAAATTTTTCAAAACAAATCATTCACAATTTTAGGCTTTACACTCCACTCAAATGAGTCTTGCCTTAGGATGTTGCTTGATTGAAAGTTGAGTCTTGCGTTGAGTCTGAAATGAGTGTGAGTGGATGATTGGTGAGTGGAACTATTCAGTGGTTTAATGAATTTTGGTTAGGAACTTATTTTGAGAGTGATATGGGAAACCTTTTAGTGGATTTAATATCATAATTTTAGGTACTGGAAGTTTGAATTTTATCCGAGGAGCCTTTTCATTATTCTAATTTATAAAAATGATCACTTATATTGAGTCAATGTAAATGGTTTTTATATAAATCCTTTGTAACTGGAGTAATACTGGGCATTTGAGATCCCACAGTGAATCTCTGAGACCCTAGATGCTGGGTGCGTTTCTGTTTACAATAAGCCCTTTGTAAACCTTTAGTAAGTGCATTGCACAGTGCTTAGCACAAATTACGCGGCTTGGGGAAAATAAATAAAGTGTCTAGGGTCAAAAATGAATTCATTAAGGTGATGGGAATGATGAACTCCAGACGAAGAAGGGGACAACTGGTTTGTATGGGAGTCATTTGGGTTGACTCAATAAAGTTGCTAAAAATTATTTATATTTATGTATTTTCTGAAACCAAGGTGATGAGTCAAAGTACAAATTTCCTTTTGTTAAGATTTTAATTCCACTTTTTTTTATCCTATTATCACTCTTGAATTTAGAAATTGAGCTTGAATTGAAGTGAGTCACTAGACAGAGTCATATATGAAGCATGACACCTTCGTTTATGGATGATTCATGGTTTACTTGATTTCCCTTTGAGTATTTGTTCTAGGTGAGATATTATTTGAGGCTATGTTTTCAATAGCCTAAGCACACTTTTTGAGTCCTCTGTTGAAACTTCTCTGAACATAGCTGATTTTTATAATTCACTTTTTCAAAGATGATAAAACATGAGATTGTTTGAGGACAAACAATGTTTAAGTGTGGGGGAATTTGATGTGGCCTTATTTTTACTTACTTTTCCACATCTTTTTATTAATTTTTATAAAATTTATTTAATTAATTTAACACTTTTTAATAAATAAATGCACTTTTGTGTTTTTATAATTTAATTTGTTAATTATACATTTTTTATAATTAATTGTGTAATTTTTGTCTTTAAAATAATAAATTTATTCTTTCTTTATTTTTAATATAACTAAGTATCAATTATTATAATTAATTTTAATCTGTTCATTTAATATAAATTTTTCATTTTTATTAATTAATTAATTTGTTAAATAATTTACTTTTTAATTTAAAATTGTTCGTTATCGGTAACCAAGTTACTGTTAGTCAGGTTACCTTTACCCAATTACCTTAATGGTGACCTTTTCACCTCACTGATATAATTCAATCGGTGACCTTTGATACTAAAGGTGACCTTTGTCAGGTTACCGCTATATTGCTAACGGTGACCTTTGTCACTGTTACCCTTTTTGTCCTAACGGTAGCCTTTAAATTCTACCGGTGAGCCTTTAAGCGGTGAGTTTTTAATTTGGTTTATTATAAATTTGCTTAACTTTATAATAGTTAATATCTATTTAAACAATTATTTAATAAACATAATTCTAATTAATTAACTTAAACTTTATTTTATTATGTAATCTTCTAATTAAGTTACATTAGAATAGGTTAATTATATTATTTTATGTGTTTTTTCTTCCAGCTCGTCATCTAAGTAAGTTATGTGTGCTTTTTAATTTAATTAAATGGTTCACCCTTAATTATTTGTGTGAAATTAGTTAATTAATTAATTAATTAAGAGTTATTAAGCATTAATTATATTATTTTATGTATGCAGATTAATTATTAAGACACCAAATTTTGAATTTACCCTACTGGTGAGGTAGATAAGAGCTTGCGGTGACTTATTGGGTTACCGATGCTTTTCATTTTCATCTGCTGGTACTCTTTAATCAATTTATATAGAAATTTCAATTTAATTCTTTTATTATTTTAGTTTATTAATTATTCAGTTCTTAGCTTAAGTGTTTTCAATTAATAATCTTAGGTGTGGTTTTAATATTTTAAGGTTTAATAAAAATCCTGTTATAAATTTATGATTCTAATCTTTATTTTATTATTTTCATTCTTCATATTTATATTGTTTTAGTTTTAATTTTTAGTACAAAATAATTTTTGAAGGTCATGTTTTTTTTTATTATTGTAGTTCTAATGGTGACTCTTAGTGCAGTGTACCGATGAGCTTTTAATCTTGGTTTTAACGGTGACCCTTTTTATTTTTTTCCGAGTACCAGTGAACTTTTATTTTTATTGCGTAACGGTAGGCTTCTATTTATCCACTATCGGTGACCTGCGCACATTGCTGTGACTTTACTGTATCAGTGAACTTTATTTTTATTTTACTGGTGACTCCTTGTTTTTAATTTTTTTAACGTTCCTACCGGTAGACCTTTCTCCCCATTACCTCACCGTTACCCAGTTTTCATTACCTCACCGTTACCCCTCTTTATACCTCACCGTTAGAAATTTTTATAATTTTTCCTCACCGTTACCGCCCTATTTCTAAACCTCACTGTTACCCATATTTCCCTACCTCACTGTTATGCGAACTCACTAGAAACCTCACTGGTACCCTTTTTTTATTACCTCTCTATCACCCCTTTTTCCCCACCGATACATTCCCAAACCAGACCGCTCCACCCCATTGAATCAGAGACCGCCACTGGTCTGAAGCCGAGACCCCGGCTTTGCACCGCTGCTGGTCCAGCGCTGGAATAACTCAAAGCCGCCATGCCACCAAGGGAGCCGCACCACCTACAGTACACCACGACACATGCTGGTTGTGCTGGAGAGGAGGTCGTGCTGCAGTTGCTTTGGAGAGACGTCAGGCCGAGCTGAAGTATCTCCTGCTATTCGCCGCTGGCTGTTGCTACTATTCGCCGCCATTGGATGCCTCCAGTGCTGATGGAGTCATGCCATCGCTTCAAGACATTGCTGTGAAGGAGAAGTTCGGGCCTCCTTGCACGTATGCTGAAGATTCAATGGCTGGAAAAACCTCGTTAAAGGACAATCACGAAGAGACTCAGCATCCTCCCCATGACAGGAGTTCGAGGTAGCCAATTAAATCCGGTTATAGAGGAGGAAGTTGGCCAGCTCAGGGAGAAGAAGCGTCGACTCAGCACGGAGAAGGTGTAGGCACTGGAGAGGAGCTTCGAGATCAATAACAAGCTATATCCAGAAGAGTTTTGCGAGCTGATTGTCGTGGTTGGAGGGGTTGTGAGTACAAGGGAGAGCCACTGACGGAATGGCCACGAGGAGAAAGGCTCGGGTCCCTCTGTCCGCAGCTGAGGAGAAGGATTCTGCGCTGTCGTTGGATTTGAAGCCGCAGTGGAGTCTGCAACAAAGAGGAGAAGCCGAGCTAGGACATCCATCGTGGGTTCTTGCTGGGTTGCAGTTATAAGAGCCGCTGCCTTGCGAAGAGGAGGATGCCGCGCCACGGGTTCTCCAGGAAGAAGATGCAACCCTGCCCTAATTTGGGGGAGGGAGAAGATAATAATAACAAACAAAATAATAATAATAATAATAAATATAATGTAATAATAATAAAAGTAAGGTAAAAAGTAAGAGGAAAAAAATAATTAAAGGAAAAGTTAAAGTTAAATTAGCTTTACATAAAAGTTACATTAACTTAGTCAAGTCAATATTAAATAACTTATTAAATTTATCAATTTAAAACATTTATAATTTTATTAAATGGATGATTTATAAATTAAAATACAAAGCTTAATTAATAATGAATGTAAATAATAAATTAACATACTATTTATTGTATATATTATATAATTAATAATAATTCTAAATAAACTATAAAATATATTTATTAATTTAAAATACTTAAAACAAAAGTAGTAATTTTAATTACTTAATTAAAATTAACTAATTAATTAATTAATCTAATGAATAAATTTCTTTTATAGTAATAATTAAATTATTAATTCAATCTAAATTATTTTCTTAATTAATTATTTATTTATGTTCTCAATTTTTTATAAATTAGTTAAAAATAATAAAATTAATAACTTATTAATTATATCTATTGACTGAATTTAATTAATAACTTGTTAATAACTTATGTTGTAGCGTAGTTAATAATTTAAAGGCTAATAATTATCAATTAACTTAAGTTAACTTGATTCAAGTAATTTAACACTTAACCTACAAAAATAACCATTTTTCATCCTTTATGTTCGTTTTTATTTATTTCTCTTTTCTAACTATGCAGGTTCAGCTTAGGGACTTAAATGAGTCCAGGTTCATCCAACTAAATCTCCTGGAGTTAGTTACAAGGGAAAAATTCACATGACGTGCCTGTCGCGGGTTAAACACATGTGTGCGGTGCATGGGTAAAGAACTCTGGAAGTTGGTGGAAGTAGTGGCGGTGACATGTAGCAGATGACAGATGGTATTTTAAGCAGATCAAGCAGCAAAATTGAGGGGAGACTCTCATTCGACATTCCATGACAATACCAATTCGAGAGCGGAGACTCCGAGGAGCAGCACTGAAGATGCACAGGAGGCTAAGGAGCCCGAAGGCAGAGCGATATTTAGGGAGCCTTTCTTCCTCTTTTCTTAAAGTCTTGTACACTATTTTTGGATTATTTTAAATGATAGATTTCAATATGAACATGAGTTGATTTTCCATCTCAGGAGCTTTAAGCTTTGTTGGTTTATCTGTTTAATTTTTCACTTACTCTTCGATTGACATCAGATTTAATCAGCGAGGTCAACTTCGATGTTAGGAAAAATTGTTCAAACCTTACTGCATAAATTTCATAGTTTCATGTTCAATTGGCAAGATTGAACTTGATCATTTTTAATTTGATGCATTAGTTTCATGATAGTTGGAGGTTCACGACGAGTTTAACTTCAACTATATTCTTTTTCAAAATTTTAACAGATGATGATCTTTGGAGTGGAGAACTCTAAAAGTCATTCCTCTGTTTGATTTATCTTCTAGAGAGGAAGATATATCAACCAATTTCTAAGATGTGATTCAATTAAATTTAGTGGAAAGTTATCCTTTAAACCATCATGTTTGGAATTCCTGAGAAAATAGTCGTTCTTAGCTCCTTGTCTTTGCTGCTTAATGTTAGTTTGATATAATTCTTAGTTTAACAGTACTTAGTGTAAATTTTAGTTTCTTTTTTAGAAAATCTAGTTTCCTTATCCTGTTTCCATAAAATCAATAAAATAAAAAAAAATTATAAAAAGTAAAAATTTGCATCCCTTACTGCTGACAACAGTGAGGTTTTAGTTTTAAAACCATAGAAATCACTCGTCTGCCTTCTCTGTGGTTCAACCCTGCACCACTGTGCTAGTGTAGGAGTAAAAAATGTAATTTTGAGGGCCGTGACGACCTCCGACACACTTCAGCCTCCTACCCCGTTGATGGCCGAATTGACGTGGGTCTTTCAGCAGCAACATCCTCTTACTTTCTCAGGGGATGGAGGACCCTAGGCTGCAAAGTCGTGGTTAGAGGTCATGTTGACGATCTTTGAGCATCTGGATATAACCCCAGAGAAAAGGGTAATGTTGGCCACCTATATGCTTCGTGACACCGCCAAGAGGTGGTGGGAGGTGATCTCGAAGTCAGGGTGCCAGTAGAGTATGTCTTGGGACGAGTTTTGGCGCACTTTCTATGACTAATTTTACCCAGAGACCTTGAGGTCTGACCAAGCCTGAGATTTTATGAGTCTGCAGTAGGGTACTCTTTCTGGTATGGAGTACTCATCCCACTTTACCGAGCTGCAGCGCTTCACACCAATCCCACCAGGTGACGAGTTGTTTCTTGCTAGTAAGTTTGAGGACAGTATCAGGCAGGAGATCCATTCCCAAGTGAATATCTTCAGGTTTACTTAGATATCCTCGATAGTCAACCAAGTGCTAATCACTGAGCGCAACCTGAGGGATTCTAGAGCTGTGGGCCAGGGCGGTTTAACATCCAGAGCAGGTGTTCCTCCTATGGATAGTAGGAAGCGCCGCAGATGATCTTCTCAAGGAGATCAGGGCAGGAGGGATGTATCTTCTCGCAGCCAGGTTGTATGCTTCCAGTGTGGAAGGAGTGGGCATTCGAAGCCTGAGTGTCAGCGAGATCCGATGGAGTGACAATCTTGCGGTCGTTCAGGCCGAAGTGGAGGTCGCGGCCGTGGTGGTCAGTCACCAGGTTACCAGTGACAGCAGACTGGGTCAGCTCAGAGTGGTCGGCCAAGGGCGCAGGGCTGCGGTACTGGCCAGACCTTCACAGTGGAGCCGACGTATCAGCAGCCAGATCCCAGCCCTTCTACAGTTCGAGGTATGATCTTAGTACCCTCAGTTTTATCTTCAACCCTTTTCGATACTGGTGATTCGCATATTTTTATCTCTATTTCTTTTGTGGAGAGCCTTGGGCTCTGTATATTTTCATCTTCCAACTTTTTAAATTTTGACATGCCGTTGGGAACGAGGACATCTAGCGTATGTCAATGCAGTGAGTGCCCTCTAGAGGTTTCATGGTGTCTCTTATTATAGGACCTATATGTCCTGGAGATGACGGGATATGATGTCATTCTCAGGATGGACTGGTTGGTTCCCTTCCAAGCATTCATTGATTCCTATTACCGCAGGGTGATTTTCGTATCACCAGAGGGCAGATCCTTCCTTCATATAGGCGAGTGGGATGTCCAGACAGGTAGAGCTGGACCAGAGCATCATTGGAAAGGGGGAGTGACAACCCATATTTCCAGTCATTATCTGAATGACCAAGGGACTTCACAGTTAGAATTTACTCCAGTGGTGGATCATTTCAAGGATGTATTTCTAGAGGAATTTTTAGGTTTTCCTCTAGAGTGTGAGGTATACCTCTCGATTGAGCTCGTACCAGGAGTGGCATCGGTGTCCATTCCTCTTTATAGGATGGCTAAACCTGAGTTTCAGGAGCATTACAAGCAGTTGGAGGAGTTACAGGCAAAGGGATTCATCGGACCCAGTACTTATCCTTGGGGTTCTCTTATCCTGTTTTCAAAGAAAGCAGATGGCACCCTTCACCTTTGTGTCATTTATCCGATGCTGAACCAGTTGACGGTCGAGAACCGATATCCCTTTCCATCGATCGATGACCTCTTTGATCAGCTTCGAGGATCCTGGGTGTTCTCGAAGATCAATTTGAGGTCCAGGTATCATCATTTTCTCGTTAGACCATCAGATATACCTATTGCAGCCTTCAGGAGCATTTATGGTCTATACTAGTATACAGTCATGTTGTTCGGTCTCACGAACATGCCATCAGTTTTTATGGCACTGATGAACCGAGTGTTCCATATGTACTTAGATTCCTTTGTGGTGGTTTTCGTGGATGACATCTTGGTGTACTATCACACTCGACACGGCCATTCAAACATCTTAAGTTAGTTCTGAGTACACTGAGAGAGCATCAGTTACATGATAAGATCTTGGAATGCCACTTTTGGATGGATCAAATTCACTTTCTGGGTCATGTTATGTTAGATATAGGAGTATCAGTTGACCGAGAGAAAGTGAGATAATTAGGTTCCTGGGAGTAGACAAAGATTTTCTTTGAGGCACATAGTTTTCTAGGGCTGGATAGATACTACAAGTGTTTCATACAGGACTTTTCACGCCTAGCAGTTCTGCAGAGAGGTCTGACCAGGAAGGGGCCGATGTTTTTATGGTCAGATTCTTGTGAGTCTGCCTTTTAGGAGCTAAAGGGGAGGTTGATGTCAGCACCGATACTAGCCTTTCCAGAGCCGAGAAAGGTCAATACTCATTACTTTAATGCTTCAGGTATCAGACTGAGATATGTGCTTATGCAGGGAGATCGGGCCGTTGCATACGGGTCTCGGTAGTTGAGGCCACATGAGAGGAACTACCCAACGCACGATCTAGAGTTGGAAGCTGTTTTTCCTGCCTTACACTGTTGGAGACACTACCTTTTGGGAGATCAATTTTTGGTGTTCACCGACCACATCAGTCTCAGGTATATCTTCACTGATCGTGATCTGAATCTGAGACAGTGCAGGTGGGTTGACTATCTTTAGTCTATCGACTTCGAGCTCACCTATAAGCCAAGAAAGGGTAATGTAGTGGCAGATGCATTGAGTAGAAGAACCCAGATTCAGGCAGTTTAGGAGGCTAGCAGTGAGTGGTAGCTTATGGCTATGTTCTCTAAGATTCACATGGATGTACACGATAGACAGGGATAGACTTTTCTATCTTCTGTAGCTGTTACCTCTTCACTTCTTGATCGGGTACGGATGAGGAAGCTATCAGACTCAGAAGGCTTATTCATGCGGGATAGTGTGTTAGGAGAGGACCCTCTTCCTAGATGGAAAATGAGTGAGAATGAGATATTTCATTTCTAGGGACGCGTATGGGTTCCAACAGACATACACGAGGAGATAATGTGGGATTTTCATTCATCAGTTTGGGTAGTTCGTCCTGGCGTCACTAAGATGTATCATGATTTACACCGCCAGTACTGGTGGCCAGGTATGAAGAGAGATGTTTCTAGTTTTTGCATGAGATGTTCTACTTTCCAGAAGGTGAAAGCAAAGCATCAGCGACCAGTAAGGCTTTTAAAGTAGTTACCCATTCCCGGGTGGAAATGGAACAATGTCGCGATGGACTTCGTGACCGGGTTACCGAGGTCACCTCAAGGGAGTAATGATGTTTGGGTTGTCATCGACAGGCTCACAATGGTTTCTCACTTCTTTCTGATTAAGGAGACCTTCAATTTTGATGAGCTGGGATGGTTGTACATCTGAGAGATTGTACAACTACATGGGGTTCCACACTCCATTGTTTCAGGTAGGGATGCACGCTTTACTTCTCGGTTCTAGAAGAGGCTTCAGAAGGCTCTAGGTACGCATGTACTTTTGAGTACAACATACCATCCCCAGACTGTTGGCCAGTCCGAGCACATGATCCAGGTGCTTGAGGATATGCTCCGAGATTCCATTGTATAATTTGGTTGTTATTGGGAGAAGCATATTCCTCTTGTGGAGTTTTCCTATAACAATAGTTTCCAGGAGACTGTTCAGATGGAACCTTACGAGGCATTGTACGGTTGGCCTTGCTAATCACCCTTATTCTGGCTGGAGGCAGGAGAGATAGCTTTGATGGGACCTCATCTTGTTCAGGAGACCTCCGAGCAGATAGATTTAATTTGGAAGAGGATGTCTATAGCACAGCCTCGGCAGAAGTCTTATGCTAATCGACGGAGACGACATCTAGAGATCGAGGCCGGGGACCAGGTTTTCATGCATTTCACACTAAGGTTGGGACACAAGAGGATTTGGAGACAGGGTAAGCTTTCACCACGGTAGGTCGGGCCATTTGAAGTGTTGGAGAGAGTTGGTCCGGTTGCCTATCGGTTGCAGTTACCTCAGAGGTACCGGGCTATGCACGACGTCTTCCAAGTGTCCCAGCTCCAACATTACTTTTCATACCTGTCTCATGTCTTTCAACCCGAGGATGTTGAGCTTGAAGCAGATACTTCATTTGAGGATCATCCAATCTGGATTGTCAATGGTGGTATGAAGGTTCTCTATGGCTGGTCTGTTCCTCTAGTAATGGTGATATGGAAGCACGAGTGAGTGCAGGACGAGACTTGGGAGAGGGAGGCCGACGTACGATTGCAGTGTTAGGAGATGTTCAGGGTTTCTTCTTCTACGCCTCACTAGGAAAATTCGGGGATGAATTTCTTTAAGGCGGCATGTTTTTAAGAAGCAGAATCGTCATTTCTGGTATGTTTTTCTTTTTCTGGTCAATTTTTAAAAAATAATTACTGTATATTTTTGAAGTACACGCTGTGTACTTTCTGAGTACACGCCATGTACTCCTTGCCACGCCAGGTCATGTGCTGGCCATGTCTAGGCCACACACACGGTGTGTAGGGATGAAGTGGAGGCCGCTTAAAGTGAAGTACGGAAAATAGAGTACACGCCGTGTACTCAAGAAGTACACGTCGTGTATTTTATTTCATTCATTAAATGGACCAGAGTTAATCCTAATCGACAAAATCTCCTTCTTCTAGGTCCCATTTGGCCAAGAGACACCATACGGTTACGGAACTTCTCCGAATCCCCACGCCATCATCTGTTCTCCGAATCAACCGCTGTCGATTGCCTTGGAACCGCAGCTGTTAGTTCTTCCTTTTCCTAAAGCCTTGTTTTCCGATTACTTATCTTTTATAAGTTATCATGGGTTGATAATTTTGTGTGTTTTGATAGATCTACACTATTATAAGGATAATCAAGCATTGTGGTTCAAGTATATCGATCTCCTAGGATTGAGGTAGGTGGTTGGTGCCTTACCTTTCGATTTATTTGAGTTTTATGTACAAATTACACCAATACCCGTGAACGGAGTATTGCGGGTTTACCTTTTTGCCCTTCTGGTTATTCCTGCCTTGCTAGGATGCTTTTGTAGAATTAAATTGATCATTTTTGTGGATAATTGTCATACTTGGATATTTTTTCCATGCCTTGTTCTTGTTGTAACCTATGGGTCTTGTTATCCCTTGGCCGTTGTACTTGTTTCCATGCCTTGGGATCGTAGGACGGTATGATGTTGTTAACATTCTTGTTTCTCTGTAGAATATTTAGCCAAGTATCTCTAAATATGTACTTTGGTTAGTCAAGTAGCTATATAGGTGTACTGTGGCCTTATAGAATTAATATGCACTGACTGGAATAGGACTGTGAGAACCCGGGGCTATTGACTATAAGGGATAGACCGAGTTACCTTCCTAGAGAGTCTTAGATATTATAGACTATACAGGGATAGACCGAGTGAGCTTTCTCAGAGAGTCTTGGACATTATAGACTACAAGGGATAGGACGAGTGAACTTCCTAGAGAGTCTTAGTTATTATTGACTACAGGAGGGTAGAACGAGTGAGCTTCCTCAGAGAGTCTTTACCTTATTCGAATGTCTTTAAAACCTTCTCAGGCTAGAGGAGGAATTGACTGAGTGAGATTCCCCACAGAGTCAGTGGTATAACTGAGGCTATAAAAGGATTAACCGAGTGATCTTACTCAAAGAGTATCTAGACCTCGAGGCTACAAGGGTTAGACCATGTGATCTTCCTCAGAGATTCCCTGACTACCCTAGACTATAAAGGGAATTGTCCAAGTGAGGTTCCACAGAGAGTCTTATAAATTCGTATGACCAAACTAGAGGGGATAGGCTGAGTGAACTTCCTAGAGGGATTTTGGTACTTTTTTGACAGACCATAGGGGATGGCTACATGTACTTCCTAGAGGGTTTCCTATTTGTGTTAGCTATTTCTTCACCACTACTTGTTGTTCTATGGAATGATCACTATTGTATATCATCCTGTTTATGGATTACTGATTACTGCCTACTATTTCTGCTACTGTTTACTACTTATTGTACTATTACCTGCCATATACTCACTGACTGTTAGGCATAGATATTTGGGTGGTTTCCTACTGGGATTTAGTCTCTCACCCTATTTGGGTAATGCTTTTGGGCCCAAACAGACTATGTTGTTGCAGGTATATACAAGAGAAAGCGCCATTCGACTTCTGGTACTTGATTGCTTGGAGCATTAGAGCATGGGACCATGCTTTGTCTTGCGATGCCGAGGAGCTATTTACTTTATTTTGTACTTGTTTTGGTACTATTTTATATTTCAAAGTTATGACTTGTTTGGCTATTTTCCTAGATATGTATCATACATAACTTCATATATATAATTATGTGCTCCAGTTGTTTGTTGATTGGGTTTTATGTTGTTTATTATTGTTAGTTATTTACTACTTCTGTTATTTCATGTTTATTTACTTCTGTTGTGTACTCTGCCAATGAGGGTATAGTTTCCCACTATCACATCCAAGGCCCTCACTTCTAGTTGGCAGCCTATGGCATTTGGAGAAATGCGCTTGAGGCCATGTGACCAACCGGGTACGGGGTGCCTCTTGGTGGCATTAGGAATTGGGATGTTACATACATCACTATTTGTGGTTGGTGGAAATGACATATTGGAATGTGTTAGAAAATGTGAAGGATGCCAGGATGGTTGTTCGCGAAGACAAGTTCTGACGTGATGTCCCAGTTATAAAGGACCAAAAATAATGTTTTGGTTTTTTGATCTTACGGTTGTATATGATTTGGATTCAGGTGATTCACATGTTTTTTTGGATGTTATGGTTAATGATGGATTATAGGATCTTGTCCCACTAGTGAGTGTCTAATTAGTTGGTTTTTACTCATGGCATGTAGTCGTAAGAGTAATCTCCTATATCAAGTTATACACATATGATCCTCATGTTGTAGGCCTTCTTGATTGTGATTTTATTGATTTCCTTCTCATGGTTTATTCTATGGATCTAAGTGGATATGATTTATGTTGGGGATGCGGGTGTAGTCCTTGTGTGTGGATTTTTGGTGGATCTAGTGGGTCAATATGGTATATGTGTACATTATATGGTCACCTTTAGGTAGTTTTGTTTTTGGTTGGCTGTATTTTCATGTCCTCTACGAATATGTTTGTTGTAGATATGATCGGAGAGGAAAAAACACATATTGTGGGTGTTTTTTGGTATAAGTTTTCATAAGGTGAGGGACCCTAGAAATGTGTCTTTTGTCTTGATTATGTGATATGATGATGATATGGATGCATGTGAAGTCCTAGAATTTGTGGCCGGCCTTCTATGATTTGTCATAGAACTAGGTGGTAAAACATATTTACTTAACATGATACTTGATCAGTTGGATAGTTTGGGTGCCTAGTGGACTATTTTGTGACTCCGTAGTAGGGAGTTAGATTTGTTTGACATTCTAGGGTTGATTGTGTAGGGTTCATACATGTTACGAGTGTTTTAGAGTAATCTAAGCTTCTATGGATGATGTGGACACTTTAAAATATTGAATGAATTGTATAACTATGATTGAGGTTTATTCTTGATGGATGACTTTTATTTTGATATGGTTATCTTTTGTTCTATTATTTACACATAGTTTTTGGTTTTGTGAGTGGTGTGTTTGTTCAGGTGTGTATCCTATGATGTGGGTTTTCAGGTGAGCAAATCCAGTCAGATTTGTGTCGGATCAGGTTCCAAGGGAGTCAACGAGTTTTATCTTTATGGATTGTGATTTGAGATTCATAAGACGTGATAAGTTCGAGTCAAAGTATATTTTTTTGGTTAGGTTAAACTAGAGTTTGAAATGGTTAGGTTGTAATAGAGTCTTTGAAATAAAATTTCTTGTGATGAATTGTATTTTTAATTTTGTGAATCAAACATTATGTGAGTGTATATTGTAGGTGCTATAGTATAGAAAGTGGCCCTAAGTTGGAAGATAATTATATATTATGGGATGAGTGGCTTCTAGGAATTATGACCCATGGCCTTGGGATAGAATTGTGATGTTCTAGAATATAAAAGATTTTGGTATTATTCATTGATGTTATCTTAATCTAATCATATTTTAGAGAATTCCATGAATAATATATTGACCTCGTCATTAGTATGATAAGAGAGAACCGACTTTAGTATATGTGATGAAAAATGTTTCCTTGGGTTGGAAAGGGGACCCAAGGGAGGATGAACTCAATAAGTATTATTTGTAGAGTTTTATGGATGGGATTGAATCATTGGATTTTTGTGGGGGGATGATTTGTTGGTGGATTAGATATCAACCAATACCATGGTTGATATTTTTGGATGTTAAAAATGGGTAATAATAGTTATTTTTTTTGTTCTCTAGTGGGAGTTAGATGGTCATGTCTTGTTTTGAGGTTTTAATGTGTTTCAGATAGGGGTATTCAAAATATTTTGGGTTCTGAGTCAATTGTAAGGATATTCCTATGTTGGGAAGCACTATGAGTTTGATGTTGAGTTTGACATGATTTAGTGGCATATTAGAGTAGACTAGTGTAGGTAGGAACTGTCCTAGTGGTTTGTTGGTGGTGGAATGTGATGGATTATCCTTGGAAAGGATACATGAACTTTATTAGAGGTTATTTAGAATAACTCGTAATCATTTTTAGTGATAACACAATGATTTGAGTTTGAGTTGACAACAAAGGAAGGTCAAGGTGTGTGGTTGGAATAACACTATGGATTCTGGAGGATGAGATGGATTATGGTGGGGAGGATATAGAGACATGATATTTCTAGTTTTATAAATTTTAGAATATATTTAAATATTTTTTCTCAGGTTTTCATATGGGGTAAAATGGTCATTTTCCCTAATAGAATAGTAATTTTGTTACATAATAGGGAATCTATCGTGGAGTTGGAGTTAAATGGATTTATGAGCAGTTAAATTTTTTAAGGAATATTTAATATTTAATTAGTTGGGTTGTTTTGGGTTGATTTAACTTTTTAAAGAAGTGTCCGTTTGAGATTTGGACTCTGCGATTCAGTATGAAACATGGAGTTTTTACTCGATGATGTATACACTAGATTTATATTATATGGATTAGTTTGCATTCTAAATTTTTGATTAATTAATATACTAATTATCGTAAATTAATAAATCAGATCTTCCCCCACCAATTTGAGGTCCTTACACATGACACATGGGGGGATGGGCTCTCCCTTGTGTGTGATGACTATTCAATGAGGGGTAGCAGAGGGTGGTGATAGTATAATTCAACCTTAGTGTGGATAAAAACTAGATCAACATGTTTAAGATTCCAATAGTTTATTTATAACCAATTATATGAGGTTTACACCATCAGGATGGTATGTTATATTTTTATGTTCCAAATCAGCATATATTTTTTTTTGGGTTTTATTGCCTTATAATGACTACTATGGACCCGATGGTGGTTGATCTATTCTTTTTTGTTAAAAAAAATGAGGGTTTTGTGAGGATGGATGGTTTTTCCCATTTTTAAACCCCATCTAAATGAAATCTAGTTTGAAGAACACATTTCATGTGTCCTTCATTTCTGGGAAAATGAGAAGCAGATGAATACACAGTGTTTAGTATGGAGTTCAAACCTTTTACTGTCACTTAGGGTGTGGCTGAAAACATATAAAGATGACCTATAAAAGGGTTAACTAGCTATGTAGGGTATACAACTCGATCCTATGTAGGTTTCTCTTAGTGTGTGATATATAGATATATAAAGACTCATGACCAGCCCATGCGAGGTATATAGGTGGGTAGCCTGTGTAAGGTAGTCATTGTGTACCTGATTTACATGTAGTGTACATGGTTATTACCAACCAAGATTGGCTGGTGTGAACATCCGTGTATGGATGTGGGAGAACACACAATGTGGACGAGCATAAATTTCATGCAATTCTCATTCGAAGCCCATAATGGGGTTTTGGGTTTTTGAGCCTTAAAAATGAGATTGGACAACTGAAAACTCCATTTTGAGTGATATTCAATTTATATGAAGAAGGTGGGATCCTTTCACCATATAAAGGTAGTATGGATGTTGTTATGGACCATGGTGGTTTATTAAGATTATTTATTTTAGGTTTTTATTTAGATTCATCTGGTCATTTTGGTTGTGAGCCTTGAGACCTGGGAGAAGGTTGTGAGATCGATGATTGTTCTGGCCTTGGCATTCCATTTATTAATTCTTTAAGTTTCATGGAAAATCCCAGAATATAGAATTTTTTCTTTATATGAGGGAAAATCATATTATTTCTCTATGTTTTTGAAAAAATGTAGCATGGTTAGACAAATTGAGGTTTAGATCCTTCTTTTATGGAACATGGTGGATGGAGACTTTGTGATATGGTTGATGACATGTTGTGGTGGTTATGGACTAGTGTCATTGTTGGGTCAAGTTGAGTCTGAGGGACCATTTAGGCTCACATATTGGGCTAGTTTCTGGTTATGTTAGGATTTGATTGCTTGGGATGCTATTAAGAATGGAATCATGGAATGTGATTTCTTTTGGATTTCATTGTTTGCATGTTATTGATCTAGGACTTATTGGAGTCCTCTAAGGGGTTTGTGGGGATGTTTCTTGTGATAGTTCTTTCATTGAGAGTTTTTATGTGTCTGGGGTTTGGATAATTTACATCCGATTGAGTGCTGGTTCTAAGGATCCAAAGAGGGATGCTTTTATTTATATGTGGATCAAGATGGTCATGTGAATGACCAATTCATAGGATGGACATGAGTGGATTTGTGAGATTATATAGTTCAGTTATGGTGGTTTCTTGGGACCTAGGATTATGTATGTGATTTTGGGGATGATATGGGTGTATAACTATCCTGTGTTTGTTTGTGTTCATTGATGTTGAGACTTGGGTAACTCCCATAAGGAATATTTATGTGGTTGGGTAGCCACATTCCTGAAAATAGATTGATTGTAAGAGATGTGGTAGTTTATATAATTTGAAATGTATTCCATATGTATCTTTCTAAATATTCGCAATTCATATTTTTGGACAAGAGGATTGAGGTATTGTTAGTATACTATGAATTAGGTGTAAGGCTGTGGCTCTAGACAAAGATACTATACTTTCTTGGTTCTGTGCTAGACTATTGTTTTGAGATATAATTGTATACCACCTAGAAGGATGGGTGTTAGATTATCCACATCAATGGTTTGAGTGATGGAAAAATGATCAGAGAATTTTGTTTTATATTGTTCTGTATAGTGATTGTGACTTCACATGTATCTGGTATGGTGTATCATTGAGGATTCAGACATAGGAAGTATACTACTGAGATGTTTTTAGACTATGGATCTATAAACTAATAGTATACATCATGTTTAGAGTGCCATACTAATATTCTGGGTGAAGATGGAATGACATATGGAATATGATATTGGAATAATTATCATTCTTCTCTGTTTGGGCTAGACTTATGCTTTGTCAACCACCAATTTTTTTTATAGGTAGTTACTGGATGGAGGATCTGAGAACTACCATTGTATTTTGAGATGGGATTGATTGGACCATTGTTCATTATTGGTACTTATGGTTTCAATTTATTGTTTATTTTTTAGACTAATTAACATGGATTTACTATTTATGATACATGAGATATATTTCATATAGAGGGTATGGTTTATGGGGTTATATTGTGTAAACTCAGATGTATGTGTCGAGGTTCCAAGTTTGAGACATTGTTGGGTCATGATGACATTGTTGGGGTGGAATGAGATTGGTTCCCATGTGATAGGACTTTCATAGAATGGGTCCCTAGTGTTGTTAGGATTCTTTGTGGCTACCAGGGATATAGACCCATTGGTTATTATAATGCATAGTCATGGTGACTTACATAGAGACACATGGACATTTTTCTAAGAAGTAATGGTCAATTAATGTTTTACACCAAATATTTATGGTGGTTTAATTAATATTAATTTTCAATTATGTTTCAACTTTGATGAGAATATTTCATGAGCATTCACATATGATACAATTTATATGTTCACCATTAGAGGAGGCATAAAGATATTTATTTCTCACCCCTAGTAATTGAAGCTTAGAGTAAATACATATCTTATGTATTCTTTCATGAAGAGAATAAATGCACCATGGATAGGGAAACGACCAAAGATTTTATAGTTGAGTAGGATGATCATTGGGAGTCAACTCTTTGGGATAAATCATATTGACTAGGAAATGGATAAATGGTACAAGTTATGTCATGTAGTAGGTAATAGGTATTGTTTTATTTACATTTTAGTTATATTTTATATGTGATCATCCCAATGCTTAATCATTGTTGTTTGAATGAGATGATAGTTTGGGCCCTTACTGTATTTCATTTTATTACATCATATTTTATTTTTATTTTATTTATTCATCAACATTTCTCTAATGTGTATAATGTTTGGTTATATATTTCCACTTTTGGACTCCAATATCGAGGTTTAAAGAAATCACAAATTAATTTTATACCCCTGGTGATAGAATGTATCACCTGTTGTATGAGGAAGAGCACATGAGGTCTTATGGGAAACTAGCCTAGGGAACCACTTTAGTGGCTACCATTCTGGAATGATATAATAATCTATGATCATGTTTCAAACCATATTTTTGTTATTATAGATTAAAACACTACATCTATTAGTAATTTAAACCATTATTCATATTTCTTTTTGGATACAGATCATTGAACAAAATTTTCACTTCCCTTTTGCTGATAAATACTTAGGATCATATAAAACAAACCTATTCAAAAATAGGAGTTAGGTATCCTATAAAATATATGATATAAGAATGGAATTCAAATCCTAACACATTTTCTACATTCTATATTTCTTCATTTACTTACTATTGATTAAAGAAACAATGCGAATCATGAAAATTCCATCAACTCCCCACTAGATAAAACTTAATTGATCCCTTTAAATTTATCGCTAAATCCATCTTTTGGGAACATGAATCTTGCCCACCAAATATAAATGTCAGAATATATATTTTCATTTAATTTATACCTCTATAATGTTTAATATGTACATTTTAGATAACATATAATCCATTACAACATAAAAATTATCCATTAGAAGAAACACATGAAGGGATTAGTAGGGAAACATTCTATACTAAGAAGGGTGGGGGATAAAAAATCATGTTGAATTTAAATCAAATTTATACATTTTTATTTTTATCTATTATTTTTTACCTTTATAAAATACGAAGGTGAATATATAACTATAATTCCCCCTCATTACATTAAATCATTATTATGGAACAAAAAAACACACACATGCAAGAGGAATGTATATTTTCAATATTCAACTGTATGTATGAGATTATTTATCCTATGTGGGATCTGGTAAAACCCAAAATCACTAAAATCATTAATAAAACCAAAAGAGACTTACTATATAGTCTCTCAACAGTGTATTGTGTCCATATTTCTCAAATATTTGGTGCATCCTGCACTTATATACCTCATTTAGCTTTACAATAGAAGTATATTCTACAATCAAAGTTTCTAGAACCAATTTATACACTATAATTCATTGATGTTATAATTTTTTTCATTTTATAATTATTTTTATCACAGATTCAAAAAACAAAAAAGAATCACTTAATATTAAATTGAATTTAAATTCATTGACACATTACATCATAACCAAATGCATAATACACACTCTTCCTTTATTCTATACTTCTTGTCAAAACTAGAACTCACATCTACATTTCTTATCTTCTAATATATTATCTGAATTGTTTTGTACATGTTTAATCATATTCAAGTTTGATTCATAACCAAATCAATTTGTTCTTCTTCTTTCTCTATATTATTTTTATTCTATAGTGCAGGGAAAATGGCACATCATCATAATATTCTTTTCCTTTTATTCTACTAAATTTCATAAACAGAATTACACCATATCTTTCCCTTCTTCTATAAAATTATATATTTATTTTTATTTCTAGTATCAAGTATCTTTTCTATTTGACTAAAAAATATCCATTTTGTAATAATATGACAAAACATAGCTATAGTGTGATAAAAATTGCTTCAATAATTTTCAAAAACACATAACAAATTATATAATGATAAAAATAATAATAAATAGAAATATGATCAGTTACTATATATTCTCATTTTTATTCATTTTTATATCCAAAATACCACATGAATTGAAATATCCAGATTTTTTAGTAATTCAAAAATTCCCAAAAACAATTTATCTAGAAATCTAATACGTCTATGATGAATATTAGGGTCTTCTAAACCACTCACAGAAATATCTTGTAACTTCCCGTAACTTTATTAATAATCCAGAAACAATATATTTCCTTATACGTTTACATAACTAGTATATTATCTTTCTAATAATTCATTTAATTATATATACATTTGAAAGTATTAATTAATATTAAATTGTGTAATAATTTTCATAGATTCATGTATCCATTATTGTTGTATTTTTTCTATCTATATTACTCTCCTTCTTTCCATGATAATACTTATGTTTAAAGATGAATATAATTATATATTTTTGTTAAAAAAATATTGTTCATGGCTCTATAATCTACACTGGGGAATCAAATTTATTCAACTAATCATCTCTTTTGACCCAACATATCATAATTAACTATATTTACTTCTTTAATCATGTTATTTATTATAAATTTATCCTTGAAATCTCAACATTAATTTAATATTAAAAAATATACACTCATGATCTAAGAATGTAGATAAAATTATAGAATCATTTAGGGAATTCAAATACCCATGAGTTCATTCATCACCTATCATCATTAATCCAAACAAATATCTTTCATCACAGTTTCGTATCTATATAACATTATCATTTGAGAAATAAAATACACATAATTTACGCTTTTGATAGACTGGAAAATAATATTCTTAGGTAAATTTTAAAACTATATCCTCTTACACTTTGATCCAAAATAGAATCTTGTAACGATTATTCTTTGTCATCCACTATTTTGTAATTTTTATAGCAATTATTTATATGTATCATGGAACTTCTTCACTATTTTAAATATAGAATATATCAATGGTTTTTTGGGCCCATTGGCTATCTTGACAACCTATAAATTGAGTCATAGTGTTTTTAAAATACCACCACAAAATACTAAGTCCATAAAATTGTAATGATGAATTTAATTTTCTCATGAGGGTATCATTTTATTATAACATTAACTTTTATCATCTTGTTTTTTAAATTATAGGTTGTTTTATATAGTCAAAAATTCAATGGCTTGTTTTTAGAAAAAAAATTTATCTATAGTTCTCTTAAAGTAGAAATATAATGGTGGTATAAATCACATATAAAAATGGAAATTTATCATATTTGTTATGGTTATAACTTTAACTATATTTTTCATCGTGGTTAAAATCTCAATAAAACAAATTGAAGTGGTTAAAACAACATATACATATGGGGTTTTACTAATGGAAGAATAAAATTCTACCTAATCCAATTTAAATACTCACAAACAGTATATAAAAAAAATGCATCCAATATAGTTATAAATATTATAATTTCCATACTCGGTTAGGTTGTATGCCATCACCACCTTCCCAAATTCCTTTCACTGGTGCCTACATTTAAGGTAGTTATATGCAAATCCGAAATTAAAAAATTTATTGGATAATAAATGAAATACAATTCAAATGATGTATTATTTTATATAAATTGATATAACATAATGGTACATTATTGAATAATTGGTATCCATTTGATGCCTAGAAATTTCATATCTTACTATAGGGGTAGTTGTGTTAAAATATATGAAACATTTTATTGTATATAAAACATTTATTATATAAATGTAACATATTATAGCCTTATTTGAGTTTAAAAGTCTCTACCTTTCATAAAATATTAATTTTAAACATATTGATTTTTTAAATCCAATTTTTATATTTAGAATTAGATTCCAAATATAGTAAAATGCTATTTAAATCATTCCACATCAGTTTCACATTATGGTAACTATCTCAACCAATAATTATAGCCATGATGATAATTTGATCATTGAATAAACTCTATTATATGACATTATATTTACAAAGGCAAACAAAATTTTTATTATAAATAATTAATTCAAATATTTAAGGATAAATATGACTTCAACTATCGCAATAAAAAAAAATTACACATTAAAAAAAATTTATTCTTTGCAATCATTTTATCATACATGATTGAAAGTATAATAACAAAAAATGTAGTGGATTTTATACATTTGATATTGAAATAATCATTTCATGTTATGAAAACAAATACAACTCCCTGATACCTCTAGTTAATTTTATCCTATTTATCATTCTTAATAATCTATTGTTTAAAAATAGAAAATGGCTGATTTGGATCTCCTTGATTTAAATAATTTATTTTTTGATTCTTATTGAAATATAAAAAAATCGTTTCAAAACTGTTAATAATATCTTCACCTTATTCTACTTTTATAGACTCTAAAATTAATCCTAAATAATTTTTTTGATATTAATGAAAAATCATATAATTTTATCAAATTCATCACAATTATAATATCATTATTGTTTCTCAACATAAATTATCATATTTTGGAGTGCTATCGCATATACCATTTGTTTTGATCACAATGTAGATTTATAATCCAGAATTATAGTGTAGTATAAATATATTATAGTAATAGGGACAATAAAAATAAGTACCCAACTGAAAAACATCTCACCATATTCTATATTGTTCACGAGAAAAATAAAGAAATATACTTTTTAATATTAAGGGAAAAACTGAATAATCAGTTACAAAACACTACAAAATAATGAATTTACAGTGGGTTGGAATGTTCCGTACATCCTTGATGAAATTATATAATTAATTATATTGATCTATTATATGATAAATTATGAATTTTATCTTACAAATTCCTTATAATTTTTATAATTAAGGTAACTGAAAAGTTTCAAGATGAAGTAATCATGTGTTTTATTATAATTATTTCATGATTATAATGTCGAATAAAAAAATAATTGAAGACCTATTTATAAAGGGAGATAATAATGTAATATTTAATTTTAGTTGACATATAATATATATTGAAAAAATAACTACTAAAATGAGGAAAATATGTAAATATTTATGAAATTTATGGCACATTAGATCTAATGATTGTTACTATTTCTTTCGAAATACATTTGGACATCTCAGGAAACACAATTCTCAATACACACTGCAAAGAGATTTTATCATTATATTTCTAATCTAATTTCTCAATATCTTCAGTAGGAGTTATACACAAAGATGAAATAATATTACGATAATAATAAATGGTATAAAAATATTTCATGGTTTGCGATGAATTAAAACTTGTGTCACGGAGGGAGAATGAGAACCTTATGTGTATAGAAGGTACAAGAACTAATCCTCTTCCTATACAGAATACATGAAAAGTATTTAAATTGAATTTAAAACTATATTAAATTAATTCTTGAATTTATTAATTTAAAAAACTCTACATTAATATATTAATATAAAAATAACATCAATTTTTAAACCTGGTTGGTCATATTTATATCTGATTCAATTATAGACATTATTTATTGTTCATTTTTCTATACTTCTTCATATTCACACTCCCTCACATGACAGATATTTTAAATATCATTGAGTATATAAAATTCCTTTAGTTGTTGTTGATCGGGTTAACTATAACAAATTACTTCGCCTCCATAATCTATACGATACATGTCTCTCGATTTCATATTGGAAACAAGACTCCCTCCATCATCTGCAATATTATCACCATTATATACCATTTTTTTATAGAATTCCATAATATATGGATTGTGTTCTTCCTACTCATCTAAATCGATTGACCATGACTAATTGTTATAAGTAAATTGTAATGAATCCTTCTTCATACCCTTATTAATATTTACACATTTACATTTAAATAACACAACTGCAAATTTCGCCAGATATTATTACATGATAATATCAATAAAAATTCCATCATAACACAAATTTTCAATTGTCAATATTCGACATCATTGTGTTTTTGAACAATCCATAAAATTTTAATCTTTAAACCATCAATATTATAAGCATTGAATCTCCAACAAGATTTGAAGGAACTTGAGCTAATAAATTAAAATATTTGGATTATTTAGCTTGATTAACAAAATTAAATACCTATTTTAGTTGATATAAAAAATTAGTTACATAATTTATATACTTTAAACTTATTTAAAATTCATATTATATTAATAACTTAAAACATATGAAAAATATTCAATAATTTAATTGATAATTTTTTTATCTCCTTCACATTTTGAGTTCAGATACAATGCTTTATTTTCATATGTTTACTTAATTATTTATAATAAGGTTAAAAAATATTGGTATTCAGTATCACATATTTGTCTTATTTTCTAAAATGTATATCTATCAAAGAAAATTAAGATACTTTTCAAACATCTAGACCTGATGTTTGAAACATTGAACAGACATTATTATCACACAATTGACATTGACTATCGTCAATTCATCCCACTCTATTAAATCATGTTTTTATGGAATCCAAATACATTAAACAGATGGTTATACCATCATCGATAAGGTAACATTATATAATTTATTATTATATATAAGGTTTATTGTTTAAATAATACTTTAAATGACCAATATACCTAATGATAAAAGGTATTAAATTATTTAATAAAAACAATTAAATTTACACTTACTGAATTTTAAAATATTCATTAAATTTTTATTAAAATAAAATAAATTTTTGTGGGATACATCCATCGATATTTTAAAAAACCTATAATTTTATCATCATTTTACAAATACGTTATTATATAAATCATAAAAATAACAATTAAAGGGTGAAATGATATATCAAAATGACTTAGGATATGTATAATTCATTTATTATTTTTATATAATTTGTTGGGGTTTAATATAATCGAAAGCATTCAACTACATAATGTCTAAAAATAGATTATAATAGAGGTTATGTTTTCGCTAATATATTATGGACTTCCAAATCAAGTAACATATCAACAGATACATGTGAGTCCTAAAGTTTCAATAGATTTATCTTTTTGTGATTTAAATAAATAAATCATGAAATATTTCTATAATATCCACAAAAACATTCACATTTTTTGATATTTTTTTTGGAAAACATCTTTATGGTGATTTTTATTATGAAAAATAGACACTTGATACTTCCCATTATCATTTTTCCATAGATCATGTTTGATATTGATATATTCTAATTCCATATGAGTAATTAAATGATCCATTTATTTTCTATACTCATTATGAAATGTAAACAACACATTATGACACACATTCTTCTCAATATTCATAACATCATAATTATGTAATGTCAAATTAAATTATTGACATGGATGTCTGAAAAATATTCTCTTTTTATTCCATTATGGTTCTCCAATTTAAATAAATGGTGTTAAAATTATTTTTCTAGAATCATTTAGCTAAAAATATTTTCTATACCCTATAAAAAATTTTCTCAAATTTTCAAATATCATTGATCATTATGATAATTTTGGTGGAAGATTCATATCATTATTTTTCATCAAATGCAACATGTAAAACCAAAATTGAGGATATGCATCAAGTAAGAGAAATTGAAAGATAGTCCACCATTTTTTGTTATAATTGAACTATTAAGACTCAAAATAAATGTTACATACTAGATAATCCAAACCATACATTATTTTAGACATTGATATATTTTCTATTCTAGGAATGCCAATAGTGGTCTGTATCCAACCGACATGAATTTTAAATACTTTCACCGAAGATGAATGGTATGTTTCTACATAATCATTACTTAACTCTTTTAAATAATTAATAAGAGGCAAAATGATGGCACCAATTTCATTTATATGAATTTTATTTCTAGTAACAATCATCAACATAATGAATGAATTCCTTTATAAACACATCTAGGGTGGTATATTATAAGGGATAAAAACAACAAGACAAATGTTATAACTACTACATAACGACACAAGAGGATTGAATCTATAGAAATAAATCAAAAAAAATATTTCTAGCATTGGAAGAGGAACATGGTTTTAATGAATAAAGGGCAATAGACTATTCTTAATGGTTTGTATGTCAAATAAAATTATCACTATTATTTAGAAAATAATTATACATAATATGTTTTGGGGTTTTAGATAAAATAATTAATCAGTATAACTATTATTTTAATGAAACGAAACATAAAACATTACCAAAAATATTATTTTTCTATTTCTATGTGGTGGTATATAGATTTCAAAGAACATTGTTATTTATAGATTTCCATTTTGAAGTACAGAATATTTTTCACTTTTCTCTATTAGAATCTTCTTTCTAATAAAAAATGAATCGATAGGGTGTCTATGTATTTTTAAATAACTAAGTCTTATATTGATAATACTATAATTCATCTTAGAAAAACGTGATAGGCGTATTATATTCAACAAATTCCACACACCAAAATAACAATATCATGGACATTTTGTTATTATAAATTACACATAAACATTTTATATGTTAAATCTATTGTAGAGAAGGTATTTTTTAATATTTAAAACATACTTCATGAACTTATTCATTTACATATGAATTTTTTTTATTATTTATTAATTTCACAGATGTATTTTTTTATTCAACTAGTTTTTTATTTTTTATACATTAAAATATATGAACCTGCATTTTAAGAGCTAGGTATTGAGATGATGGGTGATTATAAGGCTTGGTGAGCCTAAAAATGATATTATGAAAATATTAAATATATTACTAGTGTTCATAGATTGTTTTTTCGTAAATAAATTTTCATCCTTTGAGTGGAACATCATATAAGAAATCTAATATTATAGTTGAATTTGTATTGATTGTTTTACTTGAGGGATGACCTAATGTTAGTTAGGGGAAAGCGTTTGGTTTAAGTTGTCATTGGGGGTTCTTTAATTTCATAAATTAATGATATTAATTAATATTTTAATTTAATACCATAATCCTAATTTACTCTATAAAATTGATTATATATCAATTATAATAGGCCATCCTTATAAGATCGGGAGCATTGAGAGGATGTTTAGATCAATAATCATTATAAAATCAATATTAGGTGAAAACCGATGATAAAATTGAGTTGGATCGAGAGGCATCAAATGTATACATTCTTCTCCATCAATTGAATTTTTTTTTTCAAAAATGATTGATCCAAATGAAGTTAAGGCTTGGTAACTATGGTTTCCTTCCATGAATAAAATATTTTGCATTTATATATATTTGTATCTTCTATTTATCTATGTTTTTCTACCCTTTAGAAGATTCCATTAATGAGTTAAATTATTTTATTCAATTTTTTCTTCATAAAATATGATCTCACTTTGAATTCGCAACTTTTCAATTTATGGTATAATTAATTTTCTGATAAAATTTATCACTCATTGTTATTGGGATTTACCCGAATAGTTTGTCATAATTTTTACATTGGCTTATAGGGATGAGGTTTGATATTGCTGGTGTAGGTTCAAGTGTTATCAAAGTACATTATTATTGGAGCTTATGTGAATGATGATTAAGATTGTTATTTAGGGAAATATAATTTTTCATTAATGGTTTTGTGTGATGTTTTCATTAATCTGGGATACAGAGTGGCTACAACCTGAGGTCAGAGTGATAGGCGAAGCTATGAGGGGTTCTTGTGGCTAGAATTTAGTCATTGATAATGGATTAGGCAGGTAAAACCCCATATCAATGAACCTCTTTGTAATTCATGGAAGGAATGCGGGCGACAGTGTTGAAATAATAAAAACTTATGAAGAAAATGATTTTTCTATGAAAAAAATTTATTAAAGACTGTATTTTAATGAACACATTATAGGTAGTACCCCTAGCATTGATTCTAGAGTTTCAAGGTACTTATGATCATAAGTGGTGTTATTTGGACCACATGAGATGTGACCCTACCATGGTTTTGTAGATGTTTTCCAGTAGCACATAGAAAGATACTCATGTGGTAGGACATGACAAGTACTTTGAGTGTACATGTGCATGGGTGTGTACCCAAGCATGACTTGGTACACGACTTGGTATGTGGTCACTACTCGAATGACATTGGTAGGTCCAAGAGAACATGATAAGGTCTTGATCCCTCTTATATTCCTTGTAAGGTGACATGGCCCCTGATCTATGTCTATAAAGGAACATGGCCAGGTAGTGGACTGGGACCACACACTGTGTGGACCAAAAACACATCATGTAACCCTATAAAAATATCCCCCCTTGCATATCTATTTCATCAGGACTTGGATTTTGTCCCATGGGAAGATTATATTGAGTTTTTTCTAAGGTAAAACATGACATAAGAATTTATAGATGATTTTAAGACATTACATGAAGTATTCTAAGCATGAAGCTTTGTTAGAAAACACATAACAATGACAGTGATCATACACGATCATTATTGAGTGGATAGGGTTAGGAACCACCTATTGCACCATGCCTAAATTCTACAATACTCCGTACACTTTTTGAGTGGTAACCCCCGATTCACTATGTGATGGGTCCTCTATATATATCTATTGATTGGAATCCCATTGAGAAATATAGTGTGGGCCCTCTATACAATGAGTAGAAACCCCCTAACCCACCATGAATTGTTTCTTCTATCGATACCTAATGACTGGAAGACCAAAAATTTATTATGATGAAGTTCCTCCATGATTTTTGTGTCATTTATCTAAGGGATTATAGTTAGGGTCCTCTTCTAATATTGTTAAACCCCCTAGTGGACTAGGGAAAGCATCCTATATCTGTTGAGTAAGATCCCCTTATGGACTAGGGAATGAATCCTCTACCTATTGAGTGGAGCCTCATGATACACTAGGATGTGGGTCCTATATTGGGAATGGTTCCCCCTCAACCATGCGAAGGAGTGATGTTGTATTGGTCTTACACAAAGTTACTGAGATTGATACATGAGATATTAGGAATTATAGGATGGCCACATTGGTGCTACAAGTAGAATCATTATCCTTGGCCGAACTATGTAACAGGGGTCCCCTTTCCCAATCTTTTGGGATTAATTATTAGAATATATATATCTCTGAGTTTGCATGTTTTATTTTTTGGGGGTTGTTGGGTTTCATTTCTCCCTTTATTTAGTCTGATCTGACTACATATAAGTTACATTATATTGATCCCCTTCAGTTAGAAGTGTTTTTTACTACATATTTATATTCTCACCCCTGCATGGGATTTTCAGGCAAGTTTCATGTAATATGAAAATATAGGACATATAGACTGTGATTCTTAATGAGAATTGGGATACAAAGGTGCATATACTGTATACGGTGTTCTGTCATTGAGATATATATACTTGGTACATTTTTTCTTTACTTTATTCATATTTGGTTAGGTTTGTACTTCATTTTTTGTTGGGCATTCATTTTTTCCATTAAAAGAATGGTTTTAAATGTTTTCAATACCGTGGGGTATTCACTAGAGGTTATTACATTCATGGTTTTTACTATAGATGTTTCACCCATTTTTATTATTCTTTGAAACTAGTTCATGAAGATAGTTTATTTTGTGCATATATATACACTAAGAGAAGTCCTTCCATTTACCTTATGTCTTGTTAATTCATGTGTCCATCCCCGGGCCTACTGACATCGTATTTGGGCTGCGGTGGTCTAGACTTCTGCAGAACAAGCGATCTCTTGTGTGTTGGGTTGTGTAAGAGCAGTATCAAATGTGTTTCATCCTAGGTTTGGATTTTGGGTTTTAAAAATGGTGATGATTTGGTTAGAATTAAGGGAAACAATTTCAAAGTGTCTTGAGTGTGGATTTCATGTTTGGGTACCATGTATTGGTGCAATATCTGATGTATGCATGCACAATGACATTGACTAACTACTTATCCACTAGATATAACAAGACATTGTTTATACGTAATAGTGGTGTTAGAATCATATATAATTGACTATTCATAGTGACCTTATTGAGTAATATCTCCACATATATATATATATTCTCATCTTACAATTTTATGTCTTGACTACTTTTTGAACGTCTCTGTGAAGATATCCTTCTAGGAAACCGATTTATGTTCATGATGATGACCTAAATTGAAATGAGGCCTTAGATCAAGGGAAATATCACAAGATATTTCCCCATGGTGGGAAGGTATTAGTACCTCCAATTGTTGATTAGCAGATTTTACTAGTTGGGATGGTTTAGGATGTTGGTAGGATTAGAAAACTATTAGATTTATACCACAAGATGTTGTACCTCTACTGATGTTATGGCAGTGCTAGTCTCCTGTCTTTTCCATGGAAAATATGATACCTAGTGGAGTTTTTTATAGTAGAAACATGAGGATTGAACACTCTAATAACTAAAAAATGCACTGATTAGTGGTGGTTTATTAGCAATGGTTTTGTAACAACCAGGAAGTAAACCTGGTTAAAAAATATATATAATATAACAACAGTTTAATGAAACTACTACTATATTTATTATTTTAACAATAACTAGTGGATTTAATTAAACCACCCCTAAAAATTATAAAAACATCATTATTTCATCTCCCTACCCCACTCTATATGCGTGACCCTAACCCTAATACCACTCCCTGACCTCATCCTCTCCCATCCCCGGCTACGACCTTTTCCTCAACAACCCCCACCTCCAACCTCCATCTCTTTAGATTCCCATATACAAAGACCATGATCCCCTCCTCCATCCCTCTCCCTCTCCCATCATCCATAGAGACACAACTATTGGTGACTTCCCTAACACCAACTCCCCTACCAGTAACTATTATCACTTGACACCTCTTCCGACTTCTGCAATGACAGAAGGACCATTCATTTCTTATTTCATAATGTTTTTATTTGATAAATTTTTAGTTTAACCATTCAATGTTATTTAAATATAAATTTTAAGGAAAAATGGGAGGAAATTATTTTTTAGTTATCTAGATTTATTTTAGGACCAGTTCATTAAAATTCAAGACAGTGTTAATATTGTATTGGGGTGAAAAATAATGAAATAAACTATTATTATAAATATTATAGTGGGTGGATAAATTTTATGTGTAAAAAAACATAAAATAATGGGGGATAAAATACTATAGAAAATAATTGAGTTATTTCAAAAAGTGGAAATTAGGGTACACATTCTCAATTTTATAAGATAATTTTTACAGAAATATCTCCTAAATAAATAACAAATTGTCTTACAATACATTCAAATGGATTTAAAAATAATTATAGTATGATGTTCTGGAATATTGATTGATTTAGGTGGGGGATATAAATTTAGAGGTTATGGTAATCCATAATTTTTTTGATGATTAAAATGACTGTGTGTCACGAAGAATCGACTATTATTTCAAATTTCCACATCTAATATATTTTATTCTATTGAAATCCCTCAATTTTTACTGTAGTTGTCAAAATCCATTATGCCTATTATTTTATTTTTTTGAATGGTATTTGACTTGTATTCTTGATTATGAATCAATTGAATTTCCATATTAGTTTATGTTATCAAATTATAATACTTATGTTTTCACACATTTGTTTGATGAGTTTTACCATTGAGGATTATCATAATTAATAGTTATTGTCAAAATATATAATTGGTTTCCCAGTATTTTTTTATATTTTCATTTTTCTCTTCTACATTTTAACATATATATCAAGAAATTATCCATCCTTGACTCCAAATTTGGTTATAAGATCGAGCCTCCCTTCCATAAAAATATTCTCATCTATGTATTCAATATGAAATATATGTACATATTTATCGTCTTTAATGTATAGGATCTTTTCCACACATCCATAATTAAATATTAATTATTTCAATAATGTATCTAACTTCAAATACATGTTATTGAATCTTATTCTAACACTAGTATATCTTTTTGTGTCCTTAGAAAATAAATTTATATTTACTGAGTAAGAAAAATCATCATCTAACTCTCAGTTTGGGGACAAATATTTGATATATTGTAGAACATTCATGGGTTTCCTTATTGATAAAATGTCATGGAAATTTTATTTATGTCATTATTCATCTTTTTTTGTTTGAAATATTAAATTATTTTTTTCATGTTTTTATATTAATTCTTTAGTAAGAACAATTTTATTATATTATTCATCAAATTTTCTATTATAATTGTTTTTGAAATAGTAAATATTGATGTTGGGTGATATTAATTTTGTATTGTACCTATTTGATTAAACATTAATATCATTATTTATTAATGTATAGGGAGAATAAAATCCAATACCTATGGATAATATTTTGATTAATTGACATTGAAAGCAATCTCATTATATAGAGGTCTTGGAAGAATTTTTCGATTTTTTAATAGGGAACCAATCACTTGATGGTTGAATAAAATGACTATGAACTGATTAAAAATTAAAGTAATGGTTTTATAGAAATTATATATATGATATTTTTATATTGAATGATTTTACTACTCTATGAGTATGTCAGAATTAGAATGGTGAATAAAATGTTATACATAGTAAAAAAATGACCATACTATCAATGAAAAACAAGGACACTCTATAAAGGAAACATCAGCTCAATAATTTTCAGATGGAACATTTGGATTTATAGAATACAATGTCCAAGATTTTAATAGCTCAAAATAACATTAATTTGATCATGACCAGGTTAATGTGGCTTAGAAAAACACTGGCAATGTAATTGTTTTTGATGAATTATTTGATGATCAAAAGGATGAATTGTTTGAAGGGAGTGGGAAGTATTTGATTTTTTCTATTAGTCATAAGTTTTATCATATCACGTGTCTCTATGGAATATATGAAAAATAAATTTCAATAAATTAAATTTTTATCATGATGAATATAGTTATGTTATATTCCATGCATCATTCAATGTGATGAAGAATGTAATCAACAAACATGGACATGATTATAAAAAGATATATGTCTGTCCTAATGATTTCATGCATTAAAATGGAGATGATTATGATCAATACTAATATAGACGATATAATTAATGTATGTGGAAGTCAATGAAAAACAATTAATGTGTAAATCAATGAATTCCCAAGAAGCTAATAGAGAAGAAAACATATGACATGGTATTTATTTACTTTCCTCTAAAACTAAGCCTATAAATATTATTCAGGATATCTAATCCTGCATATGATATGAAGTTCATTTCTTAGGATGATGAAAATGTATTGATAATACAACCAAATATTTAAAATCATGGAGAAGGCCTTATTAGATATATAAATATATTTTTTCAAATCCTAGGAATGTATGTTTGGGATTGTATTCTGATGTTTTTAACCCATTTGGTAAATTAATTATAAATAATAGGATTTGGACAGATTTTTGATCCACTATATCATACCATCAAGGATGTGTGTGAGGAAGGCTTCATGTATTATTTCAATGATTATTACAAAAAATAAAATTCTTGGAAATAACAATGGTGTATACCTATAACCCCAAATCAATTTTTTTAAAATTACAGGATGATACCATGAAAACATATGATGCTTCAATGAAAAAACCATTCAACATTCGTGATTGATTACTGTGTAAATTTAATGACTTTCCAAGAAATTGAATTTTATCTATTCGGAACAACCATAATTATTTGTCTTCTTATGTTTTTAATTTTTATTTTGAACTTCAACCATTAAATAATAGATTAAAATGGTGTTTTATATTTCATCATAAATTTTTTTATTCTTCTTATAAATTTAGGATATTGGATACAAGATTCAATGGATATATTGGAATGATAATGTCACTTAAGGTGTAATATAGTTCAAGAAACTTGTCAAAATTAATTAATGTCACTGAATTTTTTTGAATATGTCATCAGTTTGGTTAAGGGAATAAAAGGATATGACGTATAGTATCTAAAGAAGATGTAATGTATTAATTAAATAAAAAGTGAATATTTTTCAAACCTCTTTATTGGGTGTTTTATTTCATACTTAATATTCTTAATTTAATACATTTTGAAAATAACATGTATGGAAATGTAATTTTAATAGTGGTTAATGGGTATGGTAGATGTAATCATCACATTAATGCATGTATGGATTTGGTGTCAATGAATATAAAGTATGGTTGGTAGAAAAATAGAATTTAATGTATCCTTAGGATATGTTTACAATGAAAAATCGTAAGAAATGAGAATTCCTTTGAACATTGAAGAAATTAAAATTTCCATATAGATATTCAAGTAAAATATCAATGTGTTTTGTCCTAAATCATCAAAAGACACATGTATTTGGAAGTAACTACTCATATATTTTGATGGAGTAATTTTTGAAGTTTCCTTTGCTTAATAAATTACGTGAAAAATTAATTGTGGTTTTAGTGGAGTATTGTTACATTTTCATAGGGGTTTCAGGAAGAACTCTAAATCCAACTAATATTAATAAAATTTATGATTGATTTTTTAAACAGTTTCTTTTGGGGATGTTACTTCACCCATCCTTATTCATAATCATTAAATATTTGAAAGATAATTTGGATGGAGAAGATATACATAGTGGACATATAAACTTTTGATGGATTTATCTAATTGAGAGTTATTTTGATATCATTTTGATTTTGATTTTTGAATACTATTTATCAGTTCAATGACTGATTTGTTTATATGTTTTTTATTTTTATACAATGAACATTTTTCATTCTAAATAATATGTGCGGAACAAATCTCACTGAAAAGTATATATTTCTGAAGGTAACATAGTCAATGAGTTATTGAGCTTATTTTCTAGTTATTTGGGTTGTATTGGGAAAAAATTCAATCATGGTAAACTTGATGATGATATCTACACTAAATCACATTTGGAAAATTAGTCATCCGTATTTCAAACCATGGAATGACCTATTGGAAATGGGTCAAAATTCATACTATCTAATTCAATTTTTCTAAAGGCACATCAATATTTGTTATTCAATAGTTTTATTTTAGATTTATTTATTAACGATTAGTGAAACCTAATAAAGATCCGAATAAGGGGTCATGTTTAAAATTATCTTGAATTATCAAAATATTTTAATAAGAAGCCTAACAAATGGTTCCCCTATCGTGTCAATATATACTCATATTTATACTATTTACATTAAAATATATTTTATTGGTAAAAATTAAGACCTTTTGTCATTTATTCAAGAAAATGAATTCTGAAAATTGAGAAAAAATATCCCATGATTTAATGTTTTTGTCTCATGGTCCTCTAATTTGGCTAAGAGATTTTATGACTACAATATTCATGGAATTAGGTTTTCTATAATTTATCGGGAAGAATACTTGGAAACACAAAAACTAGTGTATTTACACATGTATAGGTAGAATAATATGAGATGATGGATGATATAATTGAACTAAACTATCATTAACATAATTCATTTGTCTTATTTAAATGGTTGTGCGTCAACATTGATAGGGGTATAATGAAATATTCGTTTCATTTTACTTGTGTCAACTTCTATCACATGATTTTTACCAGTGATCATGAAGAGCATGTTCCATTTATATTTGATTCACAATAGACGATGGTTTATTGTATGTATGGTGAAGTACATGAAGGATAGATTGATGTTTCACAGATAATGTGGGGATACATATATGATATGGGTGATGAATATCAATTGGTGCTTTGTGATAGCGAACCCCACCTTCCACAAAACATTGAACATTAATTTTATGGAAATACGAATATAGTTGAATTTACAAGGGATGGTGATAATGAAGGAATCATCACAATAGAGGTTGATAACAATAAATATAATAATTTTTATGATAATTAAATGTATATATTGTTAATGAAAATATATTATAATTTATCATTGAAATTTTTTTCATATAGATATATAATTTTCTACATTGTATTTTTTAAAAAAATATTATTTTATTAGATATTAAATATACCATAACTATTTAAAATGTGTGAGTGATAAGAATAAAAAAAATATGGATCTTAACTGATAAGAATCTCCAAGCATACCGCCACTTCTGTCATCTTCTATAGATCTTAGTGATTTTGTTACACTCAAGAATAGTAGTGAGAAATCACTTTACCCAGTTTTCATTGGAACCCCACTTCCCGATTCACCTCTTCTGAAGGATCAGATGGTCAACCATTCATATAATTTATATTTTTGAGTTACACATTACTGGTACGTATGTCATTTTTCAAAAAAATAATTATATTTTATTAATTGTTTAACAACATTTTCAAATAAATAAATGAAACAGTATAAGGTATGAACATATGAACATAGAGGATGTTTAAGACCTAAAGGAATACATGATTATCAATCCATTTGATTAGTATAGGGGTGACAATTAGTGATTCTGCTAGAATTGATTGGTAGATTCTTGGGATTCAATCTAGTGATATGGTGAGATTTCCCATTAATTATAAATATTATACACATATTCCTAAAACATTAAAAAATGACGTTAGTGATACTCAAGTTATGTGATTAGTAATTTACTATTGCACGATTACTAATTTAAAAATCATGAGTAAAATTTTCTAATATCTTACCCAGTATTATGTTTATTATTATATGTTGTTTTTTATTTCAAGAGATTATTTTATTTTTCTGTCATTGTCAATCTTTTATGAACATATAATTTGAATAATTTTTGTAATAAATGGATATATTTTAAATGGAGATTATGGAATGAGTATAATGATACATCCCTGAGCACATGAAAACTATATGATACATTTCCTAATGGGATTTCTCACGAGTAGTGCAAGAACTTTGTTAATATCATTAGAGATGCATCTCATAAGGTAATTTAATATTTTACAATTTCTTCAATAACATAATCACAATAATATTATAATTTTTATGAATTTTGATAATTTTTTACATAATTTTCTAATGAAATATTATGAATTGTGAGAAGCAATTCATTACTCACATTATAGGTTCTGAGAGTTTTTTGAGAAATGGAATAGTTTTGGTATTCATTTTATCCATTATAATTTATATCATTTTGTTATAACTGAGACGTTTATAAATTTTTTTGATCTTTTTATAAATTCTAATAAAGTATGTCACACTATTAGCAGAATAGTGATGTGATTTAAAGTGCATATGATACTCAATATAAGTTTTTTAAATGACCCAAACAAAGGCATTGGAGTAATTACTTTTCATTACAATTTCTTATTTTTTCATTTCCATTAAAACATTATAATAAAACATATTTTATAAAAACTAATAAGTATTAAACCCACAGAAATTGGTATTTATACATGGATCAAACTATACCAATTTTGAATCATTTTATATATGTAGCAAGCCCAAATTATTGGTGTTTAAGGATTTTTTATGATTATAAATTTTTTTCATTATTATATATTTATAGAAATGAAATAAAAATAAATATTAATAATGAATTTATTAATTATATAGATTTATGAGAATTAGATATTTAAAAAAATTATTGTTAGTTTTTTTATATTAACATGACAATAATATTGAATTTGTGGGATATAAACTCTTCAAAACCATCATTGGTTTTCCAGAACAATGTAGTTGAAATATTTTATGGGAAGAAGAATCACATACATGTATAGGGTATTGGTCATGAGAAAACACTATATACCATCTTTGGAAGGTGAATCATTATTAGTTATATCTACACCCGGTGGGGGTTCAAGAAGTGTAGTTGACAGGGAATCAGTAAGCTAAATTGTATGGTTGAAAGAAAATGAGAATGAAAAAGACTATTATTGCAAATTAAAAGATTATTTGTGGCCAAAAAAGGAAAATTCTATAGTTTCATTATATTAATTGATAGTATACACGATCCATGAGGACATTTTGAGCCTTATTTCTCCTCCCATGGAGTTAAATTGTAAATTCCATTGACTATTCACACATTTTCAATGAATATATTCCACATCCATTAATAAAATCTAAATGAAAATTTTATGTAGATAAACTTAATTATGGGTCATATAAATGACATTTTGTGGTGTATTAATCCGTGGTTGATACCTATAATATAAAATTAATAATCGATCATTATCCATATGTTTTAAAATAATAAAATCTAGTTTTATTTTTTTTACTTAGTAAACACAATATAAAGGTACGAAATCCATTAAAAATGTTTTGGGGGTCAAAACATTGAAGGAGATGTTGGATTCATCTCAAATCAATAGACATTTTCCATAGATATAATAATAAAATATAATAACCTACAATATGTCCTTCCAAATTCCGGTTTTCTAGATATGGTCGTAACTACAATTTTAGTTTCGTAAAAAACTATTACAAGGAGGAAAGTTCAAAAAAATAGAAAAAACCACATATTTATGTGAAACCATTGTAAAATGAAAACTATTTTATTTTTATTGTGTACCTATAGAAAATAGATCAATTTGATGTGTGTTATTGTTAGAAATACATTTTAACACTTTTTAAAGGTACAAAGGACTTTAAAAATGTGTGATAGTGGAGAAAATACAATGAAAACAATGTTTCATTTCCCATAAATGGGTAGAACATGATTATAGATTTAATTGTGATGTAAAGAACCAACGAGACTTCATATCAATTGATAGTTTTTCTAGAACGGATGAAAACAAGTTTTAGTGTATTAAAATAATAAAACATGCATAGAACATTAAAAATCATAGAAAATAAACTCATATTTATGTTAAATTATTGAAAAAATACAAATGAGTTGTTGTATTATTTTTTATCATAGATAAAACAGCAATCAGATGTGTAATGTGCTCCAAATTACTCGGTATACATTTCTTATAGGCAAAAAACCCTTTATAAATAATTAATGGGACAATCATAGAATAACGATGTCAGATTTACATGAAATCATGTTACCATTACGTTATATTGAGATGTGAAATGTAGGAAATAATGAAATGTCATTCTGAATTACAGTTTTCCCGGGATGGTTATAAACATATTTTTATTGTTTTAAAACACTAAGACGTTGTTGTGAAAATAAAAAGCATGGAATGTGAATTTGGATTGATGTAAAATCATGGGTAAAAAACTGATGTGTTAGTTTAAATGTAAAAATTAGATAACACATCAACACGATGTCTGTTGTAGTCATAATTACTAGAAAATAGTTCTTAGCTCTATAGAATCCCTTAAAAACAATTGTTATGAGGACTAGAAAAATGACATTAGATTGATCTAAAATTAGACGAAAAAAAATATTATATTGAATTGTGAAACTTATGAACTGATGGAATGTAATTACATATTACAATTTTCCTGATATTCCCATAATGAAATTTTTAGTATTATAAACCATTAAAACATAAATGGAAGGGTCAAAACCATATAAAATGACATTCTACTAACGTGAATTATTGGTAAAACCATCCCTGAGATGTTTTTGACATGTATATGTAGGAAAAAAATAAATCAAGAATATGGTGCAGTCACGATTAATATAAACACAGTTCTGAAATTTACAAAATCCGTTAAAAAATGTTTTGGGGGGAGGGGGTAAAATAATATAAAATGATAGTGTATTAGCATGAAATATGGGGACAATGACCATAGATTGAACTGAAAATTATTATAAATGAAGACTCTTCATTCAAAATTTTATTTTTACTGGGATGGACGTAATTAATATTTTAGTGTTTTAAAACACTAACTTTTTGTGGAATGGTCAAAATCATAAAAAGAAGTCCCATATTAATGTTTAATTTTAGAACATATAATGCCAATTTATTTTTATGTATACTAGAAAACAACCAATCAATCTGATGTGTCATGTGGTCGAAATTACACCATAAACAATTTTTAAGGGAATAAATTCCATTAAAAACATTTTTATTTTAAATAAAATGTAAAAAATGATGTCTAATCCACCTGAAATAAAAAGACAATGGCTGTAGATTTATTTTTGAAATTTAGGAAACAACAACATGGAATTTTGAAATATAGTTCCTGGGATTTCAAAAAATGAATTTTTGGTGTTTTGAAACATTAATACATTATTGGAACTACCAAAATCATAGAAAACAGCCTCATTTTGATGTGGAATCATGAGAAACCCATCATTGACTTATTGTTTATGTGTACATCTTGACAGCAGGTCAATCTGAAATTCTTTATTCTCATAATTAAATGGTAAAAAATTCTTAACAATACTAGAGACATAAAAATTGGTCAGGGGTTCAAAAATAGGAGAAATATATCTTATTTCGTTAAAATTAAGTGACAATGAATATATATTTAATTCTAAAATTTAGGTACTACTGAAAAGTCATTCTAAATTAATCTTACCGCTGGATGGCCGTAAATGCAATTTTAGAGTTTTAAAACACTAAAACATGCATGGAATGGAAAAACCATAGAAAATGACCTTATATTTCTATGGAAATCATCGAACAATCACTGATGAGTTTTTTTTCACGTACTTATAAACAACACATCAATCTAATGTGCATTTTTTCTGAAAAACCCAATAAACACTTCTTAATGGTACAAAATCATTTAAAAACAAGTGTTAGTGGTCAAAACCAGTAAAAAGATGTTGTATTTCCCAAAAATAATGGCACCATAACCATATATTTATTTTTGAAATGTGGTTACTGACATCATTATATTATTAATTATGGTTTTCTAGGGATGGTCCTTAAGGCATTCTAGAGTTTTAAAAAACTAAAACATGTGTAAAACATTCGAAACCATGTCAAATGAATTCAGATTGACTTGGAATATTGGAAAAACCATAGTTGGGTATTTTTGAAATATATGACATGATATGTTATTGAAATGATTAAAATTATTTTATTATGTAAATTTCAGGCATAATATATGTCTCTTGGAAAACAAATTTGAATATTTACTTATTCCTAGTTAGTTTTAAGTGTTGAATTATATCTTAAATTTCCATGTTTATATTTTCAAAGTTCTTTGAATTAAATTTTCTTTTTTTTATGATGACTTGTCTTTTATTATATTTACACAATAACAAAGTTTATGTGCAGAATATTTAATATTTTTTCCTGTCTTTTCTCATATTCATTTTTTTATTAATGGTTATAGTTTTCATTATAGGTGGAATATTATAGAAGTAGGATGGAGTATTACCATTCTAATAAATGAAATTCTTCAGAAGGATGTCATTATGGATCTATGTTTCTAGGGTATGTTCAAATTTTATCAATTATTAAACTATGATTCTTATTAATTTGATTTATGTTTACTTGTTGTTTTATTTTTTATCAGAGTTTCTGAGATAATGTGCTCGGTTTTAGATGACAGGATGATTTAGATACCGAAATACTCAGTGGAAGTTGTGATGTTGATGTATATTGAAAATGAGTTGTTTTTGAAAAAAACACTATATGTATATGTGTATGACTAAGGTATTGGTTGATAGATGCATGTGTTGACTGAGACAAAGTTTATGATGAATATGGATGTTTTTATACACAGTTGTGGATGTATAATGTATGTATGTTTTGTTTATAATTTATTAATTTTTTAGTGTATGCATGTCATTTTTTTATAATAATAATTTTCCAAAAAAAAATGTATGATTTCACAATAAATTTTAGTAAATGACAATAAATAAATTAAATAAAATATGTTTTAGAAGAAGTTAAAATTATCAAACACTAAAATAAATCACCACTAATATGTTGAGTGAAATATATTCTTATTATATATATATTTCAATAGATAATTTTTTATAATGAAACCAGAACTAAATATATAATAACCCACTTCTAAATGATCAAAAAAAGCCGCATAACAAAACCATTGTGATGTTAAAGAAACCACTTTTAAATGAATAGCGACCATGAAATACATTTAGGTTGTAATAAATACCACTATACTATTTGGAAATGTTTTAAACCACTGGTAGCCCATGAAAAAATCATCCTATGATTCCCTATATGTAATGAATGGATACACTTACACTTGCTATTTTGTGAAGAGTATTACACCGTATTCTTATACTCAGTTCAAATTCAAGAGATTGTAGAGTTGTAGCAGTGTAGTATGATGGTCACAAAAAATTCATTGAATTTCATTGTCCTTATATGGAACTTAATCAACATGGTTTAATATGGATAATTCAGGGCATGGATGTTCGACTAGGGTCTCTGTATAGCCATCCATTCTAGTGTGGTTCTCATATGCATTCCCACCAAAGATTGTGTGAATGAGAAGGCACTGCTAATGATGATACTATTATACGAGGGATTCTAGGTACATGGGGCTAAACTAGGTTCCATGGGGATGAGTCATATTCAATATAAAATATGTTCCAGTCATTTGGATCATGATTTTGGAGACCTCCTCATGAAATGACTTAGTCATGTGGAATTGTAGAAAATGTTTCACAGTAGAGAATAGGTCATCCATGAGAAGAGAATTGTTATGCATGTGATTGGTTAATTCATATGGAATATGATTTCTTGACCTAAGGTATTGAGGAGAGAATTTATACCTTGGATTTACCTCAATGTAATAGTAAATCCAATGGTTTGGTGTTTCTCATGTGTGTCCATTATGGAAGATAAATAGGAAAATTTGAAAGAGTAGTATGAGGGGCTCTAGGAGGTGAATATATTAATAGATGGAGACACAATGATCTAATTCCACAACCACCACCACCACCCCCAGGTGTCCCACGATAGGCTTAGGGAATTTGTGGACATGTACGCATGTATAAATTGGCGATGGAGAATTATGAACCAACATCTCACGAGATGATATGTCATATAATCTATGTTATTTAAATAATTTCTACTATACTATTAGGGACATGTGGGAGTCACTCCTTTATTTCAGTATCACATATGAAAGAGGTAAAAATCCTTGTTGATAACATAGTAAAATAAAATTTTCTAGAGGTTTTGACTATGTGTAATTTTTTGATATTACTTATCTTATGGATGTGATAGCTATTGTTTTGTGGAGAGTGTTCTGTGTGGGACCTCTTCATCTTCAAAGTAAAACCATTTGAAATCATATTGGGTATGTAATGTTTATTCATAGTTCTATCCCATATTGACTACCATAAAATATTGGATATATTCTTCCAAACAAATTTGATTAGATTATCCATTACATGCAAGAGGGATATGATATCTACGAATATAGGTTTTTGCTCGTAGGAGGATGTATCACACCACACATCAATTGGAACATATTACCCTGGGTGCTTTGGTCTATTCATGAATTTGGATTCCTTTGGTGGAAGAGGAAATTATGGATCCGTTATCATGGTACATTTTAGTTCTACCATTTAGGTGGGATATGGTTTTATGACTACAACATATAAAATGGAACCTAACAAGCTTTGGGAGATAATGGTGTAATTGAAGTACCATAGAGATAAGGGTTTTATCAGACCCAAAATCTATGTCTAGGAAGATTTAGTTTTGTTTCTAAAAGAGGATGCCATCATCTTGTCTCTTTGTGTTGATTATCATTGTATAGGCCTAGTGAAGATCGAGAAAATATACCCCTAGAAAATTATTAATGACCTCATTGATCAGTTTAAATTTTATAGTTCATTCTTGGAGATCTATATTAAGTTTATATACCTCCACATGATTCTTTATGTGGGTGATATTTAAGATCTCAGATTTAAATTTTACTACTGATAGTACATGTTCATGACAATGAATTTTTATGTGACTAATAGAATTACATTGTTATTGGATTTGACTATCCAAATCATCTGGCCCTTCGTAGAATGAGTTTTTTTCTTCTTTGATGACATAAAAAACTACTCAGCATCAGATGAAGATAATGGAGAGTACTAGAGTATGATCCTAGTCCTACCATGGGAGAACCAAATATATTTTAATATCTAAAAATTCTTGTAATATACATTTATGAGTTTCACATTATAGGGCATGTCATATTAGAGAATATATTCTATTTTGACTTAGTGAAGATTGATGCATTTCATTTTTGTGGTCCACCCAAGAGTTTGTTTGAGGTGTAGTGTTTCCATGCCTTGGAGGGGTATGATAGGAGTGACAAAGAAGAATTATGTAGTATTGTATCCTCTTTGACTAACCTAACAAGGGGAAATATACCCCATATTTGGTCTGAGAAGTTTCATAGAGCAATCATGCAGCTGATTCTATGTATGGAAATTGATCCAATGTTGAGACTATGTATTGAGGGTGTACAGTTCATACTGTAATTTGATGCATCAAAATTAATTATTGGTTTTCTATTGAATTATAAGGAAGAAGTGATTGTAAGCGGGTAAACATAATTATGAACCAATGAAAACAACTACATAACCCACGGCCTAAATTTAGTAGAGATAGTATTATAATTCATGATGTGGAGGTAATATATTCTAGGAGAGATGTTTTTTATTGTATAGAACATATGGGTCTCGTGTATATCTTTTTATAGAGAGATATAAACATGATACATAGTTTTTGGATAGAGTTACTACAGGACTATGACATCAAGATAGTCTATACTATTAGGAAATTCAATATGGTGGAACATTTCATTTGCATGAAGACATATTCTTGTTCGGTGGAGGAGAATTATGATCAATTGGATTCTTTTCCGTTAACCCTAAAGGATTAAAAGTGTTATAATTATGTTAAATTGTTGGTGTTGACTCTTATACTTCTCTATATTGTGATGTTGGAAAATTTTTGAGTTATAATCAATGATGTTCTATCTGACAATATTTCCTCAAGAGATTCAATAGATGGATTTTATGAAATAGGGTTCTATGTAACACTTTTCTAGGGAAGGGTAGTGGTTCTAGTCATGAATTAAGCGGGTAATGATATAGTTTCACATATATCCTTTGGGTGTACATCCTATTGTAGGGAATATGTATAGGGAACATAAACCACTATTTAGGTGTGATAGAATAAGGAACAGTATGGTTGAGTTAGTCTCTCGATGTACCACATGTTATCAGGTGATGTTTTATCACCTTGTTTTTATAGGATTGGCATAGCCTCTTGAGATTCCATAGTTGAAATTGGATTGAATATATAAATAATTTTATTATGGCCACCACAGACAATGAGGGGACACAATGCAATCTATGTGATTTTTTAATGACTCACAAAGTCATCACAATTCATTTCCATTAGTAAGTATAGTTTTGTGTAGAGATTTGGATAGTCTCATATGTGGGAGATCATCACATGACATGGGGTACCGATGAAGATTGACTCTGACTATGATTTAGATTTTACGTGATAGTTATGGAGAGTCATATAGGATGCATTCTAGGAAATGTATCATAGTATTATGATGTTTCTACCCTAAAGAGATAGGATGATAGGGACCACTATTAAGGTGATGTAAGATATGATGATAGATTATGTTTTGGGATTCGGTTGGATATTTTAGTATCTTATTACATTGGTTGAATGTTCATACAATAAAAAAATATCACTATAATATTGTAATTGCACATTCTGGGGCCTTGTATAGGAGCCATTACAGGTTACCCTTGTGCTATAATGATATGGTGAGGCATCACCTATTGGGAAAAACATTGTACAATGAATAACATAGAAACCTTTAGGTGATCCATGAGAATATAAGGATGACTAATTGTTGAAATAAATCTTATAAATACCAATTTTTTTGACCCTTGTGTTTTAATAGGGATACCATGTTTCTCTGAGTGTCTCACATGACTATGATTACATGGGTTTGAATAGGAATACAAAATATCCTTGAGGTTCCTTGGGTAATTTGAGATCCTATAGAGGTTTTGGTGGGGTTTCATATTATCTATACATTAACTCACTATTGGAACATGTGCATGATGTATTTTAAGTGTTATAGTAGAGGGGATAGTGGAATGATCCTATACATGTCATCGAATGAGGCGAGCTGGAAAGAAAAGATGGATCCACATTCACGATGTACATGGTAGTCATAAAGGATCCAAAGATGTGGATCCTGATAGTATATACAATTCCCATGGATTGTGTGATGTGGAAGCATGGTTGTGTGAATGAGATATTTTGGGATAGAGGGATCCAAATATATACTTAGTATCCCTACTTTTTTAGCATGGGATATTTTGGGATGAAAATATTTAAAGGGGGAATAATTTAGAGTCGTAAATTTTCCATGTGAGACTTTGAAATATATTTTGAAATACTTTCAAATATAGGAGTTAAGACAACATAAAATTTCAATGCCTAATCAGGATATATTTTTTATTATTAATAAATTAAATATATTAATATCAAGGGAGAAATTAATTTTTTTTTCTAAATTATTGGGTTATCTTTAGAGACAAAAATTTGATTGGAGATCCAATATGACTGTTGAATCCATAATGCAATTTATATACTATGCACGAACTAAATATTGTGGGTAATATACTTTTTAATTAGGTAGTTGCTAGCAGGTAAATTATGTGGAATAATTATTTAAATTACATTATTTATTATTTTAATTTACTTATACTAATTAAATCTATATAGTTGTTGTTATAAAAATTATCCATGGTTATCGGCATAACCCTATGTGCATTGACATGAGGTTTAGAGTCTTCAATGTTGGAGAATCAAAATCGAATGATTATTGATGATTGGATCAAGGGGATATAGAGGAAGGAAACAAAGTGGGTCTTGTCCATCACTAGATAATATGTTATTCACTAAAGATCAATCCAAACTGAGTTATGTGTTATCATTTGTAGTTTCCTAACAAAATTAAATAATTGATCATTGATATATATATATATATATATCTCTTCTTTTGATATTTTTTTCTTACACTTCACATGAGACTATAGAAGAATTACATTTCATTTGTATATTTATTCTTCATATTCGATGATGTCAGTAGAAATTCACCATTTTTCAATTATATAAAAATAATGAATAAAAAACTACTCATATCATAATCTGTTATTGTCATTTTCAATCATTTTTCATTATGTTCTTTTTTGTTGGCTTGTGGGGTCATGGGCTGACCATTTTTTGGTGGATTAAAAGAAAATCGAACCCATGGATTCATGGTTTTTGTGAAAATAATTATTGGGATTAAGAATAACAGTTTTATTGGGGTTTGTTGTTGGTTTTGGGTTATTTTTTTCACAAATCATTAATCCATATAATTATTGAAAGGATGGAGGATCGATGGGAGAAGCCATTAGGAGTCCTGGTGGCTTGAATATATCAACCAAGGATTGATTAAGCATATTTAACCCATTATTTGAGACCCCTAGTGTGATTAATAGTGGGAGTAGTTGAGGTGTCAACATGGATATGAAATATAACGAATCATGGGTTTCTATGAAAACTAGACTTCATAAGGTACAATATGTTGAACACATGTCGTGTATTAACCGTAGTTAAAACCCTAGGGTATTGGGAAGATATTAATCATAGGTCATGTGGATTGGTCTACTTATTTAGTAGAACTCCCAAAGTGAATAAACTGTTTTTCAACTGTACATGGATAGGAACACATGTGGGAGGATACACCATATACTCTGGAAGTACACGGGCATGGGCCAATACCTCGGCATGACCTATTATATGGCCAGTAAATGTGCACAAACCAATGAGTACAAAAAATGCAACAATAAATTAAGAATTAAATAAGTGGCTATGACATGGAATCAAATCCCCCTTAGATTTAGTGTATGGTGACATCAAATCCGATTCATTTTCATAGGAGTATACAATTAGGTAGCATAGTGGGTCCACACTCTGTGTGGAACCCGTACACATAATATACCCCTATGAGAATATTTCGCTTTGAATATTTCCTTCCTTTATATTAATATGTTGTCCAATGAGAAGTATATCAAATTTATTTTCACACATAGAATGAAATTTAAGTATTCTTACAGTCCTTTTAGGTAAAATATATAAATTTCTTATCCAGATACATCTTTATGTGATTCTTAATGATAGAAGTGACCATACATGATCATTAGAGAGAGGTTGAGCCCCCCCTAGAACACATGGACGGGGTCCCTTATATCGATTATATAGGATATTAGGTACTCCATAATTTAATAGTTTTTTGGTTGTTTACAAACATCTACCTAATGGCACAACATATGTATAAGCAGACAAGTCATCCTTACATTAGTAACACCCTATGACGCTTTAGGTATTAGTTCCCCTATAAAAAATGATCATTTGGAGATAAATATATTATTAGGGTGTGTTTCTAATATATATTGAGTTAAAAAACCTCATGTTCTAGTGCGGGAGTCCTCTAGCAATAGAGTGGAACCCCGTGACGGAAATGAGTTATGGTCCTCTGCATAATGGGTGACATCCCATCCTGATGGACTAGGTAGTGGTTCCTCTACCTATTAAGTGGAAGAAAATAAAAATATTGGTTATGGGTCCTCTTATATAGACTATCCTCCCTCAACTATGCATAATATTGGAGATTTTTGGGTCCTCAATAGTGGTACCATAATAGTTACACAAGATTGTGTGCATTAGAGGACAAGCCCTTTGGAGCAATTGATAGACTCATTGTCCTGGTATGGGTTATGAGATGGAGATCTCCATTCTATATCATCTATGTCTCTTTATAAGAATATATATATATATATATTTATATGTATAGGTCAATGGGTGTCTGTTTCCATCTTGATAATGGTTTACATGACTACTTCTATTGTATTTTATATTAAACATCCTTCAATTTTTGGGGTGTCCAACTAGATATGTATATACTCACCATTGAATGGAATTTTCTCACAAGTGTGATATCTTATACTACTGAAAAAAAGATCATTGATGAATTTGATGGACCATATGGATACTCACGTGAATAGACCATGTACGGTGGTCGAGGATGGATATCATGAGTCAGGGTCTCTAAGCTTTCATTTATTCCAGTTGTTTTTAGGTTGGGACTCCATTTCTAGATGAGCTTGTTTTTATCCCTGTAATCATTGGTTTTATTATATTTTACACTTTTTTATTCCCTATAAGTAATTGCATGCATGGCTTTTCATCTATATGTTACAACATATTTATTTTTTTACTTCATTGATGTGTGGAGATGGTTTGATTCATATGTATAGGTACACTAGGAAAAGGGATCACAATTATTTTATGCATTCTTAGTGCTTGTCAGCAGCCTTGTTCATATTTTTCATAGGCTTGGAGTAGTGGAGGCCCAACATTCAACCAGCCATGCCTTCCATGGTGGGGTAGGATTTAACAATTTTACAATATTTTAGTCTCATCATCTTCATCCACTAAAATTTTATCATTTTGGTTTGGTTGTTTTGAAGGATTAAATTCATCATTAATATATGCATCATTTATAACTAAATAAATTGAGGCTCTATATTTTTTATGGAAGATAGAAACTATTCAGAAAGAATCATTTATCACTGTTTTAATTTCATTATTCACTATCAGGGAATGCACTTATTCATTTTTACATTATATATAACCGTAATTTTTTTAGAACATTCGATTCTATATTCTAAATACAATGATAACCATAAGGATGAAATTGTTTCAATGTTAAGAACATAAATTAATCATCTCTCTTCAATCATTATCTAAATGTGAATGTATGATATTTAAATTTTAATTTTCTACATATAGTCTAATTTTCATATTCTAAATAGAAAAACATGTTCAATATTATAATATTTTCAGATTTATTTGGGATTAAGGCAATTTAACATTGATCCATATATACTTTAATTAATGCACAGTCAAAAATAAAATATAATTATATAATTACAAACCAAAATAAGAACATTTTAATTTTAAAAATGAATAAAATTTAAATATTCTCAAATATCATAAACATATTATATCATATAATTTAGTCATTCACGTGGTATTGTATTGTTATATTTATAATGAATTATTATATAACCTATATAACATCAATAAAAATATATATTTATAATATTTACACATAAGTTGTTCCCAAAAACTCATTTCATTATTTATTTCACCCTATATAACAATACAACACACCTAAAAATTACCAAACATACCTAAAATAATAATTCGACCACATTTAAATTTATTACGAATTATTATAATAATGTTAACATCAATTTCAAGAATTATTTAACAATTTACGCAATTAATAAACATTTTTACATGTATTTTCAATTTCTATCCAATAAAAAAATTTATATATATAATTTTATCCTTTATAAATTAATGTTGACCCATTATCAATCAATTAAGAACAATTCCGAAATAATTAATTTCACACTAAAAATTCAAATATAAGATAATTTCAATTTTTTTATCAAATAATTGAAATAAATATCATAGTATCCCAGAGGTTACATATATAAAAATGAAAAAACTAAAAACAATAAGAATGGATACCAAACAACCACACACACACACAATGAATTCATAAATCAACTAAACTACTGGAATTGGATTATTTGATAACCTAATTTACTAAACATAAATCTGTTGAAAATTTTACACTAAAAAGATCTTATTATAAACTAAATATGATTATAGAATATAAAATTGAAAAATCTCACCCAAAATCAAGGGGAGGTTCTAGTGGCGTAGAGGTAGAGTGTGAATTAGAGAGGGTGATCCAATGTTGATTTCTAGCTGGAAACGAGTCAGACAATGAGCAATGTTAAGGGGGGGGGGACCAATAGGGTGTCCTACAACATCCAGTTGTGACAGGGAGGTAGAGGGGGGTTTGGAATCATATGATAGTGATGGGGTGTCTGATGTAGTTCTGAAATCCTTTTACTGTCATCATGTAATAGTGAAGGGGAGGAAGAGGCTATATGACTTAGACTGGCATTCAGATGATGTAATGGGTAGCCATGAAGAGAGGGTTTCAAGTGGGGTTATTTGTCCTTGGTGAATTTTTTATAAAATAAATAGTAATGTGTTTAATGTAAACAATTTTGAAATACATTTTTTTATTATTTAGTGGTAGTTTTAGAAAATCATCAAATAAATACTGATTTTTTCAAAAAATCATCATTAAAAAAGTGGTACGAAATAAATATTTGTATTTATAAGTGGTTTTTAAACGATAACTAAAATGATCCATAATTAACTACATTTTATGTTGTTATATATCATGATATAAATAAATTTTATGAATAGTTTACTTGAAATCAATACTGTCACACTCATGGGGGATAAGCACTTATGGGAGGTCTCATGATCAATAAGTAGTTATTCACCATAGATATTATAATGGTATGACTAATTACATATGATCATTTAATGTTAACCATATTAAGCACACATAGTCAATTGGAATACATCTGGAATTTAATGATATATTTGTGTCAATTACTAACTTCCCTCAAGGTTTCTCAGGGATCATTTGGTCAATTATTCTTCATATGGTAGATACGCCTCTATTTATAGTAGGTACATATACTCTGGTGTATTGCAGTCGAACACTAAGAAATCACTATTTGTATTAATTTATATCAACTTTTGGTTGGTAATCATAAACATTATGGATTATGAAAATGAATTGTGGGTCATGTGGCATATCCATTCATCCATCATTATTGTGAGTTTAATCATCAATCTCATAATTGATATGGATATCGATTCACACAAATGTTCTTACATGATTGTAGAAAACAAAATTCCTTATTACCGCATATGAGACATGAAATTTACTTATATATTCCATATAAATATGCTTTTGGATTATTGAAGTGTAAATTCATTACAATATCTAGGTCATGAATTTTTGGTAGAATATGGAATGAGTTCATTCTCTTATATGATTACTAGAATGAGGATGAATACGAAATCAGATAGTTTCTTATTTTTCACATTATATATTTTTATGTGTGTTTCTTAAATGAGTGAATAATACATACAATTCTTGCTTAACACATTAAATTTTTATTTGTCCTTCTCACCACTTAATTTGTCAACAAGTTAACTAGGTTGACCAAATGAAATCCAAAGGGTTCCAATGGCCACATAGTCTTGTTTTTTCCAATCCATAAAGATGCTGATAAAGATCATCCCTGACATATACATTCTCTCTCATGCATATTATAGCCTTAACCATACCCTAGAAATTTTCTTTAATTTTCATGATTGGAATGTTATTTATCCAATATTATTATGTTCTTTTATTTGAGGCATTTCCATGCCAAACTTTTGATAAAATCAAATAAAAACAAATTGGCCAAAAATTATCATATAAATTCCTATATTTATAAAATTTATCCATATTATCATTTTAATAATATCTTCTTAGGAAAATTTATTTCATTATATTATTAACACAATAGATATCTTCTATGAACCTCTCATTGAATATTTAATTTATGTAATGGAAATCAAATTTTTCCAGCTCATTCTAAAAACATTCAAATATATTCTTGGAATCTCTTATTGTTCTAGATTGTTGGGATCTCTTCTAAAAATTCCAATAAATATTGGATATTTTGACTCTTCTATAATATATATACACCAAACATTGATGAATATATTCTTTTTTCATGTATAATAAATACATCACACAAAAAGTGGGATCAATAATCAACTACTAGGTATTTGTTTTCAATAATCTTATTAAAGGATATATTAATATTTGAAACTCCATTTCAGTTCATCTTTACTTTTATTTCCCTCTCATTCTACATTCCTTTCTATATCGACCTTTCATTTTTTTAATTTGGAACCTATTTATTGAGAATGTATACAATGTTCCTTGATGTTTATGGTGTCATTTTATACATAATAAATGTGTCATCAATCAGTCCACTATAAGACTACATGATCCATGGTTAGTGAAGAAAAATATATGGAATGATTTAGAAATCAAAACATTCCATAAACAAAAAAATGATACCAATTAAAATGAAATCACTTAAAAATCATCTACGAATACTAAAATTTTTATTCATTTTAATAAAATAAATATGAATCATTTGAGATAAAAATTCCACATAAGACATATCAATAAGAATATATTTCTTACAATTGAATACACAAATTAAAGCAGTCAAACATGTTAAAATTTCGTACAACCTTGAAATATCCATCCTCTACAATTTATGATGTTGATTGAAAGTAGGATTCGTTTTTAGTAATCTTTATTTGTAGAATTTGGAAACATACCTTTCCATTTAAATTTATTAAATATCATTATAAAATAAATAGATTGACCTTAAATAGTAGTTTTTGTATACTTCTTCACCATTATTTAAATGTCTCCAACTCAAAGATCCACTCATACTAATATTTATATTGGATGATATCATTAAAAATAGAATCAATTGATGTTTTATGTTAAGAATAGTCAAAATTGTATATTCATCATGTGGTTTATATATTTTATAGAAACCTCATAATTGAAAATCCTCAGAGGTGATACTTTCATATATTATTCAGTATACCAGTTGAGATAACAATATTAGATGGCAACATATTCATTCAGGATATCAATAATTTTTATCCATCATTCCATATCATCCTCACCCCCAAATTACATTCCTTACCATATATTCCCTAAATTTAAATGACAAATACAACCAATGGATTTTATGTGGATATGGTGGATATTCTTGATAATAAATATGAATAGAAAGGTTGATGTGATTTTATCAAACACATTCTCTACTCTTCATGCTTATACATTTTTAATTCACATTTTATTTTGTTTGAGGAAGCATATATCTAATTACTTATTAATTTTCATTATATCATATGGATATTTTTTCTTTAGTCATCAAATTAAATGCACAACCTTGTGTTTTCATAATCATTTTGATAAAATATTACTGTACTGAAGATGCTGTTAAAAAAACTTATTATAGTGTATCCATCCATATAGAATCACACACACATAACTTATTTAACCTAATTTTTTTAGTTATAGGAATCTGATCATGATATTTTGGTATCTCATGTGATCAATGATCCTCATATTTAACACCATTTTATTCATGTACGTCGTACCAGTATCATTCTCTCTCCCGATTTGTTTTATAAATGACTAAAATATATTTGGGTACAATGTAAATATTTTTCGAGTATTCATATGGAAAATCATAAGTTATCTTATTTACAAAAAACCTTTTAGATATGATAATAATATCAAACATTAGTGTTTTATTAAAAATTAATAAACTATTCATATTATTTGTAATTTTTTTGGGAGTATTTTATTTCTTATTTCCATTGAAATTAGATTCTATGGATGTAAATTCATAATTCAATTTTATTATTTTATAATTATTTGGATTTTATACTTGTTAGGTTGGGAATTTTCATCTAATTTGACCCACACCATTGCAAACATCATTGAAAAATTAAATTGATGTGAATAAGTTTCAATTTAAAAGATTATAATTTGTATGTAAATGTTTTAAATTCACTAGATTTCTACCCCCATTACATGTGATTCATTTTTCACTTTAGGTATTGATAGAATATACCAATAATCCAATTCACTATGACCAACCCAATTGTGGAAAAAAAATGGACCAAACTCAAATATCTTCTTTTATCCACCACGCGATTCAATGAATTTATATTATAATAAGAATTATGTTTTGGATTTTATCTAGCATATTTTGGGATCCTTTTAATTAAAAAACATACATAATCATTCTTCTTTCCACCATATACATGGTGGTATGATTATATTACATTATCCCCATCTATAATTGTGTATATTGTTATAACATTTAATGTTCACCAAAATATAATCTAAATGGACATTAAAAAAGTTATGGAAAGTACCAATTTTTTCATAGTTTCTTTAGAGTGATAATTAGACAATTTGATGACCATATTTCCATAAAATGGTGAACATTAATCAATAATATCCTCTTTGAAATATTTTATAGTCAAAAAAATTATTTAATAAGATTATATTATAGATATTGATTTTGTTGTCTTTAAATATACCAATTTAATCTCAATCTCATGGAATCCCATATTAAGTATCAATTTTTCATTTTGAAATGCCATTAACATTTTTTATTTCCCTGAGTTTTTTGAAATTGTAAATTTTTTATTTAATTTAATGTTTTTTATATTTTTCATTCCATACAACACAAAATATAGTTTTTTATAATATAACTATTGTTGTCTTGGGTTATATGAAACAAAAGGTTAATATTATTCCACATGAAACACTTATGTTAAATTTTATTATATGAAACCCTATTTTTGGCTTGTATTGCACATAGTATTGAGTCCCTTCGAGAGCCTTCGTTACACACATGACTGAGTTTTACTGAACTAAAATATATAATTAATATGACAATGGAAATATTAATATAGATACCACCTAGCCATTGGAATGTATGTTTGGAATAAGATTAACTAATTTTTGAAAATATTATTCACACATGTATATAAATAGAATCATTTGGTTATCAATTAGTAGAAGTTAATGTAATAAATATTTAATTAATAAAGAATTATCTTTTAATGGAAAATATACTTCTCTTTACTAAAAATATTTTATCTCTAAAAATTAAACAATCATGTTTTTATAATGATTTCTATTAAATTTATATATCATATATTCAATTAATAATTTTTATACTCATCCAGTATATTTTCATAGCTATATGATAATGATAAATATAATTTTATGAAAAAATATGTACATTTCTAAAATGTAAATTTAGCACCCATCAATGACGAACCCTATTTAAATATAAGTTTTAAATATTTTATTAATTTTATTTGAAAAAATTACTTCATTTTTGGATTGCAGAATACCAAAAATTACATTTGACTAATTTTTTGTATTTCTTTTGAAAAAATTCACGTTTTGATGAATACTAAAAAGAATTGAATTTAAATTCAAACGAGTTATTTTATATAAATTATTTATAATGATAAATTATATTTTTTATTAGAATTATAATTTTACTAGAAAAATTTTAAATAAATTAATCTAACTTAGTTCATTGGAATTAATTTCAATTATGAATTGTATATAAAATATTAATAAACTTTGGATCATTTTTATTTAGATAACCGATTTTGTGTATTTTATGTGGGATTAATTTTAAAATAATTTATGCCACTTCTCTAATTGAAAAATGGTAAATTTGATTGTATATTTTTAAATATATTAAATTTTAATTTATAATATATTGAACATAGTTGTTTTTACCAAAAAAAGTAGTTAAAATCATTAAAATTAATTACAATGCATAATAGAAAAATTATCTAAAAAAATTATTGAACATTAAATGTAAGGCCCAAAAATAGCAAGGAAATTATTAAAAATCTATTTAATGTTCATATTAAGAGAATATAGTCTCTTGGATATTAATTTTTACACTGTTGGATCCACATGAAATTGGAAAATTGTGGGTGGAATTCACTTTTCATAAAATTTAATGAATTCCACTCCTCTTCCAATCTAAAAATGAACTCTCACCTCCCACTTATTCAAACCTATAAAGTCATTTTTCATTTCCAATCTATACTAAAATGATAAAAATAAATCCTTCACTTCATCTTAGAATCATCCCCTTTGGAATTAATATATCCAAGAAATATTTTTTGTTATGAAAAAGGATATACCCAATGAAAAGGCAACACCCTTTCTCAAGATCCTTAATGTTATATTCATTATCATCCACCTCAATTTATTTAATAAATAAATATAGTATAAAATTATTTTCCTAAACATACTGATATTTTTTTTAATAATTTTTTTACCTACTTTTAACAACACTTCCATATAATGGTTAATACCATTTGTATTCTTATGTACAACGAACTACTGCCTCACGAAATGAAATTGTTCATTTTTTCTCTTACCACCTATAATTGTAGGTAGTAATGATAGAAGCTATATTTTTATTTGATATGTCTTATATTTATTTTTTAATTATTCTTATATAATTATAATATAAACAATACATTCATACTATCCATTTTCAGAAAATATGAAAACATTATTTGTGGACATGTGGAATATCACCTCGTCATAGAGATGTGATTCATACACACATTACGTAGAATGTATTAAATATGAGTTTGTTTAAATTATAATATAAATATAAAATAATAATTCAATTGGAATTATATTATATATATATACATATATTTCATTTTCTTTCATTATTTCAATACAGTAATAAAATAGCAATAGAGTTCATGTGTAAGAACAACATACCATCTCAATTAATAGTGTATTCCATTACATATTTATATATTTAGTATATTATCATAATTAAATATATAATGAATATATATAATAATTATATAATTTTATAAATTCTGTAAATAAGTAAATCTTGATTTATGTATGGGAAACGAGAATAAAAATCCAAATCATATACGCCAAACAAATTACATATTTCCAAAAATGTAATATTAACTTGGTGTTGTTGATAAATATGCAATATAAATTCATAACCAAAAAGATAGGTTATTATATACAAAAATATTTTTTTTGATATTTATAACATAAATATATTTTAATAGGATTTTTAACATTTGTGATGAAATTCATTACCAAAAGAGTTTATTTTCTCACCACACTTTTTACATATTTGAGATACACAACTTATTCACCACTCAATTATTGTTTTAGGAGCATATACTAAAGATGAATATATTATGTGATTCCTGTACTTATAGTTATTTCTATTTACAAATCCATTTGATGATATTAATTTCATGTGGTTTGTGGATCCAAAATTACCAAATCGTTAAAATAATTTTTGTCACTAGTTTCCTTCATTGAAATACATACCATGTTATGAACCAAATTTTTTTAATGTACTTTATATTATAACGTTTGGAATTTAATATAGTTAAAAACCTTATTTAAGGATATTTTAGGCATTTGGTAATTTTATTCTCTCTGGTTGAGTATGAGTTAATGTAACCAATGTTCTTGTAGTTTATTACTATAATTTCATCATTTATCTGAATTGTTTATGATTTTGTTACCACTAGTGAATTATTATGATCCATCTCTGAAGAATACCCAATAATTTTATTCCCTTATGGAAATTCATTTTATCTTCCTTTATTGGTTAAATTTTCCCAAACATTGGTAATTAAGAAAAGTATGAAAACATTATTTTATTAAAAAACATACATTATTTTTCTATTCAGTTGAAAATGTATGTTATTTAAATTTCATGTTTCATAAAAAAAATTCCATAACACATTACATTAATCCTATGATAATTAAAATATAATTTTCCCACATAGTACCTTTTAAAAACAATTTAAAAGGAATATTCTTGACTTTTTATAATGAAGAAAATATTATAAAATTTTATTGTGTGAAATGAATGATCAGAAGGTGTGGAATTCCACACCAGAATGAAAATAATTTACTTGATGTTTCTTATATAATACTATATGATATTTTACTAGAGAAGCATTTATCCAAATATTATTGAAATTTATTGATTTTGAATTAGTGTTAATAAAAATATTGTTTGAAAAAAAATCATGTTTAAAAAAATTAAATGTTTTTTTAAAGATTCTATTATATAATTCCAGAAGGTTACTTTTATGTAATAGTATTTAAATAATATCCTTGATTCTATTATATAGTTTCAAATTAGTTTCAAATTAAATTTCATAAATATACTTTTATATTATTTCAAGGAAATATAATTTCAAAATGTTTTCATGATTATTTATATGTTTCTAAGAATATTTTCAAGGAATATAGTCATAAAATAATATTTTATTAAAGAAAATTTTCAATTAATAAAAATATTTTTCTTAAATAAATTTTCTAATTTTTTTTGAATTCCATAATATGTTATCAAAGTGGTTTTGAGGAATATTATTTTAAAAATGTATTATTTTTTAAATAAAATATTTTCAATGAAATGTTATGCACTAATTGATCTGTCAAAATAAGTTTACATATTTGATGAAATCATTGGTTTTAGTGTATTCTTTACTAGGGACATGATCCAAGGATTCCCTTTTTATTATTTCTCTGAATGTTCTATTTTTTGAGGGATTGATGTTTTTGAAACCCGTTTTACTTCAAAAGGTTATACCATGATAAATGCTTACGAAACCCACATCATTTCATGGGTTATTATATTATGAAATAATAATGGAAAATATATATTTTTTTATAGTTTTTGATATGATTAATTGTTTATGATACCCACTTAATTTCATCATTTATGTTATGATGTTTATGAAATTTCTCTATTTTTATGGGTGTTGATGAGATGAATGTTTTATGGAATACATATGTATGACTACATTTTGTAATGGGTGGGACTTATTACTCCCACCAATTAATTTTTTAAATATTTATTTCACTTGGGATAATGTTTTTAAATATGTAAAATGTATTTATATACAATAGAAAATAGGTGTGTCTGGAACCACAATGGGAAATAGGGGTTTTCCTAATCCACTGTAGAAAACATGTGTGTCTTGTTTGACTATTGGAAACTGGTGTATCCTGATCCACTATATTGATTGTCTTGGTAGTTATCCAAGACAAAAGAAATTTTTTCTAAATGTGTGATAGTGGTATAATTATATGACATTATATTATGGTTCATGATTCTTTTATGTTGATTTATAACCCTTAAAATTCATGTCTTATGAAGTACCAATGTTAATTCCATTACCCATTTTTATGATCATTAACATAAAAGGTATGATATTCTAAAGTCGTTATAATATTCTCATACCCTTATTCTCATTTTTATTATTTAATATATACCTTGTTGACCCATACTAACAATCTCATCTCAGCATCAAAAACCCTCAATTACCTGTAGGGATAAGTACATACCACAACATGTAAATGAAAAAATAACTCTAACCTGGATGTTTGGAATAACAACTCTAGGGTACCACTAATCATAAATATGTTCCACAAATGAGTGAGATCCTATAATAGGTGTTGACCTTTTCCTAATAAGAAATAGAAGAAAGGTGAGTACCAATCTATTTATTGGGTACCGGCACACTATATAGAGCATAGTTATATTTATACATATCTGATCTCTATATGGTACCCACACCCTGACAAGACTGGGGTGTATCAAGACAAGAATTGAGTACATTCCCCTAGTAAAATAGTGGAGTTCCAAATCTTTTTGAACATCCTATAAGGATGAATATTTCCATTTTCTAACAGGGGATTAACAAATATATGGATAGAGGACCCACACCCTTGTATAATTGGGTTGTAATGACTGTTTCTCCACAATGATTTTTGAAGGAATGTTCACTGATACAACATGGGATATTTATCTTCAATTACAAAAATGATATGTGTGACCCTCATATTGGTCCCATAGGGGTATTCTTACCCTAGTAAAACTAATCTATTGTTATAGGTCCCACTCCCATAGTGGTGGATTTAAATATATACTGATATGCCATTTAATGAAGCATGCACCTAGATGTGATTGTGGACTACCAATACCGTGGTCCGTATGATTGGCCATACCAACTACATGTATCAGTCACACATCACCTTAAAGAGTATAACATTTGTTACTCCTCGCATCACAATTGTACCATGGGTAGGAGACCCATTCCCTGATATTAGGGGAGTACCAATCTAACAACTATTTTATTCTTTGGGACTTGCATCATTAGATAATAAGGATGGTTACCAAACCCTTCATCCCTCAATTTATCTTCCCATGATCACTAATTATTAAAGACAACTAATTCATAATCTTAATTGAATAATTCCATATTTTATCTTAGAATACACCATGATTTGTACCAATATGTTATATATGAATAATTTATTGTCATAGTCTACTCGCATGACTTATTCTGAGCTTCAAAAAATTAGATACTATAGGTGAATATTACCAAGAATAGTACTCAGTGTGTACTAGGGTTCACACGGTTGTTGTCCCCACCTGAAATCCTAACCATTCCCTACACATAATGGCATCATAGACCATGTTTTAATACACCAAAACACAACTTTAATAAGGGGTTTCTCCCCTCACCTAGTCATGAGTAAACGTCCTCATCCCATGCCCATGGCTGGCACCCTGTACCATTTAAATCTAGACGTGTATTGTCATGTAACCAGGTCCTCCAACACAACATCAGTATCCATGTCCCTTTTCCACATGACATAGTCTCCAAACATGGAGTGTGCCCTCAATATATAATTTGTGGTCCCCAAATTTTCATCTTCCTAGAAAGGGATGGACACAAGGTATGTACCCCTGAACTAGATTCCCTGTGATTTTGAATTGAAAATGGGAAATCCTTGGGAGCCTCCTTAAATAACCTAGTTTCTACTGATAATGATTTATTTTACCACAGAACGTAATTATTAGTGTTATGATGGATTTAAAACTTTAATCGAAACATAAAATGGTGGATTGATACATAATACTAAAATTCATCTAACTTGTGGGGAAACATAGAAGCTCTGGTTCCAAAACGATGCTCTCATGATCCAACAACATGATTCGATGATGATCAACCTTAAAAAGGGGGGTCAATAGTAACACATAATTTTTTTTAGGATTTAGGTAATCCATTTAAAAAAATAATGGATTTATTTATTTAATTTTTATTAAATAAATAAACTCCCCTTAACACCCCTCCATCATTATCCCCCAAATTGGTACCTGATGATGGAAATTGTAGGTCACCCCTATTGTAAATAATCCATTATGAACTCATCCAAATAAAAAGATATCTAGTCCATGAAAAAACTCAAAATTTATCCAATATATGTAATGAAAATGTTCTCATGTTATGAAATATATTTACTATTTTTAATATCACCACACAATGGATCTTCAGTCCCCATAATTGGGTGAAAACACATCCCACAACATCAAAAATATTCCATCAAATGTTGAAAATAATTACAAGACAAATTCATTGCAACTAATATTTCTCCACCATAAGTATTATCATCTCAAAATGTGAAAACTATAACATACGGTGGAAAAATGAGCTCTCAATTTGGACTCCCACACAACTAAGCTGAGGAAAAATGGATCTCATGCTTTCATTAATCCTAAAAATAAGATATTATAAATGGCTATTACACCCAATTTATAGCTCCACCAGTTCCACATCATATACTGATTCACCCACATGTCCCATCACTAGTGGCTGGTGGTGATCACTCTGATCCTCATCCGTATTCATCCTCAGGATCTATCAATACAACACCTTTCTAACCCATCATATATAATAATGAAAATCAGTAGTAATTATTCTCTCATGGATGAACTATGACACACAAAACTAAATATCCTTTTGTAACACTTTTATTTAAATCCCATTAGGGTACCAATAAAAAATTTATATATTACCATATGTACAAATTGGGTCTTATTAGGACCCATATCATTAATCTTACCACTACATCACATCTCAAAAATTCACATAGGAGTCCACCAACATGCTGACAAAAATATCAAGGTAGTCGCCGAGTTCAAGTATATGAAAACAAAAAAGTATGGTGGGTAGGTAAAACAAACACATCAATTAAAAGAAATCTGAAAATCCAAATAATATTACAGTTGATAGGAATCTCATAGCACTACTAATCGAATAGCCATGAAACCTAACTGATAAAAGTAGGTCGTATTAGCATGTTTCTAAGATCATCCTTCTCATCCAATGTTTACTATTTAAAAATATGGGAAATCCATTACAAAATCCAAAAAATAAAATTCAAAACTTCTAGAGGAAAACCATATGATCATAGATAATATAAAAATACTCCACAAAATATAAGCATCGTTGGTCTTCCCTCTACCTATGTGGAATGGTTTTATGTGTGTATATCCATTCATCAAGACCACTAAGAAGATAGTTTGAGCTAAAATGGTATACTTTTTCAGCAATATGAAACTCCATCACACAACCATTCATAACACACATGAGATAGATAAACACATCCTCCACACCTCAAAATTATCATCATTGGGTTTCACTGGCTTTCCCACACAATATTATATCACTGGAAATTAATGTGTACTAGTGGGGGAATCTACATCTTCCTCATAATTCAAAATCTATATCAACAAAAACAACCACAACCCACTACCAATATACCACATCATCCTAGATAAGGCTCATTAAAAAAGATAAAATAACACAGTACCTCAGAACAGTGTCTAATGACACTGATAAAAAAGAAAAAAACATAGAGAATACTTCTAATAATCCATGGAGCCTCTTTGTGATAGGTCTAAGTGGTATGAATCTATCCTTTCCCCCATTCTCCAAGTTGTTAAACCATGATCAGATGTCCTCAGGGTAGTGGTGGAATCATCTCGAAATATCTACCACCTCATTCTCCTCTCCCAATTCATCAACCATTACATCCATCACGAAGAACTACATGATTTAGATGTTACATCTTCTTGGTTTATCAGTTATCTATCTACTTCTACATGGTACAAATATCTAGACACACTCAAACAAGAAGTCCCCATCTATCACATGTTTAAAAATAATTCTATAATGGGTGATCAAATCTCTGGTGCGGCTTGGAATATTAAAATCAATGTTTCTGACTAGTGGCATTTTAGTTCCTCCAATGTCATGACACTATCAATTAGTGTCTTCTAAATTCTATAGATGACTCAATTCCAGGAATTGAAATATACTCCCCATCTGCTCATCCCTCAACCAGGAGGCTCTCAGCTACAAGAGTTTCCTCCAACACCCCCACATTAAAGAGACTATTTCAAGAGACCACAACTACCTATATGTATCTTGGGAGGCCCTGTTTAATGCACTATTTAAAAAAACTAATCATGAACCATATCAATGGAGTATCAAAAAATGTATTTAAAGCTCAATTTATACACTTCTATATACATTGTACCCTAATAAAGGTGTTGAATATCATGATTATGCTCTGATCCCAATGCAGCTACATAATACCCATCCCTAAAGTTCCACTCAAACTCAATCAGTGTGTGTGTGTTGTATCACCATGTCTCTATATCATTAGACTCCACCACTACCAGGACAATACCATTGGAAGACTCACCACTAGGAGAAAAATCTGATCAAGATGTGTTTAAACAAGGCATAAAACTCACATGACGGACTCAACCCTGTCATCATAATTTTTAGGTTCTTTCTCACCCTGATACTTGGAAGGACTCTACCTTTGATACTTATTCAGTGTACTCATCCTTCATATAAGTACCCATTATTAAAACATTACATAATCATGCATAAAATGAATAATTCACAGTGATAATCTTCTCAGGTTTATAGTTTTAGAGAATAATTTCATAACATATACATGACAACTTGAATAATACATGTAGACACATCTAATCAGTTTCCAATTTTTATTACAAAAGAAGAACTCTTGAAAAAAGGGTCATGTCTAGTTCCATTATTTAGGCAGCATGACATTTACTTGATACCATACTTGACCCTATTACACTTTATGTCATGTGAAAAACATTTCAAAAACATGGGATGAGCCTAAAAAGCTTAGTAAGGGATACACAAAGACGGAAAATAGTTAGTTTTTCAAAACAACAAATAAACCAAGAATACATTATCATAAGTAATACATTTAACCATTATGAAATAGTAAATACTCTTCAATGAATAAAATATCATTTCTTACCCTTTTTTAACCAAAATATTACCATAAAATACATATAAATAACACAGAACATATAAAGGAAACATGGGATATAAAAATTCTTAAGTGGAATAACCATACAGTTGAATTCCACAAATATCACTAAATGGAATAGCCATACAGCCGAATTCCATAACCAATGCATTGGTTATTATAATGTAACCACCCATCCTGGTTTATCATGGCACCACTGATCATTTGGTTAATCATGTAACCACCCATCAAATGTCCAAGTACCATTATAAAATCAGAACACATAAAATATTCCAAATATAAACATTTCTTTAATAACATTTCATTTTTAATCACAAGGAATAATTTCAAGATATTGAAATAATCAATCCATTTCAAAAACCTTTTTCAACACCAAAACTCACAAAAACAGAATTAGAGATTTCATTTTCATTTTAGACAACATTAAAGCATATAGAGGAAGCAAAATAACGATTACGGCAGCAGAGGGATAATTGTTTCCGAAAACATTAAAAACATTCCATTTGACGTTTGGTAAAACACTTCATAGAAAAAATATTTCCTTTGAACAAAATTAAAATTCAAATGTATTTATTATGTATCATTTAAAATAATAAGGTATATATTATCAAAATATTCCACAATGAAAGGAGATTGAGATGAAGTCCATTACCTTGTGTCCGACTTGACCTATCTGTTCTTTAATCTTATGAATAATAAATTAATGTTAATTTAAACTTTCATAAGAACCTTTTTAATGTTTAGTATTCCTTTTATATAACTTATTACTTTGTTATAAACATTATGTAATCATTTATGTTAATAATGGTTGTTTTGTCGATATATGGTACTTGAGTCACTAATGAACACCATATAATTAAAAGTTTTCCATGTGGTCAATAGTACATTATCTCCAGAAGGATATTAAAGATTTAGATATCATATAAATCATATATATCTAGTATATATATGTATTTATAATAGTACATAACATTTTGTATATAAGAAATGAAATGAACCGTTCATGGAGATGGTAAGCCATACGTACGCATTAAGGCAACTTCCATTTCTATTTCGTACTTTAATAAAATTAAAAAATAATGTTACATAGTTAAATTATAATTTCAATATAATATCATATATGATATCATTAACACTATCCTTAATATGTCCCACATATGTCATTCATGATTCATATCACTTTGAGGGGGCGGTTGTCCGCCCTTCCTCATATGAAATTATCATGTTTACACATAATGGGAAAATAAAGGTATGATATAAAAGAAAAATATGGAAGCATAATGAAAACATAAACATAATATATATCATATATAAATATAGTGTCACCTTAATGGACACCATGATACGCAGTATGACATAATCGAACAATCATCATTTCGTAAGGCGTTAGTTTTCCATTCACAACAACTGTATGTTCTTCACCCATTAGATGGAGGTGTGTGAAAGTGTAGTTAAAATACTTCCCATAAAGACATCCTAGTATATTGAGGATACTAGTTTATTTTATAGAATAAAGGAATAAAAATAGTTTAGAGGTTGGAGAAGTAAAATAAAAGAAAACAAGTTAAGAGGAATCGTTACCTTTATTTTGGGTAACTTCCTTTGGTTTGAACCAAGAGGACTTCTTGAAGTGCCTTATACATAAGGTAAGGCTTCTTGGAGGAGTAGAGGTATCGTGAGAGATTATTTGGTCAGTTTTTGGTCAACCCAAAGGGCTTGAGAGGTGTGAGGAATGAGTAATAAGTGAGGGCTTTTTATAAGGGGGAGGGGATCTTTAGGAAAGTGTGAAAATATTATTTTTTATATAGTGATATTCGATTTTTAACGGTCAAAAAATCATTAATATCGAAGATAAAAAATCATGGTCAAAAGGAAATCATCCAATAGGAATTGGACAGGTTTTGGATATTGTTTTAATATTTATAATCTTATTTATTTAAATCTTTTAGTAAGGAGGTAAATACTGCATCATTTTTGTGTGATAAATAATATAATTTGTTTGATATCTAAAAATTATAAATAAATACCATGATGTAGAAAATCATTTTATATTTCCAATGAATATTTATAGTAAAAAATATAGCTTATATAACCCCAGATAAAAATGTATTTACTAAAAGATATTTGTTTGTGTCATATTCATCATTACATTAAGTTAATTAATCTAACGTGTCATTATCACTACCAAGTGGCGCCATGGGGTCCCAAAATCGACCCAAGGATTCCCATGGTTGTAAATGACTCAACCAATAAGGTTAGGACAAGTGTTGAGGTAAATTGTAATTATTATAATATTCATTTTACCTTGAATTACCCTATTATTCGTTAACCGCCAAAAATAAAAATAAAAAAGTTACTATTCACTATAAATTATTTTCATCTAATTTATCCAAATTTTACATACTAATTAAAATCGTGTATTTTGGATTTTCTAAATTCTATTCACAAAAGAGGCTAGTTTTCATTTAAAGGAAAAAGTCAGATTTTAACCACTATAAAGTGGTTTCAATATTCATAAAAAATTAATGTTTTTTAGAAAAATACCAAAAATTCAGCCTAATCTATATTTGATATTCTGTATTTAAATATTATGTACATTTTACAAAATTCAAAATATAGATGTTGCATTAATTATTTGAAAATTAATTCACATTGTCAAAACAAATAGAGTGTTTTTAAGAAACAATAAATATCCAAAGATAGACACTTGTTTATGTCCAATTTCAAAGTGAAAATAACTCCAATGACCAAAATTGGATTAATTGGTAAAAATATAATCTAATAACACTTGAAAACCAATTAAAAAGATAATATAACCATATAAATAAAATATATTATAGGGAAATTTTCAATAAAAATAAATTATTTTTCACTATTCATAAAAATGATCTTTATAAGAAAAATACCAAAAATTTACCAAAAGTAAATTTTGATATCCCGAATCTAATGTAGAATTTTATATTGTCAAATAAAACATATAAAAGTGACCAGAACTATATTTAAAGAGGTATCTCCATTAAAAGGCTGTAAATCAACCTTTTTAATAAAATTATGCTTAAAATTAGATTTATTCACATTTTAAGCCTCTAACTTTTATTTAACAAAAATGTATAATCATTTTGTAGTTAGTCTGTTCATTCCCGCCAATACAATGGCTAGGTGTTATCTACCATTTAAAATAATAATATTATATTATTAGTGTGCGACATAATATTTAAAAGAAACTCATTGTTGCGTATCAATTACACCATCGAACAAAGAAACCTCTCTAATGTAAAATTAATATTTATTTCAAAAAATAGTAATAAGAAATAGAATATATTATTTCATTATTTACTCGGGATGTTAAATACTTCTCCCCTTTGGGAAATTTCATCCTCATAATTTTAATCACTTATCAAATTAGTGGGGGGTATTTATCCCTCATAACATATTCTGATTCCCACGTTTCCTCTTAGACCATATGGTTTTTTCACAAAAACTTTACATAGTGAATTACCTTATTCTGCAACACTTTCTCTCTACATTCAAGAATTTGGACTGGTTGTTCCTCATAATAAATATTCTCATCCAACTGAACTATCTCTGGACTCAAAACAGGAGATGGATTTGGCATATACTTTCTCATCATTGAAAAATGAAAAACATTGTGTACCTTGCATAAACATGGAGGTAAATCCACTCTATACACAGCTGATCCTAATTTCTCTAAGATTTCATAAGATCCAATAAACATCGGACTCAAAATTCCCTTCTTACTAAAACGCATCACACTTTTCCATGGAGAATCCTTGAGAAAGACATGATCACCTACCTCAAAAAACAATTCATCCTCCGGTTATCCGCATAACTTTTCTGTCTGCTCTGAGCTACTCTTATGTTCCTATAAATCAACTGATCTTTTTCAACCATATCTTCTACGAGTTCTAGTCCCATCAGTTTCCTTTCATGTACATCATCCCAAAATTCTGAAGTTTGACCATGCTTTCCATGTAGTGCCTCAAATGGAGCCATCTGTATAATGGAATGAATACTGTTATTATAAGAAAATTCAACCAAAGAACGATGTTGGTATGAACTTCCCTCCTAATACAGTGAACAAGCATGTAGAATATCCTCCAGGGTCTGAATTATTTATTCTAACTGGCCATCTGATTCCAGATGAAAAGTGGTACTAAAATTTAATTCAGTACCCAACGACTTCTGAAGGTCGTTCCAAAGGTAGAAGTAAACCTAGGATCACGATCAGATACAATGGTGAGGGGAACTCCATGAAACCTAACTATCTCTTTAACATACAACTGATAAAGTTTATCTATAGATAAAGTATCTTGAATAGGAATGAAATTAGTAGATTTAGTAAACTGATTAGCAATAACCCAGATTGCATTATTTACTCAAGATGTCTTTGGTTATCCCACAACAATGTCCATGGATATATTTTCTCATTTCAACTCTAGCACCGGTAAAGACTGTAGCATTGATTTTTGTCACTATCACTCTACATTAACCTAAGGACAAGTTAAAAACTTCATAGTAAAATAATCAATATCTCTTTTCATTCCATCCCACCATTAATACTCCCAAGGATCTCCGTATATATTTGTACTACCAGGATGATCTGAAAATAGGGAACTATGAGCTTCACATAACAACTCATTCATCCATAGTGAATCACATGAAAAATATAATATTTTTAAAAATATATAAACACAATCATTATCAATGTTAAAATCAGGTATCTAGTCCTTCTGAAGTAACTCTACATTTTTTGCAACTCATTGTCTTCTTTATGCGCTTTATTTATTCTCTCGGATACAGATGATTTCACTTAAACCTGAAACAAAACAGAATAATTTCTTACACTAATAACATCTATGACAAATTTCATCAAATCTAAAACCAAAGGATCTCATTTCAAACATATCATGATTGAAGAATTACTTTTTCAACTCAAAGCATCAGCCACTTTATTTTCCATTCCTAGATGGTATTGAATCGTGTAATCATAATTCTTAACTAATTCCAACCATATCCCCCATCTCATGTACAATTATTTCGGTGTGAGTATATACTTAAAACCTTTTTGTTCAGCATATATTTCACATTTTACTCCATAAAAATGATACCTCCATATTTTTAAATCCTACACAACAGCACCAAATTCCAAATCAGGTGTAGGATAATTTAACTCATGAGGTTTCAACTGACATGATGCGCAAGAAATTTCCATATCATTCTGTATAAGGACACAACCAAGTCTTTTCAAGGAAGCATAAAAATAAAAAAAACTCACCATTTCTGGAAGGCATTGTCAAAACTGAATCATTCAATAATCTTCTTTTCAATTCCTGAAAACAATAAGCACATTCTTTTGTCAAAAGGAACTTAACATCTTTTTGAGTTAACTTTCTCAATGATCTAGATAACAATGCAAAATTCTCAACAAACCTCTGATACTAACTTGATAAACCATGAAAACTATGGAGCTCTGTCATATTTGTGGTTTATGGCCATTATTCAATAACCATTGTTTTAGCAGGATCCACAGTTATGCCAATGTTTTTAAAATATGACCAAGGAAAGAAATTTGTTGTAACCAAAACTCACACACACTTAATTTCCCAAATAAATTTCTTTTATTTTAAGGTTTTCAAGACAACCCTTAATTCACATTCATCTTCCTCTTTACTTTTGGAATAAACCAAATTTTCATCAATGAACACAACCAAAAACTTATCCAAGAACTCATGGAAAATTATATTCATAAGATCCATGAATATAGCAGGTGCATTTTTTAAACCAAAAGGAATAACTGCAAATTCATAATGGCCATATCTAGTACAAAACGTGGTATTCAGAATGTTTTCTTCCTTTACATTAAATTGATGGTACCCCAACCTCAAATCAATCATTGAAAAATAGTAAGATCCTTGGATCTGATCAAACAAATAATTGATATGAGGCAAAAGATAGTTGTTTTTAACAATTAAGTTATTCAATGCTCTACAATCAATGAAAAGTCTCATTTAACCATATTTATTTTTAACAAATAAGACATTAGCACCCCATGGTGATGTGCTAGGTCGAATGAATACTTTATCTAATAACTCCTGCAATTGCTTCTATAACTCAGCAAGTTCAATTTGAGCCATTTGATAAGGGTGTTTTGAAATTGGATTAGCATCAGGAACTAAGTCAACAATAAATTAAACATTCCGATCAAGTATAATACTAGACAACTCATCAGGAAAAAAATCATGGTACACATTTACCACAGGCACATCATTAATCTCAACACTTCCATTATTTTCAACAATATGAGAAAGGTAACATTCATTTCCATCTTTTAATAGTTTCTAAGCTACCAGATATGTTATCAAAATCAATGGTTCATTTTTGTATACAAAATGAAAATATTTTTGAATAGAAACCTCTTTAGCTTTGTAGTCAATCTTAACATGATAAATAGAAAGCCAATACATACTCAAAATAACATGAAACTCTACTAAAGTAAAAACAATATGGTTTGAAGATAGATACTTTACACACAGAAGGACATGAAGGTTATTATAATTCTTTTTGTCACAACATTTCCACTTGGTGTTTTTACCATATGTTCAGGATTCATATCTTGTGATGGAATTCCCAATTTACGAGAAAACTTCTCAGAAATGAACGATTGTGTAGACCCTGAATCTAGAAACACATTGGCATAATCTGAACAAATAAATTGTGTACTTGATATGACATAATTTGATGGACCAACATCTTCTAAATTAGTTGCAAAGGATTTCACTACCCCTTTTTTCTTGTAGTCTGGTTTCTTTCCCTTAGTTACATTCAATTCTGGACACACATTTTCATAGTGGCACATTTCATTCATCTTAAAACATATTACCACTATATTTTCATTTCCTGCTCGATCATTTTCCTTACAGTTATAAAAAATTTGACCAGACATACCACACAAGAAGCACTACCCAGAACTTGATAAACATTCTCTAGGATTATTTTTACCACACTTCATACAAGATGGATATTTAGTTCTCTTACCTTCAGACTACAATGATAAATACTTTACCTTTTCCTACCAACTATACCTCTTATCCTGTTTTTTGTCAAAGTATAGATAATTATTGGCAAACTCCATTTCCACCTTCTCCGCATATCCAACAAAGTTTTTCATAACTTTTGAACTCACGAGAGGCTAATGCTCTTCAATATCATGTCTTCATTCCTGAGTTAAGTCAATTTATCTTACCATTAAGATCTCATAAGATATTTGGAGAATACCAGCCCAGTCGAGTGAATTTTTTTTCATAAATAGCCACTGAGTCATACTCTGCCCTCAATTCCAAGAATTGTTTTCCATCCTACATTGAAACACTTCAATAAAATATTTATCAGGGAATATACCATTGAATTCATCCCAAACAAGGGCATAAATAACCTCACTATCCCTGATATTTTTCACCGTCGACCACCACTGATTAACTTCACCTTCAAAACAGTAAATAGAGAGACTAAAATTTCCATTTTCTGAACATCCCATGAAATTGAAAATTTTCTCTAGTGCAGTAATCCACCCTTCTTCTAGCACAGGGTCAGATGATACTCTGAATGAAGGGGGATGTTGCCTCATGAAATGATCTACTACTAACATGTTCCTCTATGGTTGATCTGGATGATATCATGCATTTATACCACTCGATTTATATCCTGAGTCAATTTTTCCATCATGGCAACAAACTATTCAGTTTCGATTACGAGAATCTCAGGTTGCTGATTTGGAAGGTTGTCTTCCTCCTGATGACGCCCCAACATAGCTGCCCTGTTTCCTCTATAGAAAACCATTTGGAACACAGAAATATCATAGGTGATGAAAAATGGTATTCTGCAAATTCTATATCATTTTAATCATAAAATAAAATAAAATAATTTATTGATATTAATTTAACGATATTATAACTCTTAAAGGTGTCTAAACTGACCTCTGATACCAACTATAAGGACCGAGACATAAAAAATTACATAAACATGAATTAAACGAAAAATTCACGTTGAGGATCTTTTCAGGTTTAGAGTTTTAGAGAATTAGGATATAATATATACATGATGACTTGAATAATACATGTAGACACATCTAATTAGTTTCTAAATTTTTTACAAAATTAAAACTATTGAAAAAAAGAGTCATGTCTTGTTCCATGTTTTAGACAACATGAAATTTCCATAATCCCATCCTTAACCCTATTCAACAATATTTCATGTGAAAAACATTTCAAAAACATGGGATGAGCATAAAAAACTCAGTAAGGGATACACAAAGAAGGAAAACTGATAGGTTTTCCATACTAGAAGAAAACTATGAATACTTTATCACAAGTAATACATTTCACCTTTATGAAGTACTATATAATCTTCACTAAATAAAAGATCATTTCTTACCCTTTGGCAACCAAGATATTACCATAAAACCCATATAAATAAAAAATAACATATAAAGGTAACTTGGGGCATAAACATTCTTATGTGGAATAACCATACTTTCGACTTCCACACATATCACTAAATGGAATAGTCGTACGACCGACATCCATACCCAATGCATCGGAGGTAATACCATAACCACCCGTCCTGGTTTATCACTACACCACCCGTCATTTGGTTTATCACATAACCACCCATCAAATGTCCAAGTACAATTATAAAATCATAACACGTAAAATATTGAAAATATAATAATTTCACTAATAACATTTAATTTGAAATCACAATAAATAATTCCAAGATATTGAAATAATCAATATATTTAAAAAACTATTTTCAATTCCAAAACACCCAAAAACAAAAATAGTGATTTTCTTTTCATTTTAAATAAACATTAATGCTTATAGAGGAAGTGAAATAACGACTACGGTGGCAGAGACATCATTGTCACCACTAATGTTAAAAACCTTTCTTTTGTCATTTAGTAAAGAACTTTGTATAAAAATGAATCCCTTTGAATGAAAGTAAAAATCAATGGGTTTGATTATACACCATGTAAAAGAAGAAGGTATATATTATCAAAATATTCCTAAATGAATGGAGATTGAGACGAAGTCCCCAACCTCATTTCCGACTTGACCCGTTTGTTCTTTAATCTCCAGAATAACAAACTAAATATAATTTCTACTTGCTTAAGAACATTTTTAATGTTTATTATTCCTTTTATATCACTTATTACTATGTTATAAACATTATGTAATCATTTAAATTAATAATGGATGTTTTGTCGATAATTAAAACTTGAGTCACAAATTTACACCATATAATTACAATTTTTCCGTGTTGTCAATAGTCCATTATCTCCAGAATGATATTCATGATTTAGATATCATATACATCATATATATCCAGAATATATATGTATTTATAATAGTATATAAAATTTTGGAGATGAGAAATGAAATGCACCGTTTATGGAGACGGTAAGCCGTACGTACGCATGAACGCTACTTTCATTCCTATTTTATACCTTAATGGAATAAAAAAATAATGATACAAAGGTATATAATAATTCCTGTATAATATCATATATAATGTCATTATCAATATCCTTTATATGTCCCACATATGGAATTAACGAGTCAAATCACTTTGAGGGGGCGGTAGTCTGCACTTCCTAAAATTTAATTATCATGTTTACCCATAATGGAAACCATAATGGTATGATATAAAAGAAAAATAAAAAGCATAAAGAAAACATAAACATAATATATATCATATATAAATATAGTTTCATCTTAATGGCCACCATGATAGGCATTAGGGGATAATCCAACAATCATCATTTTGTGAGGCGTTAGTTTTCCATTCACAGAAACAATATGCTCTTCACCCATTAGATGGAAGTGTGTATAAGTGTAGTTCAAATAAATCACATAACAAAATTCTAGTATATTGAGGATTTTTTTATTGTTATAAAATAAAGGAATAAAATGTTTTTAGGGTTCATAAAAGTAAAATAAAATATAAGAAGAAAAGGGGAATCGTTACCTTTAAATCGGGTAACTTCTTTTGTTTTGAACCAAAAGGACTTCTTGAAGTTCCTTCTTCTTAAGGTAAGGAATATATGAGGAGGAGAGGGATCTGGTGAGATTATTTTTTAGGGTTTGGATTAGCCAAAGGGCTTGAGAGGTGTGAGGAAGGAGTAATAACTGATGGATTTTCATTTGGGTGAGGAGGGGCTCTTTTGGAAAGTGTGAAAATATTATCTTATTATATAATGATATTTGGTTTCTAATGGTCCAAAACAAATTAAAGTAAAATATAAGATGACCCATGATATAAATAAATTCATAAAATATGAAATAGATAGGTATTGAATACTTTATTAATATTTATAATCAAATTTATTTAAATCATTTATTAATGATGTAAATTCAACAACATTATTATGACATAAATAATTTAATATATTTGATGTCTAAAAATTATAAAATAAATACCATGATGTATTAAAATGTTTAATATTTCCATATGAATTTTTTTAGTCAAAATGATAGCTTATATAACCCCATGCAACAATTTATTTACTAAAAGATATTTGTTTTTGTCTTTTTTATCATTACATTAAGTTAATTAATCTAAAGTGTAATTATCAATGAAAAGTGGCTCCATGTGGTCCCAAAATAGACCTAATGATGACCATGGTAATAAATGACTCAAAAAATATTTTTTTGACAAGTGTTACTGTAATTTTGTATTATTATAATATTATTTTGTACCATGAATTACGCTATTTACCTTTAACAGCGTTAAATAAAAGTCAAAAGTTACAATTCACCAAAAATTATTTTCATCTTATTAAACAATATATTACTTATTAATAACATAAATTTATGTTGGATTTTCTAAATTCAATTCAATGAAGTGGTAACAATTCATTTAAATGAAAAATTCAGTTTTTGAACTACTATTAAGTGGTTTTACGATTCATCAAAAATTGAGGTTTTTCAGAAAAATATCAAAAAATATGCCTAAACTATATTTTCTATTCCTAATTCAAAAATTATTTAGATTTTACCAAATTAAAAACATAAAAGTTTCACTAATTAATTTAATATTAATTCTTGTTGTCAAAACAAATTGCTTGTTTTTAAGAACAATAACCATCAAAAGACCGACACTTGTTTATGTCCAATTTCAATGTGAAATTAATTCCAATGACTAAAATTGGATTAATTGGTAAAAATATAAACTAATTACACTTTAAAACTAATTAAAAAGATAATATATCCATATAAATATATTATATTAAAAGGCACATTTGAATAAAAATACTTTATTTTACACTATTCATAAAAATATGAACTTTACCAAAAATTTATCCAAAATAAATTTTGATGTTCCTAATCTAAAGAAGAATTTTATTTCATAAAATAGAACATATAATAGTGTCCAAAACTATATTTAAAGAGGTTTCTCCATTAAAAGGATGTAAATCGATATTTTGATGTAAATTATGCTTAAACTTAGATTCATTCACATTTTAAGTCTCTCACATTTATTTAACTAACCTCTATAATCATATTGTAGTTATTTTTTTTCATCCCCACTAATAAAACAACTATGAGTTAAGTACCATTTAATATAATAATATTATATTATTAGTGTGCAACATAAGATTTCAATGAAACCCATTATTGCGTATCGGGTACGCCATCGAACATAGAAACCCCTTTAAAGTAAAATTAATTTTTAATTAAAAAAATATTTATAAAAAAGAGATCGTATTATTTTTTTTTATTTTCTTGGGATGTTACACATCACACATACTTGACATGAACATCCATCAAAACCGTCAAATCCACTAGTTGTGGCATAACTATAAGACAACCTAGAGGTACTACATCTGGTGAAATGCCCTGTAACAAATAATAATCATTGGGAGGATCATTATTATAGTCCCATAATGGAACCCATTCTATATTTCTTCATGGTGTATTCTTGAAATAGAAAATCATGATGTTCTTTGACTAATGGGTTTAGCAGCAGAGATGAATCATGAAGGAAATGGAACCCATAACTTAGTCCAAAAGGATTCATGTCCCAACACATCCCTCTAATAATTTTAATAATGTACTGAGTAATAATGCTAGAAATCGACATCATAGTACAAGAAATATACTGGAAAACTAGATAGAAGTGTGAGTATAATATTAACCAGTGGGTTCTTGAAAAATAAAATATAAATGGGAAAAATAGAAAGATAACATTCTACTAAATGCATGGAAGAAGGATCCTCAGAGAGGGATAGAGACAAGAAACAACATCTCAACCTCGCATTTGCTATAAAATTCTGGTCATCTCATTCCAAATGTTATGTAAATCCTAAAATGTGACATCACTATATGGAATCCTAGAATCAACTACATATACTCATCTTATAATATATGTCTATTGAAGTCCTAACCTCATAACCATCCATATGATTCAACCTGAGGACCAATGGTGATTTTAATAAAGGAGAATTCCATCTAGGTTTCCTTCCATCCCACATAAAAGTCATTCAATAGATGCACTCACCTAGGAACCACCATCATGTTATAATTCTATTTCCAATAATGATATGTCATATCGTATATTTATTCTTCCATGGTCACGTGAATAACAAAATATTAAGTGATCCCTCCTACTACCACTACACACAGTCAAGGTAGTGATACTCCCAAAAATGAACCACTTTTATCCTGTATAAAGAGAGATTAATTGGGGCCCACACCTTAGGGATACCGTATGTTTTATGTAGTACTAATTCCTATCCATAACATGAAACCTATATAGTAGCTTTTATAATACATTTTCACCTCACCACATTGAGTTATCATAAACTGCTAACCATTTTTTTGAACTCAACAAGAGTTAGGGACTATAGATTATATCTATTACCCAAATCTATGGGAGCTCCAAATACTACAAAGTACACACTCCCCAGCAGAACTACATTACATGGGGGTTTAACTATATAGATTTAAGACATGAAATCTATATAATATAGAGTTCCAAATCTACCTATTTGGTCATAATGTGTGACTGACACTCTAACACTACATGGGAGAACATAAAATGTAATAGAGGACATTCACTTGGTTTTGTATATGTAGTACCAAATCAATTCGAATATCAAAAATTGGTGAGATGAGACCTAGTACAATATGTGAGTGTCGACAATATTGTTAGAATATCCACAACCAGGTAAAATAGTGGGTCACTAAATCTATTTTTATTGAGAATCATGGTACTGAACCATGTTTTGAAATGGGGGTTTCAATCACTATTTACATGATAAACACAATGGACTCTAAGCCTAGTCTGATAGAGTATCACTCAAACCATGTATTCTACTCCATTGATAGAGGGACCATGCCTAACTTGGGAGATTGTTGCCTCTAATCGTCTGATAGGTATCCGAATCCTATTCTCTAAAATTATTGGGGATAAAAAATCCCACTATGTCATTAATAATCGAAAATGTCCTCTATTATTTATCAGCTGTCAATGGAAGGAGTTTCACACTCGTTATGACTTAGTTTAAAACATTCCAATGGGTAGAAGACCCACATACTAATAGTAGAGAAGCACTATCATACCAATTTAATGTGTCTCCATGATCAAGCTTCTGTAGATGAAAAGGAAGGTTATCGACCACATAATATATCCAGTGATCCACCATAATCAATACAATAGAATAAAATCATTAATGTAGATTTTTACTCGATTCATTACATGTCATATATCAAAACACACCATGATGATAACATTAATGATACACTTTGAAATATAATATGAAAAATATACTAGGAATCCCGAATCCAAGCCTCAAAGATGAAGATAGTCTTGGTGGAAAATCCCAAGAATAGTACATTACATGTACGAGGGTTCACATGTATGTGTCCCAGACTGGACCCTTAAATGTGTCCTCTTTGACAAGGCTTGTATAGTAATATGAGATTAAATAGTGTGTACATGGTGTACATGTAATGTCTCCCCTCAACTAGTACTCCAAATTTTTCCAGTTATCATGCATGTTTCTAGAACCCCATGCACGTATACTATGTCCATGTATTTTCACACAACTATACCCCGTGGCATGGAATCCATGGCCATTTACCACATCCACATGACATGGGATCACTACTTGGAATGTACCCCCAAAAACCACATTTGGTCCCCAAATGATCATTTTTTATTAATATGAAAAATAGATGACATTTCATCTTTCAATACATGTTGAGTGATTAAGAATTCAAAATTGTAATTCCTTACAACCATCCAAAAATAGTCCATATTCCACAGAAACTCATAGATTTACCCCCATGTATTCCATTAAAGACATATATGTCCTCTAAAAATGGAAAATAAATTACAGAAATGGTGCATCAGTACATAAAAAATGAACCCTCTTACCTCATATTTAAACATAGAATCTTCAGATCCAAAACATTGTTTGGAAGTCACACTATCTCTATAGAGTGATGTTCAATGTAAAAAATGTGCATCAACATAACATCATCTCTATGTTTTATCCTTATGTAACCCCCTGGTTAAGGTGTGTTATCCAATCATGTTTTATCATGTTCCATAAAATTAGGCTTGAAATTAATTATTGATTTACTATTTAATAATTCAATATTAATAATTTAATACTCTCCCAGCATTCGCCACTAACCCATCACTATATGCGGACAATATTTATGTCCTGAATAGGGTAAATTCTATGTTTATAACTCTTCCATGGTATAAAATTTTATACATGAGGCTCTTTTAGGGATTTATACATCATTTAAAATGATAATTCATTTTATTGACATAATATATTATGTATTTTGAATATCATTTCATCGAGGCTCTCCAAAACACGGATTCCCATGTCGACTTAGCACATCGATTCAAAAATATGAAAAGAAATATTCCAAAGTCATACATGTCAAAATTATAATTGATACATGACACTCTGATTGATCCCTATCAATATTATAATTGAGCATACCCAAAATAATTCTCACTCTGAGATATCATTTATTATATCCAAAATTCCACTACCATGGAAATAATTTTTTTGATTATGAATACATAGTATATGATACTAGAGGAAAAACCTGAGTCACGATAGAGGATGTATGAGATGTTTAAGTACAAAGAAAAGTACATGACGTGTACTAGTTCCACACAATTTAGGTCCCCACTTCAATAAGTGATCATGTCCTTCCCACAAACTAATTCTATCATTTAGTACAAAAAGACATTTAAGTGTACTACAGGGTGTGTCTCAGCCACCTGGGTCTTGCCTATGTGATTCTATTCATTCTCATGTACACTATAAATGTGGTAGTACACAGAATTTCCCATAAAACACCTTCAAGTAAGGTTCATTCTAAAACATGATGTATTACATGTAACAATGTGTAATTGATGAAGTACATGACATATACTCCCACCATGCATGCCATGGAGTGCCATATGAGCTAATGGGTTTGTACATTATACAAAAACCGATTCATATAGATCTATTTCACAAGACATGTGGTCACATCACATGAATTTTTATATTTAAAACTAACACAAAACCATATCTTCTGGAAATAATAGATCTATGTGGCATGAGTTTATCATAATACACACTGTGTATATCATGACTTTCAGAAATATCGGTAACATCACACTAATTAATGATCAATAAATCCCATGTAAAATTTTGTATTTTGGACACTCAAAAGTGGTTGTTATCACCTCCAATAAATTATTCTATGACTGTGTAGACTGAAATAATAATCGAGTCCCCCCGTATAAAGACCTTACACTACCTGATGCATAAAAAATCACTGAATCATTTTCTTTGATCCCTCATCTACATTATTCATCATTCATATACATATATTTAACCTTTTCAATTCTTAAATAACTATTTCATTCATCATAGGTTAATATTATGCAAATTAGGGGGATTTGATAATGCTTAATCCTTCCTAGAACAGATGAAATGTGACCCTATAGGCCAATGACATATAATGAAATAAGTGATAGGGGGAAAAATAAAAGGTAATATAAAATTTGGTGAAGTGTTCTCAGTAATATAATTACAACTGTGGGATCTTGGCTAAGATTGTGTAATAAGAAAAATAATAAATTGGATGTTCAATTATTAATCAATTGGACTCATGTGATGGGTTAGGAAACACAAAATCAAAAACATATTAAAATTATATCATCATTTTTTTAGAATAGGGTTAACACAAAATAGAAGATTCGTCCATAAATTTGGATAGATAATTGGTGAATAAAAATGTTTCTATTGATTGAGATAAACTTTTTTGTTCACTAAGCCTAAAGTCACCTCTATCTCATGGTCAGTCATCATATGATCTTGATTCAACAACAATGTTTTGTGTATTTCTCCTCTCAATGATCCCAGAGATAAGTTGTTAACCCTATTGTTATTATATAATATCATATTTATATAATAAATTGGATTTGGATGTTAAAGGAATGAACAAAATAATTATTTAAATAATTCAGTTAAATTTTAAGCAAACTATATGCATGTCTGAATGATTGTTGTTGAACAACATTAGGTCATGCCTAGGGTAAAACCCACAATATGGATTCAATTATGGTAACATATTTTTTTATCGAGGACCATATTTAAGATATAATAATTTTTTTAGAGAGTTGTAGTTACATGATAGAAAATATAGTTAAAATTTCTATAAAATTAATTTTGAATTCATTGGGCCTTGAAATTGGTCACTATTTCCTATCCTATATATGGAACTATTTACTAATATATTGAAACTCAAAAAGGGAAAAAGTGTCTACATCATAAAATAATTCATTATTTTCATCTGTGAATATAAAAACTATGAATAATGAAGTGGATACATATCCCACATATGGTCTTTGTGTCTCTCTATGGAGTTATCTTGTATAATCCCATGCTGCAACTTCACACTATCCAAGGGAAAGGTCTATCCATTCTATAAAATATTTTACCGATCATTGGTCACCATTGTGTATTTCATCGAGGTGGATCAATCATTGATTTCCATCTAAAACAATTCAACGATGTTTGTTGGGTCAAGAACATATCTCTTCAGAAATGACATGTGGAAGACTTCATGAACCCGCTCCAAAATTGATAGTAAGGTGAGGCTATAAGAATCCTCACCAACCCTTTATAAGATATCAATTAACATGGTGATCATTTTGGAAGTCATTCCACACTGATCCAATCTCCTCAATTTTCATCATGTATATACTGTTATAAAAGCTTTCTTTCCTCTATTGAACTCCAAGGGTCAATAATGTAAATATCTATAGTATTTCTATGCACTCATAGTTGTCCTCATCTAATCCCAGATCACCTGGACATTCTCCATCATCGCCCGCAACTTCTCCAAGCTGACAAGATATTTTTCAGAGGTCTCAGTTCAATATAAGGGTTAATTGTAGGGTATCACTTACATATCCTAAAAAATATCAATGGAAATTGTATAGTTATATATATATTAATATAATATCCCTATTTGAATAGTAAATGATAAGGTCTACATTAAGCAATGTCTAAGAAGCTTGTCTTCAATAGATCCTCCGACACCACCAAAATTCGCTTGATATTCATATTATTATGGTGGTAAAATTAAGTAATCATCCCAATTTATATCAATGAATACTCCTACAATCCAAAATAAATAGTTCTATGGATATTCAAAAAAAGATAAAATCATTTAGTGTACTACATGGAGGTATATGGTCTCCCACATGTACATGAACCCCAAACTCTCAACCAAAATATTCTCCCTGATGTTAAAAAAGAATGTCGACATTTAATTCCAATCAAAAATCACCCATATGGAATCATTTCATGTCACTTTCTGTGGAATCCTTGTCAAAATTCCACGAGATATGTCATCTCATTTCCATTACAGGATCTAAAGAGGCTACAACAGACCTGCACAAATCTTATGCTCATCCATCACCTGCTGACATGTGATACACTGGGGGAGAAACTCAACCACACCCTTCATCATGGAAGCACACCAAAACAACCATTGAATGTCTTGGTGAATCTTCCCTACACCGGGATATATATACTATGGAAAAGATTGAAACTCCTCCCTCACCTTCACTCACAACATGATGGTCTTTTATCCTTTTAAAAGGGTTATGAAATTCACTCCATCAATGATTCAATCTTGTGAATAACATGATGATGTCTAGTCATCGAGGACGTAACTGTATATGTCTATCAATTGAGCCTCCATCACACATTGGAGACCTGTTGGAGTCTATAATTTCAATAAAAGATATATGCACCATCCTCCACTACCATGGTCACCTATCATGAAGTGAACTATGTAGGAAACTCCTCCACAAAGAAGGACCATGTCTTACTCCTAAGTACAACGTACATCGTGTTTCCATTCCCAGTAATATAGACTATATGTAAGTCATATTTCTGAGGAACCCCAACAAGAGACTATGTCTTAGGATCAGATCTCTCTTCATGATGAAATTCACATGTCTCCTAAGTTCTAAGTAAACAAAAATAACCTCTATGAGAACATAGTTCAACGACATCATCAAATCATAAACTATTACTGACAAATCTATATCTAGAGTCATATAGTTTTAATGAAGATGTCTCAAATACCTTGACCCATTTGGGAAGACATACTTTATTTTCATCTACTTATAGAAGACACTATCTATAGAAGTATCATAATACATGAATTAGACCATTCCCTCCTCTAGTAGCCTCAAAACATGACAACTCATAATCTCAAGACATAACTTCATAAAGGCTATTTAGAACATCTCATTCCATGTAAAAAGATTCCAATTATGCGTTAGGGAGGACATTGTGACTACCATCATGGTGAATTCATCCATAAATTTGTTGTAGTACCCATCCCAACCATGAAAACACAACACCTAAAACATGAAATTGAGGGACTCATAAGAAATCACTACATCATTCTTCACTAGGTCAACAACTAATCAATTATCAGAAATGAGATTCCCTTAAAAATAAAACTTTTGGATCCATATCTTCATGACCAAGATCATATAATAATTCATATTATACTATATCATGTTTAGAATAATCCTCATGTGCTATGAATACTGCTCTTATAATTCATAGTAGATGAGTTTGTAGAAAATAAATAAAACAACTGATCAATCCATATATGGATGGACAATCCATTTCATTAGAGACATAATAATATAGGGGTAATTTTTCACAAAATAAAATATAGAATGTTGAAATTATATTGTCTGTATAGAAATTGGAATTCTGTATTTTAAATGTCATCTTTATTAATCATCAACTAGTGGATGAAATCAATGAGAATCATCTTCAAGAACCATCTTTCACCATGAAACTAGTAAAAGAGGGTTTAAAAGTAATATAATGTGCACTTATTGTTTATATTATCCTAGTTAAATGATGATAATAAATATAAATCCACAAGATCCCATCTGACTCTCTCAAGAACAATACTAATGATTCCCATGGGGACACAGTAGGTCAGATAAAACCATTATCTTAATGGTACACAAACTAAACCCAAATATATGGGATAAATGCACGACCTATTTGATATTCATACAATATATGAAAATAATTATCTATCACCTCATAAGATGTCCAAAAATTTCCTTAGAGAGGATGTACATATACGCCTTCATGATTAATGGAATATAAATGCCTAAATAACACTCTTTTTCGACGTATAAACACTCAAACTAATGGGTGATAGGTTTAATATTAAATCTATAAAAACCAACTCACTTCACCATTAGTACTATGTAACCGAAAAAGATTAATTTTACACAATCTTACTAAAGGAATCTAACTCATCCATGGTGAAATTAAATACAGGCTCATATTGTAAAAAACCAGTCCATACCCAAGATGAAATCACAATTTCTAATAACGATGACCAAGTTGTCTCACAATAAATTCTCACCACTAAGAGATATCTCACAATGTCATCATATAAATTATATAGAAGAATAATTGCCTATATCTTTTTCAAGGAAAATTTGTTGAGGTAAATTCTCTAATGCGATATGTAGCTCTCACATAAAGAGTTAGGAAATGAAGGAGTGACTCAAGCATGTGTCTACTAGTACTAAATAAAATGTAGAATAAATAAATATCAAACCATAAATCATATTAATATTTTTTGGGTCGTAAGATAACATAACATGATACTTCCCACGTCCCCAACTACTAGCTCTGTAAGACTGACATTTCATTATTCCACTTATTGTATTCTTAATGTTCTTCCTCTTTGACATTGAAATTTTTTATCATACAAACACATCTCTATTAGACATAATTTTCATTCTATTTATAATTATTATCTTATAATTATCTTTTTTATGTTTTATTTTATTTAAAGATAAATATTTTTCCGGATTTACTTTTTGTTGATAAAGAAAAATTACATTTACTTAGAAGAAATGATGAATGTTTTGAATGTTTTTTGAAAAGAATATAATATATATTTATAATTTATTATTATAAAACTAATTTACTATCAAAAAAGGTTTTTTATATTTGAACGAAACCAAAACAAATAAATAAAAGAGATAAAAATACTGATAATTTTTTTATATATTTTTTTGGATTAAATGATTTTAAACATCTATATTTTTTCCCAAGTCAGTTATTTTTATTTTTTAAAAAACTTATACATTTTATATCATTTCTTTTGGAAACAAACACAAAAATTCTAATTTAATGTTCTTTATTGATATAACTGAATGTTTAGGTAACAAATTATTTTACGCAAAAAAAATTTATTATTTTATAACAACTGATAATTTTTTTAAATAATTATTTAAAATATTTTTCATATAACTATTTTTCAAAAAAAAAAATCAATGCTATTTGGACATATATTGATGAACCAATGTTGTTAAAAACCAAAAAAGAAACATTTTTATATTCAATTTTCATCTAGTTAATTGATCTACATGAATATGAATGAAATGAAATGAATAATTAAATAAGATAATTGAATCATATAATGTGATCATGAAGTATGGAAAATATAATCAGGGATCAATGTATACAATTTATAATGATGATCCTAAAACAATAAATATAAAATGAAATACTAATAAATAATCAGAGGACAATAATCATTATAAATGTATATAGAAATAAGGATTGAGGAATAAGTATTGTAAATCATAAAATTTTTCAAGACTTGATATCACGAAAAACAAAAAAAAATCAATTCATTCAACCATAACCAACATCAAATGTTTCATGTATATCTTCATTAACTATCATATCATATTTTAAGCCTCATATCCAACAATATTATAACAAATATAAAAAAGGTAACTACACTAATCCATTTCATAATATAATAGAAAAACATACAGAATCATTTCCATTTATTATATAAAACCTAGAGAATAGTATCATTCCCATAAATAACATATTTATAATATTTAACCAAATCATATTAATTTATAATGTATTGGATTAGGGTAACACATAATTAATGAAATTATATTTTACTAGAAATTCTCCCATGATCGATAACATGACAACTCATGAGATATCATTCTATAAACAATTCATGTCAGGGATATAAAATTATTTTCCCACATTTTTCTTGATGATAAAAAACATTTACTTTTTAAATATGAATCAATATATTTAATTTAATAATTATCTTTGGAAAATAATTTTGTTTGGGTATAAACTATTATGAGGAATGAAAATTAATTTATAATATAACTCGTATGTTCAAATGAATTTTAAATAATATATCAAACCCCAAATAATCATTTTTTGGTTTTATTGAAAGGATTTCAGTAAATAAAAGTGAACACGAAGATATAATAGTCGTTATCCCATAAAAATAAAGATATATGATTATCTAGTATAATAACTTTTATTGACATGAAATAAATATTTGGTTATCATAATGAAAATTCATTGATATAAATATCATCATTACATAATGATGTCTCTATTGAAAAAAAAATCTAATTGAAAAATCCACACATAAAGACTTCATTTTCATTTAACAGTTGTTACAAGAATGATTTCTCAATGTATAAAAGAATTATTTCAGAATACAAGACAGATAAAAATAGAACATTGAAAGAAATTAAACTACAAAGAATTTATAATTGGTTGAATTCAATATACTATTTCCCTAGGTGAAAAACATTATATTAAGGTATGATTTTTTTTTATATTTTTAAAAATTTATTTATCTAATATTAAATATTTAAATAATTAAATATAAATACACAAATATATTAATAAAATTTAATTTATAAGTATTTAAATAAAATCAACTCATTTAACAAAATACAATTAATTTACTGTGATAAAGGAGGAAACTGATTTTTAAAGGGTTTTTTAGGTTTAAGAAACATTTTTAATAAAACTTTTAAATGAAAATTTCCAAACCATTATAAAATATATTAACTAATACATTTAAAACAATATTTTATAAATAAAACAAAATAATTAAACCTCAGAAATAATATTTAATGTAAAAAAGTACGTATTTAATGAATAAAAATTCACAAAAGTTGTAATAAAAACCATTTTAATCATTCTATGTTTTTAATGAAATCCATATCGATAAAATAATGGTAAAATAAATATTTTTATATAAATAAATTGAAATGATATTTATAATTTTGTTAACAAATATATCACTTTCAAAATAATAATATAAAACAATTTATGGTTAAAATAGTAGCGATATAGGGGAAACACAGAACAAATGTTCTCCCCTTCATAATAATATATATTTACAAATTTAGAATTCATAAAAAAATTATATATTGCAAATGAAATACATTTACAATAGAAAAAATGGAAAATAATACATGATATAAATTAATTAAATAATACAATAAGCATATAAAATTTTATTATATGGACAAATATGACGTCTAAATTAGAAATAGATTGTTTAAAAAATCCATTCCAATATTAAAATGGAGGAACATTTTTAAAAAATTATATAAATTATGTTTATATTAAAAATCATCAATTAAAATAATGATAATATTTATGATATTTTAGATATAAATTTCATAAAAATCCTCTAAATGTAAATAAGATATTGAAAATTTCAAAATTGAAAGACAAGTAAAGTGAAAATCCTTGAAAATGAAATCTTCATAATCAAAGAATAAATTAGAATAGAATTTATAACTGAATTATGATGTTAAATATAATAAAATAATTTTATAGAATAATCAAAATATATAATATGATAGTCAATGAATATTTAATAGAGCACAATTAAATGAGATTGTGTTAATAGAACAATTATAATGATTAACAACTTTCTCAGACACACTGTAACACCATATATATCATATTAAATTATATTATACATATATATCATATAAATTTTCATATTTATATAACATATTTATATTAATTATTTATTATTTCACATTTATTAATCATTAATTGATGAAATTAAAATTTTGGTGATAATTATTATTTTAATTCCATACATTCTTGTATATGGTGGATTAAGTAAATATATCTAACTTCATGGTTAATAAACACTGTAATATTAAAAAAGATGGTATAGATAGTTATGATATATTTTTTTATTCACATAGTAATTTTATTGATGTTATTAAGATGGTTTATAATGAAATGTTATTGATGCTAACTTTTTTGTTTAAGAATATTGAATAATAAGACATGATTTTGTTAATGTAATTACTAATATGTATTATAATTAATGAAATTTAAAAAATCTATAAATAAATATTAATGTAATTTTTATACCAATTTATGGTATAAGTGATATAATATATTTTACATTGAAGATAAACACCGACCAAAACATGAACATGGTAAAATCAATGTACAATTATGATTGTGAAGATATTTTCTAGTAATATCGTTATTCATGAAGGATAATGATTTTATATATATTCTAATAATTTAATAAACTGTAGTTATAATTATGAACACCAATAATTAGAATATAATAATAAATCTAAGATATTCTGAAATACAATGAAGATATTTTATATTCTATAGGAATCCATTTTCATTTTAAAATATTTGAGAGTCGTCATTATGAAAGGTGGATTCATACGAAAGAATATTTTATAAATTAGGAATTTATAAATAAATAATTTTTTTCATTATATTCTATATATTACAAGTTAAAATCTATAATGAATAAGTATATGATTACATTGATTAAATCCATCTTCCTCAAAATGATATCCTTTGTAATGAAAATTATATGCCTCGAATTGCAGAAAAGAAGTTAGTTGAATTTGAATAATTCCATAGTAAATGAAATTGTGAATGGAATGAAGAGGAATTTTTTTATATGTTATTTTTAGTTACTGGATGAGATATACATCTACATGTAAAAATAATGGTCCCTTCATGGGATAGTTCTGTTTGATAAAGGGTTAAGATATAGTCTAAAGGGAGTTTGGTTAGTCAAGTAAAAAAATTTTTTGATAATTTTTTATTGATTAAATAATAAAAAATGGGATCGTATAACGAGTTTATATATATTTAATATCAAAAAGTTGAACCATCTTTATTTATCCCTTATAGTATTCCTTATTTACATTGAATAATTATAAAAAAAATTATTTATTTTTTCAAAAAACAATATGGTCAGTGAAGAAAATATTTAATGGTATTATTCCAAGTATTAAATATATTTAATATTATTTAATTTCTAAATATTACATATTTACCTTTTAATTGATAAATATATGTTCTTTAAAAATTCTAATTTTGTTGAAAAATTACGTTTAAAATATTATTATTATTATTATTATTTCATATAAAATATTATTATATGGTGAGTGATGAATTTTTTTTTATATTTATAAACCTTAAATTTTAATTACATTTACATAAACCTTCATATATTTAGTTTTTCAAAATAAAAATACATACCATATAATGTAAAATATTTAGATAAATAATTTTTGAGGAAAAAAATGTATTTTTTCTAGTTCCCAACTAAGTAATTATTAATACAATGATATTTATTCATTTATATATATATAAATTCTAATGAAATCTATTTTTCAATAGTGATCAATAAAGATAAAAATACATAATATATGGGAAAAAATTATATAAATATATCTCTCTTTTAGCAATAAATTATTTAATTTTATTAAAATAATATATACCATTTCATTACTAAATATTATTTTATTAAAATTATTATATGAATTTTGGAAATACGTATAGTAAAAAAATTTATTTAGTATATTTAAATTTAATAAAAAATCTTATTTTATAAAGAATCTCTAAAGTATAAAATATATTATTGCTAATTAATTTTCAGTGTTTATTTTAATTAAATAAAAAAAATTATATTGAAATCTAATTTGAGACATCTATTTTTTTATTTTAATATCCTCAACTAATATTTTTGTTAAACACATACTCAATTTCTATATATTAAGGAAAAGTTTAATTCACCGCCATATAGATAACAGTCACAATGCAGTCCTACATATATTTCTATTTAAAATTCTATAACGATTAATTCCATTTAACATTTCAATTATACATATTAGTTTTATATATAAAATGTGTTTTATTGTTTCCATAATTATCATATGATATTTTATCATTATGACAGATCATTAAAATTATAATTTCAACCATTATGATATTTATTTACACATTTTTTCATTACAATTGAATTCATTTTATATTTATATTTTATATAGTTTTCCTATAATGCATATAATTTTATATTTTAAAATTATTCCATAGTGAAATAAGGAATGGTTCATAGTATTTTTTTGGTTTGTGTATCAATTGTTGTTGAACAAATATAATTATCATATTATATTCATTTATTGTTTTTACCATTGTTATGTAATCATTTTCAACACATAAATATGAAAAATATGTTAAATTTATTCTTTAGAGAATTTTTTGATAAATTAAAATATATAAATAGCAATCATTGTGGTTATATTCTCTCTCATTAAATAAATTATTTTCTTATAATTTTCACTTTCATTCGCCAATGAAAATAACTAATTGTATCCATAAGATAAGAATGACTCAATGTATAATTTGTTAATACAAATATGCATCACTATCATGGGTAAGACCAAGAAATTAATCATTTCACTTATAATAGGAATATTTTTATAATACCACTTGTATCTGCTATTTATACCAAATATTCTTATATAATATTTATGAATACATAATAATCACAAATATTTTCTAGATTCATACATTGTATATCAAGTGAAATGTAGATATTTTCCATCATTTATCTACATTGCTATCTAATATCTAGATTTCTAGGATGATGTTTCCATTCATAAATAATGAAAAAGATTCATTTTATTTCATTTATATCAATATTCAATAATTATTTGATTGATTGTTGCACTAATTGGTAAAGATCAATTTTTAGGAATGATTCATTAATGTGTTTTTTCTCATTTTTCAATCTGTCTTATACATCCAATGGGGTTGGAGTGAATAACACAAAATTAATGTAAAAAATCGTAATATATAAGATCAACTATATGATGAAATTTGAAACCATTATTAGATCTTATAACACTTTTTGATAAATTAATATATCTTCTAGTTTTTTTGTTAAAATTTATTCAATTTATAATGAATATTTTTATAAATAGGTTTGTTTATGATCAATATTCTTATTCACTATATACTAATCCAAAAACATAACTACAAACCTCTATAATATAATCATATATGGTTGTCTTACATCCCTTATATACCTAGTAATATTATTAATTCATTAAAAACATACAAGAATAACCACTTAAATAATCTAAAAACTCATAATTTTTTTTATATTATTGACTATTTATACACACAATAATTCTCACTCTTATAATTTAAATGTTTATTATGAATAAATATTATTTAAATAAATTACATATTAAATAATACAGTTATTTCAACTATTAATTAATTCTCCAGAAAATATTTCGAAACATATTCTTGTAGTTAAATCCTTAGTGATATAGGTGAAAATAATAATGAGTGATATCAAATTTATCATAATGGGAAATAAAATTATTAACAAAATATTTAGGATTTAACATTGTAACATAAAAACTGAGAGAGATAAATGAGTCAATTTTATATATAAATAGCTTTACCCAATTCATTGGATGGTTATATAAGACTAGATGTACCTTTAAAATAATTATAATAAATATATTTGTGATTTATATGAATAAATAGATTTAATAGGATTATATAACAAGGAAAATAATATTATTTAAATATATACTTTTTAGGGGAAAGAAATCATCCATATAAAAAATTATGTAATAGAATTAATATCAATAAGCCATATCAATACGTGTATTATCAATTGACGAGTCTAATATATATTTTCACATATAGAATAATTTTATTTATGTATATAAAAATATTTTCTCCCTTAAAATAATATTTATGATTATATAGGTGAATACTCATCAATCAAGAAAAGTTAGTTCATGGTACTCAAAGAGTGAAGTCATATAAACCAATGATATTATTTTAATATCATGTGGGATGAAATTAACACCTTTCGAAAATCATGGTTATCCATTTTCTACAAAATGAAAATCAATCCCATAATTAATCTATACACCTATATTAAAATAAATGTTTTACATAAATGATAATGAAGACACAATATTATTAAAAGAATTAAAAAACTATAGAGGAATATTACAACAATAATGATTAGTGGTTTAAATTAATGACACACACATATCTAATTAAATTATAAAGAATTATTTAAATAAAAAAATTATTCCTTTATACTATTACTAATGATGTGATAAATACATAAAAAATCATAAATTTGATCATATATGTGAAAAAAGATCACAAATTAAAGAAAATTCCAAAAAGAGAGTAAGTTTTTGGATATTACACCTCCAAATCAATGTAAACTATCAATAAATGATTTTCTCAAATCATGATACTTTATCAATATGTTTATAGTGTTATTTTACACCTTCATCTCAATTATACGTATCATTTATAATAAAAAAACCTCAACTTAATTTTTATTTTTATTTTTAATTTCAAAAAAGTTATTTTAAATAATTTCAATTATCCATGATGATTCAATCATTAAAACTCTTATAAATAAATATTTATCTTACACTTGATATATATAATTAATGAGGATTTCTTTTTCCTTAATTACCAGGATTTATTAACATCCATATCATTATAGAAAATATATAATGAATATATCATATTAATTATGTAAATCTTCATGAAATTTACACATTGATTTATATAATTGATTGAATTATAGTGTCACCAATCATAGTGTGATAGGATATCCTCTATCCTTTAAATATTGATCCTATCATATATTGAATTATACTTTGGAATGATGTTGTCTCGTGAAATATCTTATATCATGCACTATAGATATATGGAACCGACCTTATTACATACATAATCTTGAATTTAGTCAAGAAAACACTTCCTTTTACATTGAGTATCTATTCAAGTTTAGAGAATTAGATAATTAATACAAAACATTCATAACATTAAACATTGTTACATAGTGGATACCATAAAATCTGTTTCCATTTTTCTCAGAATATAAGACTTTAAAACATAAAACAAGTCTCCTTGACAATTATTCAATATTTAAAATGTCTTCCTTCCTTGCATTAATCATCCATTAACCTGTGAAAAATCATTTAAAAACTTGGGATGAGCAAAAAAGCTCAGTAAGGTATGAAAAAGAAGGGAAAATCACATTAGTCCATGAATACTCATAACGTATGAAAACATTTTCAAAAGACATGATTTTCACCCATAAATACATACTTCGTGTAGCATGAGATTACACAAGATCCAAATAAAAATAAATATAATCATAGAGGTATATTGGGTAATTACTTACATAATCTTGTAACCATCTTGGCTACCTTAAAATTTGTAACCCTCCCGACTACCTTACTTTGTGTAACCATCACAGTTACACATGGAGTAACCATACGACCGACCTCCAACATACTCATACCCAATGAAATGGATGGAAATATATATCCCAACCTTTATCATAAACAATTCCCAATAACCAAAACATAATCATAAAACATAAATAATAGCATAAAAAACATTGTTTTTGAATCTTGTAAAACAGAATTTTAAATGGGGATTTTAGAAGAAAAGTCCCTTATGAACATCATATACTTGAAGTGAGACTTATTATAGTGGATGGAATATGTATATAATCTGTAAATAAACCTTATTAAACATATTATAATCATAAGTCATTACACAAACAATTCAAACACCACATAATTAACGAAGTAGAATGTTAACCCAAAGAATGGAAATCGGGTTAAGAATTCCCTTACCTCAGGCTTCTATTAATTCAAACTTGTTTAAACCTCCTGTATAATGGTTAAAAGAGTGTTATTAGTATTTTACAGAAACATTTTCATGTTTATAACATCTTATATGGTCATTTAATAACCTCATTTCACCCATTAATTGTTAGTATTTTGTTCCATGCATTATTTTGGGTGAGTTATTTTGTGATTTTCACGATCGGTTCAGGATGAATCATTCTTTTTGATTGGAAGTGAAACTCTATAATTGTAATGGAGTAGTATTTAAATATTTCTAGTACCATAATATATACCATTTATCACTTTTATGCTTTATATTAGAATTACTTATAAGTTAAAACATTGATGATGTTCGTTTAGATCATTTTAGTGGTTCTTTGATAATAACAACGTCATTTGGTCTTTTAAATCAGACCCATGAGTAAAAAAGAATTCCAGAACCATATATGAGTCATAAAACATATATTATAACCTGTTTCAACCATATAAATGGTTTTGTGACCAGAATTTAACTAATTAATGGAAATTGAAAAGACATCGTCCACGATGTCGGTAATTCGACACAAATGGACAATGTTTTTTGATTCTTTAAATAAGAGGAAGAGGAGAAGAATACTGATGAGGAATTTTCCATAATCATGAGAACATAATGAATATACATGATTATGGAGATGTCATGCCTCTTGGATAAGAGGTAGTGAGGAAATAAGAAAAATGAAACATGTAATAAAAGAAAATCCTGAGAAATTTCTCATGAAAATTCGGCAGCCTAACGACGTCTCTTAAAATTTCATAAAAACAAGATTGATGAGAGGAATAGAATATCTCATAATTCATACAAAATATGTACAGTAAAGGGAATATTTAATGAAATATCCCAACAGAAGACAAAGGGAATGGAAGAGAATAACAGAAAATGAAAGAAAATAGAGAAGATAAAAGAGGTTATTTACCTCTTGATCCCTTCTCCTTGAGATCCTTCTTAAGGGCTTTGATTTTGGTTTTTGATGAGACCAGCATCTTTAGGACGTGCGGAAGATGATTGGGGAGGGAATTTGGCTGAAATTAGACAATTCTGATGGCTTGATAGGTGTGGGAGGATGAGGGGAGTGAGGGTGGTATTTATAGTGGAGGAGGGGATGTATTTTAGATTATTTTAATCATTATTATAATATTTTTATCAAGACTATGAATAATCTCAAATAAAGTGGCCCTGAATAGTGATAATATCATGTGATTTTGAAGAATGTGGCCTTTCATCACTTATGATGTCATAAATAGTGCATTTTAACTGATAAATTGATTATACGTAATTTTATCGTATTTAACTATTCACTGAAAATTCAAGAGTTTTAGAAAAATACCAAAAATTTACCCCAACCATTTTTCGACGTGTAGAATTCAAAAATGAACTCCATTTTTCAATAATAATTTTCTAAATATTATTAATTTATTTTTTATATAATGTCACAGTTAATTCGAAAAATAACAATATTGAAGTGCAATTAGTTTTATGTGACATTGGAAAATTAATTAAGATACCATTATCCTATTGCCTTGGGAAAATAAAATAATATTATTATCTACTATTCATGAGGTCATATTACTATTCATATTACTATTCATATGGGTATATTACTATTCACCGAAAAACAAGTTTGTTTCATCATACTCTAAATAACATACTGAACACAATTATATTTGACAGTTTCTTAAAATTCAAAACATAGAAGAAATAAAATTATGTTTAAAGGATACTTATAATTATTTACCTTAAACAAAATTTCAAGCATTTTCAATTTATTTTTAGAAAACCTTTTGATGTTACATTATCCCCACCTTCTTGAAATTGCGTCCTCGCAATTTGATTTACTTATTAAACAACTGAGGGTATTTCTCCCTCATAGAATTTTAAGACTCACATATTGCTTCTTTAACCATGTGGTTCCTCCACAAAACCTTTACCTGGTGGATTACCTTATTCTGCAATACCTGTTCTCTTCGATCATGAATTTGAACCGGTTTTTCTTCATAAGAAAGGTTCTCTTCCAGCTGAACTGCTTACAGGCTCAAGACATGTGATGAATCTGGAACATACTTTCTCAACATCGAAACATGAAAAAAATTGTGTACCTGAAACAAGCTCGGAGGAAAAGCTACACGGTATGAAACTATTCAAACTTTATCCAAGATTTCAAAAGGACCAATGAATCGTGGAATTAGTTTCCCTTTCTTACTGAAATGCATCACACTTTTCCAAGGAGAGATTTCAGGGAAAACATGGTCACCTACCTCAAAAGAGAAGTCTTTTTTTCGGTTTTCTGCATAACTTTTCTGCCTGCTCTGAGCTGTCCTTATGTGTTTCTGGATCATCCTCACTTTCTCAGCCACTTCTTCTACTAATTATAGCCCCATCAACTTTCTTTCACCGACTTCATCCCAAAACGCAAGAGTCCGACACCGCTTTCCATACAAGGCCTCAAAAGGTGCCATCTGAATACTGGAATGAAAACTGTTATTATAAGAAAACTCAACTAATGAAATATGTTGATCCCAACTTCCCTAATAGTCCATTGAACAAGCTCGAAGCATATCCTCCAATTTTGAATCATTCATTCTGACTGCCCATCTGATTGAGGATGAAAAGCTGTACTGAAATTCAACTCTGTGCCCATTGTCTTCTGAAGTCCCTTCCAAAATTTAGAAGTGAACCTGGGATCTCAGTCAGACACAATGAAAAGAGGAACTCCATGTAACCGTACAATCTCCTAGAGGTATAATCGAGAATGATGATCCAATGTCACTGTATCTCAAATAGAAAGAAAATGTGCAGACTTTGTTAGCCGATCAATAATAACCCAAATCGCATTTTTACCTCGAGAAGTCTTTGGTAGTCCCACCACAAAATCCATGGATATATTCTCCCATTTCCACTCTGGAACTGGAAAAGGCTGAAGCATTCCCTTTGGTAATTTCCACTCCACTTTAACCTGTTGACATGTCAAAAATTTCATTGTAAAATCAGAAATATCTCTTTAAATCCCATTCCAAAAATAATACTCTCGAAGGTCTCTATACATATTAGTACTTCCTGGATGAAAAACAAACGGAGAACTATGAACTTCACACTACAATTCTTTCTTCAAATGGGAATCACAAGGTACACACAACCTTTTTCCAAATCTTAAAACACAATCTTCATCAAGATTAAATTCTGGAAACTTACCCATTTTAACCAATTCTACCTTTTCTTGTAGCTCACGGTCTTCCCTCTGCGCTTTCATAATTTTTTCTAACAACGAAGACTGCACTGAAACCTGAAACAAAAGAGAGGTATTCCCTGCACCAATAAATTCCAAGCCATAATTCATCAAATCATTAATCAAGGGATCATGTTCCAAACATAACATGGTTAATGATTCATGATTTTTCCGACTTAATGCATCCGCTACTTTGTTTGATTTTCCCTGATGGTAATTGATCATGCAGTCATAATCCTTTATTAGTTCTAGCCATTTTCTCTACCTCATGTTTAATTCCTTCTGAGTGAATATATACTTATGACATTTATGGTCAGTATATATTTTTCATTTGGTTCCGTATAGATGATGCCTACATATTTTCAAAGGAAAAACCACAGCTGTCAATTCCAAATCATGTGTTGGATAATTTATCTCATGAGGTTTAAGTTTTCTCGAAGCATAGGCAATTACCTAATCATTCTACATCAAAACACAACCAAGTCCCTTCAAAGAAGCATCACTGTAGATGAAAAACCCACCATTCCGTGAAGGTAAGGCCAAAACTAGAGCATTCACCAATCTCTTCTTCAGTTCCTAAAAAGAAACATCACATTCTTCTGTCCAAACAAATTTAAACCCTTTCTGTGTTAACTTAGTCATTGGGCTAGATAACCGTGCAAAGTTCTTAAAAAACCGTCGGTAATAACTTGCTAAGCCCAGAAAACTACGAATCTCTGTAACATTTTTGGGTCTTTCCCATTCCTCAACTACTTTTTTTTGGAAGGATCAACTGTTATTCCATCATTATTTACAATGTGCCCAAGAAAAGAAATCTGTTGCAACCAAAAATCAAATTTTCTGAATTTTCCATATAGTTTCTTTTCTATTAATGTTTCTAAAACAACCCTTATATGTTTTTCATGCTCCTCTTTTTTTTAGAAAAAACCAGAATGTCATCAATTAATACAACCAAAAACATATCCAAGAACTCATGAAATACTCTATTCATAAGATTCATGAATATAGTTGGTTAATTAGTTAACCCAAATGGCATAACAACAAATTCATAATTCCCATATCTAGTACGAAAGGTTGTTTTCAGGATGTCATCCTCCTTCAAATTCAGCTGATGGTATCCGGATCTCAAGTAAATCAAGGAAAAGTACTGAGCTCCCTGGAGCTGATCAAATAAGTCATCAATATGAGGAAAAGGATACATGTTTTTAACAGTTATGTTATTAAAAGCTCTATAATCAATGAAAAGTCTCATGGAACTATATTTCTTTTTAACAAACAAAATAGGGGCTCCCCATGGTGAATTGCTGGGACGAATGAAGCCTTTGAAAAGCAAATACTACAACTGATTTTTCAATTTATGAAGTTTTATTGGAGCCATACGATATGGGGGTTTTGAAATTGGCTTAGCATCAGGATCTATGTCAATTGTGAATTCGACTTCTCGTTCATGTATGACACTGGGTAACTCCTCAGGAAAAACATCAAGGTATTCATTTACCACTGGCACGTCATTAATTTGAATAGTTCCCTTGTTTTCAACAATATGAGCAAGATAACTTTCATTTCCATCTTTTAGTAGTTTCTCAGCTTCCTAATATGTTATCAATTGTATGGGTTCATTCTTGTATAAAAACTAAAACTCACTCTGAAAAACAACTTCTTTAGCTCTATAGTCAATCCTAGCATGATAATCAGAAAGCCAGTCCATCCCCAGAATAACATCAAACTAAATAAGGGTAAAACAACAAGGTTTGCAGGTAAAGTCTTTCCATATACCACAATAGAAAGATTCTTATAATTCCTCTTTACTATAAAATTTCCCCCTTGTGTTTTAACAACATGTTCGAGTCTCATTTGTTATGGTGATATTTATAATTTACTAGAAAATTTCTCAGAGATGAAGGAATGTGTAGACCCCGTATCAAAAAAAACTTTAGAAAAATCTGAGTGAACAAAAAAAGTACCTGATACAACTTTATTGGATGGCCCAACACTTGCTGAAGTAGTCACAAAATATCTCACTACACCTTTCTGATTGTAGTCTAGATTCTTTGCATCATTCAGATCTCTCTTTGGGAAGACATTTTCATAGTGACCCATCTCACCACATTTAAAACACTTTACACTTTGCTTATCAGGATTAGTCTTTGGATCATTTTCATTGCAATCTCAGGCCATATGTCCAAACATACCACATATAAAACACTTCCCAGTTTTGCTAAGACATTCCCCAGGGTGCTTCTTGCCACAATTTTCATGAACTGGAAATTGTATTTTCTTACCCTTAGATTTCTTTAGTTGATTCTTGTCCATTGCTTTCCAACTAGACCTCTTCTTCTCTTTGTTTCCAAAATGAAAATGATCATCAGCAAACTCCATCTCTACTCTCTCAGCACATCGTACAAGTTTCTCATAACTTTTTAATTCATGGGAGACCAACGCCCTTAGATACCTTGGCTTCAATCCTGAAAAAAAGTGGTTGATTTTGCTATCGAGATCCAGAATAAGATTTGGAGCATACCTCACCAGTCAGGTGAAGTTTGCTTCATACACAGCCACTGAATCTTCCACCTTCTGTTTCAATTCAAGGAATTTCTTCTCCATTCTAAGTCGCACCACCTTAGGAAAATATTTTTCATGAAAAGGCATTTAAATTCATCCCACTCTAAGGCTTCAAAATCCTCTCTACCCCTGATATTCCTTACCATTGACAACCACTGATCATCTTCCCCTTAAAAATGATAAATGGAAAGACTTACCTTTTGATTGTCTGAACATCCCATAACATCAAATATCTTTTCAAGGGCTTTGATCCATCCTTCAGCTGCCACTGCGTCAGAAGATCCATTGAATGCAGGAGGATGTTGTCTCATAAAATGTTCCACCACTATCATGTTCCGTTGGGGTACCTCTATTGGTTCTCTTACATGGATGACACCACCATTCATTGCCTACGTTAGCTGAGCCATTACTGTCACAAACTGTTTGGTTCCAATCCCAACCATTCCGGGATGTAGATCAGGAAGGATGTCATTTTTTCGGTGCCTCTCCTCTTCAGCACCCCTGTTCCTTATACGGATAACCATTCTAAAAAAAAATTTCTTAGATGAAGGAACATAGTAATCTTTAAATTATATATCAAATTAAATATAGAGTGAAAATCATTTATGGTATTCTACTAGCATCACCATAACCCCTAAATTTATCTAAACCATCCTTTGATACCAACTATAAGGACCCGACCTTATTACATACATAATCTTGAATTTAGTCAATAAAACACTTCCTTTTACATTGAGGATATTTTCAAGTTTATAGCTTTAGAGAATTAAGACAAAACATTCATAACATTACACATTGTTACATAGTGGATACCATAAAATCAGTTTCCATTTTTCTCAGAATATAAAACATTAAAACTTAAAACAAGACTCCTTGAAAATTCTTCAACATTTAACATTTCTTACTTCCTTTTATTACTCATCCATTAACTAGTGAAAAATCATTTAAAAACTTGGGATGAGCACAAAAGCTCAGTAAGGTTTGAAAAAGAAGGAAAAATAACATTAGTCCATGAATACTCATAATGTATGAAAACATTTTCAAAAGACATGATTTCCACCCATAAATACTTACTTCGTTTAGCATGAGATCTACACAAGATCCAATCAAACATAAATATAATCATATAGGTATCTTGGGGCATTACTTACATAATCTTGTATCCATCTTGGCTATCTTAAAATTTGTAACCCTCACGGCTACCTTACTTTGTGTAACCATCGCAGTTACACTTGGAGTAACCATATGGCCGACCTCCAACTTACTCATAACCAATGCATTGGAGGGAAATATAGGTCCCAAAATTTATCATATACAATTCCCAATAACCAAAACATAATCATACAACATAAATAATAGCATAAAAACATTGTTTTTGAATCTTGTAAAACAGAATTTTAAATGGGGATTTTAGAAGAAAAGTCCCTTATAAACATCATATACTTGAAGTGAGACTTAATAGAGTGGATGTAATATGTATATAATCTGTAAATAAAAATTATTAAACATATTATAATCATAATTCATCACAAAAACAATTCAAATACCACATAATTAACGAAGTAGAATGTTAACCCAAAGAATGGAAATCGGGATAAGAATTCCCTTACCTTAGGCTTGTCTTACTAAAAACATGTTTAAACCTCCTGTATAATGGTTAAAATAGTGTTATTAGTATTTTACAGAAACATTTTTATGTTTATAACATCTTATATGGTCATTTCATAACCTCATTTCACCCCTTAATTGATAGTATTTTGTTCCTTGCATTATTTTGGGTGAGTTCTTTTGTGATTTTCATGATCGGTTCATGATGAATCGTTCTTGTTGATTGGAAGTGAAACTCCAGAATTAGAATAGAGTAGTATTTACATATTTCCAGTACCATAATTTATACCATTTATCACTTTTATGCTTTATATGAGAATTAATTATAAGGTAAAACATTAATGATGTTTGTTTAGATAATTTTAGTGGTTCTTTGATAATAACAACATCATTTTGTCTTTTAAATTATAAACATGAGTAAAAAAGAATTACAGAACCATATATGAGTCATAAAACATATATTATAACCTAGTTCAACCATATAAATGGTTTCATGACCATAATTGAATGAATTAATGGAAATTGAAAATACATTGTCCACGATGTCGGTAATTCGACACAAATGGACAATGTTTTTTGATTATTTAAATAAGTGGAAGAGGAGAAGAATAATGATGAGGAATTTTCCATAATCATGAGAATATAATGAATATACATGATTCTGGAGATTTCATGCCTCTTGGATAAGAGGGAGTGAGGAATGAAGAAAAACGAAACATGAAATAAAAGAAAAACTCGAGAAATTTCTCACAAAAATTCGGCAGCCTAACGGCATCTCTTAAAATTTCATAAAAACAAGATTGATGAGAGTAATGGAATATCTCATAATTCATACAAAATATGTACAGTAAGGGGGAATATTTAATGAAATATCCCAACAAAATACAAAGGTAATGTAAGAGAACAACATAAAATGAAAGAAAAGAGAGAAGATAAAAGAGGTTGTTTACCTCTTGATCCCTTCCCCTTGAGATCCTTCTTAAGGGATTTGATTTAGGTCTTTTGGTGAGACCAGCTGCTCTAGGACATGGGGAAGATGATTTGGGAAGGAATTTGGCCGAAATTAGACAATGCTCAAGGCTTGAGAGGTGTGGGAGGAAGAGGGGAGTGAGGGTGGTATTTATAGTGGAGGAGGAGAGGTATTTTAGATTATTCTAATAATTATTATAATATTTTTATCAAGACTATGAATAATCTCAAATAAAGTGGCCCTAAATAGTGATAATATCATGTGAGTTCGAAGCAAGTGGCCTTGCATCACTTATGATGTCATAAATAGTGCATATTTACTAATAAATTGATTATACAGTATTTTATAGTACTTCACTATTTCCCGAAAATTCAAGAGTTTCAGAAAAATACCAAAAATTTACCCCAACCATTTTTCAACGTGTAGAATTTAAAAATGAACTCCATTTTGCAAAAATAATTTTCTAAATATTATTAATTAAATTTTTATATAAGGTCATAGTTAATTAGAAAAATAACAATATTGAAGTGCAATTAGTTTTATGTGACATTTGAAAATTAATTAAGATACCATTATCCTATTGCCTTGGGAAAATAATATAATAATATTATTTACTATTCATGAGGTCATATTACTATTCATATTACTATTCATATAACTATTCATAAGGGTATGTTACTATTCACCAAAAAACAAGTTTGTTTCATCACACTCTAAATAACAAACTAAACACAATTGTAGATGACAGTTTCTTGAAATTAAAAACATAGAAGAAATAAAATTATGTTTAAAGGATAATTATAAATATATACCTTCATCAAAATTTCAAGCATTTTAAATTTATTTTTAGAAAACATTGGGATGTTACAATAGAGTGAGACACTTCTCTTTTACATTCTACATTCTACATTGTGTGTCCCTTCATCTCTACAACATGGCTCTATCAAAATTAAGAATACTAGTTTTAGATATTATTTCAACTTCTGAAATATTGAAAACATCGAATACTATATCATTGTTTAGTAAATATAATAATTAATTTTCATGTTTACCAACATCAATCATAGCCTAATACCATACCATTAATAATTATTACTTTTAAATAATTTCTTTATATCACTATTATTATCATTCACTGATATCTTACATAAAAAATAATCTTCTAAAATTACATTTGATAGAAATTTTCATAGGATCCTAAAATTATTATTCTAAAATTTACAGTCATATTTTGAATCCTTGTTTTTTATACAAAACAATTAAATTAATATAATATGAATATATAACTTATATCTGATGAAACTGATAAATTTCCATACAATAATCATCAAAATAACTCATAATTATTAACTTGTCTATGGATTTAGATTTGCATACATTATAATTAAATTATATATTATAATATTAAAATAATATACATATTTCCATCTCTAATTATATAGTTAGTATTTTTGAGTAAATTTTATGCATGATTTATATTACCCTTACACATTCCAAGAATTTAAAAATTTATTGTAATCTTCTCGCATAAATAATTTTATGCATTAGAAGGATGAAAATTATACAAGTGATTCAACTTAAAAAATTTACCATATTGATTGAATTAGTATAATATAATTGTTCAACTACTAACATGTATAGTGTCCTCATTCACTATTCCAACATTTACACCGAATATCAAAACTCTATTACTCAAAATTCAATCATATTGTACATTCACCATGATTCTCCGATTGCATCAATTGATCGCATAATATATCTAAATTTCATAATCATATTTATAAAATTAAATAAATCAATTTACTCAAGTAAAGTAAAAATACTTCCCTTTGGATTTGTTTTTGTAAACAACAAGTCACTAAATTTCATTATTTTTAAAAAATTTATTTTATTCCTCCAAATTAGTAAAAATAATCTAATAAAATATATGTATCATGTGAATAATAATTTTACCTATTTTTTGAAAACTAAAACAACATGATATTATTAAAGTAGTGAACTCAATTTTTTCAATGTAGAGAGTCATAAAAAATCAACAATAATTTTATCATAACATAAAATTGAATATAAAATCATATGTAATTATTTTAGAGAAAAATTTATTAAATTAATATTAATAAAATTATATAAGCATTGAGTATTCAATTATAAATTAGGCGACCTGTTAAAAAATCATTCATGCATAGATGAAGTATACAAATAAATAAATTTAATAAATATATGGTTTCCTTTACCTATAAAAAAACATCTCAAACATTTAAGAAATTATTGAATGGGATATGAAATTCTATATTATGAATTTTTTTCAAGAGAAATGTTTGAATCATTAGTTATCATAGCCAATAGCATGTAGAGATTTCATTGAAAATCTACATCATAATGTTTTATTATTATTGATCGTCTATGTAAACTCTTATAATTTTGTAATATAATCAATATCAATGGAACATAATTCAAAATTTACTTAATTCATGGAATTTTGATGAAAACACCTTTTTTTAATGAGAAAACCCCTCCCAATGTTCACATTCTATTAGTAGTGATTCCTTATAATTTAACATCATTATAGAAAATAATTTTTTCCTTTTATACATATCATAAAATTGGAAAAAATAAAATAAAAATTTAATTTAGGGATGAAACAAATTGGGAATTGATTTATATTTGTAATGAATAATGCATTGTAGAAAATATTTGGGCTTCAAGCCATAAACTATAAGATACTGGTAATGAATATTCAAACTTCTTTATCATTCACACTCTTCACATAATCATCCATTCTCAGTTTTTAATAAATTTAATAGTTTTATACATTATTATAAATCTATCCATAGAAAAATGATTTCCCCATTTATATTTTTTCTACACGAGAATAAAATATGATATGTGGATTAGGTAAATTATAATCTAAAAAACCATTTCCCAAAATAAATTATATATAATTTTTCTATCATCAAATATTTTGAAATTTTATCAAATATATTTTCTTTATTACTTGGTTGAATTATTTCATCAATATGAAAAATCACAATTAGTGACGTAAAATTTCACTTGTTTATAAATAAACTTTTATAAAATTTCACTCTTATATGTTTCATATTTTTTTAGGTGACATAAATAATTTAATATGTAAGATCACTAACATTAATGGAGTTGTATTTGGATATTTTTATAGATATTATTTTCCCTTCTATGTAGTACTTTTATGTTTGGGTTGTACCTTGGGGTGTGTTTTGTTAAATGTTGGAAATTCTTACAGAAGATGTAGTGCACAGTTGGAAAATTATTTACAAAAAACTACGTACCCCAATCTAGATAACTATAAAAACCCTCACATGGGGGATTTTCATAGTTTTTGGATGGTTTTAAAAACATTTTACTCTCTTAGTATTAATCGTTCACAACCCCCACTACCCAAACAAGAAACATTGTAAAGGAACATTGATCGAAAAACCAAGAACCCATGCCCTTGAAATCATGTGTGGGGCATTTATTAAATGAAAATTTTGAATTTAAAATTCCAATACACACATATTTATCCAAAATTATCCCCTACTCATCCCATAAAATTTAATATTGATTTTGGATAATCCTAGAAGAAGTAAAAAGGATCTCGACCTCTTTTCTAATTGATTTAACGCATAATTGTTTGATCTACACCTCCACAATAATATGTTTTGATTCAATTTATATATATATATAACTCCACATACCACATATAATAGGGATTTTTTATCCTAAATTGGTTCTAGATCTTGATCTATGTTTATAAATTTTTTATTTTATTATTCTTGTATAAGAGATTCAGATTTAGATCTCATTCTTCATCGTGTTCATGATTGATCAGATTCAAATTACATATTTGTATTGGGTGATCATTTATCAATGATTTGAGGTATCTGGCCTATTATTGAAATCCCAAAATATTAATTTAAATTATGTGTGTGGAATTTTCTAATTCTTATATTATGTTTTGAAAAATAATTTCATTAATTAAAATAATTATTCTTTCAAATAAATTAATTAAAGGACTAAAATGATGGATTAGTTGATTCTTGAATTTATTAATTATATATTGGGATTTTAATATTGATTTTTTTAATTAATTATTGAATTAATTAATGATATGTTTAGGCTATGAAATTTATTTCATTAAAAAAATTTGAATTAATTAATGTGATTTATTGATTGTGATATTTAATGGAATATTAAATTTTATAACTAATTACAAGGATATTGGGTTTTCCAAATTTGAATAATTAATTGTTTAATTAATTAATGAGATTTGTTGTTATTATGAAATGGATGGAAATGGACTATTAAATTGTTGAATTAATTAATAAGTGTTTTGATAAGGGATTATGATATAATCGTTAATGTTGATTATCCTTGAGTGATGTCACATATCTTTTTGATTGAGAAATGTGGTATGTGACATGAACTGATTCTCAAAAAACCCACGGAGTGCTAGACATGTAATTACAAACCCAAAAGAAATCATGGGAATTTTTATATGTGACATAGACTATTAATACAAATATACATGGTGTATGGGACATGAATTGATTTCCAAATATCCAAATGGATCTAGTCACGACGTTGTATACCCATGAGATTATCATTGTACTATCGTTCAAAATTACCCGTATCATGAATATAAATGAAATGAATAATGAAATATCATTTTTTAATGAAATGTTATGTGAATGTGTGATATGGTTCAGAAACCGTCACATGCATAGGTTGGTATTGAGATTCTATTGTCCTTGGGAACTAGGTGGTTTATGTAGTGAAATAAAAAATAATTGAATAAATATAAATTATATACATTATTTCATTTATTTTCATTACACATCTACATACAATTTTATTGAATAAATATTTTTTATATCATGTTGGTGGTGGCCTACTAATTTGTACTCACACCCTATTCAGGATTCATGCATATTACCCAAATATATTTTATGGTTGTATTCTCGGTTATGTGAAAGAAATATGTGTTACATGGATGAGTCAGGATAGAGTAGGGATGTGAGAACTAGACATGGTTTGGGGAAGTCTTGGGATTTTACTTTATTTCTTACATTATTTTGGTTTTTCCTATTGAATATTGACATGTAGTCACATGATATATGTACTGTTTAGTTTTTTATATTGTATTCCATGATTTGGTTATAATGTGATATTGGAAATATTTTTTTTCTGGATATATCATTTGGTTATTCTCCTTTATTTCATTCATTTTTCTCCTTTTATAAAGATGATATAGCTTCCCTTGATCGATAATGGACCCTATTAGCTAGTTGGAGGCCTTTGGTATATGGGGATGAGTGTATGAGGTAATGTGACCGACTATCTGGGGTCATCGGTGTGTGGAAACCATGTCAGGATTTTACAATGTGCTATCAGAGAAGTTTTATTTTACTTTATTTTTTCACTTACTTTTTTGGAATCATATTGAAGAGAATAAGATTATTCATGAATTGGACAAGTTCTCATGGATGATATTAGATAACCTATGTATGGGTGGAAAAAAATAACATAGATTTGGATTTTTGTTATTGAATATTGTTGTAAGAGTTGGATGTAATTTGACATTTGGTGATTGACATTTTGTGTGATATGATTATATTTTCTGATATTTTATGATATATGACTCATGTCCTAGATTTTTATGAGACTTCAGTATGATTTCATCAATATAGGAAATATTTTTTTTGACTTTCACCATATTAGGAACATACATGAAAAATGGTTTGTGTATGTTATTGAATATTAAATTTCATTCATTACTTATGTGTTTTAAAATAAAATAGATACTAATATGAAATTAAGAAATTTAAAATGATGAAAATTGTGAATAAATGGGTGTACAATTAGAAACATGAAATGATATTGAATCCAAACATTGTTCACCATGACATATATATAGAATGGTTAAGGGTAGTGATAGATCCTCTATTTTGAACATGTGTAATGGATTGGAAAAAAGACTTGTACTAAATTATTGTGATTTTTTTCCACAAACGTAAATTTATTATGGTCATTCCATGATTCCTAAAATGTTTATTTAGAATTGTATAGATATTCTACTATGATAAATCTTATTAAAAGAATGATAAGATTTCATACCTTGACATTATAATCTCGTAGTGGAACTGGAGGAACTAGTATTGTCGGGGGAGAAATTTAGAGACCAGTTCTAAGAGAATATTTCTCAATTTATTCAATTATTGGAATGATACCCAATGAATTTTGTGAAAATCATGTCTAATCTGAGAATATAATTGTAGGTGTAGGAATTGTTTTTTACCATATAGTGTGGAATGGGGAAAACTGAGTCTTGGATAGAGTACGTCCATAATATACATGGCCACTTAGAGAATCATACTAATAAGATATCTTTGAAGACATCATATATGTAAATTTGATTGGAATAAATTGTTGAGAAATCTAGTAGCAGTATGGATAAGAGGAGAATATGTTGTGGGATGTATTTTATGATATGTTCATAGTGCACTTTTATCCATAGGTTCTCTAGAAGGAGAGGGAAACAGACATTATTTGGTAGAATCACGAGAGTATGTCAGTGATTGAGCATGATAGATACATTGAGGATTTATAGTGATTTGTTTCCTAATTTATTGAAAAGGATGATACATTATAAAAACAATTTTATGATTGGTTAAAATTTTAAATTATGTACTAGGTGAATATTATCATATTGATGATGTTTTCAGAGGTGGTGAATTGGTATCTCATATTTGAGGAGAACATGGAATATGATTCAAGTCAAGAAAATCACGTTTCTATTGCAAGGTTTGGAGGTTCAAATTACAATATTATGATGTTTTTTCATGAGGATTCCATCCAAGGAAGTGGGAAATATAGTATCCAGACAGATTGATCAGTTACTTCAGACCTTGAACAAGTGCTTTTCCCACTAGTGTGGTAGTTTTAGCCCCATTTATAGGAATTTTCCCTAAAAAATGACTGAGTGAGAAGCTCATGGAATGATAGTTCATAATCAGAGTTCCAACATGAACCAATGATAGACATGGAATAGTGGACGAGTAATGGAGTACCAGAGTATGGGAAGGGGATCTTCTATATTGTACCAGTCGAGTAGTTATAGATCTGTTGGCCATATTGGTATGGTTAATAGAATTGATGTTTCACTAAAAGAGTACCCATATCAATAGTTTGGTGCTACTCAGGGGAGTCAGAATTCATCATTGGGAACATGGATAAGAAAATTACATGCCATTAAGACTACACATATAGATAGAAAGGTTATACCATAGTCACTAAAAGGTAATATCATGTATCATAAATGTTAAAAAGAGAAATAATTCATATTGGTTCATCTCATTAGTTTATTTCATCACAATATGGGAATGGTTTTATCCCTATATTGTAGATATTTGGAAGGATTATGATGATTGATATACCTTTTTGAGTACGTTCAAGAATCATCTATTGTGAATGGGGTGTGCTCCTGAGCTAGGGGAGCATATTTATAATTGGGGTCATTATATCATTGACATATATGGATTTGACCTATATATGGGTATAGAAGGTTAGTAGAATACTAATCCCACATTTATTATTACTTCAAGAGATTGAATTTTATATCTCCTAAAGATAAAAAATACATTAATTTTTTTGAATGGGATGTCAAGCCGGTCCATGGAGCTATGGTTCACCAGAAACTAGGGTAGATTAATTCCCATGATTTATGTTTGTTACTGGATTATGGAGGTGTAAAGAATGATGTATTTCTACCTGTAGTGGACATCATTTAGGATGTATTTCCCAAAGACTTTTCATGGATTCTAACTAAAAGAGATGTGAAAATTACTATTTATATCATGAATGGGACTTAGGAAATTTATATTCCACTAAATATAATCTCACTAGAATATATTCAAGATATCAGAACACCACTAGAATTGTTGATGGGTAAGGTGTAAATTTGTAGAGTATGTTGCTATGGTGTTATCAATATAGTTTTCTATGATGGATGACGAGACTCTATGATTTTGTGTGGATTACCGGATGTTGAACTAGATAAATGTGAAAAACTTGTATTATATTATTCATATCAATGATATATTTTACCAATTTAGTATTTCTTGTGTATTCTAAAGGATTGGCATGAGATCAGGTTATCATTAGTTGAGAGGATGAACTTCTAAAAGACCTCATACTGATTTCTGATGGAGTTATTGCATATAATATTTTTTTTCGTAATTCTATTTGGATTTATGAATGAAGAATAAATATTTTTGGCCTTGAATAATTGAATATCCATTAATACCTAGATCATTTTGAGATTGTGTTTTTGGATGATATCATGGTGTACACCAAGACTCAGGATGAATATTCCATACACCCTGACATCATCTAAAATACACTGAGAGAGCATTGTCTATATTCCATGCTATATGACTGTCAATTTTCATTGATCAGTTACACTACAAAGCCCACATAATATGAGAGGTTGGTGTGTTAGTGGAACAAGAGAAAGTGTAAGAAGTGGTTTTTTTGGAGAAAACTAAGACCAAGATTGATATTTATAGCATTGTATAGTTACCATGACATTATTGAAGATTCGTACTTGTATTTTTTCATTTGACATCACCAATTTCAGGCTGGAAAAAATGGTATAAATTTTTGAATGGTTTGGATCATGTGAGAATTTCATCATAGATTTCTATAATTTCTTTAAAATGTTACTGATCTAGATCATAAATTTTCTTGGTGAGGAGAATATGGTGTTTTGTGACACATATAGGATTATACATTAAATAATTTTGATGATGGGTGATTTAGTTGTTGGGTAAGGGCTGAAGTAGTTGAGGCCACATGAATGAAACTAACCTACACATGATCCCATGTCAGAAGAAGTTGTTTATACATTGAATTATTAGTAGTATTATCTTTTTGGTGATTTTTTTATTTTGTATACAGATCTTATGATATTGATGTATATATTCTCATATTGTGATCTATGTCTCCAACATTGGATAAGGGTAGAGTAAATGAAGTTGTTCTACATTGATCAATCATCAATTTATTGGAGGAGAAATAGTATTGTTGATGATTTATGTATGAAAAATCATACCGAAACTGTTCAGGAGTCTAGTTATGAGTGGAAAATGATAACATTACATGCTATGATACATGTTTTGGCTCCGAAGATTCAGGTGGAGATGCCTTTCCTATCAATTTCATGGTATTTTAAACTTTTAAGTCAGATCAAGTATATGAAGTAAGAAAATAAAAATGCTTAACCATGGGAGGAAATACATGATGTTTGGGAGGCACCATCAGATTGAATCATATTAGAATATGATATATATTATGTTAAGAATCATGTAGTTGTTCATTAGATCATGTGCGAGTATATGATGTATGAATTTCATGCATCAATGTGGGTAGTACATCCAGGTGTGACTAAAATGTACCATAAACTAGGATTTTTTTGGGTTTCCATACCTGAAAAAGTTGATAAAAGTGTTCATTACATGACTCTACACCTGTTAATATGTGGAAACTATGCATCAATGGATAGGTAGTTTATTCCATAAATTTACCATTCCAGAATGGAATTGGGATGATGTTACTATGTACATTTTGGTGGGTTTCTTGTGGATTCAATGAATGAATAACTCAGTTACAAGGATTATTTAAAATATTATGAATATATATAATTTATTATAGGTACGATAGAATTTCATTGTGATTTAGTTTGAATACACATATGTTTTGGAGATAGTTCATCTCCACAGAGTTCCATGAACTATTGTTTCATACGATGACTCATGATTTACATCTTTATTTTGAAATGTCCTACAAAATTGCATGGTACATAAATTTTAATTCGTATGTATTTATAACATTAAGATAGAAGGGTAGTCAGAGTATGTTATTCAGGTGCATGATGATATGCTACAAGCATGTGTTGATGACATTTGTGGGTATTGGGAGAATAAACTATATTTGGTGGATCATTTATTTAAAAATAGTTATCATGAAACTATACATATTCCACCATCTGAGACTCTTTATAGAAGGCCATATATATCACTTCTATACTGGCTGGAGGTAGGTAAGTCATATCTGTTGGGACCGAGACTTGTACAGGAGATGCTAGATCATATTTAGGTGATTTAGATGCATATGAATACCACTCATAGTTTAATTAAATCATATGCTAATAGATTTTAATAACCCTTACAGTATATAGAGGGAGATCATATATTCTTTCATGTGTCTCCTAGGTTGAGTCACCGTAGGATAAAAAAGGCAAGGCATGTTGGTGCCCAGGGTTATTGGATTGTTTGTGGTTATAGAGAGAATTGGGATACTAATATTCCTATTATTTCTTTTATAGAGATATAGTCATATGAAATATGTAATTAATGTTTCAAAAAATTGGTGATATCACCCAGAACCATAAAATGTGTTTGATGTGGTTTATGTTGAGATAGATATTGGTGTGTTTGTTAAGGATCTTCTGATTCATGTGTTAGAAAACATCGAAAAATTATTTCTTAGAAATCATATTACAATAGATTTTATATTGTGGAAAAATGGGAATGTCTAGGGGGAAACTTGGGATTGGGAAGTGGAAATTTGGGATGAGTGGTCCTATATTTTTTAGTCAAGAATCTATGAGATGTTTATGAGTACCACTCAAGGACGAGTAGTTATTAGGTGATGAAATTTTTAGACCCCAACCATTTCTATAGATGTATTATGCACATTAAAAGGTAACATTCTTATTTTGTTGAGTTATTTTTTGTTTTGGTTATATAATTGGGAGTAGTTGGGTGAAAATTGAATATTTTTTATGAATGATATTATGTGAACGGATATCCCAAACATACACCCCCTTCCTAGTAAACACTATACCCTCTCAAGGAGGTGATATGCCTGGATAGTGAATGGTTTGAAAAATCATGCCCCCTCATTGGTGTAATAAAACACTCCCAATATATGATTTTCATCATTATTGCACATATTTTGGAAAATCATGTTCCCAATGACCAGGAAACCGGGCATGAGATTATAATTAACTGTGAAATTTTATTTTCAAATACATAAACCCCAACATCAAACCCAAATCAATCTACACTCATCACCAAATGTTTCTTCTCAATTTTGGAGGATCATGAATAACATAAAGGGGATACTAACCTCAATTTATGGTCAATCAATGTCATATTGTCATATATGAACCTCCCATAGTTTGTGATTTATTCACATTTTGATCTCACACACAAACTCCCCTATTCTCCTCTTTTTAGATAAATGAGGGATGATCCTCTAATATTAGTTCTATATAATAATCTATTATTGTTATATATTGATTTATTTTAACATGGATCTATGATCCATATTTATATGTCATTCATCTTCGCATTCTAGATTGATCCAGTTCAAATTGGGAATTTATTTTGGGCGACCACTCGTTAATTAGTTGAGGTATGTTGTATTTTACTCTAATTCCAAATTATTGATTTCAATTATTTGAATATAATTTTAAAATATATATAGTATGTTTATCAATTTAATTAATTTAATTGAATTAATTAATTTATTCAATAATTTAATTAATGGATTTTGATGTTGGATTAAAAGAATATTGTATCAATTAATGAGATATCAAGATGTCAAATTGAATTTATTAATTATGTGTTTAGATAGTTAATTATATGCTAATATTTTGACTATGATTTTATTAATTAATTATCGAACTAATCAATTTGATGTTCATATTTTTATTTTTTTGTATCATGTATCCCAAAATTCAAAATGGGTATAATTTGATTTTTATGTTGGATTAAATTATTATTGAACTAATTAATATGAATTCTTATTAATATGAAATTAATTTAAATTAATTAGTTATTAATAAATTTTTTCATTGGGTATTGTGATAAGATGATGAATTTTGAGTAACCTTTAACGATGAGATATATGAAATATTTATGGTTGACTGAGAAATTTGCTGTGGGAGATAGACTGATCCTATAAATAACCACGAGGTGATAGACATGTTGTTTTGGACATAAATTATTGCATGTGAATTATTTTATAGGATAATAACTACTTCTTGAAATACCTATGTGGTGTAAGATAGGGATAGATGCTCCAAATACTCACATGTTTCTAGAAAAAATGTTCTACAATCATGAAATTTTCATTATAATATGGTTTTAATTTAATTTATTATGAATTAAAAAGAAATGAATGGAGAAATAAAATTTGATATAATGATTTTTCAATTAAATATGTAATGTGGTTCAGACTCCCACAATGGTCGAGGCTAGTATTGAGATTCTCATCTTCTTAGGAACTTATGGGATTATGTGATTAAATAAAGAGAAATTAAATAAAATTAAATTATTTACATTATTACTTTTTATATTTGTTAAACAATTAGATAAACTGTGATTTAGTCGACATTATTTTAGTTTTTATAGGTGGGGGCCTACAGTGTCTATGTCTCACCATACTCAGGATGCCTAGTCGACATCCAAATTGGGTTTATAGTTACAATATTGGATTAGTGAAAGATACATGTGTTAGATAGATGGTTCGGGATAGAGAAAGGATGAGGGAACCAAACATTGTTTTTGAATTGCTTGTGTGTTATCAGTGTCATTATATATTTTTTGTTTTTTATATTGATAGCTGACACATATTAACATGATATATATATTTTTTAGTTTTGGATATTTTATTTTCTTTTTTTCATCATGTGATATAGGTATTGTTATGGTTATGGTTGTTCTTGTTTATTTACATTAATGTTCTACTTTTATAATGAGTGTATAGTCTCCCAATGATCTATGTTTGACCCTCACTACTAGTTACTGGCCTATGGAATACAGGGAGGCACTCCTAAGGTCATGTGACTAATCGAATCGGGGGACTAGTGTGGGGAACCTAGGTCGGGAGATGAAATATTACAATACTATTAGATATATTATACTATTAATGATAATTTTTCAAACTACAATGATTTTTAAATATGTATCATGAAAAAACATCATATTTTATCTATTATGTGTCCTTAATTATTATCAAAATTAATAAATATACACATTATATTCACTTGATATATTTTGTATCACTATTACAAAATAATTGATTGGAAAATTATGCTAGTATATAATTTTTTAAAAAGATGAAATATTTCATTAAAATAAATTCCATAAATCTATGATTACATATTGCACACATACACGAAAACATTTCAAAAAAACCCTTTTATATTTTTATATTCACCAAAAACCATATTTAAAAATGATATTTTTAATTAGCCCAAGGAACAATTTACCATGATTCATTATTTTCATTCTTATCTAGTTATTCACTATACTAAGGGTTTAGTTTTTTACGATAAAACATTCATCGACCATTTGGGGTTAAATATACGATAGGAAACTACTGTGACTTTTCTAAATAATTTATCTTTTTATCTTAACCCATATATTTTGAACCTTAATGATATATTCAACATTATATTATTTCATAAAAATTGTATTTCTTTCTATGGTCATTAAATCATGATAATACTAACTCATGAAAGAAGAATAACCCTCACTATTTGAAATATATGAATTTTTTTCAACTTATTCTATACGTTAATTATTAAAAGGATCACCTACATCATCTAGAATTTATTCATTTATGGAATAATATTAATTATGAATGACTATACCATTACCAAAATCATCAATTTTGACTAATATTATTGTATATCATATATTAAAAATTCTAAAATAATGATAAAAAAGTAATATTCCTTATTAAAATTTCTTGTAAAGCTTCCACCACCTATAAATTTATTCCAAATAAAAAATGGGGGGGAAAAACATTAGTTTTTTTTAAATATGAATTATTAACGGTAAACACAACAAAATGAATCATGTATACGGTTGTTTTGAGAAAATCAATTGTTTTTAATTATTCATGTTGTGTTAAATTCACGAAACTAAAAATATTATGATGTATGATGCATATATATAATGTTATAGACATGTCTATAGGTATAATATTCATTATTCGATTAAATCCATTATATTTTGGAGTATATGGGGAATTGAAATGAGGACTTACAATAGGAGTTTCATGATATTCTGATTTTTATTCAAATTAAATTCCATTGTGTGACCTTAGTTTCTTAAATGGTATACCTATTCACTTTTAATGACATAGAAAACATTTAAATTTGTTCTGGAATCATATATTAATGTCCTAATCATGATGAATTTTATTTTATCGAATTCATCAATTTGAGTGATAAAATACATTTCACTACATGATGATTTCATATTTATGGGCCCACAATTAAAATATTGAATAACATAAAATGAAATTTTAATTTTGATCTCAACACACATGTATCATTTATTAATTATTTTACCTTTCTATATTTATTTTTAAATAATAATTCTGTATTGACATTGAACTAGTATATTTCTGACAACAATTTAAAATAAATAACACATTATTTTGGCCAAGATAACCAATCCATCTATTCAATATATTTATCTCAATATGTATAATAATCTAGAAATTTATTTGTGAATCACGAATATGAAATTAGTAATATTGGGTTCCCAAAAAGGTTATTATAAAATCATGATATTTTCATAAATTTACAATATAAACATTATATATTAAAATCACTACATTTTCATCATCATAAAGTAGCAATTTGTTCAATAAATTCTACATATGTCCACATAAAATAACATCATTTTTAGATAAATATAATTTTGTAAATTACATATAATATGATGCCTTTAATTTTATGTGTTACCATTGATAAAAAATTATAATAATTTTTTTTAATTCAACATACAACATGTAATTTAGATATCAAATCATGTGATATGGGACACAGCTATCAATAATCCAAGGATTCATAGAATTTCAGGCCGTAAATGTGAATGTGAACATATTTTTGATATGTTTAAATTTTTTATTATTCCAACCATCATCATAATTTATTAATTCAACTAATATTAATATGAAACATCAGTCTAATATGTTTAAAATATATTCAAAACTACAAAAAACTTTCTTAACTAATAGAACTACTTTTATTTCAGTAATATTATCATGTAGCTTGAGTTTCTGATTAGTTATCACATAGTTTTTTTTGCCTTCACATTTTTTTTGAAAAATTTATTGAACACATATTTGAATTTTATATTTCATATTTTATTCATTATGTCCATGAACACTAAAATAGAAACATTAACCTATAATACTCAAACATTGATAAAAACTATATTTTTTCACGGATTTCTAACAAACACAAATATATAATCTACAATAGGTGGTTCCCCCCAACCCTTTTGTGGAAATATTCACTATATATATAGTGTTAATAGGAAATTATATCTGTAAATTTTTATTCTTTTAGATATTTGAATGTTTTTACTTTTATTTGATCATCTTGAGCGATAATGATTAATATTTTTCATATGAATCTTTTGGAATCTAGATTTTATTTTGATGAATATATTTTTATTTCCTAATCACTTGTCTAACATCTTGTGGAACAAATGTGCATGATGATTATTTCATAAAACATCAAAATATTCCTATAATATCTCTATTAATGTCACATTTAATATTTCCCTTTTTCATCAATACTATATAATTCATCATATTTAGCATGTTTACAATATTATCCAAAGGCCGATAATAGAATTCTTATATTTGTTAGAATTTGATTTCTATGAATTTTCAATATTTAACCATTCTACATCATTAAGAAGGTATTTATCCAGAATAGTTTTTTAATTTAAATATATATGTAATTTTTATATGTGATTTATCAACCAATATATTTATATTATATTAGAAGAACTTATTGTTCAAAATTATTGATGAGTAATCATTTCCATCTTTACATTTTTTGGATGAAAACTCACAATAAATTGATATTAATCCTTTAGTTAATAATGTTCCTCTTAATCATAAATTGTGGAATCATTATGAACTTTTTCAATTATAATTTTTTCATAATAAAATCATTTCCCAATTTATAAATTCATTTTCCATAGAAGTAAAATATCTTGTGAAAATTGGTAGAGGAAATTTATTACTTAAATTTGATTGAGGTTCATTTCACTTTATTAATCCTTCATTATTGGGGTATTTTGAATTGTCACCATCACACAAACATATTTTTATTTTGTTTTATATGGAAAATGGGAAGGTAAATGTCAATCCATACATAATTCAAATCATTTAGAAGATATTTTCCCATTATTAAAACCTCTCCCTCATGTTATGTTCCTTGGAACGATAGAAAGGGAGTGTAAACATAACAATAAAAGTTCTATTCCCCATCATAATTAAATGTTCTAATCATCCATTTCAATTAATTATTTTCCATGAACTAAAATTATTAATCCATATTGTTTTTTATGCATAGATATGATCCCCTGATTAATTCACAATTGATGATATTACATTAAGGTTCAGTAATAGTGAAATAATCAATATCATTATATATATGTAAATAGATCACATACTCCAAATTTTCTATACAAATTTTGTTGAGTGTTTATAAAAAATTATCATTCCGAGTTATATCTATATAGCATTTAATGGTGTGAAGAAACATTATATTTTGTAAATTATTCAACCGTTGATTATTATTCAAGATTTTTTATAAAAAAAATTGATGTTAATAAATTTATAACACCTTTTTATTCACCATCAAGTTTCCACTATAAATACATTAATGTTTCTCCAAAATATCATATATAGTCATACAAACTTGTAATATGGAATGTAAATTGTCAAATAATGTGATATTTTTAATATTCATATACATCCCATCAAAATAATGATTACTTTTGAATAAAGGATGATTGGAAATTAAAACCTTAAAGAATTGATTCATGAACATCAATAACATGAGAAACAATTTAAGATATTATTCAATCATTTTAAATATATAATCCTTTCCAATAAAATATTTGAATGAAAATAAAATATGATTTTCGATAATTGATAAAATATAAAAGAGACATCAATTATAGGAAACCACTTGCTCTAATACCAACTGCTATGATCATATGGGACACAATTAACACTTGGAAATATATGTATCAGTTATCTTCATTAACATCTAAATACCAAAGAAAATTTTACTTATTCTTCACACTATAATAAAATAATAATTTATATGATATTAAAATTAACACATAATCTGTAAAACCCAATGATTTGAAAATATATTTCACTTTAATAAATGTTATGTTATCCATAGATTGCGATGCCAAAAACAACGAACAAAAGTGATTTCATACTAACAAATTAAAAAAAATATGAAATTCTTAAATAAAATTTTAAATTCCTAAAATAAATAAATAAATATAAATTTATAAACCACATGAAAAACATTGGAAATGAAAGGAATTTCAGTAATGTAATTATTACATTAACCAAAATTTTATTGTACAAACATTGTTTTTATAAAAAATTTATTACAAAATTATAAATATCGTTATATTAATTATTTAACATAATTAAAATTAGTATATACATAGTTAAAACGTTTATTAATCATTTTGACATTGTGTATATAATGGTTATAATTGGGGATATAATCCTTCTACTATAAAAGCCATATTAGATTGGAAGACAATTCTTCTTTGCAAACAATGTGTTATTATGTCATAAATTTCAATAAATTTATATTTTATTATAATAAAATTAATAGATAAAATTTCCAATTTATTAAATTATTTTTTATTAAATGTCAGTAAAAGGATACTTATAATTTTATAGTATTTCCTTTTTATATAATATATTTTTTAAATATTTGTCATGTTTTCATTGAGAAAATTTAAAATTAATTTCTACCAAATTGAGAAATTGAATATTATAAAAATTATTCTATATCATTTATGTACTTGATTTTTATACAATTTCAATATGTGTTTTTGGTCCAGATAGAAATCCACATTGGAAAAAAAATTCAACATGGTAAAAGTAAAAATTATGTAAATGGATTAAGATTAAAGGGAAAGGATACGAGATATCACTAAACCACATAATTATTATCATTAATTTAATGGTTTTACACCAAAATATATTTATCCTATAAAATTAAATGTTTTGGGTCCTCATTTCCAAGAGAGTGATTTTATTATAAATCAAAGGTGTTAATATTTAAATGGGTTCCCCTCATCCCATAAATAAATTAAACCACATCAGCACTCTTATCAAAAACAACTGACCACCAGAACTAGAATAATATCATCTTAAATACATTAAAAATGTTATATCAGTGACATAGAGTTTCTTTTCCACCCAGAATAGACATGTGAAAATATATAATATTTTTTTCAATATATATCGCCATAGGATGTGCTACATGTTCTTACAGGTAGTTTTTATATTTCATTCATCTTAAACCACATATAAACAATAAATAACAATACCAAAAAAATTATTAGAATTAATATCAATATATTTTCTTATGTAAAAGGTAATACCATTTTATATCTCATTTTGATGAAATGAATGATTGATTTGTTTCGTATCCATATGTACAAAAATCCAATGAGCCCGTACCTGAGTGGTAAGGGCTACTGCTTGGAATCCAAGATACCCAGGTTAAAAAACCGGGCGGAGGAGAATTTCGGGGTACTGAAGCAGTATTGTAGCAGTTACAGTAGACGTTATTGTAGTAGCTAGAACAATTCACCCGATTTGGGCCTTCGGGCAACCGGTTTGGGACTATGGGTCTCCAGGGCCTTCGGGTCATCCATGGACTTCAGGCCACAGGGCCTTCGAGTCACATAGACTATGTAGTATCCCAGTTCACATAGAACGATCCCTAGAAGAGGATCGGAGCAACATGAGTAGCATCCACCAGATGCAGAGCTAACCGGGTTAGAAGAATGGGAGGGTATGGCAGCCTCCATCAGGACCAGGCACCGTGTAGCTTTGTACGGGGCAATGCTAGCCGATTAGCAATGCAAGGTGGAGAGCTAAGGAGATCAATGATTCATGATGCTGGGGAGGGGCGGTTCTAGTGGGTTAGGCCTATGGGTCGTGTAATGGGCATGGTATGCCTCGGGGCCTTCGGGTCATGTATTGCGGGTCATGTCGGGCCTGGTGCCTTGGGCCTATTGGTCATGTGTGGGTTCTCCTTCAACCATTAAAAGGGGGATTTTCTATAATTAAATAAAAAAGGAAGGCCTTTAGGCCATTCAGGCATATGCACAAAAACATCTACATAAAACAACCTATTTTATATTTCTTAACCATATCCAAATGATTGTAAAATACACAATTTTAATGACCATATGTGATATTATTAATAAAATATTGATTTTGGAATGTTAAATTATTATTTAAACTCATTCATTCCATCCCTGGAAATATGAATACAACACTCATGCAAACGAATGTTCTACTGTCCACACAAATTGAATTAATTATTTTTTTATCACTATAAACCATGGATGTTTAAAAAAAATGTATATAATGAATAATTTTAATATATAGAAAATGATTTAGATTTTAAAGATTATTATATCCTGTTGAATTTGGAATGATGGTACTCTCCAGAATAATATATACATTTAGAATAGATCCAATTACACTGAAATATTGATTTTAAAGTAAAAATGTTAAGAAATGGGTGTTAGAAATTTATAAGGGAAGGATATATATAGTAAGATATATATTAATATTGTTTTTTTATATTTATTATAATAATGAATTAACTATATAGGATGTTATGAAATTTATGAAGCAATTCATATCTAGAGGTAAGGGTTATTATTACAATCACTTTTTTTATTGCATTGTAAGATTTTCAAATTAAATTATAGGTAATTATATGTTCTTTATTTCATTAACAGTAACTATTTTTCTATCCTATAAAAATTTGTTTTAGGTATAATTCACATATTTCCTATTGTATTCAATAATATAATGAATATATTATTTTATGATAATCTAAAAATATTTCACTTATTTTGTTATGTGTCATTATAATCCATATCAATTTTCATAAAAAATACTATGGATTATATTTTCTAATATAATATTGTTTTAAAAATAATTATGACACTAACATTGAAATTAAATTGAAATTATTTAAAAGTAATATTTTATAATGTTTTTTATATGACGGATTTATGAAATATTACAAAATTATGAAACAAATGTTTCATAAAAAATAATTTCAAAAGTTTTTTATATAATTTTTCATATTATCATTTATCAATATTACAATTAAAAGGTTAGTTTTATTTTCTAATAAAATAATATTTCCATACTTCTAGAAATTTATTGATTTTATATTTTACATAATGAAAATGATGAATTATCTTGTTATTGAATTCATATTTCTAACTTAATTATAAAAGTATTTAACACCATTTCCAACATTCCTTAAGGATTGATATCCTTAATTAGGGATATAATCATATGAAAAAAACCATATATTTTATTTATATGGATTATAATAATTATATTATATTGATATGTTATGAAATCCATAACATTCTCATTTATTTATTAAAATATGGATCATTGATTAATATTATTATTTTATTATGGAATATATATTAATGTTTTAATATTATTTGATGGGTATGTCTATTATAACCTTCAAATTAATTACCAAATATTATATAAATCATGATATTTTATGGATACATTGAAGTTTTTCCAATCCAAAGGGTAAAAGAATAGTTTTCCCCTTCCAAATAAGATATATGGGTGATTGGTCAATAATAAAAAGGGTACATGGTTTATCTACCCCTTCCCATGAAGGTATATTTGTAGTTAAACAATGATTATTATGTAATTAACCGCATTTTTAACATCATTAAAATATAATTTCTATGATTATAGGAATGTTGTGTGTGTCAAATCCAATATGGGACACTATCCCCCATGACACTTTTATATTTTTTCATTGGTTAAGGATATATTTTTTATTTTCATTTGTTTACTTCAAAATTTTATGCCAAAAAGATATATCATGTGCTTACATTGTACTTTCATAATTTATTAAATAATATTGATATTTATTGAGTCTTCTATCTCATACTATTTACTATTATTAATTATTTTCCATGACATGATCATTATGATTTATAACTATTTTCTTATGATATTATATGTTTTCATTGTGTTGTAATAAACATAATATTATCTTCTTCTATCATTTGATCTTTAATTGAAATTTGTCATATTCAAAATTATATGGATATGATCACACCCATTATAATGCTTTTTTATAGGTTATGATGAATATTTTAAAATTTTAATAAATTGGAGGTGTATTTGGTTTGGATAAAATTGATTGATATGTTTAGGATCATTTATAAAATCTGTTTATTATAGAGAAAGCAGTTAAATATATTAATGATTTATGTTTATGGGGATTCTATTAGCATATAATATATTTAATATCCATCTAAAATGACTTAATATTTATCGAAGGATGTATTGGTCACCTCAATTTGTATTATATAAGGCTTTATTTATTATTGTAGATTTTGTTATGGAAAATGAGAGTATAAAAACTATAATTGACATTGGAAAAAGAATGTTATAAATTTTAAACCTATAGTATCATAGGTTTATAGGAAGGTGTCATACAATATCAAATATTATGAATTATTATCAAGATTATACGATTGTTCACTATAATACATGATTAATGGGGATTTAAATATTTATTAATTGTTTAGATATTTTGTACCACCCAAAACATCCATGGTACACTTCTCATTGATTAATATAATCTCTTGTGTTGTATGCAACTTCGGTATCTAGCACACCAAGACCAATCAAAAATGCTATTTAAAATATAGTTATAAATAGTAATGCCAAGTTTTGGTAATTTTCTAAATTTTATTTTCCAAAATGGACTTCAATTTGGGATTCATACTATCAAAATTATCTTAGGGTGAATATTTTTTATTTTTCTGAAAACATTAAATTTTTGATGAATAGTGATAAACAATGCACTATTGTTCAAAACCACCTTTTTATTTAAATAATTATTTTATAATTTTAATTTAATTTAAAGTCAAAATATAAAATATAATACCTATATCAGACAAATGTAATTAATTGGATTCATTTAATAATAATATTCGATATACTATATTTTATTGAACATTTTAACGTCTTTTACCCACCTTTTAGACATATTTGCAAATTTCCACAAAAACATATTTTTACCACTTCTATGAATTGAAATTTAGAAATAAATGAGAAAAACAATTCAACAGTATATATAATATAGTTCAATAGGATGAAAATAATTTTTTTAGAATAGTTACTTTTGTTTTTATTTACCATGGTTAAAAGTAATAGGGTAATTAAATGTAAAAATAGTATTATAAATTTATAAAATTACCCCTACAGAGGTCCTAATTAAATTTTCTAAGTGTTTTTTTGACCATAATTATCCTTAGGACAAAATAAGATCCTTCTAGATCCATTTGGGTTAGATTATGACATTTATTATATCTTAAATAAAGAAGAGCTAAAAGTTTTAAATTCAAAATTTAATAACTAAACAATTTTAAATATAGGGGTAAACATAAAATAAATTCAAATATAAAAATTAATTAGAAATATAAATATATTTTATACATCATAGTATTTTATTTTTAATTTTTAGATATAAGATAATTAATTTTAATTATGAAACAATTATGATGCAATAATTACCTTATTAATGAAAGACTAATATAATTGATATTATAAATATTAAAATAAATGAAACTGATTATTTTGAATCCATAATCTTATTTTAAAGTTAAATATGACATGTTAGGGTTTATTCAATGTTTTGTTTCAATGGAATCATGTTGTTATGACTTTCTGAAAAATATAATTCTAAATAGTGTCTAAATTGACATAAATGTGTGTTTGAAACAAATAACATATTATTAAGTGATATAATATTCCAAAAAATATAAGATTCTAAAAAAAAGAAATAGATAATTTTATATTTGACATTAATGACCCATTTAAGGTTCTCCTTCCATTTTATAGAAACAATACAAACCATGTAGTATTAAAATACAAATAAAGATTGTTAAAGTTAAACTATTTAACTAAGTGTTAAATCATATATATAATGTTAATATGATGACCAAGACTTGTCTAAAACCTATTGGATGAGGGAATTTTTACCCAAACCCACTTTATTTGACAAATAAATCAATTTTGATCTATTAGAAACTAAAATTAATTTTATAATAAATCAATATTTCATGCTTTTCCCAAAGTGCCCTCACCGCTCTTATAAAAAGGTACATCACCGTATCTTAAATTCACACCTCTAAAGCCATTTGGCTCATACAAATCAGGGTCAAATATCCTCCCAAGTACCCTCAATTCAACCTATAGGCATTAATTTTGATATAAATCTATCATATGGAGCACTTTAGTTCAAATCAAATGGAAGCACATGGAGAAGTGGAAATTATTTTATCACCTCATTCAATGTTTTTTTATCTAATACTTCCTATTTCTATGTTGTTTCCATTGTAAAATAATCTATCCAGTACCTTATACATACATATATGTTATTATAAAATTGGTACAAACATATTCTGTATTCTATCCATCATATGAATGAAAAAGTCAACATACATGAGTACGTACGGCCTACCGTCTCCACGTCGTGCTGTGGTTTTTATTCAATAATTCATTATTTGTATGGGTATAATAATGTGTTTAATTTATGTAAATAATTAATATAAGAATTTAATTATTATTTATATATAATATATCATGAAATTACATACGCTTTTACCATCAATGTAATGATATTGTCGCTCGTGCGTACGTACGGATTGCCGTCTCCACCACGTGATGAGATTTCACTCCCCATTGCAACCATTCAATAATATTTTTCATATTATGATGAAAAATTAATTTTTTTGAACTTAATATCATTATGGATATGAATCAAATACATCTTATCCATTATAAACATTTCTTACATAACAAAATAAATATTGTAAAATGAATCAGTTAACACCTGAAACAATGATTATACTAAAATATTATTAACAAAGAAATATTAAAGGATAATATATGATATCATCTTCGTTTATGTGGTTATAATATAATTTAATAAAAATTAGTTAACTATCATACATGACGTTAACATACCACCGACTAAGGAAAAGTACAGGATAAAGGATTATTTTACAATATCTTTATTATCAGAGGTTGATTATAAATAATTATATATTAGGAATTCGTCATCCTCCACATATGTGTTTGTTAAAAATTTATTTCAATACATTTTTACTATTTCCTATTCTATGGGATAAAGACATTTATACTCTTTTTTATCTTTTATTAAAAAAATTGAAATGAATATTTCCATTGTTTTTTAAACAAGGTAGTTTATGAAATTTTAAAAAAATTAAGGAAATAATTTTCTTAACTTATACGGAGGCTGTGGCTATTTTCCACCATTATAACACCTTAAAAAATTAACATAAAATGTTATATGAATATTTTAAAGATAAATTTTTTCTCTTATAATTATTCGACTTTTAAATTATATCAAAGTAGATAGATATATTCCTCTCAAAACGTTTTTGTATTTATTTCAAATATGTCAACAAATATTGTTGAATTTAATGTTTAATTGAATTTGACTTATTATGACACAATATTCCATATTGTATTGATATTTTTATGTTAATTATGACTATGGATGTTCTATTTTTTTACATTCATGATTTTTTATTAAATTATTAACATTTAGTTTGTAAGTTTAATATGGGTGTTTATGTTATGTTTTACCATTTACATATTAGGAATGCATTGGATGTAGTAAATGATGGGAAGTGAATGCTATATCCTCTCTATGCATTAGTATGTCTCATGAGAAATACTAGTATCATGGCATAAGGTCATAATAATACTTTTTAATTTGAAGACATTCAAGAGGCCTCAACAATGTGGTTATGATGTCTAGAATTGTTAATTCCATCATTATGAGATTAGATATTGATATTACATGTGATTATTCATCTCATATAACATCCATGTGAATAAGTAAATATAATTATTTGAATTTTCTTTTCAATTTTAGGATGAACATTATGTATAAAAGGATTTTGTTTTATTGTTATAGATTGGCTTAAAGGTATATACTTATTTAGGATAGTTTCTTAAATATTTTTACACTTACCGAGCATCTCAGATCACATCTTTATTGTGTTTAATTTTCCTAGAATGCGAATAAGTATATTATGACTTTCTTGTAGGGATAGGATAAGGTGAATGAGTGTTTTCAAAGGAGGCACAATGTTTTTTTTTCATTTCATAATACAATTTAAAACTTATAAATATATCTACTATACACCATTCTACAAAACTGATAATCCATTCGAGACATGATCTTTTCGGATCATGCCAATGCAATTTTATAATGCACCAACTCTGGGTAATTAGGGTAGGGGAATTATAGTTGGAATCATAGAAGTTTAATACATACCAAGGAAACTAGATTTAGAAAAACTCTGATTAGAGAAAATTCCCCTCATATATTAATTCAAGATTAGTATAGAAGAACATCCAATTTTTTTTGGTCATATAGATATTATGTTGGTAATCCATGAAAAACATCCCCATATGAAAACTACACGTGGACATGATTTTGAAATAGATGTACTTAGGAGTGAATACTATGTCATGGAGTTTCAGTCTTGACCAAAGGTATCCTTGTAAATGACAACGAGCCTTACAGTGCAGCTGGTTTAACACTCTAGGGGATATGCTTATGATAATTTAAATTTTCATTACATACCCTTATAATGGATTTATGTGCAAACAGATATCCAATGAATTTTTTTTATGATTATAGATTATATAAATGAACTGTCCAATTTATGTTTAGTATTTTACATGTTTGGAATTCCACATTGTGATTCATAAACTATTCTACTGTGTTCCATTGTTTAGAAATAGAACCTAGTATAAGGAATGAAAATCATATCAACAATAATAATTCATGTTGGGATTTCCCTCATATTCATGATAATTATAGTGGATCTGGTGATGCAACTGGTACTGAACAGCTTATAACCATACTAGGAAAACTCACTCATGTTATGAATAATAACCTTACCCGTATAAAGCAACCATGTCCAAAATGAAGATAATCAATTTTTGATCACTCAATGAGGTAGAAATCACCAAAATTCAACTGTACTACAAATCCATTTTTAGCTAAGAAATGAATAAGTTACTTAGAAAAAATATTTCATGTTTATGGGGGTTACGAAAGAGAAAAAGTTATCTTGGCAGTTTATCACCTCTCAGGAGATGCAGATTACCGGTGGTCATTAATTCAAAATACAAAGGAGGATGAGGAAGTATAAAATATGAAATGGAGGGTGTTTAAAAAGCTTTTTATTGAAAAATTCTTCCCTAATGAACATCTAGAGGATATGGAAAGGCAGTTTCGGAGTCCGAGGAAAATGGAGGATGAGAATGTCATAAAGAATGAAGATAAATTTTAAAGGTTATCAAGGTATGTTTCAGATTATATACGTATCCTAATAAGTAATATTGATAGATTCTTTGATGGGTTAAAACCATTTCTCCAATGATAATTAGACATACAATCCTTCTCGTCATACAATGATATACTCTATTGTGATGTCAATATAGAAAAGGAAATCTTTATGTTTTAGGACTTTAAAGTGAAGTAAGAGTTGAATAGATCTTCTGTACACTATGGAAAAGAAAATTATGGGTAGAAGGAAATATTTGAATTTCTATCATATAATAATTGTGGGAAGAAACAACAGGTTATATTCATAAAGGGGATTTGATTTTCTTACAAGTATGGAGAAAATGTTCACCAAGCTCATGATTGAAAGGTGATGAAAGAGGATGTCAATGTTCACTGCAACAATTGTAATGAAATTGAGAATTATGGAAATGAATGTCCTATATGTCTAGGAAACATAACTCAGAAAATGCCAATGGATAAAGGCCAAGATTATTTGATTACAACTACAGAGGTTTAATTTCTTAATGATGTGGTGGCATGTGCTTTAGTATTTTCCTCTAAATTAGCCAATTCATTATTTGATTCTATATCAACGCATGTTTACATATCTTAATATTTTTCCAAGAAAATTAGATATTTTTAATTTGACTTAACAATGGAATTTTCAATCAGAACTCGTAAGGGATGTATCATAACAACAATATTTGGTAAACTAGTTACCATTATGGTATATAAACAAGCATTATCTACTGATCTTATTTCCATACCCATTATTGAACATGATATAATCCTTGGTATGGATTGGATTTTGGGCGATGATGTGAAAAATTATTGTAAGAAAAAGTAAGTTACAATTTTATATGATGATAATTAATCCATTATATTTAAATAATAAACATCCCTATCTGATTCTCATCTAGATACACCATCTATAGAACTACTAAAATCAATTTTTGGAAAGGAAGATAGTGAAACAAATTTGAGTGAGGAAAGAAATTTTCAAATAGAGGATTTACCTATTGTGAAAAAATATGATGATGTGATTTTAAAGGATTTACTATGACATCCTATGGGATGAGAAATTGAGTTTTCCATTTAATTAATCAATGGTTCAGGGCCCATATCGAACACCCCTTTTGGAATGGCCACTGTGGAATTAGTGGAACTAAAGAAAAAACTAGAGGAATTTAGTTTTTAAGGATTTATCCACCCTCGTTTTTATCTATTGGGATACCTGGTTATTTTTTTAAGTAGAAAGATAGATATACGAGGTTGTGCATTGACTATAGGAAAATCAATGATATACCAATAAAGAAAAAGTATCCCCTTTCTTACATTGATGATTTATATGACCAACTTCATAGAACTCAATATTTATCAAAGATTGAAATTTGATCTGGATATCATCACTTGTGCATGAAGAAGGAAGACATTCCAAATAAAGCATTTCAAATTAGGTATCGACATTATGAGTTTACAGTAATGCCGTTTTGATTGACTAATGCACCCTCTATTTTCATGGATCTAATGATTATAGTATTCAAGGAGAGTCTTGATGAATCTGTATTGGTATTTATTGATGATATCTGGGTATAGTCCAAAATCTATGAATATTATAAAAATAACTTACACACTATTATGAAAACTCATATATTAAAGGAATTATATGGGATGTTTATAAAGTTTTAATTCTGGCATCTGAAGATTTATTTTCTTGGCCATATTGTTTCAAAGGATGGAATCTCTATTGATCCTTCAATGAGAAGGGAAATACGTTAATGGAAAGCACCAATGGGTATAACTGAGGTATATAGTTTTATTAATTTAGTAGGTTACTATTAGAATTTCATCCAGAGTTTTTCTTGATTGGATAACCCATTAACCAAGCTCACACATAATGGTGTTAAATTTGTATGTATAAATAGTGTGAAGAATGTTTTAATGAATTGATGTAAAGATTATTCATTGATCCTATCTTGACTCTTCCACTGGGGAACAATGGTTTGGTTATTTATTATGATGCTTCAAAGAAAGGAATTTGTTGAGTCTGTATTTATAATAATATAGTTATATCCTATGCATCACGATTGCTAAAAATTCATGAAAAAAACTATCCTACTCATAACTTTTATTTATATCCTGTAATATTTTTTTTGTATATATAAAGAGACTCTATATATGTTGAAAATTGTGAGATATATACATATTAAAAAATTGGTATATTTTCTCACAAAAATAACCCAACATGAGGGAGAGGATATGTCTTGAACTCGTCAAACATTATGATTTCACAATACATTACCACCCTTGGAAGGAAAATAAGGTGGAAGATGCTTTGATTCGAAAGGATCATGGACTTCTGAACAAGATAAGAATTGAAAGGGTCTTATGTTCATTGATCTAGTAAAGATGGATATTGTAATAATCATGGAAGGTGAAACATTTATATTGTATCAAATGGTTTCCAAAACAAGTTTACTAGAAAGGATAAAACGTTCTCAGACTGACGATGGAGACTTTCAATATAAAATTAACGCTTTGAATGATGGAAGATTTATTCACTTAGTATATGAGGATGGAATGTTGAAATTTTGGAAGTGTCATTTTTTCCCAACATACGTGATATAAATTTTTTTTTATCATACTAATACCTTAAAATTCACTATACACCCAGCTAGCACTAAGATGTATTGTTATTTTAGGGAACATTTTTAGTGCGACAATATGAAGAGGGAGTTTGAGAATTATATATCAAGAAGTATAGTTTGTCAACACTAAATAATATAAGACAACATAAAAGATGAGTAAAGAAACTTATTCTCAGGCATGATTTGAAATGGGATTATATTATGATTGACTTTTTCATGGGGCTACCAAAGAATCGTAGAAGCGATGATGCAATATGGGTCATTGTGGATCATCTTACCTTGTCACCACATTTTCATGCAGTAAGAGAAGATTTATCACTTGATCATTTTGCAATAAAATATATTAATGAAGTTGTAAGTATTCATGGTGCACCCTAATCGATTGATTCTAATCTAGATCCCTGTTTTACATCAAGATTCTATAAAATTCTTCAAAAATTCGTAGATGTTGAACTTCATTTGAGCACTACCTACCACTCTCAAACCGACGGACAATGAGAACATACTATTAAAGTAATAAAAGACATTTTTAGATCTTTCTCACTTTATTTTCAATGTATATAGGATCAATATTTATCATTTTTATAAATTTTCTACAACAATAGATTTCATTAATGTATACAAATTGCACAATTTGAAGCATCATATGCAATGATATGTTGCACACCAACTTATTTGGATGATTTTGGTAAAGGAAAAATCATAGGCCCAAAACATGTTAAGGAAAAAATAGAAATGGTTAATATTATCCAAACCCACATCAAATTAGCTCAAAATAGAAAAAAACATTACTGATAACTGAACGAAGGATTTGAAATTTTAGTAGGTGATCATTTTTTCATAAAGACATCTCCATGGTAGGCTATTATACGATTCGGTATGAAGGGTAAATTAAATCCCAGGTACATGGGACCTTTCAAAATTCTAAAATGAATTATACTTCTGGCATACTATTTAGAAATTCCACCAAGTCTCTCCAGTGTTTATGTTGTGGTCCACATATCATTGTTGATAAAATACATGCATGACCCAAAACATGTGCTCAACTATGAAGAAATAGAACTGGAAACTGATATGTATATTGAAAAGAGCCTATCAATATTCATGATACCTGAGAACAAGTGTTGAGAAACAGGATGGATCTTTGGGTAAGAGTACATTGAAAAAACCATAAAATGGACAATGCAATGTGGGAACCAGAGTAACCTATGATGAATAACCACCTGAATCATTTTATGCTGTAATATTATAGAAATTTTTAGGAAAATAATATTTTAAGGAGTTCAGATTGTAACATCCATAGCTTTAATGACACTGTTCTCTTTTATTAATACAATTGCATGCACTGTATGCAACACTGGGATCTAGAACACCATGACCAATTGGCCATTTAAAAAATTAGTTAGGAATAATAATATCTAATTTTTAAAATTTTATAAATTTTAATTTTCAAAATGGACATATTTTTTGGATTTCAAATATCAAAATTAGCTTAGAGGTAATTTTTTGTATTTTTCTGAAAGCATTCAGTTTTTTATGAATAGTGAAAAACACTTAATTATTGTTCAAAATAGACTTTTTTTCATAATTATTTTTTTAATTTAAATTTATTTTAAAGTCAATATAGATAAATGATATCTATGTTATTCCAATTCAATTAATTGGAGTCATTAGATAATAATATTAGATATATAAAATTTTATTGAACATTTTAACATCTTTTACCCACCATCTTAGCACATCTGCAAATTTGCAAAAAACACAACATTACTACTTTTGTGAATTTATTTTAAAAAATATGAAATCAAAGTTGTCATAGTTATGTAATATGTTGTTTAGTAGGATGAAAATAATTTTTTTTGTGAATAATAACATTTGATTTTTATTTACAATGGTTAAAAGTAAATAGGGTATTAAAAGTAAAAATAATTTTATAGTATTATAAAATGACTCCAACACATGTCATAATTCTATTGGATAAGTGTTTATCAAAAAAATTCTACCTTTTGACAAGAATAAGATCCATTTTTATCCATTTATGTTAGATTATGACAGTTATTATATTTTCATTAATGTAGAGTTAAAAGTATTAAATTCAAATATTTATAACTAAAATAATTTTAACATAGTTTTATACATTAGATAAATTAGATTATAAATATTCATTATAACTCTAAGATTATTTCATACAACATAGTGTTTTATTTATAATCTTTAGATATTATATAATTAATTTTATTTATGACACATTGATGATGGAGTAATTACATTAATAATAATTGATTAAAATAACTGAAATTATAAATATTAAAATAAATGTAAATTGAAACGTTTGATTCCTTACACTAATTTTATAGGTTAATATGATATGCTAGGGTTTATTAAAAGTATTTATTTAGAAATAATATACTATTTATGACATTCATAAAAACAAAATATAAAATATGGTCAAAAATAGACATAAATGGGTTTTTAAAACAAATAATATTTTATTAAATGATATCATGTTACTAAAAATATAAAATTCGTCCAAATGATTTATATAATGTAATATATTTCATTAATGAACCACTTGAGCTTCACATATAATTTTATAGTAACTATATTAACCATGTATTCAAAAAATACAAGAAGAAATGGTAAATGTTAAACTATTTAACTAAGAGTTGAATCTAAAATATACGGTTAATTTGGTGACCTAAATTTGTCTATTACATACTGTATGAGGGGGATACAACCCAAAACCACATTATCCTCTAAATAAGTCTATTTGGAACTATTATAATCCTAAAATAATTTCATAATAAATTAATATTTGAAACATTTCCTAAAGTACCACTCACCTCTCTTAGAAAAAAGGTACATCACTTTATCTTAAATTCAAAAACCAAATCTATTTAGCTCATCCAAAACCTACTCAAATGCCCTCAATACTACGATCAATTCATCCTATAGGCCTTACATTTATCATAAAGCCATCTTAAGGATCATTTTTATTCTAATCAATAGGAAGCACCCAAAGAAGAGGTAATTATTTTGTCACCTCTTTCAAAGTGCTTATCTTATTCTACATCCTATTTCTATGTTGTTTCCATAATAAAATAATAAATCAAGTACGATATATATAATGATATGTTATTATAATTATTTTACAATAAAATTAATTATTCTATTTATCATATGAATGAAAATGTCACCATATGTGTGTGTGTATGGCTTTCCGTTCGCACGTCGTGGTGTAGTTTGTTATTCAACACATCATTATTTGGATGGGTATAATAATGTGTATAATTTATGTAAATAATAAATATAAAATAGTAATAAATATTTATATATAATATTATTTTCAATTTGTATGAATTAACCACCAATACAATGATATTGTCTTTCGTGCGTACGTACAACTTACCATATTCACGACACGATGATATTTCATTCCCCATCGTAACCATTCAAGAATAAAGTTCATTTGATGATAAAAAAATAATATTTAAGAACATAATATTATTATGTATATGAATAAAATAGATATAATCCATAACAAACATGTTATATGTAACAAAACATATAAATGATAATAAATGTGTTTACAAATAATGTACATTATGAAATTTTTGAAAAATTAACGAAATAATTTTTTAAATTATATGGAAGATGCGGCTATTTTCCACCATTATAACACTTTGAAACTTCCTTTACAATATTATATAATTCTTTTCGAAATAAATGTTTTCTTTTATAATTATTCACCTTTTAAATGATTTCAATGTAGAAAGAGATATTTCCAACAAAATAATATTTGTATTAATTTCATCTATGTCAACATCTGTTGTTGGATTTCATGATTAATTGATGTTGGTTTATTATGATACAATATTCCATATTGTATTGATAGTTTTATGATATTCTTGACTGTTGATGTTCTATTTTTATGTCATTCATGGTTTAAGGTTAAAGTATTAACATTTTGTATGTTAGTTTACATTAAATGTTTATGTTATGTTTCAAACTTTTCATCTGAGTAATGCATTAGGCATAATAAGTGATAGGTGGGTCCTGCTATAGCCCCTCGATGAATCAGTAGGTCTTATGAGAAAACAATATTGTCTTGGAACAAATCCTTGATAATTTTTTTTATTTTTAGTCTTGGCACGAGGCCTAGACTATGGGGTTAGGAAGTCCGACATAATGCATTCAATAATTTTGAGATTAGATATTGATATTACATGTAATTATTCATCAATTAGAATATCATTGTGACTAAGTAAATTTAATTATTAGATTTATCTTTATGATAATATGAGGATGTTTATGTTTATATGGATTCTGTTTCAGTCTTATAAATTTTCTTAACTTTTTTTGATAGTTTCGGCTATATTGTTATCATTAATAAGAAACTGAGATCACCCCTTTTTATGTTTAATTTTCCCAGGATGTGTATAGGTATATTATGACTAACCAGAAGGGATAAGATAAGTTATATGAGTGTGTTAAATGGAGGAACAATGTTTATTTTTAATTTAAAAATGTAATTTAAAATATATAAATATATCTAGTACATACAAGGATACTAATCTGGTTTTTCATTCTGGAAATGATCTCTTGTGATCAAGCTAATGTTTTGTAATAATGCTCCAAAACTAGTTAACTAGTTTTTTGGCATTACATATTGAAACCAACCATGAGAAATTTTTATGAAAACATATGTGGTAGAAAATGAAATTATTCTCCTCATGAGAAATAAAATTTAATGTTAAATGTAACAAAAAACATGTTCTGATGATTAGTAGACACTATCTTGTAATAAAAAATGATGAGATTCCAATCATTAAATAGAATGAGTATTGTTCATTATGTCTTTCCTAAGGTGAAATCCACATTCCAATAGTTCGTTCTCTACACAACTAATTGATGTACATTGAATCATTAAAAAATAAAATTGTTTTTTTATTCTAAATTTCTCATATTGTTGAAATGTTTTCATTGATTTTTGTCATTTTTTATTTGAATAATATTATTCTTGGATTATTATTAATAATAGAAGTCAAACTGATGATATTCACTCCCTGAAATGAGAGTATTTAAGAGGTTTTTTCATTAGGTACTCTACTCAAATTCAATATAAAAATTTATAAGGTCAATTCATATAGATAATGTAGTGGTTTTATGAATACATTGGTTCCATTGATCAAAATATCAACACATATTCAATGTATTCTTCTATTATAATAATTGTATATGAATCAATAAAGGATTAATTAATTAATATAATTATAATTAAGTCTATGAAATCAAATATATATATATATGTTCTTTTAATATATATGAGTATTTCATATATATTTTTAAGGTATTAATAAATAATAGAATTTACCTATATTCTCAAGGTATTAGGGTGAAGAAGAGAAATATGGAGTTTTGAGGATCATAAAATAACTAAAGCTGAGAAGGAATGAAAATTAATCTTCCTTTATGTCAGAACAATATAGATAATCATAGGGTAGTTTTTTAAGTGTACTAGTTAATTTTTTTTATGGAAATCATGGTCATTATATAATTGAATGTCAAATGGGTTTGATGAATGTAGAGTCTTAAATTATTAATGATAATTCTTTACTGAATTCACCAAGCACACCCTAAAGCATAAATTGTAATGTTTATGGTAATTACAAAACCCAAATCATAAAACTAAGTGCATAAGATGAAAATTATCAATAAAAATATAATAATTAATGTTATAATGGTATATATCTTTTAATAAAAAAATGCTAATGTTGTTCACCAAATTGGTGGGGAAAATGAAAAATTATTTAAAACTATAAATTTAAATTTCAATGTGATTTAGGATATACTAACACTTTTATGTCATAATAATTTTAGGTAATATTAAATGTCCACTTAATTTATAAAATGATGATTTATCAGTAAGAAAAAATTCTTGGTATGGTGATCAGAATATATTATTATAAAACCTCTCAAATATATTTTCCCAGGAATTTATATCTAGTAAATCATTTTAATCAAAGTATTACTCTATTTTTGTAATATTGATCATGCATTATATCTCATTATATGTCTCACGACCCGTCCTCTGGACCCGTGTCGTGACTATCTCAAGCCTGCCTTCCATAGGCGAAGAGATGACGACTAGCACCAAAGGTGAAACCCTGATAAAATGGAACAAATCATCTTTAAACCCATATCACACACAGTCTGAACATAAGCAGTAGATGCAACAAGTACTAATATAGAAAATAATGGTTTGCTAAAAGTAAGTGGGCATGTATAGAAACCCAACTAAACAAAAAAGTACAAGTACAAGTAAAAAGGGAAAATAGATCATGGATCATCCACCGGGGAATCCAACCTGAAGGGTAAGTATAGATATCGAACAACTCATCCCTGAGGTATGTCCTATTTAGTCCAGCTCCGAGCAGCCTCCCATCTATCACCCTCAGCCACGATCACTAGTGACTGTCGTCTCCATAGAACACAACAAGGTGCGGGTGAAGCCCATACAGTGGTGAGTATAACAATACTCAGTAGGGGACCCCGAGAGCCCCGAAGGACTCCCATAATCCACTAAGGATAAACCACATTATTAATATACAATCACGAAGTATCAACCATACCTACTTAGGTATATGACCACACATATACCTAAGTTACCTATCACAAATCGACTCCAATTATTGAGCCCAACCACATTCCATTCCCCAAGTATAGAAACACTCCACGAGGAATGTACACACACAAGGTGTATCCTATAGGTAAAAATGAAAGAATAAAGAAATGTGGGCTTCACCACAACACATCCATAAGGAAACATCCATGAAGAAATATCCACCCTTACTTAGGTATATTCCTACACATATACCTAAGTCGTCAAGAGTACACATCTAATACATGAGGTAAACATGAAGGTAATGAATCAGCTCACACCAGATATACACAACTTAAAAGAGAGTAAGAGATTATTAGTTTTAGATTCTGAATCATTATTCACTGTCAAACAGAAGATATCCGTAGAAACCTAAAACATCAGTCTGTCGAAGCTTTCGATCCTACATGGGATCTCGGTACAAAAGTTGTCACTGTCTAACCATTGGAGGATCTAAGTATAGTCTCGTCACTATCGAACCCACGGAGGATCTAGCTCTAGTCCCTTCGTTGTCGAACCCACCGAGGACCATGGTCCAGTCTCGTCGATGTCGAACCCATGGAGGATCTAGGTCCAGTCTCGTCCCTTTCGAACCCACGGAGGATCCAAGGCCACTCTCGTCACTATCAAACCCATAGAAGATCCAGGTCCAGTCTAGTCACTGTCAAAACCACGGAGGATCCAGGTCCAGTCTCTTCACTATCTAACCTAGATAGGATCCCATTCCATTAGTAGGATCACATAGGATCCTATCATCTTAGTCGCAGCCAGCCATACGGTTCTCGTTCAAAGCATGCTCGATTCCGGGAGGATCTATTCCTAGAGCAAAGAATCGGTACATCAAGTACCATGAAGTCTCGAGTTGAAGTATCCAGTATATCTGTCTCATCAAAAGTAACCCAACGCAACAGACGACACGTCAATCAGACACCCAGTCTATGAGTTATTGGCATTTTCATTCTAGGGGCTTAGTTGGTTTTTAGGTTCAAACTAACCCGGTCATACCCCAACTATTTTCAAACCTCAAGTGGGGTATTCCAAAAGAACTGTCCTGCTCTAAGCCTTCCGTCACCACAGACGGTTTGTCATTCGGACACCAGTATCCCAAGATATGGGTGAAAGGGTGTAAACAGGCTAAAGCAGGTCCGGGGCCGGTCCGACTCAGTCAGACAGAACCTGCCCGACCCGAGTCCAGACCGGGGTCCGACCGAGTCCAAGGAGACAGCCCGGCCCGAGGGGGCGTCCCAGACCAATGGGCGGCCTTTTCCTATGGGAGGCACCGTGTGAAGGGTGGCCCGGTCCGATGGACGGCTCGTTCATGGGTGGCCTGGCCGAGGGAGGCCCGACAGATGGCGGCCCAGCCCGAGGGTGGTCCGACCAAAGGTGGCCCGGATGAGGATGGCTCGACTGATGGAGGCCTGGTACGGTGGCCCAACGGCTTTCGGGGTCAGCCTAAGCTACATCCAGGGGGGAAGTCATGCGCCCCTTGGCCACCAGAATGACTTTTCCATTCAGGTGTGAGCTGAACTGGCACCGGTGGCACCGGTCCATCACATGCGGGACCCGATGGGGTCCCACTCCTCTTATATGGCCTGAGAGGCCATCCACTCCTGCACCACGGCATCCGTCCCAACCGACAGCCACTGCACCCCCACTACAGCGCAACGGCGCTGCGGTTCTGCTGCCATCCTCGCGGCGCAACAACGCCGTGCCACTTCTGTTGCGGCCCGGCCTGGCTACGACTCGCTATATTCCTATTGCGGCACGATGGCGCCTCCCCATCACCACCGTGGCCCAGCCTCGCTGCGGACTCCCACTCCTCCGTGCGGTGGGACGACGCCCCAGTCATCATCCAACCGCTCCGACCCTCCTGGCCATGGCTCTTCCTTCCGGGGCGGTGCGATAGCACCGCGCCCCTCCGGCGCCGCCCCATCCCACCTGGCAGTGGCTCTGTTCTCTACGCGGCACGAAGGTGCTGCTCCCTTATGGCGACCCAGCGGCCTTGCATCGTCGACTTCTTCTCGGTCCTCTTCCATCATCAACAAATAAAAACAACCAAAAGGGGAGGGTCAGGCCATGTTCGTGCAGTATGAGCCCTCCTCGTCATGGAGATAACATTTGGTTTATGCAACCCATTATTTAACTGTTGGAAAAATATTTCAAACAATTTCAAAATATTTAATTAATTCCATTAATTAATCTGTGGTTTGGCACACTTATAAGGGAAGGTGGAAAGTTACAAGGGTTTATAGCCAGTGTGGTACCCATGTTTAATATCATCTCTAGGGAGGTTATGTGAGGGTGTGCCTCACTAGCATAACCTCTCATGGGAGGTTATGGTATGGTGGCCCCCACCAATAATCTATTCTTGGAGGTTTTAGACACCCCAAATAAAAATAATGTTAACACTTTATTTTTATTTAATTTAATTAATAACCTCACAATCTGACTCCCATTCTCGTTAGAATGCAATTGCGGTGATGGTCTCACTAAGCAATCATCGACGCTGCAAGTTCAATTCTGCCCTCGAATTTTAGTTCTAAGAACCAGTTCAAAAGATATAAAATCTCACTTGTATGTTTACTGAACGTACCCGAACAATGCTTCAGAAATTGATTCCAGGCACACTGGCCCTCGGAATCAAGTACTGTCAGAAAATGCGGACCCGTAAAATTTCCATGAATTTATGGAATAAATTTCAATGGAAATTCTGTTTCTTTACATTCTCCCCACCTCATGGATTTACATCCCCGTAAGACACAACTCGAATTAAGGGAACACATAGGGGTACTGATCACACATCTGAGCCTCCCGCTCCCATGTGCTCTCTTGGAGGTTCATGTGCTGCCAGTAAACATGCACCCGAGGTATTGAACATCCATGAAGGACCTGCTCTTGTTGATCCTCAATGTCCACAGGAACCTCTGTAAAAGTCACCTCGTCGTCAATGTCCAACTCCATGTGGTCAATAATGAGGGACGAGCTGTGCACATATTTCCTTAGCTGAGACATATGGAAGACGTTGTGCACCCGGTGCGATAGAGGTGGGAGAGCCAGGCAGTGAGCCACCTTGCCTACTCCGCTGTGAACCTAGAACAGTCTGATGAATCGCGGAGATTAATTTCCGCCTCGGCCAAATCTCCATAAACCAAATCGAGGTGAGACTCATAGAAAGACTTGGTCACCATCCTCGAAATCTAGTGGTCTCTGTCTCCTATCAGCATAAGAATTTTGCCTGCTCTATGTAGTCTTTATCCGCTCTTGGATGATCTCCACCTTCTCCGTCGTAGCCTACAACATCTTGGGTCCCACAAGTGATGATTCCCCTTGGTCAGTCCATCACAGAGATGATCTAAATGGTCGATCGTACAGTGCCCCGAAAGGTGCCATCTCGATGGTGGAGTGGTAGCTTTTATTATATGCAAAAATCATCCAAGGGTTAATGATCCTCCCAGCTATGACTGAAGTCGGGGACACATGCACGGCGCATGTCCTCGAGAGTCTGAATGGTTCTCTTAGTCTGACCATCCATCTGAGGATGGAAGGTGGTTCTCTAGCGAAGCTGCGTCCCAAAAGCATCCTGCCACCCCTTCCATAATCTGGAAGTGAAACGAGCATCTCTATCGGAGATGATCATCGATGGAACACCATGAAGTCGTATGATCTCCTGCACGTAGAGGCTTCCCAGACTCTCTACTGACCCCTGATCTATGATCGGTAGGAAGTGGGCCAACTTGGTGAGTCAGTAAAAGATCACCCATATAGAGTCGTGACTTCTGGATGCACATGGAAGACCCATCAGGAAGTCCATGGATATCCCATCCCACTTCCACTCTGGGACCTTTATGGGTTATACCAAGACCGATGGTACCTGGTGCTCTGCCTTCACTTGCTGACAAGTGAGGCATCATGAGACAAACTCTACTACTTACATCTTCATACCTGGCCACCAGTGCTATTGTCAAAGGTTCTGATACATCTTCACCACTCCTGGATGTACCGCAATAGGGGAAGTGTGGAAATCCCTCAACACTTACTCCTGAAGTGCATCTGTTACCAAGGTACATCCTATGAAGAGGATGATGTGCTTCCCACCTTCAAAAAATCCATTAGATTCTTGTCCTGTGGATATCTTAGAACGTCATGTATCACAGTCAGCATCCCCACGCTACGCCTCCCTAACTCATTGAAGAAGTGGGGGAGTGACTGTATGAGACTGAAGGATGGCTACTCTATCTCTATCCACAAAGGATATCTATAAACCAACCAGCTGCTCTGTCACCTCGCTTAGCAGATATATACCAGATCTCCAACTGAGTGAATCTGCTACAACATTCAACTTTATAAGAGTATAGACTATCTTGATGTCATAGTCCTAAAGGAACTCAAGCCAACATTGCTGTCTCAGGTTCAGGTCCTCATGAAAAAAGATATACCTGTGACTCTTGTGATCTGAGTATATGGTAAAACGTTCGCCCATAAGATTTTGATGCCACATCTTCAAGGAGAAGACAACTAATGTTAACTCCAGGTCATGGGTAGCGTAGTACTGCTCATGTTGTCTCAGCTTACAAGAACCATATGCGATCACTGCTCACTCCTACATCAAGGCACATGTGAGTCTGGTCCCTGATGTGTTGCGATAAACTACATTCCCTATGCCTTCCTCTAGAAGCCTCAAGATTGGGGAAATAGTCAGCTTCTGCCCCAGCTCTTGAAAGCTCCGTTGGCATCACTCTGACCAAATGGAGGGTTTCTCCTTCTTCTCGAAAACTGATAGTGGTGTTGCAATCTTGGAGAAGTCTGGCACAATGGTAAGTCTAGCGGACTCATGAGTGATCAACCGCAGCCCCTTATGCATGATTCCATTCTGTGCTTCCTGGGATTTCCTTTTCACCGACCAAAGAAAACCCCATCCCAAATTTGTAGATAACCCACAACCTTTTTGCCTAATACATTCAATCTGTGTATGAACTGTGGTTTCCCAGTCCATATCCAAAATAAGTTCGTAAGGCCTTGATGCTGCCACCAAGAGGTTCCAATAGAAACTCTCACCTCAAAGGTCAGATCACACCATCGGCATATGTTTGATTTTCGAGTCTCCTCCCAAAGGTATCTCTAGACGTGAGGGACATGTCAATGGTTTAACCGGAAACTCTAGGACTGGGACATGATTCGTGGAAGGTAAAAATGATTGGTACCTATGTCTATTGATACGGCAGCTGGTAGTAGACATAAAGCGTACCTAAAATCATTCCTAGATCCCTTGGGTCATACTCCTTGACCGCATTCAGCTACTCTCTTCCCCTACCCTCCAGCTCCCTAACCCTTGCGGGGTGTACAATGGCGGGTGGTTGTAACTTGTCGAAATGTTCACCAACTCATGCTGCTCTCCTAGCTCTACTTCCATGTATGATGCCCTGAAGATTCATCTATTCATAACACTTCCTCTTCTCAAAACATTTTTCATGCTCAAGTCTCTGAGACTGGTTCCAGTTTCATGCTTTCTAACTTCTAACATTCACTGGCTATATCCGCTCAACCAATGAACATTCAACCACACAGGTTCTCTCTAGAACCCTAATATAAGTAGGAATGCATAGAGGACCATGTTATTGCTCAGATATCCTTAAACACTCCTTGATCAGAGGTCTGAGATCTAAATAACGGATCGTATCATATTCAATGAGTACCAAGAAGGATCGTTATGCCTCGATGAATACTCATCTACTGACACATCGTCCTATAGAAGCTTTATAAGCTCTAGAAAACTCTCAGCCACCTCCTCAAGCCTATCCTCAGCCTCAAATGAGTCGAGCTCTCCACGGAACCTGAGGGGTATCTATTGCTGAAACACTTATAAGACACTATGCCTAAAAGTGTCCTCTACCAGTACCACCGATTACAACTGTTGACCAATAGGAAGTGATATAGCTGACACACTACCCGGAGGTACTATCTCGTGTAATGGTCCACGTACTGAGGCCTCATCACTAAGCGGGCCATCCTCAAGGTCACTCACTGAAAAATTCTAGTAGCTAAGATCACCATCTGCTCTACTGGTGTCTCAACTAGATGGAAAACTCTAGCACTCCCCTCCAACCAACCCTCAGCTACATGGGAAACTATCTTGCCTCAAAAACTCATAGGCATCTGCTGCTGGAACTCATAAAACGTGCTCATTCAGCGTGAACCAACCGCTAGTGTGGCTAAGGGTATCTTCTACCCTACAGGTGGTGGTGCTATTGGTACACCACCCGATGGTGACAACATAGATAGAGGGCCCTAAACCGGGGCCTCATCACTCGGTGGGCCGTCATCGTGTACTCTCTCAGAAACCGTAGCTTTTTGTCTACGCTGTGGAATACTGATATGGAACAGGTCCACCACGGTCAATATGTTTTACCTGGTGAGCTAACTCAATTATTTCACAAAGAAGTCTCTTTAAAACACACTCCCAATCAGTGTTTTCATGCACTGAGTCAGAAAATCAATAGTCAGGGTCCTCATGTAGGGATATGTCGGTCGCCACACCAACACTGGACTCCCTATACTGAAAACCACACTCAATACTCTTAACACTATTGCTTCATAGTAAGACATATCAGAGTCCTAAGATCTACGGTAAAACTGACTCCTCTGATATCAATTTTTCACGACCCGTCCTCGGGGCCCAGGCCATGACTACCCCAAGCCCGCCTACCATAGGCCAGGGGCTGGCGACTAGCACCAAAGGCAAAACCCAGATAAAAAAAGGAAGGCATTGTCTTTAAACCCGTATCACACACAGTCTGAACAGAAGTAGTAGAATCAAGAAGTACTAATATTGAAAATAATGGGGTGTTGAAAGTAAGTGGGCTAGTATAAAAACCCAACTGAACAACAAGTACAAGTACAAGTAAAAAGGGAAAACACCTCCTTGATCGTCCACCAGGGAATCCTACCTGAAGGGTAGGTATAGATCCCGAGAAACTCATCCCTAAGGTATGTCCCATCTGTTCCAGCTCCGAGCAGCCTCCCGTCTGTCACCCTCAGCCTCGATCACTGATGACTATGATCTGCACCGAACACAACAAGGTGCGGTTGAAGCCCGTGTAGGGGTGAGTATAACAATACTCAGTAGGGGACCCCGAGACCCCCAAAGGTCTCCCAGAATCCACTAATGATAAACCACAACCGTAAGATAAAATCACAATGTATCAACCATACTTACTTAGGTATATGCTCATACATATACCTATGTTTCAAATCACAAACCGGTTACAATTCTTGAGCCTAACCACATTCTATTACACAATTGTAGAAGAACTCCACAAAGAAAGTACAAAAAAAGGTGTATCCCATAGGTACAACTCACAAAAGATAGCCACGTGGGCTTCACCACAACACATCCAAGAAAAAACAGCCACCCTTACTTATGTATATGCCCATACATATACCTAAGTCATCAAGAGTAAACATCTCATACATGAGGTAAACACGAAGGTAGTGACTCAGCTCACACCAGGTATACACAATTTAAAAGAGAGTATGAGTAGATTAGTTGTTTCCATTAAATCATCTTTAATTGTCGAACGACAGATGTCTGTAGAAACATAAAACAACAGTTTGTCGAAGCTGTCGATCCTACATGGGATCTCAGTACAAAAGCTGTCACTGTCGAACCCACAGAGGATCTAGGTCCAGTCGGATCGCGGACAAACCCATGGAGGATCTAGGTCCAGTCTCGTCGTTGTCGAACCGACAGAGGATCCAGGTCCAATCTCATCACCGTCGAACCCATGGAGGATCCAGGTCCAGTCTCATCCCTGTCGAACCCATAGAGAATCTAGGTCCGGTCTCGTTACTGTCGAACCGACGGAGAATACAGGTCCAGTCTCGTCACTGGTGAACCCACAGAGGATCCAGGTCTAGTATTAGGTTCACGTAGGATCCTATCACCTCAGTCGCAGCCAGCCGTAGTGTTCTCGTACACAGCACGCTCGATTCCGGGTGGGAATGCTCCTAGATCCAATCATTAGTACATCAACTACCATGAAGTGTCGAGTTAATGTATCCCGTAGATCCACCTCATCATAATGAACCCAACATGACAGACAGCACGTCAATCAGACAAATGGCCTTTGAGTTATTGACATTTCTGTTCCAGGGGCCCAGTTGGTTTTTAGGTTCAATCCAACCTGAATATACCCCAACTATGTTCAAACCCCAATTGGGGTATGCCAAAAGAACATTCCTTCTCTAATCCTTTCGTTTCCATAGATGGTTCGTCGTTTGGACACCCATATCCCAAGATATGGGTGAAAGGGTGTAAACATGCTAAAGCGGGTCTGGGTCCAGTCCTAATCAGTCGAACGGACCTAGCCCAACCCGAGTCCGGACCAAGGTCCGACCCAGTCCGAGGAAATGGCCCGAACCGATGGGCGGCCCAGTTCGAAGGGCGGCCCGGTCCGAATGGTAGCCCAGCCCGATGGACTATCCGACCGAGGGTGGCCTGGCCGAAGGCAGCCTGGCCTGAGGGTGGCCCGGCTGAAGTCAGCCTAGTCTGGCGGACTAGAATCTCATGGGGTTTACCTAATCCATGACCAGGGGGATGTTGAGCACCCCCTATCCACCCGAATGACTTTTCCATTCGGGTGTGAGTAGAACCGATGTCGGTGGTGCCGATCCATCACAGGCGTGACCCGAAGGGGTCCCGCTCCTCCTGGATGGCCCGAGCGGCCAGCTGCTCCCACTCCATGGGGTTTGGCCTGACCGGATTCCACTTCCCCTCCACCCCGGTAGGACAACGCCGAGGTTCTGATGCCCTTTGCGTGGCGCGAAGCCGCCATGCCTCATTCGTCGTGGCCCTGCCTGGCCCCAACCAGCTACTTTCCCTGTGTGTCGCGCCGCCGCCGCAATATCACTGTCGTGGACTGGCCTGTCCATGGCCTCCCACTCCTCCATGCGGCATAACCACACATCGCTCATCATCCAAACACCATGGCCCTCCTGGCCATGGCTCTTCCTTCCAGTGCGGTGCGACGTCACTGTGCCCCTCCGACACTGCCGCGGCCCGCCTGACCGTACCTCGGTTCTCTACACAGCACGACGGTGCCACGTCCTTATGGAAACCCGGAGGCCTTGCACCATCGGATTCTTTGTGGTCCTCCTCCATCGTCAACAAATAAAAACAACCAAAGGGGGAGGGTTGGGCCATTTTCGTGCGGTTCAGGCGCTCCTCGTCAAGGGGATAACATTTGGAATACCATAATCTAGAAATTTGAATGACGAAGAAAAGAGGTTTATACTCATATATAAAATAACTCAAATCCCCCTACCTCACATGACGATAATCATTGACTTAGTCACGAGAAGGTGGTTTAGTTTCATCAAGGTCGGAAGAGAAAGAGTTTAGAGAAGATGAGTCAAATATGATGTCATCGGAGTTCATTGTGGGCGACTGCTTCGTCCCTCGACTAAAGGTTCTTCATTGACGGAGGAAGCATTCTTCCATGTTCTTCCTCCTCTCCCCCAAAAGTTCCACCAAAAGAGCCTCCAACCCAAAATAATGCGTTAAGCATCCCATTATTTTATTGTTGGTTAAAGAATTCAAACCATTTCAAAATAATTAAATAATCCCACTAATTAATTTGTGGTTTGGAAAACTTATGAGGGAAGGTGGAAAGTTATAAGGGGTTAAATCCGGTCTGTTCCTCGTGTAAAATATCCTCCCAAGGGAGGTTATGTGTCAGTGGGCTTCACCAACATAACCTCTCATGAGAGTTTATGGTCTGGTGGGCCCCACCACTAACCTCCACTTTGAGGTTTTAACCACCCCAATTAAAAACAAAGTTAACACTTTATGTTTATTTAATTTAATTAAAAACCCCAAAAACTAACTCCCATTATTATTAGAACGCAACAATGGTGAAGGTATCACTAAGAAATCAATGATTCTGCGAGTTTAACGGTGCCCTTGATATTCAGTTTCAAGAACCTGTTCAAAAGATATAAAATCCAACTCGTATTTTTACTGAACTTACCCGAACAAAATGTCAAAAATTGATTACGGGCACACCTGGCCTCAGAATCAAGCACCATTAAAACTATGGACTCGTAAAATTCCCATAAATTTATGAAAACATTTCCACGTAAATTATGGGTCTTTACAATATGGACCTCAAAACATTGGAACGTGGGCGCCATAGTACCATATTTATATTTCCCCATTAAGAGGGTAATACGAAATTTATATCTTCTTAATTTTTTTGAGGGGAAATACCCATATCAAAAAACTTATCTCTTTCAAAATGAAAGGAATATAAACCCCATATCAACCATCACCCCACCCCTATTCTAGTGCTGATTTTAGATTGTTTTATATATATATTTGGCAAGAGTATCCCTCCTGTAATATTTAATGTCTCTCTATTCACTCATCTCTAATTCTGATATATTTTGTAATGGTTTTTCATTCTTATTTCATTATAACATAGTGGAATAGTTTTTGGATGATGGGGACTCTGATCTTCCTTAGATCGGGATGTAAATATATTCTATCTGTAAGAAATTTTTCTTTAATTTTATGGTGGTACATCGACATGGGGATATTTAAGTGTATTTTCTTTAATGTTAAATTAAATTTATTATAAATGGTTGGTGTATTGTATTAATTTTACCTCTTGTAGTACCAGGATTATGTATTAGGGATTTCGTAGATTATTGAAATCAGTTCCTATGAAATATGATGACATAGGGATTGGGTTATTGAGATGAAATGGGTAGATCACGTGTGAGTATTGATATTTTTGAATATTACATTGAAGACACAACCATCCATTGAAGTAAATGGTAATGAATCAAAATTGATGTATGTGATCTTGTATACTATACCTAAGGTTGTTTTCTATATTTTATGGAAGGTGATATGTGGGAATTCCATAAACTAAAATTAAATATAAAAAATTGTTAAATTTTTGGATTAATTTTTTTGTTGAATTTGTTGTGCTAAATTAATAACCACATTGTCTATTTTAGTCCTAGAGAATTATCTTCAGGACTAATTCCTTGGTAGCAAAGACTATGACACGAGATTATGCATATAATGATTCCCACCCCTTTAGTTTTGTGATCAAATGTAAAAAATTAGTGTATCTATGTTTTGGTTCCTTCATTATAATAATTACAAATACACAATAGATGTGTATGGTGATACAGACTTACATTTAACATGAGTGGCTTAGGAATATCTATTGATTTTATATTTTTATTGTCCGAGATGTGTTGACCTGGGGTGACTAAAAATCAATAGTTTATCAGTAGTAAGACAATGTGGATTAACTATAGGAAAATATGTATCATGTTGGTTCAGTTAATGACCTAGTGGGACCTTGAAAATCATGATGGGTCAGTAAATATGGCTCTATCATGATACTAATGTTTGAATCCCTATGTGGTCCTTGAGCTTACTATTATTATGACATTGTTGAGGTATGTTATTACCTCTCTCAGAAAATGATCAACTAAGACTTTACCTTGATTCGGTATCGTAGTGTGATTCCCTAGAATTTTGGGGGACACATGGTTCCCCAGTGGGGTCCATCGATTTTCTAACCATATTGAGATTGTTCCTTTAGAAATGGGATGTGATGGTGATTTTATGAACATCACCTTTCCATGTCACATTATTTTATTTAGGTTGTTGTATGGTGTATGCAATGGGTTGGAAATTTATAATGTATGGGAAATGACCAAGGTATAGAGTATAGATTTTAAATTTAATGATTTGAATCACAGGGATTTTTTTTAAAAAACTCTAATTAATATGTTCTACTAAAAAATGTACTACGATGCTAACCATGAGGATGTATCATGAGGATAATGCAAACAACATTTCCAAAATGTCACATTATTAATTTTTTTAATTATAAAAAAATAGGGGATCAAAAGGTGTTGCAAATTTTTAAATTTTAGATAATCAAAATTCAATAATAAATCAACATTACTATTAATAAATTTCAAGCAAACCAGATTGTAAATGACAAGATAAAGAATGCGTCGTTGAAAAAACATTGATCCACAGAAACTCCCTCTATCATTGTCTACCAATGTATTACTATTATATAATATAATTTATAATTAAATACCTCATGTAATATACCTATATTTTCCATAAACCATATCTAGACCTCAAATATGGGTGTTATCCACATATGAATGGAATCTGATTTCCAAAACACCTTTGAGTTATAAGAATTAGTTGACATGTCTTGATCATTAGGGAGACCTCACCCAATAATGTTTCAACAAGAAAAAAACTATTTTACAATCATAAGATGATAAAAATTCCTATTAAAAAAATAATCGGAAAAAACAATATAATGATACCTCAATAAATCAGGAAAAAATACAATGATAAATTAAAAGAAAACTATTTACAATGAAATGCACAAACTCAAAAGGAGAAATTCATTCAGATATTCGCTTCCCACCACCTATTTTAATATATACATTAATGAATTTATTAATTCATGGGACACTCCTATAATAAATAATATATCGTCTATAATATCATTCTTACTCAATCCACCCATTATTTTAAAGGATTAAAAGTTTAAAATATAATGAAAAAGGTGTGGTTATAGGGTTGTGTAGAATGTGTCTCGTCAAAAATTTCTAAAATTTGGACATTTTACCATCCTTATCATGATGAGTTTTTTTAAAAAAAGAATTAAAAATTTATTTTTATTCCTCCACCCAAAATTTCATAATAGTTTCTCACATGGAGAAAAAGTTACAATTTTATTAATAAAGGAAACTGTTTTTGCATGAGGAGACCCTTCATCTTCTACAAGTTTGAATCACTCAATGAATTCATTAATTATTGATTTTCTCTATGAAGCACAAAATTAATTCTATAATATTATTCATACTTTATCTCTAATTAGAATAAATGAAATTAGAATCATGTAGCCAGAGTTATCCCACATTGAATGTAGTGGGGTCCACCATTCCATCCATAAAAACATTCCCAAAAATATGTATTTAGTTGGGGCAATAGATTTTATAATGAACACCTATACGAGTAGAAAAAATGTATACCAAACATATATGAATACTAGAAAAAATATATCAATTGATTTGAAAAAATATAGGAAATGTTATTCTAAACACAGAAAACTAGTGGAAACCTATTAATACTCAAGAAATAAGGAATTTTCACAATTTAGAACAAAATACATCAAAATAACTATTTTGATGAAATTTCACTTAAAATGGAAAATTGGTGGGTTTTATATCATTTCTATTCAAAAAGATAAATTGAAAATTTCATCTCTATCAATTCCCACACACCTACCAGTTGGACTCTCAGACTTGTTAGAACTCAAGTGAATTTAATAAGTAAAATTACAAACATGTTAATGAAAATATCAAATTAAATATCCAGGGAAGAAAACATTAAGGCATATAAAATAGACTAAATTAAAAATTATTTATTATGTTTATTATGTTTATTACAATTTCATTCATTTCTCCATGAAAAAGTATTTCTACAACACATTTCTCTCTTAGAACATGTTTTTTATTTTGAACAAATATATTATCATGAAAATAAATGAATAAATCACCATAACCTTGAATAATTTATTAATAAAAACAAAATTGTATAAAAAATTGTATATATCATGAGGAATTATAAATAGTTGTTATGAGGTTTTATGGTTGGTGGGTTTTGAAAAGTGAATAATTATGATGTAAAAAGAGATGGTTTGGCACTTTTTTAAATAGAAAAAGAATGATTCCAATTTTAACATAATCATTGTATTCTCATATTTATTAATGGTTTATATTTTTCTCAAAAAACCAATCCAAAATTTAATTCATAGACATAAAATAACTTCTCAAAAACATATTAAATGCACCAAAAATTTCTTCTAGAAATTATAATTTTGTAAATTTATAGGTAGGAAAAAAATAATATCATTGGGAAATATATAAAGGTATGGATAAGTTTTCATTGAAAGATATAGAAATGGAATATCATTCATAAAAATGTTTTACAGAGGAAAAAACATCTTTTCAAACACTGATTCTCCACCAAATTAAAACCAAATAAGTTAACCTGCCAAAACAATCTTCCCAAAACATTTGATTTATAAAAATCCTATAATGTAATCAATTTGGGGTTGGACTGGGTAAGTGGCATGTAATTTTCGAAACCTAATGGGAAGTACATGGCTATAGGTGAATCAAAATGATCAAATGTATAGGACATCCAAAAATGTAATATGTATTTAAAAAATTGGTTCTTAAATCATAAACGAATTACTGAAATGTCATTTTATTCTACTTCAATAAATCTTATTGGTTTTGATATAAAAAATTAATGCTTAGGTTAACACATGCATTTTTGGATCACTAAAGATGTGGGGTGAACATAGAGAAGATTTAAAAAAATTATAATTTTCATAGGAAATTGATTTTTAAAATTACACAAAATTCCTGGAATGAATTTAAAAAATAAATGATCTTTTATTATTTTCCAAAACATGAATCTATAAAATAAAACATTTTAGTAATTTTATATGTTTAGTTCCCTGAATCAAGTTTTTTTTATCAATGAAAATTTTCAATTCTTAATGGTTATTACATTCAAGATCAGTAGTTTTATTTACAAAAATAATAAAATAAAATAAATAAAAAATGAATAAAAACATGTAATAGAAATTCTAAAAGGAAACAAAAAAATCAGAACAAAAAATTATAATATATATATATAATTTTAATCCTCCCACCCCCAGAAGCACTTATTTTACTAAAATGTTCTCATTTTAGATAGATTATATGACAAATGAAAAAAAACATTAATCCGTGACAAAAAACTAGTAGGATGGAAAACCTGAAACTGGTTTTTATTGATTAACAATAACCTTGACCTAGCCTCCTAAAAGGTGAAACACTAAATCCTACATGAATAAAAATAAAAATACCATCATTGTATCATTTAAAGAAAAAAAATTAAAAAAATAAATATAATGGAAATGAGTCTTGGTATGAACCCCCATGTGGGCTATAAAAATTCACTACCCCTAGTAAGGGTGTCCTAACTGATCATCCCCAATGTTAAAGTGGGTGGAGTTTCTTTATCATGATCCAAAAAAAATTTATGTCTCCTATGATAATTCACTTACACAACATGTAGGAGCTCTAAAAAACTAAATTCTTCATGTACCCTTCTATGATATTGATGATCCTACAATGTACTGAAATAGGGAACACAATATAACAAAAAAATTCTATAAAATTACCATCATGAAAAAAATCCATTGGTTTTTGATTCTTAATATTTTGATTTTGTTCACAATAGTGTTAATCTCCAGTAATTATGTCTTATTTTGAAATAAGATAGGTGCATCCATCCTCATGCGAACAAGTAAACTCAAATGGGAACCCCATAATTTCATCCATTTCATTAATATCATTCCCTTCATATGAAAAATTAATCCGCACAAGAAATGGTAACAAATCATCATATGGACAAGCATTTAAAAAAACATTATCAAAATATTTAGGAAAATTAGGATCCAAAATTAAGACATCTCGGTTTGGATTCTCAGGTTTCATCACTTTTTCATGTCGAAGACATTGGTATTGAAAGAGGGCAGATTCTTCAGTCCCTCTATAAGATCTTAATAAGTTAATATATCAAGTATTTCATCCTCCTTAGATAATTATTCAAAAATGGGTTCTAATTTATCAATGTCAAAATAAGTGATTTAACATGAAATTACATTTTCAACCAATCCATGTGAGTTATTTTTCAAGGAGTTTTGATTTCTGAAAGGCACATCAGTTGGGTAATTAGTGATGATTTATTCATTAAATTATTAAAAATATGAATCAAACTAATCATTAAACACATATATAAGTGTTCCATGACATCCCTTGTGGGGGGGGGGGGTGATATTCCATTTCATTAGAATCTTTTTTCAGAATCATTTCATTCAAATAATTTTTTTTAATGATTCCCCATTTGTTTTCAAAAATATTTAATCATGGAAGCTCAATTTTGAAGAACCAAAATCTCTTAATTGATCATGAATTTTTTATGAATTAATTTTTTTTAATTTAACTGTTATTTTAAATTTTATTACCTAGTAGACTACTCATATGGTTGATAGTAAGGCCATGAATATGAGTTATCACTATGAAAATCTAATTTTCAAAGACTCTAAATTGGTTTTTAAAAACCTCAAAAGATAAAAACACATTAGGAAGAATACTCAAAAAAATGGAACTAAATTGACATTTGTAAATTTATTCACATAACTCTACTAAATATTTCCCCTTAACAATGATGTACAGTATTGACCACGGGGTTGTCTCACGAGGAAGTTACATGATATACTGTCAAATGATTACTTTGCCAATTTTTTTATTAATATCAAAACTAAAATTGGGGATTGAAAAATGTAAAAAAAATTAAATTACAGAAAATCATAATGAAATAATAAATATAAATTTTCAATTATAATTTAGAAGTAGCCCAAACTAAAATTTTCAATGATAAAGAAGCTAGTGGTGTACAACCTAAGATCCTCCAAAACTCAACTTTTCATTGTCTACCAATGTCTTACTATTAAAGTATCCAATATATTACTTAATATATCATTTTATAAACCTATATTGACAAGAACCCATATCAAGACCTCAAATATGTGTGTTTATCCTCTTTTTAATTTTATTGAATTGAAAAAATACGTATATGCAACTGGTACTAGTTAATCATGATTTTATCAATGCAGAGACCGCACCCAATGAAGTTCGTATAATAGAAAATTATTTTGAAATCAAAAGATCATAAAAATTATATAAAAAATATAAGAAAATTACAAAGATAGATAAATAGACCTCATTTAATAATGTAGAAAAATCATAAAATAATTTAATTGAAGCGATATTATAATGGAAAGAAACAACTCAAAAGGGGTAATACCTTTGCATCCACTCTTCCTAAAACCTTATAGATTTTATCCCATAATTTATTGATTACATCATTGAAAAATCAACTCCTGCATCTTAACATCTCTGTAATAGTAAAATTCTTCAATTTTTCCATTCCATGATACTAATGAGAAATTAGTACATAAATGAAAATGGTATTTCTAGAGTGCTATCCATAATGTGTTTCCTAAATCATTGATTGAATTTGGACCTTTTTTGGGCCTCATTATGTTACATTATCTCCATAAATGTTGTTCTGATATTCTTTCTTTTTCTCCTTAAAAAACTTATAAATTTTGGACAAGTGTAGAAAACATTATGCTTTAATTACAAAAATATATTGTTTCTGGTTGAGGAGGTCCTTCATCATCAACACGTTTGAATCGCTGAATGAAATCCATAATAGTGGAATTTCTAATTAAAAATATCAACAAATGTGTTATTTTAATTCATTTATTATCTTTAATTGGAATCAATTAATTTAGAAATATTTTCCATACTTATTCCCTTTTGAATGATCTGGGATAAACTCTCCCATCTTGAAAATGTTTATGCAAATAATTATTTTATTTGGGAATCAAAATGTTTTACTAAATGCCTCAATCAGTTGAAAAACATGAATCCCATTAATATAAAAACACAAGAAAAAATATTCACCCTAATTGGATCAATATAAAAAAAGATATTCTCAAAACTCAAAACTGATGAAAACATGTTACAATTAGAGAATTATGGAATTTTTCAATCTAGGTTAAAACACCACAAAATTCAAAAAAATGAGGCAATTTTATAAAAAATGAAAAATTAGTGTGGTTTAAATCGCATAATTCATATAAAATTTAATGAAAATTTTAACTCTATACGTAATACTCCTTGTTGAGAAAAAACCCATAGGGGGTTGTCATTATTTCTTGTAGGTGACTATATTTGGCTATTAAAAATCCTATTTATGTGGTCAATAATACTATTTGTGGGGAATCCATGTATTCAGAGGTATGAATAATCTAGAATACTATGATGAAGATCTCTAGGATCATTATATTTTTTTATACTTTTGTGCTATGTTTGGTCTGATAAATTTATATAGGTGGGGTCCTTATCACTTGATTTATATATAAAGGTGACCTAGATCTGTTATTTGGAGGTGAGGATCTCATGGTGTTTTCATAGACACCATAAAACTTCAAAAATTAGGAATTTATGTTTGAGTTCATTGACTAAATAATTCAAAAAATAGATATGACTTGGTCCACATATGAGGATACATTTGATGAAAATGTTTATAGTACCTGATCGGAGACATTTTGGAATTGGGATGAAGATTTTATGTTAATACACTTATTTAATTATTTTCTAACTGATCATTTTTTATATCAACAGTAAATATGAAACAGAAATATTAGTTTCAATATTGGTTTCATTGGGAATGTGTTAAGAGTTCATAAATTTGTTTTCAATCACATACAACTTGGACATACATTGCACTTCTAGACCAAATAAGCCTTCACATATAATAAGGCATAGGTTAGGTTAAATCTCAATATTGCATAATTCAGAAAGAGCATGGCGGGTCTGATTTTGAGTATGGATGAGGGTGTACCTTGTGGAATTACTGATTCGTTATTGTATTATATTTTTTATTGTTTACATATCTACATTTTTTATTAACCCATTTGGTGGTCAGTAATGTTATATACTTTTTTGGTAAAAAATTATACTATTATTTATTATTATTATTTGTTAATCTATATTCTTGTACTCTATTATTGTTTTGCTTTATGATGGTTTATTATTGTTATTTATTCTTAAATTTTCACTCTAGTGAAGGGGTTATAGTATCATCAAAGTACCACCATTACCACCTACTACTATTTAGAATTCACCTTCATAAGTATAGTCATGCATATCATCACAAAGAATCATAGTATAGTTATGATTCAGATTCATCAATGTTAGGGTGTTACAAATTAGTATTTGGTTGTTTTTTCTATATATTTTCATGATATGGTATAATGGATTGACATTAATGTGTTTTTTTTAATGTATTCCATAATAGTTCACTGGGATATAGCTTTTTCTAAAAGATCGGGTTACCATAGGCCTGGGATTGATGATCTTATACTCAATTATAATTGTTATTGTGATTTTTAATTATATTGATTCACAAGATTTTAATAATTTGTGATTTATATTTTCTAGACTATGTATCATGGAATATTTTTTAGAGTAATGTTAATGTATTTCCCTCTTCTCTATTATGGTGAGATGTATCCCATTCCTCTTATAAGGTATGTAGGATTTAAATTATATATATATAATAATATGGTTGTTTTCACTAATTATTGGGGCTCTCTAATTTTGTTTTTCATTAGTTTCACATATCGTTTTTTCTATTTTGATTAATTAATGGAATATTACTCAATTGGGATGACCAATAATATCTTTTATTTCATATGGATGTTCATTCTTATGAACATCGATAAACTCATGCTGGATCTAAAATATTGCCTTTGTGCATCAAATAAGAGTAACAGTAGTTATGGAGGGTATAAATTTTACACCATTTTTTGTTTACCCCTTGTTGATTTTGAGTATCTAATTTAGGTTACATAATGTTCTATGAACAACCATCCAAATCCTAATTTTCCATTTTATAAATAAACCACTTTATGGGTGAGTGGTAACCTCACCATCCTGGATAAAAAATATCAAAACCCAATAACACATTAACAATAATACATGCCACAAAATATAACCCAATACAACAAATTTCAAATTCAAATTTCAAATTCCGAAAATAACATGACATTGAAAGAAGCCACATGTCAAAACCTTAGGTAGTGAACCACCTAGAGCCACGTCCCTGATTTGCAAACGTGATTCCCAATCATTCATCAATTTTCATTGACATCGATGTTAAATTGATCACATCATATTAGCACATGTCGTCGTTGGAAAAAATTGGAAAACCTTCAAAACAAGTAGGGGAAACCTGAGATCATCGTTGACAATAGAGGGAGTAAATCAATATCCGAGAAACCCGTAAATAGTTTATCTGAAGATCATCGACATGAAAAAATCAATATCACTAAGGACTGTTAGCTCTTGAAACTCCTTTGACCACTCAAACTAACCTCCCAAGGCAACTTGAATGACACCTCACAGATCCAACTGGGAGGAGAGTGGTGAATTCTTATAGCAAGATCATAGTAAGAATGGATTCTAAGGAGAGGAAACATCAACACCAGAAACTGTAGAAATTGTCACGGATGATATCCATCAACAAAAAATCCAAAATCCGAAAACAAATCATGACCGATGAACAACACAACGATCTAAAGAACTCATGTGAAAGAAAAAAACAAAATGAAACCAATGAAATAGACTAAAACAATAAGGTATTAGAGGAACAACATGAACCAAGATGTCTGGATCCCTGATGAGCACTTAGTCAACACATACCAAACCCCCATTGAGAGCCACTACAACACACCATAATAGAGACTACTGTAGTGGATCAGGGAAAAGGAGAAGTTATTGAGGCTATCTGGGCACCTACATGAAGCCACGATTGTGGAGAGAAGGAAATACTAGAACAGTATTTGTGGAAAGATAATAGATAAAATCATCAATGGTATGTGTGAAGAGAGAGGCTTTGTTGGAGAACTAGATCACAAGAGAGAAACCCATATGAGAAGGTGAAACGATATGGGAGGCAAAACCTTCTAATGAGAAGATAGAAAAAACCCTTGTAGGATAGGTGCGGCTCGGTTGTGAGATCCATTCCATGGGAAACGTGAGACCTCAGAACCTTCTTGGATAAACCTATTTTGTTTTCTAAAATATAACATGGAATGGAATTTTACCTAACAAAACCAAATGTCTATTTTATTGATTTTTGGGTATGGGATTTTTGAATGGAATTTATTTTTAAAATAGTGGTGATCTATGAGATAATGATTTCCTAGGGGAAGATCCATTTAAGGATTCTCTAGAGGGTCATTACCCTTATTGATTGATGAAATGACATAGGATTCCAGTAAATTTATTTACATTAGAGATATGAGTCATTGTTGAAAATTTAGATTCCTTATGGTTTTAGATATAAGAACCATGAATATTTCACATGTTTTATGAAATTCATGATACATGATTGGTTGGTATAGGTAGGATAACTAGGAACTGTTAATTTATCTAAGGACTATATTTATTTGATTATTAATACAACATGTTCATTTCCAATGAGAGGGGTTTACCTAGTCTTTATCAGGTCCTTAGAGGTAAGAATTAATATATAGTTTATTTTATAATTTAAATTATAATATTAGGTGTTGGGTGATTGTGTTTAGTGATCATGTAGTTTAAATAGGTAAATTATATAGGTGGAGTAATTCTAATGAATAATTTTGTGAAAGGAACCTTCAATTTAAATTCAATGGACCCCATTAATACCAGAGTCAAACAATGGGTATGTTTTTCTTAATTGGGAATGTTTTGGATGGATACTAAGAATATGTGTCATATCATTATGTGAAGGATTTTAATATATAAATGGGATCATTTAGAATGTTTTTTTTGGATTATGGTGTAAACTTTTCATGCAACGTGGTATACAATGTTTCATGATTTTTAACTTCTCAAAGCATTGCTCGGGTGATTAATCATGTTGTACAAGATTTTGAAGCCACTATATGGTATTATATGGGAATCATACATATCAATTTTATGTAATACCTATTTATATTATAGATCTTTTGATGGTCAATATTTGTATGAGTATTAATTAAACTTATGATTAGAGTTTTGTTGGTGTGGTTACTTAGAGATCTTTGTGAAATAATATAAGTTCACTTATAGTGATGTGTTTTTTATACCTGGATTGTGAGTTGTGAAAATTTTTATTTTATAGTGATACCATGGGTTGAATGCTTTTGGATCCGGGTGTAGTTAGCATATAAATTGGTTGGTTTTTTTATGGTTCATAAGAGAGGATTAAAATGAACCATATTGTGGTATGTATACCATAAGAGTTTTATGGATGGTGACCATAATTATGATATGAAATTCAATGGATGTCTATGATAATGGTAAAATTATATTTTAATGGATGATGAGTTATGTTTTATGATGGATATCATGAGTTTGTGGTTTTACACATCAATACATGGTGTTCTATTATACATGGTGTGTGGGAAATGTTGATAATTAATGTGTCTATGTGATTATATTCCACGTTCAATCACTAGGTGGGGAGTGTGATTTCACTCAAATAAATATAAACTACATTCTAGAGTGGTCATGGATTCCTCAATGTGATCATTGGATAATTATTTTGGAAAGGAGATTCTATTGTTTTATTGGTTTTTGTTTTAATTATAGTGTATAGTGAATATCCGATGGATGTTAGGATATTAAATTGGATGGATTCTGAGCACAGAATTATGATTGGTATGGTTTTAATGTATCATTAATTAGATCTAGTCAGTGGTGTGCTAGTTGTAACATTATGTATTGATAGTTAAAAGTGTTAGTCGATGGTTTAACCCAGGAATACAACTAGTATTCAAGTTCAAAAATTTATTTATTGTATTTTAATGTTCATTGGATTCTTCATGAAATAAATTAATTAGGATGAAGTAATTTGAATATGTGTTTGTGGAGGAATCACATATTTGTGATACAGATCACATGGAGGACATTGAATGGATGTTTTTTATCTAATGATACATAATGAGATCGAAACTGGATATGGTATTCCATACTAGGTTCAATGGGTATCCTTTAATAATTTTTTTGGATATTTTGTGGGAGGATTCCATGTTTTGAATCCTCACATATCAGCAATGTGAGCAAATGGTTTTGGCCCTGAAATGAGAATGAGGGGTACTATGGATCATCATCTATTATTATCTAGTATTACACGTTTTTGTATAATGTTTAAATATATGTTTATATAATTTTATTGCATGTATGTGGATTTTTAAAAACCAATTAAATTGTTATAATAATGAATGTATTCAGATTTTAATGTTTTGGTTGATTATATGGGGATGATACCCATGGTCTAGAACATGAATTATTTGATTGATTTATAATATTTGAGATTGACCGACTTGATAATAGACATTCCAAATGTAGTTATGATTTTTATAAATGGTGGAAGATGTATTGGATGGAAACAATCAATAATAATGATTTATAAATTATGATATTGGTTGGTGATTAACAATAAATTTTTTTTATTGGTGATGAATTTTTATCCAATATAGGTCATAATTTATAATTCTATAACCATTGGGACTTCATTAGGAAAATAACAGTTATAGTGTATAGTTTATAATGTAACATTTCTATCTGAGAATTTGAAATTCATGAAATTCTTTAATATTCAATTAATGTATAGGTTAAATTTTTAATTGGGTTTTAAAGTAGTATTTTTATAATATTAACTCACCATAATGGTTTTTTTGGATGTCGAATGATTCTTAGATACTTTTCTAGGGTGTTTAATAAGTGAATGGGGAAGGATATGGTGGATGTATTTTGTGGTGGTTATAGCCTATAGCCGTGGGCCAAACATTATGGGGACGTTACATATTAAGTGGTCGGGTTTGCTACATAAGCACAAGGACCTAATGTTGTCCAAGTACAGTCTATTATATGAAATATTAAAAGGTGTTAATAAATTTTATAACCCACAAATTATTTGATATATAATCCCTATATCCTCTAACTTTATTATATCACAAGATAGTGTGTTTGAATCCCCTTCCCCACCTTTATCCCCCATGGATGGTTTGGTTTTTAGGAATTTCATTGTGATTTTAGTTAATCCATTCACAAAAGTTTTCTCCAATTGGATCCTCCTCTTGATTATTATTTTTTTGTCACATATTTGGGTATTTTATTCTTATTATACTATATTTTTTTGAATCTAACGTTGGTGATGGGAGTTCATTTTTCCGAGGATTGGGCATCTTGAGGCTCTTTATATCTAAAATTAATCATTAAATTTATGGAAATGCGCTATCATTGTGAAATTTCAATTTGTTTTTATTGAATTAATATTAGATTATTTATGGTGGTATTGGGTTAGGTTAATTATTTCCTACAAGATGGTTTTGTTAATATATATTTGATCTCCCATATATAGTTGACATTGGTTTCAGTGCAACATGATCAATTGAGGACTAAGTAATTAAGAATGATTTGGTTGATCATAAATGAGGTATGCTGGGATTATAGGAGACATTACAGTTACCAATTAACCTTCAAAGAAAATTGGAATGCATAAATATTTAGGGATGTGGTTTTTTATCCTTACCATATGGACATCAGTCATTTTTATGTGATATGTGATGTGTAGGAAAAACAAAAAATATGTGAAACCATGCGTAGTTGAATGATTTATTTTAAATTATAATTATAATAATGAAATTATTAGCAATTTTAATTCCTTCAGATAAATATATAAAAACATTGTTTATGTTTGTCATATATCATCGAACTAACAAATTTGTCATTAATATACGAGTCCTCAACAAGATTGTTCCCCGAAAATGATAAATCCCTCATAAGGGGTGACACAATTGATATATTTAGAAGTTCAAAGTTTAGTATCCTTTATAATGGATAATTGGACACCCCCTATTGGTGGTATATATTGTGATTGGGACACACTTGGAAATTTTAAATCTTAGGGTCTCTATTGATTGCATAGTTCCTTTTAGGTCTCATTGTTGTCTTGTGGAGAGATATGCTCCAGTGTTGGATTAGACCAAGTCTAGGTAAAATAAACCTCCGAAAACCATTATCATGATAGGTCATTGGCCTAAAATAATGGGAACATGAAGACTGATGTCTATTTGGATATAACTCTCTAGTATATATTTAACATGAAGTGCTATAGGTTTCCTATGATGTTGTGTCTACTATGGTATTGTTGTGGTAAATGATTCCCTCCAAGAGGAGGGTAATGACCAAAAACATGAATGAGATCGGGGACCCCTATATTGGTTCCCCTACTATGCGGGTGACATATGAGAGACCATCGGATTCCCTAGAGATAAAAACTCTTAAAAGTGCTTTCAGTTATTGAAATTTATAGTGAGTTTAAGAATCCTATTCATACAACTTATTTAATTTTATCTATGGCATGGATTGTTATAGATGGGATATACTTTTGTTATATATGTAATATAACAACCATAGATTTCATTACATGAGTATTACATCATTTTAATGATAAATAAGTATTAGAGATAAAAAACTAGTATACAAAGAGTTAGTTTCTTAGAAGAAATAATACCATAAACAACTTTTAAAAAATAAATCATAGTCAATAATTTAATTCATTATTCCATAGTTTCATAGTGGACTTTGTTTTCTCCTTAGAATATGTAATTACCTAATGGTATGCATCAAATAAAGGTACAAGTTAAAATCCCACTAAGGGGATAGAAGTATACATCAATAAAAATTACATGGGGAAAAATAATAATTAACATAACTTAATCATTTATTTGTCATCATAATCATGATAGAATCACTATATTAGAACATGGAATGTGAAAGTACAAAAAAACAAAACACCATGTCTCATTTGTCAAATACCAAACATGGTTGTAATCAAATCTATAATCATGTTCAAACATAACATATGTATATAATTATAACATCACAATTGGGAAAAAATAGAATCATTTCTATACATATATCACATTATATCAATAGATTCATCAGATTACCCATTGCATTGGAGTGCTATATAATTTCATGTGCACCATTCACATCACAACATTAAATAACCATGAATTCCATATAGAAATTAATTTAAAAGAAATTATATTTTGTAATATTAAAATAAAAACAATATAGTAATTTGGAACGAAAGAGCAATAATCCAATGAAAGAAAATTGGGATTGAGAACCCCCATACCTTATTTCTGAATTCGTTATTCATATTAATATCATGGATAATAAAATTATATTCATTAAATTATAAATCTATAACATCTTATCCATGTATTTTATTCATTATAATTTTACTAAATTCATATATTTCCATTTTGATGAGTTATAGAGTTCAATTTCATCATTTGAGATTATTTATTTTGTCGGTTTTCATAACTGGTTCACTAGTATATATGTATGGAAGATCAAACAAAATGAGAATAAATATCCAGATAAACAATTATATGTTAATAATGAACATAAAATTTATTAAATGTTATTATATTTTATGTTTCATCATGATATGAAGATGATTAATTAGATAAAATGTTACTCATAATCATATAGACTACATTGTTGGGATTTCAATCTTCCTGAAAAAAGTTTTTATTCATATTTAATATTTCGTAAATATGTTTTATAATGAAAATTAAAATGGTTATAATGTGAGTTTTTTAAACAAATTAAACATTCTAATGTAATTATGAACATCCATTAATGTGGTAATGGATGATCAAAACATTTTACCTTCTAAGGTGATACATTAATATATCACATAAAATGCTTTAATTTTTATAAAAAAGGGAGAGGAGAAGATGTTTAATGGTGAACTATTACAATAACATAATAATATTTCATTATATATATTTTATGGTATGTATAATTCAACTTGAATGAGGTTACGTGATGAGAGAATAATATTAGAAATAAAATGGAAAATGAAATTAAAAGGAAATGAAAGAGGATTTTCGCTCTTGAAATCTCCAAAATGAGAACCTATTTAGGGAAATTTCATTTTGACTCATTTTAATCAAAAGGCTTTTAGAAATGGGGTGATTATTATTAAGATTATTGATAATAATTAATGAATTATTCAAAACTTAGATGGTGTGAGGGGAAGAAGTGTTGACTATCGTAATTAAAGGGGATGCAAGGGCTGTTTTTTGATTTTTTTCATAATTATTTTATTATTTTTTATTAAGAATATGAATATTCATTATTAAAATGATATAATAAACTAAATATATATTCATATTTCTATATTACATGATTTTATCTTCCATGAAATAATAATTAGTAAATTTATTTTAAAATTTAATACTATAAATTAACGTATTTCACTATTCAAAAAAATTAAACTATTTTTGAAAATTAAAAAAAAAATCACCCTAACCATTAATAAATGTTTAGGATTCAAAAATAAACTCAATTTTATGAATTTTTATTCTAAATAAAATAGTTTTAATTATTAATTATAACAATTATTTATTATAAAACTACTGATTTTAAAATTATAACTGATTGTATGACACCTAGAAAAATTAGTTCGGGTATCTTAAAATTATCTTATAATCATTTTTCAAATAATATTAATTTAATAAAAAAATTTATGGAAATAAATATTATTTTAAATAATTATATTAAATTTAAAAATGTAAATAAACCCTAATGCTTTAGAAACATACCAACACTTTATTAATTATTTTTAAAATATTATTGACTTATATTATGATATAAATATATTATATTTTCATTTATAGACACCAACATTATATTTAGACATTCATAGGTGATTATTGTATCCTTTTGGATAGATTACTATTCCTAATTATAATATTACAATTCCAACGATCAAGTAAATATTCTATTAGTATATGTTACATAATTTAAATCACTTAATTAATAATTACTTTATGAGAATTTGTTTTTTATTGGGATTTCTATTATATGTGTACCTCCATGACCCAAGAATCCTAGATCTGCTGTTTTATTTATTTACAAGGTCATGATTATAAGAAAAACTGTGTTGAAGGACTAGACAATTTATTAGGTTTTGAAACACGACATAAACATGATACCCATATTACATTGGAAAAAGAAAATAAAACACAATACATAAAAAAATGTTAATAAAATGAATCTTTGAAACACATTCAAAGATAAATTCTTCATAAATTGGGTAAATGAAACAAAAAAAACTGATCTCAAATTCTAATTTAGGTAAAAGTAAAAATTTATTCAAGGAGCATTAATAACAAATAATAAATATTCCAAGCATAAAATATGATCAAATCATACCATATATGTAATTATTTAAACATAAAACAAGACCATGAATATTCTAACTATCCAAATAATCACATGTAATAATATTAATAATTTAATGAGTAATGTTGGACATAAAATATATCATGATCTATCCACTAGATAGATACTATAAATGTATATCTTTAAGTCAATTAATGTATGTGGGTATAAATCTATCTGATTGGGGAGAAATTTTATCATTATAATAATCTTAATCCTCATGGAATCAAATGTGAAGGGTTTTTTCATAATCTAATATCATCCCAATATACTAATGATGTATCATGGGGATTTATTATATATGTTAACCACCCATTGTTTTGTGTAAAATACACTCCCCATAAGAATAAATAATGAAATTTAAACAATATTTTGTATCATAATCAATAACTAGTTATATGTTATATCAATATTTCCATAAAAAAACTGACATAAACCATTTAATAGAGAAATGGATGATTTTATCATACGAGATAAACCTCAATGAATTGAAATATTTACCAATTGATGTTCATATAGATGAAAATACATTAAATTAGATCACTAAAAAAAGTATTGATGAAAAACTCTTTCAAAACCATATGAATAACATATTATTATAAAATTTTACTTTTCTTTTATAAAGCAATTATCAATACCAAAATTCTCCAAAAGATAAATTTGGTTGTTCATTTACTGAAACATTGTATCTGGAAAAAGAATACGAAAGTAAAATAATGGCCAATGTTGTGGAAAACACCATTTCATGGTATATGTAATGAATATAACATTATTTTTTTCATTTTTCAAAATGTTCCATATAAAATACGTAAGCAGTTTAATTTTTTGAATTCATGTAAAGAAATTTAAAATATAAATAATACATGAACTATAATACTATTATGTAAACAAATATATTAAAATATTTCCCCAAATCATTACATGATGAAAAATATTTCATTTCTAAATTTTTAAACATTATTGGTTTTTTACACCACATTGAATATTTAAATCATAATCCTCAAGAAAGAATATCATATAACAAAAGATATAATAATAATATAAAATTAAATAATGACATGACATTTCAATGTGGATATATATACACCTCATAAATTATGGAGGATGGATAACATAAAACAATTCCTCAATGAAAGGAGATTGAGATGATATCAATTAACTTATTTATTGACTCCTGCTATACTCATTCAAACCTCCTTTTCGTTGGGTACCTCCATTTTATATACACAAAAGGACTTATTTGTCTGGATTTATATCAAAATAAACGATTCTATGATGAATAGAGATAATATTTGTAGAGAAATAGGTATGGTTAGGTTGATATACAAATCTCAATTTGGGGTGATGAAGTGAGAGATGATGTTTCCTATTATAATTGTGGTTAGGGGTAAATTTGGAATCATGAAAAAATTAATATAAATTATTTTTAAATTAGTAATTTATACAAATTTATTTATTTATTATATAAAAGAGTATGTGTTGAAATAATCCCAAAAAATAATTTTTTATTTGATTATTACCCATTCTTACACTTATCATTTAGCTTTAATCCATAGTTAAAACCATTTACTCTTACCGTGAAAATGCAGATTTTTTAATGGTTAATATCGACACTTTTAGAAACTAAATTAAATATAAATGATTTTTAAATTAAATTTTCAAAATTATACCAATTATGTTTCTGGTTTTTATATTATTTATTTATTTATATCATTTAGTAATATAATTTTTATTTAAAATATCATTTATGTCAATTATCACACTATTCATTTCTTGTCTGTTAAAAAATTTAAATACATAAGAATATATTGAAGAAAAAACATTAATACATTACTAATTTTTCAATATCATTTAAAATTTTTTATGTCATTAATTATATCAAATTATATATTTTTTAATTTTTTAAATTAAATTTATTTGATATGTATCTTAATTAAACAATTATTACATCATCATTGTTGAAGCCTTTAATATAATTATTAATTCCATTAAAAATTAAAAAAAATATCATGAATAAGATAATAATTTTATTTTGAATAAATATTTATAGTCAATTATATCTTCTAAATAACATGATATAAAAAATGTAACACATAATAAACACATGAGTATGATATAATGTTCATTCAATACAATAAAATACTAAAAAGGTATATTGTAATCCAAGTTAATCCAAGTGGCCATAAAAACTTCACAAGGATTATTTTTGTCTAAAATAAATCATAAAAATAAATAAAAAACGTTTTATTGTGATCAAATATTAACTGTAATATTAGTTTTACCCTTAATTAACCGATTTTGTCATTACCGCGGTAATTAAATGAATTCAAATTTTACTATTCATATTTACCAAATATAAATTACACATATTTCATAAATTTGGACATTATGACTTTATATATGTAATTTAATATTAAATATTCTAGACACATAGTTGGAAAAATCTTATTTAAAAATATTCTCATTCAAAAAACAAGAAATGGGTTTTCTAAGTGAAAGCGTTGAAAAGATTAAAATATTTTTATATCTATATTCAATGTAAAATTTATTCCAGTAACATAAATGAAATTATATGAAAAATAATTTATCCAATAATAAAATGAATGAAATTAAAATTAAAATTTTAAAAAATTTAATATTTAGATCAAAACTTTATTTTAATTAAAATTAAATATTTTATCATTATTCATCAAAACATGAAACCTCTGAGAAAAAATTAAAAAATTACCCATATCCTAATATTTATATTAAAATTTAAAATATGAAGATTATTTTTTAAAATATTAATTATAAACGTATAAAAATAATGATATAAAACAAGTGCTCCATCAATAGGGATTAAATGTGTCTTTTTATTAAAAAATAATTTTTATGCCTAAAATTTAATTTGATCATATATCATGTTCATAAAACACATAGGATTAAAGTTAATCTTTGGATAAAATTTACTATCTATATAAATATATATTTCATTATAATAATAAAGAAAGTCATTTGTTAATTTTAGTGGTATTACACACAGTTATGTGCATTTAAATAGTTCTTATAAAGACATTTCCATTTTAATAAAATGGTTTTATATTTAATTCTACTTAATTGGAAACATATCAATTTAATAATATATTTTAATATGTAATTTAATCTTATTGCATAACAAAAAAATTCAGCTCTATGATAATGTCATTTTAAATTATATTATAAATAGTCTACCATGGTTCTTTTAAGCTCTGTTTGGAAAGAAATATAATATATCTAAGAGAATAAATTTAAAAATATAGATACCATAAAATCCTGGTGTATTACATTCTTCCCACCATAAAAATATTTTTTCTCCATTTAAAAATTAAATAAAAAATAAAAGTTACATAATTGAAAATTCATTCCTAGGAAATCCAAATTAGATGTAGGGTTAATAAAACATCATATTAATAAGAGGCGAAATGGAAATGTGATGGTCAAAACAAAATTATGATTTTGAATTGAAATTTTTTTTGTGAACGAAAAAATAATTACATGTAAGAGAAATCAAAATATAATGTTTTGATAGATAAAGATAGAGAATGCGGTAATCAGAAATTCAATCATCACAAAAATGTAAATGTAGGATGGGTTAAAGAAAATACTGATTCCATAGTAGTAAAATTACACAAACAGAATTTATAGTTCCAAATTATTTTCTTATAGTTCAGGGAATATATTAATATCTTAATAATAACCTGAGAAAAAACACAATTGGTTACTTTCCATGTTACTAGACTAATATCATCCATTCTATGGCCTTTGACCTATTTTCCATTCATCTCATATGACCAGAAATAGATATTTGAGAGGCATTTTTTGCTAGAATCACATTAAATGAATCATAAGTTCCATAATTCACTTCTCAAGTCATTAATTTGTTTACTGAATCCAAAATGGTTAACATAAGATATCAAATATAATAAATCAAACAATAACTGCAATCAAATATATACATAATTAAAATTAGTCCATTGTAACTTTAAGACACATTCACAATAACTATGTGATATTAAATGTCCAAAAGTTTTGAAGGTATGTTACTAAATTTGAGAAATCAAATTAACATTATATTCTCGAAACAACGTAATGTCAATCTTATTTTCATAAACTCAATATTTGATCACCTTAAATACCATAATAAAATTGTTTATGCTTCCAAATACATATAGAAGACATTTTGAAGTAAAATCCTCATATATTTCATGATACTTAATAAATAGAACCTTTGATGAAATAATTCATGAATCCAAATACACATGAACTTTAATCATGCCACATCATTCATAAACAATTAACAATGAACTGTAATCTTATTTTTTAATACCATATTCCTTTCATTTGTATTTTATAGGCTCATAATCATCATCATCATCATAAATAGTACTATTTTAACAATGATGACTTTTCCCATTAACCAAAACCCGAGGAACTATATGAGAAACACTAATCCTAGGAATATATCCATGAAGTATCATATATAGGTCATCTAAATCATGACTTTTTCTTCTAAATCTATGAGTCATTAGTTTTACCATATATTAGAAATTTTCATTACCAAAATATAGGTTTTTATCTTTTAATTACACTTTACCTAAAAGTAATTCATATGGCTTTGTTAATAAGTCCATGATTTTCTGAAATATAGTTTCCAATGAAGCTGTTAATGTTTCATTGATACCAAATATTACGCCCTAACACCAGAAGTACAAGACCATTGCATTACTTTATTATATTTAGATGATTACAAGGAATAAAATCACAAATTACAAAATAGTTCAGTAGTTTCAAAACCATATACATACATGATAACCATTTTATATTAGTATTGTAAAATAAAACATAATATATAACAAATGCTAAAAACTGCATCATTGAAAAATCATTTGAAGATCACATCTTCATAACATGGGGAAATGATAAAACATAATTGTGAGATAAAATTAATATTAAGGTTAATGTAAATCTGAAAATAACTAGAATTACTAGCAAATAATAAATATGTTATGAATAAAAGATGATCGAATAATTCCATATAAATAATCAGATGAGCTTCATAATGAACCATTGATATTCTATCAAATAAAATAATAATGTTGAATAATATAAATTAAGGAATTTATAATGATGGAATTATAAAATATCAAGATCAATGTTAATGGTAATTAATCTAAATATAAATCACTTATACTGTTTATATCAGTGGATATAAACTCATCTGATTTGGGCTTTGATCTATCCTCCTAGAAATTTAATACTTCTTGGAAATAGACATGAAGTTTTTTTTTGAAATGATTTCATCTCAAGATACCATAGATGCATCTATGGGATTTTATAAACATATTATTGACCCGTTTATTCATTTCAAATTTATTCCCCACCCGAATAAATAATAAAATGGAATGAATATGTATTAGCAAAATCAATAACAGGTTGAATGGTATACCAATAGACCCCCAATAAAACTGACCATAAACCATTTACTAAAGTATGGATGATGGTATCATTAGAGAAAATCATTAATAAAGTACATGATTTAAAAAATTATGTTGAAATATATGAAAATAAATTAAATGATATAACTAAAAAATCATTGAGAGAAACTATTATTAAACCCATATTAAAAAAAGACTCGTAAAAAAATAATTTTTTTTTATGAATCCATTTTTAGTACCCTCTTGTACTGTTATTGAATCCAGTAAAATCTTAAATATTTATATTCCTACTAACTACAATATATTTTTCATGCAGGGTTGAACCCACAGAGAAGGTAATTACTACAACTAATCTTCAAAAAACATTCAAAGGGCCCCACAGTTGTCAGCATAGGGGAAGATTTTATATAATTTTTTATTTTTTATTTTTTTTATATTTTTTATTAAGAAGTAGTGTGACTGAACATTTCAAAACATGTATCAAATTAAATTGAGGCTAGAAATAATTGAAATCATTGAGAAATAGATAGATAAAATGCTGATAAATTAACGATCATGTAAAACGCTGGGGGAAAATAAATCTTCATTATTCTGGTTTTAAAATTATTTCATTTCACATAAAAGTTATTGTAGAGTACCACCAAAGAGAGTATGATTTAACTCCCTCACTGAGATTTTCATCACATTATCCAATCAATTTTGGAGTTCTCTGCTCCAAAAAAATAAACTGTAAAAAGTTTGAAAATGACAACATGGCAAACACACCGTATGTTCTGATGTCTTATGAATTTATTATATTTTGATTGGTGTTTCCACAATCAATCTCTCCAATTGACTGTGAAATTTTGAAATTATTTTCTAGTGGAACACGAAATTGAATGAACTCAACACTTACCTCATAGATCAATACTGAATGCATTAGATTGATAAAGTGAAAAGAAAATTAAAAGATAGCCAGCTGAACCTCAATTTATCCCTAAACGAAATTATTTAACAAGAGAACATGTTCATTATCATTTCAGCAATTTCTGACATACTAAAGAGATTTCTAATTCCTGAATTAAGATGAAAGATAAATTCTCGAGATCATGATCTGCTCATGAGCTTCTCCAGCTCCAGGAAGTGGTTCTAGAGTCACCCTCTGATCATCCTCTTCTCAGACCTAGAACATTCAATGTGTATTTGTCGAATGAATGTCCCCACAAAAATCTGCTAATACTCTGTCTTTAGAAATCCATTATCATCTGCTGCTCATCACCATGAGACTCCACTGAAATAAACCTTGCATTTCATTGTGCCACCATACACATGTCCTTTTTTGCGAACCACATGCCGCATTAGTAAAACCCTTGTAGATATTTCCCGACTAGTTAGTTATAAGACTATAGACGTCTTAAAGTCCCATGAATGAACATGCACAAAAAGAACACACAAAACACAAAAAGAACACGAATTAAATTAATAAATATTTGATGTTTTTAATTTATTACGAGTCTTAAAATATTTATTAATGTTATTTTTTAATAACTTATTGATTTTTATTAACTAATGTAAATAATGTTAATAATAAATTTTATGTTTATTATTATTTTGAAAATAATATTATTTTATTCCAATTAAAACTATGAATTATTATTAAGAATTTTTTTTTAAAAAAATTTATTAGGTAATTAAATATAAAATATTAATTTATTACTAATTTATTCTAATATAAATTTTAGAAGTTAAATATAACTAATTGTAGTTTAATGATATTTTTATTTAAATTAACTAAAATAATAATTCTATTTTATATTAAATATTATGTTTATTATTGGTTTTAATATATTAATATTGTAAAATTTATTTAGTTTAGTTAATTTTTTTTAAAATTGTATGATTTTACTTATGTTTCCTATTAAATTTTAATGTTAAATTTTTAACACTTAATCTTCCTCCCCCCAAAATCATATTGTACAGGGTTGAGGGTTATCATCAGTTTCTTCTCCGCAATGGTGGGTCCACATCTCCCTTCGACGGCACCACTGGCATCGCCTCATCCTCTGCAAATCGTGGCGATTGTTCCTAGCTCAATATCAACTTAACATCCCTATAATGTAAACTTCAATGCAATGTTGACCTCAGCTCCAGTGGTAGTCAATTGAAACTCTTGCAGGTGGTTCGGTGCGGCTCCAGTTTCCAGATCATGAGTCATTCTTGGGGTGGTGGCTTGATCAACTTCATCATGCAACGACTCAGTCGGTGACCTGTTCGGATTTGGTGGAAGGTTCAAGAGAAGCACACCTTTATGAGGTGAGTTCGAGAGATTTTTATGTGTATATCGGGTTCGGTTCATAGGGTATTATGAATTGTTCTTGATTTGGGAATTCTCTCAGCTGATTGAATTTGTTTTTATTCTTGTGGTTCATATTGATTAATTATTGCTGAATCATCGATGTTTGATGTTACTAGGTTATGATCTGACACCATTCTTTAATTTTTTTCTAGAATCTGTTGTTGGTGTAGTTTGTTTGATGTTGTTTTGGATATGAAGAAGTAATAAAGGATGAGGTAAGGAGAAGGTGATGAGATGGAAATGAAAAAAGCAGTAGAACTGGTGGCAGTAGGAGAGAATGGATCCATATCGGCGAGAAAGAGGGGAGTAAATCTATCGATGAGATGTCATGGAAGCGAGGTCAGGGTCACTATTAGAAAAAAGTTCACTGATAGTTAAAATAAGACAAATTCTTCCAATAGTTATAAAATCATGGTTTTTGTTAGTTATAAAAAAATCATCCGTTTCAGATTAAAATTCAGGTCACTAATGTAAAACATAATCCGTATCAGTGACATTAAATAAAAATAGAACTAACGATAAGAAAAATAAATAAAATTGCATAAATTTAAATTTAAATTAAAAATTATGTTAATTAAAATTAAAAATTAGAACAAGACTAAACAACATATATTAAAAACATAATTATTATTAAACTTTAAACATAAAAATTACAATTTAAATTATTAATTGATAACACATAAATTGAAAACATAATTAGTGTCTATCTTTGTTGAAAGGAGGCATAAATTAAAATCTATTAAAGGGTTTACAGGGAGTGAAAAAGGATATCATCAGTGAATAATTAAATTACATATTGCTCATGTCAACATCACCTGTTCACAAAAAACAAATGTTAATGACTTAATAATTTGACTACATTCATAGGATTAAATAATTTATCTTTTAAAACATTTAATTTATTAATTATATGACAAAGTGAATACATAAAGTTTAAATTGTGCAATTTCATTTAATTTAAATGAGAATTTTATCTTAATCAAATAGCCAGATGATTAAACATATTAATTCATGATGTTAATTTATTTTAAGGAAACTAAATTAAATTATAAAATATTAAAATAATGAAGAAATTAATTAGGTAGAAATATGAAGATTAAATAATTGTTTAAAATAGTTTTTAATTTATTAAAAAGTGAAGAAAATTTTAATTATCAAAACTACTTAAGAAGTAGTTCAATTAGAAATGAAAAGTTAGATTGAAATAATTATTTTAAGGACTAAAAGTAAAAAAATAAAATATGAAAATAGATTAATTAAAAAATTTAATTATAAAAATAAGAAAGTACAATTATTTAGTAAAAGGTGCTTAAATAATTGATTAAATATTTATAAATTAAGTAACAAGATGTTGTGAAAATATTAACAAATAGAGCCATATCAAAATTTCCCACACATAAACTTTGTTTTCCTCCAAAAAATATCATTCAATTTATCTTTGAAAAACATATTGTGGTATTTTTCTTTCATCTCAAATTGGAACATGTAAAACATTTATGAAAAGATGACAAAATATGAAAACTGGCGTTTGAAAAGATATTTTCAAATCATGTCTTTCCTCAAACAAGTACTGAAAGGGTAATCAAGATACCAATTATTAATCAATAAAGAATGTGTCATGCCTCATACATAACTCTTCATAGTGATCATTTAAATCCAAACTCATTTTTTAATTCTAATAGTGACAAGGGGTAAACTATAAGTGGAGTTCGAAACATAACAGAGGAACCATGTATTTTGACACACCACCTAGGTCCCAACAATAAATAAGTTTTTTTGAATCACCTTAATGATTCAACCTAAATGATTCCCAAAATAAACCAATTGACTCCTTCTTCATATGACATTCATCATTCCTCTCACCTTAATGAACTCATTTTGACCTATAAACTTTAATTAATTTCACCCAAGCCATTTATCATATGATAAGCACTATTCAGTGAAATTATTCAATGTGTATAGAGGGATTATAGTAAATGTAAAGTCACCCAGCATTTAGGGTCTCAGAGGCACACTATGGGATCACAGATGCTCACTCTACTCCAATTCCAGAAGTATTTTTTGAAAAACATTCACATTCTCTCATTAAAGCAATTACATTAATAATTAAAGGATGTGAGTTCCCAAGAATAAAGATCAAACTTCTTTTTCCATGGATTATGATCATAACTCTACAAACAGGTCACCCATAACACTCACAAAAATAGTACATAAAAATGATTTCAAAAAAAATACAATGCAAGACCACTCAACAATCATCCATCTTCAATAATTTTAGAATCAAACAGATCTAATCATTAAATCAGAAATAATCCAAAGGCAAGACCCAATTTGGTACAGTGTAAAGACTAAAATTTTGAATTAATAATAAAAAAATTAACCATTTTTTTAAAAAATTATTGAAGTTTCTATGGGAATTGAAGGGATTTAAATTAAGAATAATTAATCATTGTCAAGACTTGACCCCTCCCCCACACATAAAACCCATATTTTCCCCAAAATTGACTTCAAAATATAGAAAATATATCCACCCTACTCTTTATTACACACTTAAACATGATTTATTACACAAAATATTCACTTGATACAACATAGAAGATCGAGAGGTCTAGTGTATTTGGGTCTTAAAAACATTACATAACAACATAAAACAGGAAACACCCATCGTTTTTGAAAAAAATCCTTTACATGACCACTACATTCCATCGTACATAGCATTACATGTGATAACCTAAGGATATGCATAAGAAAACGGTGAGTTATAAAGCCCATTAATGGAATAAACATGAATGAACATAATGAATGTAATATATTTTAGAAAATAGAAATATCAAGGGAGCACAAGATAAATGTAAACATAAAGGCATTAATATACATGATAATCATAACATGGAGATGTGGAAACAACACTTAACTGGGAATTAGCATGAGTCAAGGCTCATTGCATAAGGAGTATGAATAAACCCTCATTTCATATGACGCAAGAGTAAACCCTCGTTGCACTTCAATTAGAATGAGTCAAAACTCATTGCACATAAAATATCATGATATTATACTTTACGAAATGAATTGGAGCGCTATTAGGGAGTACCCTTCAAAAACATTTCATTTCATTCATAAAGGTGCCACATGGATTATACAACATGGAATCATTCAACATCTTAATTTCTCCCATGATAAAGGAATGTGGAATACATACATGAAACTCTATAATCAATAAGTAGATGTATTTAAATATAAATACCCTTGATAGAGAAGTGGGCATGGTATTCACTACACAGTGACTTGGGCATGCAAAATCGTGGATCAATATAGGTAGTGTAAAAGCGTGTCATAGGAAATCAAAAAAATGGTTGATGAGAGAGAAAGAAGTATCTAATCATATTGAAATGAAATAAACAATATGGGGTTTATATAGATACATGTCCCAACAATTTTAATGGAATTTATATTCATGGTACATAATAATTACTCGAATGTAAATGATGAGAGAGAAATTAATTACGGAATTTCGGCATGCTAACGTGTACACATGGAATGATTCAATGACAGAGAAATAGGTATCTCATCATTAAATAATAAATAGGATAGTATAGGTGAGGTTAGAAGTCATTCCCTAACATTTATAATTTAAATTAAAAGAGGATAACAATATTAATAAACGTGGATAAAAAAAGAAAGGAAGGAATATATTACATGGAAGTGTGATCCCAAAGGCTTGGGAGAGGATTGATAGAGGTTTCTTGGGAGCTTGAGGTGCCTTGGGAGGATTCAAGAGAAAATAGTGAAGGGGTTGGACTCACTCCAAAGGTGTTGAGTGAAGTGGAAGTGGGAGATTGGGTCGGTTTATATAGTAAATGAGATGGAATTATTTATTATTTAGGATTGGGTCACCACACATTTAAGTAATAAAAAAAAAAACAAAACATACCATGGTTTTTGGACATGGTTTTTTCCAAAGGAGAGTATAAAAAAATATTTTATAAGGATAATGGAATAACATCTTAAAATAATAGGGTAGCTTATGTGGAGGTGAGTCACACTCTCAAGGAAAAAAATTTAAAAATCTATAATCTTTTATAAGTCATGGAGGGTTCACTACTGATTTTTAAAATAAATAAAACAAATCTAAAATCACATTATTTTATTGGTAAAACATATATTGGCTGAACATAATATTTATAATATTTTATTACATCACTATTGGGTCATTATGATGTCATAAAACAGATTATATATTTTAACGGTATTAAATTTTTAACAAAAAATTCCACAGTCTCAGAATATTAAAAAAAAATTCACCGTAAGAAAAATTTCGACATCCTGATTCCAAAAAATATATAAATTTTATATAAATATTTTTCTAAATATTTTATTTTTTAATTTTAAAATAAAAACATACATTTATAAAAAATTCATGGGTTTGGACAAAAATAGTTTTCAATCAATAAAGAAATTACAATTGCATTCATAAAATTATATGATAATTTATATTTAAAAAAGTAATTTAATTATTATAATAATATTTTATTAAAATATTATTTAATTAAAAAATCCATTAATTCATCAAAATATATTTCTTAGATGAATATTAACTTAAAATACTATTTGTGCTTTAAAAACTATTTATAATGTAACAATAATAAAAATATCTATATTCTCTATACAAGAATAACGTACATAATATTAGTACTAGGATCCTGTTACATAACCTCTTAAAACACCAGCATAAGACCTTAGGTTAAGGTGAATGATGGTGATAGACTCATGGGTTGGATCGAATATCATTACTTGAGTGGTAATCTCTATAAACTTCCACTTCTCTCGTAGGTGATTCCTCTTGAGCTTAACATATACAAGCTCAGATTGGGCTTGGTCAAGAGAGAATCCCAATAACGCCAACTCATTTCTGAGCTCCGAAAAATGGGATTTTTATGGGGCAAGTCTACTGGATGAGGCCATTGCTTCCTTTTTATGAGTAAATTGGATTTGTTAAATCCCTATATTAATAGTAATGATGTTATCACTATTCAATGGCTATATTAGATATAATCACAATTTTTAACATTATTTTAAAATCCAAAACATAAAACCACATATGTTCATACATTTTACATAACCATAAGATGTCATTTTAATAGACCAAGAGAAAATTCATTAATTAATGATTGGGTCATTAGAATCTTACCCACTTAATAAATTTTATCACGAAAATTCCCTTTTCCCACACTAAAACAGATGTGTGTAACTCTACTTCATCACTTCGTCCGATTCCCACGTTGCATCTTCAAACCTATGGGTTTTCCACAACACCATTACAAGGGGAATTTTATTATTTCATAGAACTATTTCTCTATGATCCAAGATCTTCACTAATTTCTCCTCATAATAAAGATCATACTCTAGCTGTACTACCTCTGAAGAGAGTAGATGTGAAGGGTCTGGTATGTACTTCCTTAAGAGGGATACAAGAAAGACATCATGTACTTTTTCCATGGTTGGTGGAGGTGCTAGTCAATAGGCCACATCCTCGACACGATCAAGAATCTCAAAGGGGCTGATGTACCTAGGTCATAACTTCCCCTTCTTTATAAACCTTATGACCTTCATCCATAGAGATATGCTTTGAAATTCCATGTCTTGAACTTTAAACTCAAGGTCTCATCGATGGTTATCTACCTAATCCTTCTGTCGACAATTGGATACCTTGATATTCTACTGAATGGTTTTAACCTTATTAACCATTTCATAAACTATTTATGGTCATAGCAGCTTATGCTCACCAACATCATCCCCCCATGTTGGTGTTATTCACATCTTCCCATACAGGGCTTCATAAGGTTCCATTTGGATACTCGAGTGGAAAGTGTTCTAATTTGTGAATTCTACCAGATGAAGATGTTGATCTCATCCTCCTTTAAAGTCCATTTAACATGATCTTAACATATATTATAGTGTCTGAATAGTTTTCTCTAATTGGCCATCAGTTTGAGGATGATAGGTCGAAATGATGTTCAGTTCAGTATCCAAATCATGTTTAAGACTCTTCCAAAACATAGTGGTGAATCATGTATCTTGATCAGATAGAATTGTTAGTGGTACTCCATGAAGCCTCGCCACTTCCCTAATATATATCTGTGCGAGTTGATCCAATGAGGAGTCCTCCAAAATTGAAATGAAGTGTGAATAATTTTAAAGATGATCCACAACAACCCAAATTTGATTTTTTCCATTGGATGTTGTTGGATTCCCAGTGATAAAGTCGATGGTGATGTTATCCCATTTCCATGCTGGTATAGGGAATGGTGGCATCATCCACATAGACTTCTTCCTCTCTTTCTTCGCCTGATGACACACCATGCACATTGATGTATACTCAATGATCTCCTTCTTCATATTATCCAACCAATAATGCTCTTGGAGATCTCAATACATCTTGGTGTTTCCTGAGTGAACAAAGAAATTTGATCTACGTGCATCATCCCATAGTTATATCATCAGCTCTAGACATGATGGAACACATTTTCTTTTCCCAAATCTCACAATTCCATCTTCATGAACCTTGAACACTGAGGATTTCCATTTTTGATAGCTTCCACTTTTATCTGAATTCCAACATCATCATTTTTTGCATCCACCATCCATTCAAAAAGAGAAGGTTGATCAATAATTTGTGAAAGGATTGATGATGTTCAATTATTTATGATTCCCATGTCTATCTTCATTGAATCTAATATGATTTTATCCTTCTCAATTCTCATCAATTATACAATCTCATGTTTCTTTTCTACATAGAGCATCATCCACATTGTTCGCTTCCCCAGGGTGGTGATGGATTGAGTAGTCATAGTCTTTGATCATCTCTAACCATCTTCAAGGGAGAATGTTCAACTCTTTCTATATGAATACATACATGAGGCATTTGTGGTCCGTATATATTTCACACTTCTCCCCAAATAGGTAATGCCACCAATTTTTTGAAGAGAATATTATTGTAGCCAAATCCATATCATGTGTTGGATAATTTTTCTCATGAACATTCAATTTACTTGAAGCACAACCAATGACATTGTCATTTTTCATTAACACACAACCCAAGCCCTTTTCAAATCATCACTGAACACCACAAAAGGTTCTCCACTTGTTGGTAAAGTGATCAAAAACGCAGTGATATGACTCATTTTCAACTCCTTGAATATTTCTTTGTATTCATAACTCTATAAACACTTTACTCCCTCCTATGTTGGCTTGGTAATAGGGTTGGATAGTTGTGAGAAATTTCTAACAAATCGTCGATAATATCCAGGTAAATCCAAAAAAGCAATGAATACCTGTTACCAATGTTGGCATTGGCCATTTCTCTATTATAGTTGTTTTGGAGGGATCAATAGATATCCCATTGCTTTTGATGAAATGGACCACGAATGAGACCTCCTAAAACCAAAACTCACACTTGTTGTACTGTAACACCCCAAGATTTCATAGTGTGTTATTTCTTCAAAATAATTCAATAACTTGCACTACACGCAACACCGAGTTCAATCACATCATGACTTAAAAGCCATTCAAAAGAGGTTATGAATAGTATTATCTAAATTTTAAACTTTATATAATCCTTATAATTTTAGAATCCATATTATGAGTTTCTTAGATATAATGCAAGAACAAATTCATTTTCAGTATTGCACTTTTATCAACTTTTAATAGTGAACCCTTTTTAAATACAATATTTTAAACTTTTTGACTAAATGGGGACATCAAAAATTTAAAATGAAACATCCCAAGCTTCCACGGTACGCTTTCTTTGAATAATACAGTAGCGTGTGTTGTACGCAACCTTGAGTTTTAACACACACCACAACCAATCAAACTAGCCGTTATGAATAGTAATACCTACTTTTCGAAATTATATATACTTTATATTTCAAAATGGACTTCATTTTTGGATTCGGAATATCGAATTTATCCTAAGGTGAAATTTTGGTACTTTTCGGATAACTTTAATATTTTGAGGAATAGTGAAAATTACTAAATTTTAATTAAAAACAACTTTTTTAATCAAAATAATTAATAGTGATAAATTATGAATTTGAGTGGTTTTAGAGTATATTTAGAATATATTTTTACCATTTAATATAATGTTGGTCATTGGACATAATTTTACAATTAAACCGAACATAAACAAGTGTCAATCTTTTGATAGTTATTATCTCTTAAAAAACACGCTTTTTGTTTTGACAGCGGGAATTAATTTTAAATTAATTTCTGCCACTTCTGTGTTTTGAATTTAGAAAAATGGATTCCATATTTGGAATCAGGATGTCCAAATTGTGTAAATAGGTAACTTTTATTTTTAGACATTTTGAATAATTACTGTGGTAAATATTTTATTTACCATGGTTAAGGGTAAATCCGGTAAATAAGGGTTAAAAAAATAATATTATAATAATACTAAATTACCCTAAAACGTTTCTTAACCCTATTGGTTGATACATGGTAGACCATGGGAATCTTTGGGTCTATTTTGGGACCCCATGGATCCACTTGTAAGTGATAATGACACATTATATTAATAAAGTTAAAATTAAAATAAAAATGGCATAAGCTTACATCTTTTAGAAGAACAATTTTTACATAGGGTTATACATGTTGGATTTTCGATTATAAATATTCATTAGAAAGCTAAAAAGATTTACTACATAATGATATTTTCTTTATAATTTTTAGACATCAAATAATTTAAATTATTAATGACACAATAATGATGCAATGTTTACCTCATTAATAAATCATTTAAATAAATAAGATTATAATGATTAAAATATTATCTAAAACCTGTCCAATTCTTATTGGTTGATGTTATGTAGAATATGAGTCATCTTATCTTCGACCTCAATGATTTTTGGACCATTATAAACCGAATACAAATATATTATAAAGTAATACTTTCACACTTTCCTAAAGAGCCCCTCCTCTCCCTTATAAAAGGAGACCACTTCTACTCATTCCTCACACCTCTCAAGCCACTTGGCTCGTCCAAACTCTGCCCAACTAAGCTCCCCACATCCCTCTCCTCCTCCTTGAAGCTTCCCCTTAGGCAGAAAGCATTTCTAGAAGTCCTTTGGTTCAAACCAAAGTGAGTTACCTAAATTAAAGGTAACGATTTCTCTTAAATTATTTTCATTTATTTTGCTTCTCCAACCCCCAAAATCTTTTTATTTCCCTTCTTTTGTAACAACACCAGTATCCTCAATATACTAGGATGTTGTTATAAGAAGTATTCAAACTACACATACACACAACTCCATCTAATGGATGATGAACATAATGTTTCTGTGGATGGCAAATTAACGCCTCACGAAACGATGATTGTTCAAATACATCTTTCCGCCTCTCATGGTGGCCATTATGATGGCACTGTAATTAAATATGGTATTAATGATATATATTTTATATATAAGCTTCTGTAATTCCATTTTATTTCATACCATTATTCGTTTCATGTTGTATATACATACGATAATTTCATTTGAGGAAGTGCGGACTACCGCCCCCTTAAAATGATATGACTCGTTCATACCACACATGGAACGTATAAAGGATGGTGTTAATGAACTTAAGTAACATATATAAAATATTATATTATACTGGAATAGTAATATACCTATGTATCATTTGGATTCGATTCTTTTAAAATAAAAATTAAATGGAAGTAGCGTTCGTGCGTACGTACGGACTACCGTCTCCACGAACGCGATGAGATTCATTCTCCATCGTATCCATTCAAGTATAATTATCATTTAATGATTTAAAAATGATGTTTAAGGACTTGATATCATTCTGGATATGAATAAGATACAACAAACATGACTTATGTAACAAAACATATAAAAGAAAATGAGTAAGTTAACACCCGAAACGACGATAATTCTAAGATATTATTAACAAATCAATGTTAAAAGATCATATATGATATCATATTAATATATATGATTCTTGTATAATTTAATAACAATTATTTCACCATTATACAGGAGGTTAACCTACCCCAACCAAGGAAAAGTACAAGGTAAGGGTTATTTCACAATCTCTTCATTATCCGAGGTTGTTTATACGTAATAATCTACTGGGATCTCTTTATCATCCACATCCATGTTTCTTAAAAATGTATTTCAAAACATTTTTACTATTTACAAGAATATGGGTTAAAGTCATTTATACCCTTGTTTGACTTTTTATAAGAGGTTTATAAAGGAATCTTTCCGTCGTTTTCAAAACAAGGTCCTTTTTAACCTTTTCGACAGAATTGAGGTAAGAATGTTTTTTTTAACTTATACGGCGGGTGCGGTTACTTTCCGCCGTTATAAAATCGTCGAAGCTTTCCTTACAAGCTTATAAGAATATTTTCAAAGAAAATGTTTTATTTTATATGGATCTTAAGTGTTTTCAAAATAAAAGGAGATACTTCTTTTAAAAGAATTTTGATTTCATCTATGTCAACATCCTTTGATGGATTTTAAGATTATTTGAAGTTGATTTATTATAATACAAAACTTCTATATTTTATTGAAGTTTTTGTGATATGTTTGAATGTGGATGTGCTATTTTATACCATTCATAGTTTATGGTGAAACTATTGACATTTCGTATGCTAGTTTTAACCCAAATGTTTATGTTATATTTCAAACTTTTCTTCAGATGAATGTGCTAAACAAGTATGTTCCGGGTTGGGGACCGGTAAAAGTAAGCCCTCCAGGTTGGGGACTGGTTAATGTAAGCCCTCCAGGTTAGGGACTGGTAAAAGTAAGCCCTCCGGTTTGGTCTCCGGTTATTAGAGGTACTCCGGGTTGGTGTCCGGTTATTAGAGGCACTTCGGGTTGGTGTCCGGTTATTAGAGGCACTCCGGGTTGGTGTCCGGTTATTAGAGGCACTCCGGGTTGGGTTCCGGTTAGAAGTAACCCCTAGGTCTTGGGATGAGGCCTAGACAATGAAATTAACGTTTGACATTATGCATTCCATAATTATGATAGTGGTTATTGATATTGCATGTGATTATTCGATTAGTAGAATATCCATGTGAACAAGTAAATGGCATTATTTCATTTTACTTTTTCCATACTATGTTGAAGTTCAATTTTAAAAGGCTTTTGTTTTAGTAATTCATTGCCTTAAATGTTTATGCTTATTTTGAATGTTCCGCTATATTGTTATCCTTACTGGGCATTTGAGCTCACCCCTTTTCTATGTTTTATTTTTCCCAGGTAGTGAAGAAGTAAATTATGAATGACTTGCAGGGATATTATGAGGGGTTAATAGTGTGGATATGAAGACTTTGTTGTTGTAGTAGTTTTTCACTTTTAAATGTAATGTAAAACTTTATGATTATATCTAGTGTTTCCAAGGCTACTAAACCAATTGGTCTTTCGGGATTTGATCTTTCTTGTGATCATGCCAATGTTATGTAATAATGCACCGACTCTGGGTAGCTGGGGTCGGGGCGTTACAGTTGGTATCAGAGGAAGTTTAGTACAAACCTTGGAAACTAGATTTAGATAAACTCTGATTAGAGCACGTAGACCTAAGATGAACTTTGAGGATTAGTATAGAAGAACTTCCTAGAATTTTGGTATTGTAGAGATTTTGTGATTTTTCCGAGCAATACATCCCTGTCTGGATACGAGCAGGTAGAGGCGGCTCTGGCACAGATGTACCTAGGGGTAAAACCCGAAAACACCGCTTTGAGCTAGACTCGAACGGGAACTGGTGCACGACAACGGGCCTTGCTGCACTCTTGGTTACGACACTCCCGGGGGATATGCTTAGGATAACTCTCATTTTCTTTACAAATCATTTTGAAGGGATTATGAGTATATACTTCCTCAAAGAAAACATTCTTATGATTATGGATTATATCCATAAATAGTTCAATTTATGTTAAGTGTTTTATAAGTATGGGATTATGTATTTTGATTCATAAACTGATTTAGTTTATGCCATTGTTTAGAAATGGCGCCCAGTAGAAGGAATGAGAACTCCAGAAATGCACATGATCCAAAGAGAAGGAAGGATCATATCTTTCATGGTCTTAAGCTAGAATTGATAAGAGAAATAGTCTCCCATGTATTATCATCATATGAAGAAATAATATCATGTGTTGATAAGATATGTAAAGAGTTTACTGAGTCCTATGGCTTTGAAGGGAAGCAAGAGAAGAAAAGGATAGAAGAGAGAAATATGGATAAAGGGAAGAGGGAAAAGAAGAATTTTCCCATATGTGGTAACTGTGGAAAGAAACACCCTGGAACATGCCTGAAAGGAATGGGAGTTTTTTATAAGTGTGGAGGAAAAGGGCACAAAGTACGTGACTGCAAGGGTAAGAAAATGGTTTCAAATGTACAATGCTTCATTTGCAAGGAGTTTGGACACTACGCGAACCTATGTCCCAGTCATCAGACTATGCCGCAAATGATGCTATTGGATAATAATCAAGTTATGATACTACCACATATGAGGAGGAATGATTAGAGTTCTTATGTTGATTATGTCAATTGAGTGTTGTATCAACAATGTACTTGTTATAATAATTATGGAGTATATAAGGATTGTACTGCAGTACTATTTCATTAAGGACTTGAGATTATGTGGAACAAAGAAAAGTGACTCAATAGCAGGATAAATTTTTGGAAAATATATGGTTGAGAGAATGATAAACCATAATATAGTTCTGTTACCGAAGTAGTGATTTTGGAATAATACATGATTGTTTTGGATAAATTATATTGGATATTCTTGACTACCTTCGAACTGACTAATGATTTGTATATTCCATCATTTTTGGGGTTTAAAACATTTTTGGATTATTGAAGTATATCCAGCTTTCTATATGGAATAAGGGAGCATGAATGTAATCAATAATGAATATGGTAATTCAGGATGTTTCAGTGTATTAAAAGAATACATGATGAAGGTATTCATATGCTATTACGGGGTAAAAAGGTTCTACATTATGCTTACCTTACTTATAAATGTTGGACTGTGAGTTTGGATAGAAGTATTTTGGATAGTTCTAGTTTGTATTATTTTGGATTGCCATAAAAGGACAACCCAGAGGTCGGGCGGCAACCCGTCACGTCCGGCAAGGCTGCGAGACTTGAACCCGCAACCGAAGGGCGACAAGGGTGTATCACCTACCACTGGACCACGAGATGTCCTGAATTAAATAATGTAGTTTTTATTAAAAGATCTTGTAGATGAATTATAAATTCGTTTATTTTGGAACCCTATACGAATAGTGTAAATAGAATTTTTTTTACATTCTATTATGTTTTAGAGTGAAAGATGAGTTTGTGGTTGAAATTTATTAATGGATAAAAATCTAATTATAAAGTAAGTATATCTCCTTATGATCTTAGCCAATCTCATAAATAAATTCCTCAACATTAAGAAAAGCAACTTAGAACAAAAATGTTTTCCTAGATGGTACCTTAAATCATCACTAATTTATGGCTTTGGGATTGTTGGCCTTTTCATAGCCATGTTCTCTACCACTCTCCATCAGATAATTGATGGTTGGATTTTTCTTCCATATCCATATTTTCCTACATGGAACCCTAGTATGTGTTATTTTCGGTAATATTCATACTTTTGACTCATTATTTTAAATAGAGTCCTCATTAATTCATTTTTCGATGTGGGATTTCAACTAAGATATTTTGAAACGTCAAAAATGTGTTATCCTAATACTCTATGTTTTGTTGAACCGATGGTATTTCAAATCATCATAGATTGATGAATTTAAGGACCTTAATTTTATACTTGTTTGTGATTGATGACCTCAATCACTACCTATAAATATTTACGTTTTTCCTCCAATTATATGTCTCTAATTGCCACCAATGTTCTCCTAATCGAGATCATAATTTGGTGGTGACCCTTTCATTTCTCTTTTCCTCATGTTAAAACTAAATTTTAGTAACCCAATTTCCGATGTGGGTTTTCCCACAAATATATTTTCTATTTTTAACCTTTTATTTTCGAAGAACAATTTCAAATTGCGAGGACGCAATTTCTTGAAGGAGGGGAGAATGTAACACCCCAAGATTTCATAGTGTGTTATTTCTTCAAAATAATTCAATAACTTGCACTACACGCAACACCGAGTTCAATCACATCATGACTTAAAAGCCATTCAAAAGAGGTTATGAATAGTATTATCTAAATTTTAAACTTTATATAATCCTTATAATTTTAGAATCCATATTATGAGTTTCTTAGATATAATGCAAGAACAAATTCATTTTCAGTATTGCACTTTTATCAACTTTTAATAGTGAACCCTTTTTAAATACAATATTTTAAACTTTTTGACTAAATGGGGACATCAAAAATTTAAAATGAAACATCCCAAGCTTCCACGGTACGCTTTCTTTGAATAATACAGTAGCGTGTGTTGTACGCAACCTTGAGTTTTAACACACACCACAACCAATCAAACTAGCCGTTATGAATAGTAATACCTACTTTTCGAAATTATATATACTTTATATTTCAAAATGGACTTCATTTTTGGATTCGGAATATCGAATTTATCCTAAGGTGAAATTTTGGTACTTTTCGGATAACTTTAATATTTTGATGAATAGTGAAAATTACTAAATTTTAATTAAAAACAACTTTTTTAATCAAAATAATTAATAGTGATAAATTATGAATTTGAGTGGTTTTAGAGTATATTTAGAATATATTTTTACCATTTAATATAATGTTGGTCATTGGACATAATTTTACAATTAAACCGAACATAAACAAGTGTCAATCTTTTGATAGTTATTATCTCTTAAAAAACAGGCTTTTTGTTTTGACAGCGGTAATTAATTTTAAATTAATTTCTGCCACTTCTGTGTTTTGAATTTAGAAAAATGGATTTCATATTTGGAATCAGGATGTCCAAATTGTGTAAATAGGTAACTTTTATTTTTAGACATTTTGAATAATTACTGTGGTAAATATTTTATTTACCATGGTTAAGGGTAAATCCGGTAAATAAGGGTTAAAAAAATAATATTATAATAATACTAAATTACCCTAAAACGTGTCTTAACCCTATTGGTTGATACATGGTCGACCATGGGAATCTTTGGGTCTATTTTGGGACCCCATGGATCCACTTGTAAGTGATAATGACACATTATATTAATAAAGTTAAAATTAAAATAAAAATGGCATAAGCTTACATCTTTTAGAAGAACAATTTTTACATAGGGTTATACATGTTGGATTTTCGATTATAAATATTCATTAGAAATCTAAAAAGATTTCCTACATAATGATATTTTATTTATAATTTTTAGACATCAAATAATTTAAATTATTAATGACACAATAATGATGCAATGTTTACCTCATTAATAAATCATTTAAATAAATAAGATTATAATGATTAAAATATTATCTAAAACCTGCCCAATTCTTATTGGTTGATGTTATGTAGAATATGAGTCATCTTATCTTCGACCTCAATGATTTTTGGACCATTATAAACCGAATAAAAATATATTATAAAGTAATACTTTCACACTTTCCTAAAGAGCCCCTCCTCTCCCTTATAAAAGGAGACCACTTCTACTCATTCCTCACACCTCTCAAGCCACTTGGCTCGTCCAAACTCTGCCCAACTAAGCTCCCCACATCCCTCTCCTCCTCCTTGAAGCTTCCCCTTAGGCAGAAAGCATTTCAAGAAGTCCTTTGGTTCAAACCAAAGTGAGTTACCTAAATTAAACGTAACAATTTCTCTTAAATTATTTTCATTTATTTTGCTTCTCCAACCCCCAAAATCTTTTTATTTCCCTTCTTTTGTAACAACACCAGTATCCTCAATATACTAGGATGTTGTTATAATAAGTATTCAAACTACACATACACACAACTCCATCTAATGGATGATGAACATAATGTTTCAGTGGATGGCAAATTAACGCCTCACGAAACGATGATTGTTCAAATACATCTTTCCGCCTCTCATGGTGGCCATTATGATGGCACTATAATTAAATATGGTATTAATGATATATATTTTATATATAAGCTTCTGTAATTCCATTTTATTTCATACCATTATTCGTTTCATGTTGTATATACATACGATAATTTCATTTGAGGAAGTGCGGACTACCGCCCCCTTAAAATGATATGACTCGTTCATACCACACATGGAACGTATAAAGGATGGTGTTAATGAACTTAAGTAACATATATAAAATATTATATTATACTGGAATAGTAATATACCTATGTATCATTTGGATTCGATTCTTTTAAAATAAAAATTAAATGGAAGTAGCGTTCGTGCGTACGTACGGACTACCGTCTCCACGAACGCGATGAGATTCATTCTCCATCGTATCCATTCAAGTATAATTATCATTTAATGATTTAAAAATGATGTTTAAGGACTTGATATCATTCTGGATATGAATAAGATACAACAAACATGACTTATGTAACAAAACATATAAAAGAAAATGAGTAAGTTAACACCCGAAACGACGATAATTCTAAGATATTATTAACAAATCAATGTTAAAAGATCATATATGATATCATATTAATATATATGATTCTTGTATAATTTAATAACAATTATTTCACCATTATACAGGAGGTTAACCTACCCCAACCAAGGAAAAGTACAAGGTAAGGGTTATTTCACAATCTCTTCATTATCCGAGGTTGTTTATACGTAATAATCTACTGGGATCTCTTTATCATCCACATCCATGTTTCTTAAAAATGTATTTCAAAACATTTTTACTATTTACAAGAATATGGGTTAAAGTCATTTATACCCTTGTTTGACTTTTTATAAGAGGTTTATAAAGGAATCTTTCTGTCGTTTTCAAAACAAGGTCCTTTTTAACCTTTTCGACAGAATTGAGGTAAGAATGTTTTTTTTAACTTATACGGCGGGTGCGGTTACTTTCCGCCGTTATAAAATCGTCGAAGCTTTCCTTACAAGCTTATAAGAATATTTTCAAAGAAAATGTTTTATTTTATATGGATCTTAAATGTTTTCAAAATAAAAGGAGATACTTCTTTTAAAAGAATTTTGATTTCATCTATGTCAACATCCTTTGATGGATTTTAAGATTATTTGAAGTTGATTTATTATAATACAAAACTTCTATATTTTATTGAAGGTTTTGTGATATGTTTGAATGTGGATGTGCTATTTTATACCATTCATAGTTTATGGTGAAACTATTGACATTTCGTATGCTAGTTTTAACCCAAATGTTTATGTTATATTTCAAACTTTTCTTCAGATGAATGTGCTAAACAAGTATGTTCCGGGTTGGGGACCGGTAAAAGTAAGCCCTCCAGGTTGGGGACTGGTTAAAGTAAGCCCTCCAGGTTAGGGACTGGTAAAAGTAAGCCCTCCGGTTTGGTCTCCGGTTATTAGAGGTACTCCGGGTTGGTGTCCGGTTATTAGAGGCACTCCGGGTTGGTGTCCGGTTATTAGAGGCACTCCGGGTTGGTGTCCGGTTATTAGAGGCACTCCGGGTTGGGTTCCGGTTAGAAGTAACCCCTAGGTCTTGGGATGAGGCCTAGACAATGAAATTAACGTTTGACATTATGCATTCCATAATTATGAAAGTGGTTATTGATATTGCATGTGATTATTCGATTAGTAGAATATCCATGTGAACAAGTAAATGGCATTATTTCATTTTACTTTTTCCATACTATGTTGAAGTTCAATTTTAAAAGGCTTTTGTTTTAGTAATTCATTGCCTTAAATGTTTATGCTTATTTTGAATGTTCCGCTATATTGTTATCCTTACTGGGCATTTGAGCTCACCCCTTTTCTATGTTTTATTTTTCCCAGGTAGTGAAGAAGTAAATTATGAATGACTTGCAGGGATATTATGAGGGGTTAATAGTGTGGATATGAAGACTTTGTTGTTGTAGTAGTTTTTCACTTTTAAATGTAATGTAAAACTTTATGATTATATCTAGTGTTTCCAAGGCTACTAAACCAATCGGTCTTTCGGGATTTGATCTTTCTTGTGATCATGCCAATGTTATGTAATAATGCACCGACTCTGGGTAGCTGGGGTCGGGGCGTTACATGTACTTTGCATAGAGCTTCATCTTTCACAATGTCTACAGTATAGTGATTAGATTCTCATCATTCTCCACCTTGGTTTTTGAGTATATTATAATATATTCTATAAAGACTACCAAAATTTTTTCAAGTTAATATCAAAAGACTATATTCAACCAGTCTAGGAGGATTTATAGATCATTAGTGGGTCCTTAAGGGATTACTATTAATTCATAATGCCTGTATCTTCTATGGAAAGCGGTCTTGGGGATATCTTCCTTCGTCACCCTTACATGATAATATCATGACCACAAATCTATCTTGGAGAAGAATAGTGATCCATGCAGCTGATCGAACAAGTCATCAATTCATGGGAGAGGATATCTATTATTTATTGTGATTTTGTTAAGATCACATTAATCGATACAAAGGTGCATTGACCCATCCTTATTCTTGATGAAGAGAAATGGAACACCCCATTGTGAAGCACTTAGGCATATAAACCCTTTATCCAGATTCTCATGCGGTTTTTTCATCATCTCCTAAAGCTCCACAATTTCCATTCTATACGGATTCATGGACATCAAAAATGACCAAGGTATAAGATCAATTGAGTATTCAACATCTCTTCTAACATGAATACCCAACAATTCCTCATGAACTCTTCAGTGAACTCCCTCACAACAGGCATGTCTTCAAGGATGGATGCCCCATTAGACTCAATTATCTAATCCCAATACACATGATCATATGTTTGTAATATCCATGCTTTAGATGATGGTGAAAAAGAATATTCATCTCCCTCCTTGCACATGTAGAGAATCAGGGGTCGATTCTACACATGGAGAGTGATTTCCCTCTCATGGAAATTTATATTGGATCTATATAAGGAAAGTCAATCCATGCCTTGAATTGCATGAAATTCCACCAAAGGGAGAATTAATAGGTTCACCCAAAAGATCAATCCACATATTTTGACGGGGCATTGGTTATATTCATGGGATGTAATGATTTCCCCATTTGCGGTACTCACAAACATCTTTACTTCAATGATTTTTTTGTGGGGTTGGGATTGTTCTACTAAACATTCGTGATTTAAAAGAATGCGTTGAACTTGAATCAAAATGTATGTTCCCTATTCTTGAATGAATAAATAGAGTACCTATATCCACTTAGTTTTCGGGGTTCACTTTAGTGGTAGTGATGGAAAAATATTTACCTTTCTGTCTTGTAGGTAGCTGGTATCCTCTAAAAACCCTTGGCATAGGGTACTGATTTGCAAGATGTCATGGTTATTTGAAGATGAAGTAATGAACAACGCGATGAGAGTCGAACAGAGTGTTCCTCTCCTCTGTCGCAGCCGTGGGGTTTTTATGTCATCAGTTAACAGCTTGGTGTCCTTCTCTTCAGCACCTAAAGCATTTCCTCATCCCCTTAAAGACAATTTCGGGGGGCTTCTTTCTACACCTTGGGCAATTGGGGTACTAGATCATCTTTGCACTGTTGGATTTATCCATTGGAACACCAGAATTGAAATCCATGTTACAATTCTTAACCCATGACACCCCTAAGATTCACTGATCTCCATTTCGACCATGAGGGCTCATTGGACAATTTCCTCATAGCTATCGAAGTCACGGATCACGAGGGATTTCTGCATGCTAGATTTCAGCCCACTAAAGAAGCGGTCATCCTAACATTTGAGGTTATCGTAAAAGTACGAGGTGTATCATCCATTAATTTTTATGTTTTCCCCGTACGCTTTGACGGATTTGTTGACTTTTGACATGAGGGAAAGGTTGTACCTTTCCATCTTAAGCCGGATGGTGCATGGAAAATATTTATCAAAAAACATATTCTGGAAAACCTGCCATTCTACTGCCTCGATCTCCACCTCATGCTTCGTATTTTTTATCAATATCCACCACTGAACAGATTCACCCTCTATATGATAATCATCTAGGATAATCATCTCTTTTTTGGAACATTGAAGGATGGAGAAGATCATTTCAATGGAGTTGATCCACTGTTCGACCATTTAGGGATCACATGATCTATTAAACGTAGGAGGCCTTTGTATCATGAAGACCTAGATAAAGACTTTTTATTTCATGGGGGGGGGGGTTGAATGTTCCTCTTGACCCTTTTTTCTATTCAATTCATTAGTTAACTAAGATAGAATCGTGACAATGATCGTGATTCCCACTCTCATCAGATTGGGCATCTCATTAGCACAGTCATCACATTAATCTTCACATCAGTTGTCAGAACGAGTCCTCCTATTACCAGCCATTGGATGGAGTAAAATGAAGGTTATGGGTAACCCATAAATTTTAATCCAAGGACAAAACAGATGACTTATAAATAACTTTTATTTCCTTAACTTATGAATCTAAAGGCTTCAATCTATGTTATCCATGGTATGATTTCTAACATATATTCTTAGGGGATTTTTTTAATTCCCTTAATAATGGTTCATTATAAATTTTTGAATTAACAAATGAATATCCCTGAGGAGTGTCATAACCAAGAGTTCAGCAAGGGCCATTGTTGTGTATCGAGATTCCCATTGTCGAGCCAGAAACTCCTAGTCGTTGTATTCACTCGTAGATACATTTGTTCCAGAGCCTCTTCTACCTGCTCGTATCTAGATAGGGATATATTTAATGGATAAACCACTTTCTCAATACTCACCAAGACATAGGGATATTTTTTATAGTTAGTATTGGGTCTAAGGCTTCACTAGGGTTTTTTAATCCTAATCCCAAAAATAACTAAACCAATCCACTGATACCAACTATAACAACCCCCCTCTTTATTACACAATTAAACATGATTTATTACATAAAATATTCACAAGATGCAACATGGATGATCTAGAGTTCTAGTGTATTTGGGGATTAGGAACATTACATAACAAATTAACACATGAAACACGTTATCTTTTTTGAAAACATCTTTTACTTGACCACTACATTCCCTTGTAAATAACAATGCATGAGATAACCAGAGGATATTCATAAGAAAAAGGTGAGAAATAAAGCCTAGATAATGAATAAACATGGAATAAAAATATTAATACAATAAATGTTAGACAGTAATCATATCAATGTAGAACAAGAGAAACATAAAAATAAAGGCATGATAAGGAGTGATAATCATAACATGGAGATGTGGCAACAATACTTAACATAGAATTAGCATGAGCCAAGGCCTATTGCACATGGAGCATGAGTAAACCCTCAATGCACATGAATAATGATTAAACATTCGTTTCACTTGAATTATCATGAGTCAACACTCATTACATGTGACTTATCATGATACTATAAATTAACCAATTCATTGAAGCGCTATTAGGGGGAATCCTTCTTAAACATTTCATTTAATGCATAAGTGTGCCACATGGATCATACAACATGGAATCATTCAATATCATAATTTATTCCATGATAATGGAATTTGGATTACATACATGAAACTATATAATCAATAAGTATATGTGTTTAAATGTGAATACCCTTGATATAGAAGTGGTAATGGTATTCGCTACATAATGACATTGGCTTGTCAAATCATGGTAAAATTTCAGCAGTGCAATAATGTGATATAAGAATTCATAAAAATTGTTGATGAAAGAGAATGGAGTGTATAATCATATTCACATGAAATGGAATGTATTGGGGTCATATAGATACATTTCCCATATATTTTTATGGAATATAGATTAACGATACAAAATAATTACTTGAATGTAGAAGAGGAGAGAGGAATTCCTTACGGAATTTCGGCATGGTAACAAGTATACATGGAAGGCATCGATAAGAGAGAAAGGGGTCTCTCTTCATTCAAACATAAATATGATAGTATATGTGAGGTGATAAATCAAACCCCAACATTAATATTTTAAAATAAAATAGCATTAAAATATTATGAAACTGGTTTAAAAAGAGAAAGGGAGGAGTCCCTTACTTGGAAGTGTGATCCCAATGGCTTCAGAGAGGCTTGAGAGAGGATTCTTGGGAGCTTGGGGTTCCTTTGTAGGATATTATAGATATGAGGGTAGGTATTGGAAAAAATAAAAAGGCATAGAGTGAAGATTACGTGGGAGAATGGGTGGGTTTATTTAGGGAAGGAGATGGAATTCATTATTATAAAGGCATGTGACAAAACACATTAAACTAATTAAAACCAAAAAACATCTTATGGTTGTTCCCATGTTTTTTAAAAAGGGGATTGGAAAAAAATATTTTATATGGCCAATGGCCAAACATCTTTTAACAATTAGGTTGCTTGTGTGGAGATGAGTCACACTGTCAAGGAAAACCATTTAAAAATACAAAATGTTTTATAAGTCTTGGAGGGTCCACTAATGCATTGTAAAATAAGTAAAACAAATATAAAGTCACATTATTTTAATGGTAAAACCTATATTTTCTGATCATAATGTTTATATTATTTATTACATATCTATTGGGTCATCATGATGTCATAATACACATTATATATTTAAAAGGTACTTTATTTTTTAACCAAATAATCAACTGTCTCAGAAAACAATGAAAAATTCATCATTGGATAAATCTGAATTCTTGATTCCAAAATTAGTTTTCATTTTATCTAAATGAATTTCTAAATATGAAAATTTTTACTTTTAAAATAAAAAATTGCAGTTATCTAAAATTCACGGGTTTTGAAAAAAAACAACATTCAAACCTTAAAAAAAATTACAATTATATTCATAAAATTATAGATTAATAAAAATTTAATAAAGAGAAATTTTATAATAATAATATTTTTAAAATATTATTTACTTCAAAAATCTATTAATACATCAAAATAGATTTCATAGTTGAAAATTAAATAAAAATACTATTTTCGCTTTAAAAACTATTAACCAAGTAACAATAATAAAAGGAAAGTATATTCTGTATACAAGAATAATGTACAAACTCATAGTAAAAGGGTATTGTGACATAACCCCTTAAAACACCAGCATAAGACCATAGAGTAGGGTGTGTGATAGTGAAAAGCTCTTGGGGTGGCTCGAATATCATTGCTTGTGTGGTAATCTCTATCAACTTCCACTTCTCTTGTAGGTGGTTCTTCTCGAGGTTAACGTATTCAACCTCGGTTTAGGGTTGGTCAAGAGAGAAACCCAATGATGCCAACACCTTTATGTGATCCAAAAAATGGTCTTCGTATAGGGAATGTTTACTAGATGATCACATCTCCTCCTCAGTCTATGAAAACTGGATTTGTTAAATCCCTCTATTTATACTAATAATGTGATCATCGTTCAATGGCTATATTAGCAACCATCACAATTCAAAATGATAATTTAAAATCCAAAACATAAAACCACATAAGTTAATACATTTAACAAAACCATAAAAAGTCTATTAAATTGGCCATGAGGAATTTCCATTAATGTATTTTTGGTTCATTATCAAAATGAATTATTAAACATTAAAGCATCAAAATAGATTTTGTATTTTAGTAGATTTATGAAATGTATAAAGGGTCTCTTATATGTTCAAAAATATAATTTTCCACATTGAATAAATTAAACAGAATGTTCATTATCAAATACATGCATTAACATTTATTTCCAATGAATAATATTCAATAAATCTCATCATTAAAGTGTGATGTGTAAGTGCATTATGTTTTGTGTGTATGTATTTTAAAATATTGAGTTCAATAACGTGTTCAATAGCACATAAAAAAAATGCAAGAACACCCCAAAGATACATGTAGAATCAATAAAACACAAACACTACAAAATAATTATCTTCCCACTCCTATGTTCATAGAGTAGAACAATTTTAATAACAGAGAAATTCAGTTTTTTAAACAAGGAGGAACATGTTGATTTTCTTATACAAGAACAATTTTCCAGGAAATCAAGACATGAACCATGTTATGTTACAATAAAATAAGATGTTTTCAATAGTAACCAAGAGATGAAATAAGTGAAAATTTAAATGGAAAGGGAATCCCTATATATGTTTGTGAATTACCCATCAACATGGGATTTTCACTCCATAAATGACACAAAAACAGATTCTTGATAAATCTTACATATAACAACAAAACCAAGAAAACTCAGTAATAGGAATTTCCAAAAAAATAAATAACAGAAGCATTGCATTATTAATGGTTAAAAAGAATCAATGTAAAGACAAAAAGAATCGTTGGTTGACTCCCATGAAGCACTATGATTTATAGCCTTCAGCTAGACATTATTCATGATCATTTCTCAAGAACAATAAAGGCATCCAAGCACTTCGTCTATCCATTAAAATACAACGTGACTCTCTTCCCATTAACAAACATGGGTTCATTGTTGTCAACTACAAGTTCAACAGCTCCATTCTTAAGCACTCTTACAATAGTAAATTTTCCAGGCCAAATGGAATTATGTTTTATAGGAAAGGGTTTGACTATAGAGTTAAAGAGGAGAACCTTCAATCATGGATATAATTCCTTGTTCAGAATGATAGAATAATGAATAATTTTAGTCCTCTCTTTATAAATCCTCGAATTATCATAACCCTCTCATCTAATCTCATCTAACTCACTCAACTCTATTTTTCTTCTCTCACCTGCACTCTTAATGTAAATGTTCAAAGCCTTAACTACCCAGTAAGTCTTGTGTTGCAACTCCATAGGTAAATGATATCATTTCCTGAACAAAAGCTTATAAGAACACATAACTATTTGGGTCTTGAAAGCTGTACTATATTCCCATAAAGCATTATCGAATTTTAGAGAACTGTCATTCCTATAATTTGACACAATTTTTTCATGTATTCGTTTTTGTTGCATGTTTGAAATTTCCAGCTATCCACTAGACTATGGATGATAAAGAGTGCCAGTTTTATGAACACAACCATATTTTTTCATGAAAAGTTTAAATTTATTGTTCTTAAAATGTGTTCCAATATCTGTGATAAAGCCTTTGGGAACACAAAATCTTGAAAAATGTTCTTTTTCACAAAATTAAATACAAAATTGGATTGATTGTTGGGTAGTGAAACATCCTCTACAAACTTCGTCACATAATCGACAATAACATGTATAAAATCATTCCTATAAGATGATGGAAATGGACACATGAAATCTAAACCCCAAACATCAAAAATATCAACTTCTAGAATCCCTTTTTGGGGTAACTACTGCTTCCTACCAAAATTTCCTAGCATCTGACATCTATCAAAACCAACCACAAAGCGTCTAGAATCCTTAAAAAGAGTATGCCAATAGAAACTAGATTGTTAGACTTTTTGAGCAGTTCTTTCACCACCATGGTGATCTCCACAAGGTGAGGAGTGAAAACTCCGTAATATAGGCTATATCTATTACTCAGGCACAAATATCCTAAGGATAATGTCCTCCCATCTCCTAAAAATAGAGAATCATCCCAAATGTAGTATGTATGCTAAGAAATGAATTTCTTCCTTTAGTTATTGGACAGATTTTTGTGAAAGATAAATTCAATGAGAAAGATGGAAAAATCTTCATACCATGCAAGATTACTTAATTGAAACAGTGAAAAACTTTTCATCAGGTAAGGAAGAGTTTATCTCCCTAGGATCTACATATTGAGTTTGAGGAATCCAAGAAAGGTGTTCAACCACTAAATTTTCAGCTCCCTACTAATCCCTAATCTTTAAATCAAACTCTTGTAGTAGTATAATCCATATAATCAGCCTGAGTTTATTTTATTTCTTAGAAAATAAGTACTTTAAAGAAGAATTATCATTGAAAATGATAACTTTAGAGCCTAAGAGGTACTTTCTAAACATCTCAAGAGCAAACAAAATAGGTAGGAATTCTTTTTTAGTGGTGGTGTAATTCTTTTGGGCATCATCTAGGAGTCTACTAGAATAATATACCACATGTAACTTCCTATCATTCCTCTATCCAAGAAAAACACCTACAACCATGTCACTAACATTACATAGAAGTTCAAAATGACGTTTCTAGTTAGGTGCAATGATAATGGGTGATATAGTGAGTATATGTTTTAACAGATTAAATGATTTCAAATAGTATTCTTAAAAATTTAAAGGTGAATCCTTGATCAAAAAATAACACAAGGACATAGTTATTTTGGAAAAGTCTTTTATGAATCTCAGGTAGATACCGACATTCCCAAAAAAATTTCTAATACCTTTAATATTTTCAGGATGTGGTAGTTTTTGAATAACATTATTCATAGAAGTATAAACTACTAGACCACTCTAGGACACATTATGACCAAGCACTAGACCTTTTGTGACAATGAATTGACACCTATCCCAATTATGAACAAGGCTGTTTTCAATGCATCCTTCCAAAACTAACTCAAGATTTCCAGGACAAGTATCCAAAGTTCTACGCACTATAGTAAAATAATTGATGAAAATATCAATGATTCTCTATATCATATCTGAAAAAATGACAATCATAATTATTTGAATAGTGTATAGAGAACCACAAATCTTAAAGGGAATCTAGTTGTAGGAAAATTTTAAAAATGGGAATGTGAAGGGCATCTTTAATGAGAATCTAGTGCATCAAGAATCTTGTTGTAACCAGAATACCCATCCAGGAAATAGAAAAATTCATTTTCAGCACGACTCTCAAGAAGTTGATCTAGGAAGAGAATTTGTAAATGATCTTTCCTTGTGGATTCATTAACCTTCCTATTATCAGTAAAGACTCTCCATTTTGTAGCATTATTAACACTGATTTCTTTATATTTTTCATTTTTTATTACACTGAAACCCCTCTTTTTTGGGACAACCTAGACATGGCTGACCCAAGAACTATCAAAAATGTGATATATCATTCCAGTTTCAAGTAATACAATCAATTCCTCTATAACAACATCTTTCATGTTTGTATTCAATCGTCTTTGACACTCATCCCTTAGCTTATGGTGATGCTCCATATATATTTTATACAAGCAGAATGAGGGACTAATACCCTTTATATCAGCTATGATCCAGGAAATGGCGAATTTAAACTTTTTCAAAACACATAACAATATTTACTCTTGGTTTTCATTCAGTTTAGCAGAAATTATAACAGGTAAAGTTTAATTATCATCCATAAATGAATATATTGTTAAGTCAAAAGTCTTCTTTTTGAATTCTATATCATGTTTTGGAAATCACAAATGCATTCTATCATAGTTTGGAAATTACATTTGTCTTCTATCATGTTTATCGTATCGTACAATACTGATCGTACTGACTCTGTCAATCGTACCATACTGACTCTGTCAATCATATCGTACTAACTCTGTCAATTGTATCGTACTGACTCTGCTATTCAGATGTTCATTATTTGTTTTGGTACTTAGTCAAAAACACTCATTGCACATGAATCGTACTCATGTTTTTCATTTCTTTATATCTCTTGGCCTAACAAAACGATGTCGTTGAGTTAGTTACAAACTAATCAAAAAAATGTCGTGCTTTCTATTTCAATATGACCGTTGGAGGCAATATGACCGTTGGAACCCGAGGCCTATAAATCAAAGGTCATTTGAAGCTGAGAGAACAAAGATAAAAAAAGAGAACGAATGAAGAGACTCAGTGAACTACCAAGATTCTAGAGAGAGACATTGTGACTTCTCTCATCTGCCTTGTGCGTCCGATCATCGTATCGAGGGCTTTCAAGAAATTGAAAGATAGAGGTGCCGATTACCTACAAAATCGAGGGCTGCCGGGGATAGGCAGATAGACGTGCCGATCATCGTATCGAGGGCTGCCGGGGATAGGCAGACAGACGTGCCGATCATCGTATCGAGGGCTCACCAAGGTGCTGGTGAGACAGAACTTTTATCCTAGGTGAAAGGATAACCCTTCTCTTTGGGTTAAAAGAATTGTAATACTTTTACATTTCCGCTGTTACTTGTATCAGAAAGGGATTTGTATTGTTTCCTTTCTCCTTTACATATTCAATTGTAATTGTTTCAATTACAATCATTCTATTACTTTTTGTATTGATTGATTCTATATGCTTTAAGGTAGAATCATTCATCTTTTTATTACTCTGTTTATTGTGTTCATCTTGAATAAAATTGTTTTACATTACATTAGTATTACAATACATCATACCTTTTATATTCAATACAATTGTGAGTGTTTGTATTTGTATTATTTTAAGATCATTTAAACTAATCCCTTAAGTTGCTAAAACTCATAGTTTTTTAAACCTACAATTCACCCCCCACCCTCTTGTATTGTTCCATCTAATAGATATATATATCTACATATTCGAACCAACAATTGGTATCAGAGGAGGTTTTCCACTGATTTGTATTACTAGCTATATTTCTTTCATATTATTATCTTGAAATACTTACTACACTGACGTGTGGAGTGGAAAAGTTGTTTTTGTTGTATTAGATGGCAGGAATGAATATTGGATCAATAGATAATCTGAATCCTTCTAGACCACCAATCTTTGATGGGAATGATTATGAGTATTGGAGAGATTGTATGAAGACTTTCGTTATCAATACTGGTATAGACAACTTTATAATGCTTACTGGAGGTTACAAAATTCCTGACAAAGAAGTCAGTACTTTCACCAACCAAGAGAAGCAAGAATATCAACTAAATTAAAAGGTACGCAATACTTTATTATGCTCTATGACCAGGAATATATATAGTCATATATCTTCATGTGAAGCAGCCAACTGTATTTGGAAGAAATTAGAAGTCACTCATTTTGGTACATCAAAGGTTATAGAAACAAGGAGAGCAATGCTTCGAGCAGAGTATCATGGATTTATTTTTCCTTATGAAGAGCCTGTATGTAAAGTACAACAAAGGTTTATGACAATTGTCAACAGCTTGCAATCTATGGGAGAAAAAGGTCTTGATGATGAATCTCTTGTTGAAAAAATTATAGATATAATGCCAAATGAATGAGAGTCAAAAAGAACATCTATTGATGAAAATAGAAAAGTTTCCCAGATTACTCTTGATGAACTCTTTGTAACTCTTCTACAGCATGAGACAAGAATGAAGAGAGATGCTTATTTCAACAAGAAGAAGAATGGGAATGGAAGTGTAGCCTTTGCCTCTAAAGCTAAAACACCTAAAAGGCTTACAAGGTCTAAATCCAAGAAAGTGGTTGTATCTGATTCAAGTGAATGTAATCTTTTGGATAATGAGTTAGCCAATCTTGCTTGAAGGATGAACAAGATCATGGGAAAGAAAGATTTTCAATATAGATTCAAAAAGAAAGACAGGAAAGATAGGAAAGATTCAGAGGTAACTTGTTATGAATGCAAGAAAGCAGGACATATAAGGCCTGACTATCCTTTACTGAAAAGGAAAGATAGAAAGGAGAAACACTCTGAAAGAAACAAGAAAAGGTTTTATAAGACAAAGAAAGTCTTAAAAGCAAATGATACGTGGAGTGCAATTGGTAGTGATTCCTCAGATGATTCTTCAGAATATGAGACATCAGGACAAAAGAATATCGGACTCTTAGCCAGATTACCAATTGAAGATCATTGTCTCATGGCTAAGGTACATAATGATGAAGCTATTACAAATGTCTCTTTGAATGAAACTTATTCTAATAATAGATATTATGGATCTTCAAATGATGAATCTTCATCATCAGAAGATGATACTTTACCTTCTTTTGAAGAAGTATCTAGATTTTCTAAATTACTTGAAAATGAGAATTCGAAGCTCAAAAAGAGATTTGAAAAGGAAAATTCTAGAATTTCAATCTTGACTAAAGAAGTATCAGATATTTCTAAAGATCTTGATGTGAAAACTTTTGACTTTGAAAGTATTTTAAAAACCCTTGAGAAAGTTAAATCTGATAAGGATAAACTTTCTAAGGATCTTGAAACTGTAATTTCAAAGAAAAATATTTTAGAGCCTAACTCTAGTTTAAATGTTTTGGAAAGTAAGAATTTGGTTTTAAAACTAAAGTCAGAGATTTTATCTTTGAAGAAATGTTTTTCAAACTTTACTCAAGGAAAAGAAAACTTTGATAGAATGTATTCTCAAATTAGACCTTTGAGAAATCGTTCTGGTCTTGGTTATACTTATTCCAAACCTGTTTTTAGCAATAACTATTTTGTTCCTCAAAAAACCATTTTTTGTTCTAAGTGTCAATGTGGTGGACACTGGAGAAGAGATTGTTCTCTTAACAAAACTCAATATTTAGGATTTCATAAAGTTCATTTTGCAAAACAAATGTGGATTCCTAAAATTCTTTTATCTAACTCTTCTGGATCCAAACAAGTTTGGATTCCGAAAATCTAATTGTTCTTTTTTCAGGAAAACGAGAAGTGTATCAGTAAGAACATTTGGTACATGGATAGTGGTTGTTCTCGACATATGACTGGAAACAATGATCTCTTTGAAAAGGTTATCAAAACAAAAGGTGGAAAAGTTACCTTCGGAGATAATGCTCAAGGAAAGATTGTTGGTATAGGTAATATTGTTTTTCTTGGAAAAGTTCTTATCTCAAATGTTTTGTTTGTTAAAGGTCTTAGGCACAATCTCATCAGCATAAGTCAATTATGTGATGAAGGTTACCTTGTGAATTTTAGAAATGATAAGTGTCTAGTTCAAAATTCCAAGGATGAGATCATTCTATCTGCCCATAGGCAAGAGAATGTTTACACTATTAACTTAGAAGACCTTAGGAACCAAAACTTACCTTGCTTAAGTGAAATAGAAGACCAATCGTGGCTATGGAATAGGAGACTAGGACACTATAATATGAGAAACCTAAGTAAACTCTCAAAGAAAGGACTTGTAAAAGGGCTACCAGATCTTAGAAATGATTCTTCAAAAGTCTGTGATCCTTGTCAATTTGGCAAGCAACATAAAACTAGCTTTAAATCAATTAATGAAGTTTCAACTTCTAATGCATTACAGTTAGTGCATATGGATCTTTTTGGTCCGTCACAATCTGGAAGCATTGGAGGCAAATACTATGTATTTGTTTTAGTTGATGACTTTACTATATTTACATGGGTTTACTTTCTCACAAAGAAATCTGAAGCCTTTTTGTATTTCAAAACTTTTAAAGCCCAAGTTAAAAATGAGAAAAACCTACCATTGATAACTATTCATAGTGAGCATGGTGGTGAATTTCAAAATTCAGATTTTGAAACTTTTTGTAGTAAGAAAGGTATTACTCACAATTTCTCAGCTCCAAGAACTCCTCAGCAAAATGGTGTTGTTGAAAGAAGAAATCACATTCTTCAGGAAATGACTAGAACCGTGTTGAGTGAATACTCAATTGCTAATCACTTTTGGGCTGAAGCTGTTAGTACTACCTATTATACTATAAATCACGTTTTAACTAGACCATTTCTTAATAAAACCCCTTATGAGTTATGGACTGGCCGAAAACCTAAAGTTTCATACTTCAAAGTTTTTGGATGCAAAGTATTCATTCTGAATACAAAAGATAATCTACATAAATTCGCACCAAAATCTGATGAAGGAATCTTTCTAGGCTATTCTACAACTTCTAAGGCTTATAGAGTTTTCAATAAGAACACTTATACTGTTGAGGAAATAGTACATGTAAAATTCGATGAAACTAATCCTTTTGTTTTCAACCAACCCAATCCTACATCCTCGGATGTGTTTTCTAAAAATGTTTATCAACCATTAGTAGAAGATCACTCTAAAAAGGAAAATGTTCAAGAAAGTATTCCTGAAACATTTACCACAGAAGATTTCCTACCATATGTTGATGAACGAGTTTTACAAAACCCAAATCAATTGTTTCATAGAAATAATCCCAGTGATAACATCATTGGTGATATAAATCAACCTGTAAGGACCAGAAATTCCTTAAGAAATGAAATAGAACATCATGCTTTTCTTTCCCAATTTGAACCTAAAAGTCCAAGTGAGGCCTTAGGTGATGATTATTGGATCAAAGCAATGCAAGATAAACTAAATAAATTTGAAAGGAATCAAGTCTGGACTTTAGTTGATAGACCTAAAGAAACAACTGTGATTGGTGTAAAATGGGTTTTCAGAAACAAGTGTGATGAAAATGGAATCATTGTAAGAAATAAAGCAAGACTTGTTACTAAAGGCTATAATCAACAAGAGGGAATAGACTATGAAGAAACATATGCTCCTGTAGCTAGACTTGAATCTATTCGTATTCTATTAGCCTTTGCAGCATATTTCAATTTCAAACTATTTCAAATGGATGTAAAATGTTCTTTTCTAAATGGTTCTGTTCAAGAAGAAGTTTTTGTCGAACAACCTCCTGGTTTTCAAGACCCAAAACATCCTGATCATGTTTTTAAACTTACCAAGGCTCTATATGGTCTTAAACAAGCCCCTAGAGCATGGTATGATAGACTTACATGATTTATTTTACAAAACAATTATACAAAAGGTACATCAGATCCAACTCTTTTTATCAAAATGGAAAACAAAAATGTTTTGATTGTCCAAATCTATGTTGATGACATCATATTTGGATCAACTCAGAAATCTTTAACTGATTCTTTTGCCAACTTAATGAAATCTGAGTTTGAAATGAGTATGATGGATGAGTTAACATTCTTTCTAGGTTTTCAAATTTCTCAAAAACCAAAAGGAACTTATATATCCCAACATAAGTATATAAAAGATTTACTCAAAAAGTATGGATTTGAAAAAAATAAAAGTATTAGTACTCCAATTGGTACCTAAAATACTCTTGATCTTAATGAAACTGGGAAACTAGTAGATCAAACAATCTTTAGAGGTATGATAGGAAGTTTTCTATACTTGACAGCTAGTCGACCAAACTTAATGTTTTCTGTATTCTTATGTGCAAGATATCAATCTAATCCAAAAGAGTCTCACTTAAAAGCCGCAAAGAGAATCTTTCGGTATTTAAAAGACACTATGGATTTAGGTCTTTTTTACTCTTCTGGAAATGATTTTGTTTTAAAGAGTTTTTCAGATGCTGACTTTGGTGGTTGTAGAATGGATAGAAAAAGTACATCTGGAACATGTCATTTCTTAGGAGACTCTTTGGTTTCTTGGTCCTGCAAGAAACAACACTCAGTAGCACTCTCCACTGCTGAAGCTGAATATGTAGCAGCTGGAAGTTGTTGTGCTCAAGTATTGTGGATGCAACACACACTCACTGACTATGGTTTGAGTTTCTCCAAAACTCAAATTCTTTGTGATAATACAAGTTCCATAGCTCTTAGTAAAAACCCAGCACATCACTCACGTGAAAAACACATAGATGTTAGGCATCACTTTCTTAGGGATCACACACAAAAAGGAGATATTGTTTTACAATTCAAAGGAACGCAAGAACAACTTGCTGACATTTTTACAAAACCTTTACCTTCCGATAGATTTGAATTTATAAAACAGAATCTAGGAATGATTAAATTAAAATAATCATTCATATCTACTTCCTGTTTTACATCTCTCCTAATAGTAAGAAACTCCTCGTAGAAAGGGGGAGGACATTTCTTTCTATGTCTTTATGTTTAATTTTATCTTATGATCTTTAACTATTTACTCTCTCAATATGTGTATCTTCTTCTGTTTATTGTATTGACAATTTTATCGTTTCATTAATTTTTTTCTTCTTCTTCTTCTGTTTATTGCTTTGACAGTTTTTTTCGTATCATTCATTTTTCTTTTCCATCGTATCGACCGATGATGGTAATAAAATTCTTTTCCATCATATCGACCGATGATGGTATTGAAATTCTTTTCCATCGTATCAATCAATCTTGGTATTGAATCGACCGATGATGGTATTAAATTTCTTTTCCATCATATCGACTGATGATGGTATTGAAATTCTTTTCCATCGTATCAATCAATCTTGGTATTTAATTGACCGATGATGGTATTGAAATTCTTTTCCATCGTATCAATCAATCTTGGTATTGAATCGACCGATGATGGTATTGAAATTCTTTTCCATCGTATCAATCAATCTTGGTATTGAATCGACCGATGATAGTATTGAAATTCTTTTCCATCGTATCAATCAATCATGATATTGAATCGGCCGATGATAGTATTGAATTTGTTTTCCATCGGCATGTCGTCTAATAATTCTATTGTACTTTATTTCGTACGTTTGTTTTTTCTTTTGAAATATATCGAAACCAACAATTACCTTTCATTCTCCGACAGGTATTTTTTTTCATTTTTTAAATTTTTTTTTCTTTGTCTTAATCCTAACCATTGATCTGGTTTTCTTTAATCTTGACCGTAGAAGATCAATGGTCATCCTTTTTTGACCGTAGAAGATCAACGGTCACCCCTTTATCGCCTATAAATAGCCCCCCTCCCCTCCCCAAACCCACATTGTTTTTTCAGGAATTGAGGCGATGCTCTGCTCCACCAACTATAAATCATCGTACGATATTCTCATCGGAAGAACCTTTATGTCTCAATCCTCTGCTAATACTCCCGCAGAAATGTCTTCAAAGACTTTTATAGAGAAAGACTTTAACAGAGAAAGGTTAGTATCTCGAGAATTTTTCGATACGTACGATTCTACAATCAGGAGGATCATTTTGTTTCAAGGGTGGGAACATCTGTGTGTTGAAAAGCCTGATTCTCAAGATCCGGTTCTTTTTTATGAAGTTTGTCAGTTTTATAAAACCGTTTCTTTCGACAAAGGCATGACTATAAACTTCGCTGTGTACGATAGAAAATTGTCTATGTCTGTGAAACAAGCGGCAAATTTTCTGAATGTTTCTGTAGAAGGGGATTCTTTCTGTCCATCACAGAAACTACCAGAGGAAGTTGGTACGTTTAATAGAGAAATTGCTGAAAATAATTTGTTTGTTATTAATGAAGAAAAGAGAAAAGTGTTTCATCTTTCACCGGACAATCTTTTTGTCACTTTATGGATGCAAGGTTTCCTTATCCCAAGGAAAGAGGATAGAGAAACTCTGAAAGTTTCTGATATCTTTATGCTTGATTATCTTGTGAATATGAGAAAAGTAAATCTCATGGGGTATGTTTTTGAAACCATTAAGAATGTCAAGACAGGAGGGATTAAGTCCCCGATGATTATGTATCCAGCTATCCTTACGAAGTTCATTCTTGAAAGTATGATGTTTTGTAACATTCCTTTGAAAGGAAACCCCATGGATTTGAAGCCCTCATGGATCAGTAAGAGTACGATGAAAAAGATGAATGTTTGTTGTGATCCCTATTCAAAACTTTTTGTCAGAGATGTAGAAGATGAATTCTCTCAGAATCAATCGGCACCTATGCCAGCCAAAGACATTCAATCTACCGGTGTTACTCAAAAGTCTGATCCGCAAACCAGTTCAAAGCCGAAGAAGAAGCCAAGGTACAGTAAGGAGGTTGTAGCCAAATGGAGAAAGGATAAGGAACAGAGAAAGGAAGGTGATCCGAAGTTTGGACTTGACCCTGTTGAGGCTTTTGCAGAAAGAGTAAGGGTAGAAGAAACCCTTCAGGCTGAAAAGAAGAAGAAGGTTCTTTTAAAAAGAAAGGATCAGGATCTTGATGTCTCTAAAGTCCTGAAAGCGGTTGAGGATGCTAGTGCCCAACTAACAGAAGAAGTGCATCAAGAGCCCATCGTACAGAGTCTCCCTGAGAAAGGAAAACAAAAACAAGTGATGGAAGAGATAGAAGAAGTGGAAGAAGAAGAAGGAGACTTTCTTTTAGAATTTCTTCAAAGTTCAAAGAAGAGTAGAGAGGAATCGGTTCAAAAACTGAGTGAAGGCGTTCAACAAACTCTTCATGCCAATCAAGCTCGATCTCCGGACAGAATGTCATCTCAAGAAAAGCAAGGTGCTCAATCTTCTCATTCTGATAAAGTTGTTATCATTAGTGACAAAGTGTAAGAAGAAAGAAAGCAGAAAGAAAAAGCAAAAGGGAAACAGCCAGTTGTTGACTCAAGCAGATCGTATGAACTAGCATCGTATGATGAAGATACTAATTCAGAACATACAATCTCTCTCAAAAAAAGTGATTACATTGTTCATGTTTTGAGAAGGGTTGAGAAGACTATTCCTTATTTCCCGAGGCTAGAAGGGAAAATTGATTTTATTACTGAAAATCAAAAGAAGAAGTTTGGATCTGTAAAATAATTGAGGAAGAAAGTTTTGTCAGTATAATCCGATTTGAAAGTTCTATCAGAAAGCTCGGTTGCTCATAAGAAGGCATGCAATAAGATGACCAAGTGGTCGTAAAAAACAGAGAGCTCAATCAATGATCATGAGATAGCTATTGAAGATATAAGGAGTTTGTCAAATGAGATTTCAATTTCTTTCAAAAATCTTGACAGAGAAACGGTTGAAAGGTTGAATCTTTTGTCTTCTCAAAGATCCGATGTTCCTTCAGAGAAAGATTTGCAAGAGAGAATGAATGTTTTTCAATCTGAATTCTCGAAGGTTTCATCTTTCAAAGATGAAATGGTTTTGTTGAAGAATCAAAATTCTGTGTTATCCAAAGATAACAAGAATTTTCAAAACAGAATCGATACCCTTGAAGAAGTAATCGGATTCCAGGAGGACACTATCAGAAATCAAGATCAGATTTTTGCGGACCAACAAGAGCTTCTCAAAACTCAGGGTGAATCAATTTCTGAAGACAAGAAGGAGATCAAGAAGATGAAAGCTGTTCTTCATGAGCTTATAAAGAAGGAAAAGGAAAGAGAAAACAAATGATTGTTGTATTTGTGTCTTTTGGAACTTTTCTTTGTTTTGTAATGACTTTTATGATCCTTTTCATTTATCCTTTGTCTTGTATTGCTATACTAACTCTTTCGGACAATTCAAGAATACTCCTTTCTTTTTGTAAATCACAAAGGGGGAGAATGTTTACAAAGGGGAGAATGTTTACAAAGGGGAGAATGTTTTATAAAGGGGAAGAATGCTTTACAAGTAAAATCAACGAATACAATCCTTAGGAAAGTCCATACCTAAGGGGGAGTTAGTTTTATTCAATTTCTTATTCAGAAGAGTTTTCAATAACTCAGGGGGAGATAAGTATTTCTTGTTACATTTACTTTTTGTATTGTGATTTCTAAAAAGGGGGAGATTGTTAAGTAAAAAGTCTTATTTTTGACTTCTATATCATGTTTTGGAAATCACAAATGCATTCTATCATAGTTTGGAAATTACATTTGTCTTCTATCATGTTTATCGTATCGTACAATACTGATCGTACTGACTCTGTCAATCGTACCATACTGACTCTGTCAATCGTATCGTACTAACTCTATCAATCGTATTGTACTGACTCTGCTATTCAGATGTTCATTATTTGTTTTGGTACTTAGTCAAAAACAATCATTGCATATGAATCGTACTCATGTTTTTCATTTCTTTATATCTCTTATCCTAACAAAACGATGTCGTTGAGTTAGTTACAAACTAATCAAAACGATGTCGTGCTTTCTGTTTCAATATGACCGTTGGAGGCAATATGACCGTTGGAACCCGAGGCCTATAAATAGGAGGTCATTTGAAGTTGAGAGAACAACGATAAAAAAAGAGAACGAATGAAGAGACTCTGTGAACTACCAAGATTCTAGAGAGAGACATTGTGACTTCTCTCATCTGCCTTGTGCGTCCGATCATCGTATCGAGGGATTTCAAGAAATTGAAAGACAGAGGTGCCGATTACCTACAAAATCGAGGGCTGCTGGGCATAGGCAGACAGACGTGCCGATCATCGTATCAAGGGCTGTTGGGGATAGGCAGACAGACGTGCCGATCATCGTATCAAGGGCTGCCAGGGATAGGCAGACAGACGTGCCGATCATCGTATCGAGGGCTCACCAAGGTGCTGGTGAGACAGACCTTTTATCCTAGGTGAAAGGATAACCCTTCTCTTTGGGTTAAAAGAATTGTAATACTTTTACATTTCCATTATTACTTGTATCAGAAAGGGATTTGTATTGTTTCCTTTCTCCTTTACATATTAAATTGTAATTGTTTCAATTACAATCATTCTATTACTTTTTGTATTGATTGATTCTATACGCTTTAAGGTAGAATCATTCATCTTTGTATTACTCTGTTTATTGTGTTCATCTTGAATACAATTGTTTTACATTACATTAGTATTACAATACATCATACCTTTTATATTCAATACAATTGTGAGTGTTTGTATTTGTATTAGTTTAAGATCATTTAAACTAATCCCTTAAGTTTCTAAAACTCATAGTTTTTTAAACCTACAATTCACCCCCCCTCTTGTATTGTTCCATCTAATAGATATATATATCTACATATTCAATCCAACATATATAAGAAGAGAATTTATTGGTCTTAATTCAATAGTGGTTGGTTAATAGTAAAATAAAGACACTTAGTCGTAGGAGGTCCAAGATCTTCCACATATCTCTTGTAAAGAGTGTTGAATGATGAAACATTTCAAATTTCATGTTTAAATTCAGAAATAATAGTGTTGCTGTCCAGATTGTGCATTATACTATCCAGACATTCCAGATAAGAATTCAACAAGTGAATCAAAGCGGAATCATCAAGTTGTTTCAGAAATTCTCCCTCAAAAACAAAAAAAAATTCAAAAAGGTTCATGTTAAAAAAAACACCATCAAATTCACTCACAAATCTATTGATCTCAAAAACAGAGAAATCATCTATATCAGAAACTAAAAATGTTTCTAGTTATGGAAATTTATCAATATTCAGTGTTAGAGAAACATTATGAACATCAAAGATAGATTCAATAGGATATTTAACTTCTAGATTATTTTCTTCAGTAGATGATCAATTTTAATATTTTTTAGATCTTCCAATTGAGTTCTCATATTCTATGGAATCAACCATTGAATAGTTTTTAGGAAAAGTTGGTCCTTTGAAATATTAAAATGCATTGAACTCTTCTTGTTGATCTGAAAATTTTAAAATAAGCCGACCCTTTCATACATCAATAACAGTAGCCCTTGTGTCCAAGAAGGGCCTACCCAAAATGATGGGAACATCTTGATCACACTCCATGTATAAATCAAAAAAGTATACAAGTAAAAAAAGTTCCCTACACCAACTAAAAATTCATCTATTCTACCCACAAGATGAGTTAATGATCTATCATCCAACTGCAGTATGACTGTTGTGGGTTGATGATCACCCAACCTCAATTTTCATAATAGTGAGTATAGGAGCAGATTAATACTAGAACCTATGTTAGACAAACAGTCGAGCTTTTCAAAATTTCCTAGGGTGAAATGAATAAAAAAACTGCCTGGGTCTTCCAATTAAGGAAGAATTTTCTTTTGAAGCACATCATTGTACTCTTCAGTGAGGCTGTATGAATCTAAATCATCTAGGGTTATTTTGTATGAAAAAATTTTTATAAGATAATTCATGTAAGATGGGATTTGAATAATTTCTTGAATGAATAGAATGTCTACTTGATGTTTTGAAAGGAGACCAAGGAACTAAATATGTTCATCCCTGTTGTTTCCTTGAGGTTTCATCTTCTCAGGGAAAGGGATGGGTGTGGAAAAAATTTAAGGACAATAGGTATATCCCTCACCTCTTCTCAACATTTTCTTTTACATTATTCTTTTGATTTTTAGGTGAAATTTCAGAAATTTTATTTAGATGATAAATTCAAATTTTTTACATTTTCAGTAGATTTATGTGAATTTCCATCGTGTGAATAATGCATATTTTCATTTTGGGCATTTTTAGTTTCTTTTTCAACTTCATTTTTAGTATTAATCCCACTTCTAGTTACTAAAACCATGGAATTCTCTCTAGGGGCAAGATCAGTGGTACATGAAAGTCTACCTTGTTCCCTAGATGAAAAATCTCTAGCAAGTTGACCTATTTGTGTTTCCATGTTCTTCATTATCATATCATTTTTCATTTTATCGGACTTATATTGATTTTGATGTTTAGTTAGATGACTAATGTATCTTTCCCATTGTGATTTAATTTTATTCCAGATTAGATCAAGCTTAAAAGACATTTGATTATCATTGATTCCTTGTGCATTTGATGACTCGCTCATTTGCTGATTTTGAAATTTTGGTCTTGGATGGTTATAAAAATTAGGGGTAGGGGATTGTTTAATTAGGCCTTGACCTTTCCATGAAATATTTGGATTATAACTACAACCTTGTTAGTAATTATTTTAAAATGGATCTTCTTTATGAGGCACTCTAGGACCATAATTAACAATTTTTTAGTTCTCTTGTTGTTGGACGACATATCAAAATTAAGACAGAAGATATAATTAGGCCCAATCAAAAAACACTGGACCCATTGTTCCCTTAATGATTCAATAGAGTTTTGACTACCAAGTTGATTAACAGTTTTCTTAGAGTTCTGGTTCATTAATTATTTCAATTGGTTGGGGATTTCATCCATTTGAATTAGATTTTCTTTTGTTGAACTAGTATATGAAATAACCTTTCTATTGACTCTATTCTTTCTTGAATTCTTATGTTGAGAGTTCAGGGAATTTTTTTTTCAAAATCTATCAATGTGATTCATATGTATTATCATTATAATTACCCCTACAACATGATCAACAAAATTTTGTCTAGAGGATTACAACACTTCATTAAAGGTATTCATGAGAAGGTGAGATGAGAGTTGATGATGGGGAAACTGCCTAATAAGATCCCTAAAAGTATCCCATGATTGATGAAAATCATCCCATTCCTCTTGATAAAAACTATTTATCTTAATTATTAGATCACGTTTATGTCTTTGGGGATAAATTTTAATTGTGAAAGAATTGTTAACAAAATTCTAGTTTTCAATTATATTCTCATCTTGACTCAGAAACCAATTCCAAGCATTACCTTTAAGGAAAAAGGGGATGACTCTCATTCATAGCTCATATGTTGTGAGTCTTAGAAGAGGTAGTTGTTGCAAAGTATCATATATATCTCAAATGAAGGCTAGAGAGTCCTCATTAGATAGTCCATTTAAAGTAGTCAGTAATGAAATGTGTGGCTGTTTTACCTCATAGTTTCTATCTCTAGGACAACGTTTAATGTAGGATGCATTTATTAAAACTTGAGGAAATAGAAACTCCTTCAACCTAGGCCATTAATTATCTTATAAGAGTTCTGGATGATTTTTAATGTTGTTATTCGGATCTCAATTATCTATGTTCTCCAATTCAATTTTGTTTTTTCTTAAAATAGATAAATGTTTATCTAATTCAGGGTTTATAGGCTCTAATTTAACACTAGAAGTTCTTGTGCGCATGCAATGTTTATAAACATCTCAAGTAACACAATAAAATATTTGTACTGTCATTGAAGTTGGTCAATGTTTAACTATTTATATTCATACTAACTACTTTATATGTGGAATGCAGGGTTGAACCCACAGAGATGGAAATTATTACCATTAATCTTCTAAAAAAATTTAAAAGGCCCCATTGTTGTCAGCAGAGGGGTAGATTTTCTATCTTTTTTACCTTTTTATATTTTTTAATTAAGAAATATAGCGACTAAACATTTCAAACCTTGTATATAACTAAATTGAAGATAAAAATAATTGAAAACCGAGAAAAATAGAGATATAGAAACTTAAGAAGTGAATGATCAAGTAAAACACTCGGGGAGAAAAAATCTTCAATCGACTTTTTTTAAAAATATTTCAATTCATATTAATGATATTGTAGAGTACCACCATAAATACTATTAATTACCTTCCTTTTTAGGTGTTATGTCACATAATCTAATAAATTATAGACTTAGAAACTCTAAAATTAATTCACTATGAACAGTTTGAAAATGAAAACAGGACAAACTCACTGAAAGTTCTAAAGTCTTATGAATTTATTATCTTTTGAAAGGTGTTACCATGATCAATCTCACCAATTGACTGTGATATTTTGAAATTATTTTCTAGTGGTGCAAGAAATTGATGGAACACAACATTGACCTCATAGATCAATACTGAGAGCATCAGAATGATAAAGTGAAAATAAAATTTAAAGACAGCCAAATGAATATCAATACAAACCCGAACTTAATGATTTAACTAGAGAACTTGGTCATTATCATTTTAGAAATTAGTGACATACTAAATAGAGTACTAATGCTAGAATTAAGAGAAAAGATAATCTCCTGAGACAATGCTCTACTCCTGAGCTCCTCCATCTCTAAAAAGTGGTTCTAGAGTCTCCCTCTAATCTTACTTTTCTTGGAATTAGATCATTTAATGTGTATATGTCGAATGAGTGCCCCCCCCAAATCTCCTACTACTCTTTCATTAAAACCCAACGATCATCTTCTGCTTGTCACCACCAGACTCCACCGATATAAACCTTAAATTTCATTGTGGCACCGTATATGTGTCCTTTTTTTCAAACCACATGTCGCATTAGTAAAACCCCCTTAACTAACTCCGGGTGAGTCAGTTAGATGATCAAGGATGTTTTAAAGACCCATAAATGGACCTGCGCAAAAAACAACAACAAAAATGTAAAAAAACATGGTGAAAATAAATAAATATTTAAATTTATTAATTTAATAAGTGTCTTAAAAGTTTTAGTAATGTTATTATATATTATGTTATTGATTTTTATTAATTAATGAAAATAATGTGAAATATTAAAATTAAATTTATTATTAGTTTGAAAATAAATTATTTAATTCAAATTTTAACTATGTATTATTATTAAGTATTTTATTAACAAATTTTTTAATTAAGTAATTTAATAAGAAATATTAAATAATTATTAATTTATTCTTATATAAATTTTAAAATATACAACTAATTAAATTTATTTTAAGGAAAATTTTTTATGTTAAATAAATTAATATTTTTGTTTTATTTTTTATTTTATGTTTATTATTTGTTTATAAATGTTAATATTGTTTAATATATTTAGTTTGAGTATTTTTTTTAAATTTATGATTTTATTTAAACTTCATATTTTATTTTTTTATTATTATTTTTTGAACACTTAATCATCTTCCCCCCAAAATCATGATGTATAGGGGGAGGGTTATCTTCGGTTTCTTCTCCTCGACGATGGGTCCACGACTCCCTCTGATGGCACCACTAGCATATCCTCATCCTCCACAAATCGCGGCAGTATTCCACAGGCCTCATCTTCCTAATAACCTAAACACCAATGAAACATTGACCTCAGCTCCAGTGGCGGTCAACGGAAACTCTAACAAGTGGTGCGGTGTGGCTCCAGTTTATAGATCCTTACTCGGTCTCAGGGCGGTGGCCAACTCAGCATTATCATGCAACAACTCATATAGTGACCTCTTTAGCTTCTGTGAAAGGTTCAGGAGTGGCATAGCTTCAAAAGGTGTGGTTGAGAGATTTTTAATACTATAACTAGTTCAGTTCTTAGGGTATTAGTAATTATTCTAGATTAGTGAATTATCTTTTCTGCTAGAATTTTGTTTTTTTGATTGTGGTTCATGTTGATTAATTCTTATGGAATCATTAATATTTGATATTTCTATGTTATGATCTCTCACTGTTATTGAATTGTAATAATAAATATACTACTGGTGTGGTTTGTTTGATGTTGTTGCGGATTTTAAAATGTGATAATGGTTGAAGAAAGAATGATGTGACACGATGGAAAGGCAGAAAGCAGCAGAACCTATGGAAGCAGGTTAGAATGGATCCATATAAGTGAGAAATAAGGGTTTAAGGCTATCAGTGAGATGTAGGGGAAGCGAAGGTAGGGTCACTGTTAGAAAAAAGGTCACCGATAGTTAAAATTAGACAAATTCTACTGATAATTATAAAATAATGGTTACTATGAGTTACCAAAAAACCAAGTCACTGTTTTAGATAAAAATTCTGGTCACCGATGTAAAACAAAATCCGCATTGGTGACATTCACATAAATAGAACAAATTGTAATAAAAAAATTTAAAATTGCATAAATTAAACATAAAATTAAAACATAAGTTAATTGAAATTAAAAATTAGAAGAAGACTAAACAACATATATTGAAAATATAATTACTATTAAACATTAAACATAAAAATTTAAATTTAAATTAGTAATTGATAACACATAAATTGTAAATGATTTTTGATAAACTAAGTTGAAAAAAAAATTAATTTAAAATTTATTAAAGGGTCTATATTTAGTAAAAAAAGATAGAATCACTGACTAATTAAGTTACTGATAGCTCATGTCTACCTCAGTGGTAGAAAAAAACCAAACTTAATGATATTATAATTTAACTGCATTCTTAGGATTAAATAATTAATTTTTTAAATAACTTTATGAATTAATTAAATTACTGTGTGAATACAAAAATTTAATATTGTGCTATTTCATTTAATTTAAACTAAAATTCTTACCTTAATCGGTTAGCACGATGATTAAACATATTGATTTATTAATTTAATATATTTTAAGGAAACTAAATTAAAGGATAAAATATTAGAATAAATACTAAATTATTTAAATATAATTACAAATATTAAATAATTGTTTAAAATATATGATAATTTATTAAAAATTAAATCATATTTTAATTAAAAAAGTAATTAAGAAATAATTAAATTAGTAAAGGAAATTAGTATTAAAATAATTATTTTAACAGCTAAAAACACATAATTATTTATATAAATTGATTATTTAACAAATTTAATTATAAAAATATAAAAGTACAATTATTTAGTAAAAAGTTTGTAAATAATTAATTAAATCATTAAAGATTATGTAACATATTGTGGAAAAACTGGGTAAAAATATAGCCACATCAGATACCAAAATACGAAAAAATGATAAAGATGGGTTTTCATTTAAGGAAACGTAAAAACATGAAAAAAATGATAAATATAATAATGGCCAGGGTGGAGAAATTCCGTTGTTGTGTTATGAGTTTTGAAAAGAACATTCATTTTATTTTCTATCAAATAATTCTGTATAAATCATATAAAAATATTAATTTTAGAATACAATTAAATGAAATTTAAAATATAAATAAATTTTCCATTAAAATCCTTTTGAATGAATAAATTTACTAAATAATATCAAGAATATTGATATAAGTAAAAATATTTGATAAATAAATATCTAAACATTGAAGGTCTCCCTTACCACATGGAACACATAAATTATAATCCCTATGAAAGAAAAAAAAAAATATCAAACATTAAAAAACAAAATAGTAAATAAATTACTGAAATGATAAGGCAAAATAGAATTATATACCCCTCATCAAATAAGTTGTTTTTATGAAATCAAATTGTGCTTCAATGAATATAAATTGATGTGATGTACCTTACTTATTAATTGACTCTTGCAGTAAACATTCAAACATCAAATTATTTGTGTATCTTCTTTTAAGTTTCTCAAAAGGACATCCTTATATGGATACCTGGCCAAATAAAGGCTTCTATGATAATGGGAGGGAAGTTTTAAGTATAAATGGATAGGGTTTGGTCGAGTTATAAGGAAAAATGTTGTGTGTGTAAGTGAGGGATGTGGTTCCCTCATATAATTTATTAATGGGGAATTTTTACCAAATCCTAAAAATTAATTTAATATAAATTAATTTTCAACTAATAATATCATCAAATTGAGTTATTTAGAAGAAAAGATCTGTATTTGTCTAAATCCTATCGAAAAATAATTTTTAGAGAAAGGTTAGTCACATTATTACCCTTATCTTTTGGGTTTAACCCTGAGTTAAACTTGTTATCTCATATTATGACGACATTCCTTTTTTACTCTTTAATGGTAATATAGATACCATTTGATTCAAAAGAAACCTTAAAAGAATCATGGATGGAATTTTTGACCTTATCCCAATTATTTTGATATTTCATATATTTATAATGAAATTTATATCATTTAATAACGAAATATTTATTATAAAGTATCTTTAATGTCATTTTAGGAGCTATTTATATTAGGAGCGTTTTCAAAATATAAATACACAAGATAACACAAAACCCAAGAAATTAATACAACTCTAATTGTTTAGGTCTTTTGAAAATTTAATATTGGAATGTAATTATAAAAATTATATTTATTTTAACATTTTTAATAACATTTATTTGATATGTTCATTAATTAACAAATTAATGTATCATCATTTAGAAATAATTTAATTTAGTTATTTTTTCCTCTAAATTAATAATAAATTATCATGTCTAATATTTTCATATTATCGATGAAATAACTATTTATAGTCTAATATATAATTTGGAAAAACACATTTAAAAATAGTAATATTTATTAAAAACTTGAGAATAAAATATTGAAATTTATTTCTAAAAAATTACTAAAAAATGAATAATGTCATCTAGGCAGCACAAAGGGATCATAAAATAGACATATGGATTCCTTTACCTAAGAATAATTCATCCATTAAATGTAGGACATGTTTATGTGTAATTTTAGAATATGTATAATTATTTGTTTACCCTCAATTAGTCTATTTATTGAAAAATTTTGTAATTAAAAATTACTAATGCTACTACTCATATTTAAAAAATAATAAAGATATATATATATATAATGTGATTGGGAGTACAAATATATTAGTCAGACAGACACCACAGAGCAAGACTAGAAATGCATGCTATTACCCCCCTTCCACTAATTGAAATAAAATAAGACTATATACTAAATTTGGATATTCTTATTTAAAATATATAATCAATTTTACAAAATTTAAATCATAGAATAGGGAAAAGTTAATTTAAAATTAAACCCCATGAGGGAATTAGAAAACCTATTTTAAGGTGAAAAAGTTACGAAGATTGGAATATTTTTTATATCTAAATTCAATGTGAAATTGATTGTAATTAACTAAAATATATGGAATGGAAAAAACTTCTTCTAATTATAATTTAAATCCAATTCGAAATATAATATATAAATACGAATTACAAAGGTGAAAACATTGTTTTCAATTAAAATGAAATAATTAATCATTATTTATAAAAACATGAATCTTATTAAAAAAATACAAAAAACTCTACTAAACATACCTTTTTGTTACAATTTAAAATAATAAGAATCTTTTTCAAAGACAATTTTTATGTGTTTTAAGATCTATATTTAAATAATGTGAAACAAAAAAATCTGATAACAATGTTTTTTTATAAAAATACTTATGTTTTAAATAAATTTGGATTCATTATTGTATAAATTATAGAAAAAAAATTCTATGAATGATAAAAACTATATTTAATATTTATATATCATTAATATAATCCATAAAGTTTTATTTGTTTATTTTAGTTGTATAAAACACACTTTTCACAATTTAATAGTTTTATAGAAACATTTTCATTATATTAAATTGGTTTCTCTATTTATTTATAATTATTTGGTAAAAAACTAATTAAATAATATATTTTCATTACATAATTAATCCTATTAATATCCACCAATTTAATTACATAGAGAAAATTCAATTTTAAATAATAAATTTAATTGTATATTGTGTTTTATTAAAGATTGGTGTTGCCTTCTTCATAAGCTATCAAATTGATAATATATAAAATTATCCATTCCCAAAATCAGGGGTTGTTACACTATATATTTTTTATACAATATAACATAATTATAAGAAGTGAAATTATATTGATAATAGTTTGGGTCATCACCAACATCCCCATTTTCACTTGAAATTTCATTTCTCATAAATAGGTTTGTGTATTTTTCTTTCATCATTTTTCATTGTTCCCAAGTTTATTCATAATAATTTTGTTTCCTTCACAACAAATTTAAAATTTGGATCATCTTATTTAGATAACCATACCTCTCATTTAGAAAAATCATTACTACATGCTCATAATAAGACAGATTATTTTCCTATTGAACTACCATTGAGTTTAGTACATGTGAGAGATATTGTATGTACTTTATCTGGATGGATATATGAAACATGTGATGAAATTGAACCAAACATGGGGGATGTGAAAGAAAATAGGACACTTCTCATATGTGATCAAGGTTATAGAAGGGGCATGTATACCATGGCTTAAACTTTCTGTTCTTTCTAAACCACGTGATTCTCTTCCATGATAATATTCGAAGGATTGATTTATTTCTAACATTGAACTCCATGTCTATTGAATGTTGTTAGAATAAATATTTTACCAAATCTTAGAAGCTTTTATATTTTTTTTATGGATTAAACCATCTCTTTAATTTCTTTTACAGGATCACCTCCAAGTAGCTTTCGCTCAACCACTTTTTCCTAACATGTTTTAGTTTTTCATCAATTTACATACCGAGCATTATATGGAGCCATCTGAATACTCAAATAGAAGATATTGTTATATGTGAACTCATCCAACTGGATATGGTAATCCCATAAAGCATTTAATTCCATTTAAAAGGCTCTTATGATGACTTTGCGTGATAGAAATGTTCATCTAGATTGGTCATTAGTTTGGGGGTGATGAGACATGCTAAAATTGAATTCATTACTCAATGAATGTTGAACACTTATCCAAATTTTATATTTAAACCTTGGATCATGACCCAATATGTTCAAATGGTGAACCCCATGAAACCTCACCACATCTTCCACATATAATGTGGAAATAACTTCATGTGAGATTTCTTCTTGAATATCAATAAATTTGATAGTCATTGTGAGACGATAAACAAAAATCTATATCATAGTATTTTATTTGGATGTATTAGGGAGTCCAATAATGAATTATATTGTAAAAGTCTCCCATTTCCACATGGTTATAGGTAGTGGTTTCATCATCCCATTTGACTTATGTCAATTGATATTATATTTCTAATATATCAAAAATAGTGATATATATATTATGCAATCTTCATCTTCAATTAATCCCACCATAGGTGTTCTCATATATCACGTTACATCTTGGTAGTTCTTTGGATGATAAATAAAATTGAGCTACGTTCAAAATAGAATAGATCATTTTTTTATCAGTTGATGAAGGAACACATAGTCTCAATGAAAATATAATCACACCATCATCTATGATATGGAACTCTAGTAAATTCACTTCATTTAATACATTATTCATAATTTGAAACTCCGGATCAACCCATTGTGGCTCCATGGTCTTCTACTTGGGTGACGGGTTGAAATCATTTGGGAATGGTACGATTCATTCCAAGTCATTATAATTTCCAAATCCTTCCTTTTCAAATCCCTTATTATTAGGACATTCGTAATCTTCAACATGAATAGAGAAGAAGGTTCATATATTCTATGATCATTATCAACCATTTTACATCTTAGAAAGATCGTTTATAGAATAATTATAGTCTTTTATTAGCTTTAATGATCTCATGTGATGCATTTAAATATCATTTTATGTGAATCTATATTTTACACTCTTCTGATCATTATAAATGACACACTTATCACCATTGGGAACATGCTTTCAGATTTTTAAGGAAACAATCATAGTTGCAACTCATTTTAATTTTTTGGGTAGTTATACTCATATATCATTAACACCATTGAGTTGTAGGCTATCAAAATATTATTATTCATGAGTATAAAACCCAAATATTTCTTCAAAACATCATTTTTTATCATAAATCCTTCCGCACTTATTAGTAATGTTAGTAAAAATGTAGTGACTAGCCTCTTCTTTAGATCTTTACTGCTTTCCTCAAATTATTATCTATAAAGATACATTACCCAATTACATTTTATGTTATTTAGAGGGATACCAAATCATGATAAATGTATTCACAAAATTTTTCTAGTGCCTGATAATCTGATAAACCTAATTGTTTATTTGATACATGTTGTTCTGCGACATTTTTCAATTTCCATGTTTATTGAAGAGTCCATATAAAGTCCCTTATTTGTGACCACTCATCAAAAGAATGTGACTTGCAGCATCCAAAATATAGACTTTCTGAACATGGAATACATTTTTTAATTTTTTTAATGTTTCTTTCACAATACATAGGTGTTATTAATGTCCATCCATGCTCCTGGAGTAAATGAGGATTAAATTGATAAAAAATAGTTAAAAAATAAATGTAGTCCTAAAATACACTATAAATAAAATCCACAAGGATTGAAGGGGAATTATTATGTTCAATGGGAATCACTAGGAACCCATAGTACACTTTCCTTATATGAAAATATGTCCTCGTAATATCTTTCTTCTTCACCTTCATTTTGTGATATCCATAAAGATAATCCACCATGGATAAGTGTTTAGCTTATTATAGTAGATTCAAAAAGTCAAGAATACTTGGAATTTGATGCATGTTCACTATGTTGATCTTGTTTAGATTCAAGTAATCAACACACAACAACATTGGTCCTTCCTTCCTTAAAAAGATAACCATTATACCCCATGGTCTTGTACTATTGCATATGAACCATTTATCGAAGTCATATTAAAGCCACATCATTAACTCCTCCAATTCAATAGAGGTCTTCATGTAGTGGAATTATAATATATATTAGGCTCTATGTATGAATTATATTTAGAACTCCACCTCATGATATGGGGGAAGACTAGGTATCCCATTAGGGTAATACATCACTCTATTCCATAACAATGTTAATTTATATTAGGTTGATACCTTCCATTAACTCTAGAAATTTAGAGGGATCACATGGAATCAACACCCACACCACTTAATTATTTTCCAAATGAAATTTGAGGTGTTACATTGATTTTTTTAGGACCATGAGATGGATCAAAACATAAAAATGAAGTTTATTTTCCTGAATGGAAAGGTTTCCTTTATACAGTGAGATCCAATCCATTCACATTATAGTTTCAACTTCCACAATGTAATGTATCACAAAATTCTTCAAAATAATATCCTGACATAATCAAATAAATGATTAATTAAACAATGTGGGCTACAATTATCATACAACTTGGTGTTTTTACATATACCTATACTTCATGTCTTCAAGGATTAAATTCAATTTTTCTAAAAAATAGACTGGATGTTTGGAGATGCATAGAACTAGAATCAAATAATGTCGTTTCTATTTTTGAGTGAATATGAAGAGTACCTTGTATGAAATTCATTTATTTTTCAATTTGAGCAATACTACTGGAATTAGATTTACCTTAATCCTCTATATTTGGTGATTTCTAGCACTGATTATGATAGAGGACTCAATGTATAGTGCACTGGATTGGGTAGTTCATTTATTACATATAGTTATTCCATTTTTCTATGAGTGGTTATCTTCCATCCTCCAAGATATTAGTCATCATAATTATTTATCTACAATATTCATTATATTGGTGGCCTTATCACCAATTATTTTAAAATTCCCCTATCCCTTTGTGGAAATTCCTATGACGGTTCATCACACAATTTTGACAAGTGACTGGTTGATCTCTCTTTCCACCATTGTTGTTTTGTCCTCAAAAATGAAAATACACCTTTAATTTCTTATATCTATATCCATGGGAAAATTCTCTAATATGTATATCCAGTTTGATGTCACATCAAACAACATCATCACAAATCAAAATATCAATAAATTATATTTCTTTGGAGGTTTTTGTTTTAAACCACTATATAATATATCTATTTTTCTATGAATTTTTATAAAAACCTTAGGAGTACCTTGACATACATTTGATTTTTAATTCATAACCCCTAAAATATTATCCTTATTTTTTCATCAACTATATGAATTATATATCTATTTCCTTCTAAATAGATTGAGGTAAAAACATATTAAGAAATATTTTCTTAAAGACTTCCCACTCCATCTATTCAATTTCATAATTTTGGATTGGTGTTCTCAATCAACACCCACTATATTCCAGCCTCTCCATATAAATGATAGATGGATAGTGTCACCTACTCCATCTTCAGACATTGAGGCAAAAAAATATATCTTATCTATTTAGTTGAGTCTATATTCCTTGATTAGTGTTCTAGAAGTCCCACTATAATTTCCTTATTAATTTTTTGATATACAATTAACCCCTATTTAGAAATGCTATAATTCCCAAATTACTAAGGTTTTTTTTATATCATGAGATAGCTGGGTGATCATCAGAAATAAATTTTTAACTCCACCTCATTTGGAGTTTGGTATAATGTTCGGGATATATTTTCATTGTCCCCCATATTAGATGTCTAGATACTTTTCCATGATCCCACACTTTTCTAAAATAGGAATGATATGAAAAAAACAAATTTCTTATAGTCAGGTATATATAACATATTTTTTCTATGAAATTAACTCTAAAGGCATATCTAGTTGGATCTGCATGTTTATAATTTTTCTAAAAAAATAATACTTGGGTGCTTACATATATATAGTCTCATGTCATGGTTGGTTAATTATTTTATCTAATCATATTTTCCAAATTAAATAAATTGTGGACCGATACAAACTATAGAGACCCTAATTTTTATTATTTTATTTTTACATCATTTTAATAGCAAACTACATAATAGAGTTACAAAACTAGGATCCAAATATTTAGCACCCTGTGAAATTTAGAACAATAAAAAACTGGTACAAAATAAAAATAACATTAATTTCTTTATATATTTTCTAGATTCATATTGTCCGTCCTTTTCACCTTATAACATGTAATCACATGGGGTTATACTGAAAAAAATAAGTGAGCTAAATTATCAGTAATATGATAGAGCGTGAAATGAATAAAAATAACACGGGTGAGGATAATCATCATCATCGTAACATAGTGAATGTTTCATTATCATAATCATGTTATTATGTATTAGATACATATATAGATTTTATAAATTCAAAGAAAATGAATCATTATTTATTAGTGTTCAAATATTACACATAGTTGTGAACCATGATAGAATCGTGTTTAGAAATATAATATGTGCATAATACTAAAATAATCATTATGAAAAAATATAGAATCATGATCATAGATAATTATCAGTATCTCATGATACACATCAAATTCCCCAATGCATTGGAGTGCTATATAATTCTGAAAACACTCGTCACATCCTAAAATTTAGATAATCATGCATCCACATAGAATATATAGCAATATTAGATATAAAATAACACATGGAAAGGGATGTTTTTTATTTCATACATAAAATTGTAATGAATAATATATTGGGTTCCCAAATTATAATTCTAAAAACATATTTTGTATAAAAATAATCATTCTTTAACAATGAAGAAACAACTTTGGAGGAGTGAATTTTAATGAATGAATATTGCTTAAAAAAAAATTATAATAAAACTATGTTAATATATATATATATAACGAAATAAAATTTATTAACTAGTAAATTATATTTTTTTGAATATTAATATAATAATAAAATAGAATGTTGGCATGAATGAGGAATAACTGAATAATAGGAAAATGATATTGAGAATCTCCTTACATTATGTCTGAATGTTTTCTTAACATTAATATGTCATATAATTATATATAAATATTTAATTCCTAATTGCTATATTTATTATTAATTTATATAATTCATAATAATTTTATTAGTATCTATTATAATTATTTTTATGATTTATAGTGCTCAATTTTATATTATGGGTGTGTTAGTTTACTTGGTTTTCATCACAGGTTCACTTGTTTGTATGTATAGAAGGTCATGTAAAAATAGAATAATTAATTAGAAATGAAATTATTTTTTATTAATGAAATTTCAGAAGTCTTAATGGTCTAATATATTTCTTTTCCTGATATGAGGATGATTTATTATATTAAACATTTGTTTTATAATCGTATTGATTCATTTGGAGGTTTTTCAATAATCATGAACTGGTTCTATTTTATTATTTATTATTATGTATACTTGTTATTTCTCGAACATAAAAATGTTATAACATTAATTTTAAAATAATTTTCAACCATTTTGATTGTTTAATGACATTATTTTAAGGTGGTATATGAAAATTAAATCTTATCAGCCTCAAAGGTGATAAATTAACACCTCACGGATGTTTTTTTTTCATTTTTATAATAAAAGTGATAGGAGAAGACTGATGATGTTGAATTTTTACACTAAACAATTATTATTATTTTATATATAATTTAATATAGTTTTCAATCCATAATGAAATGGGGGATAAGAGCGAATATGAAAATCAGATTGAAAATAACATAAAAGAAAATGAAAGTGGATTTTAGCTCTTGAAGTATTCTCCTTGAGGTTAACCTTACAGAAATTGGAAATGGTGTTTTGTTGATAAAAAAGTCACCATGGAAAGGATTAAAGGATTGGGAAGATTATTGGGACAAATTTAGAAAAGATTCAAAATGAATAATTTTTTAGGAGAAGAGGTGGGGGGTAATTATATTCTCATCTATAAATTTATATCATATTTCTAACTATAAGATACCCAAATTTTATATTCAATTTCACACGTGTTGTTACAATTATATTATTAAGAATACTACTAATAATTCTCATATTACTAATCCAATGGTGAACTTACTATTACATTAGTATAGGTTTCTTAATTTATATCAATTATTTAATTTTTCATTTACGAAAATAATGTTTCTATTAGGATATGTACGCTATGTATGTGTTTTATACAATATAAAATAAACATGACAAGAGAAATTATATTGATAAAAGATTGGTTCAAAAAATTATTCTTCATTTTGAAATTTCATCCACAAAATTTGGTTTTACATATATAGTTTATAGTATTTATCCATTATTTTTTCTTCAGGTTCCTTGGTCCCCTCATCATACTTATGGTTTCTTCAGTATAATTTTACAATGTGATTTTTCTTTTTGTGTGGAACCTCATCTCTTGGATATTGATTCATTACAATCTATTACTTATAAGATAGATCATATTCCAAATGTACATCCACTGAGTTTATTATATGTCTAGATTATAGTTTGAACTTACTCATTATAAAAACATAGAACACATCATAAATTGGATCCGTACATTGTGTCTATTCTATCTAATAGGCAACTGATCATATGTGAACACAGATCTCTAAGGGGACAAAGTAAATTTTACATATATTACAATTGATTTCAAACTACATGAATATCTTCCATTGAGATGTTAAAAGGATTAATTTATCTCCAACAAAAATCTCCAAGCCCCATCAACAGTTGTAAGAATATCATTTTTGTTGACTCTGAGTATCTTTGATATGTAGCTATATGGATGGATACTTCAGTATCATTTCCTATAAATGTTTAGGTCCATGTATCTTTCACATGGAAAATTCAACCAAACAGGTTGGAGTTACATATTTCATTGCATACAGAGATACATATATATCCATATGAATACTTAGGTTGAAGTTGTTGTATTATGAGTACACAATCAATGGGATATACTGATATAATCCACCTATGTATTCCATGAGTAGTATAGTATCATATCTTTGATTTCGTGAATAATTCATTTAGACAGTCTATATGTTTAGGGGTGATATGATATGTTGAAATTCAATTAATTAGTCAAATAATTTTGAATAATTCACTAGGATTTATATGTGACCCTCATATCACGATTATAGATGATTGATTTTATATCATCTTGCTTTCTCACTACATTATTCACATATATCATGGAATGTTGTTCAAGATAGAAATCGTCATGAATACCCATAATGTTATATTGATATAATATTGAAATACGTGGACATTAAATTTCATTAACAAAATACAAAATACATTATAAAAACACACTCCCAATGATCGTATTATTTTACATCATTGGAAACAATGACCACATTATTTTAATTTGATGAATGATATTCGGCATCTTCTAATATGATCTTCCGCATTGCACACCTAATGAAATCCATTATATAAAACATGGGGAAAGGAAAACATAAGAACAAGTGTGTTATCAGGTTCTCAGAGATGATAAGAAATGGAGACATGTAAACACGATCCTGAGATATGGGTATGAGAACATTATCATGAAAATAGAAGATCATACTCTACATACTAAATATCATAAACACTAATCATTGAATAAGTATTGGTATTTTGTAAAACATAAATCACGTGGAAATAATGTACATGATCCATTGAAGTATAAAATAGGAATTAAACTTGGACTTGGGGAAGACACATAATCATATAATAATGGTTTCTATGAATGTCAAGGCATCACTGCCAAGGCCATAGTAATGTTACAGGTTCACTCTCCATAATATCATGGTTGTAATGATTTATTCCCATAACCATCTTGGTAGTCATGGATTAGTCCCATAAACATCGTTGTAGTCCTCGATCTGTCTCATAATCATCTTGGTGGATAAGACCCTTCATCTATAACTCATGATATATAAATTCTGACTCAACAAATCAGAGGTACATATAGGTCCCACCCATCACATTTGAAATCTGGAATACTTATACCAAAAAATAAAATATCACATCATAACCCATTAAATATAATGGATTTCATAAACACGTAATCATATTATAATCTATGAAAGAAGATATATGTTTCATAATAATATAATAAAATGAAAAACCAATTAAAAGAATTCAGTTTCTAAAAAGTTGTTCCATAATATTACGAACCATTCAGAGAAAAAATATGATTTGTATTCATGACCTTTAACATTGTATAATTTCATAGATGGGGAAGGATTTTGAAATATCATATTCTACATGAAAATAATTTTTTAAAAAAGAAAAAATTTTCAAACCTCATTTCTTCAAAACCACATTGAAAACATATAATGGAATCCTAAAAATCATTTAAAACATTTCTTTTTAAAAATATCCATTCTTCATTGAAATAATTTTTTCACTTTAAATCACATGAAATTTTAAATGAAGAAATTTTATCTAAAAATAAAATTGATTATTTTAAGAAAATATTCATGGTAATATGGTATCATGAAATTATAGAAACCTGTTCATTCCATATATGTTAAAAGAACATCCTTCCATTACATTTTATGTAAAATCCAAAACATACCTCATTTGGAAAATGAATGAAATATTTCAATCAAAACATGAAGAAAAAATTTATAAATGGGTAAAAATAACCTTAAAAATCCCTAAGAGAATATTAAAACATTTTATGAAAATATATTTTGAAAATATTGATGTGAATGATATATATTACCCAATTGCGAGTTAAAACGAATAATCCAAAATATGAAAGAGATTGGGAAATCAATATTCATCACATTTTAATCAACAGAATCATTTTTCCCATATAAGAATAAAAATAATATGAATTTTAAATATCATAATCTTCTAGATTATACCCAAAAAATTAATTTATGGGTATTATATACACAACTTTGAAGAAACAAGTAGTGTATGAGGCATGCGCCTTATAAAAATATAGTTGAGACAAAAACCCCATTACCTGAGGTCCAATTCTTCTATATGTCAGAAAAACACTCCTATAGTGGGTTTACACACACTATTAACTTTTAATAAATCATAATAATATTTATTATATCATATGTAATAAATTTATGACTTTTAGAAACCCGTTTATTGGCAATTTCATGTTAATGTAACTTTTCAGGTTATAATAGCTTTGTTTATCATAGGTGTTTTGACTCGTTATTTTTCATCTTATTATATATATCATGATTTACTTATTTCAAAAATGTATATAACGATATAAATATCATATATATTTATTTTATATTTATTTATAAAAATCATTAATGATAGAAAAACCCCATTTATGGAGAATGTAGGTTGTACGTATGCATGAACGTTGTTTTAGTTTTATTTTTTATTTGAATGGAAGAAATTAAATCAAATAAAAGTAAACACACAAAAACACACACATATATTATTCTAGTAGGATTTATGTTACATATATTTCATTCTTATCCATTATATACATTTTTATAATCATTTTTAAATGTTAGTATTGGAGGATGATTCTCATCAAATCGTGGAGACTGTAAGTTGTACATAAGCATGAGCAATAATATAATTACCTTAATGGATAAATGGTATGGAATTGGATGGTATATTAACTATAAATAAAAATTATCATGTCACATTCATTATTTACACATATTATATTTATCATTATAGACATCAAAATAAATTATAAATGAAAAACTATTTATAGCACGACGTGGAGACGGAAAGTCATACGTATGCACAAAAGGATATATTGTTTTAATATGATACATAAAAAGATGAATTTGGTCATACAATAATCATAAAAACGTATAATAATATATTATATTATTTAATTATTACGTTATTATGAAAAAAAATTTGAAAATGAAGATGAAGAAAAAATAACTTTGAATGAGTTGTTAGAACTATTACCTTTTCTATGAGTATCTTCATACTATATTCACAAAATAACTCCATAGGTTGGATTCATGCCCAATTTATGGACACTATGATGAAGAGAGAGAAATTGGGACGATTAATGGGCCGGGTTATACTAAGAATAAATTCATCAAAGCTGGGAATAAAATAGAAGGAGAGGTTCCATTTTATAAGAGAAGGGAGGTGCACTTTAGGATATTCAAAAACTATTAATTTATTATAAATTTATTTTTGATTTAAAATGTATAAAAAGTGATTTATTTCAATTTTTATATGGGTTTGTGTACAAATACAATCAAAATATTAATTGTAGACTTGATTAGGTTACAAAAGTTACCTTATCATTTAACATTAACCCTTTCTTAAATAATATAATTCTTTTTGGGAAAACATGCCTTCTGTACACTCTAGGGTTAATATCATTACTACAAAATGATGAAAAAACATTGTTTGAATCATTTATGTAATATTAAAAATTATCATAGATAGTTTTCCTAAATATATATTTTTAAAATTTAATTTTCAGTTAATAAATTATTAATTCTATTAAAATTTCATTTGTGTCAATTTTGAAACTATTCATTACATGAATTTCAATAAAATAATAGAAAAATGATTCCTTATAAAACTATATTAAATCATCCATAATATTCCTTATTCATGATAATAATTTTTTGATTTCATTAAATATCTCCAATGATTTTTATTTTAATATTATTAATATCATTTAGCCGATTCTTCCTTTCATAAATCTATTACTACATCATCATTATCTCAAAATTATATTTAATTATTTAGTGTCTAACAATTATAAACAATGAGTCATACTATATGTTGAGTCCTCTGGAAGATTGCTGATTTCATGTTTATAACTGATGTTTTAATAATCACAAATCATCACAACTTATTGATGCTTAATCTGGTTTGATGTCTCATAAACATAATTCCAATCTATGAATGAATCAGTTATCATGTTTTTAACTATGCTTATTGACTTACAAAGTATGTTGGAAGTCTTCTGGATTCAACAGACATCAGACTCACCGATCCATCAGAGTCACCGATCCATCAGACTCACCGATCCATCAGAGTCACCAATCAATCAGACTCACCGATCCATCAGAGTCACCGATCAATCAGACTCACCGATCCATCAGAGTCACCGATCAATCAGACTCACCGATCCATCAGAGTCACCGATCAAAAGGACTCACCGATGCAAATGAGTCACCGATCCAAGGACTCACCGATGCAAATGAGTCACCGATCCAAGGACTCACCGATGCAAATAAGTCACCGATCCAAGGACTCACCGATGCAAATGAGTCACCGATCCAAGGACTCACCGATGCAAATGAGTCACCGATCCAAGGACTCACCGATGCAAATGACTCACCGATCAGATGACAGACCGATGCTGATCTATCTGAGTCACCGATCATTACTCTAATGCTGATGACCTACCGATCTCTTGAACAGTCATAAACAACTGTTTGAATTTCTTTATCTTTATCTTTATTTATTCTAACCAACGGTCATATTAGTTATATTTTAATACCCTGACAATTAATTAATAAAGGTTGTCAGATGTCAGGAAACCATACCTCGTACCTGCAAAAAGGAAACCTTTTCTGTCCTACGGAGCACGTGATATAAATACAAGAAGACTCTGCTGAAGAGTGGTGTGGAAAAAAACCAAGAAGAGAGAGAGAACACACACAGAGACAAGGAAGCATACGACATACTCAAGAAGAGTGGTGTGCATACAATAGAATATTGAAGAGCTTCATCGACTACATCTCACTGCCTGTGAACCTGAAGCATATGACACTCTGCTTCTCAAACAAAATCGAGAAGAGGACTCAGAATCACTTCTGATTATTTCCAAAACGAGTCCAGTGCTACACTGAAATCACTAGAGCCATTCCTAAACTGTACATCTCTGCTCTGTGATTTATTTATTCTACATTTTGAGCAGTGTGTGTTATCTGCTGTATTAAACACACACACTGACTCCTGTACCTTCACTGGAGGATCTGTAAATCCTCAGCAAACCTTTTACACTTCACTTCTCACTGTGGATAGTGGTAGAGGTCTTGTGACCTGGACAGCTGGCTGCTGTTGTTTGTTTTCCCACGTAGAACTGTGGTAGAGGTCTTGTGACCTGGACAGTGTGTTCACTGTTGTTAACCCCGATCCAGGGTGTGGATCACTTTTATATAAACTTTTGAGAGGACTAAGTCTCGGATTGAGACTGAACCTCTTGGTTACTTATCTGTGTTTGTAGTTATACTCTATATCCATACTATACATATTTATTTCATATTCCGCTGCTATTACTTTGAAATATAATCTATCTTCAAAGCTACTTTGATAATTAAATTCGCAAGTGTTTATATTTATTATAAATCAGTAAATTAGTTTCAAAAGTTAATGTAATCATAAGATTAAGTTAACTGAGAACTAATAAATCTTTGAGAAGCTAATTGAACCTTTATAATCTATATAAATTCACTACAGTTTAATTTGTTTTTGAAATTGGGGGATTTTATTAGAAATTGTTTTTAACAGAAAATTTTAATTGGAACTCAATTCACCCCCCTCTTGAGTGTCCACTCCGACCAACACTTGGTATCAGAGGCAGTAAATACTTTCTAAAAGTACTCTGCTTTTGAACTGTGATTTTAGTTGTATTTTAAAGTTCTTAAAATTTCTGTTATATCTAAATTTTTATCACTTTAAAATTTTCTCATCATGGATAATAGACTTGAGGGTGCTGCTACTAAACGACCACCTTTCTTCAATGGAACTAATTATGCTCAGTGGAAACTGAAAATGAAAATTCATCTAGAAAGCATAGGTTTTGATATTTGGACTGCTATTGAATCTGAATACAAAATTCCCACTACTGCTAGATCTACTTGGGATGAACCTACAAAGACTGCTTACAATAACAATTGTAAAGCTATGAATGCTCTGTACTGTGCTCTAGGAGATGAAGAGTTTAATAGAATTTCTGCATGTAAAACTGCATATGAAATTTGGGATACCTTAGCTGTTTCTCATGAAGGAACAACTAATGTTAAGGAGATGATATTGAATACCTATACTATTAAGTATGATAATTTTAAGATGAAGCCTGATGAACCCATTTCTGATATGTATCTCAGGTTCAATGAAATTGTCAACACAATGACCTCTCTGGGAAAGGATGTTCCAGCAAAGGAACAAATTATGAGATTTTTGAGATGTCTACCTGAAAGATGGAGAGGAACCTCTGTCTCCATTAGAGAATCCTATGACATTGCTACTCTACCTGTCAAGGAACTAATTGGTAAGCTGATGATGTATGAAGAAGAGCTTAAAGTAAATAAAGAAGAAGATGATGAACCTAAAAGAAAGTCTATTGCCTTCAAGACTACAACCTCAAAGAATAAGGATAAGGAAAAGCTTCAAGCTATCAATGAAAGTTCAAGCAGTGAGGAAAGTGAGAATGATTCTGACAGTGATGATGAGATGGCTCAAATAGCCAGGAGATTCAAAAAGTTTTATAGGAAAAAGAAATTCTTTAGGAAACCAAATTATAAGGGCAAGTATGATAACAAAGGACACTGGAAAAAGGATTGGAAGAAGAACGACAAATCAGATGATGTTGTCTGCTATGAGTGTAAGAGGAAAGGACACATTAAAGCTGACTGTCCAAAGCTGAAGTATAAAAAGAAATATGAATACAAGGATAACAAGTACAAGAAGGCCATGAAGGCTACTTGGAGTGCTTCAGAAGACATCACAAGTGAAGCTGAATCTTCAGACTCTGAAAAGAATCGGGCCAACATGTGTTTCATGACAAACACTTCTGAGGTAACATCAGAGACTCCTGCTTTTAATTCATACTATTCTGGAGAAGATTCTGACTCAGAAAACATGTCAAAATCTGAATTGTTTGAATACTGTGACATGCTAGAAGAAACATGTAATGAGCTTAAATATAAATATAAAGGTCTAAAGAAACAGTATGCTTTAAGTGTTAAGCATAAATCTGATCTGGATATAGAAGTAGAAAAGAATGCTCAGCTTCTTAAAGAGAATACTGAACTAAAATTGTCTAATGAGCAACTCAAGAAAGACTTAGAGAAGTTCACCAATGGTAAAAATACTCTAACACAAATGCTAGGAAAGCAAGTTTCACCTAGATACACTACTGGTATAGGATACCAACCTGGACAAAGGAAAGTTGCCAAAACTAGATTCATTCCTAAATCTGGACAGAAGATAGTTAATTCTGGAACTTCTTATGCCTCAACCAGTTATACTCATAGTTATGAATCTAATAAGGTTTATATTTCAAAGAATGTTATTTCTACAAATTATATGAGACCCATTAGACAAATATGGGTACCTAAAGTGTTATTGGCTAACCTGTCTGGACCCAAGAAGATCTGGGTACCAAAATCATCTTCCATCTAAATCTGTTTTGTAGGAGACCTGCTTGAAGAGCTGTTACAAGAAGATATGGTATTTAGACAGTGGGTGCTCAAGACACATGACTGGAGATTATTCTTGCTTCAAGAGCTTAATAAAAGTTGATGGAGGCTTTGTCACTTTTGGTGATAACTCTAAAGGAAAAATCATCGGCCTAGGCCAGATTGGTAACACTGATTCAATTTTGATTTCTAAAGTTTTATTTGTTGATGGACTTAAATATAACCTGTTAAGCATTTCTTAGTTATGTGATGATGGTTTTCATGTTAAATTTGAAAATGATTCTTGCAATGTTTTTAACTCTAAAAATGTTTTAGTATTTTCTGCTTTAAGAAATGAAAATGTTTATGCTGTTGATTTAGATTCTTTAGCTAAACAGAACATTCCTTGTTTAAATGCTTTTCATAAAGAGTCTTGGCTTTGGCACAGAAGATTAGGACACTGCAATGTGCACTCACTTAGAAAACTTTCTAGGACGAACTTGGTTAGAGACTTACCCAAACTTGAATTTCCAGCAGACAAAGTTTGTAATCCCTGTCAAAAGGGAAAACAACACAAAGTTTCTTTTAAATCAAAGAAAGAAGTTTCAACTTCTCAACCACTTGAATTGGTTCACATGGATTTGTTTGGACCATCAAGAGTTTCTAGTTTAAATGGGAAGCACTATGTCTATGTTCTCATAGATGACTTTTCTAGATATACTTGGGTATATTTTCTAGCTCACAAAAGTGAATCTTGTTCTTACTTTGTTAAATACTCCAAGTCTGTAGAAAATCTTAGTGGACTCAAGATTAAGACCCTAAGAAGTGATCATGGTCGTGAGTTTGAAAATCAAGATTTTGAATCTTACTGCTCACTCAATGGCTATTCTCATAACTTTTCTGCCCCTAGGACACCCCAACAGAATGGTGTAGTAGAAAGAAGAAACAGAACCCTGCAAGAAATTGCTAGAACCATGCTCAATGAATATGACCTGCCAATTTACTTTTGGGCTGAAGCTGTTAATACAGCTTGTTATGTCATTAATAGAGTCTTGATCAGACCTGTTCTAAAGAAAACCCCTTATGAGTTGTGGAACCATAGGAAACCTAAGGTAAACTACTTCAAAGTTTTTGGATGCAAAGTCTTTATTCTGAATACTAAAGATAATCTGGATAAATTTGCATCCAAGAGTGATGAAGGAATTTTCCTAGGTTACTCTATCTCTAGTAAAGCCTATAGAGTTTTCAATAAGAGAACCAAATGTGTGGAAGAATCTGTTCACATCAAATTTGATGAAACTGATCCACATGAGCCTAAAACCTCTCTTGGGAATCTTGAAGAAGATTTGTCTATTCTGGACCTTAATGATAAATCTAAAGAACCTGTTATAAAAGCATCCAGTTCTGGACATTCTCCAGAATCTGCTTCTGTTGAACCTCAATCTCTAGATGAACCTGAAATTTCTAGCCCTATCTTTTCAAGACCATCTAGGACTCTAAAGAACCATCCCTTAGATGCTGTTGTAGGAAATCTAGATAGAGGGACACAGACTAGAGCTTCTCTAAGAAACCAGGTTGAACATCAAGCTTTTCTTTCACAGTCAGAACCTAAAAATATCAATGATGCTATCAACGATGAATTTTGGGTAATGGCTATGCAAGAAGAATTAAATCAGTTTGAAAGAAACAAAGTCTGGGAATTAGTTGACAGACCTAAGGACACTTTGACAATAGGCACAAAATGGGTGTTTAGAAATAAAGTAGATGAATCTGGAAATATAGTTAGAAACAAAGCTAGACTAGTTGCACAAGGATATAGCCAAGAAGAAGGTATAGACTATGAGGAAACTTTTGCACCTGTAGCTAGACTAGAAGCCATTAGGATCTTACTTGCATATGCTGCACATCTGGATTTCAAATTATATCAAATGGATGTTAAAAGTGCATTTCTAAATGGTTTTATAATTGAAGATGTTTTTGTAGAACAACCACCTGGATTTACTAATCCCCATTTTCCAAATCAAGTTTTTAAACTTTCTAAAGCTTTGTATGGTTTGAAACAAGCTCCAAGAGCTTGGTATGATAGACTTAGCAATTTCCTTATTTCAAAAGGTTTTACTAAAGGGATTGCTGATCCAACTCTTTTCATTAAAAGAATTTCTAAAGATGTTTTAGTTGTACAAATATATGTTGATGATATTATTTTTGGATCTTCTAAAAACTCCTTATGTACTGATTTTTCAAAGGTTATGCAAAATGAATTTGAAATGGGCTTAATGGGAGAGCTTAAGTATTTTCTTGGATTTCAAATCTTTCAAACTAAAAATGGTATTATTTGAAATCAAAGTAAATATACAAAGGATCTTTTAAAACGTTTTGGATTGGATAGTATTAAGGAAAGTAATACACCTATGAGTACTACCTGTAAATTGGATGTTGATGAAACTGGGAAACCAGTTGATCAAACCAATTACAGAGGTATGATTGGAAGCTTACTTTATCTTACAGCTAGTCGACCAGATATTATGTTTAGTGTGTGTATGTGTGCTAGATTTCAAGCTAATCCTAAAGAATCACACTTATTAGCTGTTAAACGGATTTTTAAGTATCTTAAGTATACTATAAATTTAGGTTTGTTTTACCCAAAAGGACAATCCTTTGAGTTAATGAGTTATTCAGATGCTGACTTTGCTGGTTGTAAGTTAGATAGAAAAAGCACATCAGGAACATGTAATTTGCTTGGAAAATCCCTAGTATCATGGTGTAGTAAGAAACAGAATTCAGTTGCATTGTCTACTGCCGAGGCAGAATACATAGCTGCTGGTAGTTGCTGTGCACAAATTTTGTGGATGAAACACACTCTATTGGATTATGGATTTGATCTTAAACATGTTTCAATTAACTGTGACAACACTAGTGCAATCAACTTATCCAAGAACCCTGTGTCTCACTCTAGAACTAAGCACATTGATGTCAGACATCACTTTCTAAGAGATCATTACCAGAAGGGTGATATTTCTCTAGAATTTGTTAGTTCTGAAAATCAATTAGCTGACATCTTCACAAAGCCCTTATGCTCTGAAAGAATGAAATTTATTAAACAAGAATTTTGTATGATTGATCTGTGAAACTGATCTGTGAAACTGATCTGTGAAACTGATCTGTGAAACTGATCTGTGATACTGATCTGTGAAACTGATATGTGAAACTGATCTGTGAAACCGATCTGTGAAACCGATCTGTGGAACCGATCTGTCACACTATTCTGTCAGACCGATTTTTTTTAATTACTTTTTATTAATTAGTAAATTACTTTTTATGGGAACCCTAAATGATAAAATAAATGATACGCGGCTATTTATCTTCCCTAAACCTTTGACCTTTCATTTCCCGCCGAACCTCTCAACCTCTCTTCCCCTCTGCTTCGAACCTTCGAACCTTCGAACTCCTGCCTCTCCAAAATCCTCGAATGGCTAAGCAAAAGAGACCGAGCAAAGGACCAGATAGCCCTGTACCTTCAAAGCGTGCTCGAGGCGAGTCGAGCAGTACCTCTCAACGATCAGTAAATCCGAACCTGGAAACTCGGATTGTTGCTGTAGAAAAAGAAGTAAACTCGGCGTGGCTTCTGTCAAGTAAGTCTCTATTGCTACAAGTTCTTGAATCACAAGGATGGATAGACTGGTTTTCAGACAATGCCCGAATAGATTATCCAAAGCTAGTACATGAGTTTTACATGAACCTGAAAATCACGCTTGATGGTGTGGAAGCTGCTAGGATGTCGTCTGTTGTAAAAGGAAAGAAAATATCTTTCTCATCTAAGCAGTGGGCTGAATGTTTAAACGTACCTCATGAAGGTCGATATGAGGACTATGCTGGCAATATACCCCCGGTCACTGACTATTTTTCTTATGAGCTAGTGCTAGAGCTTCTAACTGGAAACAGAGAATCGAGGAGAATCACAGCTTCAGAATTAGATGGTGAAAGCAGACTCCTATTCAAGTTTATTCAGCACCAACTTTTCCCTCGAAGAGGAGATTTTGCTGCTGTTAAGTTTCAAGATGTTTTTCTATTGTTTCTGCTCAAAACCCATGAAAAGATAAACCTGTGTAGATATGTGATGGTCCACATAGCTAGTATGCTGAAACCTTCCAAGAAAGCCACAACGTTGTTTTATTCAAAAATGATATCTACTATGCTCCAGAATCTGGAATGTGTTGATGAAGATGATGAAGTTGTTGAAACAGAGCGTACCTTCTGTCTCAAAAAAGAGATCTGCAAGAGGATGAAAATCAATTGGAATCCATGGAAGAAGTGCTGGGTTGCAGATGAAGATAAGTTGTATGAAGCCTACAATCCCATAGATCATGGCAAGAGGCCAAAGGATTTGAGAGATCCTGGATTAAAACCAGATGAGGAACCAATTTATTCTGATGATGATGAGCAAGAAAAAGCTGCAACTGAAGAAGGAAGTGTGTCTTCTCCTGATGATAGGAGTGATCCAGACACTGCTAGCCCCAAGAAAAGAATAGAATTTGGACCTGCTAGTCCACCCTTAACCCTACCAGAGTCAGAACCTATTCTTGATGATGAAGAAGATTCTGATACTGAGGAATATCACAGTGAAGCCTCTGAGCAGAGTAATAATGAGCAAGGTGATGCTGATGACAATCTTGGTGGTGATGATGATGATGCTGATGATGTTGAAGCTGCTGTTGATGGTGTTAACAGACCGGTGGATGGTCTTGCTGTAGATCAAGTAGAACAACCTCAGTCAGTACCAGAAATCCATATCAGTGGCAAGGCTGACTCATCAAAAATCAGTGGAACAGCATGCTATGAGAAACCCAACTACACCCTGTGTGCTGCTGTTTGGGATGACTACCCTGGATATGCTGTGTTGGGCTTAGAATATTCTGAAGAAGAAGACGAATTGCCAGAATCTGCTGCAGCTGTGAAAAGGAACCTTCCAAGAGAAGCAAGGTCTATTTCTACTGTTGATCCTGTAAATGTGAATTTACCTGGTTCTGAAATCTCTCGAGCTGATCTTGATAAGTTTAAGACTGAATTGCTAACCACTGTGAGAGATATAGTCAGAGAAGAACTTTCCAATGCCCTTCATCAAGTATCTCTGCAAGTTTCTGAAAATTCCTTGAAAGCTTTTTCAACGGCAGTCTCAGATGTTCTCAAGCCAGACTTGACTGCTACTGGTGAATTTGTTGGTAGGCACATAGCCTCTTTGAATCAAACTTTGAAGGATCTCCAAGTTAGCTTAGTTTCTCTATCAAATGAGTTCAGATCAACCATCTCTGGTATGATGGAAGTTTTGAGAAATCTGATTGAACATCTCAACAAGTCTGACCTGAGGAAGTTGAAAGCTGAACTAACTCATATAGTCGGCCAAGCCAGTACAACCAAGGTCACCAAAATCACTACCCGTGAGATAGAAGCTCTCAGAGAAGTTGTGCATGCAGAGCTAGCTGCTGTAAGACAAATTCTTGACTTAGAATATTTGAGGAGGATGAAAGAGCTCTGTGATAATAGTCATAAGATGGCCTTAGTATATTCAGCAGATGCTAAGAAAGCCCTGCAAGAGATCAAGGAAAAAGTTGATACTTACTTTTCCAAGATTTATACAAAACATGAGATGGCTGCAAACTTCAAAGTCTTGGCAGAGAATCTGAAATTACCTCCAGTCACTCAGGCCTTCAACACTCAAGTTCGCCAATTGCAAGATTTTGTCCCTTCCTTGGCACAGTTCATGGAAAACAAGGATGATTTTGAAAAAGCTATGAAGTATGGAGCAGAAGTCATTCAGGACTTCATTCATCTGTTGAAGCCTTACTTGGATGCACATGCCACTGCAATTGTACTCCCTACTTCTGAACCTCTCAGTGCCTCTGATGTCGCTCTAAATCAGCTGTCTGTTGCCCAAGCTCTATCTCAGTTGCGGCCAGTCTCTCAGAAAGCTTCTCATCCAGCTCCTGCTCCTTCTCAACAACCCTCTGTGACACCTCCAACTGCACCTGCCAGAGTTGTCCTGCCGCCACTTCAGCTCCGTGAACCACAACCTGCCTCCAATCCTTCTACCTTACCTACCATTGACCCAAAGGATAAAGGGAAATCCCCTTTGTATCCCAAAAAATAGCCATGTATTGTTTTTGATGGGGTGATCTATGTATTACTTATCCTTTTCTGTGACTTTATCAAATTTGTTTTTCCTTTGTGTTATGTTCTATCCTCTCTGCACCCTGATTCTCTTTTCCCTTATCTGTTTTCCCTCCTTTTTGATTATCCCAAAGGGGGATAAAGATATATATAATGGGAGAAAGCTATATATAATGGGAGAAAGCTATATATAATGGGAGAAAGATATATAATGGGGGAAATATATATCTAAGGGGGATTACTCTATATATGAAGAGGGAGATCAATATCTCAGGGGGAGAAATCTGAATACTATATATATGGGAATGTTATTTTAAGAGGGAGATTTTTATTTTATTTTATTTTATTTTATTTTATATATATATATGAAGATTTGTGATTATCAAAAAGGGGGAGATTGTTGAGCCCTCTGGAAGATTGCTTATTTCATGTTTATAACTGATGTTTTAATAATCACAAATCATCACAACTTATTGATGCTTAATCTGGTTTGATGTCTCATAAACATAATTCCAATCTATGAATGAATCAGTTATCATGTTTTTAACTATGCTTATTGACTTACAAAGTATGTTGGAAGTCTTCTGGATTCAACAGACATCAGACTCACCGATCCATCAGAGTCACCGATCCATCAGACTCACCGATCCATCAGAGTCACCGATCAATCAGACTCACCGATCCATCAGAGTCACCGATCAATCAGACTCACCGATCCATCAGAGTCACCGATCAATCAGACTCACCGATCCATCAGAGTCACCGATCAAAAGGACTCACCGATGCAAATGAGTCACCGATCCAAGGACTCACCGATGCAAATGAGTCACCGATCCAAGGACTCACCGATGCAAATAAGTCACCGATCCAAGGACTCACCGATGCAAATGAGTCACCGATCCAAGGACTCACCGATGCAAATGAGTCACCGATCCAAGGACTCACCGATGCAAATGACTCACCGATCAGATGACAGACCGATGCTGATCAAAATGACTCACCGATCAGATGACAGACCGATGCTGATCAAAATGACTCACCGATCAGATGACAGACCGATGCTGATCTATCTGAGTCACCGATCATTACTCTAATGCTGATGACCTACCGATCTCTTGAACAGTCATAAACAACTGTTTGAATTTCTTTATCTTTATCTTTATTTATTCTAACCAACGGTCATATTAGTTATATTTTAATACCCTGACAATTAATTAATAAAGGTTGTCGGATGTCAGGAAACCATAACTCGTACCTGCAAAAAGGAAACCTTTTCTGTCCTACGGAGCACGTGATATAAATACAAGAAGACTCTGCTGAAGAGTGGTGTGGAAAAAAACCAAGAAGAGAGAGAGAACACACACAGAGACAAGGAAGCATACGACATACTCAAGAAGAGTGGTGTGCATACAATAGAATATTGAAGAGCTTCATCGACTACATCTCACTGCCTGTGAACCTGAAGCATACGACACTCTGCTTCTCAAACAAAATCGAGAAGAGGACTCAGAATCACTTCTGATTATTTCCAAAACGAGTCCAGTGCTACACTGAAATCACTAGAGCCATTCCTAAACTCTACATCTCTGCTCTGTGATTTATTTATTCTACATTTTGAGCAGTGTGTGTTATCTGCTGTATTAAACACACACACTGACTCCTGTACCTTCACTGGAGGATCTGTAAATCCTCAGCAAACCTTTTACACTTCACTTCCCACTGTGGATAGTGGTAGAGGTCTTGTGACCTGGACAGCTGGCTGCTGTTGTTTGTTTTCCCACGTAGAACTGTGGTAGAGGTCTTGTGACCTGGACAGTGTGTTCACTGTTGTTAACCCCGATCCAGGGTGTGGATCACTTTTATATAAACTTTTGAGAGGACTAAGTCTCGGCTTGAGACTGAACCTCTTGGTTACTTCTCTGTGTTTGTAGTTATACTCTATATCCATACTATACATATTTATTTCATATTCCGCTGCTATTACTTTGAAATATAATCTATCTTCAAAGCTACTTTGATAATTAAATTCGCAAGTGTTTATATTTATTATAAATCAGTAAATTAGTTTCAAAAGTTAGTTTAATCATAAGATTAAGTTAACTGAGAACTAATCAATCTTTGAGAAGCTAATTGAACCTTTATAATCTATATAAATTCACTAGAGTTTAATTTGTTTTTGAAATTGGGGGATTTTATTAGAAATTGTTTTTAACAGAAAATTTTAATTGGAACTCAATTCACCCCCATCTTGAGTGTCCACTCCGACCAACACTATAGATTATTTTTTAAATTTAGGATGAATATTTTTAATTGACTGTATCACTTATATAAGCTCATATTAAAAATGATATTGATATTAAAACATGAAAATGAAATTTTCAACTATCATCTAAATAGAAAATAATATAGGTTATAATATAAGAGATGTAGGTTAAAAATTATAATATTTTTCACCAATGGTTGTTTTTTTATGGAAACACACTTATCAAATGAAATAATGACTATTATTATGGTATTTTTATATTAATATAATATTTTTTACCTTTAATTAACCTATTGACAAATAACATAAATAAGTAAAATTAATATGTTACCATTCAAAAAAATTTATTTTGATCCTATTATACAATGTTTGTCATACTTTTTACCACCATATATGTCCTTTTTTTAAAGTCCAAATTCACTAATGTGGTAGAATTTTGTTTACTGAAAATATAGAAAATATAGCAATAACACATGTAAAAGAGACATTAAAAAGATAAAAAAATTATATCTAATTAAATTATCAGAATGATTACGAATATAAAAATGATATTAATATATGTATTATTTAACTATTATGACATTACAATCAATGAAAATAATTATTTAAATGAAAATTTTGTTTTGAATAACATTACAGTATTTTTCACTATTCATAAAAATGAAACTTTTATAAAAAATACCAAACATTAACTGTAAGATAATTTTTGAATTTATTATTTAAAAATATATATTTATTTTAAGTAGTTCAATTTTTGTGTATTTCAAAATAATTTTATTATTTTTAATTGAAGGACCTGAAAAGAGGCTCATTTGAAAAAATATTAGTTTTAAGCATATAATGTCATTACCAAAAAAAATTAATTATAAAAACCATAATAAATAATATTTGAAAATTAGTTATTCATTTTAATAAATTAACCACTAGGTTATAACTAACTCATTTAAATAATTACAATAATGACGTGTTGTTTCGAAAAAACTCAGTGTTTCGTGTATCGCCAGGTATGTTTGTGTTGATTGTAGTGTCATCATCCCTTGGTTTATCATATTTAATTATAAAAATATATTTTTATTACGTAACAATAAAACAATATTCAGTTTTTCTTGAAGTGATAATTTATAAAAAATTAAATTTATTAGAAAAAAAGTCATAAAATCATGAGGAGTTTCATTCTACACCCTTAAATTGAATTTCTCCATTGAAATTTGTTTGGTTTATAGAGGTTTTAATACTTGAATGCCCATTTAATAAAAGAAAACATCATAAAAATAAATTATAAACCATCATTTTAAAATGTAAATATAGAAAATAATAGTTACCCAAATTGAATCATAACTAGGTCTACATGTAGGAGAACATAGGTGAAGATTTGGGAATGGGGGAAGAGTAAATAATCATAGGGATTGATAAAGATCACTGATCACATGAAAGTGGGTGATCCAAATAAAGTTAAAAATAAAATTACCATTAACTATTTAATCATGAAAGAGGTCATTAATGTCATAAAAATGATGCAGATAAGACACCCTTTTACATCCAGATCCCTTTTCCTAATGTTGACAAAGTTGTATGACAATATATACTCACTTGATATCAGTACAATAACAGTGTTGGTCATTCCTTGAACAAGTTTCCCATAAACTATTATTCAAAATTATGATGATTAGTTTTTAATTCCAGAAGCATTAATAGATTATGTGATCAACATATACAATGATAAGTCATTACATATTTTTTTTAAAAAGTCATCACAAATGATCAGATATGCATAAGCCTACCTATGGTGAGATAATATGTTGTTTTACCAAACATCATCTAATGTTTATCATAAAATTGAATCAAATATAAAACCATAAAATCATTTTGATTGCATAAAATACAAAAATTTAGATTAAGGTAACTAATTATTCTTAACATTTTCCCCCCATATATCATAAGGTTTCAATTATTGGTCACATTTCAAACATGTGAACGCCTTGATCATTTATTCTCTTGAGTCATGGTAAAAAATTGAATTACCATATATCCTTATTGAAAAAATTCATGTTTACTTATACTAATTCTTGTTAGATATGTTCCATGTTGGGTCTAGAAAACATCTAATAGGGAAGTTAATACTCCCCCAAGAACTTTCTAGAATGAACTAAACATTCCTACAGGTCCATCACGTAATATGGACACAAATTGAATTGGAAATTTTAGATGAAATAACAAGAAATAAATATTATTATGAGTTTTATGAGAACCGTGTACTGTCCCTGGGACTGGTTCATAGGGGGCATGAACCATGATCCACCGATCTGTGGAAGGCACTATGAGCTGCTAGCCCACGGGGCGATGGCCATCCAACTTAGGATGTCACAATCCATGTCGTCGAAAAAATATACTATTGGAATTCTATTTGGAAACTATCCAAAAAGATCAGAAATTCATGAACGAATCAATCTGGATGGGTTACGAAAACAACGAACCGTGAACAATAGCCTCCACAAACCCCAATTGAATGAGACTTATGTAGGTTTAGATATATCTTCATGGGCTTCTGAAAATGTTGTCGCATGCCCATAGATATGATTTCCCCAGTGCCCTACAAAAGTATCATTTGAATACGTGAAAGGAGTACAGATGAAGAAATCATAGAGGTGACCCTAGAGTTTGGAAGAAATAATTAAGTGGGGATTATGACTTCATGTTCGAATCATCGATGAAGTGAAAACTGCGAATCACATTTCTGCAGGTATAACTAGCCACAAACCATAAGAATAAGGAACATACGAATAATAAATAAACCTATAAACAAATTGTTGCCATCATAAACCATAAATTCCTCACAAATGAACACCCCACAAACTATATGATCATGGAAAATTATTCAATACATAGTTCTTCATAGAGAATCATTAAACAAATCAAACCATGCACTGTGTACTGCATCAGTATGCAGATGGAACCCATTGTAGTGTGGAAATCAACATCCAAGACCACATACCACTTTGCTATGTAGTGTTCCACACTAAAGCCTGTGTACTACATCGTTACACGAACAACTCCTCTACCCACATAATAATACAGTGTGCGAGGCTCCCCCCATCGAGTCGGAGAAAATAGTATGTGGAATGTGTCCTATTCGGGTGTCCTTACCTTCGACACCAATATTTCCCCTCCATTACGACTGAGTCCTACATAGATCCTCCCTAAACCAGTCCATCGGCATTAGGCCAAATCTTCCCCCAATGCCACCAGACCAGTATGATCAAATCACTCAGTACATCTGGACGCTTCTCTAATTCAAAAATCGTATATTAAGCAGAGACACGAAGGCTGTGCCCACAATGGTTTGGACCCCCAAAATGTCCCTAAGTCTACAATCGCACAGTAACCCTTAATACAACCTTGGGAAGCTGACATGATCCTCCCCATTCAATTATCAAGGATGATCCCTTGATTTTCCATTCAATTAGAAATGGTGATTAGTCAAAGTTTCATGATCACTTTTCCTTTTGACAAGAAGAAACATTCATCCCCTTTCTCAAGAACACATTCTGGGGAACTCCCGCTGAGGTAAGTCCCTAACATTTTGAGAGCAAATCCATAATAAGTCCAATTTAATCCCAAAATGAAAGGTTCATTGCTCTGTTCCCTCACCCACAATCACCTCTCCTAGATATACCCTAGGAACGACCTCTTCAATCAGTTGAACAACAAGGTGAGTGCTTTGTTAAATATCTCACATTCACTTGTTTCATACACTGTGTGTGACCTAGGCGTGCTTAAATATTTTTTATGACCACAAAATCCACACAATCAACTTATCTCATGGAATATAAGAACTCTGATTCCTATTCAATCTAGGGTATATATGACACTCTATTAATGGTATGAGTGTAAAGGGGTTCCCTTCCAAAAGGTTCCACCCAATAATGCTCCCGATAATCAGGCCACCGCCCAGGTCTAAAACCAAAGCTAACCAAACTACATGGGATCTAATCCGTGTCATGAGGATATAAAGGAAGCCCATCGTATAGGTCTGACCCCTACAACAAACCACCTTTTTTATCTCCTAGATGATTATAATCTCAGAGTGCCTTATTTCATGTCTTAAGCTAGCATTGTCTTTATAGCATCAAATCTATCTATATCCACGATGATCCGACAACCTATTTGTATCTTGTGGATACCCTCCTCGAGAATTAAAAAATGATTCATGAACATGTGAACATGAATAAAATCTATAAGATAATCCCAGAATAGGAACTAATTGTCCCCATAAGGATGTGATGAGCCCAACATCCTATTCTCTCGACTAATAGAATCCCTAAGTTCCATTGGACAATTTGATATTCAACATGCACCAACTGTTGCAATAATGGTCCATGAATCGAGGATACTAGGTTCATTGGGTGTTTCGGGATACATTAATAAGCCTATTGGATACCATCATAGGATGTAATATTATAAGAGGATCGATTGCACAAATACCTAACCCCATGAAATCTCTTGATGGGACCATTTGACTGTGGCACTTCTGTTGAGCAAGTGTTGTTTTCAAAAATACATAATGTTTTTATTTAAAGGGGGAGTTTTGTTGAGAACAATACTCTATCTATTTAGGACAATTTTGATGCTCACAAATACCCTTAAATATTTTATAATTATTTTCTTTTTAAGAATATTTCAGGAATTTATTATTCATTATATTTTATTTTATTTCTGGACGAAATGTTTAAATTATTGAACAACGAAATGTAGTTTCGAAGGTATTAGCTTTTAGAGAGTTCTGCAAACATTATTCATGCTCTACATATTCAGGATCTACTTTATCATGTTCTGGTAGCACTGTTCATACCCTATGTGGAGAAATGTAGCGTAAGGATTAAATGTATTGTATCCTTTTTGAGATAAGAGAAAAGTATGGTTAATCAACCATACGTTATCGGCAAAGTATGAAAAAGAACCCTACATTAGGAATGAACCCTACGTTTGGGATATTAGAAAAGTATCTAAGGATAACCATACATAAGTGTTAAACGTTACGTTTGTTTTGAAAAAGTATGGTTCATGAACCTTACTTTTGTAAACAACCATATGTTCTGAGAAAAGTAAGGATCAAGTAAACGTATGGATCTTTCATCGTACATTTGAAAGTTGAAGAGAAAAGTATGGATGACCAACCCTATGTTTGTGATCAACCCTATGTTGTCAACCCTACGTTTGAAGGCTACGTCATCAACATTAAGATTATGATTTATGTTACGTTCAAAGGATTCATACTTTACAACTCAACCTTACGTTTGGCGTCAGAGAATTTAAAGTCGATATTATTATGCAGCGGTCAGAAAGATGATTATTAAGCTGATTATTATCCTGATTTAAAGCCAATTTTAAAGCATGACTTTGACTGATTCAAATTTGTTTTATCAATGGTTTAAGGGTTGATTTAAAAGTAAATTTTTTATTCCATGTCTTTAGGGAAGTTACAACTACTCTATAATTTCAAATATTTGAATATCACAAGTCAAAATGCGACTTCTGTGGATCTAAATTTGCAGAAGAAGTGATAGTTGTTATTATATATATATAAGATTCTTCGAAAAGCGATGTGTGTGATCTATCAATCATTATGAGAAAAAGAGGAATAAAAACAGAAACTATCAAAACATACAGATCTTCTGATTAAAGAAGAACAATAAATCTTTGTTTATTAAAGAAAAAAAATCATGACATAAGATTCATTCTTTCTAGTTCAATGATCATTTGTGAATCCACTACTGATGATGTTGTGAATTATATTTCTATATCTATTGCAATGGGATCGACTCAGAATGAATCTTGTGTGAAAATCATTATTTTTGAAGGTAAAGATCTATCTACTGTAAATTTAATATTGTTTCAATTGTGAAGAACATCTGGAAAGTATTTTCAAAATACAAAAAAAATTTATTTTTTATTCTTGAGTGACCAGATTCTCATACTAAGTACTTTAGGTTCTGTGAGTGAACCAGAAGACTATATTTTTCCTTGGATTGTAATGCTGTCAGCTTCCTGTACTCAGTTGTTAAAAGGTCTGTTGAAATGAGTACTAGTTTGTGAAAATCACCAATCTCGTGAAGTAAAGTGTTGGTGGAGTGGACTTGGGGCTTTCTGTTCCCCGAACCACTATACACCGTGTGTCTCTACACTTCATATTTCCGCTGTATTAATTAATTTGATTAAAGTAAAATGGTAGAACACAATCTCGCGAAGATTCATGAAAATACACAATTCACCCCCTCTTGTGTATGTTTGGTATATTCCGATCCAACAATTGGTATCAGGGGTTGAGATTTCTAATAAAGCCTTAACAAGATGAAAGTGATTATACACAGAGCAAGATGACTGATACAAAAGGAGGAATGTCTATGGTCACAGCACCATACTTAAATGGTGAAAACTATGGATGCTGGAAGTTGCGAATGATTATCTATCTGAAAAACCTTGGATACAGAGTATATTATAAGATTTTGAATCCATATGAAATACAAGAAAAACCTGAAACATGGAGTGTAGCTACTGAAGAAGAATATGATATAAACTCAGAGGAAATTAATGAAATTATATGTGGTCTAGGACCTGATGAATTCAATAAAGTATCTCAATGCCCAACATCATATGAAATGTGGAAAACTATAGTTGTTGATTATTAAGGAACTAACAATATCAGGGAAAAGAGATATGCATCTGCTAAGCTTAAATATGATACTTTCAGAATGGTTGAAGGTAAATGTATTACTCAAATGAATGGAATAATGACTGATATTGTCAATAATGTAACCTCTTTGGGAGATTCCATTAAAAAAGATTATCAATCTTTAAAAGTACTAAGATTACTACCTACCAGATGGAATGGAATATCTACTGCAATCAGACAGTAGACACCTGTCAAGGACTTAACCATGAGAGAACTGATTGGAACACTAATGATGTATGAAGCTGAGATGGAAGATGAAGCAAATGAACATAAAGTGCTTATCAAAAGATATGACACTACCTTGAAAGTGTCATCATAGAGAAAAAACAGACAGATGATGAAAAATGTAACAGAGAAATCAGAATGTTCAGATTTACCAAATTCTGATGTGGAACTAGCTTATCTAGCTAGAAGATTCACTAAATTATATAGAAATAATAATGGATTCAAAAAAACCTTCAAAAAGGATGACAAGGAAGTCAAATGTTATGAATTCAAGAAAATGGGACACATCAGATGTGACTATCCTCTGCTAAAAGAAGATAAGAAAAAGAAATTAATCAAAAGAAATGATTATGAAGAAAAGGACAAGAAAGCCATGAAATCTAAATGGAGTGTTTCTAAAGACTCCAATAGCACTTCTGAATCAGACACAAAAAAGGAAGAAACAAATTTGAAAGCTAACATGTGTTTTATGGCTGAAACAGATGAGGTACAATCTTACTACTCTTTTGACTCTAGTTATGAATCTAGTTACTCTAATAAAAAACATTCATCCTACTTCAATATGATTGAAGAAAAATATGACTCTCTATTTAAGAATAATAAGTCTTTAAAGAACATTCATAAGGATGTTTCTGATGAAATAGATATAATGCTGAAACAACATAAGGAGTTAACTAATATGTTTGACTAAATTAACATTAACAATACAGATTATGAATCAAGGATAAAATCAATGAAATTAAAGTGGAATCTTATAAAATAGCGGCCCTTTTTTTACTAAAGTGGAAAATACCTTAAATAAAATTCTTGGGAAAAATATCATTAAAAAGGAAAGATTTGGAATTGGAAGTAAACATGAAAAACCCAAGCTGTACAAGAATTATTTTATTCCAAGCACAAAAATATTAAATTGTAATTACTATGGAATAAGGGGACATTTTTCTAAAAAATATTTCTTAAGACAACCCCAAATAATTTGTATTAAGATATTGTTTGTATCAAATTATTTATTTAACTCTTGTGAAATTAGAAAAACAAAGCAAGTCTAGATTCCGAGATCTCTACTGGATAACACCACTGGACCCAACAAAATAGGGGTACCAATTCAAATTGTGTAAATTTATTTGTAGGGAGCAGGTCACAAAATCAAAAAGGACATATGGTATATGGAAAGTGGCTACAGAATACATATGAGTGGAAACTCATTGAATATCTCTACACTCACTCAAAACGATGGTGGACTTGTCACTTTTGAGACAATGCCAAATGGAAAATCATTGGTATTGGAACAGTTGGAGATCTGGAAGTTGTCTCAATCAAAAAAGTACTTTATGTATAAGGATTGAAATAAAATCTAATAAGTATCTCTCAACTATGTGATGATGGTAATGCTGTTTATTTTTCTAACAATTGTTGTTCTGTTTCAAAAATAAACTGCTTAAATTTAGAGCACCTAGAACTAACAATGTGTATACCCTAGATTTAAATTCCTTTTGTAAACAACATGTAAACTACTTAACTTCTAAAGTAAATGAATCTTGGATCTGGCATAGGAGACATGGACATTTTAATTTATATTTTTTACATAAATTTTCTAAGAGATAATTAGTTTCTGGTTTTCCTATTCTGAGATTTGAAAGTGACAGATTCTGTGATGCATGTCAACTTTGAAAGAAACACAAATCAACCTTCAAATATGTTAACATAATTTCTACATCTAAACCTCTAGAACGTATCCATATGGATTTTTTGGACCTTAAAGAGTAGAAATCCTAGACGTTAAATTATATGTATATGTTTTAGTTGATTAATATTCTAGATTTACATGGATTTTCTTTTTAAAATTTAAAAATTAATCTTTTACATTATTTGAATGTTTTTATAACTCTGTTCAAAATGAAAAAGTTTTTAAAATAATTTCATTAAGAAATGATCATGGTGGAGAATTTGAGAATCAAGAATTTAATTACTTCTTCTCAGATATGGGAATTAAAGACACCTTCTCTGCACCAAGAACACCTCAATAAAATGGAATTATTGAAAGAAGAAATATGACTATTCATGACATGGCTAGGATTATGCTAAATAAATTTAGTCTTCCTACCTATTTTTGGGAAGATGATGTAAGAAAAACCCACTATATAATGAAAAGAGTTTTAATTAGACCACTTTTGAAAAATACACCCTATGAACATTGGAATAACAGAAAACCTAAAGTAAATTACATTAATGTTTTTGGATGAAATGTTTACATCTTGAACACCAAGGAAAATCATGGTAAGTTAGATCCAAAATATGATGAAGTCATTTTCTTAGGATATTCAGCTACATCCAATGCTTATAGAGTCTATAATTAGAAGTCAAGGATTGTTGAACAATCAATTCATGTGAAATTCGATGAATCTGATCCCTTTGAGAAAAGGACGGATCAAATGGATGAATCTAACTCTAATGATAACATTAGACTTAATATCATGAAAAATTATTTTGAAAAAGATATAAAAGAAATTTAGTCCAATTAAGAATAACATGATACTGAAGAACCTATAAGTGTACTGCCTAGACAAAATAGAACTCTTAAGAATCATACTTTAGAAACTATAATAGGTGAATTATACACAAGAATAAAAACTAGAATAAATATAGGGAATCTTATAGAATTCTCTTCCTTTCTATACTAATTGAAACCCAAGTCTATAGAAGAAGCTTTAGATGATGAAAGCTGGATGATAGCAATGAAAGGAGAATTAAACCAGTTCAAAAGAAATGAAGTCTGGGAATTAGTTGAAAGACCACAAAATTATCCAGTGATAGGAACCAATTGGGTCTTTAGAAATATGCAAGATGATCAAGGAATAATAACTAAAAATAAATATAGACTTGTATCTAATGGATATAATTAATAAGAAGGTATAGATTAGGATGAGACCTTTTCACCTGTAGCTAGATTAGAAGCCATTATAATTCTTTTAGCCTATGCATCTCATATGAACTGTAAATTATATCATATGGATGTTAAGTCTTCCTTTCAAAATGGTTATTTAATGGAGTAACATTATGTTGAGGAACCTCCTGGTTTTGAAAATTCTAAAAACCCAAATTCTATTTTTAAACATACTAAAGCACTTTATGACCTTAAACAAGCACCTAGAGCATTGTATGAAAGATTAATCACTTTTCTATTAAAACTTGATTTTACTGTTGGGATGGAAGATCCAACACATTTTAAGAAAACTATAAATAAAAATATTTTATTGGTTCACATATATGTTGATGATGTAATTTTTGGATCAAATAATAAATCCCTTTCTCATGATTTTTCAAAGTTAATGCAAAAATAATTTGAAATGAGAATGATTGGAGAATTAAATTTCTCTTTAGGATGTAAAATTTATCAAAAAGATTATGGAAATGTTTTGAATTTAAGAAAATACATTACTGATTTATTAATGAAATTTGGACTTGAAAACAACAAGACATATACAACTCTTATGTGTACTAACATAAATCTTGATTTGGATGAAACTAGAAAATCAGTTCACAACAAGTTATATAGAGGTATGATTGGTAGTTTATTATATATTAGAGATAAAAAGCTAGATATAATGTATTTTGTATGTCTTTGTGAATGATTCCAATCAAATCCTAAAGAATATCATTTAACTTCTGTTAAAAGAATTTTTAGATACATAAAAGGAACTTTTTTTCCATCTCTTATTTATGCCAAAACATCTGATTTTAATTTAGTTTCATATTCAGATGCAGATTTTGGGTGTTTTAGATTATATAGGGAAAACACTTCATGAACTTTTCACTTTTTGTGGAAATCCATAGTGTTGGGTCGGAAAAAAGACGGGAATGATGGCAAGAGGGGGGGTGAATTGCCTTTTAAAAAAAAGATTAACAAATTTAAAAATCAAAGTGAAAGTGCAACGGAAATAAAGAGGCAATCACACAAGAAATTGATAACGGAGTTCGGCCAAAACCCGGCCTACGTCTCCGCTCCCAACTCAACCGTTGAGAGATTCCTACTGCTTGCTTTTCAATGGTTTTAGCAAGAAACCCACTAGGCTTTGAGGTAGCACTAGGACCTATTACAGCTTGCTTTTTGTGGTTTAGCAAGAACCCACTTGCTTTTAATGGTTTAGCAAGAACCCACTATCCTTCTTACAGGTGAAGGATAGCTCACCTATGTCTCAAGCTATTTAAAGGAAAGCTTGACAACCTCTTCACACCTTAGTGGTGATGTGAAACCCAAAAGAAGGAGGGATAGAAAAGAGTTTGGGGTTTGTAGGCACAAACCCAAATTGAAGCTCAAAATAAATAAAGAATGAAAAACAGTAATGGAGGAAGTCTTGGGCGCCTTTGATTGATTGGAGATGTTGAAGGCCGCTTCCAAGCTTCTTTGAAGGAGCTCCTTGGATGTGGAAGTTGTTGGAGCAAGGTGGGTTCCTTGAAGGAAGTCCGCCGGAGGTACGCCAAATGATGAACAACGTGTCCGTGGGATTTGTATATGATCCGGATGATGTCTGGGGCTTCCTTGGCCTTTATTTATAGGCATGGAACCCTTGGGGAGGCTTCGGAGCCGTTGGAGAAGTCTTCGGAGCCGTTGGAGGCCAAAAGAGGGTTGACTGGTCAAACCCAACGGCTAGTTTGACTGGGCTACCGGCTGGCCGGTGCAGGGCCACCGGCTGGCCGGTGCCTTGAAAAATGGAAACTTGTTCTGCCCAGGAGCCACCGGCTGGCCGGTGCTGAGGCCACCGGCTGGCCGGTGGTGAGACAGTAGGTCTCACTGTTGGGGCTGGATGCCACCGGCTGGCCGGTGACAGAGCCACCGGCTGACCGGTGGAACCTGGCAGTGGGCAATGCCTCTGCCAGGTCCACCGGCTGGCCGGTGCCATCACACCGGTTGGCCGGTGGACTGAATTTCAGTCCACTTGAGATGCTTTCTTGGGCCATTCCTTTGGCAATCTCTTGCCTATCATCCACAACACTTAAAACACAATATTAGATAAATAAGAAGGTGATTGTGATCATGAAAATCAAACAACGAGGGGAACGAGATGTACAACAATCTCCCCCTATTTTGATGATCACAATCACCAAAACAATTAAAGTAAAAACATAAATGAAAGGCATGCTTTTAAATGATAAATTGAAAATAAATACTAAGCATGAGAGAAAAGATTCTCCCCCAATCAATCAAGAAATTTCTCCCCCTTTGTGATTATCAAAATAGAATGGGGCATAAAACTTGATTGAGGGAATAAGAGATTTGAAAAACAAGTTGAGATTTGAAATTGAAGGTTTGAATTGAAATAAAAAGCTTAAACAGACATTTGAAAATCAATTGAAATGAAAATTGTAAATACAAATTGAATTGAAAGTTTTGAATCAAAAACCAATTGAGATTTGAAATTTGAAACCAAATGAAATTTTTGAAATTGAGAGTTTTGAATCAAAAATGAATTGAAAATTTGATACCAAGAGTTTAAATTGAAGGTTTTGAATTGAAACAAAAAGCTTAAACAGACCTAACTCCCCCTAAATAAAAACAACGAATCACTGGGGAGAGGGATTTTGAAAAGAGACAATTTTAGGCCCGGAGAGACTCGCTAGAAGGGATTTTTCAATCCATACTTGTCTCATGGCGGGTCTTCTCCTATAGAACTCATCGGAATAGAAAATAGATTTGGGTTGGCCGTACCGGGCATTTTTACAATTACATTCATAAATAAGGTGCCCGGGTTTTTTACAATAATTACAAAATTTATAACTAGAGCTCCCCCTTACAAAAACAGTTGGAGCATGGGAGGAGGAAGCTTGGTTGGTATAGCCAAGTCCTTGAGTGGTCCTAGAAACCCTTTGAGAACCAAGCAAATTGTTCAAATTTTGTTCCCCTTGGGTGAACTTAGCTAGGGTCTCCCTTAGGTCTTTGATGGTTGATTCCATAGAATCAACATTTGGGAAATTTTGGATTTTAAGGGTGAGTTCCTCCTTCTCTTTGAGAAGTTGGTCTTTTTCGGAGGAAAGTTTTTTGAAATTCTTTTTTAAAGCAACAAATTTTGACGATAAAGTATGAAAACCTTTTTCAAGTTGGTCTCTAGCGTGTGAGAGTTCTTCATAAGATAAATGATTTAAAGAATTGGAATTTGAAGAACAAGAGGAGGAGTCGGAAGATGTTACCTCATGGAATGCCATTAGGCATTTTGTACCTTGGTCGCTCGAGGAGGAGGAGGATGATGATGAGGAGGTGTCACTCCATGTGGCTTTGAGGACCTTCTTCTTTCCTTTTTCCTTGGCCCGTTTCTTGTTGAGTGGGCAATCGGGCTTGTAATGGCCCTTTTCGCCGCACCCGTAGCATTTTAACTTGGGATCGGATCTTGCATCGGGTTCTTGCTTTTGAGCGGGTTCTTGCTTTTGAGCCATGCTAGTACCTTCATGGGTTAGCTCTAAATATTTCCAAATATCATGTGAAGTAGTGCAAGAATAAATACAATTAAAAACATTACGGTCAAGACCACAATGAAGAGCGTTCATGGCTTTGCCATCAAGCTCAAAATAAGCAATGTCATTGGGGGTCCATTTAGACTCATCGGGAGAGGAGAGGGAAAATCCTTGCATAACAATTTTATAAATTGGATAACCAATAATTTTTAAAAAAGTTGACATGCGGGTTTTCCAAAAAGTATAATCGGCTCCATCAAAGAATGGAGCACGATCCAAAGAATGTCCTTCGAGAGTTTGAGAAGAAGAAGCGGTAGAAGCCATCAAAAAAATAGGATCTTTAATTTGAAACCGGTTAGGGAATTATTCAAATACGCCCTCTTATACCAATTGTTGGGTCGGAAAAAAGACGAGAATGATGGCAAGAGGGGGGGTGAATTGCCTTTTAAAAAAAAGATTAACAAATTTAAAAATCAAAGTGAAAGTGCAGCGGAAATAAAGAGGCAATCACACAAGAAATTGATAACGGAGTTCGGCCAAAACCCGGCCTACGTCTCCGCTCCCAACTCAACCGTTGAGAGATTCCTACCGTTTGCTTTTCAATGGTTTTAGCAAGAAACCCACTAGGCTTTGAGGTAGCACTAGGACCTATTACAGCTTGATTTTTGTGGTTTAGCAAGAACCCACTTGCTTTTAATGGTTTAGCAAGAACCCACTATCCTTCTTACAGGTGAAGGATAGCTCACCTATGTCTCAAGCTATTTAAAGGAAAGCTTGACAACCTCTTCACACCTTAGTGGTGATGTGAAACCCAAAAGAAGGAGGGATAGAAAAGAGTTTGGGGTTTGTAGGCACAAACCCAAATTGAAGCTCAAAATAAATAAAGAATGAAAAACCGTAATGGAGGAAGTCTTGGGAGCCTTTGATTGATTGGAGATGTTGAAGGCCGCTTCCAAGCTTCTTTGAAGGAGCTCCTTGGATGTGGAAGTTGTTGGAGCAAGGTGGGTTCCTTGAAGGAAGTCCGCCTGAGGTACGCCAAATGATGAACAACGTGTCCGTGGGCTTTGTATATGATCCGGATGATGTCCGGGGCTTCCTTGGCCTTTATTTATAGGCATGGAACCCTTGGGGAGGCTTCGGAGCCGTTGGAGAAGTCTTCGGAGCCGTTGGAGGCCAAAAGAGGGTTGACTGGTCAAACCCAACGGCTAGTTTGACTGGGCTACCGGCTGGCCGGTGCAGGGCCACCGGCTGGCCGGTGCCTTGCAAAATGGAAACTTGTTCTGCCCAGGAGCCACCGGCTGGCCGGTGCTGAGGCCACCGGCTGGCCGGTGGTGAGACAGTAGGTCTCACTGTTGGGGCTGGATGCCACCGGCTGGCCGGTGACAGAGCCACCGGCTGACCGGTGGAACCTGGCAGTGGGCAATGCCTCTGCCAGGTCCACCGGCTGGCCGGTGCCATCACACCGGTTGGCTGGTGGACTGAATTTCAGTCCACTTGAGATGCTTTCTTGGGCCATTCCTTTGGCAATCTCTTGCCTATCATCCACAACACTTAAAAAACAATATTAGATAAATAAGAAGGTGATTGTGATCATGAAAATCAAACAACGAGGGGAACGAGATGTACAACACATAGTGTGCTGGTCAAGTAAGAAACAATATTCAGTTGCCCTGTCAACAGTTGATGCAGAATATGTTTCTGCTAGCAGTTGTTGTACATAAGTGTTGTGGATGAAAAACTCTCTTATGGGATTTGGACTAAATTTAAATAATACAACTATTTTATTTTATAATACTAGTGCAATAAATATTTCAAAAAAATACTATTAATCATTCTAGAACTGAGCATATTGATATCAGACATCATTTTCTAAGGGATCATGTTCTTAAAAAGGATATATCTTTGGAATTTGTAAGTACTGAAATTCAATTAACTGATATTTTTACTAAACCACTTCCCACTGCAAGTTTTTATTTTATTAAGGGGGAGATAGTATTATTTAATTTTAAATAAAGTTTTATTTTTCTATGTTATTTCTCTATTTTAATAGTGTTTAAAAAAAATTTGTTATTTTTTTTCAAGAAGAATATGTTTTTTTTCTTCACTTTTCCCCATGTAATAGATTTTATTTATATTTAAAATCTATGTAATGATTAATTAAAACACAGGAATCAAGGCTGTCAGAAACCTTTTGACTTCTAAACCGTTTCATTTCTACCAAAACCTTTTTGAACCTGGGAAACTACACCACTGTTCATAATCACTATTCTTAGAACCTCTGAAACCCTAACCTTCAATCCATCAGAGATTCTCTAAGAAATGGAAAAAAATAAGAGAGCTGATGAGGCTGAGGCCAGCAATACAATGAAGCATCACTCAGAAGGATGAAAAATTTTGCAGGGAAAGGTCATAGATGTGGAATGACTATATCAGACTAATCATCTATTGAAACAAGATCTCACTTTTAAAAATCTAGAGAATACCTTCAATGGTGAAAAATATATGTTTTTGTATGAATAAAAACGGCGATATTTATTTAAGTCTGTGCAATTTAGTCAGGGAGACAGTGAGGATACTATGTTTTCTATGATAGAGGTTAGGTATTTTTCGATCTCTTCAGTTGAAATTTGTCAGATTTTTGACATCCCTCATGAAGGAGTGTTTCATTTTGATTTGAAAAATATAAGAGATTCTATGCATATATTTTAGGACATTATGTCTTTTCTTTTTTTTATACTTCTATAAAGAAGATGTTCATAATGGACCTGGAGCCATATCTGAAAAGTATAGTAAAATTTTTGCAAACATGTATTGCACCGAGGATGTTTGAGTTGGACAAAACTTTATATCCAGATATGTATATAATGTTTCTGTTCATGAGTGATATAAAGGTAAATTTTCCTAGGTACATGGTCAGGTACCTGAGATACTGCTATCATAGTGAAGCCAGAATGAATTTCTACAATTTTGGTAGATTCATTTCCAAACTATTGTTAAAAAAGGATATAGTGAGACTGGTGGATGCCAGAGTTAAATGTCATCATAGTAATATTTTCAATGTTGGAACCTTAAGAAAAGTTGGCTATTTTTGGAGAACTATAAAAGGGAACATTTTTCCAGTAGGAGCTGAAGAAGAAACAAAGAGTTCTCATGCCTAGTCTGCTCAGTCCATAGAGGGACAACCTAAATCGAGAGTCAGCACTACTACAAGAAGAATAAGATTTTTAATGGAAGATACCAAGGAAGAAAGAAGTCAGGAGGGACTTCAGTCTCATAGAAAAAATAAATGTTAATGAGGATTTTGTTTCCCCTGTAATGACAATAATAGATTTACTCTCTTACAGTTTTTGGGGAGAAGATGCTACTCAAAAAACAATAAAGGCTATTATTGAGAGGTTCGAACCAGTAGAAAAACCTCAGAATCAATCTGAAATTCAAGAAGAAGCTGAAGGAGAGACTCAAGAATAGGTTGTAGCTAATGTTGAAGTTTCACTTCAACAGGAACAAGGGGTTGCGCCTAGTGAGGAAGTGGACAGAACTCAGGAAACTGCAAAAGATATTTTTTTAGAAACTCCATTGGAAGAACAAATTGCTGATGTTTATGATGAGCATGTTTTTGAAGCTCAAACAAAAGTACATCATGAGTATTTTTATATGGAAGAGTTTGGAAAGGACTCTGAGGAAATTTTTTTGGATCATCCAACTCAGGAGAAGGAAAAATACAAGTCTGATGCAGATTCGCTACCTATAGTACTGCTGCATCACATCAGAACTAAGAATAAAAATCAAGCACAGCGTGCCTCTAATTCAAGGAATAAGGATGTTGAAGAACTGTATAGAAATTTGTCTCAAGTGGAATATGAAAATGTTACTCTGATAAGAGCCTTAGAATCAGAATAGTTTAAATTTCAGAGACTTAAGGATAGTACAGTTTCACGGAATGAAGATGAAATTTTTAAGAAGGATATACTGAATGCTGTTGTAAAATTAATGTCTGATCTAGTTATGAAGTCATATTTATCAGATCTCATATTATTTATGGAGACACAATATTCATCTGTCAGGACTAGTGCTGCTAGTGGATCAGGTACTTCACCTGATTTAATTATAAGGTTTCAAGCTATCACAACTGCAATGAGCAACATGGGTGAAAGACTGCAAGATCATCAATGTAACAGTGCACCCTTATCAGTATTGTAAGAAAATCAGAAATTTTTGGTTGATCAATTTACATCAAGTGAACCATCTATTAGACTTTTGATGACTCAGTTTATAGAGAAGTTATCTTTATTTTTGGAGAAGGAAGAAAGGCTTCAGGAGTTTTTCAGAGTCAACCTCATCGAAGACATTCATATGACTCAAGAGACCATGGATCTTATTATTAGGATTGGTAATGGAATGATGAAAAGACTAAGAGAGAAGTTGATAGAAATCAAGTCTGCAGTTCAGTGGAGATAGACCCTACCTGAATCATGACCAAACCTTGATTCCTGTGTTTATCATATTTTTACTTTTTATGAAAATCTGTTTCATTATATTTATTTGTTTTGTTGTCCTTATTTTGATATGCCATTAATCTAGATTTCATTATTGATAAATAGTTAATGATATAGTATTTACTTACTTTCAGTGCAACATTAATCTCTGTTATATTCCATATTTTTCCATTCTTTTTTATATCCAAAAAAGGGGGAGAAATTTGGGTAAACACAACATTTTTTTTTGTTTCATTTTATATTTGGGGAGAAATTAAAGGGAAATATATTTATATTGGGGGAGAAATTAAAGTGATATTATATTAACTCTAATATTGTGTATATCTTTTCTAAATTCAAAACTATATTAATTTTGGTATGTTAATTTCATTAATTATTTTATGGGTTTTGTGATCATCAAAAAGGGGGAGATTATTGAGCATTTTTAGTTTTCAACAATATATAATGTTATTATTTAAAGGGGGAGTTTTGTTGAGAACAATACTCTATCTATTTATGAAAATTTTGATGCTCACAAATACCCTTAATTATTTTATAATTATTTGTATTTTAAGAATATTTCAGGAATTTATTATTCGTTGTATTTTATTTTACTTCTGGACGAAATGATTAAATTCTTGAACAATGAGAATTAATTTATAAGGTTTCATTTTTAGCGCATTATGGAAACACTATTCCGAATCTACATATTCGTGATCTACTTTAGCATGTTCTAGAAACAATGTTCATACAATACATGGAGAAACGTATCGTAAGGATGAAAAACAGTGTATAATTTATGAGATAATAGAAAATTATTGTTAATCAACCATACTTTGTCGGCAAAGTATGAAAAAGAACCCTACGTTAGGAAGGAACCCTTCATTTTGGATATTAGAAAAGTATGGAAGGAGAATAGTATGTAAGTATTAAACGTTACGTTTATTTCTCAAAAGTATGGTTCATCAACCTTACTTTTGTAAACAACCATACATTCTAAGAAAATTATGGATCAAGTAAAAGTATGGATCTTTCATCATATGTTTGAAAGTTGAAGTGAAATGTATAGATGACCAACCCTACTTTTGTGATCAACCCTACGTTGTCAACCCTACGTTTGAAGGCTATGTCATCAACCTTACATTTATGATCTGTGTTACGTTCAGAATATGCATACTATACAACTCAACTATACATTTGGCGTTGGATAATTTAAGGTCGATATTATTTTGCAACGGTCAGCAAGCTGATTATTAAGATGATTATTAGCCGGATTTAAAGTATATTTTAAACTACGAATTTGACTGATTCAAAGTTGTTTTATCAATGGTTTAAGGATTGAATTAAAAGGTTATTTTTATGCCAAGTCTTCAGGGAAGTTACGATTACTATGTAAATTAAAATATTTGAATATTGCGAGTCAAAAGGCAACTTTTGTGGATCAAAATTTTCAGAAGAAGTTCTTTTAGTTTATATATATATATAATATTTTTCAAACATTGATTTTTGTGATCTCTAGATTATTCTGAGAAAAGAGGAGGAAAAATAGATACTATCAAAACATATAGATCTGCTGATTAAAGAAGAACAAAAATGCTCTATTTATTGAAGAAGAAAAATCACGATAGAAGATTCATTAGTTCTATATCGAAGATCATTTTTGAATCTGATACTACTGAAGTTGTGAATTATATTTCTATATCTACTACAATGGGATCGAATATGAATGAATTTTATGTGAAAATTATTATTTTTGAAGGTGATGATCTATATACTGCCAATTTCATGCTGTTGCAATTGTGAAGAACATCTGGAAAGTATTTTCAAAATAAAAAAATCATTATTTTCTATTCTTGAGTTACCAGCTTCTTGTACTAAGATGTGTAGGTTCTATGAGTGAACTAGAAGGCTTTGTTTTTCCTTGGATTGTAAAGGTGTTAACTCCCTATACTCAGTTGTTAAAAGGTCTATTGAAACGAGGACCAGATAGTGAAAATCACCAAGCATGTGAAGTAGAGAATTGGTGGAGTAGACTAGGGGCTTTCTATTCCCCAATCCACTATACATCCTGTGTCTCTTCACTTCATATTTTCGCTATATTAATTCATCTGATTAATGTAAAAGGTCAGAATACAATCTCACGAAGAATTCTAAAAATAAACAATTCACCCCCCTCTTGTGTATATTTTGTATAATCTGATCCAATAAATTCCTACATATTACAGAAGGGATAAACTACCCAGTCCCCATAGGGTGAATCCAATTCCCCATAAAGTATAAAGATGCAGATTGGTCTAAAACTAATATGGTGACATGAATGTCATTATAAAAACATCAAAATTATTTTCACTCACCGGACCTTTTTTATTTTCCCCAAAATCATACACATGTCACCTAGGGTTGAAAAAAAATTGGGATCCCAATGTGAATCCTCAACCAAGTTGGCAGTTTACCAAACTCAATCCCATTCGCCTAAAAATTTAAATGAAGGGGGATAACCCCAGTTTTTTGATATGAATATGATTAGAAGAATATACATTAAAAAGGTTCTTATTGTCAGTATATGTCATATATATATATTGGATGATTCTAAAGAGAAACTATGATCCAAATGGAATACTGGAAAACAATACAGACATGCCCCTCAGTGATCATGCAGGAAGTTGGAGCCCCAATGAAGAGCATGACCCCATCGCATACCTAGCATCTTCAACACTGGGTGTCCTACAAGCTGATTTAATGTACCGCCAAAATCGTACTCACTATATAGTATAGGCGATAATACAAGCACTCCAATCTAAAAAAATCCATCAGCTACCTCCTTAGATATGGTTGGAACCCCAGCACAAGTTGGCCCTATTGGTCATCTCCAATCATTTTAGGAGTATACCCATGGAGCATGGTAATAATAACCTCCCTTATCATAGTGAGGTAGATGATGTCTGTGATGATGAATTCATCCCAGCTACTCAAGGGTCCTAATCTCGAGCCCCTACTAGAGAGCATCACATCAAACACTAGGTGACCATGTATCCTCACCCTGAAGAGGATATTATTATGAGGACACTGGCTAATTTCCTAAAAAACGCAGGCCCCTCGGGTCGCACGCGAAGGACCATAGACCTACAATTTCTAACATGATATCACCCTAATTTCTGAGGAGGAAATCCATAATAGAAACACGAAATCATTCAATCGGTAGACATACAAAACTTCCTCCTCCACTCAATCCCATCAAAGAAGTATGGTGGAAAAATATGAGCTCACACGCATTCATTCTTGTGCTCATCGGTCTGAACGTGAAAACATAGCTACAATTTACATGAAGATGAAAATATATTCAATTTTATAAGGATACAATAATCCAAAAAATACAGATACAAGATAAAAGAAAGAATAAAATCTCCCGTGAGTATCATGTATACCATCTAAATAGGGAGGCAAACAAATGTGAGCATATTTAAAATTATATGGGCGCATATCAATCCCCTGAGAAAAACATAAGAACAATCGAGTAGATTAAGATTCCCACTAGTAAATATGATGTACACCATACAAATATGGTGGAAATCGAAGAAGAAAACCTATAGAAGACATGTTCCTCTATCCGGACACATGAGAACTATAAGTATCTGACTGCAGCCTATAGAGTATTGAAATAAAAGAAAACGTTTTCTTCGACATTGGAACGAGGGTTCATAACTGTTCTAGATGAAGATGTATCTCATCAAATCTTTGAAATGATAAAATATCGAATTTTTATTATAGAAAATATCCTCCTGATATGTCAAGATATCATTTCTTCGGTGGAAAAGGTGAGGAACCAGGACCGCGACCTAGTTTCCTAAAATGGAATGTCTTAGCCGTAAAATCGGTTAGTCACTCCAGAGCATCAAGGCAACCCTAATTCAGTCTAGGAGGGTCGATGACAATATCCCATGATACACAGACAACCATATTGGTTATAAATACATGTTCTTAATGGTATATGCCAATCCAAAAGGGTGGATACTTTTTAGAAGCAATATGTCATTTCCAAAACTCAAGACGTCTGTCAGCAGATCTCAAGGGTATCACAAGAACTTAAAAGCAAAGGATAGATATGTGAAGGCAATTACCAATTGCAGAAGACCCTGGGTAACTACAAGAGAGTTTCCACAAATGAAATGTGCTAATGGAAACTAGAAAATGACAAGCTTATACATGATCTGACTCTATTAGAAGTTGGAGTTCTTGATCTCATTGACCACATATCAATAGAGACACATTATCCTATTAGCCCATTTCCTAATTATGGAATTGTAATTAATAGTTGTGAAGGATCTCTTTACAATTTTTCTACTAGATTCTATCAAGGTCCTCCCAAGAGCACCCACGAGGTATTAATCGATGGGTGTTCAATCATAAGAGCCTATATCCTAATACGTGTCAGGGAAGCCCTCTCCTTGACCATAATATAAGACATCAAGATTTTATTCCCCTCATTTTATTCTTTCCTGATAGTCCCCCATGGTTGTATGATATAGATATTTTTCTCCTTGCATTCTGACGTCAATTTGTGGTGGTAGTTCTCTCTATGATGAAAACCATTGTGCAGGACCTCCCCATAGTGGCAGTTGTAGGGAAGGTCTTCCCCATATCAAAATCATGAAAATAGAAGGTTCTCCCAGGAGTGTAGTACATCTTGAAGTCCCTCCCCAGAATTTACAGTATATAAATTCTCCCTGTAGCTAGGTATAAAGTAGGATAGTACTCCTCACTATCCTAGCAGTCGTCAAGAAGGTCCTCCCCTCAGTGACATCATGAAGCGATATGGTCCCCCTCTTACTACAACCGACCATGAAGATCCTCAACAGGGAATAGGCTATAGGGACGTTACCCATGTTTGAAAATTAAGTAAAAATGGCTGCCCTTGCCATTGTAGCACTGATTTTAAATGTCCTCACAGGTATCCAAATTCGCACTATGATGAAGTTCACCCACTTCCGGTACAAATGTGATAAAAACCTCATATGTGTAGGTGCTATGAAAGATGGAGTAATATAAATCAGACACTCTTTCTACTATTATTGATATATTTTCTCAACTATAGGATATCATGATCCCACACTCATATTCTGATCCACCCTCTTTTTGTTCACATATCAATGGTGCGCCTACTTTCCCCGCTACTTGGAACGAAATCATTAAGAAGAAGTCAAGATTGTCATATCAAGTATAGGATTCCCCAGCAGAACAAAAACATGATTTGTTACTTTGGATAAGACTACTAGAAAAGGATAATATTCCAATTATGTATTGGTCCAAAACCACTTCTCACTTTGACAAACCAAGGGAGTTGTCTAAGGAATGTATTCATAACATTCGCCTCAATATCTGGACAATCCTTTGCCAGCTAAAAAAAATGTTCTTTCCCAATGATTGGAATATAGACCGTGTCAACATATTAAGAGATCTAGGCCATCAAATTGAACTGGAACCCCCCCAATCTTGTCTACACGATGGAAACACCCCAAAATGTGAATGAATACCCTTGAATTGGCCTCCCTTTACACGTTGCACAAGTAGTGATGCCTTATCAATGATGCCCCATCTAGAGTTCAATTAAGTGTTTGTAGAGAACATGAATCTCTATACTTCACCCCACATACCATCCAGTAGACCTCATTGGAAATGAAATCTAGCAATACCATTACTAAACGGTTGCAATCAAATAAAATACCTACTCAGGAAAGCTGGAACACTCAACAAGAACCATCCTGGAGTATGTCTGAATAGCATTAGGACAAATAAGATCAATCCATTAAAATGAATCTGAGCCATAAAACTAAGAACATCCATCATGATTCCCGCCAATGGGAATCTAATCGGCAAGCAATACTCATATAATCGAATGTAAATAACCCCCGCGTAAACCCCACACCATACCTAGAAAACAACCACACAAGTGTGCATAAAATCAAATGGGGTTGGAAAATAGCAGCAGTTACTGCCACAATAAGGGGAAAACCACAAGCCAATGGTATGGGGGAATTTTTAACTCACTATTCCTCCTTAAGAACATCAATATTGGGCCATGGTGCTTCAATGAGAGAATGGGAGCAACCCCATCCCACAAGGACGAGGTAATATTTACCTCAAATTCCAGCACATCGGATGTCCATATTCTCCCATATTGGAAGGAAAATGAGCCGAGTGGTCTTCCATTAAACCTCCTCTCATTGTTCGTACCCTCCAGGACTAAGGAATATTGTGAGGTCAGATCAAGGCTTCCTTTGGGTTGATCATTTCCAAGGAAAAAAGGAATACCATAGAATCAAAGGAGAAAGTCAAAAAATGAATGAAAAAAATCACTTCATCCATTCGGCACTGTGAACACCGCCCCCAATGTGGTATACATTACTGAACTTGGTGAAAATCAACCCCCCTAATCCACATGAAATGATACAAATGGAGAGGATTCACGAAAATGTGGTTCCCTCCTAGAGGCAACCCACACCAAGATTGATGATTTTCATTCCTAGAATTAGAGAGCATCCATAAACTTGGGATCACTATCAGAAAACACATTAATACCTCTCTCACGAATGCCTAATATATAGATGAGGAAATTCTAGTTCGTTTATGACCCACCTCCACCACCTAATAATGGGCCCCTCGCACTCAAGGATTGACTCACCATGTTAGAGGATGAAATGAAATATCTTAAGTGAATCAATGTAGATGTACATCAATGGAGCTATCTATAGGGATTTATTTTCTCAAGAGGAACATCAATAGATGGTCCTTGAAGAGGTTACCATACCACATGTACTCATCCTAGAAAACAAAATTAATCTCGGATGCCCATACCATCCAACCTTGGTACCAAATACCTACATGAATCCATCCCTATAAGGAAATCAAGACTTTTATCCAATGGGGAAGCATCCAAAATACATTTAGGAGAACCCATAAATAATACCCATGGTTGGGTATATGCCTTAAATTCTAAAAGTGTTGGCACATCCAATTCCCTCCGCCCCCTGTTGCACCCCCAATGCTCATGTTTGTTATGATATGCCTCAGGGGTTATTGAATATTGTTAGGAAATTGACCGCATGATTGGAATCCATCGGAGGGAGAAGCACTCTAGTACAACCAGAACAGATTCTTTACCCTAATTAGGTTTGAAATTTACCACCTCCATAAAATGTCGGGAACCAAGTATTCTGGGTGATCAATTCCTAAGGATACCCATAACATCATCTAATACACTATGCATCTTACTATGACCCAATGATGGGATCCACAGAGAATAAATATTTGGTAAAAATCAGGCACTTCAGGTGATATATGTAGGGTTTAGCCTTCGTGTGGTATATTAGCTTTCCAGCTAACTCAGTCATAGGTAGGGTGAAACTTTTGTTCCAATTTCTCTTCTAGTTCAGTTTGAAATTCTCTAATACAATAGTTAGTGATCTCATTAACTTCATTCATCATGAGAATGAATGAGTTTTTGAATACATCTCCAGATTTAATGGGATGACTTAATCTATGATCCAGCTACTCCCTAGGGATGAAATGATTTCTATGTGCATCAAAAATCTATTTAATTAAGTTTGTACCCCACGAATCCTAGTGAAGTATACAAGTGGGTTTAAATATTTCTATGCCATTTCAGAAAGTATATAAGAGACTTTGTTGCAGACCAATCTCTTGTCCCGGGTGGCCCCAAGTAAAAGAACATGAAATGTTAAAGCAGCTTCTCTCATGCTTTAGCAACCCCTGACAATAGTTCCAATCATCAGGCCACCACCAAACCATGCATGACTCCTCGGATTCCAATAACCACCCCAATCTCAACATGATATGTTAATGGGTGTGAAAATAAATCTTTTCAAGGAATGATTAAATAAGGCCTATTCGATCTGCGATGACCAATTCAGTAGATACTTCATAGATTCCATGAATTACCTCTCGCTTGGTCACCAGATCCAAAGAGATCTGATTATGTGGTTCTCAATAACTATACAAATTATTGTCCCTACCACCAGATACAGAGGCACACCATCAAAGAGTACTTCATCTTCAAGTAAATCCTTCAATAGATGGTGGATTCTTGACAAGTCATGTTTGGTTCACCACCAGCACAATTGTAGTATATCTCCACCTTAGACACAACAAATAATGTGGAAGGTAAAATAGTCACTAGAAAAAGGAAGAATAAATTGGACTGTTTTATGACTCCCAAAATTGTCAACCGAGTAGATGGAATCCACTAGGAATATATGAAACAACGAAATGTTCCCCTAATAGCTCTTGATGCAACACACCCATCGTCCTTATCTTCACCATCCTCTTTGGGCCAGAATGGAGGATGTAGGAGTAAGGATATAAGCTTGTATCGAAGATGAAACCGATCTTGAAACATTATGACTTCAGGTAGAAATGATTCAAAATATTGGCACCCCCCTCCCCCAATAGCACAATGTGAACCACCCAACCAAACAAAAAAATGGGAACCACCCCACAAAATTGAACCCTAAGAAGAATATAGACATACATAATCATTGTTAGATCAAGAAATGATATTTGGCTCCATTATTGTCATTAACATGATGGACCCTTTCCTTGAGGGTGACTATGTTCATTAATCTAAATTCCCTACATTCAGCTAGAGAGATGGAGGAAGATGCTGTAAGGATGATGGTTTCCATCAAGGTGTGATCATGGTAAGAGTCAGATCCTTGAACACCCCTTAATTCAAACCATTAACATTGCAGAGGATTATGGAAAGACCCTTCAGTATACACAATGTTAACCATATTGTTTCACTACCCCTTCTTGAATAAATACAATCCCAATCATATTTGAGTATCTATTAGTATAAGGGAATATTTCTAATCGTCTATGGTGTGTAGGCAGAACAGTTCGACCAATGTTAGAAAGCATAACATCACTTTTTTCCCCTATCACAGAGGATGAACAAACTGCATCCAATGGTTAATACCTTAATGCTCCCATGAAATAGAATCCCCAAGTTAGTAAGTGATTACCATTAGATAAAAATATAATTTTTTTAAATAACTAGCCTCGGTACCAGAAATTCTATTGCTCTTGGATGCCTCGAGTCTATCAGTAGACCTTAGAGAGGCTATAATTGAAGCCTATCAAAGTCCATAGGAATTCGAGGCCGAAGTAGCAGCTTACAAAGTCAACCAGATAATGACTAAGCCCAAAGAATTCCATGATGCCATCTCCTTCAAATATTAGGATGAATAAATCATCATTACAGGACACATCAACCCGTAATATGTGTTTGGAATGATAAACAACATCGATGTTCATATCATTTCAATCTACAATGGCTCTGGAGTCAACCTCCTAACGATGCGAAAATATTACCAGTTAGGAAATGATGTTGGTAGTCTGAAACCCAGTATCACAACTCTAGAAGTATTTGAAAAAAGGGAGATGAATCTATTTGGTTGAATTATCTTAAAACTTATCTTAGAAACCTCTTTGTGATTTCGAGTTTCTAATAGTGAGGAAAAGAATGGACTTCAACATCCTGTTGGGGATGCCCAGGCTATATTATCATGCTAAAATTCCATCATCACTAAATCAGTGTGTCAAATATATCACAAATAGGAAAATGGTGAAATTGAACAATGAAAAATCCATATTTGAATCGTGTGAGTCATATTACATCGATGTCGGGATCTATTAACTGAAAGAGAAATAGACTTTGGCCAATGAAGTTTTTTTGATCACCCCCCCCCAAATGGATTGGAAAGGGATCTCATTGATCCACTCAAACAACATGGGGGAAGAGTATGTATTACCCATAATCTAGGTTGAGTGCCTAACATCACGCTCATATACAGACTCATCTGTCCTCATGATTTTAATTATGGAATCCATGTTCAGTGAAATGTAAAAGTGCACTGACTTTTATGGTGACCAGGAAGCCCTAAACAAAGATGCTCATGGACCATCTTAGAACCACATACATTTATATCCATACACCATATTGCGAAAAAAACATCATTTCACTAAAAGAGAGCATAGAAATTCCATCCTATTTATAGAATTCCCCATAGTATGTCAAGGAAAAAAAGAACTATTTCAGTTTCCCTAAACCATAGTTACAGTTTCACTGTGAACACCGATGAGTTCATCTCGAGAATCCTCTCTCTATATGAAATAGAAGAAGATGAATAAGAGGAATAAGGAAAAGAAGAATAAGATAAAGTACACAACGATACCCCTCCCACATCCGAAGAAGGTGTCTCCACCCTGATCAATGAACTTATGGAGATACATATGGGAACCAAAGTCGACATGCGGTCCGTTCTGATTTGTAAGGCTATGTCATTTGGAGATAAAGGGGAATATACCTCCTTTATAAAGAAGAATAGAGATGTGTTTTCCTATAACTACATAGAATGGTTAGGCCTCAATCCTGATGTCTCCACACATTACCTGGGTCTGCCAAAAGACAATCATGGTTATAAGAAGGCCTCCAAATATACCCACCCAACACATGCTGACAAAATATAGGCTAATGTTTAAAAAATGGTCAAAGATAACTTCATTCAAGAATTCCCATATCTAATCTGGTGGGATAACATTGTCCCTATCAAAATGATGAACATACATATTAGAATCTTCATTCCATTCAGTGATCTCAATCAACATTTCTTGAAAGTTGATTTCTCAATCCTAATCACTGAATTGTTAATCGATGACACCACAAGATATGAAGACCACTCTTTCATGGATGCCTATTTTGGATACAACCAGATTTGAAAGGAATGAGGGGATAATGAATCCTCTTCTTTCAGATCCTCCAGGTAGAGTTATGCAATAAGGTGATACCCTTTGGTCTGAAAATTATGGTTCTATTTATCAGTGCTCCATGAATATCAATTTCAAGAACTTCCTAGGAAAATTAGTCTAGTGATACATTGAAGACCTAGTGATTAAATCAAAGCATCCCACAGACAAACTGACATATCATGAAACATTCATTAATAAAATCTTACAGAACAGTTTTAAGATGAATCCCCTAATGTGTTCTTTTGGTGTTACCTCCATGAAACTCATCCGCTTCATCGTACGCCATCACAGCATGGATGTCGACCCTAAGAATACAAAATACATCCTTTTCTTGTTTCCACCATGTAACCTCATTGATCTGAGGTGTCTCTTTTGGCACAGGGAATACATTCCATTCTTCATAGGAAATTTTGCAGGTATGTATTTGAATTTCACTAGGTTGATAAAGAAAGGGGTTATATACCAATATCATAATGATTTTCTTGATGCATTCAAAAATCTCAAAAATATATCTCCTAATTCCACTAGTGTTTATGATTCTAGTTGAGATAAATCCACTCATTTAGTATGTAACTGCCTTGGAACAATCATTAGGTTATTTTCTTGCACAAAAAAATGATGTCATTAGTGATAATAGTCTCTATTACCTCAGCAGAACAATGATCGATGCCAAGACATGATATTGTTGAATTGAATATAACGGCCCAACCCTAATCATTACAGTTCAATAATATATGAATTACTAGCAGCACCACGACGTCTATCTCATCACTTGCTACAACCCACCCATGTTTATCCTCAATCATCCTATGCTATCAGGATGCCTATCATGATTTCCAGTCATCCTAAAATATTTTGGCATATGGTACATGCCACATAAATTCCTCAATGTCTATGCATTAGAATACATCTAGGAAGAGAACCCCTTATATGAAATGACACCGTTGGATACTGAAATTCTTGACAAAGATGTATTTTCTTCCAAAGAAGCCCCCAGGAATGAGAAATATACTTCAATGGTTCTTCCAGAAGTTTGACGGGGAAAAGGATGGAGGATACCAAGCTCAAAAAAGTAGGGATGGGTGTTAAAACTCATAACACTAGAAAAATATAACATTTTTTACTCATTCCTTTTTTAGAGGGATTCATAAATAATGAAGCAGAATAGAAGGACATCATTGAAGGTCCGGAGATGGAACTTCACACACGACTCGAATTCCTAAATAAAAAATGTGATTCAGAGCTGGTAATCAAGTAGAAAAATGGTGAATATGCCATTTATAAAGAAGTATGGTCACCATTTATGAACAATGTATGAGATTTTATGGAAGAATTCCTATCAGAACGAATACTGTCTTCTATCCCACAGTCACAATATACAGAATCTAATGCATTGGAAAATGATGACCCATCCCTTGGAGATCTAGAATAGGATGGAATTGTGATCAAAATTTCCTACCAATGAATGGTCTTGTCATTCATTCAGAACAATATGAATGAAATATACAATATTTTCTAATTTTCTAGGCCAAATAGTCACACCACTAGTTGGATGATTCCCATCTCAAATTACATCTAAAAGTGGGAAATCCATCCAGATAGGGAATGAAGTGAAAACACCCAGAAGCATGAAGTCAGTTTTGTCTTGTACAATGGTGCATACAAAGAAAATGTTTAATAAAAAATATTCTTTGATGGAGTCCTTATCATGTGAATAGATAGAGAAGATACTATTGACTACGTGAATTAATTGAAAGTCAGATCTTTTAAAGCACACAAATCTACAGCCAAGATCTCTCATAAAATTCAATGGATGAGATACTATTGTCCTACTATGATACCTGATTGTGAAACATTCACCAAGAAGTTACATTATTACCATTTTCATGCACATTTTATTCACCAACACCTAGATATACTTCACACAACTATGTTTTTTTATCCATTTTCTTATTGGGGGATGGATATTGTGGGATCATATCCTCTGGCCACTGTAAGATAATTTATGTTAATTATCACATCAAATAACTTCTTCTCTGAAAGGGATGAAGTCTTAACCCATAATGATTTCAGGGAAAAAACATTTCTAACTTTTTGAAATCCAAGATTATTACCAGTTGATTTATCCCCCATAAAATAATGATTAAAAATGGCACCGACTTATTCTTAATTGATATGAACACATTAAACCAGGAGTATGGAATCAAAGCCATAAATTAATCCATCTATCATGTAGTGGACAATGGGAAGATAGAGAAATTTAATAAGTCTCTTTCCAATATACTCTAGAATATGGAAGACAAAGATTGTAAATAATGGGCTGATAATCTCTTTTATGCTTTATGAACATATCAGACCATGACCCGCACTACCACAAAGAAAACCCCATACTGATTATTATACTGGGAATAAGTTATTTTTCCCATTGAAGTTAAATTTTAATCACTCTACATTTATTATTTTAATAAAATATCCATGGAGTAGAAATCGTTGAAAAAGATCGACGAGTCAAAATAACTGGATGTGAAAAAGATTCACACTTTTCACCATTTAGAAATCTACCAAAATCAAATCTCATGGGCCTTTAACTAATAGGATCGTCTTTGCGGTTTCCATGAATGAGAGATGGTGTTGGTCCCCATAACCCCAATGATTCATAGTAATAAACCCTCAAAGCATGAGAAACAATGGGAAGGAACATTTTCCATACATTAGGGTTTCTCTAATGGACCATATTCGTTGATATTAATGGAGGGACAGGTCCACAAAACTCCCACCAATGCAAGGTTTCTGATGGAATAATTTGTGTAACCATGACATAAACTTATTATATAGAAGAAATTAAACTACATAGCGACATATATTGTCCCAATTTCATGATGCTAAACTAAACTACACATTCTTCCTTAGAATGTGATTTTAAACTACATGGTCAGAACAACACGAGAAATGAAATTTAGTACTATGACTAGATTGATTCCCAATCATCAATGGGACATGTAGCAATGCCTCAACCCTCTATCTAGGCCTAACCATAACATGAAAAAATATGCCACTATTATATCATCTATCACCCCATACTAGGGGGGAAATGCTTGTGAGTCCTTATTTCTCACATCGAGTATGACTCACATGAGTTTTGGGTCAGCAGTAATGATTCTCATACATGATTAAATCATAGTAAAATATGATAGACCCAACACCCATAAAGGATGAGACCAAATTCCTCTAATCCTATACCCGATCCAGATTGGTACATGTTACATTTTCAACTACGTATGACTTGATTACTGACCCTGTAAGATGTGTTGTGATGCAAAAATATAACATTTGGGACTTGCAACTAATTGAAGAAATATTCCCTCTCATATACCTACATGTGGAATAAAAATTTTTAGGGATCTTTTAGAACTATGTTTGTCTTGATTCATTCCATTATAGGATATGTGGTTACACCCAAATCCTCTTTCATGGTCCCGCAGCCCAAAACAAAAAACAAATCCCCATCCTCTTTTTATAGGTTAAACATGCACAAGGGAATACATGCAATGTCCAAACTACATGATATTAAACTAAAAGGTTCCTCAAGAGTCATGTGAGGCCCTGTTATCCATGTAATGAGATGCTGAACATTCACCCAATTTTATGCTCAAAAATTATAAGAGATGAAAGAAATTCCAAGTCTGAATTTTGACACTCAGAAGGAGTCATAAGATCATGCGTCCCCCTAAATATTATTCAGATCTAAGTATAAGATATATATTTTCACGACTAATCACGTTCAAGATATTTCATACATTCTCGGACACATATTTCCCATTTTCAGAACTACATAATCCAAGAAGGTATAGTTCCCCAAAAACATTCACAACCATTGGTGGTGGAATGAAGGTGTCCTGTTGAAACCATCGTTTGACTAAAGATATCATTCCATGATGGATTTTCATATCTTTCCTAAAAATGGTCATTAAAAAAAGAAAATTTAATCCCTAGGAGAGTCCTTTCTTATTTCTATATGCATAATGGATTCAATGCCATGTGTCATTACTCCTGATCCAAGCCCCCTCGGGACAATGGTTTACGCCTTCTATCAACAGTCAGGTCTAAGGAATTCCAGATACCTCTACTACTATTAACACAAATCTATTTATGGTATTTTTTATAATTTGACTATGTAACATGACGATAAACCATGTTGTTGACGTCCTTACTGTGCGACGGTAAACTACATGGCTAGAAGTGTCCCGGCTGCATGACATTAAACTACATCGCTCAATGACAATTAATAGATTCTTATCTTGGATCAGCCTCCTCAATCAAATTTCATTACCTTCCCATGTATGTGAATAACCTCCAAAAGGAATGTTCATTGGTTATCCTATACAACATATTTTCCCCTTGAGAAGATGTGTGGTGGACCCAAATTCCATAATCTGGACTCACCCATATAATGTATTGAAATGTACCCAGATATATGAACATATTGAATCAATTTAGATAATCCTCGGTGAAGTCCAATATAATGGTATTCATAAGGATAAACGTATTTCCCTTATCTCACATCAAGATTACCTTACGACCACCCCACGTGAAGAGAAATTGTATGTTATTCATCATTACTACACTATGTTAAACTGCCTAGAATTTGACTAAGCATTAAATTTTTCCTTCCATTGATTATTCATTTATTAAGGGGTGACCAGAAATCCTCTTAATAACTTGTTTCTCACATCGACCATAGCTCACGTGAGTTTTGGAAACTCAAAAAGAGATCCACCCAGACATCATGAACAATTATTCCATCTGTCTGGTCCTAGCAGCATGACCTTAAAAGGCATGTTATGGATCCCTTCCCCATATGGAACCTTAGGTCGTGTCCAAGATATGGTAAACAATAGGGTAATATAAAGATGGGACAGATCCTTTACCCTACATAAGAGCTATATCTATGTAGGGGATTACATGATCTCATGGGTGAATCATCGCCCTGTTGTTTCTTATATATACAGATAATGATCACACATGCATTAATATTCATTAATTGATTAATCATGGATACCCATAATCTTCTCTATCAATCGTAGATGGAATCCAATTGTCCTTCAAAAACCTTTGTCGGACTATGCACATCATTCCCTAGTGGCTATGTATATGTTTCCTACAAAATGAACATGAATCATAGGAAACATATTCCCTAATGGAATCTTATCCTACTTCGATGAGCCTAATGTCTCCCAATCCCAGTGACATCACTCCAAATTCAGAAACCCTCAATGACATGGTTTACATTTTTTCCTACCCACTCCAAGAATATACCAGAACAACCTTGCCAAATTCATCTCTGGTCTCTCTTGATGATTTTTCAAAATAGTGATGCCACATCCCTATGCTCGATGTTCGGCGTATGGAAAATGAAATCCCCTCACCTATTTACAATTTTCCTAGTAATGTTCATTAAATTAAATTCCCCATTTAATTTCTAGGTGTGATGCTTCCATTAGTCAAATCCCCTGTCCATAAAGGTCCAAATCATTATAATCATTCAAGGCCATTGAAGATAGAAGGCCAGTGTACTACATGTTCCTTTGTTTGACTATTCTCATCACACCCTAGTGGATCTGCATATGCTACCAACAAAAAAACCATTAATAATTGGAATATTTGTCCTCAATAGAGTATCTTCTATTTTCTGTCAGACCACTTGGCATTTATGTCCCATCTCACTCCTCAGATTTGGATATCCCTTGGATTACGATTTACATAGTACCTCCCTTCCAAATTCCAAATGATGAAAATCATTTCTAATTAAAATAACAAATTCTTTACTCTATATTGGTTAGTGTAATATGATCTCCTATAATATGTTTCCTGTGTATTGGTTTTATGACATTAAACTGTACCATTTCTTAGCTCTCCCCTACACATGAAAAATTTACATGGGAGTGGTTTTCGAATAAATTAGGTTGAATATTTCCTTGATAGTTTTCGACATCATCTTTCATATAGGCCACGCACAATGGTATAGAAGCTCAGCACAAATAAAAAATTCCAATATTTCTCTCAAGCCATCAGAAATGGAATGAATGTGTCCTATAGAAATATTTTTCTGACTATGAACATCATGCCCCTATGGATTTTCATATATCACCTTCAAAACAACCCTCAACTAAAGGTAAACTCATCCTCGTGAGAGTCCTTCCATGCCACCATAAACCTAAAATGGATCTCAATCCACATATACATATGAATCTCAAATAGTCATGGTTATGAAAAATCCATCATTTAGGTTTGAGAGTTATTAAGACATTCCCAGTTGATGAATCTCCAATTTCCCCACATAACCCACCAATTTTGATCAATGTTTATTGAACCAAAAATATTAGTAATAGGTATGATTCGAAATACTATAAACCTCCAATAATAAAAAGAGGCAACACTCAGTAATGTGAAAACATGCAAAGGGAACCCATGGATAAAAGTTGACTACCAGCTTGCGAATCCTATAATATTTATGGTTTAAAAAAATGGTGTGATTTCAAATACTCAATAGATAAATATTTCATGTTATGTTGAAAACACACAAAGGTTTCCTTGAGTAAAAGTCAAATTAAAACCAATAATCCCATAAAAACAATCATATGTAGTCATTGGGGTAATAATGGAAACGACACAAATGTTTTTGAGGAGCTAAGGGTCAGTAAGAGGGGTTTCTTTATCAAGGGTGCATAACTGATGACACACATATTTTTGCACAGAATGATGACTCCTCCCGCCCCAAGGGCCTTGTTCCTCTCCCACAGTAATGGGTCTATAGTGAAAAGCATCATTACGACAGTGGGAAGTGACCTATGTTTGGTTACCCAGGTAGGAGTTCTCTCCCACTTCACTAATCGTTCGACCCCTAGAGCCATACATGGGGGACTAGCTTTGAATTCTATGATATCTAGTGACACTCTACTAGGGATATCCTTATTAGGTATATTAACAGTATCTAAAGGATGGGATCATTCTGAATCACTCCTTAGATAGATAGGCCACACATACGAATCACTTTAAAGATGAATCTGATGGAGGATCGAGCACCTTATCGACATAACTAAATGAATTGTTGGTGTAGACATCACAGTAACCTCATGAAGTGGTATATATGGCATGACCATATTGGTCAAGATAAGGTGAATGTTGGTTAATGGATTGAGGGCCTTTTGAATTGGACTTCTCAACACCCCGTTAGGGTAATAGTCTACCCACGGTTGGGAATATTCCAGTGATGGAAAAGTGGATCTCATCATATTCGGTATGATATTATTTATGGTGGGACCTTCTCACACCTTTATCTTCCATAACTATCAATGAATTTTGGGATTTAATTCTCCCCTAAACTAAAAAACAGGATAAAGAAAATTCTTTTAAAGGCACCCAAATTGCCTGGAAAATTGTTGGGGGAGGTATGGTTGAAGAATAACCACTTGATCAATGTGATAAAATAGTACCTCATCCAAAAGCATGATGGTATATGAGATCTCCCCAGATGAACTACCTCCATCACCCCTTACTGACCCATGAGGGGTAGGGTACGATAGACAAGAAAAGAGACATGCATCATTCAGCAGCCCAACCACATCGCTAAGACTTAATGTCATAGGACAAATATTGGCAATGTTAAGAAGTGTGGGGTCATAGTTTGAATGAGGAACCCTCATAGTATTTTGATATTCATTGCAAGGGAAATGTTCTACTATCCAACCCAAAAAATGTTCCTCTATGATGATGCAAAGGATTACCCTCTTGTATCTACCCAAATAGATCATAAGGTAGGGAATGAGTATGAGTGGATAGATTAATTGCTTGATCCTCTGCCAGTGTAGCCGCCATAATCAGAGTAAAACCTATGACCCTGGTATATACATAAAATGAATGGAATAGTCATATAAAAAACATGGACAATTAATATGCTAATATAAGCATTGGTTGCATGTTCGGTAGATTCTCGTATCCCTACATAGTATATTGTCCATCTTAGAAGGTGGGACAATATGACCCTAGAATTTCTCAAGACTAACAGGTTTGAAGAGTTCGACTATGGATGGATCATGGTCATGGATCATTCTCCAGTATAAATGACCCTATTCAATCCTTGAATAGAATGGGAACTGAGCTTGGAGGGGGTGATCAAGCAGTCTCTCTTCCATGACCAGAAGGCTCCATATCCATGGTGACATATGGTTAATATTGTCCCCAGTAGTGGCTATCAGAATAAATTATTCCTATGTGTTTCCAAGAATGGGGAGTCCTGTAAGTTGGTGGATGTCCAATAAGTTTATCCCAACCTATCCATGCGATAAATTGGATGTATTGGAATTTTAACTCTAGTGGGTCAATATTTCATGTATGATTTCTCATGGAGAGAAAAATTGGAATTTGGAGACCCATGATTCCAAATACTAATTCACCACATCCAACTGATTGGGGGGATCCAAACATATTTGATGTACCTATAATTCCCAAACCCATTCATCAGAAATCATCCAATGGCTCGCCAGTCTCATTTGGTACTCCACCCACCATAGGTTTTTCTCGGGAAAGGATGAAAATATAGGGGTACTCCTGGGATTCTAGTCTGAAGGAACTATTGTGAACATAATGATTTCTCTTTTTCCACACCAATACTTCTTGTAATAAAACATTATATTGAATGGGAGTAGCTACGATTTCACATATTGAGGAAATATTTCTTTGATTATAGCCATGGGGTGATTCTAAGAGAATAAAGGGAGTATTATGGTCAGCCAATAGAAGAGAGACATCATCAGAGAGACCAAAGCTGTATAGGGGAAGCTGCAAGGATAATGGGTAAGATATAAGCTCTCATGAAAAAATATCTTTCAGGAAAAAATCATGAGGAACAACGTAAGACTGAATGCGGTCCTTGTTGTCCTCAATCATTGCCACCCTTATCCTAATCGATTCAGTCATGGCCTTTGGAAGAGCTATTTAATTCAACATATAATGATAAAAAAGGCCACAAGAAGTCACTCTAATGAATAAATTGTTGTACAAAGGCAACGAAAATGGATAAGGGATTTAAAATGAAGGTTTACATATGTTTATGTGTACTGCTCCTAGAGACTATATACACAATCCATTTCTTATGTACTGATGGTACACCGAATCTATTTCACACATAATTCATCATAACGAGGATGTTTTATCCCACATATAGTTGTTTTATGCGAAAGTCCATCAAGTCAGTAGATCGCTGATCCTTGGACCGTAAATTGAGGGGTTCATTCAAGGAATACATTGTAAACTGAGGCCTCACAATGCTGATATTCAAATAATTCTGATTCTTATTTTAAGTATGATTTAATAAGGATTGAAGATCACTTAGTTGGTTTATGTTTGGTATGTAGAACATACAATTCACCTAGTGTTTCCCTACATGGACGTCTAGACATTATATCAAAATTCCACATTGTAGTTCAAAACCACAAAATAGGTTCTTTGGATGAACCAATTGTGAATAGTGTAGTTTTTAGAACGTACAGAGCTATTCGCAAATATGGAATTTCCAAAGAGTCAGTACACGGATTTAGAGGAATCAATGGGAAGTTCAAGAGAACATTTCTCCGTGAGAAATGGTAAATGAAAAATGTCATGGATGCCTATAAATAGGTGTGGTCCCCTCCTACCAAACATATCTATTATATAAAAAATCACATCATTTCAGGACCTCTTCTATATCATAATAGACTCCTCTTCATTATGAACAGACCAAATTATAATAGAGTGCATTTGTAGGGCCCTGAAAATGACTAAAAGGGATGTAAAAACTTTTAAAAGCACTTTGCAGAAGGAAGTATACATTAATACAAGTTCAAAAAGGAAAATGGAAGAAAATTGTACTAAAATTTTGACAAATAAAATGATGAAATCAACTTTATCAAGAGTTTTAGTGAACTGCATACCATCACCGAGAAAGGATCAGAGTGCCCATGAACTGCAAACCACAAGTACATGGAAGGACCAGTGAGGCTCTAGCCTAGTGGGAGAAGGACACCCACCCCTGGATGTCGCAAACCGTGTCATTGTTGAAATCAAGTGTGGTAATTCCATCAGCATACCATCCTGTGAACTTAGCAGATCGCAAACGATGAAAGATGTTAGGGTTACATGAACCAGGAACCATGAACCACAACATCTGCAAACATTTGTTGACTGAGTCTTCTATGGGTTGAGATATATCTTTATGGGCTTCCACAAATTGTGTCACATGATGACATATATAATTTTACCACTGATAAATGAAAGTAGTACATGAGAATGTGAAAGGAGGACAGATGTAGAAAGAACAGGGGATTCCATAGATGTTGAATTAAAAAATTCATAGGGGATTCATACTTTGGTTTGGAGCCATCGATGAAGTGAAAACCGTGAATCATGTTTCTATAAGAACAACTAGTTGCAAACCATAAGAAGAAGGAACATAATAATAATCAGTGAACCATGAACCTAATTTGTTCCATCGCGAACAATAAATTCCTTGAAGATGATCTCCCCATAAAACAAAGGTTCCAAGACTCTTCTTTAAAATGACTTTTCATATAGTGAATTTCTATGCTAGTAGAACCCTACACCTCGAACTCCATAAGTATGCAGATGGAACCCAAAGTGGCGTGGAATACCATGCCTAGGACCATGTACATGTTTTTCACATGGTGAACCACACACAATCATGCGTACTTATTCAATAAAATGATGACCCCTCTACCCTCATAGCATTATGTTATGTGGGGATCCACATATCCCACAGGAGAAAAAAGACCATGGAATGGGTCATCTTTAGGTGTACTTCCCTCTGACTCCAATCTCACCCCCTCCATTACTATCTATTCCACCATATCTCCTCTGTGAACCGATCCTCAGGAAATCGGCGAAAGAATCCTCCAATTCCAAATGACACATATGATTAGATCACGTGGTGTATTATCATGCATATCTATGTCTATATACCAAAGGTAAGAGATGTAGATAAGGTTGTCCCCATAATGGTTTGCACAAACGAAATTTTCCTAAGTCTACATTCTCAGGGGCAACACATATTCAAACTATGGGACACTAATGTGAACCTCCCCATTCTAGGGATTATGGATGATCACTTTCTTTCAATTCCAAGAGATATGATGATCATTTAAAGGGGTCATGCCCACTTTTCATTTTGATGGGAATCCACATTGATTCCCTTTCCCAGAACACATTCTAGGGAACTCCCACTGAAAGATGTCCCTAACCTTCAGAAAGATAAGCCACATGACCTCAAATGTCATGCCCCATTAAAAGGTACATTCCCCTGTGCCCTCACCCACCGTCGCCTCAGCTTCTTCTACCATAGGCCCAGTTTCTTCCATCAGTGGAAGAATAAGGTGTGTGGTTTGTTAAATCTCACACATACTCTTATTTTTCACACTGAGTGTGACACTTGTGGGGATTAATGTTTTTTGATTATTGAAACATACAAACAATAAAATTCTCTCTTGAACTACGAGAACTATGATTTTGATTCAAAAATGGATAAGTAGGAAAACTTCTTGAATGGTCTAGATCAAAGGGGTGACCTTCCAAAAGGATCTACCAAATTATTCCCTCTACAAATGGGCCGCCTCCTTGGTATGATCCCCAAGATCACCAAACTACATGGGCTCTGATACCTCTCAAGAGGATATGTAGTATACCCATCGTATGGATATTAACCCAACATAAAACCACCTTTCATGTCTCCTAAATGATGATAAACTTCTATGTTCCTCATTACATGGCTTATGTCAGCATTGCCTCTCTTGGATCATAGATATATATATATATATCCATGATGTTCCAGTAACCCAATGGTTTTCCATGGATAGGCTCTTTATGTGTAAACCAATGATTCACAAACATATGAACCGAAATTTAATCCATAAGAGTGTCCCGAAAAAGACAATACCCCCTAGTGTGTGATGATCCCAACCTCCAATCACCTCGACTAATAGTCTCATTATGTGTTATTGGCCATATTGAAATCCAATGAAAACATTCCATTGGAAATCATTTCCATGAATCATGGATAGAATGGGCGTTTTGTGTTTCTGGATCTATGAATAAACTCATTCGAGACCATTTAAGGAAGTCATATCTTATGAGGACCGATTTCCCAAATACATAACCACATGAAATTGCCACCTGAGACCATTTGACTGTGGCACCCACTTCATAATGTGGAACAGATAAACTACCAAGTCCCCACGTGGTTAATCTTATTGGCCCTGAAGTATAATGACTAGGATTGGGATGAAACAAGGATAATGACATGAAAGTATCTATAATAATGGTTAAATTATTTTCAACAATTAAACCTTTTTTCATTTTCCCCAAACTCATACACACATCCCATAAGGTCGAATCAATCCATAATTCCCATAAAGTTTTATAATTTTTCCATGATAGAATAACCCTATTGAAAAATATCCCTATTTTATTCCCAAGAATCTAGTACCATCGAATATTCTTATTCATATCTGACATACCATTATCCAAACATCATTTTCATAACAAAATGTAAATATTTAGGGTTATCTATCCATAAATCCTGATTTCTACAAATAAATCAACTCATCATTAAATAACTTTTCTATATATTTAGATATATAAGTCATATCATTTCCAATCCTTAGTTAAAATATTATACTCAAAACACTTATATATATCATGGTTCATATTGTAATAAAATTACAAAACATTTACACCCCATTCATCCATATTTTTTATTAAAACATTTCTTAGGATCCATCATCATAGTCTTCTATAAAATATGAATTTTGTGGTAATGTTCCTCAACCATAGTATAACTAGGATTCATAGGTTAAATATAAACAATAAGGATAGAATATCCCATTCCTTTCATATGTCATTCACAACCTCTTTACCCCAGTATTATAACCAATACTCGTACCACCTTCATGATAGATTTTATGATATTAGCACTAAGAAAATAGGTTTTCATAATTCCTATATTTTCCTCTTTTGAAACATTCAAAATTAACTATGTTATATATTGTTCTGGTAATTAACTATGACATGAAATAATGATGTGATAAATAAATATCCGAGATTAAAAACACATAGGTAAGTTAAATTTCATATAATATTCCAATATATTATATCATAGTTTTAATCATTGGTTTTTCATTATTATCATAAAATCTATAATATTTTATCATATACTTACACTTATCCATAGAAAATATCAATAATTATCCATCAAAAAATAACATGGGATCTCACTAAAATATCCCCATACCTATTTCCAATGGATGAATAATCCATCTAACAAATACGAAATATAAATAACCATGATAGACGTCCAATGAAATTGCATTTAATTATCAGAATACATAATACAATAGAAATGAACTTCCCAAAGACAATGTTGGTTTTGTGGATTTGGAAACATGGAACATATTATTCTATTTTGTTGAACAATCCTCCACATCTTCCATAATTATATTTATCTTTAGTACACCAAACTAAAACATTTATTTATAACCCGAGGAAAGGAAATCATAAGATAAAGGGAGATATTAGATTCTTAGTAAGGTTAAAAAATGGATATATGTAAGAATAATAATGAGAATAGTGGTATAAGAACATTATCATGAATATAGAAGAACATACCCAACATATCAAAAATCATAAACATGAATCACGTCATAAATATTGGTAGATTGTAAAACTTTAATCATAAGGAAATAATTAAAATAAAACATAGAAGCAAAGCATAGGAATAAAACATGAACATTGGGTAGACACATAACCATATATTAATTATTTCCATGGTATTCATGGAATCCATTCCTAGTCCACATTAGAATTATGGGTTCACTCACCATACGATCTTGGTAGACGTGGTTCACACCTGTAAGCATCTTGGTGGTCAATGTTGAGTCCCATAACCATCTTATTATTCATGGTTCAATACCACAACTATATTAGAGGACAAGGTCCTCCATGTCTATATCAAGAGATATAAATAATTACACAATGCATCATAGGGAGATATAGGTCTCACCCATCTCATAATGAAATCATGCATACAAGTTCTAAAAGATCATAAATGATGATATCATAACCCATAAAATGGAATGGGTTTCATAAACATTTAATCATATAATAAAATAGGAAACCGACATAGGTTTCATAATAATTTAATCGACACTTGAACTCATGAAAATAATCATGTTTCTTAGCAATCATACCATAACAAAATAATCCATTTGGAGAACGAACACATATTCTTAACTTATTTAACCCACTGTTCTATGATTAGTGGACTAGAAGATCCACTAAATGTAGTTGATAGTTTATTTATAAAGGTATTGATATCTAGTTTCACACAATTTTTATATAGAATATATTGAGAATTATTCAGGTTAAAGTTAATATCCCAAGATAGCTAGGTAAGCCTCTCCCAGATATGATTAACTCCCCCACCCAAGGCATTTGGGAATTCATTCTTGAAATATCTCCATTTTCCATCAGAAGGGTTATAGTCCTGGATTTACCTAGTTCCCAATGATTTAATAAAAATACATATTTTGAACCAAACATAAGTAAATAATCATGAAAAATTAATTTCTTCCCTGGGGAAATTAATCTAAAGTTATATCTTGTGGGATACCTGTATTTTTCCTTTTCCTAAAACAAACTATATATTGTTATTATATATATTTAGTCTCATACTAAGGTTTCTAACTAGTGTTCCCTAATAATATTTCCCAAATTACATAAAATGTGATATGACACAATCTATAGAGACCCCATTTTTTCTTATATGATTATTAGATCATTTTATAATAATAAAAACAAGAGTGTACCAAAACCATGATCCAATGATTTACTATCATGGGAAACATAGGACTATAAAATTATTTAAATAAAAAAAATATTAATTTAAATATGTCACCTTTAGCATCATAGTGGACCTCATATTCTACTTATAACATGTAATCACTAAAGGATATACATCAACGATAAGGGTGAAATAATAACCTAGTAAGAAGATAGAGAATGACATCAATTAAAATAACATGGGTGTGAATGATGATAATCCCCAAAATAAATCATTAGGTAATAATCATAATAATGATAGGAATCATTAGATAAATAAATATAATGTGGAAGTGAATAAAAATGAATAATCATAACATAGTGGTCAAATACCATACATAGTTATGAAAAAAGAATGAATCATTTTCCAGAATCATATATTTGTATAATCATAATTTATAATTTTTGAAAACATATTGAATCATGTTCACTAATATTGTGAATTATCTCATGAAATACATCAACTTACATAATTCATTGGAGTGCAATAAATTTTTTTTGCATACCCATAACAACATAACATTTAAATAATTAGTCATGACACTAATAACATATATCAATATGAGGCATAAAATAACCAAATAAAAGGACTGGATTTCATTCAAAACAACATAAATCCATGCATAAACATTTTTCCCCAAATTGAAAACATAAAAAACATATATTTTTTATAATATTCATTATTCTTGGGTGAATAAGAAATAACTCAAGAGGAGTAAAACTGCAGTTTTTAAAAAACAATTTATTTGATAATCAAAATATTTATCATAAAACCACATTATAAAAATTTATGTCCATTAAAATTAAAAGGTAAGATCTTGTAAAATAAAATTTAGTAATAGTAAAATAACACCCACATATAAAATTGGAATGAAATAGGAATAACCTAATGAAATGAAATTGGGTTCTAGATTCCCCATCCCTTATGTCTAAATTCATTCTTCAGATTATTATGCATGAAAATAAATATAAATTGAATAATTTATAAATTAATAAACTAGTATTAAATTTTATAATTAATTATAACATATTTATCTCCATTTAGGTTCATTTTCATGAGTTATAGTGTTTTATTTCATCATTTTTGAGTGTTCAAGTTCTTGGTTTCTATGATCTGTTCACTTGTATCTATGTATGGAAGATCATGTAAATTGAGAATAATTTTATGTAATTGAAATTATATGTTATTAATGATAAAAATGTAGTATTAATGGTCTTAAATAATATTTTTATCTAGATATGAGTAAGATTCAATAGATAAAATTTTAATGATAGTCATTTAGATTAATTTGGTGGTAATTTGATTATCTAAAACTAGTTTGGTTTTGATAATTAATATTATATATAAATATTACTGTTAATGAACATAAATTGGTTATAAAACAATTTTTAAAAACTATTTCAATAACAATAATAGATTTTTGACAATCCTTAATTGTTGTAATGGATAATAAAATTTTTCTTCCTTGAAGGTGATAAATTAACATCACATCGATGATGTATTTTTTTTACTAAAAGTGAGATTATATGAGGATTGATGATTAATTTTTCAATTATCATAAAAATATTATAGAATATATTATGTAATTGAGTAATAAATCCATATGGATATGTTTATTTTTGGAGATAACAAGAAATTAAAATATATTAAAATTATTTTAGAAGAAAATGAAAGAGGATTTTATTTATTTAATTCTTCTCTTTTATAACTACATTAGGGAAATTGTATTTTTTATTTTGATGAGACTAATGGATATTTCAAATGGGCAAGAGGAATGGGATGAGGATTGGGAATAATTTGGTTTCCTTTAAAAACATAATGATGTGAGTGGAAGGGTGGTGTGGGGAGGTCTTTAATGTTGATCAGAGAGGTGTTTTTCTGATATCATTAGTTTATTATTGTGTCTATATAATGTGAATTGGTTTGATACCATGAAGAAATAAGTTAATTTTTATGAATATTTAGAGAATATGGTCTTATATCAACCATTACTCCAATAATATTTAATTTTACATATATTGTTATATAAAGTAAATTACAATATTTCACTATTCACAAATATTGAACTATTATAGAAAAATCACCCAAATTATCCCACAAAATAGTTTGATGAGTAAAATTGAAAATGAACTCCATATTTAAAAAAAATTATAAATGTTGAGAAATTTAGTTTTTAATTAAAGTCATTATTTATTAGAAATATACCGATTTTAAAGTAATACTGATTTTATAGCCCTTTAAAAACATAGTTAAGGTGTCATAATTTTTTTTATAAAAAAATATAAGTAATTAGTAATGTATGAATATATTTTATGAAAATTAGTTTTCTTTTAAATTAATAAAAAAATTATAAAATTATATATATAAATTTACTCATTATAAAATTTCCAACACATGATTTATCATTTTTAAACCATTTCTTAATTTCTATCAAGATATTAATATATAATTTATTCATATACAAGAAACCCAAATATTATTTTAACTTTAATATATGATGTTACAATTCTATTGGTCAGATTACTATTCCTAATGGTCATATTGCAATTACAATGTTCAACATACTATTCCATCAGTATTGGTTCCTTAATTTCAATCACTTCATTAATTCTTAATGTATGAGAATAAGTATTTATTGGATTTACTATTATTTTTATGTGTTTTATACCATAAAACATAATTATAAGAAGGTAAATTCAGTTGATACAATTTTGGTTTCTTACATGTAAAATTTCCACGGAGTGGTGTTTTTTAAATTTTATGTGATCCTAAAAGTTTAGATATCACCAGTACATTTTTCCTGTGATATATGTGGGATACTATCTTAAATTATATATCTTTTTTAGGGATTTTAAATGACACAATTAAAAGTAATTACATGAAGATTGAGAAGATGATTATATTTTATAAAAGGGTGTATCATTTTTGGATAATCACATAGGTCTGGGACACATATATCCCTTACTCGAGATAATAAAACTATCCTAAGGGTTGGTTGTGTTACCTAAAATGTAAATTGGAAATACTAAAGTCTATTATGTATAGTAGAGGTAATTTAAATGGGATTTCATACACCCTAGAACATGTCAGACTTGTTATAGTCAATCATATTAACATACCTAATGATTTCTTCCTGGGAGGAAGACAATCCCCCTATGATGATATTATATTTGGAATGGACAAAGAGAAGCGATCAGAGATGTTTTAACAACAATATGATGTAGTAATTGGGATTTTATAATAAAATTATTTCTTATAGTTTAGAATTTAATATTTTATGACAATGTCATGTGGATATATCATGGTGCATAAAAGTTAGTATGATACATTGCAGATGGATCAATATTGAGTTTATAATCAGACGCAACTCAGGCTTCCACTATACTTGGGTACTTGAGTAGCCTTCAAATATTTATAAGAATAGGTAGTGCCTAGTAATGTAAGAACCACTAAGAATTTTGGTGAGTAAAATAAGTAGATAACTTTTATAATTTATTTTCACATATAAATTAAGTCATGTAATTTGATGAGTTTTATACTTATCAAATTTATAAAAAATATATGTCTAGGATGAAATTATTTTGAATTAATAAAATAATTACAATATTTAAAAAAATACACTAGAGTTGGTGATAACATCCATGCATTGGAAACTCCCATTGGTCCATTGAAAAGTCTTAATAAAAGAGAAATTAGTACTAAGATCCAACTCAAATTACTCTCATTCTATCTCTTGATAGGAATGATTATAATGACTCCGATCAGATAAAATGTTATTTATATATCATGATCCAATAATTTAATGTTAGATAATATAATATAAATCCAAAAAAATATTATTCATATATCTTCCAATCAATGTTCTAAATCACTTGTGCCCAAAATTCATCTAGGGTAGTCAATCTAGTGTAGTTCATGATATATATTGTTTCTATTATGATATATGATTGACGTGCGTAACCTATTCCGTAATGAATTTATAACACATATATCATTTATATCTTAACCATGGATCTCTCAACTACCTAAGATATAAATTTCTATATTGTAACAGTAAATTAATTGTTTGTCTAATGACTCAAATAAACAATCTACCATGTAACTCTTATCTAAAAAAATGTAATTTTTAAAGAAAACTAAAAATTATCAAAATATATCATCATATGATTTAATTTTCATTGTGGTGAATAATTTTAGTACAATAAATTTTTATCCCTGTTATATAGGTGTTAATGTGGGTGAACAGGAGGGAATATAAAAATCTATTTTCTCTCAACTCTAAATTTAAATTAAAATAATCCTTCACATCTGATATTAAATTTTCTATTCTCAAATCTTCTTAAAAACTCTATAAGATTCATGAAATATCCATAAACAAAAAAATACTTCTAATATCCAGAACCCTATCATTAAGGAACGTATTAAATATTCTTTATCTCATCCAGATTAAAGAAATGAATGATAAAAAACACATCATAATTATTATAGTTACTAGAAATTTAATTGATGATTTAAAAAATTAACTACCTATATTTATGATGACAACATATTATCATCTACATCCAAATCTATTTTTTTAATTCTATCTATTTTATTTCTATCGACTTATTAACTGTTTCCAATGAATGCAACACTTTCTTGTTTGGTCTTCTGAGATTTCTCTCTTTACTCATTCCAATATTATTCACATGATGTGGTAGAGAATACCTAATACAATTCATCTGTACTATATAAAAAATCTATTTATCATAATTTACTACCAAATAATATTTAATATAATAAATTTCACAGTGAATTAAAAAATAATTCTGTTTGATTATATAATTTGTTTTTTGTAAGGATAGTCTATAGGAAGTTTCATTATAAGGACCTATATTAGCAATCAATATATATTAGTGTCCTTTACCTTGGTATTATCATGAATATTACATAAGCATTTAAATAACCTATCTACACTTATGTTTTATTTTTAATTTCATTAATACCCTTACAAAATTTATCAACATCCTCTTTGCTACTTAATAAAAGCTATCTGAATGGTAAATACAAGTCCTTCCTCCTTAATATTTTCATTATAGTTGTTCTAAATCTATTATAACTCATTACATCACAATAAAAGTCCAATAAATACATAGAACATTATCAAATTTATTAAAAAATATTATTTCTCATAACCTATATATAATTTATCTATCCATAAACTTTATTTTCTTTTGAAAAATTTTCATAAAAATTTTGAAACATCAAAAGAATCATATCACGTCAAAAATCACAGCTTCAATGTTGTAAAATCAATCAAAATAATTTATTATCACTTCAATTTTTTATAATATGTTTTCATTCATACACTTTTTAAATATTTTTAAAAATATATTACTACGAAAATAATATAGAACCTTCAACTATAAACATCCACCAGTGCTCATATGATAGCATTGCTTCTGTTTTGTTCAAAATTATTGTGATTCTTCGAATTCATACATCTAATGCATATATATTAGATTTTCTACATCTGGTAGCCTTAGTAATGACCAAAAAATAATTAATGACTTAATCACCAACCATTTTACAATAACATCTTAGATCATTCCTTTCTTCATGATGTTATGAACATTAAGAAGAACATAACATCGTCTGACCTAAGTTACCATTCATATCATATTTAAAGAAATATCATTCTTATCATGGTGGGATAAATAAAAAAAATCCATAACAATTACAGAAACAATTTGTCTCCAATAATGTAATTTCTTTCTTAACAATTATTTTTAAAACTAAATAAAAATACACTATTGAATCATCCTTATGTATCTTTAATGGAGAAACAAAATTATTCAACCATTAATGTCAGAACATTTTCAGTATATAAATATAATAATTATCTTATTTTAATATGGCTATTTATGATTTCAAATTAATTTAAAACGAAAAAACATGATTTTTTAATAAAATATAGTCCTTATATTTCAAATCTCTATTAAATAATAACTTATTCCTCTTGGATGGATATTTTGGGAATAAAAAATCTCTATATAGTGGGGAGATGATTTTGGAATATTTTTTAGAAGACATTGTTTGATATATGTAGCTCATATGTCTTGTATGTGTTTGAGGATGACGTTCGTATTTATATTTTATTGGGGAATGATGGTGGTAAATGTTCATAAAATAAAAATATTATAATTCCAATGCCATGGTATTGTGTCCCAAAAATATGCATATTTAAATTATAAGGTGATGTAGATAAAAATGAGTTTAATAAATGAAATTAATAATATGTTTTAGAAATATATTATTTCATAATCCCTTCACTTTAAATCATTTATCTACTTTCTATCATTATTGTGGTGAGATTTGTTTTCAAAAGTAACATATTTTAATCATTAAAAAATGAAATGGAAATTCTAAGAATATAGTCATCCTAATTACAAATTTGAAGTCTATTAATATTATTTTGTTTATAAATGTGGGAAAATATAAATATAATATATATGAAACAAAACATTGAAAACAAATTTATAGAAGAATTATTTTTGTAGGTATAAAAATGATTATATTCTGATTCAAGTCCTATTAATAAACATTTGTGGAATATTAATTTTTTTATTAAATATAATGTCTAAGAATTTTATTAAATGCATTTATAATTTGATAATAAATGATATCAATGGTTTCTCATTTTTCTAAATTTGTAAATCATAATAGTTTATATTTTTAATACTCACTATTTAGGAATTTAATTTTTCTATAAACATTTATAAGAAAATCATTTTATTTAAACAAAAAAATTGATTTAGTATATAATCACAAGACTATTGTTTCATAATGTTTAGCATATATTTCTGGAACATCATTACATGATTTTATTTAGTGAATTTACTCAATTTCATTTATATGTTTATAAATATATTTGATATTATATATTTAATAAGATAGTATTCACCAAAGAAAGATATTGTGTATGTTACATGATATCAAAAACATTAACTTTATTAAAGATATATGTAATTTAAAATGTCTGGGAGTGAAATTATATGTAACTTATTTAAATACCCCTAAATTCTATAACTCTATAGAAGAAAAATTAAAATATTTATGTAACATTTGACATTTAGGTTCCCATGTAACTTTTTCAAATTTATGGATTGTCCACAAAATAATGAATATGTTAGATGTCTCGCCTCTAAATACATTATTTATTTTATTTATAATATCTAAAAATAATTATTCATAAAAAATATACTAAACCACTTGTATATCCATTAAGTTTTGTACATCATAAGGATAATGTATATACCTCATTAGAAGTGGATCATAGAATGGGACAGGAACATTATAAATGATCATTGGATGCTCCAAAAATTTACTACCATCCATATATAACAAATTTTATCCATTTGAATTATACATATATTGGGATGAAATTACCCAATAATAAAAATCTAATAATATTATTCATATAATATATATGTAATAATATCTTATTACATATTTATAAATTTGCATCCAATAAATGATCATCAATGTAACTCCTCTATTTTACTATATGAATCCCTTGAGTGTTGTTGAATTGATTTAACTATTTATACCATTTCAGTTTTTATTATAGTCAAATTTTCTTTCATACATCATTCAAGCTTGTTGGATAGTTTAACTTTTTTCTATATATGACCTCATAAGTTGCCACTTTAATGCTCATGTGAATATAATTTTTGGATGGAAATTAAACTAGATGAAAGTGATTATCAAAATAAAATTTTCTAAACGTAATATAATTCTCTTATAATATATTATAATGTTTGTATTGTCCTCCTAGACTTCACATCTATTTAAAGATCATATAAAATATAAATATCATGCATGTATCAAATAAATGATGATCACTTCTGTGGAACATTATAGTAAACCTGAGATCTTGATTATAAATAATTTGGAGTGGTACCCAACTCAAAGTTAGTAAATCATAATTTTTTATCCTATAATGTTTCATGTATGATACAAATTCCTTAATTAACATGATATTTGATTAGATTTTATGTTGATCGATTGTAACCAAAATTGAGAAATGGCCTTTGGATGACTTAGGGAGATATATAAGGATATAAAATGTGATTTTTTTCTTATTTCCATATAGGAATTGGTAATGGATTCATCGTCTTAATTGAATAATAATTTGTTGTCTTATATTACTTTCATCCCTGGAATTGTGACATAAACTTTGTAATAACCATTCTATGTTTTTTACAGTGAATTCTCTATGAGATCAATATACAACTTTCTATATCTGTAATGAATAGAGATTGATGAGATATTCAGATTATCCAATTTATAACTATTTAAATATCATTTTTATTGGACACATATTTTGATATTAGGTTTTACCATTCCACCAAAATCATAATTTATATTTGAAACCTTTTTTATAATCATATTTAATTTATAATCCCCTTTATTTACCTCTTTAACAATCACATGGATTATTCGTTGAGCATAAATTTTAATGTGAAATGATTTTTCTCCATCACACAATATTTCAAATTCCATACTCTAAGAATATATAATCAATATATCTCTTTTTATAAATAGAATTGACATACTAGTGTGGGTTTTCAAAATCATAACATCAACCATCATATTCATCTTCCCATCATTGTCAAATATTGATCTACCACAATATTAAATCAACTCCAACTATATTAATTTGGATACATTCATCTCTATATATTTAATTTTTACTAAAATATATCTATATGTTTATATATATCACACAATTCACAATAAAAACACAACATATATATCATTAATGTTAAAAATACAACTACCAACTCACAATAATGTGTTAAGTAATTTATCTCATAATAGATAAAATGATGTAGGGAATATGATACCATAATTTGATTCGTCACTAAATATCATCATTGACACATAATTATAGTTATTAAATTATAATAACCTTATAGGAAACTATAAAAATATGCCCACATACTATCCTTCATTACTTTTCCTTGAATGCTTCCTCACAGTAATCAATCCAAATGGACATGGATATCTACTCTGTCAATTTTTTCGTATATTAGATATTTAGATACAATTTATTAAATTTTGATGATATTATCAAAAAAATAAATTAAGTTTACTATTATTTATTATAGTTTCATTTTTATACCATTTCTCAATGGCTTCAATCATTGAATAATAAACAGATATAATATTTCATATAACTATGTGAAAATATATTCATCCTTTCTGTTGTAGGAATTCATACATAGATATTTTTTTAAACAAAATTTTCTTTCTATGTTTATCAATTAAATTCTTAAATGGACATCATGATATTAATTACTCTTTGAATATTAAAGAATATAATATATAAATTCATCCACAAAATGATAAACATAGTATCAATAGTCACTATTTAAAATATAAATAAACATAGCTTGGGTATTGGTAAGTCAAAATGGAATCACATAAAATTCATAGCATCCATAACTCATAATAAAGTCCCACATGGGATTCACATCACCTTTTACCATTAAAATATGATATTTAGAAAAACATTTATTCATATAAGAGTATTTATGTAATCAAAATCGAACATCAAAATCCTAAATATGGGATATAATATATTTTTTATTGGATGTGATCTTATTATATCCATAAAAATAGTATAGATATGGAATCATCCACATTTATTTTTGTTAAAATGAATACATATTCTCCAAAATACATTCTATTCGATAAATTAAATAATATTCAATATTTCTATAGATTTTATTATTTAATTCATGTAACACATTTTATGTTATTCTATTTGGAGTCATTGAAATATGAGTAAGACATGGTATGGATTATTAAAAAAATAAACTTCATGTTTTTTGTAAGGAAATGAAACTACATAGTAAATATATTAACAAGTTATATAATAATAGTAATATATTCATTTTTTGTATCTTTTAAATTGTTTAAGATAAATACCCCTAATGGATTGTTAGTAAAACCCATAGAGTAGATTTAATTTTCATTGAATGATCATAATCTTTGTCAAACAGAAAAAATAATCCTAACACCCTAGAATATCTCAATTTCATAGATTATTTTTTTTACTTCATAACTTTTGGGTCTTTATAATTCTATAATATACGATGTATATTTATATGGTATTTAATTATTTCTCTAAAATTTGATTATATCAAAAAATTATGAAAACTTCAATGTTTGATAATTTGGATTTTCTAATTCCAAAAATAATTTTTAATTTATTTAAATACTTATCAAAATATGGGAATATTTTCTTTTCAAATAAAATCTAAATTTAATAAAAAATAAACTGGTTTTCTAAAAATAATAGTTTGTAAACTTTATAAAAATAAAATTTGACATCATTATATTTATACGATAATTTATATTTAATAAAAATTATATCTTACTAATATTTTATTAAAATATTATTTATTTTTGAAATCCATTACATCATCAAATTAAATTATTTAATAAAATTTGAATAATAACCACAATAACATTTTTTTATTAAACCAAAATAAAAAATTTTTATAAAGTAAAAATAATTGGATGAAAATATATTCAATACTATATAAAAAATAATGCACATAGTCATATTTATATGGTATTTATAATTTTTCCAATAATGCATCGTCAACATCCCCAAGAGTATAGTGGGAGAAATTGAGACTTTAATTGGGAAATTTTGGAATACATCGTTTGGTTTTTGATAATGATGAGTTTGAAATTCTCCCATCAAATATTTATATCCTTATAAAGTTGTAGGATCTCATCTTGGTCTTGGATGACGGAAAATAGTAGGGATTCAATCATGCTCAAAATCTCTACTAAATGGGATTCATAAGGAATGATTCAACTAGATAGGGCCAACACTACCCTTCTTTGGGTCATTTTGAGTTTTTAAAACCCTATAATTAAATTAATCATGTGATTTTTGTTCGATGAATATATCACAGATGTTAATATTTCTTTATGGAATTCTTAAACCAATTGGATAAAAAAATTATTTCATATATTTTTTATAAATATATTTCATAACAACATATTTAATTAAATCAAAACTATAATTTTATCTATAATAGTTTGGGTCATAAAAATTTTCCACCTTAAGAAGTTTCTCCCTCTATGTTTTTCTTTTCCCACACTAGAATAGATGAGGGTAATGTTTTTTCAACACCACCCCTTGTTTTGATGTTTCTTCTTAAAACATTTGGTTTCACAATAACACGTTGATAAGGAGTAGTTTCTAATTTCACAGTACATTTTCTATTCAATATATGATCTTTACCATCTTAACATTATAATAAAGGTCATTCTATATTGGTACCACTTATATAATGGGTACATTTGAGGGGTATGTTATGTAATTTCTGAAAATGGGATACTTGGATTAAAACTTGTACCTGATATCAGATTGGTGGGATTGAAAGTTGATATGCTACTGCTCTGATGCAATCAATGATCTGAAAGGGACTGATGTATCTTCCAATAAGATTTACATTATTATTAAATATCATCACATTCATCCATGGAGATATGTAGACGAATAACATGTGTCCAATATTCAAATATAGGTCTCGTTGATGATTATTAGTACAGATATTCTAATGAATGTAATCAGAAATGATGTGTTATTTAAGGGTCTTAACCTTTTCTGACATTTCATCATCAATTTCTACACATACCAGTTTTCATTCCACAAGTTCATCCCAATATTATAGTGTTCTACACATATTCTAATAAAGGTATTCATAGGAAACCGTTTAAATTCTCCTGAAAAACTATTATTGTTTTAGAACTCGACCAACGATTGATATTTGTCTAATTCCCCTTGATTTTATTGAATGTATCATGAAAAAGTACAAGGTAAGGTTTTCTCATTTCTTTGTAGCTATGGGTGATGGTTTCATCACCCCTATGGATTATTGCCTCTCCACATTCAAATGGCGGAATACTGGATCCCACAAATTGTGTTCTTATAGATCCCAATACATCTTCATGGTTCCAAGGTGGATAGAGAATTTTGAGTTATATGAATCATTAATTGGATCATTATATAACTCGGGATTTGATCGAACACATTGTATTAACACTAATATCACAAAAACTTCTTCATTAACATAGAATTAAGAGTATTTTCATGTCTTAATAGTTCCCACTTTATTATGTATTCTTTCTTCATCTCTTTTAGTATCCATTAACCTCTCTGTAGGATATAGTTGAATAATCATTTCTGGAATGATTGATGAGGTTATTTCATATATGATCCCTAGTTTCATCCTTTACAAATCTATGATGATTGGATCCCTATAAATTCTTGTCAATGATATAGTTTTTAAATCTATTAATAATATAGAATCATCCAATTTATTCTCATTTCCATGATAGAAGTGAATCAAGAATGCATGGTACTTGATCATCTTTAACCATATTAATTGGTGCATATTCATCTCTTTTTCTGTGAATATATATTGTAGTCGTTTGTGACCAATACATATTTCAATCTTCCACAAATTGTTAATGATTCCATATTCTCAAGGTGAATATCACTAGAAGAAACTCCAGATAATTCTTGGGGTAATTTTATTCGTCAACATTCAACTACATTAATGTATGGGCTGTGAATTTTTCATTATGAATTATCACACATCCCAAGCCATTCTTTGTCACATTACTAAATACCAAGGAAATCTTTCCACTTTTTGGTAGTGTGAGAATATGTGTAGTGAAAAGGATCATTATAGTCTCCTTGATGTTCAATTCACATTAATTGTTCCCATAAAACTACACTCATTTATGAGTAATCATTATTATGGTATTTTAAAATAATGATGTGTTTCTCAAAAATCTATGATCATATCTATTTACTCTAACGAATCTATGGATATCTGTAAAACATGTTTTGCTTATACATAGTTCAATTACTTTTTTCAATGAAGGATCCTTCGATATCCCATTTTGTGTGATGATATTTCCCAATAATTAGATATTCTACAACCAAAGCTCATATTTTACGTATTTTTCATTAATGATACACTTGAAAAAAAATTTAGGATATTTCTCAGTTGCACTACATTCTCCACCTTGGTGTTGGGGTGTATTATAATATCCTTTATAAGGACTACAATAATTTTTTCAACGTAATATATGATATCTATATTAATAAAATCCATCAGGATTTGTAGATCACTATTAAGTTTTAGTGGAATGAATATGTAATTATTGTTCCCGTACAATGTATGAAATGAATTATTGGGAATATCCTCCTTATTCACTATAAAAAAGTAATATAATGATTGTATATATACCTAGGATAAGTAATATGATCAATGTATATGATCAAACAAGTCATCATTCCAAGGTAGAGTTTACATTTTCTCTATAATTATCTTGTTATAATATTGAAAATCAAATCATAGGCACATTAGAACATGATTCTTCTTCATAAAGTGGACTGGTGCACCACTTGGTGGGGAATAGGGGTATATGAAACCAATATATATATTCTCTTGTATTTATTTCATTAACACTTACTGTTCAAAAAAACCATTCTATTAAGAGTCTTAGATTGTTTAATTCCACCTATAGAATATCAATTGAAAGTTAAACCACTCGATTATGAGGAAGAAAACAAAATTCCTTCGAAAATACATCATCTTATTACCTCATAATTATAATGTCTTTGATGATGGTTTTTCCCATAATCTCAATAATTTTAGGAATATATATTAACCTATAGTGAACTAATATCCATTATTTAGATGTTGTCTCTAAAAAGGATCCATCCCCCTCCATGAACTTATATATAATCGGGGATTAATCCAAAATAAATATATTTATTTCCACTTAATGGAAATTTATGTTGGCCATATATAAGGAAAAAAAATACTAGCCAAAAAATTGCATTAAATTCATCCAAAGGGAGTATGACAAGGTTCTTTGTGCATTTAAACCCACAAACATTATCATGGGAGGATTTATATAAATGGGAAACATTATTTTCTCCATTTGTTATTTTCTCGGAAAACACTACTTACATGATTTATGGTGGGATTTGAATATTTATACTAAACATTCATGAGATGAAAAATGTGTGGACCAATAATCCCAAATTTTGTCCTCTATTTTTTTAATAATACTAGCTTACCTACTATAAATTTGTTGTCACGATCTAGGTCAGTGGTTTTGATGGAATGATATCATGCCTCCTACAATGGAGTATGTTGGTAGTCTCTGAATCCCCTAGTTTAGAGCATTGATTTGAAAATTTCCATGTTTCCTAGAAGTTAATGCAATTAACTACATGTTGAGGTTTTACTGGATAATCACTTTACACTATTTCATTGGAGGGATTATCCTATTAGAAATTTATATCATGGTTCCCATTCTCCACACTCCAAAATCATTTCATTTTTACCCTCACAAAATTTTTGGGGTGATTCTTTAAATGTCATATACATGTGGGATGTTCAAATATTTTTCCACAATTACATTTCTTTATCAGACTACCAGATTTAAAATAAAATTTCTACTACTTGTAAATCATATACTCTTGATATTTTTTAATATCCATTTTATATTTGAGCTCACATAAAACTATTTATTTATAGCTATCAAAGTCATGGATCGATAGGTTTTTTTATAGACCAGGTTTTATCCTAACAAAGAAGTGTTTTTGTATGACTTTGAGGGGTAACAACAAATTTTGAGGTGTATCGTGCAAGTCTTTTGATTTTTCCTCCTACACCACGATAAATTTTTCATCTTTATTCATGATAGAAAGGAATTAAATTTCATTATTAAGATGGAGTGCGTGAGATGAATATTTATTGAAAAACATTATACAGAATTCCTTCTACACCTTCGCTTCGATCTCTTCCTCAGGCTTAAAACACATTTTTTAATTTCCACCAATGAAAAGATCCTTCATGCATATGATTAACAGCCTGTATAACCATCTCTTTTCTTTAAAAAATTGAAATAAGTATAAGACCATTTCAGTTCATTTGATTCATTGTCTCATGATTAAGGGATCAGATGATCCATTGAAATTCGAGAGCCTTTGTCACATAAAGGACATAATCACATCTTATTCTCTCTTTGGGTACATGTTTTCATGTATTAATTCATGTTTCCCTTTATAAAATGATTATATTGGGATTGTATCATCATTTTATTTTCAATTATATCTCACATTTGGTTTTTCATATCATTGGGATAGAAACCACATTGCTCGTATCATTGATTGTCTACCATATTCTACTAATTTCTGGAGATTTGGTACAATAAAGGAAAAATTATGGATTATTATTTTGTAATATTAAAAAAATAATGGTGAATAAAATAAAAATAAATTGATAACGTATAAATTACATTTATTTATCTTATGAATTTATTTTATTCAAAATATTTTATCCAGGATCTATTTTCGAACTAATATTATTATGGGATTTCATTTATTCTCATAAAAAGAGTTAGTAATGAGGTTATATTTTTACCAAAGAAAATACCTTAGGAGTTTCAAACCACATGTGTATTAAGGCCCCTTTTTGGTTACTAGGTCAAAATAGGTCGAGCTCGACACACCTTTTCTGAGTTGTTACACATAGGAACACCATTTCCAAAACCAAATCCACTTGTATTATAAATACATGGATGTATTTTCTTGATATTCCACTTAATATATTATTAACACAATTTATGGATTTTTTATTATACTTTGTAAATTAAAATTTCTTTCTCCATATTTCCAAATCCTAATAAAAACATTAAACATTTCATATTGTACTATCTATAGCTAACCTACTATGTTTTTACATTAATTCAAAATTTATTACGATAATGAACAAATTATACATCCACAAAGTCCTTGAACTGTAGAGTATTTTGGATTTATGTACCTAGAATAACAAAATCAGTATGAGATATAAAGATATTATTAAAAAAACATTACATGACTCTAAAATTTTATGGATTTTAAAACTGTACCATATAACCTAGGTATATATATAAGAAAGGGGGGAGCTATAAATACATGAAAGGGAATCATAATGGGAAAAGATAAATAAAATAGTACATTTGATATATTAATTATAATATCAATTAGTCATAAAAGTAATGGTAATCATAATAATGATAAATAATACATGATATAACATGATAATCATAACATAGGAAATATGGAAACAACTTAAAACCCTAAATTATAAGCATAAGTCAGGTATATACCACCAATACATCATGGTTGAAAAAAGTATCATAACAGAATAACATTCACATCAATTTCAAATAAGAAATCTCATGATGATAGACATTACAAAATGCATTTAAGAGCTATATAATTCTAGGCACATCAGTCACTTTTATTTCATTCTCAATCTTATGTATGGTGCAAGATCATACAACATTGATTAATTTATAATAATATATTATTACATGTTCAATGAGTATGGAATGCATATATGAAGATTCCAATAAAAATATGAATAAATATATAAATTGGAATACCCCTCATTGGAAATGGTTATGTTTTTGACTTCACAAGTGTTTTCTCATGGAAAATCGTAGAGAAATTTTGGTAACAATACAACATCACATAAAAATTATAAATGGATTTATGAGAGAAAAATGGTTCTACCATAAAAATTAAACAAATTGGTAATTATAGGGAATATGTAATAACATATCCTATTACATGTAAAATAATAAAAAAGTTATAATGTAAGTAAAATGCATTAATAAAGAAGAGAAAGGTAAAATCACATAGATGAATGTGTGTACCCAAATGATTGGGTGTAAATTATTGAGAGCGTGGAGGATTTTTTTAGGAGTCTCAAGAGTGGAGGGAATAGTATTTACATGCTCCAAAATGTTTTATTGAAGATAAATGGGATCTTTGGTGTGTTTATATAGGAAAAGAGGAGGTTTTCATTATTATTTAGTATTTAAACTAAACATAATAAAAAAACCACAAACCATTCCATGTTTTCATCCAATGGTTTATAAAAAATGGGAGTGGTTATAATTATTTTATATTTTAAATAGAATAACATAAAAAAATAAAACATTTTCTTATGTGAAAGTTAATTATTCTCTTAAATAAATCGTTTTAATACATTGAAATATATTAATGCTTTTGGAGGATAAAAAAGGATTTATAAAATTAATGAAATAAATTGAAAATAAAATTGTAATAAAATTGTAAAATGTATATATATATATGAACATGTATTCCATTTATAGTGATTATTAAATAAAATTTGTGTAATTATGATGTCATAATACACAAATCTTATTTATTCGATTCTTATTTTAAACCCAAAAATTCATCTATAAAATAAAATTATAAAAAAATCACTTTTGTATAATTTTAGCATTCTCATTCCCAAAATAACATTAATTATATATATATATATAAATTTTCATGTACGTGATTTTTATATTTTAAAATAATGTTTACTTTTATTAAGAAATGTTATGTTTTTTGACAATAAATGTTTTTTAAACCATTATAAAAATTACACTTGACTTATGAAAAATTATATAATCAGTTATAATTAATAAACATGATTAGATATTTATAATTCATTATATTATAAATTTATTATAAATCCAAAAAATCATCAATATAAATTCATAATTTTAATTTTAATATTAACCAAAATACTATTTGTTATTTAAAATAAAAATCATTTATAATATATGAATATTTTTATGAATATATATTCATTATTATATACAAAATAATGTACAAAATGATATTTCTAGGTGTCTAATAAATTTTATTTTAATAAAATCAATGTGATATTAAAAACTAGTCGTATATGTAATGTCTCTCGACACTATTAGTTGAAACCTAGTCCATGTTTAAACCATTAACATTTTTGATATATATAAGTACCTAGTAGATCTAACACTCATTTTGGATTCTGAATAATGTGGAATATCTAATCCTTGATGGGTTTTAACACAACTCTTATATTTGATCATAGAAAATCCCACTTAATTTCCAAAATAGTTATAAATAAAAATCCAATTTTGATTTAATTAAATGTATCATTATGTAATATGGTTATAAAAAACACATTTACATATTATATTTTGTCTAATTGCTATTGAATGATTCCTAGTCATCATTATAATGGATAATATATTGGTTTAACTGTGAACACATGAATTTTATGAATATATGGTTTAAACAAATAAAATTGTCATAGAAAAATGATGTGACCCATGAATAGTATGAATATTGAGATTTATAGAATGTAAGATTAAAATTATATGGTTATATATATGTATTAGATTTTTTGATCCAATAGATGAATATAATTGATTTGATTATATTATTAAATATATGACTAGTTATTAATCTCACATCGATGTCTACAAAGGATGAGTATACATTACATTTCCAAAGGGGGAGTTGTTTTTCATGACCAATTAATGAAATTTAAGTGAAAATATAGTGGGACGAGATCACATGCAAGATTATGTTATAGAATAATAGGTAGTGAGAATGGTTTTTACAGTAGTATAGGTATTAAATCTATCCCTTATTCCCCTAATTATAGACCATTATCTGGAGGTATTTATAAATGATTCCATACGACTTCCTACTAATAAATAATATGAAATTGAGATGACACTATGTCCAGGAATATAGGCTGTATAGATTCCAATTTATCATATATCATTTACTATGTTGAAGGAACACAATGTGTACAAAAATTATTTATAGGTTAGATGAATTATTAGGAATATATCCTCCTCTTTTAGTGATTCAGTTTTTTTTATATAAACATAGACATATGTTTTCATTATTCTAGTAATATAAAATGGTAATTCATGATATATTGAGAAATATTATCGTGTTGTTATGGATCAATGATAGGTTTTATTAGTTTTGAGTAGCCCTATGAGTCTCCAATATTCTCTTGTGATGAAACTAACACAAGATTCTTATCATACTAGAGGATACGAATGAGATAAATTTTTTTAGTAGGAATGGGTAGTATTTATATAATTATTGGACTTTAGGGATAATGAATACTCTAGTAGTGTTTATGGATCCCATTAACAGGATCATCCATACATATATTTACTATTTATACATAATATTACATGTTTATATATTAATATACTTGAAACCCCATATATTAATTCTATAAAAAATAATATCATGTAGTGTACACTTCAAGCACATCAGTTTTGAGACAAAGATTTCAATGTGTCAATAATTCATCCAAGTAGTGAAATTAGTTGGGTATTTTATTTCTATATAAGAACTCTAAAATTATATGTAGAAGGTAGGGGAAGTGATTTCATTGGAAATTCTATGAAATAATTTTTATTATTTTATCCAGGATAAAAGTATATTAATAATTATGATGTTTATAATGATTTTTCTGAAGTATATTTTCAATGAATATTTGGGATCATATATTTAATGGTATCAAGGAATGTTATTTTGTAGAAAGTCAAACATTTTAAAAAACACATGGTTAAGGGAATTAAAAAACATAACATTTTCCTGATGTTTATATAATGATGTTGGATATAGAAATTATTGATATGGACAATGTCAATTTGATACTACTAATTACCTTATAAATGATTCTAAATGGTTCAATCATTATCTTTTAGAATGTATAACCATTTTTGAAATGGTTTATGTTGATGTTTTTATTTGGGTTTAGATATTGATATATTAAATAACCCTATGATCCAATATGAGCTAAAAGATGAAGTATAAATAGTTCAATGCCCATGAAAAGGAAAATACTGTTTTTATTAAATACAAATGTATCTGGTAATTATATTTAATTTCATTCATATAGAGTAAATAATTCATCAAATATAAGAAAATGGTCTTGAAAAAATAATATTTTATATTATCATCATTATTGATGATTTCAATGACCCTATTAAATACTCATGTTTATAGATATTTATCAGTAACAGTCTCATGAACATGTTCCCCATCACTCTCCATCATAACGTGATAGAAGTATTTTTTTTCTCTTTCCATTTTTTCACACATTTTCTCTCCTTCATGATTGTAGTTTTGTGATGAACTTAATATTTCCTTTTCCATATTATTAAAATGAATTTTTATTAAACATAATTAAGATGGGGTTTTATTGGAAAATGTATTCTCAAATATCAAAACCATGACTATTGAGATAATGTTCGAATTTCAAGAACCCAATTTCATTAAGCCCATGATAATGTAACACCACAAAAAATTTAGGTATTTTAATTTTATAAAAAAATTAATTTTGATGATGTATTTGTCTATACCCAAATTTCATATTAAACTACACAATACACTGATATTTTATTCTAGTACATGAAACACTATGGTTTTTATTGTTACACATAATAATCAGTTCTTATGACATCTTTCCTTAAATACAATAATTTTTTTTAACAAACTAGAAAAATAATATTAATTTTATTATTTAAAATGAGAATTATCAACAACCATTATAAAGAATTATTTGAAAATTATCATTATGTTTTGTACAATATTATATAACATTTTTCATAAAAATATTTTCTGTTAGAAATGAATATAGAATCAAATCAAATATAAAGGCATTGTTTTTATTAGAAAACCTATTTATGCAACCAAATGAATTTTTTCTTAATAAATTAATTTAATTTCTATTTCTAAATTATAATAATGAAATCTATATATTATATACTGAATTATTTATTTTTGAAATTCAAATAATATAACTGATAGGCATAATAAATGAATAAATCCATTATTTTGGGAAATATAGATAATTATACAATATAATTTATAGTATGTTAAACCTAGTTTTTCATGAATAATTAGTGAAAAAAATTAATATTAATTATAGTTATTCTGGTTAGATTGAGCTTACATAGTAGTTGAATTTTAAATATAATGGTCCAAATGACCTAGAAACTAATCAAATAACCATTTTAAGCCCATGTTTTAATCACACAATCCCCCAAATCATATTGGTTCATTATTCAAGTAACATATATATGGGATACCTCATAATAGTGTATTCCACTTTATATCTACAAGAATTATGATCCCCTAATTATTATAAGTCAATCACCTCCTCACTTACTCACAAATCTCAATAAATTTTTTTCAACAAAATCATACTCGGATAATCTACCAATATATTTTGAAAAATATTATATGTCTTACTTTATGATGAAATCAACCCATGATAGGCTTTTGGTATAAACCCGATGGAGTTTCATGATGAAGATTTAATGTTATTTCAATTAAAAATTTATTGATTTATACCCCACATAAATTATGAATATATTATGAAGATAATATAAACATATTATAACAAATATTTTTAGATATTTTTATAATAAGGTTTTTCCTACACATTAACACACTTCCATAAAATGGAACACACAATCACATTTTTTGTGTATGAAGGACAATTGCCTTCCGAACTGATGTCATTATCTCTTCCATTAAATACACTAAATGATGAAAATAATGATGTATTTATTGTATATATCTGATTGTTATAATTTATTATATAACACCATGGTATTTGTTGAATTATTTTTTCTATTTAATTTAATTTTTGGGATATTTTACATTTCTTGCAATACTGAAAATGGTATAATTTTTTATGATTGGATTACATTATATGAAATATCTAGTTAATAATTCAATACAAACAATTTAAATTTTATATTTTTCTATATAGAGAATTATGGTTTTCTTTTATTGCATGCATTAGTGAAATTTCTCGATGGCTTGCGTAACACAGAAGACCAATTTTTACTTAAGAATAATATATCATTAAATAATTATTATTTAATATAATAAAATATAACCTAGCTGTTACATTGGAAGTTATGAATCTTAATAACTAATTTATGAAAATATATAGTCCATTGAAATATAATATGAATTAATTTTTTACCAATTAATTATAAATGTATGTGGAAATATATTGAATGTTAATGGAAATATTATTATTTTTATGGTCACAAAGTTGTTTTCACGTAATAAATTAATTTAATTTTAAATAGTGATTTATATTGATGTAATATATATTTTATATATTCAATAAAATATTATTTATTTTTATCAAATATATTTGATAGACATAAGATAAGAACAATCCCTATTTTGGGATTAAAAACATATATTTTTCTGAGTTATTTTATCACTATTTAATGGAGAACCCATTTTAAATCCAATTTTTGGCACTTTTATAGATATAATATGTCAATATTAACTTAATATTTTTATGAGAAATATAAAAACTATATTAGTATAAATTATTTATATTTTCAGATAGGCTTTTATTTTTTAATGAACAGTTAAAATTACTACATTTAAATTCTAAACTACCATTTCCTATAGCCTATTTTTATTATTAAATTATATAAAATTTTTATTTAAATGATTAATTAGATCATATTTTTATCGATAAAAAAAATTTAGTTCTTCTGAATAAATTTCACTATAAAATTGGATATAAAAACATACCAATTTTTTTATTTTTTTACTTAAAAAAACTGTAGTGTCGTCCTATCAACGATGATTATTTTAAAATAATTTCTTCTACATGTTTGATTAAAATTTGTAAAAATGGATTTCATAATTTTCATAATATAAATTCATAATTTATAAATAATTTAACATGGTTTGCTACAAAAAATAGGTGAAGTGATAAAATTAATTACAACTATTAACAAAAAAATGTTTAGTCAAGTACTAAAAACATAAATAATGATTGAAAAAACATATAAACATTTTCAAACACAATTTTATAGCTATTATTTTTACATTAATCATCCTTTAGTGAGTTTTATTTTTTATGTGACTTTGTTTAGGTAAATATGTGGGTACACATAACTTGCTTCCAAAAATGTCATGCATATCCTTTCCCTTCCATATAAAATTCCACAAGCTCTCTATCTTTTTCATACATATAAAACCTCATAGGTTTGGTCATTTTCATCCAAATATAATTTCAATAATCACTCCATTACTCCTACAAATCTCCCATTTTTAAGTGATAAATTAAAAGAATATTTTTCGGACAATCCAAAAAGAGTTACCTGATTAAAAGGTAACATATTCTCCCAAGCGTCAATATTATACTTTCATTAACCAAAAACTACACTCTATAGACTATATAATATTATAAAAGAAATAGTATACTAACAATAATAGGATTTTCATTTACAATGTATTCATTCGACACATATACAAACCTCCAACTAATGGGAATTGAACTTACTATTTATATGCATAGTGAAATACTGCCACACTAAATGCTGATTGTTCATTTTTCCTCTACATCCTATCATGGAAGAAATTATGATTGAAACTATGTTTATACATGTCATGTATTATTTTTATTATGTTTTTTTCTTCATTATTCAATTTAAAATACATATAATTTTTACTTTCTATTTGCTATAAATATGATAATTTCATTTCAGGAAGTGTTGACTATGGCCTCCTCAAAAAGATGTTATTCATTCACACACTACATGGAGATTATTAAGGACTGGTTTCATGAAATTATATGACATAGATAAAAATATTATTATAATACAATGAAAATTTATACATATATACATAAATGTTAATTTTATTCATTATTTCAATATGATAATAAAAACAGAAAGTGTTCATGTGTACGTACTCCTTACCGTCACCATGAAAGGTGAATTCCATTTACTACTTCTACATTCAATATATTATATTAATAAAAATATAATTAATATACATGATTATTATATCAGGTTATACATTCCGGAATAAGGATATAAGTATAACAACAAACAATATAACAAATTAAGAAACATGTGAAGAACAAGAAAGATATTACCCGAAGTTAAACCTTAAAATTAGATTATTAATAAGACGGTAATAGAAGGTCCTAATAAAAACACATAAGAAAAAAAAGAATAATATTTTTATATAAAATATTTATAAAATATTTTTAATTTTAAACATATGGGTTGAACGATTACAATGAGATTAATGACACAGGGTAAGGGAATATAATCTCACTTTTTATTTCTGTGAGATTCATGCTTTATTTGCCACTCATTCCTTTTATGGGTTTTATATACTACCCATGGATGTATCCTGTGATAAATATACATTAATTTATTATTATTTATATACCCATTCTATAATATTTATTTAATGGTTCTATGTTTCAAAAGATTCCATATTGGTAAAAAACTATTGTCTCAATTTGTCTTATTTGAGATTCGTGTTTTGTTATCCTCCTAAATACCTTTTCATGGTGTATATATTTACATTTTCCATGTTATATCATTAATATAATAATTTTAATGATATTTTATGATTAATTTAATTTAATTTTCTATATAGAGTTTATGAACTCACATTTCCTAGTGATAATATCTTATTGAAATAATTTCATCGCATTTCAAGATTGATTATGTTTATTCAATATTTGATGATATTATATGATCTATATCTCAGTAAAATACATGAACTTTCTTATCATATGTTTATTTATAATAGAATCTTGTTTTGGTTCCATTTATCTACCCATTAGAGCATGGGTTTGTAAACAATATGATCTTAAGAAATCCATACATATCCATCTATTCAGTGAGAAGTCCTTATTATTACAAAGATATATTTTCTAAAAATTTTCTCAAAGAATATTCTTATAATATGATATGATCATTAAAAGAATATTTTACCCTTTTTGGATTTTACTGTTTTCATCAAATAAATATTTTTTCGATTTCTGAAAAATTCATTTATCCATCTTTTTAATCATGCACAAGTGATGTTATTTTTACCTCGTATGACATGTATAGATTTAACAGCTATCAATTCATTGAATGTTCGTTTTTTATGTTTAAAGGTTTATTTTATGATTTTTTTTAAAATTATTCTTATTAAATTTTTATTCTAAATTATTTCAAGTCATCTATATAACTTTTCATTTTATTTTATAAGAATAATATATTCCAATGGTTTTATCAATTAAATATAATTTTTAAAATAATAAATGACACATTCCTAAAAAAATTTAAATGATATATTAAAATTATTATCCATATATATGGCGTATTTTTATGATAATAATTCCTCTCTAGGAAATGATCTAACAGTTCCATTCATATTCTTTCTTTGAATAGGTTTTGTTTAATTTCATGGTCTTTAAAGCTTGTTTTTATTTCAAAAGTTATATGTTTATGAAATAAATATCTATTTTATGAGTTATATGATTAAGAAATCATTTTCTCCTCCATGGGTTAGGATTTCAATGAAATAATTTTGAAACCTATAAATTTTTACATAGGTTATTATACGATTATAAGTTTATGATAACCATTTCATTTCATGAATTATGATATGATTCATTAATAATTTCTGGAAAATGTATGTATGATTTAATTAATAGATGGATGGGCCCTATATCTCCCTCTAATGCATTGTTTAATGACAAGTTTAATATGACTTCATTGGGGATAAGGGTCATATCATGAGACTTATATCATGATGTTACATGGTTCATATCCCAAGACTCAAAACAAGAAGAAACATGGGTTGTAGCCCAATCCAAAAAAACCAGAAGGAACATGGGTTGTAGCCCATTAATCAATGTAATAGGGTACAACAGTTGTACCCCATTCCTAAAAATAATATGGTACATGGGTTTTAGTGTAATAATAATTGTTAGATGGTACATATGTTGTAGCCCATGCCCAAAAATAGGAAGGTACATGGGTTATTTCCTAATCCTAAATGTAAGATGGTAAATGGGTAGTAATCCAATGTCCAAAGCAGTTATATAGGCCATGTCGCATGACAATCATGATATAATTGTCTTATTAAGTATCATTGACATAAAATTGTCTATTATTTTGCGCATTATGAAAATTTCATATTATGTTAATATGTTATGATTTTATGCCATAATATTTAATTCTATTATGATCTAAACCTTATGAATTTCCGTTCATTATTATGATTTATAATATGTAGGGAATGATCATCAGTTTTTATGATAATATTCCATACCATTGTTATCATGTTGTAACGTCCCGCCCCAGCTCACCCCTAAACTGGTGGCCGGACCGGTCGCCACATGACCTAAACCGCGTCTCCTTGTACGCCAGAGGCTGCCGACTAGTAGCGAGGGTCTAATTATAGTCAGTGAGGATACTATACCATCATTTTAGTGTTCAAAAATAGAAAAAGGAAATAAATAGAAGAAATGGAATAATTAATGATAAAGCAGCGGAAAATAGATTTTATAAATCTTGTACGAAACAAATGGTCAACACAAAATTATTCAGTAGATGCATGCATGACATGCTAATGATACAATAGTAGAAAACAACAAAAAAAACATCCTGATTTACATTCCAATGCAGAAATAAATAAATAATGACTCAAATCCCCAAGGGAGATCTCCTTGAGCATCCCAAGCCTCTACTCGGTACACTGCTCCTAACCCCCATGTAAATGCAATCATCATATTCCTACAACAAAATAGAATCTACTCAGGTAACCAGTGCAATAGCGGCCTGAGTAGGGTGTGAGATATAAATCTCATTTGTTTGGGACCACCGGTGTCTACCCCAAATCAAGACAGTTAATAAATAACTTAAAACACATGAAGGAATGCATATAATAAAGTATGCAGTACAAGTAACTATAAACCCAAGTACCCACTTCAGGCCCCAGCTGGTGTCTGAACATGCATTATACATTTGTCATGCATGCTCAAAAATAATTACATAATAATTTATCAATTATTAAAATCTTTTTCAATTATTAATGTCTTGAGATTTGGCCTACACCTGACATATTCCGAATAAGTCACTCACCAAAAATGTCTCTAAAGACCATCTCTGTAATCAAGTAATGAGCGAATCCAAGCTTGTTCCTTGTCTTGGATAATGCATCATAAGTTATTCAATATAATCTTTCATATACTAATTTTGAGTCTGTCCTTTAAAAGTGGTTCACCCAATTCATAAATAAGTCTGAACCCTTTCCCATAATCAATTCACAAATCATCAAGTCACACCAGCCTTCATTAAACATTAATCTCATTTCACACATGAACAATTGGACCCACAACCCAATGTTAATTAATGGGTGTATAACATCGTGTCTAGAACCCTCATGGGTATTTGGAGCATCATTCGTTGTCTCAAAACCCATGGTTATTTGGAGCATCAGTCCCTATCCCATAAAAGAATATTTGTTTTCAAGCTTGTTGTAGAACGCCATGTCTAGCACCCCGTGAGTATTTGGAGCATCAGTCCCTGTCTCACAACACTTCTATCCATCATAAATATACATCTATCATTGGTGTAGAATTCCATTTCTGACACCCATTGATTATTTGGAGCCTAATTCCTTGTCTCACAACCCATGCATCAATCATACATATATATTTATCATTGGTGTAGAATACCTTGTCTAACACCACAAAAAAATCCGTTAATTAATTCAACAATTAATTAACAACAAAAATCGCTCTTTAGATAAGTCAACACTTAATTATCCATTAAAAAACTCATTAATTAATAATTTATTAACTATAAATATTCATAGTAGGCCAACTGAATAATTAACTCAACATCTTATTATCCAAATTATTTAGCAAATTAGAACTAGTCCACTTAAGCAATTGTTCATCTAGGACTTTAACAATCTACAAGCACACCATAATCATCTCAAAACATGCCAAACAAGCCAAGATATTTAGTGACCATCTCACACAAAATATCATATCTCTTAACTACTCCATCCAAGACAACTGAAGGCATGGAAAACTAATACACATCAAAAGGTACTCCTGGCCAACAATCATAACAAACAATCAATTCACAATATTAATTTAATGCATGAAAATTAATTAATTCAACAATTATTTAATTAAACCTTATGTATTTAAACAGTCATTAATTAGTTAACCATTTACCATTTAACATGTAATAATTAATTCATCCATTAATTATTTCCAGTTTCCAAACTATCTTCTGAACATGTCAAATATTCAATATTCCCAATAATCAGTTAAAGCCAAAATCTTATTCCAACACATGACTTGATAATTAATTCTACCATTAATTACCCTATTACTCATTCTTCCCATTCAAATAATTTAACTATTTAATCATATCACTTTAACCAAATTAGCCAAACATGCTTAAACTCAACGCAAGTTCAAGTCCTCACCTATCTCATGTGGGTAGAATTATTTATTAACATCAAAAGTTTCATTCATAGACATATCATAATGAATGAAACTCACATTACTAATTTATTTAAAGAAACTATAATTCTTAAATAATGTGTTAAAGATTTTGGACCCTACCTCGTGGTTCTGCCGGAAACCATAATGAAGGAAGAACCCTCAAGAGAAACGGGTTGATTTTTCAAGAACCCTTCTTAGATCACTTATCCTAGAAAGACCTAGACCAAAACATTTCATACTTGTGATCTACACAGTTAGATTTACCCATAACGGGCGTAGATCATAGAAACCGAGTGAAGAGGAGATGTAGATCTAAGTAGATATAAGAAACTGAGCAAGAACGAAGAATAACATCTACCTACGTTGAGAATCCTGCTTCGATTAACCAAGAGAAACCTTCAGATCGCCTCCAAAACTATTGGGATAGGTTCTCCTACCTTCAAGGGAGCGTGATCTCAAGTTATGGCCACTTAGGAGGAAAAATGATTGAGATCCAAAATTTAAGGATCTCATTTAAGTGCCCCCACAGTTTGCTCGCATGGTTATACAATTGGTGTGCTAACCGTTTGTTAGCTACTATATCGGAAAACACCCCAGTCATGGTTAGGCCGCGCAGTTAGGAAAAATTTGCGCTAACTATGCGTTAACCACTACCTCAAAACTTCATCTACGCATGGTTTGGATGCACGGTTAGACAAACCTTTCGCCCCCCGTGCGACTTCCCCTTTGCCTCCAAACTTCTATCAAAGTTTGAAAAAAAAACATCTATAGGTGTTCCAATAGTCAGAATAAAATTCCGGACCTCGGTTTAAAATGATTGAACCGTTGATAAATCAAAAAAGAATTTCAGAAACATTCGTAATTTTAACCCATTTCAAAAATACTAGATTCAATATTATACCCACCTTAAAAAATTCTCGTCACTGAGAATCCATCGGGAACCCCTACTAAAACAATCGACCTACCAAGGTCATTTGATCTTGTTTGAAGTGACATGTTACGTTCCCAATGCCAAACACACCATTAACCCTTCTCAAACCTAACGGATAAGAATTTATAACTAGATACAAAGATTAATCTAATGAATAATCATCGAAAAAGATCTTATATCTTAGGTCATTAAAAGGACCTTATCAACATAAAAGGTATAATCTTGATCAAACAATGGGACATGTTTCCCATTCTTCCCTAGAAAGATGTTGTAGACCCAAAACCCCATTTCGCTCATTAACTGTCAATGTTCATTTAAAACTAATCCAAAACTATCCTCAAGTATAATTATGTCCTTACCCAATATCTCGTGAAAATTACTAGTCAAACCATCACAAGCCTACTTTAAAAACAAATGTGCCCCAACATGAGAAGGATAGTATCCCAAAAAATCAACGCATCTCGCATACTACCCAGATAACAACTACTCCTCAAGCCCAACATCATTTAAACTGTAGCTTGGAACAATACCAACACTATCTTAGTGTCTCCATGAGGAGGAAAAGATAGGGGACATGCCCGTCGTGTCCATAAGAGCGAACTAAGATAAAACTGAGGTCATGAAGATGATCAGTCAAACAATTATCAGACAACTCTATTCTAAAATCTCGGCATCACCTTACAATACATATAACGACCCACACTTTACATACATTGTTAATACTTCAAAATTGAAGCACACTTATTACAACATATGACAAAACCACAAAGGATCGTATAGGTATAGTGTCTTTAGAAACTGGGAAACATAAACAACTGGTTCATAAATCTTCTACAGTGTCTCCCATTTATTTCATCATATCTAGGGTCCCTTTTAGCATATTCTACTTAATATCCATCTTCCTGACCTGGGGAAAAGAAAACATAAAAGGGTGAGCTCAAATGCTCAGCAAGGGCAAATAAAGGAAATAAAAATCATATCATATCTTTTTGAAAATCAAAACCTGCAAAAGAGATCATAATATCTTATCATGGAATAATTCATAGAAGTGAAAATGAGATCCCCATAATCATAACATAAAACTTGAAACTTTGTGGCATGCACACATAATCATGGAAAATCATTTCTTGTTAGTCATGACTCATTGCCAAGACTATCTTAGTGGACAAAGTCCCTTTCTGAACCGAGTTCACTCCTCGTTTCAGTCCTGTATCACTGAACCGAAATAACCTTCCGTTCCAGCCATTTCTATCTCATGAGATATAAAATCTTTACCCAATGCATTAGAGGGAGATATAGGTCCCACCCATCTTATAATGAATCCTTTCTTATGTGTGCCACATAATCATAAAACATACATTATCGCATAACACATGTAACAAAAATGGGATTCTTGAAACATCATGACATCATAAAACAATTCATATAAGATAAAGGAATTCATAAAAATATTTCCATCACAACATAATCAAATCCATGTAATAATAGGGATAAAAACAGAACCCTTTTATTATCTTAGATGGAAAATAATTTTGATAAAATACTTGAACTCCATTCTTGAGGAAAATATCCTTTCTACTTCAAAAACATTTTTCCTTTCATAACATTTCATACGACTTTAAAATAAAAGAAGTTGATTAAAAATAAAATTGATAACTTGTAAAGGAAGCTTCTTGGAAATAATGTTTTAAAAATCCATCCATGTCGTATAAGTTAAAAAAAACATTCTTCGTACTTTTGTCGGAAAAGTCAAAAAGTACCTCGTACGACAAAAGATTCCTTTCATACATATTACTAAAAACTCACCAAAGGGTAAAAATGGATTTAAAAAATTGTAGGTGGATGGAAATAATATTACATATTGATGAAATATGGATGTGGATGATAAAATACACCCCAGTGAATACTTACGAATAAACAATCTCGGATAAAAATGAGATTGTGATATTTCCCTTACCTTAGGTCCGATTTGCTTTGTTCGTGTCCGAAGCTCCTGTATAATGGTTTAAATAATGTTATTGACTTATTACAGAATCATACATTCTGATATGATATCATATATGGTCATATTATTAGCTTCTTGTTAGTAATATTTCATTGTTACTTGTTACTCGGGTCTTTATAACTTTTTGTTCTTATGCGTGTTTTGTCGAATAAATTCTTATTCTTATCTTTTGGTTATAGATAATTCATTTCCAGAATGGTATTAGTGTATTATATACCATATTCATTCATTCAATTCATTTATATAATCATTATGAAATGAAGATCATGTAGAACGAGTCGCATCACATCGTGGAGACGGTATTCCGTACGTACGCACGAGTGATGATATCATTCCTATGATCGTGGAATTGTATTGGAGTATATATATATTATTTCAGTATCAATATTACTTCATAATAATCATATTTAGTTACTCATTACACCATTATAACCATCCTTGTAAGGTGATGGTGGAAAATAGATTACACCACGGCGTGGAGACGGTATTCCGTACGTACGCACGCGCGGTGATTTCATTTTTCCGTAGGATGGATAGAAGGTGAATTAGGGTTGTTTCATATTTATAATAACATATCAGTATGTAAGTAATACTGATGTTATTACTTTATCATGAAACAACTAAAGAAGAAGAAGTTGAAGAAGAAAAAAATTGAAAAGATCGGTAATGGATATTACCTCTTCTTTGGAACGCTTCTTTGAATCCTCCACTTAAGGAACTAAGATTGGTCTTTGGAGAATACCAGGACCTCTAGGATTATTCTAGGGAAGTGGAGAGGAGAAAATGGCAGGGGTTGGCCGAGCTTGAGTGCTCAATTTGGTGTGAGGAGGAGGGGGAGGAGGTGCCCTTTTATAAGGGAGGAGAGGGGAACCTTAGGAATATCTCAAAATATTATTTTATATTAAAGTCAAAATCGGTTTATAATGGTTCCAAAGGGTCTTATTTCGAAGATAAAGTGGGGAAGGGTCGAAATCCTATCAACCAATAGGATTTAGACAAGTTTAGGGTATTATTTTAACCTTATCAATTAGATTTAACTCTAAGTTAATTATTTTAACTTTTACCGTGTCTTTTTGTTTTCTTTCACTATATGGTTAATACACTTACTATAACATGCCAAACTAACCCCAAATTGTTTATTATTAATATATATATCCTTATCTAAGTCATTTGGCCGAACCTTAGATTTTTAGGAATAAAATAACAATTAATAATATAATATTTGATTTAAAAACTATTTTGTGTCAATTTTGACACTATTTGATATATGATTTGTTTGAAAGTCATAACAGAATTATATGTTCGAACCAAGTTGCTTAAATCAACACTAATATATCATAGTAACCTAGAAAATTAGTGGAATTCATAAAAAGTCTTAAATTAAATTTATTTTGGTGTTTATAACATCAATTATGTCAATATTTCATTAATAAGATAATTACTGCATCATCTTTGTGTCATAAATAAATTACATTATTTGATGTCTAAAAATTACAAATAAAATATCATCATGTAGGAAATATTTTTAGCTTTCTAATGAATATTTACAATTGAATTTATCTTATGTATAACCCCATATTAAAAATGATTTACTTATTAAACTTTGATTTTAACTATTTTAACCCTTCTTTAAATAAATTAATAATAAATGTCCTAATCTAATCCAAGTGGGCCTAAATGGTCATATTTTATTCCTAAGATTGTTTTTGGTCGAATTACACTTGTCCAATAGAATTAGGACATGTGTTAGGGTAATATTAATATCATATTTACCCTTAGTTACCCTATTTACTATTAACCGCGGTAAAAATAGTAAAAAGTTACTATTCACCAAAAAATTATTTTCATCTCATTGAACCACATTTTAGTCCTTGATATTAACCGTGTCTCTTGGATTTTTGAAATTCCATTCACAGAAGCGGTAAAATTAATTTTTATGCAAAATTCAGTTTTTAACCTACCACTTAGTGGTTTCACTATTCATCAAAAATTGAAAGTTTTCAGAAAAATACCAAAATTTCACCCTAGGCTAATTTCGATATTCTGAGTCCAAAAATGAAGTCCATTTTGAAAAATAAAATTTATAAAATTTTAAAAAGTGGTTATTACTATTCATAACGGCTAGTTTTAATAGCATATTGTTGTTTAGTGAAACTCGGTATTGCGTACGACGCAAGCTATCGAGGAAGGTCGCGATTGCGTGCAAAGCAAGCCAAGCAAGTATTGTGTAGAAAAAGATTCCTTTGATGGTTTATATAACATAAAAGTCTCGGGTGTTACATTCTACCCCCCTTAAAAAGAATTTCGCCCTCGAAATTCGTCACTTTGCAACAAACAAATGAGGATACTTCTCCCTCATCATATCCTCAAGCTCCCATGTAGCTTCTTCAAGTTGGTGGTTCCTCCATAAAACTTTCACCAAGCGAGTGGTCTTGTTTCGTAGGACTTTTTCGCTACGATCCAGAATCTCTATCGGCTGTTCTTCATAAGAAAGATCTTGCTCCAGCGGTACAACTTCTGAGCTGAGTACATGTGAAGGATCTGGTATGTACTTTCTCAGGAGAGATACGTGGAACACATCGTGAACTTGAGAGAGATTCGGTGGAAGCGCCAATCGGTAAGCTACCTTCCCAACACGATCCAGTATTTCAAAAGGACCGATATATCTAGGGCTCAACTTCCCCTTCTTTCCAAATCTCATAACCCTCTTCCAGGGAGATATTCGTAAGAACACTTTATCACCCACTTCAAACTCTAGGTCTTTTCTTCGGTTGTCGGCATAGCTTTTCTGTCGACTCTGAGCTGCTCTTATGTGTTGTTGAATAGATCTGACCTTTTCTGCCATTTCATCAACGAGATCAGGTCCTAATAGCTTTCTTTCCCCAACTTCATCCCAGCAAGTTGGAGTCCTGCATTTCTTTCCATAGAGAGCTTCATAAGGAGCCATTTGAATACTGGAGTGAAAGCTATTATTATAAGAAAATTCCACCAAAGGTAGGTGTTGATCCCAACCTCCTTTGAAATCCATAGAGCAAGCTCTCAACATATCTTCTAGGGTTTGAATTGTTCTCTCAGACTGACCGTCTGTCTGGGGATGATAAGCAGTGCTGAAACTCAACTCTGTATCCAGAGTATGCTGAAGACTTCGCCAGAACTTCGAGGTAAATCTCGGATCCCGATCAGATATAATAGAAATTGGTACTCCATGTAATCTTACCACTTCCTTTACATATATCCTGGAAAGCGGATCTAGAGAGAAATCCTCTCTAATAGGAATGAAGTGTGCAGACTTTGTAAGACGATAAACTATGACCCAGATAGCATTATTGCCTTTGGATGTTTTAGGAAGTCCTGTGACAAAGTCCATAGTGATGTTTTCCCATTTCCATTCGGGTATGGGTAATGGTTGTAACATCCCCTTAGACTTCTGTCTCTCAGCTTTAACTTGTTGACAAACCAAGCATCGAGAGACATATTCAGCAACATCTCTTTTCATGCCATCCCACCAGAAGTACTCTTTCAGGTCCCTATACATCTTCGTGCTTCCAGGATGAATAGAGAATGAAGAACTATGAGCCTCATCCAGCAGCTCCTTCTTTAATTCGGGGATGGGAGGAACACAAACCCGATTCCTGAACTTTATTATCCCATCACAATCAAGGTTGAATTCAGGAACATTTCTCACCTTCTTTTGTAACTCGACATCTTCTTTCTGTGCCTCTTTAATCTTAACATGTATAGATGGTTGAACATTCACTTGAGAAAGATAAGATTTTTCCCCTTCCATTATAATTCCAAGATCCATCCTTTGTAAATCCATAAATATTGGATCTTTTGTGATCCTCATCATGGATAAACTAGCATGGTTTTGTCGACTTAATGCATCTTCCACCTTGTTTGCTTTCCCAGGGTGGTAATGGATTGAGCAGTCATAATCCTTAATCAGCTCCAACCATCTTCTTTGGCGCATATTCAGCTCCTTTTGTGTGAAAATATACTTTAAACTTTTATGATCAGTATAAATATCACACCTTTCACCATAAAGGTAATGCCTCCAAATCTTTAATGCAAAGATTACCGCAGCCAACTCCAAATCATGTGTTGGGTAATTTTGCTCATGGATTTTCAACTGTCGTGAGGCATAAGCTATCACCATATCATTTTGCATAAGAACACACCCCAATCCCTTCTTGGATGCATCACTGTAGATCACAAACCTTTCTCCACTACAAGGCAGTGTGAGCACAGGTGCACTGGATAACCTTCTTTTCAACTCCTTGAAATTCTCTTAACATTCCTCTGTCCAGACAAACTTAACTCCTTTCCGAGTCAACTTGGTGAGTGGATTAGATAATCGTGAAAAATCTTTTAAAAAACGTCGATAATATCCAGCCAAACCAAGAAAACTTCGGATCTCAGTTACTGTTGTTGGTCTCGACCATCTTTCGATAACCTCTGTTTTTGCTGGATCCACAGATATCCCCTCTTTTGAGATTATGTGACCCAAAAATGCAACTTTTTGAAGCCAAAATTCACACTTGGTAAATTTGGCATAAAGCTTCTCCTTTCTCAGGGTCTTCAATATAATTCTCAAGTGATCTTCATGTTCTTCCTTGCTCTTTTAATAGACAAGAATATCGTCTATAAAGACTACCACAAATTGATCAAGATAGTCTCTAAAGACTCTATTCATTAGATCCATGAAGATAGCAGGGGCATTAGTAAGACCAAATGGCATCACTATAAATTCATAGTGTCCATACCTTGTACGGAAATCCGTCTTTGGTATATCCTCCCTTTTGACCCTTAATTGATGATACCCTGAACGAAGATCAATCTTGGAAAAGTATTGAGCTCCGCGTAGTTGGTCAAATAAGTCATCAATGCGTGGGAGAGGATATTTGTTCTTGATAGTGATCTTGTTAAGTTCTCGATAATCAATGCAGAGTCTCATTGATCCATATTTCTTCTTAACAAATAGAACAGGTGCTCCCCAAGGTGACGCACTAGGGCGTATGAATCCCTTATCAAGATTCTCTTGGAGTTGCTTCTTCAATTCCTGCAACTCAATTGGGGCCATTCTATAAGGTGTCTTTGAAATAGGCAAAGCACCCGGTACGAGTTCTATTGAAAACTCAACTTCACGATTTGGTGGAAGACCCGGTAATTCCTCCTGAAAGACATCATCAAACTCCCGTACAATGGGCATATTCTTAATCGTGAGTTTCTCACCAACCATTTGAGATAAATAACCTTCATTTAGTGGAATCAATACCCATAATATGGAAGAAATTTCCACTGGAAGGTTATGTTCATCCTTGCATTGGTATACGATCGTAGATTGATCTGGAATATGAAATGTGACTTCCCTTCTTTGGCAATTGATATGAGCTCCATGTAGAGAAAGCCAATCCATGCCAAGAATCACATCAAATTCCACTAAAGGAAGGATCACAAGATTTGCAGGAAGCACTTTCCCACAAACTTCGATTGGAGAAGAATTATAAACTTTTGATGCGATTGATGTGCCATTAGGTGTTGTCACGGCTAACTCAACATCTAATTGTTGAGGTAATACGGTGATACCCTTAGAAAAGTCTTCAGAAATAAAAGAGTGGGTGGATCCAGAATCAAATAAAACATTTGCTACTTTAGAGTGGATGGTAAGTGTACCTTTCACCACATCGTTATCGTACTCCACATCGCTGATAGAAATTGCATGTGACTTTCCTTTGTCTTTAGCTTTAAGAGTTTGTTGACGTCGACCATCATCATCAACCCTTGGATTTGGGCATTGATTGGCATAATGCCCCATCTCCTTGCACTTGAAACATTGAAGTGTAGTAGGTTCATTCTGTGTATCCCTTCCTTTGTTTGCATCATTAGACATCTTCTTCCCATTATCACGGCATTCAAATGCCCGATGACCTTCCTTTCCACATTTAAAACATTTACTTGTCACTTTAAGACAACTCCCTCCATGTTTCTTTCCACACTTTGAGCATAAGGGAAAGTTCATCTTCTTTTCCATGTGCTCTTTAGATTTTTATTTGAATTCCATCTTCCTCTTCTTATCAAACCCATGTGACTGATGGGTTACTCCAATCTCCATATCGACTTTGAGAGCACATCGAACGATTTCCTCGTAGCTATTGAAGTCCCTTATGGCTAACGCCCTTCGAAGACTTGGTTTTAAGCCACTAAAGAATCGATCGATCTTACTCTCAGGTTGGATAATAATACCAGAAGCGTACCTTGCAAGTCTTGTAAAATTTGCTTCATAGGTACCAACAGATTCATCATCCCTTTGCTTCAGTTCAAGAAACTCTTTCTCCATCTTTGTTCGGAGAATACGAGGGAATTACTTATTGAAAAATAAGTTCTTGAACTCGTCCCATTCCATAGACTCAATTTCATCCCTTTGCCTCGTATTCTTAACAAGATTCCACCATTGATCCGCATCTCCTTCCAAACGATACACTGCTAGGATGACTTTATCATGTTCAGAACATTGAAGAACTGAAAATATCTTTTCAGTAGTACTAATCCATTGTTCAGCAACTAATGGATCAGTAGACCCGCTGAAAGAAGGTGGACGCTGCCTCATGAAGGATTCAACAGAATGTTTCTCCCTCCTTTGCTCGTTTGGAAATCCTGCATGATTCATAGCTTGAGAAAGTTGTGTGAGCATGGCTACAAGATTTTTCATTCCAGCTCCCATATCGTTTGGTTGCTCAGGGGGACAATCATTGCATTGCCCATCGCATTCCACATTAACACGGTTCCTTCGGGTTCCAGCCATTGACTAAAACCAAGAAGAATAGTGTGAGCAACACTAATTATAATAGGAAACCACATAATTCAAGAAAAAAAAAATTTTCATGCTTATGGTCTTATCCTAGGTTATTCATGGCCATTTCTAAGATTGTGTTCTATGCTTAGACTTATCCTTAGGGTTCTTACTAAGGCTTTCACATCCTAGTTTCCAAAGGTTGACTATACCTTTCCTCTGATACCAACTATAACGACCCACACTTTACATACATTGTTAATACTTCAAAATTGAAGCACACTTATTACAACATATGACAAAACCACAAAGGATCGTATAGGTATAGTGTCTTTAGAAACTGGGAAACATAAACAACTGGTTCATAAATCTTCTACAGTGTCTCCCATTTATTTCATCATATCTAGGGTCCCTTTTAGAATATTCTACTTAATATCCATCTTCCTGACCTGGGGAAAAGAAAACATAAAAGGGTGAGCTCAAATGCTCATCAAGGGAAAATAAAGGAAATAAAAATCATATCATATCTTTTTGAAAATCAAAACCTGCAAAAGAGATCATAATATCTTATCATGGAATAATTCATAGAAGTGAAAATGAGATCCCCATAATCATAACATAAAACTTGAAACTTTGTGGCATGCACACATAATCATGGAAAATCATTTCTTGTTAGTCATGACTCATTGCCAAGACTATCTTAGTGGACAAAGTCCCTTTCTGAACCGAGTTCACTCCTCGTTTCAGTCCTGTATCACTGAACCGAAATAACCTTCCGTTCCAGCCATGTCTATCTCATGAGATATAAAATCTTTACCCAATTCATTGGAGGGAGATATAGGTCCCACCCATCTTATAATGAATCCTTTCTTATGTGTGCCACATAATCATAAAACATACATCATCGCATAACACATGTAACAAAAATGGGATTCTTGAAACATCATGACATCATAAAACAATTCATATAAGATAAAGGAATTCATAAAAATATTTCCATCACAACATAATCAAATCCATGTAATAATAGGGATAAAAACAGAACCCTTTTATTATCTTAGATGGAAAATAATTTTGATAAAATACTTGAACTCCATTCTTGAGGAAAATATCCTTTCTACTTCAAAAACATTTTTCCTTTCATAACATTCCATACGACTTTAAAATAAAAGAAGTTGATTAAAAATAAAATTGATAACTTGTAAAGGAAGCTTCTTGGAAATAATGTTTTAAAAATCCATCCATGTCGTATAAGTTAAAAAAAACATTCTTCGTACTTTTGTCGAAAAAGTCAAAAAGTACCTCGTACGACAAAAGATTCCTTTCATACATATTACTAAAAACTCACCAAAGGGTAAAAATGGATTTAAACAATTGTAGGTGGATGGAAATAATATTACATATTGATGAAATATGGATGTGGATGATAAAATACACCCCAGTGAATACTTACGAATAAACAATCTCGGATAAAAATGAGATTGTGATATTTCCCTTACCTTAGGTCTGATTTGCTTTGTTCGTGTCCGAAGCTCCTGTATAATGGTTTAAATAATGTTATTGACTTATTCCAGAATCATACATTCTGATATGATATCATATATGGTCATATTATTAGCTTCTTGTTAGTAATATTTCATTGTTACTTGTTACTCGGGTCTTTATAACTTTTTGTTCTTATGCGTGTTTTGTCGAATAAATTCTTATTCTTATCTTTAGGTTATAGATAATTCATTTCCAGAATGGTATTAGTGTATTATATACCATATTCATTCATTCAATTCATTTATATAATCATTATGAAATGAAGATCATGTAGAACGAGTCGCATCACATCGTGGAGACGGTATTCCGTACGTACGCACGAGTGATGATATCATTCCTATGATCGTGGAATTGTATTGGAGTATATATATATTATTTCAGTATCAATATTACTTCATAATAATCATATTTAGTTACTCATTACACCATTATAACCATCCTTGTAAGGTGATGGTGGAAAATAGATTACACCACGGCGTGGAGACGGTATTCCGTACGTACGCACGCGCGGTGATTTCATTTTTCCGTAGGATGGATAGAAGGTGAATTAGGGTTGTTTCATATTTATAATAACATATCAGTATGTAAGTAATACTTATGTTATTACTTTATCATGAAACAACTAAAGAAGAAGAATATGAAGAAGAAAGAAATTGAAAAGATCGGTAATGGATATTACCTCTTCTTTGGAACGCTTCTTTGAATCCTCCACTTAAGGAACTAAGATTGGTCTTTGGAGAAGACCAGGACCTCTAGGATTATTCTAGGGAAGTGGAGAGGAGAAAATGTCAGGGGTTGGCCGAGATTGAGTGCTCAATTTGGTGTGAGGAGGAGGGGGAGGAGGTGCCCTTTTATAAGGGAGGAGAGGGGCACCTTAGGAATATCTCAAAATATTATTTTATATTAAAGTCAAAATCGGTTTATAATGGTTCCAAAGGGTCTTATTTCGAAGATAAAGTGGGGAAGGGTCGAAATCCTATCAACCAATAGGATTTAGACAAGTTTAGGATATTATTTTAACCTTATCAATTAGATTTAACTCTAAGTTAATTATTTTAACTTTTACCGTGTCTTTTTGTTTTCTTTCACTATATGGTTAATACACTTACTATAACATGCCAAACGAACCCCAAATTGTTTATTATTAATATATATATCCTTATCTAAGTCATTTGGCCGAACCTTAGATTTTTAGGAATAAAATAACAATTAATAATATAATATTTGATTTAAAAACTATTTTGTGTCAATTTTGACACTATTTGATATATGATTTGTTTGAAAGTCATAACAGAATTATATGTTCGAACCAAGTTTCTTAAATCAACACTAATATATCATAGTTATCTAGAAAATTAGTGGAATTCATAAAAAGTCTTAAATTACATTTATTTTGGTGTTTATAACATCAATTATGTCAATATTTCATTAATAAGATAATTACTGCATCATCTTTGTGTCATAAATAAATTACATTATTTGATGTCTAAAAATTACAAATAAAATATCATCATGTAGGAAATCCTTTTAGATTTCTAATGAATATTTACAATTGAATTTATCTTATGTATAACCCCATATTAAAAATGATTTACTTATTAAACTTTGATTTTAACTATTTTAACCCTTCTTTAAATAAATTAATAATAAATGTCCTAATCTAATCCAAGTGGGCCTAAATGGTCATATTTTATTCCTAAGTTTGTTTTTGGTCGAATTACACTTGTCCAATAGAATTAGGACATGTGTTAGGGTAATATTAATATCATATTTACCCTTAGTTACCCTATTTACTATTAACCGCGGTAAAAATAGTAAAAAGTTACTATTCACCAAAAAATTATTTTCATCTCATTGAACCACATTTTAGTCCTTGATATTAACCGTGTCTCTCGGATTTTTGAAATTCCATTCACAGAAGCGGTAAAATTAATTTTTATGCAAAATTCAGTTTTTAACCTACCACTTAGTGGTTTCACTATTCATCAAAAATTGAAAGTTTTCAGAAAAATACCAAAATTTCACCCTAGGCTAATTTCGATATTCTGAGTCCAAAAATGAAGTCCATTTTGAAAAATAAAATTTATAAAATTTTAAAAAGTGGTTATTACTATTCATAACGGCTAGTTTTAATAGCATATTGTTGTTTAGTGAAACTCGGTATTGCGTACGACGCAAGCTATCGAGGAAGGTCGCGATTGCGTGCAAAGCAAGCCAAGCAAGTATTGTGTAGAAAAAGATTCCTTTGATGGTTTATATAACATAAAAGTCTCGGGTGTTACAATACATTAATCGATAATAAAGTGACAATACCCACCTTAGGATTTCCAATGTCCTCTCATGAAAATATCAGCCGCTCACCAGCACGCTAGATTAATAACAAGATCGGTGTGTCAAAACACCATGGTATTTTGAAAACTAATCCATGTGTTGAAATGAAACTGTTTCTTTAACTCTCATGTCACTATACATGGAGTTGACCAGAGACCATACTCAACAGTACACATAGTCTTATTACTGAATCATATTGCCTCATACGACGATTTTACTGGACAACGCCATAACCAGTCATCTATTACTAAGATGAAAGGGTCAAACGACCAACAAAACAGTCAACCATTCCCAAGGCACATCTAACTAGATGAAAAATAGAATTTCTCAATACTCAATCCCACAACAACGTCATGAAACACATCACCACCCATTTGAACAAGGGTGTAATTAGAAACTGGAAGTCCTACTTGGGACAATGACACCCAATAACTCCAAAATAGTGAGGAAATCCATAGTGCTAGAAAGGAATTTATGTTTTGAGGAAGCTACAGACCACATGTTAGCCCCTTATATAGAAAAAGTGTCAACCCTAAACTGGGTCACTTCAAACCATTCACTAGGATCAATAGCTGAACATAAGGCCATTTCTAAGGAGAACACCTATAGAAAGTAATCATTATTTTGTTCCAAGGAAACTCAAAAGTACTATGAACTAACCTTTACAAGAGAGTTTTAAATAGTGGACACCAAAATAGGTTTCATTTCCAAGCCTCTTATATTTAATCACTTTTAATCTTTAATCGTCAAAAGATTTAATCAAAACATCAAAGTACCATTTTAATAATTCCCCAAGGAAGAACATGAAAGTTTCATAAAACTCCATTTTTAAAACATTTATGTTAGTTGACATCATGTCATTTTCTGAAAACTTGTCAAAATAAATTCCTTTTATGAAGATAAGGCGACCAACGAGGATACCATTTTAACTAACCTGGGATCTCTATAAAGCATCCCAATAGAAAAAACACATGTATTAAAATTTTAAACACCTAAACATGTTATCCCATAAAAACACTCCCCAACTGACCTACTTGGGGACATATGAATTTTGGAAACTAGCCATTTGATTTCAAATCAACATTAAACATCTTTCACATTTATAAGCATTTCACAAGACATCAAGTCGTCACATTTAACATGGGTAGTCATTTCCCAACTCATGAAGCACCCATACACTCCATGGATTGAAAATTGGCTCTCATTAATTGATACCAATGTCAATTCAGAAATTAACATAATCAACCTAATGTTCCAAATTATATGGGTGGCCACCTACCAATCAATAAGACGCCCATACACCTTATCACTGAATTTTATCTCCCATTTAACCCAATCAACATTCATTTAATATTTTAATTTTAGTTTCCCTTTATCATATCAAAACATATTTAATATGTTGTCATAAGCAGTAACACAACAACATGCAATAACACTGTAGCATGTCACAACAATGAAACATGGTAATAACTAAGGTAGTACGACATATAATCACCCAAGCACATTAAATCTATCACCGTAACTTACTATCTAGTGAGGCATGCTAATAAAAATAAAACAAGACATTGCACCCAAGAAACACAATCCAAATTAGTAGACATCCTACTAATGAAACTATAAGGAATGTTATATGCATGACATGTGACTCTCTAAGAGATCAAGATGATGAATGTATGAAACATATTTTCCATATCAGGCCAAGAAAATTTTATATTTCAAAATTCTCAATATCAATAAATTGCGGAAAATACACCCGTCAGTCAAGATGAAATAATATCAACTCTAACCACTAATAGTATAAACATCAATTCCCATCCCAGGACACTTGGTCATTTCCCGTACATCAGGTGATCAGTCCCAAGCCCGTATATTAACCCAATCATCGAAACATTCATAGTCTCTGGTCTAACATCCCCAAAATAGTAAGACAAAGGAAATGAAAGGAACCTACATCTATGATACCACTTTTTAACATCCCGACCCGGCTCACCCCTGAATCGGTGGCCGGACTAGTCACCACATGGCCTCAAGCATGTCGCTTCATATGCAAGAGGCTGCCGACTAGTAGCGAGGGTCTAAGGATAGTTAGTGGAGAGACTATAACCTCATATTAGTGTTCAAAAATAGTCAATGGATATAAATAGAAGAAACTGTATAATAAATGATAAAGTAGAGAAAAACAGCATAGTCCTACTACCAAATATAATCTACTAAGGTACCTAGTGAAATGGCGGCCTGAGTAGGGTGTGAGATATAAATCTCAGTATGTCGGGACCACCAGTGTCCTCCCAAATCCAGACATTTAATAAATAATTTAAAATACATGAAGGCATGCATAAAATAAAGTAAGCAGTACAAGTAACTATAAACCCCAAGTACCTGGTTCAGCCCCCAGCTGGTGTCTGAACATGCATTATACATTTGTCATGCATGATCAACAATCATTACAAAATCATATATCAATTATTCAAATCTTATTAAATTATGAATGTCTTGAGATTTGGCCTATGCCTGAAATCTTCCGAATATGTCACTCACCACGGATGTCCCTAAAGACAATCTAAGTAATCAAGTGAAGACCGAATCCAAGCTTGTGCTTTGTCTTGGATAACGCATCATAAGTTAATCAATTTAATATTTCATATACTAAGTTTGAGACCATCTAGTGAAAGTGGTTCAACAAATTCATAAATAAGTCTGAACCCTTTCTCGTAATCAATTCATAAATCATCATGTCAGAGCAGCCTTCATTAACCATTAAACTCGTTTCATGCACGAAAAATTGCACCCACAGTCCAATGTTAATTAATGGGTGTAAAAAATCATGTCTAGAACCCTTGTGAGTATTTGGAGCATCAGTCCTTTTCTCACAACCCATGGGTATTTGGACCATCAGTCCCTATCCCATAAAATAATATTCGCTTGCAAGCTGGGTGTAGAACACCATGTCTTGCACCCCGTGAGTATTTGGAGCATTAGTACCTATCTCACAACCCATCTATCAATCATACATATACATCTATCATTGGTGTAGAACTCCATTTTTAACACCTTGTAGGTATTTGGATCCTCAGTCCTTGTTTCACAACCTATTCATCAATCATAAATATATATTTATCATTGTTGTATAATACCATGTCTAACACCACAAAACCAATCCGTTAATTAATTCAAAAATTAATTAACAACACAAATCACAATTCCGAGACGTCATCAATTAATTATAAATTCAATATCTCATTAATAAATAATTAATTATCAATTAATTATTCTTAGCAGGCCAATTGAATAATTAACTCAACATTTAATTATCCAAATTTTTTATCAAATCTGAACTCGTCTAATAAAACAATGGTTCGTCGAGGACTATAACAATCTACAAGAACACCATAATCATCTCAAAACATGATGAACAAAGCCAAGATATTTTGTGAGCATCTCACACAACATATCATATCTCTAAAAAACTCCACCCAAGACAACCTAAGGCATGGAAAACTAATATGCTTTCAAAGGTACTCCTAGCCAATAATCTTAACAAACAATCAATTCAAAATATTAGTTTAATGCATGAAAATTAATTAATTCCGAAATTAATTAATTAAACCTTATATCTTTAACAAATCATCAATTATTTAACCATTTACCATTTAACATGTAATAATTAATAGATCGAGTAATTATTAACAGTTTCCAAACTATCTTCTGAACATGTAAAATATTCAATATTACCAATTATCAGTAAAAGACACAATATTATTCCAACTCATGACTTGATAATTAATTCTACCATTAATTACCCAGTTACTCATTCTTCCCATTAAAATCATTTAACTGTTTAATCATATCTCTTTAACCAAATTAGCCAAACAAGACGAACTCAACACAAGCTCAAGTCCTCACCTATCTCATGTGGGCAGAATTATTTAATAAAATCAAAAGTGTCATTCATCGAGATATCATAATGATGGAAAATAACATTCCTAATTTATTTAAAGAAACTATAATTCTAAAATAATGTGTTAAGGATTTTCCACCCTATCTCAGCGTTTTTCCAGAATCCATAACGAACGAAGAACACACAATAGAAATGGGTTGGTTCTTCAAGAACCCGCCTTAGATCACTTCTCCTAGTAAGACCAACACCAAGGAAAAAACATATCATACATGTCATATACACACATAGATATAACCATAATGGGTGTAGATATAAGAAACTGAGAGAAGCGGATCTGTAGATCTAAGTAGATCTAAGAAACCGAAGAAGAATGAAGAAGAACATCTACCTACCTCAAGAATCCGGCTTCAATTCGCCAAGAGAAGCCTTAGGATCGCCTCTAAAACACTTGGAGAGGTTATCCTACCTTTAAGGGTGCTTGATCTTGAGTTATGGACACTTAGGAGGAAAAAATCCATATAATGGAAAAAATGAGTGAGATCCACAATTTAAGGATCTCATTTATGTTCCTGCATGGTTTTCTTGCTTGGTTAGACAAACCGTGCACTAACTATGTGTTAGATACTGTTTGGGAAAACACCCCTCGCATGGTTAGGCTGCATGGTTAGACAAAACCATCCTCTAACTGTGCATTAGCCACTGTCTCAAAACTTAAACTACGCATGGTTTGGCCCCACAGTTAGACAAACAGTGCACTTCCCGTGCGACTTCCCCTTTGCCTCAAAACTACTATCAAAGTTAAAAAAACATCTATAGGTGTTCCAACATCGGAATAATATTATGGATCTGAGTTTAAAAAGAACCACCCATTGATAAACTGAAAAATAATTTTAGAAACATTCGTAATTTTAACTAGTTTCAAAAACTGGGGATTCTACACATGTTATTCTTCATCATTTCCTTTATTATCCATTACTGAGCATATGAGATCCCCCCTTTCTTATGATTATTTTCCCCATGTGACGAAGAATATATTTCAGTATAAGTAATATAGGTGGAGATATTTATGGGAGATGTTAATGATATTTCACTAGGATTGAATATTTTGGTTCCTTGTTTCCATTCGCACTAAACTGTTATGGTCCTCATGAATGTATTTTTTTTAATACACCAGATATTCATGTAAAATGATGTAATATACATGTATTTTAACCCTGTGATTCAATATTTTTTATCGAAGGAATGGTTTAGTCAAAATTTGGAAACTACATTGAGAAAAAAATTTTGAGATCCTAATGTTTATTTCTAAGGATATGTGTTGGGATGTATCTAAGTATAAGTATATGGTGAAGTCAATATTCAGTAAAATGTCCACGAAATTTGGTAAAGGATATAGTGAGTGGTTTCATAGTAATACATCCCTATATGGACACTCTATATGGATGTGGATCTGGAATATATGTACCTAGGGGTAACAACTCTAACATGATGTCACAAGCCTAACATGGAGTAATCTTGTACATGACAATTGGCCTTTCTGCACATCTATTTTGATACTCCTGGGGGGATATTCTTTGTCAATTCACAATCTCTTCTTGAACCATCATAAGGAATTTAAATATAGGGTGACTATAAATAACCTAGGGTAAAACTAATGTGATGCATATTAATGAATTATGATCCATTAATTAGTAACATTATTAGTGATTTTTCATGTCTTTAGGGTATCCAAATATGATAAATGTTTCTAATAGAATGCCTTATATTTTATTCAATATATAGAACTCTAAGGAACATGGTTCACATTTAATGTTTCAGATATAGAAATAATGGAAATTATACTAATCAATTTATCATGTAGAAATATTATAAAGATAATCGAGAAGGTGGTATGGGTACTGGTTAATCTTTTAATGATAAAGAGGCCTCAAATGACATGTTATAGGTATGTTATGTTCTTCTTGTATTAATGATCCAAATCATAGGAAGCATGATTATATTGAGATTTTGGAACCTTAAAATGTGAATCGTATTTTATATTATAGGAAATAGGTGTTAATTAATACGTTGACGATGCATAGGTAATGGTTTAAGAATAAATTTGGAGAAATTATGTATTTAGGTTATGTAATTCCATGATTATATTATACAAATCATGTAATATATTATTATTTTCATGCACTGTGTTGGTTTCCTGAGTGGTAAAGGCTCCGCATAATCCTACATTAGTCTGAGTACACATCCAGGTAGGATAAAATTTCATCGGGCATACGGTGATGTAGGCATAAAATTGGAAAGATATGATGCATACATGACGAAGGAAGATAGTGATGCAGGAATGACGTTGCACTCAGCCTTAAAGTTAGTTTCTAGGTTTTGGACCATGTAATGGGATTCATTCCCACTAGGCCTTCAGGTCTTGTATTAAATAAAATAATTCTCAAAGGGGGTTCTATCACTTAAGGGGGTTTATGGCCTACCATTCTGGAATGTGTGTGTGTTGTGAGTCTGTTTAATGTAATTATACCCCCAAGAACCTAATATATATATATATGATATTTTTCAGTAAACTATTCTATTAAAGATAAATAAAGACATGTTGGATGGTTATAAATACATAGAAAAATTATTTCATCGAATGGTTGTATTTTTGTTAAGAGAAGGTAACCCTTAATTAATGTATGATGTTTAGATATTCATATTTTTATAATGATATTATAGGTATGAATAAGTTAATTGGATGGAAGGGATTACCCTAGATTTGATTATTAAAAATGTGTTCCATGTCATCAAGGATGATGTTTACCACATCATGGATTTGAAGAATATATCCAGCAATCATTATAGTAAGGAAACATTCATGTATTCCCAAATGATTTTTGGTAGTTAAGGTTATTACCATTTTCAAGAGAATTTATTATAAGGGTATTAACTTGTTTTTATTTTTTCAAAAGGTTTTACTTTGTGATATGTGGGGGATTAATGTTAATCATCTTTTTTGACATTATTTCTAAAGAATTGAATATTTTTATTGCAGAAGGATTATAAGGTTAACCATTTATGGGATGTTTAACATAAACATTGGATGTTATTTGTGAGAATAAAGTATTATCTTACCACATGAGGATATATACATATTAGATGACCTGTTATAAAGACGTGGCTTTCATGATAACAGATGACAGATGGGATTGAATATCATGGATATGATGATATATTAGTGCTTCAAGAATGAAAAAATCACTATCCTTTTAAAGGAAGAGGTGAAGTTAATCAAGCCACAAAAAATTAAGATATTTTAAAAACAACATTAAAATATATATTTTCATGAAAATAATTTATCTTTAGGATAAATTATTCTAAAACAAAAAATATAGTCCTAGTATATATATTTCAAATGAAACTGATGGTCCCTTAGTTCATCATAGATTTTTGTATTTATGATGTTTAACATTCTCTTGATCATGTTCTATATCACTCTCCATTAGAACTTGATGTATAGATTTATCATCAATTAAAATGTTTTTACATTCCACATATGGTCTCCCTTATCAAAGAAAAGATATATGTTATTTTGGGTAACTATAATGTTTCTAAAATTCAATTTTTATAATGATGGTTCGGTACACTTTTTAATGATGTGGGATTCGATGAATGTATAATTAAATTATTAATCCATTTATAAAAGAGACGAATTTTAATGGTGAAAATAATTTTAATTTGGTACAATGTAACACCACAAGATTATTATTAATTTATTGTTTTCCGAATCAATTTAATATTTGTGATATTTCACATTTCACGCAACACTAAAAATGGTTTATTTATTTTTATGGATTATTTTACATGAAACAAAAATTGAAGCATGCACTACACAAATAATAAATATTAGATTTATTTGCATGGAAGACTATGGTTAGATTTTATTACATGAAATAATGTCTTTCCTCAATGGATTGTGTCACACACATGACTGAGTATTATCGAACAATACCATATCATTAAAATGTTTTATTTAATAAAAAAAGATATAATATAGACATGAAATTAGATATTAAGAATAGTTTAGAGATTTTTTTTAAAATAGTTGGTTTAAAAAATATATTATAATCTCATAGGTTACCAACTATTTAGAAATGAATAACAAAATGATTGAATGTAAAGGGAAATATTTTTGTTTTTATAATCACAATGTTGTTTTACCCAAATAAGTTTCATTAATTATAATTTGTTAGAGGTTTTAATTTAATATATATTTTATACATTATATAAATTATTGTTTATATTCATCCAATAGAGTTTATTGAAAATATATAAGAACAATCCCAATTTTAGGCTTAAAACCAAATATTTTATTATAAATATATTTTTACTACAATTTAATGGATAAAAATTTCAAATATTTTTTTTTTCAAAATTTTGTATTTTATATGTCAAAATAAACTTAATAATTGGTAGAACATAAAATTTAGTTTTCGATATTTTTTTGTTAAATTTATGTGTGGTTTCATTTTATAGTGAATAGTTAAAAATAAAGCATTTTCATTGAAAACTGTCTTTTCATCCAATTTATTTAAAACGGTAAATTATATATTAATTTAGTTTAATTGTTTAATTAGATAATATTTTTATATGTTAATATAATTTATTTAATTATAATCAAACTCACTTTTGAAATTGTGTATAAACAAGATTGAATTAATTTGGATGTTTTTACTTTAAAATCTAGTAGTGTCATCCCATCAACATAATTACTTTTATATTAATTTCATCCACATAAGGGAATTGAATTTGGAAAAATTGATTCTATATGTGTATGAATCATAATTTATAATTTCTAATAACTTTAACTATTTTTGATAATAATTATTAGTGAAAGTGATTAAAACTAATTAAAATGGTTATGAGAGAAATGAGTTTAATAAAGTACTAAAACATAAATATAAAACCCAAATATACCTTGAAAATTTTAGATATCCATTTTTGGAAATTATTTGGTCAATAAAATTCTATTAATGATATTTTTTGGTTTTTTTTGATTTTTTTAGGTAGAAACGTGGTTACACCTAACTTGATTCCAAAAATGCCTTGTGTGTCCTTCCCCTTCCCTATAAAAATACACCACATCTCCCTCATCTTCAAAACTAAAAAACCACATTTTTTCATCAAATATAATCCCAATACACAAACAAATATCCCTAATTTACTCATATAAATATTCCATGGGTCATAAATCAATACAAGTAGGTCTTTTCGAACAAACCAAAAGTAGTCACCCAATTAAGAAGTAACATCTTCTCTCAAGCTCCGTTCATTTATATTCCTTCTCCACCACTCCCCACACATTATTGCATTATTGTACATCTAAAATTGTGTCCAAAGTATGCTATGAGGTTATTATGATGTGTATTAAATCTAAAATTTCACACACCTTATTATAATGGGTAAAAATCATATTGTTTATATGTATGGAGAACTACCACCTCACTAAACAATGATTGTTTATTTTCCCTCTACTGCCTATCATATTGAACATTATGATAGAAAATATGTCTATATATGTTATATATTATATTTATTAAGTTTTTATGATTCATTATTACTTTTAAATTATAGAACTTGTCAGTTTTCATTTGTTTAATTAATATAATTTTGGTTGACGACGTGTTGACTACCACCCCCTCAATGCGATGTGATTCGTTAACACACTACATGGAATGTTTTACGGATGGGATTAGTGAACATATCCAATATATATAACATTATAATTATTCTGAAATTATATTATATACATATATACATGTATATAATTTTCATTCTTTCATTCAACATCATAATAAAAATAGAAACAATGTTCATCCGTACGTATGACTTAACGTCTCCAGGAACAGTGTATAAATTTTCCTAAATATATATTTAATATATTATTATAATATAAATATATTAAAAAAAATCTTAAATTTATATTATGCTTTACATTATGTAATCCTAATATAATTATAAATAACAATTATATAACAAATTAAGACACATGCAAAAAACAAAGTGGATATTACCTCAAGTAAAACATTAACATAGGATTGTTAACAAGAGGGTAATTTTCAGTCATAATCAAAACATATATAAAATTATATATAATAATATGGTTTTGTACAATATATATTATAAATTAATGATTATTATACATTTTATTTGAATGAGAATGATGGGATTCAATATATATGGAAAGGGAATTTTATGTCACTTTATATTTCCATGAGATACCTGCATTATTCACCTCCCATTCCTCCTGAATAGTGTATATACTGCCCATGTATGTATTAAATGATTCCTATATAAATATTTGGGGTATTTAAATATCAATTCTATTATTTTTATTTAATGGGATTTATTTTTAATAATTTAGAAAATAGGTAAAAAAAATTTGGTCTCAATTTTTCATTATTTGAGACTCATGTTTTTTTATTCTAAATTATTTTTCAAGATGTATATATTTCCATTTCATATGGTATATTATGAATAGATTAATTTTAATCATATTTTATACATCATTTAATTTCTTTTATTTTACATGGAAAAAATGATTTAATGTTATAATGTGATAAGATCTTATTGAAACAATCTAATATCTTTTCGAGACTATTTATGTTTATGATTTATTAGATAAAATAATATTATCCATATCTCATGATAAATCAAGAATTTTATTATGCCTTGTTTATTAAGAATATAATCATATATTGGTACTATTTTTCTATTGTTTGGTACATTATATAGTTATGAAACTATATTTATGAAATCCCAACATTACCCTCTATGTGGTCAAAAATATACATTCTTTCAAAACCATGTTTTTGAAAAATTATTTCTATGAATATTCTTTTATTATCCTTTAATCATTAATATACGTTTTTTATCTTTTTACCGATTTTTTGAAAGTAATCTTCTTGTCCCTTTCCAAATAAATTATTTATCTAACCTTTTTATTGGGAAAAAAGGATGGCTTTTATATCTCGTATGACATGTATGGATTTACTCACTATCAATTTTTTAAATATTTCATTTTTTTCAAATGTTTTGAGGGTGATTTTTTAGAATTTTGTAATAAAATATTTTCATGAAAACTGTTTACAAAATGATTTTAGTTATTCATTATAACTATTCATGATATTTTCTATGAAATTTTATTAAATGGTTTTATGTACTTAAAATACATTTTCAATGATGAAATGAAATGTTCCTTAATAAAAACATTTTAAATTTAATTAAAAACTATTTTCCTTCTAGGATGACATCTGTGGATGTTACTGAAGCCTCTATAGAAAATGATGAAATGGTTAGATTTATATTACTTATCTGAATGGGTTACTCTTAATGTCCTGATCTTTATGAAACATATTTCACATTCACATGATATATATTTATGAAATCTGTTTCACTTTTATGGGTTATATGATTAGAAAATACATTTATCTTAAATGGGTTATGATTTTGATGAAATTATTATGAATCCTGCATCTTTTTCCATAGGTTATGAAATGATTATATTTTTATGATTCCCATCACAATTCCTGGATTCTGATAGGATTGTTTATGATTTTTTTGGAACATGTATGTATGATTTCATTATGGGATGGGTGTGACCTATACCTCCCTCCAATTAATTGGGTAATTATTAGTTGTATATGAGCTAAAATGGGACAAGTGTAGTATCCCAATAAAAAACAAGAATTTACATAAGTTGTAACAAAATCCATAAAAGAATAGTGTACAAGGGTTGTAGCCTAATCCCTTAAACATTATGGTACATGGTTTGTAAGTGAAGCATAAAATTAATAGGTTTTATAGGTTGTATCCAAACATTTAAAAAAAGAAATTACATGGGTTGTAACCAATGCCTAAATGTAAGATGGTATTTGGTTTTTTTCCCAAACCCAGAAATAAAAAGGTACATGGGTTGTCCCCCAACCTTAATTTTTTTAGGGTAAATATGTTGTTATCCAAAGACTGATGTAGTAAATATGTCCTAGCGGAATACTAACATGCTATGATGGTGTTGGAATTTATCCTTGACATTATATATTCTATTTAAATATGCATGAAAGAATTTCCATATCTTATTCCAATGTTATACTTTAATGAATTATTCTATTGATTCTATTAGGATCTATGTATTGTAAACTTGTAGTCATTATTTTGATATTAATATCTAGGGTATGATCCTCAAGTGTAATGTTGATGTTCCATACCATATTGTTCATGTTTTTCTTATACATTTCCAATATTTTCAATTATTTTTCATCTATGATCCCCTCTTTCTTATGTTTCCTTTCCCTAGGTTGTGAAGAATGGGTATAGATTGAAGTACTGAAGGAGGATATAATTATGGAAAATGTTGAAAATCGTTCTCCATGATAGAATATTTTGATTCTAGTTTTCAAAATAAACTAATCTATAGTGGTCCTAGGGCATGTTTTTTTGTAATGTACTGATATTTATCTTAAATGATATAATATGAATGTATGTTAATATTTGGACATTATAGTTTGTATGAAAGTAATGGTTAATAAAACATTTTAATCCATGGAGATGAAAATTTTTGATACACCGTGGAATATTTTAAAGGATATCTCTAGGGATGTCTCCAATAATAAGTATAAGGATGAGTCAATGTTTAGGGAAATATCCTAGCAATTTGTAAAATGATAGTGTGAGTGGTTTCCAGGAAATAAAACCGTATCTGGATATTACAAGTGTACGTGGATCTAGAATAGATATACCATGTGGTAACAACTTCGAAAAGATGTCCATAGCATGACTCGTGGTAATCCGGTACATGACAATGGGCCTTACAGAATACATCATTTGATACTGCGGGGGTATATGGTTTGAAAATTAATAAAATATTAAGGAACAATCATAAAGGATTTAAATATAGGATGATTTTTAATTAAATAGGATTAAACTAATGTTTCATATGTCAAATAAGTATGTTCCTTGATTTATGGAATTTAGAATTAGTTTTTCATGTTAATACAGTATCCCAATATGATAAATGTTTCCCACACTATAATTTCATATATTAGTTAATAGAGATAACTCAATGAAACGAGGTCTACATTTAATTTTTTAGATATGGAATTTATTTTCGTTATTCATATTGATTTCCCAAGTCAAATTCTCATAATGGGAATTAGGATTGCGTAATGAGTATTTCATATAATTATGGTGATAAAGAGAGATAAAAAAAACATGTTAAAGGTATGTAATGTTATTTTATAATTGATTATATTAAAAAGATGAAACATTATTGGATTGAGGTTGAGGATCCTTAAAATATGATTTATATTTAATTGTCATTAAAATTGGTTTTAATAAATAATTTGATGTGGTCTAATTAATAGATTAAGAACATTATTGGAGGAATTAATTATTTATGTTTTTTAATTCAATGATTTTGTAATATGAATCATGAAATATATTATTATATTCATTATATTTCTTCATAAATGAGTAAAAATCACATTTTTGGGGGTGATGAAAAAAAATATAATAATGATACCCAGGGAAAGTGAGATTTTCATTAAGATAAGGAAACTCTTAATTAATGTATGATGTTTAGATAATGATGTTTACATAAAGATATACAATATATGAATAAGTAAATTTGATGGAACATATTACCCTGGAACAAATTATTAAAAATGTGTTCAATATCATCAATCATGATATTCACAACATCTTGGATTTAATGAATATAATCAACAATCATTAAATTAAGTAAGAAATAATGTTTTCAAAACATATTTATAGTAGTTAATGTTATTACCATGTTTCAAGAATATAAATGATATGGGTATTCTCATGGTTGGAATGTGACCAATAAGTGGTACAAAAAAATATATGGAGGATTAATGTTAGAATACTTTTAGTGCATTCCTTATAAAGATTTGAATTTTTATCATTCGTAAGGGTTATAAGGTTAACCATTTATGGGATGTTTATGTTATAATTTGGATGATTTTTGTGAGAATAATGTATTATCATTATACATATTGATTTATGTATATTGGATAACCAGTGATAAAAATGTGATGTTGATGATATGTAATGAAATATGAGATGGAATATCATGGATCTAATGAAATGTTAGTGGTTCATGAATGAATAACCACATTACTATTTGGAGAATGAGGTGATTTGAATTATGGAACAACAAAGGATTATATTTTCCTAAAACCATGAATGTTTATCATTTCATGAAAATAATTTATTTTTTGGAAAAACAATATTTAAACAAAAAATGTTATACTTGTACCTTCATTTCTAATTATTCATATGGTACATTAGTTCATCTTAGATTTATGTTTTTTTATTGTTAAATTTATCCTTAACATGTTATCTATCACTCTTCATCAGAATATGATGCTTATATTTCTCTTTCATGTCCTTTTTTTCACTTTCAAACTATGGTCTCTCAAGTGGAAGCCCAAATATATGTTACATTAGGATATCAATATGTTTCAAATGTACATTTTTTGAAAGACTGTTTTGGAATTCATTTTTCAATGTTGGTTTCTATGAATTTAATGTTCAAGTATTAAAATTTTAAAAAAATGAGTTGAATTTCAAGTGATAAATTTATTTTAAGGAGGTTATAATGTTATACCCAATGATTTTTTTAAATATTTTTTTTCATAATTAATTTAATCTTTGAAAGTTTTACATTTCCAACAACAGTATAAATATATTTTTTAGGTTTCTATTTCATTTTATGCAAAAACTTGTTAATGTTGTACTATAAGAAATAGTAATTTCATATAACTCTACATAGAACGCCAATTTCCTCTTGTATTATATGAAACATGACATTTCTCAAAGGCTTTCTTATCACATTGGACAACATTTTAATGAACAATAATATATAATTAAAATGTATTTATTTTATATAATTGGACATAACCTAGTAATTAAATTAGTGTTAGGATTATTATTAACTAATTTAAAAATATATTGTTCATGAAAATATAATATGAATTCATAGGTTACAAATTAATTAGAAACGAATAATAAAGCTGATTCAATGTAAAAGGAAATACTATTATTCTTATGGTCACAATGCTATTTTACCCTAATAAATTGAAATAATTATAATTATTGAGAGATATTAATTTAATATATATCTTATATATTCAATAAAATATTTTTCTTATATTTATCCAATTGATTTTCCTGAAATAATATATTAACAAACCCAATTTTATGTTTAAACCCCTATATTTTTTATAATGGTATTTTTACCTTATTTGGATGGAGAAACCATTTTAAATATATATTTTTGGAACTTTTATTGATATAATATTTCGCAATAAACATAATATTTTTATGTGAAAGATAAAATTTTGTTTTATATAAAATTTTGGTATTTTTGTGTTGGGATTGATTTTTTAATAAATAGTTAAAAATACATGATCTTATTTCAAAACTGTTGTTTCATCATATTTATTTATAAGGATAAATTATATTTTAATTTTGTTTCGATGAATAATTTTATTGTAATTTTTTATATTAATCCAATTTATTTCGTTAAAATCAATATCACAGTGAATTTATGTAAGCAAAACATAGCAAAAGTTTTGATGTTTTTACATTAATAACCTGGAGTGCCCTCCTATCAATGAGATTGATACTAAATTCATTTCTTGAACATATGTGATTAAAATTTAGAAAATTAGATTCCATATTTTTAATCCTATTAATATATATTGTCAAACATAGTCAACATTGTTTTTAAAAATAATATATTAGTGAATGTGATTAAAATTAATTACAACATGTATGAGAAAATGAGGTTAATAATGTATTTATCCTGATATTTAAAACCCAAATTGAACTAGAAATTTTTACAGGACTAACTTAAGGGAAATTATTAATCCATGAACCTTCCATTTTACATTAATACTATTTTGGTATGAACTTTTTTACATAAAAACGTTGTCACACCTAACTTTACAAAATGCCAAGTGTGTCTTTTCCCTTCTTTATTGAAGGCCACCACCTCTCCCAAATATTCACTCCTCAAAAACAACTTCGGTATATAAAATATCTAAACAATACACTTCCCAATATTTCTAACATCCTCCTAGAAGAATCTAATTGGTATTAAAATAATCCAAGGAATATTTTTATCACAACACCAAAGGAGATACATTATTTATAGGTAACATATACTCAAAAAATCATTTCTATTATTTAATTTTCCACCCCTCCACTCTCTTTATTCCATGATTAGATAATAAAATGAGTATCATAAAAATAATCATATTTATTTTATTCAATGTATTCTAACTAATCTTACACATACCTCTATATAATGGGTAACAATCATTTTTTTTACGTGTACAATGAACTCCACCTCAAAAAACAATGATTGTTCATTTTTCTTATACCACATGTCACTGTGAAAATTTTGATGGAGAATATTTTTTATATTTCATAAATTATATTTATTTTTTTAGTATTATGTATTCATTTTACAAAATATATCATGTTTACTTTCCATTTGGTGCAATATCGATAATGTCATTTGAGAAAGTGTGGATCATCCCCCTGTCAATGTGATGTAATTTATTCACACACTAAATGGAATGTGTTAAGGAAGGATTTATAGAACATATAGGATATATATATATAACATTATAATTCAATATTAGTGATTTTATAAATTGATATAGATATATGTAATTATTCTTCCTTTCAATACGACAACAAAACTAGATAAAATGTTCATGCACATGTACGCCGTACCATCTTCATGAATGGTGTATTCTATTTCATATATCAATATTGTGTAGATTATTATAATACACATATAATAAATATAAATGATAGTTATCCCATTTATGAAATTATTTAATCAATAATTTTTTGTAAGCACTAATGTTATAACAAATTTAGACAAACGTGAATAACAAGGAGGATATTACACAAATTAAAAACATAAAATAGATTTATTAACAAGAGGGTCATATATGATCATAATGAAATCATATATGATATTAAAAAAAATATTATGGTTTTTAAAAATATGTATAATATGTATATATATTATATACATGTGGTTTGAACAAGTATAACAATATTCAATACGAAAGTTCTGGGAATTTCATATCACTTTTTATTTCTATGATATACATGATTTATTCACCACCTATTCCTTTTGTGTGGTGTATATAATGCCCATTTATGTATTAGATTATTCTTATAATTATATTTATTGTTATTAAATATCCATTATATGATATTTCTATCTTTGGGTTTATGTTCCAAATTTTACCAAATCTGTAAAATAGTTTTGTCACAATTTTCAGTCATTGAGAGTATTGTCTTGTTATGCTCCTAAATTCATTTTCAAGGTGTATATATATAAATTTTAAATATCATATCCATAATATCCTTAATTTTATGATATTTTATGATTCATTAAATTTAATATTTTTACAAGGAGACTACAATCCCATGTTACCAAGTGATAAGTCCTTATTGAGACAATCTTATCGCTTTTTGAGATTGTTTATATTTATTTTTTATTTGATGAAATATTATGATCCATAATTAAAATAAATAAATTTATTATATTATCATGTAGTTATTAATAATATATTAATTTATTTTTACAACTATTATATTCTTTTTTTTTATAAATTATAGTTATGAAATTGTTTTTATGAAATTTCGAAATTACTCTACCCTTTGGTGGAAATATACGTTATTTGAAAACAAAATTTTTTATAAAGGGTTTTAAATTACATTCTTCTAATATAATATGATCATTAAAATAAATTTTTTCTCATTCTTCCTTCTACTTATGTTTTCAATGATCAAATTTTCTCTTTTTGAATGACTAATTTCTTCAAACCATTTTACCATAAAAAGGGATGTTATTTTTACCTCGCATGACCCGTGTGAATGTACCAAATATCAATTATTTGAAGATATAATTTTTTTATTTAAAGGAATTTTTTTAAGAAAAATATTTTACATCTATTTTCATTAAAATGGATTTCAAAATGATTAAAATTATTCATTACATGTTTCAATGTATTTCCATTGAAAATGATTTTCAAATGGTTTTACGTATTAAAAATCTTATTTAAAAGATGAAATGATGATATCATCAAGAAATTTACTTGAAATATATTTCATAATTATTTTCATTTAATGATGACATATGTTTATGTTACTCATTCCTCTCTAGGAAATGATCTAGCAGTTATATTCCTATTCTTTCTTTGAATAAGATTTTTTTAATGTTATGGTCATTATGAAACCCATTTCACTTTCTTGGGTCATATGTATAAAAATTTCATTTCATCCTCAAGAGGTATATGTTTATGAAATAAATTTATCTTTGATGGGTAAATATTTTGTTGAAAGGATTATGATACATGTATCTTTATCCATATGTTATTATATTGTAATATGTTTATGATACCCATATTATTTTTTGGGTTATTATATGATTGTTTATTATTTTGTGGCACATTTATGTATGATTTCAATATGAGAGGGGTGGTACCTATATCTCCATCCAATTCATTCAGAAATTATAAGTTGTATAAGATATCAAATGTTATATGGGTTGTTTTCTAAGATGAAAAACAATAAGGTACATTGGTAATAGCCTAATCCTAAAAATAGTAAGATACATGGGATGTATCATAAGAATACAAACATGGATGTATATTTATTGTAGCCCAATCCTAATAGTAAAAGGGTAGATGAGTTGTATATCATGCTCAAAAATAAAAAGGTACATACATTGTATCACAATTCTAAATGTTACAGGGTACACTGGTTATAGACCAATGTTGAAAATAAGAAGGCACATGGGTTGTAGAAAATGAATAAATATAAGAGGGTAGATTGGTTGATATCTCAATACTGATCTAGGTACACTGGATATCCAATGCATAACATGTTATAAAGGTAATGGTAGGTATCATTGACATAAGATTTTTTATTCTTATGTACATTACAAAAATTCAATGTCTTACTCATAAATTATAATTTCTTGACTTATTCTCCTAATTATCATATTATCCATGTTTTATGAACTGCCAATAATTATTTTGATATTTAATATATAGGGTATGATATTCAAATTTTATGATAATGTTTCATACCCTTTTGTTCTTGTAATGCTTAAACAATTCCATAATTTAACCTTACTGAATATATGAGCTAACCCTTTTTTTGTATCCTTTACCTAGGTTACGAACAAATTTGTTTGGTATAAATAATAAATGTGGAAATATATATGGTATATTTTGATGATATTTCACAAGTATAGAGGAGTTTTTTTCATGTCTCCAATGACACTAAACTATTATGGTCCTTAAGCATGTATTTTTTGTAATGTACTAAATATTAATCTTAAATGATGTAATATCCATTTATGCTAATATTAGGTATCTATATATTAATTCTTATATAATTATTATATAACACATACCATCCTGTTTTTATTTTAATGGGAATAAAATAACATAATTTGTAGACGTGTGGACTATTGCCTCCTCAAAAAGATGTGATGTGTTCATGATTTACAGGGAATGTATTAGTGATTCATTAAATAAAAACATGTGAGGTATACGAAATTAATATCAAAACACATTTAGAATATGTGTATACATAATTTTATTTTATTATTTTAATATGACAAGAAAATGGAAACAACGTTCATGCACATGTACAACCAACTGTCTCCATGAACCTTGTATTCACTTTTCAGTATCCAAATATCATGGATTACTATAAATACATATAAAATGACTTATATAATATTTAAATAATTTTTCCAATTTTGTAGATGATAATATCATTATATTCTTAATTGGAATAAAAAAATTACTAGTCAACGAATACTCAGAAAATAATGTATTTGACAGCCCAAACAGTGAAAATGATATATTAATATTAATTAATTACTCATAATACTTTATAAAAAGCTATATATGGTATCATAAATATTAATATGGTTCTTATAAGTTATTATCATTTCACAACGATTATTAATGTGTTTAATGAGCATTCAACCAAAATAGATCTTAACGTAATGGATTTTGTCTCAATTTATATTCCCATGATATTTATTTGTTATTTTGATAAAATTCATGTTGATTTGGTTTATATATTTCACATAATAAATTTAATATCATTATTCACCTTTATTTCATGGTGTTTTATGTTTCACTTTTTTATCTCATACAAGGGGTTTTGACTTGAAAATCAAGAAATTGTAAAAGTTATCTTTTCAATACAATTTTCATTTATACCTGTTAACATTATATTGAAATAATAATATCTCTAATATCATTTCTTATTTTACACTTTATTTATATTAATTATAAATATTTCTATTTGATAGATATGATTATTTCTTAAAACATAACAAAATTGTACATATGATTTTTACATTGAATATTATTTGATTAATTGGGAAAATGTTGATAAAATAATATAGGTTACTCTAAAATGATAATTGATTATGAAAAATATTTATGAATTTAATATATGTGATTCAATATATGTTTAATTAATTATACCATCATGAAATGGGTTTGGGACCATTTATTATAAGACTTACGAGTTAGGGACTGATTAATTCTGGCTCCATGAAGAAACAATACTCTCATGAGACAGATCTATTTTCCAAATCATATGGGTTTTACCAAATATGTTTCAATCATTCATTAGGGTATATATTTCATGTAAATGTACTATATTCCTAGTAAATATGACCACTAATAATCAATAATTTCCTTCATTATGTATTCAATTTTTATTATCAAGAGAATTTTCACAATGAGGAAATATATTCATGCGTCATATTCTTAGTTTAATGACTAAATGGAATGTGTGTCCATTAATGTATGATTAAAAATTTATTATGAACATTTTTTATTATTTTCTAAACTGTAATTAACCATTAATGTATGTTTGGTCTCAACCTTATTTTTTCTTTCTCTAGTATATAAAGACAAATTCTTCGAAGGATATTCAACAATGAAATTTATCTTCTTTGGTTATGTGTTATGTATCACAATAAGTTTCCTATATAAAATCGGTGGCATGTAACACCCCAAGAATCCATGGTATGTTTCCATTTGAATGATACAGTAGCATGCGTTGTACGCATCTTTGAGTTTTAACACACCATGACTAATCGAACTAGCCATTATGAGTAGTAATACCCACTATTGAAAATTTTATAAATTTTATTTTTGAAAATTTACTTCATTTTAGAATTTGGAGAGTCGAAATTAACGTAGGGTTATTTTTTGGTATTTTTATGAAATCCATCAATTTTTTATGAATAGTGAAAAACATTTCATTATTGGTTAAAATAAACATTTTATTTAAATAATTATTTAATTTATATAAATTTATTTTATTTCAAAATATATATATTACCTAAATATGTTTAATGTAATTCATTGAATTCATTTTATAATAAGTTTAGATATATAAAAATTTTATTAAACTTTTTACCATCTTTTACTCACCTCCTAGGCAAATTTACATATTTGCCTAATTTTTTTTACCATTTATGTGAGATGAATTTCAAAAATCCAAGAGACACGGTTGATATCAGTAAGTAAAATTTGGTTCAGTAAGATGATTTTTTTTGGGTGAATAGTAACTTTTGAATTTTATTTATGACGGTTAAAATTAAATAGGGTAATTATGGGTAAAAATGATAATATAATTACACTAAAACATGTCCTAATTCTATTGGATATGTATAATTCAACCAAAAACAAACATAGGAATAAAGTATGATCTCATTTTGTCCTCTTGGATTAGATTAGGGTAATTATTATTAATTTATTTATTGAAGAGTTGAAATAGTTAAATTCAATGTTTAATAACTAACCCATTTTTAACATAGGGTTATACATAAGATAAATTCGAATATAAATAATAATTATAAAGATAAAAATATTTCCTAAATAATGTTATTTTATTTATATAATGTAGACATTAAATAATTTAATATATATATATATATATGACACAGTGATTATGCATTAATTACCTTATTAATGAATGATTAAAATAATTGATATTATAAATATATAAATAAATTTAATTTGAGTCTTTTGATGAATTCCACTAATTTCATATTTTAATGTGGCATGTTAGGATTGAATAAATAATTTTCTTCGATGTAATCATGCAGTTATGATTTCAAATAAACCAAATACAAAATAGTGTCAAAATTGACATAATTGTTTTTTTAAAACAAATACTATATTATTAATTGATATAATATTCATAAAAATCTAAAGTTACGCCAAAAGGCATAGATAAGGTTATAAATATTAATAATGAACTTCTTAGGTTTCTTTTGGCTTATTAAAGTATCTTTATTAACCATATAATATAAAAATATAAAGAGACATGGTAAATGTCAAACTATTTAACTAAGAGTTAAATATAAAAGATAAAGTTAGTATGATGACCTAAACCTTTCTAAAACCTATTGGTTGAGAGGTTTTCGACTCATCCCCACCTTATAATATAAATAATTCATTTTTGAGCCATTGGAAACAAAAAATAATTTTATTATAAAATAATATTTCAATCTTTTCCTAAAGTGACCCCCATCTCTCTTATGAAAGGGAACTTCCCCTTCATAAAATTTCAATCCTCCAAAGCCATTTGGATCATCCAATCCCAACAAAAATATACTCCCAACTTTCTACCTCCACCATATAGGCCTTACATTTGTCAAAAAACCATCGAATGGAGCCCTTTTGAAAAAATCAATAGAAGAACCTAAAGAAGAGGTTAATATTTCATCACCTCTTTCAAGTTCATTTTTTCTTCCACTTCCTATTTCTTTGTTGTTTCTATTCCAAAATAATTAATCTAGTACCTTCTAAATAAATTTATATAAGGCCCCAGCCTTAAACCTTACTTAATATTGAGTTATTACAAGATTACACATTGAGGATCTTTTCAGGTTTAGAGTTTTAGAGAATTAGATCATGAAACTTGCATTACATTCCATATTTAGACAAAGTGGTTACATGAAAGACATTATTAATTCTTCCCATCAACGGAAACATATTTAAAATAAAACATGGATTCTTTCTTGACACATCCTTGACACTGTCATCACATCATGTACCCTTCCCTTGACCTGTGAGAAACATTTCAAAAACTTGGGATGAGCATAAAAAGCTCAGTAAGGGATATAAAAATATGGAAAGGAATCATGAGTACATGTATACATAAGAATGAAATCATACTTTACCCATAAAACATAGGCACTTTAACATACCTCATAAAATCATAGAAATCATATGACATAAAGGTAACTTGAGGAATTCATAACATTCTTACGTAGGGAGTAACCCTCTTGGTTACGTTTGGAATACCCATCACAGTATATTCCCTAAATCTCTTCGGAGAAACCTTAACGTTTCACTCCTTCGCGTTACCTAATGCATTGGAGAGCTATATCGGGCTCACCCGCACTTAGTTTATCACGGAACCACCCGTTATTCATAACAATGCCCAAGAACCATAACATAATCGTATCACATAAAACATGAATAAAGGAAACATAACATTTCCACATTTCAATCACAATATAACATTTTAGGATATTCAAATAATGAATCCATTAAAAACCCATTTCAAAACCATTTAAAACATTTAATAAAGAGATTTTTGAATCAAAGTGTCCCATACCACCTTAAAGCTTAAAATTTTAAACCATTAATATCCATATAAATAAATCCTTAAAACCATTTTGAAAACATGGATATTAATAAGAACAAATAATTAAAACATTTAAAATGATATTTTGGTTAAAGGGGTTTTACCAAAATTAGTGACACCTGAATACAATAATTGAGGAATAACATTTAGTCAGAACTTTATAATATCATGAGAATAAATGGATTCATGATATAATACTCCAAAGGACAGTATATACACCATATAAGAGTGAATTGGTGCATAACAACAATGAACCCTCAATAGAAATGTCAAATGTGATGAAATCCCTTATAAAGAAGGTATCCTTAAATTAAGGACAAATCAATCTCAAAAATATGTGTGACAAATATAAATACACCCAATATAAGTGGATATTATGTGTAAAACAATAAAAGGTCATTCACACATATTCAATGGATGACATATTCAATGACCACATGTTGAACCCAAAGAAATCGAAATTGGGTTAAAAAGTTCCCTTGACAGCCTAACAACATCACATCAAAATGAGTTGGTGAGAGATAAAAAGTGTATCTCATCACTTGGACATAAAATTTACATCAATAAGGATATATGAGAACATATCCCAACATAAAAATATGTAAATTAAAAGACCCAACAAAAGAAGTCTTTTAAAAAAGAGGAGGGTGAAAGGTTCCCTTACCGACTTGGGTATCTTTCAAGACATACACCCCATGAAAGAAGGACAATAGATCATTGTTGTAAATACTCATAAACGAAAGTATATTACACAAAGAGTAGAATAATGGGCAGTACATACACCACTCAATGGAATTTGTGGCAAATGTAGCATAAATCTCACGGGAATAAAAGTGAGATGAAAAATCCCTTACGAAAACTCAGCAGCCTAACGGCGCCACATAAAACTTACGAATATGGATTGATGAGATCAAATAGAGTATCCCATCATATTACAATAGAATTTACAGCAAGTGGAAAATAAAAGAAAATCCCCCAACATTGCAAGGAGGAGTTTAAAAGAAGTGACATAAAGGAGAGTACTTAAAAAGAAAGAGAGAGGTTAGATCTCTTACGAAAGTTCGGCAGCCTAACGGCGCCACTCAAAACTTCCAAAATGGATTGATGAGAGAGAATAGGGTCTCTCATCACATGAACATAAAAATTACAGTAGGATTAATATAAAAGAACATCCCAATCATAAGAAAGTTGAGCTTAAAAGAAATGACATAAAAGAGTGTACTTAAAAAGAAAGAGAGTTGTAGGATCCCTTACCTCGGGTCCGACTTGACTCGATCGTTCTTTAATCTCCTGAATAATAAACTTGAGTTAATTTCTAATTACTTAAGAACCATTTTCAAGTTCATTATTACTTTTATACCACTTATTACCATGTCATAAACATTATGTAATCATTTAAGTTAATAATATTTGTTTTGCCGATATTTGGTTCTTAAGTCGAAAGTGGACTTCTTACAATTACATGTTGTTCGTGTGGACAAATTTTTATTATATCCAGAATTTTATTCATTATGTATATATCATATATGTCATATATATCCAGTACATGCATGCATTTATAACATTACATAATCATTTAGAGGTAAGAAATGAAACGCACCGTTCATGGAGACGGTAAGCCGTACGAACGCATGAACGCTACTTTCATTTCTATTTAGTATTTTATAGAATGGAATAATAATTATATAAAGGTATATTATAATTCCAGTATAATATAATATATAATATCATATTTACATCCTTTATACATCCCACATATGGTATTTAACGAATCAAATCACTTTGAGGGGGCGGTAGTCCGCACTTCCTTAAATGAAGATATCTCGTATACCCATAATGGAAGCCATAAAGGTAAGACAAAAACGAAAAATACATAAGAATAAATAAAACATAAACATATTATATATCATATATAAAAATAGTGACATCATAATGGCCACCTTTGAAGGTGTTAAATGAGTATTGAACAATCATCGTTTCGGGAGGCAGAATTTCACCATCCACGGAAACCGTATGTTCTTTAACCATTTGATGTAGTTGTGTGAGAGTGTAGCTCGAATAAATCTTATAAAAACATCCCAGTATATTGAATATACTGGTGTTGTTACAAAATAAGTAAATAAAAAGAGTTTAGGGGGTTGGAGAAGCAAGATAAAACAAATGAACATGAGAGAATGAATTACCTTTAAAAGAGTAACTCCTTTTGATTTGAGCCTAAAGGCTTCCTTTGAAAGGATTCTGCCCAAAGGTAATCCTCTAGGATGAGGCGAGGGATGTGGAGAGAGTAAATGGGCAGGGGTTGGCCGAGCCAAAGGCTTGAGGAGTGTGTTAAATGAGGTAGAGGTGGGGGCCTTTTATAAGAGGAGAGGAGGGGCACTTTTGGAAAGTAAAGAAATATTACTTTATTTGAAAATGTGTTTCCGTTTCAAAAGGACCCACATTGATATAATTCGTGGATAAGGTGATAAGTCTTCGAAATACACTCATACAATTGGTTTTGGACATGTGTAGTTCATAGATTTTTCATTATCTTTCCATTTTATTTAAATCGTCAAATAATGATGTCATCGCTGCATCATTATTATGTCATAAATAATTTAATTTATTTAATGTCTAAAAATTATAAAACAAATACTATGATGTAGGAAATCTTTGTATCTTTCCAATGACTATTTATAATCAAAATTTGGACCTGTGTAACCCTACTTAAAAATTGTTTTAGTAAAACAACTCATGTTTGTGTCAATTTAATTTTAACATTAAATAAAAAGTTATTTATGTCATTTCCCAACCAAAGTGTCTCCATGGGGTCCCCAAGTTGGCCCATGGCTTGTCTTGGTCGGCCATGACTCACCCAATAGTTTTAGGACAAGTGTCATGGTGTTTTCACATTCTTATAATATCATTTTTACCTTAAATTACACTAATTACCTCTAATCGCGATTAAGAACTTAATAAGTTACTATTCACCAAAAAAATTATTATAATCTCATTGAACCACATTTTAATTCTTAATGACAACCATGTATGTCAGATTTTTGAAAATCAAAACACAATGATGGCAAAATTTCATTTAAACGGAAAATCAGTTTTTATAAGTACCACTTAGTGGTTTCACTATTCATCAAAAATTGAAGTTTTTCAGAAAAAATCCCAAAAATTCACCCTAAGCTATATTTGATATTCTGAATTCAAAAATGAAGTCCATTTTACAAAATTCAAAACATATATGTCACATTAATTATTTTAATAATTAATTCCCGCTGTCATGTCAAATAGCGTGTTTTATGAAACAATAAGTATCAAAAGATTGACACTGGTTTAAGTCTGATTTCAAAGTGAAATTGATTCCAACGAACACTTTTGGATTTAATGGTAAAAATATCTTCTAATTTCACTTTAAAACCAATTCAAAATATAATCTAATAATATAAATAAATTAGATTAAAAAGTGCTTTTGAATTAAAATACAACATTTTACACTATTCATTAAAAAAATGAACTTTATCGGAAAGATACCAAAAATTTACACAAAGTAAATTTTGATGTCCCGATTCTTAATAAGAGTTTTATTTGGTCCAAAAGAATGTTTAAGAGTGAAAAAAACTATATTTAATGACGGTTCTCCATCAAAATGTGATAAGTGAACCTTTAGTGAAAACTCGGGCATATACGCCTAAAATTGAATTCTTTCCGTATTTTAAGCCTTTATCTTTTATTGTACAAATGTAATAATATTTAAGAACATATATATTCATATTTTAGTTATTTCTATCCATTCCCTCCATTACAACGGCTACATGTTAACTACCATTTAAAATAATATTATTTTATTATTAGAGTGCAACGTAAGATTCCCAAGAAACTCGTTGTTGCGTGTTGGGTACGCCATCGAGCATAGCGTCCCCTTTAAAGTCATATTAATATTTTATTCACAAATATGGATAAATATGAAAATGTCATATTCCTTATTTACCTGGGGTGTTACATCCTTCCCCCCTTTTGGGAATTGCGTCCTCGCAATTTTTAAAATTGTGCTTGGAAATATCCTTGAAAGTCCCACATCGGAACAAAAGTCGGTAAAAAAAATAAAATAAAGAAAGATAAGTACAAAGGTCACCCGAGTTAACCCATACTAGGATTCCAAGTATGAAAATATGGACATGGAGGAGAAAACATAGGTTCATGTTCTCATGGAGAGTGATAGAAAACATGTTTAGGAGAAAGTTAACCATGAGAAAATCACAAACTTGTGATGGGTTAAACGGTATTCGATTCCCCAGTAGGAAAAGTTAATAGACAAAATTTTTGTTTTAAGTTACTTTTTATTGAGGAATTTATTCATAAGGAAGCATAATCACTTATCATGTTGACTTTCAACTTTTACTAGATTCCTTAGTCAAACTCATATTTTTTCCAAAAGACGAGTATTTAGGGAGACTTGTTCGCATCAAGAGTACTATAATCAACTTCTAGAGAATCACCTAATCCCCAAAATAGAACTATATACATCCCATGTATTTAGGCTTTAACCAAAACCAAAACCAAAAAGGTTATTACAAGATCAGATAATCCAGAAAAGGATAACCCCTTATAAAAAAGAAAATCTATTCTTAATCTCCAAAATTTGTCCAACAAAACCCAAAGTTCAACGAGGACCATCCGATAAACAATTTGTCCATAAAATTCTTCAAAGTAAACCAATATAAGATTGAAACCCAAATATTTGAAGGATTTAGTCACATAGTCTTCCAAGTTAAATCGTAACATTTATCTCCAAACAACATTAGTCGCTCCTAAAGCCTCACATTGAAAAGTAATTATCCTAATCACATATCCTCCAAAATCAACTTACTCTTAATTCATAAAATCATATAACTAAAAAGAATCAGTAAAACTAACCAGGGACTTCACGTAGTCCAGTGGTAGGCGATAAATACCAGTCGCACTTTGGTTGTGGGTTCGATTCCCGCAGCTTTGTCCGACGCGACGGGTTGTCACACGGTCTGCGTGTTGTCCTTTTTTCAAAACTATATAATTCTTAAAACATTCCCCAAAATGAGATAAAATCTTCAAAGATGATCATAACATATTTTAACCTCAAGTTTATCTCATGCCTTTCATTTTCCATTAGAACATATAATAACCCATAATTACCTCAAAAGTAAGGATCATATAAACCCTAATGGTTACCCTAATAATTATTACCTGAATTTCCACATTGAGTTGGCCATCTCGTACATGATGCACTAGAGAACTCACCAAGGATGAAGTGGTTGATCATGACTCCTTGATAGTTGGTTTAGAACAACCATGAGTTTCCTCATTGAATCCTCCATTTTACCTAGTATCTTAATCATAGATCCACCACAGTTTCCTTCAATCCAATTGTCACTTTGGTGCCTGCGAGATCCAGCCATTCACTAAAAACAGAAGTGTCAGTGTGAGTATATCAACAAAACCATCATGTACTAATGAGTAAGATAAACACTAAGATATACTTACTCATTCACTTTATCTAAAACTAGGACTCTTTCTGAAATCCTAACCATTATGGTAATGTCACTTATGCTTAAAGAATACCCTAACCTCTAAAGTTATCTAAACCTCCCTCTGATACCAACTATTAGGCCCCAGCCTTAAACCTTACTTAATCTTGAGTTATTACAAGATTACACATTAAGGATCTTTTTAGGTTTAGAGTTTTAGAGAATTAGATCATGAAACTTGCATTACATTCCATATTTAGACAAAGTGGTTACATGAAAGACAGTATTCATTCTTCCCATCAACGGAAACATATTTAAAATAAAACATGGATTATTTCTTGACACATCCTTGACACTGTCATCACATCATGTACCCTTCCCTTGACCTGTGAAAAACATTTCAAAAACTTGGGATGAGCATAAAAAGCTCAGTAAGGGATATAAAAATATGGAAAGGAATCATGAGTACATGTATACATAAGAATGAAATCATACTTTACCCATAAAACATAGGCACTTTAACATACCTCATAAAATCATAGAAATCATATGACATAAAGGTAACTTGAGGCATTCATAACATTCTTACATAGGGAGTAACCCTCTTGGTTACGTTTGGAATACCCATCACAGTATATTCCCTAAATCTCTTCGGAGAAACCTTAACGTTTCACTCCTTCGCGTTACCCAATGCATTGGAGAGCTATATCGGGCTCACCCGCCCTTAGTTTATCACGGAACCACCCGTTATTCATAACAATGCCCAAGAACCATAAAATAATCGTATCACATAAAACATGAATAAAGGAAACATAACATTTCCACATTTCAATCACAATATAACATTTTAGGATATTCAAATAATGAATCCATTAAAAAACCATTTCAAAACCATTTAAAACATTTAATAAAGAGATTTTTGAATCAAAGTGTCCCATACCACCTTAAAGCTTAAAATTTTAAACCATTAATATCCATATAAATAAATCCTTAAAACCATTTTGAAAACATGGATATTAATAAGAACAAATAATTAAAACATTTAAAATGATATTTTGGTTAAAGGGGTTTTACCAAAATTAGTGACACCTGAATACAATAATTGAGGAATAACATTTAGTCAGAACTTTATAATATCATGAGAATAAATGGATTCATGATATAATACTCCAAAGGACAGTATATACACCATATAAGAGTGAATTGGTGCATAACAACAATGAACCCTCAATAGAAATGTCAAATGTGATGAAATCCCTTATAAAGAAGGTATCCTTAAATTAAGGACAAATCAATCTCAAAAATATGTGTGATAAATATAAATACACCCAATATAAGTGGATATTATGTGTAAAACAATAAAAGGTCATTCACACATATTCAATGGATGACATATTCAATGACCACATGTTGAACCCAAAGAAATCGAAATTGGGTTAAAAAGTTCCCTTGACAGCCTAACGGCATCACATCAAAATGAGTTGGTGAGAGATAAAAAGTGTATCTCATCACTTGGACATAAAATTTAAATCAATAAGGATATATGAGAACATATCCCAACATAAAAATATGTAAATTAAAAGACCCAACAAAATAAGTCTTTTAAAAAAGAGGAGGGTGAAAGGTTCCCTTACCAACTTGGGTATCTTTCAAGACATACACCCCATGAAAGAAGGACAATAGATCGTTGTTGTAAATACTCATAAACAAAAGTATATTACACAAATAGTAGAATAATGGGCAGTACATACACCACTCAATCGAATTTGTGGCAAATGTAGCATAAATCTCACGGGAATAAAAGTGAGATGGAAAATCCCTTACGAAAACTCAGCAGCCTAACGGCGCCACATAAAACTTCCGAATATGGATTGATGAGATCAAATAGAGTATCCCATCATATTACAATAGAATTTACAGAAAGTGGAATATAAAAGAAAATCCCCCAACATTGCAAGGAGGAGTTCAAAAGAAGTGACATAAAGGAGAGTACTTAAAAAGAAAGAGAGAGGTTAGATCTCTTACGAAAGTTCGGCAGCCTAACTGCGCCACTCAAAACTTCAAAAATGGATTGATGAGAGAGAATAGGGTCTCTAATCACATGAACATAAAAATTACAGTAGGATTAATATAAAAGAACATCCCAATCAAAAGAAAGATGAGCTTAAAAGAAATGACATAAAAGAGTGTACTTAAAAAGAAAGAGAGTTGTAGGATCCCTTACCTCGGGTCCGACTTGACTCGATCGTTCTTTATTCTCCTGAATAATAAAATTGAGTTAATTTCTAATTCCTTAAGAACCTTTTTCAAGTTCATTATTACTTTTATACCACTTATTACCATGTCATAAACATTATGTAATCATTTAAGTTAATAATATTTGTTTTACCGATATTTGGTTCTTAAGTCGAAAGTGGACTTCTTACAATTACATGTTGTTCGTGTGGCCAAATGTTTATTATATCCAGAATTGTATTCATTATGTAGATATCATATATGTCATATATATCCAGTACATGCATGCATTTATAACATTACATAATCATTTAGAGGTAAGAAATGAAATGCACCGTTCATGGAGACGGTAAGCCGTACGTACGAATGAACGCTACTTTCATTTCTATTTCGTATTTTATAGAATGGAATAATAATTATATAAAGGTATATTATAATTCCAGTATAATATAATATATAATATCATATTTCCATCCTTTATACATCCCAAATATGGTTTTTAACGAATCAAATCACTTTGAGGGGGCGGTAGTCCGCACTTCCTTAAATGAAGATATCGCGTATACCCATAATGGAAGCCATAAAGGTAAGACAAAAATGAAAAATACAGAAGCATAAATAAAACATAAACATATTATATATCATATATAAAAATATTGACATCATAATGGCCACCTTTGAAGGTGTTAAATGAGTATTGAACAATCATCGTTTCAGGAGGCAGAATTTCACCATCCACGGAAACCGTTTGTTCTTTAACCATTTGATGTAGTTGTGTGAGAGTGTAGCTCGAATAAATCTTATAAAAACATCCTAGTATATTGAAGATACTGGTGTTGTTACAAAATAAGTAAATAAAAAGAGTTTAGGGGGTTGGAGAAGCAAGATAAAACAAATGAACATGAGAGAATGAATTACCTTTAAAAGTGTAACTCATTTTGATTTGAGCCTAAAGGCTTCCTTTGAAAGGATTCTGCCCAAAGCGAATCCTCTAGGATGAGGAGAGGGATGTGGAGAGAGTAAATGGGCAGGGGTTGGCCGAGCCAAAGGCTTTAGGAGTGTGTTAAATGAGGTAGAGGTGGGGGCCTTTTATAAGAGGAGAGGAGGGGCACTTTTGGAAAGTAAAGAAATATTACTTTATTTGAAAATGTGTTTCGGTTTCAAAAGGTCCCACAGTGATATAATTCATGGATAAGGTGATAATTCTTCGAAATACACTCATCCAATTGGTTTTGGACATGTGTAGTTCATATATTTTTCATTATCTTTCCATTTTATTTAAATTGTCAAATAATGATGTCATCACTGCATCATTATTATGTCATAAATAATTTAATTTATTTAATGTCTAAAAATTATAAAAAAAATACTATGATGTAGGAAATCTTTTTATATTTCCAATGACTATTTATAATCAAAATTTGGACCTGTGTAACCCTACTTAAAAATTGTTTTAGTAAAACAACTCATGTTTGTGTCAATTTCATTTTAACATTAAATAAAACGTTATTTATGTCATTTCCCAACCAAAGTGTCTCCATGGGGTCCCAAAGTTGGCCCATGGCTTGTCTTGGTCGGCCATGACTCACCCAATAGGTGTAGGACAAGTGTCATGGTGTTTTCACATTCTTATAATATCATTTTTACCTTAAACTACACTAATTACCACTAATCGCGATTAAGAACTTAATAAGTTACTATTCACCAAAAAAATTATTATAATCTCATTGAACCACATTTTACTTCTTAATGACAACCATGTATGTCGGATTTTTGAAAATCAAAACACAATGATGGCAAAATTTCATTTAAACGGAAAATCAGTTTTTATAAGTACCACTTAGTGGTTTCACTATTCATCAAAAATTGAAGTTTTTCAGAAAAAATCCCAAAAATTCACCCTAAGCTATATTTGATATTCTGAATTCAAAAATGAAGTCCATTTTAAAAAATTCAAAACATATAAGTCACATTAATTAATTTAATAATTAATTCCCGCTGTCATGTCAAATAGCGTGTTTTATGAAACAATAAGTATCAAAAGATTGACACTAGTTTAAGTCTGATTTCAAAGTGAAATTGATTCCAACGAACACTATTGGATTTAATGGAAAAAATATTTTCTAATTTCACTTTAAAACCAATTAAAAATATAATCTAATCATATAAATAAATTATATTAAAAAGTGGTTTTGAATTAAAATACAACATTTTACACTATTCATTAAAAAAATGAACTTTATCGGAAAGATACCAAAAATTTACACAAAGTAAATTTTGATGTCCCGATTCTTAATAAGAGTTTTATTTGGTCCAAAAGAATGTTTAAGAGTGAACAAAACTATATTTAATGACGGTTCTCCATCAAAAGGTGATAAGTGAACCTTTAGTGAAAACTAGGGCATATACGCCTAAAATTGAATTCTTTCCGTATTTTAAGCCTTTATCTTTTACTGTACAAATGTTAAAATATTTAAGAACATATATAATCATATTTTAGTTATTTCTATACATTCCCACAATTACAACGGCTACATGTTAACTACCATTTAAAATAATATTATTTTATTATTAGAGTGCAACGTAAGATTCCCAAGAAACTCGTTGTTGCGTGTTGGGTACGCCATCGAGCATAGCGTCCCCTTTAAAGTCATATTAATATTTTATTCACAAATATGGATAAATATGAAAATGTCATATTCCTTATTTACCTGGGGTGTTACAATTTATGTTATTATAAATATGGTACACCAATATTCATTATTATATCCATCCTATAATGTAAAATGTCCCAATACATGCATACGTATGGTTTACCATCTCAACGTCGTGGTGTAGTTTGTTATTCAAACACATCATTATTTGGATTGATATAATAATGAGTTTAAATAATGTAAATAATAAATATTTCATATTAATGATTCTATATATATGATATAAAATCCAATTACATACGATTTCAACATTAATATAATGATATTGTCGCTCGTGCGTACATACATTTTACCATCTCCACAAACGTTATGAGATTCATTCCCCATCATAATTATTCAAGAATAATTTTAATATTATAATTATAATTAATTATTAGGAAAATAATATCATTATTTATATGAATCAAATACATCCTATCCATAACAAACATGCCTTACATAACCAAACATAAACAGGAAAACAAATAAGATAACACCTGAAATGATGATATTACTAAAATATTATTAACAAAGCAATATTATAAGATCATATATGATATCATATTTATGTATATGAATCTTTTATAATTTAATAACAATGTTTTAACTATTATATAGTAGTTAAACATACCATCTACTTAGGAAAATTACAAGGTAAGTGTTATTTTCACAATCTATTTTTTATCCGAGGTTACTTTTAAGTAAGTATCTACTGGGACCTCTTTTTCACCCACATCTATGTTTCTATAAAATATATTTTAAATTTTTTTACTATTTACTAGAATTTGGTTTAAATTCATTTATACCCTTGTTTTACCTTTTATGAAATGTTTTGGAAGGAATATTTTTATCGTTTTCCAAACAAGGTACTTTATGGCCTTTTCGACAGAATTAAGGTAATACTATTTTTTAACTTATTTTGCTTGTGCGGCTATTTTCTGCCGTAATATCATCGTTGAATCTTCCCATACATTCATATAAGAATATTTTTCAAATAAATGATTTCTTTTATAAATATTTTACTTCTAAATGGTTTCAAAATAAGAAGAGTTATTCATTTCAAATAGTTTTCATTTCATCTATGATAACATTCTTTGATGTAATTTAAAATTGTTTGAAGTTTATTTATTATGATAAAAATTTTCCATATTGTATTGAAGATTTTGTGATATGTTTTACTATGGACGAATTATTTTTACACCATTCATGGTTGATAGGGAAAGTATTTATATTTTGTATGATAGTTTTAATATGATTGTTCCTGTTATGTTTAAACCTTTTCATATGAGGAATGCATTGTACATAGTAAGTGATGGGTGGAGCCCACAATAGCTCCTTGATTAATTGGTAGGTATCATATGAAAAACATTTTTCTTGGAATAAGGCCTTGAAAAAATCTTATTTTTAGTCTTTTCATAAGGCCTTGACTATGTGGTTATGAAGTCTGGGATTATGGGGTCCATCATTATGAAAGTTGTAATGGATATTTCATGTGATTATTTGACTAAGAGATTATCTATATGAATAATTAAATGGAATTATATTATTTTATATTTTCCATATTCTTTTGAGTTTTATGTTTAAAATTCTTCTGTTTTAGTCTTATACAGTGGCTTAAATGTTTATGCTTATTTATAAATGTTTCTGCTATATTCTTATCCTTACAGAGCATTTTTGCTCACCCATTTCTATGATTTAGTTTTTCCAGGATGTGAAGAAGTATATTATGGTGGACCTCCATTCATGGGCTAAAGTTATAAGTGTGTTAAAAGGTGGAAAAAAATTTGTTGATGTTATTATATCACGATGTAATGTAAAACTTAGGAATGTATCTAGTACTTACAAGGATACTAAATTGATCGGTCTTTTAGGATTTGATCCCATGTGAACATGCCAATGTTATGTAATAATTCACCATCTCTAGGTAACTAGGGTTGGTGTGTTATAGTTGGTATTAGAGAATGTTAAGTACAAAAAATAGAATCTAGATTTAGAAAAACTCTAATTAGAAAACATTACCCTAAGATAGACTTTGAGGATTGGTATAGAAGAACTTACAAGAATTTTGGTACTGAAGTGATTTTGTGAGTTTTATAAGAAATACATCTAGTTCTAGATCTGAGTAGGTAGAGTCAGCTCTAAAATAGATGTACCTAGGGGTAAATCCTAAAAATACCGCTTTGAGCAAGACTCAAACGGGAACTGGTGTATGACAATGGGACTTGCTGCACTCTTTGTTACGACACTCCCATGGGATATGCTTAGAATAATTCTCTTTCTTTTACCGAGCATTATGAAGGGTTTATGAGTACATAATTCTACAAATAAAACATTTTTTTGATTATTTATTATAACCATAAATGGTTCAATTTATGTTTAGGGTTTTACAGTTTGCAATTATGCATTGTGATTCATAAACTAATCTAGTGTTTTCCGTTCTTTAGAAACGATGAATAGTGGAAGGAATGAAAACCATATAAATGAACATAATCCATATAGGGATTTCCCTCATACTCAAGATTATTATAGTTGAACTGGTGATGCAACTGGTGCTGATTAGCTTATCACTATACTTAGAAAACTCACTCATGTTATGAATAATAACCTTACCCATACAGAGCACCCTAATCCACAACACAGAGTATCAATTTTAGACAAATTCATGAGGAAACAACCACCAACATTCAATGGGATTACAAATACATTAGTATTGAGCAATGGATAAATTCTTTAGAGAAAAAATTTTATGCTTTAGGGAGTAGTGAAAGGGAAAAAGTTGTCATGGCAGTTTATCACCTCACAAGAGATGAAAATAAATGGTGGACATTAATCCAATACAAAAAGGAAGAGTAATAAGTATAAAACATGGAATTGGGGGAGTTTAAGCAGATTTTCTTAGAAAAATACTTTCCCCAAGGCCATCTAGAAAACATGGAAAGATAATTTCTGAGTCTGAGCCAAAAGGTGGATGAGAATGTAACAAAGTATGATGCTAACATTACAAGGATAGAATGGCATGAAAAAGATTATATATTTAACCCATGGAGTAAGATTTATTAATTCTTTGAGGTTTTAGAACCATTTCACAATTGATAATTAGTCTCACAGTCCATCTCATCATACGAAGATATAGTCTCATGCGCTATCAAGACAGAAAAGGAATTCCTTATATCTTAAGACTTTAAAGAATATCAAGAGAAAAAGATATCTTTTGAACACTTTGGAAAATAAAATAATGGGAAGAAGGGAAAATTTGAATATCCCTCATATGGTAAATGTGCGAAGAAACACCCTGGTAATTGCCTGAAGGAAATGGGAGTATGTTACAACATTGGTGAAAATGGCCACCAAGCTCATGATTGCGATGGAAAATAAAAGGATGACAATGTTGAATGAGACAAATGTATAGAAAAGGGTCATTATGTAAATTATTGTCCAAAGTGTCAAGGTAACATACCTAAAAATTATAAGCGAGGAAGGCCAAGCTTAGGCGATCACTACTACTGAGATTGAAGCTCTAAATAACATGGTGGAAGGTAATTTAATGGTTTCCTCATGTTAAGACAATGCTTTATTTGATTCTGGATCATCGCCTTGTTTCATATCTTCCCAATTTTCTAAAAAATTAGATATTTTAAATTTGACTTAACAAGGGAGTTGTGAGTCAAAATTCTTAAGGGAAGTATCATTGCAACAATGTTTTTTGAATTAGTTCATATTAAAGAATATAAATGTTCTTTATCTTCTGATCTCATCATCATACCCATGATTGGATTTGATATAATCCTTGGAATGAATTTGCTTTCAGACCATCATGCAAAAATTTACTATAAAAAGAATTAGGTTGCAATTTTTGATGATGATAAGGATTGACTTATCTTTATAATAGAAATGTCACCACCTTATTCTTATCTATATCTGAACCCAGTAGCTCTACTAAATTCAATTTTTGGGGAATAATAGAATGAAATAACTATGAGAGAGTAAAATAATGTTGCAATAGAGGATGTACCTATTATGAAACAATATATTTATGTTCTTCTGGAGGATTTACATGGACATCCTCTAGAATGAGAAATTGAGTTTTCGATTGATTTAATTCCTGGTTCAATTCCCATATCGAAGACCCCTTATAGAATGACCACTGTGGAATTAGAAGAACTAAAGAAACAACTAGGAAAATTGAGTAACAACATATTTTTTCACCTTAGTGTTTCTCCATAGGGATCCCCTTTTCCTTTTTGTTAAGAATAAAGACAAATATATGAGGTTGAGAATTGACTACATGGAGATCAATGCTATAACAATAAATAAAAGTATACCCTACCTCACATTGATGATTTATTCGACTAAATTCATGGATCTCAATATTTTTTAAGGATTGACCTTTGATATGGATATCATCAGTTGTTTTTGGAGAAGGAAGACATTCCCAAAATTGCATTTCGAACCAGGTACGGGCATTATGAGTTTACCATAATGCCTTTTGGATAGACTAATGCACCCTCTTTTTTCATGGATCGAATGAATAGAGTTTTAAAGGAATAATATGATGACGTTTTATTGGTATTTATTGACGATATCTTGGTATATTCCAAATTCTACGATGATCATGAAAATCACTTGTGCATTATTCTAAAGGCTCTTAGAATAAATGAATTATATGAGAAGTTGAGAAAGTGTGAATTATGGCTTCACGATATTTATTTTCTTGGCCACATTGTCTCTATGTATGGAATCTATTTTGATTCTTAAAAGACCAAGGAAATCAATGAATGTACAACACCGATTATTATACCTGAGGTACACAATTTTATTGGTTTAGTGGTTTATTATCGACGTTTCCTCTAAAATTGTTCCTGATGGGAAAACCCATTAACCAAACTCACACGTAAATGGGTTAAATTTGTTTGGAAAAAAGAGTGTGAAGAATGTTTTTACGAATTTAAGAGAAGCTTAGTTAATGTTCTTATATTGAATCTACCATCGGGGAATGATGGGTTTGTTATTTATAGCAATGCTTCACTAAAATGACTTGGTTGTGTCCTTATGCAGAATGATAGAGAAATTGACAATGCATCACGATGACTAAAAATTCATGAAAAAAACTATCCCACTAATGATCTTTAGTCAGTAGCTATAATCATTTATCTGAAAATATAGAGACATTATCTCTATGGTGAAAAATGTGATATTTATACTGATTACAAGAGTTTGAAGTATATTTTCTCACAAAATGAAAGCCACTTGAGGCAAAGGAAATGACTTGAACTACTCAAGTATTATCATAAAACTATACACTACCACCCAGGGATTGGATAATGATATAAGTGTGTTCAAATGGGAAAAAATGTTGTGAATGTCTTTATTTCATGATGTAATGTAACATTTATGAATGTATCTAGTATATCCAAGGCTTATAAACAGATCCGTCTTTCGAGACATGATTCCTTGTATCATGCCAATGATATATGCTTGATTAATTAAGATATGTTTGTTATTGATAGGAAGTATTTGATTCCTATTCAGAATGATATCATGTTCATACTCATTATTTTTTATCATAAAATGAAAATTATTCTTGAATGATTATGATGGAGAGAAAATCTCATCACCTTCGTGGAGACGGTAATCCATACGTACGCAAGAGCGACAATATCATTTTATTGGTGGTGAAATTGTATGTAATTGGATGGTATATCATATATAAAGAATAATTATCATGTTATATTTATTATTTACATCAGTTAAACTCATTATTATACCCATCCAAATAATGAACAATTTGAATAACTAACTACACCATGACGTGGAAACGGTAAACCGTACGTACACACGTATGATGTATTTGTCATTTATCAGATATGTTGAATAAAAAATATGGTTTTAACATATTTATAATAATATTTTAGTATATAGAAGGTATTGGATTTATTATTTTGGAATGTAAACTACAAATAAAGAGGAAGTGGAAGAAGAAATGAACTTGAAAGAGGTGATAAAATATTTCCCTCTTCTTCAGGTTCTTCCTTTTGATTTGATCAAAATGGCTAGTTTGGTTGGATTTCTGACCAATGGAATGCATCTAGGATGAAGGGAGGAATATTGGTAGGATATTTGGGTAGTGGTTGTCTAATCCAAAAGGCATTGGAGGTGTGAAATTAAGATAAGGGGAAGTTCCCTCTTATAAGAGAGGTGAGGTTCACTTTAGGAAAATCTTGGAATATTATTTTATAATAAAATTATTTTCGGATTCTAATGGCTTTAAAATGAATTATTTCGAGGATAATGTAGGGATGAGTGAAAAAACTCTCAACCAATCAGTTTTAGACAGGTTTAGGTCATCATATTAACTTTATCATTTTTATTTGACACTTACTTAAAGAGTTTTACATTTACCAAGTCTCATTGTATTTTTATATTTTATAGTTATTAAACATACTAAAAAAGTCCAAGAAAACCCCATGTGGTTCATTATTATTTTGTAAAACCTTATCTATGTCCTTTGGATGAACCTTATATTTTTTGGAATATTATATCAAATATGGTGGCAGATGCTTTGAGTGGAAAGGATCATGGAGTTTTGAACAGTATGAGAGTTGAAAGGGATTCTATTTTCATGGATATAGTAAAGATGGATATGGGAATAACCATGGAAGTTTAAACAAAAATACATTTTCAAATGGTTGCGAGACCATATTTACTAGAAAGGATAAAACATTAACAGACTAAGGAGGAAGAGTTTCAAAAGAAGATTAAAGTTTAAAATTATGGGAGATTGAGTGACTTCATATATGAAGATGGAATTTAGATATTTGGGAAGAGACATTTTGTTCCTAACATACCATATCAAAAAAGGGAATTTTGTATAATTTGAATAGCTCCAATTTTTCTATACACCATGGGAGCACCATGATGTATAGATATTTGAAGAATCATTTTTGTGGGGACCACATGAAGAGTGAGATTTCTAATTTTGTGTCAAGATGTATGGTTCGTCAACAAGTTAAAGCTGGAAGAGAACAAACTAGAGGAGTCATGCAACCTCTTCCCATACCTGAGTGGAAATAGGATAATATTTCGGTGGTCTTTTTCATGGGTCTATTAAAGACTCCTAGAAGCAATGATACAATATGGTTCATTGTTGATCGTTTTACCATGTTAGCACATTTTATAGCTATTAGAGAAAATTTACCACTTGAACATCCGGAAATACTATATATTAATGAATTTGTATGACTCCATGGTGTACCCCTATCAATTGTTATTGATCGTGATCCTCATTTTATGTCGAGATTCTAGAAAATTTTTCAGAAGGTCCTGGATACTAAACTTCATTTGAGCACTGCCTACCACCCTCAAACAGATGGTCTTTCATAATGTACTATTCAAACCATAGAAGACATGTTGAGATCTTGCTCACATGACATTCATGGTATGTGGGATCAATATTTACATTTGGAAGAATGTTCCTATAACAAAATCTTCCATTCAAGTATTCAAATGGAACCATATGAAGCGTTATGTGAAGAGATGTCGCACACAAACTTGTTGGGATGATGTGGCTGAAAGAAAACTAATAGGCCCAGAACATGTTTATGAATAAATAGAAAAGGTGAAGGTTATCCAAACCCACATCAAAGCATCCCAAAGTAGGAAAAATAGCTATGCGAATAACCAAAGGAAGCATTCGGAATTTCAAGTAGAAACCAATGTTTTCTTGAAGGTATCTCCATGGAAGGGTGTTATACGTTTCAATATGATGGGTAAATTGAGTCCCCAGAACATTGGACCTTTTGAAATTATAGAATGAATTGGAGTTATAGCTTATTGTTTGGAAATGCCTCCATGTATCTCCAAAGATCATGATGTGTTCCAAGTATCACTATTGAGAAAATACATGCCTAACCCAACGCATGTACTCACCTATGAGGAAATTGAACTGGAACCAGATTTGTCTTATTGTAAAGAGCCATTCAAAATTCATGATACTAGAGAACATGTACTGAGAAACTGGATGAATCATCTGGTAAAAGATCAATGGAGAAACCATAAATGGGTGATACAATGTGGGAACCTGAGAAACATATGATGAATAACCACCTGAATCTTTTTATGCAATAATATTCTAGAAATTTTGAGGACGAAATTATTTTAAATAGGGGAGAATGTAACACCCCAAGCCTCCACAGTATAATTCCCTTTGAATAATGTTGTAGCTTTCGTTGAATGCAACTTTGAGTTTTAATAAATCACAACAAATCAAAATATCCTTTATGAATATTAATAAATACTTTTTGATGTTTTATATGTTATTTTTCAAAATTGATGTCGTCTTTGAATTTGAAATATCGAAATTATCTTATGGTGAATTTGTGGTAATTTTTTGAAAATATTCAATTTTTTATGAATAGTGAAAAACACTACATTATTGGTTAAAACCAACTTTTTATTTAAAGATTTATTTATTTCATTTAAATTTATTTTCATTCAAGAATGATACACAATTCCTATATATATTAAATGTAATTCATTGGTGTTATCTTATAATATATTTAGATATATAAAAATTTAATTGATCTTTTTACCGTAATTTATCAACCTCCAAGGAGCATTATAAAATTGTATAAAACATAATTTTCCCTCTTATGTGAGATTAATTTAAAAAATATAAGAGACATTGTTGATATAAGTAAGTAAAATATGGTTCAATAATATAAATTTTTTTTAGTGAGTAGTAACTTTTGATTTTTATTTACCACAGTTAAAAGTAAATATTGTAATTAAGGCTAAAAATGATATTATAATTACCATAACACATGTCCTAATTCTATTAGATATGTATAATTTGAATGAAAAAAATAGTAGGAATAAAATATGATCCCCTTTGGTTCACATGGATTAGATTAGGTCATTTATTATTATTTTATTTAATGAATACTTAAAAGAGTTAAATTCAATGTTTAATAACTAAACCATTTTTAATATAGAGTTATACATAATATAAATTAGACTATAAATATTAATTATAAAGATAAAAGGATTTCCTATGTAATGATATTTTATTTATAATTTTTATACATTGTATAAATTAATTTATTTATGACTCAATGATTATGGAGTAATTACCTTATTAATGAAAGATCAAAATAATTGATATTATAAATATCCAAATAAATGTAATTTGAGACTTTTGATGAAATAAACTAATTTTTTATGTTAATTTGACATGTAAGAGTTTATTAATTTTTTTTTGAAGTAATCATTCATTAATGATTTCCACAAAAACCAAATAGTAAATAGTATCAAAATAGACATAATTGAGTTTTTAAATAAAATACTATATTATTAAATGAAAAAATAATCCAAAAAAATCTACGGTTCAGCCAACATACATAAATAAGGTTATATATATTAATAATTATCCACTTGGGGATCACTTATCTTGTTATAGTTAGTTTATTAACAATATAATATAAAAATACAAAGAGACATGGTAAATGTCAAACTATTTAACTATGAGTTAAATATAAAAGATAAGGTTAATATGATGACATAATCCTGTCTAAAACCCATTATTTGAGTGTTTACGACTGATCCCCACCTTATCCTTGAAATAATTCATTTTAAATAAATTGTAAACTGAAAATGATTTTATTATAAAATAATTTTCATTCTTTTCCTAAAGTGATCCTCACCATTCTCATAAAAGGTCACTTCTCCTTCTCTTAATTTAACACTTCCAAAATCCATTTGGCTCGGTAGCCCCTAGCCCAAATATCCCCCCAACATTTCTCCCTTCATCCTAGAGGCCTTTTTTTGTCAGATAACCATCATATCGAGCTCTTTTGATCAAATCAAAAGGATAAACCTGGGGAAGCGGTAAATATTTCATCACATCTTTCAAGTTCGTTTCTTCTTCCACTTCATCTTTCTTTGTTGTTTCCATTCCATAATAATTAATCCATTACCATATACATATTTTGATGTTATTATAAATATTTTACAACAATATACATTATTCAATCCATCCTATAAATTACAAAGTCACCACACGTGTGTATGTACGTTATACCGTCTCCACGTCATGGTGTAGTTTGTTATTCAAACACTTCATTATTTGGATGGGTATAATAATGAGTATAACTTATGTAAATAATAAATATAACATGTTAATTATTCTTTATATATGATATACCATCCAATTACATATGATTTCAGTATCAATATAATGATATTGTTGCTCATGCATACGTACGGATTACAGTCTCCACGAACGAGATGAGATTCATCCCCCATCATAAAAATTAAATAATAATTTTCATTTTATTATTAAAAATAATGTTTATAAAAATAATATATTTCATTTTAGGAATCAAATACATCTTATCCATAACAAACATGGCTTTCATATCCGTGCATATAAAGGAAAACAATCTGTTAACACCCGAAACGATGATACTACTAAAATATTATCAAAAAAAAAATATTATATGATCATATATGATATCATATTTATGTATATGATTTTTTCATAATTTAATAACAATTTTTTATCTGTTATACAAGAGGATAAAAAAACATTGACTATGGAAATGTACAAGGTAAGGGTAACTTTTAAAATCACTTTATTATCCGAGGTTGTTTTCACGTAAGTATCTACTAGGAACTCTTTATCATACACATCAATGTTTTTTTAAATATGTATTTCAAAAAAAATTACTATTTACTAGTCTATGGTTTAATTTCATTTATACCCTTGTTTTACTTTTTATAAAAAAAATTAAAGTAATCATTCTGTCTTTTTCCAAATAAGGTACATTATGAAATTTTCACCAAAATTGGGGTAAGAATGTTTTTTAACTTATACGGAATGTGTGGCTATTTTTCTTCGTTATATCATCGTTGAATATTGTTAAAAATATTAAAATAATATTTTTAAATTAAATTTTTTCTTTTATAATTGTGTGACTTTTAAATGATTTAAATATAAAAAGAGGTATTTATTTCAAATAGTTTTAATTTCAACTATGTCAATATCCTGTTATGGAATGTAAAATTGTTTGAAGTTGATTTATTATGATACAAATCATCCATATTGTATTGAATAATCTGTGTTATGTTTTACTGTGGTCATGTTATTTTTAAATCATTCATGGTTTATGGATAAAGTATTGTCATTTCGTATGCTAGTTTTAATACGAATGTTTATGTTTTGTTTAAACAATTTAAAATTAAGAATGCATTAGACATAGAAAGTGATGGGCTAAGACCTCTATAGCTCCTCAATGCATCAGTAGGTTTCATAAGGCAAAGTAGTGACTTGGAACAAGGCCTTAACAAAAGATTATTTGTATTCTTGGCACAAGGCCTTTACTATTTGGTTATAAAGTCTGGCGTTATGCATTCCATCATTATGAAAGTGGCTATTGATATTGCATTGATTATTCAATTAGTAGAATATCCATGTGAATAAGTAAATGGAATTATTTGGTTTTATATTTTCTATATTATGTTGGCGTTTATTTTTGAATGGATTTTTATTTAGTCATATACATTTCTGTAAATGTTTATGCTAATTTATGAATGTTTCCTCAATATTGTTATCCTTACTGAGAATCTGAGCTCACCTGTTTCTATGTTTTATTTTTCCTAGGATGTGACAAAGTAGTTTATGGTCGACCTCCAGGGATAGGATAATGATATAAGTGTGTTCTATAGGGGACACAAATATGTTGATGTTTTTATATAATGATGTAATGTAAAACTTATGAATATATATAATACTTCAAGGATACTAAACTGATCAGACTTTTGGAATTTGATCCCTTGTGATCATGCTAATGTTAAATAGTAATACACCAACTCTAGGTAACTAGGGTCGGAGTGTTACATAACATAAATATATATAGTTTACAAAACTACTATATTTTTTTGGTAATATTGGATTTTTTTAACTATGCTAGTGTAGTAATGTAATGCACAAAGTCTATTATTTTGGAGTTGGTTTGTTATACAATTCCCACTATCAAATTTGAAAATATGACAACATAAACATTATTAAAAATAAAACTTGATAATATTGTGAGTGATAGAACCAGGGATCCATCACAATAAAAATATGTAAAATAAATATATTTTAGTTCCCCCAAAAAATAATTTTCATGCAGTGGGTGTAATCCAAAATAAGAAGATAACAAAAGTTCAAAAAACATACGTACTTAAAGAAACATGAATAAATGTTATATAACATTCCTCTATATATTTTTAGAATATTAAATTAGTAAAAATCATTACATTAAAATAAATATAACTAAAAAAATTTATTTCCCCTTTTTATTTAAGTAATTCCATTTGATCATAGATAAAAATAAATGGAATATTAAAATAAGGTGTGTGGAAAGGGTATAAAATTGTTATAAAACCTATATAATTATATATATTTTTCTATTATTACAATTTCAAAAACATCACATGATATATTTATTTTTATAACCCAACATTCACTATAACATAATTCTCCAAACTGTAGTTAAATATTTCATTAATAAAATATCATTTTATGATTACCATATAATAGACTAGAACTAGTGAGGCGATAATAACACAACCTACATTATTATTCTATAAATATGATTATATTGGATTATATTAATCATATTTAAACAAACAAGGTTTCATATAAAATTATGAAACCCCAAGAAAAAATTAAATTATATAATCATTACAATAGTAATATATATTATTAATTTGAACATTTATTGAAATATGAGTATACATTTATATGAATTCATGAAATAATTTATTTATATATAGTATTTAATCTATATAACTAAAAAATTTGATCTCTCCAAATTTAATAGATTCCAGAATAATTTAGAAGATGTTAGAGGTATTATATTTTTTTACTCAATGTCATAGAAGTGACCATGCTCTTAAAGGTGTCATAATCATACCAAGAATGTTGATCACAGACAACATGGTCAATAGTTAGATACTGCACATGAATAGAAATGTAAAATTATATAAATGGTTATGTCAAAAAAAAAATTAAGACTTTAGATTATGAAATAAAAAATAGAGAATTTTTAAATAAGACATGATAAATCTACCATCATTTGAATGTCAATAATACACGATTTACTATAAAATAACAAATTGATGTGTTTGATTGAATTTATTCAAGAAGTAAAAAAATCCATTTGATAGGTTGGTTAATATTTATATATATCAAAATATTATAATAGTTGTTATTATAATAAAGAATTTGACATTGTATGGACAATTATATTTCAGGCTTACTAAAATCATTATACGCAATCCAATGAATTATCTCTCTAGTAATATTTCTTACATGTTGAACAATTATATATAATCAAAATTCATTATAATTAATATTAAAATAAAATAAATATCACAAATCTAATATTTTTTAGTTAATATGATGTAATATATAAAAATATGATGAAAGATTGAGTGAAATAAACCACTATCACGTTTTAGAGTAGTGTTATAAAAGTCATTGAGAGTATTCCAGATATTTAAGCTAAAATATATATGGTATATTTTCTGAAACAATAAAATAATTATATAAATTATGATGTTTATATGAGACTAGGGATACTAATGATATTAGGGTCATATTTTTCTATATGAAATTCATTGAAAAAGATGATACATTTCATTCCCGATCAACTATGGTCAGAAGGATTAATACAGTTACACTCTTCCTACCAATATCATTTCGTGAATACTAAATGAACATATAAAATTATAAATATCTATCATTTCCTTTAGACAAGTTGATATGAAATTTATGACAGAAAAACACATAAACACACCTGTAAGAGATAATTAAATTGACCTAATAGTTCAACTAACATTAGAAAGATAATTACCATTCCATTAAGAATGTGTTAATGTGATTTTTTAATCAATTTAATCCCTATATTTAGAACTAGTACTTATGAAAAATATTGATTCATTAATTATTGAATAAATAAACACCGTTTACAACATGCAACTCATTAGTGATGCGGTTCCTCTATGAACATGAAATTCCCTTACTAATGACAAAACATATTTTCTTTCTTTATTATATATTGACCAAACACTATTGAATAATGTTGAAAATTAACATTGAGATTTTTTAAAATTTATTAACTATTTCACAGAAAAAAAACATCATAATAATATGGTGAAAATAATAATACTTCAAAATACATAATGAGATATAATAAAACATTGTCAATTTCAAAAAATATACAGTATCATAGAAACTATTATATAGTTCCAATTATTTATATAGATGGAGGATTCCATTTCCTAACTGCTCAGGAGAAATGATGAAACCATATTGGAGGATGATTGATAATCATTGAAAGTATATACATTGTTTATTTTACTTGAATATGCCTGAAATACAAATTACAGAAACCATAAATACAATAATCATTAAAGATAAACTCCCATTTATAGTTGTAAAATTATTTAGAAATATTTACATTGATATGATTTCTCTCATTCATGGATTATTTTAGTGTATATTTCAATATTTATTAGAAATGTAAAATACACATCAATTTTTATTCTTGGTATGAATCCAAATTCATTTGGAGAAAAAATGTAGACATAGTTCATAACCTTGAAGCCAAATATTTTCTTTTAGTTAGGAACAATTATTTCCAAAAAATATTGGAAATAATTCTTTATTATCATAACCATGATAAATCATAGGAATGAGAATGATGATCTGAATGTTGTTCACTGATTTAATATATTTAGATATGAAAAACTCATTAACTATATAGACAAACACAACATGATTGATATCCATATAAGCCTTAAAAATGTTTTCTTAATATATCAGGCCATGATTAACATTCAATGATAATAGAGAATAAAAAAATCTCTATTATAACTAAAAATGATACTATATGTAGAAAATATTTTTTAATTTTGAGACCACATGATGTGTAAGAATAAAAAAACAACATAAAGAAGATAAATTCCATTATAATAGAAGATGTCATTAAAATAAGCATTCATTGCATAACTTATTCTAATATCATCATTACTTGAATTCTCATTCACTAGTAAAAAGGATATGGGTTTATTGAATTTCTATATTGATAATGTGGTAGTATTTTGAGTTCCTATCTGTATAATTATGGTACTTGAGATTAATTTTTTTTGTTGTGGATTTATTTATTTAATATCAGGTTAGTCAATCAAGACATTTATATTATAAAGGAACATCTAATATCATTAAATATTTTCTTAAATTATGAAAACCACACTTAGATGTATTGATAATCACTTCTAGGTTAGTAAAATTTAGCTTGTCCCATTGCTTTATAGGGGATTTGAGAATATTATGATTCAGTTTGAAAAGATTAATGGAATTAGCAAACAATTTCTTATACCATTCATGTTAAATAAAAAATTATTTACTTTACCCAAACAAATAAATAAATTCCCATAGATATATAATACAATATTTCTTTTATATAATATAAAAAGTTTAAATAATTAATATTTATATCCTGGTTAATTATAAAAAAATTATATATTTCATAAAAAATGCACGGAAACACCAATATAGAGACACCCAAACATTGACACAAAATCCAAACACACACAAACACAATATTATTTAACAATTATAATAATTCGTATATTAAAACAATATAAGAGTTAAATATATATATATATTAAATAACTCAAATAATTTAATTAAAATTGTTATTTTCAACCAAACACTCAAAAATAAATATTTATTTCATGTTAGTTATAATCTTGACATGTATATATAATTTAAAATATATAAATATTTTTCCAAATAACAAGAAAAATAAACGTTTATCCTTTATATACACCAATACCTTACAAAACACCTTAGTGACTTTTCATCCTAAAAATGCATAGCCATAACACTCTCATAAAAATAAATATATTGTAAACATAAAATCAGTATTATATTAGAATATATGTTTTTCATATATCAATATATATCATACACATAAATCCTATTAAAACCATTATAATAAAATATTAATATTTAAATTTTCAAAAATAAACATTTATTTTTTTTTATAAATTTATCATACTGAATAAGTCAAAATTATTTATAAAAATTTTATTCATTAAATTTATTATAAAAATTATACAATAAGACTAAAATATTATTTAGTCACACTATATTAATTTATTAATTTGAAATTTATATGTTTAATTCAAATCAATATTTATACAAATATTTAAATAAAAATCCATTAAATATTCAAAATATTCATCCCAAACACAAATTTAAAAAACTTTTAAAAATATTTTATCATCACCATGCATAAAATAATTATATATAATATAAATTTTTTCAATTTTTTTATTTTAAAACTGGCCCATCATGTATATCGAAATAATATCTATATAATAAATTCAAAATTCAAAAATTAGGATTGATTCATTGAAATAAAATATCATAAAGTTCATTAATGAAAATTACATTAAATATTTTTTTTGAAAAAAAACATAATATCTTAATTATACTAAAAACCCACCGGATTAAATCAAAAAATAAATCATAAATCAAATAATTCACTAAAAATTATTTATTTTCAACAAATTTTTTATTCAAATAAATTAATGTAATATTTCATTTCAATAAAATATGAACATTCAAATAAGATATTTTGAAATATAATCATAAAAACATACTAATCACAAAGCATAAAATATATTAATATTTACTAATATAGTAATTACTATAAAAATATCATATTGTATATTTATACATTGTATGACATTAATATTTAAAAAATTGTAAATTTTGATCACGTGAATTCATATTATTAAATAAAAAATAATATTTTCATTTAAAATTATGTTTGTTGAATTGTTTTAGATTAAAATACATCAATAAAAAATTTCAGATTTTTTCACTTAAAAAATATTTCAAAATTAAACTCAATATAACATTTCATATAAAATAATTTCTAATCTAAATTTATATGTAATGTAATTGAAAAATTTTATTTTTTTAAACACATTTTTCATCTTTAAAATTTTAAATTTCTAATTATTATTAACTTATCCTGTATTTATTTCACCTGATTATCTAATTTTTAAATCTTAAGGTCATGAATACAAAAAAAATATCTTAACTATTTTAAAATTATTACAATGAATATTTCATTATAAATTCATTAGAAAATTTATTTTTGTAACAAATATTATTCGTAGTATATCGTAAGAATATATTTGATATAAATAGTATCTTGTAAAAATATATTAATTTCACAAAAAAATATAAATATTGACATGAAATATTACATGTTTCTAAATCAATATCAAAATACTTAATATCAAATTAATAAAAAAAATTTCATGATATAAATGATGGATTATCTATAACAAAATCAATAAACACATAATATAAAATAATTAATTTATCTAACATTTATTTATTCATCTTATTTAATCAAAATTACTATTTGGAACTTATATAAATTATTTTTCCACTAATAAGTGTTAAAAATAATTTTTGACACTAAAATTCATTAAAAATAATAAATAATATGTTACAAAATATTTTTTTGAAAACGTAGTAGTTTATTATAGCATGATAAAAATATAACCATTATTTATATTGATATAAATATATATGTAAAAAATATTTCCAACTATTTCCCTAAATAATAAAAATGCATTTTGGACTAAAAAACAATATTAACATTAATTCATATACCATGTTCTCAACATATGAAGCTTTCCTTCAGGTTTCATAATAGAAAATAATATATATATATATATATATTTATATAATGTATAAATAGTTCGTTATCTTTATTTTTTACAAATTAATATCAAATACCAGTTAAAAAAATTTATATCGTTAAAATTGTTTTTCATTATTTATTCTACACATTTATATTATTATTTAAATAAATATACTAACATATATTGATAAATGACTAAAATATAAATATACCATTAAATTCTCTATTTATATATTCCAAATATTCACAATACTCCTCAACGTATATATTTTTTAATCTATTCATTTTTTATAAGAAAATATACCATATTCAAAATTATTATTTCATTTTATATATTTTTTGGCCCCAATTAAAAACCACATAAATCTCCATACAACGAAAACATTCATATATATCTCAAATGTTATTAATGTTGTTATAAAAACTATTTTAGTAGATAGAATAATACATTAAAATATTATAATATCTTATAATAAATTTATTTTTATAAAATATTTATTTATTAGTATTTCTAATTTCTAATATTTTATATGATCAAAAAAATATTTTTTAACACTAATAAAACATTATTATTGTCCTGGTAACAAATAATTAGGAATTGTCTCTATTAAAATCGCAATAAAAATTTTATAAAATAATATTTCATCAATTTATTATTTAATTTAAAATTTCCAGTAAAGTAGCCAAATTAATCATGGAAGAAAAATGAAATATTTTTGACACTATTAAATATAAATATTTAGAAAACATTTTATCTATTTTTAAATACTTTTTATTCTTAACTCAATATATAAAAATCATCACCATAAATAAAACCACACTTCTTCATCAAGTAGAACCAATTTTGTTGGCCACCATGAAGAGGGAACACGTATATTGTATGTTCAAGTCATCCCTATTGATAGAATGGACTCTATTAAATGAAATATGAATAACAAATTACTTACAAAACCCCAATAATAAAATGGTGGTAATCTCTTCAGTCATCACGAATCAAATAAGAGTCCACTAAACTACATCCATCATTTCTACCACCTCATCAAGTCACCAATTAGCTGATTCATAAAATAAAATCATTCATGCATTATAAAATTATTCTAATATAATCATTTATGTTAAATATCCTTGTAATTTTCTGTGTAACAATATAGATAATAAATTGTCTATCCATCAGTTTCATGCTTTTCTTACTTATTGTAAATCACAATATTGACAAGATCAACAAAGAATATATATATATATATATATATTAACATACATTCAATTATTGTTAGAAATATATGTGAATGTATATGAATTCTCATATATCATATATCCCACCACATGTGTAAAAATATATTATTCACATAAAAAATAATCAATAATAGATTAAATTGTCACTTATAAATAGTACATGTTCTCCTATTGGGTTATAATGATATCAAAATTAATAACCAATTCCCTATTATATATACCTCCAGATGGTTACTAAAACCAACGAAACATATCATAGATTATTGTAGGAATTATATTTCGAGATATTAATCTAATAACTACATACATGAACCATATGAAAAATAATGAATAAAATGTTCTAATATCAATTAAAAAATACACGAATAAGTGTGAATATTATATAAACAAAACAAGAAAAATTATCCTTCAATTTAATGTGAAAAAGGTATTTAGTACACATATTACCCCCAACTAGATTTTCAGATTCCCAAACTAATATCATATAAAACCTTACTAAACACGATATCATGATTATTAAAAATGAATACAATAATTTGGTGAGTCAACAAGTACAATTTATAGTTTCCACCTCTTAGATCTACCATGTAATGTGAATAGAATATTAAGGTCTTTGTGTATTTCATATATATATATTATTCGATTAATAATATTATGTTAGAGAAATATCTAGAAAATAATAAAACAAATTGAATGTTATATATCAAAACATATGTAACACTGTAATTATAACACAACAATGAAAAAATTCGTTAACACCTATATATATATTCAATCCTTTAAAAATACACTCTCTAACAACATAAATTATATATCAATATAATGTAAAAATTTCATCTATAATAATAATAATTATATAATATTACCAAAATAATAAAAATTATACATGTGGTAGGAATACACTGTTACTCATCTATAGAAATATAATGGTATCGAACATATCCATCAAATCATATCATATTAATTGAATACTAGATCAATCCAATAACATATTCCAAATCATTTTAGACATGGTTTAATCAATTTTATATCATAAAAAAATAATAATAAAATTTAGCACACATAAAAATTCATAAACACAACCATAACTTATCTGTACAATTTAAAATATAATACAAACACACAAATAAAATAAAAAAAAGATTATTTTTATATAAATTATTCATCTAAACATTATCACTAAATTATATATGTCCCTTTAAATATTTTCATCATGATTCACACTTTACAAAAACTTACATTCGTATATAATTTCACTATATAACCACAAATCACCCACAAACTCTTCCCTAAAAAAGTCTTACAATTAACCACCAAATAATTACATAAAACACTATATTAAAAAACAACATAATGGTTTATAGTCACATGTCTAGATCTCATGTTTTTTATCTTTCATAATAAGGAAATTTTTTTATAAGCACATTAAATAAAAATGTATGGAAAAAAATCATATAAAAAATGATTTTATTTGTTCATAAGAACTCTATGATAAACTGAATATATGTTTATGAAATATTTCATGATAACAAAACATTTTTAAAATTTTATTCCACATTGGAATGGTGAACAATCATAAATAAAATGATCAACTAATAGAGTCAACACATGGACACTATAATAAAAAAATCTTTATAATCCCTTGATGAATGATATAAAATCATTTTTTTGTTGAAGAATTCATGTTTTGGGAGCTCAATATTTTGTATCTATATAAGGGGGAACTCTAATAATTATTATCATGTTATCACATGTGAAGATGTTACTATTTACACTCATAAAAAACACAATTATTAGTTCTGTTTCCCATAACTGATATATTGGTTTATTATATCATCTTAAAGAGAGATAAGGTTTATTACCTAATTACTAGTGAGTTCACTCATTATCAATGGGTTTTAGGGGTTTAAAATCACGTGATTGAAAGATTATATAATAATTGTAATCTATAGAACAATTATTTTGTTATCATTTCGTTGACACAAGTTAATTTCTAAATTTACTAGGGCACTTATAGTGAGATATGAGTTAAATATATTATCATTATATAATGGATAATCAGTTGATCTATAGTAAAATGTTGGGTTCACTAGATCATTACTAGTAGATTTTTAGTGTAATGACTCAAACACTAGCTAAGATGTATATTTACTAACTCATCACCATCATATAAATTTATTAGGTCATCACTAATAAATTTTGGAGTTATTAGAATATAAATAGTTGGATAAATGTTTGCAATCTTGAAATTTTTTGGTTCATCCAACATATTATGAACCACATTGGTATGTCTTTAGGAAGATAATTTTTATTTGAGGACATTGATTTGTGATTGGTATGCGATATTTTTATGAAAACTAGTCATGATTAATGGTTATTCTAGTGTTTACATTATCATAGAATGAATTATTGTTTAAGTAGAGTATTATTACATCTACGATTTCAAAATGATTTCAAAAACATGAGAGGAACATTATAGTATGAAATGAATAATGAAAAACATTTTTTTAAACTACTGAACAGAAATAAAATCCATGTAGTTAAATTGTATTGTTTAAATCCAAGTGATAGGGAATGTTATTCCTTTTATGATTGTGTGATATGGAATAATGGTTTTCCATTTGAAAATAATTTATCTAGAACCAATGGTTTCATTATTTGGCCATATAACCAGGGCACCTCATTTCTTATAATTTATAGTCATAGGTCTATGTCTACTTGGTGATAAATAGTTTGGTGGGAGGAATATGTATTAGATTTTTTTTATTTAATATCTTGATTGTTGAGTTTGGATATAGAAAATAGGGGATTAAAATATGATGGTAACCTATTTTTATTCACTCCATAGCTATAATGGGTAAATCGATGACATTAACGATATGAGGTGGGAATCAGTGAATGAAATGTTACTCTTACTTTGAAATTCCATCAATCAATTTTAATTCACACAAGTTTTGTGAGTGAAAAAAATATTTGTAGGTATATAATATCCATATAACATGATTGATCTTAATATAGGGTTAACACAATGTGCACTTATTGTTTTGAATAAATGTTAATTTGGTAACCCACTATAACATACAGGAACATAGCATGTGTAGTGTTAAATAAAGGGAATGTATTGAGACATGTATTTTAATTTAGTGATATTGATAATCTCAAAGAGGTTTACTCTTATAATTTATATAAATAAATGAGATGTAGCTAATGAATGGGTTACATCCATTTGATATAGGGTCATAAATATATGTTTGGATGATTTCCTCTAATACGAATAAGTTGGATTTTATGATCATGAATAACCATACTAATATTAAATTGGTAAATGTGGTTCTTATTGATAATGGGACCCTTATTCCTATATAATGTTTAATAATTTTTTATAAGTTGCGGATTTTGTGTATAATGTATACTTGGTAATTTCTAATCATATGATCACACATAAATACATACATGATCTGTACAACTATGGTTCTTAATAATATTTCATTAACTTTTTTTGAAGGGATATTTATTTTTATTCCCATTATACGACCGACAGAAGTCACATTAAATTTTTGTTTCCTTTATTTAGGAAAGAAATACATCAGTGGAGGATGGGGTTTAATTTTTCAGTTTTTCCCAAGGTGTCCCAAGGAAACATTTATTGATATAAAGTGATTATTTTAACTCAAACAAATCATATTTCAATTTTTTGATAGATTAAAACACCCAAACCCAGGATTATTTTATTTCATTAGTATTGATAATAATTTAGTCTATTTGGGATAATATGATGATGGGTTAGATGAAATTCAATGAACATGACAAATTTGATAAAATAGATGTGATTCATCCCTTCATATGGATATGGTCATATATGGGCCCACCATCGTTTAGGATAACGATATGATTGTATCAATAAATCCCATTTCAATCAATTATATTTAATAGTGTTCATTTAACTGCTAATTTTATCGATAAACATGTAATTGGCATTTGATCATCATAGTGGGTCCACAACATCTAGGTACCATACATCATTTACAATAGACAATTTTAGTGTGCTGCATATTAAATGGTTTTGTGGTTCCCATTTATGATTATCATTACACATGTAATTTTCTCATAACTTAAATTGTGTCTTTTCATTCAATAGGCTTGTGATATATCATTAATTAGACCACAAAATTTTAGTTTCTAAGAAAATTAATTGTAAACAAATTCCACTAAAAATATATTAATTTCAAATAAAAATAATCTTATGCTATGTAAATTGAGTAATATAAGTTTTTTCATTTCCTTCATATGGATATATGAAGTGAAAAATATATTATATACATATTTATGGAATGGTTAATACTGATTTGGATAGTTAGCTTCTGTTAAGTAAATCCTAGAAATTAATAAGACCAATATATGAGTTTATTACATCAAAAAATATTTTAGTAATGACTATTTCAGTTATTAAAACACATCAATGCTTCTAGTTACTATAGCATGAGTAAAAAACTTAATTGATTTTCCATACACTATATAAATTTTAAAAATTCAATCATTAATGGTACATGATCCTATTACATTCTTTATTTGATATATAAAATTTCAACATGATCATATTGATCCAATGATTTTGAAGCCATTGAGATAATGGTTATAATATTTAATTACGTTAGTGAGGTTTCCTAAAACAAAATTATAGACGTGAAAATCAAATACTATCAAATCATCTTATAGATGATCATCTATACCATCCTGTGATTTGAAATTTTATAACAATGGGGATTCATGTTTTTTTATGATGGATCAATTCCAAATCTCATATAAATTTAAAAATAACAATTATTTAAATCATTTCTAGGACATTCAAGGTGAAATATTCTATCAAATTTACATTATATCGGTGAGGATAATTCTTATTATACACATCATCTCCACTATTATCATTATAAAATATCTTATGAATATTAGTCCCAAATATATCGATCCATAATTATTTTACCTTGTTGATATCATCAATTGTAGATTATGGAAAATGCTGGAGCATGAAAGGGGTTCAGATTTTTGAATGTAACGTCATGTCTGAGGGAGAATAACCCTTTTGGGTTCATCATATATTTTATGGAAATAAAAATATTACTATAATATTCTAAAATATATGATGTTTATTAGGATTTTTAGTTTCATAAATATTCCCATTCTAACATAATCATAATTTTATTTAGTAAATTTTCACTAAAACAAGTAGCTTCCACCTAATCCAGGAGGATATGGGCTTTAGTCTCTTGAATATCATAATATTTTTTTTGGAATCCACATTTCAAGAGACATGTACTACGAATTACTTGTACATCCATATACATGGGATGATAAAAAAGAATCAGAATATAATTTCAAAGGACTAATGTAAATGTTTAAACACTATTATATGAGTGATATACAACTATTTGTGAGTAATTTGATTTCAGAATAGACCAATATATTATTATAACTACATGGTTTTAATTTCTTGTTTCGAAGGTTGATGATCAACCAATCCTTCCTTAATCAATAAAAATGGTGATTTTATCTTCATATTGATGGAGTTTGATAAATAAAATATGACCACCATGTTCCTTGATGGATATAAACATATTTTAGATGTGTTAGTTTCATTAAAATTATCATGGGTTGATAGTTTCAACCAAGTGGATAAATCTATATAATCATGTTCCTAAAAATATATTAATTGTTAAGGATATGATTAGTTTCCATAGAATTAATCCATGAGTTCTATTATTATCAAAATTTTAATAATAAATAGTTTACATTGGATAATAGTTGTATTGAGTTAATGTCAATTCTATCATTTTCCCTTAATATTCAGTGTGTGGAAGTACATAATGTGGGTTATAACTTTTCAAATTCCATTACAAATACCCTCAATGATTTATGTCTATTAATTACATTATAATATAGTTTTTGACCAAACATAATGATTCTGGATGTGATTATTATTATAATGATTCATTATAAATATTTAAACATCATCACATATGATGTTTCATTATGATAATTGACATATAATAACAAAAATATCCTTGTAAATCCATTAAAAATTTTATTTCAATGTTAGCATACATATTGATATCATTTATATTGTAATGCATAATGATCTATAAAGACCTGGAAATTTCAAGGAAATTTTTTTCTTAAATTTCTTTGAAATTTTACAAGAACTCAGTTTCTGACGGTGCCTGATTCTGAGGCCTGCTGTGCCCGGAATAATTTTTCGAAGTTTGGCTCGGGTACGTTCAGTGAACGGACAAGCGGGTTTTTCTAACTTTTGAACTAGTGCTCGGAATCGAATTCCGAGGGAACTGTTGAAACCGCAGCACCAGTAATTCCTTAGAAACACCTTTTCCGGAGTTGCGTTTTCTACGAGAGAGGTTGATAAAAGTTATAGAAGATAGAATTAAAATATAACTACAATTTTTTTTCTCTAAGTGGATTTAAGCTTTGGGTGGAAGTTGGGTAACTACCCAACTTCCCATGGAAGGTTATGACAGTGGTGGGGCCCACACTAACCTCACCCCTTCACATTCCTTAACTCCCTCAACTCACATTTTAATTGGATAAATTAAGTTTTGATAACTAATGATATTAATGAAGTGCATTTAATGTGAGTGTTTGAATTTCAAACACTTGAATTTCAAACCTTCAGTTGTGTTAATAAAATAAGTAAGGGACTTATTTTATTTTGGGTTGGAGGCTTGTTGCTTGAGAGCTTTGGGAGAAAATCTAAGGGAGACTTGAGTTTCTTCATCTTCTTCGTCGAAGAACACGAAGAACGTGAAGAACTCAAAGAACGCCGGATTCCTCGGAGGTCGACGTCTCCTTCCGCGACGTCTCCTTCCGCAACGCCTCTTACCGCGACGTTGACAACGTCCTCTTTCGCGACGTCTCTTTCCGTGATGAATCCTTGTTCGACGAACCTCCGTTCAAGCAACGTCGAGGTAGGGAATTGTTTTGTGAATATTAATGAACCCCATGTTACTTCCGTCTAAATCAAAGAATGTGGATCAACTAAACATCAAGTTGATCCACGAAGAATATGTTGCAGGTTGGGAATTCTTGTTTGCAGGAAAACTATAGGGCTTTATTTATTTATTTTGTTCGTGATTGCTACTTTGAAGTTCTTCGTGGAATATGACCAATTGCTATCGATTAATGAGAGGGGACCGGACCGCACAAACACGGCCGACCCTCCTCAATTATCCATGTTTTTTTATAATGTGGTAGGAACGGAAATGGCGCGGTGCTGTAGCACCGCGCGGGACCGTGCAGCAAGGAATGCGTGGCGCCGTCGCGCCGCGCCGTGAAATTGAACCAAGTCGCGGCGTCGTCGCGCCTCGCCGGAGAAACTCAAAAGCACCGCGGTCGGAGCGGAGCCGCAACGGAGGGGCGCGACACCGTCGCGCAGCACCAGAAGAATGAAGGCAGTGGTCGGTACCAGGCCGCGGCGGAGCATGGGAAACGGCGGCCGGAAATGGGCCGCCGACGTCGGAGTAGGACCAGTGGCCGAAAACGGGCTGCCGGTGTCAGATCAGGGAGGGGACCGGTCGTCGCCGATCCCGTGGCGGCAGAAACCAGCCGGCCGGAGTGGGCCGGCCGGACAAGGGGAAATTCGGGGGTTCAAACCCCCGGCCGGGCAGCTAGAGGCCCCATTAAGGGGGGCCGCGGTTACAAAACACGGGGGGCAGCGCCCCCCCCCCCCCCCCCGCAAACCGAACGGCTCAGCCGTTCGTCTGATCCAGCTGGCGCCGCACGCCAGCGCACCGAGCCGCCATGCTGGGCCACACCCAAGCGGGCCGGACCCGGTTCGGGTCGACCCTGGGGTATCGGGCCTGGTCGGACCGGGCCCGAACCCCTTCATACCAGATATTTTCAGGTCGAACGCCCATAACATGTGCTACGGGCCTCCGATCGACGCACCGTCAGTTGTGATGCGATCCTTGGATCGAGACGGTCGTTTCGGTATATCGCAATCAAGGTTTCATAATACTTTGGGTTCATTCGGGTTGGTTCGTACATGAAACCAACCGAGCCCTCGGAGCTGAAACACTCATATATAGAGCTCCGGACGTCCGATTGACGTTTAGTCGACTTCGTTGAATTCCTCTTGATGAGACGGAACTTTTGGCATACTTCGCCTGAGTTTTGGTTGCTATTGAATAGTGGCCGGGTTGGATTGTACCCGAAATCCAACCGGGCCCTTGGAACAGAAAAGCTAATATCTTTCAGACCGGACGTTCGTTTGAAGAACCGTCAGCGGTGTTGGTGATCACATTGAGAAACGGTCCCTATGAGTATACCCTATGAGAGTTCGGGGTACAGTTGAGATACGGCCGGGTTGGTTCGCTCACGAAACCAACCAGGCCCCTATGATGAAAAGGCTAATAACTCATAGACTGGGCGTCCGATTGATGCGCCGTCTGTTGCATTGAGACCCCTATGATGAGGAGGTCATTTGAGATAATTCTTCGTGAGACATTGAGATACTTGGATTATCGACCTGTAGCTCGTGGAGCAGACCCTCCCAGAGACAAGCATGCGGAGTACAGAGACCGTGTAGCCGACTGAGACCTGACGACTGCTTGACCGACTCGACTTGGAGTGAGTCGACTAGCCCAGTGGATGAAGAACTACTTTGTTTTGGTGCAAACCCATGGAGGACGGAGCACTACTTGTGTGACAGTGCAGACCCATGGTACTCGTCCGGAGAGTACCTCAGCATGCTACTAGGGGGTGTGCACTAATGTGTTTGGGTGGCATACCCCGGCGGGAAGCACTACTGTGTTTGGGTGGATGACCCGCGGTACTCGACAGGAGGAGTACCTCAGTAGTCTTAGTTTAGTGAGCAATACATCGGAGTCGTGACAGGACCACTGTACACTCCAGAGACGGGGCTCTTCCGCAGTTACGGTTTCGATAATGAAAATCCTGGTTTGAGCTGAGTCTATGACCTTGTGTTTACCTCATGATTGAGATGGGTCATTTTATAAGTTAGGTATATGTATGAGAATATACCTGGGTAGTGTTTATCCATTGATTTCATAATCTTTGTGTTACCTCATGTTTGAGATGAGTTACTTGATAACTTAGGTATATGTATGGGCATATACCTAAGTAGAGGTTATATGTTGAGATCTTCATTGTGGTTATTCTTGTTGGTTTTAGTGAGGCCTTGAGGGTCTTGGGGTCCCTACTGAGTATCGTTATACTCACCCCTGCATGGGCTATGCCCGAACCTCGTTGTGTTGGTTGCAGACGACGGGCAGAGCTGACGAAGGCCGAGTGTTCTTGGACTAGACGGTATCCGGAGGTGGACTTCATGGAGAGACTACACTCGGATGGGTTGACGGGCGAGAACATTGAGGAGCTGTGCTATCCGTACCTACCCTTATGGAAGGATCTGTGGTGGAAGATCCAAGAGCTGCACAATCTGTACCTACCCTTCAGGTAGAATCCGAGGAGGACGACCCAGGAGATGCTTCCTTTCTTCCAGCTGCTTGTCTTTTTCTGTTGTACTTTCAGTTGGGTTTGTATTCTGGCCCATTTACTTTTCAGAACTTTCTTTTGTACTTAGTGTTTTACTTCCACTTGTACTCTGTGGTGTTTTGTTTACTTTTATAACGGCAATGCCTTCCCAGTTATCAGAATTTATGCCTTTGGTGCTAGTCGCCAGCCCCTGGCCTATGGAAGGCGGGCTTGGGGTAGTCAAGGCACGGGCTCCAAGGATGGGGAGTGACAAATTGGTATCAAAGGAGTCAGTTCTAATGCATTACTTATAACTATAATATTTTCTTTCTGTGAAGAAATAGTTTTAAGAGTACCAAGTGTGGTTTTCAGTTCAGGGAGTCCAGTGTTGGTGCTAGCAGCCGACGTATCCATACACCAGGACCCTGACAACTGATTTCCGACTTTGTGCATGAAAACACTGATTGTGTGTGTGTTTCCAGAAGTTTTTAAATGTCAGCTCAAACCAGGTCATCTCACCAGGTATAATCGTTTGACTGTGTCATGTTGTTTCTTTAGTATGCCTTTTCATGGACGACCAGCTGGAGCCCAGAGGGATGTGCGTACTGAAAGCCTGCCGAGCGACGAGGCTTCGGTACAGGGCCCTCTTGCAGTTGAGGCACCAACGGAGGAACTAGCGGTACTACCATACGTTGGGCCACTGATGCCACCAGCCCCAGTAGTAGGCGATCCACGCCACTTGAGCGCGCTGCACGAGTTCTAGCGCCAGAGGCCACCCAGGTTCCGGGGAGAGATGGACCCGCATGCAGCTGAGGATTGGCTGGAGGCTGTGGTGAGAGTCTTCAGGCTAGTGGAGATGCTTGCAGACTTCATGGTGATCTTTGCTACCAGCCTTCTTCAGGTAGCAGCAGGCAGGTGGTGGAGCCACTTGTTCCAGTTTTGCGACGGGATGACCTTCACATGGGAAAACTTCGAGACCTTCTTCAGGGTGGAGTTTGTGCCAGTAGCTCTACACCCCGAGCGTGTTCAGGAGCTACTGCCTTTGCCGCGTGTTTTTCGATCAGTAGCCGAGTCATCTGTGGGAAGTAGATAGATGATGCAGAGGTCCAGGAGGACCAGACCTATAGGTGGTCGACCACATGACTCAGGATCAGTGGTGCGAGTCACTAAGGGGAGTAATAGATCCAGACCTGACATGCTATGTTACACGTGCGTCGAACATGGTCACATGGCACGTGACTGTCCGACCCCCCGCACAGTCGATCCGCAGGCATTGGAAGAGCCATCGAGGCAGAAGAAGCGGAAAGTTCTTGAGCAAAAGCCGAGCAGTGGACAAGGCAGTAGAGCTCTGGGAGCAGGTGGATAGGAGCGGAACTAGTGGACACGTCCCTTGTAATTCTAGTTCCATATTGCTGTTGTATTCGTGTCTTTGTACTATGAGCTTCAATAATAATAAAAAATACACTTATCTTTGTGATGTATGATATCCTGTCCTTTTGTTTGGTTAATACTGAGAGGTCCCAGTTATAACTGTTGACTTGACCCTCACTTTTGAGATTTCTACTGGAGGAGACCCAGTGACCTCACACTGATGCCAACAGTGTGACTCAACCCTTGGAGGCGAGAGTGACAGTTGGATCTCTTGGTAGTTACGTCGTGGCCTTACGACATCATCCATGGAATGAATAAATCATTCATGTTAGGATTGATTGTATTAGGCAATGAGTGTGGTTCATCCATGGGATGAGAACGAGTTTCTCTTTTCGGCAAAGGAAAAATTTTAGCATCTCTTTCAGATCGTATGAAAAGAAGGTGTAGATCATCCAGGAGCAGATGAAGACTGCACAATGTAGCAAGAAACAGGAAACTGGTGCCAGTCTTATAGACTCGAGCGTGATAAATGTGTCAATAAGAGGAAGCTTTAAGGAGAGATGAGTCTGCGAAGCAGCAGACGTGGAGGCAGAGCTAGGAGAGAAGCATGAGGTGGTGTACATGTTAACATGCTACAACCACTCGCCTTAGTTATCCCCGCCAGGCTCAGGGAGCTGGAGGGCAGAGGAAGAGTGCGGCTGCATGCGGTCAAGGAGTGTGACCCAATGGCTCTAAAAATGATTCAAGTTATAGTTTGTGTCCACAACTATCTACTGTAGTAACAGACGTCGATAGGAATCATTCCTTGCTTTTACAAATCTTGATCCAGACCTAGAGTTTCCGGTAAGCCATGGACTTGACCCTCACGCCTGGAGATACCTTGGAAGGAGACTCGATAATCACACTCATTTCGACGGTGTGGTCAGACCCTCGAGGCGAGAGTTTCGGTTGGAATATCTTGGTGGCAGCGTCGAGGCCTTACGATGTTAGTTTGAGTATGGAATGGGCAATAACTATTCATACTCAAATTGACGGTATTAGGCAAACGTCGGGATTGGTTTTCCTTGGTCGGTGAAAAGGAAACCTTAGGCAGCATAGGATAAACTCTTGCACAGGAGGGTGCGACCAATCACTCTTGAGTCGGTCAACCTTACCCTTGTGGCAGGAGTCGTTTTGAGTTTCAGTTATAACAGGAATTGGAGACCTCTAGAGTTCAAGGATGATGATCACGTCCTTATACGGGTCTCACCTCGATGAGGTTTACGGAGATGTGGCCAAGGCGGCAAGTTATCTCCGAGGTTCAATGGACCTTTCTAGGTCCTCAGCTGGGTAGGCAAGGTGGTTTACCGCTTGACCCATCCACCTCAGTTGCACCAGGTGCACGACATTTTTCAAATATCTCAACTGAGGAGATACGTGCTCGACCCTTCGCATATCATCGACAATGAGGAGTAGGACAATGGCGATGGGGTTACTTCCACGGAGGTTCCAGTGGGGATCAGGGATCGATAGGAGAGCATCCTACGAGGATGGTTGATTCTTCGGGTGCACATTATTTGGATGTACAGGAATCTCCAGGTAAGCACATGGGATCATAAGGCTCAGATGCGTGCTCAATACCGCTTTTGTGACCCTAGTTTGTGTTGAAGCTTTACGGGGACGTAAAGCCCTGAGGTGGGAGTAATGTAAAGACCCAGAAATTTCATGGAAATTTTTTTCTAAATTTTTTTTGGAATTTTACAAGAACGCAGTTTCTGACAGCGCTAGATTCTGAGGCCTGGTGTTCCCGGAATCATTTTCTGAGGTTTGGCTCAGGTACATTCAGTGAACGGAAGAGCGGGTTTTTCTATCTTTTGAACCGGTGCTCGGAATCGAATTCCGAGGGCACCGATGAAACCGCAACACCGATAATTGCTTAGAAACACCTTTTCTGGAGTTTCATTTTCACAAGAGAGGTTGATAAAAGTTGTGGAACATAGAATAAAAATTTACTACAATTTTTATTTTCTCTAAGTGGATTTAAGCTTTGGGTGGAAGTTGGGTAACTACCCAACTTCCCATGGAAGGTTATGAGAGTGGTGGGGCCCACAAAAACCCCACCCCTTCACATTCCTTAACTCCCTCAACTCACATTTTAATTTGATAACTTATGTTTTGATAACTTATGATATTAATGAAGTGTGTTTAATGTGAGTGTTTGAATTTCAAACTCTTGAATTTCAAACCTTAAGTTATGTTAATAAAATAAGTAAGGGACTTATTATATTTTGGGTTGGAGGCTTGTTTTTGAGAGCTTTGGGAGAAAATCTAAGGGAGACTTGAGTTTCTTCATCTTTTTCATCGAAGAACACGAAGAACACGAAGAACGCGAAGAACGCCGGATTCCTCGGAGGTCAATGTCTCCTTCAGCGACATCTCCTTCCGCGATGCCTCTTACCGCGACACCGATGACGTCTTCTTTCGCGACGTCTCTTTCCACGATGAATCCTCGTTCGACGAACCTCCATTCAAGCAACGTCGAGGTAGGGAATTGTTTTGTGAATATTAATGAACCCCATGTTACTTCCTTCTAAGTAAAAGAACGCAGATCAACTAAACATCAAGTTGTTCCCCGAAGAATATGTTGCGGGATGGGAATTCTTGATTGCGGGAAAACTGTAGTGGTTTATTTATTTATTTTGTTTGTGATTACTACTTTGACGTTCTTCGTGGAATATGACCAATTGTTATCGATTAACGAGAGGGGGTCGGACAACACAAACACGGCTGACCCTCCTCCATTATCCGTGTTTGTTTCTAATGTGGTTGGAACGGAAATGGTGCGGTGCCGTCGCACCGCGTGGGATCGTGCGACATGGAATGCGTGGCGCCGTCGCGCCACACCATGAAATTGAACCAAGTCGCGGTGCTGTCGCGCCACGCTGGAGAACTGCAAAAGCACCGCGACTAGAGCGGGACCGCGACAGAGGGGTGCGGCGCCATCGCGCCACACCGGACGAATGAAGGCTGCGGCCGGTACTGGGCCACATAGGAGCATGGGAAACGGCGGCCGTAAATGGGCCACCGATGTCGGAGTAGGACCGGCGGCCGGAAACGGGCCGCCGGTGTCGGAGCAGGGAGGGGACTGGTCATCGCCGGTCCCGTGGCAGCAGAAACCGGTTGGCTGGGGCGGGCCGGTCGGTCAAGGGGAAAGTCGGGGGCTCAAACCCTTGGCTAGCCATCAAGCGCCCCCCATTAAGGGGGTCTCTGTTACAAAACACGGGGGGAAGCGCCCCCCCCCCCCCCGTTTCTGTTGTACTTTCAGTTGGGTTTGTATTCTGGCCCATTTACTTTTCAGCACTTTCTTTTGTACTTAGTGTTTTACTTTTGCTTGTACTTTGTGGTGTTTTGTTTACTTTTATAAAGGCAATGCCTTACCAGTTATCAGAATTTATGCTGTTGGTGCTAGTCGCCAGCCCCTGGCCTATGGAAGGCGGGCTTGGGGTAGTCACAGCACGGGCCCCGAGGACGGGTCGTGACATGATCCTTATTATCCCTTTTGGTTTTCTTAGTAGAGTAGCTTTCAAAGAAAATATAGCACAATAATAATGAGTTCATTGGGAGGGTATTCCTTATTATTTATGGTGTTTATATCACAATATTCTTCACGTGGAATATCCAAAATTTGATTCTTTGAGTAGGTTTATGGATTTTGAACATAGACATTCATGTTTTAAATTCAACAACTATTATGTTTTTGTTAATTTTGATCACTCATTCACATTGGTATCTATATTCTAGAATATCATCCAACATTTATCCACATGTGGTATATAATTCGTCTAGTATGATGGTTTATTATTACATCATCAACCAACTACTAGTAGTTGTCTGGTAGATTGTCCACCTCAGTGGTTGACCTACTTGAATGTCGTCAACGTTTTAATTTCCATTTGGCGTTAAACAATCTACAAAAGAAACTATGATGGTGGTATATGTTTCTTCTATTGAAGTTATCATGGCGGATCATCATAAATATGGAGACTTTTTCCAATAGTAGATTATAATCCCAATAAATAATGTTGATAATGAATCTAACACATGGATTGATGATTCACTTGGATAATATCAACATAATGAATGAAATTTCTTTTATACCATCACCCAAGTAATTTATATCTATAGATAATCATCCACATTACGATTGATAAAGGAGGTATAAAATATTACAAGAGTTTTTATATTAATAATTATTTTTCTACACAAGTAGTGACATGATAGTATTATATAATCTATCTAAGATGTGTTTCTAGTGTATATCATACACATATGAATGTGTAGTGGTGGTGAATGATCAACCTACTATACATTATTCCTAGTACATTGGGAGATGTCTCATTTTCCATACACATTGTGTTCGTGAAGGATCAATAGCTTGGATCAGTTTTGATGGTGACAAAAAATTCACCCCGTATAATTGATGGTGATAGTTAATTCAATATTATTATTATAACAGGAAATACGAATTTATTATTCTAATAAAATTTTTAAACAATTGTTTTACCACACCATTATCATACTAGTAATAGTAAGAATAGTAAAATGTAGGTTGGAAGTCAAGAAAACCACATTGTGACATGAAATTTATTTATTTTAATTAAAATCACTCGATTACAAACATTTCCAAGTATTTATTTGAATTTATTGTTTCACCTGGTGAATGAATTCATATTCCTACCCTCACCATATTCGGTAACCAGAAAACCCATGAAAACATCATTTATCATTACCCATGTTATGGAGAAGGCCCGATTGGTTAGGGTGGAAAATTTGGTGGACCATTTTTGTCCACTGAATATAAAATCAGTTCAGGATACATTTGTGATTTTGTATATTCCTCCAAAAAAATTTATTTCTTCCCTATTGTGGATGATCATCCCATGGGGTATTTTTAATTTTTTTACTCTTATGATATATACATTGACTGGACATTTAATAAAATTTTGGTTTATATTTTCAATTTTTTTAAATTTGTTGTGATATATACTTTTAACTATAATAATATACTTTTATGACTACTATTCGTTATTTATTAAACTATAATTTGTGGGTTTTTACATGTTCATGTAATCTAAAAACATGTGGTATATGGACCCCCACTACTAGCTGACATCCTATTCCATATTTGGAGTTTTTCTTATAATGTGTTGTTATAATGTTTTGTCACATTAGAGGTAAACCCAATAATGGATATCAAAAATATATATCAGTAACTTGTATATTACGCCTCATTATTTTGAAAATTATCCACATAAAATAGGTTGATTTCATAATTTTTTTCAATATTCCTCCAAGTAGTATCTAAATAACATGAGATTGAATGTCTATTTTATATCAATTTTCCAAATTCACATATCATTAGGATTCTATAGTCTCATCTTTTTCATTTGAACATCTCCACTCTCATGTATTACTCACACAAAATCCTTTATTTTGGTCGTTCTATGTTTTTGAATCCATAACATTCATTTGTTTTACAATTCCTTGTAGTATATTCATAAATTACCATCTTCTTAAACCACGATCTTTCATCGGTATCATATTTATTCATCTGAATATCAAACTTATCACATCAAATATCACAGTACAATCATCATATTCATGAGTTATTCATTGATTTATGTGAAAAATATTTGTTTATTTCATTATATATTAATTTTTTGTAGAATCTATAAAATTTAAAGGTAATAGAATTGAATTGTATCATCTATTCTTAAAGAGAATCCCATCTCAAATTTCCACATTGAATATAATTTTTTTTATTTATTAGATGTTTGATAATAATTTATCAATTTTGAATTCACTTAAATGTATATATAGAATGTGAAATTAGTGTGACAAACTTAAGAGTCACATAGAAGTGTTCATAGGTAACATTTACAGGCAATACAATTTTCATAAAATTCAATATACAATATCACATAACTATTTTTTGTCTATATAATCACTTTTCTTTTGGAGTAACCATATTATTACATTGTAAATCATATATTAAATTTGATATCTGCATATTTTGAGTTACTTTCAAAATAATTTTTACAATATTGGTGAATTCACAATAAGAAATGTGAATCGTTTCCTTTACATATCATTTTTATATTTTTATGGTTATAATTTCATGAAATTAAACATGAATCAATTGTAATTCACACTAAAATAATTATTCTCCCCACAAATTTTGATTTTTATTTCACTAATGATATCTAATGTAATAATTAAAATGCAGGTTATTAGTGTCTTACATTCAATTAATATATTTTATCATAGAATACATACAATGTAATAAGCTTTGCATAATTTTCATAACACACTATACATAAATAATATATATAATTAATTTTGTGTTTATATATATACTTCAAAAATAAAAAATTCATCATTGTGATGTTTCATCTCGAAAATATGAATATTTGATAGTTAAAATTAATTTTTCAAATAATAATTGACAGATTTTTTATGAAAAATAATTCATATGAAATTCAAGGATAATGATTCAAATAAAAATGGAATGAAAACTCTATATTTTTACTTTGTTCTCTAAGAAAAAAAAAATCAGTATTATAGAAATTTAATTCTAAAGAAAATAAATAAAATGAAAGAATGGATTAAATATATTTTATCCTGTAAATTACATCAATTAATTTTTTTTTTCTGATAAACCATTTATATTTAAAAATATATTAAATTATTTTCTATAATTTATAATTATACATTTAAAATAAGGGTATTTGTGTTTTATATTTCAAAATTGTGTTACATTAATATTATGAAATATTTGATATAAATTCAGAATTTTTTATCCTGAACAGTTATATATTTGTGATATTTTTTAAGATAATAATGAGTCAATGTTGGATTATGACCCTTTAAATATATGATTAATATGAGTACGATGTTGATTATTTTTTGGGAATTTTCTCAAATAAATGTTCCAAGAAAAGACATGTTATTTTTTTAATTTCGAAATTTTTTATAAATAAACAAGTTGAAAATCATAGAGATTAAAATATTTTAATTTGTCATGATTTTAATCTGAGTTATAGACCTTGTATTTTTTTTGTATAAAATGGGGGGAATTTCTGATCTCTTCATGATGAGTCTTTTTAAGATGATAAGTCTTATCAAATTGAAGAAATTATTCATGATATTTATGTAGAGGAAATTGAGAAAGAATCTACCATTGATCATCTATATAGAGTTACAGAAAAACTAATGTATTTATATTGTAGAAAATATATAGTGTTATTATATATTTAAATAATGATTAACATGAAAATGAAAAATATATGGAGTGTCAATAAGTATATATAGTTCTTACTAATGATGAATGATATTCTTCCTAAATACTATAAGCATAGAGATTAAAATTATAATGTGAATATGATAATATGCCCAATGGGATTAGGGAAGAAAAAAATTACATGCCTTCCAAAATTATTGTGTCATATATTGAAAGGAATTCATATTTATTTCATATTTTCCTCATTGTTGGATGTCAAAGTATAAGTTGGAAGATGAGTCATAAGATGATTTAGTAGTTACAAAGACCCCTACCATGGAATCTTGATATCTTACTATAATTCCTCATTTTAATCTTTTATTTTTAAATTAACATGATTAAAAAAAGGATACTATGGAATGTTTAAGATATAATATGTTATGGAAAATTACGGCATCCAACTGATTATCTATAAGTGAAGAAAATTGAACACAGATTTCCTATATCTGGAAATAATGATTGAAATATTATACTTGTACTGATGGAATGAATCTGTATCAAAGCCTTAATAGAATACATAGTTTATTTCATATTTTATTATTAATTTACAAACATATCTCCATAATTTTGTATGAGGTAATTTTGTTTCATATTGAGTTTCTTGATATCTAAATAAAAAAATCCCAAAAATAATTCTAACATTTTCACGTAATTATTAATTGATTATTTGATACAGTTAAGGGAGAATGTAATAAGGGTGTATGATTCATAAAAAATGGAATTTTTTCAAATTTGAGCATTGATTATGTTCACTATAAATGACATCCCTGCTTTTGGGAATTTATTTGGATAAAGGGTTACAATGTATATATATTATTTAATTTGTGGAAGAGACATCATATTATAAACTAGATCATGGATGGAAAAGAGTATACATTGTTCATAAGATGTATTTTGTATATTGATTACTCTTATTAAATAATAATAATAAAATAATTTAATGGATAACATGAATTTAGTATTTCTTAAAAACCATTACCCCCAAATTATTATTTTTAATGGTTTCAAAACCTTGATTTATCATTTAGAAAACCAATAAATATGGTAATGATATAATTATTTGGATTTAATGGTCTATAATTTTTTATCTTCTATATGAGAGATATAATGAGTTAGAACAAATAATTTATTTAAAATACATGGGGAAGAGTATTCGTGATTTCTTGACTAGATCATTGTTAAATATTAAATGAATTATTAAATATTTGATGATTTCTTGATTGGACTTACTCTAAATTAGAATAAACTAGGTGTTGTCTTCCACTCTTGATGAAAGTTGGGCATTTATTCCCTCATCTTTTCATAAATTTTCTATTATGAGGAGAACTATCTTTTAAAAATTACTTCCTGATATAAATGTTTAACATGGTTATAATATAAATGGTAAAATTTTTATATTCAATTATTTTGAGGTTCATATGTATGAAATATAATTATATTCGCATCATGATTCTAGATCTCCTAATAAATTAATTATTTGGAAACTTTCATAATTCGGTATGTATGACTACCATGAAGGTGTGTTATTTTTTCCATTAAATTTTTAATAAATTTATTGATTAAAATTATTTGAAAAAATTGAATAATGAAGTTGTTTCTATACGTTAATAATTTTAAAAGTATTTTCCTCTTTCTTCTTATGATATCATGATGAATGTAATGGTAAATTTGGTGCAACGAATAATTCTTTGCTAACCAATACATCTAGGATAGATATATCTTTTTGAAATGTATATTAAGATAATGAAGGGTTATATTATGAATACATATAAAACTAAATCCTATATGGATGGTAATTATATTAATAGGAATGTGTCATTGTTTTTTAGGAAATTTTTATGTTATATAGAACATTGTATTTATTACATATTTATATGAATGAGTTAATGATGGGGAAAGGGGATATTTGTCATGAATGTCAAATCATTAATAGGTGAATAGATAAAGAATTAATATTTGTACATCTTGAAGAACATAGATGATTCTCAATCATAAATAACATTTAATATTAATGTGTTGAAATAATGTATTCCAAAGAATAATTATATGTGGATTTCGAATGAGAATAACAAAAAAAATCAATATTTTAGAGAGATAGTTTGTGGAAGATCAGATGCATCATAATAATTAATATTGTTAGTGAGTGTCCTATATTTATAATTTATAACATGGTATAAGTATGACATTAATTGATATACATTTAATAAAAAAATATTCAGACAACTGGAGTGTGGTTCATAATATCATTGTATTGGTGTTCACAAAAGTCATTCATTTTCCGAGTGTTGAAGAAAAAAACCCAATATCTTCATCATGTTTACAATATTCTATCATTTAAAAAATAAGGGAGGATGATTAAATTAATTTTCAATTTCTTTTTATTAACTACAAATGGTTTATTAATAAAAATTGTTTCAAAATTAATGAATTTGTAATTAGACATGTAAATCAAGATAAAATTGAATACACAGGGAAAACAATTTTTATATGTTTCAAATCAATGTTATATATATAATTCTAATGTTTTATAAGGAAAAAATACAATATTGAAGATAATAAACATGAAGAAAATGACGATTTATGTGTGATATCTGCTTCAATGGGAATATAAACGAACAATATTGATGATCATGTTGAAGATAATATTTTTTTCAATATAGAACAATAATAATGAAGTAATTTAGAAACAAATTGATTTAGTACTTTAGTAATATTGAAGGTATAATTTTTTTGGTTTAATTTTTTAAATTTCATAAATTGATTGATATTTTAACTTTTTAACATGTTTTATAATTTGTTAGTATAATTTTTTAACTATAAATGTTTATTTTTATTTTGAAAACTATTTTTAAACTTATGTACCTTATCAATTACATTATTTTTTTTAAAACCAATTATTATAAATATAATATGATAAATAAAAATAAAAAATACTTTATAAGAATATAATAAAAATATTTATTTTTTAGTAATGAATATTTATTATTTTAGAGAAATTTTACTATTTAATCACTTTTTATTTATTTTTATTCATTAATTTATGTCATTCCATCAATCATTAATGTTTTTGTAATTATAGATAACTATAATTAGTTTGAATATAATTTTTTTAATATAATTTTACTACAATTTTTGTTCGATAAATGATTAATTTTTATTTATATTGGAATGAAATTGTGGGATTTTTATATTTTTCTTATAAATTTTCTTTGGTTGATTTTTTGGATAATGAAAATTCAATTATCTAATCCACCACATAATTTTGGTTATGATCATACAAATAACTCTATGGAGAAACATACAAATCCTTATTTAAATGAGTCCCCTCATATTTCATTACCTGAGGCATATATTTCCACAGGGAAATGAGTTTGTGGGTTGATATTCATGGAACTACACATTTACCAAAATTATAAGTTTCTTATAGACATGATAAGTGGATACTAGTATAATTTAATTATAATGAAATTCTAGGAGGTCCACATTGAAAATAATTCAACTAGTTTTTATCTGTTCTTACTAACTGCAAAAGTAGTATTTCATTTGTTGATCGAAGAAATGTATAAAATGTAACAATATCACATTTTTGAGAGATCATTTTGGAAATTTTGTTTGTTATTATTTTACATATATTGATGTTTTTATAGTAATATTTGTTCTCCAACTTCTTATAAGATGAAATATGATATAACTTGTACTGTAATGAGTTGGGAACAAATGTGTATCATTAGGTACTTGGAGATGGTGGGATTTTGAATCACCCCTCACCTCACATTTCATTTTTTCTGATAGACAACATCAGAATAAAAGTGATATATATTCATTTATATAATAATATACCTGTAAAAAATTTGTTGAAGTTAGGGTATTAGAGTATTTTTTTTAAGGGAAATGTTGCCTTCAAGAAGTGTTTATTTATATTAATAACTATGTTAATGATTTCATTATTCACAGTTCATAATTTAGAGATATCCTAGAGATCTCAATTGGAGATCCAATATGGAAACACATATCTTCATATGTTATCTCTTAGAGGGTTTATTTTATTATAGGAAAAATTATAGAAGAAGAAATTCAAAATATAAGAGATGAGTGTGTAGTGTGTTCTGAGGTTTCCCCGTCATCCCACCCTATACACAAAAAAAATATAAGGGGGATGGATGATAATAAAACTAAATTGTTTTATAGAATAGTTTATGGTGGTACCTAAAGGTATTTTAAGATTTTATCTTTATTTATTTATTTATGGTAAAAAAGTATAAAAATATTTTGATTTATTATAGACATTGTCAAATATTCCTTAACAGATTCTCATGAGGATAAGAGGATAAAAGGGTGATTCATAAATGAGGGTAGAATGGATATTTTAGGAACATAATTGGGGATTCTCGAAAACATGGGTCATGTATAAGGATCCCCAGAATGTGTATCAGTAAAATGAGAATTTCCAAATTGGGATTATTCTTAAATAAGGGATGTTTGGAAAAAAATTAAATATTTTGATGCTGAATTTCAAGAGATTCATGTGATAATGTATCAAATGAAATAATATTTAATACAGTCAATGTTATGAAACACACTAAGATAGTTTTGGACTACCAATCTTTCTACTCCACCTCCACTAGAAAATACCACTCCTTCTACTTATCCTACTCATACATCTCCCTATACAGACAGCACTCCTAATCCTACCCCTATAACCACTCATCCATAGCTTCCTAGTTTTTGTGATTTATATGTATTTTTCCCTAAAATATTATTTCATATGTGATGGTATTCCATATCACTGATACTATTCATCATCAAAATATGAAGATAGATATCATATTTTAAATCTATATGATATTATTGATTGAAAGGAAAAAATATAATGTCTTACAAATGTGGTTAGTAAAATTGGAAAAGTATCATCAATAGTTTACATTTCCAATCTGGAATTATTCTACATATTACCACAATGTTATGTAAATATTTTATTTCTTATCATATTTTTCTATCAAATTTTATATTAATTTTAATGATTATATATTTATCCAATTTCTCAAGAATTAATTTAAGGTAAATAATTTCTATATAAGGATGAAAACATACAACGTTTTAGGACTTCAGATACAAATTATACTAGTCTTGATTTATTTTTAACATATTTAAATTTTTTCTTGGTTTCATATAAGATTCCAATTTAATAGGATGTCTATGGTTATATGGTGACTGTGGGGATTTTCAAATGTGATGCATATGAGAGTTTATATTGAAATCACTTGGGAATAAAAATGATATTCATTTTTCCCATGCAATTAAATTAAAAAAATCATTTCTTTTAATTTAGTGAAAATTTTAAAATATGTTTTTTGGAATTATGTATATTTATATAATTATTACATATAATAACAATAAATATGTATATGGATTTATATTTATGCATATTATTTCAAATATATCATTCATAATGAATGATGTAGAATAAAAAATTTATACTTTTGTAATATTTTTGAGGAATTAAATTATATATAGTACTGGTTGTTTCCATATCATCTAGAGTTTGAAACATAATTCTCAAAATGTTTTTTAAATCACATAATATATTAAATACTAACATGAAATTTTATTATATATTTGTGTCAATTATATGTTCCATTTTTTTCAATAGAGAATAAATTATACTAGGAATGCCCTATCTTCGGGGAAGTGAGAGAAAATGTTAGAAAAGTATTGAATATGTATGTTTGAATATTTAAAAACATGTGTATATAATAATGACTAATGATTAATTTATTCATATTATATTAAAATAGTTCAATGAAATTCATTAAATATCAGATATAAGGGAATAGATCCATGACTAACTATATAAAAGATAAGGTGAATATTCATTTTCAATTATTTAATTTTTGAGAAATTATTTTAAAATGATATTAAAAACATTAGTTGGAAAAACAATTAATCAAAAATAAGGTGTAAATGAATTTGAATATTATTTTTTTTATATTTATTTAGAAATAATTTCGACTATGAATGTTACAATGTTTCAAAAGAATGTATTTATTTATAAGTTTTCCCTTAATAGTTCATTTGGTTTTTTGAAAATAAACATTAAATGGTTTCTTTATTATTTGTAGGGTTTTGATTATGAAAATCCATATGGGTAAAATGATATGAGGAGCCTACGTATTGAATGGGACTATTGGTTGGTTAGTTTTGAATAATTTTTTCATTCTAGTATGATTTTTTTAAATTTGAATATTTAGTTGAAAGGGTTTTTCCTGGATTATATTATGGATTTCCTTCTTCCTTTTCTTCTAATATTTTCACTTATATGATGTTGATATGAAGAATCAAAATGAAATTATTTTAAAAATACCACACTGCTTAATATAGAACATATGTTAAAATCCCAAACATAGATTTATTTTCAAAAATGGTTATAGTTAACCAATGTTAAAAAATTATTAATAGTGTACCCTTTAATAACATAACTGAATAACAGATGCAGTAGTTATGGGTAATTTAATGTGTCAAAAAAATAGTTATTATTATTATTATATAACATCTTGTGGGAATTCTACATGATCGATGCATGATTACTAGATAATTCAATGGTATATAATAACTAATATAGAATACTGATAGGGATTATATCAAACCCATCAGTTAATGGGATAAATTGTATTTGAGTTGTGATATTGGAGACCCTGGAATTAGAGGGTGTGTATTTTTTATTGATTTGTGTACTCCTATTATTGACTAATTTTATTTGATATCTAGGCTAACGAGATAATTATTATATTATACATTCTAATGGAAATATGGTGATATTTCAACATAGAATCCTTCTATTCAGAACCACGATGGTGGGAATGAGAATTATTCATTCTAAGTGAATCAATTGGCTATATCTATATTGATTCCTAATATCAATTTGAACCTTCAAGTGAGTCTATAAAAGATACTACATTATATATTTCATAGGGTAGTGAGATATATGAAAACCATGTAATACATGAATTTGGAGTGCCCATGGTAGCATACACCAATATTTGTTGTCAAGGGAGGTATATAAAATTCATTGTTTTAGATATAGTCAATTTGGAATATCATGAATAATCATGATACACCTCATTAATGTTGTGTAAGAATTATTTCCAACCAGATAAAAGGTCCATCAATGTTTTTGTGGGATGTTTGAGTCTATCATGGTCTGTATGTGTTATTGATTGTGAATAGTTTTTAGGTTACATACATTTTAAATATATTAAAATACAAATTTAGGGATAGAAGAGATTCCATGATTGTGAATCATTTTCAAAGTTTCCTTTCAGTGATGTTTTATTATACTATTGTAAAAAATATAGTATGGTTTATAACCACTCTTATATGTAATTAGAATGCATCAATTTGGAATTCCTCAGATGACCCCAAGAATATAATTTTTTACAAGGTGAATATCATCCTCCAAAAATTCTAATTATAGGTTTTTAATCTTGTTTCTATAATATAGATTAAATAGATTGAGGTTAAATCAAATAGGTAATATTATTCATATACCTTATCATGGAGTGTGTCATTAGGTTTTAGGTAATCTATGTTTGAGTAGTATCACTAAGGAAGATTCATATATGATAGCCGAGGTAGGGGTTACTTAATTATATTGAGAGGGACAAAATCAATCAATTTTTTTCAATTTTGAAAAAATGGGAGGATGATTAATTATTGTGATATATAGTTGATAGATATCCACTCATGAGGGGTGATGGAGAATATATAGAGGAATTATGTAATAATAAAATGTTATATTTTAAGTAAAAAATACTTTTGGGGTTAGTTTTTGGGACCATGACTGGGGTTGTAATAGTTTTTAGATAGTTCAGAATCCTCAAACCATTTAGGAGATGGAGGATGTTGTGGTACACATTGTCTGGGGTAGTAATACCCTCATGGAATTTTCACTAAAATATGTAATGTTATGTGAGATTTTGTTCAAATATTTTAGTTTCATTGATTCTATTTAGAATATTAATACCATATAAGTCATGGATCTGACTGTAGATTGAGTTATGATTATTTGGATATTGTCTATATCATCTATTTTTGTCAATTTGGGTGTCTAATGTTCATTTAGAAATTTTTACAGTATCTGTGATATATGGTTTCTAGTAGAGTATATAATAGTGTGATTTATATAATTATTCCATGTAATCTATGCTCTATGGGTATGAAGAGATATATGTAATAGACTACAGTGATTAGCTGATGTATGCTTCTATAGGACTACATCATGTATGACACTCATATCTCATATGTGATGGATGGGATGAAATTTATGACATTTAATAGAACAAAAAGAAACTAATATCATCATAATTTGTTATTCACATCCTTAGAGGGTTATTTTCATACTAAGATTAGTGAGTGGGATCTTTAAGCATGACATTTAGGACATATCCACCAGCAATTGGGGGAAATCACAACATAGTTTTCTATAATTTATATGAGATATATAAAGGTTCCATAACTAATCATTACTCTGCTTTTTCATATTAACATGACTTTTTTCCCTTGAATTAACAAGATTTCCATTCAAAAGTGATGTTGAATTCTAATGAATTATATTTTTGGAATATAAACCATATCAATTGGTTCTTATACAAATGATCATGAATAGGTTCGAGAGATAATGTAGATCGATAATTGAAAATTTCATATGCTAAGAACAGATTTATATTGTATTGCTGATGATAGGCATGACCATGAATGGGGTTATGTTTGTGTGGTTTTATTTATATTATCATGGTCCTAAATTTAAAGATCATATGATGTAACATATAATTTTTGTGATTTTTGTGATACAAAATGACATAAACTAAAAAATCATGAATTGTTTTTTATTATTATACATTTGACATTCGAATAAATCGAACAAAAGAACCTAAAGGATTTCTGTCTGTAGGGATTATAGTAATAAATAATTTATTATAAAATAAAAAATTAATGTATTAAAAAAAATTATCCACAAAAGATATCATTCTCTGCATATTCAATAATCTAAACTCATATGTAAATAGGGAATAACAAAAAAGGAGTTATCTCAAATGATTAGTAAAGAGGAATAACAAACTCAATGCTCTACAATGCATTTATCATTAAATAATAAAAACACCTAGTTAAAATTTTAAATCCACATGATGGTTTTAACATGATTTAATGGATAAATAATTTTTAAATGTGTCATTACATTAGTTATTCACTTCCCATACTTTTGTTCTATGATGTTGGTGGGTACTAAAGTTTGTAATTATATAATCAATGTTAAAACCCATGGTTTTTATGTTATACATTTGGATAACATACATATACATGTATTTTAAAGTAGATTATATAATAAATGAGGTCAACAGTTATAGTTATAAGGTTACTTACACATTTATCAATGTAATTACCGAAGGTTTTAATAAATTTATATGAATAACTATGATGAAATCCATCACAACCTCACTCATTGGGGATCTCCTTACTAGAAAAATGTCATGCCTATACTACACTAAGTCAACCTCCATAGACTCAGGAATGGAAACAAGCATCATGATGGAATTACTAATATGGGAATCCATTTCCAAATGGACTTGCACGCATGCACCCAACCATATCTTTGCAAAAGTGAAGAGGAATAATAATAAAATATATAAATTTATTGATTGAAACACATTCATGTTATATCCTATTTTAAATACAAGATACTATGAAAAATAAAACCCAAATTATATGGGAAATTATAAATGAACCAAGAATCAATGTACTATGCTGACAAAAAATATGAAATGACATGTTGAAATATTTCGGCTCTAGATCCCCCAACATCAACCTATATATTTTGTAAAATGGACTCTAGTATCCCTATGGTCATTTGGATTCATAGCCTACCATTATAACATAATAATTATATGTCACACATGCAATAAAATCTCATGATAGGGTGATTAAATACATACCCAATAAGACACACAAAAACAGTTGGGGGATAAATAGGGTACCTAATATAATTAGTCTTATTAACCCAATGAAAAAGGAAAAAAAACCCAAAAACTAAGATATAAATTTTATTATAGAGTCCTAGATGAGTGATAAACATGATCCAAATGTCAAATACCATCTTTGGAATAGGTTTCTGTTAGTAGTAATAAATGGTTATTAAAATATGGATAACATATCACGTGTTTGTTAGAAAAAGTAAACATGTGGACAAACCACACCTTGTCACTATTCCCAATAGTTACGGGGGAATAATATCTATGTAGATAACCTTTTCATAGTCTGTTATGGGGGTGGTAAAAATATGTTTATAAATGACACATTCCCTAGTTCATCAAGGGTTACCACTTAGTATATATACAACCCATGGCCATGTATGTCATTAAAGTACCACTTGGTAGATAGGAGACCCCATCCCTAGTCCTTCAGGTGATAATAATTGATAGATAGTCAAACTTATCTAAAGATCATTTGGTGGTACCACTTAATTTATAGAGGGAATTTTCCATGGACCAATAAGGTGTGTCAGTAGTTAGATAGAATACTTTAACTATAGTCTTTCAGGGGGTTCCACATGGTAGATAGAGGACCCATGCCTTATCCTTCAGTGGTATACCACTCTATAGATTGACTAACTCCACCCTAGTCCATCATGTGTGAACCACTTATTAGATAGAGTAGCCACACCATAGTCTATTAGTTTTGTCACTCCATAAATATATGACACAATTACTAGTTTTTTTGGTGTAACAATTGACATATCGATGGACCTCTCCCCAATACATCATAATGAAATGAATTAGTATATGTGAGACCAATACCGCAGTTCATTAGTGGGTACCACTCATTAGATAGATAGAGGTGTACGGGAGACCCCCACCAAGGTATGAAATGGGTATTACCATCCACATCCTTCCACGACCCCAAACACTGGGGGTTGAGCCACGACTACCCCAATCCCACCTCCATGAGGAATGGGGCTATAAACTAGCGATGATTTGGAATATCATAGATATGGTAGGCAATAGCCTAATGTTCCTGTATGAACACACCATAAATCATATACATGAAATTGTACAATAATAAATAAGTTTAAATAATAAATGAATGCATACATTTATCCCACAATCAGAGTATAGATGTGACCATAAATGATAAAAAATGGAAAAACTAAAATACCCTAAAAATTTTAATATCATACAACATGATCCTATGGAGTGGACCACTATCAAAGGAAACAACTAGAACACACCTTGGTCTGCCAATCACTATATGATCATACTTCCCCAGGTTTTCCTAGGACATCATGAAAAGGCCAGTTGTCAACACAAGACATGAAATTTGAAAGAAATCCATAATAGTATTGTTTATAATAATACCATATAGGATACCCAAAACCAAAAAAAGAGAAACTGAAATGTGATAGTCTTCACAAACCAATAACGAAGTAACCCAAGAAAGAGAGAATATGAAACTCTATTTAAACCACACCCCACAAATACATTACTATTTAGCATAGACCACCAAGTATGTCGGTCCAAATATGTTACATCACTGAAATGGAACAGAAACAATTACATATATATATATATATATATACATATCAAAATCCTAGTGTGTTGAGGTCAAAACCTCATTAAACCCCTCATTATTATACTCTTGGATCAATGATAATGATTATCTTGGAGAATGCACTACATGGGCCATAAAATCCCAGATGAAACTATTCTGCGCAATATACTCATTTAGGAATAATATTATATGTCCAAATATTTTTCACCATATTAAAAAATATATCACAACCATCTTTCACCCAACACAAGCTCATCAGAACCTTATAGAAAATAAACACCACTCACCACTGCACCAAATCATGGTAGTTGTACTCCAAAATATGCACCACATGCATCCTCTCTAAGAAGTATTTGAGGAGGGACCCACACATCACTGATTCCACATAGCTATTGAAGTATTAACCCTCATTAATACTACTAAAACTATCCATTAACCATTGGGAGAGGAACTTACATCACCACCTTGAGGGAGAACTAACTCAACACTAGGTCCTACGAATAATAAGTATAGGGTCACACTACTCATAATTATGTTCCATGAGTGGGGGAGCTCCAACTAAAATGGGTCCCTGACCCCAATTTGGACTATAAGACAACTGAGCATCACTATATTGATTTTTTACATGCACACTATATAGAAAATAGTTATATTTGCACCTAAATGATTTCTAAAGGTGGCCCACACCCAAACACAATAGGGGTGTACCATGTTTGGAATCGAGTACCTACACCATATTAAAATAGGGGAGTACCAAATATATCTAAACATCCTATAGAGAGGAGATACTTCATTGTGAAACTATGATGGAACAAATCCATTATTAGAGAACCAACACCCTAGTAAACTGAGGGGATTAATAATGTATATGCACTATGTGTTTCGAGGGAATGTTCTCTGTTATTACATGGGATACTTATCTCCATCTAGAAAATGATATGTGGGACCCACAACCAAGTCCCATAAGGCTGTGTTGACCTTGGTAGAGCTACACTGTTGGTAAAATACCCCCGACCATTGTGGGGAGAAACTTATTTGATATGTAATATAAATATGGACACTATTATTTTTTTGGTAGTAATAGTCCGAACATATCTCTGATAGAAAAAACCAACCTCTATTTTTAGTCACACTTCACTAAATTTAGGGTTTTTCTCATTATTCCATATATTGAAACACAACCATTGGTAAGGGACGCATGCTATAATATAAGTGTAGAACCAATATAATGTCCAATATAGCTAAGGGGTACAAACATCATGAGATTATAGGGTTGATTACTTACACATAATCAATCCAATTTCACATCCCTCATGACTACAAATAAGCAAGAACCAATAAAGAAAATCCATTCTGGAAACACCAGATATTTTACCTCATACCCCACCAAGATGCGTGCCATCACATTCTATATGGAAACATTTTTTGGATAATCTACTCGCATGACTTAATATGATCCTTAATAAGTGAGATACTCTAGGTGTATGTTCCCAAGAATAGTACATGTTGTTTACTGGGGTCCACATGATGGTTGACCCCACTTGAAAACCTAGTCTTTTACTTCAAATAATATCTTGTTATACCCTACGAAAATATACAACATGTATGTGATATACATTGTGTGTCTCACCTTTCATGGTCCCCTAGAAATTCCCTCATCCCATGCCTAGGGTTTTCAACATATAACCTTTTAATCTAGTAGTGTATTATCGTATGAACACGTCCCTTGACATGATATCACTTTCTATGTCCCTCATCTACCCAACTTCAGTTCACTACACTATGTGTACCCCCAATACATAGTTTTTGGTCTCCAAATGATCATCATACTTGAAATGGATGAACACAAAGAGGTGGTATTGCACTACACACCCTAAGAGTTGGAATTCCAAATGGGAAATCCCGACAAGCTTCCAGAAATACATTGATTTCCACTGAAATCCACTAATCACCACATAGGGTCCTTAGCAGTAGTCTAATGATCTAAAAAATTAATAAACACATTAATATGATGATAATGAAATAGAAATAAAATTATTCTACCTCATGGTCAAACGTTAATGATTTGGGTAATGAATGATGCATTGATATTGCTACAACTCGATTTGCGGACTATCAGAATAAAAAATAGGGATCAAGATCAGCTCCTAAATTTTTTCAGAATTGGGTCATTTGTTTCTCATGGGTGGGTTTATATTGATTTAATTTTTTTCATAAATAATATACCTTTATCACCGAACTATGGATTCCCCCAAATGGGAATCAGATGTGGAAAATCACTAGGTCTTGCCTTGTATAAATAGAAAATTATAAACTCATCCACAGAGCTAGATTTCAAATTATATATTGAAATCAATTGTAAACCCATATTTAAAAAGACATCGAACTTGTGTAACAAAATATAAAAAATATTTTTATTATTGACATATAATGTCTCTTTAGGCCCTAGAATCCTTTTCCAACTAAGACCATAGATTAAAAAATATTCCTAGAAATATGAAAATGATATACAAGATTAAGCCATTATCACTAAAATATATCAATTTTAAGGATTATCGTATCAAAAAATTTAAATACTACACAAAATATTTAAAATAAGCTCACAATTGGGACTCCTACACCATTAAGATAAGACAAAAAGTGTTCATGGGATGTCTAAAATGATGCATATAGAGTAAAAAAGCCACAAAACCCAACACCTTGTTCAAAAAGGTCTACATCAAGTAAAAAATTACCCAAATGTCCCCTAAATGGTGACTGGTGGTGAGAACCAATCATCTGATCTGTATGTAGTGTTACGATCTAGCATTACACCCCCTCTATATCAAACAAAGATACAAATGAAACATGGTAATAAAAATTCATCCCTTGGAGAAATACATTGCACCAATATAAAGCTCTATTTAAAAAAATATAATTTCGAATACATGAGGGTACCTGCGGACAACACTTAGCATACCATGTGTACACATTGGGAAATACCTAACCCTCTATCAGTAATCCTCCATATGTAACACATCTTAAAAACACTCATAGGAGTCCATTGATATTATTACTCAAATATTGAGGTGTTACCTAGGTGCTAGTCTAAGAATAATAGAACTCATGTTGGGTAGGTAAACCATAAAAAACCTATAGAAGACATATTTGAAACCACCATTATTTTAGGTTAACAAAATTTCTCTACAAGACTAATCCAACGGTCATTAAAGGTAGCTGATAATATTAATATGTATACTAATTCACATGAGATCATCATATTCAGCCTAAAATCATTCTATCGCAAATGAGAAATTTTATCCCACTAACCAAAAAAATTCACATCCACAAGAAGAAAAAAATACTATCATGAATAATTGTAAAATACTCCACACTATGTAAATATCCTATGTCACCTCTATTACTCTATAAAATGGTTCTCTCTGAGGATCTTCATTCAACTATTCCATTAAGCATAAAATATGAGCTTAAATTGTCAATTTTTATTTCCAATTCCTAATATGACACTCCATTACACAACCACATACAAAACACATAAGATTGAGATATGTGTCCAACACACCAAAACACTATCATCATTGGTCTACACTGAAATTACAATATAGTTCAATATATCTTGATATGTATGTGTACAAGTGGTGGAAAGTTTCTTCTGCTTCATGATTTCAAATAATTATCAAACAACACTCCAACAAGTCTCTATTAACATTCCATATCACCCTGAATATTACACGAACAAGAAGTGACAATAATGGAGTATCTGCTATCATTTCCTAACAATACTACTCTAAAAGTAAAAAGGACCAAAAGAATCCCTCTAATAATTCTCATATCCTCTTATTCATTGGGTTTAGTTATATGAAGACATCCCACCTCTATCCTCTAGGTCCCAGATACTGTAGAAGATGACCTTGGGGAGGTGGTGGAAATAACTCGAACCCTATTTCACCTCCTTATTTAATCCATATTCACCCACCATGAAATACCTCAGGAATAATTCAATGAATAAGAAAATAAATCTACAATGGTTCTCCATCAACTCTCTCTCTCTAAATAATACGGTGTGTGGGAAACTCACCAATAAGAAGTTCATATCCATCATAATCAAAATAGTACATCTCTTACAATAGATCATATCTCTAATGTTACTCCAATACTCCAGACCAACAAGTCTGATTAGTGCCACGTGTGTTCATTATTTTTCATGATTATATCAATTATTATCTTCATGATGATGTAGACTATTGAACCCCTTGATCCACAATACATACCCCATATACCAAACCCTCAACCCAGAGCCTCTCAATCTCCAAATCATTTTCTTACTCCACAACACAAGAGGAATGGTAGAAGGATACAATAACTACTCGAATATCTCACTAGAGGCCCTTCTCAATAGTCCATGTTTTTAAAACTAGATCACAACCCGTATCCATATAGTATCATAAAAGGGTTGTGAACATCCTTGTTTACACTTTCATGGATAGGCTACCCTACTAAATGTTTTTGAGGATTCTGGATATACACTGATCCCAATGTTCCAATATAATACACATCCCTAATGCTCAAATCAAACAATATCTAGGTGAGTGTCATCTCATCATGGGTTTATATTATCATAATCCACCATCACATAGATGAGCCATGTTGGAGACTCGCCATGAGGACCTACATCAAATAAGTAGGATTACATTAAAATCATAAAATGTATATGTATTATTCAATCAAACCATCATATTTTTTGAAGTATGTCTCAACCAGATACATGAGAGGAATCCACCTATGATACTTATGTAGAATAGTCATCCTTTTTACTTCCTTGCTGTGAACGTCAATCAAAACTAGAAATCCATTATTGGTGGCACAACTAGAAGACCAACCGTAGGTAATACATCATTTACTATTCCTTGTACTAAATCATCATCACTATGTGATTAATTATCAAATTATCCCCCTTGGGAACCTTTTTGGATTTCATCATGTGGGATCTAAAAATAAAAATCAATACATTCCACAACCAATGATTATATATGGAGAGATGAATCATGAAGGACATGGAACCCACAATATAGATCTAAATGATTCATGTACCAACATTTCTATTGGATCATTTTCCTAATGAACAGTGTCATCAAGAAGGTTTTCACTGTCCCAATGAATGTATATGTTGTATGAAACACCAATAGTAAATTCTAGGGCATGAATGATAAAATCAGAACATTATAATACGTTTTCCATAAGTCCCAAACCAACCTTCTAAATGATGGGACTATTTTAGGACCTATGTTGATACCAAAATATATTGATACAACCATCTATTGCATGAATAATTACTTCCAAAATCATGCCCCCAAAAAGAAAGTGAATGGAGACTAGTGCCGAGTGGGAATATCAATCAAACAGGAGGTCATAACCAATGTTACATATATGAATGTAATATAATAAATCTCCATGAAATTTTATATATATAAATATAATGGAATAAAAAATAGATTAATACATATACCCCACAATTAAATGATAGAATATTTTTTGAATATAAAAAAAGGGAATCTATATAATCCCACCGAAACTATTAAAGCATCCAATCTTCTAAGAAAGAGTGGGCATATGTCAAAAAATAACCACAAGAATACACTTCATTCAATATTGATCTCTAATATGCATATGATCTGTGTAACGAACCAAAGTTTTTCAATGGAAATTACCTTCTTATAATTATGTCATAAAATCACATGAAAACACAACATAATGAATTATTAAGTGCTAAGTGACCTTTAAACATAAATTTGTCACTTCTTTGTTTTGAATTTTGAAAATCCGACATACACGGTTGTGTTCAAGATGATTATTGGAGTCTATTGAAACAAAAATAATTTTCAGTGAACAGTAACGTACCACTGTGAATAGTAACATACCCTTATGAATATTATTATGACCCTTATGAATAGTAAATCATCCAACATAAGAGTAACCATACCAATGAATAATTAAATAAAATTTAGACATCTTATAAAGTGACAATTCGACCTTAGAAAACGTTTTGGTATTTTGTAAGTCATAAATAATTAATTACAATTAATTAATTATTTTGAAAGAAAATTTATTTTACTAGAACATGTTCATAAATTATTGATACAATTTCTTATAGTTTTAAGATAAATTTATAGGACCCTATGTAATTTTTTAAGGCACTATAAAATTAGATTTAACTTTTAAAAACTGTTTTTAAGTAAATTATGATTTTAATTAAATATCAAATTAATAATATTTAGAAAATTAATTTGGAAAAATAGAATTCATTTTTGGATTTTAAAATTTGAAAAATGGTTGGGGTAAAGTTTTGGGATTTTTCTGAAATACTTGATTTTTTTATGAATAGTGAAATACTGTAATTTACAAAAATAAGCTAAATAAGCTAATAATAGAGTCATGTGTGATGTTCTGTGGATGTAAGAACATGTGGTTCGGGATGACATCATAAAATTACTATTATTTTTAATTCAAGACTCACTATTCTTTGTCTTAGGGGAAATTAATAAACTAATTAATTTTATATTAAGGAAACCCCTTTCCCCTCCACTGTAAATACCATCCTTCACACCATCATTTCCTCACACCTCTCAAGCTCCAATAATTCTCTAAACTCTACCCAAAAATCCTCCCTAGCCCCTATCTGATGTCCAAGATATTTTGGTCTCATCAAAAGACTAATCCTAGCTTCCTTATGAAGGATCTCAAGAGGAGGATTTAAGAGGTAATTTCTCTCCCTCTTCTCCTTTATTTTTCTTTCAAGTTCAAGTTCATTTCTTGATCTCTACCGACCTATCATCATACAAATGGTATTTTAACTCCATTATTATACATGTAATGTAATGTTATGATTCTAATAGGATATAATATCATCAATCCCCCTTTCCCTCTTCCTTTTATTTTATTAAAGAGAACATTGTTCGTGAGGTGTTAATTTATCACCTTCAAGAAAGTCATGCTTTCTTCATCCATTTATACCATCAGATCTGGTCATGAAGCCTTTTTTATGATTGAACCAGAATATTTTATATTCATTATCTCCTATTCAATGTTCTGTAACTAAGTTATGGACATATTTCGAAGTGATAAATTAAAACAAGTTCATTGTGATAAAAAAACCGCCCAAATTAACCCAAACAATTTTCATTTAATTTTTATCTAATGATTCATCCACATGGTACATAATATAAATAATTATAATATCATTTTAAATTTTTTAATGTCATTAATAACACATATTATTATTTATGGATGTTTACCCATGTTCTACTAGAACTTCAATTTAAGAATACAAGTGAAACACTCAAGAAAACCATAAAAAACATTTCCGAATAATGTTTTTAAACTCTATAACTCATCCAAAGGAACCTTAAATAAGATAATGAAATCATAATGAACCATATTAATTTAAAAAAGGTTCTGGATTTATAATTAATTAATATAATTTCATTATACATGACATTAAATAGAAGGAATCATTCAGATACAACGTAAGGGGAAAATCTCGAACCCAATTTTCAATCTTCGGGTTCTCCCTCTTTCACTCCAATTTGGTATTATCAATTCATAAAAATACTTTTTTCATCATTATATTACCTTTATTGGGATATAAATTTTATCTAATGAAGTTTAAGTCAATCCAAATTTTTTCCAAAACAACTCTTCTTTTAAGAACTCAACTTTTACCTCTCACTCATGGTTGATGGTTCTTGTATCAAGTATGTTGTTCCCTCTTTCTTTTGGGAACCCAAAAATTATAAATGTATTATTATGAGATAAAACCCATTCCTTACCATGTTTTATTTATGTTCAATTTTTATTTATATTACATGTGGAAAGCATGATAATGATAATGTTATGATGTGACGGGTGTGCCCGGAATTATATAGCGTTATATGAATGTTTCAAAGTGAGGGGTGCGCCCGGATTTATACCCTACTCCAATGCATTGGCTAAAGTGATGAATCTCATGAGTAAATCTGAAATGATGTGTGAACAAGATGCTAGCTTGGTTCACAAGTATGTGTGGTAGTTAACCACTAAGACATGATGTTTCATTTTTTATACATTTCCACATTTCAAGTCTTTTATTTATGCTCCTCTCATGTTCATGATCTTTTACCAATGTCATGATTATGCTCACCACATGCTATATTATTCTTATCTATCCTCTTACTGGGATTCTAGCTCACCCCTAATTATGTATATCCTTAGGTTGATACATGTACGAAGTAGAGGACAAGAGCCAATAAGATGCTAGAGAATAAGGAATTAAATAAAAGTAATGCTTGATGTTGTAATTGTTATGTACGGTCCTAGTTTTCCCATGACACTAAACCTTTGGATCCTATATTTGTAATAATATTATGTTGTTTATCTATAAAATGATGTAACAATAATGTATGAAATGGTCGGGTTTCTATAGGTGGTATCAGAGGAAAGGTTTAGTTAATTTGGGAATTAGGATTAGTGAACCCTAGAGAAAACCTATAGCATGAGACTATGTAAAAATATGCACACAAGAATATTTACATAGGTATCCCATATGTTATGTTTTTGGTATAAATTTTTTAAATGAATAATTTATTCATGAACTGTTTACATATGTTTTTTTCTAACCTTTCCTATTTTAGAAAATGGTGGGAACCAGGAGAAATCAGGCCAACAACTCCTGTGAGGGCCAATGCAACGATTGCCCGAACGACATCCCCAATGATTTGGGAGGTGGAGTTCAAAACATCATGGTGATTATTTACCAATTATCTAAGGTTATGAACAATAAATATAATAATGTGGAACATCCTCTTTCACCAAAGAGGGAGAAACTGGCTATCGAATGTTTTATGCTGTAACGACCACAGACGTTTAGTGGATCCTCCAATCCACTAGATGTGGAATATGGGTCAACTCCATGGAAAAGATCCTTTGTGTGGTTCACTGTTATGAGATGGAGAAGGTGACCATAGCTATTCATCGTCTAGATGGAGAATCCAATCAATGGTGGGATTTGATTAAGAACACCAAGCCAAAGGTAGGAAATTGAAGAGATGGAATGGGAATACTTTAAGATAATGTTTCTTAATAAGTATTTCCCTAGAACTATTCGTACGAAGATAGAGAGAGAATTCATAGAGATCAATAAAAAATAAGGAGAATATTTCATAACCTACGAAGAAAATTTCACAAGGATTTCAATGTACTCTTTGGGGTTTGTTATCAACAATGATAGAAAAATTGATAGATTATTTAGTGGTTTAAAACAACACCTACGAAAGGATATTTCAATACGAGTCTTTGGGAGTTATGAAGAAGTTGTTTGATGTGATATCAATGTGGAGATGGGGTCTATAGAATGGTCACATGGCTATGGTGATAAGAAATGAAAGATGGAGTTTCATGCCGAAGGATCTAATGACAAAAGTGGGAAGAATACTCAATGAACCACATGCCAAAATTGTGGGAAGTTACACCATGGGAACAGCCTCAAAGGGACGAGGAAGAGCTTCATGTTTTGGAAAGGAAAAAATGCTCAAGAGTGTCGAAAAGGCATGAAAAATAAGGAGAATGTAACCTATTAATGGAGAGAACCACTCATGGTTTAATTCTATAACTGTAAGGAGCTAGGGAACTATGCATGCCAGTGCTCTAAACCTCGAGTTCTCGAGGGTAATCAGTGTAAGAAGTCACCAAAGCCAAAGAAACAAGGGAAGGATTATGCCATCACTGCTGAAAAGGTGGAGAATGATAATGAAGTCATACAAGGTACACTTCCTATACACTCAATAATGGAAAAAAGTCTTATTTGATTCTGGTTCTATGCATTACATTATATCTTGAATGTTTTCTAGAACTACAGAATCGAATCCCCAAAACCTTGAAGTAGAGATATATGTGAAAATAACAAGTGGTGAAATCATTGCAACCCAAGTGTTTGACTCTTCTCCTATTGTATTATGTGGTAAGGAAAGCGACAACCTTGAGGAAATGCCGATTGTGATGGAATACGGCGATGTATTTCCCGAAGAGTTACCCGGAATTCCCCCAGACCATTAGGTAGAGTTTTCAATTGAACTCATGACCAGAGAAACTCCTATCTCGATGTGTCCATATAGGATAGCTCCTATTGAACTGGAGGAGTTAAATAAGTAGCTGCAAGAGAATCTGGACAAAGGGTTCATACTCCCTTCTGCATCACCTTGGGGTGCACCAGTGCTCTTTGTGATGAAGAAGGATGGAACAATGTGGCTATGTATTGATTATAAAGAACTCAACAAGATCAATATAAATAACAAGTATCCTCTCCAAAGGATTGATGGCTTGTTAGATCAGTTAAGAGGTTCTTTATACTTCTCAAAGGTGGATCTTTGTTCTGGATATCATCAAGGTGAAGAAGGAAGATATTTAGAAGACTACCTTCCGAACAAGGTATGGGCACTATGAGCTTTTGGTGATTCCCTTGAAACTTACTAATTCCTCTGCAATATTCATGGATTTGATGAATAGAGTCTTTAGACATTACCATGACAAATTTGTGGTATTTTATATCAATGAAATTCTCATCCACTCCAAGAGTAAGGGAGAACATGAAGAACATATAAAACTTGTGTTGGAGACATTAAGAAAGGATAAGTAGTACGCCAAGTTCAGAAAGTGTGATTTTTGGATGAAACTAGTCACGTTCTTGGGAAATGAGATCACAAGTGAGAGAATTTCTGTGGATATTTCAAAAAAATGTGATTGAGAAATGGACTAGGACCTCTAGTGTCACAGAAATCTATAGTTTGCTTGGATTATATGGGTACTACAGATGTTTTGTGATAAAATTATCATGATTTTCAAGACCACTAACATAGATAACAAGGAAATGGTTAAAGTATATCTGGACAGAAGAATGTGGGGGAAGCTTCAAGGAGCTAAATATAAGCCTGATCACTGCACCTGTACTCACACTACCGAAAAGTGGAGAAAGTTTTCTGATATACAGTGATTCTTCAAAGAATGGCTTGGGTTGTGTACTCATGAAAAATGAAAACATGATAGCCTACACCTCACAATAGTATAAAATCAATGATCAGAACTACCGGCAAATGATCTAGAGCTAGAAGCTGTGATTTTTGCCTTGAAAATCTGGTGGCACTAGCTTTATGGGGAGAAGTGTGATATATACACTGACCATAAGAGCCTAAAGTATATATTTACACAAAATGAGCTCAACATGAGTTAAAGGAGATGGTTAGATCTAATCAAGGATTACGATTGCTCTATTCACAGTCATCCTGGAAAGGCAAACAAGGTAGCTGATTCTCTAAGCAGAAAAGAACTTGCTACTCTATCCATGTTGCAGATTGTGAAAGACCCTATCTTCATGGATATGAAAAGAATGGATTTGGAAATCATAATGCCAGGGGATTCATCCTAACTTTCTCAAATGATTGTGAAACCATCCATCCATGAGAAGATTAATGAAGCACAAAGGCATGATGTGGAGATACAATAGAGGGTGAATGTATTAAAGGAAGGGAAGCTATAAGAGTTCCATATAAACGATGATGCTGTGATTCGGTTTGGAACACAGCTTTGTGTTCCTTCATCAACTGGGATAAAGAATGAGCTATTGGATAATGCACATATCTCAACATTATATATCCATCCTGGGAGTGCAAAAACATACTGTGATCTCCAATAACACTTATGGTGGGATAACATCAAGAAGCATATGGAAGAATTTATATCATCGTGATTGGTATATCAGAATGCTAAAGATGAGGGGAAAACGTCCAAAGGTATGATGTAGCCATTTCCTATACCCATGTTGAAATGGGAAAATGTTACTACGGACTTTTTCACAAGTCTCCCGAAGATGTCGATGGGAAATAATGCGATATGGGTTGTGGTTGACCGAATCACCAAGACTACCCATTTTATCACTATTTGGGAAGATATCTCACTTGAACAGCTTGCAAAGATATATGTGAAGGAAGTGGTGAGACTGCACAGTGTTCCACTCTCGATTTTCTCTGACCGTGATCCAAGGTTCAAATCTAAATTCTGGAGGAGTATTCAACATTCTTTGAGTACTGAATTTAATTTCAGCATGGCCTATCACCCCCAAACTGATGTCCATTCTGAAAGAACTATTCAAACGATTGAAGATATGCTAAGAGCCTGCTCTTATGAATTCAAAGGTGGTTGGGATCAACATCTCCCATTGGTTGAGTTATCATACAACAATAACTTCCACTTGAGTATTCAGATTGCTCCGTATGAAGCTCTTTATGGGATGAGATGTAGATCTCCAACCTGTTGGGATGATGTTGGAGAAAGAAAGCTACTTGGGCCCAATCTTGTTCAATTGATGACAGAGAAGGTTCAAGTCATCCAGAGACACATCAAAGCTGCTCAAAGTCAGAAAAAGAGCTATGCTGACAACCGTTGTAGGGACTTGGAGTTCGATGTTGGAGATAATGTATTCCTTCAAATATCTCCATGAAAGAGAGTCATGCGATTTGGGAAGAAAGGGAATCTAAGCCCAAGGTATATTGGCCCCTTTGAGATCCTTGACTGCATAGAAGTTGTGACCTATCGTCTTGAACTTCCACCAAATACGGATCAAGTTCATGATGTGTTTCATTTATCATTATAGGGGTAGTACATACCAGACCCCTCACATGTACTAAACTCAGAGGTGGTGCATCTGGAAGATGATCTCTCCTATGAGGAGCAGCCAGTAAAGATTCTGGATCGGAGGGATAAGGTTCTTGTCAACAAGACAACCCATCTTGTCAAATTATGGTGGAGGAACCATATGTTTGAGGATGAATCTTGGGAACCAGAAGAGGGAATAAAAGAGAAACACCCTCACTTGTTTGTGTAATGTGAAATTTTGGGGGTGGAATTTCTCAAGGGGGGATGAATGTAACGACCCAAAGTTTTTCAATGGAACTTCCCTTCTTATAATTATGTCATAAAATCACATGAAAACACAACATAATGAACTACTAAGTTCTAAGGGACCTTTAAACATATGTTTTTCACTTTTGTGTTTTGAATTTAGAAAATTCGACATACACGGTTGTGTTCAAGATGATTTTTAGAGTCTATTGAAATGAAAATAATTTTCGGTGAATAGTAACATAACCTTGTGAATAGTAAAATACCCAAATGAACAGTATTTTTATCCTTATGAATAGTAAATCATCCAATATAAGATTAACCTTACCCATTATTAATTAAAAAATATTTAGACATCTTAGAAAGTGACAATTCCACCTTAGTAAACGTTTTGGTATTTTGTAAGTCATACATAATTAGTTATAATTAATTAGTTAATTTAAAAGAAGATTTATTTTCTTAAAATGTGTTCATAAATTATCGAATAAATTTCTTATAGTTTTTAGATAATTTTATATGACCCTATGTAATTTTTGAATGCACTATAAAATCAGTTTTAACTTTTAAAAACTGTTTTTAAGTAAATTATTATTTTAATTAAATTACAAATTAATAATATGTAGGAAATTATTTTTAAAAAATGGAATTCTTTTTTGGATTCTACACATCAAAAAATGGCTGGGGTAAATTTTTGGGATTTTTCTGAAATACTTGAATTTTTGATGAATAGTGAAATACTGTAAGTTACAAAAATAAGAAAAATAAGCTAATTATAGAGTCATGTGTAATGTTATGCTGATGTAAGACCACTTGGTTCAGGATCACATGATAAAATTACTATTCTTGGTCATTCAAGACTCACTATTCCTTTCCTTCTGGGAAATTAATAAACTAATGAATTTTATATTAAAGAAACCCCTCTCCCCTCCACTATAAATACCACCCTTCACACCCTCAATTCCTCACACCTCTCAAGCTCCAAGACTTTTCTAAAATCTACCCAAACATCTTACCTAGCTCCTATCCCATGTCTATGAGCTTCTGGTCTCATAAAAAGACCAAACCTAGCTTCTTTAAGGAGGATCTCAAGAGGAGAATTTAAGAGGTAATTTCTCTCCCACTTCTCCATTATTTTTCTGTCATGTTCAAGTTCATCTCATGATCTCTCCCCAACTATATTCATCCAAATGGTATTCTAACTCCATTATTATAAAATTAATGTAATTTTATGATGCTAATATGATTTTATATCATCCAACCCCTTTCCCCCTTCCGTTTATTTTATTAAAGAGAACGTTGTTCGTGAGGTGTTAATTTATCACCTTCAAGAACGACATGATTAATTCTTCCATTTATACCATCATATCTGGTCATGAAACCATTTTTAGGGTTTAAACAGAATATTTTATATGTATTATCACCTATTTAATGTTCTGGAACTATCTTATGGCCATATTGCTATGTGATAAATTAAAGCATGTTCATTGTAATCCAAAAACTGCCCAAATTAACCCAAAAAATAATCATTTAAATTTTATGTAATGATTAATCCACATGGTATATAATGTATCTCATTATAATATCATTTTAAATAATTTAATTTCACTAATAACATATAATATTAGTTATGGATGTTTACCCATTTACTACACAAACTTCAATTTAAGAATACAAGTGAACCACTCAAGAAAACCAAAAAAACATTCCCTAATAATGTTTTTAAACTCAATAACACATTCAAAGGAACATAAAATTACTTAATGAAACCATAATGAACCATATTAATGTAAAAAAGGTTCTTTATTAATAATTAATGAATATTATGTCATTCTACAGGACATTAAAGAGAAGGAAGCATTCGAATACATGTTAAGGGGAAAATCTCGAACCCGATTTTCTTTCTTCAGGTTCTCCCTCTTTCACTCCAATTTTTTATGGTCACTTCTTAAAAATCATTTTTTCATCATTATATTAACTTTTATGAGATATAAATTTTTTCTAATGAAATTTATGTCAATCCAAATGTATTCCAATAGAACTCTTCTTTTAAGAACTCAACTTTTACATCTCATTCATGCTTGATGATTCTTGTATCGAGTCTATTGTTCCCTCTTTCTTTTGGGAACCAAAATCTTATGAATGTATTCTTATGAGATGAAACCCATTCCTTACCATGGGTTAGTTATGTTAACTTTTGTTTTATGTTCCATTTTTAAAGCATGATAATGATAATTTAATGATGTGATGGGTGTGCCAGAAATTATACAGTGCAATATGAATGTTTCAAATTGATGGGTGCGTCCAGAATAATACAGTGCTACAATGAATTGGGTAAAGTAATGAATCTCAAGAGTAAATGTGAAATTATGTGTGAAAAAGATGCTATATTGGTTAATATGTATGTATGGTATTTAACCACTAAGACATGATGTTTCAATTTTTATGCATTGCCACATTTCATGTCTTTTATTTATGATCCTCTCATGTTCATGATCTTTTGCCTAGTAATGATTATGCTCACCCCATGATATATTCTTATTATCTATACTCTTAATGGGATTTTAACTCACCCATCATTATATATATCCCCAACAGGCTACATGTACTAAGGATCAGACACGTGTCAATAGGAAGCTAGAGAAGAAGAAATTAAATAAATGTTTATGCTTGATGTTGTAATTGTAATGTACGGTCCTAGTTTTCCCAAGACATAAACCTCTTAATCACTTATATGTAATACTATTATGTTTTTTATCTTTAAAATGATATAATATTAATGTGAGAAAAGGTCGGGATGCTAATGTTGGTATCATAGGAAAGGTTTAGTTAATTTGGGAATTAGGATTTGTGAACCCTATAAAAAACCTATAGCATGAGACTAAGTAAAAATATGCACTCAAGAATATTTACATAGAGATCCCATATGTTATGTTTTTGGTATAAGTTGTTTAAATAAATAAGTTATTCATTACTTGTTTACTTATGTTTTGTTCTAACCTTTTCAATTTTAGAAAATTTTGGGAACCAGGATAAATAAAACAAACAACTTGTGTTAGGGCCAATGCAACAATTTCCCGAAAAACATCCCCAATGATTTGGGAGGTGGAGTTCAAAAATACATGGAAATTCTTACCCAATTATCTCAGGTTATTAGAAATAACCATAATAATGGGAAACATCCTCCTTCCCCGAAGAGGTAACAACTGGCTATCTAATGTTTTATGCTGCAACGAGCTCCGACGGTTAGTGGATCCTATGATCCCTAGTTGTGGAACAGTGGGTCAACTCCATGGAGAAGTTCTTATCTATGCTTCACTGTTCTGAGATAGAGAAGGTGACCCTAGCTATTTATCATTGAGATGGAGAAGCCGATCAATGGTGGGATTTGATTATGAACACCAAGCCAAGGGAGGAAATTGAAGAGATTCAATGGGAAGACTTTAAGATAATGTTTCTTAATAAGTATTTTCCATGAACTCTTCATACGAAGATGGAGGGAGAATTCATAGAGCTCAAGAAAAAAAGAAGGAGATTTTTTCACAACCTATGAATCGAATTTCACAAGACATTCAAGGTACGCTTCAGGATTTGTTATCAACAATGATAGAAAAATTGATATATTCTTGAGTGGATTAAAACCACACATTTAAAAGGCTATTTCAATTCGAGACTTTGGGAGTTATGAAGAATTTTTTTGATGTGATCTCAATGTGGTGATGGGGTTTAGAGAATTGTCCCATGGCTATGGTGATAAGAAAAGAAATATGGAGTTTCATGCCAGAGGATCTAATGACAAGAGTCGAAAGAAAACTCAATGACCAACATGACAAAATACGGGAAGTAAAACCATTGGAATTTCGTCAAGGGGACTAGGAAGTTATTAAAGTGTGGGAAAGAAGGAAACCATGCTCAAGAGTGTCGAAAAGACATGAAAAAGAAGGAGAATGTAGCTGATTAAAGGAGATAACCACTCATGGTTCAATGCTACAACTATAGGGAGCGAGGGGACTATGAAAACCTATGCACTATACCTCATGTTCATGATGGTAATAAGCGTCAACAGCCACCAAAGCCAAAGGAACAATGGAAGTCTTATTCCATCACTACTATGGAGGTGGATCATAATAAGGAATTCGTACAAGGTACACTTTATATACACTCATGAATGAAAAAGTCTTATTTGATTCTGGTTCTAGGCATTACTTTATATCTTTCATGTTTCCTAGAACAATAGAATCGATGCCCCAAAACCATGAAGTACAGATATCTGTAAAAACACCAAGTGGTTCAATCATTGTATCCCAAGTGTTTAAATCTTCTCCTATTTGATTATGTGGGAAGATTCTTCTAGAAAATCTCATAATACTTCCTTTGGTGGAATTCGATGCTATAATGGGAATGGATTGGATCTCGTTATATAGAGAACATATCAACTATCGGGAATAGGAAATATCTTTTCATATCTTGAACTATCCCATGATCCTCTATAAATTCAAGGAAGATCGTGAATCTCATTTGAAAAATCCTTCAATGGTGTGGGTGTTGATTCCCTATGAATAAGCATACCTCACCCAAATGGTTGAGTCGAAGGAAAGTGCCAACCTTGAGGAAATTCCCATCGTAATGGAATACTGCGATGTTTTTCCCGAAGAGTTACCCAGAATTCCCCTAGATCTTGAGGTAGAGTTTTCAATTTAACTCATGATTGTAGCTACTCCTATCTTGAAGTGTCCCTATAGGATGCTCTTATCGAATTGGAGGAGTTAAAGAAGTAGTTGTAAGGGCATCTGGACAATGGTTCATACACCCTAGTGCATCACCTTGGGGTGCACCAGTGCTCTTTGTGATGAAGAAGGATGGAACAATGTGGTAGTGTATCGATTATTTGGAACTCAACAAGATCACCGTAAAGAACACGTATCCTCTCCCAAGGATTTATGACATGTTCCATCAGTAAATAGGTTCTTTATACGTCTCAAAAGTGGATATTTGTTATGGATATCATCAAGTAATAGTGAAGAAGGAAGATATTAATAAGACTGCCTTCCACACAAGGTATGTGCACAATGAGTTTTTGGTGATGCCCTTTGGACTTACTAATGCCTCTACAATCTTCATGGATTTAATGAATATAGTCTTTAGACATTACCTATACAAATTTGTGGTAGTGTTTATCGATGATATTCTCATCTACTACAAGATAAAGGAGTAACATGAAGAACATATATGACTTTTGTTGGCGACATTATGAAAGGAGAAGTTGTATGCCAAGTTCATCAAGTGTGACTTTTGGATGAAAAAAGTCACGTTCTTGGGACATGTGATCACAAGTGAGGGAATTTCTGTGGATCCTTCAAAAAAAATGTGACTGAGGAATGGCCCAGGTCCTCTAGTGTCACAGAAATCCATACTTTTCTTGGATTAGCTGGGTACTACCGATGTTTTGTGAGAAACTTTTCTCAATTATCAAGCCCTCTGACTAAGTTTACAAGGAAATGGGTAAAGTATGTCTTGACGGAAGAATGTGATGGAAGCTTCAAGGATCCAAGGATATGGCTAATCACTGCACATGTACTCACACTACCGAAAAGTGGATAATGTTTTGTGATATACAGTGATTCTTAAAAGAATGGATTGGGTTGTGTACTAATGAAAAATGACAATGTGATAGACTACACCTCACGATAGTAGAATATCCATGGGCAGAACTACCTGACACATGATCTAGAGATGGTAGACGTAATTTTTGCTCTGAAAATCTGGCGTCACTAACTTTATGGTCAGAACTATGACATATACACCGAAAAAAAGAGCCTAAAGAATATATTCACACAAATAGTTATCAACATGCGTCAAATGAGATGGTTTGAGATAATCAAGTATTACGATTTCTCTATTCACTATCATCCTAGAAAGGTGAAAAAGGATGCTGATGCTCTAAACTGAAAAGAACCTGCTACTCTATTCATGTTGCAGATTGAGAAAGACCCAATCTTCTTGGATATGAAAATAATGGATTTAGAAATCATAAGGGAAGGGGATACATCCTACCTTTCTCAAATGATTGGACAACCACCCATCCGGGAGAATATCATGGAAAACAAATGTATGATGTGGAGATACAAAAGAGGGTTAATAAAATAAAGTAATGGTAGATGTAAGACTTTCATATCGACGATGATGGTGTGATTCAGTTTGGAATTTGGATTTGTGTTCCTTAATCACCTGGGATAATGAAAGAGCTATTGGATAATGCACATAGCTCAACATTCTCTATCCATCCGGGGAGTACCAAAATGTATCGTGATCTCCGAGAACACTTATGGTGGGATACCATGAAGAAGGATATTGTGGAATATATATCAAGGTTCTTGGTATGTCAGCAAGTTAAAGATGAGTGACAAATTTCCAAAGGTATGATGCATCCATTAGCTATACCCATGTGGAAATGGTAAAATGTTTCTACGGAATTTTTCACGGTAATCCCGAAGACGTTGAAGGGAAATAATGCGAAATGGGTTGTGGTTGACTGACTCACCAAAATTGACCATTTTATCACTATTCAGGAAGATCTCTCACCTGAACAACATACAAAGATATATGTGAAGGAAGTGAAGAGACTGTATGGTCTTCCACTCTAAATTGTCTCTGACCGTGAACCAAGGATCACATATAAATTTTGGAGGTGTCTTCAACATGATTTTAGTGCTGAATTTAATTTCAGCATGACCTATCACCCCCAAACTGATAGCCATTCTAAAAGAACTATTCAGATGCTTGAAGATATGCTAAGAGCCTACTCTCTTGAATTCAAAGTTAGTTGGGATAATCATCTCCCATTTGTTGAGTTCTCATACAATAATAACTTCCACTCGAGTATTTAAATGGCTCCGTATGAAGCTCTTTATGGGAACTGATGTAGAACTCCAACATGTTGGGATGAAGTTGGAGAAAGAAAGCTACTTGGACCCGATCCTGTTTAAGAGATGATAGAGAAGGATCAAGTCATCTAGAAACACATCAAAGCTGCTCAAAGTTGTAAAAAGAGCTATGCTGACAACCGTCGAAGTGACTTGGAGTTCGTCGTTGGAAATAAAGTGTTCCTTCAAATATCTCCATGGAATAGAGTCATGCGATTTGGGAAGAAAGGGAAGCTAAGCCGAATGAATATTGGCCCCTTTGAGATCCTTGACCGCATAGGAGATGTAGACTATCTTATTGAACTTACACTGAATATGGCTCATGTTCATCATGTGTTTCATGAATCATTGTTGAGGAAGTACATACCAGACCCCTCACATGTACTAAACTCAGAGGTGGCGCATCTGGAATATGATCTCTCCTATGAGGAGCAACCAGTAAATATTCTGGATCAGAGGGATAAGGTTCTATGCAATAAGACAACCCCTCTTGTCAAAGTGTTGTGGAGGAACCATAAGTTTGAGAAAGCAACATAGGAACCAGAAGAGGAAATGAAGGAGAAACACTATCACCTGTTTGTGTAAAGTGAAATTTAAGGGGCGAAATTCCATAAGGGCAGAATAATGTAACGACCCAATGTTTTTCAATGGAAATTCTCTTCTTATAATTATGTCATAAAATCACCTGAAAACACAACATTATTAACTACTATGTTCTAAGTGACCTTTATACATAATTTTTTAACTTATGTGTTTTAAATTTTGAAAATCCGACATACACGGTTGTGTTCAAGATGATTTTTGGAGTCTATTGAAACAAAAATATTTTTTGTGAATAGTAACGTACCCTTGTGAATAGTAACATACCCTAATGGATAGTACTATTACCCTTATGAATATAAAATCATCCAACATAAGATCAACCTTACCCATGAATAATTAAATAAAATTTAGAAATCTTAAAAAGTGACAATTCGACCTTGGTAAACATTTTGGTATTTTTTAAGTCATAAATAATTAATTATAATTAATTAATGAATTTAAATGAAAATTTATTTTCCTAAATTGTTTTCATAAATTATCGAGACAATGTCTTATAGTTTTTAGATAATTTTATTCGATCCTATGTAATTTTTGAAAGCACTATAAAATCAGTTTTATCTTTTAAAAAGTGTTTTTTATGTAAATTATGATTTTCATTATATATCAAATTAATAATATTTAGATAATTATTTTAGAAAAATTTAATTCTTTTTTGGATTATACACATTGAAAAATGGTTATGGTAAATTTTTGGAATTTTTTTGAAATACATGAATTTTTTATAAATAGTGAAATATCGTAATTTACAAAAATAGGCTAAATAAGATAATTATAGAGTCATGTGTGATGTTATGTTCATATAATCCCACTTAAATCGGGATCACATGATAAAATTACTACTCTTGGTCATTCATGACTCACAATTCCTTGTCTTAGTGGAAATTAATAAACAAATGAATTTTATATTAAGGAAACCCCTCTCCCCATTACTATAAATACCAACCTTCACACCCTCATTTCCTCACACCTCTCAAGCTCCATGACTTCTCTACACTCTGCCCAAACATATTACCTAGCCCCTATCACACTTTCATGAGCTTCTGATCTCATCAGAAGACAAATCCTAGCTTCTTTATGGAGGATCTCAAGAGGAGGATTTAAGAGGTAATTTCTCTCCCTCTTCTCCTTTATTTTTCATTCAAGTTCAAGTTTATTTCTTGATTTCTCCCTAACTATCATCTTCATAATGGTATTTTAACTCCAGTATTAATGTAAAAAAGGTTCTTGATTTCTAATTAATGAATATAATTTCATTATACCAGACATTAAGGAGAAGGAAGCATTCAGATACTAGGTAAGGGGAAAACCTCGAACCCATTTTTCTTTCTTCGGGTTATCACTCTTTTACACTAATTTGGTATGGTCACTTACTAAAAATCATTTGATCATCATTATATTACCTTTTATGGGATATACATGTATTTTAATAAAGTTTATGGCAATCAAAATATTCTCCAAAGGAACTCTTCTTTTAAGAACTCAACTTGTACCTCTCATTCATTGTTGATGTTTCTTGTATCAAGTATGTTATTACCTATTTCTTTTGGTAACCCAAAGATTATGAATTTATTCTTATGATATGAAACCTATTCCTTACCATGGGTTAGTTATGTTCACTTTTGATGTATTTTCCATGTGGCAAGCATGATAGTGATAATGTTATGACGTGACGGGTGCGCCCGGAATTATATAGCGCAGTATGAATGTTTCAATGTGATGGGTGCGTCGGGAATTATAAAACGCTCCAATAAATCGGGTAAAGTGATGAATCTCATGAGGAAATCTGAAATGATGTTTGAACAATATTCTAGCTTGGTTCACAAGTATGTGTGGTAGTTAACCACTAAGACATGATGTTTTATTTTTTATGCAATTACATATTTAAAGTCTTTTATTTATGATCCTCTCATGTTCATGATCTTTTTCCTATGTCATGATTATGCTCACCCCATTCTATATTCGTCTTATATATCCTCTTACTGGGATTTTACCTCACCCCCATTTATGTATATCCCCAGGTGGCTACATGTACTAAGGAGAGGAAAAGTGCCAATAGGATGCTAGAGAAGAAGAAATTAAATAAATGTTTATGCTTGATGTTGTAATTGTTATGTACAGTCCTATTTTTCCCAAGACACTAAACTGTTGGATCCTTGATTCATAATACTATTATGTTGTTTATATTTAAAATAATGTAACATTAATTTATGAAATGTCCAGGAATCTATAATCTGATTCCTTATGGTAATCCATTGAAAGTCCTATCATCCTCACAATACATGCTAGGTTTTGGAAAACACCCTATAGGGGTGAGTATATTAAAACCCTATAGGATATTGAAATCCATAAAATAAAAGGTATAAAAGGAAAAGTTATCATTATTATCCACATAATCTAGAGGGAACCTTAGAGAGAGAGAGAGAGATAACATGACACTACATCTTGACCACTCCTCAGCTATACATAACAGATTATCTTAGTCACCACGTAATGTCAGTCCATATATGTCTCATCACTGTTGGGACTCCTAGAATTACACTGATATATTCATCTAATACTACATGTATCTTGAGTTCCTAACCTCATATCCATCCACATGTTTCTACTTGAAGCTCAAAGATAGTTTTTATCTATGAGAATTCACACTTGGAGACCATCTGTCTCTGATGAAACTCATCAAAGAGATACAATCCATTATGAATAACCATCTTGGTATAACATCATTTACTAGAACCATAAGTCTAATCAAAAATTAATTACACCTTTCTCATGTTCATTAGTAGATTATCAAAGATTCCCTACCCCTTATAACCATAAACTATCAAGGGTGATCTACTCCAAAAAATGACCACATGTATCCTCTCAAATGAGATATTAGTAGGGGACCTCACCCTAGGGATAACTCAAATCCCATAGATTACTAATTCATATCCATCCCATGAAACCACTTTAGTACCTATAATAAGAGGCTTGTAACTCACTATTTTGAGGTAACACTAAATATAAAATTGGTTTCACCCATAACAGGATGAGGTCAGTGCTCATCGTAACTATTTTGCAATGATTCGAGTGGTCCAACTACTATGGAGGACACTCTCCCCATCAGAACAACCGAATAGGAGAGTAACACTCTTTTGTATGAAGACATGACCCCAATATAATGTGGACTTACATCTATACATGTATAATCATAATGGGGTATCTACACCCATACACTAAAATGGATAACAATTATAAAAAAATATATTCTCTTCACCTAGTCTTGATAGTGGAGTACTGAATCTCCTTGAATATCTAATATGGAGGACAAGATCCCAATGAAATAGGGGAATACCGACTCTATGGATAGAAAGTAACAACTTGGAAATACAAGGGGTACTGAACCTATCATCAAAATGATAATGGATGTACTAAACCAATATATGATATGGGATATCCATATACTTCTACATGAATGATCTAGGGGAACCACAATATTATTTAGTAGGGGCATACCGACCCTTAAAAAATTATAGGCAGAGGAACCATGATCCCTATGGGGGAGTTCTGTATATACTTATGTGATATGTATCATAAACCTTTTAGCTGATACGATAGTGCAATAACGGTCTCAAAAACACCTGGACAATCCAAAATGACATCCATTATCAGTAAGGTTTCAGTTGAAGAAGTGTAATGGTCTCTAGTCTGTATTTCACAACACTTACATGGGTATGTGACTGACGCCATGATAATTGGGAATCAATACTGTCCTAAAAGAGTATAAGGGTACCTTCCTCCTTAGATGATAAGGAACGTTACTGTCGTCAAAATATATTTTCTAATCCACCTTGATCACTACCATATACTATATACTGTTAATGAATACTATTAATTGAATCATGAAATTTTGTATCCCAAAAACCACCATGATGTTTTCTAGAACGTCCAATTTGGATGAAATAAGGATAGGCTTCTCACAAGCATGAATCTGATCCCTGAAAATTTAGACAATATTCGTGGAAGATCCCAAGAATATTAAATGTCATGTACTAGGGTTCACATTATGTGTGATCCCATATGGTAACCTGGATGTGGAATATTTATCTTTTCTTGTAGAGTAATATGATATTACAAAATGTGTACATGGTGTACATATCATGTTATCCTTTACTAACACCATAGATTTGTCCACTTCTTGTGCATGTATATATAACCATGTACAAGAATACTTTTTCTATGTACGATCACACAACCATGACCACTGGAATGGAATCCCTATATGTGTACCATATCCAAATGACATGGTATCAATATATTCCATGTAACCCCTATATAGAATGTTTTACTCCAAAAAGTTAATCCTTTCCAAATGAGATGATTACAATACAGGTTATCTTTAATTACAGGTTGCGTGATTTGGAATTCTGAATTGTAATTCTGTATGAGAATTTGAAAATGCCGAGTATTCCATTGAGACCCACATATCAACCCCCATTGATTCTATAACAATCCTCTATTTCCCCTAAAACCAATAAAAATAAAAAAAAGGTGAATTGGGAAATAAAAAATATACCCCCCTCATGGTAAAATGTTGATGCTTCAGGACCAAAATGATTCTCTAAATCATCATCATCATGATACGATGAAGACCATTTGCCAAAAATAGGAATCAATGGAACATCTTCTATTTAGTTATTCTGAGGTTTATCCGTTTTGAATGATGTGGGATTTTAAAATTAATAATAATTTTCTACACAAGGGGTTATATGATGATTTGTTAATTTACATTTTTAATAAATCAATAAAATTCATTTAACATCATTCTAGCATTACCCCCACCTAGAGGATGATGATGAAGTACTTTATGTAACGCCTATGGTAAATAATACCTTCATTACTCATCCATGGTCTACATTACATATCTGAGGCTCCACTTGGGAGTTATAGCATGTTTATAAATATAATGCATGTGTGTGATAATGTATATTAAATATTATTCAAATCACTACCTCGAGTCTATCCGGGACACATATTCCTTTATCGACTCATCACCGAACATCCAAAATATTCCTATAAATATTCCAAATTCTTACATGTCAAGTCTAAAATCAATACATGGACTCTATTTGATGATGTTTCCCAATCACTATTTTTTAGGAATATCTGAAATAGTTTTCACTCTAAAAATGTGTTTCATCATATCAAAAATCAACTATGAATCCACCTTGACATTCTGTATGATAAGTACTCTGTATATGATACATGAGGGAAAAATATATGCGTAAAAAATTAGATATGAGAGGGTGAGGATTTTAAAAAAGTAAAAAACATTTAAGGGGTCCACATAGCTTGTGTTCCCACTTTATTCGATGTTCATATCCCACCCGCACACTACATTCTATCCATGTAGTACAACACAACATGTAAGTGTACTACATGGCATGTCTCATCTACCTAGTGCATTCTTGCATGATTCTATTCATTCTTGTGTACATTAGACATGAGGTAGTAAATGGAATGTCCCATGAAACACACACCCTGATAGGTTCAGGCCATAACTCAACATATTCAACCTACCCATGTCTGTGTACTCTTTTTATTACAGGACATATTCCCCCCATCATACATGTTATGGAGAGACATAGGAGCTAATGGTTGTTTTCCCTATAGAAGCATAGAGTTAGATAGTGAGGTGTCATATGGAGTGTGGTTAGTCCACATGGAATTTGATATTGAACACCAAAATTAAACAATATCTTCAATAGAAAATCTGACTACAATGAGTGACCTCATCATAACACATGCTGTATATATCAGGATTTTAAAAAAATCTCATCACGTGGATTATAAATCTAATAACTACATTTATTAATATACATGTTTACCACTAAAAAATTATGGTAATCACCTCTGATCATTGATTCCAACCCTATGTCGACCATAAATAAAAATATTGTCCTCCATCATAATTCCCTTACAATGCCTGATGTGCAACATATCACCAGCACATAGTCTCTAATCCCTACTCCACATGACTTGTCATTAATATATTGATATCTAACATATTAAATCCTATGTTAACCAATCCATTCATCAATGGTGATTATTATTCAAATTTGGGGGTTTTTATCTTAGTTAAAACATTCTGGAAAATTTTAATTGTGATCCCATATGACAATGATGCAGAATTCAAACAATGATTTGGGGAAAATAGAAAGGAAAATGTCATAGAAATCATTAGTGATGAATTAAAGAGAATTTAATATCAATAGGGTAATCCTGGTTGTGATCATGGAATAAGAAATATAATTAATTAGATATCAAATTATTCATCATTTGGTATCCTCTTGTGGGTTTGAAAATGGAAAATTATAATCGTATTCCAATCCATTCATGACAAATTTATAAAACATGGAGGAAAACCAAAATTGATGAGTCCTACCTCAATTCAGATGTATCATAGATGATAAAAGACATTTATAGTGATGGGGAGGAAATTTTTTATTTTATATGCCTTGATTCACCACTATCTGGTGGTCGGTCATTATCCAACCATGTTTCCCCTACAAATGTAAGTGGAATCCTCCTCTTTATGATCCAATGGTTATGTGGAAAACCATTTATATTTTCTATAATATCATATTTTTAGTGTAATGTTGGTTTAGAATGTAAATTAATGTGAGTAACAATTAACATAATTAACTTAATGGACACCCCAACAGTACCCTCATTTGAATGTTTAGTGATGACCAAAATTAGGTAAAGCCTAGTGTAAACCCGAAAATCAAGATTCAACTATTGTATCGTAATTTTTATCTGGGAATCTATATTGGATATGTTCAATGATATTATGGATATTTTTTGTTAAATAATATACAATATACAAAATAGTATCCTATAATTAATTTGGACCTCACCGGGCATTGAAATCGGGCACCTATTAGATCCTGGCTATGTAAATACGTTTTAACATAATCAAAATCAAAAAAGAAAGAAACATTTATAAATTATAACCTCCTTTTAATTGATCACTAGAAATGAAAATTATTTAAAATGGTGGGATTACATAAGAATTATCAGGATCTCTGACTCCATGGATCTCTTTTATGTGCTCTCATGCTATCACATCCCACAAACCAAGGGACTGGTATGTCCATTCTGTAAAATATCTAAGAGATCATTGGTCAACATTGGGTACATCATGAATATAAATTAGTCATTGATATCCAACCCACCATAGTAAATGAGGTGTGTTGTACCAGCATGTATATACTCAATTGAGGAACATGTAAACCTTCATGCACCCTCTCCAAATTTTATGGTTAGTTGAGGTGGTTATGCACCTCACCAACCCTTTAAATGATATAGACTAGCCTAATGAACCTCTAGGATAGATGTCCACAATAATTAAATCTCCAAAATCATCATCATATGTAAAATGTAATGAAAATTTTATCTCCATGCTTGAACTATAATGTTGATTTCCATAATATTCATACCTACTCTACACTATCCTTATGTGCTCATGGATCACCAAGAAATTCTCCATCTCTTGAGATATCTTTTGGCTGATAAAATATGCCTTTATAATTTCAATTCGATATAATAGTTACCTATAGGTTATCCCATATAGTTCCCCATATATATCTATGGATATAAAATAGTTATGGATATAAAAATTTGAAAAATATATCAATGTATAATGATCATAGATGTTTTAACCAAAGATAGAAATGCATGGTCTCAATAGATCATTCAAAAACATGATATTTCACTATGTATTCCCATTCAACTGGTGGAGAAAATATGTAAAAATCATCATTTGGGTCTCTAATAACTAATAAATTATTCTTCAAAATAGTTAGGTGAATCAGTATCAGAGTTAGAAAAAATCATTTAGTGTGCCCCATGGATGTGTATGAAATACCACATGTACTACAATCCCACACTCTCCAGTGAAATCATTTACCTGCTATCAAGAATTTATGTATACATTGAAATATAGTAATAAATTCCCATTTGGAATCATATCCTCTTACTATCTATGGATTCTCTGTCATAATTCTCATGAATATGTAAACCCATTTCCACTATGGGATCTATGGAGGGTATAACAGGCCTATAAGAACCTTATGCTCATCCTTCACCTAATGACACAGGACACAGTGAGGAAAAAACACATCCACATCCTACATCATTCCATCCCATAAAAAATAAAATGGATGGTCACTATGAATCTTCCATACATCAGTATATAGAGCCAAATGAAAAGATTGAAACTCAGTCATCACCATCTCTTGCATTGCGACTATAACCATCATTTATATGTAGAAATATAAAATGTGATTAAATTAATCAAAAAAATACATCTTATTAATATAATGATTATATATATTCATTGAGTAGCTCAAAATCAATCTGTCCCAATTAATTATACATCACACATTGGATAATTGAAGAAAGGAACATCATGATGTAAATATAAGACCCACTGTCCTCCTATACCAAGGTCATCTACAATGAAGTGAATTGCACATATGCCTCCTCCACCAAGGAGGATCTGGACATTCAGAATAATGAATCATCCTTCATGTCGCCATTCCGAATAGCATATACTATCTTTAGTTCATAGAAATATATGAACTCCCACTGACACATATGTCTTCGTATCAAATATCTCAGCATGAAGACATTCATTGGACTTCGATGATCTCTGAAAAAAAAAGCTATACTAGAATATTGTTCCACAAAATAATCAAATCGAAGACCATACCAGTACACTCTAGGTCATGAATAATATAGTTCAACTCTTGGGGTCTCAACTACCTTGACCTATATGTGATAAATTCCTTAATATTAATCAACAAAAAGTAGATACTGCCTCTAGAGGCATCATAATTAACCAATTATTCCATTTTCTCTTCTAGTAGAATAAAAATGTCAGAATTCATCATCTTAAGTCATAACTCTATAATGAATCTCTAGAAATATGCAGTCCATATAAATTGATTTCCATTATACATCTGAATGGTAAATGTGACTAAAATCCTATAAAAGTCCTCCAATAATACCATTTAAAACCCTTACCAGCAATGGAAACCCCATAATGAAAACATGATCTTTGGTTCCTCCCATGAAACCATGGAATCAATCCTCTATTGGTTGATAGCTAATAAAATCATTGAAATGAGATTCCCATGAAAATAAAATTTGTGGATCCATAATTGGCAATTTAAATGCTTACTTTAATTCTTATTCTCTTAAAGAAATTCCATTACCATACTCATGTGCTATTCATACTCCTCAAACAATTCATATTATATTTCCATGTGTTAAAAAAAAATGCTCTATACATGTAGGGATATAAAATACTATTAATAGTATCCATAACAATAGAGGGGTCATCTGTCAGCCTAAATGGCACCACCGGGAACTCAATGTGTCTATATAGAAATTGGAATGATAGATTTTGAATTTCCACTTTGTGATCCATCTTTTAGTGGTTGAATGGTCTGAGATTCACTGTGATAAACCATCTTTCTCCTCAGAACTGGTCAATTATGGTGTCAATCCAATATATGGTTTACTAGTTATTTATATTTCCATAGTTTAGATGATAATAATTAATGGAAAACCAAAGGATTCAATCCTTTATTCTCAGGAACAATACCAAATATTCAATGGGGGCACATCGGTTCTATTAAAATTCTTCTTTTGATGGTACACCATCTACTCATTAATAACTTGGATCACAGTATGGACCATTAGATATTCCAAAAAATACATTAAAATATATGTATCTCACCTTAATTTTAGTCCTAAAATGAAATAAAGGAAGATATTCATATAGTCCTACACGAAGGAAGGAATTCACATGCCAGAACATAACTCTATGGAAAAAGCTAAAATCCCTAAATAATGGATTATTGGATTATTATTCCTTCCCAAAACACCCACTCACACATCCATCACATAACTCCCTCCTATAAGGTTGAATCTCACCCCATATTACTGAATTCGTCTAACTCATCTGTATTGATTGTCAATTTTGGATCAGATCGTATAAAATATATTTATACCCAATATGACGTCATAATTTCTCATATGGATTACCAAGATACCTCACAAGAAAAACCTCCATCATGTGATACCTCACACTATCATCAAATTAATGATATAGAATAATAATTCCTTACAGAAACAACAAGGAAAATCCATTGAGCTAAATTCATTACTCGGAGAGACAACATTTACAAAAGGTGCGAGGGCATGAAAATGTTATTCACACATGTATATACTTGTACTAAATAAATAGTAGAAAAAATAAAATCTTTATGAATAACCATATTAAGATTATTGTTATCATAAGACAATATAGAATGCCACAACCCATAACCCCAATAGTCAGCTTCCAAAGTGCATCATTTCATTTTTCCCTCTTTTTCATTCTCAATGTTCTCTTAATGCATCATTGCAATTATTTATCATCCCAATGCATCACTATTACTTAAAATTTCCATGATAATATTAAATATTATCAATGGATTTATATTTCTTATGATTTACTTTTTTTAGAGATAATTTATTTCTTGCTGTATTCTTTATAGATGGATATGAATAACATATAATGAGAATAAATGATGAATGTTTTGAATTTGATTTTTCAAGTGAGGATAATATTTCATTATTAAGTTCATCATATTAAAAAAATTCACTTTTAATAAAGTATATTTAGATTTTAAGGACACCCAATCAAATATGGAACTAAAAAAACATTAAGTCTCTTTTTTTTGTTTTATATTATTTCCTAATTATTTATTTTTTATCAAGTGAGTTATTTGTATTTATTATTTTAAATATATAACATTTTATAATAGTTATTTTTATCACCCTCATAAAAAGTAACATTTAATTTCATTTATATATATAACTAAATTATTATATTACATTGACTATTAGATATTAAATACATAATTTTTACATAATTCGATACTAATCAAAATTAGCATTCAACTGTAATATTATATAACCAATGTTAGTAAAAACATTCAATGTTATGTGTACTTCCATATATGGGAAAACTAATTTTAAAACCAAAAAACAATTTTAATAGTTATTTTCTGCTATTTAAGTGAAGGACATGAATATAATGAATTTAAATGACTAATGAAATAATATCATGTAATCATACAATGTGATGATGCCCCTAGAAAATATAATCATGGATCATCATGTATAATCTATAATGATGATCATAAAACATAAAATATAAATTTTTAAAAATAATAAAACATATTTATATAATCATGATAAATGTATTTAGAATCAAGGAATATGGAATATGTATACTAAATCGTAATACTTTTAATAGCTCACTATCCTAGACCATATTTAATTTTTCAAGGCTGGATACCATAAATTACATTAATTATTTCATGTAGTTATTCTATGACCATCTTCTAAAACATGAAGCATTGTGTCCAATATTATTTTAACATATGTAATAATGTAACTACACTCTTCTTATGAATAACATAATGGAAAAAATATAAAATTATTCTTATTTATTACAAAAAAACAAGACAAATAGTATAAATCCCCAACATAACATATTTATCATATTTAACTATATCATACTCATTAATAATTTAATGGATTAGGATAGAACCTATTGAATCCAAACATAATAGGATAACCACCCAGGCTCGATAACATGAGTTTTCATGAGATATTATTATACATATAATCTTTTTTAAGGATATTAAATTATTTTCTGAAATTTTACATTATGTTTAATAGTATTTATTTTTGAAATATGACTCAATAAAATTAATATCATAATTTGCTTCTGAAAATAATATGGGTTATATAGAAACTATTATTTGGACTAAAATTTAATTTACAAAATAAAATTTGTTGTTATATAAATATAAATTAGGTTATCAAAACATAAGTAATCAATTTTGGGTTCGATTTCGTGGTTTCACACAGAAAATAAAAATAATAAGAATATTTTAGTAGTTATTCACTTAAAATAGCACATATTGATTAGCTAAGAGAATGCCCTTTTGTACGAAGAATGAAATATAGGTTTATCTCAAAGAAAGAAAATTGATAGAAATATAATCATTACATAATGATGCCAGAATTGAATAAAAAATGTTTTAATTGGAAAATAAAACATATAAAATTATTTTTCATATTAATTTTAATAAATGAATGTTTAGGAAGTATATAAACATGTTATTTTATATTAAACAACACCTAAAACTATATAGTGGGAGGAATAAAACTATAACAAATGTTGAATAGAGTGAATTAAATATACTATTGACCTATGTGAATAGTATGTCATATAAGTGTTAGAAATGTTATAATAATAATGAATGAACTTCCATATATATTATTCAATGTTTAAAAAATTAAAAATAAATAATAGAAAATATTAAAAAATATTAGTTTTTTCAAATTTTTATGAAATATATAATAATTTCATAGAAACCCATTAATAGAATGAAAATATAAAGGAGGTAAATTTGTAAAAATAGTTTTTTAATGCTTTTGTATCTTTATCATAAAAATAGTTCATACCAATTTACATACCATTTTAAAATATTACAAAAAATCATTTAAAAAATTAAATTAAAAATGAGGCCCAATAATTGAATTTTTGGACTACTACATAATTTTATAATAAAATAAATTTGAAACGGACAAATAAAAAATATAGAAAAGAGGACATAAAAATGAGTTTCATGTGAATAAAATTTTTAATGTAATCCATAATTATAAAATAATTACATTACCTTTTTGGTATACAAATTGTAATAAACCCATTATCATTATTGGCTTAAGAATACAACAATTCAATACATGGCCTTAAGTGACATACCCAAGGCGCCAAAGGTAGGCAATAAATGCCTAAGGGTTTCAAAAATAGTGGGGGACGATTTACCCTTTTAGAACAAACCACAGAGCCAACAACCATAACCAAACAAATCAACTAAATGATGGATGATAAAAGCTATGACAACTCAACCAATCATTTTATCATTAACCAACCAAAAGTACCACAGCAGAAACCAACACTAAATCAGAGTAAACAGCAGAAAGACAAACTAAAAGACTACAAGATGAAAACCCAACTCCATACTCCACAAGCTCCAAGCTCCAGCATCACGAACTAACCCAAATATAATGAAGTAGTTATATAAACATGTGACAATTTACCATTACCAACATCCTGGTATATGACATATGCAAAATCACCAACGTACCAAACCAGGGGGTGTGTAATGAAACTCAGTAGGTTTTACCTGATGAATTCCCAACCCATGCCTCTAGGATAAAACATGTTAGCACATTTATATAAAAAAAATTATATAAAACAATTCCAAAACAATTCCCAATATGAAAAGTTCCTTGTCAAAACCATTTTCCAAAAAAAACATCTTTCTCAAGAAAAGCAACCAAGAGCAGTTTTCAATCAAATTCACATTTCCATTTTGGCACATTCACTACATTTCACAAATCCACACAATAAGCCATGCATGCAACCTAGACCTCCCTATACTCGCAAGTGGTGAGTTATCCTTCCACTAAGCCATCAATTAGTGGACTACATTGATGGGGGTACTTCACTCACTTATCCATCCCATTTGATGGGGGTACATATCACCCTTATCTATCCCAATCTTTTGATGGGGGTACTTTTCACCCTTATCAATCCCAATCCATATGAACACACACCACATCCCAGGAAAATCCATGCCAAAACCAAGTATGTTCAAAACCATTCAATAAATCTTCAACTTTTTATTGACAACCATTTCTTGCAAGTAGCAAAACCATTACCAGTTTAAAATCACCATTTTAAATTCACTTCAACAAACACTTTCCAAAAACACACAATTTCCATACCAATTACTTAAAAAGGGTTTCAACAATTTCTTTCACAGCAGATAAACAAAACATTTCAATCAAGGACAATAATTTGAAACTAAACCTTTAAGTTCTAAGAAAGATGAATCGAGAGTGAAGCCAACTAACTCAACAAATTAGGTGAAACCAACCAATGGACGAAGAACACCAATGAAACCGAGTCAAATAAACCCCGAAACATCATTAAATCCCTTCCCCTTGTACCAAAAAAACTAAATCCTGACATAAAAGTCATCCACTAACTTAGATCTACCCACCTTGGGCATAGATATAAGGATCCATCAAGAGGGAATAATGTGATCTAGGAAAACTGAAGGAAACTAGACTTACCTCGATCAACGGGCCTCTAAACGCTAAGGAAAACCTCCGAATCGCTTCCAAAACCCTTTCAAAGTGTTCTCCCACCTTCAATAGAGGGAAATCCTGAGTTAGGACCATATTGAAGAAAAAAAGAGTGGGTTTAAAGATAAAACATATTAGATCCTTATAAATAGGATCTATGTTTACCCTGCACACGGTTAGTCAAATCATACGCTAACCGTGAGGTAGTCACTGCATGGAAGGGCTGCTCTGCATGGCCTCCTCGCATGGTTTTCCCAAACTCTGTGCACACCGTGCAATATCCTCTATCCAAGGGACCACCACCTGAATGGCTTCCGCACAGTTTGGGAAGCTCCTGCGAAGCCCGTGCGTCACCACTTTTTTTCCCTTTAACACTTTAAAAGTATCCAAACACTCCTAACCATTTCTCAATTGCTTCATGTACTTAAAAACCATAAAATAAGGTATACATACTAGAAACTGGATGTACTAAATTCTTCCCACCATTAGTTTTTCTGTCTGTGGAAAGTAGAAAACCATCACTTGAATGAAAGAGTTCTCGCCACTACTCTTTCATTTCTTTCTCATGTTCCCAAGTCTCTTACTGAATCTGACCATGTTGCCACAAAACTAGAACTAGACTGATACTTTTTCCACACAAGACATTATACTGCCTATCAAAAATCTGCACAAGAATATGTACCAAAAAAGCATTCGGTTCTAGGTCAATGTGATCCCATCTGATCACATGGTCAGGATCGGGCGGATACTTCTTCAACTAAGATACATGTAACACATTATGCACTACACTGAACTGTGGTGGTAATGCCAAACGATAGGCCACCTCGCCAACCCATTACAGTATCTCAAAAGGGCATATATAGGAGATAATTTGTTATGCTTCCCAAAACGGCGATGTCCAAGACTTGGAGAGATTCTCCAAAATACATGATCACTCACCGCAAACAACGACTGTCATTGGTGATGATCCACATAAGATTTATGATGGCTCTGTGCTGTATCCGTCCTCTTTTTTATCAACTAAATCTTTTCTATTGTTTCTTGGACAAGGCTTGGCCCAACTAGTAATGTCTCACATGATTCCACCCAACAAAGTGGAGAACGACAAGGATGCCCATACAATGCTTCAAATAGAACCATGTGTATTGATTCTTGATAACTATTGATATATAAGAACTCCACTAAAGGTATGTTCTCTTCCCATGAGCCACCAAAATCAATTACACAAGGCCGCAACATGTCTTAAAATGTCTGTATCATCCTTTCTGATTGTCCATCCTTATAAGGATGATACGTCATGCTCATATTCAACTGAGTTACTAGGGCTTTCTATAAGGATTGCTAGAAACGAGATGTGAACCTTGGATCTCTATCTGATACGATTGAAACTGGTATTCCAAGTCTTTTTACCACTTCACAGATATATATTTTTGAATTATCTTCCATCGTATGGGTTTCATGAATAGGGATGAAATAGGACGACTTAGTTAGAAGATCCACCATTACCCAAATGGAATCGTGTTTCAGGACCATTCTTGGAAGACCTGTTACAAAATCAATTCCTAGATGATCCCATTTCCACACTTGGATAGGTAAAGATTGTAACATACCTGCTAGCCATTGATGTTCCTCTTTGACTTGCTGACAATTTAAACACCTTGAAACAAATTCATCTACCTTCCGTTTCATGCCGCTCCACCAAAAATTGTGCCTTTATCACCTTATAAAGATTTTGTATTCCTGGATGAACAGACCATCTAGAATGGTGGTAAGAATAAATGAGTTGTTTCTAAGCAGTTAAAAGTGAAACCATCCAATCTCGAAACCGCAAAACTAAACTCCCATCCAGATTACATCCCTCAATGGTTTCCCCACCATTGAGTTTTGAACTCATTGCAACACAGTCTACATTAGATGTCTGTTCCTCCTTTACAATCTCCACCAAATCATGAACAAGCGCAACTGGAAAGAAAACCGCAACATCATCTCGGTCTTCCCATTCCATACACATGTCGGCTAGGACAGACATGAAATTCTACTCATCTGAAGCTTCATGATCCAACTGAGCATAAGACTTTCTTCTTAATGCATCAGCCACCGAATTGACCTTACTTGGTGTATATATAAAGTCAAAGTTGAACATTTGAAAATTATCCATCCATCTACTCTACCTCAGATTAAAATCTCATTGGGAGAAAATATGCTTCAAACTATTATGATCTGTAATCACAGTGAGTTTCTCAATAAATAGATAATGACGCCAAGTCTTCAAGGGATGGAAAACTGCAGCTAACTCCAAATCATGATTTGGGTAGTTGTTCTCATGCACTCTCAACATTCTTGATCCATAAGCAACAACATGGTCTCCTTGCATGAGAACACTTCCCAACCTAGATCCTAAAGCGTCACAATACACCACGTACCGCTGTCCTGATTCTGGAAAAATCAAGATGCGTGCAGATGTAAGGCGAACATTCATCTCTTGAAAAGATCTCTAACATTCCTCAGTCCATTGAAATGAATTGTTCTTCTTTTTCAATTTTTTCATAGTCAATTATATTCATGAGAATTCACGCACAAAGTGTCAGTAATAACCTGCTAGACCAAGAAAACTTCGTATTTCAAAGACATTCTTTGGCGGTTGACATGAAAGAACAACATCTATCTTTTTTGGATCCACTGAAACACCTTTCTCAGAAACAACATGGCCCAGAAAGTGTACCTCTTGTATAAAAAAATCTCACTTTGATAATTTGGCATACAATTGATGGTCTCTCCAGATTTCCAACACTATCACCAAGTGTTACTCATGCTCAGCCCTTGTTCTTGAATACACCAATATGTCATCCACAAACCCCACAACAAAAGAATCCAGATATCATAGAAATATCTGATTCATCAATTCCATAAAGACTGTTGGTGCATTCATAATACCAAAAGTCATGACTACATATTCGTAGTGGTCATATCTTCTTTTGAAGGCTGTCTTCAGAATATCCTCCTTCCGAACTCACAACTGGTGATATCCTGACCGCAAGTCAATCTTAGAGAACCACTGAGCTCCCCTCAATTGATCAAACATGTCATCAATGTGTGGAAGTGGATAACTATTCTATATTGTAACTTGGTTAAGTGTACAATAATCCACACATAGCCTCAAAGTTCCATCTGCTTTCTTTACCAACAAAACCAGTGCTGCCCACGGAGACAGACTTGGCTGAATGAAACCTTTGTTTTCTAGTTCATCCAACTACACTTTAAATTCCTTTAACTCCATTTGTGTCATCCTATAAGATGGAAGTGAGATAGTAATGGTCCCCAGAAGGATATTGATCTTAAACTCTACTTCTCTTACATGTGGTAACCTAGATAAGTTTTCAAGAAAAAATCAGGAAATTGATCCACGACTACTGGAAAACTGTTATTTAGGATCTCATCCATCGATTACAAGTTCAACGCAGCCAATTGGTAAGAGATTGTTGCCACTACTAGTTCCAAAAAGCTTGTTTCACCTACCTTCACCACATTTTCTTCTCTAAATAGATGCTCGACTCCATCCTCAATCGCGGAACTGACTGTTATTCTATAACAGTCGATGTGAGCCTTGAACACTGTCAACCAATCCATACCTTGGATTATATCATAGACATCCATCTCCAACACAGAGAAATCCCATTTCAGCATAGCTCCATCAACAGTTATAGAAAATTCTCTACACATGAAGGCTCTACACGTTCTTTTACTGAGATGTGATTGAAGTTTTATCATAGAAGGCATCATTTCAAGTTTTAAGTTCAAAAAATCTGCAATACTAGAAGCAATAAAGGAATGTGATGAACCTATATCGAAAAAAACTTTCATGAGGGTACAATTCAAAAGAATCATACCTGTCATCATAGATGGTTCAGATTGGTCATCCAAAATCACATGTCCCACTCCATACAATTGCTTTTTTGCTGCACATTGCTCCTTATTGGCTTGTTGAGATTGCCCAGCTTGAGGATTCATGGTATTCCTGGAATCACCATAGCTATCTATGTTCTGCTGGTGAGACTGATTTGGCTATCCTCACCCTGTCGAAGCATAAGATGCTTGCGACACCTGAGAAGTTTCACGAAGACCCGACCATGGAGCACTCCGACAATATCGCTAAAGATGCTCCATCTTGTTGCAATAGTGGCATGATCTCGGTGGTTCTGTACATTCTCATTGCATGTGATCAATCAATCCACATTGAAAACTCCCGGCTTTCATCATTGGTCATGGAGGAAGATTCACAGATCCATCCGTCTGATTCTGATTCGCACTCCCACCTTAGAAGTAGGTGTCCCTCTTCCACTTGTTCCCAGAATTAGAGTTCCCACCCCTTCCTGTGGGAATCATCATACTTACTCCTCCCATAACTCATGAGATGTCTTTTTCAGCTATTGTTTCTCTATTTACCATCTCCGTATAATCCTTAATACAGAGCACAACTATCTTCGAGCGAATCTCCTATCGCAACCCTGATTCAAAGATGTCTGCCTTCAATGACGCACTTGCAGCAACTTCTGGTGCAAAGAAAACAAAATTCATGAATTTAGCTGCATACTCTATGACATAGAGATTGTCCTGATTCAGGCTGAAAAAGTCCTTTGTCCTCTAGATCTTGAATGTTTGAGGGTAGAATTGTTTATTGATCAATTCCTCAAATTCCACACATCCCATGCCTTGATCTACCATAGCCTGCACCACTATCTCCCACCACTGTCATTCAAGATCCTCCAAAATATATGTCACCAACATTAATTTCAGTTCTTCTGGTGTGCCGATGAAATCAATGATACGATTCATCCTACTCAGCGACACCTCCACCCTTTCTAGTTCTGAATCTTCCCAAAAGATGGGTGGATTCTGCTTATGGAACCGGACGAAATGGTCTACATGGCTTGACTCATCCCTCTGATTCCCCATATCCACATCCTGAAATGATTGAACTATACTTTGGACTAGCTACTGGTTCACCTGTGGCTCAGGTGGGATGACATTTTCTGTAGCCTCTTCCGTTTGGTTTCTATGACGCCTAATGGGTGCCATTTTCTATACAAACAACGCACGCTATTAGTCTCACTTCCTAGAAATTGAAGTCTTAGCATTTCAATTTCTATCACATCACTTTCACAACATTGATTTGCAACCATCATTACTTTCAACATTTACCCATTTCTAAAAAAAATTATTTCTTTTGAAAATCAATCCATTTTCAAAATACACCAACCATTCTATTTTCAAAATCATTCATTTAAAAACAAGTTTAAAATTTTAAAAAATCACGCTTTTTCATCAAACTATAATCCATTTATCAAAATGATATATGCACACATAGTGGTAAGTCATTACTCTAATTCATGTCATGCTCATCTCATTGGCTAAACCCATGACAATGAGATTTTTTATCATATAAGTGTCTCTAAAACACTTATGTACCCAACTCCCACATAACATGATGTTTCGCATAAAAAGGTTAGCTACATATTTTTATGCTCTCCATTCCATGTCCTGACAATCCTACTCCTTCCTAAGGAGACCACCCAAGGAATAGACACGTAAGAATTCAAATCCAAGACCAAAAAAACTGATAACTATTTGTTCCAAAAATAAATGAATAAGCGGATTTTATTTATACCTCAATGATGAAACAAACAGATACCATTTATAATGACATGCTTCTCCTTATTGAATTAAGAATACAACAAGTCATTACTTGGCCTTATGAGACATCCCCAAGGTGCCAAAGGCTGGCAATAAATTCTGAAGGGTTTCAAAAGAAGTGGGGGATGATTTACCCTTTTAGAACATACCACAGAGCCAATAAGAATAACCAAACAAATCAACTAAATGATGCATGATAAAAGCTAAGAAAACTCGACCATTCATTTTATCATAAACCAACCAAAAGTACCACAGTAGAAACAAACACTAAATCAGAGTAAACAGTGGAAACACAAACTAAAAGACTACAAGACGACAACCCAACTCCATACTCCACAACCTCCAAGCTACATCATCACGAACCGGCCCATGTATCACGATGTAGTGCTATAAACATGTGACACTATACCATTTCCAACATCCTGGTATATGACATCTGCAAAAGCACCAATGTGCCAAAGCACGAGGTGAGTAAAGAAACTTAGTAGGTTTTCCACGATGACTTCCCAACCCATGCCTCTAGAATAAAACATGTTTGCACATTTATTTAAAACAATTTGTATAAAAAAATTCCAAAACAATTCACAATATAACAAGTTCAATGTCAAAACCATTTTCCAACAAAACCCATCTTTCTCAAGGAAATCAACCAAGAAAAGTTTCTAATCAAATTCACATTTCCATTTTGGCACATTCATTCCATTTCACAAATCCACTCAACCAACCATGCATGAAAACTGGACCTCCCTATACTCGCGACTGGTGAGTTATCCTTCCTCTAAGTCGTCACTTAGTATACTACATAGATGGGGGTAATTTACGCCCTTATCCATCCCTTTTGATGGGGGTACTTCTCTCCCTTATCCATCCCAACCTTTGGATGGGGGTACTCTTCACCCTTATCCGTCCCAATGCATATGAACACACACCACAACCCATGAAAATCCATTCCAAAACCATGTGTGTTCAAAACCTTTCAATAAAGAATCAACCTTTTATTGAAAACCATTTCTTGCAAGCAGAAAAACCATAACCAGTTTAAAATCACTATTTTAAATTCAATTCATCAAAAAAATTCCAAAAACACACAATTTACATCGCCCATTACTTAAAAGGGGTTTCAACCGTTATTTTATAGAAGTTAAACAAATCATTTCAGTCAAGGAAAACAAGTTGAAACTAAGCCTTCAAGTTTTAAGAAAGAGAAATCGGGAGTGAAGCCACATACCTCAACAAATTAGGTGAAACCAACCAACATACGAAGCACGCCAACAAAATTGAGTCAAATACTTCACGAAACCTCCGTAGATTCCTTCCCCTAGTACCAAAAAAACCATAACCCAACATAAAAGTCATCCACTACATTAGATCTAACCACCTTGGGCATATATCTAAGGATCCATCAAGAGGGAAGAAGGAGATCTAAGAAAACTAAAGGAAATGATACTTACCTCGATCAACTAGCCTCTAAACGCCATGAAAAACCTCCAAATTGCTTCCAAAATTCCTGATTAAGTGTTCTCCCACCTTCACCAGAGAGAAATCCCGAGTTAGGGCCGTCTAGGAGCAAAAATAAGTGGATTTAAATATAAAACAGATTAGATCCTTAAAAATAGGATCTATGTTGGCCCCACATACGGTTTGTTAACACGGTTAGTCAAATCGTGTGCTAACCATGCGGGAGTCACTGCTTGGAAGGGTCACTCCGCACGACCTCCTCGAATGGTTTTCCTAAAATGTGTGCACACCGTGTGGTCTCCTCTGTCTAAGTGACCACCACTTGAATAGCTTCCGCACGGTTTGGGCAACCCGTACGCAGCCCGTGTGACACCACTTTTTTTCCCTTTAACACTTTAAAAGTCTCCAAACTTTCCCAACCATTTCTCATATGCTTCATGTACTTAAAATTCACAAAACAAGGGTTACTTACCAGAAACCGGGGGTATTACACTGATAAATATAAATGTTAATTATACATATGTGAATACACAAATTTTTATCATAATAATAATATAAAATGATTTTTATTGAAAAATAATTCTAATTTACTGAGAATATAATAAGAATTTGAAATTTTATTTCCCCATAATAAAAAAATATATTTTCCAATTTATAATTAATAAACGAAAAATTATCAATTAAATGCATTAACCACATAAAATGGTGAAATGAAATGATACTGATAAATAAAATAACGTATCTTTAATATAATAATATATTCTATGGATAGATTTGATAACTTCATGTTTAAGAGAGTGATTAAAAAATTCCATTCAAATATATAAAAGGTGAACTAATAACATATAAAATTTGAAAATTTAAATTTATATTAAAAACAATAAATTTAACTTATGATAATAATTAATACATTATAGACATGAATTTCACAAAAATACTCTAAATAACAATATGATATTGAAAATATCAAATTGATAGACACGTCAAGTGAAACCCCTATGAAATTCCAAATTTAAGAATAAATGAATAAAGAAAAATTTGATTCATAATGGAAAATGATATTGGATTTGATTCATTACATTGGAATTAAATGAATAATTTTCAAGAAAAATTCATTCACTCACTCAATACACATATTAATATATTTCAAAATTATGTAGTTTCCATTCCTTTTAGAAAATACATCTAGATTTTTAGAAATGATGGTCTTATTTAATGGTAGAATGAAATTAAATAAAATGCCTCAATGTTGTTGGGGATAGTGTTGGAAATACATTTTCTATCAGAACATATCAAAACCCTCAAAAATGAGGGTTTTATTAAGAATATCATTAAATTATTCCAATTATTGGAAAAAATCCATGGGTATGATTCCTTCAAAAATATTATCTGAAGAAATAAAATATTATATCAATGTAAAATAACATTTAAAATTATGTAATATTTTTCAGAAATATGTTTGGATAATTAGTTATCACAGACAATAATTAGTGGATATTTCATTTTAAATATTTGTGCCATAAAATTTTCATTCTTGTATTGTTCATCTAATTAGCTTCATGGAGTGAATTGTTATATTCAATATCAATTGGCCATAACGTAAATGTTGGTTAATTCAATGAATTCTATGGCATGTATAATTCTCCGAGTAATAACTCCCCCCTCACTATTCATTTTCAATCACCAATGATTCTTTCTACTTCAACATCATTAGAGTAAATCATTTATAGTCATATTTTATTCTAATTAAATAAAAAAACATAAATTAAAATTTTAATTTAGTGATGAATCTTAATGTGAATTGATTGGAATATAGAATAAATTATATCATCATTGAAAATATATAGTGTTCAGTCTATCTACTATAAGATGCTACCAATAAATTTTATATCTTATTTCTCATTCACACACTTACCATCACCATCCTCTTTATATTTAAACTAAATTTATTGTTTTGTAAGCTCTTATTATTATATCCAGACTAATTCGTATTATTTAATCATTGATATATTTTTCATATGAGACAAACAAATGATGTGTGGTTTTGGTATCATATATTCAAAAAAATCTATCCTCAAATTAAATTCATAATTTTTTAATCCATTGTGTTTAAAATTCATAAAATATACTTTCTTTGTTACCAGAATGGGTAATTTCATCATTATTGAAATTCATAATGATTGATATGGAATTTTTCTTCATTATATAACATTTAATATCCACTTTCCATGTAATAAAATTTTCATTTTTATGTAACATGACGCATTTATTATATAATATTCTGACCATTTGAGATCATATTTTGGGGTATTTTATGGGTACAATTTTTTATTTTAAGATTTATTTTTGTATGTATTATAACTTGTATTGAATTTTGGTGAAAATTTATAATTATGGAAGAAGTTGAGGTAGTTCAAGGATTGGCACATGGTTTTGTAAAACCATGCACCACAACATTGAAAACTCTGAAACCCCTCACCGATGAAATTTTCATGGATGACTCATGCATTGTCAAACCATGCGGCCTCTTAGGAGAAACTAGTCACCCCTGTATGAGGAGAACAGTTATTTTGTACTCTTTTGAAAACTATCAATCCTTCCCCAAGAAACTATGCATTAATTTTTAGTTTAAAATCATAGTTTTTAAACTACATGAACCCCAATATTATCCCCCAATCAACGCCAAATAATTACATATTTTTTCTATCAGATTTGGTGTGTCTGGGATGAATTTATAAAGCTCTAGACCTTTTATTTATATTAATCAAATCCCAGTACTCAGATCTACCCCAAAAGTTTATGTGTTTTTTTCACATTTAAATCTATATCTATCTCTCTCGATCTAGGTCCACTTCCTAGATAAAAAATGTATATTTATCCTTGTTGGATCTAGATTTTATTTTTGGTTTTTTAGATCAAACTTTTTTTGAACATATATCTTGGTTTCAGATGTTGATCTTCTTCTTCGTCGCATTCTTTATTGATTCACATCAAATTTTTTATTTTCATGGGGTGATCAACTGTCAATGAATTTATGTGTGTGGTCTATTATCCATATCCCAATGTCTTGATTTCAATAATGTGTATCTAATTTTATAACCTCAATTCTATTTTTCGAAACTAATTATTATTAATAAAATTAATTAATATTGTTATTAAAATAATTAATTTATTTTGAATATGGATTAATTGATTGTTCAATTAGTAAATAAGATGATGATATTATGAATTTAATTTTATTAATTGTTTATTGTAGAAATGAAGGAGATGTTTATATTGTGAAATTTATTTGGTTAATTAATTGATGAATTATATAATGTGATGTTGAGATTATAATGTTTATTTGAATAATAACATGAATAAGTAATTATGGGGATATTAAGATTTTTTATTTTGATATAATTTATTGTTAAATTAATTCATGGAAATTTTTCTGATTGTGAAATTTATTTAAATTGAATATTTAATTGTCTAATTAATAACTAAATGTTTTTATTGGGTATTTTGAAAATAATGTTGATATTTATTAACCATGAATGATGTGATATATATTTTTAAATGATATATGGGGTATGGGATATGAAATGACAATCCAACTACCCATGGGGTGATAGGCATGGCGTTTTAGACCTAAATATAGGCATTTGAGTTATTGTTTCGAACAATGACCAATAATCCAAATACTTATAGAGTGTGGGAAATAGATTGATGCTCTAAATACTGACATGGAATGTGAATCCAAATAAAATGAAATGAATAATAGAATCCCACTTATTATAATGAATTATGAGTTGAATATGTCACATGGTTCAGAATCTGTACAGTTTGAGGATTGTATTTAGATTTCAGTGTCCTCAAGAACATGATGGTTTATGTGGTGAAATAATGAGTAATTTAAATTTTTTAAATTATTTACATTATTTATATAATATTTTTTAGACATCTTCATACATTTTTATTGACTATATATTGTTTTAGAAGCCATTGGTGTTGGCCTACTGAGTTATACTCACACCCAAATCGGTCATCCTGATTATTACCCATGTATATTCAATAGATGTAGGATTTGATAAGAGAAAGAGCCAAACATTTCATGGATGATTCGGGATGGATTACGGATGTGGGCACTATATGTGGTTCAGGATCCACTTGGGATTTTTTAGTGTAATAATTTATTTTTTGTTTTCTATATTTACACTTGACTTGTCTTTCCATGACATACCATATGTTTAGTTTTGGAATTTGTATTTCTTGTTTGGATCATCATTTTATATTGGTATTATTATGGTTATGGTTATATCATTCTGTTTTTTTATGTATGATATTTTTTCACTTTAATAAATTGCATAGAGTCTCCCAATGATCATTATTGGATCCTCGCTGATATTCGTTAGCCTTTGGTTTTTAGGGAGGCATGCATGGGGTCATATAAACAAATGTCTTGGGGAACCTGTTTGTGAAACTGAGGTCCATATGCTACAATTCATCATTAGATGAGTTTAATTTGATGAATATATTACTATTTTGGAAATGTGTAGAGTAAAATATGATGAATCATGCCTTGTATATGAACTTGTACGTGGGAGTAGAAAATCCCTGTATGGGGAGAAACCTATGAACCTAGTCTGGGATTATTGAAATTAATGTGAATTGTTATATTTAGATGTTATTTCACCTTGGCTAACAGACTTGTTGTGTGATGTGACTATTTCTTTTGATATTTTCTAATATTTAACTCTTTCCCCCGAATGGAGTGAGAGTTTATTATTCAAGAATCATTTTCGGTGCTTAAGAATATTTTGTGAGTTGCATCTATTTAGGGAAACATGATAATATAGGATTTGGGTAAATTGTTGAACATGAAATGATTTTTCTCAATTGTGGGATTCTAATGAAAATATTTAATAATATTAAATTCAGAATTATAAAATGAGTAAAAATGTGAATAAATTATTGTTTATGGAGAAAATGAAATTTATAATGAGTTTACACATTGTTATCCATGACATAGTAGTCAAATGTTCAATGGTAGTGATAATGCCTTAGTTTTGATCATGTGGGATGTTTTGGGGAAAAGACATATTATGGATTATTGTGATTTATTACTCATACATAAAGATGTTATGGTTTTTTAGGTGTCCGAATATTTAAATTTTGAGTTGTAGAGATATGCCTCGACAAAGTAACATGTTGAGAAGACGGTATGAATACATCGATAGAGATAATTCTCTACAATTGGAACCTGAGGCACTTGTAGTGTCAGGCGAGGAAGTCAATGAGATGTTCAAAGAGAATATTTATTAGTTTATAAAATTTATGTAAAGGGACCAATGAAGGTCTATGAAAAAATTTACTTATCTGATGTGGGACTTCTAGTTGTAGCGCAATCCATCCTTCACCAGATATGTTGGACCATAGGCAATCGAGTTCTGGACTGAGTCCATAATGATTATAACTGAAAGCCAAGAGACTCCGTCTAAGAAGAGAGTCTAGCTGGAATATTGTATGTTAAGTAGCCAATTAAAGCATTTGTTGTATTTCAAGAATCATGATATGTAGCTAGAGACTGCAGTGTAGAAGGAATTTCAATAAATTATTGTAGTTAACTTTTATCCTGAGTTGCTTATGTATAAGAGTGAAGGTAAGTTCATGTGGTTGTATTAGGGTAGTATGTTCATGATGGAATATACTAAATGATTTAATGATTTATATCATATTGTTCCAACATTTTTATGAGATGAGGAAACATCAAGAAGTGGTTTTAGGATGAGAAATAATGTAGAATTATGTTTGGGGTGAATATCATCAAACATTTGATGTTTTCAAGGGTAGTGAAACAGGATCTCATATTTGAGGGGAACAAGATTGATGATTCCAATAAGGGAAACTTGGTTTATACAAGATGGATAGGTGGTAATAATGAAGAGACTAGGAATATCCATTATGAGAATTTCATCAAGGGAATGGGGAATTAGAGTATCCAGATAGAGGGATCAGTTACTCGTGATCTTGCATAAGTGATTTTTCGCTAGTATGGTAGGCTGTGACAGTTTCCTAAACCTTTTCTCTAACCATCGGTATAGTTATGAGATTACAATAGAATGAGACCAAAATAGATTTTCCATAGTAACCCATGGAAGACATGGAATAATATTGGAGTCAGGTAGAACCCAAATATTGGAAGCGGTCCTTCTATACCTTACCACTCTAGCGGTTATAGTTCAACGGGTCATAGCGAAAGTGGTAGTATACATTTCAATTTTGGGAAAGGTAAAATCTTATCCAAAGGTAGTCATAAAATAGGGGACTAAAACTACTTCATAGGGAAGATGTGGAGGATAATTCCACGCCATCCAGCTTACACATGTAGATGGTGAGGCTAGACAGTGGTGAGTAATTGGTACTATTCTTTGTAGCTTCTACGTTGTCTAGTACCTTATATGATACATATTCATATAATTACATTATTTCATCACAACATGTAAATTATTTGATCTTTGTGGTTGATTTTGTGAGTTGGGTTATGAGGATTGATACCACTTTGGGGATATGGTTGGGAGACATCTCTTGTGTAAGGGTTATTCGCTCGAGGTTGGGGATTATTGATCCATATAGTGTATTTATATACTTAAAATATTACACTTCAAAATACTTATGGTTGTGGAATATGTAGTGTAATATTGATCACACATGGATTTTTCTCATAGGATTCTAACTTTTACATCCCCTATAGGTGGAAAATAACTTCACCAAGGAGAATGTGATATCAAGGCTAGCCATGCAAAGTCTGTTCACTAGAAACTAGGGGATCATAATGTCTAGGTTTAATGTTTGTAAATAGAGGATTGTGTTGTAAACTATGATTTACATTCACCTGTAGTAGAAATGTTTATGATGTATTTCCTGAAGACATCCCAATAATTCATCTAGGGAGAGATGTAGATTATACCATTGATATCATTAATGGGGAGAAGATAATTTATATTCCACCAAATAGAATGAAATGAGTAGAGAAATAGTAGCTGAATAATGAACTAAAAGAGACATTTTATAAGGGTTCCATTCATCCAATTACGTCTCTTTGGGGATCTACATTGGTGTTATCTATTATGGATGACCAGACTCATTGTGTATGTTTTGATTACAATATATTGAACTAGAATATTTTGATGAATCAGTATCGTATTCTATGTATAAATGATCTATTTGATTAGTTGAGGGGAGATTGTTCTTTGTAAAAGATCAACATGTGATCTGGTTATCATCATTTGAGAGTTCAAACATCTGATATACCTTAGACTGCATTATGAACTACGCATGGATTATATGGTTTAATCGTATTGTCGATTGGGTTAATGACTGTACTAACAATATTTATGAATGTAATTAACCGAGTCATTATTCTATACCTATATATGCTTGCAATGCCTTTGTGGATTATACCATGGTGAACTCTAAGACTCATGACAATCAATCCCAACACATTAACTTATTTTTTATTAGATTGGGAAATAAATAGCTATATTAGAAGCTATGAATTTATTACTTTGGGATTGATGAGGTACAAATCATGGGTTACATCATCTCTGAGAAAGGATTGTATCTGGGCCTATATAAATTACAGATTTTGGTTTATTAGTAGAATCCCACAAATTTGTTTAATATCCATATAATTCTGGTGTTAGCAATATATTACCATAGGTTCATGTATGCCTTTTCACATTTGATAATACCACTTTATGGCTTCAAAAAATGGGAGAGAAGTTTTAATGGTAGGAATCATTCATGCATTAATTCTTGGAGTTGAACAATGGCATCACAACAAATCCGATTATGATCCTACCAAATCCTATTGAGAACTATATTCCATTTTGTTAAGCTTCTAGGATTGTGAATTGATAGGGGATAATTAAAAGATATCAAGTTGTTACATATGGGATATGGTAGTTCATGCCACTTGAATTGAACTACCTTATGCAAGATCTCAAGTTGGAAACAGTTGTATATGCTACGATGTTTTTGGGGTATTGTGTTTTGGGTGGGAATTTACTGTATATACGAATAATAATATATTGAATTATATCGTCTAAAAATGATACATGAATATCAGGATGTGGAGATGGGTTTTGTATATATGGTACATCTACATTAATCTAGAATATAGTTTGGGGAAGTGAATTGGTTTTGTTGTTGGTTTAAATAAAAATAAGCAAGCTCATATTGTTCAGTAGTCTTTCACTGAGTGGAAAATGATGACATTATTCGTTGAGATTCTTATTGTGTCTTAGGAGGGTTAGTATCAGATGAATATAATATCAATTTTTGTGGATTATACACTTTTTAGATCTATTAGGAATAAGAAATATTATAATCTGGAATTCTTAACCATTCGGGAAAACATTGAATGTGGGTATATATATTTATATTGGATCATATATGAGGAAGATATCTTCAATTTAACGAAAAAAATTATTGTGAATTCAATAATTAAAGAATATATGTTACCTGAATATTAGGCATCGATGTGGGAAACATATTTAGGTATGACAAAAAATGGACCATGGCCTATGATGACAATTTTTTGGTTGGGAATGAAAAATTATATATAAGGGTTCATGACATGACGATACACATATTAACAGGTGGAAATGAGAATAAATGACATTGTGGTTTATTAAATCCATTTCCTATTATGTAATGAAAGATATAAAACTTTTCAATGGAAATTTTTTTGGGTTTCTTTAGGATTCCTTGAAAGAATTACACTATTTGGTTGATTGTAGATGCATTAAAGAAGGTAGAAATTTACTTACCGATATGAGAGACATTCATAGTGGATTAGTTGTAATACATGTTTGATTGGGATATAGTTTTTCAGGATGGGTTTCTATGAACTAAGGTGTGAGACCATCATTCATGTTTTACATGGAAATCCTAACAGGTCCTGCCAATGAGATTAGTACATAGATTTTACTGATTAGTGATTTCCACCCATATATAGATAGGGAATTTCAATTTAATATTATAGTGCTTGAGGATATTTTTCAAGCTTGTTTACTTGACATTTTTGGGTCATGGGAGATGAACCAATGTTTTGTGTTGTTTCCTTTTAACAATAGTTGTCAGTAAATAATAAAGATGGAACCACATGAGGTTATTTATGGTATCCCATACAGATCTCCTCTGTGCTGGATGGTCATAGGTTCCTCAGATATTTTAGGACATCTCTCGTAATGGAGTTGTTAGAGTAGGATTAGGTTATTTAGAAGTGTTGGAATACATCTCAAATTTGAATTAAGTCATATGTTTCTTGTCATTTATGACATGTAGAGTTTACTTAGGGAGATCATGGAATCATTCAGTTATCTCCTTGATCAGGTCATCATAATAAATGATGAAAAATCATGTTGGTACTTAGGTTTGTTGGATAGTTTGATGTGGTGCAGTGAATAAGGCAAATTTCATTATGATTGTCTCTTCCAGAGATGTAGTCTTCTATGCATGATTTCTTTTAGGGGTCACGATGTTGGTAATATTTCCCAGACCCTTATCATGTAATTTATGTGGAATATGTTAAAGTGGAGATGGATGTGTCCTTTGAGGAAATCTTGATACATGTATTGGATCATAGTGAGAAATTATTTTGGTGAAAACCTATTTAGAAAGGTCATGTATTGTGAAAAAATAGATTTTTTTGGAGGAAAAATTGGAGAAGGAAGTGGATATAAGGCTGAATGGAATTTCATTTTTGAATCTAAATCCTAGAGATACATGGGATCATAGCTGAAGGGTTAATTGTCATAATATTGGGAGATTAAAGGACACCAGAATATTTTAGATATTTCTTTGACTCATTTTAGTGTACGCATTTTCCTTATTTTGAGTTTTTTTCTTTGAGTTATACATTTAGGTGCATTTGGATGAAAATGAAAATTTTTTAAGAATTAAATGTATTTCACTATTGGAACATATTATTTCCAAACAGTGATCCCCTATAATTTTTTTTTTCAACCCCTCAATGTGGGGGTTCACATTGTTGTTGCGTAGTTATCCAAACCATGCACACTCTTATGTGTAACTGTGCACCCCCCAATAGGTGCTAAATTTGGAAAAACATTCACCCCTTTTCATGAAACCATGTGTGGGTTTATAATATACAAATAAATAATATTTTAAAATTCCTAAACACCCATATTAAACAAATATAATACCTCACTCACCCCTTTATATTTCCTTCTGATTTCTAAGGATTCTTGAATAATTACTAAGCCTCAAGACCTCTAGTCATGGTGATTGAAATATTGGTAGTCATATATGCACCTCCTATGGTATTCATTTTCCTCTAATATATATATATATATATATATATATCACTCTCTCTGAACATTATAATAAAATAGTGAATTCAACAAATTTTTTGTTCGATATCTATATATAAGATTGTTTAATATTTATTTTATTGATCATCGATCTATGATACATATAGGGATCTGGTTATTATTTTTGTTATTAATTAATCCAATTAAAATTAGGTATTTACATTGGGTTATCACTCATCTATGAATTGAGGTAGGTGTTATATTATTCCAATCATAATATATTGATTTCTTTTAGGTGAATTCCATTATTGAATTTCTATAATATAGTTTTCAATTGAATTTCAATAACTATTTAAAATATTTTGGCAAAAACATTATTAATGGATTATAAAATTGGATTAATTTATTGTTTTATTAATTAATGGGATAATATGAAGTGAACATTATTTGGGTATTTAATTTCAGTGTTAATTAGTTACATGTTGGGATTGTGAAATTGGTTTGATTAATTAATCATAGTATTAATTTATTTGATGTTGATACTAGTAAATTTGTTAGAGTCAATATTTGTTGAATTAATTATTTAGATGCTAATATTTTTAAATTATTTAACAATAATTCATTTCATTATTGAATTGATTGAAACGGATTAATTAAATTTTCAATTAATTAATTAATGTTTGTTTTGGGTATTTTGATAGAAATAATATTTTTTATTAAATTTGATTGATGTGATACACATGATATATGTGATTTATTGAAAAATGTTGTGTGGGACTTATACTGATTCGTCAAATACCAACGAGGTACTAGACAATGTATTTTAGAGAAAAATCCAAGGATATGAATTATTTTATGGGGTTGTGATGCATGCTAAAAATACCCATGGGGTGTGCACATAGATTTATGCTTAATATATCCATATGTTTCTTGAAACGATGTTCTATGCCAATAAAATTGGAATATGAAGCATAATCTATTTGGTAATATTGTGAATTAAAATTATGTTAATATTGAATGACCATGTCTTATAATGAATTTTGAGATAAATATTTGATATTTTTCAGACTCTGGAAAAGGATGAGTCCGGTTTTGAGATTAGGTGTCCTCAGGAACATGGTTGTTCATGTGGTAATGTATAGAGAATGTGAATAAATTTAGACTAATTAATTTATTGATTTTATACTATTTATTCTACTGCATACAATATTATTGATTGGATATTGTTTTAGTTATTGGTGGGGGTGTCTTTATAAGATGTATACAAACCATACCCAGGATTGAAAATTGGTACCCAAATATATTTCATGGTTACAGGATAGGATAAGGGAAAGATCCATGTTTTAGATGGATGATCTCGGAAAGAGCATGGATGGGGGAACTAGATATGGTTTGGGACACGCTTGGGAGTTTGTAGTATCTTTATTAATTTTGTGTTTTTCATATTGAAACATGAAATGTATTGAAATGACATATCTAATATTTATTTTGGGTTATTGTATTTTTTATTTGGTTCATCAAGAGATATTGGAAGTATTAAGGTTATGGTTATATCATATAGTTACTATTTTTTATTTCAGTTATTTTCCTACATTGATAAATATGGTATTATATCTTCATGATCTATTTTCTATCCTTGTTGAAACTCTAAAACCTCTTATATATGGGGAGGCATTCGTGATGTCATTTGATAGATCGATTTGATGAACTGATGTGTATCACCATGGTTTGGATGGTATATAATACAAACCTATTTTGAATATTCTACTATTAGTTAGAAATTTTCAATATACAATCATTTTTCCATCTATATCATTTATAAACCCTTAAGTTTCTCGATAAAATTTCTCGATTGTTATTAATGCATAAAAATCAAAGAATTATATCCATTTGAAATATTGAAAATTATTATTGGGAAATAAATTAATGGAATAATTAGATAGATTATAATTTGGAAACACAAGTACATATTCCATTAAAATAAATACCCATAATATTTGATTAATTCTTTCAAACATATCAGGATACCTTCTTAAAAAATTCACCCTATTAAGTTTTCATATTTATAAAAATCCATTTATCCCTAATTAATTTTTTTTGTTCTAAGGGACAATCTACCATGATTATTTCTATTTAATTTGATATAATTTTTTCACTTATGACATTATTCAATTTGTAGCTTTATAATATTTATGAACTGTTTGGGGTCAAATATATTAAAGTAAACTAGTGTTATTTTTTTCATAATTTATCTTTTTCTCAGAACCCATTGATTTTGATGTGTAATTATATTTTGAAAATAATCATGTTTCTTCTATATTCTATTTTTTCTTATCCACATTAAATTATGTGAATCCAAAAATTAATATTAATAATCAAATTTTATATTAAGAATATATGTTTTTTCATTACTCTATCATATAGGTTCGTTATTAATAAGACCATCCAAATAAGCTAAGTGAATTAATTTATGTAATACTCTCCATTATCAATTACCATCGCATCATCATAGTACATAATTTTGTCTATTTGTTTGGTATATCATCTATTAGAATATCTAAATTTAGTATAACCTTGTAATAATCTTTATTCATATTTCTCATAAAACTTCACACCAAATATTATTTTTTACATGATATAACATGGACTGGAAAAGACATTACTGTTCATTATATTATGATTATTCTTTGAAATCATTTCAAATTAAGTCTTGTGTTTATTTATATAAGTCATTAGTTTTTAATGATTATTGTTCTATTAATTTCATGAAACTATAAAGATATTGATGTTTAATGCTTAGATAGAATTTCAATATATTTGACTATAAGGATATTATAAATTATTCAAGGAAAACCATTAAATTATGTAGTATTGGGGGAATTGAAATCTTGTTTTATAGAATGATTTTTATGATATTCAAAGAAAATATTTTTAGAGTATTTAGTACAATTGTGCGATCAATATATCTTCAATGATGACCCCAATCACATTTTAAATGACATAAAAAAATTTACATATGTTTAATTCATCAGATTTAGAGGACATAAGGATGATGAATTTTTGTAGTAAATTATTCTATGTGAGTGGTAAAATACCTTTCTCTACATGACGAATTCTCCTTCATGGAAGAAAATTAAAAAAGTGAATAATATAAAATTAACATTTAATTTTAATGTTATCACATATGTATCATTTATTCATCATGTTAATTTATTTAATTGATTTTAAAATAATAATTCTTTCTTCATTTAGAATTGGATTATTTCACATAGAATATTCTTTAACAAATTTTATCATACTATTTACCCAATATAACCAACCCATATATTCTATATTTTTATCTCATCATGTATAATAATATAGATATTTATTTTAGAATCACCAACTAGAAATAATAACTATTGTATTCCCAGCCATCATGTTATTACAATTCATATTTTAAATATATCCATTATGTCTTACCATCACCAAATTTATATAATAATAATGTAGTGTAAAAATTAATAAATTATATATTTAATTCCATAAAAATGAAGATTATTTTATAACTCTAATTATCTAAATTTCATCTAATCTATTTCCATTCATTTTGATGATCTATCAATGAAAACAGATAACAATCCCCATTTTTTCATTCATGTTACCAAATGTTATTTTTATCTCATATCATGAAACAAGATAGACATCTATCAAGGATCCAATGAATATTAATATTTAATGCATTAAATGTGATTGTAAACAAATTTGACTATTTTTAAATTACTAAATTTTATAAACATAATCATTATTCACTTATTGAACTTGTGTTTACATGATACATTCATCTAATATGTTTTTATTCTAATAAGAACTACAAAAAATGACGTCTAAACATGTATAAAATTTTTTCATTTAATCATAATTATCAAGAGGTTGGAGTTTATGACGAGTATTTGCAAATATTTTTTCCACCGCATGACTCATTAATCCATAATATACCAATTGGTTAATTTTTGTTATTTAAATTGTATGAATTGTGTCTAGACACAAAAAATACCAACAAACCTAAAAACCTCATAATTTTTAAATAAATATATTATTACATGGGTTTCTATCCAACAAAATTATCTAATATACAATGGGTTGTTTTCTCCCAACCCATTTCTGGATAAAGTAACTATTAATATATAGTCTTTAAAAAATGGATTTTTATTTTTTATTATTTTATATACTTTCACGTTTTTCAAATTATTTGATCATTTTTGGAATTAAATATAAACATTTTTCATTGGAATATTTTGGAAGAATGATTTTATTTTTAGGAATATATGTGTATTTAACAATCACATGCATAAAATCTTTTTCAATAAAATCACATGTGATTATTTTTCTTATGACACCCACATATTCCTATAATGGATCTCTTAATATCAGATTAAATGTTTTCATTTTTATTAATTTCTTAGGTAATCATCACATTAACTTGTTTAACTCATAATCCCTAATATTGAAAATATAATTCATATAATCTATTGTAGTCAATTTTTAGGAATTATAATGATTTCTCCATTCTACATATATGATACATTTTTACCGAATATATATTTTATTTTAAATAATAAAAAAATTAAAGTATATTTTAAAAAAATATTTTTTAATATCTTATAATAAATTCTTGATCAATATTATCATATTTAAATCCTTTTATTATTTTTATTATTTGGAAAATTGAATCACATTAGATTTTGATTAATCATCTACGGAATTACAATCCTCTCAATCTTGAATAATGGAATCCTTATAAGTAATTTTTTTTATCCTCATTTTAAAATAATTCCTCAATATATAAATTTCATTTTCTATAAAAATAATATTAATTATTATAATATATATAGTGGATGTTTCTTATTTAAATTTTATAGTTATATCTCTTTAGTCATCCTTACTTATTTTTGTACTTTGAAATGTCACCATCATACTGACATTCAGTTTTTATTTTCATGGAAAGTGGATCAGAAATGTAAATAATTTAACAAATTAAATCCATTGGATGATATTTTCCATTTATATATTCTTCTCCCTCATGATAAGTTTTTCGTCAGGAGAGATAGGGAGTATTAAAATAATCCTCTTCAGTTCTGTTCCCCATCAGAAAAAAATATAATACTCTTCCATTTTAATTCTTTGAAACCCTTAAAAATTATATTATCATTATTTATATTCATTTTATGATGAGATTTTATTATTATTTTCTAATTGATGAGATTACATTTAGGATAAATCATATTGAAGTTGTCAAGGTCATTATCATTAAGTGGTGAGATCATAGACTCAAAATTTTCTATAAGACTTTTGATGAGTTTTTCTGAAAATTTATCTTCCTGATTAATTTCACCATTACATATAATTGTAATAATAAAAAAATTATATTTGGTCTACTATTCATAGAATGATTCTTCTTCATGATTTTTTACATTACCAAACTGATGCCAAAAAATTTATAAAATTATTTCATTCACTATCATTCTTTCACTATAAATTATATAAATATTCATCCAAATATTATATACAGTCATATATCATCTAAATGTGGTACGTTACTTTATAGATAATGTGTAATTAATATTATTCGTATACATCCAATAACACTAATTATTAGTATTACACGTTATAGGCTATAGTAGTGAAACCATAATTAACTAATTGTTAGACCTCAAGAACATTAGAATCCATTTATGTTAGAATTCATGATTTCTAAATATTATAAACTATTACATAAAATATAGGAGTAAAAATAATAATATTGTTGGATTAACATATATATTAATAATATTTATTATTTAGATAAATCTCCTTTCCCTAATACCAAATGATAGGACCACATGTGACACATTTAACACTTTCTATGGGTATGTAGAAGTGGTATCCTTTTAAATCCAAATCCCCATAACAATATTACTTATTCATAAAAATTATATTAATAGAACAACATTTATGAAATTAAAATGATCATAACAAATTTAACACCGCGTTATTTTAAAATAAACATCCCTTTAAGAATTTTTTTTAATACATTGTAATGCATGAAACAGAGAACAAAAGTAAATAAATTCTAATTAAAAATTTTAAAAAATTTAGATACTAAATTGAAACTTATAAAATTAATTAGTTAATATAATGTAATTACCCAAATTAAATATATATGAAACAATAAGGAATGTTAGTCATGTAATTTTTACCTAAAGTAAAATTTAATATTTAAAAATAGTATTTTATAATAATTTTTTAAATGAATATTAAATAACATTATATTTATTGTTTAACCTATATACATGTATAGATTTAAAATTACAAAATTATTAAGCATTCATACATGTTGTATAAAATTTTTATTGATTTTGATAAAATCATTTTAATTTAAAAATACATATTTGTTTTATAAAAACAATATTTTTTAATATAGTTTGATATTATGTTAATAAATTATATAATTTTGTTTTTGATTATAATAAAATTTATAGGTAAAATATGAAATTTACTAATCAATTATTAATTAAATGGTAGTAACATGAATAGGAATAATAATATAACAATTATTTTTTATCAAAATATATTTCCTCTAAAAATTCTTTGTAGTCGTTTTGTGCGAAAAATTTAAATTTATTTATAAAAAATTTAGAAAATCTATCATATAAAAGTGATTCTATATTTTTAAGAAACATTTATTTTTTTAATGTCACTTGTTATTTATGGTCATAAAAAAATACATTGGTAAAATTATTATCACTTTGGTAAAGTTAAATATTCTGTTAAATGATTATAATAAAAGGATAATTATTCATTATATCCTTAAACCATATAATTAATATAATTAGTTTTATGTATTCATTGCACAAAATAATTTTACTATAACTTTAAATGTTTTTATCCAACTTCCCATGAGAGTGAATTTATTATAAATTAATGGCATTAATATTTAAAAGGGATACCCTCCACTCACTAACGAAAGGAACCACTTCAGGAAACGTACCAAAACCACATGAGCACCAAAACTATAATTATATCATCTAAAAGATAATAAAATTTGTCATATACATGTCTAGGAGATTATTTTCCTCCCAAAAAACCCATCAAAAAAATACATAAGTTGTTTTTCAATATATATTATCATAGGATGAGGTACATGTTTTTGAGGGACATTTAATAATTATTTCTTATTAAACAACATAAAAACCATCAATAAACTTATATACAGAATGAAATAATTATAGTTAATATACATATATTTTTATATGTAAATGTTAAGAACATTTTATATATATTTTGATCGTATTACTGATTAATGTGGGTCTCATGAATATGTACATACTACATTGTCCAAAAAATGATAAATTTTACATTTCCTATTTACCTATATTGGTTAGTTATATATATATTCTAATTAAAATATTCGATATCTATAATAAAAAATATGAATTTGGAATGTTAAATTATTATTTCAAATCATTAATTCCATTCATTGAAAAATTAAACCATCACTTATATGTATCTCAATATCATTTATGTCCTTGTTAATCACCATATGGAATGGATTTTCTCAAAAATAAATATATTGAATAATTTTATTATATATGAAATTATTTTTATTTTAGAGGTTATTCTTCCATGATCCAATTGGAATGAATATAATCTCTCTACTGAAATATACATATAAAATAGAATGATTTTCTCATAAATATTTATTTCAATGAAAAAATGTTTACAAATCGATGGGAAAAAATTACATAGGAATGATAAATAGTAAAATAGGTATAAATATTGGATATGTATAGATGTATATATGTATGATTTTATTATATATGAGGTTGTTATCTTTAGGAATCAATTCAAATCCTGAGGTAAGTGTTTTTGTAACATTCTCTATTTTATATAGCCATTGTGAATGATTCAATTTACATTATAGGGAATTGAATGTTTAATATTTCAAAATACAGAAATATTTTCTTATCCTATAAATATCTTTCTCATTTATTATTCACATATTTTTATATTTTTGATTCCATAATATAATGAACAAATCTGTTTTATGAACTCCAGCCACATTTATCTTTTTTGATCTGGTATTTTTATCATCTATATACATATTCCTAATAAATGTTTTATGGAAGTTATTTTCAACTATTGAATGAATTTAAAAGTTATCATTCCACTAAAAAATAAATTCATTTTAAATTATTCAATTAATTATTTAATAATGTTTTTTAATATGACTAACAGAAGAATTTTTAAAAAATTAAGAGGTGAATATTTTTTTAACATGTTAATGTTTCAAGACTATTTTCACATTATTAGGAATATTATTCATTTTAAATGGTAAATTTAAAATATTATCTGAAATTCCAAGTAAATAATATTTCCATATTTCTAGAAACATATAGTTTTAATAAGATACAAAATAAAAACTATGATTCATCTTATTCTCAAATTCATTTTTCTAAATACTTAATAAAATTATATTTCAACCTTTTCAACATACCTTGTGGATTGATATCATTGACTTGGGATTAGATATAATGAAAAAATCCACAAATTTTGTTTGGATGGATTATGAAGTTTTTTATGATATTTCATAGAACCCCTTATAATCTCAATCATTAATTAATTTATGAATGTATTATCAATTCTCTTATTTTATTAGGTAATATATATAAATGGAAATGTATTATTTGATTTTTGGTTCTATTATATCCCTCAAATTAATTTCTTAATGTTTTATAACTCATAATATTATATGGTTAAATGTTAGTTATTCCCAATCCCGTAACACCCCAAGATTTCATAGTGTGTTATTTATTCAAAATAATAAAATAACTTTTACTACACGCAACACCGAGTTCAAGCACACCATGACTTACCATAAAAGCCATTAAAAAGAGTTTATGAATATTATTAACTAAATTTTAAACTTTATATAATCCTTATAATTTTAGAATCCATGTTATGAGTTTCTTAGTCATAATGTAAGAACAAATTCATTTTCAGTATTTCACTTTTATCAACTTTTAATAGTGAACCCTTTTTAAATACAATATTTTATACTTTTTGACTAAATGGGGACATCAAATATTTAAAATGAAACACCCCAAGAATCTACGGTACGCTTCTCTTTGAATAATGTGATAGCGTGCATTGTACGCAACACCGAGTTCTAACACACCATAACCAATCAAACTAGCCGTTATGAATAGTAATACCTAATTTTTGAATTATATATATTTTATATTTCAAAATGGACTTCATTTTTGAATTCAAAATATCGAATTTAGCCTAAGGTGAAATTTTGGTACTTTTCGGATAACTTTCACATTTTGATGAATAGTGCAAATTACTAAATTTTAATTAAAAACAACTTTTTTAATCAAAATAATTAATAGTGATAAATTATGAATTTGAGTGGTTTTAAAGTATATTTAGAATATATTTTTACCATTTAATATAATTTTGGTCATTGTACATAATTTAACAATTAAACCGAACATAAACAAGTGTCAATCTTTTGATAGTTATTATCTCTTAAAAACACGCTTTTTGTTTTAACAACGGGAATTAATTTTAAATTAATTTCTGCCACTTCTGTGTTTTGAATTTGGAAAAATGTATTCCATATTTGGAATCAGGATGTTAAAAGTGTCTAAATAGGTAACTTTTATTTTTAGATATTTTGAATAATTACTGCGATAAATATTTTATTTACCATGGTTAAGTGTAAATCCGGTAAATAAGGGTTAAAAAATAATATTATAATAATACTAAATTACCCTAAAACGTGTCCTAGCCTTATTGGATGATACATTGTCGACCTTATGCATATTTGGGACGATTTTGGGACCCCATGGTGCCACTTGTAGGTGACAGGGACACTTTATTTTAATTAAGTTAAAATGAATACAAAAATGACACAAACATATATCTTTTAGAAAAAATTTTTTTACATAAGGTTATATATGTTGGATTTTAGATTATAAATATTCATTAGAAATATAAAACTATTTACTACATAATTCTAGTTTATTTATAATTTTTATACATTAAATAATTTAATTTATTTATGACACAATGATGATGAATTAATTACTATAATAGTGAAAAAGTAAAATAATTGATATTATAAATACCCAAATAAATATAATATGAAACTTTTAATGAATTAAACTAATTTTACGGGATAATATGATATATTAGTATTAATTTAATTTACTTTTATCGAAGTAATCAATCTGTTATGAGTTTCACAAAAATCAACTATTGAATAGTGTCAAAATTGACATAAAAGAGTTTTTTAAACAAATATTATATTATTAATTGATATTAAATTTCTAAAAATCTAAGGTTCGGAAAAAGGACATATATCATGATATTTTCATCATTAATGGACCACTTGGGGGTCTCTTGGATGTATATGGTAAGTTTATGAACCATATAATATAAAATACAAAGAGACATTGTAAAAGTGAAACTAATTAACTTAGAGTTAATACTTAAAGATAAGGTTAGTATAAGTACCCAAACCTGTATAAATTCTATTGGTTGAGTTGTTTTCGACCCATCCCCACCATAAAATTTAAATAATAAACTTTGGAGCCATTAGAAACCGAATATGAATTTATTATAAATTAATATTTCTAGCTTTTCCAAAGGTGCCTCTCACCCCTCTTATAAAAGGGCACTCCTCCTTCTCTTTTCTTCACACCTTCAAAACCTTTTGGTTAGACCAAAATCTGACCAAATACTCTCCCAAAATCCCTCAATATAACCTAGAGGCCTTATTTTGATCATAATGCCAACCTAAGGAGCCCTTTTGATCAAATCAAAAGGAAGAAACCGAAGAAGAGGTAATGATTTCACCACCCTTTTCCAAGTTCCTTTCTTCTTCCACTTCTTCTTCCTTTGTTGTTACCATTATAAAATAACAAATCTAGTATCATATATATACTGTGATGTTATTATAAATATGGTACAACCATATTCAGTATTCTATCCACCCTTTGAATAACATGTCACCGTACGTGCGTACGTACGGCTTACCGTCTCCACGTCGTGGTGTAATTGTTATTCAATATATTATTATTTGGATGGGTATAATAATGATGTGTAACTAATGTAAATAATAAATATAACATGTTAATGATTCTGTATATATGATTTACCATCCATTTATATATTATTTTAATATCAAAAGAATGATATTGTCGCTCATGCGTACGTACGGACTACCGTCTCCACGAACGCGATGAGATTCATTTTCCATCGTATCCATTCAAGTATAATTATCATTTGATGATATAAAAATTATGTTTAAGGAATTGATATCATTCTGGATATGAATAATATACAACCTATCCTTTACAAACATGGATTATGTAACAAAACATATAAAAGAAAACGAGTAAGTTAACACCCGAAACAATGATAATACTAAGATATTATTAACAAAGCAATGTTAAAAGATCATATATGATATCATATTAATATATATGATTCTTGTATAATGTAATAACAGTTATTTTACCATTATATAGGAGGTTAACCTACCACAACCAAGGAAAAGTACAAGGTAAGGGGTTTTCATCTCACTCCTTATTTCCGTGAGATTCATGCCATATTGCCACTATCACCTTTTGTGTGGTGTATGTACTGCCCATAATTATATTATTTGTGTAATGTAGTCTAATTTATGTGTATTTACATATTCATTGAATGATACCTCTTTCATGGGTTGTATGTTTCATAAGTTACCAAATTGGTAAGGGTTATTTCACAATCTCTTCATTATCCGAGAATGTTTATACGTAATAATCTACTGGGATCTCTTTATCATCCACAACCATATTTCTTAATAATGTATTTCAAAACATTTTTACTATTTACAAGAATATGGGTTAAAGTCATTTATACCCTTATGTGTTTCAAAAGGAATCTTTCCTTCGTTTTCCAAACAAGGCACTTTTAACCTTTTCGACAAATTTAAGGTAAGAATGTTTTTTTAACTTATACGGCGGGTGCGGCTATTTACCGCCATTATAAAATCGTCAAAGCTTCCCTTACAAGCTTATAAGAATAATTTCAAATTGAATGTATTATTTTATAATTATGTTACTTTTAAAATGATTTAAAAAAAAGGGGATATTTCTCTAAAATAGTTTTGATTTCATCTATGTCAACATACTTTGATGGATTTTATGATTATTTGAATTTGATTTATTATGATACAAAACAACCATATTTTATTAAAGATTTTGTGATATATTTGACTGTAGATAAGTTATTCTTATGTCACTCATGGTTTTTGTTTAGAGTGTTGACATTTCATAAGTTATTTTTAATCTGAATGTTTATGTTATATTTCAACCTTTCATTCAGACGAATGTGTTAGACAAGTATGTTCTGGGTTGGGGACCGGTAAAATTAAGCCCTCCGGTTTGGTCTCCGGTTATTAGAGGAACTCCGGTTTGGTCTCCGGTTATTAGAGGAACTCTGGTTTGGTTTCCGGATATTAGAGGCACTCCGGGTTGGGTTCCGGTTACAGTTAGCCCCTAGGTCTTGGGACGAAGCCTTGATAAAGAAATTAAAGTTCAGCATTATGCATTCCATCATTATGAAAGTGGTTATTGATATTGCATGTGATTATTCGATTAGTAGAATATCCATGTGAATAAGTAAATGGCATTATTTAAATTTTCTTTTTCCATACTATGTTGAAGTTCAAGTTTAAAAGGCTTTTGTTTTAGTTATACACTGCCTTAAATGTTTATGCTTATTTTTGAAGGTTCCCGCTATATTATTATCCTTACTGGGCATTTGAGCTCACCCCTTTTCTATGTTTTATTTTTCCTAGGATGTGAAGAAGTAAGTTATGACTGACCTTCAGGGATAATATATGGGGATATGAGTGTGGAATATGGAGACTGTGTTGTTGTAGTAGTTTTTCACTTTGTAATGTATTGTAAAACTTTATGAATATATCTAGTGTTTCCAAGGCTACTAAACCAATCGGTCTTTCGAGATTTGATCTTTATTTTGATCATGCCAATGTAATGTAATAATGCACCGACTCTGGGGAACTAGGGTCGGGGTGTTACAGTTGGTATCAGAGGAAGTTTAGTACAAACCTTGGAAACTAGATTTAAGTAAACTCCGATTAGAGAACATAAACCTAAGATGGACCTTAAGGATTACTATAGAAGAACTTCCTAAAATTTTGGTATTGTAGAGATTTTGTGAGTTTTCCGAGCAATACATCCCTGTTTGGATACGAGCAGGTAGAGGCGGCTCTGGCATAGATGTACCTAGGGGTAAAACCCGAAAACACCGCTTTGAGCTAGACTCGAACGGGAACCGGTGCACGAAAACGGGTCTTGTTGCACTCTTGGTTACGACACTCCCGGGGGATATGCTTAGGATAACTCTCGTTTTCTTTACAAATCATTATGAAGGGTTTATGAGTATATACTTCCTCAAAGAAAACATTTTTATGATTATGGATTATATCCATAAACTATTTAATTTATGTTATGTGTTTTAAAAGTTTGGGATTAGGTATTGTTATTCATAAACTAATCTAGTGTATGCCATTGTTTAGAAATGGTGCCTAGTAGAAGGAATGAGAACTCTAGAAATGCACATGATCCAAAGAGAAGGAAGGATCATATCTTTCATGGACTTAAGCCATAATTTATAAGAGAAATAGTTTCAAATGTATTATCATTATATGAAGAAATAATATCATGTGTTGATAAGATAAGTAAAGAGTTTAATGAGTCCTATGGCTTTTAAGGGAAGCAAGAGAAGAAAAGGATGGAAGAGAGGAAGATGGATAAAGGGAAGAGGGAAAGGAAGAATTTTCCCATATGTGATAACTGTGGGAAGAAACACCCTGGAACTTGCCTGAAAGGAATGGGAGTTTGTTATAATTGTGGAGGAAAATGGCAAAAAGTACGTGACTGTAAGGGTAAGAAAATGGTTTCAAATGTACAATGCTTCATTTGCAAGGAGTTTGGACACTACGCGAACCTATGTCCCTGTCATCAGACTATGCCGCAAATGATTCTATTGGATAATAATCAAGTTATGATACTACCACAGATGAAGAGGAATGATTAGAGTTATTGTGTTGATTATGTCATTTGAGTGTTGTATCAGCAATGTACTTATTATAATAATTATGGAGTATATAAGGATTGTACTGCAGTACTATTTCATTAAGGACTTGAGATTGTATGAAACAAAGAAAAGTGACTCAATAGCAGGTTAAATTTTTGGAAAATATATGGTTGAGAGAAAGATAAACCATAATATGGTTCTCATACCGAGGTAGTGATTTTAAAATAATACATGACTGATTTGGATAATTTATATTGGATATTCTTGACTACCTTAAAGCTGATTAATGATTTGTATATTCCATCATTGTTGGGGTTTACAACATTTTTGGATTGAAGGAGTATATCTATTATTCTATAAGGAATAAGGGATCATGAATGTAATAAATAAGGTTTTATGATAATTCAGGATGTTGCAGTGTTTTATAAGAATAGATGATGAAGGTGATCACATGTTATTACGTGAAAAAAAGGATCTTCATCGTGTTTACCTTTCTTATAAATTTTGGACTGATGTATTTTGGATAGTTCTAGTTTGGATTATTTTGGATTGCCATAAAAGGACAACCCGGAGGTCGGGCGGCAACCCGTCGCGTCCGGCAGGGCCGCGAGACTTGAACCCGCAACCGAAGGGCGATAAGGGTGTATCACCTACCACTGGCCCACGAGATGTCCTGGATTAAATAATGTCGTTTTTTTTAAAAAGATCTGGTAGATGAATTATAAATTCATTTATTTTGGAACCCTGTACGAATAGTATAAATAGAAATTTTTTTACGTTCTATTATCTTTTAGAGTGAAAGATGAGTTTGTGGTAGAAATTTATTAATGGATAAAACTCTAATAATAAAGTAAGTATATCTCCTTATGATCTTAGCCAATCTCATAAATAAATTCCTAAATATTAATAAAAGGAACTTAGAACAAAAATTTTGTCCTAGATGGTACCTTAAATCATCACTAATTTATGGCTTTGGGATTGTTGGACTTTTCATAGCCATGTTCTCTACCACTCTCCACCAGATAATTGATGGTTAGATTTCTCTTCCAAATCCACATTTTCCTACATGGAACCCTAGTATGTGTTATTTTCGGTAATCTTCATACTTTCCACTCTTTTATTTTAAATAGAGGCCTCATTAATTCATTTTTCGATGTGGGATTTCAAATAAGATATTTTGAACCGTCAAAAATGTGTTATCCTAATACCCTATGTTTTGTTGAACTGATGGTATTTCAAATCATCATAGATTGATGAATTTAAGGACCTCAATTTTACACTTGTTTGTGATTGATGACCTCAATCACTACCTATAAATATTTACATTTTTCCTCCAATTATATGTCTCTAATTGCCACTAATGTTCTCCTAATCGAGATCATAATTTGGTGGTGACCCTTTCATTTCACTTTTCCTCATATTAAGACTAAATTTTAGTAAACTAATTTCCGATGTGGGTTTTCCCATAAAGATAATTTATATTTTCAACCTTTTATTTTTGAAGAACAATTTCAAATTGCGAGGACGCAATTTATTGAAGGAGGGGAGAATGTAACACCCCAAGATTTCACAATGTGTTATTTATTCAAAATAATACAATAACGTTTACTACACGCAACACCGAGTTCAAGCACACCATGGCTTACCAAAAAAGCCGTTCAAAAGAGGTTATGAATATTATTAACTATATTTTAAACTTTATATAATCCTTATAATTTTAGAATCCATGTTATGAGTTTCTTAGTCATAATGTAAGAACAAATTCATTTTCAGTATTTCACTTTTATCAACTTTTAATACTGAACCCTTTTTAAATAAAATATTTTATACTTTTTGACTAAATGAGGACATCAAATATTTAAAATGAAACACCCCAAGCTTCTACGGTACGCTTCTCTTTGAATAATGTGATAGTGTGCGTTGTACGCAACACCGAGTTCTAGCACACCATAACCAATCAAACTAGCCGTTATGAATAGTAATACCTAATTTTTGAATTATATATATTTTATATTTCAAAATGGACTTCATTTTTGGATTCGGAATATCGAATTTATCCAAAGGTGAAATTTTGGTACTTTTCGGATAACTTGCACATTTTTATGAATAGTGAAAATTACTAAATTTTAATTAAAAACAACTTTCTTTATCAAAATAATTAATAGTGATAAATTATGAATTTGAGTGGTTTTAAAGTATATTTAGAATATATTTTTACCATTTAATATAATGTTGGTCATTGTACATAATTTTACAATTAAGCCGAACATAAACAAGTGTCAATCTTTTGATAGTTATTATCTCTTAAAAACACGCTTTTTGTTTTAACAACGAGAATTAGTTTTAAATTAATTTCTGACACTTCTATGTTTTGAATTTGGAAAAATGGATTCCATATTTGGAATCAAGATGTTCAAAGTGTCTAAATAAGTAACTTTTATTTTTAGACATTTTGAATAATTACTGCGGTAAATATTTTATTTACCACGGTTAATGGTAAATCCAGTAAATAAGGGTTAAAAAATAATATTATAATAATACTAAATTACCCTAAAACGTGTCATAGCCTTATTGGTTGATAAATTGTCGAACATAGGCATCTTTGGGTCGATTTTTGGAACCCATGGTGCCACTTGTAGGTGATAGGGACACTTTATTTTAATTAAGGTAAAATGAATACAAAAATGACACAAACATATATCTTTTAGAAAAACAATTTTTAGATAGGGTAATATACGTTGGATTTTAGATTATAAATATTCCTTAGAAAGATAAAACGATTTTATACATAATGATATTTTATTTATAATTTTAAGACATTAAATAATTTAATTTATTTATGACAAAATGATGATGAAGTAATTACTATAATAGTGAAAAATTAAAATAATTGATATTATAAATACCCAAATAAATATAATATGAAAGTTTTAATGAATTAAACTAATTTTCTAGGATAATATGATATATTAGTATTGATTTAATTGACTTTTTTTGAAGTAATCAATCTGTTATGAGTTTCACAAAAATCAACTATTGAATAGTGTCAAAATTGACATAAAATAGTTTTTAAAACAAATATTATATTATTAATTGATATTAAATTCCTAAAAATCTAAGGTTCGGTCAAGAGACATATATCATGATATTTTCATCATTAATGGAGCACTGGGGGGTCTTTTGGATGTATATGGTAAGTTTATTAACCATATAATATAAAATACAAAGAGACATTGTAAAAGTGAAACTAATTAACTTAGAGTTAATACTTAAAGATAAGGTTAATATAAGTACCCAAACCTGTATAAATTCTATTGGTTGAGTTGTTTTAGACCCATAACCACCTTAAAATTTAAATAATAAACTTTTAAGCCATTAGAAACCGAATATGAATTTATTATAAATTAATATTTCTAGCTTTTCCAAAGGCGCCCCTCACCCCTCTTATAAAAGGGCACTCCTCCTTCTCTTTTCCTCACACCTTCAAAACCTTTTGTTTCGGACAAACTCTGCCCAAATACTCTCCCAACATCCCTCAATACAACCTAGAGGCCTTAGTTTGATCAGAAAGCCATCCTAAGGATCCCTTTTTATCAAATCAAAAGGAAGAAACCGAAGAAGAGGTAATGATTTCACCACCCTTTTCCAAGTTCCTTTCTTCTTCCACTTCTTCTTCCTTTGTTGTTACCATTATAAAATAATAAATGCATTATCATATATATACTGTGATGTTATTATAAATATGGTACAACCATATTCAGTATTCTATCCACCCTTTTAATAACATGTCACCATACGTGCGTACGTACGGCTTACCGTCTCAACATCGTGGTGTAATTGTTATTCAATATATTATTATTTGGATGGTTATAATAATGATGTGTAACTAATATAAATAATAAATATAACATGTTAATGATTCTTTATATATGATATACCATCCATTTATATATTATTTTAATATCAAAAGAATGATATTGTCGCTAATGCGTACGTACGGACTACCGTCTCCACGAACGTGATGAGATTCATTCTCTATCGTATCCATTCAAGTATAATTATCATTTGATGATTTAAAAATTATGTTTAAGGACTTGTTATCATTCTGGATATGAATAATATACAGCCTATCCTTTACAAACATGGCTTACGTAACAAAACATATAAAAGAAAACGAGTAAGTTAACACCCGAAACAATGATAATACTAAGATATTATTAACAAAGCAATGTTAAAAGATCATATATGATATCATATTAATGTATATGATTCTTGTATAATTTAATAACAATTATTTCACCATTATACAGGAGGTTAACCTACCCCAACCAAGGAAAAGTACAAGGTAAGGGGTTTTCATCCCACTCCTTATTTCCGTGAGATTCATGCCATATTGCCACTATCAACTTTTGTGTGGTGTATGTACTACCCATAATTAAATTATTTGTGTAATACACTCTAATTTATGTGTATTTATATATTCATTGAATGATTCCACTTTCATGGGTTGTATGTTTCATAAGTTACCAAATTGGTAAGGGTTATTTCACAATCTCTTCATTATCCGAGGTTGTTTATACGTAATAATCTACTGAGATCTCTTTATCATCCACATCCATGTTTCTTAATAATGTATTTCAAAACATTTTTACTATTTAAAAGAATATGGGTTAAAGTCATTTATAACCTTATTTGTTTCGAAAGGAATCTTTCTGTCGTTTTCCAAACAAGGCACTTTTAACCTTTTCGACAAATTTAAGGTAAGAATCTTTTTTTAACTTATACGGCGGGTGCGGCTATTTACCGCCGTTATAAAATCGTCAAAGCTTCCCTTACAAGCTTATAAGAATAATTTCAAATTGAATGTATTATTTTATAATTATGTTACTTTTAAAATGATTTAAAAAAAAGAGATATTTCTCTAAAATAGTTTTGATTTCATCTATGTCAACATCCTTTGATGGATTTTATGATTATTTGAAGTTGATTTATTATGATACAAAACATCCATATTTTATTGAAGGTTTTGTGATATCTTTGACTGTGGATAAGTTATTCTTATGTCACTCATGGTTTTTTTAGAGTATTGACATTTCATAAGTTATTTTTAATCTGAATGTTTATGTTATATTTCAACCTTTCATTCAGATGAATGTGTTCGACAAGAATGTTTCGGGTTGGGGACCGGTAAAATTAAGCCCTCCGGTTTGGTATCTGGTTATTAGAGGAACTCCGGTTTGGTCTCCGGTTATTAGAGGAACTCCGGGTTGTTGTCTGGTTATTAGAGGCACTCCAGGTTGGGTTCTGGTTACAGTTAGCCCCTAGGTCTTGGGACGAGGCCTTGACAAAGAAATTAAAGTTCAGCATTATGCATTCCATCATTATGAAAGTGGTTATTGATATTGAATGTGATTATTAGATTAGTAGAATATCCATGTGAATAAGTAAATGAAATTATTTCATTTTTCTTTTGCCATATTATGTTGAAGTTCAAGTTTAAAAGGCTTTTGTTTTAGTTATACATTGCCTTAAATGTTTATGCTTATTTTTGAAAGTTTCCGCTATATTGTTATCCTTACTGGGCATTTGATCTCACCCCTTTTCTATGTTTTATTTTTCCCAGGATGTGAAGAAGTAAGTTATGACTGACCTGCATGGATAGTATGTGGGGATATGAGTGTGGAATATGGAGACTATGTTGTTGTTGTAGTTTTTCACTTTGTAATGTAATGTAAAACTTTATGAATATATCTAGTGTTTCCAAGGATACTAAACCAATCGGTCTTTGTAGATTGATCTTTCTTGTGATCATGCCAATGTAATGTAATAATGCACCGACTCTGGGTAACTAGGGTCGGGGCGTTACAAATCCTATAGGTAAATGAATAGTTTTCTCATTCCTAGTAAGATAGATATGTGAATAGTTAAAGCTCAAAATGGTACACGGTTGTTCAGACCCTTCCTTATAATGTATAAATGCTCTTAACCTAAGCCTATTATGTGATTACTGTTGTGGTGAGAATCAATGGGGTATAATTTATATTATTTTGAGAATGATGTGTGGATAAAATTAATTATAGGACTATATCCACCATGATAGTCCAATAAGTGTTTCATGACTAAGGAAATTATTTTATTTTATTATATTTATTTCCAACTTTTAGTCCAAATAATATCTAATACTTTCATTTTCCTCTACGAATTTTATATTAATTATTGATATTTATAAACTCTTATGTACTATTCATATTATAACGATTAAATAATTTTCTAATAATCTATTATTATGATTTATGACTTGTTGGTTATGATATATTAGGTTGTGATCATGTTCTCATACTCTTAATATTATATTCTTCAAAAATTTGGTAATCAATTAAAATATATCATATTTACCATTACTAGTATTATGATGACACACATAAATATGTTTTCTATTTGTGGATTAAGATTAATATTTTATACATTGAATTACATTGATGGTTACTATGTTTGGAGAAATTTGTGGGAGATGATAAGGATCATTCAAAAATTGTGTTGATTATGGATAAAATGAAAAAAAGTATTATTTTTTCATGGTTATAGGGAGTGTGTTATCATTAAATATATTGAATAATAATATGAAATTATTCAATTTTTATGTATGTGTTGATTGGGTCACCAAAATTGTTATCATATATGGGTTGAGTTATTATTAGAGATTAGGTTATGATAAATGAGAGGATAAAACCTTCAACAAACTATAGTAAATGAATGTGATATAGTGTGAACCTATAATGTCATTGGTATATAAGAATATGGGAGAATTTATCAAATATTATAAATTATTGTAATGATTGTATGATTTTTTACTCAAATTAATGATCCATGGTGCATAGTCGATGATTTTTTGGTTTTATTCAATGGAATGAACGCCGAGAAATTAAGATAGCAACAAATGTCATTGGGAATTAAATGATTATCCCCATGATAAATAAAATAGAAAAGAAATTGGAATAAAAACTCTATTTTATATTCACATAAAACAATACCATTTATTAAATAACTATGATATTACAAACAATAAATAGAATGATTGTTATATAAATGAGTTTTTCCTGAGGTGACATCCACCATCCATTAATGGGCCCTCTACTCATCTAATTGATGTTCACAGGATCAGTTCTTATAAAAATATGTTTTCTATTCTCTGTCAATAAGATTTTGTATAATATTTCATTGTAGATTAACATTATGAGTGTAATGAAGATTAATTTTGTATTCTTATTAATAATATAACTAAATGTGTGGATATTTACATTATTGAGTGAGAAATGTTTATGATTTTTTTAGTATTTTCTCTACTAAGAAACATAGATAACAATATAAATGGAATACCTATTAATAACATAGTATGATGATGAATACATTAGAAATTTTGGAGAAAAATTAACCACACATTTAATGTATTCAATGTATTCTTCTAAAATCACCATTGAGGGTTTGAAGGGCCACAATGGACATTATATGGTGGGTGTTAACCGCTCCCATCCTGCTCATAGGAATCCCCCAACGGATGTAATTCTTATGATTAATGTGGACGTGTCTCTTCCAAAGTATGGGCTTGTTTCCATCGGCCTCCTTGCCCGAGATCATATGGGAAAAATCCTTGCTTCTAAATATGAACCACATCCGGAATTCTGAGAATCGGTAGTTACTGAAGCCATGACCATCCTTCCTGGTATGATGCTCACTATAGAACGTGGATGGAGTGAAATCATCCTTGATTCTAACTATCTTAACATAATCTATGCTACTAATCAAAATGATGGCGGACTCCAGTCATTTGGAATCATCATCAGTAGATTTATCTCACTTCACCAGTGCTTCTCATTTTGCTCCTTATTCTTCACCAAAAGGGAAGGAAACAATGCGGCCCATCAGCTAGCAGCCTCAGGCCCATTCGATACCAACCAGTTCTGGTTGGACAATTTCACATCATGGCTTTGCACATGTACTTCTGCTGATCTTCAACATTAATTATATTTTCTTTTAATAAAAAAACATATAATGAATCATAAGGTAATTATTTAAGGGTACTAGGAAAAGTTTTATTTGGTTGAAATAAGTCCATAATGTAGATAAATTTTAATGTGATGAATATAATGCAATAAATTAAACTAATTCATATAATTCTCAACTGAATACAATAACAAAAATCTAATTCTAAAATTGGTATGTGTATGGGAGTTATAGAAATAACAACATGAAACAAAGGATCAGTACTAGAATTTCACAATAAAAACATTCAAAATATCAATATAGTGGGAGTTATTATTCAATATAAGTTGATAATATCATTCTAGAGATTTAAGTGGTGAAATGAAAAATAATTTACCACCATATAAATGTTAATTTCTAAATGATTCATAATCTACTAGGACTTTTATATCATAATAATTTTTACAAATATCAAACATCCACAATAATGATAAAATGATTAATTATCTATAAAAAATATTTTCATTCCCATGATCACAATGTTAGTCTGTATAACCTCTCTAATTTATTTTCTTGGGAAATTATAAATAGTAATTATTTTTATTCCAACTATTCCACTATTTAATGTAATTTTGAGCATGGATGGTATCACAAAATATAGATCTCGAATCCATTTCCAAGGATTGTGACTCTTTATTGATATTTCCAATCAGCCTATGAATATTTTAAAACATATTGACATTACGATCCTTTAAAATTAAAGAGAAATTAGAATATTCAATTATTAAATTCTCCAAATTTTAAATATTTGTTCATGGTGGTATTCGAGAAGATTGAAAACCACCATTAGGTATACTTCATTGTGATATTTAATTAAAAATATATAATGTGTTGATAAGGAAGTTCCAAAAGATGTTCGAGGGTGGATGAACTGCATGGTGGGTGTAGCATGTTACACCCAAATAGTAGACATAGATCCACCAGCTAGCTATAGACTAACTAGGGTACACCATTACAACATTAGATCACAAAAATACTAGAGAACTAGTACCATATTTCTAGTCTCCTATAAATAGGGTAAAATAAAAATTCTAACTTTATAATGTTTTAGATGATGAATCTCATATATATCCCATATCACTCTCACAATATAGGTTTTTTGTACCCCATCTTCACCATCACCCCACCCCCTTATTTGGATGGAGATTTTAGGATGCTTCATATTTATTTTATTTATTTATCTCCCTCATTTGATCTTGTCTTCTCTCCAAATTCTATCATCTTTACTTATGACTTATCTTTTTTTTATTTTCCTTTCTTTTTCCTGCATTACATAGTGGAATATTATTTTGAGAATGGGGATTCTTCTCTAACATGTAAGTGGAAGTCAGGAGACTCTATATGCAATCAATATATCATAAATTTTATTGTGGAACATCTCCATGGTAAATTATCGTTGGATTTTCATTAAAGATAAATTATATTAATAATGTAGGGATGACATATGATATGAATTTTAAAAGGTTTAGTACCATGATTACCTAGTGGGGATCTCATAGGTAGTTGATATCAGTTTCTATGTAATGTAATAACTTAGGGCTAGGTTCAATGAGATGATATCAATTGACCATTAATGAGGGGAGAATAATTTGGATGGTCTAGGGAAGCTAATAATTACTATGTAAGTAAATGGGAATGAATCGAAACTAAGTTATGTTGTCACATATACTAACCCAATGATTTCAATCCTTTTTTATATGGAATGAGATGTGTCGAAATTCCACCACATGACATTAATTTAAAATAAATTTCAAATTTTTATGTTTTATTACAGTTGAGTGTCATTATATGAATGTATAAGAAACTTATACTTATTGGAAATATAGTATTTTATTTATTCCTGCATCCCTGAGAGCTAATTATATGATGTGAGGTGATCGTTATAATGATTTACCATCCCGTGGGTTGTGAAATAATGAGAACAATGAGTGTAACTATTGTTAGGTTCCTTTAATAGGATCCTTCCACAGCCCAAATTTGTTGGTATGATGACTTTGTTTTAAACATCCTGTGCATACCTTAGGATTATCAATTTATTGTATAGGATAAAGTTCACCCAGTGTTGACATAGGGTGACTAAACCTTACCAGATTAATATTAACAAACATATATTGAAAAAAGGATTTAAAAATGGTATAAGGTTGTATGATTGAATTCCTAGTAGGACCTTCACAGCCATGATGGGTTGGGAGATATCTCTCCATCATGTTACGAATATGTGATTCCATGAGTGGTCTATGAAGTCACCAATTATATTACTTAGTTAATTTATGTTATTCCCTCTGTGTGAATGATTATAATCTAAGAAGTTACCAAGATGGGGTACCCTAGTGTGTTTCCATGGATCTTTAGGTGACAAATGGTACCCCAGTTTCCTCCATGGATATACTAACCATAGTAATTTTTTTCTTTATATATGGGATGTTATGGAGATTATTGTAATTTCATTTGGCCCATTTTCATTCATTTGTTTAGGAGTTCGAATGGAATATGCATTTGGGTGCAATTTTGTTATGTATGGAAAATAACAATGGGTTGGTGTTGAATTATAATTTTTATTTAATTATATTATAAGATAAAACTCAATATGGTTGGACTATGTTTCTTATAGGTAAATCCATGGGCTAAGAAAGTCAAATAGTTTAGGACTGTGAAACTTTTTGTATTGATTCCATAGATTGGGAAATAAGTTCCATATATTCTACTAGGATGAATATTTCTGGGATCATTACATATATTTTTAATATTTGTGGGCTATGTTTTTTCTGAGAACCTCTTATTAGAGAGGATTATGTAACATTATTTATATTTCATGGAGACCCAAGTATATAATTTTGTGGTGAGTCAATCACGAAATTCTTAGATATAACTTAGATATAGAAAAATTTAGTTTTTATATTTGACTTCATCGACCTAATAATCAAAACATAGACATTTATCGGTCAACAAATGAGGATACATTGGAATGGAAGGTTAATAATACATAGTCAATCAAATTTCTACAACGGGATAAAGATATTATTGTTATGATCTTAAATATATATTTTCTAGATCAACATTTAATTATATAAGGTACGAATCACAAATGAAAATAATAGATTCAATATTGGATAGTATGGGATTTTGTTAGTTGTTCCCTACATTATTTCAACTCTTACCCAATGTAGGATGCCACCCACTTGGGTACCCAAAAACATATCACATATTTCCATGAATATGATGGGCTCAATCTCAGTATTTCATGATCTATAATGATAATGGCATGTTGGATTTTGAGTTTCGATGATGGTGTGCCTTAGAGAATTAGTGGATCCATATTGTATTATATTTATTTTGTTCAAATATCAATATTTATTATCAAACAATTTGGGGGAGAGTACAATTATATTCCATTTTGATCCCACATTATTTAATTATTTATGATTACTATTTATTTATTCATATTTTTTTAATGTAATTTATTTTCTTTTATGATTGTTTATTTTTTTTGATACATGATTTTGCAATCTAATAGATGGACTATTGATTCATCAATGTACCATAATGGGAACCTATTTATATTTGGATTCCACTTTCATGTGTAAATTCATTCCTATTGTCCATAGCGTCCCAGTGCTATTACTATTCCAATTGAACTAGGTTAGGGTGATACAAATTTTCATAAGAAAATTGTTTTTATTTTTTGAAAGTATTTCATGATATATTAGAATAATGAATTTTTAATGTTTATGTTGTTTTATGGTACGCCATAATATTTCATTAGTGATGAATTGTTTTTTAGAATTTTATTTTACCATCGTTATGTGGATTATGATCTTATCTTCAATTATATTGGTTATTTTTATTTTCACCCAGTGTGATTTACATGATTATGGGGATTTGCGATTTATATTATATGAACTATGGCTCATGGATGGTTGGTAAGGGTTTGACTAATAAATTTAGATCCTGGCCATTGTTGGGTGATTTTCCCTTCCATCTAATAATGAATGTAAAAGCCACATGATAATTCATTTTTCTATGATTGTTTTCACCGATGACTAAAACTTAGTTATTAAATTTTTCAAGATGTTCTCATATAGTGTTTTCCCATCTGATTAATTGTTGGAATTGTAATCAATTATGATAATTTCTATTTTCATATCATGCTTATATAAGTTCGTGTGGATCAACAAAGAAAAACTCATAATGGAGATAATATAGTCCCTTTTGGGATAGAATAAAGATTAACCATGTTTCTTTAGTTTAGTAATTTTACATTTTTTTGGGGATCACATATTTAGTTTTTAGAGTTTCATTTTTTTACATAATGTTATTGGAAAATACTATATATTGTCATAACAAATATATTGGAATGAAATTATACATATCCATACCATGTTATTGTGATAGTTGGGTATGTGATTTTTTGATGGCATGCTTGTCTAATATAGCAGTGACCTCTGACATCATGATTATCTTTGGTGAAGACCCATGCGATGATTCTATCAAGGGTCATTACCCTATTGGTTGATAGATTGGCTTGTGATTCCAGGGAATTTTTATACATGGGCCCTATGAGTTCGAATTGTTACATTAAACAGATAATGGTTTTATAGACTAGAACCATGTGATGATTCACATGTTTTATGAATGTTATGATTAATGATTTCTTGGAATTGGTTGGATACCATGACACCCTTAAGTTATCTAGGAACTATAGTGAGTCCATTAATAATATAATATAAACATTTCCCATGATAGGGTTTGAATTATTATTTTTGTTTCTATAGTGGAGAGAAGGCATTGGATCTTTCTTTTATTGGAGACATTATCACATGAGGGTATAGGGATATCGGGATGGGGAACATGTATCACAAATAGGTACATGATACATGTTTGGTGATTCTTTTGAATCTTTGTTTAAATAGAAATATGATTTATAATAAAATAGATGTACTACTGATCATAGTGGAATCATGGGAATATCTATGTGAATTAGAACAATTTTAGATGGAGGCTAAGAATATGTGTCATATCAGTATGGGAATGATTTTCATTCCAATGTGAGAACATAGAATTATTTTGGATTACGGAGTGCACATTTCATGTAGCAGGCTAAAGACTATTTTACGATTTATTACTTTTTCCATCAAGACATTTATGATTTATCGGGCTTTATGGGGTTTGGAAACCATTAGATAGTATGAAATGGTATCCATACAACTCATTTTATTGTAATACCAATTTAGATTAATGATCTATGATTTTTATGAGTTGTTTATGGAATAAATTAAATTTTTATGATATTATTTTGTTTTTTGTGACAAATTTAGATAGATGAATCAAAATAAATGAACAAATAGTGATGTTTTTTAAAAATTGACCAGGAGTTGTGAAAATGTTTACATGATATTGATACCTTGGATTGAATGATTGTGCCTCAGTAGGGGTATTATGAATGTATTTATGATTATTACTTTTGGTATAGTTCATATAAGAGGTTTAAGTTAATCTATTTGGTGGGGACTATATGATAATATGTTTAAGGGTGGTGAACTTCATTATAAGATGAAATACTATGGATATTGTATATAATGTTCATATGGGTTTGGAATGGATGGTGAGTGGTGTTTTGGGTAGGGTATATTGAATTCATTATTTTTACAATTCAATGCATAGTATTCTATTTCTCAAGAGGGTGTGATATTTGGTGATGAAAAATGAGACCATGTTATATTCTTTAATGTTCACTCCTATGATGTGTAAGGTGACGTCACATATAGAGATATAAACCACATGCTAGAGGGATAATGGATGCCAGAAAGCGGTCATTCGATCATTTTATTGGAATAAAGATTCTAGTGTGTGAATGATTTTGGATTTAAATACAATTCCTAATGAATATCAAAATTATATCAAGATAGAAAATTTGATGGTGTCTAAGAATAGAATTAGGATTTTTATGGTTCTAAGGGAAACTTAATAAGATCAGTTTTTTGGTGTGCTAGTTCTCTTATTATGGATTGATGGTAAAAAGATTTGGTTGATGGTTCAGAAATGGAATACAAATGGAGTTCATGTTCAAACATTTTTTTGTTGTAATCAAATGACCAACAAATGTCTCTTGGAATAAATTCATCAGGACTATGTACTTTGATAATCCGTTGATGGAGGTAGGATAGATTTGAGACACAATTTTGTTGTAGAATATATGATGGATATATTGGTATCAAATTTGACATGTTGAGATTAATATTTTATACACTATGTAACAATATAGTCAATTGGTATCCTCTAACAATCTACTTATTATTTTTTAGAAGACCTACATGATTTTGGTTTTCATGTATGAGAAATGATGAAAAATTATTTTGGTCTGGAAATGGGAATGACAGCTACTACTAATGTACAACTGATTTTTTCATCGATGAAAAGATGTTTTTAGTGTAAAATTATATATTTACATCATTAGAGTGACTGTTTGGATTTTACACAAGAAATGAGAATTTTATAAGAAAATGGTATCGTAATTATCATTTTTTGGATTAATACTTAGGGGATGAATCCATGGGATAGACCATGGGTTGGATGAATGATTGATAATAATTGAGAGGTATAGTCCCAATAATTTTCCCTCTTGTTTTATGATTGTTTGTCATGAAAGGTGTACCATGTTTTGGATGCTCAAAATCAATAATAATTTTGTAGTGTTTAATATCTTGTTTGGGGATTCACAATAAAAAAGGGTATTTTTGGAAGTAAATTATTATCCCATATATCCTAGGATTTATAATTATATTACAATTGAGACATCATGTATAAATGAAGTTTTATAGTTGGGATTTATCATTTAAAAATATCTATAAGCCCATTTGAAATTCAAAAAACGTTTTAATTTTCAATTATAGAGAGGATTAATATTAAACTCGGTTTTAAAGTAGTATTTCGATAGTTTAGACAAATAATAATGGTGTAATTAGATGTAAAATGGATATTAGATTTTATTTTGGGATGTTCAAAAAGAGAATGAAGAATGATGAGATATATAGAATTTTTGGGTGTTATATTCTATTGTCACGGGAAAAGCCTTATAGAACCATCATATGGTAAGTAGTTGGGATTACTACATGAGCTCAAGGACATGATGGTGTCCAATTACAAGCTAGTTGATATCCTATTAAATGGGGTTAATGAATTTTCTACCACTCTTATTATTTTATGCAACATCCCATATCCCACTAATGTTCATTTAACATTAATGTTAGTATTAATCCCCTTCCAAAACATCCCCCCCCATGAATGAGATTGGGTTTTATGATTTCCTACGGATTTGAGATAATCCTCTTACAATAGTGTTTTCTATTTGGTTCATAATTTTTTCTCTAATTTTGAGGTCACATGTTAGTGTATTTTATTTTAATTCCACTGGATTGTGGTGGAATCTATAATTGATTATGGGGTTTCATTGTGATGAGTGTTGGACTTCTTTATACTTCTTATCACTATTGTTAGTTGTTTATTTTATAAAAGTATGTCAACATTGTTGAATTTGATTGATTTTCTTCAAATTAAAACAATTTTAATTATATAATTTGTGGGGGTCTGATAGGAATCTTCCCCAATATGGTTTTGTACTCCCATGTTGATATCCAACTTGTACTTGACTTTGGTATAATTGGGACATAAAAAATCGAGGCTAGGGTAATTAAGAGAGGCTTGGAAGATCATATTTAATATATTATGGGACTTATGAGAGTTTTTAGATACTAAATATCCTGGTATGTAATTATTAATTATTTAAAATTATGTTTGGTGGTATTTTATCAACACAATTTAGATTTCATTCTTTTTTATGGGGTATGTGATATGTGGGGACATCACTAATTGTTTGGAAATATTGTTTTATTGAATAATTTAATTTAAATTAGGTTTATAATTCATAAATTATTGAAAAATTGAATTCCTTAAGAAATATAGATAAGAATTGGGACAATTATTGTTATATATCATCAAACTAATACTTTTTCAATGATGGATATGTCCTTAATAAGATAGTTCCCATAAAATGATCAATCCCTCATAAAGGGGTGACCCGATGGGAATAATTAGTATATACAAGTTGATTATCCCTTGTAATGAATCATTTAACATATCTTATTGGGGTATATGGTCATAGGGACACATATGGACTTTATGGGCCATAGGGGTCTCTAATGATGATACAATGCATTTCAACACACAATGTTGACTCTGGAATAGTAACCCTCAACCATTTTATTAGAGCAGGTATAGGTATACAAACCATGTAAATCAAGGATTAGTATGGTTGAGTGGTCCATTTTAACGGGACCTTCCTTATCAGGGTGAATTAGGAGATAAATCTATAGTGTATTGCTGAAATGTTCTGATCCATGTGGCATATGATGTTATTTATATTAATGTATTGATGTGAAAAATAATCCTTAAAATAGTATGGTAATTAACCAAATCATGAATTAGATCTAGGTCCCCTATGTGTGATTCCAATTCAATTCTAGTAACTTAGGAGACCCCAGTAGATTCCACAGAGATTCAAACCCTTGTGAGAGGGTAAATTTGAGGTATTGACATTGATTGTTGGTTTATGATTCTTATAGGGTGCTCGTTGTTCTTTTTATTTATGAAATTTGTTGTTAAAATTAATTTTATGGACTTTTAATACGTATTTAACAAAAAAACCATATTTTTATTACATGATTATTAAATCATTTTAATTATAAAAACATAAAATAGTTAAAAACTGGTATCCAAAGAATTAGTGTATTCGGGAAATCAATACCATACTAAACAATTACATAATAAATAATGAAAATTAATTTATTTATTCTTCCCATGCTTCAAGTTTCCCTCCTTTTCCCCTTAGAACACGTAATCACTTTAGGATATACATAAATGAAATGTGTGAATTCAAAGCCTTTTAAGAAGTTATAGAAATACATCAATCAAAACAAAATTAGTTCGAATAATTATCATCATCACAACATTGTCATAGATTGATAATAATAATAAAAATAGGAATAATTATATTAAGAAATGGAATGTGGAAATGCATAAAAATGAAACATCATTTCTGAATGGTCAAATACCACACATAGTTTGGAACATAGTTAGAATCATGTTCACACATAACTTATGAACATAATAATAAAATAATAATTGTGAACAAAACTAGAATAATTATCATGAATATTTCAAAATATCTCATAATATTCATCATATTACCCAATGAAATGGGCTACATTATAATTCTTAGCATACCTGTCACATCATTACATTTACCAAATCATGCATACCACTAAAAATGTATATCAATATTAGTCATAATATTACCTATTAAAAGAAACCTATTTCATTTCATATAGAATAGATTCATGAATAAACATTTGGTTTCACTAATGAGATAGTGAAAACAAATTGTATAAGATTCATCATTCTTATTAGTAAAATATACAACACAAGAAGAGTAAAATAATTTTTGGAATGAGTAGTTTATTTATTTGTTTTATTTTTAATAAAACATGATTAGAAACATATATATCATTTAAAGGAAATGGAAAGAACAAATAAGTTATATTTTTGTATTATTAAAAGAACATCCACACAAACATTTGGCATGAAAGATGAATAACCCAATGGAAGGAAAATTGGTTTGAGAAACCCCTTAATGTATGTTAGAATTATTTCTTAAAATTATTGTCCTGGATAATTAAATTATATTAAATTCATAAAAAATAAAAAAACTATTCTATATGTATTTTTATTATTTTAATATTATTATGTTCCTTTATAGAAATTTTTTTAGGCGTTATAGAGTTCGATTTAATCATTTGGGAGTATACAATTCTTGGGTTTCATGATCGGTTCATTCATATATATGTAATGATGATCATGTAAAATGACAATAAATATAAAAAATTCATAATATATGTTATTACGAAACTTATATATGATTTAATGGTGTTTTATATTATTTTTCTAGATATTAGGATTATTCGTCAGATAAAATGTTAATGATAATCTGTTAGACTAATTTGGTGGTTCTTCAATCATGAAGAAATAATTTTTTTCTTATTTACAATTATTTTTATATAATAGATAATTAAAATAAAATGGTTATAAAACAAATGTTAAAATTAATTATAAACATTATAATTTTTTTATGACCATCCTTGATGGTGTCAAAGGAAAATTAAAAATATTTTCATCCTTTAAGGAGACAAAATAACTCCTTATGGATTTTTTTTTCATTTTTTAATAAAAGGTAGATGATTGGAGGATTTTTGATGGACTATTACATTTACATAATAAAAATTCATTGTATATTTTATTCAAGATTTTTCATTCATGTTAGATAAGGGGAGGTTATTATTGATTTATGGAAGAAAAAAATAACAAACTAATTAAAATAAAATTAAATAGGGTTTTACAAATTGAATTCTTCTCATTAAATACATCATTTTAGAATTTGGATTTGGTATTTTTTAATACCAATGCGCATGAACATGAGGTATAGTCATGTGAAGAGGAATGCGTAGAATTTACACAATTGTAAATCATGGATGGTGCAAGGGGAAGAGTTGGTTATTGTTGAATTTATAGGGGAGGATAAGGGTGTTTTTTTTATTATTTTATATATTGGTTTATTATTTTGTCTATATAATGTGAGTATTTTTTTCCCCATGACAAAAAACAGTAATATAAGAAGAATAATTCATGATTTTTGGCATACATCATTCATGAATCATAATGTAGTGAATTTAACATATCATGTTTTATACCGTAAATTATCATATGCCACTATTCACCAAAAAACTAAACTATTTCAATTTTTTTTTAAAAAATATGAAATGAATTCCATTAATGAGCATTAATTTCAAAACATTATAAATTTAATTTTAAAATAAAATCATTATTTATTTGAAAAACTATCAACATTAAAATTATAACTAATTTTATAACACCTTGTAAAATTAGTTTTGTTGTCACAAATTATCTTATAATGGAATGTCAAAAAAAATTAGTTTATATATACATTTTATAGAAATAAACTATATTTTAAATAATTAAATTATTCAAAACATTTTAAGTAAACATATATTATTTTTTAAACTACCAATACTTAATTTTTTATTTTTGAATCATTTATTTAATTATGTGAGGATATAAATATATACTCTTCTCATATATAAGTTACCCAAATTTTATTAAAACATTCATATGTGATTTCCCTGTTATATTAGTAATTTTACTATTCCAAATGGTAATATTAATCTTCCTACTGACATGGTACTATTCCATCTGTATATGTTGCTTAATTTTTATCACCCATTTCATTATTCATTTTTGTGAATAATATTTTTAGTGGGATCTCTATGTTATGCGTCACTCCCTGACCATAAAAGCCTAGAGATATTGCATTATTTCAAAACATTTTCATGATTATAAGGACTAAAATCAAAAATTTTAGAATAATATTCTAGTTTTGGAAACTATTTTAGACGTCGAAAAAATCTATAACTCCTAAAGGAAGTTTTGAAATGATAAAGTGAAGTCATATTCGGACCCGGAGGCTCGGTCCGGAGGGCCCGGAAGTAGTGCACGAAATTAAGGAGGACTTGCATGAAAAAATGTTTCCCGCGTGAAGGAAGTCTGTGATTCACGAAAAAGCACCGGTGGGGTGGGCAATTTTGCGCGCCCGGTTCTGCACGGTGCGGCCCTTCGCACCGACCGGTCCTAGCATGGAAGATTTTGCGCATCGCCTGGATTCAGTGATTCTTGAGGCCTATAAATAGATGGAGACCCCGTCCATTTCGGGGTTTCGGAATTCAGACCAGCTCTTGTGCGTGAAATTGGACTCCCACGTGTGCAATATGACATTCAGGTATTGACCCTTTTCCTACAACCTTTCCCCAAGGTTCGCCTTTGCGTGAAATCCCTCCAGCTGAAATAAAATTGCAAACTCCTTAGGGTTCCACCTTTGGATGCAATCACTTCCATTGCACGCACTCCCTTATTTGTGCACAAAACCCAACTGCACGCAATCCCGTAGTTAGGTTTTTCCATACATTAGGGATTGACCGTTGCCAGTGCGCGCAATCCAAGCCCATTGCGCGCAATCTCCCTAGCCGTGTGCAATCCCTCTACCCCAATTGCGCGTCATCCTGGTGTTTTGTGCGCAAACCTTCTCTTTGCACGCAAACCCCAGGACCCCTCACCTTGACGCCCCCCCTGGGGTTCCTTCCTGTATAGGCGCCCGATGTCCTCTATACCGGGCATGCACGCCATGCATTGTTTTCTAGTACGGCCTTCCAGGCTCGTACGAAGTAATCTCAAGGTCCCTTGGGCATTGTTTACCATTGCGTTGTTTTTCCTCATGCTTCTTTGCATAAGCATGCTAAAGGATATCTCTTCTTTACATAGCCACGCTAATGTGTACCCCTCGATGGTTCGCCCTGCGGCCCCCTTTCACCATAGCCTTGCCGATGCCTTCCCTCCCACAAAGGGAAGAGGGTGCCGGTTATGTGAGCCCTAGGGGTGTGGAGCAAACCCACCTCGTCCAAGCTGTAGGACGTTAAACTGCCAAGAACCTTGTCCTCAACACATGATGTTAAAATGTGATCTGACCCCATGCCTCACACACAGTGTCCCCCTAGCTCAGACATTCTTTACAACACTTGTCTCCACGAGAATGGAATCTTCCTCACATAGAATGATATCCTGCCTCTCAAAGTGTCTTTTGTCCATGGGGGAAGGGCTGCCTTAGAGCATAATCCCCTAGCCTCTCTTGTGGAAGGTATCACTCGTGCACCTCTGTACTTCCCCACCACCAAGGCCAGGGGAGGGTGTGATAGGGAACGAGGCATCTCCTTTGTTCGGTCCCAAATCCCTCTCCCTCTGTGATTTTTTGCATCATGGGCCTCCATCCTGGAGTAAGCCCTAGCACTAAGGGCCGCTCAATGCGTAAGCCCTTATCAGCTTCTCACGGACGCACCCTTCGCGACGTTATTGTCTGGTCCTCACTGCTTCTTATTTCTCACACCGAGCATGACTCACGTGGTCTTATAGTGAGCATCAACCATGAAACCATTGTGGGCCTCCTCAGAGAGTAATCCCCATCCCGGTGAACTATGGGGACTTTGATCCATGTCAAAGTATGGTACGTAGGTAGCCTATATGACGTTCAAGCCCACCACTCAGTCATTTTGACCTCTTCACGTCTGTTTTCCAACACTTTGGGCCTCCTCAGAGTGTAAGTATCAAATTTCCCATCCATCATGATGTTAAACTATATGCACGTCCATCATGACGTTAAACTGTCTGCGTCATCCCACATGACGTTAAACTGTATTCTTGAACTACGTGGACATTGATCTGTGCTAAAGCATGGTACGTCGGTAGCCTCCATGAGGTTCAATCCCATCACTCGGTTGTTCCGACCCCTTGGTTTCGGTTCACCAACCACCATTATGGGCCGCCTCAGAGCGTAAGCCCCATATCCACCATTATGGGCCACCTTAGAGCATATTCCCCACATGCCCCCATCTCGCATGATGTTAAACTGTATTCCCAAACTACGGGGACTTTGATCCATGTCAAGGCATAGTACGTAGGAAGTCTCCATGAGGTTCAAGCCCATTCACTCCATCACCCATCCTAATTCCTACCCGGGCCACCACATCTCGGTGGAATCATGCCACCTCATTCCACTCCCCAGTAACTGGGAATACACCCACATGTTGGCCCCAAGATCGGAGTTCCCTTTAGGAGGTCATTTTATCTGATCCACTCTCAGTGTTCTGATCAGTCCGATCAGTCTCCACAAGACGTTAAACTCACTGAATACCCCATGTTAAACATGGGAATCTGAGGAAAACCTCAGATACATGCCTATGGCATGAAAAATCCCCGCGTTTTTTGTGGGATTCCTCAGGCTTCCGCGCCCTCTAGAAGCCCTATAATAATGGTTAGAAGATAGACATGCCAATCCCCCAGCGTCAAGACATGCCAACGATGCCCCAGTGTGACCATTCTTCTCACCGAAGGTTGCTGCCCTGACCAGAACCCTTGGAGCGTCTCGACAAAAGCAGTGTAATTAACTAGTGTCCATGAAGATATGGCACTGGGAACGAGCTTCACGAATATGTCTTAAATCTATGAAGGAGACCGAGACTAGGTGATGAGCTCCGAGGAGGAATCCATGGAAGGAAGAACTGACATCCCATCATCCTAGTTTTGATCAAGGAGAAGACGTCCCTAAACAAGGAATGGATGCTTCCCACCTTTGGAAAGTTGGAATGCGGGGCAAGAATCCGCACATCCTCTGCGTGACGGATGCGCTCACATGCCCCGATGGAAAGCGTCAGATATAGATAATGGTGAACCCGATGTGAAGCTCTTCTCATAAATATGGAGATTGATAGTGTTGGGGTATTATAAGATTATCATGTCATGAGGTCCAGGCACCGAGCACTAGGACGTGAAACCTACCAGGGGTTGGGGCGGTCAGTACGTTGACCACTCTGTTCTGTGATGTCGTCAACGTGGATCCCTCTTATCGACCACGGAAGGCGGAATGAAGCTAGGATATTGGTTTTCGATTCCTTTTCCTGCTAGTGTTAATGGGTTCATCTCCCTGCTTTCAGGAATCAGATTGCTGCATCCAGAGCTCGATCGCCACCTGCCCACCGGCGCAAGGGTAGGGGTAGTACCGATGCGGCCACCCCGTGCGGTCCCGCATTTTCCATAGATTCTCCGACCGCCATGACTATTGGGCGCTCGCGCCCCCTCGCTCTGTTAGAGATTATCTAATGGATGGTGATCAATGACCTTGTGCATAGGTATGAGGAGGAAGGGGTCATCCCGACCAGGGACATGGCCCATTTGGATCTCGAGGCATATGTGCCTCACTTCCATCATCACCCCCGAGGGCTGCGTAGGTAGGAACCATGCCCCACACCAACGTTCAACCGTTTCAGGAGTTTATCCTTGGAATGCCTCGACACCTCCCTTCCCTATGCCAATAAGGTGGGGGATTTCCGAGTTCGCCCGATCGGGGACCCTCTCCAGGGTTTCACAGCAAGGGACCCCACTAGGCCGCGTCGACGCCATAGCCCGCCCCCACTGGCCGAATAGAATACAATCCATGTGCCCGCACCATCGAATGCAACCCATCTTACCCGACGCTAGCGTCGGGCACGACCAGAAGAGGATTCCCACCCTGGGGGATCAGTGTTAGCAACCACTATGGCCCGAGCCACTGCTGACTCCTATCATCAATCCCCCGCACACGTTGAGCAGGGGAAGTTACATGCCCTACCCGGATCGAGGCCCCGACCGCCCCACAGGAAGGTTGGGTCGACTCTCTTGGTCGCTGGCACAAGAAATGGCCATCGCAGACCAATTCGCGGTAGTTCCATCCAACATGAAGGCCTACTCCATACAACCATTTCAGGGGGTATGGGTCCTCCCTTCTCCCAACCTCAACCCGAAGGCCTTCTTGGCGCCACCCTCGTTGCAGGTAAAAGGATTCCCCATGGCAGTAACGCTCCAGGTGGGACCCTTTCCCGCGCTCACTACACTGAGTACGAGGTCACTTCCCCCAACGCAAACCGCGAGTATAGAGCCGTTGCATCTCCGGTCACTCACCCACATGGAGGTCCTCGCCATGTCCCTTTCGACATCTGCCCCGATGCTTCTCGTACCCCGGCCCTCGATCCTCTCGCCCCTGCACTATTGCGGCCAGAGGACTCTATAACGGGAATCAGCCTTTCCTTGAGTAGCCACCCAGGGGAAGGAAGGGGGGACATCGTCACTAGAAGAGAAACACCAGGGAATGCCAGAAGGAAGTCAGACCAGTTCATTTCTCAGACTCTAAGGTGGAGTATGACTCGGTGATGGAGCCCTCCCCCTTGTCCTATGAGTCAAGGCAAGGGACAGGGACACAACGCGTCAGCCTCATTCTCCCTGAATGTGAGACTCGTATGATCCCCACCTCCCTCCAAAGGTATATCCAGGAGGATGAGGACTTGGTGTACATCCAGGGATCAAACTTGGTGTTAGCGTTGGACTCTCCAGAAGAACCTTCCACGTCAGTGAGGGAGGAAAACTTTTATGGAGACCGACGGAAGAGTCGCGACACGGCACACCCTCAGCAAGTGTCGAAACTGTGACAGGAGGCCCGTTCGTTGACCCATACTATCATGACGTGACAGCCAGGACACTGCAGCCCTTGGAGGAAGACTTGGGATTCAGAGGCCAATCGGCCTGCTCACCATATTCTCCATCGGCCAGCCCACCGGCCTAGTGGCTTGCCTCAGCACCGCTACCAATTCTCCAACCATTCTCAGTTGATGAATAGGTCCAGCAAGGGTTGGATCCTGAACCTGAGTCGTGGAGCTTCTGGACCATCCTCGTAGTAGGCCACTTCCCCGAGAAGTTTTGGCCGGTCGCAGGATCGGATTTTGATATACCAGAATCGCTCACCCCAGGAGAGTTTGAATGTTTCTTCTAGACTCTCTGAGTGACTCACTCCTGCCTTCGCCATCAGCAGGTGCCTTATACCGGAAGTCCATCACATCTCGAGGATATCAGTGAGCAGTGTCGTCGGGTTGACCTGGCCATGCTCCCCGCGGTTCGGCACCCCGAGTCACTTGGCCACCACAGGGCCCTCCAAAAACAATGCGTCCAGAGTTTTCAAGTACTCTGCAAAGTTATCGAGGAAGCCACCCCCCCCCCCCCCACACGCACGTCTGAGGATTGGGGTAGTATGCTGCCCTTCTCTTCAGTACGGTTCACCGGCAGCCTGACTCACCGAGTGGTTTTGAGGGCATGCCCCCAAGGGCAGCAGCGGTCAACATGGCCATCCTGTTAGGAGAGGGGAACGGTTTGGAACTTCTTGACTGGGACTCACAACCGTAGGATAAGACACTAATGGACCCATTTGGGAGGATTACTCGCCAACAGATAAATCTCCTAGGTCTCCTCGCACCCACTGAGGCATTAATACTGAGCTAGAATATCGGCAAGGGTAAAGAGCGTGTTGGGGATGTCAAGCTCACCGACCCATCTGCCTTAGTGCATAAGGCAGAGGGAGATCCCTAGATTCTTACGCTGCACCAACAGCTTGCTAAGAAAAGGAGGCTGGTTGATGAGCTCCTTGCTGAATGCATTGCAGAGTGGCGGCCTAACTACGGTGATCCTAGGTCGGGATAGCAGGGGAAGGAACAACTACCCCTCAACGAGATTCTCCCGGGAAACCACGATCATGTTGTGTTCACCAACAGAGGAGAGGCCGGAGATCATGGTAAGAGGGTGCTATAAGTTTCGTTGAACCCTCTTGAGCGACGTGATCACCCAAGGGACCCCGCTCGGGATCCTCCCGCTGCCCCATGAGTCACTCAACCAGCCGCCTCACGAGCTGCTGAGCTTGACTACCAAATTGAAGAGCCAGGCAATGCACTTGTGGTTAGGGATCCCCGTCAGGACCGGAACCTGCGTCCAGACGATCAGATGGAGGAACTGATTGCCCACATAGAGGCTTTGGAAACACAACAGGTGGGAATCCCACTAGACAGCAAGCCATACCTAGCATGGTTGGATGATTTTCCATCACCTCTAGGATTTGGGACACCCACTTTCTCCCCCTTTAACTGGACTGGAGAGCCGCCACAGCACCTTGACCACATCAACTCAAGGTGTGTTCCTATGTTAGGAACCCCAGTGTAGTAGGAGGGTACCATGCTCCGTTTCTTTCTTCAAACACTAGAAGGGATGACATTTGTCTGGTACTGCCAGTTCCCTTTTGGATCTGTGACTATCTGGGAGGACCTTCAAAGGAAATTCCTCTAACAGTTCAGTTCCACAACCCGGAAGACGAACATCGCAGACCTCTTCGGGTGCAATAAAAGGCCCGATGAGCGAGTCGCAAACTTCGTCGCCCGATTTAAAGGGCTCACATACTCCCTTGACGTGACACTTACTCATGAGAAAATTCTGACAATGTGAATAGGGAATGTCAAGGAGGAGCTGTTCCCTTCTCTGATCACTCATAATTACCTCGGAGGGTTACGGGACTTGTCAGTAAGGCTCAGTGCCTCGAAGAGGCCCTGCAACAGGCCAGTCAGGCATGCCCGCTGCCTCCTGTAATCCCTTCAAGGAGAGCTGCCAGAGTCGAGCCCGCTGCTGTGGACTAGATAGAGGCCCCCAGATAGCTAGAGTTTCTACCAGTGAAGCTAGCTCCGCATCCCCATAGTGGTCCACCCCCATAGTCATAGCCTTTGGCCCAGCAGCGACCACCTTAAAATCAGCAAGCACCTTTGTGTAACGCACTTCCACCACCTAGGCGAGATAATCAGGTTCCACCTCCTCGGCATGCTCCTCCGACCCCTCGTCAAACCCAGCCTCCTAGAGCCCCCTTTCTACACAGAAGGAATAGAACATACTCATTCGACGAGGCTCAAGTCCCTAGTTACTTCCATAGTGCTTTGGAGTAGAGGATAGTGTGGCTACCTGAATGCCCGAAGCCAGAAGAGGTACATCTCACGGATCACCCAAACTACTGCCCTTACCACCAGACCCTAGGGCATACCATCTAGCGATGCTACATGTTCATGGAATGGCTCCAAGACCAGATTGACAGCAATATAATCAGGGTGGGCCCAGCCCCGGAACAAGTAGGAGGTGTCTTTGTGAGATCAAAGGGCGTTAGCGGAGACGAGGATAAATGACAGTAGGTTTACGCCTGTGGGTCCTGGAAGTATAACGACTGGATGGCCCGCAAGATGGTGGCCCATGCCCGTGGCATCATCCGTGCATGCTTGAATCATCCAGATCCATTAGGAGCTGTGGTTGCTACCCTGGAACTTCCATCCCAGCCTGCCTCTTACCAGAAGAGCGAACGACGGTGACCCAAAAAGAAATAACATGCCTTACCAATGTCGCCGCCATCCCGCACTATTGGCGACTTCATGCCCCCAGAAATGGGGATTCGTCCGAGACTCTACCCGGCAATGGATGACTCCTTCAGTGACTGTTAGGGGTATGCTTCGGTTAACACCGTAGTGTTGGTAAATATGAATCCCGACGATGAGGAATGCCAGGTGGACCTTCCTAATGTCCCCAGTCATCGCCAATGTTGGCGGAGCCGTGGCTACATGAATCGTCAGGGCATGATAGTTGTCAGCTCCAGCCAGGCCGTGCACACCACTGAGACCAGGAAGTAGGCCCAGTACAGAGCTCAGCACATGCAGCCCCTTTATCCGGTGTCGACAGGTCTACCTCCACCACCGTTTGTGTTGCTAGATCAGGAAAAACCACCTCAGTTGTGCCACGACCAGCTCTTCCCTACTACCAGCTGACCCCAGCCTTACGGTCCTAATCTAGCAGCCACCCTCCGGGATTTGACTAGTGAACAGTTACATGTTCCTAGTACCAGTCAGCCAGCGATCCCGCCGGGAGGGCCCGTCATGCCTCCAATCGTAGAGCGGCCTCCCGTATGCAGAGGCTCGCATTTGGCCCGGAATTATGATGTTCTGAAGCACCTAGATGGCATTATAGTAAGGATTTATATCCTTGAGTCTCTTCGCCTGTCATCTGAAATGCGTGAGGCACTCGTCGAGGCCCTAAGGATCCCCCTCCAGTTTGAGATAGAGGTAGTAGCTACAGAAGCCTTCCACGCTGAGGCAATTGAGAACGCCGAATGCCAGGTGGTTATGTCATTCTCTGGTGAAGATGAAGACCCTCCAATACATAGGAAAATTCTCCCACTATACGTCATTGGCCAGTTTAATGGCGTGGAATTCTGTCGCTGTCTTGTTGACACGGGTTCTGGGATTAACCTAATCCCAACTCGGACACTGCGGAAGCTGGGTCTATCCGAGGATGATTTAACTCCCTCTGACCTCAGGATCCAGGAGTATAAAAGAACTAAGCAAACTCCAGTCGGCAATATTTTCTTGAATACCCTGTTTGGTGGCCTAATTACCGGTACCGAATTCATGGTTGTCTCTCAGGACACCGCCTACAATGCGCTGATGGGTAGGTCATGGATCCACCTTCACATGGTGGTCCCTCATCGTCTCACCAGTGCCTCAAATACTCCCTTAATGGTCGATTAGGCGTGCTCCAAGGAGATGCGTCTCCTTTTTCCTCTTTCAAAGCTCGTTATCTGGACGTCGACTACTACAAGAGCAAGGATAAGCAGGTTTTGGTAGGTGAGGTTGAGCCTGCCACTGTCACAAGTGATCCCTAGGCAGGTTTGGATGACGTTTACCTCTTCCAAATCCATCGGTTGGAGGCCACAAACCCCAACATGGGGAAGTGCTTTGTGGTATCGAGTACAAGATGAAGGTATGTTCTGCGGTCCATGAGACGGTGGAGAATCACCTCATACTCCTACACCAACCAGGCTCATGAGATTCCAGAACCTCTTACTCCTGTATGGTATCGGGACGTCAGGCTCATGGCAACGGCGGTGCATCATACATGTCTCTTCTGTCGGGCTGGAATTAACCAGCTCAATCTGACGCGCCACTACTAATTTGATGTCATCAGGCGTGGCCGCTTGGGCCAAAGACCATATGGGATTGGATCAACGACCTTCATCGCTATGGTCTCAATGGCGCATGAGTCTCTTGAAATGATGACCACTGCCACCCAAGCCGGCACCAGCTTCCCATCAGGGTCTTGTAGCCCTAAAACGACTCCCCTCGTAGATGATCCCTCCAAAAGTGGAGAGGGAATGGAAGATGCGCCCCCCGCCTTTGAGGAGGGCGTCTCCACCACGGTCGACGAGTTAGTGCAGGTGAACTTCGGTAGTGAAGCGGACCCAAGACCCATGTTGGTTAGCACTGCCATGCCCCCCGAGGAGCAGCAACGGTAAATAAAATTCCTCAAACAGCTCTGTGATGTGTTCAGTTGGAGTTACGACGAGATACCAGGACTAAATCCTCAGGTAGCCCGTCCACTACCTTGGCCTTCTAGAAAACCATCGCGGGTTCAAGAATCCTCCTAGAAAGATGCACCCTTCTCACGGTGAAATGGTTGAGGCTGAAGTTTACAAGCTTATCAAGGCCAATTTCGTCAAGGAAGTCCAGTACCCCCAGTGGCTGGCCAATATTGTGCCGGTTAGGAAGAAAAAAGGATAGATCATGGTCTGTATTGACTTCCGTGATCTCAACTGCCACTGTTCTAAGGATGATTTTCCCCTTATAGTGATAGAGTTGTTGATTGATGCCACGACCAGGTTCCAAGCCCTCTCCTTCATGGATGGGTATTCTGGGTACAACCCGATCCAGATGGCCCCTGAGGATGAAGATTCCACCACCTTCAGGGCCCCCAAGGTACTTTTTGTTACCAGGTTATGCCTTTCATCCTGAAGAATGCAAGCGCCACCTATCAGCGGGCCATGCATCGCATATTCAATCCAATTCTCAGGACACTAGTGGAGTGCTATGTGGATGATCTGGTGGTCAAATTTTTTCATCGCCAGGACCATCTCAAGGACCTTGAGAAGGTGTTCGATTTCCTCCATTCTTGCCACCTAAAGAAGATCCCACTAAAGTGTGCCTTCAGGGTCACCTCCGGGCAGTTTCTTGGCATTGTTTTCAGATATCGAGGAATCGAGATCGACCAGGAGAAGATCAAGGACATCAGCCAGATGACTCCCCTGAACAATATTTGGGAGCTTTGAGGTCTCTAAGGTCACTTAGCATACATACGCCGATTCATTTCGAATCTACCCAGCAAGTTTAATACGTTTTCCCGACTCATGAATAAAGGTTACACCTATGAATTGGGTGAAGAGTGTTAGGACACCTTTGAGGAAATCAAGCAGTATCTACTCCAACCTCCGGTCTTGATGCCACCCATCTCCGGGAAGCCGCTGGTCCTTAACGTGACCGCCCTGGAACGGTCCCTCGACGCACTTTTCACCCAGAAGAACAACGAATGAACATAGAACATCCTCTACTACCTCATCTGCATGCTCCTCAATATGGAAATTAGATATTATACCATCGAGAAGAGATACCCGGCGCTCTTATTCACTGTACAGAAATTGCAGCACTACTTGCAGCACCACATGGTACACCTGATCTCTCAGGTAGACCCGTTGAAATACATCCTGAACCGAACTATGTTGATTGGCCGACTAGCACGGTGGGTGGTGATCCTCCAGAAGTTCGAAATCAAGTTTTTACCACATAAGTCTATCAAAGGACAGACGTTGGCATACTTTTTAGCTTCTCACCCAACCTCCACATATCAGCCACTGGATCTAGGTTTTCCTGATGAGGTAATCCTCTCAGTCGATCATGTTGTCCCATGATGGAAGATTCACTTTGATGGTGCCTCCCAATGCCACACCAGTATAAGACTCAACGATCCTAGGCCCAATAGAGTGGGCCTGGGTATCGTCTTCATCACCCCGGAGCATGCTGTTCTGCCATATTCATTCCTGTTGTCCGAGGGCTGCACCAACAATGAGGCAGAGTATCATGCCCTCATCACTGGCCTCGAGTTGGACCTTGAGATCGATGTGACCCATATATATGTGAAAAGCCAGAACACGTTCCATTATTGGAGTGCAACATCCATCTAATGCCTCAATTCCCTTCTCGGCCAGAGCTCATTCATATCCTCCAGTCGCAGAATAGTCGAGCAGATGCTTTGTCCAGCCTGCCCGCATCGCTTGCGGAGCCCGAACAGGACACCCTGATTATCCATGTAGCACACTGGAGAGTCATTTCTCTCGTTACCCCAGAGGATGATTGTGGCCCACAGGTGAACCATCTTACTGCTGGTGCCCCAACGTCGGGGGCCCCGGGTACTTCAGATACGGTGATCGAAATAGTTCCTGATTGGAGGACGCCCTTGGTTGAATACCTCCAATGCGGTAATCCTCTGTCAGAACGGGCTGATTGCGAGCGAATCCGATGCCACGCACTGCAGTTTACCCTTCAGAGCGGTCCCAGTCTTGTGCAGATCCTTTACAGACATAGATTTGATGGTGTTCTCCTTCATTTCCATCAAGGAGTCGAGATCCCTCAGGTCATGCAAGAGTTTCATGCTGGTTCCTGTGCCGCCCATCAGGCCAGGTCAAAGTTGTCTCACCAGATTCGGAGGCTGGGGTACTTCTAGCCCTCCATGATCTATGACTGCATCGAGTTTTCCAAGAGGCGTCATGCGTTCCAGGTCCACGCTAACTTTGTGCATCGGCCACCAGATCCCCTCCACACTACCAAGTATTCTTGTCCCTTTTCATTTGGGGGTTTTGATGTTATAGGACCTTACCCACCGACGACGGCTCGCCAATGCTGGTTCATTCAGACTGCTACTGATATTTTTTCCAATTGGGCAGAGGTAATTCTGCTCAAGGAATTCAAATCCAGTTCTATCGCAGACTTCGTGAGTTCCAAAATCATCTATCAATTTTGAGTTTCTCATGTTATCCTCACGGATAATGGAACTAACTTCCGAGCGGCCGAGCTGAATAAATTGTACGCCAAGTACAACATTTTCTCTAACCATACCTCCCGCTATCATGTGCAGTAAAATGGACAGATCGAGGCATTTAACAAAACCCTCTCTAACATTCTACAAAAAATGGTTTGTCAGAACAAGAAAAGTTGGTCGGACAAGCTTTCCAATGCCCTCTGGGCTTATAGGACAAAAAATCGTAATTCCACCTAGGTGACCCTGTATAATCTGGTTTACGAAGCTGAGGTCATCCTGCCCATCAAGATTCAGTTTCCCTCATTGCGAACGGCGGTCTATGACCAGCAAGTACCGGATAGAGTTGTTGAAATCCATCTAGCGGAATTAGAAGCGCTGGACGAGAATAGGCTCGGCACCTTGCACAACCTGGAAAGGTATCAGAGTAGGATGTATCGAGCTTTCAAAAAGAAGGTTCACCTTCGATATTTCCTGCAATGTGTCCTGGTACTGGCCATCAGGGCGCCAATGATTCTTGTAAAGAATCCACCCATGTTGGAGCCCAAATGGGAGGGTCCTTTCATCGTCCATAAGGTATATACCAATAGTGTGTACTCCTTGGTGACTATGGATGGTGAGCGTGTCACTCCACCCACCAATGCAATGTTCCTCAAGCAGCATTTTCCCGGACCCTACGAGGTCCCCCATGACCTTAAACTGGATAACGGTCCCGCATGACCCTAAACTGCACTCGGTCCCACATGACCCTAAACTGCAGCCTATCCCGCATCACCCTAAACTACACCCGGTCCTGCATGACCCTAAACTGCATTTGGTCCAGCACGACCTTAAACTAGACTTGGCTCTACATCTGGGCCCTTTTGGTCCAAGTTCTAAGACCTCAAACTAGGATCTGTATGGTCCAGCATGACCTTAAAATGCATGCTCGTCCTCACATCAAGACATTAAACTGCCAGCTGGTTAGGCCTTCCTGACCGAGGCCTAGCCTTAGGCCCTTTGGCCTTCTTGGGACCCTTAGCCCCAGTCCTTACCCAGAGTGTGCAGTGTGGTGTAGGATTATGTCCTCATTCACGATGGGTTACTAGCCGCACCATTCACATTCCTAGATGAAATGAATCTCATCATCCTACATGACATTAAACTGTTCTTCTAGAACTATGTTCGGCTTGATTCGCAACCTTCTGGGATACGTAGTATCACCTGAACATTTGGGTTTCAGGTCCAGCCCCATCCCTTAAGAGATCCCACAATATCCCAGTCACCTCGGTCTCTTGGCCTGTCCCAACCCACGGGGGGATACATAGGTGTTGTACAGGGTTTTTGGAACTGTACCCCCTTCTCCCAGGAATTCGCCATCTTTTGGATGCTCTCAAACTGAGCCCTTTGACCCTTTCCAGTGGTCCACTAATGTGCTCAGAGTACTCTGGTCTGGGACATAGAGTGTCAGATTCGACTTAGGCAAGTTTTTGTCCACTTGTCAAGCTTCGTGCTCCCTTTCATTCAGGCCCTCGTTATCTTTCACACCTGGAGGGACCCCTTAGAATGGTTTGGATACAATTCCTAAGGGCTCTGCTACCATCACAGGCCAACACCCCCGAGGGTTGTAGACAACAAATTGATATATATCCCGCATTGTGAACATGGTCAGCGGTCGATGCTCATTTGTTTATCCAAATTTCAGGCTAACGCGACCGGATGCTGTATTCCGAACGTGGTCAGTAGTAGTCCTCAGTCGCCACGCTATCTCCTTTAGTCCCTGAATGTTGGTTGCATGATTCACATTATGTTCCACCCCATCGTGTCAAAGTGGAATCTCGACACTCCTTGCACTACCCCTCAGTGCACCTCCACACGTTACGCGGAGAAAGCTGCGTGACAGCATCTCTCAGGGCTCTCGCGATCTGAGCGCCAAGGTTATATACTTGGGTTCTCTCTAAGGATCATGCGCAACTTGACCCTCATCCCCATGGGAAATGAGGAGTCGCCCAAACATTGTGTTTCGGGCCTGGCTTAGCTGGAAGCTAGTGTCTCCTGCCCCATGATTGTTTGACCCTCGCAGGCTTCATGGCCTGAGGCTCCTCTACCGGAATCGTTTGGGGTGATGGTATGAGGATATGCCCTCATCTACATCGGTTTTTACTTATTGCATCATGCCTGTTCCCCCAGGTCCAAGCCATACGACCTTAAACTTTGCTGATTGGTCTTACCACATGACCATAAACTGTGATGATATTGTCCTGGCCGCACGATGGAAAATGACACTACATTATGATGACCTCTCTATAGGGGGCATCATGCTGGGTATTGGACTATTACCATACCATTTTTCAACACATGTATACGGATTGATTATTATGGAGATTCCATGAATTTCTACCCTAGGTCGGTCGTTCCACGAAAGAAAACCGTTCACCTTCAAGGAAAAATAGGACATATCAAATGCCGATTCTTTTGGTGAGAGGGATAGACATGCACACCTCTTTCATCCTTTTCACAGGTACCGTGTCATGTCAAGCCACCCTTCATGAACTACATGCATCTTGATCTCCATTCTCATGGGGTACGTTGGAATGACCAGACCTCTCGTCTAAGGTTCCAGCTTGGGGTCTGCTAATTCATCATGTCTGCCCCAGTTTTGGGGCTTTGACCATGGGACTGCATGGCGTGGTAAGAAGGGCCTTGTACTCATTCACATATGGTTTGAGATTGCCACACCACGTGCACCCTGTTATGAGAATTATCCCTCATATTTCTTGTCCTGCGCGATGTTAAAAGGCACCCCCAAGAACTACGTATGGATTGATTATCATCCTTATGAGATACGTAGGAGCACCTGGGAATTTCCCCACAGGCCCAACATAAATTTCGTGTTCGGTCCCTTGACCTAAACACATCTCCAAGGAGCACATGTTTAGCAGGACATTACCCCCATTCATTTTGGGTTTCAGAACCACTTTACCATGTGTCTCCCGCTTCCCTTACTCTTTTGGTCCGAGCTGTAAGACCTTAAACTAAGATATTTTTCTAGAACTATGTGTGGCTTGATTCTCATCCTTGTGAGGTATGTAGGAACACTCGAACATTTCGTCTTGGGTCCAGCCATAGAGATTACCAAAATCCTGTCCCTCCTCACTGTCGGGCCCTTGGCCTGACTTCCTGGGGAGTTGTGTAACTGCATCATCTGCCCCGAATAAGTTCGGGATTCCCCATAGTGATGTTTGGAAGCAGAATTTCTCTCACCAGAGAGGTCCTGTCTGAAAATTGGGATGATCCATGACCAGATTAATGCCTCTGCCTAATCCGCCTCCACCACGGTGGAACAATTTTGGGAGTGTTGGACTCTGTTTGAACAAACCACCACTCTACTTTCCATGATTTGTGTTCCCCTTTATTCAGATATTTATCCTCTTTTATGTTTGATGGGACCCCCTAACAGTATGGATGATAGACCTTTGGTTCGCCTGTTGTATCAATATGGATGATAGACCTTTGGCCCGCCTATTGCAACAGTATGGATGATTGATCTACGGTCCGCCTGCTGTCCTGGGCCAATGTTCTGGAAGACTGGTCATGTTTGATGGGACCCCCTGACAATATGGATGATAGAACTTTGGTTCTCCTGCTGTATCAATATGGATGATAGACCTTTGGTATGCCTATTGTAACAATATAGATGATTGACCTATGGTCTGCCTGCTGTCCTGGGCCAACCTTTCAGAGGACTGAAAGACGATATTTGAGTTAGGCCCCATGTTGTGAACATGTTCAGCGGTCAGCCCTCATTTTTTCCCCATTTTAGGCCAATGCGATATGGATGTTGTGTTTCCGCCATGGTTAACAGTTATCCTCCATCATCGCGCCCCCCATAGTGTTTCGAATTTGGGAAACATGATTAACCTTTTTCATCTCCCTATGTTCGGATGGATTTCAAATCCCCCGACATTTTCCCTCTTGTGTGTCATAACAAATTGAGAAGATGATATATCAATCGGTCTGAGGTCCCCTCCACAGATGTCGAGGCCCAATTTCAGATGCCTGAAGCTTGTTTGACGCCCCACAGTCTGAGGAAATGATAACATTAGCATCCTTTGTTTCTCACATTGGGTGTGACCCACATGAGCTTTGTGGTGAGTTGTTATTCATTTCAGGAATATGGTTGAGCATATTAAACCAAGGGTAAAGATAAATAGATTGGTCCATACATTGGATCGAAATATTGAGCAGTGAAAGAAAATGTTAATGAGATGGCCAAAACAGAGCCCTTAAGGATCAGCGTGCTGGATTGATCTTTCCAACGCTGCTACCCATTGTCTGGTAGCCTCCAAGACAGCTTCTCTCTCCCGAAAGACTCTCTCTTCATCAGTAAATGCGGAGCACAGTTCACCAATCCTAGCTTGTGCCTGCACTCATTCAGTTTAAATTATAGTCATCTGGTGACTTTCCTCCATCAATTGTTCTTAGGCATCAGCCAGCTGGGCCGTCAGTTTCTCCATGAGCTCAGAGCACGTTGCAATGAAGACCTCCTTCTCTTCCGCCTGCCCTTCAAGGGGTCGGACTTCCTCCTCTTCCCATAGAAATTCTTGGGTTCTCAATGATCTTTCCCGACACTAGACAACGTATGTGCGCCGACTGCTCTCACGTATCTTCTCTTCCATGTAATCATGAACCGTCAGATGAAGATGTTGAGCATAAGCCCCTCCGGAACATAGGAAGCGCAGACAGGTCTGGAGTGATCCCATCCGCCTCAACCAATCCGTCTGAGGATGCCTGAGAAAGCGTTGGATACACTTCCACCCTATGTTCCATGTCATCCATCTCTACTCGCCCGCTTCCGAGTCTGAATCACCTATCTCCTCGGGATCAGCGGGACGGTAGGCAGGGAAGGTAGCCAGCAGGTCAGCAGCAGGGTCTGCCTCAGGGATGCCTTCATAAAGAATAGGTTCCTCAACATCCGGGAGACCTTTCTCTCTCGCCCATAAAATGGAGGTGCCTCCGTCAGCTTCCAGCCTTGCTCCAATGACAGCACTGCTGATGTCCTCCACCCCCTGCTCACCAATTTCTGAGGCCAACTCGGTTAGGGCAGTATGTTCTAGAGGATGTAGTATATCTGCCACTAGTCCACTCACGGACGGCCCGGGCTCAGCAGCCTGACAAGCCTCCAACAATGAGATCACTATACAAGGAGCATCCTGATTAGTTGGGGTTTTTAGAAGTAATCACTAGTGGCGAAGCAGGGGACTCACAGGAACCTAGAGCGTCAGCCTCCGGTGTGCTGGCCACTATAGGAGTTGTCGTGGAATAAGACCCATCAGTGCTTGTTATTTTGATGACGGGTGTCGAAGTCCTACCATGTGCTACCGGCGCTTCTCCTCTATCTTCTATTGGGGATGCTTGATCAGCACCTATGTGCTCCTGAGTGAGATAGATAAATGGGTTAGAAATTGCAGAAGATAATGGACAAAGAAGGAAGAGGAATAAGGATAGAGACAAACCTCTAGTATCTCGGTTATGTCGAGATCAGATCCGAAAATCTCACCATTCTCCCAGAGACTCCCTTGGTAGGACGCCCCCTATGACCCCTCACCTTCGGGTTTTCCTTCTCCTTCACCTTCTCCTTTGTCTTCTCCTTCACCTTCATCTTCTCCTATTTCCTCCTCCCCCTCTGACTCTTCATCACTATCGCCTTCTCCCGACGACATCACTTCTGGATCATGCTCTTGACCGAGCATCAATTTCACCAGGAAAGGTGGCTCCACATGCCGACCCCTTTGGCATGTGTATGTGTCCATGGACATTAGATATGCGTGTCGTCGATGGCAGTTTACCTGTTCGATAACTCGAATGAGCCCGACCTTTGGCAGCTGGATCCCGTCCTGCATTATCTTCCGCCATATGGCTTCAGCACTCATTGATTGTCGTAGGGTCATCTAGTCTGAACACAATGCCGAGAAAATTGCATCTTGGTAAGGTTTGAGCAGGTATCTTATCTGCTTCCCGAGAAGCTCTCTGGATGCCTTGTGTGACCCCCCTCTGGGCAACGAGGTCGCAGCGACACCATGCGATGTCCCCGCTGCTGAGGTCCTGGCCTGCGCAGGCCTCACTGCCTGATGCGCCCCTGATTCCCCCTCCTAGAATCACATTTCCTTCTCCCCCGTCACCCAGTTTCCATGCAGGTAGTCTCGAGTTTCAAGACTCACTTGCGTAAAATCCACTCAGGGTACATGATGCTCTAGTGTTCGACATACTCGGTTGATAAGCCAACGTCGACCCCAATAGGAGGAAGGGTAATGACGTCATCAGAGCCATAGGTGGTGAACATTAACCACATTTGTCGAAGGACGCAGGGATTCTTCTCCTCCCAAATATCTGTGAACATCTTCTTCGGCATTCTCTAGAGGTACCTGAACTACTTGGTGAATCGGGACGACACATATGGCTCACATATGATCTTCCCGTCAATCTGAGCAACAATCACCCCTCCTTGGATGCTCTAGAAGTATTCTTGCTGCTCCAGAGAGCCTTGCCCATTATCCACCATCTGGCTGACCGGGGTAGGGAACATGTTGAAGTTGAAGTTGGCATGGTTACCGATTCGGATTGTTACGCCCTCCTCGTTGAGCGTCATCGGTGCAACCCCGACAACATTCTAGAGAGATGGCCGTAGGCCGTTTCCTGGAGGAAAAACGACATTTGGGAAGGTGTACCCGCCAAGATGAGCCGCCACGTAGACGTGAAAGATCCGTAAGGGTCCACACACCCTCCGATGTGACCCCCCACTGGAGATGTATCCCAGAATGGCATACAACCTAGCTAGCATGGGGACCCCCATATTGAACCTTTTGTTGGTAGCCATGGTGTCTGCCATCACCTGTGTTGCTAGACGGATGCCCATTCTTGCGACCCACGCCGGCAGGAGCCACCCACTCAAAAAGGTAGTGAGGAAACTAGCATATCTGACGTTCAGGTCCCGAGCCTCAATGATGTTGTAGCCCCACGATTAGTATTTCCCCGCCTCCAGGGTCCTCTAGTACGATCCATTCTTGCTCCTCTGAGCCATGGTTGGGCACCATTTTCCTTGCACTGGCATCCTGACCATTGGGTAATTCTCTAGGAACTGGCTAAACCAGTCCTTGTAGGGAGTGTCCTTCAGGATGTCCTTGACCCCCATCCTCTCTTTGTCGAGCTCCAACATGTGCCACATCATCATTGGGGTCCGTGACCTATCATCCCAGGTGTTCATTGGGGGGATGAAATCATCATATTGGTATCCCTCCAGTGGGATACCTCTGATGCAGTGAACGTCCCAGAGGCTGATGCCAACTTCCCCACGGTGAATATGGAATGTGTTGGTATCAGGGGACCATCGGGTAAACAGATCCGGCCCGAGTTCGGGTTGACGGTAGAGTTGGAATTGCGACGTCCACCCCGCCTCGAACAGACCAATGTGCTGCAGGTCAGCCCCGAATTGGTCTCATGTATGGCGCACCCTGTACGCCCAGGCCCACTCACTGGTGAAGTTGCCTCCGGACCACAGGTCCCAATCCTGCATCCAGCCCTTGGTGTTGTCCCTGATGCTCTGACGGAACGCGCTCTCATAGAGGGCCATAGATCTCTCCACAATAGGATCACCCCCAGCAATGGTCCTGGTCCTCGACTTCAAGACATACACATCCATGTGTCTAGTCTCTCTGGCAGGATGAGCATTTTTTTGTGTTTTTGTAATGGGTATGGTTGTCCTCCCGGGTAACCCATGATAGCGGTGTGTCCACCTCGAAGCCCGGCAGTGGGACCTCCTCTAGGATGCTGACGTTCCTGAGCGGGAGGTTGTTGGATGGAGGATACTTTTTCTGGGCAGTGTTCAATAGGTTGAACAAGGTAGGGTTGTCAGAAACAACAACATTGGCGCCATAAACCTCTTCCTATTCCACCATTTCAGCTCTACTAGCGGAGGCTTCCCCCTCATCAACATGGTTCTCGGCCATCTTGAGTTCTTTAAGTGTTGTGCGAAATCCTGATGGGTTGCGCGAAATCAGAAAGAGATGCGCAAAATTGGGGTCTGTGGTGAGCAATTCTAGAGCAGGGCATGAAATCAAAACCGTTGGCATGAAATATCCCGAGTTGGTGCATAAATGCGGCCAGAATTTGGAAGGAATTATGCGCTAACACCGCGTGTTTTCCACGCTATCGCCGAGGAAATTTCACGCGCGAGAGCTTAGAGCCTATCGCACGGAAAAGCTTGAGGATGGAACATGGGACCCAGCACCCCTTTTTATAGGCGAGGCCCGGGTTTTGCGTGCCCCGTTGACTTTTGGGCACAAAGTGCCCACGAAATCCACCACCTCGGCATTTTGGATTTTCCCTCGGAATCCGATCGTTGCGACCTCTCGCCGATCCAATTCCAAGGGGGGGAATTTGTGGACACAAATAAATGTCCATAACTCTTATATAAAGTGTCGATATGAAGAAACGAAGTAATATATGGACCCGGAGGCTTGGTCCAGAGGGCCCGGAAGTGGTGCATGAAATAAAGGAGGACTTGCGCTGAAAAATGCTTCCTTCGCGAAGGAAGTCCGGGATTCACAAAAAAGCTCCGGTGGGGCGCATAATTTTGCACGCCCAGTTCCGTGGGTTGTGGCCTTTCATGTTGATCGGTCTGGGTGTGGATGATTTCACGCATTGCCCAGATTATGCGACGCCTAAGGCCTATAAATAGAAGGATACCCCTTCTATTTTGGGGTTTCAGAATTCGGACCATCTCATGTGCATGAAATTGGACTCCCGCGCGCGCAATATGAATTTCATGTATTGTCCCTTTTCGTGCAACCTTGACCCAGGGTACGCCTTTGCGCGCAATCCCACTGGCTTAAATAAAATTTCAAACTCCTCAGGGTTCCACCTTTGCGTGAAATCACTTCCACTGTGCGCACTCCCTCCTTTGCGCGTGAAACCCAATTGCGCGCAATCCCGTCGTTGGGTTTTGCCCAGCCTTAGGGATTGGTTGTTGCCCCCGCGTGTAATCCAAGCCATTTACATGCAATCCCCCTAGCCGCGTGCAATCCCTCTTCCCCAATTGCATGCCATCCTGGTGTTTTGCACGCAAACCTTCTCTTTGCACGCAAACCCCAGGACCCCTCACCTTGATGCCCCCTGGGGTTCCTTCTTGCATAGGCGCCCGATGTCATCTATACCGGGCATGTACTCCATGTGTTGTTTTCCTGTACGGCCTTCTAGGATCGTATGATATAACCTCATGGTCCCTTGGGCGGTGTTTCCCATTGCATTTCTTTGGCTCATGCTTCTTCCCAAAGGCACGCTAACAGGTATTGCTTCTTCGCATAGCCACGCAAACGTGGACCCCACGATGGTTCTCCCTATGTCCCCTTTCACCACGGCCTTGCTGATGCCTTCCCTCCCACAAGGGGTAGAGGGTGCTGGTTATGTAATACCTAGGGCTGTGGAGTGAACCCACCTCATCCGAGCTGCAGGATGTTAAACTGCCAAGCATCTCGTCCTCAACACATGACGTTAAACTCTAATCCGACCTCGTGCCTCACACGCAGGGTCCCCCTGGCTCGAACATTCTTTACACTTCTCGTCTCCACGGGAATGAAATATTCCTCACATGGAATGATATCCTCCCTCTCAGAGTGGCATTAGTCCACGGGGAAATGGCTACCTCAGAGCATAATCCCCTAGCCTCTCTTGCGGAAGGTAGCACCCGTGAACCTACTTAATTACCCACCGCCAAGGCCAGGGGAGGGTGTGATAGGGAACGAGGCATCTCTTTTGTTCAGTCCCAAATCCCTCTCCCTCTGTGCTTTGTCGCATCACGAGCCACAATCCTGGAGTAAGCCCCAGAACTAAGGGCCACTCAACGCATAATCCCCTCTCCACTTCTCACGGGCGCACCCTTCGTAACGTGATCATCTGGTCCTCACTGCCTCTTATTTCTCACACCGATCATGACTCACATGGGATTAGAGTGAGCATCGACCATGACACCATTTTCGGCTGCCTCAGAGCATAATCCCCATCCCAGTGAACTAAGGAGACTTTGATCCATGTCAAAGCATGGTACCTAGGTATCCTCCACAATGTTCAAGCCCACCGACCGGTCATTCCGACCTCTTCACGTCGGTTCGCAAACACTTTGGGCCGCCTCAGAGCATATGCCCAAAATTGCCCGTCCAGCATGATGTTAAACTATATGCCCATCCTGTATGACATTAAACTGTCTTCCTTGTCCCAGATGATGTTAAACTGTATGCCCAAACTACGTGGACTTTGATCCGTACTAAAGCATGGTGCGTAGGTAGCCTCCATGAGGTTCAATCCCATCACCCCGTTGTTCTAACCCCTTAGTTTCGGTTCACCAACCATCATTATAGGACGCCTCAGAGCATAAGCCCCATATCCACCATTATGGGCCACCTCATAGTGTAATCCCCACATGCCCCCATCCCATAGGACGTTAAACTGTATACCTGAACGACAGGGACTTTGATCCATGTTAAGGCATGGTACGTAGGAAGCCTCCATGAGGTTCAAGCCCCTTTACTCCATCACCCATCCTGATCCCTACCCGGGCCACCACATCCCAGTGGGATCATGCCACCTAATTCCACTCCACAGTAATCGGGAAGCCGCCCACGTGCTGGCCCCAACATCGGAGTTCCCTTCAGGGGGTCCTTTCATCGGTTCCACTCTCAGTGTTCTGATCAGTCCGATCTGTCTCTTCAAGACATTAAACTCGTGACATACCCTTTGTTAAACATGGGATGTAGAGGAAAACCTCAGATACGTGCCTATGGCATGAAAATTCCCCATATTCGATGTGGGATGCCTTGGGCTTCCGCACCCTCGAGAAGCCCTATAATAAGGGATAAAAGACAGACATGCCAATCCCCCAGCGTCAAGACATGCCAACGACGCCCCATCGTGACCATTCTCCTCACCGAAGGTTGCTGCCCCAACTAGACACCTTGGAGCGTCTCGACATAAGCAGCGTAATTAACTAGTGTCCATGAAGATATGGAACCGGGAATAAGCTTCATGAATATGTCTTAAATCTATGAGGGGGACCAGACTAGGTGACGAGCTCTGAGGAGGAATCCACAGAAGGAAGAACCGACATCCCATCATCCCGGTTTCGATCAAGGAGCAGACATCCCTGAACAAGGAACAATTGTCGCCCGCCTTTGGAAAGAAGGAATGCGGGGCAACAAGCCGCTCGTCCTCTGCATGATGGATGCGTGCACGCACCCCAACAGAAAGCGTCGGAAAAAACTATATACATACATGATTCCCATTTTACATTTGAAAAGAATAAATTATTATAAATAACTAGTTATAATAAATTTTATCCTTGAAAACACATTCAAATACATATTCTTCATAACATGTAGATGGGAAACAATATATGGGATAACTCAAATGATTAGTAAGCTTAAATTAAATCAAATGATAACTTTCTATAATAATGAATAGTAAATAAGGGAAGAATGAAAGATGATCAAATAATTCCATGTAAATAGTCAAATGAACATAAAACATGACTATTTATATTCTATGTAATGAAATAATCTCCAAAACAATATTAATTAAGGAATGAATAATATTTGACCTCTTTATTATCAATATTTATCCTCAAGTTATTTACTATCAATATATTTCCTCATGATATATACAACCAATATCTATCCTAAAGATAGGTTATGTATGTGAGTGGAAACCTATCTAATTGTTGTCATGATGTATCCTCTGGAGAACATAAAACTGATTAGAAACAAATAAAATTCTTTTCACTAAAAAATTTCATCGCAAGAGACTATTTATGGATCAATCGGATTTTCTATATATTTTCCTAGAAATTCTTCCATTTCCAGTTCATTCATCACATGAATAAATAATAAAAATGCATCATTATTCCTAAAAAATCAATAATTAGTCCAATTGTATATAAATACTTCCCTACTAAAACTGAACATAAACCATTTACTAAAGTATAGAAAAAGGTATCATAAGATATAATCCTCAATGAATTTCATGATTCTAAAGGGTATGTTGACATGGATGAAAATTAATTAATTAATATTATTAAAAAATTATTGATGAATAAATATTATTAAACCCATGTAAAAAGTATGAACGTATAATAATACATGATTCTTTTAAAAAACATATTTTCAATACCAAAATACACAAAAAGATAATGTTGTGTTTTCATTTAAGTAAACATAAATCCTTGAAAAGTAATATGTAAAAAATTATAATTTCAACATTGGTGGAAAACTCATTCTCTTCGTATATGTTATGAAAATATCATTCCTTTTGTTATATGCCAAATGTTCTATATATAACACATAAAAGGGTACATTTTAAAAACATTTGAATGGAATTCCAAATAGGAATAAAATATTATTTATTGTACATTTAGGTAATTAGATATATTAAATAATTTCAATAATATTTATATAGATAAATATATTTTATAATTGAATATTTAAAAATTCATGGTGTCCTACACCACTTTTAACATTTATATCAAAATCCTCGAGAAACAATAAAACTTAACAAAATAATAAAAAAATTGGTAATAAAAGAATTAATGAAATGATAAGTCAAATGGTATATATATACCACTCATAATATAAATAGACTTTATAACATCAAATTATTCCTCACTAAATGGATATTGAGATGGTGTCCCTTATCTTATGTCATAACTTTCATCGTACTCGATAAAACCTAATCTTCTTTGGGCATCTACAATTTATTTTCACAAAAGGAATTACATGGTTGTCTTTATGCCCAATGTAAGGCATCTAGGATAAAGAGATAGATGTTGTAAAGAGAAAAGGGTGGGGTTTGGTTGAGAAATAACACTCAATGTGGTGTAAATAAGTAAGGGAGAAGGTTCCCTTTTATAATTGAGGTGAGAGGTAGTTTTGGAAAATATACAAATATTAAATTTATATAAAATAATATTCAGTTATTATTGTATCCAAGGAAATTTGTTTATAATAAAAGATAATAATGGGTCAAAATACTCTCTACCATTAATTTTTAGGCATGTTTTTGTCACATTTTTACCCTTAGCATTTTTCATTATCCCTTAGTTAATCGTTTTAACTCTTACGAGAAAAATTAGACTATTACACTTTAATGGTTAATATAATTAATATAAGATTCTAAAAGGATAGTAAATGATGAGTGGACGGCATTTTAATCCTTATAACAATTTTTTTCAGATGTATATATTTTTTATAAATTTTAAATCATTAAAAAACTTATTATTTCTTTTAAAATATCATAAATTTTAATTTTGAAACTATTCATTTCTTGACTTTTAAAAATTATAAATATAGAATATAACATAAAACTAACACCTTTAATATATAACTAATTTTTATATATCATCTATAATAATATTTGAGAACATTAATTATATCATATTATATTTTTTTATATTTTTAAATATAATTATATTATATGTAAATTAATTAAGAAATTTTTGCATCATCTTTGTGCACACCATTAATTTAAAAATTTCTTATATAAAAATTTAAAATAATTTATCATGATGAACATAATATTTTTTGGCTCAATATTAATACTTATAGATAAATATGTCTTCTAAATAACCTAATATAAAAAATTTAATACATATGGAAGACATGATTATTCTATATTAGATATTCCTTATAAAAAAATGCTAAAAACAGGAATAAATTCATTCATGATGATACAAGAGGACATAAAATGTACCCACATATTTTCTTGTTGATAATAACTCATTTAATAATATTATGAATTATGTTATGGTAATTTTATAATACTTATAATATTATTTTCACATATCATTAATTGATATACCCTTAACCATGCTAATTAAAAAAATATTAATGTCACTATTCATAATATCGAAAAATAAATCTTACCAATTTAAAAAATTTGGAAATAATTATTCTAATTATGGAATAAATTTTTCAAAATTCTAAAGTCATAATTTTATAAAATTAATTTATAATTAAGCCCATTGAGAGAATAAGAAAAATGGGGTTTCAAAGTAAAAAACCTTGAAAATATTGAAATGTTTTTATAACAAAATTTTTTGAGAAATTTATTCTAATGAAATAAATTATATTAAATGGTAAAAAAATTATAAAATTATACTTTAATACTAATAAAAATATAATTAAACACTATAATATATTTATATTTAATATCTATTTCAATTAAAATTCTATATGTTTTCACTATTCGTAAAAACATGAATCCTATAATAGAAAAATTAAAAATAACATAATTTTTATATTAAAATTTAATATAAGAAGTTAATTATTTCTAATAGAAGTTATATATGTGTCAAAAAAATATATTTAAAACAATTATGTCACCAAAAGATGGTAAAGCTATGTTTTTATAAAAATCTATCTTTTAGGGGAACAATTAGAATAGTTCTTATGTAATATTTAGAAAACATATTGGATTATTGTTAAAACTTATATGAAATATATTATATATATTTCATTATTATAATACAAAATCTGTAATTTTTTATTTTATTAGTTTAAAAAACACTTATTTGCATTTAAATAGTTTTTATAAAAAATTGTTCTTTTATATTAAGCTGGTTTTAATATTTATTTATAATTAATTATTATATAGTAGATTAAATAATATCTTTTCATAGGTAAGATAGTATTACTCATAAGAAAATATTTAATGGATTGGATATAATTTTATTTTGATAATTAATATTAATAGAATATCATGGTTTTTAAGATCGATGTTCTATGTTACATAAGCTATCAAACATGTTCAATTTAAAAACATATATACCATAAAATCATGGTGTTTTAAATTACCGCTTCATTAAATAAATTTCATGCACTCAATTTTAAGATTAACTTAACAAAATCATAGGCTCATACTATAGAATTCCATTATTGGAAACACATGTCAAAAATAGATCTAATAAAAAAAATACCTTAAAAAGAGGGAAAGGGTAATGTGAAGGTCAACAGAAAATTATCCTTTGGAATTATAAATAAATAGTTTATATCAAAACTAAGGACATGGAATAGAAATAAAAATATATTTATGTAAAATTGAATGACAGATAAGATGATCATCACCATGTCTGAAAATTAAAATCCTAAAAATTATAAGTTGGAGGTAAAAATGCAAGTGATTTCTCTGTATAAATATTTAATGAATCGAGATTCTAAGTTTAACTTGTTTTCCAATATTTGAGGAATTTTATTAACATCTTGGTAATAAATAGAAAAAATAAACAAACTTTATTAATTTCCATGTTAGAATCTTAATATCATCCTTTTTTTGTGAACTGATTTATTTTAAATTTCTATCATAGTCCCTAAAAATGATATTCGACAAAAACAATTTATATCCAAACCACATTTAATGAATCATAATACTCACAAGTCATTTCTCCGGTTATTAAATTTTTACTGTGAACCAAGTGTTTGTCAAATGAAATCCAATAAAATAAATAAAAATTTATACTAAAATAATAATATCCAATGTTAAAATTTATTCATTTCAAACTTAACACATACTAAAAATAATTATTTCCATTTTCAGAATGAAAAAAATTAAAGAAATGTCACTAAATTTCCAGAATCATATTAACATTAGATTTCGAAAACATCTAATGTTTATCCAATTTTTATATACCAAATATTTTATAACATTTAATACATTTATAAATAAATTAATTATTCCAAGTATTTAGAGAATAATTACTAAATAAAATCCTTATATATCACATGATTCATATAACTAGTGGACCAATGATGAAAAAATTATTGATTCCAAATACACATGAAAATAAGTTATTCCAATTTCATCTAAAACCACTACCTATGATTCATATACTTATTCATTACTTCTAATATACTTTCATTTTTATTTCCTAGTCTCCTCATTATCTTCTGTATAGACATTATTTTTATAAACATACTGATTCAAATCATTGAGAAAACCCCATAGCAAAATGTCAGAAACAATAACCATAGTTATATATTCATGGAGAATTATTTATAAGATGTATGAAGTATTATATCTTCTTCTAAATATATGAGTCCTTATATATTGAATAGATTATCCATTTTCATTTAACAATCTCTACAATTTTATTATTTAATCATAATTATCCCCAATATATGTGTTATGGTTATGTTTTTTAGTCTACAATTTTCCAAATTAGATCTTCCAATGTGGCTTAAAACAACCTTTGATAATAACTATTATGCCCCAACCACTGAATCCTAGAGTTGGTGAACAATTTTACTACATTTTAATGATTATAAGGAATAAAATCTTGGATTAAAAGAAATATTATATTAGTTTTGGAATCCATATGTAGACAGGATACCCATTTTACATTGGGAAAAAATAAAACATAATACATAACAAATTCTAATAGACTGTATCCTTGAAAATTCATTCAAAGATATATTCATCATCACCCAGGGAAAGGAAAATAAATAATGGTGTGGTAAAATTCCCATTAAGGGAAAAGTAAATCAGATTCTAAAATTCATTAATATTGAATGATAAATATGTAATGAAAAAATGAGGATTGAATAATTAGATATAACTAATCACATGAGCTTCCAACATGACCATGATTATTCTATGTACTCAAACAATGACAGGAAATAATAAAAAATAAGTAATGAAAACCATTTGATGTCCAAACTATCAATAAATTTCATCAATACAAATAATAATATATTCTTTCCCCAATACAGATTATTTATGTGGGTAGAAACATATCTGATCTGTGTAATGATCTATCATCTAGACAATTTAAAAAATGTTCGAGAAAAACAAAAATGGTTCTTTTCCAACTCATTTCATCTCAATAGAATACTTATGTATCAAGGGGATTTTCTATATATGATCTCCAACTATTCATTCATTTCCATATCATTCCACACATTAAATAATAGCTGAACTAAATCAATATGTTATAACAATATAAATAAAATTTCATATGATATATCAATTCATCTCCAGTATGAATAAACATAAAACATTTACTAACTTTTGGATGATGATATCATAAGAGATAATCCTATATGGAGTATAATATTCAAAAACTGAATTTAAAATATATGAAAATACATTAAATTATATGACTAAAAAATTATAGATGAAAAATCTTGTTAAAACCAGTTGAAAAAAATACATTTTTATAAAAATAACCTTTCTATGAATATTAATTTTTTAAAGACCACAATACCCAAAAATATTAAGATGGGTTTTCATTTATGTAAACATAAAACCTTGAAAAGGAAGATGAAAATAAAATAATTTTGATGGTGGCAAAAACGTCCTTGTTGTTATATATGATAAGAATATAATATTCCTTTTTTATGTTTGTCAGAATGTTCCATAAAAAAGGAGTAAAAATGATCATTTTTAAAACCTTTGAATGAATTTTAAAATATAAATAAAATTTAATTTATAATCCTTTTATGTAAATAAATTTATAATATAATATCTAGAATTTTAATGTACATAAAAAATATTTGATAAATAAATATTTAAACATTAATAGTTAACCCAACCACATTGAATATTCAAATATTAAGCCACATGGAATGATACTATTTAAAAAACATTAAATATGATGATAATAAATAAATAAATAACAAAATAAGTTAATGGATATTTATATATGCCTTATAAAAAAATAGGTAGTATAACTTCAATGTATTCCTCAATGAATGGAAAATTTGACAAATTCCCTTACCTTATTTCTTGACATTCATCGTACTATTTTGAACATACTCTTCCATGGTTATATTCATTTTATTTTATCAGAAGGACTTCATTTGTTGTATGTTTTCCCAATGTAAGGTTTATTTGAAAAATTGAGGGGATTTTATATGTGAAATCAGTAGTTTTTTTTGAGATAAAAAATTAATGTTGTGTGGGGAACTTGGGGATGAGGTTCCCTTTTATAATTATGCTGAGGTAACTTTTTGGACAACCTAAAATTTTAATTCAATATAAATTAATTTTTAATTCCAAATTTATAAAAATTGAGTTATTCAGAAGATTAAATGATGATTGGTCAAAATCATCTGAAAAATAATTTTTTAGACAAGTCTATGTCACATTTTTACCCATATCATTTGTCATCATCCATTAATAGAACACATTGACTAAAATCATGTCAACTTGGCTCTTTTACTCATTAAGGGTTAATATAATTACTATAAGATTCCAAACAAATCATAAATGAGTTATGGGTTACATATTCAACCTTATTCCAATATTTTTTAAATTTTATATATTTTTATGACCTTTATATCATATAATAACATATTATTTATTTGAAAATATCAATATTGTCAATTTTGACAACAATCATTTGATGAAATTATCAAAAAATTATAAATAAAAATGTTTAATTTCAATCCAAATGATTAATACAACATGATATATTCTGGGAAATTTATAAATTTCATGGAAGATTTTATTTCAATAAAATTAAATTTATTTTAATATTTTTAATAACAATTATTTTATGTCTATTTGTTAAAAAATTGGTGCCTCGCTATTGTGAAAAGAATTAATTTAATTAGTTCATCATTATATTTTTTTAAAAATTATCATGATTAAGATAATCATATTTTCTGTCAAATTTATACTTAATGTAGAAGATATTTTATAAAAAAAAAATTTAAATAATTTAATACTTATTAAAAACATGATTATGGTTTATTTTCCATTCCTTCAAATAAACTATTAAAAAAGTATAAAATTCAAAAAATTGGGTGTAATAGGTCCTAAAATAGTCCCAAGGATTCATCTACCTGATATAACACATTAAAAAATATTATTTCAAGTTTAATTGAAATTTTATAATACTAATAATAATATATCTACCTTTAATTACGAGATTTACCCTTAATTGGGGTAATTAAAAAATTTCTATGTTATTATTTATATTTACCAGAAATAATATAAAAGTATATAATAAATTTAGACATTCTTATTCCAAATATTGAATAAATTTTTCATAATCAAATACAAATAATTGGATACAATTAATTTAAAATTAATTATGTTTGACAGAATAAGAAAATGGGGTTTCAAAGTAAAAAAATTTAAGAGATTGATATGTTTTTTTATCTAAATACATTGTGAAATGGATTATAATTTCTTAAATTATATTAAATCTTTAAAAATATCATATTTAACATTAAATCCAATCTACAATATAATTTGACACTATAAATTATTTAGATGGAAATGCTATTTTTAAATAAAATTCTATATTATATCACAATTCAAAAAATCACGATCTTTTTATAATAATACCCAAAACCTTCCTATCATAATTTATATATTACTCATTAAAATATGGTGTTTATTATTTATATTAGAATTTATAAATGTTTCAGAAACTATTTTTAAAAAACGTGTGTCATCAAAATTCAGTAATGTTGTCTTATTATAAAAACACATCTTTAATTCAAAAAATAGGATATTTTTTCTTCTATCAATTCTAGATAAAAGATAATTTAATTTATAAAAATTATATTTAATATTATCTATATATATATTTAATAGTATCTAAAAAGTCTGATTTATTTATTTTTTTGGTCTAAAACAAACTACTACGCATTTAATTAGTTATTATTAAAACGTGTACATTGTCTTAAACAAGTTTATATATTTATTTCTAATTAATTATAAAAAATGAATTAAATAGTATATTTACATAAGTTAAATTAACCTATTCGTCTTCAAAAAATTTACATCTAATACATAGTTTTATTTTATTGAGTAATATTAATAGTATATTGTGGTACATTTATTATCGGTGTCATGTGAAAATGTATGATATCAAAGTGATTAAATTTAAAATGATACAGACAATAAAGTCATAGGGTGATATAATATCTATGTGTTTTATACAATGTTACATAATTATTTGATGTGAAATTCTATTGATAATTTTTTTGGATGTTACCTTATTCCCCTTTTGAAATTTCAACATTGAAATTTTGTTTTAAATAAATTATTGATGGTATATCACCTTAATCATTTCATCATGTTCATAAGTCACTTATTCATAATTATATTTCCTCCATAACACATTGATAGGTTGTGTTTTATTATTTCAATAAACCATATATCTCTGGTATTAAATCCTTATGAGATTATCCACATAAGATAGATCATAATCTTGTTGTACCACCTCTTTGTTTAATACATGTGATTGATCTGTTGTGTACATCCTCAATTGGGGATACATGGAACACATCATGAATTTTATCTTTGCATGGTATAATATCAAGATTATTGGCCACTTTTTCATTGTGATCAAGGTTCTCAATGGGGATAATGTACCTCAAGATTATCTTCCCTTTCATTCCAAACCAAAATAATCTCTATCATGGTGATATTTAAAGGAATAACTTATCTTCAATTTCAAAATCCATGACCCTATGGAAATTGTCAAGATGTAACTTTTACCAACTCAGATCAGCATTGATATGTTGATGGATATCTTGAACCGTCTCTTTCATTTTGTGTACAAGATCAGATCGGTGTTTCATTCACTCTCACACTTCTTCCCAATAGGTTGGGGTAATACATCCTATTCAATACAAAGATTCTCATGGATCCATATGAAAACACAATAATAATATATTTCTATATGATACCTAACCCAATAGGTGATTCTGACCTCCACCCACCATTTAATTCAATTGACAAATATTTTATATTTTCTTCCTGGGGCTGAATATCTCATTCAAATTGGCCATCAATTTGGGGATGATGGGCCACACTGAAATTCAAATTAGTACTCAAATAGTGTTGAAAACTTATGCAAAATTTATATGTGAACATTAGATCATGATGAAGGATGATATAAAGTGGAAACCCATGTGGCTTCACAAAATCCTCGATACATATCATGTTATGTTTTTCAATAGAGAAATCATTACGAATTATATTAAATTCACCGTTATTGGTGAGTTGATCAACCAAAACCCATATCAAATTGATTCTTTTGTAAGCGTTTGGGAGGTCAGTGATGAAGTCCATGGTGACATTATCTCATTTCTAAATGGTTATTGGTTGAGGTTTCAGGATCCATTTATACATTTTTTCTCTTATTTAAATCGATGACGTACCAAACACCATGACATATATTCTAAAAGATCCTTCGTTATGATATCCCAGTATAAATGGTATCATAGATCATATTATATATTCAGACTTCCAAATTTTATAGAGAAAGATATGATACGTTTATTACATGATAACTCTTTTTTTATCTTAGGTGATGAAGGAACACATATGATCTTTCCAAACTAAATCACATTGTCGATATGAAAATATAATATATTCCATTCTATTATTACATTATCCTTATATTGTACCTCTAGGTCATCCCTTATTGCATACATGATATTCTATTATATAGAGTGTTTAGAATGAATTTAGTCAAGGTTGGATGAATTCAATGTCATTATAATTTCCAAATCCATTATTTTTTACATCCATGAAGATATGGTCATTCATAATCCCCATCATTGATAAATTAACATGATACTTTCTGATAAAATCATCTATTACCTTGTTTTCTATTCCAGGTGTATACTGAAGAGAGATATAGTAATATACTTCAAACCCCAACCATCTCATATGATTATATATTGAGAATGTTTTTCTAATAAATACATTAGAGTATTATGATCGGAATATATGCCATAGTTCTCACCATACAGATAGTGCTGCCAGATTTTCAAGTAACAAATTACTATGACAATATCCTCTTTACGCATCATGTAGTTATGATCAGGTATCATTATCTTCTTAGAGGAGTAGGCTATTAGTTTATAATTCGTTATATGAATTTAAATGTATCAATACATTGTAGAATCACAATATATCACAAACCATTGTATACTAGTTGGTAATGTGAGTATAGGTTTGGAAAATAGAGTCTTCTTTATACCTTTAATATTTACTCACATTATTCCATTCATATATAATTAACCCTTTCCATTTTATGTTGATTATCAAGGTATACAATCATGAGAAATTTATCAAAAATATGGCTATAGTAGCTCCTAATACTAGAAAAAAATATATTTTTAGGATACTTTTAGGTTTGTGCAGTAGTTAAATTCCCATTGTTTGTAAATGGTCTATATAAATTCCTTCACTTTGGATCATGTCTCCCAAGAATGTGAATTTCTATATCCAAAAGGCACAATATTGTAGAATTAAGTAAAAATTATCCATCTATATTTCATCTGAAAGAATCATTATATGTTATTAATTTCCCACCATTCTCTTGGAGTAAGTGAGAATATCATCGATAAATAGTACCACAAATTTTTCATGATAGTGTATAAATACACTATTCCTGAAATCCAAGAGGATTGCAGGGAATTACTATGTTGTAAGGGAATTAGTATAAAATTTTAGTTCCCATAACAAGTTAGGAATGAAGTCAAATGACTGTCATCCTTACTGACCATTATTTGATGATATCTAGAACAAAGACCCACCATTAAAAAGTATTCTGCTCCATGTAGTTGATTGATGAAGTCATAAATTCTTGGAAGATTATAAATGTAATATATGGTGTTCTTTTTTTGTTCCCAATAATTGATACCCTACATCATTGATCAATCCTACATGGCTAAGAGCATTGGTGCACCACATGGTTATGCACTATGGTGAAATTACCCTTTTTCCATGATCCCATTAAGCTACTTCTTTAACTCCTCTAGTTCTATAGGGGTTATCTTTTTGGGGAATTTTGAGATAGGACTGGCTCCAATTATGATTTATATTGAGAAAACAACCTCATGATATGAGGGAACCCAAGTTAATTAATCTAAAAATACATCACAATATTCCCTCACACAGGTAAATTCATGCATGTTTATACATTCCTTTAATAAAACCATTTTAGAGAGGTATAATTCTTCACTATACATCAACAATCACACTGTTTATGTACATTCAAAATGAGGTTCATATACCTCCTTTACATTTTATAGGATCTTGGGATGGTTTAAAATTTGAAATTATATTTCTATTTCCTAATATGCAAAGTTATATATATATATATATAAAATGATATTCCATCCAATCTCATTATATCTTCGAACTCCACCTAGGTAAGTATCGTTATATTCATTTGAAGAATCACCCTAGAGAATCCATCATCATAATAGTACAACACTTGGGATGAAATAATCCCCAAAATGGGGTTTTATAGATATCTCTACATCAAGGGTTGATGGATTCAATTCAATAGTTCTAGAAAACAGATAGGATATAATGGAATTCATAGAAATAGAATCTAATAAGACTTTTTCCATTTTTAGTGAATAAGAAGTGTAGTTTTTATTAATTTTTTTACATTATCCACTTATGGAGTAGTTATTGAATATGATTTTTCTTGATGAGTTGACTTTGGTGGCTGTTGACACTAAATACCCCTAGGACTAGAGGTTTAAATCACTACATTTTATAGTTATATTTCACCCTAGAGTTAAAGAATTAATCCAAGGTTGGTGATCTCATCTCCTCCACCTTTTTTTGTTTTTTATTTACATATCTATGAAATTCATTATCTTCAGGGACTTCTCTCACAATTTATTAGAATTTACTTGTCTGTTTGAGGAAATTTCCCTGATTTTTATCACACATTAGTGAAATTTCAGTGGTTGATATAAATAACTTCCTCTATCATTAGATCATTAAAAATGAAAATAAAATATTCATTTTTTCTACCTATATAAATGGGACAATTATCCAAACAATATTTCAAATTTAAGAGAAAATCTAATAAAATCTTTATAACATCCAATGTCTTGATTAAGATGACCCTTTTCAATTTATGGGTTTAAGACACTATGTAATCTATCTATTTTTATAATATTGTGGAAAATAATACCCTAGGAATAAATTGAAATCCTTCTGAATTTTTTTTCATAATACAATAGAGAGTCACCATTTTTTATTTTGATAAATGAATTGTCTCTCTGTTTTTGTACAACGGGTATGAGGGAAATACATATTAACAAATTTTTCCTTAATACCATCCAACCAAATATATTTAATTTTATTTTTCTTCCCTATGTTATTAATCAGCATCCATCATTGGTCAGCCTCTCTATTTATATGATAGATGGATACAGTCACCTTCTTTATCATAGAATATCAAAACACATTATAGATCTTCTCCATTGAGTTAACCCCCTATTTAGGAACGATTGTATCTTACCTTCCATATTAATATCCCTAAAATTTTATCAATATATTGTTTAATTTCTTTTTTTGGGAGTTATAAGATCTGAATAATTTTACTTATTTTTTATTGAATGAGAAATTTTTGTAAGAATCTCCTGAAAGCTCTAAGCTCCTCCTCCAAAGGAATTGGCGATTTCAATTAAGAAATCATATAACTATACATCACATAGGGTGTTGTCATTGTTTTTCATAGTTATGATGATTCTCAATAATATAAATTCCCTGAAAAAATATTAGTGACCATGTTAGGGAAAATTATTTCATTACATTATTTAATTAACTCTATAGGTGTGTCTTGTCATATCCCTATGTTTAGAATTATCTATAACAAATTTTATTCATTTATAAAAAATATGTAGTTTCATACTAATGGTTGTAAGTTATATTATATAATACTTTTTCTAAAATTATTAAATCTATAGTATGATATAAAATACAAAAAACATAATATTTCTTACATGTTTATTACATAATTTTTACGATAAACAATGAAATATAGTTAGAAAACTATGATCCAGTGTTTTAGTGTATTGTGAAAAAAAGGACCATAAAAAAATTTAAATAACAAATAAATAACATTAATATAATTCTTTGATATCTAGATTCTTATTGTCCCTCACGTTCTCCTTAGTATAGGTAATCATCTATGTATATAAATAAAAAAACGGGCCAACTAAAATCCAAGTAAGAGGATAGATAATTACATGATTCAAAATAATGTGGATAAGAATAATCATAATCTTCATAAAAATAACCATAGTTTCTTGATCATAATCATTAGATCAAGCATTATATAAATAATTTGAATGTGGACATTCCTAAAAATAAGGCATCTTGCCTTAGTGGTCAAATACCACCCAATGTTGTAAACCAAGAAAGTGTCATTTTCTTGCGTAAAATATTGAATAATCTTAATATAATCATGGTGATCCAATATGGAATCATGTTAATTTATATTTCACATTGTCTCATAACAAACTTCACATTACCCAATTCATTCGAAATCAATATAATTGTAGGTGTATCCAAAACACCGTAATATTTACATAATCATGCATGACACATATAAGGTATATCTATCATTGACATAGAATAACCAAGGGAAAGGTATGGGGTTCATTTCACACATCATAAGATCATTAGTAAAATTTCGGGTTCCCAAACAAAAAATATAAAAACATAATTGTTTTAATATTCATCATTCTTGAGCAAAGAAGAAACAACTCAAGAGGAGTCAAAATGAGTTTTTGGAAAGAATATTTCTTTTGAGGAACATTTTTATTTTAATTAAAACAATATTTGAATAATGTATAACCTTGAAAGGAAATTTATGTAGTGAAAAAATTATATTTTAGGAATATATAAAGAACATACACCTTGAAATTTGTCATGGTAGAGGAGTAACCCGATGAATGGAAATTAAGTTCGAGAATATCAATACCTTATGTCTGAATGATTTACTCACATTAATATAATAGATATTAAAATTAAACTCATTAATTTTTAAATAAATAACCACTTATATACGTGTTTTTTTCATTATAATTTTTTTGATTTCTTTTACAGAAATTTTTAATTGTTATAGCGTTTAGTTTCATCTTTTTTGTGTGTTCTTTTTCATGGTTTTGATGATATATTCCACTGTATATTTGAATGAAAGAACTTGAAAAATTAGAATAAATATCCAAATATGAAATAATATGTTATTAATGAAATTTTAAAATTAAAAATGGTTTAAATATATTTTTTTCCATATATGATGATGATTAATTAGATAAAATTATTATTATCTCCTTTAATATTAACTTGGTCATTTTTTTATCATCATGAACTAGTGGTGTTTTATTACTTATTATTATATATATATGGTTGTTCAAAAAAATAAAAAAATGTTATAAAATAAATTGTACAATATTTTTTAAACATTTTAATTGTTTTAAGACTATCCTTGAATGTGGTAAAGGAAAATGAAATATTATCATCCTCTACGATAATAAATTAACACCTCATGGATAATGTTTTTATTTTTTGAAGAAAAGGAAGAAGATAAAAAATGTGATATTTTTTTATTAAAATAAAATAATAATATTAATTTATAAATAACATAATTTAGTAAGAATTCCACTTGGATATGGGTTGTGGATGTGATAATAAAAATGAATATAAAAAAATTAAAAGAAAATCAAATAGGATTTTATCTCTTCAATTATTTTTCTTTTGAACCTCTTTATTACAATTGGATTAGTTTTTTATTGGGAACAATGCCTTCTATATGTGGAGGACAGGTATTGGAAGAGGATTTATCTTAATTTTGTAATGTTTAAATTATTGGTATGTGTTTGGGTTTGTGATTATGAGGGGTTGAATTTATGTTGTATGAGAGGGGTGTTTTTTGATTATTTTATTCACTAATTTGTTCTGTTGGAATAATAATATGGATATTATTTTTTTCTATGAAGAATACATAAGGGGATGAATAAGAGTTATATATTATGTCATATAATAATCCATGACTCATTAAATGTTTAATTTAAATTATTATGTTATATAAAATAATTTAACGGAATTCACTATTCACCAAAAAATAAACTATTTTAGAAAAATCCCAAAGATTAACCCTATTTTTTCAACGTCCATAATTAAAAAACAAACCCCAATTATAAAATAAGAGTTTCTATATATTATGAATTTTAAATTTAATAAAAGTCATCATTTATTATAAAAATACCTATTTTAAATTTATAACTTTTTTTGTGACACTATGACAAAATTGTTAAGGCCTTATTAAATTCTCTTACAATCATATGAAAAAATAATAAATTTTGAATCTATTTTGTGAAATTTAATTTTTAATTAAAAAATGTAATAAATATTATATTCAAAAAAACATTTATGCTTTAACAATTACCTATAATTAATTTATCATTTTTTTAACATTAGTTTTCTTATATCAAGAGATAAATATATCATAATTTCGTCTATAAGATCTGAAAATTTTATCTTAAAATTCATATGTGAGGTTGGAATTCAAATTGTAAGATTAATGTTATTAATTTTCAAATTACTAAACCAAAGTTCATATTTCTATTCCATTGGTATATGTTCCTTAATTTCAATCACTTATTTCATTATTCATTTATGATAACAAGATTTTAATTGGGATATCTATAATATTTATGTGTTTTATATCATATGAGATAACTATAATAACATTAATTCTATTGATAAATGTTTTGGTCATTACATTCCACCCCTTTGAAATTTCTCCTTAATATTTTCATTTTACATAAATAGATGAAGATATTTTCCCATCATCGTTTCTTCATATTCACAAGTTGCTTCTTCATGTTTATTGTTACTACAAAACAATTTGATAATGTAGGTAGTATTGTTTCCTATAACCTTATATCTCTAATATAAAAACTCTACCTGGATTTCCTCCTAATAGATATTTTCATCTCGATGTATCGCTTATTTATTCAATACAAGTGAGGGATCTGGTATGTAATTCATGACCAACAATACATTTAAAAATCATGAATGTTTTATATATGTGGTGTATATTCAAGCTGATTGGACACGTCTCATACGAAATGATGGATCACAAAGGGGCTAAGTTATGATGGTCTTAGCTTAAATTTATTTTCAAACTGCATGACCCTCTAAGATGGTGATATTTGATGGAATAATTTATCTCCATGTCGAACTACATGTCCCTTTAATAGTTCTCTAAAAAACCTATTTTGTCGACTACGTGCATCAATAATATGTTTCATGATAGATTGAACATTATCTATCATTTCATGTACAAGATCAGTTCCATTTTAGTTTTTTTCAGCAAATTCATCCCAATAGGATGTAGTTCTATATCACATTCTATATAGAGTAATATATGGAGTCAACTAAATAATGGAGTTGAAAATTTTGATATATGATCACTCAACCAATTAGAGATACTGATCCCATCAACCTTTTAATTCCATTGAGCATTCTTGTAGTATTTATTCCAGTTTTTGAATAGTTATTTTAGTTTTTCCATCATTTTGGGGATGATATTCAATGATTAATTTCAATTTAGTATGTAAATAATGTAAAATAATTTTACAAAATTTAAATGCGAACCTTGGATCATGATAAAATTTGGATCACCATGTAGCCTCACCACTTCATTCACATATATCATTAAATTTTGTTCATGAAAAAAAAAAAATCTTATTAATAATAAAGTGGGATATCAAGATAATTCAATCCACCACAACCAATATCACATTATTTCCATTTAATGTCTTTGAGAGACCATTGTTGAATATCATGGTTTCATTCTATCATTTTCATGGGTGGTATAGGTAGTGGTTTCTTCATACCTTTGGAATAATATTTCATTAATTTAATTTGATAACATACCAAACATCATGAGATATATTCCATAATCACATTTTTAAATTATACCACTAGAAGTGTACTCGGAGTTCATGGTTCATCATGGTATATACAAGGTTTATATAAAAAGTTGAGATATGTTCTCTATCAAATATATTGTTCATTAAATATTCTTATGAAATCACACGCAACCTCAATCCAACCAAAACCACACAATCATAGTCGATATGGAACTCTTAAAGATTCACATCCATTAATACATTCTCATTATTTTGAAACAATAGATCATCCCTTTGTGCATTCTCAATAATATCTTAGATAGATGGTCGAGAAATAATTTGGAATATATAGGATGCATTTTCTGCAATTATAACTTCTAAAACCTTCCATTTCACATCCACGAAGATAATGGATCTCTCAATAATCACCATGGATAGATTAGGGGTATTTTAATCTACGACTATAATATGCATGTTTAGTTTTACATGATGATAATTAATATTGCAATAATTGACTTTTATTATCTCTAACATTCTATTTTGATGCATATTTGTATCAATTTGTGTGAATATATACATTATAATCCTTTGATCAATATATATATAACACATAACAAAAAATTTATAGTGTTTCCATATTTTAAGAAAAAATCATGGATTATTACTCCTTATAACGAGTCAGGTAGTTCTTGTCATGGATTTTTTACTATTGTGATGCATAGGCAGTCACATTATTATTCAGGATTTGTATAAAATACAATCCTTTCATTGAATCAACAATTTATATCACAAAACCATCCACAATTTTTGGATTTTTGAATATAGGTATAGTGATCATCCACTTTTTTATCTCATTGAATATTTACTCGCATTAATGTATAAATACACCCCTTACCCGTTTCTTTATTAACATATTGGTATAGAAAATCATTTGGAATTTCACATATGAAATCGAAAGTACCCTAATAATCCAAGAAAAAAATTAATTTATGTGATACTAGTTGTTATGGGACATTCATCAATTGACTTTGTTTTTAAGAATCCACAGAAATTCAATCACCTGTGGTCAAATGCCTCATGAATTTGTCTTATATCATAAAAACTAAACACATTCTAAATTTGAAGACCAATTTTTATTTCCATAATGTCACTAGAACAATCCATTGATGGTCTTCACATTCCTCATTTGTTTTTCATTATATGATAATATCAGTGATAAATGGAACCACAAATTATTCAAGGTAGTGTTAGAAGACTATATTCATCAAATATACGAGTATAGAAAGAGAATTACTATGTTTCAAGATTATCAATAAAAACAAATAAATCCCAAAAACTTATACAGAAAACAACCTTATGATTATAATATGTTTTCACTATCAGTTGAGGATAACTAGAATAATTATCCATCTTTGAAAAATATTTATACCATCATAGTTGATAAAAAAAGTCATCAATCCTTCGTAGATGAAACATTTTCTTTATGGGGATCTTGTTGAGTTGCCTATAATTGAAGCATAGCCACATTGATACATCATTCATCCTTCAAAATATAATTGGCTCACCCCAAGGTTATTTACTAAGGCATATGAACCATTTTTTCATGTTTACATATAATTAGTTACACTCGATGAATCAAGGTTTAGTGCTTATGATTTCATAGACCTCTCACTACCTATAGAAGAATCATTGTTCCATGTGTTTTGGTCTCCTTTCCTTCATCATATTGGAAATATTATTTAAATATCTATTTCATTCATGAGTTCATTGCCTTCTAACCCACACTTGTTGAATTATCATGTACCTTTTAGGGGATTCTAATGATTATTCATCCTATTGATTTCATATTTGAGTGGTTGGGATTTCATTCCACTTTATTTGTTAGATATTCCAACTGGAAAATACATCTTTCTTTTCGTATCTTCATATCCATAGTACCATTCAATAAAATATATCTCCACATTGAGAGAAAAATGGTCATCTTTATTGCAACACCCAATGACTCTAATTACTAAAGACTATCAAGGGTGTGGTTTTACACCAAAAAATAATTGATTAATTCCGCTAACAATATTGATAAAAAAACTCAAGGTGTACCTTTAAAGCCCTATAAAACACTCTTCATGAGTCGTGATAGATTCACCGTAATTTTTCTTCAACAATATAATTTCACACTCTATATTTTTTCAAAAATCTTGAGGGAAATATATATTATGAAATATTTTTATTAAGTCTTTCCAATTCATCATTCCAATTTCATCATTCCACATGGTGTTCTTAATAAATTCCCACCACTGTTCGGACCCTCCATCTAAATGATAAACTGATAGATTCACTGACATATTATAAGAATAGAAAATACCAAAAATAATATTCTCCATTTTTTTTAACCACATGTTTTTGACTAGTGGATCAAAAGTTTCACTAATATTTGGTGTTCATTTACATATAAAATTAGTTATACCTGGTTTCTCCATATTTAGGGATGCAAAACATTCCAAATTATTTCTATTATATTTCATAGCTAGAGACATCTAGGTAAGAATGAAAACAAAATGATTTAATCCACATCCAGAGGAATTAGGGATGTCATTTGGTAAATTGTGATATTTTGCTTCAAACATTTTGTTTCCCTAGTTTCTCCTAGTTCACAACATTTTCTAAAATAGAAACAGTGTGAAAAAAACATATTTCAATAGGTCATGAATAAATAATTTAGTCTTTTTTGAAATTAACTATAAATTAAAAATATATTTGATTCCCTATGTTTATCGTTTATCTTAAAAAAATCATCCTGGGTACTTATATATACATAGTCTCTTACTAAGGTTTCTCGCGAATGGTCATTAATACTATATCCCAAAGTATCTGATGTTTGATATGATAATGACCCTACATTTTCTTAAATGATTATTACAACATTTGAAGATAATCAATGTTACAAAGTTACTAAACCTTGATCCAATGATTTAGTCTATCAGATGAATTGAAACCGTACAAAACATTTACATAATACAACATAAAAATTTATTTAATTTTTTTTGTAGTTTCACGGGGCCCTTATTTTCTCCTTTTATAATTAATCACCTAAGGATATACATCAATGATATGGGTGTGATAAAATCCTAATAAGATGATTGATAAATACATATACCAAAATAACATGGGTCACTACTGGAAACATGATCTTTCCCAACACTTCTATACCAACGGTTTGTAAAAACCGTTGGTATAGCTAACCTTTCCCAACGGTTCATCAAAACCGTTGGGAAAGGGCCTAAAAACACACCCTTTCCCAACGGTTTTGGTGAACCGTTGGGAAAGAGTGACCTTTCCCAACGGTTCACCAAAACCGTTGGGAAAGGGGTGGATTTTTTCCCACTTTTTCCCAACGGTTCATCAAAACCGTTGGGAAAGATTACCCTTTCCCAACGGTTCACCAAAACCGTTGGGAAAGGGTGTGTTTTTAGGCCCTTTCCCAACGGTTTTGATGAACCGTTGGGAAAAAGTGGCAAAAAAACCAGCATCCAACTTAATAAAGGTATACCCACCCAGAACCTATCCCAACGGTTGTCAAAACCGTTGGGATAGGTCTATCCCAACGGTTTTCAGAACCGTTGGGATAGGTTCATTGATGTTTTTCCAGATCTACTAACGAATAACATTATATAAATCAAAAATTTTTATAATTATGATAATACATATATATATTTATGAAATTATGTTTACAAAGTGATGTTAGCCTAGTGGTTAAGTCGTTCTATTATAAACGAGGGGGTCCTGGGATCAAATCCCAGCGGTGATTTTATTTTTGGAATTTATATACCAACGGTTCCATTACCGTTGGTATAGATTTCATATTACCTATACCAACGGTTTCCAAAACCGTTGGTATAGGTCTATACCAACGGTTTTCGGAGAACCGTTGGTATAGACCTATCCCAACGGCTTACTTGGCTACGGTTCTCCAAACCGTTGGTATAGGCTATACCAACGGTTTGGAGGCCTATACCAACGGTTCCAAACCGTTGGTAAAGGTTGGTTTTCCAGTAGTGGGTGTCCATAATAATCATCATTCCAGAAAAATCATAGGGTCATCATAATAATCATAAGGGGAATCATTATATAAGTATATAGAATATTGAAATATATAAAAATGAAAAATCATGTCTTAGTGGTCAAAAAAAATTAATTGCGAACAAATAAAGTAGCATGTTCACAATGCACACTTTTTCATGATCATAAAATCAATATCATGAAAATATCTTGAACCATGTAAAAAAATATTTTGAATTATCTCATGAGATACACTGCACAACCCAATGCAATGGAGTGCTAATTATTTTTGGGAAAACCAATCACATCATTATAAATAAATAATGATACATGAAATTTATAACTCATAATTACATTAGACATAAAATAACTCATGGATTGGAATGATTTTCATTTCATATAGTATACATTCATGAATATATGTGGGGCTTCCAAAATTAGTAACCAAAAAACATATTTTGTATATGATTTATCATTCTAAGGAAAATCATAATAATCTACAAGAGTCAAAATGTGTTTCAGAAAGAGGTATTATTTTGAGAAGTTCTTAAATTTGACATAAATCAAGATTAGAAACATGTATATCCAAAAAAGGAAAAGTTAAAAACTAATAAATAATATTTTAGTAATATTAAATGAATATCCACACATAAATTTGGAAAAAATAAAAATAACCAAAAGACAAGAAATTCGGTTCGAGAATAACCTTACCTTATGTTTGTGAGATTTCATCATATTAATATATAAGATATTTAAATCAGAATAATTATTTAATAAATATAAAACATATTTTATATGTATTTTATTCATTATTATTTTATTAAGTTCATTAATGTACTTTTTTTTGAATTATAGAGTTCAATTTCATCGTATTTGGTGTTTTTTTCATGGTTCTCTTGATCAATTCGCTTGAATATATTTATGTAATATCAGTTTAAATAATAATAGTTATCCATAATTAATGTAATACTTTATTGATGAACATATAGTAGTATAAACATACATATATTGTATTTTTTCTACATTTTATGATGATTCAATAGTTAAAGTGTTAATGTTAATCATTTAGATTAATTTCGCGGTTTTTTGATCCTCAGAATCTATTTGTTCATAATTATTTGGTATTGTGTATATATGTTAGATATATAACATAAAAATTTTATATAAAAAATGTTACAGAATATTTCTACCATTATAATGGTTTTATGACTATCTTTGAATGTCACGATACAAGCTGGTTAGATATCTGAGCCACCGCCCGACCCGATCTGCGACATGGCCCGAAGGGAATGCCGGTCTACACAGGTAGAAAAAGAGTATCGAGAATCAATATAAACCCAAAGAGAAATATTTGACCTAAATAAAAGATATAGATAAATAAGTATAAACTGGGAAAGCATGTAAATAAATTAAAATGAACTGAACAAACTGATAGGAGAAAATGGAATAAACTAAGTAACAAGACATTCCTCAGGTGACCTCATGGATCAACACGGAGTATAAACTACACTTGTAGTAACATTGATTTGAAACTAGACCCTGAAACTAATAAGATAAATATGACATGAGTGCTGAGATGGTCAGTAGGAATGCCAAAGTACATCAACACCGTATTCCCTTGCCTTTTAAAACAATCCCAAAATGCAAAAGATTGGAAATAGAAAATAATGAAATAATGTTTTTCATTCTATTAAAATTCAAGTAAAAATAAGAAATTTCAAGAAAATTATTTCACTTCTACATTGTTACCAAAATAGGATCCAATCATGCATTAACACTTCGATATAAAAGGAGACTAATTTATATTAATAATAATGATTCACTAAAGAGAGTGAAAATAAGAAATAAATGAATTGAAAATCATATCACAAGAACCATGGGAAATCACTATGCATCTAGTGTTAGATGGAGACCTAGGATCTGTGTACAATAGTGAAACCTAGAAATAGACCTACAAAGAACCATGTTTTCATGAACACTCCACTAGTAAGGAACACACCAATAACCTAGTGGCCTCTAATCAATCTCCATTATGTTTAGTTATTATTTTAAGAGTCAATCTTTCTAGACGAAACTAGGGAGAACCACTTCGGTATCATCTATCATACTAATCCTGGTCCACTCACCAAGATACATGAGGTTACCCAGGTGAACTATTTCAAATGGTGTTAATGTTTAATCAAGAGAAGAAAATTGAATACAACTCTTTCTTTATTCATAACCAATTCAACCACTCACCCCCATCCCCCCTCCTTATGCGCATTCCCCCTCTTTCACATCACACAATGTGTAATCTAGAACATTAGCCACATACAATAAATCACATTTTAACACGTGTATCACATTTATGAAACTAGGTTTAAAGGCCTCTAGAGTGGTTTTTCACTTTTTCAAACCATTCTTAATGTGCAAAATGGGCCTCTTTGCAATACAAGGAATTTTAACATTTTAGAAAACACTATTTCTCAACACCTTCATGTTACAAAAATCCTTTCAAAGAACACCTTCACAACCAAGGGACCACATATTTAAATTAGGCATAAAACTAAGTTTACAATGGGGTAATCCTTCTATGAAAATCAACTTTTCATTATACTTTTATAACCAAAACTGACCGAAAGGCCCCATGTCTATGGAAATACACCTTCACATTCAAAACATATAGGAAACCACTTTTCAGGAACCCCAATTATTTTTATGTATACATATATATATCTATATATGTCATATATATGTCATATAATAGTAGAAGACATAATTTTTAATATAAAACCAAGAAATAATAGAAGTTCTAATTAAAGATCCAGCCATAGGGAACCTAACACACGGTGTAACCATCCCAAACATTCAAATCTTAGCACTTTCTAACTAGAAGATTATACTCCCCCATTATGCATATTCACCTTCACATACATGTATGGAAACCTAGACCATTTTCACACATCTACACTTCCATGAACTTGTGCAATGGTATCCTCACATATATGATTATATGCATATACTAGTAACCACTCACCAACACATACATTTTAAATATTTATAAAGATGCATACCATTCCCTATACATCTATTACACATAAATGGGTGAATTTACACATAATGGGCGACCTATATATATGTATAAACTTACCTATGAATATGCAGGAGAGTCAATAGAGACTCTAGTGACTTGAAACCACAAATAAGGGATGACACACTATACATATAATTTAATAAATCAATAAAAAACATGAAAAACACTTAAAAATCATCACCAAACAATTTTACACCAAAAGCACAATTTAAACACAAAAACACTTTCCAACCACGTATCTCACCATTTATATAATCTTATAAACATATTTAAAAATATTGTATCATATATCAAAAAATGTATGACAACTCTTTGTTGACGCTCCTTTCGTCACAGAATATAAAGATCGGAAAAGGGGAATATCTGAGCTCAAAGTGATTCATCCTTTGAAGAAACATCAAAAATCGACAAAGTGATGAACAAGGAGAACATTTCCCCTAGGTCGCGCAAGTTCCCTCTTGGTCGCGCAAGTACACTTGCGCGCCGCCTAGTGGTCGTGCAAGTACTTGCGCGATGCCTTATGGTCGTGCAAGTGACTTGCGCGACCTAAGTGATAACCGCTCGGTAACCGCCCGGTAACCGCCCAGGGTCTTCTTTTACCTATAAATAGACCCTGTGGGCCCCCCATTCGGGAGGATCTTTTTTCAGAAACTTGGATTGAAGCTCCCGACGCCCAAGTCTCTTCTCAAAGCTTCCAGGACACTTCTAAGGTAATTTTTTTACCTAGAACGGAAGATCTAAAGAGAAGAAGGAAGGCCTAAGTGTTGAAACTTATCAAACACTTGCACGCCGATTTATTTCCTTCAATATAACTTGCGCGTCCCTTTTCTGGAAGAACCTCAAGAGGATTCTAAAGTGATTAAAAAGAATTCGCTCAAGTATTTCAACTCCAATTGAGAATCGCGCAAGTACCCCTCATGTCGCGCAAGTATACTTGCGGGACCAATACTTGTGCGCCGCCGCAATACTTGCGCGCCTTTCAGGACTTGCGCGCCCCCTACTTTTTTGGGTGCCCATCTTGCCCATGTCACCCCTCTTAAGCCATCACACCTTTCCTTTTCAAGATTCAGTCTTCAAGACACTCTTCAAAGCCATTTTATGGCATGATTTCTTGACTTGACTTTCTTATCTGAAATGAATTCTGTGGAATATCTCTCAAAACCTAGTGATCTAAATATCCTTATGTCACTAAATATGGACAGTTCATTTAAAAAAGACTACATACATACATTATAATGCTTAAACTTTTTATCTCAGGGTAAACCATCATTGCACTAAAGTCCCCTTTCACCCTTCACATGTACGAACCAAATTTGTACAAAGGGTAGTTCTAGAACTACGTGGACTTGATTCCCATCCTTATGGGATACGTAGGAACATTTGAGTGTCCCTCGAATCCAGTCCCAAGTCTTTTGGGCCTAACCCCAAATTTCACTTTCAGTCCCTTGGCTGAAAAGTCCTCATGAAAACACACACTGTGTATTCATTAGTTTGTGGACTAATGAGACTTAGGAATTTGCATTGGTCGAGAGGATGGGAGGTCGGACTCATCACACCTTTTTGAGGGGAATTATTGTATACTCCGGGACTCTCTTTATAGATTTAAGTTACGTTCGTGAATCCTTATTACATTACCAAGTATAAAATGGGCTTTCCTTAAGTTTTAACAATCAATGATTAAATATGCAAGAAATTTAGAGAATCTTTTATATGTATTCGAGGTTCTTCATCAATAGAGAATCATCTGTATCTATTTAGAGATTCTTGATCAATGGTATCCTTCAAAATATTTATATAAAAGTCTCTTGGTCATTATGATGACCAGGCTGGTTTTAAAGCCACTCAGTGGGGCACTTGAAGTTTATCGTCATTCAGAAGGACAGGGATTATTTCAAAGTTGGGATCGAACCCATAAATGGGCTACCTACGTATCCTTTGTTTTGGAAAAGGAATCAGAACCCACGTAGTTCGAGTGATGGAGTATGATGTTTATGATTGATGGCTCAAAGAAGAATGTCATAATTACTTTTACACTCTAAGCTCACGTGAGTCATGCTCGGTGTGAGAAACAAGAGGTATTGGTAAAAATTAGACAATTGTTCCATGAAAGATGCAATCATAAGAAATTGTTTGGGGATTATGTATGTATGACTGCCCAGATAGATAAAGGTTTAGGATTCAATTTTAGGGAGAAAATCCAGGAACATGGTCCATAAAGGTATATGTGCTTTATGGAGATTTGAATACTCTAATCTTGGGGCTTACTCTTAAGGAGGATGCCCAGGTTAGGAGGGGACTTATGATTGGGTTTTACTCCTGAAAAGGAAACCAAAATCAAAGGTAAATTAGGACTGGTTAAGAGAAATTTAAGAAACCTGGGGCTTACTCCTAAGGAGGATGCCCAAGGTTTATGACTGGGACTTATTCCTGAAAAGGAAGCCCAGGTTAAGGATTAAGTCTTGGGGCTTACTCCTAAGGAGGATGCCCAAGATTTATGATTGGGACTTGACGCCCAAGATTTATGACTGGGACTTAGTCCTGAGAAGGAAGCCCAGGTTAGGGGACTTGGTTTGGGGCTTACTCCTGAGGAGGATGCCCAAGTTTAGGAATTAAGGTTTGGGGCTTACTCCTAAGGAGGATGCCCAAGTTTGGGAACTTTAAGAATTTGGGGCTTACTCTTGAGGAGGATGCCCAAATTTAAAGGACTTATAACTGGGGATTATTCCTAAAAAGGAGACCCAGGTTAAGGATTCTATCATCTTAAAGGATGAGGTTGAATGAATGAACTCTCCATATTTAGTGATATAAAGATATTTAAATCACTAGGTTTTGAGAGATATTCCACAGAATTCCTTTCAGATAAGAAAGTCAAGTCAAGAAATCATGCCATAAATGGATTTGAAGAGTGTCTTGAAGACTGAATCTTGAAAAGTAAAGGTGTGATGGCTTAAGAGGGGTGACATGGGCAAGATGGGCACCCAAAAAAGTAGGGGCGCGCAAGTCCTGAAAGGCGCGCAAGTATTGCGGCGGCGCGCAAGTATTGGTCGCGCAAGTATACTTGCGTGACATGAGGGATACTTGCGCGATTCTCAATTGGAGTTGAAATACTTGAGCGACTTCTTTTTAATCACTTTAGAATCCTCTTGAGGTTCTTCCAGAAAAGGGACGCGCAATTTATATTGAGGGAAAAAAGTCGGCGCGCAAGTGTTTGATAAGTTTCAACACTTAGGCTTTCCTTCTTCTCTTTAGATCATCCGTTCTAGGTAAAAAAATTACCTTAGAAGTGTTCCGGAAGCTTTGAGAAGAGACTTGGGCGTCGGGAGCTTCAATCCGAGTTTCTGGAAAAAGATCCTCTCGAATGGGGGGCCCACAGGGTCTATTTATAGGCAAAAGAAGACCCTGGGCGGTTACCGGGCGGTTACTGAGCGGTTATCACTTAGGTCGCGCAAGTCACTTGCACGACCATAAGGCGTCGCGCAAGTACTTGCACGACCACTAGGCGGCGCGCAAGTGTACTTGCGCGACCAAGAGGGAACTTGCGCAACCTATGGGAAATGTTCTCCTTGTTCATCCCTTTGTCGATTTTTGATGTTTCTTCAAAGGATGAATCACTTTGAGCTCAGATATTCCCCTTTTCCGATCTTTAGATTCTGTGACGAAAGGAGCGTCAACAAAAGTCCCCCCTCATAGTTGGATCCGGAAAGAAATGAGGATTTGACTCTGAGGAAATTGAATACATTCAAAGGAAAAGGGGGTGCGAAAATCTTCAGGGCACAGAGGGCAGCGCGCAAGTGTGCTGGAACTTGACTTTTATTCAGAGTTCCTTTGTCTTTTGTGGGCAGTTTAAAGTCATGCATGCCGGACATAAAGGGGCTAATGTTTAAGGTCGAAATAGCTTTGACCGAAATGGATTAAAAAAGGATTCAATTCCTTGACAATTTATCTGAAAACATATTACCATACTCAAGCATGAGGAAAAAATGTAAACTATGGCTTAAGAATATTTGAATCTGAGGAATGATATGAAAAAGATCTAAAAGGCATTAGAAGAAGTAGTTTCCAAGAATGAAGTTACTATTATTTAACAAAACCCGTTAGGGGGTTGAAATATGCAGGGCCACCTATGGGCATTGGCTGCATGGTCAAATAAATAGCATCTTTTGGCTGACAAGTCTGTTATGTGGACTGTTTATGCAAGGCCACCTATGGGCACGTGCTGCATAGTCAGGCAAAAGAACTCCCAGAAATTTACTTTCCTAGAGCTAAAAGCCAGTGAAAGTTTATGGAGATTCAAATTTTTTATAGTATAGAGTTTGTTGTATGGAAAGAGGTACTTGAATATGGAGAAGATATTTCCGAATAAGAACATCGAAGAACTGGATGAATATCACTCCTACGAAGGTCTGACCCAAACGTAGGGAAGAAGAATAAACCATAGACTTGAATACTTTCAGATCATGAAAAAGGATATGGGACAAATATGTTAAGGATGGCTATTTTTTGCGGATCCCTACATACTGTCGTTTAAGACAAATAAGGACAAAAGAGGCATTCTTCCCAAGAATGAAGTTACTATTATTTAACAAAACCCGTTAGGGGGTTGAAATATGCAGGGCCACCTATGGGCATTGGCTGCATGGTCAAATAAATAGCATCTTTCGGCTGACAAGTCTGTTATGTGGACTGTTTATGCAAGGCCACCTATGGGCACGTGCTACATGGTCAGGCAAAAGAATTCTCAGAAGTTTGACATTTTTGTGACTAGAAGTCATGAAAAGGGTTATGAAGATCTGAAAATATTTAAGGTTAGGATTATAACACATAAATATGGGTATTGTCCAATGTATATAGAGATACATAGGTCAATGAAAACCATAATCATGTTGTGGCTGGGTCCTGAATTGAAATTTGGACTTCACTACGTATCTCATAAGAATGAGAATCAAGCCATACGTAGTTCTTGAAATGCAGTTTAACGTCGTGCAGGACGAAAGTATGAGTGATCTTAGTTTAGGGTCATAGAATTCAGACAATAATAATGAATACACAGTGTGTGTTTTCATGAGGACTTTTCAGCCAAGGGACTGAAAGTGAAATTTGGGGTTAGGCCCAAAAGACTTGGGACTGGATTCGAGGGACACTCGAATGTTCCTACATATCCCATAAGGATGGGAATCAAGTCCACGTAGTTCTAGAACTACCCTTTGTACAAATTTGGTTCGTACATGTGAAGGGTGAAAGGGGACTTTAGTGCAATGATGGTTTAACCTGAGATAAAAAGTTTAGGCATTACCATGTATGTACGTAGTCTTTTTGAAATGAAACATGATTGAAAAATCAATGTCAATAATAGTTCTCTCTCAAGTGAGGAGATCAATGAATATTGTAGTTTATTGTCGTACTGGACAAAAGTGTTGTATAGTTTAACGTCATATAACAAGGATGAAAATGAATCAATGTAAAGATATTGATTCCAGGGGCGGTTTCACGAATCAACATCATATGAGATGGTGGTGAACCGATGTGAAGAGATTGTTTTTGGGCTTGAACCCTGGGAGGTTGCCTACATACCCAGCCTGGAGGGCAAGGATCAAAGTCTGTGTAGTTCAATTAAAGAATGAATTAATGATCAAGTTGTTCTTGGGGACAACGATCTAATTAAAATGTTGTTGGGACTTACACATGGTTAGCAGCCCAAAGGGAGTGTTATGGTTGATTTTCGCTCTAAGCTCACGTGAGTCATACTCGGTGTGAGAAACAAGAGGTAATAACAACCTTAATGATGCACAGTTTAATGTCATGTAGGACATAAAAAAAGGGACTATGCAGTTTAAAGTCTTGCAGTTAGGACTATTGGTGCTGCACAGTTTAGTGTCATGTAGCAGGGACAAAATACAGTTTAATGTCATGTAGGACCTATCAAGGATTTTCTGTACAGTTTTAGCGTCATGTAGTTAGGACGATGGGGATAAAATAGTTTAACGTCATATTGGATGAAAGGGGGACTGTGCAGTTTAATGTCATGCCGTAAGGAAAAAATAACACACCATTTATGTCATGTTGGACGAAAGTGTGAATAGTTTAAGGTCATATGCATGGACCGTGGAAGGTGCAGTTTAATGTCATGCTGGAACTTTGATGATTATATAGTTTAACGTCTTTCCGGACGTGAGGGACTTTTATACAGTTTAGCGTCATGTAGTTTAGGACGTCACAGTTTAACGTCTTGCTGGACATAAGGGATTTACAAATAGTTTATGGTCATATACATGGACTAGGGATGATGCAGTTTAAGGTCATGCTGGACGATTTAGGGAACTTTTTCACAGTTTAATGTCATGTGGGACGAAGTTGCAGTTTAAAGTCATACTGGACCATTACTGTATAGTTTAACGTCATATAGCAAGGATGAACTGGTGATGTACAATTTAAAGTCATGTAGCTAGGACTAAGGTGAACCAATATGAGGATATCAGTTCTGGGGATTTTTTTTACAGTTTAACGTCATGCTGGACGATGAAAGTGCCACACAGTTTAATGTCATGTTGCTAGGACACAATATAGTTTAATGTCATCTCGGACATATACAGTTTAGTGTCATGTAGGACATATTAGTAACCAATGTGACAATTTAACGTCATGTTGGACGATAAGGGAACTGACACAGTTTAACGTCATGCTGGACGATGAAAGTGCCACACAGTTTAATGTCATGTAGATAGGACATGTTCTTTTCTACAGTTTAACGTCATGTTGGACGAAAAAAAGGTCATACAGTTTATCGTCATGTTGGACGGTAGAACATTGCTGTACAGTTTAAAGTCATGTAGCTAGGACTAAGGTGAACCAATATGAGGATATCAGTTCGGGGGACTTTTTTACAGTTTATCGTCATGCTGGACGATGAAAGTGCCACACAGTTTAATGTCATGTTGCTAGGACACAATATATTTTAATGTCATCTCGGACAAAATATAGTTTAATGTCATCTCGGACATATTCAGTTTAGTCTCATGTAGGACATATTTGCAGTTTAAGGTCAAACCGGACCATTACTGTATGAACCAATTGTAAGTCTTGGTTCTGGGGACCATATTTTGTGTTTATACAAAATATTTCTTCAGAAATCTGGCATTGGTTGGAGTCGTGATGTGTTCTCTATCCATTGATATTAGAGAATACGCTCCATTGGAGTAGGCCTTATGTATTGAATAAGGTCCTTCCCATTTTGGTTCAAGCTTGGGAGGCTTCTTTCCTGGTATCATTGGTGCTCTGAGAACCAATACCAATTCTCCCTGAATGAATGAACGAGGACGAACTTTTTTGTTAAAATCTCGTGCTATTCGATTCTGATAGATTTCCAAGTGGTGCAAAGTGCACAATCTTTTCTCGTCTAACCGTTCCAATTCATTCAACTGCTTTTGGGATTGCTCATCTGTAGATAACTTATCACAAATGGCTATTCTGAGTGAGGGCAATTGAACTTCAATTGGTAAGACTGCTTCTGTTCCATATACCAATGAATATGGAGTTGACCGCGTCGCATTGCGAGTGGTAGTCCTATAAGCCCATAAAGCATGAAAGAGTTTATCAGGCCATGACCTCTTATCTTTATCCACCATCTTTTGCAGTATATTTGAAAGAGTCTTGTTGAAGGCTTCTATCTGGCCATTAGCCGCTGCATGATATCGAGATGAATGGTTGGACTTAATGTTGTATTCTTGATACAATTTCTTTACCTCAGAAGAACAGAAGTTGGTGCCGTTGTCCGTCAATATGGTATGAGGGACACCAAATCTAGTAATGATGTTAGACTTGATAAAGCTAACAATGCATTTAGAACTGACTTCTTTGAGAGGTACTGCCTCTTCCCATTTGGAAAAGAAATCAGTAGCAGTAAGAATGTACTTAAACTGCTTGGCCGTAGCTGAAGGGTAAGGTCCCACCACATCCATTCCCCATGTGGAAAATGGCCACGAGTATTTAGCTGTATGAAGAAAACCTGGAGGTTGATGAATGAAGTTGGTATATACTTGGCATGAATGACACTTCTTTGTGAAATTAACACAATCTTGTATCATTGAAGGCCAAAAGTATCCAAGCCTTCGAATTTGATCAGACAGTCTATGTCCAGACTGGTGGGCACCACAGACTCCTGCATGAACTTCTTTTATGACATCCATTGTCTCTTCACCATCAATGCATCTGAAGAGAACTCCATCAAAACCACGTTTGTAGAGAATTTTCTCGAGGTGGTTTGGGCTATCATAAAGAGTAAAATTGACCACACGTCGCCGAATTTGTTCTTTCTTGGCTCTATCAGGTGGAAGTGTTCCATTTTGAAGGTATTCCCTGATAGGTGACATCCATCCTGTAGTATGACCATAAGATTCAGGAATGGGACTAATTTCATTAATTTACTCTGTTCTGACTTGAACATAAGGTGAAATTGCATGGCGGTGGGCAATATTGATGGTTGTTTCGTCCCGATTTGGATCTGCTAAAGCTGTAGCTATATTAGCTAGTGCATCAGCTTGAGCATTTTGTGATCTTGGGACATAAGAAAATGTCGGTTCTGAAGGGAATTCCGACATTAACTCTCTGACGTAATCATACAAAGGGATTAATTCTTCTTTTCTGATGGCATAATCCCCATTGACTTGTTTGATTACCAGGTCTGAATCACCTTTCACCTTTAAGTGATTCACTTGTGCTTGAAGTGATAATTCCAAGCCTGTAATGAGAGCTTGGTATTCAGCTTCATTATTGGTACCACCTTCCCACAACAAAAAGGAATAAGGTAACACTGCCTTATCTGGAGAAATGAGCACAATTCCTAAACCAACTTTGTTGAATTTAGGATTTTCCATTTTCTTTCCTATTGGACTTCTAGAAGCACCATAAAAATACATTTCCCATGTTTGAGGACTCTCTTGAATAGAGAAAACTTCCTCATCAGGGAGTTCGATATCTGAATACGTGTCTTCTACTGAAGGATGTTCAGCCAGGAAATCAACCAGAGCTTGGCCCTTAATTGCCTTTTGAGACACATACTGAATGTCGAACTGCTGTAGAATAACCGCCCACCTTTCCAGACGTCCTGTAATCATTGGATGACTAAGGATGAATTTGAGTGGATTATTACGAGATACCAATTGGACCTCATGATGTTGCAGGTAGTGTCTCAGTTTCTGGACTGCAAAGATTAATGCTAGGTAGCACTTTTCAATACTTGAATACCGGGTTTCTGCTTCAAGCATAGTTCTACTGAGATAGTAGAGACTATTTTCATTCCCAGCATCATTCTTTTGAGCGAGAAAGGCACCCAATGATCGCTCTAAAGCTGTCACATAGAGGATAAGAGGTCTACCCTCAACAGGTGGCATGAGTACTGGTGGACTAAAGAGGTATTTCTTGAGGACATCAAATGATTCTTAACATTCTTCATTCCACTGGTAAGTGACTCCTTTCTTCAATAATTTGGTAAAGGGTAAACTTTTGCCTTCCAAATTGGCGATGAAACGCTGAATATAGGCTAAGTGTCCTTGAAGTCCTCTTAATTCTTTCAAATTCCGAGGAGGTGACATACCAAGGATTTATTTGGTCTTCTCCGGATCGACTTCAATACCACGATGGCATTCAACAAAGCCGAGGAATTTTCTTGAGGTTACCCCAAAAGCACATTTTAAGGGGTTCATCTTCAAATTATGTTGTCGAAGCTTGTGGAATATGACTTCCAAATCAGCCAAGTGATTAGAACGTTGTTTGTATTTAACCACCAAATCATCTACATAGCATTCAACAAACTTCCCTAAAAGAGATTTGAAGATACGATGCATGGCACGTTGATATGTTGCACCTGCATTCTTTAAACCAAAGGGCATCACCCGGTAACAAAACACACCTTGAGGAGCTCTGAAGGCTGTATATTCCTCATCTTCTGGGGCCATTTGGATCTGATTATATCCAGAATATCCATCCATGAAAGAAAGTACTTCATAGCCAGCCGTCGCATCAATTAAAAGTTCTGTAATCGGAACTGGGAAATCATCTTTAGGACAATACCGATTAAGATATCTGAAATCGATGCAAACCCTAATTTGTCTGTTCTTCTTCTTTACAGGGACAATATTAGCCAACCACTTGGGATATTGAACTTCTCTGACGAAGTTATCTTTGATCAGCTTATCCACTTCAGCTTCAATTTTGGAAGCATAGGTTGGGTGTGTTCTTCTCGCAGCTTGCTTGAATCCTCGATGTTCTTTTGGAAAACCCAAATGATGGGTGGAAAAATCAGGATCAAGGCCAGGAATTTCTGTATAATTCCAAGCAAAAATATCTTTATTTTGCTTTAGAAAAGAAATATACATCTCTTTCTCTTCAAGGGTCATGGCCGTTCTAATTAAAGTGGGGCGTGGATCTTTCTCTGTACCCAGATTTACTTCTCTAAGTTCATCAACAGTGGTAGAGATACCCTCTTCAAATGCTGGAGGAGCATCTCTAAGATCTTCCTATTCCTCTTCATCATGTGTTATTTCTTCTGTTTCTACTTGCGAAGTAGATGAAAAGACGAAATTCTCATGATCATAAGAAATGTCAAAATTTTCACATTTTGAAGAAGAAGCTTCCATTTCCAACCCTATTGATGATAAAGGGTCTTCTTTGGGAATCAAAGAGGAGATGATGGATCGAGAATCGACATCATTATTCACCTCTGGTATTTCTATAACTTCTTCTGGCCTGATTAGCGAAGTAAAGACTTGTTGGATTTCAGCAGACGAAATGAAAAAATCACCACTTATGTTTTCATCGTTGCTTGGTAAGTTACCAATTTCTCCCATGTTGTCTGGCTCGATTTCCGTAATTGACATTATGGATCTTTCCATAAGAGTATTTTTATTTGGGCCTATTTTGTCAATTTGACTGATAGGTAACACATAATCTGTACTCACATGTGAAAATGGATTTATTGGAATTTTTTCCAAACCATATGGACCATTAACTTTGGTAATTTCCTTCATTGTAGATTTTTTTCTTCCCTTCATGTGATAAAATTCTGCCTCAATGTATTGAGACTCACATGTTTTGAATGGGTCCTTATCACCAAACAATGTTCCAACTTGACCATCGAAACAGTATTTGAGACATTGATGGTATGATGATGGAATAGCTGCATGCTGATGTAGCCAGGGTCTTCAAAGCAAGATATTGAAAGCTGAGTCTTGATCAACAATCATGAAATCCGAATTGGAAACAAGATCTCCAAACTGAGTTCTGAGTGTTACTTCTCCCAGTGGTTCTTGTTCATTTTTATCATATCCTTGTAACATCATGGTAGAAGGAGATAAATCAGATTCCGTGAGGCCCAATCGACGAAGTGTACGAATGGTCATGAGGTTGACTCCTGAACCATTGTCAATGAAAGATCTTCGAACATCTACACCATTGACTTTTCCAGATAAGTACAAAAGGTTTTATGTGCCCATGCACAACATCATCTTCATCTTTATCAGTAAAAGATATCACTGCATGGCATTCTGCAGGATTATTCTCTATGTGATAGATTTCAGCTGCAGCAATTTCAGCTTCAAACTCCTGAGGACTTGACAAAGCTTCGATAAGTGCTTCCCGAAGATCTTTTGATAGATTCAAAGCATCCAAAATTGATAACTTGGCTGGTACGTGGGCCAAGTGTTTCAATATATCATACTTTTGATCTAGAGGTCTGCGTTTCCCAATAGGAATATTCGGTTTAGCAGGTACCTTGGAAGCAGATGCTTTGGAAGCTGATGCATCTTGTATTGAGGTTGGAAACATCCTTGGTTTTGGAAGATTAGACTGATTAGATCCATTTAATTTCTGAGATAAATAGGATGGAACCTTTAATCGGTCTTCCAAAATAACTGTGCCAAAACTGAGTTGGCCATTGGAAAAAGAGCTTGCTTGTTCTTTTTGAGCTCGCTGAAGGGCTCTACCACGAGTTTCTGCTGCATATACAGTGCTAGCAGGGGTAGAATTAGAGTAGTGGCTTCGGAAAGATCCACGTCTTCCCCTATATCCTGAACCTCTAGAACCTCTTCGGATTACCTTATTTGATACAGGGAATTCAGGCTCATCAAGACTGGAATATGGATCTGTTAATTGAATCATATTAACAGAACCAAAGATTAACTCTTCGTCTGATAAAGACTCTGCCTGGTTAGCCTGTTTAGGCTGTGCCGTTTGATGGGGCGGTGCCCGTGGCTTTGAAGTAGATGGCATGAAATCTGCTAGAGTCAAAGACAATTTAGGCTTTGATACATACTCATCTTCTTCTGATTCTTCTTTCTTCTTTGAATTGCGCTGCCCTTTTGAGGATTTGTCTTTTGATGGAGGCTTTACTGCAGCTTTTGTAGGAGACACAATTGGCTTCTTCAATTGTGTTCGCAAAATAGAATGGGTCTGATTGATTTTCTTTCTGACCATCCAATCATCATATTTTTTCGCAGTTTTGCTTTTGACTTCCTGCCACTCGCCTCCTTCCTCTGGATCTGTAGCGGTAATACACGCTACATGAGCTGGAGAACCCTTCAATTTGACTTGTCCCAAGTCAACCATCTTTTGCAGGAGGTCTTTAAAGAAAAAACACTCCTGGATGGGATGCCCCAACATTTGATGAAAGGGACAATAATTGGGACGGTCTTCATCTACTTCCTTGTTTGGCCTCCTCGGCACTGGTAATTGAACCAAATTATTTTCCAGAGCTGAAATGAAGTAACCAGGAACTTGCTCACTTCGGAAAGAGTAAGTTTTACTCTTCATATCCTCAAATTGTTTTCGTCGTTGATATTTTTGATCATTTGGACGAAACAGCCTTTGTTGTTGGCATTCAGGAGGTGGAGCCCTTCGAGAAGATGAAGGTTTTGAAGTAGAAATTGGTACAGGTGCTTGTTTGAGCATAACTGTAGCAGTTTCTGCTTTACCCATTCTCCTTCCTTGAGCTGATGGAATTATACGAGATTTAACCTTAGCCTGTATAAGGGAATCTTCAATCTGTTGAGCGATTGAAGTAAGGTCTCGAAACCCTCCTGCGTATTTCACAGGGATCAATGGCGTGCATAATTTGTCACGCAAATTTTCCACACAGATTGGCAACAGTTCCTCCTGAGGGAGTGCTAAACTCAAGGAATACGTTAATCCCTTCCAACGAGCAATGAAATCAGAGACTCTTTCATTCTCCCTTTGCTTGCAGTTTGTAAGATCGAAAAGTGTCGTTTTTGGCAAAGTTGAGCTAAACTGAAGAAGGAATTTTTGACGAAGATCCTCCCATCCGATGACTGATCGGGATTGCATGCTTGTATACCAGACAAAATCTGGTCCTTGAAAGGTTCGCACGAAGCATCTGAGTTTCACTGCTTCTTGCTGTTCTGGAGTTCCCATCATAGGATCACAACAAGACACGTAATGCGTCAAATGTTGTTCAGGGTCGCCTGATCCGTTGAAAGTAGGGAAAACAGGGTTTCCAAAACTGGATGGAGGAGAAATTGAATCTACCCATTCAGGGTAAACTTTCTTTTCAGGTTGAACTTGCGCCCGTTTCCCTTCCATAGTTTCTAACCGAGCTGTTAATGACTCAATAGTAGTTATTAACTTTTGAGAAACATCAGGTTGAACTTGGTTTTGGGTAGGTGTAATGAATGGAGCTTGGACAGACGTGGTGGTTGGTATTGCAACTGATGGTAGTGCTGCCAACCGTTGTTGCGTTTGACCCGTAGGATTAGACCTCTAAGGGTGTACTGATAAAGGAGGATATTCCTGATCCATCTCAGTAGTTACAACAAATTACTTTGGCTGTCGGACTTCAGCATTATTAAGAAGAAGACTACTCTGAAGTAGTTCTGCATTCAACCTTCTTAATTCTTTCATTTCTTCCTCTTGTAGTGCAAACCTTTGCTCTAATGAGAGCGATTGACCTCCTTCAGAGGAAGGGTGAGAAGTAACCTGATTTTTTCCTTTCCCCTTATTGGATCCTTTTCGGAGAGGGGGAAGTGGGTTACTTGAAGGAATACCTAGATTTTGGGTAAGCCTTTGATTACGTGTGCGCACACCTTCTTCATTTAGGTCTGTGTGCGCAACTTCTTGAGCAGGAACCTCTTCGTCTGATCCCTCTGATTGAGCCTCATCTGGTGAATCAGCAGCAACGGCATTGATGACATTAATGGATGCATATTGCATGGAATCCTTCTTATCAGCATTTCTGCGATATTGTCTTCTTCCATGCCCATGATGAGACATGGAATTCCGTTGACTTGATCCCTCAGGAACTTCTTGGAAAACCGTCACTTGGAGAGAGTCTCCTGATAGCTTGGCTCTTCATTCCTCTTAAGGCTTATTCCCTAATCGAGAAAATACTGACTTTCTCTGAGGGAGGGATTGAGGATTTGAAAAAGTCCCCAGTCCGGTGGACTGGGGGTGTTCCTACTGCTTCCGCTCAACTCCTCGAATCCCATTTGTTGACTCTGAGGGTTGGGTTAGAGAAGTCCCCAGTCTTGCAAGCTGGGGTGTCTCTTGACATGCTATGTCTGAGATCTTCTTAAAATCTCTCTTGATCTTGCGAATCTTAGTTCGGAAATTTGCTGGATGCATTAACCTGTATCCACTTTTATCACCTGGTTCAACAAACCGTTGGATGATTTCCGAAACTTCTGTCATTTGATGACGTGTTTGCTCCAGACGAGAGGCTTGTGCAATATTCTCGCCTGCTCGATGTAGGAGCAATTCAACAACTTGTTCTCTATATACTTGATTTTGAGAGGAACTAGTTGAAGCCTGTTCTTGAGCAAGCTTTTGATTATGAACAAAGCCCATTGACTGTGGCCGGCCATGGGCAATAACATTGCATGAGACCATTTTCGGCGGGCTTTGCTGACCGGAAAGCACTGTGAAATGTAGGGCTCCGTGAACACCCCATCCTATGATATGAACATCAGATGGAGCATTGGAAATTAACTGACGCAATCTTCTTAGTGCGCCAAGGCATGAACGTTGAAGGGTTCTCTGTTGCTTTTCAGCCTTCGGATACCGAGAGACTGATAGAGATGCCAAATCAATCTGACATTGTAACCCTTCTATTATCTTAATATGATTTTCATAATCACCGTAAGATAATACTTTCTTCTTCAATTGACAAAGAGTCTTCCATATGTTGAGACGAATATCATGGATTCCATCATCCGTCAACATCTTTGGAATATCATACTGGGAGTCAGCCAAAGGCCAAAACATGACTGGTACTTGACCTTTTGCCAGTTTTTTCCTCATGTTCAGCATTTCCTCATTATCATTAAATGAAGATTCTTCTACCTGTTTGGACCAGAGTTGGTGTTTCCTTGTTGCTTCATCGGATTCAACAAGATTGGTAGAGATATCACTATTCATCCCGGAAGATGAATGACCCAGGGATGGTTCGGAGATTAACCTGAACCCCAAGCTATCTTCTGATGGAGAAAGAGTTTCACCTGCCGATAGTAAAGCTTCAGACATGACTGGTTTTACGTTTGCAAGTGCCTCGAGATAGGAGGGCTTTCTCATCACTACATTGCCTTCTGAAGAATTTTCGAGACAACGTGAATCACTACTGCGGAGAGGACTTTCGCAGCGAAGTTCATCACCATGAGGAGGACCGTCATGATGGGTTACAGCAAAAGATGAAATATCTTGCTCCTTGGTCTTCTGACCACACAGAGGGTTCTTGTGGATCTCATCTGAAGAAGAAACTTCGAGATTGGCCGAACTTTCATGAAGCAAGTCTTCATGAGGAAGTGTCTGTTGAAGACCTTCAGAATTAATGTTCCCGTTATTGGGAACTGAGGGAGTAGAATCTTGAATTCCGACAGATAAATGTCTGAGGGCTTCAAGAACTCCAGCATCGAGCAAGGCTTGGTTACAGATTGGACTTTGATCTCCTGACTGTGCTGGGTGGATCTTTTTCTTAGATGCCTTCTTACTCGCTTTAGAAACCACTTGATGACGAAAGTGATTGCTCTGAGCAAGAGTATGTGCCTGATCAGGAAAGATGGTCAGGTTAGGCTGACGATCTCCACTCAAATCAGGTGTATGTGCCTGACTTGGTTGTCCGTATAATATGGGGGAGTATGCCCCATAACCCTCTTGGACTGGAACAGATGTGTGTATCTGTTCCGGAGTGAATCGTTGATGTGTCACTCCACTTCTAGGGATAGATTTATGTGTCTGTCCCTGTGATGATGCTGAAGCTGTTATGATATCCTAGCAAGCATCCAGAATATGATCAGGAATTTGCTTCTGCTCCTTCACCATTGACAAAATATGTTTGGTGACTTCAGCCGCCGGAATGGGGATATACGTCCATTCCGGGCTTAGAGTAGGTGTATGTGCCTGCTCCTGTCCTCCTTTTCCTGTCAGTGAATCCTAACAGTACTCAAGTGTGGAGGTAGAGAGTTTAGTCTGCCTCCTGTTTGTCGTCGGGACTTTCCGACTGACTTCTCCGTGCGCTACCAAACGAGACTTTTGGTAGGCTTGATTAGTATTAGCAGGTGTATGTGCCTACTATTTACACTTCGCCAAACGCGGTTGATGAGATCCATCATATGTAGTCAGACGAGCCTGCTGACTAACTGGTGATGTATAAGCAGGTGTATGTTCCTGCCTACAGTACTCCGCCGGAATTGCCTGGCGGGATCGACTTGATGATGCCAGACACGTCTGCTGGACAGCGGAATTAAAACGGGTAGGTGTGTGTGCCTGCTCGTTGTTTGCCACCAAGTTAGGTTGGTGGACTTCTCTGGAGATGACAGGGATGACAACCTGCCTATTGTTAACCGGATTCCGTCTTTGGTGATTCATCTTGCCTGCTCGGGTTCGAGGAACCTGAGCTGAATACCTGGAGTCGGTACCCTCATCATGTTGAGGGCGCACTACCGCACGAGTCTGGCGGCGATTGTTGATGGGAGCCCTCGGGAAGGACTCCTGTCTTTTTGAATTAAGGCCCTGAGGTACCTGCTCATTCACTTCCTCAGAGTAAGGGAGTGAATGGAAATTGCGTTCCGGGGATAACGACCCGAAACGGTTGGAGACGGTAGTCAGCACCGCCTGTTTCTTGATCGCTGGCCGCCGTTGTCCGGACGACCAGGTAGAGTTATTAACTTGAAGGGCTTGACGAGCGGCCTCTAGAGTTGGGATAGTACCGTTGCGACGGTACTCCTTAACCAATGCATTAGAAACCCAGTGTTTAAGATGCTGAGTTGGTGATGTCATCCTTAGAGCGGACGACGTTCTAGCAGGAGTAGCAGCATTGGTTTTCACAGCAGCAGACCTCACAGTAGAGGTGTTCACAGCAGCAGTATTCACAGGGGTGAATTTAAGGAAAGCCATTTTGCAGAATATCTTGAGAAAAGAGTGCCTATTCCATATAACAGACATAATCAAGATGAATCCGGCCACTGCATCTTTTGGATGAGCACATGTCAATGATTGATTTCTTGGCCCAAGGGGCCTAACAAATAAGAAAAACATCATTTTAACTTGGTTAAGGATTCACGTCGGGTTCACCATTTTTGTTTCGCACGGATTCCGGGGATGACCTCCTTGACGGGAGATTCAAACGTTCCGATCGGTTTCTAACGGGTTTGTTCGTAGAACCGGAAACATCCAATGATTCCACATCCGTTTGGACCTACTTTCCAAAGGTAGGCGCTCATTAGTTTGTGGACTAATGAGACTTAGGAATTTGCATTGGTCGAGAGGATGGGAGGTCGGACTCATCACACCTTTTTGAGGGGAATTATTGTCTACTCCGGGACTCTCTTTATAGATTTAAGTTATGTTCGTGAATCCTTATTACATTACCAAGTATAAAATGAGATTTCCTTAAGTTTTAACAATCAATGATTAAAAATGCAAGAAATTTAGAGAATCTTATATATGTATTCGAGGTTCTTCATCAATAGAGAATCATCTGTATCTATTTAGAGATTCTTGATCGATGGTATCCTTCAAAATATTTATATAAAAGTCTCTTGGTCATTATGATGACCAGGCTGGTTTTAAAGCCACTCAGTGGGGCACTTGAAGTTTATCGTCATTCAGAAGGACAAGGATTATTTCAAAGTTGGGATCGAACCCATAAATGGGCTACCTACGTATCCTTTGTTTTGGAAAAGGAATCAGAACCCACGTAGTTCGAGTGATGGAGTATGATGTTTATGATTGATGGCTCAAAGAAGAATGTCATAATTACTTTTACACTCTAAGCTCACGTGAGTCATGCTCGGTGTGAGAAACAAGAGGTATTGGTAAAAATTAGACAATTGTGCCATGAAAGATGCAATCATAAGAAATTGTTTGGGGCTTATGTATGTATGAATGCCCAGATAGATGAAGGTTTAGGATTCAATTTTAGGGAGAAAATCCAGGAACAGGGTCCATAAAGGTATATGTGCTTTATGGAGATTTGAATACTCTAATCTTGGGGCTTACTCCTAAGGAGGATTCCCAGGTTAGGAGGGGACTTATGATTGGGTTTTACTCCTAAAAAGGAAACCAAAATCAAAGGTAAATTAGGACTGGTTAAGAGAAATTTAAGAAACCTGGGGCTTACTCCTAAGGAGGATGCCCAAGGTTTATGACTGGGACTTATTCCTGAAAAGGAAGCCCAGGTTAAGGATTAAGGCCTGGGGCTTACTCCTAAGGAGGATGCCCAAGATTTATGATTGGGACTTGACGCCCAAGATTTATGACTGGGACTTAGTCCTGAGAAGGAAGCCCAGGTTAGGGGACTTGGTTTGGGGCTTACTCTTGAGGAGGATGCCCAAGTTTAGGAATTAAGGTTTGGGGCTTACTCCTAAGGAGGATGCCCAAGTTTGGGAACTTTAAGAATTTGGGGCTTACTCTTGAGGAGGATGCCCAAATTTAAAGGACTTATAACTGGGGATTATTCCTAAAAAGGAGACCCAGGTTAAGGATTCTCTCATCTTAAAGGATGAGGTTGAATGAATGAACTCTCCATATTTAGTGACATAAGGATATTTAAATCACTAGGTTTTGAGAGATATTCCACAGAATTCCTTTCAGATAAGAAAGTCAAGTCAAGAAATCATGCCATAAATGGAGAGTTCATTCATTCAACCTCATCCTTTAAGATGAGAGAATCCTTAACCTGGGTCTCCTTTTTAGGAATAATCCCCAGTTATAAGTCCTTTGATTTGGGCATCTTCCTCAGGAGTAAGCCCCAAATTCATAAAATTCCCAAAATTGGGCATCCTCCTCAGGAGTAAGCCCCAAACCTTAATTCCTTAAATTGGGCATCCTCCTTAGGAGTAAGCCCCAATCCCAATCTCACAACATGGGCATCCTCTTCAGGAGTAAGCCCCAAACCAAGTCCCCTAACCTGGGTTTCCTTCTCAGGAATAATTCCCAGTCATAAACTTGGGCATCCTTCTTAAGAGTAAGCCCCAAGCCTTAATCCTTAACCTGGGCTTCCTTTTCAGGAATAAGTCCCAGTCATAAACCTTGGGCATCCTCATTAGGATTAAGCCCCAGGTTTCTTAAATTTCTCTTAACCAGTCCTAATTTACCTTTGATTTTGGTTTCCTTTTCAGGAGTAAAACTCAATAATAAGTCCCCTCCTAACCTGGGAATCCTCCTTAGGAGTAAGCCCCAAGATTAGAGTATTCAAATCTCCATAAAGCACATATACCTTTATGGACCTTGTTCCTGGATTTTCTCCCTAAAAGTGAATCCTAAACCTTCATCTATCTGGGTAGTCATACATACATAAGCCCCAAACAATTTCTTATGATTGCATCTTTCATGGCACAATTGTCTAATTTTTACCAATACCTCTTGTTTCTCACACCGAGCATGACTCACGTGAGCTTAGAGTCTAAAAGTAATTATGACATTCTTCTTTGAGCCATCAATCATAAACATCATACTCCATCACTCGAACTATGTGGGTTCTGATTCCTTTTCCAAAACAAAGGATACGTAGGTAGCCCATTTATGGGTTCGATCCCAACTTTGAAATAATCCCTGTCCTTCTGAATGACGATAAACTTCAAGTGCCCCACTGAGTGGCTTTAAAACCAGCCTGGTCATCATAATGACCAAGAGACTTTTATAAAAATATTTTGAAGGATACCATTGATCAAGAATCTCTAAATAGATACAGATGATTCTCTATTGATGAAGAACCTCGAATACATATAAAAGATTCTCTAAATTTCTTGCATATTTAATCATTGATTGTTAAAACTTAAGGAAAGCTCATTTTATACTTGGTAATGTAATAAGGATTCACGAACATAACTTAAATCTATAAAGAGAGTCCCGGAGTAGACAATAATTCCCCTCAAAAAGGTGTGATGAGTCCGACCTCCCATCCTCTCGACCAATGCAAATTCCTAAGTCTCATTAGTCCACAAACTAATGAGCGCCTACCTTTGGAAAGTAGGTCCAAATGGATGTGGAATCATTGGATGTTTCCGGTTCTACGAACAAACCCGTTAGAAACCGATCGGAACGTTTGAATCTCCCGTCAAGGAGGTCATCCCCGGAATCCGTGCGAAACACTCTTTTCACACAACACCCAACTCAATGTTCTTTTTTAAGGTCATATGATCACAAAATACATTCAAAAATATAATTTCCATCTCTTACATCATTTAACAATCCTAATGAACAATCTATAATTCACAGTTCAATGAAACACATTGTTTTTTCAAAAACAACATAACACATTTAATATGAACATTTCGTTTTAATGATAAAACACATAATAAAAACTTTTTAAAACTAATTTTTCACACCAATAATTAACAAAGAATCATAGTAATATAATAAATCAATAAAAAATTCACTAAAATATTATTTATTGATTGAAAAACATACATCGGTAGTCCAAAACTCCCAAAAATTGCTGTCAAACTCCAATTGCACCATGAGGAACCCAAATTGTACCCTAATATTGAATTTGAAGGAAAAGGAATCGAGATAAAATTATTATACATCCCCCTAATTTCTAGAAACAATTAGACCCCGAAGGAGAAAAAAATCCTAAAATTTACCAAAATAACTGAACCTGCCGGAGGGGGAGCTTGCCCGTGAAGATACGACATGTGGAAAGGAGGAAAACCGACTAGGGTCGCTTTAGAGAACCACCACCCAACAGGGGGCAGTGCGCGCAGTAGCAGGATGGAAGAGGGGGGGAAATGAGGTAACAGTAGTGCTAGGGGAGGCTAAGGTGGGGCTTTCCCAAAAAGGGTAAACAGAAATAAAAAGATAATTTAAAAATATATATAAAAAATTCATCCCATAAACACTATAATAATAATTTATTAAATAATAATTTTAAAATAACAATAATAATTTTTTAAAATTTTAACCATAATAAAAATAATTGTAATAACATTAATGAAAAAGACTTCATTAAAAATATTAACAGAAAGTATAATAATAATACTCTCAAATAATAATAATAATGATAAAATATTTAGATCTTTTTCTTAGTATATATTTTCTCATTTTATTTCATTGATTAATTAATTAATAGTGAACTAGGCGGTCCACATGGTAATTGGGTGAAGTAGTATGGCTTCGATCGTGCCCTTCCCGTGCACCGTACGTAGCCATTCCAAAAAAACTCATCTATCAACAAGCACACAATGGTTTCTATTGAGCACATCCTATACCTCATGAAGAAAATCCATAGATAGATAAAATAATAAAATAAAAATCATTTCAAATGTATGGGTTTGATAATTCTCCCCACCATAATGATTTTCCCCGTAAGTCCATCCAATGATTGTCTACAGGAGAGAATCGGTACACCATATTAGCTCAATGAGTTTTCTAAAAAACATTAAAAGAGAAAGAATCAAGGACTCTATCAACAAGGAGAAATGATGTAAAAAATAAACTCTAGAGACCAAAAATGGACTCCCAACAAAGAAACACCCACCCCCAAAATGAAAGACTTCCCCAGTTGAAAATCGAAAGATGTAAACTCTCAAAATTCACCATTTCAAAAACCCAAGACAAAATTCCTTAAACATTCCCAAAAAGGATCACACACAATACTCGAAACAAGCGTCAAAATCATGAAGGGACTAGAGGTTGAATAGATCTAAATGAGAATACCAACCATCAAACCAATACCTGGAACGAAACTAGATTTATTAGTTGGGGAGGCTCGAGAAGATTCCATGTCCTGAGAAACAACGTACACCTAAGGTAGAACTAGGACACTAAAATGGGGAGACCTGAATGAACTCCCCACCACAAGAATTATACTAAAATGGAATCACTCTAGAGGAATTTTAGGTACACTCATGATGGGGTTTGCCACTATAAAACTGGCTAGATTATTCAGACTCCAATACTTCTCCTTATGGACGAATAACCCCCACCACGATGGGAGTGGGGATGGGGTCCATCCAATGGACCAAAAAGACCACCACTGACACATCAAAACAATTTATTCTCCTTGAAGTAATGAAAATCCTACTACTCTTGATTTATATGTATGGGATAGACTAGGGCCATAAAAAGAAGACCTACATTTAGTGGAACACAACCACCTGAATTTTAAAAAAATGGGATAGTTATACATTCATATAACAAATATGAATCTCTATCACCCAAATGGGGAATAACATCGAAACGATTTCTTCTCCCTTCCTTCAAATGATCAGGAACAGTTAAAACAATACAACTACACTATTGGATTTAAATATATCCATCTCCCACACTGATAATGGAACTTAGATCCAAACCATTCAAACCCTAGGGGTTCACCTAACTATAATCCAACTTCCATTTGAGACTTGTGGCTGAATGACCGATGATTGAACAATCTCATAACTCATAGTAAGACATTTGAAACCCCTTGAACAAGTATTCTACAAATAGTTCTATAAATGACCATTCCATGACCAAAATAGAACATTCATACACAACATGGTTTGACATCCACTTTTTAACACAACACTTTACCATAGTAAGGGCTTAAAATATTTTCTAGCTTCGACCCTATTGAATTTGAATAATAAAATTTAAGAGTAATGGTAATCATAATAAACCTTCCTAAAAATTAGGTTTAGTATTTTCTTAGAGAAACACGATTTCATCAGAATTGATGTTCATAAAAAGCTGTTGAACCTTCACCTCTACTATCGAGAGAGGATAAAACAATTCCATGTGTCACCAAACGGGATCCTTTAAACCTGAATAGATATTTCAAAGAATGGGATAATAACCTATGTCCATAATAGCATACGATTTTTCCAGGCATCCAAAACCGCCTTTTATAACTAGATGAACCACACAGGAGATTTAACACGATATCTTAATTAGATGAAACCATTGAAAAAACCCAAAGACCCTCATTAAATTATAATATTACACCAACTACTCTGGGATACTACAAATTATCCCCCACTTGAATTTCTTTCATCGCTTCCACATAAGGCTTATAGACATAACGACGTTGAACGCTACAGTCAATAACCCTGGAAACACAAGAGACCAATGTTTCTTCCTAATCCACTCACATATATTCTCCCTCTATTGGAGGATCCACTACAATTCATAAGAGAGGAGGATTAATATTTTGATGTTCATTAATAAGAATGTTTATACACTGATCAACTGGAGGATCCATCCATAGAGACACAGTTGTAGTCGCACTTTGACATGGACTAACTCTTTATGGGGGCGGTATAGTAGCTGAAAAAGAGACCCAAGAACATAATCAAATAGGTCCATTGGTAAAAAATTTAATGAAAAATCGCTAGAACACAGGAAGGGTGAACACCCAAAGCATCCATGATACACTTCTCTTTGAATAACACAATATCTTATGTTGTACGCAACTTCGATAACTACTACACCACAACCAATAAAACTAGCCATTTAAAATGCAGTTATGAATAGTAATATCCAATTTTTAAATTTTTATAGATTTTATATAACAAAATGGACTTCATTTTAGGATTCAGAATATAAAAATTAGATGAGGGTGAATTTTTTTTATTATTCTAAAAACCTTTAATTTAGATGAATAGTTAAAAAACTGCGTTATTGTTTAAAAGAAACTTTTTATTTAAATAATAACTATTTTTAGTTAAATTTTTTTTAATTAAAAATAGATTCAATATACCTATATTAGTTCAATGAAATTCATTGGAGTCATTTTATAATAAGATTAGATATATAATTTTTTATCGATCATTTTATCGTCTTTTATCTACCGTCTAGGCACATTTTCAAATTTGAATAAAATGTAATTTTACCACTTTTGTGAATTTAATTTAAAATATTCAATAGAAATAGTTGTCATAAATAAGTAAAATTTGGTTCAATATGATTGAAATAATTTTTTGTGAATAGTAACTAATAAATTTTAATTACCACAGTTAAAAGTAAATTGGGTAATTAAAGGTAAAATTATTCTTATAATTATCCCAACACATGTCCTAATTCTATTAGATATGATTTTTAGACAAAAATAAACCATAATACTAAAATATTTTCCTTTTTATCAACTTTTATTTGAATAGAACAATTATTTTTTTTAAAAGAGTTAAAAGTGTTAAATTCAAATTTTGATAACTAATCCATTTTTAATAAAGGGTCATACAAAAGATAAAGTAGACTATAAATATTCATTAGAAATACAAATATATTTAATAAATCATTCTATATTATTTATAGTTTTTTTCCTTTAAATAATTAAATTTATATATGACACCATGATGATGTATTAATTACCTTATTAATGAAAGATTAAAATAATTTATATTATTAATATAAAAATAAATTTAAATTGAAACATTGAATGAAATCCATGAATTTTATAGGTTAATAACACATCTTAATTTTGATTCAATGTATTGTTTTCAAATTAATCATGTTTTTATGTCTTTCACACAAACCAAATACAAAATAGTGTCAAAACTGACATAAATGATTTTTAAAAACACAAACTATTTTATTAAATTATATAATAGTCCTAAAAATCTACATTTCAGAAAAAGGATTGAGATATTGTTATATATGTCATTAAATAACCACTTTAGGTTCTCTTGAAAATATATGGTAACTATATTAACCACGTTTTATAAAAATACAAAAAGACGTCATAAAAGTTAAAATATTTAACTAAGGGTTATTTCTAAAATATACTGATAATATGGGGACCTAAATTAGTCTAAAACCTATTGTTTGAAAATATTTCAACCCATACCCACTTTTTCCTCGAAATAAATGTATTTGGAGCTATTAAAAACTGAAAATTATTTTTATAATAAATTAATATTTCAAGATCACCCTAAAGTACCCCTCAACTCTATTCTAAAAGGGTACTTACATTCTCTCAAATTCATGCCAAAAAAGAATTTTTTATTGGTCCGAAACTATTCAAATATCCTCCCAACTACCATCACGTCAACCTAGAGTCCTTAATTTGTTCTTAAATCCAACTTATGGAGCCATTTTTTCAAATTCAATGGAAGAACCCGAAGAAGAGGTAATTATTTTATAACCTTTTGAAAGTTGTTTTCTTCTTCCTCTTCATCTTGCATTGTAGTTTCCATACTAAAATAATAACACATGCACCTTCTACATACTGAGATGTTATTATAAATATGGTGAAACCATATTCATTATTCTTTCCATCCTATTAATGGCAATGTCACCAAATGTGCATATGAATGTTTTACCATCTCCACGTTGTGGTGTAGTTATTTTTTCAACAGTACATTATTTGGATGGGTATAATAATGAGTAGAATTGATTTAAATTAAAAATATAACATGTTACTGATTATATATATATATATAATAAAACATCCAACTACATATGATTTCACCATCAATATAATGATATTGTCACTTGTGCGTACGTACAGCTAACCGTCTCCACGACACGATGAGATTTTGTTCCCCATCATAACCATTCAAGAATGAATTTCATTTGATGATTAAATAAAATGTTTAAGAACAAAATATCATTATTTATATGAATCAAATACATCATATCCATAAGGAACAAGACTAACATAAAAAATAAATAAAGTTAAACGAAGCAGTTAACACATGAAATAATGATACTACAGAAAAATTATTAACAAAGAAATATTAGAGGATCATATATGATATCATATTAATGTATGTGGTATTTGTTTATACATAAGTATCTACTTTTAGTTCTTTATCATCCAAATTTTTGTTTCTTTAAAATTTATTTCAAAACATTTTTACTATTTCCTAGACTATTTGTTATGGTCATTTATACCCATGATTGACTTTTTATAAATTGTTTTGAAATGAATATTTCCGTCGTTTCCAAAACAAGGTACTTTTTGACCTTTTCAACAAATAATGGAAAGAATGATATTTAACTCACACAGTGGGTGTATATATTTTCTGTCATTATAACAGACATGAAGCTTCCCTTGAAACCTTATATGAAGATTTTTTTTAAAATAGTTTTCTTTTATAATTATGCAACATTTAAATGATTTCAATGCAGAAAGAGATATTTATCTCAAATGGTGATTGGATTGATTTAATCTATTCCAAAATCTATTGTTGAATATTATTTTTAATTGAACATGATTTATTATGACACTATATTCCATATTGTATTGATTGTTTTATGATATGTTTGACAGTGGGTGCACTATCTTTATATCATTACCAGTTTATGGTAAATGAATTTACATTTTGTATGTTAGTACAATATATATGTTTAGGATATGTTAGACCCTTTTCATATGAGGAATGCATTGGACATAGTAACTGACGGGCGGGGCCCGATTTAGCCTTTCGATGCATCGGAAGGTATCATGAGACAAACTAGTGTCACAACACAAGGCCATGACAATATTTTTATTTATAGTTTGGGCAGAAGGCCTTGACTATGAGGTAATGATGTCCGACATTATTCACTCCATCATTATGAAATTAGCTATTGAGATTACATATGATTATTCGTCAAGTATAATATCTATGTGAATAATTAAATGGAATTATTTGAATTATCATTTCCATATTATGATGATGTTTTTGTTTAAAATGATTGTGTTATAGTCTTATAAATTTGTTTAAATGTTGATTATTATTTATGATAGTTCCTTATATATTTTTATCCTTACTAATCATCTAAGCTCACCCATTTCTTTTGTTTTATTTTTCCCAAGATGCTAAAAATTATATTATGATTTACTTGTATGGATAGGATAAGGAATATGATTGTGTTCAATGGATACACAACGATGTTTTTTTATTTCATAATGTAATTTAAAACATATGTATGTATCTAGTATTTCCAAGGATACTAAACTAATCGATCTTTCAGAACATGATCTCTTGAGATCATATGTGGCCTTAAAAACAAATGTTTTTTCATAGCTTCTTTATTAATTTTTATCAATTCAATTGTTAATTTTAAAACTTTTTTAAAAATAATGGATTTTTTGTTATTCTATTATCTACATTAATAAATATTCAATTTTTATAATTAATAGTTTATTATATGCTTTAAAATAATTTATTTATTTATTACATTAATTTTAGAGACTAATAACTTATTATTTAGAATCATGCTTTTGTTGTGCATAGTTAACAATTTAACATTAATTAGCTAATTAATTAATTCTGCTTTTGCACATAGATTATGAAGTTTTAATTTAACATTGCATGTAATAAATATTAATTAATATAAAATAATCTAACTTTTTATTCATTTAACAATTTATTATTTATTCATTTAACATAACCCGACGTTGTCGCTCTAGGACTGCTGACAATTGAGAATCACGTCGTTGTGGCCCCGCTGCGGAGTACCTGAAGCTGCTGTCGTCCGAAACATGATAGAGCAGAGCAGCGCTATCTGCTGTGATGAAGCCGTAGAAGTGAGTCGCTGCATTGTCACAATGATGAAGAGAAGCCAACCACTTGAGGATTTGGACCTGTCTGCTGCAATGAGGTCTGGATGCTTTGGTGGAGAAGGAGGAGGTGGTTGTCCGAGCCGGTGCGATGCCACTATCTAAAGGAAGCCAAGGAACGGGGGATCGTCTTTGGTCGGTTCCCTCATGAAGAAGACGTTGAACCATTCTTCCCACTGTGCGGTGAAAAAGAAGATGAGCAGGATAGAAGGGATAAACCTAACTAAACAGAATGATAATAATATATGATAACAATAATAAATTAAGAAACAGACTATGTCGGTTGAAGATGGTCTGTGACAAGTAGTATATGATGGAGGACATAAAAAACTATGATGCAGTAGAATTTAAAAGGAGTCTTATTCATTTGACGAACACACTAGACTCAAGGAAGGAATTGATTCGATCATTCACTCGACGTAGAGTGGAGAACCTGGAGCACTTCTTAGAAAGCCACTCTTCGGAGTTCTGAGGGCCTGGAGCAGTGGAAATTCATGTTACGAGAGGGAGTCTTCTTCATCTGTATTCTTTCAATTCCCTTCCTCAGTAATCAAACAATTTTAGTATACGTAATAGAGATGATGTTAGGATAAATACTTCCAGTTCTTGGTTAAAATTGAATCTACTGTTCAATATTTCTTTCTCCATCTCTTTATCATTTTAAATGTTAGCGGCATTGATTGGAAAGATCGGTTCTGATTGAATTCAATTGCAACATATCACCAATAATTAATCTTCAAATTCCACGTTCATTCGGTGAGTTTGATTCTGGAATAATTTCCTAAATCTTTTTGAATAGAAATTAAGAACATACGGCGAGTTTGTTCTTTAATCATTTCAGAACAGAATTTCCATGTTGATTAATCTAAGAGCGATGAACTCCAAAATTGGTCATCTTGATTGAATTATCTCATGGCGAGGGAAATAAATCACTCCTTTGAGTTATATTAGTTGTAAATAATATCGTGAGAAGGAATGTTTTTAATACTAGTAGAGTTGATATTTTCCCCGGACGTATTTCTCTATATTTCTCATTCTTCAACATATTATTTCTCTATTACTTACTAAATTTAGCACTGTTTCTTATTTTGATACAATTTAGAAAAAAAACATAAAATATGTATTGTTTCATTTGTGGCTCATAATAAATTACAAAATATAAGAAAAGTAGGAAAATAGAAACTCAATCCCACTGCTGACAATAGTGGGGTCTTTAGTTAGTTTTTCGTAGATTAGTGGTCAAAATAGTCTTCTCTGTGGGTTCGACCATTCCTTCCAAATATATAGTAGATAGTAGGAATATAAATTTTAATCATTGACCGTCTTCAATGACTGTTTAGGTAATGTTTTTTGCGTCGCTGCATGGGAAGGAACAAGCCATTATTCTAATCTAAAAAACTAAAAAAACACATATATAGAAATCATTAAGAAATTGAAAAATTTGAAAACTGTAAAAAAAAAATTACTTATCATTCTGAACTATAACTTCTTTGTGCAGTTACTATTGTTTGCATGAGAACAAGAACATATGGTGTTATATTAGAGCCTTTAAACCTTGAATTAGATAAACATCTCACCACTCTAAGAAAAAAGAACAAAATTGAATTGGAGAACATAGATTATAGACTTCTAGCACCTAACCACTTTTAAAACCATCCATAACTCATAAATGAAAATGAAAGGCTTAGGAGGAGGGAGTTGCAACTCGCACAAGTTTCAAGCAATCTATCATCCATTAGACTATCTCTTAGGGCTAGAAATTATGAATTGAAATAGTCACACATTTCACTACTGCCTACATTTAATGGATTGTCTAATGAGGACTCACTTGCCTTAATTAGAGAATTCAATAATACCATGCAGCAATTACCTCTTCTTGGACTCACAGAAAATAATTGTAGAATGATTTTCTTTCCCATTTGCCTTTATGAGAATACTACAAATTGGTTTTTGAGTCTAGATGAGAAATTTTTTGAAAACTGGGATCTAGTGTATAACTCATTCGTTATGAAATATTATCCTCAAAGATTTAAAGGTGAACATAGAAAAAAGATAACTAGTTTATATCAAGAGGATGGAGAAGAATTTAATGAAGCTTGGGATAGATTCAAGGATATGCTTAGGCAGTGTCCCTATCATCAACTCCAATCTCACCTTCTCATGGATACATTATATGAAGGGCTATCCTCCTCTGGAATGATCCTAGATGATCAAGCTGTTGGGGGTAATTTATAAAGACCCATATTTTACCAACATTGTTATTACTTCATAATTGAACCACAATTACTACAACATATAAAAAAACCATGAAAGGACCATATAGGTATAGTGTCTTTAGAAACTGGGAAACATAAACAATTGGGTCATAAATCTTCTACACTGTCTCCCTTTTATTTTGTCATATCTGGAGTCCCTTTTGGAATATCTTACTTAATATCCTTCTTCCTGACCTGGGGAAACAAAAACATACAAAAGGGTGAGCTCAAATGCTCAGTAAGGGTAAAAAAAAGAAATATCAATCACAACATATTCATAAGAACATATCATTTTGGAAATCTTGACTTGCAAAAGAGATCACAATTTCATAACATGGGATAAATCATAGTAGTGAAATGTAATCCAAATTCTCATAACCTAAAACATGAAACTTTGTGGCATACACACATAATCAAAGAGAATCATTTCTTAGTAGTCAAGACTTATTGCCATGATTATCTTAGCGGACAAAGTCCATTTCTGAACCGAGTTCACTCCTCATTTCAGTCCCGTATCACTGAACCAGATTAGCCTGCCGTTCCAGCCATGTCTATATCATGAGATATAAATGTTTACCCAATGAATTGGAGGGAGATATAGGTCCCACCCATCTCATTATGATACCATTCTTATTTGTGCTACAAAATCATAAATTATAGCATAACCCATGTAAAAAAATGGGATTCTTAAGCATCATGCCATCATGACATAATCCATATAAGATAAGAGGACATCATAAAATTATTTCCATCATAACATAATCAAATAAACGTATAAATAATGATAGAAATAGAACCCTATATTATATTATATGGAAAATAATTTTGATAAAACACTTGAACTCCATTCTTGAGAAAAATATCCTTTCTACTTCAAAAACATTTTTCATTTCTTAACATGTCATACAATTTTAAACAAAAAGAAGTTGATTAAAAAATAACATGAAAACATGTAAAGGAAGCTTCATGGAAATAATGTTATATTAAATCATAAAAATCCATTCATGCCTTATAAGTTAAAAAACATTCTTCTCGTACTTTGGCCATAAATGTCAAAAAGTACCTCATACCAAAAACGACAAAAGATTCCTTTCATATATTTTACTAAAAACTCACCAATGGGTAAAATTGGATTTACATAATAATAGGAGGATAGAAATAATATTACATATTGATGAAACATGGATGTGGTTGACAAATATGCCCCAGTAATTACCAAAGTATAAACAATCTCGGATAAAAATTGAGATTGCGAGATTTTCCCTGACCTTAGGTCCGATTTGATTCGTACTTGTCCGAACCTCCTGTATAATGAGTTAAATAATTTTATTAACTTATTCCAGAATCGTACTCATTGTTATGATATCAGATATGGTCATATTCTTAGCTTCTTATTAGTAATATTTCATTGCTACTTGTTATTCGATTGTTTATTGCTTTTTGTTCTTATGCATGTTTTGTCGAATAAATCCTTATTCTTATTTTTTAGGTTATAGATAACTCATTTATATAATGGTATTAGTGTAATATATATCATATTTATTCATTAAATTCATTTATATAATCATTATTCAATGAAGATAATGTAGAACGAGTCGCATCACATCATGGAGACGGTAGGCCGTACGTATGCACGAGCGATGATATCGTTCCCATGATCATAGAATTATATTGAAGTGTATGTATACTATTTTCAAAATCAATATCACATTAAAATAATCATATATAGTTATTATTTACACCGTTATACCCATCTATGTAAGGTGGTGGTAGAAACCAGATTATACCACGGCGTGGAGACGGTATTCCACACGTACGCAGTAGCGGTGATTTCATTTTCCGTAGGATGGATAGAAGGTGAAATAGGGTTGTTTCATATTTATAATAACACATCAGTATATGAGTGAAACAGATGTTATTACTTCATAATGAAACAACTAAATAAGAAGAAGTAGAAGAAGAAATAAAGTTGAAAGAACCGGTAACGAACATTACCTCTTCTTTGATGTGCCACTTCTTAACTTCTTCTTTGGGCACTAAAGATGGTCTTTGAAGAAGACCAGGACCTCTAGGATGTTTCTAGGGAAGTTGATAAGGGAAATGAGTAGGGTTGGCTGAGCTTGAAGGCTCAAAGTTGTGTAAAGAGGAGGGGGAGGAGGTGCCCTTTTATAAGGGAGGAGAGGGGCACTTTAGGAAAAACTTAAGATATTATTTAATAATAAAGTAATATTCGGTTTTTAGCAGCTCCAAATTGATTTATTTCGAAGATAATGTGGGGATGGGTCGAAATCATCTCAACCAATATAATTTAGAAAAGTTTAGGTTACTATTTTAACCTTATAATATAGATTTAACTCTAAGTTAAATAATTTAACTTATAATGTGTCTTCTTTTTTTCTTACACTATATGGTTAATAAACTCTCTATAACAAGCCAAACGAACCCCAAATTTTTCATTATTAATATATATAACCTTATATAAGTCATTTGGATGAAACATATATTTTTTTAAATAAAATAACAATTAATAATATAATATTTCTTTTAAAAACTATTTTATGTCAATTTTGACAATATTTGGTAATTGATTTTTGTAAAAATCATAACAGCATTATTAGTACAAATAAAGTTATTTAAATAAATAGTAACATGTCATATAAACCTAAAAAATTAGTTTAATTCATAAAAAGTCTAAAATTACATTTATTTTGGTATTTATAACATCAATTATGTTAATATTTAATTAATAAGGTAATTACTGTATCATCATTGTGTCATAAATAAATTACATTATTTAAAGTCTAAAAATTATAAATAAAATACCATTATGTAGGAACTATTTTTATCTTTCTAATGAATTTTTATAGTCGAATTTATCTTATTTATAACCCAGTATTAAAAATGTTTTAGTTATTAAACTTCGATTTTAACTATTTTAACTCTTCTTTAAATAAAATAATATTAAATGTCCTAATCTAATCCAAGTGGACCTAAATGGTCATAGTTTCTTCGTAAGGTTGTTTTTGGTCGAATTAAACTTATCTAATAGAATTAAGACATGTGTTAGGGTAATAATAATACAATTTTTACCCTTAATTACCCTATTTACATTTAACTGTGGTTAAAAAAGTAAAAAGTTACTATTCACCAAAAATTATTTTTATCTTATTGAACTACATTTTACTCCTTGATATTAACGGTGTCTCTCAGATTTTAGAAATTACACTCACAGAAGTGGTAAAATTAAGTTTTATGTAAATTTTCAAATTCTCCTAGGAGGTGGGTAAAAGACGGTGAAAAGTTCAATAAAATTTTTATATGTCTAAAATTATTATAAAATGACTCCAATAAATTACATTGAACTTATATAGGTATTATGTATCAATTTTCACATAAAATAAATTTCAATAAGATAAATAATTATTTAAATAAAAAGTCCGTTTTTAAATTGTAACCCAATGTTTTCACAATTCATCAAGAAAAATTGAATGTTTTCAGAAAAATACCAAAATTTCACCCTAGGCTAATTTCGATATTCCGAATCTAAAAATGAAGTTCATTTTGAAAAATAAAATTTATAAAATTTAAAAAAGTGGGTATTACTATTCATAAGGGCTAGTTTTTATAATATTTTAATAGCATATCGTTGTTTAGAGAAACTCAGTGTTGCGTACAATGCAAGCTATCGAGGAAGGTCGTGATTGCATGTAAAGCAAGCCAAGATAGTGTTGTGTGTAGTGAAAGATTCCTTTGATGATGTACCTAACATAAAAAAAATATTTCTCATAAAAATATCGGGTGTTACATTCTACCCCCTTAAAATGAATTTTGCCCTCGAAATTCGTCACTTTGTAACAAACAGATGATGATACCTCTCCCTCATCATAACATCAAGATCCCATTTGCTTATTCTAATTGGTGGTTCCTCCATAAACCTTTCACTGAGCGAGTGGTCTTGTTCCATAGGACTTTTTTGCTACGATCCAAAATCTCTATCGGCTGTTCCTCATAAGAATGATCTTGCTCCAGCGGTACAACTTCTGAGCTGAGTACATATGAAGGATCGGGTATGTACTTTCTTAGGAGAGATACATGGAATGCATTGTGAACATGAGAGAGATTCGGTGGAAGTGTTAATCGGTAAGCTACCTTCCCAAAACGATCCAGTATTTCGAAAGGACCGATATACCTAGGGCTCAGCTTTCCCTTCTTTCTAAATCTCATTACTCTCTTCCAAGGAGATATTGATAAGAACACTTTATCACCCACTTCAAAATATAGGTCTTTTTTTCAGTTATCGCCATAAAGTTTTTGTCGAATCTGAGCTACTCTTATGTGTTGTTGAATATATCGGACCTTTTCTGCCATCTCATCAACAAGATCAGGTCCTAATAGCTTTCTTTCCCCATCCTCATCCCAGCAAGTTGGAGATCGAAATTTCTTTCCATAGAGAGCTTCATAAGGATCCATCTGAATACTGGAGTGAATGCTATTATTAGAATAAAATTACACCAAAGGAAGGTGTGGATCCCATCCACCTTTGAAATCCATAGAGAAAGCTCTTAACATACACTACTGGAAATGCAGGATTTCCCAACGGTTTAGAACTGTTGGGAAAGACTGCAGAACCGTTGGAATATGTTATACCAACGGTTCTGCAAACCGTAGGGAAGTAAGACATTGGGAAAAGTATTTCCCAACGGTTTACAGTAAACCGTTGGGATAGGGTGCTGAAAATTTACCATATCCCAAGGGTTCTGGAAAACCGTTGGGAAAAACTCAACATATCCTCTTTCCCAACGGTTTATAACCATTGGGAAAAGTGTTTTACCAACAGTTCTATGAACCGTTGGTAAAAAAAGACCTACACATTCTATGCCAATGGTTTTGAACCGTTGGCATAGCCTCTGCTGGGCAAATTGCACAGTAGCTCTGCAATTTACCCAGCAGCTCTCCAATTTGACCACCGGCTCTCCAATTTTCCCACCAGGTCTCATTTTGTGGGTTCCCTCTCATTTTCAATCCAATTATTGTACCTGTAATAAACTAACACATACATATACAATTATTGTACCTGTAATAACCAACTAACTCTTACATATAGAGAACAAATTCATACACATTTAACATATAATGGTGGAACTATACACATCTATAATTAAATTAGAATTCATAACGTAATTATAAACATACATAATTCATTTAGAATTAAATTTAGAATTTAGATGACAATTATATGTGGAATACGGATGTCAATTCATAATTTGATCGGTTTTTTGTATACCATATATTTTTACTTGAAATAATGTCCATTTAAAACATAATACATACACCTAGAGAGCTACCGGCCACATCGCACCCCGGATTGAGGTAGGTTTGACTCGTACACGTCACATATGACCCATGGATCATTTTGTTAATGTATCGACACAATCCGAATGCGTTTGGTCGGTTTTCCGTATGCCAGTTGATGTTTTTCAATTAAAATGACGTACTTTTGAAACAAAAGGAAGACACTTTGAGTGGTTCCGGCCACACCGTACCTCGGATTGAGGCGGCATTGACTCTTACACATCACATATGACCCATGGATCGTTCTCCGAATGTTTAAATGGAAACCGAATGCGTTTGGTTGGTTTTCCGTATGTACTTAAATTATTGTCCATTTTAAGCAAAAGAGAGCCACTTAGAGTGATTTTGACCACACCGTGCCTCAGATTAAGGCGGGGTTGACTCGTACACATCACATATGACCCATGGATAATTATACTAATGTATCGACATAATCCGAATGAGTTTGGTCAGTTTTCCGTATGCTAGTTGATGTTTTTCACTTCAAATGACGACCTTTTGAAACAAAAGACAGAAACTTTGAGTGGTGGTGGCCACACCGTGCCTCGTATTGAGGCGTGGTTGACTCTTACACGTCACATATGACCCATGGATCGTTGTGATAATGTATCGACACAATCTGAATGCGTTTGGTCGGTTTTCCGTATGCCAGTTGATGTTTTTCAATTAAAATGATGTCCTTTTGAAACAAAAGGCAGACACTTTGAGTGGTGCTGGAAACACCATGCCTTGGATTGAGGTGGCATTGACTCGTACACATCACATAGGACCCATGAATCTATCTCCTAAAGTTTCAATGGAAACCGAATGTGTTTGGTCGGTTTTCCGTATATACTTAAATTGTTGTCCATTTTAAGCAAAAGGCAGACACTTTGAGTGGTGACGGCCACACCGCGCCTCATATTGAGGCGGGGTTGACTCGTACACGTCACATATGACCCATGGATCGTTGTGATTAAGTATCGACACAATCCGAATGCTTTTGGTCGGTTTTCCGTATGCCAGTTGATGTATTTCACTTCAAATTATGTCCTTTTGAAACAGAAGACAGACACTTTGAGTGGTGGTGGCAACAATGCACCTCGGATTGAGGCGGGGTTGACTCGTACACGTCACATATGACCCATGGATCGTTGTGCTAACGTATCGACACAATCCTAATGCGTTTGGTCAGTTTTCTATATGCCAGTTGATGTTTTTCAATTAAAATGACGTACTTTTGAAACAAAAGTCAGACACTTTGAGTGGTTTCGGCCACACCGCACCTCGGATTGAGGAGGCGTCGACTCGTACACGTCACATATGACCCATGGATCATTCTCCAAAAGTTTCAATGGAAACCGAATGCGTTTGATCAGTTTTCCGTATGTACTTAAATTGTTGTCCATTTTAGAAAAATAGATCCACTTAGACTGATTCCGGCCACAACGTGCCTCAGATTCAGGCGGGGTTGACTCGTACACGTCACATATGACCCATGGATCGTTGTGATAATGTATCGACACAATCCGAATGCGTTTGGTCAGTTTTCCGAATACCAGTTGATGTTTTTCACTTCAAATGACGTCCTTTTGAAACAAATGACAGACACTTTGAGTGGTGGCAGCCACACCATGCCTCGGATTGAGGCGTTGTTTACTCGTACATGGCACATATGACCCATGGATCGTTGTTCTAATTTATTGACACAATCCGAATGCATTTGGTCAGTTTTCCGTATGCCAGTTGAAGTTTTTCAATTAAAATGGCGTACTTTTGAAACAAAAGGCATACACTTTGAGTGGTTTCAGCCACACCACGCCTCGGATTGAGACAAAGTTGACTCGTACACGTCACATATGACCCATGAATCATTCTCCTAAAGCTTCAATGTAAACCGAATGTATTTGGTCAGTTTTCCGTATGTACTTAAATTGTTGTCCATTTTAAGCAAAATACAGACACTTTGAGTGGTGGCGGCCACACCGCGCCTCGGATTGAGGTGGGGTTGACTCGTACACGTCACATATGACCCATGGATCGTTGTGATAAAGTATCGACACAATCCAAATGCGTTTGGTCGGTTTTCTGTATTCCAGTTGATGTATTTAACTTCAAATTATGTCCTTTTGAAACAGAAGACAGACACTTTGAGTGGTGGCGGCCACACCACGCCTCGGATTGAGGCGGAGTTGACTTTTACACATCACATATGACCCATGGATCATTGTACTAATGTATCGACACAATCCGAATGTGTTTGGTCAGTTTTAAATATTCCAGTTGATGTTTTTCAATTAAATTAACGTACTTTTGAAACAAAAGGCAGACACTTTGAGATGTGCCGGCCACACTGAGCCTTAGATTGGGGCGGCGTTGACTCGTACACATCACATATGACCCATGGATCATTCACTTTAACCTTCAATGTAAATCAAATGTGTTTGGTCGGTTTTCCATATGTACTTAAATTGTTGTCCATTTTAAGCAAAAGAGAGCCACTTAGAGTGATTTCGGGCCACACCGTGCCTCAGATTCCGGTGGGGTTGACTCTTACACGTCACATATGACCAATGGATAGTTGTGCTAAAGTATTGACACAATCCGAATGCATTTGGTCGGTTTTCCGTATGCCAGTTGATGTTTTTCACTTCAAATGACGTCCTTTTGAAACAAAAGACAGAGACTTTGAGTGGTGGAGGCCACACCGCACCTCTTATTGAGGAAGGGTTGACTCTTACACATCACATATGACCCATGGATCATTGTACGAATGTATCGACACAATCCTAATGCATTTGGTTGGTTTTCCGTATGCCAGTTGATGTTTTTCAATTAAAATGGCGTACTTTTGAAACAAAAGGCAGACAATTTGAGTGGTGCCGGCCACACCATGCCTCGGATTGAGGTGGTGTTGACTCATACACGTCACATATGACCCATGGATCGTTCTACTAATCTTTCAATGGAAACCAAATGTGTTTGGTCGGTTTTCCGTATGTACTAAAATTGTTGTCCATTTTAATCAAAAGAGAGACACTTTGAGTGGTGGCAGCCAGACCGCACCTCGGATTTACGTTGGGTTGACTCGTACAGGTCACATATGGCCAATGGATCGTTGTGCTAAAGTATCGACACAATACGAATGCATTTGGTCGGTTTTCCATATTCCAGTTGATGTATTTCACTTCAAATTATGTCCTTTTGAAACAGAAGACAGACACATTGAGTGGTGGCGGCCACGCCACGCCTCAGATTGAGGCGGGGTTGACTCGTGCACGTTACATATGACCAATGGATCGTTGTGCTAATGTATCGACACAATCCGAATGCGTTTGGTCAGTTTTCCGTATGTCAGTTGATGCTTTTCAATTAAAATGACGTACTTTTGAAACAAAAGGCAGACACTTTGAGTGGTGCCGGCCACACCGCGCCTCAGATTGAGGCATGGTTGACTCGTACATGTCACATATGACCCATTAATCATTGTGCTAATGTATAGACACAATCCAAATGCGTTTGGTCGTTTTTCCGTATGTACTTAAAATGTTTCCCATTTTATGAGAATCTTCTATGTGGGGGGTTGTTCGGGGTACAAAGAAGAGTGTGGGGGCTGTCCAGGGGGCTGTCTGGGGGGCTGTCTGGGAGGCTGTCCGGGGGGGGGGGGGGGGTTGTCTGGGGTCTAGGGAGGAGGGTGGGGGGGCTGTGCGGGGGGGGGGGGGGGGGGCTGTCCGGGGGGTGTCTGGGGGGTTGTTCGGGGTCCAAGGTGGAGGGAGTGGGGCTATCTGGTGGGATGTACGGGGGCTGTTCGGGGGGCTGTCTAGGGTCCAGGGAGGAGGTGGGGGGGCTGTCCGGGGGGCTGTTTGGGGGGATGTCTGGGAGCTGTTCGGGGTTGTTCGGGGGGTTGTCCAGGGTCCAAGGAAGAGAGTGGGGGGGGGGGGGGGGCTGTCCGTGGGGCTGTCTGGGGGGCTGTCCGGGGGGTTTTCCGGGGTCCAGGGAGGAGGGTGGGGGGGTTGTCCGATGGGATGTCTGGGGGGCTGTCTGGAGGGGTTGTCCGGGGTCTAGGGAGGAGGGTGGGGGGTTGTCCAGGGTCCAAGAAGGAGGGGGGTTCCCAAACACACAGCCACTAAAAGACAACAACATCCATAAAAATAGATAATATATAAAAATAACTCAACTCCAATACTATACTATGAGTCTAGATAAAACCAACAACTAGAATAGATTAAATATCAAATATCAGTAATATCAGTCAAAAATGTAATGGATCAACCTATCCCACATCACCATCACCATCATCACCAACATCATCATCACCCTCGTCCTCATCCCCATCATCATCCTCACCCTCGCCCTCCTCCTCATCCTCGCCCTCCTCCTCGCCCTCGCCACCCGCCTTGCCCTCCTCCCCTCCCTCCTCTTCCACATCAAACTCCTCGCCATCATCATCGTCAAGTTGTACATCATCCTAACCACTACTAGAACTGCCACCTGGTGCACCGTATATAGAACGTATCGACGACATATACTCATCAAAAGCTGGGCTGACCTCTGCTGGAAGTGTAGGACATAGAACTTCAATAAATTTCATAAATGCACTGTTTGCCCTAGTAGACTGTTTTGGAGTCTTTGTGGCCCTTTTCCCAGCCTGTTCTGCATGTGACCTAACTTTCTACAGCTCGGTGGTACTACAAATCGTACCTTAGGAGGGCCAATACCTCATCTGGGCTATCCTAGGTCGGCATCGTACTCTGCCAGAATGCTCCTCTCCCAACACCTGATGTAAGTGATATGTTGGCCCAAAATTGTCTGGTTCTTGGGCATCGAGGGCCTATAAAGCAGCCTTTTATAAATATAAATATATCATTATGTTACAAAATAGATATTAAAAAATAAATTCAACAGATTAAAACGTACAATCTACTACTGAGTCGCTTCGTTGACGACATTTCCATCCTTTTTCCGTCTACTCGAGCAAAACAGTTTTGCTTGAGGCACACGTCCTTCAATATTTTGTATTTTCCCCTACAATGACATTGAAAACTAAAGTTATATGAAAACATTAGCAAACTATTAAATAATTGAAGAAACAAAATAAAGTGTAAGTCATAAATAAAACTTATAAACAATTGTTATAACTGCTTCTTCTCATGATCAGGCATCGTAGTGCGTCCTAGTGTGTGGAGGTATTTTATTGCATCAATGTTCTTTTTATTTTTTCCAGATGATTCCAAAATAAAATTTGAAAATGCAATAGATAGTATTAATGAAAAACATGAAAGTTATTATTTAAATACCTCAAATGTTATTAATACCTTAAACTGGGTACTCGTCCAATGAGTAATCATCTGACGATACTGCTCTATAGGAAAATCATCCACCACTGGTACCACCTCTAACTCAGTGCCAACTGTAGCAACCAAACCAATATACAACTCATTCTTGTAGGCTTCCCAAAGCTCACCTATATCCTTTAGACGTTCCGATCGTGCACCCTCACCATCGGGAAAATTAAATCGAAGTTGAAATCAAAATATTAATTCATATAAATACAAAAATAATTCATGGGATTAAATAGAACGGATTTTTTTACCCATATCTATTCCCAAGCTCTATCCTTGACCTCATGTGGAAAATGTATCCACGATAGCGGGCTTATGGGAATGATGTCGGAGTATTTGGAAAGTGTCGCAAAAAAACTCCGACATTGCTGCCATGTTTTCTCAACCATTTGGTTGTCTTCATTATAATACACCATAACCTGTGTGCGGTGGTTCCACACTGATCACATGCATTTACGCCCCCGCCCACGCCTCCTGTCAGTAGATGTATCTGTCATGAAATAAAAACAAATATTTTATCAAAACATGTTATAATGAAAATTAATATTTCTATAAAAATTTGTTAGGGTTTTATAAATATACCTGTGCCGGTCTGATCGCTGAGTGCTGCTGGATCCACAAAAACTAATGGAACACCCTGTAGTGGAACAGGAGTCGAAGACGATGGAATATAGAAGCTCAGAGAGACATAAGTAGAAGGAAAAGAAGATGGGACAGCTGTCTGACCGAATGCTGACTGAGGAGTGGGAATCATCATGGAATGTGAAAATGATGGGCCAGAAGATACATAAGGTAGTGAAAACATGGGAGGCCTAAATATCCCATGTGTCTCTAACGACACACCGGGAATAGAATGTGGCAAGGATGACATGTCAGTAGGAGGGGCAGGGTCTAGTCGGGTACGCGTAGCTGCTCGTCCACCTCTGGTATGAACCCTCCTCGTACCACCAGCCTGAATACTAGGACCAGTACTGGGATCCTCGTCGAATAAATGTCGACGTATAGGTGGATCCTACAAAAAAATTTATAAAAAAATTAATCACATGACATTATATATTCTTTAAATATATCAATTTTAAATAAAGTACTCACTGTAGGCACTAATGGTGGAACACCCATCTCCATCATTCGATGATTGTTGTCCATCATTTTTTTCCTTCATCACTCTTCAATTGGCTTCATTTCCTACTTTTGAAAACAAATATGTAATTAATTAGAAAAAGAAAACTAATGTGTAACCCAAAAAACTAAATATATGAGGGAATAGGGGATTCATAGGTAATTTAGCTATCAATTGTTTTAGATGATCTTGAATGGATTTAATAAATCATACAAGTTGTAATGGTCACCAAGTTATAAATATTGTTTGACTATGTTTGAATACAGTTAAATTCCAAATTAGAAAATGCAATTCAAATAAAACTACTACAAATAAACATTGAAAATTCATATAATGGTCAATTAAGCTATCAATTGTTTTAGAAGAGCTTGAATGGATTTAATAAATCATACAAGTTGTAATGTTCACCAAGTTAGAAATATTGTTTGACTATGTTTGAATACAGTTCAATCCCAAATTATAAAATGCAATTCAAATAAAACTGCAGCCAATAAACATTGAAAATTCACATAACGGTCAAGTCAGCTATCAATTGTTTTAGAAGAGCATGAATGGATTTAATAAATCATACAAGTTGTAATGTTCACCAAGTTAGAAATATTGTTTGACTATGTTTGAATAAATTTCAATTCCAAATTATAAAATGCAATTCAAATAAAACTACAACCAATAAACATTGAAAATTCACATAACGGTCAAGTAAGATAAAAAATATTTGTGATCAAAACTAAATAAATTTGAATATTACCAACCTTAACAACCCAACTCGAGGTAAACCAAAAGAATTGAGAACATGGATGAATGATTCTATACATTTTCAACCACAACTTCAGGTTCACAATCAACTCTGACAATTGAGCTATTTGAGTCATCAAAAGAAATAAATGGATTTGTTCTAATGGCACTAGGGATAGTGTCAATTCCATCATCACCATCATCAAAAATAGGTCTTGAATTACTTCAATTATGACACCAAATTCAGGTCGAAGTTGGTCTTTGACATAAAATACTTGTTTAGCCATTGATGCCAACACATATGGTTCTTCGATAGAAAGAGTGTGAGTCATATTAATTACTCGAAATCCACAATCATCAATAAATGTGCCATGTCTCATCATCGAATCAAACCAATGGAATTTCATCATTGTGACTCGTCCATGAGAGTAATAATACAATATTATTATTTTCTCAACAACTCCATAATAACCCATATTTTCAAATCGCGGTCTACTATCTGATGCAATGGCATAACAATCTATTGTGGCAGTAACAATAACACCATCTTGTTGTGTTCTCATGTTCTTTTCTCGTTCAGTGACAATAAATTTGTACCCATTGATAACAATTGATTTACACTCACGAACCACGGTATTAGGACCAAAAGCCAAAGCTCTTATTTCCTCAGAGATAGAGTCAACAGACAATGGCAATACCTACAATATAAATGACTATTAATGTTAATTAAATATTGATATAATTATTTTAATCAATAATTTTTTTATACCTTCAATTTTAACCAAGCAGAAAACTCTTTTCTATGCAAAGTCTCTCTCCTTATCAAAGATAAAGAATTATGCTTCCTATTTATCATTGTTTTATGCTCCCTGTAGATAAAAAATATTAATAGTTTAACAGATATATATGTGAGATATACATAATCAATTTAGTTACGTGATATAGTCATCGAACAAATCACAGTTGAACAAAACTGTGCAATGTGCCATCTCCCGCTCTTCATGGCTTAATGTCTTCAATGTATATGATCCAGGAATTCCTCATGTTTGAGGAAGTGATGGAAAACTGGGTTCAATTTTCTCATACAGTTCTTCTTCATTTGTCCTTGGTCTGTTCAATCTTGTAGTAAGATCAGACAAATAAATCAAGAAGAAATCCATACATTCTTGAGCCAAGTAACCGTTCACGATAGAACCTTTGTGATGATTTCGGTTTCGGACATAAGACTTAAATGTGAACATATTTCTTTTAGTTGGATACATCCAACGAAAAGAAACAGGTCCTCTAAGAAGTATTTCAGTGGGAATATGGATAGTCATATGCAATATGCATGTGAAAAATGATGGAGGAAATATTTTCTCCAACTCACACAAAATTAACGGGGCATCTGTCAACATTTTTTGCAAGAAAGACTTGGACAACATCTTATCACCAAGATCTCTAAAAAATGGCACAACCGAATAACAACCACCCTTAGATTATTGGACAAAAGATGACAGATCACAATTGGAATCATCTCATGCAGTAGAACGTGATAATCATGAGTCTTCAAAGATTTTAGCTTCAACTCTCTTCTGTTGACCCGTTTAGATATGTTTCTCAAATAAACATCAGGAACTCTAATAGTCTGTAATACTTCCAGAAATTGTTTTTTTTCACAGGTGTCATCACATAAGAAGCACATGGAAGTTTCCATTTATTTTCACTAATACACACAGGATGCAATTCTGGTCTGATGCCCCAATCCACCAAGTCACGCTGAGATCGTAAATCATCTTTTGTCTTCCCCTTGACATTTAGAAGAATCGAAGGCAACATTTCACATATATTCTTTTCAATATGCATTACGTCTAAGTAATGACGTAACAAATTGGTTGTCCAATAAGGAAAATCAAAAAAGATACTCTTCTTCCTCCAGTTGTAACAGGTTTCAGTGGAAACATTCTTTGTCTTTCCAGATTTCATTTGACCCTTCTTGAAAAAAAACTAAAATCTTTCAATTCATTAAGCACGTCAGTTCCAGACATACGCTGAGGTGGATCATCGGTCTCTATGGTATTATCAAATCTTCGATGATTAATTCTATATGGATGATCCTTTGGAAAGAATCGTCGATGTCCCATAAAACTGAAACTACAGTGATGTTTCAGTCTTCTAGATCGTGTATTCCGCATACAAACTGGACATGATAGTTTTCCCTTCGTGCTCCATCCAGACATCATTACATAAGCTGGAAAATCATTGATCATCCACATAAGCGCAACATGCATCTGAAATATGTCTTTCGAACATGAATCGTATGTGAGCACACCCACATCCCAAAGAAGTTTCAACTCTTTTATTAAAGGTTGCATGTATACATCAATATCAATGTCGGGATTAGAAGGACCAGATATGAGTATACTCATGAAAGTGAAAGGTTTTTTCATACACAAACATGGGGGATGATTATAAATGTGTATAACAACTGGCCATGTGCTGTGCGAAGTAAGAATCTGCCCAAATGGATTAAAACCATCGCATGAAAGACCCAGCCTCACATTACGCACATCAGCTGCAAAATCAGGATGTCGAGCATCAAATCTCTTCCATGAAAATCCATCCGCAGGATGAACCAACTCATCATTAGTCTTCTTTCTCTTGGTATCATGCTATCTCATTTTTATTGATATGTCATCAGACATAAAAATATTATGAAGTCTGGGTATCAATGAAAAGTGCCACATTACTTTTTGTGGAACGCGGGATGGTGTTCCATCGGATTTTGACTTCCAGCGAGATGTGCCAAATTTTATACAATCATTTTCTTCAGCGGTTTCCTCCCAAAATAAACTGCAATCTTTCGGGCAAGCATGAATTTTTTTTTTCTTGAAAATACAAGTTCCTCAACTAACTTCCATGCCATATAGTGGTTTGAGGGAATATCTGCATCATCTGGAAGTAAATCCTTCAAGAGGGTAAGAATGTAATCGATTGCTGTATTAAAAATTACATACATAGTTTTCCCATGAAATAATCAGATTAAAAATTCCAGCCTTTTCATTTTATCGCATTGTCGATATAATGGAGTCGTGGCAGCATCATTCAATTTTTTCACCCTATCAATATCATCATTTTCACTAGATGCATTAGCTATCCTCATATCAAAGTCTTCTTGAGTCAAAATAATTTCTTTTTCATGATGATGAATAAACGGAAACCGATCATCTAACAAATTCTCCATTCCAGTCCTTTCATTCCGATCATCACCAATTTGAGATTTCATTTTCTCCCCATTGTGATACCACACAAAGTAGTTTTCTTGAAAACCATTTTTGGTTGTGTGGTAGATGAATTATTCACAGCTCAACCAAGGTCTACCAACACAATTGGAACATGGGCAGTGTATGTGACCACTATCTGAAGCATTGTGAAATGCAAAATCTATAATGCTCTCCAAATTGTTTTGAAAATTGCTTGAGATCCGATCGGTTTCATACATCCAACTTCTGTCCATTCTGTAAAAAGAATTTATATAATCCCTTTTGTCAAAACAATTCAATAGGATTTACCTTTAATAGAAAATATATTTAAGTAAACAATAAAGGAAGAAAATAATCAAGGTATCAACTACACATGTGAAAAAAACATACAAATGTGTTATTGAAAAAATTTAAAACCAATAAGAACTTAATGTGTTATATCACATCACAACATTCCTCATCCCATAACCATATTAGTAGGGTATCATGAACATGAATAACAAGAACCTTGTGCCATCCTCTTACCTTACATGACCCCAACCACATGCCACATCTTATTATAGCCTTATCACATCACACCTCACTGGAAAACACTAGGGAAATCATAGTACATCTCACCTGAAGACACATGGAAAATCCCATCGCATCTTGCCTAAAAACACATGATCAATCACTTTTGAAGGAAGTGTAGGGAAGACATGGTAGCTATCCAACCATATAACCACCATCCTAGATATTAGAAAAAATAACCATAACTCAAATCCTCTGATCGTTGGTAAGTTTATCCAACTCTGGTTGGGAATGTGTAGAAATAACATAAAAATACATGATATATAGATAGCAAAAAATACCCAACCTATGGGTTCACATTAACTACATAATCACAAACTTCACTACTACCATAAAACACATAAACCACACCACCACCACAAAACACGCATAGCATTTCTCACTTTCATTTATAAGCCACTTCATTCACACTTACATTGTCAATTCATTTAATGTTAAATTAATTAAATCCATTTACCACACATCCATTTATATTCCATCTCATTTATTTAATATCTTGTTTTTTTGTTTTAACAGCATAATTTATTCCATAGATAACCAGGAAACTAATAAAACCACCACACAATAACTCACCATCTCACAGTAACCATCGACGCCATGTTACATCGACTAACCATCTCACCAAAACAACCACATATCACAAAAAAAAATATTTCACATCACAAACCACCGCACAACCAAAACCACCTCACCACATCATACACCACAACTTAATCACACAACACCTCCACACGACACAACACCACCACACATCATCACTGTCATACAACTTCACATGTCACATCCATGCCCACTAACCATCACATTACAACCCCACATATCACAAAGCCCAACTGGTCACCTCAATCCCCATAAAACAGCCTATAATATACAATGAAACACAAAAAAAAACCTCTCATAGAGGCAACATACCCCAACTTCCACAATTTATTTATTCAAGGTCTTTTATTACATTACCCCTTCATTTAGCATGGACATTATAACACAACTGATATTCCAGGGGAAACTAATTAATTAACAAAGTATTCATTCATTTCCCTATTTTCACGGTGAAATCACATCAAAATCAAAACTTAAAACTAAAATATTAGATCAATAACAATAAAAACAAGGTACCATATGTGTATAAAGAATAAAATACCTGATTTGAGATGATTCAGATGGGTTTTCACCTATTCGGATGGGGGAGTTCGAGAGTAGCAGAGAGCTGGAGCTGGATTGATAACTTAAAACTAAAATATTAGATCAATAACAATAAAAATAAGGTAGTATATGTGTATAAAGGAAAAGATATCTGATTTCAGATGGGTTTTCACCTCTTCGGATGGGGGAGTTTGTGAGAGGAGCAGAGCGCTGGGGCAGGAATGAATTTAGGGTTTTGTTGCGAATGGGGGAGAGCAGCACCGCGGCTGTATTTGGCGGAAATCTTTCCCAACAGTTTTTAAAAACCGTTGGGAAAGCTATGTACATGGTACCCTTTCCCAACGGTTCTATAGAACCGTTGGCAAAAGGGTACCCTTTCCCAACGGTTCTATTGAACTGTTGGAAAAAGGGAACCTAAAACACCCCTTTGCCAACGGTTTGAAGAAACCATTGGCAAAGGGGTGACTTTTACCAAAGGTTTAAGTGAACCATTTGGAAAGTCTTCCTTGTCCATTTCTTTACCAACGGTTTTATGAAACCGTTGGTAAAGAGTTCCATAATCCTTCAGCACCAATAGTTTAAGAAAACCGTTGGTAAACACCTGTTGGTAAAAACTATAATTCCAGTAGTGATATATTCTTTGAATTGTTCTCTCAGACTGACCATCTGTCTGAGGATGATAAGCAGTGCTAAAACTCAACTCTGTATCCAGAGTATGCTGAAGACTTCACCAGAACTTTTTGGTAAACCTCGGATCCTGATCAGATATAATGGAAAGTGGTACTCCATGGAATCTTGACACTTCTTTTACATATATCCTGGAAAGCTGATCCAGAGAGAAATACTCTATAATAGAAATGAAGTGTGAAGACTTTTTAAGATGATCAACTATGACCCAGATAGCATTATTGACTTTGGATGTTTTAGTAACTCCAGTGACAAAGTCCATAGTAATGTTTTCACATTTCCATTCTGGTATGGGTAATGGTTGTAACTGTCACGACCCGTCCTCGGGACCCGTTCTGTGACTACCTCAAGCCCGCCTTCCATAGGCCAAGGGCTGGAGACTGGCACCAAAGGCATAAATCTTGATAAAAAATGGAATGCATTGCCTTATAACGTAAACAAACGCCATAGAGTAAGCCAGGAGAAGTAAACACTAAATAAAACTGGGTACAATAGTAAGTGCGGAAAGTAAATGGAGCAGAATACAAACCCAAACTGAAAGTAAAGTACAACTGGAAAGAAAGTACAACAACTTAATGTAAAGCAGCAAAGCCAAGCCCTCCACTGGAAATCTCATCTGAAGGGTGGGTACGGATAGCCTCTTCAACTCCTCGGGTCCATCCGTATGCTCTGTGTACATCCTGCCCAGTGGTCCACCTCCAGATACCGACCTGCTCCACAATCCTCAACCACGATCAGCGTTGTCCGTCGTCTTCATCCAACACAACGTAGTGAGGGTATAGAACATGCAGGTGTGAGTATACGCTACTCAGTAGGGACCCTGAGACCCCCGAAGGTCTCCCATAATCCACAAAAGATAATCCACAAAGGAAAGATACAATCAAAAAGTAACAACCAAAACTACTTAGGAATATGCCCATATATATACCTAAGTCATCAATTCCAGTTCGACTCCAACATCCGAGCCCAAGTTCGATCACGTCCACATAAGAGTACAACCCAATCCACATAGGATAACACAACCCAATACACATAGGAATGAAAGTTAGTCATATCAAAGATATTGATTGAATGTCAAGACTCAGCACACACAGGTTTACTTCTTCATAAGGTGATAGAGAAGAACAGATGTAGCCACTGATTCATCTAAACTGGGACCCACGTAGGATACTAAACCAGCTAAGCTGTCGGACCCACATAGGATACAGACTAGCTACTCTGCCAGACCCACATAGGATGTAAGAATAGAGTCAAACACTGCCGGAACCACGTAGGATACAAGAACAGTAGTACTTCCAAACCCACATAGGATACAAGAACAGTAGTCAATGTTGTCGAACCCACAGAGTATTTCATAACGGTCTTCATCGCTGCCGAACCCACGGAGGAATTTAGTACAGTCTTCCTTACTACCGAACCCACGAAGGATTTTAGTGCAGTATTCATCATCGTCGAACCCATGGAGGATTTCATTCCGGTCTTCATTGCTACCGAACCCATAGAGGATTTCAGTGCAGTCATCGTCGCTGCCGAACCCATGGAGGATTTCAGTGCAGTTATCTTCGTCGTCACAGTCGCAGCCAACTCTAGGGTTCCCACACACAACAAGCTCAATTCCGGGAGGGTACGCACCACGAGGCAAGGGGGTCAATACTTCAACTGACATGTAGTCCGGAGTTGTTGAATCCCAAAGTTCTGTCTCGACAAGAGGAACTCAAAGTGACAGACAGCGCGTCAATCGGACGCCCGGTCTGAGAGTTATTGGCTTTTTCGTTCCAGGGGCCTGATTAGTTTTTAAGTCCAAACCAAACCGAACACACTCCAACTGCATCCAAACCTTGAGAAAAGTAATCAAAAAGGTTTATCTCACATATATTATTCCAACAAAGTCGACTGCACGTCAATCGGATGTCTAGAGCTCAAGTTATAAGCGTTTCCACTCCGAGGTCCCAGTTGGATTCTTGTTTGAACCAACTTTACCATAGAAAAAGTCCTCCTAAACCTCGAGTGTAATATACCTAAATGACCGTCTCGATTGAGGGATCGCATCGCAATTAACGGTGCAACAATCAGAGGTCTGTAGCCCAAGATACGAGCGTTTGAACGGAACTGTCCGGAAATAGGGGGTTTTTGGGCCCGGACCGACCCGGCCTGAGACACCTTGGGTCGGCCCGAACCAGGTCGACCTAAACCAGGTCTGGGTCTGAACCATTAGGGTGTGGCCCGGCCCCACCGATGTGGCCCGTCCTCACCGGTGCAGCCCGGCCCCGCCGGCGCGGCCTGGCCCGGCCTGGGCGGCCCGGCCCAGTGCGGCCGGTTGGCCTGGCGCGGCCGCGGCTCGGTGTGGCCATCTCGGCGCTGGCCGAGCCGAGTGGAAGGGGGGGGGGGGATGCCCCCATGATTGAAACCACGACCCCACGTGGGGCCGCTCCTTTGCCAGCCGGTGGTTACGACCCCCAGTCTTCCTTTCAGAACGGCATACCGTCTAGTGCTGCCACCACGGGACCCCGCGGTCCCACCCCTCCAAGGGGCGGCGGCCAGCGTTTCCGGCCACCCCGCCTTTCACCTCCACGTATTTGAGCCGCAACCCTGTCCGACCAGCGTGGCGCGACAGTGGTGCAACCCTCCTTCGCGGCCCCGGTCTGGCCACGACCCCTTCGTGGTTCTCCGGCACGGTACGACGGCACCGCGGCTTTTTTCGGCCTCAACGGCATGGCGCGACGGCGCCACGCTTCTTCGCCCATTCTTCTTTGTTTCCTCGTGGTGTCGTTGCACCGTTCTACCTTTGTTTGTGCCGCGACAAACACATCATCAAAGGGGAAGGAGGGTCGGCCGGGTTCGTGCGGTCTTTCCCCCTCCTATTAATCCGATATCAAGAGGCTAATAAAATGATGTTTGGACGGTCAAAGAATATTCATGAACCAAAATCAGACCCCTACCTCGATGAAGTCATCGAACGAGGTTTGTCGCGGGAAAGGGACGTCGCGGAATACGGCGTCGCGGAAGGAGGATCATCGGCGTCGCGGTACATAGCGTCGCGGTACACGGTGTCACGTCGTCGATCTCAGAGGAATCAGTGTTATTCTTCTTCCTTCATCAGAGGTCAGCATTCTTAGTCGGTGACGGTGCATTCTTTGCGTTCTTCAAGGAGGAAGATGAAGATTCAAAGGCTTCAGCAATTCCTCTCCAACCTTCTCGCACAACGAAAAAAACCCTTAAAGAAATAAGACTTTGTCTTATTTAATTAACACACACAAGACAACATTCAATTCTAAATTCAAAATGAATTCAAGAATTGATTACATTGAGTAAATTAATTCAATTCATCAATTAAGAGAGATGACATGGCATTTAAAAGGGGGTTGCGGGTGAGTTACAAAATTAAAATCATGTGAGAGGTTAAAAGGAAATAAAGGGGTGGGGCTCATGTGGGCACCACCTCACTAATATCCTACCTAGTAGAGTTAGGATATTAGTGGGTCCCACTCCAACCACCATGCCTAGGTTTTCACTACTTAGAATACAAATAAAATTTGTAGCACAATATTTTATTTTATTCTTTAGTTAACCCATTTAATTAATAACCTCACCCAAGCAAACGCAACTTCGGAAAAGGTGTTCTTAAGCAATTACAGGTGCTGCAGTTTCATCGGTGTCCTCATATTTCGATTCCGAACACAGGTTCAAAAGTTAGGAAAACTCCATCGCTTGTTCACTGAATGTACAAAAGCTAAACTTCGTAAATTGATTCCGGGAACACCGGGCCTCGGAATCAGGTGCCGTTAGAAACTGCGTTCTTGTAAAATCCCAAAGAAAATTAACAAAAAATTTCCCTTGAATTTTACGGGTCTTTACATTAATCCCACCTCAGGGCTTTACATCCCCGTAAAGATACATCATAAACTAGGGGAACAAATGTGGGTAATGTGCACGCATATGAGCCTCCCTCTCCCAAGTGATCTCCTGGAGGTTCTCGTGCCATCACTTGATGCGCACTAAAGGAATCGACCACGCACATAGGACCAGCTCCTGTCGATCCTCGATCTCCACCGGGACCCCCGCAAAAGTCACACCATCGTCAATGTCCATCTCCCCATGGTCAATGATATGCATCGGGTCGTGCACGTATATCCTCAGCTGAGATACGTGGAAGATGTCGTGCACCCGATGCAACTGAGGTGGTAGAGCTAGGCGATAAGCCACCTCGCCTATCTTGCTAAGTACCTGAAAAGGTCCGATGAAGCACAGAGACAACTTGCTGCCTCGGCCAAATCTCTATAATCAACGTCAGGGTGAGACCTGTAAGAAGACGTTGTCGCCATCCTCAAACTCTAGTGGTCTCCACCTCCTGTCAGCATAAGAATTCTGCCAGCTCTGAGCTGTCCTCATCCACTCCTGGATGACCTGGACCTTCTCTGTTGTGGCCTGGACCATCTCTGGTCCCACCAGTGCTGAATCCCCAGGGTCTGTCCAGCATAGAGGTGATCTGCATGGCCAGTCGTACAATGCCTCATATGGTTCCATCCTGATGGTGGAGTGGTAGTTGTTGTTGTACGCGAACTCCACCAAGGGTAGGTGGTCCTCCGAGCTATGACCAAAGTCGAGGACACATGAACGGAGCATGTCCTCGAGAGTGTAATGGTCCTCTCCATCTGACCATCCGTCTGAGGGTGAAAGGCGGTGCTCAGACATAGGTGCGTCCCAAATGCCTCCTGCAACCCCTTCCAAAGCCGGAAAGTAAAGCGAGCATCTCGATCAGAGACAATAGATGATGGCACACCATGAAGCCATACAATCTCCTGAATGTATAGATGTCCCAAGATCTCCACTAAGCCCTGCTCTCTGATGGGTAAGATGTGAGCCGACTTGGTGATTCTGTCGACAATCACCCAAATGGAGTCATTAGTTCTTGAAGTATGTGGATGTCCAGTCATGAAATCCATAGATATCCCGTCCCACTTCCACTCCGGGACCTGAAAGGGCTGTACCAAGCTTGCTGGTTCATGGTGCTCGTCCTTCACCTGCTGGTAGGTGAGGCATCGAGAAACGAACTCTTCTACAGCCTTCTACATACCCGGCCACCAGTGCTATCATCTGAGATCCTGGTACATCTTCGACACTCCTGGATGTACCGCTAAAGGGGAAGTGTGAATCTACCTCAACACCTCTTCCTATAAAGCAGTTGGTACCATGGTACATCCTCTGAAAAGAACATCGTGCTCTCATCCTATAGAGAATCCATCAGGTACCTGTCCTGAGGATATTTGTGCATGTCGCGTCTCACAGTCAGCGTCCCCACACTGTGCCTCTCTGACCCGCTGTATTAGTGGAGGAGTGACTATGAGTGACTGAAGAAAGGTTGCTCCATCTCTATCTATGAAGGATATCTACAATGCGGCTAGCTGCTCTGTTGCCTCCCCAAGTAGTTGAATGTCTGTCCTCCTGCTGAGAGCATTGGCTACTACGTTCCCCTTTCCAGGAGTATAGACTATCTCAAAGTCATATTCCTGGAGGAACTCAAGCCATCACCGCTATCTCAGATTCAGGTCCTTCTGCGAGAATATGTATCTGAGACTTTGGTGGTCAGAGTAGACTGTAAAGCGCTCGCCCATCAGATAGTGTCGCCACATCTTCAGAGCAAAGACCACTGCTGCTAACTCCAGGTCATGGGTAGAGTAGTTCTGATCATGCTACCTCAACTGAAGTGATACATAGGCCATAACTACCCACTCCTACATCAGGACACATCTGAGTCCAGTTCCTGATGCATTGTAGTAGACTATGTACCCTACTCCCTCCTCTGGTAGCCTCAAGATAGGTGTGCTGGTTAATCTCTGTCTCAGCTTCTGGAAGCTCTGCTAACATTTGTCTGACCACACAAAGGGTTTCTCCTTCTTCTTCAAAGTTGAGAGTGGTGCCACAACTCTGGAGAATTTTGGCACAAACCTCTGGTAGTACCCAGCTAGCCCCAAGAAACTCCATGCCTCTGTCATGCTCCTGGGTGGCTCCCAACCTAGTACTGCCTCGATCATCGCAGGATCCACCGCAAATCCCGCCTCAGAGATGACGTGTCCCAAGAAGTGGACCTCACGTAACTAGAACTGACACTTTGAGAGCTTACCATAAAGCTGGTTCTCTCGAAGTGTGTCCAGTACAACCCACAAGTGGTAGGTGTGCTCCTCCTCAGTGGTTGAGTATATCAAAATGTCGTCGATGAAGACCACGACAAATCGATCGAAGTATAGCTGAAAGATCTTGTTCATGAGACCCATGAACACTATTGGAGCGTTGGTTACGCTGAAAGGCATAACCAAGAACTCATAGTGGCTATACCGACATCTGAAGGCCGTCTTCTACACGTCCTCGTCCCGAACTCTGAGCTGATGATAGCCTGGCCTGAGGTCTATCTTCAAAAACCACCATGATCCCTTTAGATGATCGAAGAGGTCGTCAATACTCAGTAGCAGATAATTGTTCTTCCTGGTCACCTGGTTCATGCGACGATAATCAATACACAGTCAAAATCTCGTGTCCGCCTTCTTGGCAAACAATATCAGGGAAGCCCGTGGTGAAACACTGGGTCAGATCAATCCCTTACTCTGCAAGTCCTCCCACTGTACTCGTAGCTCTCAAAGCACAGCGGGAGCCATCCGATATGCTGGAGTGGATATCGGGGCTATCTAGGGGTACAGTTCAATATAAAAGTCTACATCTCTACGAAGAGGTAGTCCTAGAATGGCTTCAGGAAAAACGTCCACATACTGATCCACCACTGTAGGAAAACTCGGACTCCGCATGTCAACTGCTCCTAGGATGAGGCTAGCCAACTGATGAGTGATGGGTTGTCCCCTCCTCTGTGTGAGTCCATCATGTGCTGTAAAGGTTTCCTTCTCACAGGTGAAGGTGAACCTGCTCCCATCAGTGCGAACACACCACACCTTGCGCCTAATACAGTCAATAAGACCATGGACTATAGATAACAAATCCATGCCCAAGATGACATCTTAAGGCCTCGACGCCACTACAAGAATATCCTAGCCGAATCCCTCACCTCCTAGAGTAAGCTCACACCACCGGCACCATGGCATAATCATCGAGTCTGCTCTCGTAGGAGTCTATGGCCATAAGGATCGAGCCAGCGGCTCCGCGGAGTCTCCAAGATCCGAACAAGGGCAGTGGCAATGAAAGAATGACTTTCTCCTTTGTCTATAAGAACTATAGAAAGGGTGGAGTAGACACAGGTAGTACCTCAAATCATCTCTGGTGTGCCGTGGTCATAGGCCTCCGCTGCCTGATGCTGAGCCTCTCTCTGCCCGCCAGCTCCCTGTGGTCGGGGTGGACCTCCTGGTGGTGGTGGTGGTAAAGCCTCAAAGCATCTCCCACCACCTGCTGCTCGGCTAGCTCCCCTGCCTCGTCCGCCTGCTCTCGGAGGACTGCCATATTCGACCCTCTACCTCTGCCTGGGTGGCCCCTCAACCGTCTGCTGCTCCTCTGCACGGCGGGTCGGGCAGTCACGAGCAATGTGGTTCTGCCCGCCGCATACATAGTACAGTCTGCTCCTCGGAAGGCTAGCTCTGCGCCGGGTGCCCCACACTTCTAAGCAAGTGTCCTGAGGTCATATTCCTGATGGTATGGTCTGCTTGGACCCCTGTGACGTCCGTCAACTGCCAGCTGCAGATGACTCTGCTACATGCCACCCTGCGGTAGGTCTTCCTGCTGGTGTAAGCTCAGCAAGAAATCTCTCTATGAGAAAGGCTCGCCCCAGTACTTCTGCCTATGTCGGAATGCTGAGGGAGATCATCGATGCCCTAATATCATGCCTCAGTCCCTGCTCTAAGTTCTGAGCCCGGAAGAATGGATCTCGTACCATGTCTGTCGAATATCATTACAGATCGGTAAATCTCACCGAGTACTGGGTGACCGTCATGCTGCCCTGTTGCAGCTGTAATAGCTCCTGGATGCGCACCGCACGGAGGGTGGCTGGGATGAACTCCGAGCAGAAGAGGCTATCAAAGTCCGTCCAGAGGAGAGATGCCTCGTCGTGCACCTGGAACATCAAGCTCCATCATCTGCCTGCTGCCGCGTGCAGGAGGCTCGCTGCAAGGATCACCATGAGGTCAGCTGGTGTCCCCACTAACATGAAAACTCGAACTACAGCCTCCACACAATCCTCAGCTTCCTGAGGGTCCATCTCCCCATAGAACCTTGGCAGTCTATGATGCTAAAAATCATGCAGTGCACTAAGGTGACGTGAAATCTCAGTGACTGTGGCTGGTAGCATCGGTGGCTTGGCTGGTAGAGGTACTGCCAGTGCCTCTGCTGAAAAAGGGCCCTTCACCGAGGCCTCATCGCTCGATGGGCTGTCGTCTCGCACAAAGCTTGGAACCCTCGTTGGATGCCGTCGTGGGGCTATCCTGAAAAGAAACAGGTGTGCCACGGTCAAAACAGTATACCTGGTGATCTGACACAAAGTAATCACAAATAAAACTTTTGAAACACACATGCAATCAATTTTTTCGTGCATTGAGTCGAAAATCAGAAGTCAGGGTCCTGGTGCATGGATACGTCGGCCGCTGCACCAACACTGGAATCCTTGGACTAATAACCACACTCAATACCCTTAACACTATTGCTTCACATAGAAGAAAGGTCAGAGTCCTGAGTTCTTCGGTAGAACCAAACTCCTATGATACCAATTTGTCACGACCCGTCCTCAGGACCCGTTCCATGACTACCCCATGCCCGCCTTCCATAGGCCAGGGGCTAGCGACCATCACCAAAGGCGTAAATCCTGATAAAAAGGGGAAGGCATTGCCTTATAAAGTAAACAAACACCACAGAGAAAGCCAGCAGAAGTAAACACTAAATAAAAATAGGTACAATAGTATGTGTGGAAAGTAAATGGGCCAGAATACAAACCCAAACTAAACGTAAAGTACAACTAGAAAGAAAGTACATCAACTGAAAGTAAAGAAGCAACGTCGAGCCGTCCACTGGAAATCCCACCTGAAGAGTGGGTACAGATAGCCTCCTTAGCTCCTCGGGTCTAGCCATCCGCTCTGTATACATCTCGCCCAGTGGTCAACACCTATGTACCAAATTGCTCCATAAGCCTCAAACACGATCAGCGTTGTCTGTAGTCTGCATCCAACACAACGTAGTGCGTGCATAGCCCGTGCAGGGGTGAGTATACACTACTCAGTAGGGACCCTGTGACCCCCGAAGGTCTCCTAGAATCCACAAATGATAATCCAAAAAGGAAAGATACAATCACAAAGTAACAACCATAACTACTTAGGTATATGCCCATACATATACCTAAGTCATCAATTCCAGTTCGGCTCCAACATCCGAGCCTAAGTTCGATCACGTCCACATAGGAGTACAACCCAATCCACACAGGATAACACAACCCAATACACATAGGAAAGCAAGTCAATCATATCTATGATATTGATTGAAATACATGTCTCAGCTCACACATGTATAATTATTCGTAAGGTGATAGTGAAGATCAGATGTAGCCACTAATTCATCTAAGCTGGGACCCACATAGGATACTAAACCAGCTAAGCTGTCGGACCCACATAAGATACAGACCAACTACTCTTCCAGACCCACATAGGATACAAGAACAGAGTCAAACACTACCGAACCCACGTAGGATACAAGAATAGTAGTACTTCCGGACCCACGTAGGATACAAGAACAGTAGTAAATGTCGTCGAACCCACGGAGGATTTCAGTACGGTCTTCATCCCTCCCGAACCCACAGAGGATTTCAGTGAAGTCTTCATTGGTGCCGAACCCACGGAGGATTTTAGTGCAGTCTTCATCGTCGTCAAACCCACGGAGGATTTAAGTACGGTCTTCATCGCTGCAAAACCCACAGAGGATTTCAGTGTAGTCGTCGTCGCTGCCGAACCCACGGAGGATTTCAGTGCAGTCATCTTCGTCGTCGCAGTCACAGCCAGCTCTAGGGTTCCCGTACACAGCAATCTCAATTCCGGGATGGTCCACTCCACGATCCAAGGGGGTCGATACATCAACTGACATATAGTGCAGAGTTGATGTATACCAAAGTTTTTTCTCGACAAGAGGAACTCAACGTGACAGATGGCGCGTCAATCGGACGTCCGGCCTGAGAGTTATAGGCTTTTTCGTTCCAGGGGCCCGGTTGAGTTTTAAGTCAAAACCAACCCAAAAACACTCCAACTACGTCCAAACCTCAAATGGAGTAATCCAAATGGTCTATCTCACTATTATTAATCCAACAAAGTCGACAGCACATCAATGAGACATCCGAAACTCAAGTTATAAACGTTTCCGCTTCGAGGGCCTGGTTGGTTTCATGTTCAAACCAACTTGGACATACCCAAAGTCCTCCGAAACCTTGAGTGTAATATACAGAAACTACCATATAGATCCAAGGAACACATCGCAACAGACGGTGCATCGATCGGAGGTCTGTAGCCCAAGATACAGGCGTTTGAACAGAACTATCCGGAAATAGGGGTTTTGGGCCCGGACCGACACGACCCGAGACCCCCTGTGTCGACCCGAACCGGGTCGACCATAACTAGGTCTGGGTACAGCCCATTAGGTCATGGCGCAGCCTGGGCGGCCCGGCCCTGTGCGGCCGGTCCGGCCTGGGCGGCCGGTCGGCCTGGCGCAGGCACGACCCGGTGTGACCAGCTCGGCGATGGCCGAGCCGAGCTGAAGAGGGGGGGGGGGACTGACCCCCTTGATTGAAACCGCGGCCCCATGTGGGGCCGCTCCTTTTCCATCTGAGGGTTACAACCCCTATTATTTCTTTCGAAATGGTCGGCCCGGTCTGGCCAGTCGGTGCTGCCGCCGCGGGACCCCGCGGTCCCGCCCCTCTGAGGTGCTGACAACCTGCTGTTCCAACCGCCCCGCCTTGCACCACCGCGGCTTTGAGCCACGGATCTATCCGACCGGTGTGGTGTAATGACTCCGAGCAACTCCTCCACGACCCCGCTCCGTCCGTGGCCCCTTCGTGGTTCTCCGGCACGGCGCGACGGCGCCGCGACTTTGTTCGGCCTCAACGGCGCAGTGCGACAGCGCCACGCTTCTTCGCCCATTCTTCTTTTTTTTTCCACGTGGTGTTGTTGCACCGCGCTACCTTTGTTCGTGCTGCGACAATCACATCATCAAAGTGGGAGGAGGGTCGGTCGTGTTCGTGTGCTCCGGCCCCCTCCCGTTAATCCGATATCAAGCGACTAAGAAATTGACATTTGGATGGTCAACGAATATTCATGAACCAAAATCAAACCCCTATGCCGATGAAGCCGTCGAACGAGGTTTGTCACGAGAAAGGGACATTGCGGAAGACAACATCGTGGTACACGACGTCGCGTCATCGATCTCTGAGGAATCAGTGTTATTCATCGTCCTTCGTTGGAGGCCGGCATTCTTCGTTGGTGACGGTGCATTCTTCGCGTTCTTTAAGGAGGACGATTAAGATTCCAAGGCTTGAGCAATTCCTCTCCAACCTCATCGCACAATAAAAAACCCTTAAAGAAATAGGACTTTGTCTTATTTAATTAACACACACAAGCCAACATTCAATACGAAATTCAAAATGAATTCAAGAATTGACTACATTGAATAACTTAATTCAATTCATTAATTAAGAGAGTTGACTTGGCATTTAAAAGGGGGTTGTGGGTGAGTTAAAAAATTAAAATCATGTGGGAGGTTAAAAGGAAATAAAGGGGGTGGGGCTCGTGTGGGCCCCACCTCACTAATAACCTACCTAGTGGAGTTAGGATATTAGTGGGTCCCACTCCAACCACCATGCCTAGGTTATCACTACTTAGAATAAAAATAAAATTTGTAGCATAATATTTTATTTTATTCATTAGGTAACCCATTTAATTAATAACCTCACCCAAGAAAACGCAACTCCAGAAAAGGTGTTCTTAAGCAATTACCGGCATTTCATTTTCATCAGTGTCCTTTAATTTTGATTCGGAGCACCGGTTCAAAATTTAGGAAAACCCGCTCGCTCGTTCACTGAGGTACCTGAGCTAAATTTCGGAAATTGATTCCGGGCACACCGGGCCTCAGAATCAGGTGCCGTTTGAAACTGCGTTCTTGTAAAATCCCAAAAAAAATTAAGAAAGAATTTCCCTTGAATTTTACGGGTCTTAGCAGTAACATCCCCTTAAACTTCTGTCTCTCAGCTTTAACATGCTGACAAACCAAGCATCAAGAGACATATTCAGCAACATCTCTTTTAATGTCATCCCACCAGAAGTACTCTTTCACGTCCCTATACATCTTCGTGCTTCCAGGATGAATAAAAAATGAAGAACTATGAGCCTCATCCAGCAGCTCATTCTTTAATTCGGGGATGGGAGGAACACAAACCCAATTCCTGAACATTATTATCCCATCACAATCAAGGTGGAATTCAGGATCATTTCTCACCTTCTTTTGTAACTCTACATCTTCTTTTTGTGCATCTTTAATCTTCACATGTATAGATGGTTGAACATTCATTTGAGAAAGATAATATTTTTCCCATTCCATTATAATTCCAAGATCCATCCTTTGTTAATCCATAAATATTGGATCTTTTTTTATCCTCATCAAGGATAAGTTAGCATTGTCTTGTCGACTTAATGTGTCTGCCACATTGTTTTCTTTCCCAGGGTGGTAATTAATTGAGAAGTCGTCATCCTTAATCAACTCCAACCATCTTCTTTGGCATATATTCAGCTCCTTTTTTGTGAAAACATACTTTAAACTTTTATGATCAATATAAATATCACACCTTTCACCATAAAGATAATGCCTCCAAATCTTTAATGCAACGATTACCGTAGATAACTCCAAATCACGAGTTGGGTAATTTTTCTCCTGGATTTTCAACTGTTATGAGGCATAAGCTATCACCATATCATTTTTAATGAGAACACACCCCAGTCCCTTCTTGGATGCATAACTGTAGATCACAAACCTTTCTCCACTACAAGGCAGTGTGAGCATAGGTGCACTGGACAACATTCTTTTCAACTCCTTGAAATTCTATTCACATTCCTCCGTCCACACAAACTTAACTCCTTTTCGAGTCAACCAGGTGAGTGGATTAGATAATCGTGAGAAATATTTCACAAAAAGTCGATAATATCCAGCCACAACAAGAAACCTTCGGATCTCAATTACTATTGTTGGTCTCGACCATTCGATAACCTATATTTTTTCTGGATCCACAGATATCCCTTCTTTTGAGATTATGTGACCCAAAAATGAAACTTTTTGAAACCAAAATTCACACTTGGTATATTTGGCATAATGCTTATCTTTTCTCAGGGTATTCAAAACAATTTTCAAGTGATCTTCATGTTCTTTCGTGCTCTTTGAATATACAAGAATATCGTCTATAAATACAACCACAAACTGATCAAGATAGTCTCTAAAGACTCTATTCATTAGATACATTAAGATAACAGGGGAATTAGTAATACCAAATGGTATCACTATAAATTCATAGTGTCCATACCTTATACGGAAATCCGTCTTTGGTATATCCTCCATTTTGACCCTTAATTGATGATACCCATAAAGAAGATCAATCTTGGAAAATTATTGAGCTCCACGTATTTGGCCAAATAATCATCAATGCTTGGGAGAGGATATTTGTTCTTGATAGTGATCTTGTTAAGTTCTCTATAATCAATGCAGAGTCTCATTGATCCATCTCTCTTCTTAACAAACAGAACAGGTGCTCCCCAAGGTGACGCACTAAGGAATATGAATCCCTTATCAAGATTCTCTGGGAGTTCCTTATTCAATTCCTGGAACTCAATTGGGGACATTCTACATGGTGTCTTTGAAATAGGAAAAGCACCCGGTACGAGTTCTATTGAAAACTCAACTTCACAATTTGGTGGAAGACCCCACAATTCCTCCGGAAAGACATCATCAAACTCCCGTACAGTGGAAATATTCTTAATCGTGAGTTTCTTACCAACCATTTGAGATAAATAACCTTCATTTAGTGGAATCAAGACCCATAAGATGGAAGAAATTTCCACTGGAAGGTTATGTTCATCCTTGCACTGATAGACGATCATAGATTGATCTGGAATATGAAATGTGACATCCCTTCTTTGTCAATTGATATGAGATACATATAAAGAAAGCCAATCCATTCCAAGAATCACATAAAATTCCACTATAGAAAGGATCACAAGATTTTCAGGAAGCACTTTCCTACAAACTTCAATCGGAGAGGAATTAAAAACTTTTGATGTGACTGTTGTTCCATTAGCGGTTGTCACAACTAACTAAATATCTAACTACTGAGGTAATTCATCGATACACTTAGAAAATTCTTCAGAAATAAAAGAGTGGGAGGATCCAAAATCAAATAAAACATTTAATACTTTAGAGTGGATGGTAAGTTTACCTTTCACCACTTCGTTATCGTACTCCACATCACTGATAGAAATTGCATGTGACTTTCCTTTTGTCTTTAGCCTTAAGAGTTTGTTGAAATTGATCTTCATCAATAACCCTTGTATTAGGGCATTGATTAGCATGATGTCCCATTTCCTTGCACTTGTAACATTTAAGGGTAGGAGGTGCACTTTGTGTAGCCTTTTCTTTGTTCTCATCACTAAACATCTTCTTCCCATCATTGCGGCATTCAAATGCCCGATTACCATCCTTTCAACATTTGAAACATTTACTTGTCCCTTTACGACAAATCCTTCCATATTTCTTTCCACACATTGACCATAAGGGAAAACTCATCTTCTTTTCAGTGTTTTCTTTAGATTTTCCTTGGAATTCCATTTTCCTCCTCTTATCAAATGCATAAGACTGATGGGTTACTCCAATATCCATCTCAACTTTGAGAGCACATCGAACAATTTCCTCGTAGCTATTTATGTCCCTTATGGATAATGCACTTCGAAGACTTGGTTTTAATACACTAAAGAATTGATCGATCTTACTCTCAGGTTGGATAATAATCCCAGAACCCTACCTTGAAAGTCTTGTAAAATTTTCTTTGTAGGTACCAATACATTCATCATCCTTTTTCTTTAGTTAAAGAAACTCCTTCTCTATCTTTGTTCTAAGAATATGAGGGCAGTACTTATTGAAAAATAAGTTTTGGAACTCGTCTCATTCCATGGATTCAATTTCATCCCTTTGCCTCGTATTCTTGATAAGATTCCACCATTGATCAGCTTCACCCTCCACACTATATACTGCTAAGATGAATTTATCATGTTTAGAACATTGAAGAACTGAAAATATTTTTTCAAAGGAACTGAGCCAATGTTCAGTCACTAATGGATCAGTAGACCCGCTGAATGAGGGTGGATGCTACCTCATGAAGGATTCAACAGAATGTTGCTCCTTATTTTTCTCATTTGTATGTCTGGCATGATTCATAGCTTGAAAATGTTGCATGATCATGGCTACAAGATTTTTCATTCCAGCTCCCATAATGTTTGGTTGCTCAGGGGGACAATCATTGCATTGCCCGTCGCATTCTGCATTAACACGGTTCCTTTGGGTTCCATCCACTGACTAAAACCAAGTAGAATAGTGTGAGAAACACTAATTATAAAAGGAAAACCACATAATCAAGAATTAAATTTCACAATTAAGGTCTTATCATAGGTTATTCATGTCCATTTCTAAAACACTAATATTATGTTCTATGATTAGACTTATCCTTAGGGTTCTTACTAAGGCTTTCACATCCTAGTTTCCAAAGGTTGACTATACCTTTCCTCTGATACCAACTATAATGACACATACTTTACATAAATATTTATTAATTTATAATTCAAGAACACTTAATACAACATATAGCAAAACCATGAAAGTACCTTATAGGTATAGTGTCTTTAGAAACTAGGAAACATAAACAATTGGTTCATAAATCATCTACACTGTCTCCCTTTTATTTTATCATATCTAGAGTCCCTTTTGGAATATCTTACTTAATATCCTTCTTACTGGCCCGGGGAAAAGAAAACATACAAAAGGGTGAGCTCAAATAATCAGTAAGGGTAAACAAAAGAAATATCAATCACATCATATTCATAAGAACATATCATTTTGGAAATCTTAACCAGCAAAAAAGTTCATAATTTCATAACATGGGATAAATCATATTAGTGAAATGTAATCCCAATAATCATAACATAAAACATTAAACTTTGTGGCATACACACATAATCATAGAGAATCATTTATTAGTAGTCAAGACTTATTGCCAAGACAATCTTAGCGGAAAAAGTCCATTTCTGAATCGAGTTCACTCCTCGTTTCAGTCCTGTATCACTGAACCGGATTGACCTTCCATTCCAAAAATGTCAATCTCATGAGATATAAATCATTACCCAATTCATTGGAGGGAGATATAGGTCCCACCCATCTCATAATGATACCATTCTTATGTGTTCCACAAAATCATAAATCATATCATAACCCATGTAAACAAAATTGTATTCTTAAACATCTGGCCATCATGACATAATCCATATAAGATAAAAGCACATCATAAAATTAATTCCATCATAAAATAATAAAATCAATGTAAAAATCGGGATAGAAACCGAACCCTATATTATCATAGATGGAAAATAATTTTGATAACACACTTGAACTCCATTCTTGAGGAGAATATCCTTTCTACATCACAAACATTTTTCCTTTCTTAACATGTCATACAATTTTAAACTAAAAATAAGTTTATTAAAAATAAACATTAAAACATGTAAAGGAAGATTAATGGAAATAATGTTCTATGAAATCATAAAAATCCATTCATATCCTATAAGTTAACAAATCATTTTTCTCGTACATTGGCCATAAAAGTCAAAAAGTACCTCGTACCAAAATTGACAAAAGATTCCTTTCATATATTTTAATAAAAACTCACCAATGGGATAAATGGGATTTAAATAATAGTATGAGGATAGAAAAAATATTACATATTGAAGAAACATGGATGTGGATGATAAATGCGCCCTAGTAATTACCGAAGTATAAACAATCTCGGATAAAAATTGAGATTGCGAGATTTTCCCTTACCATAGATCCGATTTGCTTCGTACATGTCCGAACATCTTGTATAATGATTTAAATAATTATATTGACTAATTCCAGAATCTTACGCATTGTTATGATATCATATATAGTCATATTATTAACTTTTTATTAGTAATATTTCATTTCTACTTGTTATTCGGGTGTTTATTTGAATTTGTTCTTATACGTGTTTTGTTGAATAAATTATTATTATTATTTTTTAGGTTATAGATACCTCATTTCCAAAATGGTATTAGTGTAATATATATCATATTTATTCATTCAATTCATTTATATAATAATTATGCAATGAAGATCATGTAGAATGAGTCACATCACATCGTGGAGACGGTAAGCCGTATGTACGCACGAGCGATGATATCGTTCCAATGATCGTGGAATTGTATTGAAGTGTATGTATACTATTTAAGAATCAATATCACTTTACAATAATCATATATAGTTATTATTTACACCATTATACCCATCCACGTAAGGTGGTGGTGGAAAACAGATTTCACCACGACGTGGAGATGGTATTCCGTATGTACGCATGCGTGGTGATTTCTTTTTCCGCAGGATGGATAGAAGGTGGAATAGAGTTGTTTCATATTTATAATAACATATAATTATATTATTGATACATATTTTATTACTTCATAATGAAACAAATAAATAAGAATAAGTATAAGAATAAATAATGTTGAAAGAATCAGTAACAGACATTACCTCTTCTTTGAAGCGCCTCTTCTTAACTTCCTATTAGGGCACTAAAGATGGTCTTTTAAGAAGACTAGGACCTCTAGGATGCTTATAGGGGAGTTTATAAGGGAAATGTTCAGGGTTTTTTTGAGCTTGAAGGATCAAAGTTGTGTAAAGAGTAGAGGGAGGAGGTGCCCTTTTATAAGGGAGGAGAGGGGCACTTTAGGAAAACATAAAATATTATTTTATAATAAAGTCATATTAGGTTTTTAATGGCTCCAAATTAATTTATTTAGAATCTAAAGTGGTTATGGGTATAAATAATCTCAACCAATAGAATTTATACAAGTTTGGGTTACTATTTTTACCTTATAATTTAGATTTAACTCTAAGTTAAATAATTTAACTTTTACCATGACTTCTTTTTTTCTTACAATATATGGTTAATAAACTTACTATAACAAGCCAAACTAACCCCAAGTTGTTAATTATTAATATATATAACCTTATATAATTCATTTTGTAGAACCTTATAATTTTAGGAACAAAATAACAATTAATTATATAATATTTGTTTTGAAAACTATTTTATGTCAATTTTGACACTATTTGGTAATTGATTATTGTGAAAATCATAACAGCACGATGAGTATAAAATAAGTTAATTAAATAAATACTAACATGCCATATTAACCTAGAAAAGTATTTTAATTCATAAAAAGTCTAAAATTACATTTATTTGGGTATTTATAACATCAATTATGTTAATATTTCATTAATAAGGTAATTAATGCATCATCATTATGTCATAATTAAATTGACATATTTAAATTATAAAAATTATAAATAAAATACCATTATTTATTAAATCCCATTATCTTTCAAATGAATATTTATAGACTAATTTAGCTTATTTATAACCCAGTATTAAAAATGTTTTAGTTATTAAACATTGATTTTAACTATTTTAACTATTCTTTAAATAAAATAATATTAAATGTTCTAATCTAATCCAAGTTGACCTAAATGGTCATATTTTATTCCTATGGTTGTTTTTGGTCGTATTAACCTTATCCAATATAATTAGGACATGTGTTAGGGTAACAATAATACCATTTTTACCCTTAATTAACCTATTTACTTTTAACAATGGGAAAAAGTAAAAAGATACTATTCACCAAAAATTATTTTTATCTTATTGAACCAAATTTTACTATTTTATATTAACTGAGTCTCTTGGATTTTCTAAATTCTACTCACAGAAGCGGTAAAATTAAGTTTTATGTAAATTTTCAAATTCTCCTAGGAGGTGGGTAAAAGACGGTGAAAAGTTCAATAAATTTTTTATATGTCTAAAATTATTATAAAATGACTCTAATAAATTACATTGAAAATATATAGGTATTATGTATTAATTTTCACATAAAATAAATTTAAATAAAATAATTAATTATTTAAATAAAAAGTCTGTTTTTAAATAGTTACCAAGTGTTTTCACTATTCATCAAAAATTGAACTTTTTCAGAAAAATACCAAAATTTCACCCTTGGATAATTTTGATATTATGAATCCAAAAATGAAGTCCATTTTGAAAAATAAAACTTTTAAAATTTCAAAAAGTGGGTATTACTATTCATAATGACTATTTTTAATAATATTTTAATAGCATATCGTTGTTTAGTGAAACTCGGTATTGCATAAAACGCAAGCTATCGAGGAAGGTCGCGATTGCGTGTAAAGAAAGACAAGATAATGTTGTGTGTAGTGAAAGATTCCTTTGATGATGTATATAACATAAAAACTAAATATTTCTCATTAAAATCTCGGGTGTTACATAATTACAATGATAAAACAGATGAAGAACATAGAAATTTTTTAATATGATTGCACTAAATTCACAATATAAAAATTCAAGAGGAAAAAGAGTCATTAAAAAGGTTAATTCAAAAAATGGTTCAATGAATGGAACTCTAGCTCAACTTGCTGAAATCACTAACAAACATTAATCCATAATGAACCAGATCTATAAGAAAACATTTAACCAACTTGGCTGTCAAAATACAAACCAATCATTAAGAAAATAGTGTGTCCAGTGTTGTATGTTTGGGAACACTGAAATTTTTTGTCCTAATTTTGAAATTCCATCCCAATAACATGAGAATACGAACTTTGTTTACTATGGTCCAAGAATGCATCCTAAAGAAGGTCCATTTTCAAGTAATTACAACCAAGGATATAGGAACCACCCTAATCTGTCCTGGAAAGATCACGACTTAATTAAACAAACCACTGCCCCTAATATCTCTAATCAATCAAAACCAAACTTTCAAAAACAAAAGAGGGGTGAGTCATCAAATGTACAAGGAAACAATAATAATCACATGTCTTCTAAGATTGATATAATTTTGAATAAAATAAACATTCAAGAAGAATGATACATGACTTAGCTAACCAAAAATCAAAATCAATATGAGTTTGATAAAATGCAAACTGATGTTAGAATGAAAAAGATAGAAACACAACATGGTCAACTTGCTAGAGATTTTTCATCTATAGAGAAAGGTAGACTTCCAAGTACTACTGATATTAATCCCAGGGATAATTCCATGGATGTTGTAACTTTAATGGGGATTAATACTCAAACTATTGATGATAAAGAAAGTGAAAATTCCAAAAATAAAAATATGCTTCAATCTGGTAATAAAAATCTGCTTTGCACACATGTTGGAAATTTACAGAAAAGTCTTGAAAGGGATCCGAATCTAAATTTTTTATCTGAAAATCAAGATTAAACTTATTCTAAAAATCAAAAGAATAATGGAAAAGAAAAATTTGATGAATATGTGAGGTATATTCCTACTATGCTTAAATTTTTTTCCACACCCATCCCTTTCCCTGAGAAGCTGAAACATCAAAGTAACACCAGGGCTGAACTTATTCTGTTCTTTGGTCTCCTTTCTAAAATTCAAGTGAGCATTCCATTAATACAATCTTTAATTCAAATCACATATTATTTTAAATCTCATAAGAAAATTGTTTCAGTCAATAAACTTTAGAAGAATTTTCTACTTACAGCCTCACTGAAGAGTGTAGTGCTGCACATTAAAAGAAAATCCAACCTAAACTGAAAGACCCAGGTTGTATTTTCATACCTAGCACACTAGGAAACTCTGATCAGTTGAAATATCTGTGTGATTTAGGTTCTAGAATTAATCTGCTCTCGCACTCATGGTTTCTACTATTGATGTTGGGTGACCTTCAACCCACCATAGTCATACTACGGTTATCTGATAGATATTTCACTCATCCCATGGGTAGGGTAGATGATTTTCTAGTTGGGGTTGGGAAACTATTTCTACCTGTTGACATTCTTGTCATAGATATGGAATGTGATCATGAGGTTCACATCATCTTAGGTAGGCCCTTCTTGGCCACATGTGGTGCTTTCATTGATGTATGTACGGGTCAACATATTTTTAAAATTGGAGAACAACAAGAAGAGTTGAATGTGTTTAAAAATATTAATGGACCAACTTTTTTCGAAAACTATACAATGCTAGAGTTCATAGAAGAAGAGAAATCAATTCAAAACTCAGTTGAATCTGAAAATCAATTTCTTGTTGAAGAAAATATTTATGAAGCTGAAAATCTTATTGAATCTGTTTTAGAAATTCAAAATTTTTCTCAAACTCCGAATCTGGAAAATTTTCCTAAATTGGAAAACTGTCTAGTTTTTGCTGTAGAAGGGTCCTCTATTTCAGAAATTATGAGATTTTTTAGTGAATTTGAGGGTGCTTCAATTAACACCAACAATGTTGAATACTTTTATGATATTGAGGAATAATTTATAATATATATATATTATTATGCTCTGATTAACTTGTTAAAATATGATCTTGAAAATCTGGACAGTGTACTGCACATGCTGGACAGTGACACTGTTACTTCTGAATCTGAACATGAAATTGAAAAAATTTAATCTTTTAATACTCATTACATGAAATATGTTAAAGATCATGGATCTCCTCGGCCTAATAGTCTTCCATTGACTATAAAACCACCCACACTTAAACTAAATCCTATCCCTGCCCATCTTAAATATTCATTTCTAGGTGATAACTCTACTTTGCAAGTAATAATTTCTACTGAACACAATGAAAATCAACAACAAATATTATTGAATGTGTTAAAGAATTTTAAATCTTCCATAGGCGGGAGAATATTTGATATCATGGGTATTATTCCCTCATTCTGTATGCACAAGATTCATATGGAGCATTACCATAACCCTAGGGTAGAATGTGAAAAACAATTAAATCCTAACAAAAAGAAGTTGTGAGGGAATAAGTGATAAAATTTCTGGACACTGGATTGATATATCCCATATCTGACCGTGCTTGGGCCAACCATTTCCAGGTTGTCCCTAAGATGGGAGGTTTCACTATAGCTAAAAAAGAAAAAAATGAAGAAGTTCATGTTAATAATGACACAAAATGGAGAGTATGTATATATTTTAGGAAGCTTAATGTAGCCACTACGAAGGACCATTTTCAAGTGCCCATCTTAGACCAAATTCTTGAGAGGCTTGCTAGAAATGATTTTTTTTGTTTTCTTGAAGGGTATTTTGGTTACAACCAAATTCTTTTTGCTCTAGAGGATCATGAAAAAACCACTTTCACATGCCCCTTTGGAACATTTTCCTACAGGCGGATGACATTTGGGTTGTGTGGAGCTCTAGACACCTTTCCAAGGTGTATGATGGATATCTCTTCCGAAATAATTGATAAAATTATAGAGGTTCTCATGGATTATTTCTCTATTGTGGGTAGTACTTTTGATACTTTTCTTCGAAATATTGAGTTAGATCTAAGAAGATGAATTTAAACCAACATTTTTCTTAATTAGTAGAAATTCCAATTCATGGTTACATAAAGTATTATGCATGTTCATAAGGTTTCAAAGAGAGGTCTTGAAGTTGATACTGCTATGATTTTTTTTATTCAAAAACTGCCACCTCCTGTAAATGTAAAAAGTGTTAGCAATTTCCTAGGGCATGCCGGTTTCTACCAGAGATTCATAAATGATTTTTCTAAAATAACTAAGCCCTTGTGTTCTTTTCTGGTCAAGGATTTACCTTTTAATTTTGATGATTTTTTTTTGAAATCATTCAATCTGATTAAACAAAAACTCACTACATCACCCATCATTACTGCACCTGATTGGAAACTACCTTTTGAACTTATGTGTGATGCTAGTGATATGGCTATAGGTGTTGTCCTCAAATAGAGGAAAGATAAGAAGTTTCATGTGGTGTATTATGCTAGTAGACTGCTAGATGATGCCCAAAATTATTATACCACCATTGAAAAATAATTGTTAGCTGTTGTGTTTACTCTAGAGAAGTTTAGAATGTATTTGTTATATTCTAAAGTCATCATTTTTATTGATCATTCTTCTTTCAAGTATTTTCTGTCTAAGAAGGAAACTAAACCCAAGCCGATTCGATGTATCTTGTTGCTACACGAGTTTGATTTAGAGATTAGGGATAATAAGGGAGCTGAAAATGTAGTAGCAGACCACCTTTATAGGGTTCCTCTTACCCATTAAGATGATCTTAGGGATATAAACTATTCCTTTCTTGATAAGAAGATGCGTACTGTTTTAATCAGGCAATATTCTTGGTTTTCTGATTTTTCCAACTTGCTCGCAACATGTGTCTTTCGCAAAAATATGTTAAATAATCAAAGAAACAAATTCATTTCTAAAAATAAATTCTACCTTTGGGATGATCATTTTCTATTTAGGAGATGTGCTAATGGTATTCTTAGGAGACGAATACGTGAGGAAGAAATGCTGCCTATTTTTGAAATATGACCTTCTTAACCTTGGGGAGTTCACCATGGTGGTGAAAGAACTGCTCAAAAAGTCATACAATTTTGTTTCTATTGGCCTACACTTTTTAAGGATGCTAGAAAATTTGTAGTTGGTTTTGATAAATGTCAGAGGCTATGAAAAATTGTTAGGATGCATGTGTTACCACAAAAAAGAATTCTCTAAGTTGAAATTTTATGGTTCCATTTCAATCATCTCATGGGAATGAGTATATTATTATTTCTATAGATTATGTATTGAAATGGGTTGAGGCGGTGTCACTGCCCAACAATTATGGAAATTCTAAAATTAAATTTGTGAAAAAGAACATCTTTACATGATTTTGAGTCCCAAGATCTTTTATCACTGATAATGTAACACACTTTATGAACTATAAATTTAAAATATCATATTGAGAAATATGGTTGTGTTCATAAAACTGGTACTCATTATCATCCACAGTCTTGTGGACATTTGGAAATTTCAAATATGGAACTAAAACAAATTCATGATAAAACTATGTCAAACACTAGGAAAGATTGGTCTCTTAAATTGGATGAATCATTATGGGCTTATAGAACTGCTTTCAAAACTCAAATAGGTATGTCTTCTTAAATCCTGTTGTTTGGGAAATGATGTCATTTACCTGTGGAGTTGCAACAGAAGTCTCATTGGGCAATTAAGGCTCTAAAATTTGACATTAAGAGTGCTGGTGAGAAGAAGGTTATTGAACTGAGTGAACATGACGAGATTTGGAGACAGAGTTATGATAATTGAAGAATTTAAAAAGAGAGGACTAATTTTTTTCAAGATTCATTCATTCAAAAAAATGAATTCAAACCTGAACCGAAGGTCCTCATATTTAACTATAGACTTAAAGTCATTACTAGAAAGATAATGTCCAAGTGATCTGGACTATTTACTATTATGAGAGTGCTGAAGAATGGAGCTGTTGAAATTCTAGGTGAAGAGAATAAACCCATGTTAGTCAATTGGCAGAGAGTTAAACATTACTTTGAGGGACAACCAAAGGGAATGGCTACATTCACTGTGCTAGAAAACTGTTCTTGAATGAAGTATGGCTGGGGACTTTAAACCTAGCACTGCATGGGAGCCATCCCAATGACTTTTTGGTTTTAATAAATAAAAAATTGTAATTAAATAAAGTGTAACTAAAGACTTTAATTTCAGTGCTTCATGGGTGTCAACCCATGTTCATTCTTTTTTGTTTAATTTTATTTATGTTATTGTTTTACATATAATAAAGTCATGTTGTGCTGATTTATATATGTACCATCTATGCTGGTTATTTTTCTGTGGTTTTCATGCTTTGTGTTTTTAGGTTGCTTCTGTTGTGTCATTTATGCAGTGGAATTCCCATGATCATCGCTGGACAAGAACTTAGTCAGGGAAGTACTTTAACATTTTGAATTTATTTCAGCTCATTTTTTTCTAATAAATTTATGGTCAATAAATAAATTCTTCTTGTTTATGAAAGTATGATACATATTTTCTAAAAATATGCTGCATATATTGCATATATAAAACAACTTTTGTTGCAGGTCAGTAAGATGAATTAAAAAATCTGCATATGCCTATTGCTGTGAACTGAGATTTATTGTTTAAAACCCATTCACTTCATGAAATTAAGTGTGTGTGTGGGGGGGGGGCATGCTTTCTAGTAGTTGTGTTTTTCATTGGAACTAATTGGTCTATTTGGTGTTTAGCATGAATCTTTCTTCTATATTTAACATCCATGTGAATCATATATTTTTTAAAATGCTTACACCCAATTCATTGTGCACCGAAAAATTACATGATATTTATTGAACTTTAATGGAAGATATTTGTCACTAGACATAGTTGATAATGCATGTACATTCGAATGTACCTATTGTTAATTTGTTCCTTGTGGAAACCAATATTTTTGAATTTCAAAGACACCCTTTTTAGATGTTATAAATCTAATAAACTGAAAACCTGTTTTGAACTTTAATTTTTTAATTGTTCTTCTCGACTTTGAATGTCAACCTTGGGGACAAAGTTGGGTTTTATGTGTGGGGTAGGGGGTCAATTCATGACTGTGCTAAACATTTATTAATTCCAAGCCCATCAATTTTCACTACAACTTAGAACTTTTTGTACAAAATGGCTTAAATTTCTCAAAATTAGTTCAAATAATTTGAATCTTTCCTTTGAATGATTCCTTATTGGGAGTTATGAACTACTCTGAATCTGAAATTAATGAGGTTGGATGATTTCCGGATGATCTTACATAGTAATTTTATGGATATATGGTTTAGTAACTACTTCTAAAAGTGATTTTTGTTACATGTTTGTGGAGTTGTAATCATAACCCGTGGAAATGAAGTTTGATTCTGATTCTAGTGTCCACATTAAACTTTTAATTATTTAAAGTAATTATATTAATGATACAATGTAAATGATTTTTCATATATATCTTTTGAAAATGGAGTAATTTGGGCATCTGGGATACCCTTGTGTGTCTCTGAGACCCGAGATGCTAGGTGCGTTTCTGTTTACTATAAGCCCTCTGTACAGTTTGAATAAGTGCATTTTCATAGTGCATAGCACAATGATACATGGATTGGGAAAAATAAAATAATGTTTCTAGTGTCAAAAATGATTTCATTAATGTGAGGGGAATAATGACCCCTAAATGAATAAGGGGTCAGTTGGTTTATATGGGAATCATTTAGGTTGTATCATTGAGGTGATTCACAAAAAAAAATTTATTTTTGGAACCTAGGTGAAAAAGACAAAGTATAAAGTTCCTACTGTTATGTTCTTAATTCAACTTAAATTTTACCTTTTGGTCACTCTTGGACTATGGACTTGAGCCTGGATTGAATTTAGTCATTATGATGTTCCACATATGAGGAATGAGACTTTCTTTTCCTGCCGATTCATTACTCTTTTGACTACCAGTGAAAATTCATTCTAAGAAAGAATCATATGAGCAATTAGTTTTCTAATCTTAGTAAAAGCCTTGAAGTCATCTTTTTAATGTTCTGGACTTGTTACCTTTTGATAAAATCAATAAAAACAATTTTTCTATTTCTCAATGATAATATAACGGGGGATTTTTTGAGGACAAACAATGTTTATGTGTGGGGGAATTTGAGGTGTCCTTAAAAACACATGTTTTGCCACAACTTTTTAATTAATTTTTATCAATTTAATTATCTATTTTAACACTTTTTAATAAATCATTGATTTTTTTTATTTTTATTATCAACTTTAATAATTAATCAATTTTTATAATTAATCATGTATTAGAAGCTTTAAAGTAGTTTTGTTATTTTATACTTTAATTTTATAGACTAATTACTTTTTATTTAGATAGTTTTTTTTGTTCTGCTTAGTTAATAATTTAACATTAATTAGATAATTAATTAATTCTTCATTTTCACTTAGACAATAAAGTATTAATTTAACATTGCATGTACAAAATATTTATTAATATAACATAATATATTTATTTGTCAATTAAAAACTTATTGTTTACTAATATAGTTTTATAAATGTTCTACTCTTGCTTAATTTCATCAACATAATTAATTATCATAAATAGATTAATAAAATAATTGTTATCTGATTTCATTAATTAATTTGAAACAATAGTCTTTTATAAACAATTAAACATTGTTTTATAATTATTTTAATTTAATTTTAACTATTAATAATTTAATTATTTCTGAATTCAATTTTTAGTATAGTAATAATTTATGTTTTGCGGATTGAATTCCTAAAAATATTAACTTAAATTTAATTGGTTTAATAAATTTATTAATTTTTATGTTGCAATTAATTTTTCAATGGTTTTAATTTTGTTTTAGTTTTTACAAATTATTTTTTCCTTATTTTATTTAAGTTTTAATTTAATTTATTTTCTCTATTTATTTTGCAGGGTCACGGTTTCACATCAACTCTTTCATTTAACGGTGCCAACACACACCGTATCTACACGATCTCACCATATTTTCCCTGCTAATGGTTCATTTAGTAATAATCACAACATAACTCCACCTCTACCGTCTCAAAGTCACTGCTTCCCTTGACACTGTTTCTAGACCCGCCTCCGTATTTCTTTTCCATGTCACTACCACCGTAATACAATTTTATACTCTCACCGAAACGGTTTGCTACCAGTGTCTCAATTTTCACAAAAATCATTTCCACAGCCTTCATACCATCTCCTGCAAATCCATCCAGCAACTCAACATCACTTTTTAGAGAACGATACATTCAATCTATGAACGTAAACCTGAAAATCTTTCTTCACAGATCTACACTGTTCCGACTTCCCAAATTCATTTTCTTTATTTCTTCTCCATCCCACCCAAACCACAAACTCCACACACATTGGATTCAATATCACAAGAGCATGAATCTTATCAAAAATTTTGATATGAAAGGAACCACCAATCGAGAGGAGTTGTGTTTTTCCACTAGTGGTAACTGTAGGGATGCGGTATCAGACGCCTATATTGCTGATGAACACCACAACCCATCGTTGTCACTCTAGAAGTATTGGCGCTTGAGAAGCATGTCTTCATGGCCCCGTTGCGGAGTACCTGAAGCTTCTGTCATCCGAAACTTGTTGAAGTGGAGAAACACTATCTACTGTGATGAATCCATAGAAGTGAGACACCACATTATCACAATGATGATGAGAGGCTGAACAACTGAGGATTGGGACATGTCCGCCAAGAGGAGGTCTGAATGCTTTCATGGAGAAGCAAGAGGAGGTGAAAAATAGAGAGATCAATTCTGATTGCATTTAGTTGCAACATATCACCAAAACTTAATCTTGGAATTCCACATTCAATTAGTGAGTTTTATTGTGGAATAATTTCTTTAATCGTTTGAATTGATATTAAATACTATAGAACATACAGTGAGTTTGTTCTGTATTCCTTTCATTCCAGAATTTTCATGTTGATTAATCTAAGAGTGGCAAAATCTATAATTGGTCGGCTTGAGTGAATTATCTCCAGGTGAGGGAAATAAATCACTCCTTTCAGTGATATTAGTTGTAAACAATATCGTGAGAAAAAAATTATTCAAAATCCGTAGAGTGGATATTTTTCCCAGACGTATTTCTCTATATTGTTCATTATTCAGTATATTACTTCTCTGCTACTTTCTGATATTAGCACTGTTTCTTTTTTTGATATAGTTTAGAAAAAAAAAATAAAAGATGTGTTGTTTCATATGTGCCTTATAATAAATAAAAAATATAAAAAGGTAGAAAAATAGAAACTCAATCCCACTACTGACAATAGTGGGGTCTTTAGTTAGTGTTTAGTAGAATAGTGGTCAAAACAGCCTTCTATATGGGTTTGACCCTACTTTCCACATATACAGTAGTTAGTAGGAATATAAATTTTAAACATTGACTGACATAAACAACAATTTAGGTTAATATCAGGACAATGTTATGTAATAATGCACTGACTCTAGGTAACTCGGTTCGGGGTGTTACAATTGGTGTTAGAGGATGTTTAGTACAATATTTGTAAACTATATTATGAAAAGAAACTAATTAGAGAACAGTACCCTAAGACAGATTTTGAGGATTAGTATAGAAGAACATCCAGAAATTTAGGAAATGTAGATATTATATGGGTTATCTAGGCAATACATCCCTATCTAGATACTACAAGTGGATGGGGTTCTGGAACAAATGGACCTATGACTCAAAAATCTTACAACTAGATTCAGGGTTGATCCGTGGTATCCTGTTACAAAACAATGAGCCTTATTATTCATCTGGTTTGACACTCCTGGGGGATATGAAAAAGATAACTCACATTTTATTTACAAACCATTATGAAGGATTTAGGAGTAAATACTTCCCCCAATGGTTTTTTTATGATTATGGATTATATTCATAAACTGATCAATTAATGATAGGTATTTTAGAGGATTGGAATTATTCATTACGATTCATATACTAACCTAGTGTATTCCATTGTTTATAAATGTTACAAAGTGGAAGGAATATAAATTGTGTCAATGTACATAATCCATGTAGGAATTTCTCTCCTACACAAAATAATTATAGTGGGGGTGGTGATGCAACTGGTTATGGAGAACTTATAACCATACTGGGAAAACTCACTCATGTTATAAATAATAGTCTTAACTATATGGAGAACCATGATACACAACGCGGAGGACCAATGATAGACCGATTCATGAGAAAACATACATCAATATTCAGTGGGAATATAAATCATTTTGTATATGAGCAATGGATATGTTCCTTAGAAGTTGTATTTCACTTTTGGGGAGTAGAAAAATGTAAAATGATGGCATGGAAGTTTATCTCCTCACAAGTGATGCAGATCAATGGTGGTCAATAATTCAAAACAAAAAGGAGGATAAATAAGTATCAAATATGGACTGAAGGTAGAATAAATATTTTTTTTCTTATAAAAATATTTTCCTTCTAAAAATAAAGTGGATATGTAAATGGAATTTTCTGAGCATGAAGTAAAAATAGGATGAGAGTGTTTCAAAGTATAAGGGGAACATTACATGGTTAGCAAGGCATGCTGTATATTATATACAAAACCCAGGAAGTAAATATTACAACCCTACTTTTTATTAAAACATAAACATGATTTATTAAATAAAACTTCACTTGATACAACAAAGAATATCGATAGGTTTAGTGTCTTTGGGTCTTAGGATAATTACATTAAAATTTATAAAATGAAATAAAACATCTTTTTTGAAAACTTCCTTTACATGACCACTACATTCCTTCGTACTTAGCATTGCATGGGATAACCTGAGGACATGCATAAAAAAAGGGTGAGGTATAAAGCCCAGTAAGGGAATACACATGGAATAACATGATGAGTACAATAAATGTTAGACAATAGGCATATCAATAGAGCATAAGAAAAACATGAACATAAAGGCATGATAAAGCATGATAATCATAACATGGAAATGTGGCAACAACACTTAACATGGAATTAGCATGAGCCAAGGCTCATTGCACATGGAGCATGAATAAATCCTCATTTCACATAAATCACGAGTAAACACTCATTTCACTTGAATTAGCATGAGTCAACACTAATTTCACATGACGTATCATGATACTATACTTTACCCAATGCATTAGAGCGCTATAAGGGCGCACCCTTCTTAAACATTTCATTTCATGCATAAGTCTTCCACATGGATCATAAAACATGGATTCATAAAAAATAATAATTTATTCCAAGATAATGAAATGTGGAGTTCATAATGAAACTTTATAATAAATAAGTAAATGTGCATAAATTTGAATACCCTTGATGGAGAAATGTTCATGGTATTCACTACACAATGACATTGGCATAGAAAATCAGTGCGATTTCAGCAGTGTAACGGTCTAACATAAGAATTCATAATTTTTTTTGATGAGATAGAAAGGGGTTACTCATCATATTTACATGTAATGGAAAGTAAGGAGGTCATATAGATACATTTCCCAACAAATGTAATGGAATTTAGATTCATGATACAATGGCATTGCTTGAATGTAAAAGAGGAGAGAGAAGTTCCTTTCAGAATTTCGGCATAGTAACGGGTGTACATGGGAGGAATTTAATGACAGATAAAGGGTATCCTTTCTTTAAAAAATAAATAGGGTAGTATGAGGGAGGTGCGAAACCATACCCCAACATTTATAATTGAAATTAAAAGGGAAAAACAACTTAATGAAAATTGGACAAAAATGAGAAAGGAAGAAAAACCCCATACTTGGAAGTGTACTTCCAAAGGCTAGAGAGAGGCTTGTGAGAGGCTTCTTGGGAGATTAGAGCACATTGGGAGGATTCTAGTGAGAGTAGGGAAGAGGTTTGACGAACTCCAAAGGCTTTGAGTGAGGAGGAAGTGGGATCTTGGGTGGGTTTATATAGGAAAGGTGAGGGAATTCGTTATTATTTAGGTTTGGGACACCTTATATTAAATTAATCCAAACCACAAACCATACCATAGTTTTTGCCCATGGTTTTTGGAAAAGGGAATAGGAAAATAATATTTTATAAGGACAAGGTCCAAACTTCTTAAAATATTAGGGTTGCTTATGTGGAGGTGAGTCACACTCCCATGGAAATTAATTTAAAAAGACAAGGTGATTAATAAGTCTTGAGGGGTCCATTAATGCTTTGAAAATTAAGCCAAACTAACCCAAAATCACATTATTTTAATGGTAACACATATATTGGCCGAACATAAAGATTATAGTATTTTATTAAATCACTATTGGGTCATTATTATGTCATAAAACACATTATATATTTAAACGGTATTTAATTTTTACTAAAAAATTTGACTATCTCAGAAAATTATGAAAAATTCACCCTTGGATAATTTTGTCATCCTGATTCCAAAAAAAAAATAGTTATTTTATCTAATTAATTTTTTAAATATTTTAATTTTCACATTTAAAATAAAAACCGACATTTATAAAAACTTCACAGGTTTTGACAAAAATGACGTTCAAACCTTAATATACATTATAATTGCATTCATACAATTACATTATCATTTATATATAATAAAATTAATCTAATAATAATAATAATAATATTTTATTAAAATGTTATTTAATTCAATAATCCCTTAATTTATTAAAATATATTTCTTAATTAAATAATAACTAAAAACACCATTTGTACTTTAAAAACTATTTACAATGTATCAATAATGACAAGAAATTATATTCATTATTATATAAAATAATAATGTACATGAACATAGTACTATCGATTATTTACATAACCCCTTAAAATAGCCGCATAAGACTTAAGGGTAAGGTGTGCGATGATGAAAAACTCTTCGGGTGGCTCAGATAAAATCGCTCGAGTGGTAATTTCTATCAACTTCCACTTATCCTGTAGACGGCCCCGTTCGAGCTTGACATGGTGAAGCTCATCTTGGGATTGGTCAAGAGGGAAGCCCAAGGATGCCACCTCTTTTCTGTGCTCTGATAAATGGGCTTCGTATGGGGCAATTATACTGGATGAGGTCATCGCTTCTTTTGTCTGAGTAAATTTTGATTTGTTAAAGCCCTATATTTATACTAATCATGTGATCACTATTCAACGTCTATATTAGCAACGGTCAAAATTCTTAACATAAAACCAATGGAGTTGACATTTTATAAAAAAATTTTATATAAAGATACATTTAACTATATCAATAGGGATTCCCATTAATGAAACTTTGGACCGTTACAATATTCCCCCCTTAAGAAATTTCAGCCTCGAAATTTTCTTTTTCGCACACTAAAACAGATGTGGGTAACTCATCTTCATCACTTCCTCCGATTCCCAAGTCCCTTCTTCAAACTTGTGGTTTTCCACAACACCTTGATGAGGGGCATTGTCTTATTTCATAGGACTTTTTCTCTACGATCTAAGGTCTTCACTGGTTGCTCCTCAGAAGAAAGATCATCTTCCAAATGTACCACCTCAGAAGAGAGTACATGTGAAGGGTCCGGTATGTACATCCTTAAGAGGGATACATGAAAGACATCATGTACTTTGGCCATAGTAGGTTGAAGTTCTAGTCGATAGGCCACATCCCTGACACGATCAAGAATTTCGAAGGGGCCGATGTACCTTGGACTTAACTTCCCTTTCTTTCCAAACCTCATGACCTTCTTCCATGGAGATATGCTTAGAAAAACCATGTATCCAACTTTAAACTCAAGGTCTCGTCGACGATTATCTGAATAACTCTTCTGTCTACTCTGGGCACCTTTGATATGCTTCTGAAGGGTTTTCACCTTCTCCACCATTTCCTCGACCATTTTTGGTCCAACCAGCTTACATTCACTGACCTCATCCCAACATGCAGATGTTCTGCACCTTTTCCCATATAGGACTTCATATGGTTCCATTTGGATGCTCGAGTGGAAACTGTTATTATACGAGAACTCAACCAGAGGAAGATGTTTCTCCCATCCACCTTTAAAGTCCATTGAGCATGCTCTCAACATATCCTCAAGTGTTTGGATAGTCCACTCGGATTGTCCATCAGTTTGAGGATGATAAGCCATACTAAAGTTCAGTTCAGTATTCAAAGGATGTTGAAGACTCTTCCAAAACATAGAGGTGAATCTTGGATCTCGGTTAGACACAATAGATAGTGGTATTCCATGAAATCTTACCACTTCCCTGATATATATCCATGCCATTTGATCCAATGATAAATCCTCCCGAATAGAAATGAAGTGTGAAGTCTTTGTAAGATGATCCATAACAACCCAGATTGCATTATTTCCTTTGGATGTCCTCGGAAGTCCGATGACAAAGTCCATGGTGATGTTTTCGCATTTCCATTCTGGTATGGGCAATGGTTGCATCATCCCCTTAGACTTCTGCCTCTCTGCCTTCACTTGCTGACACACCGGGAACATTAATGTATATTCAGCAATCTCCTTCTACATATTTTCCCACCAAAAGTTTTCTCGGAGATCTTGATACATCTTTGTGCTCCTTGGGTGAATAGAGAAATTTGAACTATGTGCATTATCCAAAAGTTCCTTCTTCAGCTCCGGACATGATGGAACACATAGTCTTTTCCAAAACCGCACAATTCCTTCTTCATTAACATTAAACTCCGAGGATTTCCCTTTTTCGATAGCTCCCACTTTTTCTTGAATTCCCACATCATCCTTTTGAGCATCCTTTCACCTTTCCAAAAGAGACGATTGAGAAATCATTTGTTAAAGGATTTATGATGTTCCCTTCTGTATGATTCCCATGTCCATCTTCATCAAGTCTATAAAGATTGGATCCTTCTCAATTCTCATCATCAATAGAATCATTTGATCCTTTCTACTTAGGGCATCTTCCACCTTGTTCAATTTCCCGTGGTGGTAATGGATTGAATAGTAATAATCCTTGATGAGATCTATCCATCTTCTCTGGCACATATTAAGCTCTTTCTGTGTTAATATATATTTATAACTCTTGTGGTCCATATATATCTCACATTTCTCTCCATAGAGATAATGCCGCCAAATTTTCATGGAAAATATCACCGACGCCAACTCCAAATCATGTGTTGGATAGTTTCTCTCATGGATTTTCAACTTCCTTGAGGCATAGGATATCACTTTATCATTCTACATCAGCACACAGCCTATGCCCTTCTTCGAAGTATCACTAAATACCACAAAAAAGCTCCCCACTTGTGGGTAAAGTGAGCACGAGCGCAGTGATAAGCCTCCTTTTCAACTCCTTGAATCTTTCTTTACATTCATCACTCCAAGCAAACTTTACTCCCTTTCAAGTTACCTTGGTAAGAGGGTTGGACAGTCATGAAAAATTTCTCACAAATCGTCGTTAATATCCAGCTAACCCCAAGAAGCTATGGATATCTGATACCGATTATGGCCTCGGCCATCCCTCAATTGCATCTTTTTTTTGAGGAATCTACAGATATCCAATTGCTTGTGATGATATAGCCCAATAATGAGATCTCCTTCAACCAGAACTCACACTTGTTGTACTTTGCACAGAGCATCTCCTTGCGCAAAGTCTCTAGTATAGTTCTTAAATGCTCCTCATGATCCTCCTTAGTTTTGGAATATATTAGAATATCATCTTTAGATACTACCACAAATTTTTTCTAGGTAATATCTAAAGACTCTATTCCTCAATTCCATGAATATTTATGGGGAATTGGTGAGTCCTAAAGGCATTACTATGAATTCATAGTGCGTGTATCTTGTACGAAAAGCAGTCTTGGGGATATATTCCTTCTTCACCCTTACTTGATAATATCCCGACCGCAAATATTCTTTGGAGAAGAATTGTGCTCCGCACAACTAATCGAGCAAGTCATCAATTCATGGGAGAGGATGCTTGTTCTTTATCGTGATTTTGTTAAGTTTACGACAATCAATGCAAAGCTACATTGACCCATCCTTCTTCGAGAAGAAGAGGACTGGTGCACCCCATGGTGAAGCACTTGGGTGTATAAACCCTTTATCCAGATTCTCCTGTAGTTGTTTCTTCATCTCTTCAAGCTCTACAACATCCATTCTATATGGATTCTTGGATATTGGTAAAGGCCTGGGTAAAAGTTCAATTGAGAATTCAACATCCCTTCTAGGAGGAAGACTAGGCAGTTCCTCAGAAAACTCTTCAACGAATTCCCTCATAATAGGCATTTCTTCAAGGATGGTTTCTTCCTTAGACTCAATCATCTGAGCCAGATACGCGTTCTCATAAGGAAATAATATCCACTCTATAGATGATGGAGCTAAAGGAGATTCATCTTCTTCCATACACTTGTAAATAATTTGGGGTCGATTCTCCATATGGAGTGTGATTTCCCTCTCCCGACAATTTATGTTGGCTCTGTATAAGGAAAGCCAATCCATGCCATGAATTGCATCAAATTCCACCAGAGGGAGGATGACGAGGTTCGCTGGGAAATTCAATCCACAAATTATAATAGGAGAGGACTTATATTCATGGAATTCAATGATTTCCCCATTTTCCGTACTCACCAACATCTTCACTTCCATGATTTGTGGTGGTGCTAGGATTGTTGTACTAAAATTTTGAGATATAAAAGAATATGTAGAACCTGAATCAAAAAGTACGTTCACTATTCATTTATGAATAACTAGAGTAGCTGTCACAACTTCGTTTTCGGGGTTCAATTCGGCAGAAGTGATGGAAAAAGCTTTTCCTTGCTACCTTGGTGGTTGTTAGTTGCCTCCGAAAACCCTTGGATTAGGGAACTGATTTGCAAAATGACCAGGTTCTTTGCATTTTTATCATTGAACAATGAGTTGAGGTTTGAACGGAGCGTTCATCTCCTCTGTTGTAGCCACAGGTCTTTCTTGCCGACAGTTAACAGCTAGGTGCCCTTCTCTTCCACACCTGAAGCATTTCCTCATCCCCTTAAGGAAATTTCTAGGGGGCTTCTTTCCGTACTTTTGGAAAGTGGGGTGCTGGATCTTCTTAGCACTATTATATTTTTCCATCGGACCTCCAACATTGAATTATACCTTATTCTTCTTGTCCCCATGATACCCATGTAATTCTCCGATCTCTATTTCGACCTTGATGGCACATCAGACAATTTCCTCATAGCTGTCGAAGTCTCAGATCACTAATGCTTTCCATAGGCTAGGATTCATCCCACCAAAGAAGTGGCAAACCTTGCATTCGGGGGTAACGACAAATCCAGAAGCGTATCGTGCAAGACTTGTGATGTTTTCCTCATACCCTTCAACAGATTCTTCATCTTTTTTCATGGGGTAAAGGAAGTCCCTTTCCATCATAAGCTGGAGGGTGCGCGGAAAATATTTATCAAAAAAAAATCTTCCAGAAATCCTTCCATTCCAACACCTCGATCTCCTCCGTAGGCTTTATATTTTTGATCAACGTCCACCATTTATCAGCTTCACCCTCCATACGATAAGATTCCAGGAGAAACATCTCTTGTTCCGAACATTGAAGGATGGGGAAGATCATTTCAATGGAGTTTATCCATTGTTCAACGATTGTGGGATCAGATGATCCACTAAAGGTAGGAGGCCTTTGTCTCATGAAGATTTCGATAGCGACTTGTTCTTTCTTAGGGGGGTTTGGATATTCCTCTTAACCCATGTTTCTATTCAATTCTTGAGTTAGATGAGAGAGAAGCATGAAAAAGTTCACGATTCCCGCTCCCATTGGATTGGGTATCTCATAAGTACAGCCATCACCCTGATCTTCACATCAGTTGTTAGCCTGAGTCCTCATATTACCGGCCATTGGCTACAACAAATGGAATGTTAGGGGTAACAAATAAAGGGTAATCCAAAGACAAAATTTTATGACTTATAAATAAACTTTCATTTCCTTAACTCATGAGTCTCTAGGCTTCAATCGAGGCTTTTCATGATCTACTTTCTAACATATATTCTTAGGGGAATTTTTTTAATTCCCTTAATAAGGGTTCATAATAAGATTGTGAGTTTACCAAATCTTATCCCCCGGGAGTGTCGTAACCAAGAGTACAGTAAGGCCCGTTGTCATGCACCAGTTCCCATTCGAGTCTAGCTCAAAGCAGTGTTTTCAGGTTTTACCAATAGGATACGTCTGTGCCAGAGCTGCCTCTACCTGCTTATATCCAGACAGGGATTTATTTTCTTGATAACCCACTTACTCAATACTAACCAAAACATTGGGACGTTTTTATTGTACTTAGTTTTCTTTCTAAGGACTTACTAGGGTTTTCTAATCCTAATCCCAGAAATAACAAAACCTATCCTTTGATACCAACTATGACAACCCTGATTTGTATTACAAATTAAACATGAATTATTACATTAAAATTCACTTGATACAATAAAGAATATCGATAGGTTTAGTGTCTTTGGGGATTGGGATCATTACATAAAAACTTAAAACATGAAATACAACATCCTTATTGAAAACATCCTTTACATGACCACTACATTTCTTCATACTTAGCATTGCATGGGATAACCTGAGCACATGCATAAGAAAAGGGTGAACTATAAAGCCTAGTAAGGGAATACACATGGAATAACATGAGGAGTACAATACATGTTAGACAATAGGCATATCAATATATCATAAGAAAAACATGAACATAAAGGCATGATAAAGCATGATAATCATAACATGGAAATGTGGAAACAACACTTAACATGGAATTAGCATGAGCCAAGGCTCATTGCACATGGATCATGAGTAAATCCTCATTGCACATAAAGCACAAGTGAACCCTCATTATAATTGAATTAGCATGAGTCAGCACTCATTCCACATGACGTATCATGATACTATACTTTACCCAATGCATTAGAGCGCTATAAGGTCGCACCCTTCTTAAACATTTCATTTCATGCATAAGTGTGAAACATGGATCATAAAACATGGATTAATAAAACATAATAATTTATTCCACAATAAATAAATGTGGAATTTATACATGAAAATTTATAATCAATAAGTAAATGTGCATAAATGTGAATACCCTTGATATAGAAATGGTCATGGTATTCACTACACAATGACATTGGCTTAGAAAATCAGTGCGATTTCGGCAGCGTAATAGCGTGACATAAGAATTCATAAAAATTTTTGATGAGAGAGAAAGGGGTTCCTAGTCATATTTAAATGTAATGGAAAATAAGAAGGTCATATAGATACATGTCCCAACAATTTAAATGGAATTTAGATTCATGATACAAAAGTATTGCTAGAATGTAAAATAGGAGAGAGAGGTTCCTTTCGGAATTTCGGCATAGAAATAGGTGTACATGGGAGGCATTTAATGAGAGAGAAAGGGTCTCCCTTCATTCAAACATAAATAGGGCAGTATGAGGGAGTTTTGGAACCATACCCAAATATTTATAATTGAAATTAAAATGGAAAAACAACTTAAATAAAATTGGACAAAAATGAGAAAGCAAGAAAAAACCCTTACTTGGAAGTGTGGTTCCAAAGGCTACAAATAGGCTTGTGAGAGGCTTCTTAGGAGCTTGGGGAACCTAGGGAGGATTATAGATAGAATAGGGAAGAGGTTGGACGAACTCAAAAGGCTTTTAGTGAGGACGAAGTGGGAGTTTGGATGGGTTTATATAAGAAAGGTGAGGGAATTCTTTATTATTTAGCTTTGGGACCCCTTATATTAAATTAATCCAAACCACAAACCATTCCATGGTTTTTGCCCATGGTTTTTGGAAAAGGGAATAGGAAAATAATATTTTATAAGTCCAAGGTCCTATCTTCTTAAAATATTAGGGTTGCTAATGTGGAGGTGACTTACACTCCCATGGAAATTAATTTAAAAAGACTTGGTGTTTAATAAGTCAGGGGGGTCCATTAATGCTTTGCAAAGTAAGCCAAACAAACCCAAAATCACGTTCTTTTAATGGTAAAACATATATTGGCCGAACATAATCATTATAGTATTTTATTACATCACTATTGGGTCATTATGATGTCATAAAACACAATATATATTTAAACGGTATTTAATTTTTACTCAAAAATTTGACTGTCTCAGAAAATTATGAAAAATTCATTGTTGGATAATTTTTTCATCCTGATTCCAAATATAACATTTTTTTATCTAAATAATTTTCTAAATATGTTAATTTTCACTTTTCAAATAAAAACCGACATTTATAAAAAATTCACGGGTTTTGACAAAAATGGCTTTCAAACCTTAATAAAAATTATAATTGCATTCATACAATTACATGATAATTTATATATAATAAAATTAATATAATAATAATAATAATATTTTATTAAAATATTATTTAATTCGAAAATCCCTTTATTTAACAAAATAGATTTCTTAATTAAATAATAACTAAAAACACCATTTGTACTTTAAAAACTATTTACAATGTATCAATAATGTCAAGAAATTATATTAATTATTATATACAAAAATAATGTACATGAACATAGAACTATCTATTAGTTACATAACCCCTTAAAACAACCGCATAAGACCTAAGGGTAAGGTGTGTGATGGTGACAGACTCTTGGGGTGGCTCAGATAACATCACTCGAGTGGTAATTTCTATCAACTTCAACTTCTCTCGTAGACGGTCCCATTCGAGCTTGACATGGTGAAGCTCAGCTTGGGCTTGGTCAAGAGTGAAGCCCAAGGACGCCACCACTTTTTCTGAGCTCCGATAAATGGGCTTCGTATGGGGAAATTCTATTGGATGAGGCCATCGCTTCTTTTTTCTGGGTAAATTTGGATTTGTTAAAGCCCAATATTTATACTAATAATGTCATCACTATTAAATGCTTATATTAGAAATGGTCAAAATTATTAACATAAAACCAATGGATTTGACATTTTATAAAAAAAATTTATATAAAGAGACATTTAACTAGTTCAATAGGGATTTCTATTAATGAAAATTTGGGTCGTTATAGTAAAATTGAAAGATTTTTTAAGGGCTAAAGCCATTTTTATGTCAAGCATTAATTTCACAATCCTTCTCATCATATGATGATATAGCCTCATGTGATATCAAGAACAAAAATGAATTCTCAATGGATTATGACATTAAAGTTAAGAAATAGAATAACAGATCTACTGAACACTCTATAAAACTAAATAAGTAGAAGAAGGGAAAATTTGAATTTAAATCCTATAGTAATGTGGGAAGAAACAACCTAGAATAATCATAAAGGGGATGGGAGTTTGTTACAAGCATGTAAAAAAGGCCACCATGCTCATGATTGCAAGGGGAAGAAAGAGGATTTCAATGTGAAATTCTACAATTGTAAAGAAATGGGGAATTATGAAATTGAATGTCCTAAGCATCAAGGAAACTTACCTAATAAAATTCCATGGGGTCAAGGTCAAGCTTATGAGATCACAACTCAAGATGTTGAACCTCTGAATGACGTTGTTATGACCCATCCCCTGTGGCCCGTGTCGTGACTACACCAAGCCCCCCATCCATAGGCTAGGGTCTAGATACTAGAACTGAAAAGGGGTATCCATATAATGGGAAGGCATTGACTTTAAACCAATACAAACACACAATCAATGAACACAACAAAAAGGGACCATGATGTAAACTGATATTGTAAAAAGTGTATTGAATTTGACGGGGCCGCAATACATGATCAACAGGAAATTACAAGTACAAATTAAAGGTAAAGATGTCTCTTTGATCATCCACTGAGGATCCTACCTAAATGGTGGGTACAACACTTGATCATAAGTCACTACGTCATGTCACATCAAATGTTCCCTAAATGAGCATCGTATAGTCCGGGCTCCCTCACCCTCGATCAATGCTTTCTGTCATCTGCCCAAGACACAGCAAGGTGCAAGAAATTCCTATTCATGGGTGAGTATAATGACACTCAGTAGGGACCCTGATACCCCCTAAGGTTTCACAGAGTTCCACAGTGGAAAAACCTCCAAGACGGACCTCAATCACAAAGTATGAATCTATTATAAACTCTACTTATGTCTATGCCCATACATATACATAAGTTATCAAATGGATTTCATCTCATTCATGAAGAAACTTAAGGCTCCTAATTTTATTCCATCAAAAAAACTAGTCCATGAAGGATGATTACCAAAAAGAAAACCCCACTATAGTAACACCACAATGACAACACCAAAAAGGTGAATGTACCATAAGGGTAGCACCACGATGGTAACACCATGATGTTGAAAGTATAAAAATGGAAACACAAATATGGTAACACAGTGAAGAAAACACTACAAAGGTGAATGTACCACAAAGGTAAAGATTCATCTCACACCAGGTATAAGTAAAGAACAGATGTACATATGATTAGTCGAGAAGCTTGATCATCATATTCTGCCGAGAGGCACTGCTGCTGTTTATATATATTCTGACCAACATTGGATTGATAAGCATTAACCCATGCTGACCCACAAAGGATCTTACCCACACAGGATCATTATGCGCTGACCCAAATAGAATCTGACCAATATAGGATCGGTAAGTGCTGACCCACACAGGACCACTCTACACTAAACTCTTTATGATCCGTCTCCAACTTCGACCTCACTACCAGCCACTGGATTTCTGCTCCAAGCACTCTTAATTATATAAGGATCCTATACTATATAAATCTGTCGTACCACACCTGAAACAAATATATATCTTGAATTATCCCAAAGGAACTCCATGTTATATGTTTTCCAACATGACAGATGACGCGTCAATCGGGCACCCGGTCTGTGATTTGTATGTGTTTTAGTTCAGAGGGCCCGGTTGGATTCGGGTTCGATCCAACCAGAAAATACAAAAAATATTTTCAATACAAAAGATGATTATACCAAAATGACAGTCTCGCTCTAAGGGTATCAACACCATTGACAGTTCGTCAAACGGACGCTCAGATTTAATGTTATGGCTCCTTCAGTGAAACTTGGCCTGGAAGGGTCCATGTAAGGTCCGACCGACCTAGCCTCCTAAGATGGCATTGCCTGGCCCATAGTGGGGCGTTCCCTTTTGGGAATTGTTGGCACAACCCTTGATGGTCGCGGCCCGCTGGGCTCCCATGGCCCGACCATCGGAGGGGCACAAACTGCGGGAGGCGCGGCCTGCTGGGACTCATATGGCCTGACCCGAGGAGGGCCGCAACCTACTGAAGGTGTGGCCAGCTACTGTGGGGCCCAACCTAGAAATAATATGAGGGATACATCCCCCCTCACCCTCCCCCCCCCCTCTGAGATTCAGTGTGGCGACACCTCAAGGTGCCGCCAGGTCGTCTGAGGGACCCGCATGGAGCAAGTCATAGCTCTCGGACGCGACACCTGAGTCGCGGCCTTCTTCAACAGTGTGTGACAGTGCACCGCTCACCTCCATCTCTAGATGAATGGAAGATGCCACCGTTTTCTTCCGTTTATAAATGCCTTGAACCCTTTATCTGGTGATGCACCTTTGTGAACAACTCCTCCATATGTGGCCAACCCGAGCCAGCAGTCATCTTCACCCACGGCGGCTACGGCCACAGCCTTCTTCGTCGGTGGTGCACGACGGTGTGACACTCTCTCCTATGTCACTAGTCATTTCCAGCCGCATCATTCACCCTCCGTACCAGGATTCAACCAACCTGGATAAAAATTATTATAAAGAAATCACAAAATTCAAAAAAAGGGTGGAGGATCCATGCATTGTTTGTTTTTCATGCACCCTCAACATTAGCTTGATAGAAAGTGGATTTGATAATGATATATCAACTCTTTAATTTAGAAAATAAAATAAAAACTACCTCATAATCATTGAATAACATCAAGTTTTTGGAAGATTTAGTGTTCTTTGATTGGTGGGGCTCATGACCATCGACTGGTACTGATCCCATCTACCAAGTGGTTGGCTTCACG